>CM057341.1:608106287-612906287 GCA_030015575.1 Agapanthus africanus | reverse complement strand
GGCTCGCCAATAGTTGTTTACACCGATCACTCTGCCCTACGACACCTCTTATCGAAGAAGGATGCTAAATCCAGGCTAATACGTTGGATCCTGTTTTACAAGAGTTTGATCTCGTTATAAAGGATAAGAGTGGATGTGAAAACGTAGTAGCCGACCATCTTTCACGCATCTCTTCTTCACGAACGGTGACCTTGCCGATAAACGGCTCATTTCATGATGAACGGCTCTTGAACGTATCCTGTGAACCATGGTTCTGGGATATTGTGAATTATCTGGCTACGGGACTTATTCATAGCGATTGGTCAAAATAAGACAATCTTCGATTTCTATCCCAAGTAAAATACTTTTACTGAGATGAACCTTATTTGTTTTAGTATTGTCCCGATCAAATCATTCGTAGATGTGTCCCTAACGATGAATTCAAGAGTGTGTTGTCTTTTTGCCATGATCAGGCATGCGGTGGTCACTTTGGTCCACGTAAAACGGCGGAGAAAGTGTTGCAATATGGCTTTTATTGGCCAACATTATTTAAAGACGCATATGATCATAGCAAAACTTGCTCACGGTGTCAACACTTGGGTCGGATTTCATGAAGAAATGAGATGCCACTCCAACCTATCTTGGTTGTGGACATATTCGATATTTGGGGTATTGATTTTATAGGCCCTTTTCCCAATTCTTTTAGGAATTTATATATCTTGTTAGCGGTTGATTACGTCTCAAAATGGGTGGAAGCAATACCGTGTCGCACTAATGACAACAAAGTTGTCTTTAAGTTCCTTAAAGAAAATATCTTTTCGCGATTCGGACATCCTCGCGCTATAATTAGCTACAATGGGACATATTTCTGTAATCGGTCTTTCGAAGCTTTGATGCGGAAATAAGCAATCAACCACAAACTTTCCACGCCCTATCATCCCCAAACAAGCGGGCAAGCTGAGATTTCCAATAGGCAGATCAAACAGATTTTGGAGAAGACGGTTTCTAAAAACCGTAAAGATTGGTCAACCAAATTGACAGATGCTCTTTGGGCATTTCGTACCACTTATAAGACCGATCTTGGTATGTCTCCATACCGCATTGTGTTTGGGAAGGCTTGCCACCTTCCTATCGAGATCGAACATAAGGCAATATGGGCTATTAAAGAGCTAAACTTCGATTTTGACCAAGCCGGCAGCTATCGGAAGCTGCAGTTAAACGAGCTAAGCGAACTCTATGATGAAGCTTACGACAATGCGGTGATAGTAAAAAACTGGACCAAAGTGTTCCATGATAAAAACCTTTTTAGAAAAACCTTCACACAGGGACAACAAGTCCTTCTTTACGATTCACGACTCCATCTTCATCCGGGTAAACTAAAATCTCGTTGGAAAGGACCTTTTGTGGTGCGGACTGTATACCCGCACGGGGCAGTAGAAGTTGAAAATGTAAAATAAAGGTTCTACTTTTAAAGTTAATGGGCATAGATTAAAACCGCATTTTTCTGCTGACCCAGCGGATGAGCTCGTGTTTTTACAGGAGCCACTTTACCATAACTAAATTTCCACCGCCTCACCTCCATGTTTGGTAACTTTGTCTCATCTTAAGAATGGAGGTGAGTGAAAATGACTTAACTGAATATCCGTGCATGCCAAAGTACAAGTTTGGAGGTAGTTTTCATCTAACTATTATTTTACCCCTATAATTTGTAGGGTACCTAGGCACACTATAGAGGTCTCACAAGGCATCAACCATGCCAATTTCAAATTTTATTGGTGCCGAGAAACCCTAATACGGATCGTCGGCTAGAATTCTAAGGAAATACGAAACTAGTTAACACTTTAACTAATGGAGAGAGGCTACAACCTTTGTAGATCCGGTTATCCACTTCCTTAGCTCCACGTAGACGTCCTCTCGCTGTCCTAGTCGGATCTCGGACTCTCGCGTCGGTTTCATCGGAGAAATGAGCGGAATAGGTCGTCGGCTTCGTGCCGAAGATGATCTACGTCGAGGTTACATAAGTTCAAGCTCCAACTTCACCAAGTTGTGAAACTTGTGAAGAAAACACCCAAAACAACTTGGCAAGAGGAAGAGGGTGAAGAAATAGGAGGTGGGTTCACTTTAGAATTGGATTTCACTCACTTTTGCTCAAGTTGCCATTGATGGACCTTAAGCTTTTCTTGAAGAAGAAGATGATCAAGAAGAAGAAAGAATATGATAAGTGTTCAAAAATGAAAAGAAAATGAATACTTATCATAATCTAAACCATGGTCAAGTGTAGAGATTAAACTAAGGTTAGTTGGAATGGTTAGGGTTAAGGATAAGATAAGAATGGTGGACTTATTCAAAGCTTCAAGAAGCTTCAACACAAAAAACAAAATAAGCCACCATCCTTAATAATTTCCAAAAGGAATATATAAATAAATAATCAAAACCCTAACCATTCATATAACCATGGTTTAATCTTTACACAAACCCAAGTGAGCAAGCATCATCAAACATGATACAAACTAGTGTACAAAAGTATATCACATATACAATGTGTACATCAAGTGAGAAAATCCATTTAAAGTGAACCAATACTAGTTAATGCAAAGTAATATATCAAATATATAATTATACATTAAATCATTAAATCAACATTTGATTCAATGATCCGGTCATGTCGCACATAACCGACTAGTATCCAATGTATCGATTTATCGAATCAATGATTCGATAACTAGGTCATATCGAATATAACCAATCGAAACATTTATCGCGAGAATGAAATGCGGTATCACATACACGCATTATTCTCGCTCCCGCACATATCTCATATGCGCACCTATTTCGTTTCGCTTGAGCCAGGAAACCTCTGTGTAGGACTCTAAAGACTCGTCAATACGCCGGTAGCAGATGATGATCATATCAAGCACCCACAAGCCGCAAGCGGTCTGCTAAACGTAACGGCCATCCGGGTATTGAGCGATCAGAAGATCGACGAGCTAGCCCGCTCACACTCCTGTGAATCCAACTAGTAACACTTACCGTACAGTCCGGTCTGTTCGTCTGATATGTCGCATATCAAGTCTAGGGGTGGTAAACGTCAGACCCCAATAACCGATAAGTCGTGCCGATGTGAGGCTCATAACGGGTCGATAAACTACTGATAACACTTACCAGCAAATCTCTGATCAGCCCTGGCCAGGGACTTCCCTGTTACGGCCAATCGAGCACAGCGCAACATCAACCCCCAATACCGGGAGAGACGAAACCCCTCCTATCGCTCATTGCCTCCATGTGACTCGGAACTGTACCCAAAGACCACCGTTTTGCACGCCCTCATGGACGTGGTAAGGTGGAGATCAAAGCACAGTGGGAATCACACAAGACTCTATGACGATCTCGGGTCTACAGACTAACCTGTACAAGTGTCACCTGAGAACTGCCATCTGATGTGAGGTATAATACCATCTAGGAGTTCTCGGCGAGTCCGTCCAGTTTACCCAGTCTCCACTGAGCACCCGTATACCATCTCTGATGTCAAACACCAATGGATATGAGATCATCCATCGCCCATCTCATGGGTCGAGAAGCGTATACGCTAGTCTACTCTGGTATATCGATGCCCCGTCTCGATACACCTACGACTAGGGACCTTGAAGGATGTACTTATGGACTACCATGTCCCCACTAGTATGATCTGCATCATAGTCCAGGCAGTCAAGTACACATCCTAAGGGTTTTATCAACATGTAACTATAAGACAGTTTAAAGAGACAAGTGTACATGTTAAAGATAAAGAGTAACCAGATAGCATACTATCATATCGAGCAAGAAAGTCATCTCTATATATGTCCAAGCATCCAATATAATATACATCATCTGTACAATACTGGGCTCTAGGGCATACATACAACTAACAATCTCCCACTTGCACTAGGGCCAGCTGCTGTAGTATCGCATACCGAGCATCCCGAAGAGTCTCTCAAACTGTATCTGGGGAATGGCCTTCGTGAGTGGATCCGCCGTGTTGTTCTTCGTGTCAACCCTCCTGACCTCGATCTCCCGGCGATCAACTATCTCCCGGATCAGGTGATACCGCCTCAGAATATGCCTGGACCGCTGATGGGACCTGGGTTCCTTGGCCAAAGCCACCGCTCCATTGTTATCGCAATACAAAGGTATTGGATGCTCAATGGATGGAACCACTCCAAGTTCAGTAATGAACTTCTTGATCCAGACAGCCTCTTTGGCAGCATCGTTGGCAGTGATGTATTCAGCCTCCATCGTCGAGTCTGCCACGGTTTCCTGCTTGGAACTCTTCCAGCTAACCGCCTCTCCGTAAAGGGTAAAGACAAAGCCCGACTGCGACTTAGAGTCATCCTTATCACTCTGGAAGCTCGAATCGGTAAAGGACTCCACTTGGAGCTCTCCGTTACCATACACCAAGAACATATCTCTAGTCCTTCGTAAGTACTTGAGAATGCTCTTCACAGCTGTCCAGTGACTCTCTCCAGGATCAGCTTGATACCTGTTCACTATACTTAGTGAGTATACTACATCGGGTCTGGTACATAGCATCGCATACATGATAGAGCCTACTGCCGAAGCATAGGGTATCCCTTGCATGCGAGCTCTCTCCAAATCAGTCTTGGGAGACATCTCTTTGGAGAGAGTGACTCCAGAGATCGTGGTCAAGTTCCCACGCTTGGACTCTTCCATACTAAACCTCTTTAGTATGGTGTCAATGTACCTGGATTGGGACAATCCCAAAATCCGTTTGGATCTATCTCTATAGATCCTAATTCCCAATATGCAGGAGGCATCACCAAGATCTTTCATTGAGAATCTTTGTGATAAGAAGAGCTTGACCGATTGCAGCATAGGAATATCATTTCCTATCAAGAGTATGTCGTCCACGTACAATACGAGGAAGACAACTTTACTCTCTGCCACCTTCTTGTAGATACAAGGTTCATCTGGGTTTTTGATGAAATCAAACTCTTTGATAACGACGTCAAAGCAGATGTTCCAACTCCGCGATGCTTGCTTTAATCCATAAATGGATTTAAGCAGCTTGCATACCTTCCCGCTGCTCCCACTGTCTACGAAGCCCTCTGGCTGAGTCATGTACACGCACTCTTCTAAATCACCATTTAGAAAGGCGGTCTTAACATCCATTTGCCAGATTTCGTAATCATGATAAGCAGCGATGGCAAGCATGATCCGGATGGATTTAAGCTTAGCCACTGGAGAAAAGGTCTCGTCATAGTCCACACCTGGTCTTTGACGAAAACCCTTTGCTATAAGTCTAGCTTTGAAAGTTTCCACTTTCCCATCTACACCAAGTTTCTTCTTGAAGATCCACTTGCTCCCAATGGGTTTTACCCCTTCAGGAGCAACTTCCAAAGTCCATACTTTGTTGGTGTACATGGATTCCATCTCGGACCGCATAGCATCCAGCCATTTCATTGAGTCCCCACTCGTGATGGCCTGCTCGAAGCTAGTTGGGTCATCATCCTCCATGATGCAATCCTCGCTCCCACCATCCATGAGAAAACCGTAGTATCTCTCAGGTTGGCGAGGACCCCTACTAGATCGGCGGAGAGGCTGAGGTTCGTCGGGAGCTACTGAATCCTCTGGTTCCACTAAATCTTCAGTTTGAGTTTGTGCAGCCAGAATTTCTTCCAGTTCTACCTTATCGCCACTAATTTCTTTTGCAAGAAATTCCTTTTCCAAAAAGGTGGCATGTCGAGAAACAAACACTTTTTGTTCCTCTGTATGGTAGAAAAGATATCCATGTGAATGTTTAGGATATCCCACAAACTTGCATAGAACTGACCGTGCCTTGAGTTTGTCCGGATTTTGCCTTTTGACATAGGCCGGGCAACCCCATATCTTAACTCGTTTAAGACATGGTCTCTTCCCACTCCATATCTCATATGGTGTGGTAGGTACAGATTTAGATGGAACTTGATTCAATAGGTATGCTGCTGTCTCCAGCGCATAACCCCAGAAGGAAATAGGTAACACAGCTGTACTCATCATAGAGCGCACCATATCTAATAGGGTGCGGTTCCTCCGTTCTGATACACCGTTGTGCTGTGGTGTATATGGAGGAGTCAGCTGAGAGAGAATCCCATTCTCTTTTAGGAAGTTCAGGAATTCATTGCTTAAGTATCCTCCTCCTCGATCATATCGTAGGATTTTAATACTTTTTCCGGTTTGGTTCTGAACTTCTTGTTTATATTCCCTAAATTTCTCAAAAGCTTCTGATTTGTGTTTCATCAGGAACACATACCCGAACCTAGAGAGATCGTCAGTGAATGTAATGAAGTATGAAGAACCATCCCTGGCATGTGTAGACATGGGACCGCATACATCACTATGTATCAGCCCCAAGAGTTCGGTAACTCTTTCTCCGTGTCCCGTAAATGGAGTTTTGGTCATCTTGCCTTTGAGACATGACTGGCAAGTGTCATAAGATGAAAATTCAAACGGATTTAAATATCCATCCTTATGCAACTTAGCCAGTCATGTCGCATTGATGTGACCCAGTCTACAATGCCACAAGAAGGATTCGTTCAGTTCTGAACTCTTCCTCTTGTGTGTGTTTGTTATGCTCAGAACTGTTGATTGATTTAGAACATAAATGCCATTGCACAACGTGCCTGATCCAACCAACTTTTGGTTACGGAAAATGTTCATAACATTGTCCTGTAATACAAAATTATATCCCTCTTTACTTAATAAAGAAACCGATATAATGTTGCATATCAGGTTCGGCATGTAATAGCATTTGTTCAGAATCAATGTATTACCAGTTGGTAATACAAGGTGATATTCCCCGACAGTCTTAGCTGCAACAATTGCACCATTTCCAACTCTAATGTCTTTATCACCTTCTCCAAGTTCTCTACCTTTCCTAAGCCCATGTAACTGATTACATATATGGGATCCTGATCCGGTATCTAATACCCAGGACGTAGAGCAAATGGAGAAACAGTTCTCTGTGACGAACACACCCGAAGAAAATGCATCATCATGTACTTTCTTTATTCGAGTGGCATGGGAATCCTGGTATTCCCCTATATCCTGTTCATTCCTATAACTCTTATAAGAAAGAACGGAACCAACGTTCCCCAGCACAGTATAACATGCGGGTTCGGTCAATACATCCATATTATTATCTTTATTAAGGCATGAAATGGTCGCTACCTGGAGAGAGAGAGAAGAAAACACTTTAGCGTATGCTCGTGCAAGATCAGATTGATTATTATCTTATCTAATCAGGATGGCTCCCACTGCTTTTTATCAATTCTTCCTTCAAACCCTAAAAGGAAAGACTAGCCGGGATTAATTACACACTACAAGTTCGCCAATCTTTCAGCGAGGCCAGTGTCGGTACTTTGAGGGAGGTCCCCCGTGCTTTCGCACGAACCTAATTAATGTAAACCTCATTTTCCCATAGGCGTAACCTCGTTAACACCTTTCTAGACACCTACTTGATCGGCTAATTGCAATGTGTAAAACTCTCCCAGGAGTAACTCTTACTCGCAGCGGGTATCGGGATCCAACTATCTCATAGAAGGTTTGCAATCTCATTGCAAATTTCAACACTTGAAATTCCCGATAATATTTTGCCCCTAGTGTCCTATGACCTTGACAAAGGCCAACAAATCACAGGATGCTAGTCAAGTTCAACCCGTCATTTCTCGATTGAATCAAACCCACCCGCACGACCCTTGACAAAGGCCAACAAGGTCGTACGACTACCCTGAAACAATATGCATCACATGCATAAGCAGATAAGCACTATTCAGCTACCGCACACTACGCCTTGACAAAGGCCAACAAACGCAGCACGAATACTAAACAGTTCTTATCTGAAATGACGAAGGGCTACAGCAGGTTTTTCTGAAAACCTATTGCGTAATGAACTCGATATCGTTGTAGAATCAAATGAGGTTTTGAAATGGAGTGATTTTGAGGCTTATCTAGTTTTGCTAAAGGGGTCACTCCCGGTGAAGGGATCGTCGGCCCTTTCCTCGTCGAATGAGGTGCGGGATATATCATATATATCACTGTGCAAAGCATAAACTATAGAAGCAATCAGAAGCAAACCGGGTGTGTAGCATCTGCCAGTTATTGCTAATGGAGTCACTCCCGGTGAAGGGATCTCGGTCCTTTCCTCATCGAATAAGGTGCAGGATATATCACATATACCGCTGTGCAAAGCAAGAACTGTAGCTACCCTTTTTATTTAAGATTTGATTCTACAACATCATTAGGTTTCTTTTCTTTCATTACTCACATTAATGAAGTCCCATCATTTAAATACCTAATCATCACAGATAAATACGACGTACACTTTTGCCATCCGCATTCACCTCGATGTCCCCTCGTGCACCGTTAGGTTAGGTAACTAACGGCAGAGCGGGGCAGGGCTAGTACGGGTGTAAAACATAAGTAACGTCTATATAATATATCATATATACTATATAGTGTATCCATCACAGAACATCACATGATCACATCACAGATATCGCAGCAGAAGAAACATATGAAACATTGGATATACTAGGACGTCCGTGTTTTCAATACGAGCCAGTATAAAACACGGATTCCACGGTCGTGATGAATAGCCAATCCCACACCCCTAGACCCCTACGAGAGCGGCAAGCAACCCTACCAATTCTAGGGTTAGGATACCCGGACTCGACTCCTCGAGTTGGTCTCCCACTGGACCCCAGAACCCGGTTACTTGTGCTCCCCTCCTTGGGTCTATCCTAATGCGGAAAAGTAAATAATATACAAAAGGTGACAACTTCCGCTACCTGGAAGTGCCCCAAATAAAAGAATATTACATACAAGTTTTTACATGAATGAAAATGAAAAACACTCATCTCACATAAAAACCCCCGTCTATTCGAACACGACGATCCAATATAACATATCCAGCAACACATAACATCACATGTCATCAACGTAAGTAAGTATGCATACCCCAATTGTCGTTGACGTATAGCAACGAAACCGGCGATATGAACATACTACACTTACGGTCACAGAAAAGAAAGTGTAAACCTACAACAGTTGGAATCCGCAACCTCTTTAGACATTACATGCCTAATCAAATGAAATACTTAGACATCACATGCCTAACAGTTATAAACCCCGCATTTTAGTCTCATTATCGAAAACTCTTTTCAATATCAAGTGAAACTAAACCGCTAGATTTATAACATTCATTCAGTTATCTCATAACTGTTTGTGAATTCCAATTATTGTATCACATTCCAGATAAACAGAAAATGTTAAACTTTTCGATCGAACAGTCGAATACCCAAGTTTTCCCGATACAGCTCAACACATGAAATAAGTCTAACAACATTCAGTTCGTGCCTCAGTACCAACGGTCCAGCCGTAGAAGGGTCAAGCCAACGCCTTACATGTGCCACGCCGTACTCCCGCAAACCCGAAGGTTCAAAGGGTAGTTCAAGACGGTCACATAATCGAGTTAAGGTTTGTTGTCTTCTAGAGGGTCCATCGCGTTACTTGCACTACTTAGAACATCGTTAAACTACGGAAAAATCCAACACTTGGAAATTTCCCGACAGGGGAAAAATTGGGTATTTATATCCGGTCGAACTTTTTAACATATTCTAAAAATTATCCGGAAATACACAAAGACGAAATTTGATACCCCGATCGAAACACCGAATCCCCAAAGCAACCCCAGAAAATTCAACTCTTGAATAATTATTAAAAATACCCAGGAAAATCACCACTGGAAACTAAGAATTACTGTGTAAAATTCTTTATATATTGAGGCCGTACGGCCGCGGAACCGCCGCATGAGCCATGCTCATGCCGCGGATCCGCGGCGACTTAGTGGAATTAGGCTGTCGAATTTCACACAAACTCTTATATTTTCCTGATGGTTTTTCTGCATATTTTTAATCTAGAAAAATCCTAGATTTTGGAAAAAGACCAGAGAGCACTTGGGTTTTAGGGTTTCGGGTTCATTCGGACTTCAAACGTCGTCTGGACTTCGCCTAAGGCTCTAGCTAGACTCTGATACCACTGTAGGGTTCCTAGACACACTATAGAGGTCTCTCAAGGCATCAACCATGCCAATTTCAAATTTTATTGGTGCCGAGAAACCCTAATACGGATCGTCGGCTAGAATTCTAGGCGAAATACGAAACTAGTTAACACTTTAACTAATGGAGAGAGGCTACAACCTTTGTAGATCCGGTTATCCACTTCCTTAGCTCCACGTAGATGTCCTCTCGCTGTCCTAGTCGGATCTCAGACTCTCGTGTCGGTTTCATCGGAGAAATGAGCGGAATAGGTCGTTGGCTTCGTGCCGAAGATGATCTACGTCGAGGTTACACAAGTTCAAGCTCCAACTTCACCAAGTTGTGAAACTTGTGAAGAAAACACCCAAAACAACTTGGCAAGAGGTAAAGGGTGAAGAAATAGAAGGTGGGTTCACTTTAGAATTGGATTTCACTCACTTTTGCTTAAGTTGCCATTGATGGACCTTAAGCTTTTCTTGAAGAAGAAGATGATCAAGAAGAAGAAAGAATATGATAAGTGTTTAAAAATGATAAGAAAATGAATACTTATCATAATCTAAACCATGGTCAAGTGTAGAGATTAAATTAAGGTTAGTTGGAATGGTTAGGGTTAAGGATAAGATAAGAATGGTGGACTTATTCAAAGCTTCAAGAAGCTTCAACACAAAAAACAAAATAAGCCACCATCCTTAATAATTTCCAAAAGGAATATATAAATAAATAATTAAGTAAATAATCAAAACCCTAACCATTCATATAACCATGGTTTAATCTTTACACAAACTCAAGTGAGCAAGCATCATCAAACATGATACAAACTAGTGTACAAAAGTATATCACATATACAATGTGTACATCAAGTGAGAAAATCCATTTAAAGTGAACCAATACTAGTTAATGCAAAGTAATATATCAAATATATAATTATACGTTAAATCATTAAATCAACATTTGATTCAATGATCCGGTCATGTCGCACATAACCGACTAGTATCCAATGTATCGATTTATCGAATCAATGATTCGATAACTAGGTCATATCGAATATAACCAATCGAAACATTTATCGCGAGAATGAAATGCGGTATCACATACACGCATTATTCTCGCTCCCGCACATATCTCATATGCGCACCTATTTGGTTTCTCTTGAGCCAGGAAACCTCTGTGTAGGACTCTAAAGACTCGTCAATACGCCGGTAGCAGATGATGATCATATCAAGCACCCACAAGCCGCAAGCGGTCTGCTAAACGTAACGGCCATCCAGGTATTGAGCGATCAGAATATCGACGAGCTAGCCCGCTCACACTCCTGTGAATCCAACCAGTAACACTTACCGTACAGTCCGGTCTGTTCGTCTGATATGTCCCATATCAAGTCTAGGGGTGGTAAACGTCAGACCCCAATAACCGTTAAGTCGTGCCGATGTGAGGCTCATAATGGGTCAAGAAACTACTGGTAACACTTACCAGCAAATCTCTGATCAGCCCTGGCCAGGGACTTCCCTGTTACGGCCAATCGAGCACAGCGCAACATCAACCCCCAATACCGGGAGAGACGAAACCCCTCCTATCGCACATTTCCTCCATGTGACTCGGGACTGTACCCAAAGACCACCGTTTTGCATGCCCTCATGGACGTGGTAAGGTGGAGATCAAAGCACAGTGGGAATCACACAAGACTCTATGACGATCTCGGGTCTACAGACTAACCTGCACAAGTGTCACCTGAGAACTGCCATCTGACGTGAGGTATAATACCATCTGGGAGTTCTCGGCGAGTCCGTCCAGTGTACCCAGTCTCCACTGAGCACCCCTATACCATCTCTGATGTCAAACACCAATGGATATGGGATCATCCATCGCCCATCTCATGGGTCGAGAAGCGTATACGCTAGTCTACTCTGGTATATCGATGCCCCGTCTCGATACACCTACGACTAGGGACCTTGAAGGATGTACTTATGGACTACCATGTCCCCACTAGTATGATCTGCATCATAGTCCAGGCAGTCAAGTACACATCCTAAGTGCTTTATCAACATGTAACTATAAGACAGTTTAAAGAGACAAGTGTACATGTTAAGATAAAGAGTAACCAGATTGCATACTATCATATCGAGCAAGAAAGTCATCTCTATATATGTCCAAGCATCCAATATAATATACATCATCTGTACAATACTGGCCTCTAGGGCATACATACAACTAACATAATTTTCTCTCCCCAAGTCTACAGATGTATACGCTTAAAGAACAACAACAGTCAGGACATTGCTGAAAACAGGTTTGGGAGGGTTTGTATTCACTGAATTATCTTTTGGAATTAGGCATTTAAAAAAATATAATTTTTTTTTCTTGTGATAATAAAAGTTAGAAAGTGAAAATTTACATATGAATGATAGGAATAGTTTAAGAAAAGCAAGAAGGTTAGATGTTTTCTTAAACGAAACTAGTAATAAATAGTCATGAGCCATTGTCCCAAGAGTTAGTAAGATGAAGGAAGTTACTATATCTGAGGATAAAAATAAGTATGAAAAATAGTCTCTATTCTTGAGGCCAAACATCTGAATGTTGATACCCTTCTATACGCACATACCCACATCTTGAAACTTGGGATAGTAGAGGATACCTTGAAATGCTCTTGTCTAGAAACCTTAGTATGAAGGAAAAAAAAGTATAAGTAGTGAAGAAAGAAAAAAATGAACACTGGTTTTGTAATTGCTTAAGGCAGCATAAAAAAAATATAGCGATGGTGCTTTATCACCTTGTGCCTTAGGCCAACTGGTTTGGGAGCCACTGCTAAGCCTTAGGGGTTGCGAAAGGAGGAATTATGTCTAAATGCGCGAGCACATTTTGTAATCGGTTGGTAAGTCCCTCAAGAAGTATTAACGGTCGCATGGAGAAAGTGAGCAATTTTATTAAAAATATTCACTAGGTATAAAGTATTGTGGAAGATGGACAAGAGTATGATAGCTTGAATTGAATTCTCTAAGTGTAGGGATGTCTTTTACACACATGTAGGCATATATGATCAATGTTTGGAAGAAAGATAGGGAGGAAGAATAAAAGCGATGTTTTATTGAGGGGTGATGTAATTTCTAATATCTTTTCACGACCAATAAGATAGGGCTCATAGCAACCAAAAAGCTGGTGTAGTTGGAAACTCTTATTTTCAAGTTTTTTCTTTTATAAGTTCTTATCTTTATATGTCACTTTCACCATCTTTCTTGTACTATAGGATTTTGTGGGTGTAATCCGCTGAAACCCTCAGGAGACAACACTCCTCCTACTAGGGACACCTAGAGATTTAACTGCTTGTCGCACGTGCTCAGTGCAATCATGTTTGCCTACGAAAGTGCGCTACTTAGGTTTTCCTTTTTTTCTTCTTCTTTTCTTGAATAACTAGTTTGCTCGGGACGATCAAAATTATGTTTGGGGGTATTTGTTCTTTCGAAAATATTGCACTTTTGATATAACATTTTCCTTACTTTTCTTAAATATTTAAAGGTGTTTATTATAAATATAGAACATATTTGGATTTATCTGCAAAATACTATTTACTATATATTTATATATTATAATTAACATTATGAAGGAAAATATAGGCATTTTATATAATATTTTGGTAATTGAAAATATGCATATCATATCAAATATTCTAATCACAATTCTTAAAAGATATAATATCATACAAATGGTTAGAATAATATTTCAAAATATATGCATAATATTTCAGTAATTAAAAGATGCACAGCATATCAAATATTCTTAATCATGTTTCTTAAAGATTTATTACCATATAAAGTGAATAATATATTAAATATTCTTAATCAGTTTCTTAAAGATTTATTACCATATAAAGTAATTAAGATACTCTCTTTAATTTAATAAATATTACTAACATTATTCATGGAGATTTTGTGCAGATTTAGCTCAGGTCAAAAGATCAAGCTATTCAAAATGACAGGATAAAAAATCTGCCAATAAAATCATAGGATGTGAAAACTTGGAAAGTGGATCTTTATGGCAAGTCTAAACCTATGAGATCTAGTATTTCTAATTTGAAGGCTATATAAAGGACGGATGGATAAATTAAAACTCATCATCTTTACCACGAAGCAAATCACCGTCTGTAGGGTTCCTAGGCACTCCCAAGAGGTCTCACAAGGCATCAACCATGCCAATTTCAAATTTTAACGGTGCCGAGAAACCGTAGAACGGATCGTTGGCTAGATTTCTAGGCGAAACAAAACTAGTTAACAACTTAACTAAGATTTATACGGAAATACAACCTTCATAGATCCGGTGCTCCACCTCCATAGCTCCGCAACGAAGTCCCCTTGCTGTCCAAATGAATTCCCGGGCTCTAGCGTCGGCTTCATCGGAGAATAGACGGGCTTGGTCGTCGATGTCCTTGCCGAAGATGATCTACGTCGAGGCATCGCTAGATCAAGCTCCCACTTCACCAACTCATGAAAACTTGTGAAGGAAACACACTCTACTACTTGGCAAGAGGTAGAGGATGAAGAAATAGGAAGTGGGTTCACTTTAGAATTGGATTTCTCACACTTTTCATCAATCCACCATTGATGAAGTCAAGGTTTCTTCTTTGAAGAAGATGAAGAAGAAGAAGAAAATGTTATGATAAGTTAATTAAAATAGAAAAGAAAATCAAAACTTATCATAATCCAACCATGGTTATGTGTAGAGACTAAACTCAAATTAAGTGAATGGTTAGGTTAGGTATGAAGACAAAAATGGTGACTAAGTCAAAGCTTCATGAAGCTTCAACATATATCCAAATTAGCCACCATTTTCCTTTTGCCAAAAATGAATAAATAAACAAATAAATGAATAAGAAATAAAACCCTAACCATTTACTTAACCAAGGTTTAACTCTTTACACAAAACCTAGTAATCTTGCATCATCAAACATGATACAATCAAGTGCACAAAAGTATATCACATATACAATGTGCACACCCGAGTGAGAATATCCATTTAAAGTGAACCGATACTAGTTAATGCAAAGTAATATATCAAATATATAATTATACATTAAATCATTAAATCAACACTTGATTTAACGATCCGGTCATATCGCATATAACCGACTAGTATCTAATGTATCGGCTTATCGAATCAATCCTCGATTCGATAACTAGGTTATATCGCATACAACCATTCGACACATTCATCGCGAGAATAGAATATGGTATCACATACACGCATTATTCTCGGTCCCGCACATATCTCATATGCGCTCCTATTTCGTTTTGCTTGAGCCAGGAAACCTCTGTGTAGGACTCTAAAGACTCGTCAATACGCCGGCAGCAGGTGATGATCATATCAAACACCCACAAGCCGCAAGCGGTCTGCTAAACGTAACGGCTACCCGGGTATTGAGCGATCAGAAGATCGACGAGCAAGCCCGCTCACACTCCAGTGAATCCAACCAGTAACACAACCATACAGTCCGGTCTGATCGTCTGATATGTCGCATATCTCGCCTAGGGGTGGTAAACGTCAGACCCCAATAGCTCGATAAGTCGTGTCGATATGAGGTCTATAACAATTCGTGAAACTACTGGTAACACTTACCAGTAAATCTCAGCAACCCTGGCCAGGAATTTCCTGTTATAGCCAATCGAACACAGCGCAACATCAACCCCCTATACCGGGAGAGACGAATCCCCTCCTATCGCTCATTGCCTCCTTGTGACTCGGGACTGTACCCAAAAACCACCGTTTTGCATGCCCTCTTGGACGTGGTAAGATGGAAATCGAAGCACAGTGGGAACCACACAAGACTCTATGACGATCTCGGTTCAACAGACTACTCTGTACCAGTGTCACCAGAGAACTGCCATCTGACGTGAGGTATAATACCATCTGGGAGTTCTCGGCGAGTCCGTCCAGTGTACCCAGTCTCTACTGAGCACCCGTATATCATCTCCGATGTCAAACACCAATGGATATGGGATCATCCATCGCCCATCTGTATGGGTCAAGAAGGTACACGCTAGTCTACTCTGGTATATCGATGCCCCATCTCGATACACCCACGACTAGGGACTTTGAAGGATGTACTTATGGACTAACATGTCCCCACTAGTATGATCCGCATCATAGTCCATGTAGTCAAGTACACATCTTAAGGGCTTTACCAACATGTAACAGAGAGACAATCAGTGTACACGTTAAGGTAAAGATCAACCAGATAGCATACTATCATGTCGAGCAAGAAAGTCATCCCTATATATGTCCCAGCATCCACTACAATATACATCCAATGTACAGTAATGGCCTCTAGGGAATACATATAACTAACAATCTCCCACTTGCACTAGGGCCTTCTGTAGCAGTGGTTGTAGTATCTCATACTCAACCATCCCATAAAAGTCTCTCTCTGGGAATAGGCCTTCGTGAGTGGATCCGCCGTGTTGTTCTCTGAGTCTACTCTCCTAACCTCGATCACTCTGGAGATCAACTATCTCCATGATCAGGTGACACTGCCTTAGAATAAGTCTGGATCACTGATGGGACCGGCATTCCTCGGCATGAGCCACAACTCCATTGTCTCACAATGGTAGGAACGTAGTTCATCTCATGAACTAATATACACCCAAACATCCTCTTTGGTAGCATCTTAAGTAGCGATGTATCCTTCCTTTATCGTCTAGTATGTCACGGTATCTAGCTTGGAACTCTTCCAACATACCGTCCCTTAACTGAGGGAAAAGACAATGCCTGTGACTGACATTCAGTCGTCTTTATCACCCTGGAACCCTTCCAGTGATTCTCCCCAGGATCAACTGATACCATCTCACTATAGCTAGTGAGTATCCTAACATCCATTTAGATCTATCTCATAGATCCAAAGTCCAGGATTTTGTAGGTATCACTTTGATCCTATGTGGAGAATTATTGTGATAAACGGAGATTGATCGAGCGTAGCATAAGAAACTCCTTTCTTATCAAGAGTATGTCATCCACGTACTCTACGAGGATCATCACCATACTCCCTACTACCCTTTTGTTTATACAAGGTTCATCTACCATTTTGATGATATCAAACTCTTTGACTACTTCATCAAAACAGATGTTCCAACTCCGCGATGCCTGCTTTATCCTATAAAGCATCTTGCACACGTTTCCGCTGCTCCCACTGTCTACGAAGCCCTCTGGCTGTGTACTTATAGACGCTCTCTTCCAAATCATCATTTAGAAAAGCAGTCAAGACACCCAACCACCAGATATCGTAGTCATGGTATGTAGCCGTGGCAAGTAGGATCTGGATGGACTTAAGCATAGATCCTTAGAAAAGGTTTCAACATAATCCACACCTGGTCAATGATGCAAACCTTTAACAAGTCTAGCTTTGAAAGTCTCAACTTTTCCATTTACACCAAGTAATCTTCTCAAGATATACTTGCTCCTGATGGGGATTTAACCCTTCAGATATAGCAACCAAAGTCCATACTTTGTTGGTGTACATGGATTCCATCTCAGATCACTAAGCATCCAGCCATTCTTACAGAGTCTTACTCCTGATGGCCAGCTCGAAACTAGTTGGGTCATCATCTCATTATGCAATCCTCGCTCCCACTGTCATAGAGAAACCGAAGTATCTCTCAGGTGGATGAGGAACCCTACTAGATCGGCAGAGAGGTTGAGGTTCGTTGGTAACTATTGAATCCTTTGGTTCTTTCAAATCATCAGCTGCAGTTTGTATAACTGGAACCTTTCCAGTTCTGCATAACTGACCTTGCCTCGAGCTTGTCCGGATTTTGCTTTTCAGACATAGGCTGGACAACCCCAAATCTCAACTAACTTGAGAGATGGGCTCTTCCCTTATCATATCAAATATGAAGTGGTAGGCAACTGATTTGATTTGAACCCTATTCAATAGGTATGCAGCTTCTCAAGTGCATAACTCCCAAAAAGGAAATAGGTAACTCAGTAGTACTCATCATAGAGCACACCTTATCATATAGGGTGAGATAGCTCCGCCCCGATATACCATCGTGCTATGGTGTATACGGAGGAGTAATGCTGAGAGAGAATCTCATTCTCCTTTGGAATAATCCAGGATTTTCGTGCTCAAGTATTCTCCTCCTCGATCACATCAAAGGACATAATACTTATACCCGTGTTTTGGTTCTCTACTTCTAAATCATATTCTGTGAATATCTCAAAAGGTTCGGACTTGTGTTTCAACAGGAACTTATGTCTGAATCTTGAGAGATTATCAGAGAATGTAATGAAGTACAAAGAACCGGTCTTGGCATGTGTAGACAGGGGACCTTTATACATCAACATGTATCATCCCAAGAGTTCACTAACTCTTTCTCCGTTTCCAATAAACGGAGCTATGGTCATCTTATCTCTGTGACATGACTGGCAAGTTTCACAAGATGTAAATTCAAACTGATTTAAATATGCATCTAAATGTAACTTACTTAGTCGGGTCGCGTTGATATGACCTAGTCTACAATACCTCAAGAAGAATTCGTTCATTTCTGAACTCTTCCTCTTGTGTGTGATCCATATACTAAGAACTGTAGTTTGATTTAGAACATCAACGCTTTTAGATAACGTGCCTGAACCGATCAACTTTTGATATAGGAAATGTTCAAAACATTATCCAACAATACAAAATTTTACCGTTTCTTTACTAAATAAAGAGACAGATATGATTTTGTATATCAGGTTCGGTATCTAATAACATTCGTTCAGAATCAATGTATTGGTAATACAGGGTGACAGTGACCAACAGACTTGGCTGCAACTCTTGCCCCGTTTTCTGTCTCATGAAACTTATCACCCGTTCTCAGTTCTCTACCTTTCTGTAGCCCTATGTAACTGATTACATATGTGGGATCCTGATCTGGTATCACATACCCAGGACATAGAGGATACAGAGAAACAGTTCTTTGTAGTGAACACACCCGAAGATGATGCATCAGCATGCACTCTCTTCGTTTGGGCTGCACGGGAATTCTGGTAATCCCCAATTTCCTGCTCTGTTTTATAACAATTATAAGTTGGAGCGGGACCAACGTTCCCTAGCTCAGTATAACAAGCGGGTTCGGTCAATTATCCGTATTATTATCTTGATTAAGGCATGATATGGTCGCTACCAGGAGAGAGAGAGAAGAAAACACTCAGCGTGCGCTCTTGCAAGAATAGATTGGTTATTATTTTATCTAATCAGGATGGCTCCCACTGCTTTTTATCAAATCTTCCTTCAAACCCTAAAAGGAAAGACTAGCCGAGATTAATTACACACTACAAGTTCGCCAATCTTTCAGCCAGGCCAATGTCGGTACTTTGAGGGAGGTCCCCCGTGCTTTCGCACGAACCTAATTAATGTAAACCTCGTTTTCCCAGAGGCGTAACCTCGTTAACACCTTTCTAGACACCTACTTGATCGGCTAATTGTAATGTATAAAACTCTCCCAGGAGTAACTCTTACTCGCAGTGGGTATCGGGATCCTACTATCTCATAGAAGGTATGCAATCTCATTGCAAATTTCAACACTTGAAATTCCCGATAATATTTTGCTCCTAGTGTTCTATGACCTTGACGAATGCCAAACAACCCATAGTCCACTAGTCAAGTTCAACCCGTACATTTCTTGATCGAATTAAACCCACCCGCACGACCCTTGACGAATGCCAAACAACGCCGTACGAATACCCTAATCCAATCGCATCATATGCTCAAGCAGTTAAATACTAGTTAGCTACCGTACACTAGGCCTTGACGAATGCCAAACTACCGCAACACAAATACTAACTAGTACTTATCTGAAATGACGGAGGGCTACGACAGCTTTTTCTGAAAACCTATTGCGTAATGAACTTGATATCGTTGTAGAATCAAATGATTTTAAAATGGAGTGCTTTTGAGGCTTTTCTAGTTTTGCTAAAGGAGTCACTCCCGGTGAAGGGATCGTCGGTCCTTTCCTCGTCGAATGAGGTGCGGGATATATCGTATATATCACTGTGCAAAGCAAAAACACTTAAAAGCAATCAAATGATAAACCGAGTGTGTAGCATCTGCCAGTTATTGCTACAGGAGTCACTCCCGGTGAAGGGATCTCGGTCCTTTCCTCATCGAATAAGGTGCAGGATATATCTCATATACCACTATGCAAAACAAGAACTGTAGCTACCTGTTTTATTTTGAAATTCGATTCTACAACATCTTAGGTTTCTTTTATTTCATTAATCACATTAATGAAGTTCCATCATTTAATGTACCTAAACATCACAGATAAATACGACGTACACTTATGCCATCCGCATTCGCCTCGATGTCCCCTCGTGCACCGTTAGGTTAGGTAACTAACGGCAGAGCAGGGCAGGGCTAGCGTGGGTGTAAAACATAAGTAACATCTATATAATATATCATATATACTATATACTGTATCTATCACAGAACATCACATGATCACATCACAGATATCGCAGCAGAAGAATCATATGAAATATTGGATGTACTAGGACTTCCGTGTTTTCAATACGAGCCAGTATAAAACACGGATTCCACGGTCGTGATGAATAGCCAAACCCACACCCCTAGACCCCTACGAGAGCGGCAAGCAACCCTACCAACTCTAGAGTTAGGAGACCCGGACTCGACTCCTCGAGTTGGTCTCCCACTGGACTCCAGAACCCGGTTACTTGTGCCCTCCTCCTTAGGTCTATCCTAGTGCGGAAAAGTAAATAATATACAAACGGTGACATCTTCCGCAACCTGGAAGTGCCCCAATAAAAGAATATTACATACAAGTTTTTACATGAATGAAAATAAAAAACACTCATCTCACATAAAAAAACCCGGCTATTCAAACACGACGATCCAATATAACATATCCAGCAACACATAACATCACATGTCATCAATGTGAGTAAATATACGCATCCCAATTGTCGTTAACATATAGCAACGAAACCGGCGATATCACATATTACACTTACGGTCACAGAAAAGAAAGTGTAAAACTACAACAGTTGGAATCCGCAACCACCTTAGACATCGCATGCCTGACCAAATGAATTCCTTAGACATCGCATGCCTAACAATTATAAACCCCTCATTTTAGTCTCAAAATCGAAAACCCTTTTCAATATCAAGTCGGGTAATTCACAAGATTCCCGACATCCTGATCGAATGCTCGTCGCAAACTTCAGTAGACGGCCGCACCACCGATACCGTCGACGAAGTGCACCAAGGCGGAACACCGCTGCCGCGAGCACCCGAACGGATGCTTTCGGCGACGGGGTTCTCCTACAGTCACTTGGTCGGGGCTATGGAGCGAGGCTGTCTATTAAGTTTACCCGGCGAGTATCCGCGTACGCTACGTGATTGCGACGGACTTTTGATCACATCAAAATTCCGTGGCACCCGATCAAGTGAGACTAAATTGCTAGATTTACAACATTCATTCAGTTATCTCATAACTACTTGTGAATTCCAATTATTGTATCCCATTCCGGATAAATAGAAATGTCAAACTTTCCGATCGAACAATCGAACACCCAAGTTTTCCCGATACAGATCAACACATGAAACATGTCTAAAAACATTCAGTTCGTGCCTCAGTACCAACGGTCCAGCCGTAGAAGGATCAAGCCAACGCCTCACATGTGGCACGCCGTACTGCCCCAAACCCAAAGGTTCAAAGGGCAGTTCAAGACGGTCACATAATCGAGTTAAGGTTCGTTGTCTTCTAGAGGGTCCATCGCGTTACTTGCACTACTTAGAACGTCGTTAAACTACGGAAAAATCCAACACTTGGAAATTTCCCGACAGGGGAAAAATTGGGTATTTATATCCGGTCGAACTTTTTAACATATTCTAAAATTATCCGGAAAGCCACATAGACAAAATCTGATACTCCGATCGAAACACTGAATCCCCAAAACAACCCAGAAAATAAAACTCTGGAATAAATATTAAAATATTCCCAGGAAAACCAGCACTGACTATTATTGATTATGGTGCAAATTTCGATGAACAATACGACAAAACGGCCGCGGATCCGTCGCACGAGCCATGCTCGTGCCGCGGATCCGCGGCGTAATGATAGAATTAGGTCATCAAAATTCACCGTAACTCTTAGATATCCCTGCTGATTTTTCTGCATATTTTTAATGTTGAAAAAACCACGATTTTAGAAAATGTCCAGAGAGCATGGAAAATTTGGGGTTTCGGTTCGTTCGGACTTCAAATTGCGTCTAGACTTCGCCTAATGCTCTAGCTAGGCTCTGATACCACTGTAGGGTTCCTAGGCACTCCCAAGAGGTCTCACAAGGCATCAACCATGCCAATTTCAAATTTTAACGGTGCCGAGAAACCCTAGAACGGATCGTTGGCTAGATTTCTAGGCGAAACAAAACTAGTTAACAACTTAACTAAGGTTTATACGGAAATACAACCTTTGTAGATCCGGTACTCCACCTCCATAGCTCCGTAACGAAGTCCCCTTGCTGTCCAAATGAATTCCTGGGCTCTAGCGTCGGCTTCATCGGAGAATAGGCGGGCTAGGTCGTCGATGTCCATGCCGAAGATGATCTACGTCGAGGCATCGCTAGATCAAGCTCCCACTTCACCAAGTCATGAAAACTTGTGAAGGAAACACGCTCTACTACTTGGCAAGAGGTAGAGGATGAAGAAATAGGAAGTGGGTTCACTTCAGAATTGGATTTCTCACACTTTTCATCAATCCACCATTGATGAAGTCAAGGTTTCTTCTTTGAAGAAGATGAAGAAGAAGAAGAAAATGTTATGATAAGTTAATTAAAATAGAAAAGAAAATCAAAACTTATCATAATCCAACCATGGTTATGTGTAGAGACTAAACTCAAGTTAAGTGAATGGTTAGGTTAGGTATGAAGACAAAAATGGTGACTAAGTCAAAGCTTCATGAAGCTTCAACATATATCCAAATTAGCCACCATTTTCCTTTTGCCAAAAATGAATAAATAAACAAATAAATGAATAAGAAATAAAACCCTAACCATTTACTTAACCAAGGTTTAACTCTTTACACAAAACCTAGTAATCTTGCATCATCAAACATGATACAATCAAGTGCACAAAAGTATATCACATATACAATGTGCACACCCGAGTGAAAATATCCATTTAAAGTGAACCGATACTAGTTAATGCAAAGTAATATATCAAATATATAATTATACATTAAATCATTAAATCAACACTTGATTTAACGATCCGGTCATATCGCATATAACCGACTAGTATCTAATGTATCGACTTATCGAATCAATCCTCGATTCGATAACTAGGTTATATCGCATACAACCATTTGACACATTCATCGCGAGAATAGAATACGGTATCACATACACGCATTATTCTCGGTCCCGCACATATCTCATATGCGCTCCTATTTCGTTTTGCTTGAGCCAGGAAACCTCTGTGTAGGACTCTAAAGACTCGTCAATACGCCGGCAGCAGGTGATGATCATATCAAACACCCACAAGCCGCAAGCGGTCTGCTAAACGTAACGGCCACCCGGGTATTGAGCGATCAGAAGATCGACGAGCAAGCCCGCTCACACTCCAGTGAATCCAACCAGTAACACTACCGTACAGTCCGGTATGATCGTCTGATATGTCGCATATCTCGACTAGGGGTGGTAAACGTCAGACCCCAATAGCTCGATAAGTCGTGTCGATATGAGGTCTATAACAATTCGAGAAACTACTGGTAACACTTATCAGTAAATCTCAGCAACCCTGGCCAGGGATTTCCTGTTATAGCCAATCGAACACAGCGCAACATCAACCCCCTATACCGGGAGAGACGAATCCCCTCCTATCGCTCATTGCCTCCATGTGACTCGGGACTGTACCCAAAAACCACCGTTTTGCTCGCCCTCTTGGACGTGGTAAGATGGAAATCAAAGCACAGTGGGAACCACACAAGACTCTATGACGATTTCGGGTCAACAGACTACTCTGTACCAATGTCACCAGAGAACTGCCATCTGACGTGAGGTATAATACCATCTGGGAGTTCTCGGCGAGTCCGTCTAGTGTACCCAGTCTCTACTGAGCACCCGTATATCATCTCTGATGTCAAACACCAATGGATATGGGATCATCCATCGCCCATCTGTATGGGTCGAGAAGGTACACGCTAGTCTACTCTGGTATATCGATGCCCCATCTCGATACACCCACGACTAGGGACTTTGAAGGATGTACTTATGGACTACCATGTCCCCACTAGTATGATCCGCATCATAGTCCAGGTAGTCAAGTACACATCCTAAGGGCTTTACCAACATGTAACAGAGAGACAATCAGTGTACACGTTAAGGTAAAGATCAACCAGATAGCATACTATCATGTCGAGCAAGAAAGTCATCCCTATATATGTCCCAGCATCCACTACAATATACATCCAATGTACAGTAATGGCCTCTAGGGCATACATATAACTAACACCGTCAAAGAACAAAAGATCCACAACAGGTCCACGATTCGATGTGATAGGGCGACGTGAAAATCGACGGAGCATCTACTTCCTACGGGGCAGAGATCGAGAGAAACTTCTTCCTCTTGTAATCTAAATTCGTAGAATTTGTACTTGTGAAGTAGATTAATAAAGGTAGATCATTTTGTTTAATTATTTATTTTCTCTATTATTTCTGTTGGATATAGTGCCCTCAAAGTCAATTATAGGATCGCAGGTACGTGATTGCAATGATTGAGGAGGACCTATACCGGTAGGACAGTCTTACTCGAGATGATAGTATGCTATCTGGTTTGCCTTTATCAGTCGTGTCAGGTTCAGGTGACTGATCACTGTTACACGTTGATAGAGCCCTTAGGATCTTGCTTGTCTACCAACAGTATGATGGCGACCATATACGTGAGAGTTGGGTAGTCCATAAGCACATCCTTAAAAGTGGTCCCTAGTCGTGGGAGTTTCGAGACAGGGCATCGATACTCCGGAGTAGACTAGTGTATATAGTCGAGACCCCGACGATGGGCGGTGGCCGGTCTCACAAGCCACTGGTGTCAGTTGGATCACCTAAGATGTATACAGGTGCTCATTGGGTTATGAGTACACCGGACAGGACTCGTCGGGAACCTGCTAGTTGGTATTTATACCTAGCGTCAGATAGCAGTTCCCTGGTGACATGTGTACAGGTTAGTTCATCGACCTGAGGTCGTCATTTTTCTCGTGTGAGTTCCCACTGTGCTTTGATTTCTACCCTACCATGACTCAAAGGAGTTGTGCAAATAGGTCTTTTTTGGGTACAGTCCTGAGCCACATGGAGGCAAGTGGGCGGATCGGGAGGGGATTCATCTCTCCCGGTATTGGGGGTGAGATCGCGCTGTGTCTAGGAGAGCCATTACACAAAGCACTCGGCCGAGGCAGGAGATTTACCGGTAGGTACTCCAGTAGTATCTTAGGGTGTTCTGGGCTACACTCTGACACGACTTATACCGCTATTGGGGGTCTGACGTTACCAGCCCCCTAGGGCCGATATGCGATACTCATAGACGAACGGACCGGACTGTATGTATATTGTCACAGTTAGGCACAGTAGTGTTTCAGGATGAGTTCGCTCATCGTCTACCCTTGAGGTCAGTACATGGGCAGCCGTTACGCACAGCTAGTACCGCTGACGGCTTATGGTTAAACCCACTGCTCGGGTACTGACGAGTAATTAGAGTCCCCCACAGATAGTTTCCCAAGTTCGGGCGAAACGTTGTAGAGGACGTATGGTTTTATGGCAGGGTTCGGAAAATACAAGTGCGTTTACGCACGTGTCATATTTCGGGCAGATAATACTGATGGGCTTTGGTTTAAGCTGGATCCATGTATTATACTTTGTAGATATAATATCATTGTCTCAGTTGCATTTGTATTCGGTCATAATACAAATGCGGGTATGTTTATACTGTTACGGGGTTATCCTGAAATTCGTTTCGGGATCGCTTTTGGAAGTTGCCAGTTTCCTATCACCCGTCTTAAACATTCAGTTTAATGCGGATTTATCTTTTCTTCATTTGGGTGAGTCATGAGGGTGAGTCATAAGGAAGCTTCTTGATTTGGTGACTAGGTTTATAAGTCACCATTTTTCATTAATGGTTGATGACTAGGATTAGTGATTCATTGTTTGCATTGATTGTTTTGATGAGGTGTTTAAATGAGTCACCCTTTGCATTAATTCCTTTAGATGATAAGCTTCACTTATGGTCACCCTTCCTCCTACACTCACCACTCCTCCTCATATAGTGGCCGGCCATTGTATGGAGGCATCATGGTTGTTGGAAAAAAGTTTATAGAATTTGCTTCATGGAAATTTCATATGTTCATTTCTCATTACTTGATAAAAAGGCAACTTCATTAACCGTTCATCCATGGTTTTAGATGATGCGAGACAAAGTATTCTACTCATTCTCTACATCAATCTTGGACATATCGGCTAGCAAACTTCATGTCCGAGTTGCCTCGGTTCAGAGGCGGGAGCCCGTTTAAAGATCCGTAGATGTGGTGCCACCTCGACGAGGAGCCAGGAGATCAGAGCAGCCGCAACGGAGCGTGGGATGATGGTTAAAGGCCGAAGGACTCGTATCGTTCGGTATAACCTTTCTACCCACTTTGTAGTTTGTTAGTTTAGCGTTAATGGAAGATCCGGGTTATAGTATGCGATAGCGCCAGTTATAAAAGTTTTTGTTCCACATTTGGCGTCAGTTTGACGGCCGAGGCGCTACTGTAGACTTACATGGTATCAGAGCCACGCCATTAAGCTTTACTAACTTGTTCTAACGCGTTTAAGACATCGATCGAACGGAATTTCGAAAACTACAATTTTCTGTGTAAAGTTTCTGTCGGTTTTTAAAACAGGCCTAAAAATTATTTTGTGCATCTTAGAAAATCGTGCAGGCTTTTTGAAGAACACTGTAGAAAATTGGGCTTCTGATTCGACCGTACGGCCGCGGAACCGCCGCCAATACCTTGCTTTGGCCGCGGATCCGCGACTGTCTAGGTGCTTCATTGTGCCAAATTTCTACAGTAGGGTCTTCAATGAAAATTGTGGTTTCTGGAATATTTCTTTTCGGACCAGATTTTGTTTTAGTACTGCAGATGTACGTGGGGCCCACTTCGGGAAGTTTTGTCGATCGGAATTTTAAACTTGTTAGTTTACAGTAGTTATAGTATATCTCCGACCGTGAATGTTATTCGAGCGGTAAATTGCGTCTAATTGCTATAGCTCTTTTAGACGGATTTGCGAACGTGACATTCGCGTTGATATTCTGTGTTGTGCTGTGATGTTGCGGATTTGTCATGGTGGATAGCAGTGTGCAATGGTAGTGCAGTTTGGATTTATTTGTACATTTGATATTGTAGGGTGAGCGTCCAACATGTGGACTGCCATCACTGCCTGTATGTATAATATTCTTTTGGGGCACGACCGGGCTGAGGTCGATGTACCCGTTGTACATATTTTTCATTTCTGTATTAGGTTTTACCCCGTGAATGAGTGCACAGATAGCCGGGTTCTGGAAGGCAACGGGTCCGCATCTCATGGCTTTGAGTGGCAGAGGACCTCACTCTAGAATTGGCAGACTATTCGCCGCACTCGTAGGGGGTACAGGTTGACCCAAGGAGGGGTGCTCAAGTTACCGGATTCTGTGAAGTGTAGGGTGGTCCATTCACTATGCTGTAAGGGGCTGCCTCGCTTCAGGTTTTGGCAGGTAAATTGCTGCACCCGTAGGGGTCTAAGTTTCATTGCACAGGCTATCCACACGACCAGGGGAATGTCGGGTTTCAGCAGCTGCTCTGTGAAACCCGGGATCCTAGATTATCTGTATTGTTCTGTGATGCTTATAACTTTTCTGTAATGTTGCATATTATCACGCCTGGAGCGATTATTGTATATTGGTATATATACTAGTAGATGTTGTATATGTTTTACACCCGCGCTAGTCCAGTCCCCGCTCTGTCGTTAGTTAAGTAACCTAACGGGTGATGATGGGACCCAGTGACGAATGCAGATGGCAGATACGTACATTTTATTTTCTTTCTTTTCTGGTGTGATTAATTGATGGGACTGCGTTGATTTTGATCAATGCAAAGGAAAACAAACCTGTTTGGATGTTGTTGGAACAATTTTAAAAAGTGTTATTACAAAGACGTTTCCTTTTGTTTTGCACAGTGGTATTCGGTTGGAATATCCTGCACCTCATTCGACGAGGCAAGGGCCGAGGTCCCTTCACCGGGAGTGACCCCTTGGGCAGAAGTTTGCGTCAGGGTAATAACTTCACTATAGTTGATTACATGTTGCTTTGCATCGCGGTATTCAGTTGGAATATCCTGCATCTCATTCCACGAGGAAAGAGCCGAGATCCCTTCACCGGGAGTGACCTCTTTAGCAAAGGTTTTCGCTACTATATTTTTATAAAAAGCTATCAGGTTCCTTCAACGAGATCAAGTTCATTACGTTAAAGGTTTTTTGCCAAAAACCAGACGTAGCCCTCCGTTATTTTAGACGGTAGCACGTAGTATTCATGCTATGTTTGTTGGCTTTCGTCAAGGCATAGTGGATGGTAGCTGCTTGTTACTGTTCTGTTGCATAGATAGATAAGTTGGTTTGGGACAGTCATATTACCTTGTTGGCTTACGTCAAGGGTAGGTACGGGTGGGTTCGAATTAACAAGATAATGACGGGCAGAACTTGACATGTGACTTATGATTTGTTGGCTTTCGTCAAGGTCATAAGAACATGGGGAAAAAATCGCATCGGGAGTTTCTAAAGAAATTGAAACTTGCCAGGCATGCGCATACCTTCTGGAGTTTGATAACGTGAGTGGATTCTGTGACGTTATCATGCGATGGGAGTTGGATCCCGATTCCTACTGATGAGTTGGTTTACTCTTCGGGTGATCCCGATTGATTCTTCTTTCAGGTTTGGAGGAGAATTTGACAGTACAGTGGGAGGTTTCCTGTTTAGATAAAGTGATAACCATTCTGATCTAGGCTAGAGTGCACACAGAGTATTTCTTTTCTCTCTCTCTCTTTGGCAGCGACCATTGACCGACCCTAGACTCTGACTCAGGGACCAAGTTGACCGAACCTTCTTGAAATACTGGCTTTTGGATTGTCAGAGTTGCATAAGTCATTGCCGCTCCTTCTTTTACCCTTTGCATTTCTCAGAACGCCCCGCATTACTACGGACATCGACTTCCATTGGATAGATCCATCGTATGATTATATACAAACTCGAAGGGACTTCTTCGAGAATGGATCCAGGTTCAGGAGAAATAGAATTGGTTTATTCAGTTGTCTTTTATTTTCACTTTCTCTCAGGTTGCGAGGGCTCCTTGGTTTAGGAGAGTACACCTATTACGCTTATTGGATAGTCTTCTTCCAAACCATAGGCAGGTGCCGAAAGGTAGGGAATGAAGAAAACCAATTAGCCTAAGTAGGGTGTACAGAAGGTAATATGTAAAGACAAAATAAAGAGATTAGAAAGAGGGCAAAGTAAATTGCGACTGCTATCATTCACGACCAAACCACGTACTTCATCGCCACTCCTATTTCACCTTTGCTTTTTTCCCCAGTTCGGGAGAAATAGAATAAGGTATTATTCAGTTGTCTTTTATCATCACCTTCTCTCGAGTTGCGAGTACTCCTTGGTTTAGGAGGGTACACCAATTACGCTTACTGGATAGTCTTCTTCCAAACCATAGGCTGGTGCCGAACGGTAGGGAAGGAAGAATACCATTTATCCTAACGATGGTGTACAGAAGGTAACGAATAAAGTCAAATAAAGAGATTTGGAGAGATGGGAAAGAAATATACGGTTACAGTCATGAATTGGATTATGGAAGAGGCATTACTATGAATACCAGGATACCCCTACAAAACATTTCATGTTTCAGTTTCACTGTGCATTGTTAAAGGAAAACTGATTTCCCGATTAGACACTTACTCCAGGGTATGTATTTACCAGGTATGATTATCACATCTGTATGGTTTTATAGATGGTGAGTGGGAGTAAGTTATTGGGAAAATGGTGATCATCCTCATTATATCGGAATTCGTTGTAATTGGTGATATTTGAGGACATCGCCTGGGTTTATGCCGGACGGTAAGTATTTGGTTTTGAGTATCCGTTGTTGTGCACCAATTTCAAAATGATATATCTGTACGTTTATTTTTATAAAGTGAGATATAACTTTTTTAAATTATGTCCTTGACATTTACCTATATCAGTTGTCGATTTGGTAAGGAGCATTGAACAGCGGAGTAGTTCTTAACCATAAGTACAGTTTTCAACCTACGATGCACAGGTTTTGAGTTATTCAACTCAGCGGACTTATACAGAGTATTGTATGTTGTCCAGTGTCCATCAGGACAAAGGGGTTGGTCCTCGTACTTTGTTCTGTTTACTTGTGACTTCTCTAGTTTTTAGACAAGTGTTTCGTAGAAATACGATGTCTAAGTTTTGAGAAGTTGTGGGTATTAGAATAAAGTAGAGAACCAGGTATCGCAAATATCGGGATTCTTCAAAGAGATTGAAGATGTAGATACTTGTGATTGGTATTCAGTTGATAATAATGGTTTTGAGAAAGTTGTTTCTCTTTCAGGTTACTCATAATTGGATGCGTTCCTAAGTTGAGTAATGCTGATCGGCCTCTCTCCATTAAAGTTAATATGCACCGGAGACAGCTGCATGATTAGAATCTGGTTCCAATTAAATAAGTGCCAAAGTTTTTATATTGGATATAGAATGGTTCATAACTTAACGATGTTAAGGTACGGGGAGTTGTCCGGCTTATGCTTAAAATCAGACTCTGGATAACTCAAGGCACGTTTCTGTAATGGCAGTTTGCGGGTTGGCCCGGGCTATGTCGAGGGTTGACTTTCTACCATCTGGAAGATCAATAATGATATTGTTCATGACTTGCCACAGTTTTAGTAAAATGGATTTTTTCAGAAAACAGTAGTGGGAGTATGGTAGAACTGGAAGTGATTCCAGAACCGCAAACGATTACGGAAAATTTAATAGGACCTAATGATTCAATCAGGTTTGACATTCCATTAGCCACTCTGCATATATGGTGGGTAACCTCTGGCACCCGAGAGGTACTACGGTAGCCTCAAGGACGGTGACAGGGAGATTATTGTTTACCCAGACTTGACACTACTGTTATTCCAGGCTATGAGACCCGGCAGGACGTTAAGTATAACGTCGTTCTAAACTAACTTTAGAAGTGCACGTATATATTATTCTGCCAAAGGGTTGTTGTAGTCCGTGGGAGCAGCGGAAGCATAGTGGGCAAGTAGCTTATGTCTATTTATAAACTTTAGCAGATATAGCGGACATAGATTATCTATCTTTGATGTGACAGTCATGGGTATGACTTCATCAGAATAGGGGATGGATCTGTTAAGAAGGTAGTAGGGTGTGATATCCTGGTATTTTGATGACATACACAGAGTAGGAAGTAAAATTCCTATACTACAATCGGTTATACTGTGGTTGTCACACAGTTGTTTCTCCACAAAGGATATGGATATAATATCAGACATTCTGGTTACTAGATCTATGGCTTTAGATCTAGATTTGGGTAGTTTCCCAATGGAGGAACTTTGACAATATTCTAAAAGTATTTGGAATAGATGACTCCTGGCATGGTGGTGTACCTGCAGATGATGGAGTCACCCTTTCTAAAGGTGTCTTATAGACTAAAGGGGAGAGGGATGTGCATGATTGGCAGATCACTTGCTTAGGTAATTGAGTCAATCGTGAGATGTCAAGTACCACACCAGATGTTGTTTTTACACTAAATGCGATAAGTTTATATTAATCCAATACTGGAGAAACATAAGGAAGCAGTTTTAGAACATAAGTGAATGTTCTACGGATTTGATGACGGCAGCCTCCTTCGGGGACGGTTATCATTCTAGGCTTCAAAGGTGGCATGGATAACAGAGTGATTGTCAGAGTTATAGTTTTCCCTCTGACGAGGGGCAGTATTATGGACAGGTGGTCCAAGAGGATACTGTGGGAGGCATGGTGCTGGACACTGATTAGGTTCAGTTGTCGATACAGTCAAAGAAGTTTGGATTTGGAGTTCATTTATGAACTAGGTACCATCAGATGTCCAGACATATTCTAAGACAGGTATTGCTCAATTCGGGAGATGGCTTTCTCCGCGAGCTTGAGATTAAGAGAGACATAGAAAGAAACATCAGGATGGATCCACTCATGGAGGCTATTTCTCGAACACAAGAGTTTTACAAACGAGCTTTGTGAAACTGATTAGTAGAGTACTTGGGTGTTCGGTATCACACGGGCTGTAAATATGCGACATCGTAATTATTAGCCTTAAGTGCAAGTGGGAGATTGTTGGATACAGTGCCCTCAAAGTCAATTATTGGATCGCAGGTACGTGATTGCAATGATTGAGGAGGACCTATACCGGTAGGATAGTCTTACTCAAGATGATAGTATGCTATCTGGTTTGCCTTTATCAGTCGTGTACAGGTTCAAGTGATTGATCACTGTTACACGTTGATAGAGCCCTCAGGATCTTTCTTGTCTACCAACAGTATGATGGCGATCATATACGTGAGAGTTGGGTAGTCCATAAGCACATCCTTAAAAGTGGTCTCTAGTCGTGGGAGTTTCGAGACAGGGCATCGATACTCCTGAGTAGACAAGTGTATACAGTCGAGACCCCGACGAGGGGCGGTGGCCGGTCTCACAAGCCACTGGTGTCAGTTGGATCACCTAAGATGTATACAGGTGCTCATTGGGTTATGAGTATACCGGACAGGACTCGCCGGGAACCTGCTAGTTGGTATTTATACCTAGCATCAGATAGCAGTTCCCTGGCGACATGTGTACAGGTTAGTTCATCTACCTGAGGTCGTCATTTGTCTCGTATGAGTTCCCACTGTGCTTTGATTGCTATCCTACCACGGCTCAAAGGAGTCGTGCAAACAGGTCTTTTTTGGGTATAGTCCCGAGCCACATGGAGACAAGTGAGCGGATCGGGAGGGGATTCGTCTCTCCCGGTATTGGGGGTGAGATCACGCTGTGTCTAGGAGAGCCATTACACAAAGCCCTCGGCCGAGACAGGAGATTTACTGGTAGGTACTCCAGTAGTATCTCAGGGTGTTCTGGGCTACACTCTGACACGACTTATACCGATATTGGGGGTCTGACGTTACCAGCCCCCTAGGCCCGATATGCGATACTCATAGACGAACGGACCGGACTGTATGTATATTGTCACTATTAAGCTCAGTAGGGTTTCAGGATGAGTTCGCTCATCGGCTACCCTTGAGGTCAGTAAATGGGCAGCCGTTACGCACAGCTAGTGCCGCTGACGGCTTGTGGTCAAACCCACTGCCAGGGTACTGACGAGTCATTAGAGTCCCCCACAGATAGTTTCCCAAGTTCGGGCGAAACGTTGTAGAGGCCATATGGTTTTATGGCAGGGTTCGGAAAATGCACGCGCGTTTACGCACGTGTCATATTTCGGGCAGATAATACTGGTGGGCTTTGGTTTAAGCCGGATCCATGTATTATACTTTGTAGATATAATATCTTTGTCTCAGTTGCATTTGTATTCGGTCGTAATACAAATACGGGTGTATTTATACTGTTACGGGGTTATCCAGAAATTCGTTTCGGGATCGCTTTTGGAAGTTGCCAGTTTCGTATCACCCGTCTTAAACATTCGGTTTAATACGGATTTATCTTTTCTTCATTTGGGTGAGTCATGACGGTGAGTTATGAGGAAGCTTCTTGATTTGGTGACTAGGTTTATGAGTCACCATTTTGCATTAATGGTTGATGACTAGGATTAGTGATTCATTGTTTGCATTGATTGTTTTGATGAGGTGTTTAAATGAGTCACCCTTTACATTAATTCCTTTAGATGATAAGCTTCACTTATGGTCACCCTTCCTCCTACACTCACCACCCCCTCCTCATATAGTGGCCGGCAATTGTATGGAGCCATCATGGTTGTTGGAAAAAAGTTTATGGAATTTGCTTCATGGAAATTTCATATGTTCATTTCTCATTAGTTGATAAAAAGGCAACTTCATTAACCGTTCATCCATAGTTTTGGATGAAGCGAGACAAAGTGTTCTACTCATTCTCTACATCAATCATGGACATGTCGGCTAGCAAACTTCATGTCCGAGTTGCCTTGGTTCAGAGGCGGGAGCCCGTTTAAAGATCCGTAGATGTGGTGCCACCTCGATGAGGAGCCAGGAGATCAAAGAAGCCGCAACGGAGCATGGGATGATGGTTAAAGACCGAAGGACTCGAATCGTTCGGTATAACCTTTCTACCCTCTTTGTAGTTTGTTAGTTTAGCGTTAATGGCAGATCCGGGTTATAGTATGCGATAGCACCAGTTATAAAAGTTTTTGTTCCGCATTTGGCGTCAGTTTGACGGCTGGGGCGATACTGTAGACTTAAAATTTATGCATTATGATTTCTTTAACTATCCTTTCTTCTTCTATTCCCAACATGCACGAGTAATTCTCCACTTGTTAGGGCTCATAGGATTAGGGTAGATCAATGGATGATTAAAATCTTTTAGCTCTTTTTACGTCCTATAAAGTTTATAAACTTTATCAAAAGAATTGGTAACATCCTAATCGGGCGTGCTATCAATTCATTGGTAGTCACGACCACGATTTGAGATTAGATTAACAATTGTTTTAGTAAAGGCTAGACATGAACGGAGATCCATGTAAAGATAGGGCTTAAGAGTGGGAACCGTATTCCCTCCGAAAACCCTAAATCTACATGCATCACCGTCGATCTAGTTTTAAATCAATTAAAGGATAAATGGAGTAATTTTTAATTAATCATCCATGAATACTAAATCTTAACGAACCATATAAGCCTTTTTCTTATATAATTTACATCCGTAATTAATTTAGATCTTAAATAAACTATACTCTTCTCTTCGTTTATTTTATTCAACACGTCTAAAGTAAGATAAAATGATTCCATGTTTCCCTGCGGACGACCCGTACTCATCTCGGCTAGCTACAAGCGACACCGTTATTGATTGCGGTTATTCTACAAACACTTTTTCACAACAATCACTAGCGCGGGTGTAAAACATAAGCAACATTTATATAATATATCACATATACTATATCCAGTATCTATCTCAACATATACGGTGATCACATCACAAAATATCGCAGCAGAACACAACATATGAAATATTGGACATACTAGGATTTCCGAGTTTTAAATTAAGGCTGTATAAAATACGGATCCCACGGTCGTGATGAATAGACAAACCCACAACCTTAGACCCCTACAAGAGCGGCAAGCAACCCTACCAATTCTAGAGTTAGGAGACCCGGTCTTGATTCCTTGAGATGGTCTCCCACTGGACCCTAGAACCCGGTTACTTATGCTCCCCATCTTGGGTGTATCCTAATGCGGAAAAGTAAATAATATACAATGGTGACATCATCCTCAACCCGGATGTTCCCCAATAAAAGAATATTACATACAATGAATTTTACATGAATGAAAATAAAACCCCCCATCTTACATAAAACCCCCGGCTATTCAAAACACGACGATCCAATATAACATATCATAGCAACACATAACATAACATGTCATCAACGTAAGTAAATATGCGTATCCCAATTGTCGTTGCCGAATAGCAACGAAACCGGCGATACACCACATATTACACTTACGGTCTCAGAAAAGAAAGTGAAAAGCTACAACAGTTGGAATCCACAACCACCTTAGATATCATATGCCTAACCAAATGAATTTCTTAGACATCACATACCTAACGATTATAAACCCTGCCTTTTAGTCTCAATATCGAAAACACTTTTCAATAACAAGTCAGGAAATTCAACAGGATTCCCGACATACTGATCGAATGCTCGTCGGAAAATTTAGTAGACGGCCGCACCTCCCGATGCCGTCGACGAAGTGCACTAAGGCGGAACACCGCTGCCACGAGCACCCGAACGGATGCTTTTGGTGACGGGGTTCTCCTACAGTTACTTGGTCGGAGCTATGGGTCGTGACTATCTAATAAGGTTACCCGGCGTGTATCCGCATATGCTACATGATTGCGACGGACTTTTGATCACATCAAATTTCCGTGGCAACCGATCATATGAAAGTAAAGTGCTAGATTTAAAAAATTCAAATTAGTTATCTCATAACTACATTTGTTGATTCTAAATATTATATCCCATCACATAATTACCGGACGACGTTAAACTTTTCGATCGATTCATCAAAGTCCGACAATTTCTCGACAGCTCAACACTTGAGCACAGTTCAATAATACCCAGAATATGCCACAGTACCTATGCACCAGCTGTAGAAGCGCAGACCCAAGTCTCACTCATGTCTCCACGGAACTGCGGCAAACCCTAGGGTATGACCACGATTCCGCGATCCAAAAAGTCGAGTTAGGGTTTCATTCTTCTAGAGGGTTCATATAATTACTTGCATGTTTTTCCGAATACGTTAATCTTGAAAAAATTGGTTTTTGACAATCGTACGAACTTTTTAATTTCGCCTAGACAATATGTGAATAACCCGAAACAATGTTAAAACTACGAATACGAAACTCTCCAAATTGTTTATAATATATGATTACATCACATGCAAAATTAGCAAAAACAAACAACACCTGAAACACCAAAACCCAGTCACTGGAACACAGTGAAAATTTGAGCAAAAAGAACACAAAGTGGACGGCCCCAACTACCTTGATCTCGGCCAAATCTGAGCAAACTCCCTGAAATTTTGATGGTGTTCATGATATATCCCATATAACATTCTGTACCTGTTTAAAAAATATTTTGACAACTTTTAAGAATCGACAAAAACTACATTTTCGCGTTTCAAGTTTTGGAGTATTTCGGTTTCGTAATCTTAACAAAATCCGTCTAAATTTCTAGCCTGGCTTTGATACCACTGCAGGGTTCCCCAGGATGGAAGTAAGGTTTCGCGAGGCATCTTCCATACTAAATTAAAATTTTGCCGTTCTAGCTAACCCTAACCCTAGAATCGTCTACTAGAAATCCGACGGAATGAAATGCAAACGACTTTGCATAGTATAGTGAACAAGGAATACAACCTTTGTAGACCGGTCCTTCACTTCATTAGCTCTGTATAGTCATCCCTTCGCTGCAACCATGAACTTTCGGACTCTTGAGAAGCTCCACAAGATGTACGGATCAAGCTTGCTAGAAGACTTCGAAGCCGAAGATGATCTACGTCGAGGAGACACTAACCCAATCTATCTCTTCACTAATTATGAAATTAGTGAATCAGACACCCTATACTAAATGGCAAGTAGTAGAGGATGATGAAGTAGGAAGTGGGCTCACTTTAGATTTATTTTTCTAACATGTTTTCATCACTTGATCAAACGCTAGAGAACAAAAATTACGAGGAAGAAGAAGATCAAACTCAAGTGAAAAAGTGATGAATGATTATGGATGAGGTTAGAAATGAAACCATGGTTAGTGTATGTCATGCACTAACCATTATAGAAAATAAACCATGCTATTAGGTCATGGGTTGGGTTAATAAATATCCTAAGCTAGATAAAAGAGTGGACTTAGTCAAAGATTCATACAAGCTTCTACAAGCTTTGAACATTAAACTAATTCTCCACTAATTTGTTTAACTTTGAATAAATTATAAACCCTAACTTAACCCTAGCATTGTATAAGTCGCATACATATATGTTGCATATGTAACCTAGCATGATATAAACATGTATACAAATATACATATCACATATATAAAATGTGCACATCAAGTGAGAAAAGAAATCATAAGTGAGCAAGTATTAGTTAATGTAACATAATATATCAAATATATAATTATACATTAAATTATTAAATCAATACTTGATTTAATAATCTGGTTATATCATATATAACCGACTAATATCAAATGTAACAACTTATCGAATCAACACTTGATCCGATAACCCGGCTATATCACATATAACCGACCTATGTCACATATCGTGAGAATAGAATACGGTATCTCATGTCGTATTAATCTCAGTCACGCACATACCACATATGTGATCCTACTCCATTTCTCTTGAGCCAGGAAACCTCTGTGTGGGACTGTAAAGACTCGTCAATACGCCGGCAGTAGGTGATGATCATATCAAACACCAACAAGCCGCAAGCGGCATGCTAAACATAACGGCCACCCGGATATTGAGCGATCAGAAGATCAACAAGCAAGCCTGCTCATAATCCTGCGAATCCAATCAGTAACACTACCGTACAGTCCGTTCTTTTCGTCTGATATATCTCATATCTCGCCTAGGGTGGTAAACATCAGACCCTAGTAACTCGATAAGTCGTGCTGATGTGTGGCTCATAACGGGTCAAGAAACTACTGATAACACTTACCAGTATATCTCTGAAGCAACCCTGGCCAGGTACTTCCTGTTATAGCCAATCGAGCACAGCGCAACATCAACCCCCAATACCGGGAAAGATGAAACCCCTCCTATTGCTTATTGCCTCCATGTGATTCGGGACTCAACCCAAAAGCCACCATTTTGCACGTTCTCTTGAACGTGGTAAGGTGGAAATCAAAGCACAGTGGGAATCACATGGACTCTATGACGATCTCGGGTGTACAGACTAACCTGTACCGGTGTCACCAGAGAACTGCAATCAGATGATAGGTAAAATAACATCTAGGAGTTGTAAGTCTATGCTAGCGCCCCGGCAGTCTACAGACGCGAAATGCGGAACAAAAACTTTTTAACTGGCCCTATCGTATACTTTAACCCGGATCTGCCATTATTACTAAACTAACAAACTGTAAAGAGTGTAGAAAGGTTATACCGAACGATCCGAGTCCTTCGTTCTTTAACCATCATCCCACGCTCCGTCGCGGCTGCTCCGATCTCTTCGATCTCCGATCTGCTCGTCCAGGTGGCACCACATCACTGATTCTTTAAACGGGCTCCCGCCTCTGACTCGAGGCAACTCGGTCGTCAAGTTTGCTAAAAGAGACGACCAAGGATGATGTAGAGAATGAGTAGATGACTTTGTCTCATTTCGTCCAAAACCGTGGACGATCGGTTAATGAAGTTGCCGATGGAAATGAAATGGAACAAGAAATGAACTATGAAATTTCTATTCATCCAAAACTTTAGTCTTTTCTTTTTAGCAACCATAATTTCTCAAATGAGTGAATAGTGGAGGAGAGAGAGGGCCGTCCACCTTTTAAAAGAGGAGGAGGGTGAGTGTAGGAGCAAATAAGGAGGTGACCATATACAAAGATCAAGAAGAAATATCCTTAAGTAAACAAAACTCATTAATGAAATGAATGACTCACTAAACCTAGTCATCCATTCATTAATGCAGCCGATGAAAACACAACACCAAATAGCCAAGTCATCACCTTCTAGAACCTTCTAGAAGCATGACTCACTCTCATCCAAGAAAAGATAAATCCGTCTTTAACCAAATGTTAAAAGACGGCTGATAGAAAACTGGAAACTGGCAACTTCCAAAAGTGATCCTGAAACGACTTTCAGGATAACCCCGTATCTGTATAAATATACCCACATTTGTATTACGACCGAATACAAATGCAACTGAGACAAAGATATTATACCTACTCAATATAATACTCGGATCCGGCTTAAACCAAAGCCGACCAGTATCATCTGCCCGAAAACTGACACGTGCGTAAACGCACGTGCATTTTCCGAACCCTGCCATAAAACCATACGGCCTCTACAACGTTTCGCCCGAACTTGGGAAACTGTCTGTGGGGGACTCTAATGACTCGTCAGTACCCTGGCAGTGGGTTTAACCACAAACCGTCAGCGGCACTAGCTATGCGTAACGGATGCCCATGGACTGACCTCAAGGGAGGCTGATGAGCGAACTCAAGGGAGGACGATGAGCAAACTCATCCAGAAACCCTACTGAGCCTAACAGTGACAATGTATATACAGTCCGGTCCGTTCATCAATGAGTATCGCATATCCGCCTAGGGGGCTAGTAACGTCAGACCCCCAATAGCAGTATAAGTCGTGTCGGAGTGTAGCCCAATAACATCCTGAGATACTACTGGAGTACCTACCAGTAAATCTCCTGCCATGGCCATGGACTATGTGTAATGGCTCTCCTAGACACAGCACGACCTCGCCCCCAATACCGGGAGAGACGAATCCCCTGCCGATCCGCTCACGTGCCTCCATATGGCTCAGGACTGTACCCAAAAGTTACCTGTTTGCACGACTCCTTTGAGCCGTGGTAGTGTAGAAATCAAAGCACAGTGGGAACTCACACGAGACAAATGACGACCTCAGGTCGATGAACTAACCTGTACACATGTCACCAGGGAACTGCTATCTGACGATAGGTATAGTACTAACTAGCAGATTCCCGGCGAGTCCTGTCCGGTGTACTCATAACCCAATGAGCACCTGTATACATCTTAGGTGATCCAACTGACACCAGTGGCTTGTGAGACCGGCCACCGCCCCTCGTCGGGGCCTCGACTGTATACACTAGTCTACTCCGGAGTATCGATGCCCTGTCTCGAAACTCCCACGACTAGGGACCACAATTAAGGATATGCATATAAACTACCCAACTCTCACGTATATGATCGCCATCATACAGTTGGTAGTAAAGCAAGATCCTAAGGGCTCCATCAAAGTGTAACATGCAATCAGTCACCTGAACATGTACGCGACTGATAAAGGCAAACCAGATAGCATACTATCATCTCGAGTAAGACTGTTCTACCGGTATAGGTCTTCCGCAATCATTGCAATCACGTACCTGCGATCCAATAATTGACTATGAGGGCACTATCTCCAACAATCTCCCACTTGCACTCAAGGCTAATTATTGCGATGTCGACTACTCACAGCCCGTGTGAAACCGAACATCCAACTCCTCTACTAATCAGTTTTACAAAGCCCGTTTGTAAAACTATTGTGTTCGAGAAATAGCCTCAGTGAGTGGATCCGCCTAGATGTTTCTTTCTATATCTCTCTAAATCTCAAGTTCGCGGAGAAAACCATCTCCCGAATCGAGTAATACCTGTCTTAGAATATGTCTGGAAATCTGATGGGACCTAGTTCATAAATGAACTCCAAATCCAAACTTCTTAGACTGTATCGATCACTGAACCTAATCAGTATCCGGCACCATGCCACCCACAGTATCCTCTTGGACCACCTGTCCATAATACTGTCCCTCTTCGTCAGAGGGAAAAACTGTAACTCTGACAATCACTCTGTCATCCATGTCACCTTTGAAGCCTGGAATGATAACCGTCTCCCGAAAGAGGATGCCGTCATCAAATCCGTAGAACATGTACCTATGTTCTAAAACTGCTTCCTTATGTTTCTCCAGGATTGGATTAATACAAACTCATTGCATTTCGTGCAAAAACAACATCTGGTGTGGTACTTGACATCTCATGATTGACTCAATTGCATAAGCAAGTGATCTGCCAATCATGCACAGCCCTCTCCCCTTTAGTCTATACGACACCTTTAGAGAGGGTGACTCCATCACCTGCAGGTACACCACCATGCTAGGAGTCAACTATTCTAAAAACCATTAGAATATCTGTCTAAAGTACCTACATTGGGAAACTACCCAAATCTAGATCTAAAACCATAGATCCAGAAACCAGAATGTCAAATATTATATCCATATCCTGTCTGGAGAAACAACTGTGTGACGACCACAGTACAACCGATCGTAGTATAGGAATTTTACTTCCCACTCTGTGTATGTCATCCAGATACCATGACATCACACCCTACTACCTTCTTTAACAGATCCATCCCCTATTCTGATTGAAGTCAAACCCATGACTGTCACATCAAAATTAGATGATCTATCTCCGCTATAACCGCTCAAGTCTATAAATAGACATAAGCTACTTGCCCACTAAACTTTCGCTGCTCCCACTGACTACGATAACCCTCCTACCGGGTCTCATATCCTGGAACAACAGTAGTGTCAAGTCTGGGTAGATAAGAACCTCCCTGTCACCGTCCTTGAGCCTACCGAAGTACCTCTCGGGTGTCTGAGGTTTCCCACCATATCTGCGGAGTGGCTAATGGAATGTCAAACCTGATTGAATATATAGGACCTATTAAATTTTCTGTAATCGTTCGCGGTTCTGGAATCACTTCCAGTTCTACCATACCCCCACTACTGTTTTCTGAAAAAGATCCATTTTACTAAAACTGTGGCGAGTCAAGAACAATATCACTATTGATCTTCCAAATGGTAGAATATCAACCCTCGTCGTAGCCAGGGTCAACCCACAAACAGCCATTACAGAAACGTGCCCTGAGTTATCCAGAGTCTGGTTTTAAGCAAAAGCTGGACAACTCCCCGTACCTTAACATCTTTTAAGGTACGAACCATTCTATATCCAATATAGAAACTTTGGCACTTATTTAATTGGAACCATATTCAAATCATGCAGCTGTCTCCAGTGCATATCACTTTAATGGAAAGAGGCTAATCAGCATTACTCAACTTAGGAATCCATCCAATTATGAGTAACCTGAAAGAGAAACAAGTTTCTCAAAATCATTACTCTCATCTGAATACCAGTCACAAGAATCTACATCTTCGATCTCTTTGAAGAATCCCGATACTTGTGACACCTGGTTCTCTACTTTATTCTTATACCCACAACTTCTCAAAACTTAGACCTTGTATTTCTACGAAACACTTGTCTAAAAACTAGAGAAGTTATAAGTAAACAGAACATAGTACGAGGACATACCCCTTTATCCTGAAGGACACTGGACAACATACAATACTCTGTATAAGTCCGCTGAGTTAAACAACTCAAAATCTGTGCGTCGTAGCTTGAAGACTGTACCCTGGCGATTTCCTCAAATATCACCAATTACAACGAATTCCGATATAATGAGGATGATCACTTAATTCCCAATAACTTACTCCCACTCATCATCTGTAAAACCATAAAGATATGAGAATGAAACCTGGTAAATACATACCCTTGGAGTAAGTATCTAATCGGGAAAACAGTTTTCTTTTAACAATGCACTGAAACATGAAAATGTTTTGTAGGGGTATCCTGGTATTCATAGCAATGCCTCTTCCATAATCCAATTCATGACTTCAACCGTATATTTTATTGCCATCTCTCCAAATCCCTTTATTTGTCTTTAGTCGTTACCTTCCGTACACCATCGTTTAGGCTAAATGGTTTTCTTCCTTCCCTACCGTTCGGCACCAGCCTATGGTTTGGAAGAAGACTATCCAGTAAGCATAATAGGTGTACCCTCCTAGACCAAGGAGTACTCGTATCTCGAGAGAAGGTGATGATAAAAGACAACTGAATAATACCTTATTCTTTTAAAAGTGAAATAGGAGTGGCGATGAAGTACGCGGTTTTGGTCGTGAATGATATCAGTCGCAATTTACTTTGCCCTCTTTCTAATCCTTTATTTTGTCTTTAGTTATTGCCTTCTGCACACCCTACTTAGGCTAATTGGTTTTCTTCATTCCCTACCTTTCGGCACCTGCCTATGGTTTGGAATAAGACTATCCAATAAGCGTAATAGGTGTACTCTCCTAAACCAAGGAGCTCTCGCAACCTGAGAGAAGGTGATAATAAAAGACAACTGAATAAACCAATTCTATTTCTCCTGAACCTTGATCCATCCTCGAAGAAGTCCCTTCGAGTTCGTATATAACCATACGATGGATCTATCCAATGGAAGTGGATGTCCGTAGTAATACGGGTGTTCTGAGAAATACAAAGGGTAAAAGAAGGAGTGGCAATGACTTATGCAACATAGACAATCCAAAAGCCAGTATTTTAAGAAGGTTCGGTCAACCTGGTCACTGAGTCATAGTCTAGGGTCGGTCAAAGGTCGCTTCCAAAGAGAGAGAGAGAAAAGAAACACTCTGCGTGCACTCTATCCTAGATCAGAATGGTTATCACTTTATCTAATCCGGAAACCTCCCACTGTCCTGTCAAATTCTCCCCCAAACCTAAAGAAGAATCGATCGGGATCACCCGAAGAGTAAACCAACTCATCAGTGGGAATCGGGATCCAACTCTCATCGTATGATAACGTGATGGAATGCATCCACGTTACTCATACTCCAGAAGGTATGCGTATACTTGGCAAGTTTCAGTTTCTTTAGAAACTCCCGATCTGATTTTTGCCCCATGCTCTTATAACCTTGGCTTTGGTCAAAATGTCATAAGTCACATGCCAAGTTCTACCCATCACTATCTTGTCAATTTGAACCCACCCGCACATGCCCCTGACTTTGGCCAATCGGCAGAACGACTGTCCCAAACCAACTCATCTATCTATGCAACAATTGAATACCCAGCAGCTACCAAACACTATGCCTTAACTTTGGCTAAAATACATAGCTTGAATACTACTGAATACTCAAAAGAAGTGACGGAGGGCTACGGCTGGTTTTTGGCGAAAAACCTTTAACGTAGTGAACTTGATATCGCTGAAGGAACCTGATAGCTTTTTTAAAATATAGTGGCGAAAACCTTTTGCTAAAGAGGTCATTCCCGGTGAAGGGATCTCGGCTCTTTCCTCGTGGAATGAGGTGCAGGATATTCCACTGAATACCGCGATGCAAAGCAACTTGTAATCGACTATAGTGAAGTTATTACCCTGACGCAAACTTCTGCCCAAGGGGTCAGTCCCGGTGAAGGGATATCGGCCCTTGCCCCGTCGAATGAGGTGCAGGATATTCCACTAAATACCGCTATGCAAAACAAAAGGAAACGTCTTTGCAATAACACTTTTTAAATTTGTTCCAACAACTGAAAACAGGTTTGTTTTACTTTTTGCATTGATCAGAATCAACACAGTCCCATCAATCAATCACACCAGAAAAGAACGAAAATAAAATGTACGTATATGCCATCCGCATTCATCACTGGGTCCCGTCATCACCCGTTAGGTTACTTAACTAACGACAGAGCGGGGACTGGACTAGCGCGGGTGTAAAACATATACAATATCTAATAGTATATAAACCAATATACAATAATCGCTCCAGGAGTGATAATATGCAACATTACAGAAAAGTAATAAGCATCACAGAACAATACAGATAATCTGGGATCCGCGGGTTTCACAGAGCCGCTGCTGAAACCCGACGTTCCCCTGTCGTGTGGATAGCCTGTGCAATAAAACCTAGACCCTTACGGGTGCGGCAAGTTACCCGCCAAAACCTGAAGCGAGGTAGTCCCCACAGCATAGTGAATGGAACACCCGGCACTTCACGGAATCCGGTAAATTGAGCACCCCTCCTTGGGTCAACCTGTACCCCCTACGAGTGCGGCGAATAGTCTGCCAATTTTAGAGTGGGGCCCCTCTGCCTCTCAAAGCCATGAGATGCGGACCCGTTGCCCTCCAGAACCCGGCTATCCGTGCACTCCGTCGCGGGGCAAAACCTAGTACAGTAATGAAAAATAGTACAACAGGTACATCGACCGCAACCTGGTCGTGCCCCAAAAGAATATTATACAACAGGCAGTGACGGCAGTCCACAAGTTGGACGCTCGCCCCGCAATATCAAATGTACAAATAAACTCAAACTGTACTACCATTGCACACTGCTATCCACCACGACAAATCCGCAACATCACAGCACAACACAGAACATCAATGCGAATGTCACGTTCGCAAACCCGTCTAAAAGAACTATAGCAATCGGACGCGGTTTACCGATCAAATGACATTCCCGGTCGGAGATATAATGTAAGCACTGTAAACTAACATGTTTAAATTTCGATCGACTAAATATCACAAAGTGGGCCCCACGCAAATCTGGAGAACAGTAACAAAACCTGGGCCCAAAAGATATATACCAAAAACCACAATTTCCAGAGGGGAACACACTGACCAAATTTGGGAGCATGATCTCACCAAGTGGCCGCGGACGCGCGGCCAAACCATGGGTTTGGCCGCGTTTCCGCGGCGCTTTGGTGGAATCAAGTGCCCAAATTTTGTCGGTGTTCTTATAAATCCCTGCACAGTTTTCTGAGATGTGTGAAATATTTTTAAGACACCGTTTAAAAACAACAGAAACTGTCAAGCAAGAAAAATGCGTTTTTTGATTTCCGGTTCGATCGATATTTTAAACGTGTTAGCACAAGTTAGTATAGCAAAATGGTGAGGCTCTGATACCACTGTAAGTCTATCCTAGCGCCCCGGCAGTCTACAGACGCCAAATACGGAACAAAAACTTTTTAACTGGCGCTATCGTATACTTTAACCCGGATCTGCCATTATTGCTAAACTAACAAACTGTAAAGAGTGTAGAAAGGTTATACCGAACGATCCGAGTCCTTCGTTCTTCAACCATCATCCCACGCTCCGTCGCGGCTGCTCCGATCTCTTTGATCTCCGATCTGCTCGTCCAGGTGGCACCACATCACTGATTCTTTAAACGGGCTCCCGCCTCTGACTCGAGGCAACTCGGTCGTCAAGTTTGCTAAAAGAGACGACCAAGGATGATGTAGAGAATGAGTAGATGACTTTGTCTCACTTCGTCCAAAGCCGTGGACGATCGGTTAATGAAGTTGCCGATGGAAATGAAATGGAACAAGAAATGAACTATGAAATTTCCATTCATCCAAAACTTTAGTCTTTTCTTTTTAGCAACCATAATTTCTCAAATGAGTGAATAGTGGAGGAGAGAGAGGGCCGGCCACCTTTTAAAGGAGGAGGAGGGTGAGTGTAGGAGCAAATAATGAGGTGACCATATACAAAGATCAAGAAGAAATATCCTTAAGTAAACAAAACTCATTAATGAAATGAATGACTCACTAAACCTAGTCATCCATTCATTAATGCAACCAATGAAAACACAATACCAAATAGCCAAGTCATCACCTTCTAGAACCTTCTAGAAGCATGACTCACTCTCATCCAAGAAAAGATAAATCCGTCTTTAACCAAATGTTAAAAGACGGCTGATAGAAAACTGGAAACTGGCAACTTCCAAAAGTGATCCTGAAACGACTTCCAGGATAACCCCGTATCTGTATAAATATACCCGCATTTGTATTACGACCGAATACAAATGCAACTGAGACAAAGATATTATACCTACTCAATATAATACTCGGATCCGGCTTAAACCAAAGCCGACCAGTATCATCTGCCCGAAAACTGACACGTGCGTAAACGCACGTGCATTTTCCGAACCCTGCCATAAAACCATACGGCCTCTACAACGTTTCGCCCGAACTTGGGAAACTGTCTGTGGGGGACTCTATTGACTCGTCAGTACCCTGGCAGTGGGTTTAACCACAAACCGTCAGCGGCGCTAGCTATGCGTAACGGCTGCCCATGGACTGACCTCAAGGGAGGCAGATGAGCGAACTCAAGGGAGGCCGATGAGCAAACTCATCCAGAAACCCTACTGAGCCTAACAGTGACAATGTATATACAGTCCGGTCCGTTCGTCAATGAGTATCGCATATCCGCCTAGGGGGCTAGTAACGTCAGACCCCCAATAGCAGTATAAGTCGTGTCGGAGTGTAGCCCAATAACACCCTGAGATACTACTGGAGTACCTACCAGTAAATCTCCTGCCATGGCCATGGACTATGTGTAATGGCTCTCCTAGACACAGCATGACCTCGCCCCCAATACCGGGAGAGACGAATCCCCTGCCGATCCGCTCACGTGCCTCCATATGGCTCGGGACTGTACCCAAAAGCTACCTGTTTGCACGACTCCTTTGAGCCATGGTAGGGTAGAAATCAAAGCACAGTAGGAACTCACACGAGAAAAATGACGACCTCAGGTCGATGAACTAACCTGTACACATGTCACCAGGGAACTGCTATCTGACGATAGGTATAGTACTAACTAGCAGATTCCCGGCGAGTCCTGTCCGGTGTACTCATAACCCAATGAGCACCTGTATACATCTTAGGTGATCCAACTGACACCAGTGGCTTGTGAGACCGGCCACCGCCCCTCGTCGGGGTCTCGACTGTATACACTAGTCTACTCCGGAATATCGATGCCCTGTCTCGAAACTCCTACGACTAGGGACCACAATTAAGGATATGCATATAAACTACCCAACTCTCACGTATATGATCGCCATCATACAGTTGGTAGTAAAGCAAGATCATAAGGGCTCCATCAAAGTGTAACATGCAATCAGTCACCTGAACATGTACACGACTGATAAAGGCAAACCAGATAGCATACTATCATCTCGAGTAAGACTGTTCTACCGGTATAGGTCTTCCGCAATCATTGCAATCACGTACCTGCGATCCAATAATTGACTATGAGGGCACTATCTCCAACAGGAGTTCTCGGCGAGTCCGTTCAGTGTACCTAGTCACCACTGAGCACCCGTATACTATCTCTGATGTCAAACACCAATGGATATAGGATCATCCATCGCCCATCTGCATGGGTCGAGAAGTTATACACTAGTCTAGTCTGGTATATCGATGCCCTGTCTCGATGCACCTACGACTAGGAACATTTGAAGGATGTACTTAGCGACTACACTGTCCCTACTAGTATGATCTGCATCATAATCCTGGTAGTCACGTACTCATCCTAAGGTCTTTATCAACATGTAATATAGAGACAATTAGTGTACATGTTAAGATAAAGAGCTACCAGATAGCATACTATCATGTCGAGCAAGAAAGGCCTCCATGTATATGTCCAAGCATCCACTAAAATATACATTGTATGTACAGTAATGGCCTCTAGGTCACACATATAACTAACATGTCCCTCTGGAATTTCTTCCATTTCTACCGTGCACCCACAAATTCCTTTTGCAAGAAATTCCTTCTCTAAGAAGACGGCGTGGCGAGCAACAAACACCTTCTGTTCCTCAGTGTGGTAGAATAGATATCCCATCGAATGTTTAGGATATACTACAAACTTACACAAAACTGATCGTGCCTTGAGTTTGTCTGGGTTTCGCTTCTTTACATAAGCTGGAAATCCCCATACCTTAACAAAATTAAGGTATTGTTTCTCCCCTTCCCATATTTCATATGGGGTGGTAGACACGGATTTGGTCGGAACCCTATTCAATAAATATGCCGCAGAGTCTAGTGGATATCCCTAAAATAAAAGAGGCAACTCAGCGTTAATCATCATAGAGAGAACCATGTCTAAAAGGGTACGATTCCTCCGCTCCGTTACACCGTTGTGCTGTGGCGTATACGGAGGAGTAAGCTGAGAGAGAATTCCCTTCTCCTTTAGCTAATCTAGAAATTTCGTGCTTAAGTACTCCCCTCATCTATTAGATCGGAGGATCTCGATACTTCTGCCGGTCTGGTTCTCTAGTTCGTTTCTGAATTCTTTGAATTTCTCAAAAGTTTCAGATTTGTGTTTCATTAGATACACATATCCGAACCTAGAGAGATCGTCAGTGAATGTGATGAAGTACGAGAACCCACCCCTTGCATGTATAGATATTGGACCACATACATAACTGTGTATGAGTCCCAAGAGCTCTGCTGCTCTTTCTCCGTGTCCGGTGAACGGAGATTTGTTCATTTTTCCTTTGAGACAAGACTGATAAGTTTCTTAAGATGAAAATTCGAACGTGTCCAAAAACCATCTTTATGCAACTTACTCAGTCTTTTCTCTTCGATATGACCAAGTCTACAATAACACAAATAGGATTCGTTCACTTCTGAACTTTTCCTCTTGCTTTTGTTTGATATGCTGAGAACTGTGTTTTGATTAAGATTATAGTTACCATTACACAGTGTACCTTCTGCAACCAATACCTGATTAAGGTAAATGCTCATGATATTTCTATCAAGATCAAACTTATATCCGTCTTTATCAAGTAAAGAAACTGATATGATGTTGCAAACCATGGAAGCTACATAGTAGCAATTGTTCAAAATCATAGTATCCCTTTAGCAATGTTCGGTGATATTCACCGACGGCAGAAACATCAACTTGTGCTCTGTTCCCTACTCTGAGGGACATATCACCAGGTCCAACCATCCTACTTTTTCTCATTCCCTGTAATAAATTACAGATATCAGATCTCAATCCGGTATCTAGTACCCAGGAGGTAGGACTGACCGAAAAACAGTTCACAATAAGAAGAACAGCTGAAGAAGGACCAATAATATGCCTCTTCTTCGATGGGGTCATCAAGGAATTCATGCAATCACCTTTCCTCTGCTCATACTTATGACTGCTATCATAAGTTAGAGCCAAATCGACATTCCCCAGCCCCGAATAAGAATTCGGATCGGTCAAGTGATACATTTTATTATCTTGATTAGGGCATGAAGTGGTTGCTACCTGGAAAGAGAGAAAAGAAACACTCAGCGTGCGCCCTTGCAAGATTAGATTGGTTATTAGTGTTGGATATAGTGCCCTCAGAGTCAATTATTAGGTCACAGGTACGTGATTGTAATGATTGAGGGAGGACCTATCCCGGTAGGACAGTCTTACTCGAGATGATAGTATGCTATCTGGTTTACCTTTATCATCGTGTACTGCTTTAGGTGACATGACACGTCGCTATTACACGTTGATAGAGCCCCTAGGATTCTTGCTTGACCACCAGCAGTATGAGGGCGATCATATAAGTGGGAGCTGGGGGTCTACAAGCATATCCTTAAAGGTCCCTAGTCGTGGGAGTTTCGAGACCGGGCATCGATACTCCATTAGTAGACTAGTGTATACAGTCGAGACCCCGACGAGGGGCGGTGGCCGGTCTCACAAGCCACTGGTGTCAGTTGGATCACCTAAGATGTATACAGGTGCTCATTGGGTTATGAGTACACCGGACAGGACTCGCCGGGAACATGCTAGTTGGTCGTATACCAGACGTCAGATGGCAGTTCCCTGGTGACATGTGTGCAGGTTAGTTCATCGACCTGGGAATCGTCATTTGTCTCGTGTGAGTTCCCACTGTACTTTGATTACTACCCTACCACGGCTCAAAGGAGTCGTGCAAACAGGTTTTAGTTGGGTACAGTCCCGAGCCACATGGAGGCAGTGAGCGTATCTTCAGGGGTTCGTCTCTCCCGGTATTGGGGGTGAGGTCGTGCTGTGTCTAGGAGAGCCATTACACAAAGTCCTTGGCCAAGGCAAGGAGATTTACTGGTAGGTATTCCAGTAGTATCTCAGGGTGTTCTGGGCTACACTCCGACACGACTTGTACCGCTTTTGGGGGTCTGACTTTTACCAACCCCCTAGGCCCGCCATGCGATACTCATAGACGAACGGACCGGACTGCACGGATATTGTCACTGACAGGCTCAGTAGGGTGTCAGGATGAGTTCGCTCATCGACGTCCCTTTTGGTCAATAGCTGGTGGCCCGTTACGTATTGGCTTATACCTCTGACGTGCTAGTGGTTAAATCCACAGCCATAGTATTGACGAGTCTTTAGAGTCCACCACACTTTCAGTTACTCAGCTTTCGGGCGAAACGCTGTAGAGGCCGTATGGAGATATGGCAGGGTCCGATCAGATACGTGCGGTATTGCACGGATCAGGATCGGACGGTTTGTACTAGTAGCCGTATAGGTATATGGCAGGGTTCGATCAGATACGTGCGGTATTGCACGGATCAGGATCGAACGGATTTTACTAGCCGGCTTTGGTTTAAGCCGGTCCTAGTTTAGTACAGTGTAGATTTTGTCTCTTTGCATTTGTATCCGGACCGAATACAGATGCGGGTGTGTATGCACAGTATTGGGGTTTTCCTGTAATTTATTACGGGACCAGTTTTCTGGAGTTGCCAGTTTGCATTCCGTTCCGGCCGGTTTTCCTTTGTTCTTTCCCGGCCGGACTTTTCCGATGGAGGGGGTAATTTGCAGTTTTGCAAATTACAATTGTGGAGGGGTTTTCTTGTAAAAGATTGATATGATAGCTTTCATATTTTTTTCCACCATGCTTTTGCTTTATTGTGACATGAAAGGGTATGGTTGGATTTGATATGAAGCATGGTGTTTGTTTTCTTGTCTCTTGGATGTGGTCACCTCCTTCTTCTCCTACACTCACCTCCCTCATATGATACATATTGTTATTCTCTTCACCATTTCAAGATTGGCCGGCCACACTTGAAGATGAGGGAAAAATGAGAGATGTGTTTCTTTTGTTGTATGGAAATTATTCTCATTTCCCTTTTTGTATCAAAGTTCACCACCTCTCTTCATATCATCTTGTTTCCTCCATCATGGCAACACTACCCCAAAGAGACAAAGCACTACACTTCCTACAGCACATCTTGAGCATGTCGAGTTGCCGGCTTCATGCTCGAGTTGCCTCGGTATTGAGGCGGGAGCCCGTAAAAGACGCAGGCGATGTGGTGCCCCTTTCCGATGAGGAGGAGACGGACGGAGATCCCGCAAGGAGATCGGAGTGGAGATGAAGACCGGAGGACTTGGATCGTCGGTATACATCTCTTCCCTTTCTTATTAGTAGCGTAGACTTGTTAATGGTTACGATCCGGAGTTTAGTGCGCGGTGGTGCCGGTTTGCAAAGTCCGCAAAATTTAAGTTTATCACCGTTTCCGCATTCCGGCGTCGGATTGACGGCCGGGGCGCCGCCGTGCACTTACAGTGGTATCAGAGCCTCCCCATTAACTTAGTCTAGCTTTGTGTAATGTGTTTGCATTTCCGATCGATCAAAAAGTTCCAAAACTGCATTTTAGTTCGCATCAGTTTCTGTTGAAAATTTTTGGTCTCGAAAAATTTTTCAGGTTGTAAAATATTGATGTACTGGAGAATCTAAGAGTTCTGTAAAAATTTGACGAAGTAAATCCATAGTTGGAGCGCGGAACCGCCGCGAAAACCCCATTTGTGCGGCCCTTCCGCCGCGCACTATTCACATCACTTCACCATTTTTTTTACAGAGGCCTTCTGGGCTTAAAATATGGGCTTTGGAATATTAAAGTTGGGCCAATTATTTCTGTGAGTGCTACAGTTTTCTTTGGGGCCCACTTGTTAATTGTTTGATCAATCGGAAATTTTTTAAACACATTTTTCACAGTATTTACATTATATCTGCGACCGTGAATGTCACTTGATCGGTAAATCCGGTCTAACTGCTATAGCCCGATTAGACGGATTTGCGAACGTGACTTTCACGTTGATGTTCTATGTATTTGCTGTGATGTTGCGGATCGGTCGTGGGGGATAGCCTGGATGCAATGCTAGTACTGTGCTGTTGTCTTATGTACATTTGATATTGCGGGGTGAGCGTCCGACATGTGGACTGCCATCACTGCCTGTTTGTATTATTCTTTTGGGGCACGACCTGGTTGCGGTCGATGTACCCGGTGTATGTATATTTTACTTTCTGTACTAGGATTGCCCCGCGGAGGGGTGCACGGATAGCCGGGTTCTGGAGGGCAACAAGCCCGCATCTCATGGCATTGAGACGGAGGGGGCATCACTCTAGGATTGGCGGGCTATTCGCCGCACTCGTAGGGGGTACAGGTTGACCCAGGAGGGGTGCCCAAGTTGCCGGATTCCGTGAAGTGCTGGGTGGTCCATTCACGGCGCTGAAGGGGGCTGCCTCGCTTCAGGTTTTGGCGGGTGACTTGCCGCGCTCGTAGGGGTCTAGGATTTCATTGCACAGGCTATCCACACGACCAGGGGAACGTCGGGTTTCAGCGGCTCTGTGAAACCCGGGGATCCCAGATATCTGTATTGTTTCTGTGATGCTGTACATTTTTCTGTGATGTTGCATTTCTTTCACGCCTTGAGCGAAATACTATATATTGGTATATATATTAGTAGATGTTGTATATGTTTTTCATCCGCGCTAGTCCAGTCCCCGCTCTGCCGTTAGTTAGCTAACCTAACGGGTAATGACGGGACCCAGTGGCGAATGCGGATGGCATATACGTACATCAGTATATTTTCGTTCTTTTTGGTGTGATCAATTGATGGGACTGCATTGATTCGGATCAATGCAAAGTTAAAAACAAACCTAATCTGATGTTGTTGGAACACTTTTCAAAAAGCTGTTATTGCAAGGACGTTCACTTTTGTTTTGCATCGTGGTATTCATTTAGAATATCCTGCTCCTCAGTCGACGAGGCAAGGGCCGAGATCCCTTCACCGGGAGTGACCCCTTGGACAGAAGTTTGCGTCAGGGCATTAACTTCACTATAGCCGATTACTTTTGCTTTGCACCGTGGTATTCATTTGGAATATCCTGCACCCCATTCTACGGGGAAAGAGCCGAGATCCCTTCACCGGGAGTGACCTCTTTAGCGGAAGTTGTCGTCACTATATTTCTAAAAAGCTATCCGTTCCTTCGACGATATCAAGTTCATTACGTTAAAGGTTTTTGCCAGAAACCATTCGTAGCCCTCCGTCGTTTCATATGGGTGGTCAATAGTATTCAAGCTGTGTATGTTGGCCAAAGTCAAGGCACAGTGATTGGTAGCTATTGGGGTATTCATATGCAGCATAGATAGATGCGTTGGTTTGGAACAGTCGTGCTGCCATTTTGGCCAAAGTCAAGGGTATGTACGGGTGGATTCAAATTAACCTGGAGAATGACGGGTAGAACTTGACATGTGACTTATGATATGTTGGCCAAAGTCAAGGTCATAAGAGCATGGGGCAGAAATCACATCGGGAGTTTCAAAAGTACTGAAACTTGCCAGATATGCGCATACCTTCTGGAGTGTGATACCGTGAGCGGATTCCGTCACGTTGTCATGCGATGAGAGTTGGATCCCGATTCCCACTGATGAGTTGGTTTACTCCTCGGGTGACCCCGACTAATTCTTCTTTCAGGTTTGGAGGAGAATTTGAGGTACAGTGGGAGGTTTCTAGATTAGATAAATTGGTAACCATTCTGATCTAGGTTAGAGTGCACGCTGAGTGTTTCTTTTCTCTCTCTCTCTGGCAGCAACCATTGACCCGACCCTAGACTATGACTCAGTGACCAAGTTGACCGAACCTTCTTAACACTGGCTTTTGGATTGTCAGAGTTGCAGACCTCATTGCCACTCCTACTTTTACCCTTTTCTCCGGGACACCCCGTATTGCTACGAACGTCCACTTCCATTGGACAAAACCATCGTATGGTTAGATACGAACTCGAAGGAATTCGAGGATGGTTTCCGGTTCTGGAGAAAACGGATAGGATTATTCAGTTGTCTTTTCCTTTTACCCTCTCTCAGGTTACGAGTACTCCTTGGTTTAGGGGTAGTACACTTATTACGCAAATTGTATTGTCTTCTTCCAAACCTTAGGCTGGTGCCGACCGGTAGGGAATGAAGAAAACCAATTAGCATAACGATGGTGTGCAGAAGGTATTAAGTTCAGACAAAGCAAGGGATTAGTAAGAGGGCAAAGTAAATTGCAACAGATATTCACGACCAAACCAAATATTTCGTTACCACTCCCACATCACCTTTGTATTTCTCCAGGACACTCCGTATCACTACGAAGATCCACAGTTTATTTGGATACTCCATCGTATGGTTATATACGAACTCGAATGGAACTTGTTCCAGTTCGGGGATGGATTCTGGTTCAGGAGAAATAGGAATAAGGTTTATTCGGTTGTCTTTTATCTTCACCCTCTCTCATTGCGAGTGTTCCTAGGATTGGGACAGTACACCCATTATGCTTATTGGATAGTCTTCTTCCAAACCATAGGCTGGTGCCGTACGGTAGGGAAGGAAGAAAACCATTTGGCCTAAAAGGGTGTGCAGAAGGTAAAGACTAAAGACATATGAAGGGATTTGGAGAGGTGGCAAAGAACTATACGGTTACAGTCGTGAATCTGGAAGAGGCATTACTAGGAATACCAGAATACCCCATCGAAACATTTCAATGTTTCAGTTTCACTGTGTAATGTTAAAGGAAAACTGATTTCCCGATTAGATACTTACTCCAGGGTATGTATTTACCAGGTACGATTCTCACATCTGTATGGTTTTACAGATGATGAGTAGGAGTAAGTTATTGGGAATTGGGTGATTATCCTCATTATATCGGGATTCGTTGTAATCGGTGATATTTGAGGAAATCACCTGGGCTGTTTGCCGGTCGGCAAATATTTGGTTTTGAATATCCGCTGTTGTGCACCAATTTCAAATTAATATATCTGTACGTCTATTTTCATAGAGTGAGATATACCTTTTGATATTATGTCGATGACATTTACCTATATCAGTGGATGGTTAGGTAAGGAGTATTAAACAGCGGTGTAATTCTTCTTAACCATAAGTACAGTTTTCAACCTACGACATACAGTGAAAGAGTTGTAAGACTCAGCGGACTTATACAAAGTATTGTATGTTTTCCAATGTCCATTTGGACAGAGGGGTTGGTCCTCATACTATATTCTGTTTACTTTTAACTTCTCTAGTTCTTAGACATGTGTTTCGTAGAAACACAGGGTCTAAGTTTTGAGGAGTTATAGGTATTTGAATAGAGTAGAGAACCAGGTATAGCATGTATAGGGATTCTTCAAAGAGATCGAAGATGTAGATACTTGTGTATGGTATTCAGTTGATAGTAATGATAAAGAGATCTTGCTTCTCTTTCAGGTTACTCATAATTGGAAGTATTCCTAAGTTGAGTAACGCTGATCGGCCTCCTTCCATTTAGTTGACATGCACTGGGGACAGCTGCATGATTTGAATCTGGTTCAATTAAATCAGTGCCTCTGTTTTCTATATTGGATATAGAACAGTTCATATCTTAACGATGTTAAGGTACGGGGAGTTGTCCGGTTTATGATTAAAACCAGACACTGGACAACTCAAGGCACGTTTCTGTAATGGCTGTTTGTAGGTTGACCCAGGCTATGACGAGGGTTGATTTTCTACCATCTGGATGAACAATAGCGATATTGTTCTAGACTCGCCACAGTTTTATTAAAAATGGATTTTTTCAGAAAACAGTAGTGGGAGTATGGTAGAACTGGAAGTGATTCCAGAACCACAAACGATTACTGAAGATTTGATAAGGAACCTAAAGATTCAATCTGGATTGACATTCCATTGGCCACTCCGCAGATAAGGTGGGTAACTTCAGGCACCCGAGAGGTACTTCGGTAGCCTCAAGGACGGTGACAGGGAAGTTCTTGTTTTCCCACAATTGCCATTGCTGTTGTTCCAGGTTACGAGACCCGGCGGGAGGATGAGTATAGCGTCGTTCTAAACCAGTTTTAGAAGTGTACGTCTATATGACTCTGCCAGAGGGTTGTCGTAGTCAGTGGGAGCAGCGGAAGCATTGGTGGACAGGTTGCTTATGTCTATTTATAGACTAGAGCAGATGTAGCGGAGATAGATCATCTATTTCTGATGTGACAGTCATGGGTTTGACTTCATCAGAAAAGGGGATGGATCTGTTGAGAAGGTAGTAGGGTGTGATGTCCTGATATCTGGATGACATACACAGAATAGGAAAAGAAACTCCTATACTACAATCGGTTGTACTTTGGTCGTCACACAGTTGTTTCTCCACATAGGAATTGGGTATTATATCAGACATACTGGTTACTAGATCTATGGTTTTAGATCTAGATTTGGGTGGTTTCCCAATCAGGGTACTTGACAACATTCTAAGAGTATTTAGGATGGACGACTCCTGGCACGGTAGTGTACCTGCAGGTAATGGAGTCACCCTCTCCAAAGGTGTCTTACAGACTAAAGGGGAGAGGGACGTGCATGATTGGCAGATCACTTGCTTAGGCAATTGAGTCAATCATGAAATGTCTAGTACCACACCAGATATTGTTCTTGCACTAGATGCAATAAGTTGACATTAATCCAATCCTGGAGAAACAGTCGGAAGCAGTTTTAGAACATAAGTGGATGTTCTAGGGATATGATAACGACAGCCTCATTCAGGAGACGGTTATCGTTCCAGGCTTCCAAGGTGACATGGACGACAAGGAGGTTGTCAGAGTTATAGTTTTCCCTCTGACGAGGGGCAGTATTTTGGACAGGTGATCCAAGGCAATACTGAGGGAGGCATGGCGCGCAGGATACTGATTAAGTTCAGTTGACGATACAGTCTAAGAAGTTTGGATTTGGAGTTCATTTATGAGCTATGTCCCATCAAACATCCAGACATTCTAAGACAGGTATTGCTCTTTTCGGGAGATGGCTTTCTCCGCGAACTTGAGATATAGAGAGACATAGAAAGAAACAACTAAGCGGATCCACTCACTGAGGCTATTCCTCGAACGCAATAGTTCCGCAAACGAGCTTTGTGAGACTGACTAGTAGAGGAGTTGGATGTTCGGTATCACACGGGCTGTGAGTATGCGACATCGCAATAATTAGCCTTGAGTGCAAGTGGGAGATTGTTGGATATAGTGCCCTCAGAGTCAATTATTAGGTCACAGGTACGTGATTGTAATGATTGAGGGAGGACCTATCCCGGTAGGACAGTCTTACTCGAGATGATAGTATGCTATCTGGTTTACCTTTATCATCGTGTACTGCTTTAGGTGACATGACACGTCGCTATTACACGTTGATAGAGCCCCTAGGATTCTTGCTTGACCACCAGCAGTATGAGGGCGATCATATAAGTGGGAGCTGGGGGTCTACAAGCATATCCTTAAAGGTCCTTAGTCGTGGGAGTTTCGAGACCGGGCATCGATACTCCATTAGTAGACTAGTGTATACAGTCGAGACCCCGACGAGGGGCGGTGGCCGGTCTCACAAGCCACTGGTGTCAGTTGGATCACCTAAGATGTATACAGGTGCTCATTGGGTTATGAGTACACCGGACAGGACTCGCCGGGAACATGCTAGTTGGTCGTATACCAGACGTCAGATGGCAGTTCCCTGGTGACATGTGTGCAGGTTAGTTCATCGACCTGGGAATCGTCATTTGTCTCGTGTGAGTTCCCACTGTACTTTGATTACTACCCTACCACGGCTCAAAGGAGTCGTGCAAACAGGTTTTAGTTGGGTACAGTCCCGAGCCACATGGAGGCAGTGAGCGTATCTTCAGGGGTTCGTCTCTCCCGGTATTGGGGGTGAGGTCGTGCTGTGTCTAGGAGAGCCATTACACAAAGTCCTTGGCCAAGGCAAGGAGATTTACTGGTAGGTATTCCAGTAGTATCTCAGGGTGTTCTGGGCTACACTCCGACACGACTTGTACCGCTTTTGGGGGTCTGACTTTTACCAACCCCCTAGGCCCGCCATGCGATACTCATAGACGAACGGACCGGACTGCACGGATATTGTCACTGACAGGCTCAGTAGGGTGTCAGGATGAGTTCGCTCATCGACGTCCCTTTTGGTCAATAGCTGGTGGCCCGTTACGTATTGGCTTATACCTCTGACGTGCTAGTGGTTAAATCCACAGCCATAGTATTGACGAGTCTTTAGAGTCCACCACACTTTCAGTTACTCAGCTTTCGGGCGAAACGCTGTAGAGGCCGTATGGAGATATGGCAGGGTCCGATCAGATACGTGCGGTATTGCACGGATCAGGATCGGACGGTTTGTACTAGTAGCCGTATAGGTATATGGCAGGGTTCGATCAGATACGTGCGGTATTGCACGGATCAGGATCGAACGGATTTTACTAGCCGGCTTTGGTTTAAGCCGGTCCTAGTTTAGTACAGTATAGATTTTGTCTCTTTGCATTTGTATCCGGACCGAATACAGATGCGGGTGTGTATGCACAGTATTGGGGTTTTCCTGTAATTTATTACGGGACCAGTTTTCTGGAGTTGCCAGTTTGCATTCCGTTCCGGCCGGTTTTCCTTTGTTCTTTCCCGGCCGGACTTTTCCGATGGAGGGGGTAATTTGCAGTTTTGCAAATTACAATTGTGGAGGGGTTTTCTTGTAAAAGATTGATATGATAGCTTTCATATTTTTTTCCACCATGCTTTTGCTTTATTGTGACATGAAAGGGTATGGTTGGATTTGATATGAAGCATGGTGTTTGTTTTCTTGTCTCTTGGATGTGGTCACCTCCTTCTTCTCCTACACTCACCTCCCTCATATGATACATATTGTTATTCTCTTCACCATTTCAAGATTGGCCGGCCACACTTGAAGATGAGGGAAAAATGAGAGATGTGTTTCTTTTGTTGTATGGAAATTATTCTCATTTCCCTTTTTGTATCAAAGTTCACCACCTCTCTTCATATCATCTTGTTTCCTCCATCATGGCAACACTACCCCAAAGAGACAAAGCACTACACTTCCTACAGCACATCTTGAGCATGTCGAGTTGCCGGCTTCATGCTCGAGTTGCCTCGGTATTGAGGCGGGAGCCCGTAAAAGACGCAGGCGATGTGGTGCCCCTTTCCGATGAGGAGGAGACGGACGGAGATCCCGCAAGGAGATCGGAGTGGAGATGAAGACCGGAGGACTTGGATCGTCGGTATACATCTCTTCCCTTTCATATTAGTATCGTAGACTTGTTAATGGTTACGATCCGGAGTTTAGTGCGCGGTGGTGCCGGTTTGCAAAGTCCGCAAAATTTAAGTTTATCACCGTTTCCGCATTCCGGCGTCGGATTGACGGCCGGGGCGCCGCCGTGCACTTACAATTAGTTTATCTAATCAGGATGGCTACGACTATTTCCTCAAATTCTTCTTCAAACCTAAAAAGAAGAATTAGTTGGGATTAATCACATGTCACAATACTTGCTTAACCTTTCGGCTAGGCTAGTGTCGGTACTTCGAGGGAGGTTTTCCATCACTTTCGCGAAGTTCCATAATTATATAACCTCTTTTCCCTAGAGGTATAGCCCCGTTAACACCGTTCTGGACACCTACATGGTTTATAGCATTGATTTTTAAGTGGAAAAATCTCCCAGGAGTAATCCTACACATCAGTGGGATCGGGATCCAACTATCATTGCATGATAAACTAGATGGAAGCCACCCAAGTCACCACACTCCAGAAGTTATGCAACACGAACAAGTTTTCTGTATATTTGAAACTCCTGATGTGGTTTTTGCCCCAAGTGTCTTACGACCTTGACGGATGCCAACAAATCATAAAGCGCAAGTCAAGTTCTACCCGTCATTGTCTAGATTAATTTAGACCCACCCGTATTCGCCCTTGACGGATGCCAACAAGACTATACGACTGTCCTAAATTAATGCATCTCAAATGCTACAAATAAGTATTATTCAGCTACCGTACACTATGCCTTGACGGATGCCTTCAAACACAGCACGAATACCAAATAGTACTAATAAGAAACGACGGAGGGCTATGGTTGGTTTTTTTTGGCGAAAAACCCGTTAACGTAATGAACTTGATATCTTTTGAGGAACCTGAGTAGTTTTGAAAAGGAATGGTTTAGGCTCCACTTTTGAAAACTTGTGGTTTTGAAAAAACCGAGTAATACACAGTATAGACTTTTGCTCAAGAGGTCACTCCCTATGAAGGGATCTCGGCTCTTGCCTCCTGGAACGAGATGCTGGATTTTCATGACCGAATACCACTGTGCAAAGCGAAAGAATATAACTACAGTTTTTCGAAATTTGTTCCAACAACATCTTTTAATTTTTCTTATCATGCATTAATCAAAATTAATGCGGTCCCATCATTTAACCTATCACAACAGAAAAGAACGAAAATATGATGTACGTATATGCCATCCGCATTCGCTACTAGGCCCCGTCATCACCCGTTAGGTTACATAACTAACGACAGAGCGGGGGTTGTACTAGGACGGGTGCAAAACATATACAACATCTACTAGTATTTATATATATATAAGTATATATAACATTCGTCCCAGGCATGAAAGCAAATAGCATCACCGAATCTCAGCCAATAATAAAGAAAGGTGGATAATCTTGGAGCCCCGGGTTTCGTTTGAGCCGCAAATAAAACCCGACGTTCCCGGTCGCGTGGATAGCCTGTGCAATGAAAACCTTGATCCCTACGAGCGCAAAAAGTTACCGGCCAATCCCAGAAGTAAGGCAACCCCCTTCAACAAAGTGATTGGGCTACCCAGCACTTCAAGGAATCCGGTAACTTGGGCGCCCCTCCGTTGGTCATCCTATACCCCCGAAGAGTGCGGCGAATAGCCTGCCAATTCTAGAATGAAGCCCCCTCCGTCTCAACGCCATGAGATACGGGCTTGTTGCCTTCTAGAACCCGGCTATTCGTGCACTGCACCGCGGGGTAATCCTAGTACAGAAATGAAAATAATATATACAAATGGTGACATAGACCTCAACCCGGTCCTGCCGCAAACAAATAATATACTACCCGGAAAAGACGACAGTCCACATGTCGAACGCTCGCCCCGCAATAACAAATGTACAAATGAATACAAACTGTACTAAATCATTGCACCACCGGCTATCCACCACAACAATCCAACCACAATATCAGCACAATCAGATAACATCAACGTGAATGTCATGTTCGCAAACTCGTTTAAAAGGACATATAGCAGATAGACGGGTTTACCGATCAAATGACATTCACGGTCACAGATGCTAATATAAGTATTGATAACAATTAAATAGTTGTTAAAATATTGATTTCGAAATACTCCGCTATGCCCGAAAACACAGGTTAACTGAAAAATTCATTCTGGGCAAAAACTAACATATCCTGAAACCCTAAATCTAAGAGTTAGATAGCACCAAACAAAAATGACTCGATTCCCCTTCATAAAAACCGGTGAGGCCGGTTTTTTCCATGATGTAGCCAGTCCAAACATGTTAGAATTGCTTCTTTTTTGTTCTGGGTTCATCTCACAGTCAAATGATCAGTCTGCACTTGCTTACAAAATTTTCATAAGCTTTTTTAGAAATGAAAGAAACTTGATTTCAAGGTTTCGTGTTTTGGAGTTATTTCGGTTCCGTTAATTTAAACAATGTTTAAACTGCTAGTATAGGTTTTATGGGGTGGCTCTGATACCATGTTGCGTTACCTTAACGCCGGAGTCACCAATCGTGGCGTTTTGGGAACAAAAATTTTCTTACTAGTTTAAAAACGACGCTAAGTTAACCCAATGAAAACCCGGATCTTTCCATAAACCTATCTAGCAAAACTAAATGAGATGATCTAACTACTATAAAAGAAGTCTCACCAAACGATCCAAGTCGTTCGGTCTTCTTTCCTTGTCGTTAGCTCCAAGTGACCACCTTGAACATGCTTGATCTTCCTTTCCCGCTCCATCGGTTCTCCGGGATCGAGCTTGTTCTCCGGTCCTCTTTCATTGTAGATGATCCACCTTAGGGATGTGATCCATGGCTTTAGCACCACACAATATGTCAAGTTGAGCAACTAGAGAACTTGGGTTGCTAAACCAAGATGTCTAGGATGTAGTTTGAAGATCTAAGTGTTCTACAATCTCTTTCATGCCACTTCACTTGTTTCTCAACTCATTAGAAGGGTGGTAGAGAGGAAGATGATGAAGGTGGAGGAAACTCAAGAGGAGGGAGGAGGTGAAGAAAAATGGGAGCTCAAGAATAATGAAGAATGCAAGTGAGAGGAAAACAACACAATGGTTTTGTATGTGAATTTCTTTCAATAAACAAGTGTAGCCATACTTCAATAGTAACCACAAATGAATAAAGAATTCATTTGTGAACTATTGAAGCCATGCCACACACCATGCCTCCCTCTCCTTAATTTCCACCTCATTTCCATTTATCAATAAATGGGAAAGTCCATGATGAGGTGTCCACCTTCTAGAAGGTAATCCGTAAAAAAATACGGATTACAGTCTACTCTATATACATACCTTCATTCGGATAAAAACATGAATGCCCAAAGAGATACATATCGAAATACTATAATATACATATCGAAATACATATATGTAAACTATTAAATCAATACCTGAGTTATTAATCCGGCTCAAACCCGAGCCGGCTAGTATTACCAACTGTCCGATCGAAAATCCGAGTACAAAGTACATCAATTGATCGATACCCTGCACGTATCCAATACGGCTACTACATCATTTCACCTGAACTAGGGAAACCCTCTGTGTGGGACATTAAAGACTCGACAGTACGCTGACAGTGAGTTACTGGATAAATCAATAACCACAAGCATGTTAGCGGCACTACCTGTACGTAACGGCTACCCGGGTACCTGTCAAAAAGGAAGGCCAACGAGCAAACTCATCCAGATCCTTACTGAGCCTATCTGTAACAATCTCCGTACAGTCCGGTCTCTTCGTCTAAGAGTATCGCATACCGGGTCTTGACCAATCGAACACAGTGCGATATCGACTCTAATAACCTGGTAAACGTCAGACCCTAATAATCGAGGCTAGGGGGTGGTAAACGTCAAACCCTAATAACCTGGTAATTCATGCTGATGCGTCTTAGAACCAACCCGGGAAACTACTGAACAGTCTATCAGTAAATCCCAACCGCCTTAGCCAGGGTCTTATGGTCCTGACCAATCAAACACAGTGCGATATCGACTCCTAATACCGGGAGAGACGAATCGCCGACAATCGCTCACTGCCTCCATGTGGCTCGGGACTGCACCCAACCAAAACCTGTTTGCACGAATCAGTAGAGCCATGGTAGGGTAGTGATCAAAGCACATTAGGAACTAACACGAGAAAAATGATGATCTCAGGTCTAAAGATTAACACGTACTCATGTCACCTAAGAACTTCTATCTGACGATACGATTGGTATAGTACCATCTAGAATATTTCGGTGAGTCCATCCAGTGTACGCACCCCTAGTGAGCACCTGTATACGATCTTAGGTGCAAAAGACCAATGGTTTGAGACCATACCATTACCCCTCGATGAGGTCTAGAAACATATACACTAGTCTACTCAGGAATATCGATGCCCAGTTTTGATACTCCCACAACTAGGGAAAATTTAAGGATGTGCGTACCGACTACCCAGCTCCCACAAGTATGATCGCCATCACAACGCAAGTAGTTTAGAAATGATCCTACGGGCTTTATCAACATGTACAAAAGATTTGTAATAGCATGTAAAACATACACATGTTAAGATAAAGACAAACCAGATAGCATACTATCATATCGAGCAAGACTGTCCTGTACACATATATGTCGAAGCATCCAAATGTATACATATACAATAATGGCCTCTTGGGCATACATATCCAACACTGCTATCTGACGATAGGTATAATACCATCTAGAAGTTCTCGTCGAGTCCTGTTCAGTGTACCCGGTCTCCACCGATCACCCGTATACTATCTTTGATATCAAACACCAATGGATGTTGGATCATCCATCGCCCATCATATAGGTCAAGAAGCGTATACGCTAGTCTACTCTAGAATATCGATGCCCTGTCTCGATACACCCTCGATTAGGAACAATTAAATGATGAACTTGTGGACTACCCTGGCCCCACTAGTATGATCTCCATCATAGTCCTAGTTGTCAAGTACACATCCTAAGGGCTTTATCAACATGTGAGAGCAAGACAGTATCACAATACAAGTCTACATGTTAAGACAAAGAGCAACCAGATAGCATACTATCATGTCGAGCAAGAAAGCCCTCTCTATATTTGTCCAAGCATCCACTATAATATACATCATATGTACAATAATGGCGTCTAGGGCATACATATAACTAAGAGAAAATACCATATCACACAATAACATAAAACAATCTTTAAGTTAGAATCATATTAAGAATTTTAAACATTAACAAGAGGAGGAGGAAGGCAAAGCCATTCATCTCACATCCTCACCATCACCACAACCAATAGATTAGTTACACATAATGAAAAGAATAGCAAATAATAAAAGAAGAAAGCAATAACAAATGTATTTACACTTGAATGAGTTGAGATACAAGGTGTTGGTTACTTGTTCAACCTCCATAATGAAGTTCTCAAATTAATGCTCAAAGAGGGAAGAAGAAAAAGACGAAACCAAGCTAGGCTCACAAAACTCTCAAGGTAAACCAAAAACCAAACTAAACTATGGAATATACATACTTTTTACACACCCCTCTCTCTCAAACTGTTCTGGTATTTATAAGCCTCATACCAGAATAAACAAACAATAAAAACATGATGATGTGACCCAAAGAAATGACCAGAAGAAAAATGTGGATACTTGGAGCAGGGGGGCCCGGCGACGCCGATTTTTTGTGGGATCTCGCCGATTGAGTTGTGGGAAAATAGGCTCGTATTTGTGTGGTGAGCTCGAATGCACTCAATTATCACTCTGGTGCTGTTTGATTTTTCTATATAATCCTGGTTTGCATTGCAGGATTTGTAGGGAAATTTGAAGCTTTATATCACATCACAACTTTTAGCATTAATCACATATGCCCACATGTACCCACCACTTGCACAATTCATCATTTGTATGTGCCAAGGCAGCTCCACCATGGTCCAAGGATCAAAGAGCATGTGCACACTTGCATTGTGTTGGACCAAAATTGTGTACACAAATTTATTTGCAAAAGAGCTATTTGAATATCGATCGGTTTTCTGTTCTTATTGTAGTGTCAGCTCACAAATGTTATATCCATGACTTTGAGTATGTTTTCCAGTGTTTTGTCATGAATACCTATTATCTGTATTTACTGAGCAGACACTGGTCAATAATACCGATAAATAACAAAATAGATAATGAATGAGTGATATTAAAATGCAGTTTTCTGTTATGAACAACTGGTATTATTATACTATCTCTCTCTTACTTGTTGATAAAGCCCTTAGGATATGTACTTGACTATAAGGACTATGATGCAGATCATACTAGTGGGGCCAGGGTGGCCCATAAGTACATCCTTTAAATAGTTCCTAGTCGAGAAGATATCGAGATAGGGCATCGATATTCTAGAGTAGACTAGCGTGTACGTTTCATGACCCTGTATGGGGCGATGGTTGATCTCAAAACAATTGGTGTTTAGCATCAAAGATTATACACATGTGCTCATTAGAGATTGGGTACACCGTACAGGACTCGTCGAGAACTCCTAGTTGGTACTATACCTATCGTCAGATAGCAGTTCTTTGGTAACACTGGTATAGGTTAGTTTGTATATCCTAGATCGTCATAAAGTCTTGTGTGGGTCCCACTGTGCTTTGATTTCCTCCCTACCACGGCTCAAAGAAGTCGTGCAAACAAGTGGATTTTGGATACAGTCCCGAGTCACATGGAGGCAATGAGCGATAGGTGGGGTTTCGTCTCTCCCGGTATGGGGAATTGATATTGCGCTATGCTCAATTGGCCATAACTGGAAGTCCTTGGCTAAGGCTGTTGATGAGATTTACTGGTAAGTGTTATCAGTAGTGTCTCGAACCGTTATGAGCCATACATCGGCATCTGATCAAGTTACTTGGGTCTGACGTTACCACTCCTAGACTCGATATGCGACATATCAGACGAAGTGACCGGACTTTACGGTAAGTGTTACTTATAGGCTTCATGGGAGTTTGGACAAGCTTGCTTGTTGATCTTCTAATCACTCAAAACATGTTAGTTGTATGTATGCTCTGGAGGCTAGTATTGTACATACGATGTATATTATATTGAATGCTTAGACATATATAGAGAGGACTTTCTTGCTCGATATGATAGTATGCTATCTGGTTGCTCTTTATCTTAACATGTATACTTGTCTCTTGATACTGTCTTATAGTTACATGTTGGTAAAGCCCTTAGGATGTGTACTTGACTATAAGGACTATGATGCAGATCATACTAGTGGGGCCATGGTAGTCCATAAGTTCATCCTTAATGTTCCTAGTCGTAAGTGTATCGAGACGGGGCATCGATATACTAGTGTAGAGTAGCCTATACGCTTCTCGACCCATGAGATGGGCGATGGATGATCCCAAATCCATTGGTGTTTGACATCAGAGATGGTATACGGGTACTCAGTGGAGACTGGGTACACTGGACGGACTCGCCGAGAACTCCCAGATGGTATTACACTTCACGTCAGATGGCAGTTCTCTGGTGACACTTATACATGTTAGTCTGTAGACCCTAGATCGTCATAGATCTTGTGTGATTCCCACTGTGCTTTGATTTCCACCTTACCACGTCCAAGAGAGCGTGCAAAATGGTGGTTTTTAGGTGCAGTCCCAAGTCACATGGAGGCAATGAGCGATAGGATGGGTTTCGTCTTTCCCGGTATTGGGAGTTGATGTTGCGCTGTGCTCGATTGGCCCTGACAGGGAAGTCCCTGGCCAGGGCTGATTTCGAGATTTACTGATAAGTGTTACCAGTAGTTTCTCGACCCATTATGAGCCTCACATCGGCACTTATCAGTTATTGGGGTCTGACGTTTACCACCCCTAGACTTGATATGCGACATATCAGACGAGGAGACCGGACTGTACGGCAAGTGTTACCGTCAGGCTTTTGCAGGAGTTAGAGCAGGCTTCCTTGCTGATCTTCTGATCGTTCAATACCCGGTTAGCCGTTACGTTCAGCCAGTACCGTTGACGGCTTGTGGGTGCTTGATGTGATCATCACCTATGGTCGGTGTATTGACGAGTCTTTAGAGTCCTACATAGAGGTTTTACTGGCTCAGGCAAAACGGAATAGGGGCACGTATGCGATATGTGCGGGAATGAGAATAATGCGAGTATGTGATACCGTATTCTATTCTCGTGACTTATTGTATCGCTCGGTTATATGTGATATAGCCGGGCTATCGAATAAAGTGTTGATTCGATAAGTTGATACATCAGATGCTAGTCAGTTATATGTGATATAACCGGATTATTAAGTCAAGTGTTGATTTAATAATTTAGTGTATAATTGTATATTTCATATACTAATTTATATTAACTAACATTTGCTCACTTAAGGACTTTCTCAAACATGCACATTTAATTTATATATGATATATATTAAAATGTGTTTTCATTTTGTATCATGGTTGTTGATACATCAAACATGGGTGTGTAAGACATACACCATTCTATTTTAAATGGTGGGTTATAATTATTTAAGGTAATTACAAATTAGTGGAGCTTTTGTCACAAGCATGAAGCTTGTAGAAGCTTGTGGATTGCTTTGACAAAGTCCACTCACTTTGTTTTTACTTTAGATTTTTATTAACCTAACCATTTTGGATTAGCCATGGTTATGTCTCTACATAAGTTAGTATATGATACACACTCACCATGGTTCACTCTCTCACTTGATCATTATTCTCAGCTCATTTTAGTTCATCTTCTTCCTTAAGCTCAAAAAGCTTGCTAGGGTTTTGATTAAGTGAGAAAGTAAAGTGAGAAAAGAAATTCTAAAATGAGCCCAGTTCCTATTTCATCATCCTCTACTAGACTAGCACTTTAGTTTAGGGTGTTTGCTTCACTAATTATCTAGTTAGTGAAGAAGAAGCTTGAGCTAGTATTCCCTCGACGTAGATCATTTTCGGCCTCGAAGACTTCAAGCAAAGTCGCTCATTTCTCTACGCGAAGCCATGCAAGAGTCCGGGAGTTCGACGATCGCAGTGAAGGGACTACTACAATGAGCTTATGAAGTGAAGGACCAATCTACAAAGGTTGTATTTCCTTTTTCACTTAGATAGTAAATGGTTTACTTTTTTTCCGTATTATATTATAGTTAACGATTCTAGTTTAGAGTTCCTTATGGCATGGACGATACCTCCCGAAACTGTCACGACCCGAAAGTACGGAACGTGACCGGCACTTAGATTACGAAGCGTCTAGAGGCGCTACGTGACCTAAGTAAGCCGAAGCCCAGAGATCTAAACCATAAAAGAAGAAAAAGAAGAAAAGAAAAGAAAACAAGTATAAAAACATCAACAAATTTTTCCAAAAATTTCGGCAGAGTCTCCTCTGTAAAAACTGGCCCCCAAACGGGTACAACAAGTATAATAAACATAAACAATAAAAAGCATCCCCAACGGGTGCTAGCTCAACGCCAACAGGCGGAGACAACCACAACAATCACAATAATATACAACGCCAAAGGGCGAGGCTCAAATCTCAAAAGAAAACAAAAACCACCAGATCAGAATAACACATGCGCGACTCTAAGGTCGAAATAAACAACTGGTCTAATAAACTTATCAAGTAATACAAATATGGTTGATGGAGCTTACTAGATACAAATGAATGAATAAAAGTACAATGGAGGTTCGGATACAAGTGAACCAACCTACCGTGCAAATCACCCTGAAGAAAAGATGTGCCAACAAGCTGCCACGGAAACCTGTACATCGAACCTGTAAAGAATTTGGCACAACGGGGGTGAGTTGCCAACTCGTGAGTAGAAGACATCTACGAAAAGAAATCGAATGCACGACGCTATCCTAGGTCATAATAATACACTACTATATCCTAAACATCTAGTAATAGCAGGGTAATACTACGTGTAAGTGCAACTACTCCGTGTCGTGTCAGTACCTCATATAATACTATGTCATATGAATGAAATGCATGCACCATGAATGTAAAGTAACAAATCCTGAAATCCAGATATATATGTATAAGAAATCTTTAGCTGTTATCATAGTAGAATGTGTATAAGAATCTGAAATCTCAATAATGAAATCCATGGAAATCCGTGTCAAACATCGACACAACACATGTAATCTCAAGTCTCAATATCTCGGGCTCCGTTAGTCCGGATCGGCCCATATCATCAAATCTCACGACAACGGTCGGTATCCTCCGGATATCCGCCGCGCCAGACATCACCGGTAGGTAGCCTTCCCCTGCCAGGCTCATCGTCTACAACTCGATCTTCTTGCCCCGGGGTACCTTACCGGGCCCACCATGTACCCGAGACGGTTCATCCACTTCTCGAATCGGGTCTCGAAATCCATCAGAAAACATGAAATCTCATGGTGGACGACACATACATCACGAGAAAACCGCATCTTATTTTAAAAAGAGAAGAGGAGAGAGAGAGAATATTTTTTTTTATATATTTTTGCGGTTTTCCCCAAAAATCCAGAAATCTCATAGAAATCCAAATCTCAAAATCATGAGTAAGTATATGATAAGTGTCCGCATATGCCCATAATACTGCATGATAACATGAAAATATGAATGCATGAATGTCTAAGCAATAAATATCATGTCTGTACTAATGTCAGAGAATAATCACAATATTATAGCGGTCTAGTTGTTAACTGATTCTATCCATAAAAGTCAATATGATCTAAAGTGTACGTGACATAGCAATTACCGATGATGATGTGTGTGAGCCGGCAAATAAGTGTGCGTGGAATATGCGCATCATCGGTAATAGTGCTGGTGTCCTAACAGGTAAAGTTTATACTGATTATAGCAACATATAAAAGAACATGCACCATGATAATTACAGTATGAATGTAAATACAGATGTGCATTATCCACTCCTCTGCGAGATACGAGTACAACTACCACTGTGTGAGTCGAACCTAAACCAGTGTCCATCTAACATCCTAAGGAACTAAACCTAATAGACTAGTCAGTAAGAAACTAGAGTCTACCTAAGGTATAAATCAATATCTCTAATAGTCGGCGATCCCGCCTCAATAGCGTCATGTAAGTAGTACGGCTTCCTCGAATCAAGAGTGCGGATCAATCATCAAATCTAAGCCTCGTACGGTAAAATCCATCGTACGGCATCTCAATATCGGGGTACGGTCAAGTATCTCCTAGGTGTCTCCTTATTCGTATAATGTCATCATCAACACATCTCATGATCAAGGTGCTAAACTATGATCGCATACATCAATCATATATCATTGCCATCATGATAAGCATCATTAGTTTATCCACAGAAATATCATGTCATATGTGTAATATTGTGATTAAATCATACCGATATCTTATCGTCATCAAGTCACACCTATACGATATCGACATCAGGTCACACCTATATGATGTCGTAATCAAGTCATACATATATCATATCGTGACCAGTCACAAGCTACAGCCCAGGTACTATTTTAGCGTCCCATGTACTTCCATATCACCACCACCCTTTATAATTTATATATTCATGTTCATTATCTCATTCTCTAATGATCCGCTAACACTTTATTACGACTGTATAGTCAAGAATCACGGCATCAAGCCCAGTTATACTGTTTCATCATACCTCGGATATCATATCACATCAATGAATCACCTTTACGTGTTGTGTATATATATACACCTATACCTAGTTTTATATATATACACACATATACGTATACGCCATGTCAAGTTTTAGTGTGTGCGTGTGTGTTTCTATCAGAAACCTATGAACCTTTCCCAAAGTATTCATCCTCAGGTATGGTTTTCCTAAATCAGTCTAGTCCCGCCTGGGGTCATTACTAGGGTCCTGCTCAGTAAGAATCTAGGGTCACATCGGGTTTCCTAATGTCAATAATTACTATTCCTATTCTACGTTGCGGGGGTGCTAAACGCCATCCACCCGACTTCCCCCCGTAGATATGCATCTACTCACCTGGTCCATGTCTGCCGAAAACGGTGTCGCCATCCTCCTCTTCATCGCCCGCAGTCCACGTGGGGGGGTACCTAGACGCAAACATATAAATAGCATCGTAAACTGAATCACATACGAAAGTCAAACGATCTAAAGGAGCAAGCATAGGTTAAAATCTATGTCCCGTCCACGCAAAAGAACCAAATACCGCTCGATATCGGCGTACAAACTCCGATGGATCGAGATAACATCATCAAACAACTTGTAGTTTTAAAACACATTACTTATACCATAAAACACGATTAAATCCATCGAAACCCTAAAATCTATCAAACCGTCCAATTTCGCAAAAACCCGAAAATGCCAGTATACCGTTTTTCATCAAAACTTGACATTTAAATGAAACCAATAGTTATAAAACTCATTATATAGCATAACTAGACTATACAAACCGTTACTACATTTTTATTATACAAATTTATATTAATTTGAAATTTCTAGTTTGCAACATTTAACAAATTTCAACATTTTTCAAGCAAAGCACCACAATTCCACCACAAAACATGATTTGCATGAATTAATGTATTAAACCACAATTCATAATGATAATGATTCAATGAAACCATAAATTATATTTTTAATCACATTTATTTAGAAATTTTCAAAATCTAGTTTACAAAATAATAGCATTTTATTAGTATTTTCCAATTCTCAAAGTAATCTAGTGATCAAACTAAGTTTTTCTTTCCATTTACATGCTAATACTCTCACTAAAACTACAATCTAATGATAGCAACTTTAATTGGAATTTTAAATTACCCACAAACACATTTTAGAAAAATCTAGTTAGCTAATTTCCTTATTTAAAACAATTTTAAATGAAAATTTTACAATTTAACAACCATGCAATATTTTCCAATTCTAAAAGTGTTAAACTAACTATTATAACCCTAATTAATTATTAAAAACCCTAACTTGAATTTACAACCCTAACTTGCATTTTTTTTAAAAAACATAGAATTAATTCATTAAATCTAATTAAGCTTAAATGAACATCTAAAACAATAAATCAAAAGAATGAAATTATACCTCCAAAAATATGAAATCCCAACAAGAAATGAGCCTCCAAAATACATGCTTTCCCACTCCAAAATCCATATAAAGAAGGGTAGAGAATAAAGGGTATGAAGAAATTAGGATTTTGTGGAATTTTAATTGAATTTTTGAAGTATTTTTGATGAATTTTGAACAAAATGAGGGGGAAAATGGGGGGGGGCAGCCATGGGGGGTTTGTGGCCGGCCTTGGTGAGGTGAGGGAGAGAAAGAAGTTAGTGTGAAAGTGTGTAGAACTTTCAAGAGAAGAAAACATCACATAAAGTCTTTTCATGCTTTATTTAATTAATTATTTATTTATTTACTATAGCAACTCAAGAAAGCTCTAGAAAATAGGAAAAATTTGCAAATAATTTTTTTCATGATATACACTAAATTCTAATATGCCATGGTTCATTTTTACAAATTAAAACCATTCAAATTTGTAATTTACACTAATTTAGTGTAAAAATAAAGCTTATGTTAATATTTAAAATAATTAATTTAGGAAAAATATTTTATTAAACTAAAAATTTATAAGTGGCTAAATAAACACTATTTACTACTAATTACATAATTAAATAAGTATTTTTGAATTTATAATGAAAAACAATTGCGGTTTGATTTTACGAAAAATACATTTTGCTTTACCGAAAATCATAAAATTTACTTAAACAATTTTATTCATTTAATTATTTATTTAATTATTTTTAAAACGTTACAGAAACCTTGCTGTCGTCGATAGGAACCCTACAATACCTCGGTAGCCGTTACGTCCAGCTAATACAGCTGACGGCTTATGGCTGATTGATGTAATCATCACCTACTGTTGGCGTATTGACGAGTATTTAGAGTCCACAAAGAAGTTTCCTGGTTCAAGCGAAATGATGTAGGACACATATGCTGATATATGCGGGGGCCTGATTAAATACGAGTATGAGATACCGTATTGTAATCTGGCGGCTATTTGTTATCAGTTAGGTTATATGTGATATAACCAGATTATTGAATTAAGTATTGATTTGATAATGTGATATACAGATCAATAATATTCGTCGATTATATGTGATATAACTGGATTATTAAAACAATTGCTGATTTAATAATATGATATATATTTATATTTGATATAATTGTATATTGACTAATATTATTGCTCACTAATTATACGCTTATCCTTATATGTGTATATATTAATATATATGTGATATATATATATATATATATATATATATATATTATACGAAGTATGGCATAGTTTTTTCTATTTTTGGAAAATAGAAAAAGAGGTGGAAAATGAGGAGGAATGGTGACGCATGGCTTTTCTAATTGTTTATTCATTTGGGATCACTGTAGAAGCATGGTTGCTATATTATATTGGTTGATATTTTCATGCTTCAATGAGTGAGCCAGTTAGTCAATCCATTCTTGACTTGTTGCTAGAGACTTTATGATTTCTTTTGGGTTGAGCTCTTTGCTCTCTAGCTCTCTCCATTTTTCTTCACCTCCACCTTCAAGCTCTAAACCCTCACATTTGATGTGAACCATAGAGCTTGAGCGTCTTAGTGAGCAATTAGAACCCCTACTTCACCATCCTAAACTAGATTAGCACTTTGGCTAAGGATGTTAACTTCACTAAAGAGTTTAGTTGTCACGACCCGAAAGAGCACGTGACTGGCCCTTGAACCATATGAAGTTTATAGGACCCCATCTGATCCAAGTAAGCCAAAAGCCCAGAAATCTAAAACCATTTTAAGGAGTAAAGAAATCATGTTTTGAAAATCAAAGCTTTTAAATAAATAAGCCGAATTTGCATTTTTAAAATGTGTAACCTTTCCTTCAAATTTCGGCAGAGTTTCCTTTGTAAAGACTGGCCCCGAATGGGCTACAACAAGAATAATATATATGAAATGATAAAAGGCATCCCCAAGCGGGAGATAGCTCTTCGTCAATCGATGGTCACAACCACGCAAGCAATAATAATATACAACGTCAAAGGGCGAGGATCAAAACCCAAAAGGAACTCAAAACAGCCAGAAAACCGTAATACTACAAGCACGACTCTAAGGTCGAAATAATACAACACTGTTTTCTAAGTCTGAAACAATATACAAGTTTTGGTTGATGGAATTTCTAGATACAATGAATAATACAAGTACAATGGTGGTTCTTGATGCAAAAGAACCCACCTATCAAATGCAATTCACCCGCAAGAAGTAGTGTGCCAGAAATGCCGCTATGGAACCTGTACGGCAAAACCTGCAAGAACTGTGGTACAACGGGGGTGAGTTGCCAACTCATGAATAGAAAATATCTACAAGCAGAGATCGAATGTATGACCCATCCTAGGTCAATACGATCAGATATATATAAACCTCAATATGAATAAAGCTGAAGCATGCTAAACTGGCAATGTAATCTCTATACATGAGTGTAGTGCCAAGTGCTCGTGCTAGTGCCCCAGGTAATAGCATATCATAACTGTGGGGTATGATCAATGTAATCAAGTCTGCATATACGTAGATCCCGTCCACTCATCACCTAATGACAATAACCGTCATGCATGTAAATATCATCAGCATATGCATGGGAATAATATGAGGATATAAACCATCTGTGTCCCTAGCGACACGTCAAAATCATAGAACCGGAGTGCCCAGTATCGACACTCGAAAACATCATGAAAACTGTGTCCAGCATCGGCACGTAAATCCTCATATATCGGGCTCCGTCAGTCCGGATCGGCCCACGGGCTCTGTTTGCGGTATCGGCCTTCGGCCGCGGCAATACGCCCATATCCATCTATCGACTCTGGTCAGTATCATCTGGATAACCGCCAGGTCCAACCAATCACCGGTAGGTACTCGCCACCCTGCCAGGCTCATCGTCTACTCCACGAAAAACATTTCTTGACCCGGGGAACCATACCGGGTCCACCATGTACCCGCAATCGGCCTCATCCGCCTCCTCGAATCGGGTTTCACATGTCGCTCTCAGTGTTAGTTATATGTATGCCCTAGAGGCCATTACTATACATAGGATGTATATTGTAGTGGATGCTGGGACATATATAGGGAGGACTTCCTTGCTCGACATGATAGTATGCTATCTGGTTAATCTTTACCTTAACGTGTACACTGATTGTCTCCCTGTTACATGTTGGTAAAGCCCTTAGGATCTGTACTTGACTACCTGGACTATGATGCGGATCATACTAGTGGGGACATGGTAGTCCATAAGTACATCCTTCAAAGTCCCTAGTCGTGGATGTATCGAGACGGGGCATCGATATACCAGAGTAGACTAGCGTGTACCTTCTCGACCCATACAGATGGGCGATGGATGATCCCATATCCATTGGTGTTTGACATCAGAGATGATATACGGGTGCTCAGTAGAGACTGGGTACACTGGACGGACTCGCCGAGAACTCCCAGATGGTAATATACCTCACGTCAGATGGCAGTTCTCTGGTGACACTGGTACAGAGTAGTCTGTTGACCCGAGATCGTCATAGAGTCTTGTGTGGTTCCCACTGTGCTTTGATTTCCATCTTACCACGTCCAAGAGGGCGTGCAAAACGGTGGTTTTTGGGTACAGTCCCGAGTCACATGGAGGCAATGAGCGATAGGAGGGGATTCGTCTCTCCCGGTATAGGGAGTTGATGTTGCGCTGTGTTGGATTGGCTATAAGAGGAAATCCCTGGCCAGGGTTGCTGAGATTTACTGGTAAGTGTTACCAGTAGTTTCTCGAATTGTTATAGACCTCATATCGACACGACTTATCGAGCTATTGGGGTCTGACGTTTACCACCCCTAGGCGAGATATGCGACATATCAGACGATCAGACCGGACTGTACGGTAGTGTTACTGGTTGGATTCACTGGAGTGTGAGCGGGCTTGCTCGTCGATCTTCAGATCGCTCAATACCCGGGTGGCCGTTACGTTTAGCAGACCGCTTGCGGCTTGTGGATGTTTGATATGATCATCATCCGCTGCCGGCGTATTGACGAGTCTTTAGAGTCCTACACAGAGGTTTCCTGGCTCAAGCGAAACGAAATAGGAGCGCATATGAGATATGTGCGGGACCGAGAATAATACGTGTATGTGATACCGCATTCCATTCTCGCGATAAATGTATCGATTGGTTGTATGCGATATAACCTAGTTATCGAATCAAGTATTGATTCGATAAGCCGATACATTGAATACTAGTCGGTTGTGTGCGACATGACCGGATCATTAAATCAAGTGTTGATTTAATGATTTAATATATGATTATATATTTGATATATTACTTTGCATTAACTAGTATAGGTTCACTTTATATGGATTTTCTCACTCGATGTGCAAGTTGTATATGTGATATACTTTTGTGCATATACATTGTATCATGTTTGATGATACATGTTGACTTGTGCTTGTGTAAAGAATAAACCATGGTTATATGAATGGTTAGGGTTTTATATACTTATTCATTTATTTATATTCATTATTCATTTAAGGAAAAGAAAAGAAAAATGGTAGCATTCTTTTGTTCATTCATGAAGCTTCATGAATACTTTGACTTAGTCACCATTTTTGTCTTCATTCCTAACCTAACCATTCACTTTACTTGGGTTTAGTCTCTACACATAACCATGGTCATGTTATGATAAAGATTGGATTATTCTTTTCTTTCTAACTAATCTTATCATAACTTTCTTCTTCTTCTTCTTCATCTTCTTCTTTGAAGAAGCTTGAGGTCATCAATGGTGGATTGATGATTTGAGTGAGAAATCCAATTCTAAAGTCTACCCACTTCCTATTTCTTCATCCTCTACCTCTTGCCAAGTAGTAGAGTGTGTTTCCTTCACAAGTTTCTTGAATTGGTGAAGTGAGAGCTTGATCTTGCGATGCTTCGACGTAGATCATCTTCGGCATGGACATCGACGACCTAGCTCTCTTATTCTTCGACGAAGCCGACGCTGGAGTCCGGATTCTTTTTGGACAGCGGAGGGAACTTCGTTGCGGAGCTATGGAGGTGGAGCACCGGATCTACAAAGGTTGTATTTCCGTATCTCTTAGTTAATTGTTAACTAGTTATCTTTTCGCCTAGTTTTCTAGCAAACGATCCGTAGTCGGGTCTCTCGGCACCTAGAATTTTTGAAATTGGCATGTTCGATGCCTTGTGAGACCTCATTAGGGTGCCTAGGAACCCTACAGTGGTATCAGAGCCTAGCTAGAGCCTTAGGCGAAGTCTAGACGGAATTTGAAAGCCGGACGAACCGAAAACCTAACCTCAAAAATGCTCTCTGTCCTTTTTCTAAAATCTGAGATTTTTCAACATTAAAAATATGCAGAAAATTGAGCAGCGATTTTTATGAATTACTGTGAAAAACGGAGACTTAACTCCGTCATAACGCCGCGGAACCGCGGCCTAATCCCACGTGGCGCGGCGGTTCCGCGGCCATATTGTTGACTCGTTGACTCCTTTTTGCACAGTAATTCCTATTTTAATATGCTGAGTTTTCTGGGAATTTTTAATATGCAGTAAACAGTTGAGTATTTTAGGGTTGTTTTGGGGGTTCGTTGATTCGATCGGGTTATCAGATTTTGTCTATGTGGCTTTCCGGATAAATTTTAGAATATGTTAAAAAGTTCGACCGGATATAAATACCCAATTTTTCCCCTGTCGGGAAATTTCCAAGTGTTGGATTTTTCCGTAGTTTAACGACGTTCTAAGTAGTGCAAGTAACGCGATGGTCCCTCTAGAAGACAACAAACCTTAACTCGATTATGTGACCGTCTTGAACTGCCCTTTGAACCTTCGGGTTTGGGGCAGTACGGCGTGCCACATGTGAGGCGTTGGCTTGACCCTTTTACGGCTGGACCGTTGGTACTGAGGCACGAACGGAATGTTGTTAGACTTGTTTCATGTGTTGATCTGTATCGGGAAAACTTGGGTGTTCGACTGTTCGATCGGAAAGTTTGACATTTTCTATTTATCCGGAATGGGATACAATAATTGGAATTCACAATAAGTTATGAGATAACAGAATGAATGTTATAAACATAGCCGTTTAGTCTCAATTGATCGGTTGCCACGGAATTTTGATGTGATCAAAAGTCCGTCGCAATCACGTAGCGTACGCGGATACTCGCCGGGTAAACTTAATAGACAGCCTCACCCCATAGCCCCGACCAAGTGACTGTAGGAGAACCCCGTCGCCGAAAGCATCCGTTCGGGTGCTCGCGGTAGCGGTGTTCCGCCTTGGTGCACTTCGTCGACGGTATCAGGGGTGCGGCCGCCTACTAAAGTTTGCGACGAGCATTCGATCAGTTTTTCGGGAATCTTGTTGAATTGCCCGACTTGGTATTGAAAAGTGTTTTCGATAAAGAGACTAAAATGCGGGGTTTATAATTGTTAGGCATGCGATGTCTAAAGAATTCATTTGGTCAGGCATGCGATGTCTGAAGAGATTGCGGATTCCAACTATTGTAGTTTTACACTTTCTTTTCTGTGACCGTAAGTGTAATATGTGATATCGCCGGTTTCGTTGCTATATGTCAACGACAATTGGGATGCGCATATTTACTTACGTTGATGACATGTGATGTTATGTGTTGCTGGACATGTTATATTGGATCGTCGTGTTTGAATAGCCGGGGGGGTTTTATGTGAGATGAGTGTTTTTCATTTTCATTCATGTAAAAACTTGTATGTAATATTCTTTTTTTTGGGGCACTTCCAGGTTGCGGAAGATGACACCGTTTGTATATTATTTACTTTTCCGCACTAGGATAGACCCAAGGAGGGGAGCACAAGTAACCGGGTTCTGGAGTCCAGTGGGAGACCAACTCGAGGAGTCGGGTCCGGGTCTCCTAACTCCAGAATTGGCAGGGTTGCTTGCCGCTCTAGTAGGGGTCTAGGGGTGTGGGTTTGGCTATTCATCACGACCGTGGAATCCGTGTTTTATACTGGCTCGTATTGAAAACACGGACGTCCTAGTATATCCAATATTTCATATGATTCTTCTGCTGCGATATCTCTGATGTGATCATGTGATGTTCTGTGATAGATACAGTATATAGTATATATGATATATTATATAGACGTTACTTATGTTTTACACCCGCGCTAGCCCTGCCCCGCTCTGCCGTTAGTTACCTAACCTAACGGTGCACGAGGGGACATCGAGGCGAATGCGGATGGCATAAGTGTACGTCGTATTTATCTGTGATGATTAGGTATTTAAATGATGGGACTTCATTAATGAGATTAATGAAAGTAAAAGAAACCTAAGATGTTGTAGAATCGAATTTCAAAATAAAACAGGTAGCTACAGTTCTTGCTTTGCACAGCGGTATATGTGATATATCCTGCACCTTATTCAATGAGGAAAGGACCGAGATCCCTTCACCGGGAGTGACTCCTTTAGCAATAACTGGCAGATGCTACACATTCGGTTTGTCTTTTGATTGCTTTTAAGTGTTTTTGCTTTGCACAGAGATATATATGATATATCCCGCACCTCATTCGACGAGGAAAGGACCGACGATCCCTTCACCGGGAGTGACTCCTTTAGCAAAACTAGAAAAGCCTCAAAGACACTCCATTTCAAAATCATTTGATTCTACAACGATATCAAGTTCATTACGCAAAACGTTTTCAGAAAAACCTGTCGTAGCCCTCCGTCATTTCAGATAAGTACTGGTTAGTATTCGTGCTACGTTTGTTGACTATGTTAAGGCGTGTGTGCGGTAGCTAATTAGTGCTTATCTGCATAAGCATATGATGTGATTGGATTAGGGTAGTCGTGCGACTTTGTTGACTATGTTAAGGGTCGTGCGGGTGGGTTTAATTCAATCGGGAAATGACGGGTTGAACTTGACTAGCACTTATGATTTGTTGACTATGTTAAGGTCATATAGCTGCTAGGGGCAAAATATTATCGGGAATTTAAAGTGTTGAAATTTGCAATGAGATTGCATACCTTCAATGAGATAGTTGGATCCCGATACCCGCTGCGAGTAAGAGTTACTCCTGGGAGAGTTTTATACTTTACAATTAGCCGATCAAGTAGGTGTCTAGAAAGGTGTCAACGAGGTTACGCCTCTGGGAAAACGAGGTTTACATTAATTAGGTTCGTGCGAAAGCACGGGGGACCTCCCTCAAAGTACCGACACTGGCCTGGCTGAAAGATTGGCGAACTTGTAGTGTGTAATTAATCCCGGCTAGTCTTTCCTTTTAGGGTTTGAAGAAAGATTTGATAAAAAGCAGTGGGAGCCATCCTGATTAGATAAAATAATAACCAATCTATTTTTGCAAGAGTGCACGCAGAGTGTTTTCTTCTCTCTCTCTCCAGGTAGCGACCATATCACGCCTTAATCAAGATAATAAAACGGATATTTGACCGAACCCGCTTGTTATACTGAGCTGGGGAACGTTGGTCCCGCTCCAACTTATAATTGTTATAAGACAGAGCAGGAAATTGGGGAATACCAGATTTCCCGTGCAGCCCAAACGAAGAGAGTGCATGCTGATGCATCATCTTCGGGTGTGTTCATTATACAGAACTGTTTCTCTGTAACCTCTACGTCCTGGGTATGTGATACCGGATCAGGATCCCAGATATGTAATCTGTTACATAGGGCTACAGATAGGTAGAGAACTGAGAACGGGTGATAAGTTTCATGAGGCAGAAAACGGGGCAAGTGTTGCAGCCAAGTCTGTTGGTCACTGTCACCCTGTATTACCAATACATTGATTCTGAACGAATGTTATTAGATACCGAACCTGATATACAAAATCATATCAGTCTCTTTATCAGTAAAGAAATGATAAAATTTTGTATTGTTGGATAATGTTTTGAACATTTCCTATATCAAAAGTTGATCGTATCAGGCACGTTATCTAAAAGCGTTGAAGTTCTAAATCAAACTACAGTTCTTAGTATATGGAACACACATAAGAGGAAGAGTTCAGAAATGAACGGATCCTTCTTAAGGTATTGTAGACTAGGTCAGATCAATGTGACCCGACTAGCTGAAGTTACATGTAGATGCATATTTAAATCAGTTTGAATTTACATCTTATGAAACTTGCCAGTCATGTCACAAAGATACGATGACCATAGCTATGTTTAAGAGAAACAGAGAAAGAGTTGGTAAACTCTTGGGATTGATACATGTTGATGTATGTAGGTCCCCTGTCTACACATGCCAGGACCGGTTCTTTTACTTCATTACATTCTCTGATAATCTCTCAAGATTCAGAAATACGTTCCTGTTGAAACATAAGTCCGAACCTTTTGAGATATTCACAGAATATAAGTTAGAAGTAGAGAACCAGTACGGGTATAAGTATAATGTCCTTTGATGAGATCAAGGAGGAGAATACTTGAGCACGAAATTCCTGGACTATTCTAAAGGAGAATGGGATTCTCTCTCAGCATTACTCCTCCGTATACACCATAGCACGATGGTATATCGGGGCGGAGCAATAACACCCTATATGATAAGGTGTGCTCTATGATGAGTACTACTGAGTTACCTATTTCCTTTTGGGAGTTATGCACTTGAGAAGCTGCATACCTATTGAATAGGGTTCCAATCAAATCAAATGCCTACCACTTCATATGTGATATGGAATGGGAAGAGCCCATGTCTTAAGCTAGTTAAGATTTGGGGTTGTCCGGCCTAAGTTTAAAAGCAAAATCCGGACAAGCTCGAGGCAAAGTCTGTAATATAGAACTGGAAAGGTTCCAGCTATACAAACAACAGTAGATGATTTGGTAGAACCAAAGGATTCAATAATTACCAATGAACCTCAGCCTCTCCGCCGATCTAGTAGGGTTCCTCACCTACCTGAGAGATACTTCGGTTTCTCTATGACAGTGGGAGCGAGGATTACATCATAAGATGATGACCCAACTAGCTTCGAGCAGGCCATCGAGAGTAAGACTCTGTAAGAATGGCTGGATGTTTATCGATCTGAGATGGAATCCTTATACACCAACAAAGTATGGACTTTGGTTGCTATATCTGAAGGGTTAAATCCCCATCAGGAGCAAGTATATCTTGAGAAGATTACTTGGTGTACTTGGAAAGGTTGAGACTTTCAAAGCTAGACTTGTTAAAGGATTGCATCATAGACCAGGTGTGGAAAATGATGAAACCTTTTCAAGTAGCTAGGCTTAAGTCCATCCAGATCCTACTTGTAACGGCTACATACCATGACTACGATATCTGGTGGTTGGGTGTCTTGACTGCTTTTCTAAATGATGATTTGGAAGAGAGCGTCTATAAGTACACAGCCAGAGGGCTTCGTAGACAGTGGGAGCAGCGGAAACGTGTGCAAGATGTTTTATATGATAAAGCAGGCATCGCGGAGTTGGAACATCTATTTTGATGGATTAGTCAGAGAAGTTGACATCATCAAAATGGTATATGAACCTTGTATAAACAAAAAGGTAGTAGGGAGTATGGTGACGATCCTTGTGGAGTACGTGGATGACATACTCTTGATAGGGAAAGATGTTTCCTATGCTACGCTCGGTCAATCTCCGTTTATCACTATGATTCTCCATATAGGATCAAAGTGATACCTCCTAAAATCCGGAGTTTTGGATCTATGAGATAGATTTAATTGGATGTTGGGATTCTCACTAGTAGTAGTGAGATGATATCTATCGATCCTGGGGAGAATCACTGGAAGAGTTCCAGGGTGATAAAGACGACTGAATGTCAGTCACAGGCATTGTCTTTACCCTCAGTGAAGGGACGGTATGTTGGAAGAGTTCCAAGCTAGATACCGTGACATACTAGACGATAAAGGCTGGATACATCGCTACTTAAGATGCTACCAAAGAGGCTGTTTGGGTGTATATTGGTTCATGAGATGAACTATGTTCCTCCCATTGTGTGACAATGGAGTTGTGGCTTATGCCAAGGAACGCCGGTCCCATCAGTGATCCAGACATATTCTAAGGCAGTATCACCTGATCATGGAGATGGTTGATCTCCAGGGAGATCGAGGTTTAGAGAGTAGACTCAGAGGACAACACAGCGGATCCACTCACAAAGGCCTGATCCCAGAAAGAGACACTTTTATGGGATGGTTGAGTATGAGATACTACAACCACTGCTATCAGATGACCCTAGTGCAAGTGGGAGATTGTTAGTTATATGTATGCCCTAGAGGTCATTACTATACATAGGATGTATATTGTAGTGGGTGCTGGGACATATATAGGGAGGACTTTCTTGCTCGACATGATAGTATGCTATCTGGTTAATCTTTACCTTAACGTGTACACTGATTGTCTCCCTGTTACATGTTGGTAAAGCCCTTAGGATCTGTACTTGACTACCTGGACTATGATGCGGATCATACTAGTGGGGACATGGTAGTCCATAAGTACATCCTTCAAAGTCCCTAGTCATGGGTGTATCGAGACGGGGCATCGATATACCAGAGTAGACTAGCGTGTACCTTCTCGACCCATACAGATGGGCGATGGATGATCCCATATCCATTGGTGTTTGACATCAGAGATGATATACGGGTGCTCAGTAGAGACTGGGTACACTGGACGGACTCGCCGAGAACTCCCAGATGGTAATATACCTCACGTCAGATGGCAGTTCTCTGGTGACACTGGTACAGAGTAGTCTGTTGACCCGAGATCGTCATAGAGTCTTGTGTGGTTCCCACTGTGCTTTGATTTCCATCTTACCACGTCCTAGAGGGCGTGCAAAATGGTGGTTTTTGGGTACAGTCCCGAGTCACATGGAGGCAATGAGCGATAGGAGGGGATTCGTCTCTCCCGGTATAGGGAGTTGATGTTGCGCTGTGTTGGATTGGCTATAACAGGAAATCCCTGGCCAGGGTTGCTGAGATTTACTGGTAAGTGTTACCAGTAGTTTCTCGAATTGTTATAGACCTCATATCGACACGACTTATCGAGCTATTGGGGTCTGACGTTTACCACCCCTAGGCGAGATATCCGACATATCAGACGATCAGACCGGACTGTACGGTAGTGTTACTGGTTGGATTCACTGGAGTGTGAGCGGGCTTGCTCGTCGATCTTCAGATCGCTCAATACCCGGGTGGCCGTTACGTTTAGCAGACCGCTTGTGGCTTGTGGATGTTTGATATGATCATCATCCGCTGACGGCGTATTGACGAGTCTTTAGAGTCCTACACAGAGGTTTCCTGGCTCAAGCGAAACGAAATAGGAGCGCATATGAGATATGTGCGGGACCGAGAATAATACGTGTATGTGATACCGCATTCCATTCTCGCGATAAATGTATCGATTGGTTGTATGCGATATAACCTAGTTATCGAATCAAGTATTGATTCGATAAGCCGATACACTGAATACTAGTCGGTTGTGTGCGACATGACCGGATCATTAAATCAAGTGTTGATTTAATGATTTAATGTATGATTATATATTTGATATATTACTTTGCATTAACTAGTATAGGTTCACTCTATATGGATTTTCTCACTCGATGTGCAAGTTGTATATGTGATATACTTTTGTGCATATACATTGTATCATGTTTGATGATACATGTTGACTTGTGCTTGTGTAAAGATTAAACCATGGTTATATGAATGGTTAGGGTTTTATATACTTATTCATTTATTTATATTCATTATTCATTTAAGGAAAAGAAAAGAAAAATGGTAGCATTCTTTTGTTCATTCATGAAGCTTCATGAATACTTTGACTTAGTCACCATTTTTGTCTTCATTCCTAACCTAACCATTCACTTAACTTGGGTTTAGTCTCTACACATAACCATGGTCATGTTATGATAAAGATTGGATTATTCTTTTCTTTCTAACTAATCTTATCATAACTTTCTTCTTCTTCTTCTTCATCTTCTTCTTTGAAGAAGCTTGAGGTCATCAATGGTGGATTGATGATTTGAGTGAGAAATCCAATTCTAAAGTCTACCCACTTCCTATTTCTTCATCCTCTACCTCTTGCCAAGTAGTAGAGTGTGTTTCCTTCACAAGTTTCTTGACTTGGTGAAGTGAGAGCTTGATCTTGCGATGCTTCGACGTAGATCATCTTCGGCATGGACATCGACGACCTAGCTCGCTTATTCTTCGACGAAGCCGACGCTGGAGTCCGGATTCTTTTTGGACAGCGGAGGGAACTTCGTTGCGGAGCTATGGAGGTGGAGCACCGGATCTACAAAGGTTGTATTTCCGTATCTCTTAGTTAATTGTTAACTAGTTATCTTTTCGCCTAGTTTTCTAGCAAACGATCCGTAGTCGGGTCTCTCAGCACCTAGAATTTTTGAAATTGGCATGTTCGATGCCTTGTGAGACCTCATTAGGGTGCCTAGGAACCCTACACTCAGCACCGAGAAAACACATGGTGGACGCACTGAAATATCATATCAAGGGTAACCGGGTTTTGAAACAATTACATATTCTCTTTTTGAAACACCCACGGTTCCCAAAAACCAGAAATATCATGGAAACAACATATCTCAATGCGTATAATCAGAAAGCATGATGTATGCGACATGTAAAGAAATGTAAGCAACAAACACTGAATGAAACAGTACTACTGTGTAGTGACATGGAAATTATCGATGATGAAGTGTGTGAGCCGGCAAATAAGTGTACGTGGAGCATACGCATCATCGATAATGGTGCTGGTGTCCTAGCAGCATGACTTAAATATATCAACAATACAAGCGATGCAATGCAAATAGCATGAATATGCGGAATCGAATAATCAACGCAACAGCAGAGAACCTGCCTCAATAGATATATCATGCAACCTTGCCTTTTGAAATAAGACGAATCAGGGCTTTTTGTAAAATAAGGGCTACGGTGTTTTAAGAAAAGATGCGTCGTTTGAAAATATCCGTATAAACCATTTTGCCTATCTTTAAATTATCCCCAACTCGTTAGTTTTGAAATAGGTATGACTCGGGTCTAGTCTAATGCCTACTATGCGAACTACGAACCCAACAATCAAGTCAATCGGCAGGGGTATGGAAACCACCTAAATCTGAGTCGATACACACACACACACACATATATATATACAGTCGGTGATCTCGCCTCAATAGTATCACGTACGATACAGTATATCATATAACATCCTCGAGTCATGAGTGCGGATCTAACATCAATATAAAGCTCGTACGGTAAATCGTCGTACGGCATCCCAATAGCTGGGTAGGGGTCAATATCCCATTCATCTCATCACATATCCGGTATCACTACCATCATATCACATCTCAAATACGAACTTTGTCATACCGCCGAATCTCACGGCCTCAATCAAACCTCATCGACTCAACTCAATCCCATGTATCATCCTCAATCCCGTATATGAACACATAGTCCCATACCCATGTGTAGATATACACACCTCTGTATGCGCACAGATAAATGAAAGAATGCATGCAAGTATATGTGTACGTGTATGTGTGGGTGCAACCACTAATCTAGGGTTTCGCACTACACTAAACCAATACATCCTTATCACCAATAATACCATCAATAATCCTAAACAACACATAATAAATATATGTGTGTATACGTATTCGTATACATCACCACGGACTGTGGGGGTGCTATACGCCATCCACCCGACTTCTCCCCGTAGATATAATCTACTCACCTTGCTTCTCGTGTGCCGATGCCGATGTCGCTATCTTCATCTTTTTCGCCTCAACATCACGTAGGGTACCTACAAGGATATCACAAATGCTAAAGCACATGAAAATCACATCGGAAACCAAAACGGCACACGCTACGCCTATAGGTAAAAACCTATAACCCCGCATGCAAACACGATCAATAGTCACTTGTCGTTGACGTCCAAACGCCACTCGACAGAAACGAAACACCAAATACCAAAATCCATGCTAAAACAAGTCGTAAACCTTGCACCAACATAGGAAAATCAACCCAGATTTTACCTTAGATGGAATCAGTCAAAACTAGACATAACCAGGGTCAAGACTAGAGGAAATAGGGCCATGCACAAAAATCGAGACGGTTTCCTCCTGATCTGGCCGCAAATTGCGGCCAGAAGGAATTAATTGGCGGCCGTACATTTGAGTTGGGGGCTAGGGTTTGGTGTGGTGGTACCATGGTGCCTGCACATCTCACTGTCAACTTAGTTTTATTTTTGGGGTCTCGGGGTGATAGCAGATTCTTAAATACGATCACAGATTCACAGTTTTCCCCGATATCGATTCCTTAATTCCGTATTCTGTGTTCTAGCTCAGGTTTGGGTCCAAATTAGCATCACACAAGGGGTTCTAAGGTCACAACAAGCCTCAATTTCACATTGATTTCAGGTCTAACCCTAAACCCTAACTTGATGTTTCACAAAACCACCAAACAACACCATATCGATACAAACTAGAATAGATGCACAAGGAAATGAAATACTACTCTAATAGGTGCAGAAATTACCTCCGTTGGCAACTTAAGAAAATTCTTGAGTTGCTCAAAGTCATCCAAATCCAATCTTGCTAGGTTCAATGTGTATCTAGTGAGCTTGGGAGCAAGTTTTGTGAAGTGGGAATGGGGTTTTGGGGTTGATTTCATTGTGGATCTAGGGTTTCATGAAGAGGGAGAGAAAGGCAAAGGGAGCAGCAGCAGCTCAAGGTGAGGAAGAGGAGAGAGAATGAGAAGGGGAAATGATGGGAGCATTGTTCAAAAAGTGGGGGTTGACTTGGTCTCTCTCTCTCTTATCATCACTTACTTTTTCCTTTTCTTTTCTTTTCCTTTTTCTTTTCCCTCTCACTCCAATAGTGAACCCAAAAGAACAACCATGGCAAAAGAAATGTAACACAAGTGTAACAAGTGTGGAAAATGATATGTGCACATTTTTGCACAAAAAAGCTAAAACTCCAATTAGCGATTTTTAATCGCAATTAGCTCCAAATTAGCATATAACTAATCTTAAAAACTTTAAAATGGCATAATTCCATAAAATACCCTATTTTAGAATTTTCCATAATTTTCCAAAAAATATCCCCATTTATTTGTATTTAATTATATCGGAATATTAAAATATTTATTAAAATAATATTAAATTATAAAAATTCCCGAAAATAATATTTTATTATTTTGGAAATGTTACAATCTACCCCCTTAAAGAAATTCGGTCCCCGAATTTAAATTTAAACCCCCAAATACTAAAATATTTCTATACAAATTCCAAGTCATCGGGGCTCCGAAATCAGCAATACATAAAACGTATCATAGCGCAATGCATACGCATGAGTACTGAGCAGATAACTCAAAAGCAAAACTCCGTCAAGCATCCCGCAATCATCGTAGTCATGGTAAACACACAAATGTTAAATCCAATACAAAACCAATATGATGTAGATCAGAACTATACATGTAGATATCCAATCTATACATGTGAATAGCTGATGTAAATGCATACCAAATCTTTTTGAGTCGTTGTACGATGCGCGTAACACTGCACAGTGGCGGACGTTTTTCATATGAAAATAACTATATACGTATATATATATATATCCTTTGTTTAATAGGTACGTTCCGCTGTTTTGAAAACAATTTAGAAGGGTTACCTTGTTTTTAAAACGTTTCGTGTCATATCGGACACGTAGGTATATATATCAAGACCATAGCTCGCTCTTTGGAAATCCCTTCGAACTATCAATGCATGCAAAATATATCCAGGTACTGTCCTCTGACTAGTCCTGCTCGGTACAAAACGAATATCAAATATCATGAAAATGTACTGCTCCAAAAGGAATAAATCCCAAAAATGCACATAACATTACCCTGTGCGTCTAGAGCGCACGGAAATCAAAATCCATATATGTGCCATACAGGTGCACAAACAACATCTAGGTGCAACGGGTGTGCATGAAGCATCTGTCATAGGCAATGTGTGTGCCTGACAGCCAAAATCCGGTGCATCTGACATGCACGAAGAATCTCGATTTAGTGCATCGGGTGTGCACCAAAATCGTATCTCAAAACATGCGCCCAACATGCGCAAAAATCCAAATCGGTGCATCCATCGTGCACAAATCAAATCAAAACACTAAAAGTACATGAAAACTACGCGAGAAGCGTAAATCAAATCACCGGTAAAAATAGGCATGATATCACAATCAATACCTCAAGAATAATAACTCTGCACAAAATATGAATACCCAGTAAGTGCAACCATGGTGCAAGAAAACAATTACAATGAAACTCAGTCATCAAGACTAAATCAAGCAAACAGAACGCCCAAAATACCGAAATCCAAAGTGACGGATACGTGATAGTCAAATCACAAAATCACAAATCATAAATCATAAATCATAAATACCGTCGTCGGTATATCCTCCTTCGCGTCGAGAAGGTGCCGATACATCCAATGCTAGCGGCGCAAGATATCTATTTGCCTCATGCTCGCGGCTGGCGTCCTCTGCCTCTGGTTCCTTATCTTCCCTGTGGATTACCAATCTTGCAATCCATCGGCTCATCGGCTCGGTCAGGTTTGTTGGCAGGAACGATTCCGTTCTGGCACTTCCCTGGTCATCTCTCGGTCTATCCTCACGACCGCTCGTAAAGCTGCACATCTCAGGCGCCGACCTCTGGTCCTCTGAATGCACATCACGCATCTGCTCCTGGTTCAAATCTTTTTGCAGCAATGTACTGGAAAGAATCCTACTCAAGGTCTCTTCTGATCTTGCCTAAGCCAAACTTTACGGAGGCTAGTACTCTGGCATAATCTTTTCTCGCTCTCTGGACATCTGCGTCCTTAGTACAACATCTCCTCGGAAGTTGGTCGCATCCCTACGCCTCTGTATGCATATCCGACCTTTAATCTTAACGGGGTGTAGTAACAGCTCGTCTGCATCTCACACGAACTTCTTGTCCCGCTTGTCTGTATCATCGACCATTTCGACATCGCGTCTCTATCTAAGCACTGCAATGCCCTCGGCTACGGTCCATCCGAAGTCTCTAACACGGACTCGAAATCACGAACTCGGTATCTTGTCACTCAGTAGGAGATATCTAGCCGATCACGTCCTCAACGTGCGTATCGCATCTCTGATGTTAGCGGAGTGGAACGTCATCTCGTCGAAATCTCGTGCGAACTCTTTACTCCACTCTGCTTCAATATCAACTGATTCGGACTCATCTCATCGTGGCTACACAGACTGCGCTCCAACGGCTATGCTTGTATCTGGAGTCTCCCAAGCAGTGCCCCATCACAAGATCCAAAAGATGTCGAACCATCCGATCGACTCGTCAGAACCTCATAATCCCCCAAGAGCTCAACATCTCGGGTACAGTTTAATAGTATCGAGTACATACCACAGCATCAGTGGTCCAGCCGTAGAAGGGCAAACCCAAGCCTCACTAATGGCGCCGCGGAACTGCCGCAAACCCTAAGGTTCAAAGGCTTTCACACGGTCATTATGTCGAGTTAGGGTTTCATTCTTCTAGAAGGTCCATAGAATCGCTTGCATGTCTTTCCAAATACTTTAAACTTGGAAAATGGGTTCCTGACATTCAATCGTCTCAATCGACTTTCAACGAATCCGCGTGAAGTCGCCTCTAGCTGGAATCAATCTATCTGATGACCTTGTATCGGGGTAAGCGAACGAACCATATGTCCTAGTCATCAATCCTCGGTGACTAGCGACTCACCGTCATATCTCTATGAATATGCTCATGCTGCAGTAGCTCCGATCATCTGGGCGATATCTCATCTTCCGCAGCAACAACTAGCTCCTTCGTCCGTGCACGGGACAATGCCTCAATCGTCCTGGATAAGCGATAATATCAACAGTCATCACATCCTGGCTGGTCTCTATCAATGGCTCAATCCTCTGGTGCCGATCAGCACATCCGGAAATCTCATAAAAGTGATCAATCCAACAATCATGTCGCGAAAACACAATAAGACGACTCCTCAATATACAATCGTATGCCTCTGGAATGACGCCCTGGTCAGTCCTCATCCACGACGAGCTCATGCTGACGCAACTCGAGCCGTAGCTCACTCTGCCCGTGCAATCGCGGCAGCAAAACTATAACTAGTATCGATAAGGATAGATCATAGGAAGGAATATAATACGGTGCAAGGAAATGTACAACCTAAGTTTTCTTAAGCGGAGTGGCGTGTCGTAAGTATGCCGCGGAACATACCCACGGTACGTCACTCTACTTTAGTCACCTATTCCATCAACCAAGGGTCATCCTACGCGACGAAAGTTCGGGTCTAATACCCCCTCGACTAAGTCTAAGTTCCGTAAGGTCAAGCCTAAGTTCCGTATATAGAAAATGCCCTAGGCTCCACATAGTCAAACTTAGACTCGAACTAAGGTCAACCTAGCGCTCTGATACCAACTTTTTCATGACCCGAAAGAGCACGTGACTGGTCGTTGAACCATATGAAGTCTATATGACCCCATCTGATCCAAGTAAGCCAAAAGCCCAGAAATTTAAAACCATTTTATGGAGTAAAGAAATCATGTTTTGAAAATCAAAGCTTTTAAATAACTAAGCAGAATTTGCATTTTTAAAATGTGTAACCTTTCCTGAAAATTTCGGCAGAGTTTCCTTTGTAAAAACTGGCCCCGAACGGGCTACAACAAGAATAATATATATAAAATGATAAAAGGCATCCCCAAGCGGGAGCTAGCTCTTCGTCAATCGACGGTCACAACCACGCAAGCAATAATAATATACAACGCCAAAGGGCGAGGATCAAAACCCAAAAAGAATACAAAACAGCCGGAAAACCGTAATACTACAAGCGCGACTCTAAGGTCGAAATAATACAACATTGTTTTTTAAGTCTGAAATAATATACAAGTTTTGGTTCATGGAATTTCTAGATACAATGAATAATACAAGTACAATGGTGGTTCTTGATGCAAACCCACCAACCAAATGCAATTCACCCGCAAGAAGTAGTGTGCCAGAAATGCCGCTATGGAACCTGTACGGCAAAACCTGCAAGAACTGTGGCAGAACGGCGGTGAGTTGCCAACTCGTGAATAGAAAATACCTACAAGCACAGATCGAATGCAAGACCCATCCTAGGTCAATACGATCAGATATATATAAACCTCAATATGAATAAAGCTGAAGCATGCTAAACTGGCAATGTAATCTCTATACATGATTGTAGTGCCAAGTGCTCGTGCTAGTGCCTCAGGTAATAGCATATCATAACTGTGGGGTATGATCAATGTAATCAAATCTGCATATATGTGGATCCTGTCCACTCGTCTCCCAATGACAATAATCGTCATGCATGTAAATATCATCAGCATATGCATGGGAATAATATAAGGTTATAAACCATCTGTGTCCCTCGCGACACGTCAAAATCATGGAACCGGAGTGCCCAGCATCGACACTCGAAAACATCATGAAAACTGTGCCCAGCATCGGCACGTAAATCCTCATATATCGGGCTCCGTCAGTCCGGATTGGCCCACGGGCTCTGTCTGCGGTCTCGGCCCTCGGCCCCGGCAGTACGCCCGTATCCATCTATCGACTCTGGTCAGTATCCTCCGGATAACCGCCAGGTCTAACCAATCACCGGTAGGTACTCGCCACCCTGCCAGGCTCATCGTCTACTCTACGAAAAACATTTCTTGCCCCGGGGAACCATACCGGGTCCACCATGTACCCGGAATCGGCCTCATCCGCCTCCTCGAATCGGGTTTCACATGTCGCTCTCAGCACCGAGAAAACGCATGATGGACGCACTGAAATATCATATCAAGGTTAACCGGGTTTTGAAACAATTACATATTCTCTTTTTGAAACACCCACGGTTCCCAAAAACCAGAAATATTAAGGAAACAACATATCTCAATGCGTATAATCAGAAAGCATGATGTATGCGACATGTAAAGAAATGTAAGCAACATACACTGAATGCAACAGTACTACAGTGTAGTGACATGGCAATTATCGATGATGAAGTGTGTGAGCCGGCAAACAAGTGTATGTGGAGCATACGCATCATCGATAATGGTGCTGGTGTCCTAGCAGCATGACTGAAATATATCAACAATACAAGCGATGCAATGCAAATAGCATGAATATGCGGAATCGAATAATCAACGCAACAGCAGAGAACCTGCCTCAATAGATATATCATTCAACATTGCCTTTTGAAATAAGACGAATCAGGGCTTTTGGTAAAATAAGGTCTACGGTGTTTTAAGAAAAGATGCGTCGTTTGAAAATATCCGTATAAACCCTTTTGCCTATCTTTAAAATATCCCCAATTCGTTAGTTTTGAAAAAGATATGACTCGGGTCTAGTCTAACGCCTACTAGGCGAACTACGAACCCAACAATCAAGTCAATCGGGAGGGGTATGGAAACCACCTAAATCTGAGTCGATACACATATATATATATAGTCGGTGATCTCGCCTCAATAATATCACGTACGATACAATATATCATATAACATCCTCGAGTCATGAGTGTGGATCTAACATCAATATAAAGCTCGTACGGTAAATCGTCGTACGGCATCCCAATAGCTGGGTAGGGGTCAATATCCCATTCATCTCATCACATATCCGGTATCACTACCATCATATCACATCTCAAATACGAACTCTGTCATACCGCCGAATCTCACGGCCTCAATCAAACCTCATCGACTCAACTCAATCCCATGTATCATCCTCAATCCCATATATGAACATATAATCCCATACCCATGTGTAGATATACACACCTCTGTATGCGCACAGATAAATGAAAGAATGCATGCAAGTATATGTGTACGTGTATGTGTGGGTGCAACCACTAATCTAGGGTTTCGCACTATACTAAACCAATACATCCTTATCACCAATAATACCATCAATAATCCTAAACAACACATAATAAATATATGTGTGTATACGTATTCGTATACATCACCACGGACTGCAGGGGTGCTATACGCCATCCACCCGACTTCTCCCCGTAGATATAATCTACTCACCTTGCTTCTCGTGTGCCGATGCCGATGTCGCTATCTTCATCTTCTTCGCCTCAACATCATGTAGGGTACCTACAAGGATATCACAAACGCTAAAGCACATGAAAATCACATCGGAAACCAAAACGGCACACGCTACGCCTATAGGTAAAAACCTATAACCTCGCATGCAAACACGATCAATAGTCACTTGTCGTTGACATCCAAACGCCACTCGACAGAAACGAAACACCAAATACCAAAATCCATGCTAAAACAAGTTGTAAACCATGCACCAACATAGGAAAATCAACCAAGATTTTACCCTAGATGGAATCGATCAAAACTAGACATACCCATGGTCAAGACTAGAAGAAATAGGGCCATGCACAAAAATCGAGACGGTTTCCTCATGATCTGGCCGCAAATTGCGGCCAGAAGGAATTAATTGGCGGCCGTACATTTGAGTTGGGGGCTAGGGTTTGGTGTGGTGGTTCCATGGTGCCTGCACATCTCACTGTCAACTCAGTTTTATTTTTGGGGTTTCGGGGTGATAGCAGATTCTTAAATACGATCACAGATTCACTGTTTTCCCCGATATCGATTCCGTAATTCCATATTCTGTGTTCTAGCTCAGGTTTGGGTCCAAATTAGCATCACTCAAGGGGTTCTAAGGTCACAACAAGCCTCAATTTCACTTTGATTTCATGTCTAACCCTAAACCCTAACTTGATGTTTAACAAAACCACAAAACAACACCATATCGATACAAACTAGAATAAATGCACAAAGAAATGAATACTACTCTAATAGGTGCAGAAATTACCTCCTTTGGCAACTCAAGAAAATTCTTGAGTTGCTCAAAGTCCTCCAAATCCAATCTTGCTAGGTTCAATGTGTAGCTAGTGAGCTTGGGAGCAAGTTTTGTGAAGTGGGAATGGGGTTTTGGGGTTGATTTCATTGTGGATCTTGGGTTTCATGAAGAGGGAGAGAAAGGGAAAGGGAGCAGCAGCAGCTCAAGGTGAGGAAGAGGAGAGAGAATGAGAAGGGGAAATGATAGGAGCATGGTTCAAAAAGTGGGGGTTGACTTGGTCTCTCTCTCTCATCATCACTTACTTTTTCCTTTTCTTTTCTTTTCCTTTTTCTTTTCCTTCTCACTCCAATAGTGAACCCAAAAGAACAACCATGGCAAAAGAAATGTAACAGAAGTATAACAAGTGTGGAAAATGATATGTGCACATTTTTGCACAAAAAAACTAAGAATTCAATTAGCGATTTTTAATCGCGATTAACACCAAATTAGCATAAAGCTAATCTTAAAAACTTTAAAATGACATAATTCCATAAAATACCCTATTTTAGAATTTTCCATAATTTTCCAAAAAATTTCCCCATTTATTTGTATTTAATTATACCGGAATATTAAAATATTTAATAAAATAATATTAAATTATAAAAATTCACGAAAATAATATTTTATTATTTTGGAAACGTTACATTAGTGAAAAGGTAGCTTGGATTAGTGGAGCTTTGGGTGGATCACCTTCGGTACGAAGGTCATCGGAGGAAGCTTACATCTTCTTCAAGTGGAGCCTAGTGGAGTCGCGTGGACTACCATACGGAGCTTATGAAGAGAAATACACGGTCTACAAAGGTTGTATCCCCTTTCTCTTAGTGTAATGTTTTTGATATCTAGCTTAAACCCTAATCATTTAATTTATGATCTTGGTTAGTGTAGATTAGCACTATGAAATTTTTGAAAATGGCATGCTTGATGCTTCTAAAACTCTGTGGAGGTGCTAACATACACTTTCACTTTATTTAAGTTTTTAGTGTTTCTAATATCCTATGGTAGTCTAGAGTTGATTAAGTGTAGTTTTATGATCTTTGAAAATTCCTAGATGAGGTTAGGAAATAATTTGACTTGTGAAGGTGTATTTGTGGTATAGTGCATGTTTTGCATGACCCTAGTGATGTTTTACTGGCCTAGAACAGAGACTAGAGACCAATACACGAACTCAGAATTTTCCCATGTCGGTTTTCATTGTTCATTGATGCTCAGACAAAATATGGAGCAAACTAGGGGACCCTATAGGAAATACAAACAACTGCATTGACCTAGTTAGACCACTAGAAGACCACTGCAGAGAGACGAGACCAAAACTCCATTGTGGGGCCGGTGACACCGGGAAAAATAGCTATGTCGCCAGGCAATTTTTGGTTTTTGGTGATGGGTTTTGGCCTGTAGCTCATACTCCTCATAACCTAGCTCCTGTATTGTTAGTTTTGTCCCTATATACCTGTGCAAAAATCTGGGAGCATATTAAGTTGGTTTTAACAATATTTTCCGATATTTGAAACGTGGATTTTTTAATTTCTTAGTGTGACTTGGTCGTTCGATATTCGTACGTCGACACCAGGTATTATTTTGTTGTTTTAGCACGCGTTGACCATAGGTTCTTGTTAGTTATATGTGTGCCCTAGAGGCCATTACTGTACATATGATGTATATTGTAGCGGATGCTTGGACATATACATGGAGGACTTTCTTGCTCGACATGACAGTATGCTATCTGGTTTCTCTTTATCATAACATGTAGACCGATTGTCTCTATTTTACATGTTGATAAAGCCCTTAGGATGTGTACTTGACTACCGGGATTATGATGCAGATCATACTAGTGTGGACGGATTAGTCGATAAGTACATCCTTCAAATGTTCCTAGTCGAAAGTGTATCGAGACAGGGCATCGATATGGTAGAGTAGACTAGCATGTAGCTTCTCGACCCATGTAGATGGGCGATGGATGATCCCATATCCATTGGTGTTTGACATCAGAGATGGTCTACGGGTGCTCAGTGGAGACTGGGTACACTGGACGGACTCGCTGAGAACTCCCAGATGGTTTTATACCTCACGTCAGATGACAGTTCTCTGGTGACACTGGTACAGGTTAGTCTGTAGACCCGAGATCATCATAGAGTCTTGTGTGATTCCTACTTTGCTTTGATTTCCACCTTACCACGTTCAAGAGAACGTGTAAAACGGTGGCTTTTGGGTACAGTCCCAAATCATATGGAGGCAATGAGCGATAGGAGGGGATTCGTCTCTCCCGGTATTGGGAGTTGATGTTTCGCTGCGCTCGATTGGCTATAACAGGAAGTCCCTGGCCAGGGATACCTCAGAGATATACTGGTAAGTGTTATGAGTAGTTTCTCAACCCGTTATGAGCCTCATATTGGCATGACTTATCGAGTTACTGGGGTCTGACGTTTACCACACCTAGATGAGATATTCGACATATCAGAAGAAGAGACCGGACTGTACGGTAGTATTACTGATTGGATTCACAGGAGTACGAGTAGGCTTGCTTCTTAATCTTCTGATCGCTCAATACCCGGGTGGCCGTTACGTTTAGCAGACCTCTTGTGGCTTATGGGTGTTTGATATGATCATCACCTACTGCCGGCGTATTGACGAGCCTTTAGAGTCCTACATAGAGGTTTCCTGGATGAAAAGAAATGGAGTAGGAGCACATATATGATATGTGCGGGATCGAGATTAATACGATATGTGATACCGTATTCTATTCTCTCGACATGTGACATAGGTCGGTCATATGTGATATAGCCGGGTTATCGAATCAAGTGTTGATTCGATAAGTTGTTGAATTTGATATTGGTCAGTTATATGTAATATAGCCGGATTATTAAATCATTTATTGATTTAATAATTTAATGTATAATTATATATTTGATATATTAAATTGCATTAACTAATATTTATTCACTTAAGATTTCTTTTCTCACTTGGTTTGCGCACATTATATATATGTGATATATGCAAGTGTACATTATTTTATGTCATGCTTGATGATACATGGACATGGGTGTGTGTATGACTTACACCATGTTAGGGATTATCTTGGTTTTATTTATTTAAAGTTATTCAGAAATGAGTTGGACTTTGTCATGGCAAGAAGCTTTGAGAAGCTTATTGTTGCATTGACTTAGTCTTCTATTTTTGTTTAGCTTAAGATATTTATAAACCCAACCATCATAGCTAGCCATGGTTAACTCTCTACAAGGGTTAGAGTGTGTCATATACTCACCATGGTTTAATTTCTCACCTCATGAGTTCATTCTCTCTTGCTCATTATTCATCTTCTTCTTCATTGGGAAAAGCTTGCTAGCTTTTTGATAAGTGAGAAAATAATGTGAGAATGATTTCTAAAGTAAACAAAATTCCTACTTCATCATCCTCTACTACTTGCCATTTACTATAGGGTCTTTGCTTCACTAATTTCACAATTAGTGAAGAGATAGCTTAAGTTAGTGTCTCCTCGACGCAGATCATCTTCGGCCACGAAGACGTCGATGCAAGCATGTCCGTTTCTTCATGAGAACCTCTCTAGAGTCCGGAAGCTCATGATCGCAGCGAAGGGACGACTACACGGAGCTAATGAAGTGAAGGGCTGGTCTAAAAAGGTTGTATTCCTTGTTCTCTTTTAGTTGCAAAGTGTTTGCATTTCATTCCGTCGGATTTCTAGTATACGATTCTAGGGTTAGGGTTAGTTAGAACGGCAAATTTTTTAATTTGGCATGTACTATGCCTCCCGAAACCTTACTGTCGTGCAAGGAAACCCTGCAGTGGTATCAGAGCCATGATAGAAATTTAGACAGAATTTGTTAAGATTATGAAACCGAAATACTCCAAAACTTGCAACGCCAAAACTGGTTTCTGTCGATCCTAAAAAGTTGTCAAATTTTTTTTAAACAAGTACAGAATGTTATATGGGATATATCATGAACACCATGAAAATTTCAGGGGGTATGCTCGGATTTGGGCCGAGATCAATGAGTTGGTGGCCGGCCAAAAAATGTTCTTTTTGCTTGAAATTTTCATTGTGTTCCAGTGACTGGGTTTTGGTGTTTCAGGTGTTGTTTGTTTTTGCTAATTTTGCATGTGATGTGAACTTACACTATAAGCAATTCGGAGTGTTTCGTATTCGTAATTTTAACAATGTTTCGGGTTATTCGTATATTGTCTAGGCGAAATTAAAAAGTTCGATCGAATATTAAAAACCCATATTTCCAAGTTTAACGTATTCGGCAAAACATGCAAGTAATTATGTGAACCCTTTAGAAGAATGAAACCCTAACTTGACTTTTTTGGATCGCGGAACCGCGGTCATACCCTAGGGTTTGCCTCAATTCCGTAGCGACATGAGTGAGGCTTGGGTCTGCCCTTCTACGGCTGGTGCATAGGTACTGTGCATGTTCTGTGTATTATTAAAACTGTGCTCAAGTGTTGAGCTCCCGGGAAATTTGGGACTTCGATGAATCGATCGAAAAGTTTAATTTCTTCCGGATATTATGTGATGGGATACAATATTTGGAATCCACAAATAAAATTATAAGATAACTAATTTGAATGTTATAAATCTAGCAATTTAGTTTCATTTGATCGGTTGCCACGGGATTTTGATGTGATCAAAAATCCGTCGCAATCACGTAGCGTACGCGGATAGTCGCCGGGTAACCTTTTTAGATAGCCACGCCCCATAGCCCCGACCATGTGACTGTAGGAGAACCCCGTCGCTAAAAGAATCCGTTTGGGTGCTCGCGGCCGCGGTGTTCCGCCTTAGTGCACTGCGTCGACGGCATCGGGGGGTGCGGCCGTCTACTAAAGTTTCCAACGAGCATTCGATCAGGATGTCAGGAATCTTGTTGAATTGCCTAACATGATATTGAAAAGTGTTTTCGAGATTGAGACTAAAATACGGGGTTTATAATTGTTAGGCATGAGATGTCTAAGGAATTCATTTGGTCAGGCATACATTGGGTTTATGATGTCTAAGGTGGTTGCGGATTCCAACTGTTGTAGTTTTTCACTTTCTTTTCTGCGACCGTAAGTGTAATATGTAGTGTACAGCCGGTTTCGTTGCTATATGACAACGACAATTGGGATACGCATATTTACTTACGTTGATGGCATGTGATGTTATGTGTTGCTGTGATATGTTATATTGGATTGTCGAGTTTTGAATAGCCGGGGGTTTTATTTGAGATGAGAGTTTTTCATTTTCATTCATGTAAAATTCATTGTGTGTAATATTCTTTTATTGGGGCACATCCGGGTTGAGGATAATGTCACCGTTGTATATTATTTACTTTTCCGCGTTAGGATAGACCCAAGGCGGGGAGCAGAAGTAACCGGGTTCTACAGTCCGGTTGGAGACCATCTCGAGGAGTCGAGACCGGGTCTCCTAACTCTATAATTGGTAGGGTCGCTTGCCGCTCCCGTAGGGGTCTGGGGATTTGGGTTTGGCTATTCATCACGTCTGTGGAATCCGTGTTTTATACAGGCTTAATTTAAAACCCAGAAATCCTAGTATATCCAATATTTCATATGTTGTATTCTGCTGCGATATTCTGTGATATGATCACTGTATATGTTGAGATAGATACTGGTTATAGTATATGTGATATATTATATTGACATTGCTTATGTTTTACACCCGTGCTAGCCCTGCCCCGCTCTGCCATTAGTTACCTAACTTAAAATGATGCGAATTCATTAAAAAGATTAATGAAAGAAAAGAAACCTAAAGATGTTGTAGAAACTTGTCTCGAAAACTGGTAGCTCTACTTCTTGCTTTGCATAGCGGTATTCCTTGTAGAATATCCAGCACCTTATTCGATAAGGAAAGAGCCGAGATCCCTTCACCGAGAGTGACCTCTTTAGCAATAACTGGTAGATACTACAACCCTCGGTTTTGTATTTTGATTGCTTCTATAGATTTTGCTTTGCACAGTAGTATTTGTGAAATATCCTGTATCTTATTCGATAAGGAAAAAGCCGTGATCCCTTCACCGGGAGTGACCTCTTTAGCAAAACTAGTAAAAGCCTAAAAAACACTCCATTTAAAAGCACTAGATTCTACGCAAGATCAAGTTCATAACGCAAAGGGTTTTCTTAAAATCCTATCGTAGCCCTCCGTCATTTCAGATAAGTACTAGTTAGTATTCGTGCTTTGTTTGTTGGCCTGCGTCAAGGCGTAGTGTGCGGTAGCTAACTAGTGCTTATCTGCAGCATACAATGCAATTGGATTAAGGTAGTCGTGCGACTTTGTTGGCCTGCATCAAAGGTCGTGCGGGTGGGTTTAATTCAATCAGGAAATATACGGGTTGATCTTGACTAGCGGACTATAGATTGTTGGCCTGCGTCAAGGTCATAGGACGCAAGGGGCAGAATATTATCGGGAATTTCAAGTGTTGAAATTTGCAATGAGATTTCATACCTTCTATGAGATAGTTGGATCCCGATACCCACTGCGAGTTAGAGTTACTCCTGGGAGAGTTTTACACATCACAATTAGCCGATCAAGTAGGTGTCTAGAAAGGTGTCAACGGGGTTACGCCCCTGGGAAAACGAGGTTTAATTCAATTAGGTCCATGCGAAAGCACGGGGAACCTCCCTCAAAGTACAGGCACTAGCCTGGCTGAAAGATTGGCGAACTTGTAGGGTGTAATTAATCCCGGCTAGTCTTTCCTTTTAGGGGTTGAAGTAAGATTTGACAAAAACAGTGGGAGCCATCCTGATTAGATAAAATAATAACCAATCTAATCTTGCAAGAGCATACGCTGAGTGTTTTCTTCTTTCTCTCTCTAGGTAGCGACCATGTCATGCCTTAATCAAGATAATGATATGGATGTATTGATCGAACTGGCTTGTTATTCTGAGCTAGGGAACGTTGGTCCCGCTCCATCTTATAATTGTTATAAGACCAAGATGGAAATAGGGGATTACCAGGATTCCCGGGCCGCCCAAATGAAGAAAGTGCATGATGATGCATCTTCTTCGGGTGAGTTCATTACAGAGAACTGTTTCTCAGTATCCTTTGCGTCCTTGGTATAAGATACCGGATCAGGATCGCACATATGTAATATGTTACTTGGGGTACAGATAGGTAGAGAACTGAGAATGGGTGATAAGTTTTAAAAGTTAGAAACGGTGCAATTGTTGCAGTCACGTATGTTGGTAGTTATCACCCTGTATTACCAAATACATTGATTCCGAAGGAATGCTATTAGATACCGAACCAGATATACAATATCATATCAGTCTCTTTATTTAGTAAATGTCATGACCCGAAATTGGCACGCCACGTCCCTAATACAACGCAACGTCTACAGGCGTAACGCAGTAAAAGAAAGCCAAAACCCAGAAATCTGAACCATTAAAAGACAAGAAAAGATAAGAAATATTGTTTAAACTTTTGAAAATCTCAAGTATAAATTTTTTAAGTCCAATTTATTTTCTTGAAAATTTCGGCAGCACCTCCTTTATAAAAACCAACCCAAAAAATGGGTGCAACATAAATATAAGTAAAGCATCCCCAACGGGAGCAAATCCATGCCAAACGGCGGAAAACAACCACCACAAGAAAAAATACGACGCCATAGCAAAGAAATAAAAAACGATATAAGTAAAACTGCATAAAAATCATCCAAGTCACCAAAATATACAATATCGTCCCCACATCAAGGCTCTAAGTCAATACATGATAATGGTAGATGGAGAGTACAAGATACAACGAATATAAAATAAACAATCTTGGATAACCGTAAAACCCACCAATGCAAAACTGCACACCGTGAGCCAAAACTGTATCCACTATAAAAGATGATGTGATAGATGAATAGCCTGTCTCGACTACTCTGGAGAAAACAACCTGCAAAACCCTATGGCACAGCGGAGGTGAGTTGCCAACTCGTGAATAGTAAATAACATATCCAGGTAATCGCAAGTATGCACGTACAGCGCGAATCTAACATATGTAAGCTAAAAGCAGTAAAAGGTCATATGAATGCGATAATCATGTAAGGTACACTAGTAGGTAAAACTAATACATGAAGCAATAATATGACTGTAGGACCACGGCAGCGCCCCGGCCGTCTGTCCGAGGCCAAAATGCGGAAAAAAAACTTTTCTTTAACTTAGAAACCGGCGCTACCGCGGACTATAAACCCGAATCGGACCATTAACCTACTACTACCTAACTAGAGAATGGGTAGAAAACTATACCGAGCGATCCGTATCCTTCGGTCTTCGGCCACCATCCCGATCTCCTTACGGAATCTCCAGTCTCGATCTCCTCGTCGGAAAGGGCACCACATCACCGAGTCTTTTTACGGGCTCCTACCTCTGGATCGAGGGAACTCGGACTTGAAGTTGGCAACCCGACGTGTCCAAGATTGCTGTAGGCTAAGTGTAGAATGCTATGTCTCGATGGGGTTTATGAAGTTGCCATTTTAGAGTGGAGGAGAAATGAACTTTGGAGAGGGTAAGGAATTTTGTTGCAAGCCAAGGAAAAAAAATATGAGAACCATATTTCCCCCCCCCTTGTGTGGCCGGCCTAAGCATCAAGAATGAGAAGAGGGAGTGAGCAAATAATGCATGAAAGAGAAAGGGTGATGATGATGAAATATGTCACACCAAAAAGTCCAACTCCAAAACCCATCACTCAACACATCATAGCAAGCAATGATTAACAAAAAGAAGTCAATGGAAGCTAGAACCATCATGAACCTATCATCACAAAAACAACCCTCCATATTGCTAATTTGCACATTTACAAATAACCCCCTCCATACCAATTTTCAGCCAAAGAAAGATAGGAAGGAAAATGGCAGAAATGAAATACAAACTGGGAACTTAAAAAAGTGATCCGGTAATAAATTACTGGAAAACCCCGCGACTGTATATATATACCCACATTTGTATTCCGACCGAATACAAATGCAATGAGACAAAATCAACACGGTACAATAATAGAATCCGGCTTAAACCAAAGCCCGCTAGTATTATCCGTCCGATCATGATCCGTACAATACCGCACGTATAAGATCGAACCCTGCCATATATCCATACGACCTCTACAGCGTTTCGCCCGAAACTTGAGAAACTGTCTGTAGGGGACTCTAAAGACTCGTCAATACTTTGGCTGTGGATTTAACCACTAGCACGTCAGAGGTATTAGCCGTACGTAACGGGCTACCAAGTATTGACCAAAAGGGACGTCGATGAGCGAACTCATCCTGACACCCTACTAAGCCTGTCAGTGACAATATCCGTACAGTCCGGTCCGTTCGTCTATGAGCATCGCATGGCGGGCCTAGGGGGTTGGTAAAGTCAGACCCCCAAAAGCGGTACAAGTCGTGTCGGAGTGTAACCCAGAACACCCTGAGATAGTACTGGAATACCTACCAGTAAATCTCCTGCCATGGCCAAGGACTTCGTGTAATGGATCTCCTAGACACAGCGTGATCTCACCCCTAATACAGGGAGAGACAAAACCTCTGCCGATCCGCTCACTGCCTCCATGTGGCTCGGGACTGTACCCAACTAAAACCTGTTTGCACGACTCCTTTGAGCCGTGGTAGGGTAGTAATCAAAGTACAGTGGGAACTCACACGAGACAAATGACGATCTCAGGTCGATGAACTAACCTGTACACATGTCACCAGGGAACTGCTATCTGACGACAGGTATAAAACCAACTAGCATGTTCTCGGCGAGTCCTGTCCGGTGTACTCATAACCCAATGAGCACCTGTATACATCTTAGGTGAACCAACTGACACCAGTAGCTTGTGAGACCGGCCATCGCCCCTCGTCGGGGTCTCGATTGTATACACTAGTCTACTCTGGAGTATCGATACCCTGTCTCGAAAACTCCCACGACTAGGGACCTTTTAAGGATGTGCTTATAGACCCCAGCTCCCACGTATATGATCACTATCATACTGTTGTCCGTCAAGCAAGAATCCTAAGGGCTCTATCAATGCGTAATAGTGACCTGTAAGGTCACATAAAGCAGTACATGATGATAAAGATAAACCAGATAGCATGCTATCATCTTGAGTAAGACTGTCCTACCGGCATAGGTCCTCTTTCAATCATTGCAATCACGTGCCTGTGATCCAATAATTGACTCTGAGGGCACTATATCCAACAATCTCCCACTTGCACTCAAGGCTAATTATTGCGAAGTTACATACTCACATCTCGTGTGATACTGAACACCCAACTCCTCTACTAATCAGTCTCACAAAACCCGTTTGCGAAATTATTGCGTTCGAGGAATAGCCTCAGTGAGTGGATCCGCCCTAATGTTTCTTTGTATGTCTCTCTTTATCTCAAGTTCGTGGAGAAAGCCATCTCCTGAAATGAGTAATACCTGTCTTAGAATATGTCTGGATATCTGATGGGACCTAGCTCATAAATGAACTCCAAATCCAAACTTCATAGACTGTATTGTCAACTGAAACCAATAAGTATCCTGTGCCATGCCTCCCTCAGTATCCCTTTGGACCACCTGTCCAAAATACTGCCCCTCGTCAGAAGGAAAACTTTAACTCTGACAACCTCTCTGTCATCCAGGTCACCTTGGAAGCCTGGAATGATAACTGTCACCCGAATGAGGCTGTCGTTATCATATCCTTAGAACATTCACTTATGTTCTAAAACTGCTTTTGAATGTTTCACCATGATTGGATTAATATCTACTTACTGCATCTCGTGCAAAAACAATATCTGGTGTGGTACTTGACATCTCATGATTGACTCAATTGCCTTAGCAAGTGATCTGCCAATCATGCACATCCCTCTCCCCTTTAGTCTGTAAGACATATTTAGAGAGGGTGACTCCATCACCTGCAGGTACACTACCGTGCCAGGAGTCGTCCATTCTAAAACACCTTTAGAATGCTGTCTAAGTACCCAGATTGGGAAACTACCCAAATCTAGATCTAAAACCAAAGATCTAGTAACCAGAATATCTAATGTAATATCCATGTCCTTTGTAGAGAAACCACTGTGTGACGACCAAAGTATAACCGATCGTAGTATAGGAACTTCACTTCCTACTCTCTGTATGTCATCCAAATACCAGGACATCACACCCTACTACCATCTTAACAGATCCATCCCCTATTCTGATGAAGTCAAACCTATGACTGTCATATCAGAAATAGATGATCTATCTCCACTACATCTGCTTTAGTCTATAAATAGACATAAGCTACCTATCCACCAATGCTTCCGCTGCTCCTACTAACTACGACAACCCTCTGGCAGAATCATATACACGTACACTTCTAAGCTTGTTTAGAACGACGCTATACTCATCCTTTTGCCGGCTCTCATAGCCTGGAACAACAGTAGTGTCAAGTCTGGGTAAACAAGAACCTCCATGTCACCGTCCTTGAGGTTACCGGAGTACCTCTCGGGTGGCTGAGGTTACCCACCATATCTGCGGAGCGGCAAATGGAATGTCAAATCAGATTGAATCTTTAGGTTCTCATCAAATTTTCAGTAATCGTTTGCGGTTCTGGAATCACTTCCAGTTCTACCATACACCCACTACTGTTTTCTGAAAAAATCCATTTTACTAAAACTGTGGCGAGTCAAGAACAATATCACTATTGATCTTCCAGATGGTAGAAAGTCAACCCTCGTCATAGCCCGGGCCAACCCACAAACAACCATTACATAAACGTGCTTTTAGTTGTCCAGAGTCTGGTTTTAAGCATAAGCCGGAAAACTCACCGTACATTAACAATGTAAAGATGTGAACTATTCTATATCCAATATAGAAATAGAGACACTGATTTAATTGGAACCAGATTCAAATCATGCAGCTGTCTTCAGTGCATGTCAACTAAAATGGAAGGAGGCCGATCAGCATTACTCAACTTAGGAATACATCCAGATATGAGCAACCTGAAAGAGAAGCAAGTTCTCTTAATCATTACAATCAATTGAATACCAAACACATGTATCTACATCCTCGATCACCTTGAGGAATCCCGATACTTGCAACACCTGGTTCTCTACTTTATTCATATACCTATAACTTCTCAAAACTTAGACCTTGCATTTCTACGAAACACATGTCTAAGAACTTGAGAAGTCACAAGTAAACAGAACATAGTACGATTACCAACCGCTCTGTCCATAAGGACACTGGACAACATACAATACTCTGTATAAGTCCCCTGAGTCTAGTAACTCATTCCCTGTGTGTCTTAGGCTGAAAACTGTACTTATGGTTAAGAAGAATTACACCGCTGTTTAATGCTCCTTACCTAACCATCCACTGATATAGGTAAATGTCATTGACATAATTTCAAAAAGGGATATCTCACTCTATAAAAATAGACGTACAGATATATCAATTTGAAATTGGTGCATAACAGAGGATATTCAAAACCAAATATTTGCCGTCCGGCAAACTACCCAGGTGATTTCCTCAAATATCACCAATTACAACGAATCCTGATATAATGAGGATGATCACCTAATTCCCAATAACTTACTCCCACTCATCATCTGTAAAACCATACAGATGTGAGAATCATACCTGGTAAATACATACCCTGGAGCAAGTGTATAATTGGGAAATCAGTTTTCTATTAACAATGCACAGTGAAACTGAATCATATAAATGTTTCGAAGGGGTATCTGGGTATTCCTAGTAATGCCTCTTCCATTATCCAGATTCATAACTATAACCGTATTTTTCTTTGCCGTCTCTCCAAATCCCTTCATATGTCTTTAGTCATTACCTTCTGTACACCCCTTTAGGCTAAATGGTTTTCTTCCTTCCCTACCGTTCGGCACCAGCCTATAGTTTGGAAGAAGACTATCCAATAAGCATAATGGGTGTACTGACCCAATCCTAGGGGCACTCGCAATGCGAGAGAAGGTGAAGATAAAAGACAACTGAATAAATCTTATTCCTATTTCTCCTGAACCAGAATCCATCCCCGAACTGGAACAAGTTCCTTCGAGTTCGTATATAACCATACGATGGAGTATCCAATAACCGTGGATCTTCGTAGTGATACGGAGTGTTCTGGAGAAATACAAAGGTGAAGTAGGAGTGGTAATTAAATACTTGGTTTGGTCATGAATAGCAGTCGCAATTTACTTTGCCCTCTTATTAATCCCTTTATATGTCATTACTTAATACCTTCTGCACACCTTCGTTAGGCTAATTGGTTTTCTTCATTCCCTACAGTTCGGCACATGCCTATGGTTTAGAAGAGGACTATCCAATAAGCGTAATAGGTGTACATTCCTAATTCAAGGAGCACTCGCAACCTGAGAGAAGGTAAAAGGAAAAGAAAACTGAATAGTCCTATTCGTTTTCTCCAGAACAAAAAACCATCCTCGAATCTGGAACAAGTTCCTTCGAGTTCGTATATAACCATACGATGGCTTTATCCAATGGAAGTGGATGTTCGTAGTAATACGGGGTGTCCTGGAGAAAAGGGTAATAGTAGGAGTGGCAATGAGGTATGCAACTCAGACAATCTAAAAGCCAGTGTTATAAGAAGGTTCGGTTAATCTTGGTGACTTAGTCATAGTTAAGGGTCGGGCCATGGTCGCTGCTAAAGAGAGAGAGAGAAAAGAAACACTCAGCGTACACTTTAACCAAGATCATAATGGTTATCAATTTATCTAATCAGGAAACCTCCCACTGTATTCTTAAATTCTCCTCTAAACCTGAAAGAAGAATTAGTCGGGATCACCCGAGGAGTAAACCAACTCATCAGCGGGAATCGGGATCCAACAATCATCGCATGATAACGTGACGGAATCCACTCACGTTATCATACTCCAGAAGGTATGCGCATGCCTGACAAGTTTCAGTTTCTTTAGAAACTCCCGATGTGACCAATTGACCTTGACACAGTCAGCAAATCAAAGAGTCCTAGTCAAGTTCAACCCGTCATTATCCTGGATTGCATTAAACCCACCCGTACGAGCCCTTGACATAGTCAACAAGGCCGCACGACTGTCCTAACCAATCCCATTAATATGCCACAAACAAACACTACTCAGATACCGCACATTACGCCTTGACACAGTCAACAAACGCAGCACGAATACTAAGTAATACTTGTAAGAAATGACGGAGGGCTACGTATAGTTTTTGGCGAAAAAAATTTAACGTAATGAACTTGATATCGTTGAAGGAACTGCATAGCTTTTTATAAAAATATAGTGGCGAAAACCTTTGCTAAAGAGGTCACTCCCCATGAAGGGATCTCGGCTCTTTTCCCGTAGAATGAGGTGCAGGATATTCCAACTGAATACCACAATGCAAAGCAAAAGTAATCGACTATAGTGATGTTATTGCCCTGACGCAAACTTCTGTCCAAGGGGTCACTCCCGGTGAAGGGATCTCGGCCCTTGCCTCGTCGACTGAGGTGCCGGATATTCATAACCGAATACCACTGTGCAAAACAAAAGAGAACGTCCTTGCAATAACAGCTTTTTGAAAAATGTTCCAACAACATCAGAATAGGTTTGTTTAGCTTGCATTGATCCGAATCAATGCAGTCCCATCAATTGATCACACCAATAAAGAACGAAAATACGATGTACGTATATGCCATCCGCATTCACCACTGGGTTCCATCATCACCCGTTAGGTTACTTAACTAACGACAGAGCGGGGACTGGACTAGCGCGGATGCAAAACATATACAACATCTACTAGTATATATATCAATATATAATATTCGCTCAAGGCGTGATAAAAAACAACATCACAGAAATGTAATAAGCATCACAGAAGAATACAGATATCTGGGATCCCCGGGTTTCTTAGAGTCGTTACTGAAACCCGACGTTCCCCTGGTCGTGTGGATAGCCTGTGCAATGAAATCCTAGATCCCTACGGGCGCGGCCAGTTACCCGCTAAAACCTGATGCGAGGCAGCCCCCTTCAACAACGTGAATGGACCACCCAGCACTTCACGGAATCCAGTAACTTGAGCACCCCTCCTTGGGTCAACCTGTACCCTCTACGAGTGCGGCGAATAGCCCGCCAATTCTAGAGTGAAGCCCCCTCCGTCTCAAAGCCATGAGATGCAGGCCCGTTGCCCTCTAGAACCCAGCTACCCGTGCACCCCTCCGTTAGGTAATCCTAGTACAGAAAGTAAAATATACATACAACGGGTACATCGACCTCAACCCGGTCATGCCCCAAAAGAATAATATACAAACAGGCAGTGCGGCAGTCCACATATCGGACGCTCGCCCCGCAATATCAAATGTACATATACACCCAAACTGTACTAACATTGCACCCAGGCTATCCACCACGACAAATTCGCAACATCACAGCACAACACAGAACATCAACGTGAATGTCACGTTCGTAAATCCGTCTAAAAGGGCTATAGCAATTGGACAGGATTTACCGATCAAATGACATTCACGGTCACAGATATAATGTAAATACTGTGAACTAACATGTTTAATATTTTCGATCGATTAAATTTCCCGAAGTGGGCCCCAAGCACAACTGTAGCACCCAAAATAAATCTGGGCCCAAACAGAATATACCAAAAACCTCATTTTAAACTCAAGAATCGATGCAAGAAAAATGGTGCGGTGGCTTCACTGTTCTGCGACGGAACTACGGCCAAAAGGGGGTTACGGCCGCGGTTCCGCGGCGGTACAGTGACTTCATGCAACCAAATTTCTATAGTGTTCTTATAACAGCCTGCACGATTTTCTGCAATATACCAAATAATTTTTCGAGCACAAATGAAAATTGCCAGAAACTGTCAAATCTGAAATCGGGTTTTCGGAATCTTCGATCGATCGAACTTGTAAACACGTTAGAGCAAGCTAGTATAAGTTAATGGCGTGGCTCTGATACCATGTAGGACCACGGCAGCGCCCCGGCCGTCTGTCCGAGGCCAAAATGCGGAAACAAAAACTTTTCTTTAAGTTAGAAACCGGCGCTACCGCGGACTATAAACCCGGATCGGACCATTAACCTACTACTAGCTAACTAGAGAATGGGTAGAGAGCTATACCAAGCGATCCGTGTCCTTCGGTCTTCGGCCACCATCCCGATCTCCTTGCGGAATCTCCGGTCTCAATCTCCTCATCAAAAAGGGCACGACATCACCGAGTCTTTATACGGGCTCCCACCTCTGAACCGAGGCAACTCGGATACGAAGTTGGCAAGCCGACGTGTCCAAGATTGCTGTAGGCTAAGTGTAGAATGATATGTCTCGAGGGGGTTTATGAAGTTGCCATTTTAGAGTGGAGGAGAAATGAACTCAGGGTTAGGAATTTTGTTGCAAGCCAAGGAAAAAATATATGAGAACCATATCCCCCCCCTTGTGAGGCCGGCCCAAGCATCAAGAATGAGAAGAGGGAGTGAGCAAATAATGCATGAAAGAGAAAGAGTGATGATAATGAAATATGTCACACCAAAAAGTCCAACTCCAAAACCCATCACTCAACCCATGATAGCAAGCAATGATGAACAAAAAGAAGTCAATGGAAGCTAGAACCATCATGAACCTATCATCACAAAAACAACCCTCCATATTGCTAATTTGCACATTTGCAAATAACCCCGTCCACACCAATTTTCAGCAAAAGAAAGATAGGAAGGAAAATGGCCGAAACGAAATACAAACTGGCAACTTCTAAAAGTGATCCGGTAATAAATTACAGGAAAACCCCGCGACTGTATATACATACCCTTATTTGTATTCCGACCGAATACAAATGCAATGAGACAAAATCTACACTGTACAATACTATGGTCTGGCTTAAACCAAAGCCCGCTAGTATTATCCGTCCGATCATGATCTGTGCAATACCGCACGTATAAGATCGAACAATACTATATATCCATACGGCCTCTATAGCGTTTCGCCGGAAACTTGAGAAACTGTCTGTGGGGGACTCTAAAGACTCGTCAATACTTTGGCTGTGGATTTAACCACTAGCACGTCAGCAGTATTAGCCGTACGTAACGGGCTACCAAGTATTGACCAAAAGGGACGTCGATGAGCGAACTCTTCCTGACACCCTACTGAGCCTGTCAGTGACAATATCCGTACAGTCCGGTCCGTTCGTCTATGAGCATCGCATGGCCGGCCTAAGGGGTTGGTAAAAGTCAGACCCCCAAAAGCGGTACAAGTCGTGTCAGAGTGTAGCCCAGAACACCCTGAGATACTACTGTAATGCCTACCAGTAAATCTCCTGCCTTGGCCAAGGACTTCGTGTAATGGCACTCCTAGACACATCGCGACCTCACCCCCAATACCGGGAGAGATGAACCCCTGCAGATCCGCTCACTGTCTCCATGTTGCTCGAGACTGTACCTAACTAAAACCTGTTTACACGACTCCTTTGAGCCGTGGTACGGTAGTAATCAAAGTACAGTGGGAACTCACACGAGACAAATGACGATGTCAGGTCGATGAACTAACCTGTACACATGTCACCAGGGAACTGCTATCTGACGTCAGGTATAAAACCGACTAGCATGTTCCCGGCGAGTCCTGTCCGGTGTACTCATAACCCAACGAGCACCTGTATATATCTTAGGTGAACCAACTGACACCAGTGGCTTGTGAGACCGGCGACCGCCCCTCGTCGGGGTCTCGACTGTATACACTAGCCCACTCTAGAGTATCGATGCCCTGTCTCGAAAACTCCCACGACTAGGGACCTTTTAAGGATGTGCTTATAGACCCCAGCTCCCACGTATATGATCGCCATCATACTGCTGGCCGTCAAGCAAGAATCCTAAGGGCTCTATCAACGCGCAATAGTGACCTGTAAGGTCACCTAAAGCAGTACAGGATGATAAAGATAAACCAGATAGCATACTATCATCTTGAGTAAGACTGTCCTACCGGCATAGGTCCTCTCTCAATCATTGCAATCACGTGCCTGTGATCCAATAATTGACTCTGAGGGCACTATATCCAACAATGACAATCTGTATGCAACAATCATGTAAGGTACAAAATCAGGTACTACTAATATATGAAGTAATGATATGACAATGTATATATGCAACAGTCATGAAAGGTACTCTAACAGGTACAACTAACACATGAAGAAATGCATATAAATAACGGTATGTAAATGCAACAGTCATGAAAGGTACTCTATCAGGTACAACTAATACATGAAGCAGTACATAAACAATAAATGTGGAGTATGGAATAAAACATGTCATTCCCACGGAATCCTGACATCGTGGTAGGATCACAATCCATCGAGACAATCGAAATCCCAATTCCTCAAATCAGCCCCCAAATTGGCTCTCATATCATGTAAGTCTCACAAATCCTGAATGTATAATATCAAAAAAATCTCATATATCCTGTATCCAATATCAAGTGAATCTCATATATCATGAATGTAAAATATCAAATAAATCTCATATATCCTGTATCCAATATCAAGTGAATCTCATATATTCTAAATGTCTAATATCAAATAAATCTCATATATCCTGAATCCAACATCAAGTGAATCTCATATATCCTGAATCCAGTAAGTTTCATATAAAGTGATTGTCCAACATCGACACCCAAAAATATCATGAAACAAGTATCAAGTATCGACACAGAAATACTCAAATCCATACGTTCCTCGAATCGTAAGTGTCCGGTATCGACACCCGTGATCCACGTATCGGTCTTTCTCATATTCATACGTTTCTCGAATCGTAAGTGTCCAATATCGACACCCGTGATCCACTTATCGGTATATACGTTCCTCGAATCGTAAGTGTCCGGTATCGACACCCGTGATCCACGTATCGGTATAAAACAAATCACTTATTGGATACATCCAAATATCAAGTAAAGAGTAAGAATACTTGCATAATTTCATGAAACAAGCACAGTCCTCAAATCCAGAAAATATCAAGTAATGAATAAGTATAAATGCATGAATCAATACACATATATTAGCGTCCTATTCCACTAATATTGGTGTAAGCGCATATATAACAACGTCGCATTCCACTGTTATATATACAGGAGTAAAAATATCAGAGACATCATATGAAATCCATGAATATAATATATGCAAACATGAAATAGTAATATGAGCATATAAAGGAAAATCGCTATTTAACTGCAACAAGTTATTAAATATATCATGCGGTTCCTGATTTCTCCGAAATCAGATGCAACATCATATACAGGTGAACATGTAGCTATAACAAGGTAAGCGTAACCTTGTCGGTATAGCAAGATATGTGTGTCCATATGTAAGTATGCATGATGTAAAAGTATCTGTAGCAAGGTATGTCTCTATACCAATCCATAATACCCTCCAGGTATATGTATGTATGCCAGATGTACATGTAGCTATGTCTTATATATATATATACCTATCACAAAAGGTACACTACCCTATAAGTATATGGGTAACTAGCATGTAAGCATGTCAGGCTATATGTGTAAGCATGTTGGTATACAGGTATGCTATATGTCATATGCACAATGAAATAAGGATCATGTCTCAATGTCCCCAAGCAATCCGATATCACATATGTATGGTGTTGTGCGTGTCATGGAAATTATTGACGGTGTGAGTGGCGTATAATCAGTGCTCGTGCAACAGGAACCGTCAATAATTATGTTGTGTCTCATTAATACTATGTCCAAATACAATAGGTAAATGAGATATGCAACGAAAAACACATGCACAAACGAGTCCATATACTAAACACTAAAGGTCATATCATTTGATCTAGCCCAGACGCATAACGCCATGCGGGCGATCCCCCTGTAGATGTTAAATCTACTCACCAACGCTCCTGGCTAAGTAAAGACCACCACTCGCTTTCCCCTCTTCGCAGCGTCCGAAGTCCCCGCCTGCGAACCTAAAATTTCACAAACACATCACATAAGAGAAATAGCTTATATCGATGTAAAGACAACGAAACATAATGAAAACGGCCAGAAAATTACACTGCGCACTTAGCGCACGTAACGCGCACGATATCGGTCAAAAACTCTAACTAGGGTCGCCAAACTACGAAATACCGAGTCAAGATTCCGATCGTCCTGATCGCGCATTCAAAACACAATAATAAACGTGGACTCAATATAAATAAAGTCGCAACGTCAAAAGAAACCCACGCCTAAAACTTACCGAAATCTAGTAAGCAGTATTTATCTTTTTAGCACAAAACTACAAGTTTTACCAAAACTATATTTACAAACATCTTCAAATAGCAAGGTTAAACCATTTAAACCATTTCTAAATTTTTAACACTTTCGAAATAAGTTTTAGCAAAAACCTAGTAAGCAATATTTCATAATTAAACAAAGTATTCATTAACAACAATCATCATTTTCTACTAGTTTAAACTTTTCCTAATCACAAATTAACACTTCAATTAAACATTAAACACTTAAATCAAGCTTTAACCTTAACTTGAATATTCTAAAACCATTTCTATAATTTTAAACATGAATTTTAAAGCTTAAATTAACATCTAATTAAGCTAGCATAAAGATTTAAACTTAACAATTAAGGATTTGGTTTAGGATTTTATACCTCCAAATGATTCAAAAACTTGCAACAAGAAAATCAAGATTAGCCTCCAAAATCAAGACTTCGTGAAGAACAAAGCATGGTTTAGGGTTAAGAAAATGAAGGAAAATTATTATATTTGAATTTTTGTGATTTTATTTGGATTTTTCATGATTTGTTTTGGCTTAAAATGAAGAAAATTGAGTGAGGAAGCACAAGGGCAGCAAGGGGGAGAGAGGGGCCAGCCATGGACAATAGGGGAGTGGGTTGTGAAGAAAATGTAGAAAGTTCTAGCAAAGAAACAACATTAAATGCTAATTAATGCATTTTGCCACCTTTCATTTCTTTTTCTTTTCTTTTTTAATTAAAAACCTTTTGCACTAAAAATATCTAGATATTTAAATAGAAGCTTCTAAAATAATTGTAGTGATAGTTTCCAAGAATTTTCATTTAGAAGAAATTTCCGGATTTACGTGTATATTTTACCGACTAAAATAATATTTTATTTGGGAAAAATTCTATCTGAACCAAAACCTCCCATATACCCCCAAAGTTCGCGCACAAGATTTTCTTTAGCTAAACTAGATGCAGGCAAGTTTCTACGGAAGTTAGATCGAAGTCTGGTTAAAACGGAAAATACCGACAATTTTGCCCTAAAACGGAAAAATTCGCAAAACGATTTCAGAAACGTTACAATCTTCCCCACTTAAAGAAATTCGGTCCCCGAATTAAAATTCATATACGCGACCCTTCAAGAAGTTGAGTACAAAACTCCCAAATCTCGCTCGCAGCTTGCCATGTGGTCACCTCAGACGACAAGACCCTTGACCGAAGTTCCTCCACCTGCCGATCCACTATAACCATCGGCTGCTGGTGAACGAAAGATCGCGTCCAAGCTAATTGGTCTGATGCTGAATCATGCGAAAAAGGTAATGATGGTAATTACGAAGTATCGACACAAGGAATACGGGTGAATACTCAATAATCTGGGCGGAAGTGGCAAATTATAGGCAACAGAACCAACTAGCTTCAAGGATCTCAAAAGGACCAACAATCCTAAGATACTTTCCAAAACTCAACACGTCATTCATCGGGAAAATCCGTTGGAATACATGAGCTCCCACTGCGATCTCAAGTCTGCGACCACAACGGTCGGCATAAGACCTCTGTCTGCACCGGGCTGTCATCATCCTGACCTGAACCAACTGAATCTTTTCCGAAGTCTCTAGAATAGCTGGGGTTCAAAAATCCTAATCTCGCAGAGTCAGAAAAACATACTGGAGATCGACACCACCTAACAAAAAAAACTTAAAGGTTGCCAATTAGAGTGCTTCCTGATAACAGCTATCGAAGGAGAATCCTAACAATGGCAAGTGACGATCCCAACTGCCGACAACAATTAATACGTATGCACAAGCATATCCTCCAGAGTCGGTACAGCCCGCTCTCATAAAACCATCATCCTGCGAATGGAAAAACGGATCTAATGCTCAACCAGTACCCAAGGCTTCCTGAAGTTCCTGCCCAAGACGGCAAGCAAATAGGGAGCCCTATTTGGATACGACCCATGAAGGAACTCTGTGCCATGCACAAACTTAACAAAGAACAACTGAGCAACTCGAGTATAACCGGAACAAACATCCAAATGGAGTCACACCCTGACTAAACCTGGGTATATAACATAACGGAATTCGTGGAGATCTGCCCCTACTCCAACTTCGGAACGGTTAAAGGTTGCAACTCTCCAGCCGGTCTCAGATGCTCAACCTTAACACACAACAAGACAGACACCTCAAAACAAAATCCAAAACTTCACTCTTCATCCCTGCCCACCCGTAACTATTTCATGAGTCACGTTACAAATTGGTGGAACTTGAATGAACACAGATGGCTGACTGATGTGCCTGCTATAGGATTCCGCGTCTCTGCCCAATAGTATCAGGTACACAAACGCGTCCTTAAACGTAGCACATCTGGTCATAAATCAAGGACTCTGAATCTTTACCCAGCCAAGTATGCTCAAGAATCTTTGACGGATGAGCATCGGCGGGCAGTGCCTCACGAAAGCGATTAGGGAAAAGTGGTCGGGCGCGGACATGAGCAAGCTGTCCCCTCAGTAGAGGCGAACTTAAGCTGTACTCAACGATCGCACAAGAACTGTAAATCTACAGAAGACTGTCTCAACAATCTACACACGCTGCAGGAAGATGTATATTAAGCTCTGGTGGTCCGTGAAAATCTGACACAACTCTCGAACAAGTAGTGTCTCCAAATCTCCAACGCAAAACCACTGCGGCCATCTCCAGATCATGAGTGAGATATCCTGCCCGTACTTCCTCCAGATGTCGGGAAGTAAAAGCGATAACTCTATAGTGTCACCTTAGTACACAATCGAGCCCTACTTGCGAAGCATTACAGTAAAACAACAAGTCCAGTTGAAGACTCGGTTGACAACAAGTACCAGAAAGCAAAGAAAGAACTGGTGTAGTTGTCAACCGAGTCTTCAACTGCTGAAAACTCCGCAAGCATGCCTCAGTCCAAAGAAAAGAAACCTCCCTTCTGATCAGTTCAGTCAATGGTGCAGCACTACACTAGTAATCCTGCATGAAATGGCGGTAAAAACCTACTAAGCCCAAAAATCTGCGGACCTCCGTCCGTACAAAAGTCTAGGCCAAAGCTGTATGGCCTCGATCTTCCTCGGAACCATATGAAAACCGTCTCCCGTAACTACAAGACCTAGGAGTCAACACTGTAGGGTTCCTAGGCACCCTAATGAGGTCTCCCAAGGCATCAACCATGCCAATTTCAAATTTAAACAGTGCCGAGAAACCCTAGAACGGATCGTTGGCTAGATTTCTAGGCGAAACAATAAACTAGTTAACACTTAACTACAAGTAAACGGAAATACAACCTTTGTAGATCCGGTGCTCCACCTCCATAGCTCCGCAATGAAGTCCCCTCGCTGTCCAAATGAATTCCCGGGCTCTAGCGTCGGCTTCGTCGGAGAAATGGTGAGCTAGGTCGTCGATGTCCATGCCGAAGATGATCTACGTCGAGGCATCGCTAGATCAAGCTCCACCTTCACCAAGCCATGAAAACTTGTGAAGGAAACACCTTATACTACTTGGCAAGAGGTAGAGGATGAAGAAATAGGAAGTGGGTTCACTTTAGATTTGGATTTCTCACACTTATGCTCAAATCACCATTGATGAAGTAAGCTTTCTTCTTGAAGAAGAAGAAGAAGATGATGATAAATGTTATGATAAGAATTTTTAAAATAGAAAAGAAAAATCAATTCTTATCATAAGCAAACCATGGTTAGGTGTAGAGAATGAACTAGGGTTAGTGAATGGTTAGGTTTAGAGATGAAGACAAAATGGTCACTTTGGTCAAACCTTCATGAAGCTTCAACAAGCTTCATCTTTGAAAGCAACCCTTTTGTTTTCATTCCCCTTTTTCTTTTTGTCAAAACAAAATAAATAAAGGCATAAATAAATCAAATGAAACCCTAACCATTAACTAACCATGGTTTAATCATACACCTAATCAAGTTAGCATGTATCATCAAACATGATACAAACAAGTGCACAAAAGTATATCACATATACAACTTGCACAATACAAGTGAGAAAAGCCATTTAAAGTGAACCAATACTAGTTAATGCAAAGTAATATATCAAATATATATTTATACATTAAATCATTAAATCAACACTTGATTTAACGATCCGGTCATATCGCATATAACCGACTAGTATCCTATGTATCGGCTTACCGAATCAACACTTGATTCGATAACTAGGTTATATCGCATACAACCTTTCGATACATTCATCGCGAGAATGGAATACGGTATCACATACACGCATTATTCTCGGTCCCGCACACATCTCATATGCGCTCCTATTTCGTTTTGCTTGAGCCAAGAAACCTCTGTGTAGGACTCTAAAGACTCGTCAATACGCCGGCAGCAGATGATGATCATATCAAACACCCACAAGCCTCAAGCGGTCTGCTAAACGTAACGGCCATCCGGGTATTGAGCGATCTGAAGATCGACGAGCAAGCCCGCTCACACTCCAGTGAATCCAACCAGTAACACTACCGTACAGTCCGGTCTGATCGTCTGATATGTCGCATATCTCGCCTAGGGGTGGTAAACGTCAGACCCCAATAGCTCGATAAGTCGTATCGATATGAGGTCTATAACAATTCGAGAAATTACTGGTAACACTTACCAGTAAATCTCAGCAACCCTGGCCAGGGATTTCCTGTTATAGCCAATCGAACACAGCGCAACATCAACCCCCTATACCGGGAGAGACGAATCCCCTCCTATCGCTCATTGCCTCATTATGACTCGGGACTGTACCCAAAAACCACCGTTTTGCACGCCCTCTTGGATGTGGTAAGATGGAAATCAAAGCACAGTGGGAACCACACAAGACTTTATGACGATCTCGGGTCAACAGACTACTCTGTACCAGTGTCACCAGAGAACTGCCATCTAACGTAAGGTATAATACCATCTGGGAGTTCTCGGCGAGTCCGTCCAGTGTACCCAGTCTCCACTGAGCACCCGTATATCATCTCTGATGTCAAACACCAATGGATATGGGATCATCCATCGCCCATCTGTATAGGTCGAGAAGGTATACGCTAGTCTACTCTGGTATATCGATGCCCCGTCTCGATACACCTACGACTAGGGACTTTGAAGGATGTACTTATGGACTACCATGTCCCCACTAGTATGATCCGCATCATAGTCCAGGTAGTCAAGTACAGATCCTAAGGGCTTTACCAACATGTAACAGGGAGACAATCAGTGTACACGTTAAGGTAAAGATTAACCAGATAGCATACTATCATGTCGAGCAAGAAAGTCCTCCCTATATATGTCCCAGCATCCACTACAATATACATCCTATGTATAGTAATGGCCTCTAGGGCATACATATAACTAACAATCTCCCACTTGCACTAGGGCCATCTGATAGCAGTGGTTGCAGTATCTCATACTCAACCATCCCATAAAAGTCTCTCTCTGGGAACAGGCCTTTATGAGTGGATCCGCTGTGTTGTCCTCTGAGTCTACTCTCCTAACCTCGATCTCCCTGGAGATCAACCATCTCCATGATCAGGTGACACTGCCTTAGAATATGTCTGGATCACTGATGGGATGGACGTTCCATGGCATAAGCCACAACTCCATTGTCTCACAATGGTTGGAACGTAGTTCATCTCATGAACCAATATACACCCAAACATCCTCCTTGGTAGCATCTTAAGTAGCGATGTATCCTGCCTTTATCTTCTAGTATGCCACGGTATCTAGCTTGGAACTCTTCCATCATACCGTCCCTCCACTGAGGGTAAAGACAATGCCTGTGACTGAAATTCAGTCGTCTTTATCACCCTGAAACCCTTCCAGTGATTCTCCCCAGGGTCGATTGATACCATCTCACTACAGCTAGTGAGTATCCTAACATCCATTTAGATCTATCTCATAGATCCAAAATCCAGGATTTAGGAGGTATCACTTTGATCCTATATGGAGAATTATGGTGATAAGCGGAGATTGACCGAGCGTAGCATAGGAAACTCCTTCCCCATCAAGAGTATGTCATCCACGTACTCTACGAGGATCGTCACCATACTCCCTACTACCTTTTTGTTTATACAAGGTTCATCTACCATTTTGATGATGTCAACTTCTTTGACTAATCCATCAAAACAGATGTTCCAACTCCGCGATGCCTGCTTTATCCTATAAAGCATCTTGCACACGTTTCCGCTGCTCCCACTGTCTATGAGGCCCTCTGGCTGTGTACTTATAGACGCATTTTTCTAAAACATCATTTAGAAAAGCAGTCATGACATCCAACCACCAGATATCGTAGTCATGGTATGTAGCCGTGACAAGTAGGATCTGGATGGACTTAAGCATAGTTGCTTGAAAAGGTTTCATCATTATCCACACCTGGTCAATGATGCAAACTTTAACAAATCTAGCTTTGAAAGTCTCAACTTTTCCATCTACACCAAGTAATCTTCTCAAGATATACTTGCTCCTGATGGGGATTTAACCCTTCAGATATAGCAACCAAAGTCCATACTTTGTTGGTGTATAAGGATTCCATCTCAGATCGATAAGCATCCAGCCATTCTTACAGAGTCTTACTCTTGATGGCCAGCTCGAAACTAGTTGGGTCATCATCTCATGATGCAATCCTCGCTCCCACTGTCATCGAGAAACCGAAGTATCTCTCAGGTGGGTGAGGAACCCTACTAGATCGGCGGAGAGGTTGAGGTTCGTTGGTTACTATTGAATCCTTTAGTTCTACCAAATCATTTGCTGTAATTTGTATAGCTGGAACCTTTCCAGTTGTACATAACAGACATTGCCTCGAGCTTGTCCGGATTTTTCTTTTAGACATAGGCCGGACAACCCCAAATCTTAACTAACTTAAGACATGGGCTCTTCCCTTTCCATATCACATATGAAGTGGTAGGCAACTGATTTGATTCGAACACTATTCAATAGGTATGCAGCTTTTCAAGCGCATAACTCCCAAAAGGAAAAAGGTAACTCAGTAGTACTCATCATAGAGCACACCTTATCATATAGGGTGTGATTGCTCCGCCCCAATACACCAACGTGCTATGGTGTATTTGGAGGAGTAATGCTGAGAGAGAATCTCATTCTCCTTTAGAACAGTCCAGGAATTCCGTGCACAAGTATTCTCCTCCTTGATCGCATCAAAGGACATAATACTTTTACCCGTATTTTGGTTCTCTACTTCTAACTTATATTCTGTGAATATCTCAAAAGGTTCGGACTTGTGTTTCAACAGGAACATAGGTCTGAATCTCGAAAGATCATCAGAGAATGTAATGAAGTACAAAGAACCGGTCCTGGCATGTGTAGACAGGGGACCTACATACATCAACATGTATCATCCCAAGAGTTCACTAACTCTTTCTCTGTTTCCAATAAACAGAGCTAGTGTCATTATATCTTTGTGACATGACTGGCAAGTTTCACAAGATGTAGATTCAAACTGATTTAAATATGCATTTACATATAACTTCAGCTAGTCGGGTCACATTGATCTGACTTAGTCTACAATACCTTAAGAAGGATTCGTTCATTTCTGAACTCTTCCTCTTATGTGTGTTCCATATACTAAGAACTGTAATTTGATTTAGAACATCAATGCTTTTAGATAACGTGCCTGAACCGATCAACTTTTGATATAGGAAATGTTCAAAACATTATCCAACAATACAAAATTTTATCATTTCTTTACTTATAAAGAGACTGATATGATTTTGTATATCAGGTTCGGTATCTAACAACATTCGTTCAGAATCAATGTATTGGTAATACAGGGTGACAGTGACCAACAGACTTGGCTGCAACACTTGCCCCATTTTCTGCCTCATGAAACTTATCACCCGTTCTCAGTCCTCTACCTTTCTGTAGCCCTATGTAACAAATTACATATCTGGGATCCTGATCTGGTATCACATACCCAGGACGTAAAGGATACTGTGAAACAGTTCTCTGTAATGAACACACCCGAAGATGATGCATCATCATGCACTCTCTTCGTTTGGGCGGCACGGGAATTCTGGTAATCCCCAATTTCCTGCTCTGTCTTATAACAATTATAAGTTGGAGCGGGACCAACGTTCCCCAGCTCAGTATAACAAGCGGGTTCGGTCAAATATCCGTATTATCTTGATTAAGGCGTGATATGGTCGCTACCAGGAGAGAGAGAGAAGAAAACACTCAGCGTGCGCTCTTGCAAGAATAGATTGGTTATTATTTTATCTAATCAGGATGGCTCCCACTGCTTTTTATCAAATCTTCCTTCAAACCCTAAAAGGAAAGACTAGCCGGGATTAATTACACACTACAAGTTCGCCAATCTTTCAGCCAGGCCAGTGTCGGTACTTTGAGGGAGGTGCCCCGTGCTTTCGCACGGACCTAATTAATGTAAACCTCGTTTTTCCAGAGGCGTAACCTCGTTGACACCTTTCTAGACACCTACTTGATCGGCTAATTGTAATGTATAAAACTCTCCCAGGAGTAACTCTTACTCGCAGCGGGTATCGGGATCCAACTATCTCATAGAAGGTATGCAATCTCATTGCAAATTTCAACACTTGAAATTCCCGATAATTTTGCCCCTAGCGTCCTATGACCTTGACGCAGGCCAACAAACCATAGTGTGCTAGTCAAGTTCAACCCGTCATTTCCTGATTGAATTAAACCCACCCGCACGACCCTTGACGCAGGCCAACAAAGTCGCACGACTACCCTAATCCAATCTGCATCATATGCATAAATACTAGTTAGCTACCGCACACTACGCCTTGACGCAGGCCAACAAACGTAGCACGAATACTAACTACCATTTATCTGAAATGACGGAGGGCTACGACAGGTTTTTCTGAAAACCTATTGCGTAATGAACTTGATAGCGTTGTAGAATCAAATGATTTTGAAAATGGAGTGGTTTTTGAGGCTTTTCTAGTTTTGCTAAAGGAGTCACTCCCGGTGAAGGGATCGTCGGTCCTTTCCTCTTCGAATGAGGTGCGGGATATATCATATATATCATTGTGCAAAGCAAAAACACTTAAAAGCAATCAAAAGACAAACCGTGTGTGTAGCATCTGCCAGTTATTGCTAAAGGAGTCACTCCCGGTGGAGGGATCTCGGTCCTTTCCTCATCGAATAAGGTGCAGGATATATCACATATACCGCTGTGCAAAGCAAGAACTGTAGCTACCTGTTTTATTTTGAAATTCAATTCTACAACATCTTAGGTTTCTTTTATTTCATTAATCTCATTAATGAAGTCCCATCATTTAAGTACCTAAACATCACAGATAAATACGACGTACACTTATGCCATCCGCATTCGCCTCGATGTCCCCTCGTGCACCGTTAGGTTAGGTAACTAACGCCAGAGCGGGGCAGGGCTAGCGCGGGTGTAAAACACAAGTAACTTCTATATAATATATCATATATACTATATAAAGTATCTATCACAGAACATCACATGATCACATCACAGATATCGCAGCAGAAGAATATCATATGAAATATTGGATATACTAGGACGTCCGTGTTTTCAATACGAGCCAGTATAAAACACGAATTCCACGGTCGTGATGAATAGCCAAACCCACACCCCTAGACCCCTACGAGAGCGGCAAGCAACCCTACCAATTCTGGAGTTAGGAGACCCGGACCCGACTCCTCGAGTTGGTCTCCTACTGGACTCCAGAACCCGGTTACTTGTGCCCTCCTCCTTGGGTCTATCCTAGTGCGGAAAAGTAAATAATATACAAAGGGTGACAACTTCCGCAACATGGAAGCACCCCAAATAAAAGAATATTACATACAGATTTTTACATGAATGAAAATGAAAAACACTCATCTCACATAAAAACCCCGGCTATTCAAACACGACGATCCAATATAACATATCCAGCAACACATAACATCACATGTCATCAACGTAAGTAAATATGCGCATCCTAATTGTCGTTGACATATAGCAACGAAACCGGCGATATCACATATTACACTTACGGTCACAGAAAAGAAAGTGTAAAACTACAACAGTTGGAATCCGCAACCACCTCAGACATCGCATGCCTGACCAAATGAATTCTTTAGACATCGCATGCCTAACAATTATAAACCCCGCATTTTAGTCTCAAAATCGAAAACTCTTTTCAATATCAAGTCGGGCAATTCAACAGGATTCCCGACATCCTGATCGAATGCTCGTCGCAAACTTCAGTAGACGGCCGCACCCCCGATGCCGTCGACGAAGTGCACCAAGGAGGAACACCGCTGCCGCGAGCACCCGAACGGATGCTTTCGGCGACGGGGTTCTCCTATAGTCACTTGGTAGGGGCTATGGGGTGAGGCTGTCTATTAAGTTTACCCGGCGAGTATCCGCGTACACTACGTGATTGCGACGGACTTTTGATCACATCAAAATTCCGTGGCAACCGATCAAGTGAGACTAAACTGCTATGTTTATAACATTCATTCAGTTATCTCATAACTCTTTGTGAATTCCAATTATTGTATCCCATTCCGGATAATTAGAAAATGTTAAACTTTTCGATCGAACAGTCAAACACCCAAGTTTTCCCGATACAGCTCAACACATGAAATAAGTCTAACAACATTCAGTTCGTGCCTCAGTACCAACGGTCAAGCCGTAGAAGGGTCAAGCCAACGCCTCACATGTGGCACGCCGTACTGCCCCAAACCCTAAGGTTCAAAGGGCAGTTCAAGACGGTCACATAATCGAGTTAAGGTTTGTTGTCTTCTAGAGGGTCCATCGCGTTACTTGCACTACTTAGAACGTCGTTAAACTACGGAAAAATCCAACACTTGGAAATTTCCCGACAGGGGAAAAATTGGGTATTTATATCCGGTCGAACTTTTTAACATATTCTAAAATTTATCAGGAAAGCCACACAGACAAAATTTGATACCCCGACCGAAACACCGAATCCCCAAAACAACCGAGAAAATAAAACTCTGGAATAAATATTAAAAAATCCCAGAAAATCCAGCATAATAAAATAGGAGTTACTGTGCAAACAGGAATTGATGATGTCAGCATATGGCCGCGGAACCGCCGCAGAAGCCAAGCTTCTGCCGCGGTTCCGCCGCAGAAGCCAAGCTTCTGCCGCGGTTCCGCCGTATGTTTTACTGTTCATGAGAAACTTTTTGCACCGTAATTCTTAGAATTCCCTGCTGAATTTTTTAGCAATTTTTAATTTGGAAAAATCCACGTTTTTGAAAAAAGGACAAAGAGCATTTTTTGAGATGGGGTTTCGGGTCGATCGGACTTCAAACTCCGTCTAGACTTCGTCTAAGGCTCTAGCTAGGCTCTGATACCACTGTAGGGTTCCTAGGCACCCTAATGAGGTTTCCCAAGGCATCAACCATGCCAATTTCAAATTTAAACGGTGCCGAGAAACCCTAGAACGGATCGTTGGCTAGATTTCTAGGCGAAACAATAAACTAGTTAACACTTAACTACAAGTAAACGGAAATACAACCTTTGTAGATCCGGTGCTCCACCTCTATAGCTCCGCAACGAAGTCCCCTCGCTGTCCAAATGAATTCCCGGGCTCTAGCGTCGGCTTCGTCGGAGAAATGGTGAGCTAGGTCGTCGATGTCCATGCCGAAGATGATCTACGTCGAGGCATCGCTAGATCAAGCTCCACCTTCACCAAGCCATGAAAACTTGTGAAGGAAACACCCTATACTACTTGGCAAGAGGTAGAAGATGAAGAAATAGGAAGTGGGTTCACTTTAGATTTGGATTTCTCACACTTATGCTCAAATCACCATTGATGAAGTAAGCTTTCTTCTTGAAGAAGAAGAAGAAGATGATGATAAATGTTATGATAAGAATTTTTAAAATAGAAAAGAAAATCAATTCTTATCATAAGCAAACCATGGTTAGGTGTAGAGAATGAACTAGGGTTAGTGAATGGTTAGGTTTAGAGATGAAGACAAAATGGTCACTTTGGTCAAACCTTCATGAAGCTTCAACAAGCTTCATCTTTGAAAGCAACCCTTTTGTTTTCATTCCCCTTTTTCTTTTTGTCAAAACAAAATAAATAAAGGCATAAATAAATCAAATGAAACCCTAACCATTAACTAACCATGGTTTAATCATACACCTAATCAAGTTAGCATGTATCATCAAACATGATACAAACAAGTGCACAAAAGTATATCACATATACAACTTGCACAATACAAGTGAGAAAAGCCGTTTAAAGTGAACCAATACTAGTTAATGCAAAGTAATATATCAAATATATATTTATACATTAAATCATTAAATCAACACTTGATTTAACGATCCGGTCATATCGTATATAACCGACTAGTATCCTATGTATCGGCTTACCGAATCAACCCTTGATTCGATAACTAGATTATATCGCATACAACCTTTCGATACATTCATCGCGAGAATGGAATACGGTATCACATACACGCATTATTCTCGGTCCCGCACACATCTCATATGCGCTCCCATTTCGTTTTGCTTGAGCCAGGAAACCTCTGTGTAGGACTCTAAAGACTCATCAATACGCCGGCAGCAGATGATGATCATATCAAACACCCACAAGCCGCAAGCGGTCTGCTAAACGTAACGTCCACCCGGGTATTGATCGATCTGAAGATCGACGAGCAAGCCCGCTCACACTCCAGTGAATCCAACCAGTAACACTACCGTACAGTCCGGTCTGATCGTCTGATATGTCGCATATCTCGCCTAGGGGTGGTAAACGTCAGACCCCAATAGCTCGATAAGTCGTGTCGATATGAGGTCTATAACAATTCGAGAAACTACTGGTAACACTTACCAGTAAATCTCAGCAACCCTGGCCAGGGATTTCCTGTTATAGCCAATCGAACACAGCGCAACATCAACCCCCTATACCGGGAGAGACGAATCCCCTCCTATCGCTCATTGCCTCCATGTGACTCGGGACTGTACTCAAAAACCACCGTTTTGCACGCCCTCTTGGACGTGGTAAGATGGAAATCAAAGCACAGTTGGAACCACACAAGACTCTATGACGATCTCGGGTCAACAGACTACTCTGTACCAGTGTCACCAGAGAACTGCCATCTGACGTAAGGTATAATACCATCTGGGAGTTCTCGGCGAGTCCGTCCAGTGTACCCAGTCTCCACTGAGCACCCGTATATCATCTCTGATGTCAAACACCAATGGATATGGGATCATCCATCGCCCATCTGTATGGGTCGAGAAGGTATACGCTAGTCTACTGTGGTATATCGATGCCCCGTCTCGATACACCCACGACTAGGGACTTTGAAGGATGTACTTATGGACTACCATGTCCCTACTAGTATGATCCGCATCATAGTCCAGGTAGTCAAGTACAGATCCTAAGGGCTTTACCAACATGTAACAGGGAGACAATCAGTGTACACGTTAAGGTAAAGATTAACCAGATAGCATACTATCATGTCGAGCAAGAAAGTCCTCCCTATATATGTCCCAGCATCCACTACAATATACATCCTATGTATAGTAATGGCCTCTAGGGCATACATATAACTAACAAACACAAACAAGCCTGAAGGAATACTTTGAGAATGTAGCAAACAACCGGTGCTCTCCCAATGTCTGCAAAGCAAATCCTCAAGTGCTGCTCTTGTCCCTCACGACACATTGAATAAACCAGAATGTCGTCAATAACACAACAATAACTGGTCGAGGAATGACCTGAAGAAATCTGGTTCATCATATCTACGAATGCCGCTAGGGCATTGGTGAGTCCAACGACACCACCAAAACACACAAATCCCGTAGCACGCACAAAGTAGTTTTCGGAATGTCATCACTCCGAACCCACAACAATGATGACCTGATCCCGAACAAAGTTAGAAAAATGTCTCGCACTCTGGAGCTGATCGAAGAAATCGTCATTGCGAGGTAAAAGATACCTATCCGCACCGTAAGCCGGTTCAATTGACGATCAATCAATACAAAACCTCAAACTGCAGTCTTTCTCCTTGACGAACAGAAATAGGAGCTCCCCAAATGCGAAACACTCAGACACACAAGCCCCGCCTATCTAGCAACTTTGCAGCAGATCCTTAAGCTCCCTAAGCTTCGCCGGCTCATCTGGAACAATATCGGAAAACTCTCGCACGAAGGAAAGCCGGTCCAACAAGCCTACTGTGGCTCCGGTATCATGAATGAATGCCAAGAATCCTCGACATCTTCTCCTCAAAAGCCGACTAGCGAAAAGGCTGAATTCAAGCTGTGTGAGGCGGCACCACTGCCCTCCCATGCACAACAAGAACTGACTCGCCGGGAAAACAAACCCTGTCTATTTTCTCACGGCAGTCCGCAGACGCATAGCACGTAACTAACCAGTCTGTGCCCAGGAGAACGTTAAATCCAACAACTCTTGAAGGATCAAATGACGGATGGATCTCCTAACCGATTGGCATACGACTGAAATACGTGTTGCGCAACAAAATAATCGTTGACAGAAGTTAACACAACTAACGGCTGATCTACCTAACACGACTCTCCTAATCCCAAACCTCTGCTACTCCCACGACGGTCACGAAAGCTGTCTCGACGACTAGGCCTCTGTCTCTGGGCTGGTACAGCGGTACGAGTCCTCCACTGTTCCGGAACTCCCAAAGTCTCAGGAAGACATGTCTCGTCAACTGGGGTTGCATCCATAGGTGCTATGTAGGTGACGGAATGCAGCATGCTGATTGCAAGGAACAACTGAGTAACAGGGGTGACAACCTCCTGTCGCTGCGCTCGAACGGTCTCAACCAATGAACTCATGGTCTGGCACATGTCCTGCATCTCTTCCATAAGCCTAGCGATACTATCTGTTGAAGGTGGATCCTTCTGCTCCTGTGCAACGAGCGCTCCATCCTAGTCAGTCCTTGACCCACCCGAGTCAACTCTGACCTCGGCCCTCGCTGCATCACTCTGAGTCCCCAATAGTCGTCGGCGGCAAAGGCTATAAATAGAGATAGGATTCAATATGAACACGGAAATCGAATCTCAAGGATATATATAAAGCAAGGAATTTCAAGCAATTTGTACTTAGGTCACTTTAGGCGGAGTACCGCATCGTGAGTACGCCGCGGACATACACACACTACGTTACTCTGCTTAAGCTACCTACTCCATCATACCAAGGTCACCCTACACTCCGAAAGGTAAAACCTAGCGCTTTGATACCAACTTTGTCACGACCCGAAATTGGCACGTGACGGCCCTAATACCACGCAACGTCTTCAGGCGTAACGCAGTAAAAGAAAGCCAAAACCCAGAAATCTAAGCCATTAAAAGACAAGAAAAGATAAGAAACATTGTTTAAACTTTTGAAAATCTCAAGTATAAATTCTTTAAGTCCAATTTATTTTCTAGAAAATTTCGGCAGCACCTCCTTTGTAAAACCAACCCCAAAAATGGGTACAACATAAATATAAGTAAAGCATCCCCAATGGGAGCAAATCCACGCCAAACGGCGGAAAACAACCACCACAAGCAAAAATACGACGCCGTACAGAAGAAATAAAAGATGATATAAGTAAAACTGCATAAAAGACATCCAAGTCACCAAAATATACAATATCGTCCTCACATCAAGGCTCTAAGTCAATACATGATAATGATAGATGGAGAGTACAAGATACAACGAAGATAAAATAAACAACCTTGGATAACGGCAAAACCCGCCTAAGCAAAACTATACACCGTGAGCCAAAACGGTATCCACTGCAAAAGATGATGTGATAGATGAATAGCCTGCCTCGACTACTCTGTGGAAAATAACCTGCAAAACCCTGTGGCACAACGGGGGTGAGTTGCCAACTCGTGAATAGTAAATAACATATGCAGGTAATCACAAGTATGCACGTACAGCGCGAATCTAATATATGTAAGCTAAAAGCAGTAAAAGGTCATATGAATGCGATAATCATGAAAGGTACATTAGCAGGTACAACTAATACATGAAGCAATAATATGACAATCTGTATACAACAATCATTTAAGGTACTAAATCGGGTACTACTAATATATGAAGTAATGATATGACATTGTATATATGCAACAGTCATAAAATGTACTCTAACAGGTACAACTAACACATGATGAAATGCATATAAATAACGGTATGTAAATGCAACAGTCATGAAAGGTACTCTATCAGGTACAACTAATACATGAACTAGTGCATAAACAATAAATGTGGAGTATGGAATAAAACATGTCATTCCCACGGAATTCTGACATCGTGGTAGGATCAAAATCCATCAAGACAATCCAAATCCCAATTCCTCAAATCAGCTCCCAAATTGGCTCTCATATCATGTAAGTCTCACAAATCCTGAATGTATAATATCAAATAAATCTCATATATCCTATATCCAATATCAAGTGAATCTCATATATCCTGAATGTATAATATAAAATAAATCTCATATTTGCTGTATCCAATATCAAGTGAATCTCATATATCCTGAATGTATAATATCAAATAAATCTCATATATCATGAACCCAACATCTGTAAGTCCATGCTACCTCTCCCGGTACTTTCGGGCATGCGGAATTTGGTAAAAAACAATTTTCTAAGAGGTGGTAACATGGACTCAAAACCCGGATCTTTGTTAAACATCTAACTAACAACCTAACTACGAGTTGCTAACTACTCGGTTAGGGGGTTATACTTTTCTTTTTCTTGAACTCCTTCGTCTTCAAGCTTCGATGGTCGTCCGAATCGGCTTCTCCCCGTCGTCTCCTTGCGCTGAAGATAGATCCACGTGAAAGCTTCAACCTTTGGCTCCTTCTTCGAACTTTGAAGAAACTAGTTCACTCGGTTTGTTAAACCTTGTGAACTAGAGTGAGTAGAGAAGAGTTTGTATGGGATTTTATCTATGGTTCTTGGTTCTCAACTCATGAGACAAGTGAACCATAGAATCAAGAGAGGGAGAGCAAGATGAGGAAGATGAGAGCTCAAGAACAAGAGAGAGAATGAGCATGAAAGAATATGAGAAGACTTTTCTCATTTGGCTCTTATAATCCAAAACCATCATCACAAAAATAATAATCAAGTATTGTGTAAAATGGTTCAAGTCAAAATGGCTAAATCATTTCATGCACTCATTTCTCACAAAAGAAACAAGCAAGTAAAAAGTCTTTGCCATGAAATGATAGCCATAGTCATCATGTTGGTCAACTAGTCCAACCTAGTCAACCGGTCAACAAAGTCAACAAGTCAACAAAGTGAACCTTTCAACAACCATGTCACCACAATACTTAATTAATATAATTGTTAATCACATATCATATTCTCATTAGGGTTGACCAAAAAGTCAATAGTCAACAGTCAACGGTCAACAACCCTAACGAGAATCCTCAGCCTCTGTCTCTCCGTCAACTGTGCATACACACCCGCATCCGCGTTCCGAGGAACACGAATACATACTGGATAAATCCAATCCCAAAACATACACTAGGATCTGGCTTAAACCAAAGCCCGCTAGTGATAACTGTCCGGACACTGTACGTGCATAAGTGCACGGATGTGACCGAACCCTGTCGCAAAACCATGCGACCTGCCGCAAAACCATGCGATCTCTAATCCTTTGCCTAAAGGCGAATAGCTTTCTGTGTGGGACTCTAAAGACTCGACACTACGCTGGCAGTGGGTTTAACCACAGACCGCAAGCGGCACTAGCTGTGCGTAACGGTCCCCAGGTAGATGCCGACAAGAAGACTGACGAGGCGAAACCCATCTGAACTCCTACTGAGCCTGAATGTGACATTCTCCGTACAGTACGGTCTGTTCGTCTGATACATCGCATGGCGGGCCTAGGGGGCGGTAAACGTCAGTCCCCCAATAGCGGTACAAGTAGTGTCGGAGTGAAGCCCAAAACACCCTGAGATAACACTGGAAGCCTACCAGTATATCTCGTTTGTCCTGGCCAGGGACTACTCGTGTAATGGCTCTCCTAGACACAGCGCGATGTCAACCCCCAATATCGGGAGAGACGAATCCTGTTAACCGTCACTGCCTCCAAGTGCTTCGGGACTGCACCCAACTACCACCTGTTTGCACGACTCCTTTGAGCCATGGTAGGGTAGTAATCAAAGTACAGTGGGAACACACTCGAGGAGAAGTGACAGTGTCAAGTCAGCGGACTAAGCTGTACTCATGTCACCTGGGAACTGATAACTGAGGATAGGCATAATACCAACTAGTCAGTTCCCGACAAGTCCTGTCCAGTGTACTCGTAACCCAACGAGCACCCGCATACTATCTCAAGTACAACGTACCGACGGCTGTGGGACAGACCGTCTCCCACACTGGGATGAGAAGCGCATGCGCTAGTCTACTCTGGAGTATCGATGCCCTGTCTCGATAGTCCTGCGACCAGGGACCTGCATAAGGATGTGCTTATAGATTACCCAGCCCCACTAGTGTGACTGCCATCACAACGCTGGTAATCAAGCAAAGATCCTAAGGGCTCCACTAATGTGTATAGGCGATATACTAAAATAAACACATGTACACATTGAAGTAGAAACAAACCAAGTAGCATACTACTATTTTGAGCAAGATTGTATATACAAGGTGAATATCCCAAACTTCCATTAAGTAATATACAAACTAATATGATACAGTAATGGCCTCTAGGGCATATACACTAACAATCTCCCACTTGCACTAAGGCCATGTACTGGCGTATCGAAGACCTATCATCTCGATCAGCCGCTCGAACTGAGTCTGGGGAAAGGCCTTGGTGAATGGATCTGCAGTGTTATCTTCTGAAGCGACTCTCCGAACCTCGATCTCCTGGCGATCCACGATCTCCCTGATCAGGTGATACCGCCTTAAGATGTGTTTGGATCTCTGATGGGACCTGGGTTCCTTCGCTAAAGCTTTAGCCCCATTGTTGTCGCAATACAGAGGTATTGGATCAACAATGGACGGAACCACCTGAAGCTCTTTCAAGAACTTCCTCATCCAGACAGCTTCTTTTGCAGCATCAGATGCTGCGATGTATTCCGCTTCCATCGTCGAGTCTGCAACGGTTTCCTGTTTGGAACTCTTCCAACACACCGCTCCTCCATTGAGGGTAAAGACAAACCCCGACATGGACTTGGAATCATCCTTGTCACTCTGGAAGCTGGAGTCAGCAAAGGCCTCGATCTGGAGGTCTTTTCCGCCATACACCAAGAACATCTCCTTAGTCCTTCTCAGGTACTTGAGAATGTTCTTTACCGCTATCCAGTGTTTCTCCCCAGGGTTAGACTGATACCGGCTTACCACACTCAGTGCATAAGCTACATCCGGTCTGGTACACAACATCTCATACATTATAGAGCCTACCGCAGAAGCGTAGGGTATAATAGACATGTGATCCCTCTCCAAATCAGTCTTGGGAGACATCTCTTTAGAGAGGGTGATCCCGTGACAAGCCGGTAGGTTACCGCGCTTGGAATCTTCCATACTGAATCTCTTCAGTATGGTGTCGATGCACCTGGACTGTGAAAGTCCTAATATCCTCTTAGATCTATCACGATGGATCCGGATCCCCAGGATGTATGAGGCATCATCCAGGTCTTTCATGGAGAACCTATGTGATAAGAACCCCTTGACAGATTGTAGCATAGGAATGTCATTTCCTATTAAGAGAATGTCATCCACGTATAAAACGAGGAATACTACAGTTCTCGTTACAAATCTACTATAGATGCATGGTTCATCTGGATTTTTGATAAAGACAAATTCCTTGACCGTCTCATCGAAACAGATGTTCCAACTCCGCGATGCCTGCTTTAGTCCATAGATGGACTTAAGCAACTTGCACACCTTTCCGCTGCTCCCACTTTGAATGAAACCCTCTGGTTGGTCCATATAGACACACTCCTCTAAATTTCCATTTAGAAAAGCGGTCTTTACGTCCATTTGCCAGATCTCATAATCGTGGAAGGCAGCAATAGCAAGAAGGATCCGAATGGATTTCAGCATAGCCACTGGAGAAAAGGTTTCGTCATAGTCCAAACCAGGTCTTTGACGAAAACCCTTCGCAACAAGTCTAGCTTTATAGGTCTCAACCTGTCCATCTACACCAATCTTCCTTTTGAAGATCCACTTGCATCCTACGGGTTTTACCCCGTCTGGAGCAATGTCCAACGTCCATACCTTGTTGGTGTACATGGACTCCATTTCGGTCCGCATTGCATCCAGCCATTTTACTGAGTCAACGCTCTGAACGGCCTGCTGGAAGCTAGTAGGCTCATCATAATCTATGATGCAATCCTCTCTATCCCCGTCTATGAGAAAACCGTAGTATCTCTCGAGCGGATGAGACTGCCTACTACTCCTGCGGAGCGGCGTAGGAATGTCCTGTTCTTTTGAACCCTCTGGTTCCACTAAGCTTTCAGTAATAGTCTGTGGTTATGGAATTTCTTCCAGTTCTATTGTGCTCCCACTTATCTGGGTTTCCAAAAACTCAGTTTCCAAGAAGCGGGCATGCTGAGAAACAAAAACTTTTTGTTCCTCAGCGGAATAGAAAAGATACCCCCTGGAGTTCTTTGGGTACCCCACAAACTTACACTGTATTGAACGTGCCTCGAGCTTATCCGCATGCTGCTTTTTTACAAAAGCTGGACATCCCCATACTTTAAGATACTTAAGACAGGGTTTCTTCCCAGTCCACATCTGATATGGGGTGGTAGGCACAGTCTTGGTGGGAGCCTTGTTCAAGAGATATGCAGCTGCTTCTAGTGCATATCCCCAGAATGATCGCGGTAACTCAGCGTTACTCATCATGGACCGTACCATATCCAATAGGGTCCGGTTCCGTCTCTCCGATACACCGTTATGTTGCGGAGTGTATGGAGGAGTAAGCTGAGAGAGAATTCCATTCTCTTTTAAGTAATTCAGGAATTCGGCACTTAAGTATTCTCCATCTCGATCCGATCTTAGAATCTTGATACTTTTGCCGGTTTGTTTTTCTACTTCATTCTTATATTCCTGGAATTTTCCAAAGGCTTCAGACTTATGTTTCATTAAGAAGACATAACCGTACCTTGAAAAGTCATCCGTAAAAGTAATGAAGTAAGAATAACCGCTTCGCGCATGTGTAGACATTGGACCGCACACGTCGCTGTGTACAAGTCCCAAGAGCTCGCTCGCTCTTACTCCATGTCTAGTAAACGGAGTCTTTGTCATCTTTCCTTTGAGACAGGATTGACAAGTGGCATACGATTGATATTCGAACGGATTCAAATATCCTTTTGTATGTAACTTCGTCAACCTTCTCTCATTGATGTGACCCAGTCTACAATGCCACAAGAAAGTCTGATTTATTTTCGGAGACTTTCTTTTGTGTGTATTCTGGACATTGAAAATCTATGGTTGGTTTAATACGTATATACCATTGCTCAATGTACCTGACCCAATCAGAACTTGATTAAGGTGAATGTTTACAACATTGCTTACAAACGCAAATTCATAACCTTCTTTAGAAACCAAAGATACAGAAATGATATTACAAGTTGCGTTGGGTACAAAAAAGCAATTGCGCAAAACCAAAACATGTCCATCTGACATTCCCAGGTGATAGTCCCCCACGGCTTTAGCATCCATGCTAGCTCCGTTCGCAACTCTGAGGGTCATGTCACCTGCTTTCAAAACACTACGGTTTCTCAACGCCTACAAAGAATTACAGATATGAGATCCTGATCCGGTATCCAATACCCAGGAAGTAGAGTTTATTGAAAGACAGTTTTCAATAACATACACACCTGAAGCTGAAGCTGCAACCTGCTTCAATTCCTGTGTTCTGGCCTTCCAGGCCATGCAATCATTCTTCCAGTGTCCTTTCTTATGACAATAGAAGCATTCTTCCTTATCCACAAGCTTTCCCGCTTTCTTTGTTGCTTTTGCTTTTCCCTTCATATCCACTTTACTAACACCGCCTCTTGGTTTGGCGGGGGCTTTCTTCTTCTTTCCCTTGGCTTTCGCCTTGGACCTAGAAGAAGATGATCCTCCTACAAACAAAGTGGATGTTTCCCTAACTTTCTGTAGGGTGCCCTCTGCGCTCCTCAGCATGTTGAGGAGCTCTGAAAGTTCAACTTCTTTTTCTTGTAAGTTGAAGTTCAGTATGAACTGGGCGTAAGTGGAAGGAAGGGACTGGAGAACTAAGTCCGTATAGAGCTCACTCTCCAATGTGGTCCCTAGGTCCGCGAGCTCCTCAATGTAGCTGATCATCTTAAGCACGTGCTCAGCTACTGATGATCCGACGTCCATCCTTGCCGAAAATAACTTTTTCGACGCTTCGTATCTTGCGATACGAGATTGCTCTCCATAAAGTTCTTTTGTATGAAGAAATATGGATTCCAAGTCCATATTCTCGTGCCTCCTCTGATGTTCATTGTCCATAGAGGCAAGTACGAGGCATTTGGCCTTCGCGCTATCAATCTCCCAAGTCTTACGGATTTCCTTATCCGTGACGCTGGAAGTGGGACCGGGGACAGGGGCAGCTTTGGTGGTATGAAGATACCCCAGCTTGTCGTAAGTGATTGCCATCTTGACATTCCTGAGCCAATCTTTGTAGTTTGGCCCTGTCAGTATGTTTTTATCTAGAAGTAACTTAAGTCCAGTCATATCGATTGGTCGCTGCAATTAGGAGAGAGAGAAGAAACACTCAGCATGATGCTCTTGCAAGTTTAGAGTGGTTTTTAGTTTGTCTAAACAGGATGGCTCCCACTGTTTCTTGAATCCCTCCTCAAACCATAAAGGAAGAATTAGTCGGGATCAATCCCACCGCACAATACTTGCTTAACCGTTCAGCCAGGCCAGTGTCGGTACTTCGAGGGAGGTTTTCCAACGCTTTCGCGAAGTTCCTTAATTCAAGAACCTCTTTTCCCTGGGGGCGTAGCCCCGCTAAAACCTTTCTAGGCACCTACTAGGTTTATAGCATTGATCGTTTAGTGAGAAATTTTCCGAGTAGTAGCATATACTCACAGTAGGATCGGGATCCAAATATCATCGCGTGACGAAACTGAAGGAATCCTACCAGAATCATCACACTCCAAATGGTATGCAAGTCTAGCAAGTTTCAGTACTTATGAAACTCCCGATGTGGATTTTTGCCCCATGCTCTTATGACCTTGACGAAGGTCAACAAATCATAAGTCACATGTCAAGTTCTGCCCGTCATTATCCAGGTTAATTTGAATCCACCCGTATATACCCTTGACGAAGGTCAACAAGGTAATGCGAATGTCCCAAACCAATGCATCTATCTATACTACATATGAATACCCAACAGCTACCAATCACTATGCCTCGACGAAGGTCAACAAACATAGCTTGAATACTATTGAATATTCATACGAAACGACGGAGGGCTATGAATGGTTTTTGGCAAAACCGTGAACGTAGTGAACTTGATATAATCGATGGAATGAGATAGCTTTTAAAAGGAGTGGCTCAAGCTCCGCATTTAAAAGTTGGTTTTGAAAAGAACCGAGTGGTTTTTCGAAAGTGTTCCAACGACTTTAGCTTGGTTTATTATCTTGCATTAGTTCTTTTAATGCGTGATATTCTTGCATTAGTTCTTTTAATGCGTCCCATCATTTAATCCTACCATTGCAGAAAACAACCAAAATATGACGTACGCTTATGCCATTCGCATTCGCCACGGGGCCCCGTCATTACCCATTAGGTTACTTAACTAACGACAGAGCGGGGGCTGGGCTAGCGCGGCTGTAAAACATAAGCAACGCCTAAATAATATCATATATAGATATATTGCAATGATAGCCATTTTAGATCACAGATGAACACATTGGATATAGTAGAAATCCGCAATTCGTACGAGCCTGTAACGAAAAGCAGATTACACGGTCGCGGTGAATAGCCAATACCCCACCCAAGACCCCTACGGGTGCGGCAAACTACCCGCCAAGTACCCGAAGCGAAGCAACCTCCCTCAACTCCGTGAGTAGGCCACTCGGCACTTCGGCATACCCGGTAGTTTGTGCACCCCCTCCATGGGTCTATCCTAGGAGCAAAAACAGTAAAAAGAAATTATACAATGACGGCTACAACCCCGACCCGGTTGTGCGGCCATACAAATAATTGTTACATCAATTTACAAATTTACAAGAATTGAAAGAAAAGAAAACTCTCGTTCCACAACCCCCGGCTATTCACCCGCCACAATCCAATGAATTCATATACACATTCCAATAACATTACAGATCACAGATTTGTATAACCCCCACTAATCGACATATAGCGATTAGCAGACGTTCAATACAAATATCACATCATAGAAAAACCCGTCAGCTTAAGTCTTTTAGAAGTTCGATCAAAATACGGATTTTTAGGACCCCAAAAATAAAATTTTCGTTCTGGAAAAACTGGGCAAAAAATATATATTCCAAAAATCCTAAAACAACCCCAGAAAAACACTGCACGAAACTTGGACCTCGGCCGAGTCAACTCGGCCGCGGAACCGCGGCGGGAGCTTGCTCCCGCCGCGTTTCCGCGGCTCTTTGACTCGATCGTTGGACCAAATTTGGTGGGTGTTCACAAAAAATCCTGAGCCGATTTTTAAGATGAAAATTATCAACTTTTGGACAGAAAAAATTTCGGCAGAAACTTGACAATTCTGGGTTCGTTTTGCGACTTTTCTTTGATCGATTTTCTAGCTACTTTGCTAACATGTTAGATAGTGTTTAACTAGGCTCTGATACCACTGTAAGTCCATGCTACCTCTCCCGGTACTTTCGGGCATGCAGTATTTGGTAAAAAACAATTTTCTAAGAGGTGGTAACATGGACTCAAAACCCGGATCTTTGTTAAACATCTAACTAATAACCTAACTACGAGTTGCTAACTACTCGGTTAGGGGTTATACCTTTCTTTTTCTTGAACTCCTTCGTCTTCAAGCTTCGATGGTCGTCCGAATCGGCTTCTCCTCATCGTCCCCTTGCGCCGAAGATAGATCCACCTGAAAGCTTCAACCTTTGGCTCCTTCTTCGAACTTTGAAGAAACTAGTTCACTCGGTTTTTCTAAACCTTGTGAACTAGAGTGAGTAGAGAAGAGTTTGTATGGGATTTTATCTATGGTTCTTGGTTCTCAACTCATGAGACAAGTGAACCATAGAATCAAGAGAGGGAGAGCAAGAGGAGGAAGATGAGAGCTCAAGAACAAGAGAGAGAATGAGCATGAAAGAATATGAGAAGACTTTTCTCATTTGGCTCTCATAATCCAAAACCATCATCACAAAAATAATAATCAAGTATTGTGTAAAATGGTTCAAGTCAAAATGGCTAAATCATTTCATGCACTCATTTCTCACAAAAGAAACAAGCAAGTAAAAAGTCTTTGCCATGAAATGATAGCCATAGTCATCATGATGGTCAACTAGTCCAACCTAGTCAACCGGTCAACAAAGTCAACAAGTAAACAAAGTCAACCCCTCAACAACCATGTCACCACAATACTTAATTAATATAATTGTTAATCACATATCATATTCTCATTAGGGTTGACCAAAAAGTCAATAGTCAACAGTCAACGGTCAACAACCCTAACGAGAATCCTCAGCAACTGTCTCTCCGTCAACTGTGCATACACACCCGCATCCGCGTTTCGAGGAACACGAATACATACTGGATAAATCCAATCCCAAAACGTACACTAGGATCTGGCTTAAACCAAAACCCGCTAGTGATAACTGTCCGGACACTGTACGTGCATAAGTGCACGGATTTGACCGAACCCTGTCGCAAAACCATGCGACCTGCCGCAAAACCATGCGACCTGCCGCAAAACCATGCGATCTCTACTCTTTTGCCTAAAGTCGAATAGCTTTCTGTGTGGGACTTTAAAGACTCGACACTACGCTGGCAGTGGGTTTAACCATAGACCGCAAGCGGCACTAGCTGTGCGTAACGGTCCCCAGGTAGATGCCGACAAGAAGATTGACGAGGCGAAAACCATCTGAACTCCTACTGAGCCTAAATGTGACATTCTTTGTACAGTCCGGTCTGTTCGTCTGATACATCGCATGGCGGGCCTAGGGGGCGGTAAACGTCAGTCCCCCAATAGCGGTACCAGTCGTGTCGGAGTGAAGCCCAAAACACTCTGAGATAACACTGGAAGCCTACCAGTATATCTCGTTTGCCCTGGCCAGGGACTACTCGTGTAATGGCTCTCCTAGACACAGCGCGATGTCAACCCCCAATACCGGGAGAGACGAATCCTGTCTAACCGTCACTGCCTCCAAGTTCTTCGGGACAGCACCCAACTACCACCTGTTTGCACGACTCCTTTGAGCCGTGGTAGGGTAGTAATCAAAGTACAGTGGGAACACACTCGAGGCGAAGTGACAGTGTCAAGTCAGCGGACTAAGCTGTAGTCATGTCACCTGGGAACTGATAACTGACGATAGGCATAATACCAACTAGTCAGTTCCCGACGAGTCCTGTCCAGTGTACTCGTAACCCAACGAGCACCCGCATACTATCTCAAGTACAACGTACCGACGGCTGTGGGACAGACCGTCTCCCACACTGGGATGAGAAGCGCATGCGCTAGTCTACTCCGGTGTATCGATGCCCTGTCTCGATGGTCCTGCGACCAGGGACCTGCATAAGGATGTGCTTATAGATTACCCAGCCCCACTAGTGTGACTGCCATCACAACGCTGGTAATCAAGCAAAGATCCTAAGGGCTCCACTAATGTGTATAGGCGATATACTAAAATAAACACATGTACACATTGAAGTAGAAACAAAGCAAGTAGCATACTACTATTTTGAGCAAGATTGTATATACAAGGTGAATATCACAAGCTTCCATTAAGTAATATACAAACTAGTATGATACAGTAATGGCCTCTAGGGCATATACACTAACAACATCAAGTGAATCTCATATATCCTGAATCCAGTAAGTTTCATATAAAGTAAGTGTCCAACATCGACACCCAAAAACATCATGAAACAAGTGTCAAGCATCGACACAGAAATACTCTAATCCATACGATCCTCGAATCGTAAGTGTCCGGTATCGACACCCGTGATCCACGTATCGGTCTTTCTCATATTCATACGTTCCTCGAATCGTAAGTGTCCGGTATCGACACCCGCGATCCACGTATCGGTATATACGTTCCTCAAATCGTAAGTCTCCGGTATTGACACCCGTGATCCATGTATCGGTATGAAACAAATCTCTGAGTGGATACATCCAAATATCAAGTAAAGAATAAGAATACTTGCATAATTTCATGAAACAACCACAGTCCTCAAATCCAGAAAATATCGAGTAATGAATAAGTATAAATGCATGAATCAATACACATATATTAGCATCTCATTCCACTAATATTGGTGTAAAGGCATATATAACAGCGTCCCATTCCACTGTTATATATACAGGAGTAAAAATATCAGAGACATCATATGAAATCCATGAATATAACATATCCAAACATGAAACAATAATATGAGCAAATAAAGGAAAACCGCTATTTAACTGCAACAAATTATTAAATATATCATGTGGTTCATGATTTCTCCGAAATCAGATGCAACATCATATATAGGTGAACATGTAGCTATAACAAGGTTAGCGTAACCATGTCTGTATAGCAAGATATGTGCGTCCATATGTAAGTATGTATGATGTAAAAGTATCTGTAGCAAGGTATGTCTCTATACCTATCCATAATACTCTCCAGGTATATGTATGTATGCCAGATGTACATGTAACTATGTCTCATATATGTATATACCTATCACTAAAGGTATACTACCCTATAAGTATATGGGTAACTAGCATGTAAGCATGTCAGGGCATATGTGTAAGCATGTAGGTATACAGTGTAGGGTTCCTAGGCATACTAATGAGGTCTCACAAGGTATCAACCAAGCCAATTTCAAATTTTACGGGTGCCGAGAAACCCTAATACGGATCGTTAACTAGATATTTAGGCGAAACAATGAAACTAGTTTACAACTAAACTAAAAGAACGGAAATACAACCTTTGTAGATCCGTTTCTCCACCTCCACAGCTCCATGATGAAGTCCTCTCCGCTGTCCAAATCGAACCATGACTCTAGCATCGGCTTCATCGGAGAAAAAGCGGGCTAGGTCATCGACGACGATGCCGAAGATGATCTACGTCGAGGCATCACTAGATCAAGCTCCCACTTCACCAAGTCATGAAACTTGTGAAGAAAACACCCTATACTACTTGGCAAGAGGTAGAGGATGAAGAAATAGGAAGTGGGTTCACTTTAGAATTGGATTTCTCACTTGATTTCTTCACTTGCCATTGATGAGGCAAGCTTTCTTCATGTGAAGAAGAAGAAGAAGATGAAGATAATGATATGATAAGAATTATCAATTAGAAAAGAAAAATCAATTCTTATCATATACAAACCATGGTTTAGTGTAGAGATTTAACTAAGGTTAGATGGAGTGGTTAGGGTTAAGCATGAGACAAAATGGTCATTTAGTCAAAGCTTCATGAAGCTTCAAGATGCAAACAAAGAAAGCCACCATTTTTCTCATTATGCTTTTTATTTTCCAAAAAGAATAAATAAATAAATAAATGAATAAGAAAATAAAACCCTAACCATCCATATAACCATGGTTTAATCTTTACACAAACCCAAGTTATCATGCATCATCAAACATGATACAATCTTGTGCACAAAAATATATCACATATACAATGTGCACAAACAAGTGAAAAAAACCATTTAAAGTGAACCAATACTAGTTAATGCAAAGTAATATATCAAATATATATTTATGCATTAAATCATTAAATCAACACTTGATTCAATGATCCGGTCATGTCGCACACAACCGACTAGTATACAATGTATCGTTTTATCGAATCAATCCTTGATTCGATAACTAGGTTATATCGCATATAACCATTCGACACATTCATCGCGAGAATGAAATACGGTATCACATACTCGCATTATTCTCGGTCCCGCTCATATCTCATATGCGCTCCTATTTCGTTTTGCTTGAGCCAGGAAACCTCTGTGTAGGACTCTAAAGACTCGTCAATACGCCGGCAGCAGGTGATGATCATATCAAACACCCACAAGCCGCAAGCGGTCTGCTAAACGTAACGGCCACCCGGGTATTGAGCGATCAGAAGATCGACGAGCAAGCCCGCTCACACTCCTGTGAATCCAACCAGTAACACTTACCGTACAGTCCGGTCTGATCGTCTGATATGTCGCATATCTCGCCTAGGGGTGGTAAACGTCAGACCCCATTAGCTTGATAAGTCGTGTCGATATGAGATCTATAACAATTCGAGAAACTACTGGTAACACTTACCAGTAAATCTCAGCAACCCTGGCCAGGGATTTCCGGTTATAGCCAATCGAACACAGCGCAACATCAACTCCCTATACCGGGAGAGACGAATCCCCTCCTATCGCTCATTGCCTCCATGTGACTCGGGACTGTACCCAAAAACCACCGTTTTGCACGCCCTCTTGGACGTGGTAAGATGGAAATAAAAGCACAGTGGGAACCACACAAGACTCTATGACGATCTCGGGTCAACAGACTACTCTGTACCAGTGTCACCAGAGAACTGCCATCTGACGTAAGGTATAATACCATCTGGGAGTTCTCGACGAGTCCGTCCAGTGTACCCAGTCTCCACTGAGCACCCGTATATCATCTCCGATGTCAAACACCAATGGATATGGGATCATCCATCGCCCATCTGTATGGGTCGAGAAGGTATACGCTAGTCTACTCTGGTATATCGATGCCCCGTCTCGATATACCCACGACTAGGGACATTGAAGGATGTACATATGGACTACCATGTCCCCACTAGTATGATCCGCATCATACTCCAGGTAGTCAAGTACACATCCTAAGGGCTTTACCAACATATAACAGAGTGACAATCAGTGTACACGTTAAGGTAAAGAGCAACCAGATAGCATACTATCATATCGAGCAAGAAAGTCCTCCCTATATATGTCCAAGCATCCACTACAATATACATCTTATGTATAGTAATGGCCTCTAGGGCATACATATAACTAACAATCTCCCACTTGCACTAGGGCCATCTGATAGCAGTGGTTGTTGTATCTCATACTCAACCATCCCATAAAAGTCTCTCTCTGGGAAAAGGTCTTTGTGAGTGGATCCGCCGTGTTTTCCTCTGAGTCTACTCTCCTTACCTCGATCCCCTGGAGATCAACCATCTCCACGATCAGGTGACACTGCCTTAAAATATGTCTGGATCACTGATGGGACGGACGTTCCTTGGCATAAGCCACAACTCCATTGTCACACAATGGGAGGAACTAAGTTCATCTCATGAACAAATATACATCCAGACTGCCTCTTTGGTAGCATCTTAAATAGCGATGTATCGATCCTTTATCGTCTAGTATGCCACGGTATCTAGCTTGGAACTCTTCCAACATACCGTCCCTTTACTGAGGGTATAGACAATGCCTGCGACTGACTTGCAATCGTCCTTATCACCCTGGAACCCTTCCAGTGATTCTCCTCAGGATCGATTGATTCCATCTCACTACAACTAGTGAGAATCCTATCATCCAATTAGATCTATCTCATAGATCCAAAACCCAGGATTTAGGAGGTATCACTTTGATCCTTTGTGGAGAATCCTTGTGATAAGCGGAGATTGATTGAGCGTAGCATAGGAAACTCCTTCCCTATCAAGAGTATGTCATCCACGTACTCTACGAGGATCGTCACCATACTCCCTACTACCTTTTTGTTTATACAAGGTTCATCTACCATTTTGATGATGTCAAACTCTTTGACTAAATCATCAAAATAGATGTTCCAACTCCGCGATGTCTGCTTTATCCTATAAAGCATCTTGCACAAGTTTCCGCTGCTCCCACTGTCTACGAAGCCCTCTGGCTGTGTACTTATAGACTCTCTCTTCTAAAACATCATTTAGAAAAGCAGTCATGACACCCAACCGCCAGATATCGTAGTCATGGTATGTAGCCGTGGCAAGTAGGATCTGGATGGACTTAAGCATAGCCACTTGAAAAGGTTTCATCATTATCCACGCCTGGTCGATGACGAAAAGCTTTAACAAGTCTACCTTTGAAAGTCTCAACTTTTCCATCTACACCAAGTAATCTTCTAAAGATATACTTGCTCTTGATGGGGATTTAACCCTTCAGATATAGCAGCCAAAGTCCATACTTTGTTGGTGTATAAGGATTCCATCTCAGATCGCTAAGCATCCAGCCATTCTTACAGAGTCCCACTCCTGATGGCCAGCTCGAAACTAGTTGGGTCATCATCTCATGATGCAATCATCGCTCCTACTGTCATAGAGAAACAGAAGTATCTCTCAGGTGGGTGAGAAACCCTACTAGATCGGCGGAGGGGCTGAGCTTTGTTGGAATCTACTGAATCCTTTGTTTCTATCAAATCATCAGCTGCAATTTGTATAGCTGGAACATTTCCAGTTCTACATAACAGACCTTGCCTCGAGCTTGTTCGGATTTTGCTTTTAGACATAGGCCGGACAACCCCAAATCTTAACTAGCTTAAGACATGGGCTCTTCCCATATTATATCACATATGAAATAGTAGGCAACTGATTTGATTGGAACCCAATTCAATTGGTATGCAGCTTCTCAAGTGCATAACTGTTGGAGATAGTGCCATCAGAGTCAATTATTGGATCACAGGCACCTGATTGCAATGATTGAGGGAGGACCTATCCCGGTACGACAGTCTTACTCGAGATGATAGTATGCTATCTGGTTTACCTTTATCATCGTGTACTGCTTTAGGTGACCTGACAGGTCGCTATTGCACGTTGATAGAGCCCCTAGGATTCTTGCTTGACTGCCGGTAGTATGAGGGCGATCATATACGTGGGAGCTGGTAGTCTATAAGCACATCCTTAAATGGTCCCTAGTCGTGGGAGTTTCGAGACAGGGCATCGATTCTCCAGAGTAGACTAGTGTATACAGTCGAGACCCCGACGAGGGGCGGTGACCGGTCTCACAAGCCATTGGTGTCAGTTGGTTCACCTAAGATGTATACAGGTGCTCATTGGGTTATGAGTACACCGGACAGGACTCGCCGGGAACATGCTAGTTGGTCTTATACTTGACGTCAGATAGCAGTTCCCAGGTGACATGTGTACAGGTTAGTTCATCGACCTGGGGATCGTCATTTGTCTCGTGTGAGTTCCCACTGTGCTTTGATTACTACCCTACCACGGCTCAAAGGAGTCGTGCAAACAGGTTTTAGTTGGGTACAGTCCCGAGCCACATGGAGGCAGTGAGCGGATCTTCAGGGGTTCGTATCTCCCGGTATTGGGGGTGAGGTCGCGCTATGTCTAGGAGAGCCATTACACGAAGTCCTTGGCCAAGGCAGGAGATTTACTGGTAGGTATTCAAGTAGTATCTCAGGGTGTTCTGGGCTACACTCCGACGCGACTTGTACCGCTTTTGGGGGTCTGACTTTTACCAACCCCCTAGGCCCGACATGCGATGCTCATAGACGAACGGACCGGACTGTACGGATATTGTCACTGACAGGCTCAGTAGGGTGTCAGGATGAGTTCGCTCATCGACGTCCCTTTTGGTCAATAGCTGGTGGCCCGTCACGTATTGGCTTATACCTCTGACGTGCTAGTGGTTAAATCCACAGCCATAGTATTGACGAGTCTTTAGAGTCCACCACACATTCAGTTACTCAGCTTTCGGGCGAAACGCTGTAGAGGCCGTATGGAGATATTGCAGGGTCCGATCAGATACGTGCGGTATTGTACGGATCAGGATCGGACAGTTAGTACTAGAGGCCGTATAGATATATGGCAAGGTTCGATCGGATACGTGCGGTATTGCACGGATCAGGATCGAACGGATGTTACTAGCCGGCTTTGGTTTAAGCCGGATCCTAGTACAGTGCAGATTTTGTCTCATTGCATTTGTATCCGGTCGGAATACAGATGCGGGTGTGTATGCACAGTATCGGGGTTTTCCTGTAATTTATTCCGGGACCAGTTTTCTGGAGTTGCCAGTTTGCATTCGGTTCCGGCCGGTTTTCCTTTGTTCTTTCCCGGCTGGACTTTTCCGATGGAGGGTGTTATTTGCAAGTTTGCAAATAACACATTTTTAGGGGTTTCTTGCAAAAGTATTGATTATGATGGCATCTTTTCTTTTCAACCATCATTTGATTCTCTTTACATCACTAAAAGGTGATTAGAGTTTGATGTGAGTTAGTTATGATGATGTTTGGATATGGTCACCTCTTACCTTTTACTACACTCACCTCCCTTTTGCATTTGGTATTCCTTCCTCCACCATTCTCATTTTGATATGGTTGAACACACTTGAGAGAAAAAGGATGAGAGCTTCATTTTTGAGAGGGTAGCATTTTGATCTCTTTTCATGTTAAGAAAAATGCAAGCACCATTTTTCTTATCTTGATTCCTCCATCATCTTCAAAGGCAACAAACCCCAAATGAGACATAGACTCTACACTACACATTCTACAGCATATCTTGGGCACGTCGACTTACCAGCTTCGTGCCCGAGTTGCCTCGGTATTGAGGTGGGAGCCCGTAAAAGATGCAGACGATGTGGTGCCCTTCCGGCAAGGATGCGACGACCGGAGTTTCCGCGGGAGATCGGGACGACGACGAGAAGACCGGAGGACTCGGATCACTCGGTATATCTCTAACCCGTCTTGTAGTTTGCTAGATCTAGTTTAATGGCCCGAACCGGGGTTTAGTGCGCGGTGGTGCCGGTTTGCTAAGTTCGCAAAATTAAAGTTTATCACCGCTTCCGCATTTGGCCGTCGGATTGACGGCCGGGGCGCCGCCGTGCACTTACAGTGGTATCAGAGACTCGCCATTAACTTCGTCTAGCTTTGTTTGATGTGTTTGCATTTCCGATCGACCAAAATTCCAAAAACTCGCATTTTTCCTCACATCAGTTTTCTGTCAAATTTTTTTTTATGTCCAAAAATTTTTCAGGTTGTCTCAGAATGATGTGCGGGGAGTTCTTAGACTGCTGTAAAAATTCGACGCAGTGACTCGATCACTGAAGCGCGGAACCGCGGCCAAACCCCCCTTGGGCCGCGGTTCCGCCGCACATTGGTGTCGTCACTGCATCATTTTTTTCCAGTGGGCTTCTGGGCTAATTTTAGGGGTTTTGGAATATTAATATTGGGCCCAGATTTTCTGTGAGTGCTACAGTATTGCTTGGGGGCCCACTTGTTAATTTTTGATCGATCGGATATTTTAAACACATTATTTCACAGTATTTACATTATATCTGCGACCGTGAATGTCACTCGATCGGTAAATCCGGTCTAACTGCTATAGCCCGGTTAGACGGATTTGCGAACGTGACTTTCACGTTGATGTTTTGTGATTTTGCTGTGATGTTGCGGATCGGTCGTGGGGGATAGCCTGGATGCAATGCTAGTACAGTTTTGTTGTATTATGTACATTTGATATTGCAGGGCGAGCGTCCGACATGTGGACTGCCGTCACTGCCTGTTTGTATTATTCTTTTGGGGCACGACCTGGTTGCGGTCGATGTACTCGTTGTATGTATATTTTACTTTCTGTACTAGGGTTACCCCGCGGAGGGGTACACGGATAGCTGGGTTCTAGAGGGCAACGGGCCCGCATCTCAGGGTATTGAGACGGAGGGGGCTTCAGTCTGGAATTGGCGGGCTATTCGCCGCACTCGTAGGGGGTACAGGTTGACCCAGGAGGGGTGCCCAAGTTACCGGATTCCGTGAAGTGCTGGGTGGTCCATTCACGGTGCTGAAGGGGGCTGCCTCGCTTCAGGTTTTGGCGGGTGACTTGCCGCGCCCGTAGGGGTCTAGGATTTCATTGCACAGGCTATCCACACGACCAGGGGAACGTCGGGTTTCAGTAGTGGCTCTGTGAAACCCGGGGATCCCAGATATCTGTTTTGTTCTGTGATGCTGTACATTTCTGTGATGTTACATTTTATTCACGCCTTGAGCGAAATTCTATATATTGGTATATATATTAGTAGATGTTGTATATGTTTTTCATCCGCGCTAGTCCAGTCCCCGCTCTGCCGTTAGTTAGCTAACCTAACGGGTGATGACGGGACCCAGTGGCGAATGCGGATGGCATATACGTACGTCAGTATATTTTCGTTCTTTGTGGTGTGATCAATTGATGGGACTGCGTTAATTCGGATCAATGCAAGTTAAAAACAAACCTATTCTGAAGTTGTTGGAACACTTTTCAAAAAGCTGTTATTGCAAGGACGTTCACTTTTGTTTTGCATCGTGGTATTCATTTAGAATATCCTGCTCCTCAGTCCACGAGGCAAGGGCCGAGATCCCTTCACCGGGAGTGACCCCTTGGACAGAAGTTTGCGTCAGGGCACTAACTTCACTATAGCCGATTACTTTTGCTTTGCATCGTGGTATTCATTTGGAATATCCTGCACCTCATTCTACGGGGAAAGAGCCGAGATCCCTTCACCGGGAGTGACCTCTTTAGTAAAGGTTTTCGTCACTATATTTTCTAAAAAGCTATCCGTTCCTTCAACGATATCAAGTTCATTACGTTAAAGGTTTTCGCCAGAAACCATTCGTAGCCCTCCGTCGTTTCATATGGGTAGTCAATAGTATTCAAGCTGTGTTTGTTGGCCAAAGTCAAGGCACAGTGTTTGGTAGCTGTTGGTTATTCATATTCAGTATAGATAAATGCGTTGGTTTGGAACAGTCGTACTGCCTTGTTGGCTAAAGTCAAGGGTAGGTACGGGTGGATTCAGATTAACCTGGAGAATGACGGGTAGAACTTGACATGTGACTTATGATTTGTTGGCCAAAGTCAAGGTCATAAGAGCATGGGGTAGAAATCACATCGGGAGTTTCAAAAGAACTGAAACTTGCCAGATATGCGCATACCTTCTGGAGTATGACACCGTGAGTGGATTCCGTCACGTTATCATGCGATGATAGTTGGATCCCGATTCCCACTGATGAGTTGGTTTACTCCTCGGGTATTCCCGACTAATTCTTCTTTTAGGTTTGGAGGAGAATTTGAGGTACAGTGGGAGGTTTCCAGATTAGATAAATTGGTAACCATTCTGATCTAGGATAGAGTGCACGCTGAGTGTTTCTTTTCTCTCTCTCTCTGGCAGCGACCATTGACCCGACCCTAAGACTATGACTCAGTGACAAAGTTGACCGAACCTTCTTAACACCGGCTTTTGGATTGTCAGAGTTGCAGACCTCATTGCCACTCCTACTTTTACCCTTTTCTCCAGGACACCCCGTATTACTGCGAACGTCCACTTCCATTGGACAAAGCCATCGTATGGTTAGATACGAACTCGAAAGAATTCGAGGATGGTTTCCGGTTCTGGAGAAAACGGACAGGATTATTCAGTTGTCTTTTCCTTTTTGCCATCTCTCAAGTTATGAGTACTCCTTGGTTTAGGAGATAGTACACCTATTATGCAAATTGGATAGTCTTCTTCCAAACCTTAGGCTGGTGCCGACCGGTAGGGAATGAAGAAAACCAATTAGCCTAAACGGTGTGCAGAAGGTATTAAGATTAAGAGAAAGCAAGGGATTAGTAAGAGGGCAAAGTAAATTGCGACTGATATTCACGACCAAACCAAGTATTTCTTCGCCAATCTTAAATCACCTTTGTATTTCTCCAGGACACTCCGTATCACTACGAAGATCCACAGTTTATTGGATAATCCATCGTATGGTTATATACGAACTCGAAAGGAACTTGTTCCAGTTCGGGGATGGATTCTGGTCCAGGAGAAATAGGAATAAGGTTTATTCAGTTGTCTTTTATCTTCACCTTCTCTCGCATTGCGAGTGCTCCTAGGATTAGGACAGTACACCCATTATACTTATTGGATAGTCTTCTTCCAAACCATAGGCTGGTGCCGAACGGTAGGGAAGGAAGAAAACCAATTGGCCTAAAGGGGTGTGCAGAAGGTAATGACTAAAGACATAATAAAGGGATTTGGAGAGGTTGCAAAGAACTGTACGGTTACAGTCGTGAATCTGGAAGAGGCATTACTAGGAATACCGGGATAACCCAAAGAAACATTTCAATGTTTCAGTTTCACAGTGTACTGTTAAAAGAAAACTGATTTCCCGATTAGATACTTACTCCAGGGTATGTATTTACCAGGTATGATTCTCACATCTGTATGGTTTTACAGATGATGAGTGGGAGTAAGTTATTGGGAATAGGGTGATCATCCTCATTATATCAGGATTCGTTGTAATCGGTGATATATGAGGAGATCATCTGGGCTGTTTGCCGGTCGGCAAATATTTGGTTTTGAATATCCGCTGTTGTGCACCAATTTCAAATTGATATATTTGTACGTCTATTTACATAGAGTGAGATATACCTTTTGATATTATGTCGATGACATTTACCTATATCAGTGGATGGTTAGGTAAGGAGCATTAAACAGCGGTGTCATTCTTCTTAACCATAAGTACACTTTTCAACCTACGACACACAGTGAAAGAGTTGTTAGACTCGGCAGACTTATACAGAGTATTGTATGTTGTCCAGTGTCCATTAGGACAGAGGGGTTGGTCCTCATACTATATTCTGTTTACTTTTAACTTCTCTAGTTCTTAGACATGTGTTTCGTAGAAACACAGGGTCTAAGTTTTGAGGAGTTATAGGTATTTGAATAGAGTAGAGAACCAGGTGTAGCAAGTATCGGGATTCTTCAAGGTGATCGAAGATGTAGATACTTGTGTATGGTATTCAGTTGATAGTAATGATAAAGAGAAATTGCTTCTCTTTCAGGTTACTCATAATTGGAAGCATTCCTAAGTTGAGTAACGCTGATCGGCCTCTCTCCATTTAGTTGACATGCACTGGAGACAGCTGCATGATTTGAATCTGGTTCAATTAAATCAGTGCCTCTGGTTCTATATTGGATATAGTACAGTTCATATCTTAACATTGTTATGGTACGGGGAGTTGTCCGGTTTATGATTAAAACCAGACTCTGGATAACTCAAGGCACGTTTCTGTAATGGCTGTTTGTGGGTTGACCCAGGCTATGACGAGGGTTGACTTTCTACCATAACAAAGATTAATAGTGATATTGTTCTTGACTCGCCACAGTTTTAATAAAAATGGATTTTTTTTTCAAAAACAGTAGTGGGAGTATGGTAGAACTGGAAGTGATTCCAGAACCGCAAACGATTACTGAAGATTTGATAAGGAACCTAAAGATTCAATCTGATTTGACATTCCATTGGCCACTCCGCAGATAAGATGGGTAACTTCAGGCACCCGAGAGGTACTCCGGTAGCCTCAAGGACGGTGACGGGGAAGTTCTTGTTTACCCACACTTGCCATTGTTGTTGTTCCAGACTGCGAGACCCGGCAGGAGGATGAGTATAGCGTCGTTCTAAACTAGCTTTAGAAGTGCACATCTATATGACTCTGCCAGAGGGTCTTCGTAGTCGGTGGGAGCAGCGGAAGCATTGGTGGACATCAGGCTTATGTCTATTTATAGACTAAAGCAGATATAGCGGAGTTAGATCATCTATTTCTGATGTGACAGTCATAGGTTTGACGTCATCAGAATAGGGGATGGATCTGTTGAGAAGGTAGTAGGAAGTGATATTCCTATACTACGATCGGTTATATTTTGGTCGTCACACAGTGGTTTCTCCACAAAGGAAATGGATTTTGTATCAGACATACTGGTTACTAGATCTATGGTTTTAGGTCTAGATTTGGATGGTTTCCCAATCTGGGTACTTAGACAGCATTCTAAGAGTATTTAGAATGGACGACTCCTGGCATGGTGGTGTACCTGCAGGTAATGGAGTCACCCTCTCTAAAGGTGTCTTATAGACTAAAGTAAAGAGGGATGTGCATGATTGGCAGATCACTTGCTTAGGCAATTGAGTCAATCATGAGATGTCAAGTACCACACCAGATGTTGTTCTTGCACTAGATGCAATAAGATGATATTGATCCAATCCTGGAGAAACAATCGGAAGCAGTTTTAGAACATAAGTTAATGTTCTAGGGAGATGATAACGACAGCCTCATTTGGGAGACAGTTATCATTCCAGGCTTCAAAGGTGACATGGACGACAAGGAGGTTGTCAGAGTTATAGTTTTCCTTCTGACGAGGGGCAGTATTCTGGACAGGTGATCCAGGCAGATACTGAGGGAGGCATGGCGCAGGATACTGATTAAGTTCAGTTGACGATACAGTCTAAGAAGTTTGGATTTGGAGTTCATTTATGAGCTAGGTCCCAACAGACATCCAGACATTCTAAGACAGGTATTGCTCATTTCGGGAGATGGCATTCTCCGCGAACTTGAGATTTAGAGAGACATAGAAAGAAACATCAGAGCGGATCCACTCACTGAGGCTATTCCTCGAACGCAATAGTTTCGCAAACGAGCTTTGTGAGACTGACTAGTAGAGGAGTTGGGTGTTCGGTATCACACGGGCTGTGAGTATGCGACATCGCAATAATTAGCCTTGAGTGCAAGTGGGAGATTGTTGGAGATAGTGCCCTCAGAGTCAATTTTTGGATCACAGGCACCTGATTGCAATGATTGAGGGAGGACCTATCCCGGTACGACAGTCTTACTCGAGATGATAGTATGCTATCTGGTTTACCTTTATCATCGTGTACTGCTTTAGGTGACCTGACAGGTCGCTATTGCACATTGATAGAGCCCCTAGGATTCTTGCTTGACTGCCGGCAGTATGAGGGCGATCATATACGTGGGAGCTGGTAGTCTATAAGCACATCCTTAAATGGTCCCTAGTCGTGGGAGTTTCGAGACAGGGCATCGATTCTCCAGAGTAGACTAGTGTATACAATCGAGACCCCGACGAGGGGCGGTGGCCGGTCTCACAAGCCATTGGTGTCAGTTGGTTCACCTAAGATGTATACAGGTGCTCATTGGGTTATGAGTACACCGGACAGGACTCGCCGGGAACATGCTAGTTGGTCTTATACCTGACGTCAGATAGCAGTTCCCAGGTGACATGTGTACAGGTTAGTTCATCGACCTGGGGATCGTCATTTGTCTCGTGTGAGTTCCCACTGTGCTTTGATTACTACCCTACCACGGCTCAAAGGAGTCGTGCAAACAGGTTTTAGTTGGGTACAGTCCCGAGCCACATGGAGGCAGTGAGCGGATCTTCAGGGGTTCGTCTCTCCCGGTATTGGGGGTGAGGTCGCGCTGTGCCTAGGAGAGCCATTACACGAAGTCCTTGGCCAAGGCAGGAGATTTACTGGTAGGTATTCCAGTAGTATCTCAGGGTGTTCTGGGCTACACTCCGACGCGACTTGTACCGCTTTTGGGGGTCTTACTTTTACCAACCACCTAGGCCCGACATGCGATGCTCATAGACGAACGGACCGGACTGTACGGATATTGTCACTGACAGGCTCAGTAGGGTGTCAAGATGAGTTCGCTCATCGACGTCCCTTTTGGTCAATAGCTGGTGGCCCGTCACGTATTGGCTTATACCTCTGACGTGCTAGTGGTTAAATCCACAGCCATAGTATTGACGAGTCTTTAGAGTCCACCACACATTCAGTTACTCAGCTTTCGGGATAAACGCTGTAGAGGCCGTATGGAGATATGGCAGGGTCCGATCAGATACGTGCGGTATTGCACGGATCAGGATCGGACAGTTAGTACTAGAGGCCGTATAGATATATGGCAAGGTTCGATCGGATACGTGCGGTATTGCACGGATCAGGATCGAACGGATGTTACTAGCCGGCTTTGGTTTAAGCCGGATCCTAGTACAGTGCAGATTTTATCTCATTGCATTTGTATCCGGTCGAAATACAGATGCGGGTGTGTATGCACAGTATCGGGGTTTTCCTGTAATTTATTACGGGACCAGTTTTCTGGAGTTGCCAGTTTGCATTCCGTTCCGGCCGGTTTTCCTTTGTTCTTTCCCGGCCGGACTTTTCCGATGGAGGGTGTTATTTGCAAGTTTGCAAATAACACATTGTGGAGGGGTTTCTTGCAAAAGTATTGATTATGATGGCATCTTTTCTTTTCAACCATTATTGATTCTCTTTACATCACTAAAAGGTGATTAGAGTTTGATGTGAGTTAGTTATGATGATGTTTGGATATGGTCACCTCTTACCTTTTACTACACTCACCTCCCTCTTGCATTTGGTATTCCTTCCTCCACCATTCTCATTTTGATATGGTTGAACACACTTGAGAGAAAAAGGATGAGAGCTTCATTTTTGAGAGGGTAGCATTTTGATCTCTTTTCATGTTAAGAAAAATGCAAGCACCATTTTTCTTATCTTGATTCCTCCATCATCTTCAAAGGCAACAAACCCCAAATGAGACATAGACTCTACACTACACATTCTACAGCATATCTTGGGCACGTCGACTTGCCAGCTTCGTGCCCGAGTTACCTTGGTATTGAGGTGGGAGCCCGTAAAAGATGCAGACGATGTGGTGCCCTTCCGGCAAGGATGCGACGATCGGAGTTTCCGCGGGAGATCGGGACGACGACGAGAAGACCGGAGGACTCGGATCACTCGGTATATCTCTAACCCGTCTTGTAGTTTGCTAGATCTAGTTTAATGGCCCGATCCGGGGTTTAGTGCGCGGTGGTGCCGGTTTGCTAAGTTCGCAAAATTAAAGTTTATCACCGCTTCCGCATTTGGCCGTCGGATTGACGGCCGGGGCGCCGCCGTGCACTTACAATAACTCCCAAAAGGAAATAGGTAACTCAGTAGTACTCATCATAGAGCGCACCATATCGAATATGGTGCAATTGCTCCGCCCCGATATACCATCGTGCTATGGTGTATACGGAGGAGTAATGCTGAGAGAGAATCTCATTCTCCTTTAGAATAGTCCAGGAATTCTGTGCTCAAGTATTCTCCTCCCTGATCGCATCAAAGGACATAATACTTATACCCTTAATTTGGTTCTCTACTTCTAACTTATATTCCGTGAATATCTCAAAAGGTTCGGACTTGTGTTTCAACAGGAACATATGTCTGATTCTTGAGAGATTATCAGAGAATGTAACGAAGTACTAAGAACCAGTCCTGGCATATGTAGACAGGGGACCTTACATACATCAACATGTATCATCCCAAGAGTTCACTAACTCTTTCTCTGTTTCCAATAAACAGAGCTGGTGTCATTATATCTTTGTGACATAACTGGCAAGTTTCACAAGATATAGATTCAAACTGATTTAAATATGCATCTACATGTAACTTCAGCTAGTCGGGTCGTATTGATATGACCTAGTCTACAATGCCTCAAGAAGGATTCGTTCATTTCTGAACTCTTCCTCTTGTGTGTGTTCCGTATAATAAGAACCGTAGTTTGATTTAGAACATTAATGCTTTTAGATAACGTGCCTGAACCGATCAACTTTTGACATAGGAAATGTTCAAAACATTATCCAACAATACAAAATTTTATCACTTCTTTACTAATAAAGAGACTGATATGATTTTCTATATCAGGTTCGGTATCTAATAACATTCGTTCAGAATCAATGTACTGGTAATACAGGGTGACAGTGACCAACAGTCTTGGCTGCAACACTTGCTCCGTTTTCTGCCTCATGAAACTTATCATCCGTTCTCAGTCCTCTACCTTTCTGTAGCCCTATGTAACAGATTACATATCTGGGATCCTGATCTGGTATCACATACCCAGGACGTAAAGGATACTGAGAAACAGTTCTCTGTAATGAACACACCCGAAGATGATGCATCAACATGCACTCTCTTCGTTTGGGCGGCACGGGAAATCTGGTATTCCCCAATTTCCTGCTCTGTCTTATAACAATTATAAGTTGGAGCGGGACCAACGTTCCCCAGCTCAGTATAATAAGCGGGTTCGGTCAATATCCGTATTATTATCTTGATTAAGGCGTGATATGGTCGCTACCTGGAGAGACAGAGAAGAAAACACTCTGCGTGCGCTCTTGCAAGAATAGATTGGTTATTATTTTATCTAATCAGGATGGCTCCCACTGTTTTTATCAAATCTTCCTTCAAACCCTAAAAGGAAAGACTAGCCGGGATTAATTACACACTACAAGTTCGCCAATCTTTCAGCCAGGCCAGTGTCGGTAGTTTGAGGGAGGTCCCCCGTGCTTTCGCACGAACCTAATTAATGTAAACCTCGTTTTCCCAGAGGCGTAACCCTGTTAACACCTTTCTAGACACCTACTTGATCGGCTAATTGTAATGTATAAAACTCTTCCAGGAGTAACTCTTACTCGCAGCAGGTATCGGGATCCAACTATCTCATAGAAGGTATGCAATCTCATTGCAAATTTCAACACTTGAAATTCCCGATAATATTTTTCCCCTAGCGTCCTATGACCTTTGCAGAGGTCAACAAACCATAGGCTGCTAGTCAAGTTCAACCCGTCATTTCCTGATTGAAGTAAACCCACCCGCACGAGCCTTGACAGAGGTCAACAAGGTCGCACGACTACCCTAAATCAATCACATCATATGCTTATACAGATAATCACTAATCAGCTACCGCACATTACGCCTTGACAGAGGTCAACAAACGTAGCACGAATACTAACCAGTACATATCTGAAATGACGGAGGGCTACGGCAGGTTTTTCTGAAAACCTATTGCGTAATGAACTTGATATCGTTGTAGAATCAAATGATTTTAAAATGGAGTGTTTTTTTTGAGGCTTTTCTAGTTTTGCTAAAGGAGTCACTCCCGGTGAAGGGATCGTCGGTCCTTTCTTCGTCGAATGAGGTGCGGGATATATCATATATATCACTGTGCAAAGCAAAAACTCTTAAAAGCAATGAAAAGACAAACCGAGTGTGTAGCATCTACCAGTTATTGCTAAAGGAGTCACTCCCGGTGAAGGGATCTCGGTCCTTTCCTCATCGAATAAGGTGCAGGATATATCACATATACCTCTGTGCAAAGCAAGAACTGTAGCTACCTGTTTTATTTTTGAAATTCGATTCTACAACATCTTAGGTTTCTTTTATTTCATTAATCACATTAATGAAGTCCCATCATTTATTACCTAAACATCACAGATAAATACGACGTACACTTATGCCATCCGCATTCGCCTCGATGTCCCCTCATGCACCGTTAGGTTAGGTAACTAACGGCAGAGCGGGGCAGGGCTAGCGCGGGTGTAAAACATAAGTAACATCTATATAATATATCATATATACTATATACAGTATCCATCACAGAACATATCACATGATCACATCACAGATATCGCAGCAGAAGAATCATATGAAATATTGGATATACTAGGACGTCCGTGTTTTCAATTCGAGCCAGTATAAAACACGGATTCCACGGTCGTGATGAATAGCCAAACCCACACCCCTAGACCCCTACGAGAGCGGCAAGCAACCCTACCAATTCTGGAGTTAGGAGACCCGGACTCGACTCCTCGAGTTGGTCTCCCACTGGACTCCAGAACCCGGTTACTTGTGCTCCCCTCCTTGGGTCTATCCTAGTGCGGAAAAGTAAATAATATACATCAACGGTGACTACTTCCGTAACCTGGAAGCGCCCCAATAAAAGAATATTACATACAAGTTTTTACATGAATGAAAATGAAAAACACCCATCTCACATAAAAACCCCCCGGCTATTCAAACACGACGATCCAATATAACATATCCAGCAACACATAACATCACATGTCATCAACGTAAGTAAATATGCGCATCCCAATTGTCGTTGACATATAGCAACGAAACCGGCGATATCACATATTACACTTACGGTCACATAAAAGAAAGTGTAAAACTACAACAGTTGGAATCCGCAATCCGCATAGACATCGCATGCCTAATCAAATGAATACCTTAGACATCACATGCCTAACAATTATAAACCCCGCATTTTAGTCTCATTATCGAAAACACTTTTCAATATCAAGTCGGGCAATTCAACAAGATTCCCGACATCCTGATCGAATGCTCGTCGCAAACTTTAGTAGGCGGCCGCACCCCCGATGCCGTCGGCGAAGTGTACCAAGGCGGAACACCGCTACCGCGAGCACCCGAACGGATGCTTTCGGCGACGGGGTTCTCCTACAATCACTTGGTCGGGGCTATGGAGTGAGGCTGTCTATTAAGTTTACTCGGCGAGTATCCGCGTACGCTACGTGATAGCGACGGACTTTTGATCACATCAAAATTCCGTGGCAACCGATCAAGTGAGACTAAACTGCTATGTTTATAACATTCATTCAGTTATCTCATAACTTATTGTGAATTCCAATTATTGTATCCCATTCCAGATAAATAGAAAATGTTAAACGTTCCGATCGAACAATCAAACACCCAAGTTTTCCCGAAACAGATCAACACATGAAATAAGCTTAAAAACATTCATTTCGTGCCTCAGTAGCAACGGTCCAGCCGTAGAAGGGTCAAGCTAACGCCTCACATGTGGCACGCCGTACTGCCCCAAACCCGAAGGTTCAAAGGGCAGTTCAAGACGGTCACATAATCGAGTTAAGGTTTGTTGTCTTCTAGAGGGACCATCGCGTTACTTGCACTACTTAGAATGTCGTTAAACCACGGAAAAATCCAACAATTGGAAATTTCCCGGCAGGGGAAAAAGTGGGTATTTATATCCGGTCGAACTTTTTAACATATTCTAAAAATTATCCGAAAAAACATAAAGACAAAATTTGATAATCCGATCGAAATATCGAAGCTCTAAAACACCCCAGAAAATTCAACTCTTGAATAAATATTAAAAATTCCCATAAAACTCAGCTTCTGAAATAATGAATTACTGTGCAGAGTAGGAGGGCTGATGTCATAGTTTAGCCGTGGAACTGCCGCCTAAGCTGGCTTAGGCCGCGGTTCCGTCGCGCATTACACTGTTCATTTGAAAAAAATTGCACCGTAATTCTTAGAATTCCCTGCTGAATTTTTTAAGCATTTTTAATATTGAAAAATCCCAGATTTTAGAAAAAGTCCAGAGAGCACTTGGGTTTTAGGGTTTCGGGTTCGTTCGGGTTTCAAACGTCGTCCAGACTTCGCCTAAGGCTCTAGCTAGGCTCTGATACCACTGTATGGTTCCTAGGCACACTAATGAGGTCTCACAAGGTATCAACCATGCCAATTTTAAATTTTACGGGTGCCGAGAAAACCTAATACGGATCGTTAACTAGATATTTAGGCGAAACAATGAAACTAGTTTACAACTAAACTAAAAGAACGGAAATACAACATTTGTAGATCCGTTTCTCCACCTCCACAGCTCCATGATGAAGTCCTCTCCGCTGTCCAAATCGAACCATGACTCTAGCATCGGCTTCATCGGAGAAAAAGCGGGCTAGGTCATCGACGACGATGCCGAAGATGATCTACGTCGAGGCATCACTAGATCAAGCTCCCACTTCACCAAGTCATGAAACTTGTGAAGAAAACACCCTATACTACTTGGCAAGAGGTAGAGGATGAAGAAATAGGAAGTGGGTTCACTTTAGAATTGGATTTCTCACTTGATTTCTTCACTTGCCATTGATGAGGCAAGCTTTCTTCATGTGAAGAAGAAGAAGAAGATGAAGATAATGATATGATAAGAATTATCAAATAGAAAAGAAAAATCAATTCTTATCATATACAAACCATGGTTTAGTGTAGAGATTTAACTAAGGTTAGATGGAGTGGTTAGGGTTAAGCATGAGACTAAATGGTCACTTAGTCAAAGCTTTATGAAGCTTCAAGATGCAAACAAAGAAAGCCACCATTTTTCTCATTATGCTTTTTATTTTCCAAAAAGAATAAATAAATAAATAAATGAATAAGAAAATAAAACCCTAACCATCCATATAACCATGGTTTAATCTTTACACAAACCCAAGTTATCATGCATCATCAAACATGATACAATCTTGTGCACAAAAATATATCACATATACAATGTGCACAAACAAGTGAGAAAAACCATTTAAAGTGAACTAATACTAGTTAATGCAAAGTAATATATCAAATATATATTTATGCATTAAATCATTAAATCAACACTTGATTCAATGATCCGGTCATGTCCCACACAACCGACTAGTATACAATGTATCGTTTTATCGAATCAATCCTTGATTCGATAACTAGGTTATATCGCATATAACCATTCGACACATTCATCGCGAGAATGAAATACGGTATCACATACTCGCATTATTCTCGGTCCTGCACATATCTCATATGCTCTCCTATTTCGTTTTGCTTGAGCCAGGAAACCTCTGTGTAGGACTCTAAAGACTTATCAATACGCCGGCAGCAGGTGATGATCATATCAAACACCCACAAGCCGCAAGCGGTCTGCTAAACGTAACGGCCATCCGGGTATTGAGCGATCAGAAGATCGACGAGCAAGCCCACTCACACTCCTGTGAATCCAACCAGTAACACTTACCGTACAGTCCGGTCTGATCGTCTGATATGTCGCATATCTCGCCTAGGGGTGGTAAACGTCAGACCCCATTAGCTTGATAAGTCGTGTCGATATGAGGTCTATAATAATTCTAGAATCTACTGGTAACACTTACCAGTAAATCTCAGCAACCATGGCTAGGGATTTCCGGTTATAGCCAATCGAACACAGCGCAACATCAACTCCCTATACCGGGAGAGACGAATCCCCTCCTATCGCTCATTGCCTCCATGTGACTCGGGACTGTACCCAAAAACCACCGTTTTGCACGCCCTCTTGGACATGGTAATATGGAAATCAAAGCACAGTAGGAACCACACAAGACTCTATGACGATCTCGGGTGAACAGACTACTCTGTACCAGTGTCACCAGAGAACTGCCATCTGACGTAAGGTATAATACCATCTGGGAGTTCTCGGCGAGTCCGTCCAGTGTACCCAGTCTCCACTGAGCACCCGTATATCATCTCCGATTTCAAACACCAATGGATATGGGATCATCCATCGCCCATCTGTATGGGTCGAGAAGGTATACGCTAGTCTACTCTGGTATATCGATGCCCCGTCTCGATATACCCACGACTAGGGACATTGAAGGATGTACTTATAGACTACCATGTCCCCACTAGTATGATCCGCATCATAGTCCAGGTTGTCAAGTACACATTCTAAGGGCTTTACCAACATGTAACAGAGAGACAATCAGTGTACACGTTAAGGTAAAGAGCAACCAGATAGCATACTATCATGTCGAGCAAGAAAGTCCTCCCTATATATGTCCAAGCATCCACTACAATATACATCCTATGTATAGTAATGGCCTCTAGGGCATACATATAACTAACATACAGGTATGCAATATGTCATATGCACAATGAAATAAGGATCATGTCTCAATGTCCCTAAGCAATCCAATATCACATATTTATGGTGTTGTGCGTGTCATGGAAATTATTGACAGTGTGAGTGGCATATAATCAGTGCTCGTGCAACATGAACCGTAAATTATTGTGTTGTGTCTCATTAATACTATGTCCAAATACAATAGGTAAATGAGATATGTAACGAAAAGCACATGCACAAACGAGTCCATATACTAAACACTAATGGTCATATCATTTGATCTAGCCCAGACGCATAACGCCATGCGGGCGATCCCCCTGTAGATGTTAAATCTACTCACCAACGCTCCTGGCTAAGTAAAGCCTACCACTCGTTTTCCCCTCTTCGCAGCATCCGAAGTCCCCGCCTGCGAACCTAAAATTTCACAAACACATCACATAAGAGAAATAGCCTATATCGACGAAAAGACAACGAAACGCAATGAAAACGGCCAGAAAATTACACTGCGCACTTAGCGCACCTAACGCGCACGACATCGGTCAAAAACCCTAACTAGGGTCGCCAAACTACGAATCACCTAGTCTAGATTCCGATCGTCCCGATCGCGCATTCAAAACACAATAATAAACGTGGACTCAATATAAATACAGTCGCAATGTCAAAAGAAAGCCACGCCTAAAACTTATCGAAATCTAGTAATCAGTATTTATCATTTTAGCACAAAACTACAAGTTTTACCAAAACTATAATTTACAAACATCTTCAAATAGCAAGGTTAAACCATTTAAACCATTTCTATATTTTTAACACTTGCAAAATAAGTTTTAGCAAAAACCTAGTAAGCAATATTTCATAATTAAACAAAGTATTCATTAACAATAATCATCATTTTCTATTAGGTTAAGCTTTTCCTAATCACAAATTAACGCTTCAATTAAACATTAAACACTTAAATCAAGCTTTAACCTTAACTTGAATATTCTAAAACCATTTCTAGAATTTTAAACATGAATTTTAAAGCTTAAATTAACATCTAATTAAGCTAGCGTAAAGATTTAAACTTAATAATTAAGGATTTGGGTTAGGATTTTATACCTCCAAATGATTCAAAAACTTGCAACAAGAAAACCAAGATTAGCCTCCAAAATTAAGACTTTATGAAGAAAAAAACATGGTTTAGGGATAAGGAAATAAAGGAAAATGATTATATTTGAATTTTTGTGATTTTATTTGGATTTTTCATGATTTGTTTTGGCTTGAAATGAAGAAAATTGAGTAAGGAAGCACAAGGGCAGCAAGGGGGAGAGAGGGGCCGACCATGGACAGGGGGGTTCGTGAAGAAAATGTAGAAAGTTCTAGCAATGAAACAACATTAAATGCTGATTAATGCATTTTGCCACCTTTCATTTCTTTTTCTTTTCTTTTTAAATTCAAAACCTTTTGCACTAAAAATATATAGATATTTAAAAAGATGGTTCTAAAATAATTGTAGTGATGATTTCCAAGAATTTTCATTTAGAAGAAATTTCCCGATTTACATGCATATTTTATCGGCTAAAATAATATTTTATTTGGGAAAAATTCTATCTGAACCAAAACCTCCCATATACCCCCAAAGTTCCCGCACAAGATTTACTTTAGCTAACCTAGGTGCTGGCAAGTTTCTACGGATGTTAGATCGAATCGGGTAAAAACGGAAAATACCGACAATTTTGCCCTAAAACGGAAAAATTCGCAAAACGATTTCAGAAACGTTACAGTAAAGAAGGATATAATTTTGTATTGTTGGAGAATATTTTGAACATTTGCTATATAAAGTGTTGATCGGTTCAGGCACGTTATCTAAAAGCATATATGTTCTAAATCAAACAACAGTTCTTAACGTACAAAACACACACAAGAGGAAGAGTTCAGAAATGAATGAATCCTTCTTAAGGCACTGTAGACTAGGTCATATCAATGCGACCCGACTAGATAAGTTACATAAAGATGCATATTTAAATCAGTTTGAATTTACATCTTTTGAAATTTGCCAGTCATGTCACAAAGATAAGATGACCATATCACCGTTTATTGGAAAAAGAGAAAGAGTTAATGAACTCTTACGATTGATACATGATGATGTATGTAGGTCCCCAGTCTATATATGCCAGGACCGGTTCTTTGTACTTCATTATATTCACTGATTATCTCTCAGTATTCGGATATATGTTCCTATTGAATCACAAGTCTGAACCTTTTGAGAAATTCAAAGAATATAAGTTAGAAGTAGAGAACCATAACGAGTATAAGTATTATGTCGTTTGATGAGATCAGGGAGGAGAATACTTGAGCACGGAATTCCTGGACTATGCTAAAGGAGAATGAGATTCTTTCTGAGCGTTACTCCTCCGTATACACCATAACACGTCGGTGTATCGGGGCAGAGCAATCACACCCTATGTGATATGGTGTGCTCTATGATGAGTACTACTGAGTTGCCTATTTCCTTTTGGGGGTTATGCACTTGTGAAGCTGCATACCTATTGAATAGGGTTCTAATCAAATCAGGTGCCTACCACTCCATATGTGATATGGTATGAGAAGAGCCCGTCTTTTAAGTAAGTTATGATTTAGGGTGTCCGGCCTATGTCAAAAGCAAAATGCGGACAAGCTCGAGGCAAGCTCAGTTCTTTAGAAGTTTGTTAAATATCCTAAGCATTCGCAAGGAAATATCTTCTACCGCACTGAGGAGCAAAAGGTGTTTTGTTTCTCAGCATGCCAACTTTTAGTGGTCATGAGGTAGAACTGGAAGGAGTTCCAGCTATACAAACTGCAGCTGATGATTTGGTAGAACCGAAGGATTCAATTGTTCCCGACGGACCTCAGCCTCTCCGCCGATTTGGTAAGGTTCCTCACCCACCTGAGAGATACATTGGTTTTCTCTATGACAGTGGAAGCGAGGATTGCATCATGAGATGATGACAGGCCATCATGAGTGGAGACTCTGTAAGAATGGCTGGATGCTAAGCGATCTGAGATGGAATCCATATACACCAACAAAGTATAGACTTTTGTTGCTTTATTTGAAGGGTTAAATCCCCATAAGGAGCAAGTATATCTTGAGAAGATTACTTGGTGTACATGGAAAAGATGAGACTTTCAAAGCTAAGACTTATTGCAAAAGGTTCTCGTTATCGACAAGGTGTGGATAATGATGAAACCTTTTCTAGTGCCTATGCTTAAGTCCATCCGGATCCTACTTGCCATTGCTATATACCATGACTACGATATCTGGCGGTTGGGTGTTAAGACTGCTTTTCTAAATAGCGATTTATAAGAGAGCGTCTATAAGTACACAGCCAAAGGGCTTCGTAAACAGTGGGAGCAGCAGAAATGTGTGAAGTTGCTTTATGGGTTAATGCAGGTATCGCGGAGTTGGTATATCTGTTTTGATGTGGTGGTTAAACGTTTGACTTCATCAAAATGGTAGATGAACTTTGTATAAACAAAAAGGTAGTAGGGAGTATGGTGGTGATCCTCGTATTATACATGGATGACATACTCTTGATAGGAAAGGAGTTTCATATGCTAAACTCGGTCAATCTCCTCTTATCACAAGGATTCTCCATATAGGATCAAGGTGATACCTCCTAAATCCTGGGTTTTGGATCTATGAGATAGATCTTAATGGATGTTAGGATTCTTACTAGGTGTAGTGAGATGGTATCAATCGATCCGGGGGAGAATCACTTGATAGCTTCCAGGGTCGTAAGTTCGACTGAATGTCAGTCACAGGCATTGTCCTTACCCTCAATGAAGGGACGGTATGTTGGATGAGTTCCAAGCTAGATATCGTGGCAAAACAGATGATAAAGACTGGATACATCGCTACCAAGGATGCTACCAAAGAGGCAGTCTTGGCGTATATAAGTTCATGAGATGAACTTCATTCCTACCATTATGTGACAATAGAGTTGTGGCTTATGCTTGGGAACCACCGTCCCATCAGTGATCCAGACATATTCTTAGGCAGTATCACCTGATCATGGAGATGGATGATCTCCTGGGAGGTCGAGGATTGGAGAGTAGACACGGAGGAGAACAGGGTGGATCAACTTACAAAGGCCTATTCCCAGGAGAGACTTTTATGGGATGGTTGAGTATAAGATACTTCAACCACTGCTAATTATTGGGTATATGATACTACAACAGATGGCCCTAGTGCAAGTAGGAGATTGTTAGTTATATTTGTGCCCTATAGGCTAATACTGTACATACGATGTATATTGTAGTGGATGCTTGTGTAAGTCTATGTCACGCACCCCACGAGCTTGCGGGGAGGCAGAATATATGAAAAACAATTGTCAAAACTTCGTAACACGGACTTGAGCACACGGATCGTGTCTAAACAATTACTAGAAAACTTCGTAAGGTTTAACTACTCGGATTCGAAATTATACCTCATGTTACTTGTCCTTCGGGTCTTCATCCCTGTCCTCGACACCTCGTAAGCTCTTTGGAACGTCGGCACCTCAACGGCCTCCTCGAGTCAAAGACGATCCACCGGAGAGCTCCTACTCCAAGCTTGACCTCTAACTTGAGATAACTAGGTTACTCAAAGTGCTAATCTAAGCAACATAGGGGATATAGAGTTGGATTAGGGATGTATTAGTCTTGCTAACTCTTGATCTCAACACATGAGAGGTTAGGGTTAGGGTTTGAAGAGAGAGAGCTTGAGGAGAGAGAAGGTGAGAATGAGAATATCCTTTTGGATAAATGATATCATTTATGTATATATGAAACATAACATATTATTAAATGAATAACAAATAATGATATATCATCATGTTTCATTAATACACATAGTGATTCATCACTTGAGTCATATAATTCATAAATGAATCATTAACTCCATGTATGAATCACACCATGACTCATTAATCCAATAAATGCAAATGCCACCTTACCCTCCAAGTCATCATCCTTCTAGAAGCTTCCCGACAAATTACGAGAACGCCCCTCCTATCCGTGAAAACACGGAAAAACTTTAGACTATATAAATCCCATAATCCGATACTAGAATCTGGCTTAAACCAAAGCCGACTAGTAAAAACTGTCCAAACATCGTACGTGCGTAAAAATACGTATGCGTCCGAACCCTGTCGTAAAACCATACGACCTCTATATCGTTTCGCCCGAAGCAGGGAAATTCTCTGTGTGGGACTCTAAAGACTCGACACTACGCTGGTATTGGATTTAACCACAGACCGCAAGCAGCACTAGCTGTACGTAACGGTCCCCAGGTAGATGTCGATAAGAAGGCCGATGAGGAAACCCATCCGAACTCCTACTGAGCCTGATGTGACAATCTCCGTACAGTCCGGTCTGTTCGTCAAGAACTATCGCATATCGGGCCCAGGGGGCGGCAAGCGTCAGTCCTCTAATTGCGGTATAAGTCGTGTCGGAGCGTAGCCCATTACACCTTGAGAAACTACTGGAACCTACCAGTAAATCTCGCTTGCTCTGGCCAGGGACTTTTCGTAATGGCTCTCTGACACAGTGCGATATCAACTCCCAATACCAGGAGAGACGAATCCTGTCTAACCGCCACTGCCTCCAAGTGCTCGGGACTGCACCCAACTGCTACCTGTTTGCATGACTCCTTTGAGCCGTGGTAGGGTAGCAATCTAAGAACAGTGGGACACACTCGAGGCGGAGTAGCAGTGTCAAGTCTTTGGACTATGCTGTACTCATGTCACCTGAGAACTGTTAACGGACGACGGGTATAATACCAACCAACAGTTCCCCGCGAGTCCTGTCCGGTGTACCCGTAACCCAACGAGCACCTGTATACCATCTCCAGTACGACGTACTGATGGCTGTGGGACAGACCATCTCCCTAACTGGGATGAGAAGCGTACACACTAGTCTACTCCGGAGTATCGATGCCCTGTCTCGATAATCCTACGACTAGGGACCTGTATAGGATGTTGCTTATAGACTACCCAGCCCCCACTTGTGTGACTGCCATCACAACGCTGGTAATCAAGCAAAGATCCTAAGGGTTCTACTAATATGTATAAGCGATACGTTACAAGAAACATATGCACATATTAAAGTAGACACAAACCAAGTAGCATACTACCATTTTTAGCAAGACTGTCAATACAACCGTGAATATCCCAAGCTTCCATTAAGTAATATACAAACTAGTATGATACAGTAATGGCTTTCTAGGGCATAAACAATAACAATCTCCCACTTGCACTAAGGCCATGTACTGGTATATCGCAGACCTATGATCTCGAATAGCCTCTTGATCTGCGTCTGAGGAATGGCCTTTGTGAATGGATCAGCAATATTATTCTCCGTATCTACTCTCTTTACCTCGATCTACCGGCGATCTACGATCTCCCTGATCCGGTGATACCGCCTTAAGATGTGTTTGGACTTCTGATAGGACCTGGGTTCCTTCGCTAAAGCTATAGCGCTGTTGTTGTCGCAATACAGAGGTATTGGACCAACAATGGTAGGAACCACCTGAAGTTCTGTTAGGAACTTCTTCATCCAGACAGCTTCTTTTGCGGCATTGCAAGCAGCTATGTACTCCGCTTCCATCGTTGAGTCAGCAACGGTCTCCTGCTTGGAACTCTTCCAACAGACTGCCCCTCAATTAAGGGTAAAGACAGAACCCGACATGAACTTGGAGTCATCCTTGTCACTCTAGAAGCTGGAGTCTACAAAGGCCTCGATCTGGCGGTCTTTTCCGCCATACTCCAAGAACATCTCCTTAGTCCTCCTCAGGTACTTGAGAATGTTCTTTACTACTATCCAGTGCTTCTCCCCTGGGTTTTCCTGATACCGGCTTACAACGCTCAATGCGTATGCTACATCTGGTCTGGTACATAACATCGCATATATTATAGAGCCTACCGCTGAAGCGTAGTGTATAATCGACATGCAATCCCTTTCCAAATCAGACTTGAGAGACATCTCTTTGGAGAGGGTGATTCCGTGACAAGCCGGTAGGTTACCGCGCTTAAAATCTTCCATACTGAATCTTTTCAATATGGTGTCTATGTACCTGGACTGTGAAAATCCCAACATCCTCTTTGATCTATCACGATAGATCTGGATCCCCAGAATGTAGATGGCATGACCCAGGTCCTTCATGGAGAACTTCTGTGACAAGAATCTTTTGACTGGCTGTAGCATAGGAATATTATTTTCTATTAGGAGAATGTTATACACGTACACGATGAGGAATACAACAACTCTCCCTATAATTCTTGCTGTATATGCATGATTCATCTGGATTTTTGATAAAGTCGAATTCTTTGACAGTATCATCAAAACAGATGTTCCAACTCCGTGATGCCTTCTTTAGTCCATAAATGGACTTAAGGAACTTGCACACTTTACCGCTGCTCCCACTCTGAATGAATCCCTCTGACTGATCCATATAGACGCACTCTTCCAAATTACCATTTAAAAAGGCCGTCTTTACGTCCATCTGCCAGATCTTATAATCGTGAAAGGCAGCAATGGCAAGAAGGACCCAAATGGATTTAAGCATAGCCACAGGAGAAAAGGTTTCGTCATAGTCCAAACCAGGTCTTTGACGGAAACCCTTTGCAACAAGTCTAGCCTTATAGGTTTCAACCTGTCCATCTACACCAATCTTCTTTCTGAAGATCCATTTGCATCCTACGGGTTTTACCCCATCTGGAGCAATGTCCAAAGTCCATACTTTGTTAGTGTACATGGACTCCATTTCGGTCCGCATTGCATCCAGCCATTTTACCGAGTCGCCGCTCTGAATGGCTTGCTGGAAGCTAGTAGGGTCATCATTATCAATGATGCAATCTTCTCGATCCCCATCTATGAGAAAACCGTAGTATCTCTCGGGAGGATGAGACTGCCTACTACTTCTGCTGATAGGCGCTGGTATGCCCTTTCTTCTGAAACTTCTATTTCTACCATACTTTCAGTAACAACCTGTGGTTCTGGAATTTCTTCCAGTTCTACTGCGCTCCCACTCTTCTGATTTTCTAAAAATTCAGCTTCTAAGAAGTGGGCATGACAAGAAACAAAAACCTTTTATTCCTCTGCGTAATAGAAACAATATCCCTTGGAGTTCTTTGGATATCCCACAAACTTACACTGTACTGAGCGTGCCTCGAGCTTGTCCGGATGCTGCTTTTTTACAAAAGCTGGACATCCCCATATCTTCAGGTACTGAAGATAGGATTTCTTCCCACTCCATATCTGATATGGTGTGGTAGGCACAGACTTGGTTGGAATCTTGTTCAAAAGATATGCAGCTGATTCTAGTGTATAACCCCATAAAGATGGCGGTAACTCAGCCTTACTCATCATGGAACGAACCATATCCAATATGGTTCAATTCCTCCTTTCCGATACACCGTTGTGTTGTGGTGTGTATGGTGGAGTAAGCTGAGAAAGAATTCCATTCTCTTTTAAGTAACCCAGGAACTCGGCACTTAAGTATTCACCACCTCGATCAGATCTCAGTGTCTTGATACTTTTGCCTGTTTGGTTTTCCACTTCATTCTTGTATTCCTGGAATTTCTGAAAGGCCTCGGATTTATGCTTCATCAAGAAGATATGTCCATACCTAGAGAAATCATCCGTAAAAGTAAAGAAGTAGGAATAACCACCTCGCGCATGTGTAGATATTAGACCGCACACGTCACGGTGTACGAGTCCTAAGAGCTCGCTCGCTCTTACTCCGTGTCCAGTAATCGGAGTCTTTGTCATCTTTCCCATGAGACAAGATTCATAAGTAGCATAAAATTGATATTCGAACGGATTCAAATATCCTTCTCTATGTAACTTAGTTAATCGTGTTTCATTGATGTGACCTAGTCTACAATACCATAAGAAAGCCTGATTTATTTCTGGAGACATTCTTTTAAGTGTGTTCTGGAGAATGAAAACCTGAGCTTGACTCAATACGTATATACCGCCATCTAATGTACCGGACCCAATCGGAACTTGATTTAGGTGGATGTGAACTATATCGCTTACGAATGTAAAATCATATCCCTCTCTCGAAAGTGAGGACACTGATATGATATTACAAGTCAAACTAGGTACATATAAACAGTTATGTAGAATCAATATCTGCCCACTTGTCAAACCTAGGCGATATTCTCCCACGGATTCAGCGTCCATGCTCATTCCGTTTGCAACTCTGAGAGACAAATCACCTACACTTATAACTCTACGGTTTCTCAACGCATGTAATGAATTACAGATATGAGATCCTGATCCGGTATCTAATACCCAGGAAGTAGAGTTAATTGACAAACAGTTCTCAATTATAAACACACTTGAGGCCGAAGCCACAACATGCTTCGTATCCTGGATACTGGCTTCCAAAGCCCTGCAATTCTTCTGCCAATGCCCAATCCCATAACAATAGGAACATCACACTTTAGCTAAACCAAGTCCCGAAACTTTTGCTCTTCCCTTTCTTCCTACTTTACTGACACCGTATATCAGCTTTGTAGAGGTCTTCTTCTTTTCACCCTTTGCTTTCGCCCTGGATGTAGAAGAAGAAGGTCCTCCATTAAGCAGAGCTTGTGTCTCCCTGGTTTCTTTCAGGGTGAAAGTAGAGGGTAGGGACTGTGGAAATAAGTCAGCGTATGACCTGTTTCCCAATGTGGTCTCAAGGTCCTTGAGCTCAATATAGCTAGTCATTGTAACGACGTCGTCCCTTACAGATGACCCGACAGCCAACCTCGCTTGAATTAATTCGTTCGAGGTCTAATATCTTGCGATATGAGATTGCTCTCCATATAAATCTTTGTTATGGAGAAAGATGGAAACTGAGTCCATCTTCTCATGCTGCTTCTGGTATACACCATAAACTGAAGCCAACACGAGGCACTTGGCTTTCGCTTTATCCTTTTTCCTTGTCTGACGGATATCCATATCCGCGACGGTGGAAACTTGACCTGGGATGGCGGGATCTTGAGTAGTAATAGGGTGGTCCAGCTTGTCATAGGCAATGGACATCTGGACAGACCTTTGCCAGTCATATAAGTTAGATTCTGTCAACTTATTATCTAGATGTAACCTAGTCATGGTCACAAGGTCACTGCAATGAGAGAGAGAAGAAAACACTTTAGCATGATACTCTTGCAAATTTAGATTGGTTTTTAGTTTATTTAAACTGGATGGCTCCTACTGTTTCTCGAATCCTTCCTCAAACCATAAAAGAAGAATTAGCCAGGACTATTCTCACTGTACAATACTTGCTTAACCGTTCAGCCAGGCCGGTATCGGTACTTCGAGGGTGGTTTTCCAACGCTTTCGCGAAGTTCCTTAATTAAATAACCTCTTTTCTTTGGGGGCGTAGCCCCGCTGACACCTTTCTCGACACCTACTTGGTTTATAGCATTGATCGTTAAGTGACGAATCTCCTGATAAGTAGCATATACTCACAGTAGGATCGAGATCCAAATATCATCGTGTGATATTGTTGAAGTAATCCTACCAACATTCATCAAACTCCAAATGGTATGCAACACTAGCAAGTTTCAGTTTCTTTAGAAACTCCCGATGTGGATTTTTGCCCCATGTTCTTATGACCTTGACGAAGGCCAACAAATCATAAGTCACATGTCAAGTTCTGCCCATCATTATCTTGTTAATTTGAACCCACCCGTACATACCCTTGACGAAGACCAACAAGGTAAAACGACTGTCCCAAACCAACTCATCTATCTATGCAACAAATGAATACCCCAGCAGCTACCAAACACAATGCCCTGACGAAGGCCAACAAACATAGCTTGAATACTACTGACCATCCATAAGAAATGACGGAGGGCCACGACTGGTTTTGCCGAAACCGTGAACGTAGTGAACTTGATATAATTGAAGGAACCTGATAGCTTTTTTTTTTAAAAGGAGTGGTTAAAGCTCCGCAATTAAAAAATTCTGCTCTTTTAAAATAACCGAGTGGTTTCTTTTAAATTTGTTCCAACGATTCAACTTTGGTTTGTTTTCTTTGCATTAATATAATGCGTCCCATCAATTAACCTATCATTGCAGAAAACAGCGAAAATACAACGTCCTCTTATGCCATCCGCATTCGCCACTGGGTCCCGTCATCATCCGTTAGGTTACTTAACTAACGACAGAGCGGGGGCTGGGCTAGCGCTGGTGTAAAACATAAGTGACGTCTAAATAGCTATCATATATAGATATTGTACATTCGTCAGACGCAATAATAGGCATTCCAGATCACTGATGAACATTATTGGATATACAACCAATCTGTGTTTCCTTCGAGCCTGCAATGAAAGATGGATTACATAGTTGTGATGAATAGCTATCACCCCACCCTAGACCCCTACGGGTACAGCAAACTACCCTTCAAGTACCCGAGGTGAAGCGGTCTCCCTCAAGAACGTGAGTAGGCCACTAAACACTTCAACGAACCCGGTAGTTTGTGTACCCCACCTTGGGTCTATCCTAGGAGCAAAAAACAGTAAATGAAATAATACAATGGTGGCTACAACGCAACCTGGATGTGCCCCGCAAAAGAATATTACATCATATTACAATTTACATCGAATGAATGAATATAATAACCCATCTCAAACCCCGGCTCATCATCACAACAATCCAATCAAGTTCATATACACAAGCAGTAAAAACCATTACAGAAATGTGCAATCCCCTGCCAACCGACATACTAGAAGTTAGGGGAGGTTTACGAACACATTAAACATTACAGATAAAAACCCGATTAGCAAATAACTTAGAATATCGATCGACAACCTTTTTCCGTGTCTACCCCAAATGCAAGCCAGCACAGAAGTAACCTGGGCAGAAACAGAATATACTAGAAAACAAAACACTACAAAATATGAATTACTGCGTAAATCCGAGTCAACTCGGGGTTGACTCGGCGGCGGATCTGCGGCCAAAAGCACTAATCGGCTGCGGATCCGCGGCTATCTTACCGAGTTGCAATCTCGTATTTTCCTAGAATTCTTATAATCCCCTGTAAGTCCATATTGCGACCCCCGGTGCTTACGGGGAGGCGGAAACGGTATAAAAAACAAATTTTTATCACAAAGAAGCAACATGGACTAAACAAGGTCGGGATCGTGTCTAAACTAAACTAGCAAACTTGCTAAAGAGAGTTAGCTACTATGGAAGATGGTTATACCTAAACTTGAACTCCTTCTTCTTTAAACCTTGTAGAGGTTGATGGTTCTCTTCTTGTCGCCTTCTTCCGTCGAAGATGGATCCACCTCGAAGGTTCGACCTTTGGGCTCTTCCTCGATCTTTGAGTGAACTAGGGTTTCCGGCTTGCTAAACCTTGAACCTAGAATGAGTAGAGAGTGACTAGGGGTTGCTTTTCTTTTTAAAGAGAAGGATTCTCAACACATGGGAAGGTTTCTCTTTTGCTAGAGGAAGAAGAAGATGAAGTGAGGAGAGAGAAGCTAAATGAGATAATGAGCTATGTTTTTCTTTCTTGCAACCATAATGCCAAAAGAAAAACAATTATCTAAATAATAATAATTCAAAATGAGAATAGTTGATGGAAATTTGGAATGACCACTACCATGCTTCATTTAATGAAATGTAAGCATGAATCAAGGAGGTCTTTTTAAAGCATGATGGTGGTCAACATTCAACCATGGTCAACAAGTCAACCATGGTCAACAAGTCAACAAAATCAACCATAACATAATTCTCATTTAATTACTATTATTAATAGATAATTCATAAATCCATTAGGGTTTGGAAAATGATAACTGTCAACTGTGCATACGCACCCGTTCCGAAACCCTAATGAATACCTCATCCTCCGCCTCAAGCAACTGTGCATACACACCTGCATTCTCGTTCCGAGGAACAAGAATACCAAGATATAAAAGCAACCCTAAAATATATACCAGTATCTAGCTCAAACCAGAGCCTGCCAGTATAATCCGTCCGGACTCCAAACGTGCACAAGTGCGCGGATGAGAACGAACCCTGTCGCAAAACCATGCGACCTCTACTCTGTTTTGCCCAGAGGCGAATACCCTCTGTGTGGGACTCTAAAGACTCGACACTACGCTGGCAGTGGGTTTAACCACAGATCGCAAGCGGCACTAGCTGTGCGTAACGGTCCCCAGGTAGATGCCGACAAGAAGGCTGACGAGGTGAAACCCCATCTGAACTCCTACTGAGTCTGAATGTGACATTCTCCGTACAGTCCGGTCTGTTCGTCTGATACATCGCATGTCGGGCCTAGGGGGCGGTAAAACGTCAGTCCCCCAATAGCGGTACAAGTCGTGTCGGAGTGAAGCCCAAAACACCCTGAGATAACACTGGAAACCTACCAGTATATCTCGCTTGCCCTGGCCAGGGACTACTCGTGTAATGGCTCTCCTAGACACAGCGCGATGTCAACCCCCAATACCGGGAGAGACGAATCCTGTCTAACCGTCACTGCCTCCAAGTGCTTCGGGACTGCACCCAACCACCACCTGTTTGCACGACTCCTTTGAGCCGTGGTAGGGTAGTGATCAAAGTGCAGTGGGAACACACTCGAGGCGAAGTGCCAGTGTCAAGTCAGCGGACTAAGCTGTACTCATGTCACCTGGGAACCGATAACTGACGATAGGTATAATACCAACCTGTCAGTTCCCGATGAGTCCTGTCCAGTGTACTCGTAACCCAACGAGCACCCGTATACTATCTCCAGTACGACGTACTGATGGCTGTGGGACAGACCATCTCCCACACTGGGATGAGAAGCGCATACGCTAGTCTACTCCGGAGTATCGATGCCCTGTCTCGATAGTCCTACGACTAGGGACCTATATAAGGATGTGCCTATAGATTACCCAGCCCCCACTAGTGTGACTGCCATCACAACGCTGGTAATCAAGCAAAGATCCTAAGGGCTCCACTAATGCGTATAAGTGATATACTGAAATAAACACAAGTACACATTGAAGTAGAAACAAACCAAGTAGCATACTACTATATTGAGCAAGATTGTTTATACAAGGTGAATATCCCAAGCTTCCATTAAGTAATATACAAATTAGTATGATACAGTAATGGCCTCTAGGGCATATACACTAACAATCTCCCACTTGCACTAAGGCCATGTACTGGCGTATCGAAGACCTATCATCTCGATCAGCCGCTCGAACAGAGTCTGGGGTAGGGCCTTGGTGAATGGATCTGCAGTGTTTTCTTCTGAAGCAACCCTCCGAACCTCGATCTCCTTTCGATCCATGATCTCCCTGATCAGGTGATACCGCCTCAAGATGTGCCTGGATCTCTGATGGGACCTGGGTTCCTTTGCTAAAGCTATAGCCCCGTTGTTGTCGCAATACAGAGGTACTGGGTCAACAATGGACGGAACCACCTGAAGTTCTTTTAAGAACTTCCTTATCCAGACAGCTTCTTTTGCGGCATCAGATGCAGCGATGTATTCCGCTTCCATAGTCGAGTCTGCAACGGTTTCCTGTTTGGAACTCTTCCAACACACCGCCCCTCCATTGAGGGTAAAGACAAAACCCGACATGGACTTGGAATCATCCTTGTCACTCTGGAAGCTGGAGTCAGCAAAGGCCTCAATCTGGAGGTCTTTTCTGCCATACACCAAGAACATCTCCTTAGTCCTTCTCAGGTACTTGAGAATGTTCTTTACTGCTATCCAATGTTTCTCCCCAGGGTTTGACTGATACCGGCTTACTACACTCAGTGCATAAGCTACATCCGGTCTGGTACACAACATCGCATACATTATAGAGCCTACCGCAGAAGCGTAGGGTATAATAGACATGCGATCCCTCTCCAAATCAGTCTTGGGAGACATCTCTTTAGAGAGGGTGATCCCGTGACAAGCCGGTAGGTTACCGCGCTTGGAATCTTCCATACTGAATCTTTTCAGTACGGTGTCGATGTACCTGGACTGTGAAAGTCCTAATATCCTCTTGGATCTATCACGATGGATCCGGATCCCCAGGATGTAAGAGGCATCACCCAGGTCTTTCATGGAGAACCTGTGTGACAAGAAACCTTTGACAGATTGTAGCATAGGAATGTCATTTCCTATTAAGAGAATGTCATCCACGTATAAAACAAGGAATACTACAGTTCTCGCTACAAATCTGCTATAGATGCATGGTTCATCTGGATTTTTGATAAAGTCAAATTCCTTGACCGTCTCATCAAAACAGATGTTCCAACTTCGCGATGCCTGCTTTAGTCCATAGATGGACTTAAGCAACTTGCACACCTTTCCGCTGCTCCCACTCTGAATGAAACCCTCTGGCTGATCCATATAGACACACTCCTCTAAATTTCCATTTAGAAAAACGGTTTTTACGTCCATCTGCCAAATCTCATAATCGTGGAAGGCAGCAATGGCAAGAAGGATCCGAATGGATTTCAGCATAGCCACTGGAGAAAAGGTTTCGTCATAGTCCAAGCCAGGTCTTTGACGGAAACCCTTTGCTACAAGTCTAGCTTTATAGGCCTCAACCTGTCCATCTACACCAATCTTCCTTTTGAAGATCCACTTGCATCCTACGGGTTTTACCCCGTCTGGAGCAATGTCCAACGTCCATACTTTGTTGGTGTACATGGACTCCATTTCGGTCCGCATTGCATCCAGCCATTTTACCGAGTCAACGCTCTGAACGGCCTGTTGGAAGCTAGTAGGCTCATCATAGTCTATGATGCAATCCTCTCTATCCCCGTCTATGAGAAAACCGTAGTATCTCTCGGGCGGATGAGACTGCCTACTACTTCTGCGGAGCGGCATAGGAATGTCCTGTTCATTTGAACCCTCTGGTTCCATTAAGCTTTCAGTAATAGTCTGTGGTTCTGGAATTTCTTCCAGTTCTATTGCGCTCCCACTTACTTCTTTTTCTAAGAACTGATGTTCCAGAAAATGGGCATTACGAGAAACAAGGACTTTTTGTTCCTCTGCGTAATAGAAAAGATACCCCCTGGAGTTCTTTGGGTATCCCGCAAACTTTCACAGTACTGAGCGCGCCTCGAGCTTGTCCGTATGCTGCTTTTTGACATAAGCTGGACATCCCCAAATCTTTAGGTACTGAAGATAGGGTTTCTTCCCACTCCATAATTCATATGGTGTGGTAGGCACAGTCTTAGTAGGAACTCGGTTCAATAGGTATGCAGCTGTTTCTAGCGCATACCCCCAGAATGATCGCGGTAACTCTGCGTTACTCATCATGGACCGTACCATATCCAATAGGGTCCGGTTCCGTCTCTCCGATACACCGTTATGTTGCGGGGTGTATGGAGGAGTAAGCTGAGAGAGAATCCCATTCTCTTTTAAATAGTTCAGGAACTCGGCACTTAAGTATTCTCCACCTCGATCCGATCTTAGAATCTTGATACTTTTGCCGGTTTGTTTTTCTACTTCATTCTTAAATTCCTGGAATTTTTCAAAAGCTTCGGACTTATGTTTCATTAAGAAGACATAACCGTATCTTGAAAAATCATCCGTAAAAGTAATGAAGTAAGAATAACCGCTTCGCGCATGTGTAGACATTGGACCGCACACGTCGCTGTGTACGAGTCCCAAGAGCTCGCTCGCTCTTACTCCGTGTCCAGTGAACGGAGTCTTTGTCATCTTTCCTTTGAGACAGGATTGACAAGTGGCATATGATTGATATTCGAACGGATCCAAATATCCTTCTGTATGTAACTTAGTCAACCTTCTCTCATTGATGTGACCCAGTCTACAATGCCATAAGAAAGTCTGATTGATATCTGGAGACTTTCTTTTGTGTGTATTCTGGACATTGAAAATCTGTGGTTGGTTCAATACGTATATACCATTGCTCAGTGTACCTGACCCAATCAGAACTTGATTAAGGTGAATGTTTACAACATTACTTACAAACGCAAATTCATAACCTTCTTTAGAAACCAAAGATACAGAAATGATATTACAAGTTGCGTTGGGTACAAAAAAGCAATTACGCAAAACCAAAACATGCCCATCTGACATTCCTAGGTGATAGTCCCCCACGGCTTTAGCATCCATGCTAGCTCCGTTCGCAACTCTGAGGGTCATATCACCTTCCTTCAAAAACCTACGGTTTCTCAACACCTGCAAAGAATTACAGATATGAGATCCTGATCCGGTATCCAATACCCAGGAAGTAGAGTTTATAGAAAGACAGTTTTCAATAACATACACACCTGAAGCTGAAGCCGCAACCTGCTTCAGTTCCTGTGTCCTGGCTTTCCAAGCCCTGCAATCTTTCTTCCAGTGTCCACTCTTGTGACAATAGAAGCATTCCTCTTTACCCACAAGCTTCCCCTCTATCTTTGTTGCCTTTTCCTTTCCCTTTGTACCCACTTTACTAACACCACCTCTTGGTTTGGCGGGGGCTTTCTTTCTCTTTCCCTTGGCTTTCGCCTTAGACCTAGAGGAAGAAGATCCTCCTACAAACAAAGCGGGTGTATCCCTACCCTTCTGTAGGGTGCCCTCTGCGCTCCTCAGCAGGTTGAGGAGTTCTGAAAGTTCAACTTCCTTTTCTTGCAAGTTGAAATTCAGTATGAACTGGGCGTAAGTGGATGGAAGGGACTGGAGAATTAAATCTGTATAGAGTTCACTATCCAACGTGGTCCCAAGTTCTGCGAGCTCCTCAGTGTAGCCAATCATCTTAATCACGTGGTCCGCTACCGATGATCCGACGGCCAACTTTGTCGAAAACAACTTCTTCGACACTTCGTATCTTGTGATACGAGACTGCTCTCCATACAGTTCTTTTGTATGGAGAAATATGGACTCGAGGTCCATATTCTCATGCCTCCTCTGATGTTCGTCGTCCATAGAGGCAAGCACGAGGCACCTGGCCTTCGCGCAATCAATCTCCCAAGTCTTACGGATTTCCTTATCCGCGACGCTGGAGGTGGGACTTGGGACGGGGGGAGCTTTGGTGGTAAGAAGATACCCCAGCTTGTCGTAAGTGATTGCCAATTTGACATTCCTGAGCCAATCTTTGTAGTTTGGCCCTGTCAGTATGTTTTTATCTAGAAGTAACTTAAGTCCAGTCATTTCGATTTGGTCGCTGCAGGGGGAGAGAAGAAACACTTAGCACGATGCTCTTGCAAGTTTAGAATGGCTTTTAATTTGTCTAAACAGGATGGCTCCCACTGTCTCTCGAATCCCTCCTCAAACCACAAAGGAAGAATTAGCCGGGATCAATCCCACCGTACAATACTTGCTTAACCGTTCAGCCAGGCCAGTGTCGGTACTTCGAGGGAGGTTTTCCAACGCTTTCGCGAAGTTCCTTAATTAAATAACCTCTTTTCCCTGGGGGCGTAGCCCCGCTAACACCTTTCTAGGCACCTACTAGGTTTATAGCATTGATCGTTTAGTGAGAAATTTCCCGAGGAGTAGCATATACTCACAGTAGGATCGGGATCCAAATATCATCGCGTGACGAAAATGAAGGAATCCTACCATAATCATCACACTCCAAATGGTATGCAAATCTAGCAAGTTTCAGTACTTATGAAACTCCCGATGTGGATTTTTGCCCCATGCTCTTATGACCTTGGCGTGAGGTCAAAATGTCATAAGTCACATGTCAAGTTCTTCCCATCATTATCCCGGTTGATTTGAATCCACCCGTACCTACCCTTGACGTAGGCCAAAATGGTGGTACGACTGTCTCAAAACAACGCATTCTATCTATGCAACAGATAAATATCCGGCAGCTACCAATCACTATGCCTTGGCGTGAGGTCAAAATACATAGCTTGAATACTACCGTATATTTAACTGAAATGATGGAGGGCTACGAATGGTTTTGGCAAAACCGTGAACGTAGTGAACTTGATATAATCGATGGAACGAGATAGCTTTTAGAAGGAGTGGCTCAAGCTCCGCATTTAAAAGTTAGTTTTGAAAAGAACCGAGTGGTTTTTCGAAAGTGTTCCAACGACTTTAACTTGGTTTATTATCTTGCATTAGTTCTTTTAATGCGTGATATTCTTGCATTAGTACTTTTAATGCGTCCCATCATTTAATTCCTACCATTGCAGAAAACAACCAAAATATGACGTACGCTTATGCCATTCGCATTCGCCACGGGGTCCCGTCATCACTCGTTAGGTTACTTAACTAACGACAGAGCGGGGGCTGGGCTAGCGCGACTGTAAAACATAAGCAACGCCTAAATAGAAAGCAATGATAGACATTACAGATCACGGATGAATATATTGGATATACTAGCAATCCGCAATCCTTTCGAGCCTGCAATGAAAAGCGGATTACACGGTCGCGGTGAATAGCCAAATACCCCACCCAAGACCCCTACGGGTGCGGCAAACTACCCGCCAAGTTCCCGGTAGTTTGTGCACCCCACCATGGGTCTATCCTAGGAGCAAAAACAGTAAAAAGAATTATACAATGACGGCTACAACCCCGACCCGGTTGTGCGGCCAAACAAATAATAATATTACATCAATTTACATTTACAATGAATGAAAGAAAAACAAAAGCTCATCTCACATCCACCCCGGCTATTCACCCGCGACAGTCCAACACATTCATATACACAATCCAACATCAAACACAGATCATGTATAACCCCGACTAATCGACTTATAGCGATTAGCCGACGTTCAATACATGCAAACATCACAGATATAACCAACATAGCCAAAGTGCAGTGAAGTTCGAAAAAAAATACGGAATTATAGGACCCCAAAAGTGAATTTCTGTTCTGGAAAATCTGGGTACATATAATACATCTGAAAAATCCCAAAATCCCACCAGAAGAACACTGCACGAAAAACGATGCAGAGAGGAAAATAAACTGCGGCGCTTCCGCGGCACATGCCTACCTAGTGCCGCGGAAGCGCGGCGGTTTAAGTGAATTAGTGCATCGTTTTTCTTGGCTGTTCAAACAAAACCCTGAGCCGAATTTACAAGTATAAAGTTTTTCATTTAGAGCAGAAAAAATTTCAACAGAAACTTAGGGTTTTGGTTTTTCCGGTTTTGCGATTTTTCGGTTTCGAACTTCCATACACTTCGCTACCAAGCTAGTTTAAGTTTAGTTAGGCTCTGATACCACTGTAAGTCCATATTGCGACCCCCGGTGCTTACGGGGAGGCGGAAACGGTATAAAAAACAAATTTTTATCGCAAAGAAGCAACATGGACTAAACAAGGTCGGGATCGTGTCTAAACTAAACTAGCAAACTTGCTAAAGAGAGTTAGCTACTATGGAAGATGGTTATACCTAAACTTGAACTCCTTCTTCTTTAAACCTTGTAGAGGTTGATGGTTCTCTTCTTGTCTCCTTCTTCCGTCGAAGATGGATCCACCTCGAAGGTTCGACCTTTGGGCTCTTCCTCGATCTTTGAGTGAACTAGGGTTTCCGGCTTGCTAAACCTTGAACCTAGAATGAGTAGAGAGTGACTAGGGGTTGCTTTTCTTTTTAAAGAGAAGGATTCTCAACACATGAGAAGGTTTCTCTTTTGCTAGAGGAAGAAGAAGATGAAGTGAGGAGAGAGAAGCTAAATGAGATAATGAGCTATGTTTTTCTTTCTTGCAACCATAATGCCAAAAGAAAAACAATTATCTAAATAATAATAATTCAAAATGAGAATAGTTGATGGCAATTTGGAATGACCACTACCATGCTTCATTTAATGAAATGTAAGCATGAATCAAGGAGGACTTTTTAAAGCATGATGGTGGTCAACATTCAACCATGGTCAACAAGTCAACCATGGTCTACTAGTCAACAAAATCAACCATAACATAATTCTCATTTAATTACTATTATTAATAGATAATTCATAAATCCATTAGGGTTTGGAAAATGATAACTGTCAACTGTGCATACGCACCCGTTCCGAAACCCTAATGAAATACCTCATCCTCCGCCTCAAGCAACTGTGCATACACACCTGCATTCTCGTTCCGAGGAACAAGAATACCAAGATATAAAAGCAACCCTAAAATATATACCAGTATCTGGCTCAAACCAGAGCCTGCCAGTATAATCCGTCCGGACTCCAAACGTGCACAAGTGCGCGGATGAGAACGAACCCTGTCGCAAAACCATGCGACCTCTACTCTGTTTTGCCCAGAGGCGAATACCCTCTGTGTGGGACTCTAAAGACTCGACACTACGCTGGCAGTGGGTTTAACCACAGACCGCAAGCGGCACTAGCTGTGCGTAACGGTCCCCAGGTAGATGCCGACAAGAAGGCTGACGAGGTGAAACCCCATCTGAACTCCTACTGAGTCTGAATGTGACATTCTCCGTACAGTCCGGTCTGTTCGTCTGATACATCGCATGTCGGGCCTAGGGGGCGGTAAAACGTCAGTCCCCCAATAGCGGTACAAGTCGTGTCGGAGTGAAGCCCAAAACACCCTGAGATAACACTGGAAACCTACCAGTATATCTCGCTTGCCCTGGCCAGGGACTACTCGTGTAATGGCTCTCCTAGACACAGCGCGATGTCAACCCCCAATACCGGGAGAGACGAATCCTGTCTAACCGTCACTGCCTCCAAGTGCTTCGGGACTGCACCCAACCACCACCTGTTTGCACGACTCCTTTGAGCCGTGGTAGGGTAGTGATCAAAGTGCAGTGGGAACACACTCGAGGCGAAGTGCCAGTGTCAAGTCAGCGGACTAAGCTGTACTCATGTCACCTGGGAACCGATAACTGACGATAGGTATAATACCAACCTGTCAGTTCCCGACGAGTCCTGTCCAGTGTACTCGTAACCCAACGAGCACCCGTATACTATCTCCAGTACGACGTACTGATGGCTGTGGGACAGACCATCTCCCACACTGGGATGAGAAGCGCATACGCTAGTCTACTCCGGAGTATCGATGCCCTGTCTCGATAGTCCTACGACTAGGGACCTATATAAGGATGTGCCTATAGATTACCCAGCCCCCACTAGTGTGACTGCCATCACAACGCTGGTAATCAAGCAAAGATCTTAAGGGCTCCACTAATGCGTATAAGTGATATACTGAAATAAACACAAGTACACATTGAAGTAGAAACAAACCAAGTAGCATACTACTATATTGAGCAAGATTGTTTATACAAGGTGAATATCCCAAGCTTCCATTAAGTAATATACAAACTAGTATGATACAGTAATGGCCTCTAGGGCATATACACTAACATCCCCTGCTGTTAATTTTCAGGCACATCAAATAATTTTTTTGACACGTTTAAAATTGAAAGAAACTTGAGGGGTCTGGGGTTTAGTTTTCGCGTTTTTCCGACGATCGAACTTCTAATTAGTTGCTAACAAGCTAGTAAAGGTTTAGTTTGTTCTGATACCACTGTAAGTCCATGTCACGCACCCCACGAGCTTGCGGGGAGGCAGAATATATGAAATACAATTATCAAAACTTCGTAACACGGACTTGAGCATACGGATCGTGTCTAAACCATTACTAGCAAAGTACGAAAGGTTTAACTACTCGGATTCGAAGTTATACCTCACGTTACATGTCATTCGGGTCTTCATCGTTGTCCTCCACACCTCGTAATCTCTTTGGAACGTCGGCACCTCAACGGCCTCCTCGAGTCAAAGGAGATCCACCCGAGAGCTCCTACTCCAAGCTTGACCTCTAACTTGAGGTAACTAGGTTACTCAAAGTGCTAATCTAAGCAACCTAGGGGATATAGAGTTGGATTAGGGATGTATTAGTCTTGCTAACCCTTGATCTCAAAACATAAAAGGTTAGGGTTAGGGTTTGAAGAGAGAGAGCTTGAGGAGAGAGAAGGTGAGAATGAGAATATCCTTTTGGATAAATGATATCATTTGTGTATATATGAAAGATAACATATAATTAAATGAATAACAAATACTGATATATCATCATGTTTCATTAATACACATAGTGATTCATCACATGAGTCATATAAATCCTAAATGAATCATTAACTACATGTATGAATCACACCATGAATCATTAATCCAATAAATGTAAATGCCACCTTACCCTCCAAGTCATCATCCTTCTAGAAGCTTCCCGACAAATTACGAGAACGCCCCTCCTATCCGTGAAAACACGGAAAAACTTTAGACTGTATAAATCCCATAATCCGATACTAGAATCTGGCTTAAACCAAAGCCGACTAGTAGAAACTGTCCGAACATCGTACGTGCGTAAAAACACGTATGCGTTCGAACCCTATCGTAAAACTATACAACCTCTATATCGTTTCGCCCGAAGCAGGGAAACTCTTTATGTGGGACTCTAAAGACTCGACACTACGCTGGCAGTGGGTTTAACCATAGACCGCAAGCGGCACTAGCTGTACGTAACGGTCCCCAGGTAGATGTCGATACGAAGGACGATGAGCAAACCCATCTGAACTCCTATTGGGCCTGATGTGACAATCTCCGTACAGTCCGGTCTGTTCGTCTAGGACTATCTCATATCGGGCCTAGGGGCGGCATGCGTCAGTCCCCTAATAGCGGTATAAGTCGTGTCGGAGCGTAGCACATTACACCTTGAGAAACTACTGGAAACCTACCAGTAAATCTCGCTTGCCCTAACTAGGGACTTTGCGTAATGGCTTTCTAACACAGTGGGATATCAACCACCAATACCGGGAGAGACGAATCCTGTCTAACCGCCACTGCCTCCAAGTGCTCGGGACTACACCCAACTGCTACCTGTTTGCATGACTCCTTTGAGCCGTGGTAGGGTAGCAATCTAAGAACAGTGGGACACACTCGAGGCGAAGTAGCAGTGTCAAGTCTGCGGATTATGCTGTACTCATGTCACCTGGGAACTTTTAACTGACGACGGGTATAATACCAACCAACAGTTCCCCGCGAGTCCTGTCCGGTGTACCCGTAACCCAAGGAGCACCTGTATACTATCACCAGTACGACGTACTGATGGCTATGGGACAGACCATCTCCCTAACTTGGATGAGAAGCATACACACTAGTCTACTCCGGAGTATCGATGCCCTGTCTCGATAATCCTATGACTAGGGACCTGTATACGATGTTGCTTATAGACTACCTAGCCCCTACTTGTGTGACTGCTATCACAACGCTGGTAATCAAGCAAAGATCCTAAGAGCTCTACTAATATGTATAAGCGATACGTTACAAGAAACATATGCACATATTAAAGTAGACACAAACCAAGTAGCATACTACCATTTTTAGAAAGACTGTCAATACAACTGTGAATATCCCAAGCTTCTATTAAATAATATACAAACTAGTATGATACAGTAATGGCCTTCTAGGGCATAAACACTATCAGCTTGGACATATACATGGAGGACTTTCTTGCTCGACATGATAGTATGCTATCTGGTTGCTTATTATCTTAACATGTGCACTGATTGTCTCTATATTATATGTTGATAAAGCCCTTAGGATGAGTACTTGACTACCAGGATTATGATGCAGATCATACTAGTGGGGACAGAGTAGTCGATAAGTAAATCCTTCAAATGTTCCTAGTCGTAGGTGTATTGAGACAGGGCATTGATATACCAGAGTAGACTAGCGTGTAGCTTCTCGACCAATGTAGATGGGCGATGGATGATCCTATATCCATTGGTGTTTGACATCAGAGATGGTATACGGGTGTTCGGTGGAGAGAGGGTACCGTGGACGGACTAGCCGAGAATTCCCAGATGGTATTATACCCCACGTCAGATGGCAGTTCTTTGGTGACACTGGGACAAGTTAGTCTGTAGACCCAAGATCGTCATAAAGTCTTGTGTGATTCCCAATGTGCTTTGATTTCCACCTTACCATGTTCAAGAGAACATGCAAAACGGTGGCTTTTGGGTACAGTCCCGAATCACATGGAGGCAATGAGCGATAGGAGGGGTTTCGTCTCTTCCGGTTTTGGGAGTTGATGTTGCGCAGTGCTCGATTGGTTATAACAGGAAGTCCCTGGCCAGGTCTGCTTCAAAGATATACTAGTAAGTGTTATCAGTAGTTTCTCGACCCGTTATGAGCCTCATATCGGCATGACTTATCGAGTTACTGGGGTCTGACGTTTACCACCCCTAGACGAGATATGCGACATATCCGACGAAGAGACCGGACTGTACAGTAGTGTTACTGATTGGATTCGCAGGAGTACGAGCAGGCTTGCTTGTTGATCTTCTGATCGCTCAATACCTTGGTGGCCATTACGTTTACAGACCGCTTGCGGCTTGTGGGTGTTTGATATGACCATCACCTACTGCCGGCGTATTGACGAGTCTTTAGAGTCCTATACAGAGGTTTCCTGGATTAAGCGAAACGGAGTAGGAGCACATATGTGATAAGTGCAGGACCGAGATTAATACGATATGTGATACCGTATTCTATTCTCGCGACATGTGACATAGATCGGTTATATGTGATATACCCGGGTTATTGAATCAAGTGTTGAATCGATAAGTTGTTGCATTTGATATTGGTCGGTTATATGTAATATAGCCGGATTATTAAATCAATTGTTGATTTAATAATTTAATGTATAATTATATATTTGATATATTAAATTACATTAACTAACATTAATTCACTTATGATTTCTTTTCTCACTTGGTTTTTGCACATTTTATATATTTGATATATGCAAGTGTACATTATATTGTGCCATGCTTGATGATACATGGACATGAATGTGTGTATGACTTATACCATGCTAGGGATTATCTAGGTTTTATTTATTTAAATTTATTCAAAAATGAGTTGGACTTTCTCATGGCAAGAAGCTTTGAGAAACTTATTGTTGCATTGACATAGTCTTCTATTTTTGTTTAGCTTAAGATATTTATAAACCCAACCATCATAGCTATGTTGGATATAGTGCCCTCTAAGTCAATTATTGGATCGCACGTACGTGATTGCAATGATTGAGAGAGGACCTATACCGATATAAAAGTCTTGCTCGAGACGATAGTATGCTATCTGGTTTGTCTTTATCATCATGATAGAGACCATAGGATTCTTGCTTGACTGCCAGCAGTATGATGGCGATCATATATGTGGGAGCTAGAGTCTATAAGCACATCCTTAAAGTGTCCATAGTCGTGGGAGTTTCGAGACAGGGCATCGATACTCCAGAGTAGACTAGTGTATACAATCGAGACCCCGACGAGGGGCGGTGGCCGGTCTCACAAGCTATTGGTGTCAGTTGGTTCACCTAAGATGTATACAGGTGCTCATTGAGTTATGAGTACACCGGACTGGACTCGCCGGGAACATGCTAAGTTGGTATTATACATATCGTCAGATAGCAGTTCCCAGGTGACATGTGTACAGGTTAGTTCATCGACCTGAGGTCGTCATTTGTCTCTTATGAGTTCCCACTGTTCTTTGATTTCTACCCTACCACAGCTCAAAGGAGTCGTGCAAACAGGTATTTTTTGGGTACAGTCCCGAGCCACATGGAGGCAGCGAGCAGATCGTCGGGGATTCGTCTCTCCCGGTATTGGGGGTGAGATTGTGCTGTGCTTAGGAGAGCCATTACACGAAATCCCTGGCCAGGGTAATCGAGATTTACTGGTAGGTATTCCAGTAGTATCTCAGGGTGTTCTGGGCTTCTCTCTTTGACACGACTTATACAGTTATTGGGGGTCTGACGTTTACCAGCCCCTAAGCCTTATATGCGATACTCATAGACGAATGGACCGGACTGTACAGATATTGTCACTGTCAGGCTCAGTAGGGTTTCTGGATGAGTTCGCTCGTCAGCTCCCCTTCCTTCAATACATAGGCAACCGTTACGTACAGCTAGTACCTCTGACGTGCTAGTAGTTATACCCAGGGCCAGTGTGTTGATGAGTCATTAGAGTCTCCCACAGACAGTTTCCCAAGTTCGGGTGAAACGTTGTAGAGGCCGTATGGTTTTATGGCAGTGTTCGGAAAATGCTCGTGCGTTTTCGCACGTGTCATTTTTCGGGCAGATAATACTAGTGGGCTTTGGTTTAAGCCGGATCCGAGTATTATACTGTGTAGATATAATAACTTTGTCTCAGTTGCATTTGTATTCGGTCGTAATACAAATGCGGGTATGTTTATACTGTTACGGGGTTGTCCTGAAATTCGTTTCAGGATCGCTTTTTGGATGTTTCCAGTTTCCAGTTTTCTATCGCCCGTATTAAACATTCGGTTTAATACGGATTTATCTTTTCTTCATGAGTGTGGAAGCTTCTAGATGAGGTGACTAGGTTTAGTGTGTCATCACTTTGCATTCATGATTTAATGACTCACTTGTTGCATTTAATGTTTTATGCAAGGTGGATTTTGCATTAACGAGGTTTTGTAATCTTTAAGATATTTCTTCTTGATATTATTCCTTATGATCACCCTCCTAGCTCCTACACTCACCTCCCCCCTCTTCATAAGTGGTCGGCCCCTTGTGGGAAAGGAGATGGTTGTTCATTTGATAAAAAGTGTATGAAATTAGCTTCATGGAAATTTCATAAGTTCATTTCTCATTTTCACCCGATCCAAAAGGCAACTTCATTAACCGTTCGTCCATCGCTTTGGACGTAACGAGACAAAATGTTCTACTCATTATCTACATCAATCTTGGTCATCTCTTTTAGCAAACTTGATGATCGAGTTGCCTCGGTTCAGAGACGGTAGCCCGTTTAAAGATCCGTCGACGTGGTGCCACCTCGACGACGAGACCGGAGATCGAGCGAGTTCGGATCAGCTGCAACAAAGCGTGGGATGACGGTTAAAGACCGATGGACTCGGATCGTTTGGTATAACAATTCTTCCCACTTTGTAATTTGTTAGTTTAGCTTTAATGGCAGACCCGGGTTATATTATGCGATAGCGCCAGTTTATAAAAGTTTTTGTTCCACAATTGGTGTCTGTTAGTCAGCCGGGGCGCTACCGTAGACTAACAGTGGTATCAGAGCCTCACCATTGAGCTTTACTAACTTGTGCTAACGCGTTTAAAATATCGATCGAACGGAATTTCAAAAACTACATTTTTCTGTACAAGAGTTTCTGTCGATTTTAAACTTGGTCTAAAAATTATTTTGAGCATCACAGAAAAATAAGCAGGCTTTTATAAGAATACTGGTGAAATTTGGTGGCCCAACTCAACAGTAACACCGCGGATCCGCCGCCATTTTGTGAGATTGGTACTCCAATTTTCTACAGTAGCTTCTACACAGTGAATTGTGGTTTCTGAAATGTTTCTTTTGGGCCCATATTTGGTTACTGTACAGCAGAAGTTCGTGGGGCCCACTTCGGGAAATTTTGTCGATCGAAATTTTAAACTTGTTAGTTTACAGTATTTACATTATATATTCGACCGTGAATGTCATTCGATCGGTAAATTGCGTCTAATTGCTATAGTTCTTTTAGATGGATTTGCGAACGTGATATTCGCGTTGATGTTCTGTGTTGTGCTGTAATGTTGCGGAAATGTCATGGTGGATAGCAGTGTGCAATGGTAGTGCTGTTTTGGATTTATTTGTACATTTGATATTGCGGGGCGAACGTCCGACTTGTGGACTGCCATCACTGTCTGTTTGTATATTATTCTTTTGGGGCACGACCGGGATGAGGTCGATGTACCCGTTGTATATATTTATTTCTGTACTAGGTTTACCCCGCGACGGAGTGCACGGATAGCCGGGTTTTGGAGGGCAACGGGTCCGTATCTCATGGCTTTGAGAGGTAGAGGGGCCTTACTCTAGAATTGGCAGACTATTCGCCGCACTCGTAGCGGGTACATGTTGACCTAAGGTAGGGTGCTCAAGTTACCGGATTCCGTGAAGTGCAGGGTGGTCCATTCATTTTGCTGTAGGGGGCTGCCTCGCTTCAGGTTTTGGCGGGTAACTTTCCACACCCGTACGGGTCTAGGTTTCATTGCACAGGCTATCCACACGACCAGGGGAACGTCGGGTTTCAGTAGCGGCTCTGTGAAACCTGGGGATCCCAGATTATCTGTATTGTTCTGTGATGCTTATTACTTTTCTGTAATATTGCATATTATCACGCCTGGAGCGATTATTGTATATTGGTATATATACTATTAGATGTTGTATATATTTTATACCCGCGCCAGTCCAGTCCCTGCTCTGTCGTTAGTTAAGTAACCTAACGGGTGATGACGGGACCCATTAACGAATGCGGATGGCATATACGTACATTTTATTTTCGTTCTTTTCTGGTGTGATCATTTGATAGGACTGCATTGATTCTTATCAATGCAAGGATAAAACAAACCTATATTTGATTTTGTTGGAACAAATTTTAAAAGGAGTTATTACAAAGACGTTTCCTTTTGTTTTGCATAGCGGTATTCAGTTAGAATATCCTGCACCTCATTTGACGAGGCAAGGGCCGAGATCCCTTCACCGGGAGTGACCCCTTGGGCAGAAGTTTACGTCAGGGTAATAACTTCAATATAGTCGATTACAAGTTGCTTTGCATCGCAGTATTCAGTTAGAATATCCTGCTCCTCATTCCACGAGGAAAGAGCCGAGATCCCTTCACTGGGAGTGACCTCTTTAGCAAAGGTTTTCGCCACTATATTTTTATAAAAAGCTATCAGGTTCCTTCAACGAGATCAAGTTCATTACGTTAAAGGTTTTTCGCCAAAAACCAGCCGCAACCCTCCGTCATTTCTTATGGATGGTCAGTAGTATTCAAGCTATGTTTTTTGGCCTACGTTAAGGCATAGTGTTTGGTAGTTGCTGGGGTATTCATTTGTTGCATAGATAGATGCATTAGTTTAGGACAGACGTATAGCCTTGTTGGCCTACGTCAAGGGCATGTAGGATGACTTAAATTAATCAGGACAACGACGGGAGTGTGATAACGTGAGTGGATACCGTCACGTTATCATGCGATGATAGTTGGATCCCGAATCCTACTGATGAGTTAGTTTACTCTTCGGGTGATCCCGACTAATTCTTCTTTCAGGTTTGGAGGAGAGTTTGAGATAACAGTGGGAGGTTTTCTAATTAGATAAAGTGAGAACCATTCTGATCTAGGTTAGAGTGCACGCAGAGTGTTTCTTTTCTCTCTCTCTCTCTCTCTTTGGCAGCGACCTTTGACTGACCTTAGACTATGACTCAGTGACCAAGTTGACCGAACCTTCTTAAAATATTGGTTTTTGGATTGTCAAAGTTGCATAAGTTATTGTCACTCCTTCTTTTACCCTTTGTATTTCTCAAAACAGCCCGTATTATTACGGACATCCACTTCCATTGGATAGATCCATCGTATGGTTATATACGAACTCGAAAGGACTTCTTCGAGGATGGATCCAGGTTCAGGAGAAATAGAATTGGTTTATTCAGTTGTCTTTTATTATCACCTTCTCTCAGGTTGCGAGGGCTCCTTGGTTTAGGAGTGTACACCTATTACACTTATTGGATAGTCTTCTTCCAAACCATAGGCAGGTGCCGAACGGTAGGGAATGAAGAAAACCAATTAGCCTAAGTAGGGTGTGCAGAAGGTAATATGTAAAGACAAGATAAAGGAATTAGAAAGAGGGCAAATTAAATTGCGACTACTAACATTCACGACCAAACCACGTATTTCATCGCCACTCCTACTTCACCTTTCATTTCTCCAGAACAACCCGTATCACTATGAACATCCAATTCCATTGGATAAATCCATCGTATGGTTATATACGAACTCGAAGGATATTTTTTTGAGGTTGGATTCTGGTTCAGGAGAAATAGGAATATGGTTTATTCAGTTATCTTTTATCATCACCTTCTCTCAAGTTGCGAGTACTCCTAGGATTAGGAGAGTACACCTATTATGCTTACTGGATAGTCTTCTTCCAGACCATAGGCAGGTGCCGAACGGTAGGGAAGGAAGAAAACCATTTAGCCTAACGAAGGTGTACAGAAGGTAACGACTAAAGACAAATAAAGGGATTTGGAGAGATGGCAAACAAATATAAAGTTAAAGTCATCAATTGGATTATGGAAGAGGCATTACTAAGAATACCAGGATACCCCTTCGAAACATTTTCATGTTTCAGTTACACTGTGCATTGTTAATTGTAAACTGATTTCCCAATTAAACCCTTGTTCCAGGGTATGTATTTACCAGGTATGCTTCTCACATCTGTATGGTTTTACAGATGATGTGTGGGAGTAAGTTATTAGGAATTAGGTGATCATCCTCATTATATCGGAATTCGTTGTAATTGGTGATATTTGAGGAAATCGCCTGGGGACAGTTTTCAACCTACGACGCACAGGTTTTGAGTTATTAAACTCAGCAGACTTATACAGAGTATTGTATGTTGTCCAGTGTCCATCAGGACAAAGTGGTTGGTCCTCGTACTATATTCTATTTACTTGTGACTTCTCTAGTTTTTAGATAAGTGTTTCGTAGAAATACAATGTCTAAGTATTGAGAAGTTTTGAGTATAGGAATAAAGTAGAGAACCAGGTGTCGTAAGTATCGGGATTCTTCAAAGAAATCGAAGATGCAGATTCTTGTGATTGGTATTCAGTTAATGGTTTTTGAGAAACTTGTTTTTCTTTCAGGTTACTCATAATTGGATATATTCCTAAGTTGAGTAATGCTGATTAGCCTCTCTCCATTAAGTTGATATGCTTTGGCGACAGCTACATGATTTGAATATGGTTCCAATTAAATATGTGCCAAAGTTTATATATTGGATATAGAATGGTTAATATCTTAACGATGTTAAGGTACGGTGAGTTGTCGAGCTTATGCTTAAAACCAGACACTGGATAACTCAAAGCACGTTTCTGTAACGACAGTTTGTGGGTTGACCCTGGCTTTGACGAGGGTTGATTTTCTACCATCTGGAAGATCAATAGTGATCTTGTTCTTGACTCGCCACAGTTTTAGTAAAATGGATTTTTTCACAAAAAGTAGTGGGAGTATGGTAGAACTGGAAGTAATTCCAGAACCGCAAACGATTACAGAAAATTTAATAGGACATATATATTCAATCAGGTTTGACATTCCATTAGCCACTCCGCAGATATGGTGGGTAACCTCAGACGCCCGAGAGGTACTCCGGTAGCCTCAAGGACGGTGACAGGGAGGTTCTTGTTTACCCAGACTTGACACTACTGTTGTTCCAGACTATGAGACCCGGAAGGAGAATATGTATAGCGTCGTTTTAAACTAGTTTTAGAAGTACACGTATATATTATTCTGCCAGAGGGTTGTTGTGGTCAGTGGGAGCAGCGGAAGCATAGTGGGCAAGTAGCTTATGTCTATTTATAGGCGTGAGCAGATATAGCAGAGATTAGATCATCTAATTTTGATGTAACAGTCATGGCTTTGACTTCATCAGAATAGGGGATGGATCTGTTAAGAAGGTAGTAGGGTGTGATGTCTTGGTATTTGGATGACATACATAGAGTAGGAAGTAAAATTCCTATACTACGATCGGTTGTACTGTGGTCGTCACACAGTTGTTTCTCCATAAAGGACATGGATATAATATCTGACATTCTGGTCACTAGATCTATGGTTTTAGATCTAGATTTGGGTAGTTTCCCAATGTGGGTACTTTGACAGTATTCTAATAGTATTTTAGAAAAAATGACTCCTGGCATGGTGGTGTACCTGCAGATGATGGAGTCACCCTCTCTAAAGGTGTCTTACAGACTGAAAAGAGAGGGATGTGCATGATTGGCAGATCACTTGCTTAGGCAATTGAGTCAATCGTGAAATGTCAAGTACCACAGCAGATGTTGTTTTTGCACTAGATGCGATAAGTTTATATTAATCCAATCCTGGAGAAACATAAGGAAGCAGTTTTATAACATGAATGGATGTTCTAAGGATTTAATAATGGCAGCCTCCTTGAGGAGACGGTTATCATTCCAGGCTTCCAAGGTGACCTGGATGACAGAGTGATAGTCAGAGTTATAGTTTTTCCTCTGATGAGGGACAGTATCATGGATAGGTGGTCCAAGAGGAAACTGTGGAAGGCATGGTGCGCGATACTGATTAGGTTCAGTTATCAATACTGTCTAAGAAGTTTGGATTTGGAGTTCATTTATGATCTAGGTCCCATCAGATATCCAGACATATTCTAAGACACCTATTACTCGATTCGGGAGATGGCTTTCTCCGCGAACTTGAGATTAAGAGAGATATAGAAAGAAATATCAGGGCGGATCCATTCACTGAGGCTATGAGCATGCGACATCGCAATAATAGCCTTAAGTGCAAGTGGGAGATTGTTGGATATAGTGCCCTCTAAGTCAATTATTGGATCGCAGGTACGTGATTGCAATGATTGAGAGAGGACCTATACCGATATAAAAGTCTTGCTCGAGACGATAGTATGCTATCTAGTTTGTCTTTATCATCATGATAGAGCCCATAAGATTCTTGCTTGACTGCCAGCAGTATGATGGCGATCATATATGTGGGAGCTGGAGTCTATAAGCACATCCTTAAAGTGTCCCTAGTCGTGGGAGTTTCGAGACAGGGCATCGATACTCCAGAGTAGACTAGTGTATACAATCGAGACCCCGACGAGGGGCGGTGGCCGGTCTCTCAAGCCATTGGTGTCAGTTGGTTCACCTAAGATGTATACAGGTGCTCATTGAGTTATGAGTACAACGGACTTGACTCGCCGGGAACATGCTAAGTTGGTATTATACATATCGTCAGATAGCAGTTCCCAGGTGACATGTGTACAGGTTAGTTCATCGACCTGAGGTCGTCATTTGTCTCGTGCGAGTTCCCACTGTGCTTTGATTTCTACCCTACCGCGGCTCAAAGGAGTCGTGCAAACAGATATTTTTTGGGTACAGTCCCGAGCCACATGGAGGCAGTGAGCAGATCGTCGGGGATTCGTCTCTCCCGGTATTGGGGGTGAGATCGCGCTATGTTTAGGATAGCCATTACACGAAATCCCTAGCCAGGGTAATCGAGATTTACTGGTAGGTATTCCAGTAGTATCTCAGGGTGTTCTGGGCTTCTTTCTTTGACACGACTTATACAGTTATTCGGGGTCTGACGTTTACCCGCCCCTAGGCCCTATATGCGATACTCATAGACGAATGGACCGGACTGTACGGATATTGTCATTGTCAGGCTCAGTAGGGTTTCTGGATGAGTTCGCTCGTCAGCTCCCCTTCCTTCAATATATAGGCAACCGTTACGTACAGCTAGTACCTCTGACATGCTAGTGGTTATACCCAGTACCAGTGTGTTGATGAGTCATTAGAGTCTCCCACAGACAGTTTCCCAAGTTCGGGCAAATCGTTGTAGAGGCCGTATGGTTTTATGGCAGGGTTCGGAAAATGCACTTGCGTTTTCGCACGTGTCATTTTTCGGGCAGATAATACTGGTGGGCTTTGGTTTAAGCCGGATCCGAGTATTATACTGTGTAGATATAATATCTTTTTCTCAGTTGCATTTGTATTCGGTCGTAATACAAATGCGGGTATGTTTATACTGTTACGGGGTTGTCCTGAAATTCGTTTCAGGATCGCTTTTTGGAAGTTGCCGTTTTCTAGTTTTCTATCGCCCGTATTAAACATTCGGTTTAATACGGATTTATCTTTTCTTCATGAGTGTGGAAGCTTCTAGAAGAGGTGACTAGGTTCAGTGTGTCATCACTTTGCATTAATGGTTTAATGACTCACTTGTTGCATTTAATGTTTTATGCAAGGTGGATTTTGCATTAATGAGGTTTTGTATTCATTAAGATATTTCTTCTTGATATTATTCCTTATGATCACCTTCCTAGCTCCTACACTCACCTCCCCCCTCTTCATAAGTGGTCGGCCCCTTGTGGGAAAGGAGATGGTTGTTTATTTGATAAAAAGTGTATGAAATTTGCTTCATGGAAATTTCATAAGTTCATTTCTCATTTTCACCCGATCCAGAAGGCAACTTCATTAACCGTTTGTCCATCGCTTTGGAAGTAACGAGACAAAATGTTCTATTTCATTCTCTACATCAATCTTGGTAATCTCTTTTAGAAAACTTGATGATCGAGTTGCCTCGGTTCAGAGGCGGGAGCCCGTTTAAAGATCCGTCGACGTGGTGCCACCTGGACGATGAGACCGGAGATCGAGCGAGTTCGGATCGGCTGCAACAAAGCGTGGGATGATGGTTAAAGACCGAAGGACTCGGATCGTTCGGTATAACAATTATACCCACTTTGTAGTTTTTTAGTTTAGCTTTAATGGCAGATCCGGGTTATAGTATGCGATAGCGCCAGTTTATAAAAGTTTTTGTTCCGCAATTGGCGTCTTTTTTACGGCCGGGGCGCTACCGTAGACTAACAAGCTAGCCATGGTTAACTCTCTACAACGGTTAGAGTGTGTCATATACTCACCATGGTTTATTTTCTCACTTCTTGAGTTCATTTACTTTTGCTCATTATTCATGTTCTTCTTCAGTGAGAAAAGCTTGCTAGCTTTTTGATAAGTGAGAAAATAATGTGAGAAAATGATTTCTAAAGTAAAAAAAATTCTTACTTCATCATCCTCTACTACTTGCCTTTTAGTATAGGGTGTTTGCTTCACTAATTTCATAATTAGTGAAGAGATAGCTTGGGTTAGTGTCTCCTCGACGTAGATCATCTTTGGTCTCGAAGACATCGATGCAAGCATGTTCGTTTCTTCATGGGAGCCTCTCTAGAGTCCGGAAGCTCATGATCGCAGCAAAGGGACGATTACACGGAGCTAATGAAGTGAAGGACCGGTCTACAATGGTTGTATTCCTTGTTCTCTTTTAGTTGTAAAGTGTTTTCATTTCATTCTGTCGGATTTCTAGTATACGATTCTAGGGTTAGGGTTAGCTAGAATGACAAATTTTTGAATTTGGTATGGACGATACCTCCCGAAACCTTGCTGCCGTGCTAGCCAACCCTGCAGTTCTAGCCTAGGTACACTTCGCGTGTCGTTTCGGTTTGGGATATGGATTTCTAAGCACTTCGATTCGGGTTTCTTATTGGATTTTAGTTTACTATACGACGTGCTTGAACTGTAGGTACCTTCGCGTAGGCTTCGGGATGACAAGAAAGTGCAAGGCTTCATCGACTTCGGAAAGCGAGGATCGAATGTGATTAGATGTATATCTACGGGGGAAGTCAGGTGGATGGCGTATAGCACCCTCGCAACCGTAGAATAGGATATTTCTATATTACTTATATATATTGATGTGATAAATGGATAATTAGCAAATAGGGTTTCTAGGAGACCTTAGGTTAGATTATGCATACTTGTAGGAAGGTATACTCTTAGTCTATCCTTACCTTAGTCATGAATCGTAGATTATGTGTTGTCACACACACGCGCACACACATACACTCGGTATATATATGTATGTGTATATGTGTGTATATATATGTGTGTGTGTGTGTTTATATATATATATATATATATAGATATATATATATATACAAATATATATATATACATATAAATATATATATATATATATACATATACACGTGAGATGTGGATATTATGTTATTGGATATGAGTCGATATGATCGGACATGATGTCGTGAGGTAATGATATTTAATCAAATGAGACCTCGTATATGATATGATATATTAAAGGATCGTTAGGCGTTATATACATACATGCGATAACATGTGACCTGATAATATAATAGAATATATGAGACCTTAGATCCGTACCCTTGATTATGATATAGTACGATGAATGATACCGTACGAATGATGATATTTGACCCGTACCCTCGATTTTGAGGATGCCGTATGATGGATCATAGCGTACGATATATATATATATATATATATATATATATATATATATATGATTGATCCGCGCTCTTGATCCGAGGATGTCGTACGATGGGTTATACCGTACGTGATGCTATGAGGCTAGATCACCGACTACAAGATATATCGACTCGGATATGTAAAGATTTCTACTTACTTTTGACTCGGTTATAGTTTAGCCTTCTAGTTTTGTTTCTTAATTACTTTGGTAGATGTTAGATTAGAGTTAGAGTCATGCCTATTTTTAAAACAAGCGAATCGTAGGTTTTTTCAAAGTGCAACCGAGGGATGCTACGGATTTTCAAATTGATATCTCTTTTCTCAAAACACCGTAGCCCCTACTTTTCTAAAAACAACAATTCGTACAATTTTAAATACGGTAATTGTATGGCTCATATATATATATATATATATATATATATATATGCATATTCTATAATGTTGCGTTTACTTTTCTGCATTGCTTATATCATTCTCATTGCATTGTATACTTATACCTATTCTTTCACTAATAGTCATAATCTCGTCTGCTAGGACACAAGCACCATTACCGATGATGTGTATGTTGCTCGTACACTTACTGGCCGGCTCACACACATCATCATCGGTAATTGCCATACCACGTACAAATTAGAGAACCGTTATTTCACTTGTTTATCCTGATAGCTAGTAGTTTAAATATATTGTTAGTATTCTTGCTCTCACATGCTAGTTTAGACATTCAAATTTCTTACTTAGATGCCGTATGTATTCATATATACTTTCTATTTATGCACCGTTGAAGGGATTTATTCAGATATTCATTGTTCAGTATCAGCTCATGATTTTGAGATTCCGATTTTCATGAGATTTCTGGATTTGGGGAACCGCATGTGAAATTGAAAGCTATGCTCCTTTTAAAAGAAACTTGCGTTTTCCCCTTGTTATGATGTGTGGCGTCCACCATGAGATTTCTTGGTTATGGACCATATATGATATATGGTTACCCGACTCGAGAAGTGAGGCGACACCGACTATGGGTACATGGTGAACCCGGTGCGGTACCCCGGGGCATGAAGGCCGTATAGAGATTGAGACGTTGAGCCCGATAGGGGAGCACTACTGAACGGTGATAGTTTGGCACGGTTGATATCCGAAGGTTACCGACCGTAGTCGTGAGATCAGATGATATGGCCCATCTGGAATGACGGAGCCCGAGATATATGAGGATTATGTGTCGCTGATGGACACGGTTTTCATGATGTTTTCGAGTGCCGATGCTTGGCACTCAACTCTTACCATGATTTTGTATGTCGATGCTGGACACACCCATTTGATGATGCATTCATACATAATTTACTTGTCATGTAGTTACTGTTAGTTATATGTATGCCCTAGAGGCCATTGCTATACATAGGATGTATATTGTAGTGGATGCTTGGACATATATAGGGAGGACTTTCTTGCTCGATATGATAGTATGCTATCTGGTTGCTCTTTACCTTAACGTGTACACTGATTGTCTCTCTGTTACATGTTGGTAAAGCCCTTAGGATGTGTACTTGACTACCTGGACAATGATGCGGATCATACTAGTGGGGACATGGTAGTCCATAAGTACATCCTTCAAGGTCCCTAGTTGTGGGTGTATCGAGACGGGGCATCGATATACAAGAGTAGACTAGCGTATACCTTCTCGGCCTATATAGATGGGCGATGGATGATCCCATATCCATTGGTGTTTGACATCAGAGATGATATACGGGTGCTCAGTGGAGACTGGGTACACTGGACGGACTCGCCGAGAACTCCCAGATGGTATTATACCTTACGTCAGATGGCAGTTCTCTGGTGACACTGGTACAAGTTAGTCTGTAGACCCGAGATCGTCATAGAGTCGTGTGTGATTCCTACTGTGCTTCAATTTCCACCTTACCACGTCCAAGAGGGCGTGCAATATGGTGGCTTTTAGGTACAGTACCGAATCACATGGAGGCAATGAGCGATAGGAGGGGATTCGTCTCTCCTGGTATAGGGAGTTGATGTTGCGCTGTGTTCGATTGGCTATAACCGGAAATCCCTGGCCAAGGTTGCTGAGATTTACTGGTAAGTGTTACCAGTAGTTTCTCGAACAGTTATAGACCTCATATCGACACGACTTATCGAGCTATTGGGGTCTGACGTTTACCACCCCTAGGCGAGATATGCGACATATCAGACGAACAGACCGGACTGTACGGTAAGTGTTGTTACTGGTTGGATTCATAGGAGTGTGAGCGGGCTTGCTCGTCGATCTTCTGATCGCTCAATACCCGGGTGGCAGTTACGTTTAACAGACCGCTTGCGGCTTGTGGGTGTTTGATATGATCATCACCTGCTGCCGGCGTATTGACGAGTCTTTAGAGTCCTACACAGAGGTTTCCTGGCTCAAGGGAAACGAAATAGGAGCATATATGAGATATGTGCGGGACCGAGAATAATACGTGTATGTGATACCGTATTCTATTCTCGCGATGAATGTATCGATTGGTTGTATGCGATATAACCTAGTTATCGAATCAAGGATTAATTCGATAAGTCGATACATTGGTTATTAGTCGGTTATATTGTTAGTTATATGTATGCCCTAGGGCCATTACTGTACATTGGATGTATATTGTAGTGGATGCTGGGACATATATAGGTAGGACTTTCTTGCTCGACATGATAGTATGCTATTTGGTTGCTCTTTATCTTATCATATATATTTTCTGTCTCTCTGATTACATGTTGATAAAGCCCTTAGGATGTGTACTCGACTTCCAGGACTATGATGCAGATCATACTAGTAGGGCCTGGGTGGTCAATGAGTACATCCTTCAATGTTCCTAGTCGTGGGAATATCGAGACGGGGCATCGATATTCCAGAGTAGACTAGCGTATATCTTCTCGACCCATGTGATGGGCGATGGATGATCCTATATCCATTGGTGTTTGACATCAGAGATGGTATGCGGGTGCTCAGTGGAGACTGGGTACACTGAACGGACTCGCCGAGAACTCCCAGATGGTATTATACCTCACGTCAGATGGCAGTTCTCTGGTGACACTGGTACAGCTTAGTCTGTTGACCCGAGATCGTCATAGAGTCTTGTGTGTCTCCCACTATGCTTTGATTTCCACCCTACCACGGCTCTTCTGAGTCGTGTAAACAGGTGGTTTTTGGGTACAGTCCCGATTCACATAGAGGCAATGAGCGATAGGAGGGGATTCGTCTCTCCCGGTATTGGGGGTTGATGTTGCGCTATGCTCGACTGGCCATAAAAGGAAATCCCGGGCCAGGGTTGCAGTGATATACTGGTAAGAGTTATCAGTAGTTTCACGATTGTTATGGAGCTCATGTCAGCATGACTTGTCAAGCTATTGGGGTCTGACGTTCACCACCCCTAGGTGAGATATGCGACATATCAGACGAACAGACCGGACTGTACGGTAAGTGTTACTGGTTGGATTCACAGGAGTGTGAGCGGGCTTGCTCGTCGATCTTCTGATCGCTCAATACCCGGGTGGCCGTTACGTTTAGCAGACCGCTTGCGGCTTGTGGATGTTTGATATGATCATCATCTGCTGCAGGCGTATTGACGAGTCTTTAGAGTCCTACACAGATCTTTCCTGGCTCAAGAGAAACGAAATAGAAGCGCATATGAGATATGTGCGGGACCGAGAATAATGCGTATATGTGATACCCTATTCTATACTCGCGATGAATGTATCGAATGGTTGTATGCGATATAACCTAGTTATCGAATCGTTGATTCGATAAGCCGATACATTGGATACTAGTCGGTTATATGTGATATGACCGGATCGTTAAATCAAGTATTGATTTAATGATTTAATGCATAATTATATATTTGAAATATTACTTTGCATTAACTAGTATTGGTTCACTTAAATTGGATTTTTTCACTTGATGTACACAAGTTGTATATGTGATATACTTTTGTGCACAAGATTGTATCATGTTTGATGATACATGAATGTTAGTGTGTATGTTTAGATTAAACCATGGTTATGTGATGGTTAGGGTTTTGTTTTTCTTATCTATTTATTTATTTATTTTGGCAAAAGATTAAAGGGAAAATGGTGGCTTTCTTTGTTTGTTATCGAAGCTTCTTGAAGCTTGGACCAAGTGACCATTTTGTCTTCATGCTTAACCCTAACCCTTCCAACTAACCATGGTCTATTCTCTACACCTAATCATGATTGCCATATGATAAGTATTGATTTTATTTTCTATTTTATAATAGCTTATCATATTCATCTTCATCTTCTTCTTCATCTTGAACAAGAAGAAAACAATGCCACCATCAATGGCAACTTGAGAATAAGAGTGAGAAATCCAATTCTAAAGTGAACCCACTTCCTATTTCTTCATCCTCTACCTCTTGCCAAGTAGTATAGAATGTTTTCTTCACATGTTTCATGACTTGGTGAAGTGGGAGCTTGATCTAGTGATGCCTCGACGTAGATCATCTTCGGCATCGTCATCGATGACCTAGCCCGCTTTTTCTCCGATGAAGCCGACGCTAGAGCCCAAGATCCGATTTGTACAGCGAGGAGACTTCATCGCGGAGACATGGAGGTGGAGGACCGGATCTACAAAGGTTGTAGCCAGTTCCCTTTAGATAAATTCTTTTATTTGCATCGCATCACCTCATTATCTAGTTAACGATCCGTATTATGGTTTGTAGGCATAAGGAAATTTTTGAATTGAGCATGTTTGATCACTTGTGAGACTTCATTAGTGTGCCTAGGAACCCTACAGTTGCATCAGAGCCTAGCTAGAGCCTTAGGCAATGCGTAGACGGAGTTAGAAGTCCGATCGACCCAAAACCCCGACTTTAAAATGCTCTCTGGACAATTCTGTAAAATGTGGATTTTTGTAGATTAAAAATATGCAGAAACCTCAGTGAAATATTATAAGAATTACTGTTTAAAACGGGGGCTCTGAATCGTTCATAGTGCGGTGGAACCGCCGCATATGCATGCCTAATGCGGCGGTTCCGCGGCAAGTTGGTCTCCTCTGGCACATTTTTCTGCACAGTAATTCTTATAGTTTATTGTTGGTGTTTTGGGAATTTTTTAATATTTATTCCAGAGTTTTATTTTCTGGGTTGTATTGGGAACTCGGTGTATCGATCGGATTGTCTAATTCTGTCTGTGTGCTTTTCCGGATAATCTTAGAATATGTTAAAAAGTTCGACCGGATATAAATACCCATTTTTTCCCCTGCCTGGAAATTTTCAATTGTTGGATTTTTCCGTAGTTTAACGACGTTCTAAGTAGTGCAAGTAACGCGATGGTCCCTCTAGAAGACAACAAACCTTAACTCGATTATGTGACCGTCTTGAACTGCCCTTTAAACCTTCGGGTTTGGGGCAGTACGGCGTGCCACATGTGAGGCGTTGGCTTGACCCTTCTACGGCTGGACCGTTGGTACTGAGGCACGAACTGAATGCTGTTACACTTATTTCATGTATTGAGCTGTATCGAGAAAACTTGGGTGTTCGATTGTTCGATCGAAAAGTTTAGCATTTTCTATTTATACGGAATGTGATACAATAATTAGAATTCACAAGTAGTTATGTGATAACTGAATGAATGTTATAAACATAGCACTTTAGTCTCACTTGATCGGTTGCCACGGAATTTTGATGTGATCAAAAGTCCGTCGCAATCACATAGCGTACGTGGATACTCGCCGGATAAACTTAATAGACAGCCTCACTCCATAGCCCTGACCAAGTGACTGTAGGAGAACCCCGTCGCCGAAAGAATCCGTTCGGGTGCTCGCGGTAGCAGTGTTCCGCCTTGATGCACTTCGTCGACGGCATCGGGGGTGCGGCCGTCTAATAAAGTTTGCGACGAGCATTCGATCAGAATGTCGGGAATCCTGTTGAATTGCCCGACTTGATATTGAAAAGAGTTTTCGATAATGAGACTAAAATGCGGGGTTTATAATTGTTAGGCATGCGATGTCTAAAGTAATTCATTTGGTCAGGCATGCGATGTCTGAGAAGGTTGCGGATTCCAACTGTTGTAGTTTTACACTTTCTTTTCCGTGACCGTAAGTGTAATATGTGATATCACCGGTTTCGTTGCTATATGTCAACGACAATTAGGATGCGCATATTTACTTACGTTGATGACATGTGATGTTATGTGTTGCTGGATATGTTATATTGGATCGTCGTGTTTGAATAGCCGGGGGGTTCTATGTGAGATGAGTGTTTTTCATTTTCATTCATGTAAAAACTTGTATGTAATATTCTTTTATTGGGGCACTTCCAGGTTGCGTAAGTTGTCACCGTTGATGTATATTATTTACTTTTCTGCACTAGGATAGACCCAAGGAGGGGAGCACAAGTAACCGGATTCTAGGGTCCAGTGGGAGACCATCTCGAGGAGTCGAGTCCGGGTCTCCTAACCCTAGAATTGGTAGGGTTGCTTGCCGCTCTCGTAGGGGTCTAGGGGTGTGGGATTGGCTATTCATCACGACCGTGGAATCCGTGTTTTATACTGGCTCGTATTGAAAACACGGACGTCCTAGTATATCCAATATTTCGTACGATATTTTCTGCTGCGTTATCTGTAATGTGATCATGTGATGTTCTGTGACAGATATTTTATATAGTATATATGATATATTATATAAACGTTGCTTATGTTTTACACCCGCGCTAGCCCTGCCCCGCTCTGCCGTTAGTTACCTAACCTAACGGTGCAGACAGGACATCGAGGCGAATGCGGATGGCATAAGCGTACGTTATATTTATCTGTGATGTTTAGGTGGAATTAAATGATGGGATATTCATTAATGAGATTAATGAATGAAAATAAACCTAATTGATGTTGTGGAATCGAATTTCAAAATAAAAACAGGTAGCTACAGTTCTTGCTTTGCATCGCGGTGTTCATTATAGAACATCCTGCACCTTATTCGATGAAGAAAGGACCGAGATCCCTTCACCAGGAGTGACTCCTTTAGCAATAACTGGCAGATGCTACAACCCTCGGTTTGTCTTTGATCGCTTCTATAGTTTCCGCTTTGCACAGTGATATATATGATATATCCCGCACCTCATTCGACGAAGAAAGGGCCGACGATCCCTTCACCGGGAGTGACCCCTTTAGCAAAACTAGAAAAGCCTCGAAAACATTCCATTTAAAAACCATTTGATTCCGCAACGAGATCAAGTTCAAAGCGTTAAAGGTTTTCATAAAAAACCATTCGCAACCCTCCATCATTTTAGGAAGTAGAGTACTTAGTATTCGTGCTGTGTTTGTTGACCATAGTCAAGGCACAGAGTACGGTAGCTAAGTGATGTCTTCCTACACCGCATATGATGCGATTAGTTAGGACAGTCGCGTGACTTTGTTGACCTTAGTTAAGGGTCATGTGGGTGGGTCTAATTAATCACGAAATGACGGGTAGTACTTGACTAGTACTTATGATTTGTTGACCATTGTTAAGGTCATAGGTGCTAGGGGTAAAATCCTTTATCGGGAGTTTCAAGTGTTGAGATTTGCAATGAGATTGCATACCTTCTATATGATAGTTGGATCCCGATACCCACTGCGAGTAATTGTTACTCCTGGGAGAGTTTTGCGCTTTGCAATTAGCCGATCAAGTAGGTGTCTAGAAAGGTGTCAACGGGGTTACGCCTCTGGGAAAACGAGGTTTACTGTAATTATGTCCGTGCGAAAGCACGGGGAACCTCCCTCAAAGTACCAACACTGGCCTGGCTGAAAGATTGGCGAACTTGTAGAGTGTAATTAATCCCGGCTAGTCTTTCCTTTTAGGGTTTGAAGGAAGATTTGATAAAAACAGTGGGAGCCATCCTGATTAAATAAAGTATATAACCAATCTAATCTTGCAAGAGCGCACGCTGAGTGTTTTCTTCTCTCTCTCTCCTGGCAGCGACCATATCACGCCTTAATCAAGATAATAAAATGGATGTATTGACCGAACCCGCTTGTTATACTGAGCTGGGGAACGTTGGTCCCGCTCTAACTTATAATCGTTATAAGACAGAGCAGGAAATAAGGGGAATACCAGAATTCCTATGCCGCCCAAACGAAGAAAGTGCATATGATGCATCTCCTTCGGGTGTGTTCATTATAAAGAACTGTTACTCAGTATCCTCTGAATCCTGGGTATTCGATACCGGATCAGGATCCCAGATATGTAATCTGTTACATAGGGCTACAAAAGGGTAGAAAAACTGAGAAAGAGTGATAAGTTTCATGAGACAGAAAACGGGGCAAGTGTTGCAACCAAGTCTGTTGGTCACTATCACCCTGTATTACGAATGCATTGATTCTGAACAAATGCTATTAGATACCGAACCAGATATACAAAATCATATCAGTCTCTTTATTAGTAAAGAAAGGATATAATTTTGTATTGATGGATAATGTTTTGAACACTTCCTATATCAAAAGTTGATCGGTTCAGGCACGTTATCTAAAAGTATTGACGTTCTAAATCAAACTACAGTTTCTAGTATACAGAACACACACAAGAGGAAAAGTTCAGAAATGAACGAATCATTCTTGAGGCATTGTAGACTAGATCATATCAATGCGACCCGACTGGCTGAAGTTACATTTTAGATGCATATTTAAATCAGTTTGAATTTACATCTTGTGAAACTTGCCAGTCATGTCACAAAGATAAGATGACCATAGCTCTGTTTATTGGAAACAGAGGAAGAGTTAGTAAACTCTTGGGACTGATACATGATGATGTATGTAAGGTCTCCTGTCTATACATGCCAGGACTGGTTCTTTATACTTCATTATATTCTCTGATAATCTCTCAAGATTCAGTCGTATGTTCCTGTTGAAACATAAGTCTGAAGCTTTTGAGGTATTCACAGAATATAAGTTGAAAGTAGAGAACCAAAATAAGGGTATAAGTATTATGTCCTATGATGAGATCAGGGAGTAGAATACTTGTGCACGGAAATCCTGGTCTATTATAAAGGAGAATGAGATTCTCTCTCAGCATTACTCCTCCGCATACACCATAGCACGATGGTATATCGAGGCGGAGCAATCACACCCTATATGATAAGGTGTGCTCTATGATGAGTACTACTGAGTTACCTGTTTCCTTTTTGGGAGTTATGCGCTTGAGAAGCTGCATACCTATTGAATAGGGTTCCAATCAAATCAGTTGCCTACCGCTTCAAATATGATATGGAAAGGGAAGAGCCCATGTCTTAAGCTAGTTAAGATTTGGGGTTGACCAGCCTATGTCTAAAAGCAAAATCCGGACAAGCTCGAGGCAAGGTCTGTAATGTAGAACTGGAAAGGTTCCAGCTATACAAACTACAGCAGGCAATTTGGTAGAACCAAAGGATTCAGTAGATTCCAACGAACCTCAGCCTCTCCACCGATCTAGTAGGGTTCCTCACCCACCTGAGAGATACTTCGGTTTCTCGATGACAGTGGGAGCAAGGATTGCATCATGAGATGATGACCCAACTAGATTCGAGCAGGCCATCAAGAGTAGGGACTCTGTAAGAATGGCTGGATGCTTAGCGATCTGAGATGGAATCCATGTACACCAACAAAGTATGGACTTTAGTTGCGATATCTGAAGGGTTAAATCCCCATCGGGAGCAAGTATATCTTGAGAAGATTACTTGGTGTAAAAAGTTGAGACTTTCAAAGCTAGACTTGTTAAAGGTTTTTGTCATCGACCAGACACGGATAATGATGAAACCTTTTCTAGGGAATATGCTTAAGTCTATCCAGATCCTACTTGCCATGGCTACATACCATAACTACGATATCTGGTGGTTGGGTGCCATGACTACTTTTCTAAATAATGATTTAGAAGAGAACGTCTATAAGAACACAGCCAGAGGGCTTCGTAAACAGTGGGAGCAGCGGAAACGTGTGCAAGATGTTTTATGTGATAAAGCAGGCATCGCGGAGTTGGAACATCTGTTTTGATGAATTAGTCAAACAGTTTGACATCATCAAAATAGTAGATGAACCTTGTATAAACAAAAAGGTAGTAGGGAGTATGGTGACGATCCTCGTAGAGTACGTGGATGACATACTCTTGTTAGGGAAGGAGTTTCCTATGCTACGCTCGATCAATCTCCGCTTATCACAATGATTTTCCATATAGGATCAAAGTGATACCTACTAAATCCTATGCTTTGGATCTATGAGTAGATCTAAATAGATTTTAGGCTTCTCACTAGCTATAGTGAGATAGTATCAGTTGATCCTGGGGAGAATCACAGGAAGTGTTCCAGGGTGATAAAGACGACTGAATGTCAGTCACATGCATTGTCTTTACCCTCAGTAAAGGGACGGTATGTTGGAAAAGTTCCAAGCTAGATACCGTGGCAAACTAGACGATAAAGGCTGATAACATCGCTATTAATAATACTACCAAAGAGGCAGTTTGGGTGTATATTGGTTCATAAGATGAACTAGGTTCCTACCATTGTATGACAATGGAACTATGGTTTTGGCCAAGGAACCCTGGTCCCATCAGTGATCCAGACATATTCTGAGGCAGCATCACCTGATCATGGAGATAGTTGATCTCCAGGGTGATCAAGGTTAGGAGAGTAGACTCAGAGGACAACACGGCGGATCCACTCACCAAGGCCTTTTCCCAAAGGGAGACTTTTAAGGGGATGGTTGAGTATTAGATACTACAACTACTGCTACAGATAGCCCTAGTGCAAGTGGGAGATTGTTAGTTATATGTATGCCCTAGAGGCCATTACTGTACATTGGATGTATATTGTAGTGGATGCTGGGACATATATAGGTAGGACTTTCTTGCTCGACATGATAGTATGCTATCTGGTTGCTCTTTATCTTAACATGTATATTTTCTGTCTCTCTGATTACATGTTGATAAAGCCCTTAGGATGTGTACTCGACTTCCAGGACTATGATGCAGATCATACTAGTGGGGCCTGGGTAGTCAATGAGTACATCCTTCAATGTTCCTAGTCGTGGGAATATCGAGACGGGGCATCGATATTCCAGAGTAGACTAGCGTATATCTTCTCGACCCATGTGATGGGCGATGGATGATCCCATATCCATTGGTGTTTGACATTAGAGATGGTATGCGGGTGCTCAGTGGAGACTGGGTACACTGAACGGACTCGCCGAGAACTCCCAGATGGTATTATACCTCACGTCAGATGGCAGTTCTCTGGTGACACTGGTACAGCTTAGTCTGTTGACCCGAGATCGTCATAGAGTCTTGTGTGTCCCCCACTGTGCTTTGATTTCCACCCTACCACGGCTCTACTGAGTCGTGCAAACAGGTGGTTTTTGGGTACAGTCCCGTTTCACATGGAGGCAATAAGCGATAGGAGGGGATTCGTCTCTCCCGGTATTGGGGGTTGATGTTGCGCTATGCTCGACTGGCCATAACAGGAAATCCCTGGCCAGGGTTGCAGTGATATACTGGTAAGAGTTATCAGTAGTTTCACGATTGTTATGGACCTCATGTCAGCATGACTTGTCAAGCTATTGGGGTCTGACGTTCACCACCCCTAGGTGAGATATGCGACATATCAGACGAACAGACCGGACTGTACGGTAAGTGTTACTGGTTGGATTCACAGGAGTGTGAGCGGGCTTGCTCGTCGATCTTCTGATCGCTCAATACCCGGGTGGCCGTTACGTTTAGCAGACCGCTTGCGGCTTGTGGATGTTTGATATGATCATCATCTGCTGCCGGCGTATTGACGAGTCTTTAGAGTCCTACACAGAGGTTTCCTGGCTCAAGCAAAACGAAATAGGAGCGCATATGAGATATGTGAGGGACCGAGAATAATGAGTGTATGTGATACCGTATTCTATTCTCGCGATGAATGTATCGAATGGTTGTATGTGATATAACCTAGTTATCGAATCGTTGATTCGATAAGCCGATACATTGGATACTAGTCGGTTATATGAGATATGACCGGATCGTTAAATCAAGTATTGATTTAATGATTTAATGCATAATTATATATTTGATATATTACTTTGCATTAACTATTATTGGTTCACTTAAATTGGATTTTCTCACTTGATGTACACAAGTTGTATATGTGATATACTTTTGTGCATAAGCTTGTATCATGTTTGATGATACATGAATGTTAGTGTGTATGTTTCGATTAAACCATGGTTATGTGATGGTTAGGGTTTTCTTTTTCTTATCTATTTATTTATTTATTTTGGCAAAAGATTAAAGAGAAAATGGTGGCTTTCTTTGTTTGTTATCGAAGCTTCTTGAAGCTTTGACCAAGTGACCATTTTGTCTTCATGCTTAACCCTAACCCTTCCAACTAACCATGGTCTATTCTCTACACCTAATCATGATTGCCATATGATAAGTATTGATTTTATTTTCTATTTTATAATAACTTATCATATTCATCTTCATCTTCTTCTTCATCTTGAACAAGAAGAAAACAATGCCACCATCAATGGCAACTTGAGAATAAGAGTGAGAAATCCAATTCTAAAGTGAACCCACTTTCTATTTCTTCATCCTCTACGTCTTGCCAAGTAGTATAGGGTGTTTTCTTCACAAGTTTCATGACTTGGTGAAGTGGGAGCTTGATCTAGTGATGCCTCGACGTAGATCATCTTCGGCATCATCGTCGATGACCTAGCCCGCTTTTTCTCCGATGAAGCCGACGCTAGAGCCCAAGATCCGATTTGTACAGCGAGGAGACTTCATCGCGGAGCCATGGAGGTGGAGGACCGGATCTACAAAGGTTGTAGCCACTTCCCTTTAGATAAATTCTTTTATTTGCATCGCATCGCCTCATTATCTAGTTAACGATCCGTATTAGGGCTTGTAGGCATAAGGAAATTTTTGAATTGAGCATGTTTGATCACTTGTGAGACTTCATTAGTGTGCCTAGGAACCCTACACATATGCGATATGACCAGATCGTTAAATCAAGTGTTGATTTAATGATTTAATGTATAATTATATATTTGATATATTACTTTACATTAACTTGTATTTGTTCACTTAAGATGGATTTTCTCACTTGATGTGCACATTATATATATGATATAGTTTTGTGCACTAGTTTGTATCATGTTTGATGATACATGCAAACTTGGGTGTGTATGATTAAAACATGGTTATGTTAATGGTTAGGGTTATGATTTACTTATTTATTTATTCTCTTTATTCTTTTTGGCAAAGGAAAATGAAATGGTGGCTTGCTTTGTCTTTTGTTGAAGCTTCATGAAGCTTTGAAGAAGTAACCATTTTGTTTCTTTCCTTTAACCTAACCATTCAACTTAACCCTAGTTTATTCTCTACACTCACCCATGGTTACAAAATGATAACCATCACTTGATTTTTATTATTGATTATTATTCTTTTTTATCCTCCTTCCTCATCATCTGCTGCCGGCGTATTGACGAGTCTTTAGAGTCCTACACAGAGGTTTCCTGGCTCAAGCGAAACGAAATAGGAGCGCATATGAGATATGTGCGGGACCGAGAATAATGCGTGTATGTGATACCGTATTCCATTCTCGCGATGAATGTATCGAATGGTTGTATGCGATATAACCTAGTTATCGAATCAAGGATTGATTCGATAAATCGATACATTGGATATTATCCGGTTATATGCGATATGACCGGATCGTTAAATCAAGTGTTGATTTAATGATTTAATGTATAATTATATATTTGATATATTATTTTGCATTAACTAATATTGGTTCATTTTAGATGGATTTTCTCACTCGGATGTGCGCATTATATATGTGATATGATTTTGTGCATTTGCTTGTATCATGTTTGATGATACATGCTTTATGGTTTGTGTAAAGATTAAACCATGGTTATTTAAATGGTTAGGGTTTTGTTTTTCATATCTATTTATTCATTTATTTATTTATTTTCTTTTTGGAAAAAGAAATGAGAAGAATGGTGGCTTTCTTTGTTTGTAGTTGAAGATTCATGAACCTTTGACTTTGTCCACCATTCTTATCTCATGCTTAACCTAACCATTTGATTTAACCCTAGTTCAATCTCTACACTTGACCATGGTTTAAGTTATGATAAGTTTTGTTTTTTTTTCTTTTCAATTTTAATTAACTTATCATAACTATTTCCTTCTTCTTCTTCATTTCTTCAAGTGAAGAAAGCTTGCCTCCATCAATGGCAAGTGATGCAAAAGAGTGTGAAATCCAATTCTAAAGTTAACCCACTTCCTATTTCTTCATCCTCTACCTCTTGCCAAGTAGTAGAGTGTGTATTCTTCACAAGTTTCTTGACTTGGTGAAGTCGGAGCTTGATTTAGCGATGCCTCGACGTAGATCATCTTCGGCATGGACATCGACGACCTAGCTTGCCCATTCTCCGACGAAGCCGACGCTAGAGCCCGGATTTGATTTGGACAGCGGAGAGGACTTCGTTGCGGAGCTATGGAGGTGGAGCACCGGATCTACAAAGGTTGTATTTCCGTATTCCCTTAGTTAAGTGTTAACTAGTTCTTTTTCGCCTAGACATCTAGTTATCGATCCGTAGTCGGGTCTCTCGGCACCGTGTAAATTTTGATTTGGCATGTTTGATGCCTTGTGAGACCTCATTAGGGTGCTTAGGAACCCTACAGTGGTATCAGAGCCTAGCTAGAGCCTTAGGCGAAGTCCAGACGGAGTTTGAAGTCCGAACGAACCCGAAAACCCATTTCTAACATGCTCTCTGTCCTTTTTTGAAAACAGTGAGTTTTTCCAAATTAAAAATTGCTAAAAATTCAGCAGGGAAAAATAAGATTTACGGTGCAAAAAGTTTCTGGTGAACAGTAAATTTCGCGGCGGATCAGCGGCAGAAGCATGGCTTCTGCGGCTGATCAGCGGCCACTTGATGACGTCAGCCCTGTTCCTTTGCACAGTAATTCCTAGTTCAAAGAGCTGAGTTTTATGGGAATTTTTAATATTTATTCAAGAGTTGAATTTTTCTGCAGTTGATTTGGGGATTCGGTGTTTCGATCGGAGTATCAAATTTTGTCTGTGTGGCTTTCCGGATAAATTTTAGAATATGTTAAAAAGTTCGACCGGATATAAATACCCAATTTTTCCCCTGTCGGGAAATTTCCAAGTGTTGGATTTTTCCGTAGTTTAACGACGTTCTAAGTAGTGCAAGTAACGCGATGGTCCCTCTAGAAGACAACAAACCTTAACTCGATTATGTGACCGTCTTGAACTGCCCTTTGAACCTTCGGGATTGGGGCAGTACGGCGTGCCACATGTGAGGCGTTGGCTTGACCCTTCTACGGCTGGACCGTCGGTACTGAGGCACGAACGGAATGTTGTTAGACTTGTTTCATGTGTTGATCTGTATCGGGAAAACTTGGGTGTTCGATTGTTCGATCGGAAAGTTTAACATTTTCTGTTTATCTGGAATGGGATACAATAATTGGAATTCACAAGTAGTTATGAGATAACTGAATGAATGTTATAAACATAGCACTTTAGTCTCACTTGATCGGTTGCCACGGAATTTTGATGTGATCAAAAGTCCGTCGCAATCACGTAGCGTACGCGGATACTCGCCGGGTAAACTTAATAGACAGCTACACCCCATAGCCCCGACCAAGTGACTGTAGGAGAACCCCGTCGCCGAAAGCATCCGTTCGGGTGCTCGCGGCAGCGGTGTTCCGCCTTGGTGCACTTCGTCGACGGTATCGGGGGTGCGGCCGCCTACTGAAGTTTGCGACGAGCATTCGATCAGGATGTCGGGAATCTTGTTGAATTACCCGACTTGATATTGAAAAGTGTTTTCGATTTTGAGACTAAAATGCTGGGTTTATAATTGTTAGGCATGTGATGTCTAAGTAATTCATTTGATTAGGCATGTGATGTCTAAAGAGATTGCGGATTCCAACTGTTGTAGTTTTACACTTTCTTTTCTGTGACCGTAAGTGTAATATGTGATATCGCCGGTTTCGTTGCTATATGTCAACGACAATTGGGATACGCATGTTTACTTACGTTGATGACATGTGATGTTATGTGTTGCTGGATATGTTATATTGGATCGTCGTGATTGAATAGCCGGGGGTTTTTATGTGAGATGAGTGTTTTTCATTTTCATTCATGTAAAAACTTGTATGTAATATTCTTTTATTGGGGCGCTTCCAGGTTACGGAAGTAGTCACCGTTGATGTATATTATTTACTTTTCCGCACTAGGATAGACCCAAGGAGGGGAGCACAAGTAACCGGGTTCTGGAGTCCAGTGGGAGACCAACTCGAGGAGTCGAGTCCGGGTCTCCTAACTCTAGAATTGGTAGGGTTGCTTGCCGCTCTCGTAGGGGTCTAGGGGTGTGGGTTTGGCTATTCATCACGACCGTGGAATCCGTGTTTTATACTGGCTCGTATTGAAAACACGGACGTCCTAGTATATCCAATATTTCATATGATTCTTCTGCTGCGATATCTGTGATGTGATCATGTGATGTTCTGTGATAGATACAGTATATAGTATATATGATATATTATATAGACGTTACTTATGTTTTACACCCGCGCTAGCCCTGCCCTGCTCTGTCGTTAGTTACCTAACCTAACGGTGCACGAGGGGACATCGAGGCGAATGCAGATGGCATAAGTGTACGTCGTATTTATCTGTGATGTTTAGGTACCTAAATGATGGGACTTCATTAATGTGATTAATGAAATAAAAGAAACCTAAGATGTTGTAGAATCGAATTTCAAAATAAAATAGGTAGCTACAGTTCTTGCTTTGCACAGCGGTATATGTGATATATCCTGCACCTTATTCGATGAGGAAAGGACCGAGATCCCTTCACCGGGAGTGACTCCTTTAGCAATAACTGGTCGATGCTACGCCCTCGGTTTGTCTTTTGATTGCTTTTAAGAGTTCTGCTTTGCACAGTGATATATATGATATATCCCGCACCTCATTCGACGAGGAAAGGACCGACGATCCCTTCACCGGGAGTGACTCCTTTAGCAAAACTAGAAAAGCCTCAAAAGCACTCCATTTCAAAATCATTTGATTCTACAACGATATCAAGTTCATTACGCAATAGGTTTTCAGAAAAACCTGTCGTAGCCCTCCGTCATTTCAGATACGTACTAGTTAGTATTCGTGCTGCGGTTGTTTGGCCTCCGTCAAGGCGTAGTGTACGGTAGCTAACTAGTGCTTATCTGCTTGCATATGATGCGATTGGATTAGGGTATTCGTACGGCGTTGTTTGGCCTCCGTCAAGGGTCGTGCGGGTGGGTTTAATTCAATCAGGAAATGACGAGTTGAACTTGACTAGCGGACTATGGGTTGTTTGGCCTCCGTCAAGGTCATAGCGAGCTAGGGGCAAAAATACTATCGGGAATTTCAAGTGTTGAAATTTGCAATGAGATTGCATAACTTCTATGAGATAGTTGGATCCCGATACCCGCTGCGAGTAAGAGTTACTCCTGGAAGAGTTTTATACATTACAATTAGCCGATCAAGTAGGTGTCTAGAAAGGTGTCAACGGGGTTACGCCTCTGGGAAAACGAGGTTTACATTAATTAGGTTCGTGCGAAAGCACGGGGGACCTCCCTCAAAGTACCGACACTGGCCTGGCTGAAAGATTGGCGAACTTGTAGTGTGTAATTAATCCCGTCTAGTCTTTCCTTTTAGGGTTTGAAGGAAGATTTGATAAAAAGCAGTGGGAGCCATCCTGATTAGATAAAATAAAAACCAATCTATTCTTGACAGAGCGCACGCTGAGTGTTTTCTTCTCTCTCTCTCCTGGTAGCGACCATGTCACGCCTTAATCAAGATAATAAAACGGATTATTGACTGAACCCGCTTGTTATACTGAGCTGGGGAACGTTGGTCCCGCTCTAACTTGTAATTGTTATAAGACAGAGCAGGAAATTGGGGAATACCAGATTTCCCGTGCCACCCAAACGAAGAGAGTGCATGCTGATGCATCATCTTCGGGTGTGTTCGTTACAAAGAACTGTTTCTCAGTATCCTCTGCGTCCTGGGTATTTGATACCAGATCAGGATCCCAGATATGTAATCTGTTACATAGGGCTACAGAAAGGTAGAGAACTGAGAACGGGTGATAAGTTTCATGAGGCAGAAAACGGGGCAAGTGTTGCAGCCAAGTCTGTTGGTCACTGTCGCCCTGTATTCCAAATACATTAATTCTGAACGAATGTTATTAGATACCGAACTTGATATACAAAATCATATCTATCTCTTTATTAGTAAAGAAATGATAAAATTTTGTATTGTTGGATAATGTTTTGAACATTTCCTATATCAAAAGTTGATCGGTTCAGGCACGTTATCTAAAAGCATTGATGTTCTAAATCAAACTACAGTTCTTAGTATACAGAACACACACAAGAGGAAGAGTTCAGAAATGAACGAATTCTTCTTGAGGTATTGTAGACTAGGTCATATCTGTTAGTTATATGTATGCCCTAGAGGCCATTACTGTACATAGGATGTATATTGTAGTGGATGCTGGGACATATATAGTGAGGACTTTCTTGCTCGACATGATAGTATGCTATCTGGTTGCTCTTTACCTTAACGTGTATGCTGATTGTCTCTCTGTTATATGTTGGTAAAGCCCTTAGGATCTGTACTTGACTACCTGGACTATGATGCGGATCATACTAGTGGGGACATGGTAGTCTATAAGTACATCCTTCACAGTCCCTAGTCGTGGGTATATCGAGACGGGGCATCGATACACCAGAGTAGACTAGCGTATACCTTCTCGACCCATACAGATGGGCGATGGATGATCCCATATCCATCGGTGTTTGACATCAGAGATGATATACGGGTGCTCAGTAGAGACTGGGTACACTGGACGGACTCGCCGAGAACTCCCAGATGGTATTATACCTCACGTCAGATGGCAGTTCTCTGGTGACACTGGTACAGAGTAGTCTGTTGACCCGAGATCGTCATAGAGTCTTGTGTGGTTCCCACTGTGCTTTGATTTCCATCTTACCACGTCCAAGAGGGCGTGCAAAACGGTGGTTTTTGGGTACAGTCCCGAGTCACATGGAGGCAATGAGCGATAGGAGGGGATTCGTCTCTCCCGGTATAGGGAGTTGATGTTGCGCTGTGTTCGATTGGCTATAACAGGAAATCCCTGGCCAGGGTTGCTGAGATTTACTAGTAAGTGTTACCAGTAGTTTCTCGAACAGTTATAGACCTCATATCGACACGACTTATTGAGCTATTGGGGTCTGACGTCTACCACCCCTAGGCGAGATATGCGACATATCAGACGATCAGACCGGACTGTACGGTAGTGTTACTGGTCGGATTCACTGGAGTGTGAGCGGGCTTGCTTGTCGATCTTCAGATCGCTCAATACCCGGGTGGCCGTTACGTTTGGCAGACCGCTTGCGGCTTGTGGATGTTTGATATGATCATCATCTGCTGCCGGCATATTGACGAGTCTTTAGAGTCCTACACAGAGGTTTCCTGGCTCAAGCGAAACGAAATAGGAGCGCATATGAGATATGTGCGGGACCGAGAATAATACCAGTATGTGATACTGTATTCCATTCTCGCGATGAATGTATTGATTAGGTTATATGCGATATACCCTAGTTATCGAATCAAAGGTTGATTTGATAAGTCGATACATTATATACTAGTCGGTTGTGTGCGACATGACCGGATCATTGAATCAAGTGTTGATTTAATGATTTAATGTATAATTATATATTTGATATATTACTTTGCATTAACTAGTATTGGTTCACTTTAAATGGATTTTCTCACTCGGATTGTGCGCATTACATATGCGATATGATTTTGTGCACTTGATTGTATCATGTTTGATGATACATGATTACTTGGTTAAGTGCAAAGAATAAACCATGGTTAAAAGAATGGTTAGGGTTTCATTTCCTTTATTTATTCATTTATTTATTTGCTTATTTATTTTTGATAAATGAATAAAAGAAAAGAGAAAAGAATGGTTGCTAGATTTGGAGTTTAGTTGAAGCTTCATGAAGCTTTGATAAAGTCAACCATACTTATCTCATCCTTAACCCTAACCATTCCCACTAACCATGATTCATTCTCTACACTTGACCATGGTTAAAATTATGATAAGAATTCATTTTCTTTTCATTTTTCTATGAACTTATCATAACTATTTTTCCTTCTTCTTCTTCATTCTTCAAGTGAAGAAAAGCAAGGTCCATCAATGGTGATTGTTGGAAAAGAGTGAGAAATCCAAAACTAAAGTCTACCCACTTCCTATTTCTTCATCCTCTACCTCTTGCCAAGTAGTAGAGTGTGTTTACTTCAAAAGTTTCTTGACTTGGTGAAGTCGGAGCTTGATTTAGCGATGCCTCGACGTAGATCATCTTCGGCATGGACATCGACGACCTAGCTTGCCCATTCTCCGACGAAGCCGATCCTAGAGCCCGGATTTGACTTGGACAGCGGAGACGACTTCGTTGCGGAGCTATGGAGGTGGAGCACCGGATCTACAAAGGTTGTATTTCCGTATTCTCATTAGTTAAGTGTTAACTAGTTCTTTTTCGCCTAGACATCTAGTTATCGATCCGTAGTTTAGGGTTTGTAGGCACCATAATTTTTGAAATTGCCATGGTTGATGGCTTGGGAGACCTCACTTGTGTGCCTAGGAACCCTGCAGTGGTATCAGAGACTAGCTAGAGCCTTAGGCGATGTCCAGACGGAATTTGAAGTCCGAACGACACAAAACCGAAACCCAAAACATGCTCTCTGTACAATTTTTAAAATCTGGGATTTTTCAACATTAAAAATATTCAGAAAAATCAGCAGGCAATTCTAAGAAATAATGTAAAATTCGTGCACCCAATTCGTTTAATGCGCCGCGCTTGCGCGGCACGAGCTTGGCTTGTGCGGCGGAAGGGCGGCCGTTTTGTCTTTTCTGGGATCAAAATTTGTACAGTAATTCTTAATTTCCAGTGTTGGTCTTCCTGGATATTTTTAATAATTTTTCAAGAGTTGAAATTTCTGCAGTTGTTTTGGGGATTCGGTATTTCGATCGGGGTATCAAATTTTGTCTGTTTGGCATTCCGGATAAATTTTAGAATATGTTAAAAAGTTCGACCGGATATAAATACCCAACTTTTCCCCTGTCGGGAAATTTCCAAGTGTTGGATTTTTCCGTAGTTTAACGACGTTCTAAGTAGTGCAAGTAACGCGATGGTCCCTCTAGAAGACACAAACCTTAACTCGATTATGTGACCGTCTTGAACTGCCCTTTGAACCTTCGAGTTTGGGGCAGTACGGCGTGCCACATGTGAGGCGTTGGCTTGACCCTTCTACGGCTGGACCGTTGGTACTGAGGTACGAACTGAATGTTGTTAGACTTATTTCATGTGTTGATCTGTATCGGGAAAACTTGGGTGTTCGATTGTTTGATCGGAAAGTTTAACATTTTCTGTTTATCCGGAATCGGATACAATAATTGGAATTCACAAGTAGTTATGTGATAACTGAATGAATGTTATAAACGTAGCACTTTAGTCTCACTTGATCGGTTGCCACGGAATTTTGATGTGATCAAAAGTCCGTCGCAATCACGTAGCGTACGCGGATACTCGCCGGGTAAACTTAATAGACAGCCTCACTCCATAGCCCCGACCAAGTGACTTTAGGAGAACCCCGTCGCCGAAAGCATCCGTACGGGTGCTCGCGGTAGCGGTGTTCCGCCTTGGTGCACTTCGTCGACGGTATAGGGGGTGCAGCCGTCTACAGAAGTTTGCGACGAGTATTCGATCTGGATGTCGGGAATCTTGTTGAATTGCCCGACTTGATATTGAAAAGTGTTTTCGATTTTGAGACTAAAATGCGGGCTTTATAATTGTCAGACATGTGATGTCTGAGGAGGTTGCGGATTCCAACTGTTGTAGTTTTACACTTTCTTTTCAGTGACCGTAAGTGTAATATGTGATATCGCCGGTTTCGTTGCTATATGTCAACGACAATTGGGATGGACATATTTACTTACGTTGATGACATGTGATGTTATATGTTGCTGGATATGTTATATTGGATCGTCGTGTTTGAATAGCCGGGGGTTTTAATGTGAGATGAGTGTTTTTCATTTTCATTCATGTAAAAACTTGTATGTAATATTCTTTTATTGGGGCGCTTCCAGGTTGCGGGAGTTGTCACCTGTTGTATATTATTTACTTTTCCGCACTAGGATAGACCCAAGGAGGAGGGCACAAGTAACCGGGTTCTGGAGTCCAGTGGGAGACCAACTCGAGGAGTCGATTCCTGGTCTCCTAACTCTAGAATTGGTAGGGTTGCTTGCCGCTCTCGTAGGGGTCTAGGGGTGTGGGTTTGGCTATTCATCACGACCGTGGAATCCGTGTTTTATACTGGCTCGTATTGAAAACACGGACGTCCTAGTATATCCAATATTTCATATATTTCTTCTGCTGCGATATCTGTGATGTGATCATGTGATGTTTCTTTGATAGATACAGTATATAGTATATATGATATATTATATAGACGTTACTTATGTTTTACACCCGCGCTAGCCCTGCCCTGCTCTGTCGTTAGTTACCTAACCTAACGGTGCACGAGGGGACATCGAGGCGAATGCGGATGGCATAAGTGTACGTCGTATTTATCTGTGATGATTAGGTATTTAAATGATGGGACTTCATTAATGTGATTAATGAAATAAAAGAAACCTAAGATGTTGTAGAATCGAATTTCAAAATAAAAACAGGTAGCTACAGTTCTTGCTTTGCACAGCGGTATATGTGATATATCCTGCACCTTATTCGATGAGGAAAGGACCGAGATCCTTTCACCGGGAGTGACTCCTTTAGCAATAACTGGCATATGCTACACACTCGGTTTGTCTTTTGATTGCTTTTAAGTGTTTTTGCTTTGCACAGTGATATATATGATATATCCCGCACCTCATTCGACGAGGAAAGGACCGACGATCCCTTCACCGGGAGTGACTCCTTTAGCAAAACAAGAAAAGCCTCAAAAACACTCCATTTCAAAATCATTTGATTCTGCAACGATATCAAGTTCATTACGCAATAGGTTTTCAGAAAAACCTGTCGTAGCCCTCCGTCATTTCAGATAAGTACTAGTTAGTATTCGTGCTACGTTTGTTGACTATGTTAAGGCGTAGTGTGCGGTAGCTAACTATTGGTTATCTGTATTAGCATATGATGCGATTGGATTAGGGTAGTCGTGCGACTTTGTTGACTATGTTAAGGGTCGTGCGGGTGGGTTTAATTCAATCGGGAAATGACGGGTTGAACTTGACTAGCACTTATAATTTGTTGACTATGTTAAGGTCATATAGCTGCTATGGGCAAAATATTATCGGGAATTTCAAGTGTTGAAATTTGCAATGAGATTGCATACCTTCTATGAGATAGTTGTATCCCGATACCCGCTGCGAGTAAGTGTTACTCCTGGGAGAGTTTTATACATTACAATTAGCCGATCAAGCAGGTGTCTAGAAAGGTGTCAACGGGGTTATGCTTCTGGGAAAACGAGGTTTACACTAATTAGGTTCGTGCGAAAGCACGGGGGACCTCCCTCAAAGTACCGACACTGGCCTGGCTGAAAGATTGGCGAACTTGTAGTGTGTAATTAATCCCGGCTAGTCTTTCCATTTAGGGTTTGAAGGAAGATTTGATAAAAGGCAGTGGGAGCCATCCTGATTAGATAAAATAATAACCAATCTATTCTTGACAGAGCGCACGCTGAGTGTTTTCTTCTCTCTCTCTCCTGGTAGCGACCATGTCACGCCTTAATCAAGATAATAAAACGGAATATTGACCGAACTCGCTTGTTATACTGAGCTGGGGAACGTTGGTCCCGCTCCAACTTATAATTGTTATAAGACAGAGCAGGAAATTGGGGAATACCAGAATTCCCGTGCCACCCAAACGAGGAGAGTGCATGATGATGCATCATCTTCGGGTGTGTTCATTACAGAGAACTGTTTCTCAGTATCCTTTACGTCCTGGGTGTGATACCAGATCAGGATCCCAGATATGTAATCTGTTATATAGGGCTACAGATAGGTAGAGAACTGAGAACGGGTGATAAGTTTCATGAGGCAGAAAACGGGGCAAGAGTTGCAGCCAGGTCTGTCGGTCACTGTCACCCTGTATTACCAATACATTGATTCTGAACGAATGTTATTAGATACCGAACCTGATATACAAAATCATATTTGTCTCTTTATTAGTAAAGAAACGATAAAATTTTGTATTGTTGGATAATGTTTTGAACATTTCCTATATCAAAAGTTGATCGGTTCAGGCACGTTATCTAAAAGCATTAATGTTCTAAATCAAACTACAGATCTAAGTATACGGAACACACACAAGAGGAAGAATTCAGAAATGAACGAATTCTTCTTGAAGTATTGTAGACTAGGTCAGATCAATGTGACCCGACTAGCTTGAGTTACATAAAGATGCATATTTAAATCAGTTTGAATTTACATCTTGTGAAACTCGCTAGTCATGTCACAAAGATAAGATGACCACAGCTCCGTTTACTGGAAACAGAGAAAGAGTTAGTGAACTCTTGGGATGATACATGTTGATGTATGTAGGTCCCCTGTCTACACATGCCAAGACCGGTTCTTTGTACTTCATTACATTCTCTGATAATCTCTCAAGATTCAGACATATGTTCCTGTTGAAACACAAGTCCGAACTTTTTGAGATATTCACAGAATATAAGTTAGAAGTAGAGAACCAATAAGGGTATAAGTATTATGTCCTTTGATGAGATCAAGCAGGAGAATACTTGAGCACGGAATTCGTGGACTATTCTAAAGGAGAATGAGATTCTCTCTCAGCATTACTCCTCCGCATACACCATAGCACGATGGTATATCGGGGCGGAGCAGATACACCCTATTTGATATGGTGTGCTCTATGATGAGTAATACTGAGTTACCTTTTTCCTTTTGGGTGTTATGCACTTGAGAAGTTGCATACCTATTGAATAGGGTTCGAATCAAATCAAATGCCTACCACTTCATATGTGATATGGAAAGGGAAGAGCCCATGTCTTAAGTTAGTTAAGATTTGGGGTTGACCGGCCTATGTCTAAAAGCAAAATCCGGACAAGCTCGAGGCAAGGTCTGTTATGTAGAACTGGAAATGTTCCAGCTATACAAACTACAGCAGATGATTTGATAGAACCAAAGGATTCAGTAGATACCAACGAACCTCAGCCTCTCCGCCGATCTGGTAGGGTTCCTCACCCAGCTGAGAGATACTTCGGTTTCTCTATGACAGTGGGAGCGAGGATTGCATCATGAGATGATGACCCAACTAGTTTCGAGCTGGCCATCAGGAGTGAGACTCTGTAAGAATGGCTGGATGTTTATCGATCTGAGATGGAATCCTTATACACCAACAAAGTATGGACTTTGATTGCTATATCTGAAGGGTTAAATCCCCATCAGGAGCAAGTATATCTTGAGAAGATTACTTGGTGTACATGGAAAAGTTGAGACTTTCAAAGCTAGACTTGCTAAAGGTCTACATCATTGACCAGGTGTGGATGATGATGAAACCTTTTCTAAGTTGCTATGCTTAAGTCCATCCAGATCCTACTTGTCACGGCTACATACCATGACTACGATATCTGGTGGTTGGGTGTCTTGACTGCTTTTCTAAATGATGATTTAGAAGAGTGCGTCTGTAAGTACACAGCCAGAGGGCTTCGTAGACAGTGGGAGCAGCGGAAACGTGTGCAAGATGCTTTATAGGACTAAAGCAGGCATCGCGGAGTTGGAACATCTGTTTTGATGTGTTAGTCAAAGAGTTTGACATCATCAAAATGGTAGATGAACCTTGTATAAACAAGAAGGTAGTAGGGAGTACGGTGACGATCCTCGTAGAGTACGTGGATGACATACTCTTGATAGGGAAGGAGTTTCCTATGCTACGGTCGATCAATCTCCGATTATCACAGAGATTCTCCATATAGGATCATATAGATACCTACTAACTCCTGGATTTTGGATCTATTAGATAGATCTAAATGGATGTTAGGATTCTCACTTGTCGAAATGAAATGGTATCACATGATCCTGGGGAGAATCACTGGAAGTGTTCCAGGGTGATAAAGACGACTGAATGTCAGTCGCAGGCATTGTCTTTACCCTCAGTAAAGGGACGGTATGTTGGAAGAGTTCCAAGCTAGATACCGTGACACACTAGACGTTAAAGGCAGGATACATCGCTACTTAAGATGCTACCAAAGAAGCTGTTTGGGTATATAATGGTTCATGAGATGAACTTAGTTCCTCCCATTGTGTGACAATGGAGTTGTGGCTTATGCCAAGGAACACCCGTCCCATCAGTGATCCAGACATATTCTAAGGCAGTATCACTTGATCATGGAGATAGTTGATCTCCAGGGAGATCGAGGTAAGGAGAGTAGACTCAGAGGACAACACAGCGGATCCACTCACAAAGGCCTGTTCCCAGAGAGAGACACTTTTATGGGATGGTTGAGTATGGGATACTTCAAACCACTGCTACAGATGGCCCTAGTGCAAGTGGGAGATTGTTAGTTATATGTATGCCCTAGAGGCCATTACTGTAAATAGGATGTATATTGTAGTGGATGCTGGGACATATATAGTGAGGACTTTCTTGCTCGACATGATAGTATGCTATCTGTTTGCTCTTTACCTTAACGTGTATGCTGATTGTCTCTCTGTTACATGTTGGTAAAGCCTTTAGGATCTGTACTTGACTACCTGGACTATGATGCGGATCATACTAGTGGGGACATGGTAGTCTATAAGTACATCCTTCACAGTCCCTAGTCGTGGGTATATCGAGACGGGGCATCGATACACCAGAGTAGACTAGCGTATACCTTCTCGACCCATACAGATGGGCGATGGATGATCCCATATCCATCGGTGTTTGACATCAGAGATGATATACGGGTGCTCAGTAGAGACTGGGTACACTGGACGGACTCGCCGAGAACTCCCAGATGGTATTATACCTCACGTCAGATGGCAGTTCTCTGGTGACACTGGTACAGAGTAGTCTGTTGACCCGAGATCGTCATAGAGTCTTGTGTGGTTCCCACTGTGCTTTGATTTCCATCTTACCACGTCCAAGAGGGCGTGCAAAACGGTGGTTTTTGGGTACAGTCCCGAGTCACATGGAGGCAATGAGCGATAGGAGGGGATTCGTCTCTCCCGGTATAGGGAGTTGATGTTGCGCTGTGTTCGATTGGCTATAACAGGAAATCCCTGGCCAGGGTTGCTGAGATTTACTGGTAAGTGTTACCAGTAGTTTCTCGAACAGTTATAGACCTCATAACGACACGACTTATTGAGCTATTGGGGTCTGACGTCTACCACCCCTAGGCGAGATATGCGACATATCAGACGATCAGACCGGACTGTACGGTAGTGTTACTGGTCGGATTCACTGGAGTGTGAGCGGGCTTGCTTGTCGATCTTCAGATCGCTCAATACCCGGGTGGCCGTTACGTTTGGCAGACCGCTTGCGGCTTGTGGATGTTTGATATGATCATCATCTGCTGCCGGCGTATTGACGAGTCTTTAGAGTCCTACACAGAGGTTTCCTGGCTCAAGCGAAACGAAATAGGAGCGCATATGAGATATGTGCGGGACCGAGAATAATACCAGTATGTGATACCGTATTCCATTCTCGCGATGAATGTATTGATTAGGTTATATGCGATATACCCTAGTTATCGAATCAAAGGTTGATTTGATAAGTCGATACATTATATACTAGTCGGTTGTGTGCGACATGACCGGATCATTGAATCAAGTGTTGATTTAATGATTTAATGTATAATTATATATTTGATATATTACTTTGCATTAACTAGTATTGGTTCACTTTAAATGGATTTTCTCACTCGGATTGTGCGCATTACATATGCGATATGATTTTGTGCACTTGATTGTATCATGTTTGATGATACATGATTACTTGGTTAAGTGCAAAGAATAAACCATGGTTAAAAGAATGGTTAGGGTTTCATTTCCTTTATTTATTCATTTATTTATTTGCTTATTTATTTTTGATAAATGAATAAAAGAAAAGAGAAAAGAATGGTTGCTAGATTTGGAGTTTAGTTGAAGCTTCATGAAGCTTTGATAAAGTCAACCATACTTATCTCATCCTTAACCCTAACCATTCCCATTAACCATGATTCATTCTCTACACTTGACCATGGTTAAAATTATGATAAGAATTCATTTTCTTTTCATTTTTCTATGAACTTATCATAACTATTTTTCCTTCTTCTTCTTCATTCTTCAAGTGAAGAAAAGCAAGGTCCATCAATGGTGATTGTTGGAAAAGAGTGAGAAATCCAAAACTAAAGTCTACCCACTTCCTATTTCTTCATCCTCTGCCTCTTGCCAAGTAGTAGAGTGTGTTTACTTCACAAGTTTCTTGACTTGGTGAAGTCGGAGCTTGATTTAGCGATGCCTCGACGTAGATCATCTTCGGCATGGACATCGACGACCTAGCTTGCCCATTCTCCGACGAAGCCGATCCTAGAGCCCGGATTTGACTTGGACAGCAGAGACGACTTCGTTGCGGAGCTATGGAGGTGGAGCACCGGATCTACAAAGGTTGTATTACCGTATTCTCATTAGTTAAGTGTTAACTAGTTCTTTTTCGCCTAGACATCTAGTTATCGATCCGTAGTTTAGGGTTTGTAGGCACCATAATTTTTGAAATTGCCATGGTTGATGGCTTGGGAGACCTCACTTGTGTGCCTAGGAACCCTGCAATATCAATGCGACCCGACTAGCTAGAGTTATATAAAGATGCATATTTAAATTAGTTTGAACTTACATCTTGTGAAACTCGCCAGTCATGTCACAAAGATAAGATGACCATAGCTCCGTTTACTGGAAACAGAGAAAGAGTTAGTAAACTCTTGGGACTGATACATGATGATGTATGTATGGTCTCCTGTCTACACATGCCAGGACTGGTTCTTTATACTTCATTACGTTCTCTGATGATCTTTCGAGTTTCAGACCTATGTTCCTGTTGAAACACATGTCCGAACCTTTTGAGATATTCACAGAATATAAGCGAGAAGTAGAGAACCAGAATACGGGTATAAGTATTATGTCCTTTGATGTGATCAAGGAGAAGAATACTTGAGCATGGAAATCCTGGACTATTCTAAAGGAGAATGAGATTCTCTCTCAGCATTACTCCTCCGTATACACCATTGCAAGATGGTATATTGGGGCGGAGCAGATACACCCTATTTGATATGGTGTGCTCTATGATGAGTAATACTGAGTTACCTTTTTCCTTTTTGGAAGTTATGCACTTACGAAGTTGCGTACCTATTGAATAGGGTTCGAATCAAATTAGTTGCCTACCATTTCATATGAGATATGGAAAGGGAAGAGCCCATGTCTTAAGCTAGTTAAGATTTGGGGTTGTCTGGCCTATGTCTAAAAGCAAAATCCGGACAAGCTCGAGGCAAGGTCTGTTATGTAGAACTGGAAGTGTTCCAGCTATACAAACTACAGCATAATTTGGTACAACCAAAGGATTCAGTGGAAACCAACGAACCTCAGCCTCTCCGCCGATCTAGTAGGGTTCCTCACCCACCTGAGAGATACTTCGGTTTCTCTATGACAGTGGGAGCGAGGATTGCATCATGAGATGATGACCCAACTAGTTTCAAGCTGGCCATCAGGAGTAGGACTCTGTAAGAATGGCTGGATGTTTATCGATCTGAGATGGAATCCTTATACACCAACAAAGTATGGACTTTAGTTGCTATATCTGAAGGGTTAAATCCCCATCAGGAGCAAGTATATCTTGAGAAGATTACTTGGTGTACATGGAAAAGTTGAGACTTTCAAAACTAGACTTGTTAAAGGTTTTCGTCATCGACCAGGGGTGGATTATGATGAAACCTTTTCAAGTGACTATGCTTAAGTCCATCCAAATCCTACTTGCCACGGCTACATACCATGACTGCGATATCTGGTGGTTGGGTGTCTTGACTGCTTTTCTAAATGATGATTTAGAAGAGAGCGTCTATAAGTACACAGCCAAAGGGCTTCGTAGACAGTGGGAGCAGCGGAAACGTGTGCAAGATGCTTTATAGGATAAAGCAGGCATCGCGGAGTTGGAACATCTGTTTTGATGAAGTGGTCAAAGAGTTTGACATCATCAAAATGGTAGATGAACCTTGTATATACAAAAAAGGTAGTAGGGAGTATGGTGACGATCCTCGTAGAGTACGTGGATGACATACTCTTGATAAGAAAGGAGTTTCTTATGCTACGCCCGGTCAATCTCCGCTTATCACAATGATTCTCCATACAGGATCAAAGTGATACCTCCTAAATCCTGGGTTTTGGATCTATGAGATAGATCTAAATTGGATGTTAGGATTCTCACTAGTTGTAATGAGATAGTATCAATTGATTCTGGGGAGAATCACTGGAAGTGTTCCAGGGTGATAAAGACGACTAAATGTCAGTCACAGGCATTGTCTTTACCCTTAGTAAAGGGACGGTATGTTGGAAGAGTTCCAAGCTAGATACCGTGACATACTAGACGATAACGGCACGATACATCGCTACTTAAGATGCTACCAAAGAGACTGTTTGGGTGTATATTGGTTCATGAGATGAACTATGTTCCTCCCATTGTGTGACAATGGAGTTGTGGCTTGTGCCAAGGAACGCCGGTCCCATCAGTGATCCAGACATATTCTAAGGCAGTATCACTTGATCATGGAGATAGTTGATCTCCAGGGTGATCGAGGTTTGGAGAGTAGACTCAGAGGACAACACAGCGGATCCACTCACAAAGGCCTGTTCCCAGAGAGAGACTTTTATGGGATGGTTGAGTATGAGATACTACAACCACTGCTATCAGATGACCCTAGTGCAAGTGGGAGATTGTTAGTTATATGTATGCCCTAGAGGCCATTACTGTACATAGGATGTATATTGTAGTGGATGCTGGGACGTATATAGGGAGGACTTTCTTGCACGACATGATAGTATGCTATCTGGTTGACCTTTACCTTAACGTGTATACTGATTGTCTCTCTGTTACATGTTGGTAAAGCCCTTAGGATCTGTACTTGACTACCTGGACTATGATGCGGATCATACTAGTGGGGACATGGTAGTCCATAAGTACATCCTTCAAAGTCCCTAGTCGTGGGTGTATCGAGACGGGGCATCGATATACCAGAGTAGACTAGCGTATACCTTCTCGACCCATACAGATGGGCGATGGATGATCCCATATCCATTGGTGTTTGACATCAGAGATGATATACGGGTGCTCAGTAGAGACTGGGTACACTGGACGGACTCGCCGAGAACTCCCAGATGGTATTATACCTCACGTCAGATGGCAGTTCTCTGGTGACACTGGTACAGAGTAGTCTGTTGACCCGAGATCGTCATAGAGTCTTGTGTGGTTCCCACTGTGCTTTGATTTCCATCTTACCACGTCCAAGAGGGCGTGCAAAACGGTGGTTTTTGGGTACAGTCCCGAGTCACATGGAGGCAATGAGCGATAGGAGGGGATTCGTCTCTCCCGGTATAGGGAGTTGATGTTGCGCTGTGTTCGATTGGCTATAACAGGAAATCCCTGGCCAGGGTTGCTGAGATTTACTGGTAAGTGTTACCAGTAGTTTCTCGAATAGTTATAGACCTCATATCGACATGACTTATCGAGCTATTGGGGTCTGACGTTTACCACCCCTAGGCGAGATATGCGACATATCAGACGATCAGACCGGACTGTACGGTAGTGTTACTGGTTGGATTCAATGGAGTGTGAGCGAGCTTGCTCGTCGATCTTCAGATCGCTCAATACCCGGGTGGCCGTTACGTTTAGCAGACCGCTTGCGGCTTGTGGGTGTTTGATATGATCATCATCTGCTGCCGGCGTATTGACGAGTCTTTAGAGTCCTACACAGAGGTTTCCTGGCTCAACCGAAACGAAATAGGAGCGCATATGAGATATGTGCGGGACCGAGAATAATGCGTGTATGTGATACCGTATTCCATTCTCGCGATGAATGTGTCGAATGGTTGTATGCGATATAACCTAGTTATCGAATCAAGGATTGATTCGATAAATCGATACTTTGGATATTAGCCGGTTATATGCGATATGACCGGATCGTTAAATCAATTGTTGATTTAATGATTTAGTGTATAATTATATATTTGATATATTACTTTGCATTAACTAATATTGGTTCATTTTAGATGGATTTTCTCACTCGGATGTGCGCATTATATATGTGATATGATTTTGTGCATTTGCTTGTATCATGTTTGATGATACATGCTTTATGGTTTGTGTAAAGATTAAACCATGGTTATTTAAATGGTTAGGGTTTTGTTTTTCATATCTATTTATTCATTTATTTATTTATTTTCTTTTTGGAAAAAGAAATGAGAAGAATGGTGGCTTTCTTTGTTTGTAGTTGAAGATTCATGAACCTTTGACTTTGTCCACCATTCTTATCTCATGCTTAACCTAACCATTTGATTTAACCCTAGTTCAATCTCTACACTTGACCATGGTTTAAGTTATGATAAGTTTTGTTTTTTTTTCTTTTCAATTTTAATTAACTTATCATAACTATTTCCTTCTTCTTCTTCATTTCTTCAAGTGAAGAAAGCTTGCCTCCATCAATGGCAAGTGATGAAAAAGAGTGTGAAATCCAATTCTAAAGTTAACCCACTTCCTATTTCTTCATCCTCTACCTCTTTCCAAGTAGTAGAGTGTGTATTCTTCACAAGTTTCTTGACTTGGTGAAGTCGGAGCTTGATTTAGCGATGCCTCGACGTAGATCATCTTCGGCATGGACATCGACGATCTAGCTTGCCCATTCTCCGACGAAGCCGACGCTAGAGCCCGGATTTGATTTGGACAGCGGAGAGGACTTCGTTGCGGAGCTATGGAGGTGGAGCACCTGATCTACAAAGGTTGTATTTCCGTATTCCCTTAGTTAAGTGTTAACTAGTTCTTTTTCGCCTAGACATCTAGTTATCGATCCGTAGTCGGGTCTCTCGGCACCGTGTAAATTTTGATTTGGCATGTTTGATGCCTTGTGAGACCTCATTAGGGTGCCTAGGAACCCTACACTAAGTAGTGCAAGTAACTCGATGGACCCTTTAGAAGACAACAAAGCTTAACTCGATTATGTGACCGTCTTGAACTGCCCTTTGAACCTTCGGGTTTAGGGCAGTACGGCGTGCCACATGTGAGGCGTTGGCTTGACCCATCTACGGCTGGACCGTTGGTACTGAGGCATGAACTGGATGTTTTTAAACTTGTTTCATGTGTTGAGCTGTTTCGGAAAAACTTGGGTGTTTGATTGTTTGATCGGAAAGTTTAACATTTTCTATTTATCCGGAATGCGATACAATATTTGGAATTCACAAGTAGTTATGAGATAACTGAATGAATGTTATAAATCTAGCACTTTAGTCTCACTTGATTGGTTGCCACGGAATTTTGATGCGATCAAAAGTCCGTCGCAATCACGTAGCGTACGCGGATACTCGCCAGGTAAACTTAATAGACAGCTACACCCCATAGCCCCGACCAGGTAACTGTAGGAGAACCCCGTCGCCGAAAGCATCCGTTCGGGTGCTCGCGGCAGCGATGTTCTGCCTTGGTGCACTTCGTCGACGGCATCGGGGGTGCGGCCGCCTAATAAAGTTTGCGACGAGCATTCGATCAAAATGTCGGGAATCTTGTTGAATTGTCCGACTTGACATTGAAAAGAGTTTTCGATAATGGGACTAAAATGCGAGGTTTATAATTGTTCGGCATGCGATGTCTAAGGAATTCATTTGATTAGGCATGCGATATCTAAAGAGGTTGCGGATTCCAACTGTTGTAGTTTTACACTTTCTTTTCTGTGACCGTAAGTGTAATATGTGATATCGCCAGTTCCGTTGCTATATGTCAACGACAATTGGGATACGCATGTTTACTTACATTGATGACATGTGATGTTATGTGTTGCTGGATATGTTATATTGGATTGTCGTGTTTGAATAGCCGGGGGTTTTTATGTGAGATGAGTGTTTTTATTTTTCATTCATGTAAAAACTTGTATGTAATATTCTTTTATTGGGGCATCCAGGTTGCGGAAGATGTCACCTTTTGTATATTATTTACTTTTCCGCACTAGGATAGACCCAAGGAGGAGGGCACAAGTAACCGGGTTCTGGAGTCCAGTGGGAGACCAACTCGAGGAGTCGAGTCCGGGTCTCCTAACTCTATAATTGGTAGGCTTGCTTGCCGCTCTCGTAGGGGTCTAGGTATGTGGGTTTGGCTATTCATCGCGACCGTGGAATCCGTGTTTTATACTGGCTTGTATTAAAAACACGGACGTCCTAGTATATCCAATATTTCATATGTTTCTTCTGCTGCGATATCTGTGATGTGATCATGTGATGTTCTGTGATAAATACTGTATATAGTATATATGATATATTATATAGACGTTACTTATGTTTTACACCCGCGCTAGCCCTGCCCCGCTCTGCCGTTATTTACCTAACCTAACGGTACACGAGAGGACATCGAGGCGAATGCGGATGACATAAGTGTACGTCGTATTTATCTGTGTTATTTAGGTACTTAAATGATGGGACTTCATTAATGAGATTAATGAAATAAAAGAATCCTAAAGATGTTGTGGAATCGAATTTCAAAAATTAAAACAGGTAGCTACAGTTCTTGCTTTGCACAGCGGTATATGATATATCCTGCATCTTATTCGATGAGGAAAGAGCCGATGATCCCTTCACCGGGAGTGACTTCTTTAGCAATAACTGGCAGATGCTACACACTCGGTTTTTCTTTTGATTGCTTCTATAGTTTCTGCTTTGCACAGTGATATATATGATATATCCCGCACCTCATTCGACGAGGAAAGGGCCGACGATTCCTTCACCGGGAGTGACCCCTTTAGCAAAACTAGAAAAGCCTAAAAGACACTCCATTTTAAAATCATTTTATTCTACAACGATTTCAAGTTCATTACGCAATAGGTTTTCACAAAAACCTGTCGTAGCCCTCCGTCATTTCAGATAAGTACCGGTTAGTATTCGTGCTGCGGTAGTTTGGCATTCGTCAAGGCGTAGTGTACGGTAGCTAACTAGTATTTATTTGCTTATGCATATGATGCAGATTGGATTAAGGTATTCGTACGGTGTTGTTTGGCATTCGTCAAGGGTCGTGCGGGTGGGTTTACTTCAATCAAGAAATGTACGGGTTGAACTTGACTAGTGGACTATGGGTTGTTTGGCATTCGTCAAGGTCATAGAACACTTAGGGCAAAATATTATCGGGAATTTCAAGTGTTGAAATTTGCAATGAGATTACATACCTTCTATGAGATAGTTGGATCCCGATACCCACTGCGAGTAAGAGTTACTCCTGGGAGAGTTTTACACATTACAATTAGCCGATCAAGTAGGTGTCTGGAAAGGTGTCAACGAGGTTACGCCTCTGGGAAAACGAGGTTTACATTAATTAGGTTCGTGCGAAAGCACGGGGGACCTCCCTCAAAGTACCGACACTGGCCTGGCTGAAAGATTGGCGAACTTGTAGTGTGTAATTAATCCCGGCTAGTCTTTCCTTTTAGGGTTTGAAGGAAGATTTGATTAAAACAGTGGGAGCCATCCTGATTAGATAAAATAATAACCAATCTATTCTTGCAAGAGCGCACGCTGAGTGTTTTCTTCTCTCTCTCTCCTGGTAGCGACCATGTCACGCCTTAATCAAGATAATAATACGGATTATTAACCGAACCCGCTTGTTATACTGAGCTGGGGAACGTTGGTCTCTCTCCAACTTATAATTGTTATAAGACCGAGCAGGAAATTGGGGAATACCAGATTTCCCGTGCCGCCCTAACGAAAAAAGTGCATATGATGCATCTCCTTCGGGTGTGTTAGTTACAAAAGAACTGTTTCTCTTTATCCTCTACGTCCTCGGTATATGATACCGGATCAGGATCCCAGATATGTAATCTGTTACATAGGGCTACAGAAAGGTAGAGAACTGAGAACGGGTGAAAAGTTTCATGAGACAGAAAACGGTGCAAGTGTTGCGGCCAAGTCTGTTGGTCACCGTCACCCTGTATTCCAAATACATTAATTCTGAACGAATGTTATTAGATACCGAACCTGATATACAAAATCATATCAGTCTCTTTATTAGTAAAGAAATGATAAAATTTTGTATTGTTGGATAATGTTTTGAACATTTCCTATATCAAAAGTTGATCGGTTCAGGCACGTTATCTAAAAGCATTGATGTTCTAAATCAAACTACAGTTCTTAGTATACAGAACACACAAAAGAGGAAGAGTTCAGAAATGAACGAATCCTTCTTGAGGTATTGTAGACTAGGTCATATCAATGCGACTCGACTAGCTGAACTTACATATAGATGCATATTTAAATCAGTTTGAATTTATATCTTGTGAAACTTGCCAGTCATGTCACAGAGATAAGATGACCATAGCTCTGTTTATTGGAAACAGAGAAAGAGTTAGTAAACTCTTGGGACTGATACATGATGATGTATGTAAGGTCCCCTGTCTACACATGCCAAGACCGGTTCTTTATACTTCATTACATTCTCTGATGATCTTTCAAGATTCAGTCATATGTTCCTGTTGAAACACAAGTCCGAACCTTTTGAGATATTCACAGAATATAAGTTAGAAGTAGAGAACCAATACGGGTATAAGTATTATGTCCTTTGATGAGATCAAGGAGGAGAATACTTGTGCATAGAATTCCTGGACTATTCTAAAGGAGAATGAGATTCTCTCTCCGCATTACTCCTCCGAATACACCATAGCACGATGGTCTATCGGGGCGGAGCAATAACACCCTATGTGATATGGTGTGCTCTATGATGAGTACTACTGAGTTTCCAATTTCCTTTTGGGGGTTATGCACTTGAGAAGCTGCATACCTATTAAATTAGGGTCGAATCAGATCACAGCCTACCACTCCATATGAGATATGGTATGGGAAGAGCCCATGTCTTAAGCTAGTTAAGATTTGGGGTTGACCGGCCTATGTCCAAAAGAAAAATCCGGATAAGCTCGAGGCCAGGTCTGTTATATAGAACTGGAAAGGTTCCAGCTATACAAACTACAGCAGATGATTTGACAGAACCAAAGGATTCAATAGTAACCAACGAATCTCAGCCTCTCCGCCGATCTAGCAGGGTGCCTCACCCACCTGAGAGATACTTCGGTTTCTCTATGACAGTGGGAGCGAGGATTGCATCATGAGATGGTGACCCACCTAGTTTCGAGCAGGCCATCGAGAGTAGGGACTCTGTAAGAATGGCTGGATGCTTAGCGATCTGAGATGGAATCCATGTACACCAACAAAGTATGGACTTTGGTTGCTATATCTGAAGGGCTAAATCCCCATCAGGAGCAAGTATATCTTGAGAATATTACTTGGTGTAGATGGAAAAGTTAAGACTTTCAAAGCTAGACTTGTTAAAAGTTTTCGTCATCGACCAGGCGTGGATAATGATGAAACCTTTTCCAAGTTGCTATGCTTAAGTCCATCCGGATCCTACTTAACATTGCTACATACCATGACTACGATATCTGGTGGTTGAGTGTCATGACTATTCTTTCTAAATACTGATTTAGAAGATAACGTCTATAAGTACACAGCCAAAGAGCTTCATAAACAGTGGGAGCAGCGGAAACGTGTGCAAGTTGCTTTACAGAATAAAGCAGGCATCGCGGAGTTGGAACGTCTGTTTTGATGTGGTAGTCAAAGTGTTTGACTTCATCAAAATGGTAGATGAACCTTGTATATACAAAAAGGTAGTAGAGAGTAAGGTGGTTATCCTCGTATTGTACGTGGACAACATACTCTTGATAGGAAAAGAGTTTCCTATACTACGCTCGGTCAATCTCCGCTTATCACAAGGATTCTCCAATAGGATCAAAGTGATACCTCCTAAATCCTGAGTTTTCATCTATGAGATAGATGTAATTGGATGCTAGGATTCTCACTAGACGTAGTGAGATGGTACCAATCGATCCTGGGGAGAATCACTAGAAGGGTTCCAGGGTGATAAAGACGACTGAATGTCAGTCACAGGCATTGTCTTTACCCTCAGTAAAGGGACGGTATGTTGGAAGAGTTCCAAGCTAGATACCGTGGCATACTAGACGATTAAGGCTGGATACATCGCTACTTAAGATAGTACCAAAGAGGAAGTCTGGGTGTATAAGAGTTCATGAGATGAACTTCGTTCCTACCATTATGAGACAATGGAGTTGTGGCTTATGCCAAGGAACGTCCGTCCCATCAGTGATCCAGACATATTCTAAGGCAGTATCACCAGATCATGGAGATGGTTGATCTCCAGGGGGATCGAGGTTAGGAGAACAGACTCAGAAGACAACACGGCGGATCCACTCACAAAGGCCTTTTCCCAGAGAGAGACTTTTATGGGATGGTTGAGTATGAGATACTACAACCACTGCTATCAGATGGCCCTAGTGCAAGTGGGCGATTGTTAGTTATATGTATGCCCTAGAGGCCATTGCTATACATAGGATGTATATTGTAGTGGATGCTTGGACATATATAGGGAGGACTTTCTTGCTCGATATGATAGTATGCTATCTGGTTGCTCTTTACCTTAACGTGTACACTGATTGTCTCTCTGTTACATGTTGGTAAAGCCCTTAGGATGTGTACTTGACTACTTGGACTATGATGCGGATCATACTACTTGGGACATGGTAGTCCATAAGTACATCCTTAAAGGTCCCTAGTCGTGGGTGTATCGAGACGGGGCATCGATATACCAGAGTAGACTAGCGTATACCTTCTCGACCTATATAGATGGGCGATGGATGATCCCATATCCATTGGTGCTTGACATCAGAGATGATATATGGGTGCTCAGTGGAGACTGGGTACACTGGACGGACTCGTCGAGAACTCCCAGATGGTATTATACCTTACGTCAGATGGCAGTTCTCTGGTGACACTGGTACAAGTTAGTTTATAGACCCGAGATCGTCATAGAGTCTTGTGTGATTCCCACTGTGCTTTGATTTCTACCTTACCACGTCCAAGAGGGCGTGCACAACGGTGGCTTTTGGGTATAGTCCCGAATCACATGGAGGCAATGAGCGATAGGAGGGGATTCGTCTCTGCCGGTATAGGGAGTTGATGTTGCGCTGTGTTCGATTGGCTATAACTGGAAATCCCTGGCCAGGGTTGCTGAGATTTACTGGTAAGTGTTACCAGTAGTTCCTCGAACTGTTATAAACCTCATATCGACATGACTTATCGAGCTATTAGGGTCTGACGTTTACCGCCCCTAGGCGAGATATGCGACATATCAGACGAATAGACCGGACTGTACGGTAAGTGTTAGTGGTTGGATTCACAGGAGTGTGAGCGGGCTTGCTCGTCGATCTTCTGATCGCTCAATACCCGGGTGGCCGTTATGTTTAGCAGACCGCTTACGGCTTGTGGGTGTTTGATATGATCATCACCTGCTGCCGGCGTATTGACGAATCTTTAGAGTCCTACATAGAGATTTCCTGGCTCAAGCGAAACGAAATAGGAGCACATATGAGATATGTGCGGGACCGAGAATAATACGTGTATGTGATACCGTATTCTATTCTCGCGATGAATGTATCGATTGGTTGTATGCGATATAACCTAGTTATCGAATCAAGGATTGATTCGATTAGTCGATACATTGGATATTAGTCGGACATATGCGATATGACCGGATCGTTAAATCAAGTGTTGATTTAATGGTTTAATGTATAATTATATATTTGATATATTACTTTATATTAACTAGTATCTGTTCACTTAAGATGGATTTTCTTACTTGATGTGCACATTGTATATATGATATAGTTTTGTGCACTTGTTTGTATCATGTTTGATGATACATGCAAACTTGGGTGTGTATGATTAAACCATGGTTATGTTAATGGTTAGGGTTATGATTTACTTATTTACTTATTCTCTTTATTCTTTTTGGCAAAGGAAAATGAAATGGTGGCTTGCTTTGTCTTTTGTTGAAGCTTCATGAAGCTTTGAAGAAGTAACCATTTTGTTTCTTTCCTTTAACCTAACTATTCAACTTAACCCTAGTTTATTCTCTACACTCACCCATGGTTACAAAATGATAACCATCACTTGATTTTTATTATTGATTATTATTCTTTTTCATCCTCCTTCTTCTTCTTCTTCAAGATGAAAAAAGAAAAGCTTTCTACAAAAATGTCAAGTGATGAAATCAAGTGAGAAACTCAAATCTAAAGTGAACCCACTTCCTATTTCTTCATCCTCTACCACTTGCCAAGTAGTATAGGGTGTTTTCTTCACAAGTTTCATGACTTGGTGAAGATGGAGCTTGATCTTGAGTTGCCTCGACGTAGATCAACTTCGGCATCGAAGTCGACGATCTAGCCCGATCATTTCTTCGACGAAACCATTACTAGAATCCGGGATCCGATGATCGCAGTGGAGGGACATCATCACGGAGCTAAGGAAGTAGAAGAACGGATCTACAAAGGTTGTAGTCTCTTTAACTTAGCAGTAAAATTGTTTACTACTTGCATGTTTCGCCTAATCTCTAGTTAACGATCTATATTAGGGTATCTCGGCACCGGAAAATTTTGAAATTGGCATGGTTGATGCCATGTGAGACCTCATTAGTGTGCCTAGGAACCCTACAGTTACTTTGTGACACGAACACGACTACTTGACTTTACACATCTGCTCATAATATTACTTATACTGTTACTCGATGTTACCGTGTTATTATTATTTTGTTGTATTGTAATGTATGACCTAGGAGATACTCATACATTCAGTTTCGATAGTCTTCTTCCAAACCTTAGGCAGGTATCGAATGGTAGGGAAAGAAGAAAACCAATTAGCCTAAGTGTGGTGTACAGAAGGTAATAAATAAAGACATATAAAGGGGTTAGGTTGAGGGCAAAGGAAATTTTGACTATTATCATTCACGACGAAGCCAAGTATATCCCTGCCACTACTACTTCCCTTTTGCATTTCTCCGGAACACTCCGTATCACTAAGAAGATCCATATTGCTTCGATATGCCATCGTAGAGTTACATACGAACTCGAAGGAACTTGTTTCAGTTCGAGGATGGTTTCTGTTCAGGAGAAATTGAATAAGATTACTCGGTTGTCTTTTCTCTTACATTCTCTCAGGTTGCGAGAGCTCATGGTTTTAGAATAGTACACCTATTATGCTTATTAGATAGTTTTCTTCCAAACCTTAGACAAGTTCCAAAAGGTAGGAAAGGAAGAAAACCAATTAGCCTAAGTATAATATACAGAAGGTAAGAAGTAAAGACAAATAAAGGGATTGGAGTGAGGGAAACAAAATATACGGTTACTGTTATAAATCTAGATAATGGAAGAGGAATTACTAGGAATACCCAGCTACCCTTTCGAAACATTTTCATGTTTCAGTTTTTCTTTGCGGTTTTAATTGAAAACTGTTTTCCTAATTAGATTCTTAATCCAGGGTATGTATTACCAGACATGATTCTCACATTTGTATGGTGTTATAGATGATGAGTGGGAGTAAGATATTAGGAATTCGGTGATTAGATCCGCAATATATATCAGAACTTTTTGTAATTGGTGATATTTGAGGAAATCACCTGGGTTTTGCCTAACGGCAAATATTTCGTTTTGAATATCCATCATTATGCACCAATTTCAAACGGATATATCTGTACGTTTATTTTATAAAGGGAGATATAACCTTTTGAAATTATGTCTATGAAATTTTGCTATATCAGTTGATGGTTAGGTAAGGAGTATTCAATAATGGTGTAATTCTTCTTAACCATAACACAGTTTTCAATTTACGATGCACAGGGTTTAAGTTATTAAACTCAGAGGACTTATATAAAGTATTGTATATTGTCTGATGTCCATTAAGACAAACGGATTGGTACTTGTACTATATTCTGTTTACTTATGACTTCTCTAGTTTTAGACAAGTATTTCGTTGAAATACAAGGTCCAAATATTGAGAAGTTATAGTTATAAGAATAAAGTAGAGAACCATATGTTGCAAGTATCAGGATTCTTCAAGGTGATCGAAGATGTAGATACTTGTGTTAGGTATTCCGTCGTAAGTAATAGTTTTGAGAACTTGCTTCTCTTTCAGGTTACTCATACTTTGGTGCATTCCTTCATGAGTAATGCTGCTTGACCTCCTTCCATTTAGTTGATATGCCCTGGAAACGACTGCATGTATTTTGAATCTGGTTCCAATTAAATTAGTGCCTTTGTTTCTATATTAGATATAGAATGGATTCATATCTTAACGATGTTATGTTATATGGAGTTGTCTGGCTTATGCTTAAAACCAGAATCTGGATAAACTCAAGGCACGTTTCAGTAACGACAGTTTGTGGGTTATCCCGGGCATTGACGAGGGTTAACATTCTACCATTTGGAAGATCAATAGTTATATTGTTCTTGACTCACCATATTTTTAGTAAAATGAATTCTTTTCAGAAAACATTAGTGAGAGTATGATAGAACTGGAAGTAATTCTAGAGCCATTAATGATTACTGAAAATTTAATAGAACCTGAGGATTCAATTGTTTTCGACAATCTATTAGCCACTCCGTAGATTTGGTGTGTAACCTCAACCACCCGAGTGGTACTTCGGTCTCCTCAAAGACGGTGACAGGGAGGTTTTTGATCACTCAAGCTTGCTGCTACTGCTGTTCTAGACTACAAGATCTGGCAGGTGAATGAGTATAGCATTGTTCTAAATCTGCTTTAGAAGTGCACGTGTATATGACTCTGCCAGAGTGTTGTTGTAGTCAGTGGGAGCAGCGGAAGCATGGTGGGCAAGTAGCTTATGTCTATTTATAGACTAAAGCAAGTATAGAGGAGATAGATCATCTATTTTTGATGTGACAGTCATAGAGTTTGACTTCATTAGAATAAAAGATGGACCTGTTAAGATGGTAGTAGTGATTGATGTCCTGGTTTTTGGATGACATGCTTTTGATAGGAAGTGATATTCCTATACTACGATCGCTTATAATGTAGTTGTCACAAGTTATTTCTCCACATAGGATCTGGATAAAATATCAGGAATTCTGGTTACTAGATCTATGATTTTAGAACTTGATTTAGGAAGTGTCCCAATTTGGGTACTTTCACACTATTCTAAAGTTTTTTAGAATGGACGACTCCTGGCATGGTTTTGTACCCGCAGGTGAAGGAGCCACCCTCTTCAAAAAGATGTCTTCTAGACTGATGAAGAGATGGATTTGCATGATTGGTATATCACTTTCTTAGACAATTGAGTCAAGCATAAAATGATAAGTACCACGCCGGATATTGCTTTTGCACTGGCGGCAATAAGTATATATTAATCCAATCCAGGAAAAACATTAAGAAGCAGTTATGAGCATAAGTGGATGTTCTTGGTATATAATAACGGCGGTCTCCTTCAGGAGACAGTTATCATTTCTGGCTTCCAAGGTGACCTGGATGACAGAGTGGCTGTCAGAGTTATAGTTTTCCCTCTTTTGAGGGGCAGTATGTTGGACAGGTGGTCCAAGCGGATACTGAGGATGGCATGACACAGGACTTTGATTAAAATCATTGGAAGATACGGTCAAAGAAGTTTGTTGGATTTAGAGTTCATTTGTGAACTGGGTCCCCATCAGATATCAAGACAAATTCTAAGATAGGTATCACTCATTTTCGGGAGATAGTCCTTCTCCACGAAGTTGAGATACAGAGAGATAAAGATAAAAACAATTGAGCATATCCGCTCACTGAGGCTATTTCTCAAACGCAATAGTTTCATAAACGGGCTTTGTGAGACTAATTAGTAGAGAAGTTGGGGTCGGTATCATACGACCTGTGAGCATGCGACACCGCAATAATTAGCCTTGAGAGCAAGTGGGAGATTGTGTTAGTGATATATTCCCTAGAGGCCATTATTGTATCATACTGGATTGTATATTAATGGGAGCTTGGGATATACACGGATACAGTAACAGTCTTGCTCGAAATAGTAGTATGCTACCTGGTTTCTTTCTACCTCATTATGTGCATTTGTTTTCTTAGCTTATTTCTTATACATATTGGTAGAGCCCTTAAGATCATTGCTTGATTACCAACGTTGTGATGGCAGTCACACTAATGGGGGCTGGGTAGTCTATAAGCACATCCTATATAGGTCCCTAGTCGTAGGATTATCGAGACAGGGCATCGATACTCCACAGTAGACTAGTGTATACGCTTCTCATCCCAGCAAGGGAGATGGTTTGTCCCACAGCCATCAGTACGTCGTACTGGAGATAGTATGCATGTGCTCATTAGGTTATGAGTGTTAGTTGTATGTATGCCCTAGAGGCCAGTATTATACACATGATGTATATTATATTGGATGCTTGGACATATATAGAGAGGACTTTCTTGCTCGATATGATAGTATGCTATCTGGTTGCCCTTTACTTTAACATGCATACTTGTCTCTTTATACTGTCTTATACTTGTCTCTTTATACTGTCTTATAGTTACATGTTGGTAAAGCCCTTAGGATGTGTACTTGACTACCTGGACTATGATGCGGATCATACTAGTGGGGACATGGTAGTCCATAAGTACATCCTTCAAGATCCCTAGTCATGGGTGTATCGAGACGGGGCATCGATATACTAGTGTAGACTAGCGTATACGCTTCTCGACCCATGAGATGGGCGATTGATGATCCCATATCCATTGGTGTTTGACATCAGAGATGGTATACGGGTGCTCAGTGGAGACTGGGTATACTGGACGGACTCGCCGAGAACTCCCAGATGAAATTATACCTCACGTCAGATGGCAGTTCTCTGGTGACACTTGTGAAGGTTAGTCTCTAGAATCTGAGATCGTCATAGAGTCTCGTGTGATTCCCACTGTGCTTTGATTTCCACCTTACCACGTCCATGAGGGCGTGCAAAACGGTGGTTTTTGGGTACAGTCCCGAATCACATGGAGGCAAGGAGCGATAGGAGGGGTTTCGTCTCTCCCGGTATTGGGGGTTGATGTTGCGCTGTGCTCGATTGGCCGTAACAGGGAAGTCCCTGGCCAGGGCTGATTCAGAGATTTACAGGTAAGTGTTACCAGTAGTTTCTCAAACCGTTATGAGCCTCACATCGGCACGACTTATCGGTTATTCGGGTCTGACGTTTACCACCCCTAGACTTGATATGCGACATATCAAACAAGGAGACCGGACTGTACGGGAAGTGTTATCGGCAGGCTTTTTACAGGAGTTGGAGCGGGCTTGCTTGCTGATCTTCTGATCGCTCAATACCCAGGTAGCCGTTTCGTCCAGCTAGTACCGCTGACGGCTTGTGGGTGCTTGATGTGATCATCACTTACTGCCGGCGTAATGATGAGTCTTTAGAGTCCTACATAGAGGTTTTTCTGGCTCAGGCAAAACGAAATAGGAGCACGTATGTAATATGTGCGGGACCGAGAATAATGCGTGTATGTGGTACCGTATTTTATTCTCGCGATTTTTTTTGTATCGGTCGGTTATATATGATATGACCGGGTTATCGAATCAAGTGTTGATTCGATAAGTCGATACGATGAATGTTAGTCGGTTATATGAGATATGACCGGATTATTAAGTCAAGTGTTGATTTAACAATTAAGTGTATAATTGTATATTAGATATACTAGTTTACATTTACTAACACATGTTCACTTTGGGTTTTTTTCCTCACATGTACACATTTTTACTATATATGATATATATGAAAATGTGTTGTATTTTTGTATCATGGTTGATGATACACTATACATGGGTGTATGAGACTTACACTATGCTAATTTTTATTTAGGGTTTTTAATATCTAAAGTAATTACGAAATCAAGTGGAGGATTAGAAAATGCATGAAGCTTTTGGAAGCTTGTGGATGCATTGACTAATTCAACTTGGTCTTGTTTTTACTATGGATATTTCTTAACCCAACCATAAAGATTAGCCTAGGGTTAAGTCTCTACAAGGATTAGTATATGATACTCACTCACCATGGTTAGCCTTCTCACTTGATCATTATCCTTTCCTCTTTCTTTTGTTCATCTTCTTCATTGAACAAAAGAGAAAGAAAACCAGGGTTTTGAAAAGAGAGCAAAAAATAGTGAGATATAAAATTTCCAAAGAGAACCCACTTCCTATTTCTCCATCCTCTACTAGACTAGCACTTTAGTTTAGGGTGTTTACTTCACTAATTCTCTAGTTAGTGAAGTAGGAGCTTGAGTCGGAATTCCCTCGACGTAGATCATCTTCGGCCTCGGAGACTTCAAGCAAGGTCGCATCTTTCGCCTCGTGAAGCCATGCAAGTGTCCGGGAGAACCTTGATCGCAGCGAAGGGACTTCATCAAGGAGCTTTAGAAGTGAAGGACCGATCTACAAAGGTTGTATTTCGTATTCTTTTTAGAGTAAAGATGTTTACTTGCTAATTGTTTCGCCGGAACTCTAGTATACGATCTTGCTTAGTGTTATTCGGCACATAAAAATTTAATTTTGGCATGGTCAATGCCTTGTAGAGCCCTGTAAGTGTGCCTAGTAACCTTACAGTGGTATCAGAGCCTAGCTAGAGAATTAGGCGATGTGTTAACGAAGTTAAAATTCCGAACGAACCCGACAACATCGAAATCAACCCCTCTCTGGACTTTTTTCAAAATCTGGGATTTTTGTGAATTAAAAATATCTAAAAAAATCAGCAGGGTTTTATAAGAATAATTGTGCAAAACGAGGACATGACTCGTACAGTTGACCGCGGTTCCGCGGCAAATCCCTGCTTGTGCCGCGGAACCGCGGCAGTATGGTGACCTTTGGATCCTCTGTCTGTACAATAATTCTATATTCTGTGATTGGTATTTTCTGGGTATTTTTAATTTGACTCAAGTGTTGAGTATTCAGGGGTTCATTTTGTAATCGTTGATTCGATCGGAGAATTTAATTTTGTTTTGTTATTCCGGATAATTTAGAAGTACTAAAATGTTCGAACGGATATCATTAACTCAATTTTTCCCGGAACGAAAAAGTTTCAAGTGTTGAATTTTTACCGAGTTTGAATCTTTCGGAAAAACGTGCATATGATGTGATGGACCCTCTAGAAGACAACAAACCTTAACTCGATTATGTAACCGTCTTGAACTGCCCTTTGAACCTTAGGGTTTGGGGCAGTACGGCGTGCCACATGTGAGGCGTTGGCTTGACCATTCTACGGCTGGACCGTTGCTACTGTGACGTATTCTGGAATTTTTGAACTCCGCTCAAGTGTTGAGCTATTTAGAAAATCTTGGGTGTTTGATGATCTGTTCGGAAAGTTTAATACAGTCTATTTATCTAAAATGTGATACAATATGTGGAATTCATACCGTTAGGCATGAAATGCGAAATATGTGATATTTCGGATTTACGATGTCTAAAGAGATTATGGATTCCAAATATTGTAGTTTTACACTTTCTTTTCTGCGACCGTAAGTGTAATATATGATATCGCCGGTTTCGTTGCTATATGACAACGACAATTGGGATGCGCATATTTACTTACATTGATGACATGTGATGTTCTGTGTTGCTGGGTATGTTATATTGGATCGTCGCGTTCCGAATAGCCGGGGTTTTTATGTGAGATGAGAGTTTTTATTTTCATTCATGTAAAATTAAAATGTATGAAATATTCTTTTATTGGGGCACTTTCGGGATGAGGTTGATGTCACCTTTTGTATATTATTTACTTTTCCGCACTAGGATAGACCCAAGGAGAAGAGCACAAGTAACCGGGTTCTGGAGTCCAGTGGGAGACCAACTCGAGGAGTCGAGTCCGGGTCTCCTAATTCCAGAATTGGTAGGGTTGCTTGCTGCTCTCGTAGGGGTCTAGGGGTGTGGGTTTGTCTATTCGTCGCGACCGTGGAATCCATGTTTTATAGAGGCTCAAAATAAAGCACGGAAGTCCTAGTATATCCAATGTTTCATATGTTTCTTCTGCTGCGATATCTGGGATGTGATCATGTGATGTTCTGTGATAAATACTGTATATAGTATATATGATATATTATATAGACGTTACTTATATTTTACACCCGCGCTAGCCCTGCCCTGCTCTGCCGTTAGTTACCTAACCTAACGGTGCACGAGGGGACATCGAGGCGAATGCGGATGGCATAAGTGTACGTCGTATTTATCTGTGATGTTTAGGTGACTTAAATGATGGGACTTCATTAATGTGATTAATGAAAGAAAAGAAATCTAAAAGATGTTGTAGAATCAAATTTTAATAAAAAAGGGTAACTACAGTTTTGCTTTGGATAGCGATATATATGATATATCCTGCACCTTATTCGATGAGGAAATAGCCGAGATCCCTTCACCGGGAGTGACCTCTTTAGCAAAACTGGCAGATGCTACAACACTCGGTTTGCTTTTGACTGCTTTTGGAGTTTTGCTTTGCATAGCGATATATATGATATATCCCGCACCTTATTCCATATGGAAAGAGCCGAGATCCCTTCACCGGGAGTGACCTCTTTAGAAAAACTAATGAAAGCCTCAAAATCACTCCATTTCAAAATTCACTCGATTCTACAACGATATCAAGTTCATTACGCAATAGGTTTTCAGAAAAACCTGTCGTAGCCCTCCGTCATTTCAGATAAATCCTACTTAGTATTCGTGCTACGTTTGTTGGCCTGCATCAAGGCGTAGTGTGCGGTAGCTAACTAGTATTTATCTGCTTATGCATATGATGCAGATTGGATTAGGGTAGTCGTGCGACTTTGTTGGCCTGCGTCAAGGGTCGTACGGGTGGGTTTAATTCAGTCAAGAAATGACAGGTTGAACTTGACTAGCGCACTATGGTTTGTTGGCCTGCGTCAAGGTCATGGGACGCTAGGGGCAAAATACTATTGGGAATTTTAAGTGTTGAAATTTGCAATGAGATTGCATACCTTCTATGAGATAGTTGGATCCCGATACCCACTGCGAGTAATTATTACTCCCGGGAGAGTTTTACACAGGACAATTAGCTAATCAAGTAGGTGTCTAGAAAGGTGTCAACGGGGTTACGCCTCTGGGAAAACGAGGTTTACTTTAATTAGGTCCGTGCGAAAGCACGGGGAACCTCCCTCAAAGTACCGACACTGGCCTGGCTGAAAGATTGGCGAAGTTGTAGGGTGTAATTAATCCCGGATAGTCTTTCCTTTTAGGGTTTGAAGGAAGATTTGATAAAAACAGTAGGAGCCATCCTGATTAGATAAGATAAAAACCAATCTGATCTTGCAAGAGCATACGCTAATGTGTTTTCTTCTCTCTCTCTCCAGGTAGCGACCATATCATGCCTTAATAAAGATAATAATATGGATGTATTGACCGAACCCGCATGTTATACTGTGCTGGGGAACGTTGGTTCCGTTCTTTCTTATAAGAGTTATAGGACTGAACAGGATATAGGGGAATACCAGGATTCCCATGCCACCCGATTGAAGAAAGTACATGTTGATGCATTTTCTTCGGGTGTGTTCGTTACAGAGAACTGTTTCTCCATTTCCTCTACGTCCTGGGTATTAGATACCGGGTCAGGATCCCATATATGTAATCAATTACATGCTTAGGAAAGGTAGAGAACATGGAGAAGGTGATAAAGACATAAGGGTTGGAAATGGTGCAATTGTTGCAGCTAAAACCATCGGGGAATATCACCTTGTATTGCCAACCGGTAATACATTGATTCTGAACGAATGCTATTACATGCCGAACCTGATATGCAACATTATATCAGTTTCTTTGTTGACTAAAGAAGGATATAATTTTGTATTACAAGATAATGTTATGAACATTTTTCTAAACCTAAAGTTGGTTGGATTAGGCACGATGTGCAATGGCATTTATGTTCTAAATCAATCAACAGTTCTGAGCATAACAAACACACACAAGAGGAAGAGTTCAGAACTGAACGAATCCTTCTTGTGGCATTGTAGACTGGGTCACATCAATGCGACACGACTAGCTAAGTTGCATAAGGATGGATATTTGAATTCGTTCGAATTTTCATCTTATGACACTTGCCAGTCATGTCTCAAAGGCAAGATAACCAAAACTCCGTTTACGGGACACGAAGAAAGAGTTACCGAACTCTTAGGACTAGTACATAGTGATGTATGCGGCCCTATGTCTACACATGCCAGGAATGGTTCTGCGTTCTTCATTACATTCACTGACGATCTCTCTAGATTCGGGTATGTGTTCCTGATGAAACACAAATCAGAAGCTTTTGAGAAATTTAAAGAATATAAACATGAACTCGAGAACCAAACCGGAAAAAGTATTAAAATCCTTCGATCTGATCAAGGAGGAGAATACTTGAGCAATGAATTCCTGGACTTCCTCAAAGAGAATGGGATTCTCTCTCAGCTAACTCCTCCATATACACCACAGCACAACGGTGTATCGGAACGGAGGAACCGCACCCTATTAGATATGGTGCGCTCTATGATGAGCACAGCTAAGTTACCTATTTCCTTCTGGGGGTATGCACTTGAAACAGCTGCAGACCTATTGAATACGGTGTTGGAGATAGTGCCCTCAGAGTCAATTATTGGATCACAGGCACGTGATTGCAATGATTGAGGGAGGACCTATCCCGGTAGGACAGTCTTACTCGAGATGATAGTATGCTATCTGGTTTACCTTTATCATCGTGTACTGCTTTAGGTGACCTGACAGGTCGCTATTGCACGTTGATAGAGCCCTTAGGATTCTTGCTTGACTGCCAGCAGTATGAGGGCGATCATATATGTGGGAGCTGGTAGTCTATAAGCACATCCTTAAAAGGTCCCTAGTCGTGGGAGTTTCGAGACAGGGCATCGATTCTCCAGAGTAGACTGGTGTATACAGTCGAGACCCCGACGAGGGGCGGTGGCCGGTCTCACCAGCCACTGGTGTCAGTTGGTTCATCTAAGATGTAAACAGGTGCTCATTGGGTTATGAGTACACCGGACATGACTCGCCGGGAACATGCTAGTTGGTCTTATACCTGACGTCAGATAGCAGTTCCCAGGTGACAAGTGTACAGGTTAGTTCATCGACCTGGGGATCGTCATTTGCCTCGTGTGAGTTCCCACTGTACTTTGATTACTACCCTACCACGGCTCAAAAGAGTCGTGCAAACAGGTTTTAGTTGGGTACAGTCCCGAGCCACATGGAGGCAGTGAGCGGATCTTCGGGGGTTCGTCTCTCCCGGTATTGGGGGTGAGGTCGCGCTGTGTCTAGGAGAGCCATTACATAAAGTCCTTGTCCAAGGCAGGAGATTTACTAGTAGGTATTCCAGTAGTATCTCAGGGTGTTCTGGGCTACACTCCGACACGACTTGTACCGCTTTTGGGGGTCTGACTTTTACCAACCCCCTAGGCCCGACATGCGATACTCATAGACGAACGGACCGGACTGTGCGGATATTGTCACTGACAGGCTCAGTAGGGTGTCAGGATGAGTTCGCTCATCGACGTCCCTTTTGGTCAATAGCTGGTGGCCCGTTACGTATTGGCTTATACCTCTGACGTGCTAGTGGTTAAATCCACAGCCATTGTATTGACGAGTCTTTAGAGTCCACCACACTTTCAGTTACTCAAGCTTTCGGGCGAAACGCTGTAGAGGCCGTATGGAGATATGGCAGGGTCCGATAAGATACGTGCTGTATTGCACGGATTAGGATCGGACGGTTAGTACTAGAGGTCGTATAGTTATATGGCATGGTTCGATCAGATACGTGCGGTATTGCACGGATCAGGATCGAACGGATTTTACTAGCCGGCTTTGGTTTAAGACGGATCCTAGTATAGTACAGTGTAGATTTTGTCTCATTGCATTTGTATCCGGTCGGAATACAGATGCGGGTGTGTATGCACAGTATCGGGGTTTTCCTGTAATTAATTACGGGACCAGTTTTCTGGAGTTGCCAGTTTGCATTCCGTTCCGGCCGGTTTTCCATTGTTCTTTCCCGGCCGGACTTTTCCGATGGAGGGGGTTATTTGCAATTGTGCAAATAACATTTGTGGAGGGGGTTTCTTGCAAATGTATTCATTATGATATGTTAAGCATCTTTGCTTTTTCATCCATGATGGTGCATTTATGTGATTGGAAAGGGTTATGGTTTGGATGTAAGTTTGTAATCATGATGTTTTGTTTGTGGTCACCCTTCACCTTTTCCTACACTCACCTCCCTTCATGAGTTTTGTTTATCCCTCCACCATTCTCAATTTGAAAGAGGCCGGCCACAATTTTGGAGAGGAGAGAAAATGAGAGGTTTCATTTTTGGTGAGGAAATTTCATCATCTCATTCCATGCTTGATAAATGAGAGTTCCACTTGAAAGTTCCAATCCATTCCTCCATCAAGGCAACATAACTCCAAAGAGACAAGTATCATCTACACTACATTATACAGCACATCTTGGGCACGTCGACTAGCCAGCTTCGTGCCCGAGTTGCCTCGGTATTGAGGTAGGAGCCCATAAAAGATACAGACGATGTGGTGCCCTTCCGGCAAGGAGGCGACGACCGGACATTCCGCGGGAGATCGAGACGACGACGAGAAGACCGGAGGACTCGGATCACTCGGTATATCTCTTCCCATCTTGAAGTTAGCTAGAACTAGTTTAATGGTCCGATCCGGGTGTTTAGTGCGTGGTGGTGCCGGTTTGCAAAGTTCGCAAAATTAAAGTTTATCACCGCTTCCGCATTTGGCCGTCGGATTGACGGCCGGGGCGCCGCCGTGCACTTACAGTGGTATCAGAGCCTCGCCATTAACTTCATCTAGCTTTGTTTGATGTGTTTGCATTTCCGATCGGCCAAAATTCCAAAAACCCGCGTTTTTCTTTACATCAGTTTTCTGTTGAAATTTTTTGAAGTCCAAAAATTTTTCAGGTTGTCTCAGAATGATGTGCAGGGAGTTCTAAGAACACTGGAAAAATTCGACAACACGATCCCTCCGTAAGACCGCGGAACCGCGGCCATTGACCTTTCTTAGGCCGCGGTTCCGCCACAGGAATGAGGGATCATGTCATCGTTTTTTTGCAGTGGGCTTGTGGGCTAAAAATAGGGGTTTTGGAGTATTAAAATTGGGCCCAGAATTTCTGTGAGTGCTACAGTATTGCTTGGGGGCCCACTTGTTAATTTTTGATCGTTCGGATATTTTAAACACATTATTTCACAGTATTTACATTATATCTGCGACCGTGAATGTCACTTGATCGGTAAATCCAGTCTAACTGCTATAGCCCGGTTAGACGGATTTGCGAACGTGACTTTCACGTTGATGTTCTGTGTTTTTTTGCTGTGATGTTGCGGATCGGTCGTGGGGGATAGCCTGGATGCAATGCTACTACAGTTTTGTTGTATTATGTACATTTGATATTGCGGGGCGAGCGTCCGACTTGTGGACTGCCGTCACTGCCTGTTTGTATTATTCTTTTGGGGCACGACCTGGTTGCGATCGATGTACCCGCTGTACGTATATTTTACTTTCTGTACTAGGATTATCCCACGGTGGGGTGCACGGATAGCCGGGTTCTGGAGGGCAACAAGCCCGCATCTCATGGCATTGAGACGGAGGGGGCTTCACTCTAGGATTGGCGGGCTGTTCGCCACACTCGTAGGGGGTACAGGTTGACCCAGGAGGGGTGCCCAAGTTACCGGATTCCGTGAAGTGCTGGGTGATCCATTCACGGTGCTGAAGGGGGCTGCCTCGCTTCAGGTTTTGGCGGGTAACTTGCCACGCCCGTAGGGGTCTAGGATTTCATTGCACAGGCTATCCACATGACCAGGGGAACGTCGGGTTTCGGTGGTGGCTCTGTGAAACCCGGGGATCCCAGATATCTGTATTGTTCTGTGATGCTGTACATTTCTGTGATGTTGCATTTTTATCACGCCTTGAGCGAATATAATATATTGGTATATATAATAGTAGATGTTGTATATGTTTTATATCCGCGCTAGTCCAGTCCCCGCTCTGTCGTTAGTTAGCTAACCTAACGGGTAATGACGGGACTCAGTGGCGAATGCGGATGGCATATACGTAGATCAGTTGTAGGGTTCCTAGGCACCCTAATGGGGTCTCACAAGGCATCAACCATGCCAATTTCAAAAAATACGGTGCCGAGAAACCCTAGACTACGGATCGTTGGCTAGATATCTAGGCGAAAACATAAACTAGTTAACAACTTAACTACAAGGAATCGGAAATACAACCTTTGTAGATCCGGTGCTCCACCTCCATAGCTCCGCAACGAAGTCCCTTCGCTGTCCAAGTGAACTCCCGGGCTCTAGCGTCGGCTTCGTCGAAGAATAAGCGAGCTAGGTCGTCGATGTCCATGCCGAAGATGATCTACGTCGAGGCATCGCTAGATCAAGCTCCACCTTCACCAAGCCATGAAAACTTGTGAAAGAAACACACTCTACTACTTGGCAAGAGGTAGAGGATGAAGAAATAGGAAGTGGGTAGACTTTAGAATTGGATTTCTCACTCATATTCATCAATCACCATTGATGGATGCTTGGTTTTCTTCTTTGAAGAAGAAGAAGAAGATGAAGAAAATATTATGATAAGAATAAAAAAATGGAATAGAATAATGAATAATCATTCCTTATCATAATTAAACTATAGTAATGTGTAGAGAGTTGACCATAGTTAAATGAATGGTTAGGGTTTAATAGATGAAGACAAAAGGGTTAGATTGGTCAAAGCTTCATGAAGCTTCACTTGGCTTCATGAAAGAAACCCTTTTGTTTTCTTTTTCTCATTTATCTTTTAAATCCAAATGAACAGATAAATGAATGAATAAAAGAAAACCCTAATTATTTATTTAATTTAGGTTTACTTCATTACACAAACCTTAGCATTCTTGCATCATCAAACATGATACAAACAAGTGCACAAAATCATATCGCATATGTAATTCGCACAATCGAGCGAGAAAATCCATTTAAAGTGAACCGATACTAGTTAATGCAAAGTAATATATCAAATATATAATTATACATTAAATCATTAAATCAACACTTGATTCAATGATCCGGTCATGTCGCACATAACCGACTGGTATCAATAGTAACAACTTATCGAATTAACACTTGATCCGATAACCCGGCAATATCGCATATAACCGATCAATGTCACATCGCGAGAATCGAATACAGTATCACATACTGGTATTATTCTCGGTCCCGCACATATCTCATATGCTCTCCTATTTCGTTTCGCTTGAGCCAGGAAACCTCTGTGTAGGACTCTAAAGACTCATCAATACGCCGGCAGCAGATGATGATCATATCAAACACCCACAAGCCGCAAGCGGTCTGCTAAACGTAACGGCCACCCGGGTATTGAGCGATCCGAAGATCGACGAGCAAGCCCGCTCACACTCCAGTGAATACAACCAGTAACACTACCGTACAGTCCGGTCTGATCGTCTGATATGTCGCATATCTCGCCTAGGGGTGGTAAACGTCAGACCCCAATAGCTCGATAAGTCGTGTCGATATGAGGTCTATAACTATTCGAGAAACTACTGGTAACACTTACCAGTAAATCTCAGCAAACCTGGCCAGGGATTTCCTGTTATAGCCAATCGAACACAGCGCAACATCAACCCCCTATACCGGGAGAGACGAATCCCCTCCTATCGCTCATTGCCTCCATGTGACTCGGGACTGTACCCAAAAACCATCGTTTTGCACGCCCTCTTGGACGTGGTAAGATGGAAATCAAAGCACAGTGGGAACCACACAAGACTCTATGACGATCTCGGGTCAACAGACTACTCTGTACCAGTGTCACCAGAGAACTGCCATCTGACGTGAGGTATAATACCATCTGGGAGTTCTCGGTGAGTTCGTCCAGTGTACCCAGTCTCCACTGAGCACCCGTATATCATCTCCGATGTCAAACACTAATGGATATGGGATCATCCATCGCCCATCACATGGGTCTAGAAGATATACGCTAGTCTACTCTGGAATATCGATGCCCCGTCTCAATATTCCCACGACTAGGAACAATGAAGGATGTACTCATTGACTACCCAGGCCCCACTAGTATGATCTACATCATAGTCCTGGAAGTCGAGTACACATCCTAAGGGTTTTATCAACATGTAATCAGAGAGACAGAAAGTATACATGTTAAGATAAAGTGCAACCAGATAGCATACTATCATGTCGAGCAAGAAAGTCCTTCCTATATATGTCCCAGCATCCACTACAATATACATCCTATGTACAGTAATGGCCTCTAGGGCATACATATAACTAACAATCTCCCACTTGCACTAGGGCCATCTGTAGCAGTGGTTGTAGTATCTCATACTCAACCATCCCATAAAAATCTCTCTCTGGGAACAGGCCTTTGTGAGTGGTTCCGCTGTGTTGTCCTCTGAATCTACTCTCCTAACCTCGATCTCCCTGGAGATCAACTATCTCCATGATCAGGCGATGCTGCCTTAGAATAAGTCTGGATCACTGATGGGACCGTCGTTCCTCGGCATGAGCCACAACTCCATTGTCTCACAATGGTAGGAACGTAGTTCATCTCATGAACTGATATACACCCAAACATCCTCTTTGGTAGCATCTTAAGTAGCGATGTGTCCAGCCTTAATCGTCTAGTATGTCACGGTATCTAGCTTGGAACTCTTCCAATATACCGTCCCTTTTCTGAGGGTAAAGACAATGCCTGCGACTGACATTCAGTCGTCATTATCACCCTGGAACCCTTCCAGTGATTCTCCCCAGGATCGATTGATACCATCTCACTACAACTAGTAAGAATCCTAACATCCAATTAGATCTATCTCATAGATCCAAAATCCAGGATTTAGTAGGTATCACTTTGATCCTATGTGGAGAATCATTGTGATAAGCGGAGATTGATCGAGCGTAGCATAGGAAACTCCTTCCCTATCATGAGTATGTCATCCACGTACTCTATGAGGATCACCACCATACTCCCTACTACCTTTTTGTATATACAAGGTTCATCTACCATTTTGATGATGTCAAACTCTTTGACTACTTCATCAAAACAGATGTTCCAACTCCGCGATGCCTGCTTTATCCTATAAAGTATCTTGCACACGTTTCCGCTGCTCCCACTGTCTACGAAGCCCTCTGGCTGTGTACTTATAGACACTCTCTTCTAAACATCATTTAGAAAAGCTGTCATGACACCCAACCACCAGATATCGCAGTCATGGTATGTAGCCGTGACAAGTAGGATCTGGATGGACTTAAGCATAGCTACTTGAAAAGGTTTCATCATTATCCACGCCTGGTCGATGACGAAAAGCTTTAACAAGTCTAGCTTTGAAAGTCTCAACTTTTCCATCTACACCAAGTAATCTTCTCAAGATATACTTGCTCCTGATGGGGATTTAACCCTTCAGATATAGCAACCAAAGTCCATACTTTGTTGGTGTACATGGATTCCATCTCAGATCGCTAAGCATCCAGCCATTCTTACAGAGTCCCACTCCTGATGGCCAGCTCGAAACTAGTTGGGTCATCATCTCATGATGCAATCCTCGCTCCCACTGTCATAGAGAAACAGAAGTATCTCTCAGGTGGGTGAGGAACCCTACTAGATCGGCGGAGAGGCTGAGGTTCGTTGGAATCTACTGAATCCTTTGGTTTTATCAAATCATCGGCTGCAAATTGTATAGCTGGAACCTTTCCAGTTGTACATTACAGACCTTGCCTCGAGCTTGTCCGGATTTTGCTTTTAGACATAGGCCGGTCAACCCCAAATCTTAACTAGCTTAAGACATGGGCTCTTCCCTTTCCATATCACATATGAAATGGTAGGCAACTGCTTTGACTGGAACACTATTCAATAGGTATGCAGCTTCTCAAGTGCATAACTCACAAAAAGGAAATAGGTAACTCAGTAGTACTCATCATAGAGCACACCTTATCACATAGGGTGTTATCGCTCCGCCCCGATATACCATCGTGCTATGGTGTATTCGGATGAGTAATGCTGAGAGAGAATCTCATTCTCCTTTAGAAAAGTCCAGGAATTCCATGCACAAGTATTCTCCTCCCTGATCTCATCATAGGACATAATACTTATACCCGTATTTTGGTTCTCTACTTCTAACTTATATTCTGTGAATATCTCAAAAGGTTCGGACTTGTGTTTCAACAGGAACATAGGTCTGAATCTCGAAAGATCATCAGAGAATGTAATGAAGTACAAAGAACCGGTCCTGGCATGTAGACAGGGGACCTACATACATCAACATGTATTATCCCAAGAGTTCACTAACTCTTTCTCTGTTTCCATTAAACGGAGCTATGGTCATCTTATCTTTATGACATGACTGGCGAGTTTCACAAGATGTAAGTTCAAACTAATTTAAATATGCATCTTTATGTAACTCAAGCTAGTCGGGTCGCATTGATATGACCTAGTCTACAATGCCTTAAGAAGGATTCGTTCATTTCTGAACTCTTCCTCTTGTGTGTGTTCCGTATACTAAGAACTGTAGTTTGATTTAGAACATCAACGCTTTTAGATAACGTGCCTGAACTGATCAACTTTTGATATAGGAAATGTTCAAAACATTATCCAACAATACAAAATTTTATCGTTTCTTTACTAATAAAGAGACAGATATGATTTTGTATATCAGGTTCGGTATCTAATAACTTTCGTTCAGAATCAATGTATTGTAATACAGGGTGACAGTGACCAACAGACTTGGCTGCAACTCTTGCCCCGTTTTCTGCCTCATGAAACTTATCACCCGTTCTCAGTTCTTTACCTATCTGTAGCCCATGTAACATATTACAAATGCGGGATCCTGATCCGGTATCATATACCCAGGACGTAAAGGATACTGAGAAACAGTTCTGTATAATGAACAAACCCGAAGATGATGCATTAGCATGCACTCTCTTCGTTTGGGCGGCACGGGAATTCTGGTAATCCCCAATTTCCTGCTGTCTTATAACATTTATAAGTTGGAGCGGGACCAACGTTCCCCAGCTCAGTATAACAAGCGGGTTCGGTCAATATTCCGTATTATTATCTTGATTAAGGCGTGATATGGTCGCTACCTGGAGAGAGAGAGAAGAAAACACTCAGCGTGCGCTCTGTCAAGAATAGATTGGTTATTATTTTATCTAATCAGGATGGCTCCCACTGCTTTTTATCAAATCTTCCTTCAAACCCTAAAAGGAAAGACTAGCCGGGATTAATTACACACTACAAGTTTGCCAATCTTTCAGCCAGGCTAGTGTCGGTACTTTGAGGGAGGTCCCCCGTGCTTTCGCATGAACCTAATTAATGTAAACCTCGTTTTCCCAGAGGCGTAACCACGTTGACACCTTTCTAGACACCTACTTGATCGGCTAATTGTAATGTATAAAACTCTCTCAGGAGTAACTCTTACTCGCAGCGGGTATCGGGATCCAACTATCTCATAGAAGGTATGCAATCTCATTGCAAATTTCAACACTTGAAATTCCCGATAATATTTTGCCCCTAGCACCCTATGACCTTGACGGAGGTCAACAAACCATAGGCTACTAGTCAAGTTCAACCCGTCATTTCTTGATCGAATTAAACCCACCCGCACGACCCTTGACGGAGGTCAACAAGGCCGCACGACTACCCTAACTCAATCTGCATCATATGCATAAGCAGATAAATACTGGTTAGCTACCGCACACTGCGCCTTGACGGAGGCCAACAAACGCAGCACGAATACTAAACAACACTTATCAGAAATGACGGAGGGCTACGACAGGTTTTTATGAAAACCTATTGCGTAATGAACTTGATATCGTTGTAGAATCAAATGATTTTAAAATGGAGTGCTTTTGAGGCTTTTCTAGTTTTGCTAAAGGAGTCACTCCCGGTGAAGGGATCGTCGGTCCTTTCCTCCTCGAATGAGGTGCGGGATATATCACATATATCACTGTGCAAAGCAAAAACTCTTAAAAGCATTCAAAAGACAAACCGAATGTGTAGCATCTGCCAGTTATTGCTAAAGGAGTCACTCCCGGTGAAGGGATCTCGGTCCTTTCCTTATCGAATAAGGTGCAGGATATATCATATATACCGCTGTGCAAAGCAAGAACTGTAGCTACCTGTTTTATTTTGAAATTCGATTCTACAACATCTTAGGTTTCTTTTATTTCATTAATCACATTAATGAAGTCCCATCATTTAAGTACCTAAACATCACAGATAAATACGACGTATACTTATGCCATCCGCATTCGCCTCGATGTCCCCTCGTGCACCGTTAAGTTAGGTAACTAACGGCAGAGCGGGGCAGGGCTAGCGCGGGTGTAAGACATAAGTAACATCTATATAATATATCATATATGCTATATTGTATCTATCACAGAACATCACATGATCACATCACAGATATCGCAGCAGAAGAATCATATGAAATATTGGACATACTAGGACGTCCGTGTTTTCAATACGAGCCAGTATAAAACACGGATTCCACGGTCGTGATGAATAGCCAAACCCACACCCCTAGACCCCTACGAGAGCGGCAAGCAACCCTACCAATTCTAGAGTTAGGAGACCCGGACTCGACTCCTCGAGTTGGTCTCCCACTGGACTCCAGAACCCGGTTACTTGTGCTCCCCTCCTTGGGTCTATCCTAGTGCGGAAAAGTAAATAATATACAAACGGTGACAACTTCCGCAACCTGGAAGCGCCCCAAATAAAAGAATATTACATACAAGTTTTTACATGAATGAAAATGAAAAACACTCATCCCACATAAAAACCCCTGGCTATTCAAACACGACGATCCAATATAACATATCCAGCAACACATAACATCACATGTCATCAACGTAAGTAAATATGCACATCCCAATTGTCGTTGACATATAGCAACGAAACCGGCGATATCACATATTACACTTACGGTCACAGAAAAGAAAGTGTAAAACTACAACAGTTGGAATCCGCAACCACCTCAGACATCGCATGCCTGACCAAATGAATTACTTAGACATCGCATGCCTAACAATTATAAACCCCGCATTTTAGTCTCAAAATCGAAAACACTTTTCAATATCAAGTCGGGCAATTCAACAAGATTCCCGACATTTTGATCGAATGCTCGTCGCAAACTTTAGTAGGCGGCCGCACCCCCGATATCGTCGACGAAGTGCACCAAGGCGGAACACCGCCACCGCGAGCACCCGAACGGATGCTTTCGGCGACGGGGTTCTCCTACAGTCACTTGGTCGGGACTATGGAGTGAGGCTGTCTATTAAGTTTACCCGGCGAGTATCCGCGTACGCTACGTGATTGCGACGGACTTTTGATCGCATCAAAATTCCGTGGCAACCGATCAAGTGAGACTAAACTGCTATGTTTATAACATTCATTCAGTTATCACATAACTACTTGTGAATTCCAATTATTGAATCACATTCCAGATAAACAGAAAATGTTAAACTTTCCGATCGAACAATCGAACACCCAAGTTTTCCCGATACAGATCAACACATGAAATAAGTCTAACAACATTCAGTTCGTGCCTCAGTACCAACGGTCCAGCCGTAGAAGGGTCAAGCCAACGCCACACATGTGCACGCCGTACTGCCCCAAACCCGAAGGTTCAAAGGGCAGTTCAAGACGGTCACATAATCGAGTTAAGGTTTGTTGTCTTCTAGAGGGACCATCGCGTTACTTGCACTACTTAGAACGTCGTTAAACTACGAAAAAATCCAACACTTGGAAATTTCCCGACAGGGGAAAAATTGGGTATTTATATCCGGTCGAACTTTTTAACATATTCTAAAATTTATCCGGAAAGCCAAATAGACAAAATTTGATACCCCGATCGAAACACCGAATCCCCAAAACAACTCCAGAAAATTCAACTCTTGAATAAATTTTAAAAATACCCAGAAACTCCAGCATAATATAATAGAAGTTACTGTGCAATCAATTAAGGATGACGTCATCAAAGTGCGGCGGAACCGCCGCATAAGCCAGGCTTCTGCCGCGTTTCCGCCGCGGTTTGTACTGTTCATGAAAAAAAATTGCACCGTAATTCTTATAATTCCCTGCTGAGTTTTCTGCATATTTTTAATTTGGAAAAATCCACGTTTTTGAAAAAAGGACAGAGAGCATTTTCCGGGTTGGGTTTTCGGTTCGTTCGGACTTCAAATTCCGTCTAGACTTCGCCTAAGGCTCTAGCTAGGCTCTGATATCACTGTAGGGTTCCTAGGCACCCTAATGGGGTCTCACAAGGCATCAACCATGCCAATTTCAAAAAATACGGTGCCGAGAAACCCTAGACTACGGATCGTTGGCGAGATATCTAGGCGAAAACATAAACTAGTTAACAACTTAACTACAAGGAATCGGAAATACAACCTTTGTAGATCCGGTGCTCCACCTCCATAGCTCCGCAACGAAGTCCCTTCGCTGTCCAAGTGAACTCCCGGGCTCTAGCGTCGGCTTCGTCGAAGAATAAGCGAGCTAGGTCGTCGATGTCCATGCCGAAGATGATCTACGTCGAGGCATCGCTAGATCAAGCTCCACCTTCACCAAGCCAAGAAAACTTGTGAAGGAAACACACTCTACTCCTTGGAAAGAGGTAGAGGATGAAGAAATAGGAAGTGGGTAGACTTTAGAATTGGATTTCTCACTCATATTCATCAATCACCATTGATGGATGCTTGGTTTTCTTCTTTGAAGAAGAAGAAGAAGATGAAGAAAATATTATGAGAAGAATAAAAAAATGGAATAGAATAATGAATAATCATTCCTTATCATAATTAAGCTATAGTAATGTGTAGAGAGTTGACCATAGTTAAATGAATGGTTAGAGTTTAATAGATGAAGACAAAAGGGTTAGATTGGTCAAAGCTTCATGAAGCTTCACTTAGCTTCATGAAAGAAACCCTTTTGTTTTCTTTTTCTCATTTATCTTTTAAATCCAAATGAAAAGATAAATGAATGAATAAAAGAAAACCCTAATTATTTATTTAACTTAGGTTTACTTCATTACACAAACCCTAGCATTCTTGCATCATCAAACATGATACAAACAAGTGCACAAAATCATATCGCATATGTAATGCGCACAATCGAGCGAGAAAATCCATTTAAAGTGAACCGATACTAGTTAATGCAAAGTAATATATCAAATATATAATTATACATTAAATCATTAAATCAACACTTGATTCAATGATCCGGTCATGTCGCACATAACCGACTGGTATCAATAGTAACAACTTATCGAATCAACACTTGATCCGATAACCCGGCTATATCGCATATAACCGATCAATGTCACATCATGAGAATCGAATACAGTATCACATACTGGTATTATTCTCGGTCCCGCACATATCTCATATGATCTCCTATTTCGTTTCGCTTGAGCCAGGAAACCTCTGTGTAGGACTCTAAAGACTCGTCAATACGCCGGCAGCAGATGATGATCATATCAAACACCCACAAGCCGCAAGCGGTCTGCTAAACGTAACGGCCACCCGGGTATTGAGCGATCTGAAGATCGACGAGCAAGCCCGCTCACACTCCAGTGAATCCAACCAGTAACACTACCGTACAGTCCGGTCTGATCGTTTGATATGTCGCATATCTCGCCTAGGGGTGGTAAACGTCAGACCCCAATAGCTCGATAAGTCGTGTCGATATGAGGTCTATAACTATTCGAGAAACTACGATATGAGATTGTAACGTCTTCAAAATAATAAAATATGATTTTTGGGAAATTTTATAATTTAATATTATTTTAATGAATATTTTAATATTCTGGTATAATTAAATACAGATAAATGGGGAAAAATTATGGAAAATTCTAAAATAAGGTATTTTAAGGAATTGCTTCGTTTTCTGTGCATGCCCTCATTTCCTCTAGTTTTGACCCTGAGTATGTCTAGTTTTGACTGATTCCATCTACGGTGAAATCTGGGTTGATTTTCCTATGTTGGTGTATAATTTGGGACTTGTTTTAGCATGGATTTTGGTATTTGGTGATTTATTCCTGTCGGGTGGCGTTTGGACGTCAACGACAAGTGGATTTTGATTGTGTTTACATGCGAGTCGATGGGTTTTTACCTATGCGGGTAGCGTGTGCTATTTTGGTTTCCGATGTGATTTTCATGTGCTTTAGCATTGTGATATACTTGTAGGTACCCCGCGTGATGTTGAGGCAAAGGAGGTGAAGATAGCGACATCGGCTTTGGCACACGAGAAGCAAGGTGAGTAGATTTATATCTACGGGGAGAAGTCGGGTGGATGGCGTATAGCACCCCCGCAGTCCGTGGTGATGTATACGAATACGTATACACACGAATATTTATTATGTGTTGTTTAGGGTTATTGATGGTAATAATGATATTTTGATGATAAGAATATATTGGTTTAGTATAGTACGAACCCTAGAGTAGTGGTTGCACTCACACATACATTTACACACATACTTGCATTCATTCTTTCATTTATTAGAGTGTATATAATGGTGCGTATATCTACACATGGGTATGGGACTATGTGTTTATATACGGGATTGGAGGATGATACGTGGTTTGAGATGATACTTGATGTGAGGCCGTGAGATCGGCGATGTGACATAGTTTGCCTTTGAGGTGCGATATGATAGTTTTAGCGGGCCTTTGGACATGTGCTTTACCCGCATTCATATTTTATAGATGGTGTCGATTTGTACTAGACTTACAGTAGTACCCCAGATTGTGTGATCTGATGATAAGTGATACCTGATACGTGATGAGATAGTGTGATATTGACCCCTACCCAGCTATTGGGATGCCGTACGACGATTTACCGTACGAGCCGATATTGATGATAGATCCGCACTCATGACTCGAGGATATCATACGATATGTTATTGAGGCGAGATCACTGACTATCATATCTATATTTATATATTGACTCAGATTAGGTGGTTTCATACCCCTCCTGTCTAGATTATTTAGTAGACATTAGACTTGACCGAGTCATACCTATTTCAAAACTAACGAATCGGGGATATTTTAAAGATAAGCAGAAGGGTTATACGGATATTTTCAAATGATGCATCTTTTCTTAAAACACCGTAGCCCTTACTTTACCAAAAGCCCTGATTCGTCTTATTTCAAAAGGCAAGGTTGCATGACATATCTATTGGGGCAGGTTCTGTACTTTTGCGTTGATCATTCGTTTCCGCATATTCCTGCTATTTGCATTGCATTGCTTGTATTGTTGTGACATTCAGTCATGCTGCTAGGACACCAGCACCATTATCGATGATGTATATGTTCCACGTACACTTGTTGCCGGCTCACACACTCATCATCGATAATTGCCATGTCACTACACTATAGTACTATTGCATTCATGATATGATTCTGGCATGGCATATTGTACACTTATACCTGTACACATATATAGATGATTCTAGCTTGATTGGGGATTTGGGAACCACAAGATACTCTTTAAAAACAGATTCCTTTTAAAAGAGCGGTCTCCCTCGACATGTGCACATTATTATTCCATGTTGCATGACTTACTGATATGCTTGCATTACTGTTACATGCCACATACATCATGCTTTGACTGTACGCATTGGGATATGTTGTTTCTATGATATTTCTGGATTTGGGAACCGAAGGTATTTCAAAAGAGAATATGTCATTTCTTTAAAAACCCGGTTACCCTTGATATGATATTTCAGTGCGTCCACCATGTGTTTTCTCGGTGCTGAGAGCGATATGTGTAACCCGAATCGAGGCGTGGATGAGCCGATTGCGGGTACATGGTGGACCCGGTATGGTTCCCCTCGGCAAGATGATCGACGAGCTTTGCCGATTGAGCCTGGAGACGGGCGAGTACCTACCGGTGATTGGTTGGACCTGGCGGTTATCCGGAGGATACCGACCAGAGTCGATAGATGTTTTGGGCATACTGCCGGGGCCGAGGGCCGATACCGCAGACAGAGCCCACGGGCCGATCCGGACTGACGGAGCCCGATATATGAGGATTTACGTGCCGATGCTGGGCACAGTTTTCATGATGTTTTCGGGTGTCGATGCTGGGCACCCTGGTTCCATGATTTTGATGTGTCGCGAGGGACACGGGTGGTTATATCCTCATATTATTTCCCATGCACATGATTCATGATATGTACATGCATGGTGGTTATTGTCAGTGGGTGACGAGTGGACGGGATCCATGAGTGTGCAGATTTGATTACATTGGTTATGCCTCATATTCATGACATGCTATTACCTGAGGCACTAACACGAGCACTTGGCACTACACTCATGTATAGAGATTACATTGCTAGTTTAGCATGCTTCAGCTTTATTCATATTGAGGTTTATTTATTATCTGATCGTATTGACCTAGGATAGGTCATGCATTCGATCTCTGCTTGTAGATATTTTCTATTCACGAGTTGGCAACTCACCCCCGTTGTGCCCCAGTTCTTACAGGTTATTGCCGTACAGATTCCATAGCGGCATTTCTGGCACACTGCTTCCTTATGGGTGACTTGCTTGGATAGGTGGGTTCTTTTGTATCAGAACCGCCATTGTTCATGTATCATTTATTGTATCTAGAATTTCCATCAACCAAAACTTGTATATTGTTTCAGACTTAGAAAACAGTGTTGTTTTATTTCGACCTTAGAGTCGCGCTAGTAGTATTACGGTTTTCTGGCTGTTTGAGTTTCTTTTTTTTTTTGGGTTTTGATCCTCGCCCTTTGGCGTTGCATATTATTATTGCTTGCGTGGTTGTGACCGTCGATGGACGAAGAGCTAGCTCCCGCTTGGGGATGCCTTTTATCATTTCATATATATTATTCTTGTTGTACCCCGTTCGGGGCTAGTTTTTACAAAGGAAACTCTGCCGAAATTTTCAGGAAAGGTTACACATTTTAAAAAATGCATATTCGGCTTAGTTATTTAAAAACTTTGATTTCCAAACATGATTTCCTTACTTTTCAAAAACAGTTTTTCCTTATTTACTCTTTAAATGGTTTTAGATTGCTGGGCTTTTGGCTTACTTGGATCAGATGGGGTCCTATAGACTTCATATGGTTCAAGGGCCAGTCACGTGCTCTTTCGGGTCGTGACAAAGTTGGTATCAAAGCGCTAGGTTGACCTTGGTTCGAGTCTAAGTTTGACTATGTGGAGCCTAGGGCGTTACTTATATACGGAACTTAGGCTTGACCTTACGGAACTTAGACTTGGTCGAGGGGGTATTAGACCCGAACATTCTTCGCGTAGGATGACCCTTGGTTGATGGAATAGGTGACTAAAGTAGAGTGACGTACCGTTGGTATGTTCCGCGGCATACTTACGACACGCCACTCCGCTTAAGAAACCTTAGGTTGTACATTTCCTTGCATTGTGTCATATTCCTTCCTATGATCTATCTTCATCGATACTGGTTATGGTTTTGCTGCCGCGATTGCACGGGCAGAGTGAGCTACGGCTCGAGTTGTCAGCATGAGCTCGTCGGGGACGAGGGCTGACCGGGGCGTGATTCCAGAGACATACGGTTGCATTGAGGCTTCGTATTTTGTGTTTCCGCACTATGGGCGTTTGACAGATCGCTGCTGTGAGATTTCTAGGATGTACCGGACGGTACCAGAGGATTGAGCCACTGATAGAGGCCAGCCAGGATGTGATGACTGCTGATATATCGCTTATTCATGATGGTTGAGGCGCTGCTTAGCGTACCGACGAATGAGCCAGTTGTTGCTGCGAGTGATGAGATATCGCCCAGATGATTGGAGCTACTGCAGCATGAGCATATTCTTAGAGATATGGTAGTGAGTCGCTAGTCACCGAGGATGAATGACTAGGACATGTGGTTCGTTCGCTTACCCCGATACGAGGTCATCAGATAGATTGATTCCAGCTAGAGGCGACTTCACGCAGATTCGTCGAGAGTCGATTGAGACGATCGAAGGTCAGGAACCCATTTTCCAAGTTTAAAGTATACGGAAAGACATGCAGGTGATTCTATGGACCCTCTAGAAGAATGAAACCCTAACTCGACTTAATGACCGTGTGAAAGCCTTTGAACCTTAGGGTTTGCGGCAGTTCCTCGGCGCCATTAGTGAGGCTTGGGTTTGCCCTTCTACGGCTGGACCACCGACGCTGTGGCATGTACTCGATACTATTAAACTGTACCCGAGATGTTGAGCTCTTGGGGGATTGTGAGGTTCTGACGAGTCAATCGGATGATTCGACATCATTCGGATATCATGTGATGGGACACTGCTTGGGAGACTCCCGATTCGAGCATAGCCGTCGAAGCGCAGTCTGTGTAGCCATGATGAGATGAGTCCGAATCAGTCGATAGTGGAGCAAGGTGGAGTACAGAGTTTGCACGAGATTTCGACGAGATGACGTTCCACTCCGCTGACATCAGAGATGCGATATGCACGCTGAGGATGTGTTCGGCTAGATATCTTCTACTGAGTGATGAAGATACTGAGTTCGTGATTTCGAGTCCGTGTTAGAGACTTCGGGTGGACCATAGCCGAGGACATTGCAGTGTGCAGATAAAGACGCGACGTCGAATGGTCGATGATACAGACAAGCGGGACAAGAAGTTCGTGCGAGAGGCAGACGAGCTGTTACTACACCCCGTTAAGATTAAAGGCCGGACATGCATACAGAGGCGCAGAGATGCGACCAGCTTCCGAGGAGATGTTGTACTAAGGACGCAGAGGTCCAGAGAGCGAGAAAAGATTACGCCAGAGTGCCAGCCTCCTTACAGTTTGGCATAGGCAAGATCAGAAGAGACCTTGAGTAGGATTCCTTCCAGTACACTGCTGCAATAAGAGTTGCACCCAGGATCGGATGTGTGATATGCATTCAGAGGACCCGAGGTCGGCGCCAGAGATGTGCTGCTTTACGAGCGGTCATGAGGATTGACCGAGAGATGACCAGGAAAGTGCAAGAACGGAATCGTTCCTGTCAGCACACCTGACCGGGCCGATGAGCCGATGGATTGCGAGTTGGTAATCTACAGGAAAGATCAGGAACCAGAGGCAGAGGACGCCAGCCGCGAGCAAGAGGCAAGTAGATATCTGGCGCCGCTAGCATCGGATGTACCGGTACCTTCTCGACCCTGAAGGAGGGTATACCGACGACGGTAATTATGATTTGTGATTTTGTGATTTGATTATCACGTATCCGTTGCTTTGGATTTCGGTATTTTGGGCGATCTATTCGCATGATTTAGTCTTGATGACTGAGTTTCATGATATTTGATTTTGTGCACCATGGTTGCACCTACTGGGTATTTATACCTTGTACATAGTTATTACTCTTGAGCTGTTGATTGCGATTTCATGCCTATTTTATGCTGGTGATTTGATTTACGCTTCCAGCAGAGTTTCATGTAATTTTAGTGTTTTGATTTTGCACTCGGTATAGCTTATATGTGCTTGTAGTGCATCGATATGTGTTTTGTGCCCGCAGCTGCACACGTTTATGATTTTCTTCATATCTGGATACACTTGGTGTTGCTGCTTACGTATTTGAGTTCTTGCTTGGTATTTGTGCATGGGATGCACCAGTTCTATACTTCGTGCATTTGTCGCACCAGTTTTATGTTTCTTGCGTTTATCACATCAGATTTATATTTCGTGCCTTTGTTGCACCGGATTTATATTTTGTGCATTACGATTGCACCTGACTTCGATTTGATGCCTTTCGGTATGTCGATTTTGATTGTGATATTGATGTGGATTCTTGCACTCCGTGCTTTTGACTGGACTTACGCATATTCGACGTTGCTATTGGATTTTGTGATTCCGTGCATATTGAGTGCGCAGGGTTTAGATTTTCATTCGTGCACGATGGATGCACCGATTTGGATTTCCGCGCATGTTGGGCGCATGTTTTAAGATACGATTTTGGTTCACACCCGATGCACTAAATCGAAATTTCTTCGTGCATGTCAGATGCACCGGGTTTTTGGCTGTCAGGCACACACGTTGCCTATGACAGATGCTTCGTGAACACCCGTTGCACCTAGATGCTGTTATGTGCATCTGTTTAGCACATATATGGATTTTGATTCCCGTGCGCACCAGATGCACAGGGTGGGTTATGTATATTTTTGAGATTTATTCCTTTTGGAGCAGTACATTTTTATGATGTGGGATATTTGCTTTCATACTGAGCAGGACTAGTCAGTGGACAGTGCCTGGATATATTTTGCATGCATCGATAGTTATCGAAGGGATTTCCGAAAAGCGAGCTATAGTCTCAGTATATACCTACGTGTCCGATATGACACAAAACGTTTTAAAAACAAGGAAACCCTTCTGATTGTTTTCAAAACGGCGGAACGTGCTTATTAAACAAAGGATATATATATACATATATAGTTACTTTCGTATGAAAAACGTCCGCCACTGTGCAGTGTTATGCGCATCGCACAGCGACTTAAAAAGGATTTGGCATGCTTTTACATCAGCTATTCACATGTATAGATTGGATGTCTGCATATGTAGTTCTGATCCATATCATATCGGTTTTGTATTGGATTTGACATTGTGTCCTTACCTTGACTCCGATGATTGCGGGATGCTTGATGGAGCGTTGTTTTTGAGTTATTTGCTCAGTACTCATATGCATGCATTGCGCTGTGACGTTTTATGTGTTGATGATTTCGGAGCCCCGACGACTTGGAATTCGTATCGAAATGTTTTAGAATTTGGGGTTTTAAATTTAAATTCGGGGACCGAATTTCTTTAAGGGGGGTAGATTGTAACGTCTTCAAAATAATAAAATATGATTTTTGGGAAATTTTATAATTTAATATTATTTTAATGAATATTTTAATATTCTGGTATAATTAAATACAGATAAATGGGGAAATATTATGGAAAATTCTAAAATAAGGTATTTTAAGGAATTGCTTCGTTTTCTGTGCATGCCCCCATTTCCTCTAGTTTTGACCCTGAGTATGTCTAGTTTTGACTGATTCCATCTAGGGTGAAATCTGGGTTGATTTTCCTATGTTGGTGTATAATTTGGGACTTGTTTTAGCATGGATTTTGGTATTTGGTGATTCATTCCTGTCGGGTGGCGTTTGGACGTCAACGACAAGTGGATTTTGATTATGTTTACATGCGAGTCGATGGGTTTTTACCTATGCGGGTAGCGTGTGCTATTTTGGTTTCCGATGTGATTTTCATATGCTTTAGCATTGTGATATACTTGTAGGTACCCCGCGTGATGTTGAGGCAAAGGAGGTGAAGATAGCGACATCGGCTTTGGCACACGAGAAGCAAGGTGAGTAGATTTATATCTACGGGGAGAAGTCGGGTGGATGGCGTATAGCACCCCCGCAGTCCGTGGTGATGTATACGAATACGTATACACACGAATATTTATTATGTGTTGTTTAGGGTTATTGATGGTAATAATGATATTTTGATGATAAGAATATATTGGTTTAGTATAGTGCGAACCCTAGAGTAGTGGTTGCACTCACACATACATTTACACACATACTTGCATTCATTCTTTCATTTATTAGAGTGCATATGATGGTGCGTATATCTACACATGGGTATGGGACTATGTGTTTATATACGGGATTGGAGGATGATACGTGGTTTGAGATGATACTTGATGTGAGGCCGTGAGATCGGCGATGTGACATAGTTTGCCTTTGAGGTGCGATATGATAGTTTTAGCGGGCCTTTGGACATGTGCTTTACCCGCATTCATATTTTATAGATGGTGTCGATTTGTACTAGACTTACAGTAGTACCCCAGATTGTGTGATCTGATGATAAGTGATACCTGATATGTGATGAGATAGTGTGATATTGACCCCTACCCAGCTATTAGGATGCCGTACGACGATTTACCGTACGAGCCGATATTGATGATAGATCCGCACTCATGACTCGAGGATATCATACGATATGTTATTGAGGCGAGATCACCGACCATCATATCTATATTTATATATTGACTCAGATTAGGTGGTTTCATACCCCTCCTGTCTAGATTATTTCGTAGACATTAGACTAGACCGAGTCATACCTATTTCAAAACTAACGAATCGGGGATATTTTAAAGATAAGCAGAAGGGTTATACGGATATTTTCAAATGATGCATCTTTTCTTAAAACACCGTAGCCCTTACTTTACTAAAAGCCCTGATTCGTCTTATTTCAAAAGGCAAGGTTGCATGACATATCTATTGGGGCAGGTTCTGTACTTTTGCGTTGATCATTCGTTTCCGCATATTCCTGCTATTTGCATTGCATTGCTTGTATTGTTGTGACATTCAGTCATGCTGCTAGGACACCAGCACCATTATCGATGATGTATATGTTCCACGTACACTCATCATCGATAATGGTGCTGGTGTCCTAGCAGCATGACTGAATGTCACAACAATACAAGCAATGCAATGCAAATAGCAGGAATATGCGGAAACGAATGATCAACACAAAAGTACAGAATCTGCCCCAATAGATATGTCATGCAACCTTGCCTTTTGAAATAAGACGAATCAGGGCTTTGGTAAAATAAGGGCTACGGTGTTTTAAGAAAAGATGCATCATTTGAAAATATCCGTATAACCCTTCTGCTTATCTTTAAAATATCCCCGATTCGTTAGTTTTGAAATAGGTATGACTCGGTCTAGTCTAATGTCTACTAAGTAATCTAGACAGGAGGGGTATGAAACCACCTAATCTGAGTCAATATATAAATATAGATATGATAGTCGGTGATCTCGCCTCAATAACATATCGTATGATATCCTCGAGTCATGAGTGCGGATCTATCATCAATATCGGCTCGTACGGTAAATCGTCGCACGGCATCCCAATAGCTGGGTAGGGGTCAATATCACACTATCTCATCACATATCAGGTATCACTTATCATCAGATCACACAATCTGGGGTACTACTGTAAGTCTAGTACAAATCGACACCATCTATAAAATATGAATGCAGGTAAAGCACATGTCCAAAGGCCCGCTAAAACTATCATATCGCACCTCAAAGGCAAACTATGTCACATCGCCGATCTCACGGCCTCACATCAAGTATCATCTCAAACCACGTATCATCCTCCAATCCCGTATATAAACACATAGTCCCATACCCATGTGTAGATATACGCACCATCATATGCACTCTAATAAATGAAAGAATGAATGCAAGTATGTGTGTAAATGTATGTGTGAGTGCAACCACTACTCTAGGGTTCGCACTATACTAAACCAATATATTCTTATCATCAAAATATCATTATTACCATCAATAACCCTAAACAACACATAATAAATATTCGTGTGTATACGTATTCGTATACATCACCACGGACTGCGGGGGTGCTATACGCCATCCACCCGACTTCTCCCCGTAGATATAAATCTACTCACCTTGCTTCTCGTGTGCCAAAGCCGATGTCGCTATCTTCACCTCCTTTGCCTCAACATCACGCGGGGTACCTACAAGTATATCACAATGCTAAAGCACATGAAAATCACATCGGAAACCAAAATAGCACACGCTACCCGCATAGGTAAAAATCCATCGACTCGCATGTAAACACAATCAAAATCCACTTGTCGTTGACGTCCAAACGCCACCCGACAGGAATGAATCACCAAATACCAAAATCCATGCTAAAACAAGTCCCAAATTATACACCAACATAGGAAAATCAACCCAGATTTCACCCTAGATGGAATCAGTCAAAACTATACATACTCAGGGTCAAAACTAGAGGAAATGGGGGCATGCACAGAAAACGAAGCAATTCCTTAAAATACCTTATTTTAGAATTTTCCATAATTTTTCCCCATTTATCTGTATTTAATTATACCAGAATATTAAAATATTCATTAAAATAATATTAAATTATAAAACTTCCCAAAAATCATATTTTATTATTTTGAAGACGTTACACCAGTAAATCTCAGCAACCCTGGCCAGGGATTTCCTGTTATAGCCAATCGAACACAGCGCAACATCAACCCCCTATACCGGGAGAGACGAATCCCCTCCTATCGCTCATTGCCTCCATGTGACTCGGGACTGTACCCAAAAACCACCGTTTTGCATGCCCTCTTGGACGTGGTAAGATGGAAATCAAAGCACAGTGGGAACCACACAAGACTCTATGACGATCTCGGGTCAACAGACTACTCTGTACCAGTGTCACCAGAGAATTGCCATCTGACGTGAGGTATAATACCATCTGGGAGTTCTCGTCGAGTCCGTCCAGTATACCCAGTCTCCACTGAGCACCCGTATATCATCTCCGATGTCAAACACCAATGGATATGGGATCATCCATCGCCCATCACATGGGTCGAGAAGATATACGCTAGTCTACTCTGGAATATCGATGCCCCGTCTCGATATTCCCACGACTAGGAACAATGAAGGATGTACTCATTGACTACCCAGGCCCCACTAGTATGATCTACATCATAGTCCTGGAAGTCGAGTACACATCCTAAGGGCTTTATCAACATGTAATCAGAGAGACAGAAAGTATACATGTTAAGATAAAGTGCAACCAGATAGCATACTATCATGTCGAGCAAGAAAGTCCTTCCTATATATGTCCCAGCATCCACTACAATATACATCCTATGTACAGTAATGGCCTCTAGGGCATACATATAACTAACATCAGTATATTTTTGTTCTTTGTGGTGTGATCAATTGATGGGACTGCGTTGATTCGGATCAATGCAAGATAAACAAACCTATTCTGATGTTATTGGAACACTTTTCAAAAAGTTGTTATTGCAAGGAAGTTCACTTTTGTTTTGCATCGTGGTATTCATTTGGAATATCTTGCTCCTCAGTCGACGAGGCAAGGGCCGAGATCCCTTCACCGGGAGTGACCCCTTGGACAGAAGTTTGCGTCAGGGCATTAACTTCATATAGCCGATTACTTTTGCTTTGCACAGTGATATTCGGTTATGAATATCCAGCACCCCATTCTACGGGGAAAGAGCCGAGATCCCTTCACCGGGAGTGACCTCTTTAGTAAAGGTTTTCGTCACTATATTTTCTAAAAAGCTATCTGTTCCTTCAACGATATCAAGTTCATTACGTTAAAGGTTTTCGCCAGAAACCATTCGTAGCCATCCGTCGTTTCATATGGGTAGTCAATAGTATTCAAGCTGTGTTTGTTGGCCAAAGTCAAGGCACAGTGTTTGGTAGCTGTTGGTTATTCATATGCAGCATAGATAGATGCGTTGGTTTGGGGCAGTCGTATAGCCTTGTTGGCCAAAGTCAAGGGCTTGTACGGGTGGGCTCAAATTAACCTGGAGAATGACGGGAAGAACTTGACATGTGACTTATGATTTATTGGCCAAAGTCAAGGTCATAAGAGCATGGGGCAGAAATCACATCGGGAGTTTCAAAAGAACTGAAACTTGCTAGATATGCGCATACCTTCTGGAGTGTGATACCGTGAGCAGATTCCGTCACGTTATCATGCGATGATAGTTGGATCCCGATTCCCACTGATGAGTTGGTTTACTCCTCGGGTGACCCCGACTAATTCTTCTTTCAGGTTTGGAGGAGAGTTTGAGGTACAGTGGGAGGTTTCCAGATTAGATAAATTGGTAACCATTCTGATCTAGGTTAGAGTGCATGCTGAGTGTTTCTTTTCTCTCTCTCTCTGGCACCGACCATTGACCCGACCCTAAGACTATGACTCAGTGACCAAGTTGACCGAACCTTCTTAACACTGGCTTTTCGATTATCAGAGTTGCAGACCTCATTGCCACTCCTACTTTTACCCTTTTCTCCAGGACACCCCGTATTACTGCGAACGTCCACTTCCATTGGACAAAGCCATCGTATGGTTAGATACGAACTCGAAGGAATTCGAGGATGGTTTCCGGTTCTGAAGAAAACGGATATGGTTTATTCAGTTGTCTTTTCTTTTTTGCCTTCTCTCAAGTTACGAGTACTCTTTAGTTTAGGAGATAGTACACCTATTACGCAAATTGGATAGTCTTCTTCCAAACCTTAGGCTGGTGCCGAACAGTGGGGAATGAAGAAAACCAATTAGCATAACGATGGTGTGTAGAAGGTATTAAGATTAAGACAAAGAATGGGATTAGTAAGAGGGCAAAGTAAATTGCGACTGATATTCACGACCAAACCAAGTTTTTCTTCGCCAATCCTAAATCACCTTTGTATTTCTCCAGGACACTCTGTATCACTACGAAGATCCACAGTTTATTGGATACTCCATCGTATGGTTATATACGAACTCGAAAGGAACTTGTTCCAGTTCGGGGATGGATTCTGGTCCAGGAGAAATAGGAATAAGGTTTATTCGGTTGTCTTTTATCTTCACCTTCTCTCGCATTGCGAGTGCTCCTAGGATTAGGACAGTACACCCATTATGCTTATTGGATAGTCTTCTTCCAAACCATAGGCTGGTGCCGAACGGTAGGGAAGGAAGAAAACCAATTGGCCTAAAGGGGTGTGCAGAAAGTAATGACTAAAGACATATAAAGAGATTTGGAGAGGTGGCAAAGAATTATACGGTTATAGTTGTGAATCTGGATAATGGTAGAGGCATTACTAGGAATACCAGGATACCCCATCGAAACATTTCAATGTTTCAGTTCAACTGTGTACTGTTAAAAGAAAACTGATTTCCCGATTGGACACTTGCTCCAGGGTATGTATTTACCAGGTTTGATTCTCACATCTGTATGGTTTTACAAATGATGAGTGGGAGTAAGTTATTGGGAATAGGGTGATCATCCTCATTATATCGGGATTCGTTGTAATCGGTGATATTTGAGGAGATCATCTGGGCTGTTTGCCGGTCGGCAAATATTTGGTTTTGAATATCCGCTGTTGTGCACCAATTTCAAATTGATATATCTGTACGTCTATTTTCATAGAGTGAGATATACCTTTTGATATTATGTCGATGACATTTATCTATATCAGTGGATGGTTAGGTAAGGAGCATTAAACAGCGGTGTAATTCTTCTTAACCATAAGTACAGTTTTCAACCTACGACACACAGTGAAAGAGTTGTTAGACTCAGCGGACTTATACAGAGTATTGTATGTTGTCTAGTGTCCATTAGGACAGAGGGGTTGGTCCTCATACTATATTCTGTTTACTTTTAACTTCTCTAGTTCTTAGACATGTGTTTCGTAGAAACACAGGGTCTAGGTTTTGAGGAGTTATAGGTATTTGAATAGAGTAGAGAACCAGGTGTAGCAAGTATCGGGATTCTTCAAAGTGATCGAAGTTGTAGATACTTGTGTATGGTATTCAGTTGATAGTAATGATAAAGAGAACTTGCTTCTCTTTCAGGTTACTCATAATTGGAAGAATTCCTAAGTTGAGTAACGCTGATCGGCCTCTCTCCATTTAGTTGACATGCACTGGAGATAGCTGCATGATTTGAATCTGGTTCAATTAAATCAGTGCCTCTGGTTCTATATTAGATATAGTACAGTTCATATCTTAACATTGTTAAGGTACGGGGAGTTGTCCGGCTTATGATTAAAACCAGACTCTGGATAACTCAAGGCACGTTTCTGTAATGGCTGTTTGTGGGTTGACCCAGGCTATGACGAGGGTTGACTTTCTACCATCTGGGAGATCAATAGTAATATTGTTCTAGACTCGCCACAGTTTTATTAAAAATGGATTTTTTCAAAGACAGTAGTCGGAGTATGGTAGAACTGGAAGTGATTCCAGAACCGCAAACGATTACTGAAGATTTGATAAGGAACCTAAAGATTCAATCTGATTTGACATTCCATTGGCCACTCCGCAGATAAGGTGGGTAACTTCAGGCACCCGAGAGGTACTCCGGTAGCCTCAAGGACGGTGACAGGTAAGTTCTTGTTTACCCACACTTGCCATTGCTGTTGTTCCAGGCTGCGAGACCCGGTGGGAGGATGAGTATAGCGTCGTTCTAAACTAGCTTTAGAAGTGCACGTCTATATGACTCTGCCAGAGGGTTGTCGTAGTCAGTGGGAGCAGCGGAAGCATTGGTGGACATCAGGCTTATGTCTATTTATAGACTAAAGCAGATATAGCGGAGATAGATCATCTATTTCTGATGTGACAGTCATAGGTTTGACGTCATCAGAATAGAGGATGGATCTGTTGAGAAGGTAGTAGGGTGTGATGTCATGGTATTTGGATGACATACACAAAGTAGGAAAGGAAACTCCTATACTACGGTCGGTTTTACTTTGGTCGTCACACAGTGTTTCTCCACATAAGACTTGGAAATAATATCTGACATACTGGTTACTAGATCTATGGTTTTAGATCTAGATTTGGGTGGTTTCCCAATCTGGGTACTTAGACAGCATTCTAAGAGTATTTAGAATGGACGACTCCTGGCACGGTAGTATACCTGCAGGTGATGGTGTCACCCTCTCTAGAGGTGTCTTATAGACTAAAGTAGAGAGGGATGTGCATGATTGGCAGATCACTTGCTTAGGCAATTGAGTCAATCATGAGATGTCAAGTACCACACCAGATGTTGTTCTTGCAGTAGATGCAATAAGTTGACATTGATCCAATCCTGGAGAAACAGTCGGAAGCAGTTTTAGAACATAAGTGGATGTTCTAGGGATATGGTAACGACAGCCCCATTCGGGAGATTGTTATCATTTCAGGCTTCCAAGGTGACATGGACGACAAGGAGGTTGTCAGAGTTATAGTTTTTCCTTCTAACGAAGGGCAGTATTTTGGACAGGTGGTCCAAGGCAATACTGAGGGAGGCATGGCGCAGGATACTGATTGAGTTCAGTTGACGATACAGTCTAAGAAGTTTGGATTTGGAGTTCATTTATGAACTGGGTCCCATCAGACATCCAGACATTCTAAGACAGGTATTGCTCATTTCGGGAGATGGCTTTCTCCGCGAACTTGAGATAGAGAGAGACATAAAAAAAACATCAAGGCGGATCCACTCACTGAGGCTATTCCTCGAACGCAATAGTTTCACAAACGGATTTTGTGAGACTGACTAGTAGGGGAGTTGGGTGTTCGGTATCACACGGGCTGTGAGTATGCGACATCGCAATAATTAGCCTTGAGTGCAAGTGGGAGATTGTTGGAGATAGTGCCCTCAGAGTCAATTATTGGATCACAGGCACGTGATTGCAATGATTGAGGGAGGACCTATCCCGGTAGGACAGTCTTACTCGAGATGATAATATGCTATCTGGTTTACCTTTATCATCGTGTACTGCTTTAGGTGACCTGACAGGTCGCTATTGCACGTTGATAGAGCCCTTAGGATTCTTGCTTGACTGCCAGCAGTATGAGGGCGATCATATATGTGGGAGCTGGTAGTGTATAAGCACATCCTTAAAAGGTCCCTAGTCGTGGGAGTTTCGAGACAGGGCATCGATTCTCCAGAGTAGACTAGTGTATACAGTCGAGACCCCGACGAGGGGCGGTGGCCGGTCTCACAAGCCACTGGTGTCAGTTGGTTCACCTAAGATGTAAACAGGTGCTCATTGGGTTATGAGTACACCGGACAGGACTCGCCGGGAACATGCTAGTTGGTCTTATACCTGACGTCAGATAGCAGTTCCCAGGTGACAAGTGTACAGGTTAGTTCATCGACCTGGGGATCGTCATTTGTCTCGTGTGAGTTCCCACTGTACTTCGATTACTACCCTACCACGGCTCAAAGGAGTCGTGCAAACAGGTTTTAGTTGGGTACAGTCCCGAGCCACATGGAGGCAGTGAGCGGATCTTCGGGGGTTCGTCTCTCCCGGTATTGGGGGTGAGGTCGCGCTGTGTCTAGGAGAGCCATTACACAAAGTCCTTGGCCAAGGCAGGAGATTTACTGGTAGGTATTCCAGTAGTATCTCAGGGTGTTCTGGGCTACACTCCGACACGACTTGTACCGCTTTTGGGGGTCTGACTTTTACCAACCCCCTAGGCCCGACATGCGATGCTCATAGACGAACGGACCGGACTGTGCGAATATTGTCACTGACAGGCTCAGTAGGGTGTCAGGATGAGTTCTCTCATCGACGTCCCTTTTGGTCAATAGCTGGTGGCCCGTTACGTATTGGCTTATACCTCTGACGTGCTAGTGGTTAAATCCACAGCCATTGTATTGACGAGTCTTTAGAGTCCACCACACTTTCAGTTACTCAAGCTTTCGGGCGAAACGCTGTAGAGGCCGTATGGAGATATGGCAGGGTCCGATCAGATACGTGCGGTATTGCACGGATCAGGATCGGACGGTTAGTACTAGAGGCCGTATAGTTATATGGCACGGTTCGATCAGATACGTGCGGTATTGCACGGATCAGGATCGAACGGATTTTACTAGCCGGCTTTGGTTTAAGCCGGATCCTAGTATAGTACAGTGTAGATTTTGTCTCATTGCATTTGTATCCGGTCGGAATACAGATGCGGGTGTGTATGCACAGTATCGGGGTTTTCCTGTAATTAATTACGGGACCAGTTTTCTGGAGTTACCAGTTTGCATTCCGTTCCGGCCGGTTTTCGTTTGTTCTTTCCCGGCCGGACTTTTCCGATGGAGGGGGTTATTTGCAATTGTGCAAATAACATTTGTGGAGGGGGTTTCTTGCAAATGTATTCATTATGATATGTTAAGCATCTTTGCTTTTTCATCCATGATGGTCATTTATGTGATTGGAAAGGGTTATGGTTTGGATGTAAGTTTGTAATCATGATGTTTTGTTTTTGGTCACCCTTCACCTTTTCCTACACTCACCTCCCTTCATGAGTTTTGTTTATCCCTCCACCATTCTCAATTTGAAAGTGGCCGGCCACAATTTTGGAGAGGAGAGAAAATGAGAGGTTTCATTTTTGGTGAGGAAATTTCATCATCTCATTCCATGCTTGATAAATGAGAGTTCCACTTGAAAGTTCCAATCCATTCCTCCATCAAGGCAACATAACCCCAAAGAGACAAGCATCATCTACACTACATTATACAGCACATCTTGGGCACGTCGACTAGCCAGCTTTGTGCCCGAGTTGCCTCGGTATTGAGGTGGGAGCCCGTAAAAGATACAGACGATGTGGTGCCCTTCCGGCAAGGAGGCGACGACCAGACATTCCGCGGGAGATCGGGACGATGACGAGAAGACCGGAGGACTCGGATCACTCGGTATATCTCTTCCCATCTTGCAGTTAGCTAGAACTAGTTTAATGGTCCGATCCGGGTGTTTAGTGCACGGTGGTGCCGGTTTGCAAAGTTCGCAAAATTAAAGTTTATCACCGCTTCCGCATTTGGCCGTCGGATTGACGGCCGGGGCGCCGCCGTGCACTTACATACGGTTCCCACCAAATCTGTGCCAACCACTCCATATGAGATATGGAAAGGAAAGAGACCATTTCTTAATTATGTTAAGATATGGGTTTGTCCGGCCTATGTAAAAACGCAAAATCCGGACAAACTCGCGGCAAGGTCCATTCTGTGTAAGTTTATTGGATATCCCAAACATTCGCGCGGGTATATCTTCTACCCAACCGAGGAACAAAAAGTGTTTATTTCTCGACATGCAACCTTTTTAGAAAAGGAATTTCTTGAAAAAGAGATTAGTGGCATGGAGGTAGAACTGGAAGAGGTTCCAGCAATACAGACTACGACAGAAGATTTGGTTGAACCGGAGGATTCGGTAGTTCCCAATGAACCTCAGCCTCTCCGCCGATCTAGTAGGGTTCCTCACCCACCTGAGAGATACTACGGTTTTCTCATGGACGATGGGAGCGAGGATTGCATCATGGTTGATGATGACCCAACTAGTTTCGAACAGGCCATCACGAGTGGGGACTCAGTGAAATGGCTGGAAGCAATGCGGTCCGAGATGGAATCCATGTACACCAACAAAGTATGGACTTTGGAAGATACTCCTGAAGGGGTAAAACCCATTGGGAGCAAGTGGATCTTCAAGAAAAAACTTGGTGCAGATGGGAAAGTGGAGACTTTCAAAGCTAGACTTGTTGCAAAGGGTTTTCGTCAAAGACCTGGTGTGGACTATGATGAAACCTTTTCTCCAGTGGCTAGGCTTAAATCCATCCGGATCATGCTTGCCATCGCTGCATATCATGATTACAAAATCTGGCAAATGGGTGTTAAGACCGCCTTTGTAAACGGTGATTTAGAAGAGTGCGTGTACATGACTCAGCCAGAGGGCTTCGTAGATAGTGGGAGCAGCGGGAAGGTGTGAAAGCTGCTTAAATCCATTTATGGATTAAAGCAAGCATCGCGGAGTTGGAACATCTGCTTTGACGTCGTTATCAAAGAGTTTGATTTCGTCAAAAAACGTAGATGAACCTTGTATCTACAAGAAGGTGGCAGAGAGTAAGGTTGTCTTCCTCGTATCGTACGTGGACGACATACTCTTGATAGGAAATGACATTCCTATGCTGCAATCGGTCAAGCTCTTCTTATCACAAAGATTCTCAATGAAAGATCTAGGTGATGCCTCCTGCATATTGGGAATCAGGATCTATAGAGATAGATCTAAAAGGATATTGGGATTGTCCCGGTCCAGGTACATGGACACCATACTAAAGAGGTTTAGTATGTAAGAGTCCAAATGTGGGTTTTTACCCACGATCTCAGGGCTCACTCTCTCCAAAGAGATGTTTCCCAAGACTGATTTGGAGAGAGCTCGCATGCAAGGGATACCCTATGCTTCGGCAGTAAGCTCTATCATGTACGCGATGCTGTGTACCAGACCTGATGTAGCATACTCATTAAGAGTAGGTATCAAGCTGATCCTGGAGAGAGTCACTGGACAGCTGTGAAGAGCATTCTCAAGTACTTGCGAAGGACTAAAGAGATGCTCTTGGTGTATGGTAATGGAGAACTCCAAGTAGAGTCCTTTACCGATTCGAGCTTCCAGAGTGATAAGGACAACTCTAAGTCGCAATCGGCATTTGTCTTTACCCTTTACGGAGGGGCGGTTAGCTGGAAGAGTTCCATGCAGGAAACAGTGGAAGACTCGACGATGGAGGCTGAATGCATCGCTGCCAACGATGCTGCCAAAGAGGCTGTCTGGATCAAGAAGTTCATTACTGAACTTGGAGTGGTTCCATCCATTGAGCATCCAATACCTTTGTATTGCGATAACAATGGAGCGGTGGCTTTGGCCAAGGAACCCAGGTCCCATCAGCGATCCAGGCATATTCTGAGGCGGTATCACCTGATCCGGGAGATAGTTGATCGCCGGGAGATCGAGGTCAGGAGGGTTGACACGAAGAACAACACTGCGGATCCACTCATGAAAGCCATTCCCCAGATACAGTTTGAGAGACTCTTTGGGATGCTCGGTATGCGATACTACAGCAGCTGGCCCAGGTGCAAGTGGGAGATTGTTAGTTGTATGTATGCCCTAGAAGCCAGTATTGTACATATGATGTATATTATATTGGATGCTTGGACATATATAGAGAGGACTTTCTTACTCGATATGATAGTATGCTATCTGGTTGCTCTTTACTTTAACATGCATACTTGTCTCTTTATACTGTCTTATAGTTACATGTTGATAAAGCCCTTAGGATGTGTACTTGACTACCTGGACTATGATGCGGATCATACTAGTGGGGACATGGTATTCCATAAGTACATCCTTCAAGGTCCCTAGTCGTGGATGTATCGAGACGGGGCATCGATATACCAGTGTAGACTAGCGTATACGCTTCTCGACCCATGAGATGGGCGATGGATGATCCCATATCCATTGGTGTTTGACATCAGAGATACGGGTGCTCAGTGGAGACTGGGTACACTGGAAGGACTCACAGAGAACTCCCAGATGGTATTATACCTCACGTCAGATGGCAGTTCTCTGGTGACACTTGTGCAGGTTAGTCTGTAGACCCGAGATCGTCATAGAGTCTCATGTGATTCCCACTGTCCTTTGATTTCCACCTTACCACGTCCATGAGGGCGTGCAAAACGGTGGTTTTTAGGTACAGTCCCGAGTCACATGGAGGCAATGAGCGATAGGAGGGGTTTTGTCTCTCCCGGTATTGGGGGTTGATGTTGCGCTTTGCTCGATTGGCCGTAACAGGGAAGTCCCTGGCCAGGGCTGATTCAGAGATTTAGTAGTTTCTCGACCCGTTATGAGCCTCACATCGGCATGACTTATCGGTTATTGGGGTCTGACGTTTACCACCCCTAGACATGATATGCGACATATCAGACGAGGAGACCGGACTGTACGGGAAGTGTTACCGGCAGGCTTTTTACAGGAGTTGGAGCGGACTTGCTTGCTGATCTTCTGATCGCTCAATACCCGGGTAGCCGTTACGTCCAGCTAGGACCGCTGACGGCTTGTGGGTGTTTGATATGATCATCACCTACTGCCGGCGTATTGACGAGTCTTTAGAGTCCAACATAGGGGTTTTTCTGGCTTAGGCAAAACGAAATAGGGGCACGTATGTGATATGTGTGGGACCGAGAATAATGCGTGTATGTGATACCGTATTTTATTCTCGCGATTTTTTTTGTATCGGTCGGTTATATATGATATGACCGGGTTATCGAATCAAGTGTTGATTCGATAAGTCGATACGATGAATGTTAGTCGGTTATATGAGATATGACCGGATTATTAAGTCAAGTGTTGATTTAATAATTAAGTGTATAATTGTATATTAGATATATTCGTTTACATTTACTAACACATGTTCACTTAGGGTTTTTTTTCCTCACATGTACACATTTTTACTATATATGATATATCTGAAAATGTGTTGTATTTTTGTATCATGGTTGATGATACACTATACATGGGTATATGAGAGTTACACTATGCTAATTTTTATTTAGGGTTTTTAATATCTAAAGTAATTACAAAATCAAGTGGAGGATTAGAAAATACATGAAGCTTGTGGAAGCTTGTGGATGCATTGACTAATTCAACTTGGTTTTGTTTTTACTATGGATATTTCTTAACCCAACCATAAAGATTAGCCTAGGGTTAAGTCTCTACAAGGGTTAGTATATGATACTCACTCACCATGGTTAGCCTTCTCACTTGATCATTATCCTTTCCTCTATCTTTTGTCCATCTTCTTCATTGAACAAAAGAGAAAGAAAACTAGGGTTTTGAAAAGAGAGCAAAAGATTGTGAGATATAAAATTCCAAAGAGAACCCACTTCCTATTTCTCCATCCTCTACTAGACTAGCACTTTACTTTAGGGTGTTTACTTCACTAATTCTCTAGTTAGTGAAGTAGGAGCTTGAGTCGGAATTCCCTCGACGTAGATCATCTTCGGCCTCGGAGACTTCAAGCAAGGTCGCATCTTTCGCCTCGTGAAGCCATGCAAGAGTCCGGGAGAACCTTGATCGCAGTGAAGGGACTTCATCAAGGAGCTTTAGAAGTGAAGGACCGATCTACAAAGGTTGTATTTCGTATTCCTTTTAGAGTAAAGATGTTTACTTGCTAATTGTTTCGCCTGAACTCTAGTATACGATCTTGCTTAGTGTTATTCGACACATAAAAATTTAATTTTGGCATGGTCGATGCCTTGTAGAGCCCTGTTAGTGTGCCTAGTAACCATACAATGAGTACACTGGACAGGACTCGTCGGGTAGCGGTTCCCTGGTGACATGGGTGCAGCCTAGTCCGTCGAATTGACACTGCTACTTCACCTCAAGTATGTTCCCACTGTATTTTTGTAAGTCGATGCTGCGCACCCCTCGTGTTCGTGGGGAGGCGGAATTTGCAAAAATTGATTTTTACGGGCTTCGCAATACCAACTAGAACCAAGGATCGTCCATAAACCCTAGCTACCAAACTACATGAGATTTAACTACTATGATACGAAGTTATACCTCATGATTCAAGTATTTCGGGTCTTCACCGCTGTCCTCCTCATCATCGTAAGCTCTAAGGATCGATCCGGATCATAGCAACCTCGACGGCCTCCTTGAGTCAAAGACGATCCACCCGAGAGTCTATAGTCCGAACTCCACCTCAAAACTGAGGTAACCAAGGCAACAAGCTTGCCAAACTTGATGGCCTAAGTGATGTAGGGTATGAAGATGGATTTATTTTTCTCTTGAAACCCTAGGATTCTCAACACATGAGAGCTTTTAGGGTTTTTGATGTGAGAAAGAAGAAGAGAGCTAAAATGAGGAAAGAGAAATGATTTTTGATAATGATCATGATAAAATGAGATGGCACCCTTAACTTGACTACAAGCATGGCGTGAAAAATATTTCATCCAAAATATCTAGTGCCATAAAATATCTCACAAGAAATATCTAGTCAAAGAGTCAAACCAAATCAAGTGGTCAAACAAAGTCAAATGGTTATACCAAGTCAAGTAGTCAAAACATGTGGCCATGCCTCAATTATCATTTACAAAAATAACAAATACTTTCCTCCACCTCATATATGTTTTAATCAAGCAAATGGTCAAAACCCTAATGAGGTGTCTGCTTCTATGCCCCTCTCATCCGTATATACATACCCACATTAGTGTTCCGAGAAACACGAATGCAAAGAGACGAAACTGATCCATCAATATAATACTAGGATCCAGCTTAAACCAAAGCCTACTAGTATTATCCGCCCGAACATCATACGCGCAGAAGTGTACGTAAGTGATCGAAGCCCTGCCGTAAAACCATACGACCTCTACACCTTTTGCCCGGTGCAGGGAAACTCTCTATGTGGGACTCTAAAAACTTGACACTATGCTGGCGGTGGGTTTACCACAGGCCGTAAGTGGTACTAGCTGCACGTAACGGTCCCTACGTAGATGTCGATAAGAAGGCCGATGAGGAAAACCCATCCGAACTCTTACTGAGCCTGAATGTGACAATCTTTGTACGGTCCGGTCTGTTTGTCTAAGAGTATCATATATCGGGCCTAGGGGGCAGTAATCGTCAGACCACCAAAAGCGCAATAAGTCGTGTCAGATAGTAGCCCATTACCAGTAAATCTTGCTTGCCTTTGCCAAGGACTTTGTATAATGGCCTTCCGAACAAAGCGCGATATCAACCGCCAATACCGGGAGAGACGAATCCTATCTAACCGCCACCGCCTCCAAGTGCTTCGGGACTTCACCCAACTACTACCTGTTTGCACGACTCCTTTGAGCTGTGGTAAGGTAGTAATCAAAGTACAGTGGGAATACACTTGAGGCGAAGTAGTAGTGTCATGTCGATAGAATAAGCTGTACTCATGTATAGGATGTGCTTATAGACCACCCAGCCCCTACTAGTGTGACTGCCATCATAATGCTGGTAAACATGCAAAGATCCTAAGGGCTCTACCAATACGTATAAGCAATATGCTAAAAGAAAACACATGCACATATTGAGGTAGAAACAAACCAGGTAGCATACTACCATTTCGAGCAAGACTGTTACTATATCCGTGTAAATACCAAGCTCACATTAAGTAATATACAATCCAGTATGATACAATAATGGCCTCTACGGCATATATCACTAATAATCTCCCACTTGCACTAAGGCCATATACAGGCATATCGCAGACCGAAGATCTTGAATAGACTTCTCGAACACTGTCTGAGGGATGGCCTCTGTGAGTGGATCTGCAGTATTCTTCTCCGTATCTACTCTCCTCACCTCGATCTCCTGGGGATCTACGATCTCCCTGATCAGGTGGTACCGCCTCAAGATATGTCTGGATCTCTGATGGGACCCAGGTTCCTTCCCTAAAGCTATAGCGCCGTATGTTGTCACAATACTAAAGTATTGGACCAATAAATGGAAGGAACCTACTGAAGTTCAGTTGAGAACTTCTATATCCAGACTGCCTGTTTTGCGCCGTCTCATGCAACGAACTACTCTGTTTCCATCGTCGAGTTTACAACGGTGTCCTTCTTGGAGCTCTTCCAACAGACCGCCCCTTCACTGAAGGTAAAGCCATGACCCAATATGGACTTAGAGTCATTCTTATCACTATGGAAGCTGGAGTTAGCAAAGGCCTTGATCTGGAGGTCTTTTTTCTGCCATACACCAAGAACGTCTCCTTAGTCCTTTTCAGATACTTGAGAATGTTCTTTACTGCTTCCCAGTGCTTCTCCCCTGGGTTTGACTGATACCGGCTTACCATGCTCAGTTCGTAAGCTACATCTGGTCTGGTACACAACATCACATACATTATAAAGCCTACCACAAAAACGTAGGGTATAATCGACATGCGAACCCTTTCCAAATCAGTCTTGGAAAATATCTCTTTGGAGAGGGTGATTCCGTGACAAGCCGGTAGACTACCGTGCCTAGAATCGTCCATACTAAATATTTTCAGCATGATGTTGTTGTACATTGACTGTGAAAGTCCCACCATCCTCTTTGATCTATCACGATAGATCAAAGAGCCCCAGAATGTAGTTGGTATCACCTAAGTCATTCATGGAGAACCTCTGTGACAAGAATCTTTTGACTGATTGTAGCATAGGAATGTCATTTCCTATCAAGAGAATGTCATCCACATACTCAACGAGGAATTCCACAGTTTTTGATACAATCTTACTATAAATGCATGGTTCATCTGGATTTTTGATAAAGTCGAATTCTTTGACTGTCTCAAAAAACAAGTGTTCCAACTCCGCGATGCCTGCTTTAGTCCATAAATGGACTTAAGCAACTTGGACATTGTCCCGCTGCTCCCACTCTGATTGAAATCCTCTGGCCGATCCATATAGACGCACTCTTCTAAATTACCATTTAGAAAAGCCGTCCCTATGTCCATCTGCCGGATCTCAAAATCTTGGAAGGCATCAATGGCAAGAAGGATCCAAATGGATTTGAACATAGACACCAGAGAAAAGGTTTCATCATAGTCCAAACCGGGTCTTTGACGAAGACCTTTTTCAATAAGTCTAGCCTTATAGGTTTCGACCAATCCATATACACCAATCTTCTTTCTGAAGATCCATTTGCAGCCTACGTGTTTTACCCCTTCTGGAGCAATGTTCAAAGTGCATACTTTGTTGGTGTACATGTACTCCATTTCGGTCCGTATTGCATCCAGCCATTTTACCGATTCGCCACTCAGAATGGCTTACTGGAAGCTAGTTGGCTCATCATTATCAATAATGCAATCCTCATGATCCCCGTCTATGAGAAAACCGTAGTATCTCTCGGGCGGATGAGACTGCTTACTAGTCCTGCGGATTAGCATAGGGATGTCCGGTTCGTTTAAAAGCTCTAGTTCTAACATACTTTCAGTAATACTTTGTGGTTCTGGAATTTCTTCCAGTTCTATTGCGCTACCACTATTTCCTTTTACAAAAAATTGATTTTCAAAAATGTGGGCATGACGAGGAACAAAAACCTTTTGTTCTTCTGCGTAATAGGAAAGATACCCTCTGGAGTTCTTTGGGTATCCCACAAACTTACACAGTACTGAGAGTGCCTCGAGCTGGTTAGCATACTGCTTTTCAACAAAACCCGGATATCCCTATATCTTCAGATACTGAAGATAGGGTTTTTTCCCACTCCACATCTGATATTGTGTGGTAGGCACAGTCATGGTAGGAACCTTATTCAAAAGATATGCAGCTGATTCTTGTGCATAACTTTAGAAGGATCACGGTAACTCAGCATTACTCATCATCGAACGAACCATATCCAATAGGGTTCTGTTTCGCCTTTCCTATACACCGTTGTGTTATGGTGTGTATGGAAGAGTAACCTGAGAGAGAATTCTATTCTCTTTTAAGTAATCCACAAACTCGGCAATTAAGTATTCATCACATCGATCAGATCTTAATGTCTTGATACCTTTGCATGTTTGTTTTTCTACATCATTCTTATATTCTCGGAATTTTTCAAAGGGTGTCGGATTTATGTTCGTTAAGAAGACATGTATTAACCTAGAGAAATTATCTATAAAAGTAATGAAATAGGAATAACCACTTCGTGCATCTGTAGATATTGGACTACACACGTCACTATGTATGAGTCCTAAGAGCTCGCTTGCTCTTACTCTGTTCCCAGTAAATGGAGTCTTTGTCATCATTCCAATGAGACAAGATTGACAAGTTGTATAAGACTGATATTCGAACGGATCCAAATATCCCTCTCTATTTAACTTCGACAACCGTGTTTCATTGATGTGACCCTATCTACAATGCCATAAGAAAGTTTTATTTAATTTTGGAGACTTTCTTTTAAGTTTGTTCTGGAAGTTAAAAACCTAAGCTTGATTAAACACGTATATACTGTCCTTTAGTGTACCTGACCCAATCAAACTTTGATTTAGGTGGATGTGAACCACAACGCTTACAAACTAGACTTGGTACACACAAACAAATACGTAGAATCAATATCTGCCCACTTGTCAATTCTAGGTGATATACCCTACGGATACAGCATCTACGCTCATTCCGTTAGTAAACCTGAGAGTCATATCGCCTGCCCTGATAACTCTATGGTTTCTCAAATCGTGTAATGAATTAGATATATGAGATCGTGATCCGGTATCTTGTACCCAGGAAGTAGAGTTAATTGACAAACTATTTTCAATCACAAACACACCCGAAGTCGAAGACACAACATGCTTTGGATCCTGGATTCTGGATTTCCAAGCCCTGCATCCCTTCTGCCAATGCCCTTTCCTGTAATAATAGGAACAACCATCCTTCCCTACTGTTAACCATGAAACTTTTACCCTTCTCTTTTCTTCTACCTTACCGACACCGCCTATCGGCTTTATGGAGGTCTTCTTCTTCTCACCCTTGGCATCCGCTTTAGATCCAGAAGAGGAAGATTCCCCAATAAGCAGAGCGGGTGTCTCCCTAGTTTCCTTCAGGGGGCCGTTGACTGGAAGTATAACTTTCTTCCCCTGGGCGTAAGTATGAGGTAGGGACTGTAGAATCAAGTCAGCATATGACTCGTTCTCCAATGTGGTCTCCAGGTCCGTGAGCTTTTTAATATAGCTAGTCATCGTAAGGACGTTGTCCCCTCCAGTTGATCCGATAGCCAACCTCGCTTGAAGCAATTCCTTCGTGGTTTCATATCTTGCGATACGAGATTGCTCTCCATATAAATCTTTGTTATGGAGGAAGATGGAGGCTAAGTCCATCTTCTCGTGCTGCCTTTGGTTTACACCATCCAGTGAGGCCAACACGAGGCACTTGGCATTCATACGGTCTTTTTCCAATGTCTTACGGATATCAATATTCACGAAGATGGAAACTGGACCTGGGATGGTGGGGGCTATGAGTAGTAATGTGGTGGTCCAGCTTGTCAAAGGTAATGAACATATGGACAAATCTTTGCCCGTCATTATAGTATAACTCATTGATTTTATTATCTATCTATAACCTAATCTGGTCACCAGGTCGCTACAATTAGGAGAGAGAGAAGGAAACACTCAGCATAATGCTCTTGCAAGTTTAGATTGGTTTTTAATTTATCTAAATAAGATGGTTCCCACTGTTTCTCGAATCCTTTCTCAAACCATAAAAGAAGAATTAGTCAGGATTAATCTTATCGTACAATACTTGCTTAACCGTTCAGCTACGCTAGTGTCTGTCACGCCCCACCCCCAGTATAGAGAGTATTGTCCGCTGTGGCTGAAGCCGCACGGTTTTGTCCTTTGGAGCGAACCGAATCCGACCAGGGGCCACTTCTCAGGAGGTCACCCATCCCAGGACTTCCCTGCCCCGAGCAAGCTTAACTACGGAGTTCTCAAACTCCTGTAGTGCCAGTTCACTTAAAAGGCGCATCTGTATTGAAGAGTGGTACCATTACATTTATGGTACAAATCTGTCCTCTTTCGGAATGTATTCCGAAGATTCCCCATTATTTTACAGTGGGTCCCCATACTTATCTGGTATATATGGGTATACCGGATAATACCTGGGGTATTACATTCTCCCCCACTTAGAACAATGGTTCGTCCTCGAATCACAGACCTACTATTGAGGAACCAGCTTTGATACCATTCTGTCATGCCCCATCCCCAATACAGAGAGTAATGTCCGCTCTGGCCGAAGCGGCACGATTTTGTCCTTCGGAGTGAACCGGACCCGACCAGGGGACACTTCCTAGGAGGTCACCCATCCCAGGACTTCCCTGGCCCGAGCACGCTTAACTACGGAGTTCTCAAACTCCTGTAGTGCCAGTTCACTTAAAAGGCGCCTCTGTATTGAAGAATGTTATCATTCCATTTATACTACAGATCTGTCCTCTTTCGGAATATATTCCGAAAATTCCCCATTGTTTTACAGTGGGTCCCCATGCTTGTCTTGTATATATAGGTATACCGGATAATACCTACCGACCCGAAATGGCACGTGACTGGCACTTGAATCAGATGAAGTCTATAGGACCCCATCTAATTCAAGTAAACCAAAATCCCAGAAATCTAAAACCATTTTATAATAAATGAAGGAAAACTTGTTTTAAAGCAAATAGTATTAATAACATAAGCCGAATTATACGTTTTAAAAATATCAAATCTTTTCTGAAAATTTCTGTTAGTTATATGTATGCCCTAGAGGCCATTACTGTACATTGGATGTATATTGTAGTGGATGCTGGGACATATATAGGGAGGACTTTCTTGCTCGACATGATAGTATGCTATCTGGTTGCTCTTTACCTTAACGTGTACACTGATAGTCTCTCTGTTACATGTTGGTAAAGCCCTTAGGATGTGTACTTGACTACCTGGACTATGATGCGGATCATACTAGTGGGGACATGGTAGTCCATAAGTACATCCTTCAAAGTCCCTAGTCGTGGGTGTATCGAGACGAGGCATCGATATACCAGAGTAGACTAGCGTATACCTTCTCGACCCATACAGATGGGCGATGGATGATCCCATATCCATTGGTGTTTGACGTCAGAGATGATATACGGGTGCTCAGGGGAGACTGGGTACACTGGAAGGACTCGCCGAGAACTCTCAGATGGTATTATACCTTACGTCAGATGGCAGTTCTCTGGTGACACTGGTACAGAGTAGTCTGTTGACCCGAGATCGTCATAGAGTCTTTTGTGGTTCCCACTGTGCTTTGATTTCCACCTTACCACGTCCAAGAGGGCGTGAAAAACGGTGGTTTTTGGGTACAGTCCCGAATCACATGGAGGCAATGAGCGATAGGAGGGGATTCGTCTCTCCCGGTATAGGGAGTTGATGTTGCGCTGTGTTCGATTGGCTATAACCAGAAATCCCTAGCCAGGGTTGCTGAGATTTACTGGTAAGTGTTACCAGTAGTTTCTCGAACTGTTATAGACCTCATATCGACACGACTTGTCAAGCTATTGGGGTCTGACGTTTACCACCCCTAGGCGAGATATGCACCATATCAGACGAACAGACCGGACTGTACGGTAAGTGTTACTGGTTGGATTCACAGGAGTATGAGCGGGCTTGCTCGTCGATCTTCTGATCGCTCAATACCCGGGTGGCCGTTACGTTTAGCAGACCGCTTGCGGCTTGTGGGTGTTTGATATGATCATCATCCGCTGCCGGCATATTGACGAGTCTTTAGAGTTCTACACAGAGGTTTCCAGGCTCAAGCGAAACGAAATAGGTGCGCATATGAGATATGTGCGGGACCGAGAATAATGCAGGTATGTGATACCGTATTCCATTCTCGCGATGAATGTATCGATTGGTTGTATGCGATATAACCTAGTTATCGAATCGAGGATTGATTCGATAAGCCGATACATTGAATATTAATCGGTTGTATGCGATTTGACCGGATCGTTAAATCAAGTGTTGATTTAATGATTTAATGCATAATTATATATTTGATATATTACTTTGCATTAACTAGTATTGGTTCACTTTGAAAGGATTTTCTCACTTAAAGTTCACAAGTTGTATATGTGATATACTTTTGTGCATTTGATTGTATCATGTTTGATGATGCATGCAAACTTGGGTTTGTGTAAAGATTAAACCATGGTTATATGAATGGTTAGGGTTTTGTTTTCTTATTCATTTATTTATTTATTTATTCTTTTTGGAAAATAATAAGCATAAAGAGAAAATGGTGGCTTTCTTTGTTTGTATATTGAAGCTTCATGAAGCTTTGACTAAGTGACCATTTTGTCTCATGCTTAACGCTAACCATTCCACTTAACCCTAGTTCATTCTCTACACTTGACCATGGTTGGTTTATGATAAGTATTCTTTTATTTTCTATTTGAAAATAACTTATCATAATTCTTTGATCTTCTTCTTCTTCTTCATCTTCAACATGAAGAAGCTTGCTACCAACAATGACAACTCTTGAAAATGAGTGAGAAATCCAATTCTAAAGTGAACCCACTTCCTATTTCTTCATCCTCTACCTCTTGCCAAGTAGTATAGGGTGTTTTCTTCACAAGTTTCATGACTTGGTGAAGTGGGAGCTTGATCTTGTGTTGTCTCGACGTAGATCATCTTCGGCATCGTAGTCGATGACCTAGCCCGCCCATTTTTCCGATGAAGCCGACGCTAGAGCCCGGGATTCGATTTGGACAGCGAGGAGACTTCATTGCGGAGCTATGGAGGTGGAGGACAGGATCTACAAAGGTTGTATTTCCGTTCTTTTAGTTAAGTTGTTAACTAGTTTCATTTTTGGCCTAAAATTCTAGTTAACGATCCGTATTAGGGTTTCTCGGCACTTGTAATTTTTGAAATTGGCTTGGTTGATACCTTGTGAGACCTCATTAGTGTGCCTAGGAACCCTACAGTGGTATCAGAGCCTAGCTAGAGCCTTAGGCGATGCGTAGACGAAGTTTGAAACCCGAACGAACCCGTAACCCTAAAATTTCATGCTCTCTGGACTTTTTTCAAAAACTGGGTTTTTTCCATATTAAAAATGCTTAAAAAATTCAGCAGGGAATTATAAGAATTACGGTGCAAAATTTGACAAAAGATACTTTAAGATTGCGGCGGAACCGCGGCAGAAGCCTAGCTTCTGCGGCGGTTCCGCGGCAATAGTGTGACGTCACCCTCCCTATTTTGCACAGTAACTTCCTTTATTCAGTGCTGAGTTCTCTGGGTATTTTTAAATATCACTCAAAAGTTGAGTTTTCTGGGGTGTTTTGGGAGTTCGCAGATTCGATCGGATTATCAAGCTTTGTCTATGTGTCTTTCCGGATAATTATTGAATATGTTAAAAAGTTCGACCGGATATAAATACCCAATCTTTCCCCTGCCGGAAAATTTCCAAGTGTTGGATTTTTCCGAGGTTTAAAGACGTTCTAAGTAGTGCAAGTAACGCGATGGTCCCTCTAGAAGACAACAAACCTTAACTCGATTATGTGACCGTCTTGAACTGCCCTTTGAACCTTCGGGTTTGGGGCAGTATGGCGTGCCACATGTGAGGCGTTGGCTTAACCGTTCTACGGCTGGACCGTTGGTACTGAGGCACGAAGTGAATGTCTTTGAACTTATTTCATGAGTTGAGCTGATTCGGGAAAACTTGGGTGTTCGATTGTTCGATCGGAAAGTTTAACATTTTCTATCTTATTCGGAATGTGATACAATAATTGGAATTCACAAGAAGTTATGAGATAACTGAATGAATGTTATAAACATAGAACTTTAGTCTCACTTGATCGGTTGCCATGGAATTTTGGCGTGATCAAAAGTCCGTCGCAATCACGTAGCGTACGCGGATACTCGCCGGGTAAACTTAATAGACAGCCTCACCCCATAGCCCCGACCAAGTGAAAGTAGGAGAACCCCGTCGCCGAAAGCATCCGTTTGGGTGCTTGCGGTAGCGGTGTTCCGCCTTGGTGCACTTCGTCGACGGTATCGGGGGTGCGGCCGTCTACTGAAGTTTGCGACGAGCATTCGATCAGAATGTCGGGAATCTTGTTGAATTGCCCGACTTGATATTGAAAAGAGTTTTCGATAATGAGACTAAAATGCGGGGTTTATAATGGTTAGGCATGCGATATCTAAGGAATTCATTTGATTAGGCATGCGATGTCTATGGATGTTGCGGATTCCAACTGTTGTAGTTTTACACTTTCTTTTTTGCGACCGTAAGTGTAATATGTGATATCGCCGGTTTCGTTGCTATATGTCAACGACAATTGGGATGCGCATATTTACTTACGTTGATGACATGTGATGTTATGTGTTGCTGGATATGTTATATTGGATCGTCGTGTTTGAATAGCCGGGGGTTTTTATGTGAGATGAGTGTTTTCATTTTCATTCATGTAAAAACTTGTATGTAATATTCTTTTATTGGGGCACTTCCAGGTTGCGGAAGATGTCACCTTTTGTATATTATTTACTTTTCCGCACTAGGATAGACCCAAGGAGGAGAGCACAAGTAACCGGGTTCTGGAGTCCAGTAGGAGACCAACTCGAGGAGTCGAGTCCGGGTCTCCTAACTCTAGAATTGGTAGGGTTGCTTGCCGCTCTCGTAGGGGTCTAGGGGTGTGGGTTTGGCTATTCATCACGACCGTGGAATCCGTGTTTTATACTGGCTCGTATTGAAAACACGGACGTCCTAGTATATCCAATATTTCATATGTTTCTTCTGTCGCGATATCTGTGATGTGATCATGTGATGTTCTATGATAGATACAGTATATAGTATATATGATATATTATATAGGCGTTACTTATGTTTTACACCCGCGCTAGCCCTGCCCCGCTCTGCCGTTAGTTACCTAACCTAACGGTGCACGAGGGGACATCGAGGCGAATGCGGATGGCATAAGTGTACGTCGTATTTATCTGTGATGTTTAGGTATTTAAATGATGGGACTTCATTAATGTGATTAATGAAAGTAAAAGAAACCTAAAGATGTTGTAGAATCGAATTTCAAAATTAAAAAAAAAGGGGTAGCTACAGTTCTTGCTTTGCACAGAGGTATATGTGATATATCCTGCACCTTATTCGATGAGGAAAGGACCGAGATCCCTTCACCGGGAGTGACTCCTTTAGCAATAACTGGCAGATGCTACACACTCAGTTTGTCTTTTGATTGCTTTTAAGAGTTTTTACTTTGCACAGTGATATATATGATATATCCCGCACCTCATTCGACGAGGAAAGGGCCGACGATCCCTTCACCGAGAGTGACCCCTTTAGCAAAACTAAAAAAGCCTCAAAAACACTCCATTTTAAATTCATTTGATTCTACAACGATATCAAGTTCCTTACGCAATAGGTTTTTAGAAAAACCTGTCGTAGCCCTCCGTCATTTCAGATAAGTGGTAGTTAGTATTCGTGCTACGTTTGTTGGCCTGCGTCAAGGCGTAGTGTGCGGTAGCTAACTAGTATTTATCTGCTTATGAATATGATGCAGATTGGATTAGGGTAGTCGTGCGACTTTGTTGGCCTGCGTCAAGGGTCGTGCGGGTGGGTTTAATTCAATCAGGAAATGACGGGTTGAACTTGACTAGCGCACTATGGTTTGTTGGCCTGCGTCAAGGTCATAGGACGCTAGGGGCAAAATATTATCGGGAATTTCAAGTGTTGAAATTTGCAATGAGATTGCATACCTTCTATGAGATAGTTGGATCCCGATACCCGCTGCGAGTAATTGTTACTCTTGGGAGAGTTTTACACATTACAATTAGCCGATCAAGTAGGTGTCTAGAAAGGTGTCAACGGGGTTACGCCTCTGGGAAAATGAGGTTTACATTAATTAGGTTCGTGCGAAAGCACGGGGGACCTCCCTCAAAGTACCGACACTGGCCTGGCTGAAAGATTGGCGAACTTGTAGTGTGTAATTAATCCCGGCTAGTCTTTCCTTTTAGGGTTTGAAGGAAGATTTGATAAAAACAGTGGGAGCCATCCTGATTAGATAAAATAATAACCAATCTATTCTTGCAAGAGCGCACGCTGAGTGTTTTCTTCACTCTCTCTCTCCCGGTAGCGACCATATCACGCCTTAATCAAGATAATAGTATGGATGTATTGACCGAACCCGCTTGTTATACTGAGCTGGGGAACGTTGGTCCCGCTCCAACTTATAATTGTTATAAGACAGAGCAGGAAATTGGGGATTACCAGAATTCCCATGCCGCCCAAATGAAGGGAGTGCAAACTGATGCATCATCTTCGGGTGTGTTCTTTATACAGAACTGTTTCTCAGTATCCTTTACATCCTGGGTATATGATACCAGATCAGGATCCCAGATATGTAATCTGTTACATAGGGCTGCTGAAAGGTAGAGAACTGAGAACGGGTGATAAGTTTCATGAGGCAGAAAACGGGGCAAGTGTTGCCGCCAAGTCTGTTTGTCACTGTCACCCTGTATTACCAATACATTGATTCTGAATGAATGTTATTAGATACCGAACCTGATATGCAGAATCATATCACTCCCTTTATTAGTAAAGAAATGATAAAATTTTGTATTGTTGGATAATGTTTTGAACATTTGCTATATTAAAAGTTGATCGGATCAGGCACGTTATCTAAAAGTGTTGATGTTCTAAATCAAACTACAGTTCTTAGTATACAGAACACACACAAGAGAAAGAGTTCAGAAATGAACGAATTCTTCTTGAGGTATTGTAGACTAGGTCATATCAATGCGACCCGACTAGCTGAAGTTACAAATAGATGCATATTTAAATCAGTTTGAATTTACATCTTGTGAAACTTGCCAGTCATGTCACAAAGATTAGATGACCATAGCTCTGTTTATTGGAAACAGAGAAAGAGTTAGTAAACTCTTGGGACTGATTCATGATGATGTATGTAAGGTCCCCTGTCTACACATGCCAGGATCGGTTCTTTGTACTTCATTACATTCTCTGATGATCTTTCGAGATTCAGACCTATGTTCCTGTTGAAACACAAGTCCGAACCTTTTGAGATATTCACAGAATATGATTTAGAAGTAGAGAACCAATACGGGTATAAGTATTATGTCCTTTGATGAGATCGAGCAGGAGAATACTTGAGCACGGTAATCCTGGACTATTCTAAAAGGAGAATGAGATTCTCTCTCAGCATTACTCCTCCGTATACACCATAGCACGATGGTATATCGGGACGGAGCAATCACACCCTATATGATAAGGTGTGCTCTATGATGAGTACAACTGAGTGACCTATTTCCTTTTGGGAGTTATGCGCTTGAGAAGCTGCACACCTATTGAATAGGGTTCAAATCAAATCTGTTGCGCACCTTTTCATATGTGATATGGAGAGGGAAGAGCCCATATCTTAAGATGGTTAAGATTTAGAGTTTTCCGGGCTATGTCTAAAAGCATAATCCGAACAAGCTCGAGGCAAATACTGTTATGTAAAACTGGAATGGTTCCAGCTATACAAACTGCAGCTGATGATTTGAAAGAACCAAAAGATTCAATAGTTACCAACGAACCTCAGCCTCTCTGCCGATCTAGTAGGAATCCTCACACACCTGAGAGATACTTCGGTTTCTCTATGACAGTGGGAGCGAGGATTGCATCATGAGATGATGACCCAACTAGTTTCGAGCTGGCCATCAGGAGTGGGACTCTGTAAGAATGGCTGGATGCTTAGCGAGCTGAGATGGAATCCATGTACACCAACAAAAGTATGGACTTTGGTTGCTATATCTGAAGGGTTAAATCCCCATCAGGAGCAAGTATATCTTGAGAAGATTACTTGGTGTAGATGGAAAAGTTGAGACTTTCAAAGCTAGACTTGTTAAAGCTTTTCGTCATCGACCAGACGTGGATAATGATGAAACCTTTTCAAGTGGCTATGCTTAAGTCCATCCAGATCCTACTTGCCACGGCTACATACCATGACTACGATATCTGGCGGTTGGGTGCCATGACTGCTTTTCTAAACAATGTTTTAGAAGAGAACGTCTATAAGTACACAGCCAGAGGGCTTCGTAGACAGTGGGAGCAGCGGAAACGTGTACAAGATGCTTTATAGGATAAAGCAGACATCGCAGAGTTGGAACATCTGTTTTGATGTGATAGTCAAAGAGTTTGACATCATCAAAATGGTAGATGAACCTTGTATAAACAAAAAGGTAGTAGGGAGTATGGTGGTGATCCTCGTAGAGTACGTGGATGTCATACCCTTGATAAGAAAAGAATTTCCTATGCTACGCTCGGTCAATCTCCGCTTATCACAATGATTCTCCATAAAGGATCAAAGTGATACCTCCTAAATCCTGGGTTTTGGATCGATGAGATAGATCTAAATGGATGTTAGGATACTCACTAGTTGTAGTGAGATGGTATCAATCGATCCTGGGGAGAATCACTGGAAGTGTTCCAGGGTGATAAGGACGACTGAATGTCAGTCACAGGCATTGTCTTTACCCTCAGTAAAGGGACGGTATGTTGGAAGAGTTCCAAGCTAGATACCGTGGCATACTAGACGATAAAGGCAGGATACATCGCTACTTAAGATGCTACCAAAGAGGCAGTCTGGATGTATATTGGTTCATGAGATGAACTTTGTTCCTCCCATTGTGCGACAATGGAGCTGTGGCTTATGCCAAGGAACGCCGGTCCCATCAGTGATCCAGACATATTCTAAGGCAGTGTCACCTGATCATGGAGATGGTTGATCTCCAGGGTGATCGAGGTTAGGAGAGTAGACTCAGAGGACAACACGGCGGATCCACTCACAAAGGCCTTATCCCAGAGAGAGACTATTATGGGATGGTTGAGTATGAGATACTACAACCACTGTTATCAGATGGCCCTAGTGCAAGTGGGAGATTGTTAGTTATATGTATGCCCTAGAGGCCATTACTGTACATTGGATGTATATTGTAGTGGATGCTGGGACATATATAGGGAGGACTTTCTTGCTCGACATGATAGTATGCTATCTGGTTGCTCTTTACCTTAACGTGTACACTGATAGTCTCTCTGTTACATGTTGGTAAAGCCCTTAGGATGTGTACATGACTACCTGGACTATGATGCGGATCATATTAGTGGGGACATGGTAGTCCATAAGTACATCCTTCAAAGTCCCTAGTCGTGGGTGTATCGAGATGGGGCATCGATATACCAGAGTAGACTAGCGTATACCTTCTCGACCCATACAGATGGGCGATGGATGATCCCATATCCATTGGTGTTTGACATCAAAGATGATATACGGGTGCTCAGTGGAGACTAGGTACACTGGACGGACTCGCCGAGAACTCCCAGATGGTATTATACCTTACGTCAGATGGCAGTTCTCTGGTGACACTGGTACAGAGTAGTCTGTTGACCCGAGATCGTCATAGAGTCTTGTGTGGTTCCTACTGTGCTTTGATTTCCACCTTACCACATCCAAGAGGGCGTGCAAAACGGTGGTTTTTGGGTACAGTCCCGAATCACATGGAGGCAATGAGCGATAGGAGGGGATTCGTCTCTCCCGGTATAGGGAGTTGATGTTGCGCTGTGTTCGATTGGCTATAACCGGAAATCCCTGGCCAGGGTTGCTGAGATTTACTGGTAAGTGTTACCAGTAGTTTCTCGAACTGTTATAGACCTCATATCGACACGACTTGTCAAGCTATTGGGGTCTGACGTTTACCACCCCTAGGCGAGATATGCGACATATCAGACGAACAGACCGGACTGTACGGTAAGTGTTTCTGGTTGGATTCACAGGAGTATGAGCGGGCTTGCTCGTCGATCTTCTGATCGCTCAATACCCAGATGGCCGTTACGTTTAGCAGACCGCTTGCGGCTTGTGGGTGTTTGATATGATCATCATCCGCTGCCGGCGTATTGACGAGTCTTTAGAGTCTTATACAGAGGTTTCCTGGCTCAAGCGAAACGAAATGGGTGCGCATATGAGATATGTGCGGGACCGAGAATAATGCGTGTATGTGATATCGTATTCCATTCTCGCGATGAATGTATCGATTGGTTGTATGCGATATAACCTAGTTATCGAATCGAGGATTGATTCGATAAGCCGATACATTGAATATTAGTCGGTTGTATGCGATATGACCGGATCGTTAAATCAAGTGTTGATTTAATGATTTAATGCATAATTATATATTTGATATATTACTTTGCATTAACTAGTATTGGTTCACTTTGAAAGGATTTTCTCACTTAAATTTCACAAGTTGTATATGTGATATACTTTTGTGCACTTGATTGTATCATGTTTGATGATGCATGCAAACTTGGGTTTGTGTAAAGATTAAACCATGGTTATATGAATGGTTAGGGTTTTGTTTTCTTATTTATTTATTTATTTATTTATTCTTTTTGGAAAATAATAAGCATAAAGAGAAAATGGTGGCTTTCTTTGTTTGTATATTGAAGCTTCATGAATCTTTGACTAAGTGACCATTTTGTCTCATGCTTAACCCTAACCATTCCACTTAACCCTAGTTCATTCTCTACACTTGACCATGGTTCGTTTATGATAAATATTCTTTTATTTTCTATTTGAAAATAACTTATCATAATTCTTTGATCTTCTTCTTCTTCTTCATCTTCAACATGAAGAAGCTTGCTACCAACAATGGCAACTCTTGAAAATGAGTGAGAAATCCAATTCTAAAGTGAACCCACTTCCTATTTCTTCATCCTCTACCTCTTGCCAAGTAGTATAGGGTGTTTTCTTCATAAGTTTCATGACTTGGTGAAGTGGGAGCTTGATCTTGTGTTGTCTCGACGTAGATCATCTTCGGCATCGTAGTCGATGACCTAGCCCGCCCATTTTTCCGATGAAGCCGACGCTAGAGCCCGGGATTCGATTTGGACAGCGAGGAGACTTCATTGCGGAGCTATGGAGGTGGAGGACAGGATCTACAAAGGTTGTATTTCCGTTCTTTTAGTTAAGTTGTTAACTAGTTTCATTTTTCGCCTAAAATTCTAGTTAACGATCCGTATTAGGGTTTCTCGGCACTTGTAATTTTTGAAATTGGCATGGTTGATGCCTTGTGAGACCTCATTAGTGTGCCTAGGAACCCTACAATTTCGGCAGAGTTTCCTTTGTAAATACAGGCCCCAAAAAGGGTACAACAAGCATAATATATATATGATGAATAAAAGGCATCCCCAAGCGGGAGGTAGCTCTTCGTCAATCGATGGCCATAACCACGCAAGCAATATAATATACAACGCCGATGGGCGAGGATCAAAACTCAAAAGGAAACTCAAAACATCAATGAAAAACCATAATAATGCAACGCGCAACTCTAAGGTCGAAAGAATATACAACTCTGGTCATCTAAGTCTATAAAATATACATGTCTGGTTGATGGAGTTTTTAGCTACAACAGAATATAAATAAAGTACAATGGTGGTCACGATACGAGTGAACCCACCTACCAAAGTAATCACCCGAAAAGAAGCAGTGTGCCAGCAAAGCCATCAAGAAACATGTACGGCAAAACCTGCAAGAAACTGTGGCACAACGGGGGTGAGTTGCCAACTCTTGAGTAGAAAACATCAACGAGCAGAAATTGCAAGTATGACTCAATCCTAGGTCATACGAACAATATATATCCACAAAATAACAACCTGAACCATCTACATATAAGTTAATATCAAGTGCTCGTATCAGTGCCTCAGATAGCAACATATCATATGTATGATGTATGAATGCATCGAAACGAAAACAGAATACATCATGAAAGGAAAACTTTTTTCATAATATAGTGAGATTTCTGTATATTCAAAACGATCTGTCATCAATGAAATCAACATAAATCAGTGTCCAGCATCGACACAAAACATATATCCAAATATCCAATATCTCGGGCTCCGGCTATCTAGACTGACCTATATCATGAAACCTCAAATCTCAAATCTAAAGGTTCGGCTCTCCGGACAGACCCCTAGGCTCCGGCTATCTGGACTGGCCCAACTCCGATCGGTATCCTCCGGATATCCGTCGAGTCACAATATAATCACCGGTCGGTAGTGCTCCCCTGCCGGGCTCAACGCCATCATCTGCGACCTTCTCGCCCCGGGGAACCGCACCGGGTCCACCATGCACCCACAGACGGTTCCTGCTCCTCCTTGAATCAGGTGTATCATAAAGCTCAAGAGCTAAGAAAACTCATCGTGGAATCCTCTCAAATCATATCATGAGAAAACCGCAACTTTCACTTTTAAATGATAATACGTTTATAAAATCCTTGAGGTTTCTCCAAATCCAGAAATCTCATATAAATCCGAAATCCAAATCTCATAAGTAAATAACAATGAATTCTAACATTTTGGGCTCCGGCAATCCGGACTGGCCCTAAAAATAATGCATGACAATGAATATTTAAATATGCATGAGTATCATAGTAAAATGCAACATCTAAACTAGCACAGCAATGATATATCAGAACTATCGGCTAACAAGCGATAAAAATAAAATAATATTCTCTAAAGAGTACGTGCAAGGCAATTACCGATGATGTTGTGTGTGAGCCGGCAAGCAGGTGTACGTGGAGCATACGCATCATCAGTAATGGTGCTGGTGTCCTGACAGCATGGTTTCATAATCACTAAAGTACACATTAAGCATGAAATGCGATAATAACAACATGAATATGCAGCAATGAATAGTAAATGCAACAGTAATGAATCTACATTAGATATGTGAGCCATACAGTTTGTCATTTGAAATAATACGAATCGTGCTGTTTAGAAAATAGGGCTACAGTGTTTTTAAGAAAGATACGTCCTTTGAAATATCCGTTGTACACCTTGGTCTCTCTTTAAATATTCAAGATTCGTTAGTTTGAAATAAGTATGACTCAAGTCCAGACTAACATCTACTAAGTAAGCTACAGTACAAAACTAATAGGCTAATCAAAAGGGATAAGGAAAACCACCTAAGTCTGAGTCGATATATATATATATATATAATAGTCGGTGATCACGCCTCATTAGTATCACGTACGATACACTATATCATATGACATTCTCGAGTCAAGAGTGCGGATCAATCATCATAATTATATCTCATACGGTAAATCCATCGTACGGCATCCCAAATCTGGATAAGGGTCAAATATCATATTTATCTCATTATTCATCCGGTATCCTTACCATCATATATCATGAACTGGGTACTGAACTAAGTCTAGTACATACTGATACCATCTAAATATATATGTGCGTGTGTATGAAGACACATCTCCTAAAGACCCGCTATAATATCATGTCGTATCTCAATATACGAACCATATCATATCACCGATCTCGTGGCACCATGCCCAATCTCATCGACCCATCTCCAAGTACCATATACTATCCTCATCATCCATGTACATGTATACGTGTATATATATACACATAGTCCCATACCTATGTGTGTGTGTGTATGTATACATATCCCCATATGCGCACAAGAAAATAAACTGTATGCAAGTGTGTGTATGCACGCGCGCGTGTATGCAATCTTTACTCTAGGGTTTCACGACTAAGAAGCTAAACTAAGTTACTTCTAATTACACATACCAACCCATGAACATATAACCTATCTTGATAATCATAGTCTCACGATACACAACTTATATATATGTATATGTATACGTATTCGTATACTACACTACGCAACTGCGGGGATGCTATACGCCATCCACCCGACTTCCTCCGTAGATATATATCTACTCACATTGCTCTTGCTTGCCGATTTCGATGTCGCCATCCTCTTCTTCGTCGTCTCGAAATCAACACGTGGGTACCTACAATTATACATATGTAGCAAAAGCATATTAACATCCAGTCAGAAAACCAATACGGCACATGTTTCGCTCATAGGTTAAAACCTATAGCTTCGCGTGCAAAACAGGACCAATAACCCTGGTCGTTGACGTTCAAACGCCACACGATGGAATACAATATCAAATATCAAAACTCAAGTTAAAAACGAAGTCGTAAAATAATGCAGCAACTCAAGAAAAAGATCCTAGATTTTGTTCCAAGTTAAATTGGCAAATTTTGCATATGTAAAGGGTCTAGTTTACAGGTAATAGAGCCATGATGCAAGAATGACACCAGAACTCTAAGGTCTGGCCGCAATTTGCGGCCAGAATGATATTATTTGCGTCCTGGTGTGGGTAGTTTTGTCTCGGGTGTTTAGGGTATGCTCTATATCACCTGCACATCTCCCTGTGTTTGCTAATTAATTTTCTAGGTCTCCGGGTGTTAGCAGATATCCAAAAACCATCACAATTTCCATAATTTCCTGTATCGGCAAAATTTCAAAGTTCGTATTTGGGGTTAAGTCCAAGTTTTTGGGTCCAATATGATATCACTAAAGGGGGTTTAAGGTCACTACTAACCTCCATTACGCTTTTTGAATCAATTCAAACCCTAATCCCTAATTTGGAATTTCCAAACCTAATTAAACATCACCCAATCACTTCTAAACTAGCATAGATGCTAAAGCAATTGAAATACTACACTAATGGTATAAGAATTACCTCATTTGGCAACTTTAGAATTTTCTTGAGTTGCCCCAAGTGTCCAAAATCCTTGCTTTCTTGGTCCAAAGTGCTTGTGAGGAGCTTGTGCATGTTTATATTGAAATGGAGATGGAGTTTTGAGTTTGCTTTGGGTGTGTTTTGAGAATGTAGAAGAGGGAGGAAGAGATGGAGGCAGCCATGAGAGGAGAGGAGTGGGAAAATGATGAAGAGATGAAGGGAAAAACAAATGAGAGCCATGCCAAGGTTGACCCCACACCCTCTCTCTCCTTTCTCTCTCTTGCCCATCCCTCATTCTTTATTCCATTTTCTTTTTCTTTTGTTTTGTTTTATTTTCTTTTCTTCTCTCATAATAAACCCAAACAAGCATGAAGAAATAAAGAAAAGCCATGGAGGAAAATATAACAAGTGTGAAAAAGACTTGGTGCATGTCACATGCACAAAAATTGCTTAATGCACGATTATCGATATTTAATCGTGATTAGCATTAAAATTGCATATAATTAATTATAAAATTCATAATTTTCCTAAATCACATAAAACATCCTCATTTCAGTAATTTCTATAATTTTCCAATTTATCGGTATTTAATTATTCCGCATTATCAAAATAATCAAAATATTTATTATTTGATTAAAAACAATTCCCTAAAATAATATTTTATTTTTCTGAAATGTTACAGTTTTCCTTCCATAAAGAAATTCGATCCCCGAATTTAAAATTAAACCCCTCAAATACTAAAACATTTAAGTAAAAATGATCCAGTCGTCGGGGATCCGAAATCATAAATACATAAAACATGTCGTAGTGCAAAGCATGCGCATGAAAAATGAGCATATAAACCAAAATCCAAACTCCGTCAATCATCCTGCAATCATCGGAGTTATGGCAAGGACACCAATGTCTAAATCCAATACGAAAACCAACATGATATACATCAAAACTATGCATGTAAATTTCGTGGTAAATTCGTCAAAACATCTGGAAAAAATGCATGCCAAAACTTTTCAAGTCGCCGTGTGATGCGTGTATCACTGCACAGTAGCGGACGTTTATTTTAATAAAATAACTATATATATGTATGTATGTATGTGTGTGTGTGTGTGTGTATATATATATATCCTTTGTTTAATATACAAATCCCGCCGTTTTGAAAATACTTTAGAAGGGTTTCCTTTATTAAATGTCTTGTGTCATTTCGGACACGTAGGTAAATACTTAGACTATAGCTCCTTTTTGGAAATCCCTTTGGTTACTATCAATGCATGCAAAATATATTCAGGTACTGTCCTCGGAAGACACAAATTTGAGCATCGTCAATGACCGAGCAGTCAGAGTCTGTTAAGCCGATCAGTTCGGGACTGACCTTCTTGGAGTCCTGCTCAACTACTATATCAATTAGTAAATATCATAAAACATGCCGCTCAAGGGAAATCAATCCCAAAATGTATATAAGAATCCCGCATGCATCTGGTGCGCATGAAAATCGAAATCCATGAATGTGCCTTACATGTGCACAGAAACAAAATCTAAGTGCAACGGGTGTGCACGAAACACCTGTCAAAGGCAACGGGTGTGCCTGACAGCAATATCAGGTGCATCTGATATGCACGAAGAATCTCGATTTGGTGCATCTGGTGTGCACCAAAATCGTCTCAAGAGCCCAAGTATGTGCAAGAATCCAAATCAAACGCACAAGGTGCACGGAAATCAACATCAATATCATAATCGAAATCGACGGTATACAATAAACCTTAATCCAAATCAGGTATACCGCGGTATATAATCTCACAACCATGTGCATCAGCATGCACAAACTCGAATCAAAATACTAAATGTGCATGAAGACTATGTCGAAAACATAAGTCAAATCACATGCATACCATAGGCATGAAATAAAAATCAACATCTCGAATGATATCAAATCGAATCCAAGTGCAACTGTGGTGCACAAAATCTCAATCATGCAAATAAATTGCCCAAAATAACGAAATCAAAGGTGGCGGAATAGTCCCACTCAAGCACATCCTGTAAAGATCTCTTGCCAAATGTCATGGTCGCTCATAATAATTCTTGTCGACGATGCCGAACTCTGGCCTACTGAGTGTGCGTAACATGACCGATTCTCGGTCCAAGTCTTGTATAGTATTCCAGAAGGTTCTGTCGATGTCTCCCCCAAATTTCGTTTCTGCTGAACTGCCCGGAAGTTGTCATCTTTTACTAAATCTATTTCTGGTTCCGGAACGGTTGCATACTCCTCGCGACTCCTTCTAGAAGATATACCCATGTACAACACCTCTACATGTGTATCACATCTCTGATGTCAGCGGAGTAGAACGTCATCTCATCAAGATCTCGTACGAACCTTTTACTCTGCACTTCTCTAATGTTGACTGATTCGGACTCGTCTCTTCTTGGCTTCAAGGACTGCGCTCCAACGGCTATACTCGTATCTGGAATCTCCCAAGCAATGTATCCCATCACATGATATCCGAATGAAGTCGAACCTTTCGATCGCTTTGTTAAAACCTCAGAATCCCCCAAGAGCTCAACATCTTGAGTACAGTTTAATAATATCGAGTACATGCCACAGCACCTATGGACCAACCGTCGAAGGGCAAACCCAAGCCTCATTGATGGTACCGCTGAACTGCCGCAAACCCTAAGGTTTAAAGGCGTTCTCATGGTCATTATGTCGAGTTAGGCTTTCATTCTTCTAGAGGGTCTGTAGAATTACTTGCATGTTCCTCCGAATATTTTAAACATGGAAAAATAGGTTTCTGACATTCGATCGACTCTATCGACTCCCAACATATCTGTGTGAAGTCTTCTCAGGCTGGAATCAATCAATCTGATGACCTCGCATCGAGGTAAGCGAACGAACCACATGTCCTAGTCATTCTTCCTTGGGTGACTAGCGATCTTCTATCATATCTCTAAGTATGCTCATGCGGCATAGCTCCGAACATCTGGGGCGATATCTCGTCATTCGCAGCAACCACTGGCTCATTCGTCTACATGCTGATCAGTGCCTCAATCATCAAGAATAATATGTGCATTGACGATCATCACATTCTGGCTGGCCTCCATCAGTGGCCCAATCCTCTGGTGCTGATCTGCACGTCCGAGAAATCTCATAAAAGCGATCCATCAAACGTTCATGGCACGAAAACACAATAAAACGATGCATATATGCAAATCATATGTCCCTGGAATCACGCCTTGGTCAGTCCTCGTCCGTGACCAGCTCGTGCTGATGCAACACTAGCCATAGCTCTCTCTTCCTGTGTAATCGTGGCAGCAAAACCATAAACCAATATCGATGAGGATAGATCATGAATGAATATAATGTTGTGCAAGGAAATGTACATCCTAAGGCTTCTTAAGCGGAATAGCGTATCGTAAGTATGCCGCGGAACATACACACGGTACGTCACCCTCCTTAAGTCACCTATTCCATCAACCCAGGTCAACCTACGCGACGAAAATTCGGGTCTAATACCCTATCGACTAAGTCTATATTCCGTACGGTCAAGCCTAGATTCCGTATATGTACAAACGCCCTAGGCTCCGCATAGTCAAACATAGACTCGAACCAAGGTTAACCTAACGCACTGATACAAATTTTGTCACGACCCGAAATGGCACTTGACTGGCACTTGAATCATATGAAGTCTATAGGACCCCATCTAATTCAAGTAAGCCAAAATCCCAGAAATCTAAAACCATTTTATATAATAATTAATGGAAAACTTGTTTTAAAGCAAGTAGTTTTAATAGCATAAGCCGAATTATGCGTTTTAAAAACATCAAGTCTTTTCTGAAAATTTCGACAGGGTTTCCTTTGTAAATACAGGCCCTAAAAGGGGTACGATGTAACGTTTTGAAAATCGTTTCGGTAAAATTTCGGAAAATCGGTAAAATGAGTTGGTTTTCTGTAAAAAGTCAAAATATAAATATCTTTATTATAAAATTAAATATACATATTCTAGCTATGTAATTGCTAGTATTTGGTGTTTATTGAGCCACTGGTGAAATTTCAAATTTTCAGAAAATTTTTCCGAAAATAATTATTTTAATATTATTTTAAGCCGTCACTAATACATTTAATTAGGGAAAATTACAAATTTGAATGAGTTGAAACAAATTTTGTGCATCATAACACATTAAATAAAATTTTAAAACGTTGTTTTTGAAATGAATAGAAGTTGTTAATCGGTTTTAGAAAATATTGAAGAAAAAAGCTTTTTCTTTTGGTGAAATTAGTGTAAGTGGAAGTGGGGTATAACATTTATCTTTGTTTCTCACCCAAACAAAACCCACACCCATCCCCAAAATTTCTGGGCTGAGCCCATGCTGTCCCCCTCCATCTCACACTTCTTTTTGGTTTGAAAAGAAAACAAGACAAAAAAAGGAAATGAAAGGATAAAAGAATATATAAGAATGGGCTTTTGACTTTATCTTTTACTTTGAAACCAACACCCTCTCTCTCACACTCTCCCACTCACCCCACCCCTCCCGACTCTCGGCCAGAAATCAAGCCCCCCCACATTTTCTCCAAGTATCCATCTTCCATCACCTCCATTTTCCTTCAAAAAAATCAACAAAAATCAACACAAACACTCACAAAATCAAAATCCGACTCCTACCCATATCTTATTAGCCAAAATTGCATGGATCTAGGGAACAAGATTTCAATTTGGGAGGCTACGTGTGCTTGTGGATCTTCAAATTTATTGGGTATAAATTCTAACCATTTTTGCTTATTTTGTTAGTTAATTTCTTAAAGCTAAGTGATTTAAGTGTTAATTAGGCTTTAGTTGCAACTTTGGAATTTCTAGAATTTGGTATGAATCAAGTTAGTGTTTTATATCATTTGAACATGGTTTAAGTGTATAATTTAACATATTATGGCATGTAAAATCTTACCTAGTAACTAGTTTGCTAATTGGTATTTTAAAATTTTACTAATTAAGCTATTTTGCTAATTAGGGTTTTTGGAAAATTATTAAATGCTTTAGATTAAATTTAATTGAAGTTTCATGTCATTATTAATATTATAATGAGTGGTTTAATGCCTTTGGATCATGCAAAACCAAGCGTAGTTGTTGTTTTGTGCATTTTCGCTCGAAATTGTTAAAATTAGATAAATTGCAAAACTAGAATTTTTAGTTTTATAAGAATTGATGAGATTAATTTTTGAAATGGGTTGTATGACTTATTTAAAATATTTAATAAGTATTATGGTCATTAGAATTGTTAAAACATCAAGTTTTGTACTAAAACGGTAAATTTTTTCTTGCGAGATTTTCGGAAAAATATCTTTTAAACTAAGTTTGGGGTTTTTGTGAGTTTTAACCCATTTTCTATTATAATTAGTGTTCGTGCATGTGCAAATGAGTGTGTTTGGGTTTTTCTCGATGGTTTGACGTTGTACATCGACATCGAGGGTTGGTTTGGCTATTCTTGCATGCGTAGGCAATAGCTTTTGACCTATGCGTGATACGTGTGCCGATTTGATTTTCGTATGCCGTTTCGATTTCGAATTTGGTTTTTAATGCGATACAGTGCGTTATGACATATAGGTATCCCATGTGGATTTCGAGACGACAAGCAAGCGCGTGGTGACGTCGGCACCGGCGAGCGAGGACCAGGTGAGTAGATTTATATCTACGGGGAGAAGTCGGGAAGATGGCGTATAGCACCCCCGCAGTTCGTGGTGATGTATACGAATATGTATACACACATATATATTGATTATATTGTTGAGTTTATTGATGATAAAGATAGATTTTAGGTGTGATTGGAAAGGTTTAGTATTGCGAGACCTACAGTAGAGGTCGCACCACATTTACACACACACATACTTGCATACATTCTTCTTTCATATGTGTCTTTATGGGATTATATTGTTATGTGTTCACATGGGTATGGGACTATGTGTTCACATACTGGATTTGAGGATAATATTTGGGATTTGAGATGAGTCGATAAGATTTGACTGAGACCGCGAGAATGGTGATATGGAAGGATTCGAACTTGAGATACATCCTGATGTTATAGCGGATCTTGGGACGACGATACGGGTGAATAGTATTATATATTGAATAGTTGGCTTGTGATCGTGATATGAGATAAGATATGTTAAGATATTCATAATAGGTCGCATTAGGCGATGTATACATCTTTATGACGATATATGATGATGATATCGGTTTGTATGAGGCTGTAGATCAGCAGTCAGATCATGATTAGATTGATGATATTAGTATTGTACTAGATGTAGATCAGTACCCCGGATTATGATCTTTGATAAAGAGGATACCAAATGATTAATTTGATGAATTTGATACTAACCTGTACCCAGATTTGGGGATGTCGTACGACGGATTTACTTACGAGCTATATTTTGATGTTTGATCCGCACTCTTGACATGGGAATAATTGATTATAGATATGGTATAGGATGTGATATTATTGAGGAGGGATCACCGACTAATGTATATATATACATATATATATATGTATCGACTCAGATGTTAGGCGGTTTTCTTACCTTCAGTTAGCATGTTAGCTTAGCCCTATAGTTTAGTATAGTTGTTAGACTAGGTTTATATTAAATGCATATTAGTTATTGTTGAGCCTAGTATTCGGCTCCCGCTCATTATTGTCGTACGCTCCGCATCGCATACTTACATTGCTATTTCATATTGCATTGTTGATATTATGCTGTTAGGACACAAGCACCATTACCGATGATGCGTATGTACCACGTACACTTACTTGCCGGCTCACACACATCTTCATCGGTAACTGCCATGTCACGTACACCTTAGAAAATATTATTGCTTGACTTAGCTTGTTAGTTAGTAGTTTGACATAATATTAGTGTACCTGCCTTATATGCCGGTTTAGACATTGTAGTTATTACTTATCACTTCATGCATACTGTTATTCATTGTTATGCCGCATTCCTAGATTTTCATGCCAATATTCATGGTTTTACGTGCTATTGATGATTTGGATTCGGATTTCATGGGATTTCTTGGATTTGGAGGAAAACCGCAAAAACATAAATAAACTTCTTCTCTCTCTTTTAAATAAAAAGTGCGGTTTTCCTATGATATATGAGTCGTCCACCATGAGTTTGCTGATGGATATAGAGACCCCAGTACGAGGAGTGGAGGAACCATTTCGGGTACATGGTGGACCCGGTGCGGTACCCCGGGGCAAGAGGATCGCAGATGATGGCGTTGAGCCTGGCAGGGGAGCACTACCAACTGGTGATTTTACCCGACACGTCGGATATCCGAAGGATACTGTCGTAGTCTTGAGATGGATGGTAGGGGCCGGTCTGGACTGATGGCGCCCTAGATATTGAGATTGAGACATTGAGATTTCGAGATATTGAGGTACTGAGATTTGATGATATAGGCCAGTCCGGATAACCGGAGCCTGAGATTTTGAGACATTGAGATTTATATTTTGTGTCGATACTAGACACTGTTTATGCTGATATCATTTATGATACCTCTGTTAAAAAGATACAGAAATCACACTAATTTATGAAAGCAGTTTTCTTCAGTACATGCATTCTGTTTCATGCATTCATACATCATCCATATGATACATTGCTACCTGAGGCACTGACACGAGCACTTGGTATTACCGTTGTTTAGAGGTATACCCTAGCCATTATTATAGGCTGTTGGTTATATATTTGAGGATATATTATGATTGTATGACTTAGGATACATTGTTCATGCGATTTCTGTTCGTAGATGTTTTTTCTACTCATGAGTTGGCAACTCACCCCCGTTGTGCCACAGTTTCTTGCAGGTTTTGCCGTACAGGTTTCATTACGGCTTGCTGGCACTACTCCCATTTTCGGATGATTTGCTAGTAGGTGGGTTTATTTGTATCGTACCCCTCATTATATACCTTGTATATTATTACTCTGTTGTATCTAGAAGTTCTATCAACCAAACATGTATTTATTTTTGAGATAGAGACCAGTGATGTTATTCTTTCGACCTTAGAGTCGCGCGTTATATTTCTGTGGATTTCTTGTTGTTTTGAGTTTCCTTTTGAATTTTGATCCTCGCCCTTGGCATTGTATATTATATTGCTTGTGTGGTTGTGACCGTCGATTGACGAAGAGCTAGCTCCCGCTTGGGGATTCCTTTTATTGATTTCGTATACTATTCATGTTGTATCCCGTTTGGGAGACCGTTTTTACAAAGGAGACTCTGCTGAAATTTTCAGGAAATATTTGATGTTTTTAAAAAACGCATAATTTGGCTTATGCTATTAAAACTACTTGATTTAAATTGGTTTTCCTTCACACTACTAATTCTCTCGGTTTGGATTTCTGGGTTTTCAGCTTAGATTACGTACGCCTCAAGACGTTTCGTATTTTAAGTGTCGGTCATGTTCCGTACTTTCGAGACATGACAAAGTTGGTATCAGAGCTTTAGGTTTTACCTTCGAAGCGTAGGATGACCCTTGGTTGATGGAATATGTGACTAAAGTAGAGTGACGTACCGTGGGTATGTTCCGCGGCATTCTTACGATATGCTACTCCACTTAAGGAGCCTTAGGATATACATTTCTTTGCTCAGTATCATATTCATTCCTGATCTAGCCTCATCGGTACCAGTTACGGTTTGCTGCAATGATTACGGTCAGGGAGAGCTACGGCTATAGTTGCGGTCTGCACGAGCTCGTCACGAACGAGGACTGACCAGGGCGTAATTCCGGCGACACACGATTGCGGAGATGTGTCTTTTTACTGTGCTTTCGTGCCACGAGCGTTTGGCGGATCGCCTTTACTAGATTTCTCGGACGTACCGATCAGTACCAGAGGATTGAGCCAATGATAGAGGCCAGCCAGATTTTGATGACCGTTGGCGTATTGCTTACTCCTGACGATTAAGGCACTGTTCAGCGTGCAGACGAGTGAGCCAGTCATTGCTGCGAAGGACGAGATATCACCCCAGATATTGGAGCTATTGCAGTATGAGTTGTACAAAGAGATGATAGAAGGTCGCTAGTCACCAAGGATGAATGACTAGGACATGTGGTTCATTCGCTACCCCGATGCGAGGTCATCAGATAGATTGATTCCAACTAGAGACGACTTCACGCGGAGACGTTGAGAGTCGAAAGAGACGATCGAATGTCAGCAACCTATTATTCCAAGTTTAAAGTATTCGAAAAGATATGCAGGCAATTCTATGGACCCTCTAGAAGAATGAAACCCTACTCGACTTAATGACCGTATGAAAGCCTTTGAACCTTAGGATTTGCGGCAGTTCCGTTGCGCCATTAGTGAGGCTTGGGTTTGCCCTTCTACGGCTGGACCATCGATGCTATGGTACATACTCAATACTGTTAAACTGTAGCCAAGATGTTGAGCTCTTGGGGGATTATGAGGTTTTGACAAATCGATCGGATGGTTCGACTTCATTCGGATGATAGGTGGTGAGATGCATTCTTGGGAGACTCCAGATACGAGGATAGCCGTTGGAGCTCAGCCCATGCAGCCTCGTCGAGATGAGTCCGAAACAGTCGACATCAGAGAAAAGTGGAGTAAGAGGTTCGTACGAGATCTTGATGAGACGACGATCCACTCTTCCATCAGAGATGCGATGCGCATGCCGAAAGCATTGTACTTAGATATACCTTCCAGAAGGAGTCACGATGAGTATGCAGCCGTTCCGGAACGAGAACAGATCTAGTAAGGGATGATGACTTCCGGACAGTTCGGCAGAGACGAGATTTGGGAAAGATTTCGACAGGACCTTTCTGGAATGAATTACGAGAAGACTTGGACCCAGGAGTGGTCATGTTATGCACACCGGCAGGCCAGAGTTCAGGATCGTCAACGAGACATGCTATGAGTGACCACGACAATTGGCCAGAGGTTCTTAGAGGAAGTGCTTCAGCGGGGACTATTCCGCCATATTTGATTCGGTATTTTGGGTGATCTATTCGCATGCTTGATTTTGATGATTGAGTTTCATGATATTTGTTTTCATGGACCATGGTTGCACTTGCTGAGTATTTGCGATTTTTGCATAGTTGTTGCACTTGATCTCGTTTTCGTGCTTTGGTTTCTCACGTTTATGATTTTATAGATTCCATACAATTGAGTTGATTTTGTGTGTATATACGCACACGATTTGGTTTTTGCACTCGGTATGATTCACATATGCTTGCAGTCCAGTGATACGCATTTTGTGCACTTAGATGCACTGGACTTCGATTTCGATTGTGATACTCGATATTTGTTTTGTGCACCTTATGCACCTGATTTGATTTTTCGCATGTTCGGCACTTGATATTGGATTTCATGATTTCGTGCATGATGGATGCACCTGGTTTTTATTTTCGCGCATGTTGAGCGCATGTTTTGAGAAGCGATTTTGGTACACACCAGATGCACTAAATCGAGATTCTTCGTGCGTGTCAAACGCACCTTTCCTTGCTGTCAGGCACACACGTTGCCTATGAAAGATGTTGTGTGCACACCCGATGCACTTAGATGTTGTTTCTATGCGCATGTATGGCACATATATGGATTTTTATTTCTGTGCGCATCAGACGCACATAGTATTTATATGCATATTTTGCGATTGATTTCTTATGGAGCAGTACATTTTTATGATGATTGCTATGACTTTTTGTACTGAGAAGGACTAGTCAGAGGACAGTACCTGAATATATTTTACATGCATTGATAGTTATTGAAGGGATTTCCAAAAAGCGAGCTATAGTCTCATTATTTACCTACGTGTCTGATATGATACGAAATGTTTAAAACAAGTAGACCCTTCTAAATTGTTTCCAAAATGGCAGAACGTACATATTAAACAATGGATATATATATGTAGTTATTTTCTTACAATAGACGTCCGCCACTGTGCAGTGCTGCGAGCATCGCACAGCGATTTGAAGAAGATTTGGCATGCATTGCTTCCAGATGTTTAAATGATGTATATCATATTGATTTTCATTTTGGATTTAGACATTGTGTCTTCACCATAACTCCGATGATTGCGGGATGCTGGATGGAATTTTGATTTTGAGTTACATGCTTATTTTTCATGCGCATGCGCTGCGCTACGATTGTTTTATGAACTTATGACTTCGGAGCCCCGACGACTTGATGGTTTTACTTAGATGTTTTAGTATTTGGGGGGAGTTTTAATTTAAAATTCGGGGACCGAATTTCTTTAAGGGGGGAAGATTGTAACGTTTTGAAAATCGTTTCGGTGAAATTTCGGAAAATCGGTAAAATGAGGTGGTTTTCTGTAAAAATTCAAAATACAAATATCTATATTATAAAAATAAATATACATATTCTAGCTATGTAATTGCTAGTATTTGGTGTTTATTGAGCCACTGGTGAAATTTCAAATTTTCTGAAAACTTTTCCGAAAATAATTATTTTAATATTATTTTAAACCGTCACTAATACATTTAATTAGGGAAAATTACAAATTGGAATGAGTTGAAACAAATTTTGTGCATCATAACACATTAAACAAAATTTTAACACGTTGTTTTTGAAATGAAATGAAGTTGTTAATCGGTTTTAGAAAATATTGAAGAAAAAGGCTTTTTTTTGTGAAATTAGTGTTAGTGGAAGTGGGGTATAACATTTATCTTTGTTTCTCACCCAAACAAAACCCACACCCATCCCCAAAATTTCTGGACCGAGCCCGTGCTGTCCCCCTCCATCTCACACTTCGTTTTGGTTTGAAAAGAAAACAAGAGAAGAAAAGGAAATGAAAGGATAAAAGAATATATAAGAATGGGCTTTTGACTTTATCTTTGACTTTGAAACCAACACCCTCTCTCTCTCACTCTCCCACTCACCTCACCCCTCCCCACTCTCGGCCAGAAATCAGCCCCCCCCCCCATTTTCTCCAAGTATCCATTTTCCTTCACCTCCATTTTCCTTCAAAAAAATCAACAAAAATCAACACAAACCCTCACAAAATCAAAATCCGACTCCTACCCATTTCTCATTAGCCAAAATTGCATGGATCTAGAGAACAAGATTTCAATTTGGGAGGCTATGTGTGCTTGTGGATCTTCAAATTTTTTAGGTATAAATTCTAACCATTTTGGTTAATTTGTTAGTTAATTTCTTAAAACTAAGTGATTTAAGTGTTAATCAGGGTTTAGTTGCAAGTTTGGAATTTCTAGAATTGGGTATGGATCAAGTTAGGGTTTTATATCATTTGAACATGGTTTAAGTGTATAATTTAACATATTATGGCATGTAAAATCTTACCTAGTAACTAGTTTGCTAATTGTTATTTTAAAATTTTACTAATTAAGCTATTTTGCTAACTAGGGTTTTTGGAAAATTATTAAGTGCTTTAGAATAAATATAATTAAAGTTTCATGTCATTATTAATATTATAATGAGTGGTTTAATGCCTTTGGATCAAGCAAGACCAAGCGTAGTTGTTGTTTTGTGCATTTTCACTCGAAATTGTTAAAATTAGATAAATTGCAAAACTAGATTTTTTAGTTTTATAAGAATTGATGAGATTAATTTTTGAAATGGGTTGTATGACTTATTTAAGATATTTAATAAGTATTATGGTCATTATAATTGTTAAAACATCATGTTTTGTACTAAAACGGTAAATTTTTGCTTGCTAGATTTTCGGAAAAATGGCTTTTAAAGTGAGTTTGGGGTTTTTGTGAGTTTTAACCCATTTTATATTATAATTAGTGTTCGTGAATGTGAAAATGAGTGTGTTTGGGTTTTTCTCGATGTTTTGACGTTGTACATCGACATCGAGGGTTGGTTTGGCTATTCTTGCATGCGTAGGCAATAGCTTTTGACCTATGCGTGATACGTGTGCCGATTTGATTTTCGTATGCCGTTTCGATTTCGAATTTGGTTTTTAATGCGATACGGTGCGTTATGACATATAGGTATCCCAAGTGGATTTCGAGACGATAAGCAAGCGCGTGGTGACGTCGGCACCGGCGAGCGAGGACCAGGTGAGTAGATTTATATCTACGGGGAGAAGTCGGGAAGATGGCGTATAGCACCCCCGCAGTTCGTGGTGATGTATACGAATACGTATACACACATATATATTGATTATATTGTTGAGTTTATTGATGATAAAGATAGATTTTAGGTGTGATTGGAAAGGTTTAGTATTGCGAGACCTACAGTAGAGGTCGCACCACATTTACACACACATACTTGCATACATTCTTCTTTCATATGTGTCTTTATGGGGTTATATTGTTATGTGTTCACATGGGTATGGGACTATGTGTTCACATACTGGATTTGAGAATATTATTTGGGATTTGAGATGTGTCGATAAGAATTGACTGAGACAGCGAGAACGGTGATATGGCAGGATTCGTACTTGAGATACGTCCTGATGTTATAGCGGATCTTGGGACGATGATACGGGTGAATAGTGTTATACATTGAATGGTTGGCTTGTGATCGTGATATGAGATAAGATATGTTATGAAATTCATAATAGGTCGCATTAGGCGATGTATATCTCTTTATGACGATATATGATGATGATATCGGTTTGTATGAGGCTGTAGATCAGCAGTTAGATCATGATTAGATTGATGATATTAGTATTGTACTAGACGTAAATCAGTACCCCGGATTATGATATTTGATAAAGAGGATACCAAATGATTAATTTGATGAATATAATACTGACCTGTACCTAGATTTGGGGATGCCGTACGACGGATTTACGTACGAGCTATATTTTGATTTTTGATCCGCACTCTTGACATGGGAATAATTGATTATAGATATGGTATCGGATGTGATATTATTGAGGCGGGATCACCGACTAATGTATATATATACATACATATATATATATGTATCGACTCAGATGTTAGGCGGTTTCCTTACCTTCAGTTAGCCTGTTAGCTTAGCACTATAGTTTAGTGTAGTTATTAGACTAGGTTTATATTAAATGCAGATTAGTTATTGTTGTGCCTAGTATTCAGCTCCCGCTCATTATTGTTGTTTGCTCCGCATCGTATACTTACATTGCTATTTCATATTGCATTGTTGATATTATGCTGTTAGGACACCAGCACCATTACCGATGATGCGTATATACCACGTACACTTACTTGCCGGCTCACACACATCTTCATCGGTAATTGCCATGTCACGTACACCTTAGAAAATATTATTGCATGACATAGCTTGTTAGTTAGTAGTTTGACATGATATTAGTGTACCTGCGTTATATGCCAGTTTAGATACTGTAGTTATTACTTGTCACTTCATGCATACTGTTATTCATTGTTATGCCGCATTCCTAGATTTTCATGCCTATATTCATGGTTTTACGTGCTATTAATGATTTGGATTCGGATTTCATGAGATTTCATGGATTTGGAGGAAAACTGCAAAAACATAAATAAACTTCTTCTCTCTCTTTTAAATAAAAAGTGCGGTTTTTCCATGATGTATGAGTCGTCCACCATGAGTTTGCTGATGGATTTCGAGACCCGAGTTCGAGGAGTGGAGGAACCGTTTCGGGTACATGGTGGACCCGGTGCGGTACCCCGGGGCAAGAGGATCGTAGATGATGGCGTTCAGCCTCGCAGGGGAGCACTACCGACCGTTGATTTTACCCGACGGGTCGGATATCTGAAGGATACCGTCGTAGTCTTGAGATGGATGGTAGGGGCCGGTCTGGACTGATGGCACCTTAGATATTGAGATTGAGACATTGCGATTTCGAGATATTGAGGTACTGAGATTTGATGATACAGGCCAGTCCGGATAGCCGGAGCCTGAGATTTTAAGACATTGAGATTTATGTTTTGTGTCGATGCTAGACACTGTTTATGCTGATATCATTTATGATACCTCTTTTCAAAAGATACAGAAATCTCACTAATTTATGAAAGCAGTTTTCTTCGGTACATGCATTCTGTTTCATGCATTCATACATCATCCATATGATACATTGCTACCTGAGGAATTGACACGAGCACTTGGTATTACCGTTGTTTAGAGGTATACCCTAGCTATTGTTATAGGCTGCTGGTTATATATTTGAGGATATATTATGATTGTATGACTTAGGATGCGTTGTTCATCCGATTTCTGTTTGTAGATGTTTTTTCTACTCACAAGTTGGCAACTCACCCCCGTTGTGCCACAGTTTTTTGCAGGTTTTGCCGTACAGGTTTCATTACGGCTTACTGGCACTACTTCCATTTCCGGGTGATTTGCTAGTAGGTGGGTTTTTTTGTATCGTACCCCTCATTATGTACCTTGTATATTATTACTCTGTTGCATCTAGAAGTTCCATCAACCAAACATGTATTTATTTTTGAGATAGAGACCAGTGATGTTATTCTTTCGACCTTAGAGTCGCGCGTTATATTTCTGTGGATTTCTTGTTGTTTTGAGTTTCCTTTTATGTTTTGATCCTTGCCCTTGGCGTTGTATATTATATTGCTTGTGTGGTTGTGACCGTCGATTGACGAAAAGCTAGCTCCCGCCTGGGGATGCCTTTTATTGATTTCGTATACTATTCATGTTGTATCCCGTTTGGGAGCCAGTTTTTACAAAGGAGACTTTGCCGAAATTTTCAGGAAATATTTGATGTTTTTAAAAATCTCATAATTCGGCTTATGCTATTAAAACTACTTGATTTAAATTGGTTTTCCTTCACTCTACTACTTCTCTTGGTTTGGATTTCTGGGTTTTCGGCTTACTTATATTACGTACGCCTCGAGACGTTTCGTAGTTTAAGGGCCGGTCATGTTCCGTACTTTCGGGACGTAACATACAACAAGCATAATATATATATGATGAATAAAAGGCAACCCCAAGCAGGAGCTAGCTCTTCGTCAATCGACGGCCACAACCACGCAAGCAATATAATATACATTGCCGAAGGGCGAGGATCAAAACTCAAAAGGAAACTCAAAACATTAATGAAAACCATAATAATACAACGCGCGACTCTAAGGTCGAAAGAATATATAACTATGGTCATCTAAGTTTATAAAATATACATGTCTGGTTGATGGAGTTTCTAGATACAACAGAATATAAATAAAGTACAATGGTGGTCACGATACGAGTGAACCCACCTACCAAAGCAATCATCCGTAAAGAAGTAGTGTGCCAGCAAAGCCGTCAAGAAACCTATACGGCAAAACCTGTAAGAAACTGTGCCACAACGGGGGGGTGTTGCCAACTCGTGAGTAGAAAACATCAATAAGCAGAAATCGCATTTATGACTCAATCCTAAGTCATACGATCAATATATATCCTCAAAATAACAACATGAACCATCTACACATAAGTGTAATATCATGTGCTCGTATCAATGCCTCAGATAGCAACATATCATATGTATGATGTATGAATGTATCGAAATGAAAACAAAATACATCATGAAAGGAAAGCTGTTTTCATAATATAGTGAGATTTCTGTATATTCAAAACGAGGTATCATCAATGAAATCAACATAAATCAGTGTCAAGCATCGACACCAAACATATATACAAATATCCAATATCTCGGGTTCCGGCTATCCGGACTGACCTATATCATGAAACCTCAAATCTCAAATCTAGGTCTCCGGCTATCCGGACTGGCCCCTGGGCTCCGGCTATCCGGACTGGCCCAACTCCGATCGGTATCCTCCGGATATCCGTCTAGTCACAATACAATCACCGGTCGGTAGTGCTCCCCTGCCATGCTCAACGCCATCATCTGCGACCTTCTCGCCCCAGGGTATTGTTAGTTATATGTATGCCCTAGAGGCCATTACTGTACATTGGATGTATATTATAGTGGATGCTGGGACATATATAGGGAGGACTTTCTTGCTCGACATGATAGTATGCTATCTGGTTGAACTTTACCTTAACGTGTATACTGATTGTCTCTCTGTTACATGTTGGTAAAGCCCTTAGGATCTGTACTTGACTACCTGGACTATGATGCGGATCATACTAGTGGGGACATGGTAGTCCATAAGTACATCCTTCAAAGTCCCTAGTCGTGGGTGTATCGAGACGGGGCATCGATATACCAGAGTAGACTAGCGTGTACCTTCTCGACCCATACAGATGGGCGATGGATGATCCCATATCCATTGGTGTTTGACATCAGAGATGATATACGGGTGCTCAATAGAGACTGGGTACACTGGACGGACTTGCCGAGAACTCCCAGATGGTATTATACCTCACGTCAGATGGCAGTTCTCTGGTGACACTGGTACAGAGTAGTCTGTTGACCCGAGATCGTCATAGAGTCTTGTGTGGTTCCCACCGTGCTTTGATTTCCATCTTACCACGTCCAAGAGGGCGTGCAAAACGGTGGTTTTTGGGTACAGTCCCGAGTCACATGGAGGCAATGAGCGATAGGAGGGGATTCGTCTCTCCCGGTATAGGGAGTTGATGTTGCGCTGTGTTCGATTGGCTATAACAGGAAATCCCTGGCCAGGGTTGCAGAGATTTACTGGTAAGTGTTACCAGTAGTTTCTCGAATTGTTATAGACCTCATATCGACACGACTTATTGAGCTATTGGGGTCTGACGTTTACCACCCCTAGGCGAGATATGCGACATATCAGACAATCAGACCGGACTGTACGGTATTGTTACTGGTTGGATTCACTGGAGTGTGAGCGGGCTTGCTCGTCGATCTTCAGATCGCTCAATACCCGGGTGGCCGTTACGTTTAGCAGACCGCTTGCGGCTTGTGGGTGCTTGATATGTCATCATCTGCTGCCGGCGTATTGACGAGTCTTTAGAGTCCTACATAGAGGTTTCCTGGCTCAAGCGAAACGAAATAGGAGCGCATATGAGATATGTGCGGGACCGAGAATAATACGAGTATGTGATACTGTATTCGATTCTCGCGATGTGACATTGATCGGTTATATGCGATATAGCCGGATTATCGGATCAAGTGTTGATTCGATAAGTTGTTACTGATGATACCAGTTGGTTATGTGCGACATGACCGGATCATTGAATCAAGTGTTGATTTAGTGATTTAATGCATAATTATATTTTTGATATATTACTTTGCATTAACTAGTATCGGTTCACATTAAATGGATTTTCTCACTCGGGTGTGCGCATTGCATATGCGATATGATTTTGTGCACTTTATTGTATCATGTTTGATGATGCATGATTGCTAGGTTATGTGTAAAGAATTTAACCAAAGTTATTTAAATGGTTAAGGGTTTTACTTATTCATTAATTAGTCTTTTTATTTTTGGAAAAAGGAAAAGAAATGAGAGAAAAATGGTGGCTTATTTTGTTTGCACTTGAAGCTTCATGAAGCTTTTATGATGCAACCATTTTTGTCTCATCTCCTAAACCCTAACCATTCCTTTAACCTTGGTCAATTCTCTACACTTAACTTAGGTTAAAGTTATGATAAGAATGATATTATTATTCTTTTTATAATAATCTTATGATATCATTTCTTCTTCTTCTTCCTTGAACTCAAGAAGAAAAACCTAGACTACATCAATGGTGGATTGATGATATGAGTGAGAAATCCAAATCTAAAGTCTACCCACTTCCTATTTCTTCATCCTCTACCTCTTTCCAAGTAGTAGAGTGTGTTTCCTTCACAAGTTTCTTGACTTGGTGAAGTGAGAGCTTGATCTTGCGATGCTTCGACGTAGATCATCTTCGGCACGTCGTCGACGACCTAGCCCGTCTATTCTCCGATGAAGCCGACTCTAGAGCCCGGATTCTTTTTGGACAGCGGAGAGGACTTCTTCATGGAGCTATGGAGGTGGACAAACGGATCTACAAAGGTTGTATATCCATATCGCTTAGTTAAGTGTTAACTAGTTTGCTTTTTCGCCTAGATTTCTAGCCAACGATCCGTAGTCGGGTCTCTCGGCACCTAGAATTTTTGAAATTGGCATGTTCGATGCCTTGTGAGACCTCACTAGAGTGCCTAGGAACCCTACAGTGGTATCAGAGCCTAGCTAGAGCCTTAGGCGAAGTCCAGACGGAATTTGAAAACCGAACGAACCCGTAACCCACACCCGAGAATGCTCTCTGGACATTTTTGAAATATCTGGATTTTTCCAAATTAAAAATTCGTAAAAAATTCAGCAGGGAAAAATAAGAATTACGATGCAAAAATTTTGTCATGAACAGTAATAACGGCGGCGGAACCGCGGCAGAAGCCTGGCTTCTGCGGCGGTTCCGCGGCAATATGATGACGTCATCACTCACTTTTTGCACAGTAATTTCTATTTTAATATGCTGAGTTTTCTGGGAATTTTTAATATTCAGTCAACAGTTGAGTTTTCTAGGGTTGTTTTGGGGATTCGAATGTTCGATCGGATTATCAAATTTTGTCTGTGTGGCTTTCCGGATAAATTTTAGAATATATTAAAAAGTTCGACCGGATATTAATACCCAATTTTTCCCCTGTCGGGAAATTTCTAAGTGTTGGATTTTTCCGTAGCTTAACGACGTTCTAAGTAGTGCAAGTAACTCGATAGACCCTCTAGAAGACAAAAAACCTTAACTCGATTATATGACCGTCTTGAACTGCCCTTTAAACCTTCGGGTTTGGGGCAATACGGCGTGCCACATGTGAGGCGTTGGCTTGACCCTTCTACGGCTGGACCGTTGGTACTGAGGCACGAACGGAATATTGTTAGACTTATTTCATGAGTTGATTTGTATCGGGAAAACTTGGGTGTTAGAATGTTCGATCGGAAAGTTTAACATTTTCTATTTATCTGGAATGGGATACAATAATTGGAATTCACAAGAAGTTATGAGATAACTGAATGAATGTTGTAAATCTAGCAGTTTAGTCTCACTTGATTGGTTGCCACGGAATTTTGATGTGATCAAAAGTCCGTCGCAATCACGTAGCGTACGCGGATACTCGCCGGGTAAACTTAATAGACAGCCTCGCTCCATAGCCCCGACCAAGTGACTGTAGGAGAACCCCGTCGCCAAAAGCATCCGTTCGGGTGCTCGCGGCAGCGGTGTTCCGCCTTGGTGCACTTCGTCGACGGCGTCGGGGGTGCGGCCGCCTACTGAAGTTTGCGACAAGCATTCGATCAGAATGTCGGGAATCTTGTTGAATTGCCCGACTTGATATTGAAAAGTGTTTTCGATAATGAGACTAAAATGCGGGGTTTATAATTGTTAGGCATGCGATGTCTAAGGAATTCATTTGGTCAGGCATGCGATGTCTGAGATGGTTGCGGATTCCAACTGTTATAGTTTTACACTTTCTTTTCTGTGACCGTAAGTGTAATATGTGATATCGCCGGTTTCGTTGCTATATGTCAACGACAATTGGGATGCGCATATTTACTTACGTTGATGACATGAGATGTTATGTGTTGCTGGATATGTTATATTGGATCGTCGTGTTTGAATAGCCGGGGGGTTTTTATGTGAGATGAGTGTTTTTCATTTTCATTCATGTAAAAACTTGTATGTAATATTCTTTTTATTGGGGCACTTCCAGGTAGCGGAAGTTGTCACCGGTTGTATATTATTTACTTTTCCGCACTAGGATAGACCCAAGGAGGAGGGCACAAGTAACCGGGTTCTGGAGTCCAGTGGGAGACCAACTCGAGGAGTCGGGTCCGGGTCTCCTAACTCCAGAATTGGTAGGGTTGCTTGCCGCTCTCGTAGGGGTCTAGGGGTGTGGGTTTGGCTATTCATCACGACTGTGGAATCCGTGTTTTATACTGGCTCGTATTGAAAACACGGACGTCCTAGTATATCCAATATTTCATATGTTTCTTCTGCTGTGTTTTATCTGTGATGAGATCATGTGATGTTCTGTGACAGGTATTATATATAGTATATATGATATATTATATAGACGTTACTTATGTTTTACACCCGCGCTAGCCCTGCCCTGCTCTTTCGTTAGTTACCTAACCTAACGGTGCACGAGGGGACATCGAGGCGAATGCGGATGGCATAAGTGTACGTCATATCTATCTGTGATGTTTAGGTACATAAATGATGGGACTTCATTAATGTGATTAATGAATTAAAAGAAACCTAAGATGTTGTAGAATCGAATTTCAAAATAAAACAGGTAGCTACAGTTCTTGCTTTGCACAGCGGTATATATGATATATCCTGCACCTTATTCGATGAGGAAAGGACCGAGATCCCTTCACCGGGAGTGACTCCTTTAGCAATAACTGGCAGATGCTACACACTCGGTTTGTCTTTTGATTGCTTTTAAGTGTTTTTGCTTTCCACAGTGATATATATGATATATCCCGCACCTCATTCGATGAGGAAAGGACCGACGATCCCTTCACCGGGAGTGACTCCTTTAGCAAAACTAGAAAAGCCTCAAAAGCACTCCATTTTAAAATCATTTGATTCTACAACGATATCAAGTTCATTACGCAATAGGTTTTCAGAAAAACCTGTCATAGCCCTCCGTCATTTCAGATAAGTTGTATATAGTATTCGTGCTGCATTTGTTGGCTTTCGTCAAGGTGCAGTGTGCGGTAGCTATATGCTGCTTATCTGCTGCATACGATGCGATTGGATTAGGGTAGTCGTGCGGCTTTGTTGGCTTTCGTCAAGGGTCGTGCGGGTGGGTTTAATTCGATCAAGAAATGTACGGGTTGAACTTGACTAGCGGGCTATGGTTTGTTGGCTTTCGTCAAGGTCATAGCACGTTAGGGGCAAAATATTATCGAGAATTTCAAGTGTTGAGATTTGCAATGAGATTGCATACCTTCTATGAGATAGTTGGATCCCGATACCCGCTGCGAGTAAGAGTTACTCCTGGGAGAGTTCTATACATTACAATTAGCCGATCAAGTAGGTGTCTAGAAAGGTGTCAACGAGGTTACGCCTCTGGGAAAACGAGGTTTACATTAATTAGGTTCGTACGAAAGCACGGGGGACCTCCCTCAAAGTACCGACACTGGCCTGGCTGAAAGATTGGCGAACTTGTAGTGTGTAATTAATCCCGGCTAGTCTTTCCTTTTAGGGTTTGAAGGAAGATTTGATAAAAAGCAGTAGGAGCCATCCTGATTAGATAAAATAAAAACCAATCTATTCTTGCAAAAGCGCACGCTGAGTGTTTTCTTCTCTCTCTCTCCAGGTAGCGACCATATCACGCCTTAATCAAGATAATAATACGGAATATTGACCGAACCCGCTTGTTATACTGAGCTGGGGAACGTTGGTCCCGCTCCAACTTATAAATGTTATAAGACAGAGCAAGAAATTGGGGAATACCAGATTTCCCGTGCCGCCCAAACGAAGAGAGTGCATGCTGATGCATCATCTTCGGGTGTGTTCATTATACAGAACTGTTTCTCTGTAACCTATACGTCCTGAGTATGTGATACCGGATCAGGATCCCAGATATGTAATCTGTTACATAGGGCTAGAGAAAGGTAGAGAACTGAGAACGGGTGATAAGTTTCATGAGGCAGAAAACGGGGAAAGTGTTGCAGCCAAGTCTGTTGGTCACTGTCACCCTGTATTACCAATACATTGATTCTGAACGAATGTTATTAGATACCGAACCTGATATACAAAATCATATCTGTCTCTTTATTAGTAAAGAAATGATAAAATTTTGTATTGATGGATAATGTTTTGAACATTTCCTATATCAAAAGTTGATCGGTTCAGGCACGTTATCTAAAAGCATTAATGTTCTAAATCAAACTACAGTTCTTAGTATACAGAACACACACAAGAGGAAGAGTTCAGAAATGAACGAATCCTTCTTGAGGTATTGTAGACTAGGTCAGATCAATGTGACCCGACTAGCTAGAGTTACATAAAGATGCATATTTAAATTAGTTTGAATTTACATCTTGTGAAACTCGCCAGTCATGTCACAAAGATATAATGACACCAGCTCTGTTTATTGGAAACAGAGAAAGAGTTACTAAACTCTTGGGATGATCCATGTTGATGTATGTAGGTCCCCTGTCTACACATGCCAAGACTGGTTCTTTATACTTCATTATATTCTCTGATGATCTCTCAAGATTCAGTCATATATTCCTGTTGAAATATAAGTCCGAACCTTTTGAGGTATTCACAGAATATAAGTTAGAAGTAGAGAACCAAAATACGGGTATAAGTATTATGTCCTATGATGAGATCAGGGAGGAGAATACTTGTGCATAGAATTCCTGGACTATTCTAAAGGAGAATGAGATTCTCTCTCAGCATTACTCCTCCGTATACACCATAGCACGATGGTATATCGGGGCGGGGCTATTACACCCTATGTGATAAGGTGTGCTCTATGATGAGTAATACTGAGCTACCTATTTCCTTTTGGGTGTTATGCACTTGAGAAGCTGCATACCTATTGAATAGGGTTCTAATCAAATCAGTAGCCTACCGCTTCATATGTGATATGGAATGGGAAGAACCCATGTCTTAAGTTAGTTAAGATTTGGGGTTGTCTGGCCTATGTCTAAAAGCAAAATCCGGACAAGCTCGAGGCAAGGTCTGTTATGTAGAACTGGAAAAGTTCCAGCTATACGAACTGCAGCAGATGATTTGATAGAGCCAAAGGATTCAGTAGATTCCAATGAACCTCAGCCTCTCCGCCGATCTAGTAGGGTTCCTCACCCACCTGAGAGATACTTCGGTTTCTCTATGACAGTGGGAGCGAGGATTGCATCATGAGATGATGACCCAACTAGTTTCGAGCTGGCCATCAGGAGTAAGACTCTGTAAGAATGGCTGGATGCTTAGTGATCTGAGATGGAATCCATATACACCAACAAAGTATGGACTTTGGTTGCTATATCTGAAGGGTTAAATCCCCATCAGGAGCAAGTATATCTTGAGAAGATTACTTGATGTACATGGAAAAGTTGAGACTTTCAAAGCTAGACTTGTTAAAAGTTTGCATCATTGACCAGGTACGGATAATGATGAAACCTTTTCCAATACCTATGCTTAAGTCCATCCAGATCCTACTTGTCACGGCTACATACCATGACTACGATATCTGGTGGTTGGGTGTCATGACTGCTTTTCTAAATGATGTTTTAGAAGAGTGAGTCTATAAGTACACAGCCAGAGGGCCTCGTAGACAGTGGGGGCAGCGGAAACGTGTGCAAGATGCTTTATAGGATAAAGCAGGCATCGCGGAGTTGGAACATCTGTTTTGATGGATAAGTCAAACAGTTTGACATCATCAAAATGGTAGATGAACCTTGTATATACAAAAAGGTAGTAGGGAGTATGGTGATGATCCTCGTAGAGTACGCGGATGACATACTCTTGATAGGGAAGGAGTTTCCTATGCTACGCTCGATCAATCTCCGCTTATCACAATGATTCTCCATATAGGGTCAAAGTGATACCTCCTAAATCCTGGGTTTTGGATCTATGAGATAGATCTAATTGGATGTTAGGATACTCACTAGCTGTAGTGAGATGGTATCAATCGACCCTGGGGAGAATCACTGGAATGGTTCCAGGGTGATGATGACGACTGAGTGTCAGTCACAGGCATTGTCTTTACCCTCAATAAAGGGATGGTATGTTGGAAGAGTTCCAAGCTAGATACCGTGACATACTAGACGATAAAGGCAGGATACATCGCTACTTAAGATGCTACCCTAGAGGCTGTTTGGGTGTATATTGGTTCATGAGATGAACTATGTTCCTACCATTATGAGACAATGGAGTTGTGGCTTATGCCAAGGAACGCCGGTCCCATCAGTGATCCAGACTTATTCTAAGGCAGTATCACCTGATCATGGAGATGGTTGATCTCCAGGGTGATCGAGGTTTGGAGAGTAGACTCAGAGGACAACACAGCGGATCCACTCACAAAGGCCTGTTCCCAGAGAGAGACTTTTATGGGATGGTTGAGTATGAGATACTACAACCACTGCTACAGATGGCCCTAGTGCAAGTGGGAGATTGTTAGTTATATGTATGCCCTAGAGGCCATTACTGTACATTGGATGTATATTGTAGTGGATGCTGGGACATATATAGGGAGGACTTTCTTGCTCGACATGATAGTATGCTATCTGGTTGAACTTTACCTTAACGTGTATACTGATTGTCTCTCTGTTACATGTTGGTAAAGCCCTTAGGATCTGTACTTGACTACCTGGACTATGATGCGGATCATACTAGTGGGGACATGGTAGTCCTTAAGTACATCCTTCAAAGTCCCTAGTCGTGGGTGTATCGAGACGGGGCATCGATATACCAGAGTAGACTAGCGTGTACCTTCTCGACCCATACAGATGGGCGATGGATGATCCCATATCCATTGGTGTTTGACATCAGAGATGATATACGGGTGCTCAGTAGAGACTGGGTACACTGGACGGACTCGCCGAGAACTCCCAGATGGTATTATACCTCACGTCAGATGGCAGTTCTCTGGTGACACTGGTACAGAGTAGTTTTTTGACCCGAGATCGTCATAGAGTCTTGTGTGGTTCCCACTGTGCTTTGATTTCCATCTTACCACGTCCAAGAGGGCGTGCAAAACGGTGGTTTTTGGGTACAGTCCCGAGTCACATGGAGGCAATGAGCGATAGAAGGGGATTCGTCTCTCCCGGTATAGGGAGTTGATGTTGCGCTGTGTTCGATTGGCTATAACAGGAAATCCCTGGCCAGGGTTGCAGAGATTTACTGGTAAGTGTTACCAGTAGTTTCTCGAATTGTTATAGACCTCATATCGACACGACTTATTGAGCTATTGGGGTCTGACGTTTACCACCCCTAGGCGAGGTATGCGACATATCAGACAATCAGACCGGACTGTACGGTAGTGTTACTGGTTGGATTCACTGGAGTGTGAGCGGGCTTGCTCGTCGATCTTCAGATCTCTCAATACCCGGGTGGCCGTTACGTTTAGCAGACCGCTTGCGGCTTGTGGGTGCTTGATATGATCATCATCTGCTGCCGGCGTATTGACGAGTCTTTAGAGTCCTACACAGAGCTTTCCTGGCTCAAGCGAAACGAAATAGGAGCGCATATGAGATATGTGCGGGACCGAGAATAATACGAGTATGTGATACTGTATTCGATTCTCGCGATGTGACATTGATCGGTTATATGCGATATAGCCGGATTATCGGATCAAGTGTTGATTCGATAAGTTGTTACTGATGATACCAGTTGGTTATGTGCGACATGACCGGATCATTGAATCAAGTGTTGATTTAGTGATTTAATGCATAATTATATATTTGATATATTACTTTGCATTAACTAGTATCGGTTCACTTTAAATGGATTTTCTCACTCGGGTGTGCGCATTGCATATGCGATATGATTTTGTGCACTTTATTGTATCATGTTTGATGATGCATGATTGCTAGGTTATGTGTAAAGAATTTAACCAAAGTTATTTAAATGGTTAAGGGTTTTACTTATTCATTAATTAGTCTTTTTATTTTTGGAAAAAGGAAAAGAAATGAGAGAAAAATGGTGGCTTATTTTGTTTGCACTTGAAGCTTCATGAAGCTTTTATGATGCAACCATTTTTGTCTCATCTCCTAAACCCTAACCATTCCTTTAACCTTGGTCAATTCTCTACACTTAACTTAGGTTAAAGTTATGATAAGAATGATATTATTATTCTTTTTATAATAATCTTATGATATCATTTCTTCTTCTTCTTCCTTGAACTCAAGAAGAAAAACCTAGACTACATCAATGGTGGATTGATGATATGAGTGAGAAATCCAAATCTAAAGTCTACCCACTTCCTATTTCTTCATCCTCTACCTCTTTCCAAGTAGTAGAGTGTGTTTCCTTCACAAGTTTCTTGACTTGGTGAAGTGAGAGCTTGATCTTGCGATGCTTCGACGTAGATCATCTTCGGCACGTCGTCGACGACCTAGCCCGTCTATTCTCCGATGAAGCCGACTCTAGAGCCCGGATTCTTTTTGGACAGCGGAGAGGACTTCTTCATGGAGCTATGGAGGTGGACAAACGGATCTACAAAGGTTGTATATCCGTATCCCTTAGTTAAGTGTTAACTAGTTTGCTTTTTCGCCTAGATTTCTAGCCAACGATCCGTAGTCGGGTCTCTCGGTACCTAGAATTTTTGAAATTGGCATGTTCGATGCCTTGTGAGACCTCACTAGAGTGCCTAGGAACCCTACAGGTATCGCACCGGGTCTACCATGCACTCACAGACGGTTCCTCCTCCTCCTCAAATCGGGTGTATCATAACGCTCAAGAGCCGAGAAAACTCATGGTGGACTCCTCTCAAATCTTTGTTGGATATATGTCTGCCTGGAGGCCATTATATGTATAGTGGATGCTTGGACGTGTATATATATATATATAGATTACTTTCTTGCTCGATATAATAGTATGCTATCTGGTTTACTTTATCTGACATGTTGATTTGTTCATGTTTTTATTCATTTGCACATGTTGATAAAGCCCTCGAGATATTTGCTAGACTACTGTGACTATGATGCAGATCATACTAGTGGGGCACGTGTAATTTATAAAAATATCCTAGAATTGTTCTTAGTCGTAGGTGTATCGAGACGGGGCATCGATATTCCAGAGTAGACTAGCGTATACTTTTCTTGTCCCATATGATGGGCGATGGATGTTCCCATATCCATTTGGTGAGGTGACACCAAAGAATATATACGGGTGCTCAGTGGAGACTGGGTACACTGAACAGACTTACAGAGAACTCCTATGTGGTACTATATCTATCGTCGGATAGTAGTTCTCCGGTGACTGGTACAGGTTAGTCTGTAGACCCGATATCGTCATAGATTCTTGTGTGTCCTCCCACTGTACTTTGATCTCTACCCTACCACGGCTTTACTGATTCGTGCAAACAGGTGGTCTTTAGGTACAGTCCCGAGGCACATGGAGGCAATGAGCGATAGGAGGGGTTTCGTCTCTCCGGGTATTGGGGGTTGATGATGTGCTATGCTCGATTGGCTATAACAGGAAGTCCCTGGCCAGGGCTACTGAGATTTACTGATAAGTGTTATCAGTAGTTTCTCGATCTGTAATCAGCTATATATCGGCATGACTTATTGAGTTATTGGGGTCAACGACACCATCCCCAGACTTGATATGCAACATATTTGACAAGGAGACCGGACTGTACGGTAAGTGTTTCCAGATGTCTCGACGGGAGTTTTGACAGCTTTGCTGGTTTTCTTCTGATCGTTCAATACCCGGATGGCCGTTACGTTTAGCTGACTGCTTGCGGCTTGTGGGTATTTGATATGATCATCACCCACTGCCGGCGTATTGACGAGTCTCAGAGTCCCACACAGAAGTTTCCTAGCCCAGGCGAAAAGATGTGGTGTGCATATGAGATATGCGTGGGGACCCGATTGAATACGACTATGTGATACCGAATGTTAATCGGGCGTTTTTCTATTAGTCGGGTCATATGCGATATGACCGGATTTTTAAATCAATTGTTGATTTAACATTTTGACTTTTAGTTTTATTTTAATTTTTTAGTCAAACTCTTTTTATTAAAGAGGAAGAATGCATGCATGGATGCACATGTTGATGTGCATAGATACATGCATGCAAAGTGTCATGGTTGTTGATACACATATGAAGGCAATATAAGACTTACATGGAACTTGATTTATATATATTCTTTTTGCATTTAAATTAAAAGGAAAAGAAAAGGATTATTCATCCATAGTTATCTTCTACACTCTTCTTGAAGTTAACCTTGCTCACCCACTTTTTAACCTGGGATTAATATTCGTTTTGCCTTTTAACTCAAGTGCAATAATATCTAAATTAAGTAACCATGGTTTGAGATGAAGAGTAGAAAATATATATACTTATCTTTTCTATTATTTCATTAAGCTTTATCATTATCAAAAGCTTTTTCTTTCATCTTCTTCTTCCTCCTTGCTCTCTAGGGTTTTCCAAAGTGAGTAAGAGATAAAAAGAATGAGTTTTGATAAAAGAAAACTCACCATTTCATCATCCTACTCTAATCTAGCCAATTAGTTTAGATTGTTTAGCTTCATCTTCTTCTTGCATCAATTGGAGCTACAAGCTTGGAGCTAGTGAACTTCGGGTGGATCATCGTGGACGTAGGAGCTTACTAGCAAGCCTTTCCAACCTTTCAAAGATCCTAGGAGCCACTACAAAGAGGACTACAAAGGTTGTATTCCTTTCACTTAGTGTGAATATAGTTTTAGTATGTGATACTTGTGTGGTTACCCTAGCTATTCTAGTTAAAGATCCATGCTTAGTTTGCTTAGCACCTCTAGAATTTTTAAAGTGGCATGTATGATGCTTCCATACTCATTAGTAGGTGCTGAGAAAACCCAACAATCTTATCATGAGAAAACCACAACTTTCACTTTTAAATGATAATACGTTTATAAAATCCTTGCGGTTTCTCCAAATCCAGAAATCTCATGTAAATCCGAAATCCAAATCTTATAAGTAAATAACAATGAATTCTAACATATTGGGCTCCGGCAATCCGGACTGGCCCTAACAATAATGCATGATAATGAATATATAAATATGCATGAGTATCATAGTAAAATGCAACATCTAAACTAGCATAGCAATGATATATCAGAACTATCAGCTAACAAGCGATAACAATGAAATAATATTCTCTAAAGTGTTCGTGACATGGCAATTACCGATGATGATGTGTATGAGCCGGCAAGCAGGTGTACGTGGAGGATACACATCATCGGTAATGGTGCTGGTGTCCTGACAGCATGGTTTCATAATCACTAATGTACACATTAAGCATGAAATGCGATGATAACAACATGAATATGCAGCAAAGAATAGTAAATGCAACAGTAATGAATCTATATTAGATATGTGAGCCATACAGTTTGTCATTTGAAATGAGACGAATCGTGGTGTTTAGAAAATAAGATTACGGTGTTGTTAAGAAAGATACGTCCTTTGAAATATCCGCAGTACCCCTTGGTCCGTCTTTAAATATTCACGATTCATTAGTTTGAAATAAGTATGACTCAAGTCCAGACTAACATCTACGAAGTAAGCTACAGTACTAAACTAACGTGCTAATCGAAAGGGGTATGGAAAACCACCTAAGTCTGAGTCGATATATATATATATATATATATATATATATATAATAGTCGGTGATCCCGCCTCATTTGTATCACGTATGATACACTATATCATATGACATCCTCGAGTCAAGAGTGCGGATCAATCATCATAATTATATCTCGTACGGTAAATCCATCGTACGGCATCCCAAATCTGGGTACGGGTCAAATATCACATTTATCTCATTATTCATCTGGTATCCTTATCATCATATATCATAAACTGGGTACTGATCTAAGTCTAGTCCATACTGATGCCATCTAAATATATATGTGCGTGTGTTTGAAGACACATCGCCTAAAACCCGCTATAATATCATGCCGTATCTCAATATACGAACAATATCATATCACCGATCTCGTTGCACCATGCCCAATCTCATCGACCCATCTCAAAGTACCATATACTATTCTCATCATCCATATATATGTATACGTATATATATATATACATAGTCCCATACCTATGTGTGTGTGTGTGTGTGTGTATATACATATCCCCATATACAAGAAAATAAACTTTATGCAAGTGTGTGTGTGTGCGCGCGTGTGCACTCTTTACTCTACGGTTTCGCGACTAAGAAGCTAAACTAAGTTACTTCTAATTACACTAACTAACCCATGAACATATAACCTATCTTGATAATCATAGTCTCACGATACACAACTTATATATGTATATACATATATATGTATATGTATTCGTATACTACACTACGCAACTGCGGGGGTACTATACGCTATCCACCCGATTTCCCCCGTAGATATATATCTACTCACATTACTCTTACTTGCCGATGTCGATGTCGCCATTCTCTTCTTCGTTGTCTCGAAATCAACACAGGGGTACCTACAATTATACATATGTAGCAAAAGCTTATTAACATCAAGTCGGAAAACCAATAAGGCACACGTTTCGCTCATAGGTTAAAACCTATAGCTTCGCGTGCAAAACATGACCAATAACCCTAGTCGTTGACGTTCAAACGCCACACGACGGAATACAATAGCAAATATCAAAACTCAAGTTAAAAACGAAGTCGTAAAACAATGCAGCAACTCAAGAAAAAGGTCCCAGATTTTGTTCCAGGTGAAATTGGCATATTTTGCATATGTAAAGGGTCTAGTTTACAGGTAATTGAGCCATGAAGCAAGAATGACAGCAGAACTCCAAGGTCTGGCCGCAATTTGCGGACAGAATGATATTATTTGCGGCCTGGTGTGGGTAGTTGGGTCTTAGGTGTTTAGGGTATGCTCTATATCACCTGCACATCTCCCTGTGTTTGCTAATTAATTTTCTAGGTCTCCTTGTGTTAGCAGATATCCAAAAACCATCACAATTTCCACAATTTCCAGTATCGGCAGAATTTCAAAGTTCGTATTTTGGATTAAGTCCCAGGTTTTGGGTCCAATATGACATCACTAAAGGGGGGTTAAGGTCACTACTGACCTCCATTACGCTTTTGGAATCAATTCAAACCCTAATCCCTAACTTGGAATTTCCAAACCTCACTAAACATCACCTAATCACTTCTAAACTAGCATAGGTGCTAAAGCAATTGAAATACTACACTAATGGTATAAGAATCACCTCATTTGGCAACTCAAGAATTTTCTTGAGTTGCCCCAAGTGTCTAAAATCCTTGCTTTCTTGGTCCAAAGTGCTTGTGAGGAGCTTGTGCATGTTTTTGTTGAAATGGAGATGGAGTTTTGAGTTTTATTTGGGTGTGTTTTGAGAAGGTAGAGGAGGGAGGAAGAAATGTAGGCAGCCATGAGAGGATAGGAGAGGGAAAATGATGAAGAGATGAAGGGAAAAACAAATGAGAGCCATGCCAAGGTTGACCCCTCACCCTCTCTCTCCTTTCTCTTTCTTGCCCATCCCTCATTCTTTATTCCATTTTCTTTTTCTTTTGTTTTGTTTTGTTTTCTTTTCTTCTCTCATAATAAACCCAAAACAAGTCTGAAGAAATAAGGAAAAGCCATGGAGGAAAATGTAACAAGTGTGAAAAAGACTTGGTGCATGTTACATGCACAAAACTAGCTTAATGCACGATTAGCGATATTTAATCGCGATTAGCATTAAAATTGCATATAATTAATTATAAAATTCATAATTTGCCTAAATCAGATAAAACTTTCTCATTTCAGTAATTTCTATAATTTTCCAATTTATCGGTATTTAATTATACCGCATTATCAAAATATTCATAATATTTATTATTTAATTAAAAAAATTCCCAAAAATAATATTTTATATTTTTGAAATTTTACAGTTTTCCCCCTTTAAAGAAATTTGGTCCTCGAATTTAAAATTAAACCCCTCAAATACTAAAACATTTAAGTAAAAATGATCCAGTCGTCGGGGATCCGAAATCATAAATACATAAAACATGTCGTAGTGCAAAGCATGCACATGAAAAATGAGCATATAAACCAAAATCCAAACTCCGTCAAGCATCCCGCAATTATCGGAGTTATGGAAAGGACACCAATGTCTAAATCCAATACGAAAACCAATAAGATATACATCAAAACTATGCATGTAAATATCATGGTAAATTCCTCAAAACATCTGAAAGAAATGCATGCCAAACCTTTTCAAGTCACCATGTGATGCACGTATCACTGCACAATGGCGGATGTTTATTGTAACAAAATAACTATATGTATGTATGTATGTATATATATATATATCCTTTGTCGTCCCGCCGTTTTGAAAATACTTTAGAAAGGTTTCCTTTATTAAATGTCTTGTGTCATTTCGGACACGTAGGTAAATACTAAGACTATAGCTCATTTTTGGAAATCCCTTCGGTAACTATCAATGCATGCAAAATGTATTCAGGTACTGTCCTCGGTAGACACTAATTTGAGCATCGTCAAAGACCGAGCAGTCAGAGTCTGTTAAGCCGATCAGTCCGGGACTGACCATCTTCGAGTCCTGCTCAGCTACTATATCAAATAGTAAATATCATAAAGCATGCTGCTCAAAGGAAATCAATCCCAAAATGTATATGAGAATACCGCATGCGTCTGGTGCGCACGGAAATCGAAATCCATGAATGTACCTTACATGTGCACAGAAACAAAATCTAAGTGCAACGGGTGTGCACGAAACACCTATCAAAGGCAACGGGTGTGCCCGACAGCAATATCAGGTGCATCTGATATGCACGAAAAATCTCGATTTGGTGCATCTGGTGTGCACCAAAATCGTCTCAAGCGCCCAAGTATGCGCAAGAATCTAAATCAAATGCACAAGGTGCACGGAAATCAACATCAATATCATAATTGAAATCGACGGTATAAAATAAACCTCAATCCAAATCAGGTAAACCGCGGTATATAATCTAACAACCATGTGCATCAGCATGCACAAACTCTAATCAAAATACTAAAAGTGCTTGAAGACTATGCCAAACAAATAAGTCAAATCACATGCATACCATAGGCATGAAATAAAAATCAACATCTCGAATGATATCAAATCGAAGCCAAGTGCAACTGTGGCGCACAAAATCTAAATCATGCAAATAAATGTCCCAAAATACCGAAATCAAAGGTGGAGGAAATAGTCCCGCTCAAGCACATCCTTTAAAGATCTCTGGCCAAATGTCATGGTCACTCATAACATATCTCGTCGACGATGCCAAACTCTGGCCTACTGGGTGTGCATAACGTGACCGATCCTGGGTCCAAGTCTTCTTGTATAGTATTCCAGAAGGTTCTGTCAAAGTCTCCCCCAAATCTCGTTTCTGCCGAACTGCCCGGAAGTTGCCATCTTTTACTAAATCTATTTCTTGTTCCGGAACGGCTTAATACTCCTCACGACTCCTTCTGGAAGATATACCCATGTACAACGCCTCTGCATGTGTTTATTACATCACTAATGTTAGTAGAGTGGAACGTCATCTGATCAAGATCTTGTACGAACCTCTTACTCCACTCTTCTCTAATGTCACCGATTCAGACTCGTCTCTTCGTGGCTGCATGGACTGCACTCCAACGGCTATACTCGTATCTGGAGACTCCCAAGCAATGTATCACATCACATGATATCTGAATGAAGTCGAACCTTTCGATCGCTTCGTTAAAACCTTATAATCCCCCAAGAGCTCAACATCTTGAGTACAGTTAAATAAGATCGAGTACATGCCACAACACCTATGGACCAACCGTAGAAGGGAAAACCCAAGCCTCATTAATGGTACCGCTGAACTACCGCAAACCCTAAGGTTTATAGGCGTTCCCATGGTCATTATGTCAAGTTTGGGTTTCATTCTTCTAGAGGGTCTGTAGAATTACTTCTATGTTCCTCCGAATATTTTAAACTTGGAAAAATGGGTTTCTGACAATCGATCGTCTCTATCGACTCCCAACGTATCTGTGTGAAGTCTTCTCAAGCTGGAATCAATCAATCTGATGACCTTGCATCGGGGTAAGCGAACGAAGCACATGTCCTAGTCATTCCTCCTTGGGTGACTACTGATCTTCTATCATATCTCTGAGTATGCTCGTGCGGCATAGCTCCAAAGATCTGGGGAGATATCTCGTCATTCGCAGCAACCACTGGCTCATTCGTCTGCACGCTGAACAGTGCCTCAATCATCAAGAATAATATATGCATTGATGGTCATCACATTCTAGTTGGCCTCTATCAGTGGCCTAATCCTCTGCTGCTGATCTGCACGTCCGAGAAATCTCGTAAAAGCGATCCATCAAACGTTCATGGCACGAAAACACAATAATATGACGCATCTATAAAAACTGTATGTCCCTGGAATCACGCCTTGGTCAGTCCTCCTCCGTGACGAGCTCGTGCTGACGCAACACTATCCATAGCTCTCTCTCTCTGCCCGTGTAATCGTAGCAGCAAACCATAAACCAATATCGATGAGGATAGATCATGAATGACTATAATGCTGTGTAAGGAAATGTACATCCTAAGTCTTCTTAAGCGGAGTAGCGTATTTGTAACTTTTTAGAAATCGTTATGCGAATTTCTCCATTTTTGGGTAAAATTGTCAGTATTTTCCGTTTTAAACCGACTGTGATCAAACGACCATATAGATTTGTCAACACCTAGTTTAGCTAAAATAAAGCTAGTGCGCAAGCTTTGGGGGTATATGGAACGTTTTGGTTCAATTAGAATTTTTCCCAATTTTAATATTATTTTAATGTGGTATTCACATTTTCGGAAATTTCTCTTAAGTGATCTTTTCAACAAATTAAGTTAAGTAAAACCAAACCTTTACTTAATATCTAGATATTTGTTAGGATATTAGGATTTAAAATTTAAAAGAAAAGAAAAGAATGAGTAAGATGCATGCATGTGTATGTGAATGCATTTATGTGCATTTATTGATGAGAAATAGTTAGGAAATTCCACACAAACCCTCCCTTTCCTCCCTTGGCCGAGATCCTTCCTCCCCCTTCTGCCCTTGATCATTTGCCTTCCATTTTTGCATCAATCCAAGCTCATAAATCTCCAAGATTCCAAAATATATCACAAATTACCCCAAGACTTGTTTTTGCCTTCTTGATCACTTGGAGCTAGGAAATCTTGGATCTTGTGAGCAAGTGTTAATAGGTATAATCCCTACACTGATAAATAGGATTTTTTATGTTGTGTAGCTCGTTGGTTGTAGCGTAGAACACTTAAAGTATCGATTAGTGCATTATCGTGCTTTTAGTGTCCTTTTTGAACCTCTGTATCTGCTATGACATGGAAATTTTAGTGAGTGACCAAACAAAATTGTAGTGATGTACTAGAAACCCTGGAGCACCATCCGAGGCACGAGCACCACCCCACCGGCTCTGGCCGGCGACCCCTTTGACGAAATCCGGCGACACCGGTTTTTGAGGAGAGATGGGTGTTGGGTTTTTTGTGGGTAGTTGTCTGCTGTGGTTTAGGGGTGTTTGGTACTGTTTACTTTTTTAGTAATTGCAGTATGAAAAATCTGGGAGCGTTTTCCAATAATCTTGTGTTTTGTGTCCGCGCGATATGTTATACGACACGTATCGTGCACTCTGTGTGTTTTTGCTCTTAGGTTGTTTTCATCGTGTCGCTACGCACGTTAGCCACAATACGTATACTTGGGAGTAGATTTGGAGTTGGTGTGTCGGTAAAAACGTAGTTTGTGCATGTTTTTTGGTCGTTTACTAATATATACTTGTGTTATCGTTTTGTTGTTTTAGGTTCGCAGGCGGGGACTTCGGTTGCTGCGAAGAAAGGGAAACTGGTGGTTGGCTTTACTTAGCCAGGACGGTTGGTGAGTAGATTTAATATCTACAGGAGAATCGCCCGCATGGCTTTATGCGTCTGGGCTAGAAATGTTATGTTTTGTCGCATATTCTATTGCATATGTAGAGTTGCGCATACACCTTACTACTTGGTTATTGTCGTGCTTGGGCTAGTATTCTTAGGACACTGCACTGTTATTGACGGCTTATGTTGCATGAGCACTGATTATATGCCGCACACACCGTTAATAATTGACATGACACGCACAACACCCTTATAGATATGACATATAGCATATCTATATAATTACATGCTAGTTACCCTTATATCCATATGGTATTGTACAATCGTGATATGTATATACACATATGAGACATAGCTATATGTACATCTGGCATACATACATACATATACCTGGAGGGTATTATGGATAGGTATAGACACATACCTTGCTACAACTATTTTAACATCATACATACTTACTTATGGACACACATATCTTGCTATACCGACGTGGTTACGCATACCTTGTTATAGATACATGTTCACCTGTCTATGATGTTGCATCTGATTTCGGGGAAATCAGGAACCCCATGATATATTTAGTTACCTGTTGCAGTTAAATAGTTGTTTTCCTTTATATGCTCATATTACTGTTTCATGTTGCATATATTACATTCATGGATTTCATATTATGTTCTATGATATTTTTACTCTTATGTATATATAACATTGGAATGGGACGCTGTTATATATGCCTATACACATATATTAGTGGAATTGGACGCTAATATCTGTGTATTGATTTATGCATTCATACGTATTCACTACTTGATATTTTTTGGATTTGAGGACCTTGGTGGTTTCATGGATTTGTGCAAGTATTCTATTTCTTTACTTGATATTGGATTGATCCACTTGAGAATTATTTTATACCGATACGGGGATCGAGAGTGTCGATATTGGGGGCACTTAAGATTCGAGGACGTATATTACCGATACGGGGATCGAGAGTGTCGGTGTTTGGCACTTAAGATTCGAGGATGTATATTACCGATACGAGGATCGAGAGTGTCGGTGTTTGGCACATAAGATTCGAGGACGTATATTACCGATACGGGGATCGAGAGTGTCGGTGTTTGGCACTTAAGATTCGAGGACGTATAAACATGTATTTAGGTGTCGATGCTAGACACTTGTTTCATAATGTTTTTGGGTGTCGTACTGTACATTCATCTTATATGAAACATACAGGATATGTGAGATACACTGATATTGAATATACAGGATATGTGAGATATACTAATGTTGTACATACAGGATATATGAGATATATATGATATGAGGGCCAGTTTGGGGGCTGATTTGTGGAAATTGGGAATTTGATTGTCTTGTTGGATGTTGATCCTACCCCGAGGTTAGGATTTCCGTGGGAATGACATGTTTTATTCCGTACTCCACATTTATTGTTTATGCACTGCTTGATATATTATTTGTACCGGATAGAGTACTTTCCTTAACTGTTGCATTTACATACTATTATATGCATTGCTTCATATATTATTTGTACCTGATAGAGTACCTTACATGATTATTGCATACAGATCGTCATATTATTGCTTCATGTATTAGTATTACCTGCTAGTGTACCTTTCATTACTGATGCATTACATATGACCATTTACTGCTGATAGTTTGCATATTTTAGATTCGCGTTGTCCGTCCATACTTACGATTAACTGCATATGTTATTTATTATTCATGAGTTGGCAACTCACCCCCGTTGTGCCACAGTGTTTTGCAGGTGTTCCTCAGGATAGTCAGAGGCATGGCTATTTTCATCCATCGTATCATCTTTTGCTGCGGATACCGTTTCGCTTGACAGTGTGCAGTTTTGCTTAGGTAGGTCTTGCGGTTATCCGATGTTGCTTGTTGTATATTCGTTGTATCATGTACTCTCCATCTACCATTATATTGTATGACTTAGAGACTTGATGTGAGAACGATATTGTACATTATTTGTGACTTGGAGGTTTTTATGCAGTTTTATTTATACCGTCTCTTTCCTCGCTATGGTGTCGTATATCTGTTGTGCTAGTTGTTTTCCGCCGTTGGGCGTGGATTTTTGCTCCTGTTTGGGATGCTTTTACTTATATTATTTTGTACCCATTTTGGGGGGCTTGTTTTACAAAGAAGGTGCTGTCAAAATTTTAAAGGAAATAAATTGGACTTTTAAAGAATTTGGCTTGAGATTTAAAAGGTTCTGAAAACGCTATTACTTCTTACTACTTTTGATGGTTTAGATTGCTGGGTTTTCGGCTTACTTAAATTGCGTTACGCCTGTAGACATTGTGTAGTTTAAGGGCCATCACGTGCCATTTTCGGGTCGTGACAAAGTTGGTATCAGAGCGCTAGGTTTTACCTTTCGGAGTGTAGGATAACCTTGGTATGATGGAGTAGGTAGCTTAAGCAGAGTAACGTAGTGTGTGTATGTCCGCGGCATACTCACGATCACGGTACTCCGCCCAAAGTGACCAAAGTACAAATTGCTTGAAATTCTTTCCTTTATGATACATATCCTTGTGATTCGATTTCCGTGTTCATATCGAATCCTTCTTCCATTTATAGCCTATGCCGCCGATGACTATGAGGACTCAGAGTGATGCAACGAGAGCCGAGGTCAGAGTTGACTCGTGTGGGATGAGGACTGACCAAGATGGCACGCTTATTGCATCGGACCATATGGATCCACTTTCGATAGATCATAGTGATAGGCTTGTGGCAGAGATGCAGGACTTGCGCCAGACGATGAGTTCTTTGGTTGAGGCTATTCGAGCGCAGCGATAGGAGGTTGTCACCCCTGTTACCCAGTTGTTCCTTGCAGTTAGCACTCAGCCTTGTGTTATTTATACAGCACTAGTGGACACAGCCGTTTTGACGAGGAGCATTTTCCGAGACTTGGGAGTTCCGAAACAGAGGAGGGCTCGTACAGGTGTACCAGCCCAGAGACAGAGGCTTAGGCGTCGAGACAGATTTCGTGACCGTCGCGGGAGTAGCAGAGGCCTGGGACGAGGACAGTCGTTCAGCTCTTATCCCCAAGATGGTCAGCAGTTTTCTTCTGGATATTATCGTGCGAGAGTTTTCCGACGTTGTTCCAGATAAGCCAGCGAAGCTTAGAAAGCTTAAGGATCAGCTACAGAGTTGTTGGTTGAGGGACTTGTGCGTCCGAGTGTTTCGCTTTGGGGAGCTCCTTTCCTGTTCGTCAGGGAGAAGGACGGCAGTTTGAGGTTGTGTATTGATGGATCGTCAATTGAACGGAGTTACGGTGCGGATAGCTATCCTTTCCTCGCATTGACGATTTCTTCGATCAGCTCCAGAGTGTAAGACTCTTTCTGAGTTTGTTTGTGATCAGGTCATCTTTGTTGCGGGTTCAGAGTGATGACATTCCGGAGACTGCTTTTGTGCGTGCTACGGGCTTTATGTGTTTTGGTCATGTCGTTGAACTCACCAGTGCCCTAGCAGCAGTCGTGTATATGATGAACCAGATTTCTTCAAGCCGTTCCTCGAACAGTTTATTGTTGTGTCATTGATGACATTCTGGTCTATTCCAAGAGTCGTGAGGAACGTGAGCAGCACTTGGGGATTTGTTTTGCTGACATTGAGAGAGCCCAGAAGTTTGCTAAATTCTCAGAGTGTTCTTTCAGGCTTGATTGTGTTTACTCCTAGGTCTAGTAGTTACGGGAGACGGTTTTCATATGTACCCGAGGAGGATCGAGGCCATACAGCTTTGACCCATACTTATATCCGGAACAGAGGTCCGCAGATTTTGGGCTTAGCAGGTTTTTACCGCCGTTTCGTGCAGGATTGCTTGTGTATCGCTGCACCATTGACTGAACTGACCGGGAAGGAGGTTCTTTTTTTGTGGATTGAGGCATATGTGGGGAGTTTTCAGCAGTTGGAGGTTCGGTTTACAACTGCACCAGTTCCTTCTTGTTTTCTGGTTCGGGCGACCTTGTTCTTTAACTGTGATGTGTCGCGAGTGGGGCTCGATTTTGCATTGATATAGCACTATAGAGTTATCGCTTTTGCTTCCCAATAGTTGGCGGAAGTACGAGCAGGATATCCCACTCATGATCTGGAGATGGCCGAGGTGGTCATGCGTTGAAAATCCAAGGACACTACTTATGTGGAGAGTCGGGTCAGATTTTCATGGACCACTAGAGCTTAATGTACATCTTCCTGTAGCAGGGTTTCGATTGTTGAGACAGCGCCGTTGGATGGAACGTGTGGAGGATTGTGTTTGTGAGATCCTTTGGTTACCCGTGGCAAGACTATTGTGATAGCTGATGCTTGAGTCATAGGCTCGGGGTTAGCTTGTTCCAGTGGTGCGCAGTTCAGAGACAGTCTTCTGCAGATTACAGTTCTGTGTGATCGTGGAGTACGACTAGGTTCGCCTCTTCTGAGGGGACAGCTTGCTCGTATCCGCGCCCGACAACTTTTCCTTAATCGTTTTCTTGAGGTATAGCCCACCGATGCTCATTGTCTGTGATACTTGAGCCTGTTTGGCAGGGTAAAGATTCAGAATCCTACATTTGTGACTAGGGCGTGCTATGTTCCGGACTCGTTGGTGTGTACCTGATACTGATAGGTAGAGACTTGAGGTCCCAGAGCAGGCACATCGGTCAGCTTTCTGTGTTCATCCAAGTACCGCCAAGATGTAACGTGACTTGAGAGTTAGTTACTGGTGGGCAGGATGAAAAGAGTGAAGTTTCGGATTTCGTTCATGGTGCCTGTCTGGTTGTGAGTTATGGTTGAGCATTTGAGACCGGCGGGAGAGTTGCAACCTTTAACCATTCCGGAGAGGGAATGGGAGCAGATCTCCATGAATTTTTTCGTTGTGGCGTCTACCCAGTTTTAGTCAGGGTGTTTGTTGTCCGGTTATTCTTAGTTGCTCGGTTGTTCTTTGTTAAGTTTGTGCGTTGCACGGAGTTCCTTCATGCGTTGTATCCAATTGGGGGCACCCTGTTCGCTAGCCGTAGTTGGAAGAAGCTTCAGGAAGTCTTGGGTACTGGTTGAGCTTCAGCTCCGCTTTTCCGTCTGTGGGACAATGGTCAATTGAGCGGACTATAAATACTCTGGAGGATATGCATATACGTAAGTACTAAGTGTTTGTTAGCGGTTGGGATCGCCACCTGCCATTGTTTGGGTTCTCCTTCGATAGTTGTTATCAGGAGACATTCCAATTGGCAACCTTTAGGATTTGTTGTTAGGTAGTGTCGATCGCCATTCTGTTTTCTGACTCTGCATGAGTAGGATTTTTGGACCGAGCTAGTCTAAAGATTTCGGAGATGATCTAGTTGGTTCAGGTCAGGATGAGAGTAGTCCAGTGCGGACAGAGGTCTTATGCCGACCATGGTGTTCGCAGACTTAAGTTTGCAGTGGGAGATCATGGATTCCTACGTATTTTTCCGATGAATGACGTGTTGAGTTTTAGGAAGCTTATCCCAGGATTGTAGGTCCTTTTGAGATCCTTAAAGCGAGTTAGTTCCGTTGCCTTTGATTTGGCACTTCCGCCCAGATTATTGAGTATTCACCCCGTATTTCTTGTGTCGATACTTTGCTAATACCTTCATGACCTTTCTTACATGATTCAACACCAGACCATTTAGCTTGGACGTGATCTTTTCGTTCCGCGGCAGCCATTTGTGTTAGTGGCTCGGCAAGTGGAGAAACTTCGGTCAAGGGTCTTGCCATCTGTGGAGAGTTTTCTTGGGCGTAGACGTACAGTTAGGTGATCACTTGGGAGGCTGCGAGCGAGATTTGGAAGTTTTGTATGCATCTCTTTGAAGGTACGCTTAGTGAGAATTTCAAATTCGGAGACGAATTTTTTATAGGCGGGGAGATTGTAATGTTTTAGAAATCGTTATGAGAATTTCTCCGTTTTTGGGTAAAATTGTCGGTATTTTCCGTTTTAAACCGACTGTGATCAAACGACCATATAGACTTGCCAGCACCTAGTTTAGCGAAAATAAAGCTAGTGCGCAAGTTTTGGGGGTATATAGGACGTTTTTGTTCAATTAGAATTTTTCCCAATTTTAATATTATTTTAATGCGGTATTCACATTTTGGGAAATTTCTCTTAAGTGATCTTTTCAACAAATTAAATTAAGTAAAACCAAACCTTCATTTAATATCTAGATATTTTTTTGGATATTAGGATTTAAAATTTAAAAGAAAAGAAAAGAATGAGTAAGATGCATGCATGTGCATGTGAATGCATTTATGTGCATTTATTGATGAGAAATAGCTAGGAAATTCCACACAAACCCTCCCTTTCCTCCCTTGGCCGAGATCCTTCATCCCCTTTCTGCCCTTGATCATTTCCCTTCCATTTTTGCATCAATCCAAGCTTATAAATCTCCAAAATTCCAAAATATATCACAAAAATACCCCAAGACTTGTTTTTGCCTTCTTAATCACTTGGAGCAAGGAAAGCTTAGATCTTGCGAGCAAGTGTTGATAGGTATAATCCCTACACTGATATTGTTAGTTATATGTATGCCCTAGAGGCCATTACTGTACATAGGATGTATATTGTAGTGGATGCTGGGACATATATAGGGAGGACTTTCTTGCTCGACATGATAGTATGCTATCTGGTTACACTTTACTTTAACGTGTATGCTGATTGTCTCTCTGTTACATGTTGGTAAAGCCCTTAGGATCTGTACTTGACTACCTGGACTATGATGCGGATCATACTAGTGGGGACAAGGTAGTCCATAAGTACATCCTTCAAAGTCCCTAGTCGTGGGTATATCGAGACGGGGCATCGATATACCAGAGTAGACTAGCGTGTACCTTCTCGACCCATACAGATGGGCGATGGATGATCCCATATCCATCGGTGTTTGACATCAGAGATGATATACGGGTGCTCAGTAGAGACTGGGTACACTGGACGGACTCGCCGAGAACTCCCAGATGGTATTATACCTCACGTCAGATGGCAGTTCTCTGGTGACACTGGTACAGAGTAGTCTGTTGACCCGAGATCGTCATAGAGTCTTGTGTGGTTCCCACTGTGCTTTGATTTCCATCTTACCACGTCCAAGAGGGCGTGCAAAACGGTGGTTTTTGGGTACAGTCCCGAGTCACATGGAGGCAATGAGCGATAGGAGGGGATTCGTCTCTCCCGGTATAGGGAGTTGATGTTGCGCAGTGTTCGATTGGCTATAACAGGAAATCCCTGGCCAGGGTTGCTGAGATTTACTGGTAAGTGTTACCAGTAGTTTCTCGAACAGTTATAGACCTCATATCGACACGACTTATCGAGCTATTGGGGTCTGACGTATACCACCCCTAGGCGAGATATGCGACATATCAGACGATCAGACCGGACTGTACGGTAGTGTTACTGGTCGGATTCACTGGAGTGTGAGCGGGCTTGCTCGTCGATCTTCAGATCGCTCAATACCCGGGTGGCCGTTACGTTTAGCAGACCGCTTGCGGCTTGTGGGTGTTTGATATGATCATCGCCTGCTGCCGGTGTATTGACGAGTCTTTAGAGTCCTACACAGAGGTTTCCTGGCTCAAGCGAAACGAAATAGGAGCGCATATGAGATATGTGCGGGACCGAGAATAATACGAGTATGTGATACAGTATTCGATTCTCGCGATGTGACATTGATCGGTTATATGCGATATAGCCGGGTTATCGGATCAAGTGTTGATTCGATAAGATGTTACTAATGATACCAGTCGGTTATGTGCGCATGACCGGATCATTGAATCAAGTGTTGATTTAATGATTTAATGTATAATTATATATTTGATATATTACTTTGCATTAACTAGTATCGGTTCACTTTAGACGGATTTTCTCACTTGGTTCGTGCGCATTGCATATGCGATATGTTTTTGTGCACTTGTATGTATCATGTTTGATGATGCATGCTAACTTGAGTTTGTGTAAAGATTAAACCATGGTTATTCAAATGGTTAGGGTTTTGTTTTTCAAATCTATTTATTTATTTATTTATTTTCTTTTTGGAAAAAGAAATGAGAAGAATGGTGGCTTTATTTGTTTTGTAGTTGAAGATTCTTGAACCTTTGACTTTGTCCACCATTCTTATCTCATGCTTAACCTAACCATTTGTTTTAACCCAAGTTCACTCTCTACAACTAACCATGGTCATGTTATGATAAGAATGAGTTTCTTTTCTAATTAAACTAATTCTTTTCATAACTATTTCTTCTTCTTCCTCCATTGCTTCAAGTGAAGAAACCTTCACTTCAACAATGGCAAGTGATCAAAAAGAGTGAGAAATCCAAATCTAAAGTCTACCCACATCCTATTTCTTCATCCTCTACCTCTTGCCAAGTAGTAGAGTGTGTTTCCTTCACAAGTTTCATGACTTGGTGAAGGTGGAGCTTGATTCATCGATGCTTCGACGTAGATCATCTTCGGCATGGACATCGACGACCTAGCTTGCCCATTCTCCGACGAAGCCGGTCCTAGAGCCCGGATTTGATTTGGACAGCGGAGAGGACCTCGTTGCGGAGCCGTGGAGGTGGAGCACCGGATCTACAAAGGTTGTATTTCCGTATCTTTTAGTTAAGTGTTAACTAGTTAGTTTTTCGCCTAAACATCTAGCAAACGATCCGTAGTCGGGTCTCTCGGCACCTAGAATTTTTGAAAATGGCATGTTCGATGCCTTGTGAGACCTCATTAGGGTGCCTAGGAACCCTACAGTGGTATCAGAGCCTAGCTAGAGCCTTAGGCGAAGTCCAGACGGAAATTGAAGTCCGAACGAACCCGGAACTCCAAAACAAAATTGCTCTCTGTACAATTTTTAAAAACAGGGATTTGTCCACATTAAAAATATTCAGAAAAACATGCAGGGAAATATAAGAGTAACAGTGTAACCCGTAGCCCTAATTCCACTAAAGAGCCGCGCTTCCGCGGCACGAGCATGGCTCGTGCGGCGGAAGGGCGGCCGTTTTGTCGTTTTGTGAGACCAAGTTTACACAGTAACTCCTAGTTTCCAGTGTTGGTCTTCCTGGGTATTTTTAATATTTTTTCAAGTGTTGAATAATCTGGAATGTTTTGGAGCTTCGGTGTTTCGATCGGGGTATCAAATTTTGTCTGTGTGGCTTTCCGGATAAATTTTAGAATATGTTAAAAAGTTCGACCGGATATAAATACCCAATTTTTCCCCTGTAGGGAAATTTCCAAGTGTTGGATTTTTCCGTAGTTTAACGACGTTCTAAGTAGTGCAAGTAACGCGATGGTCCCTCTAGAAGACACAAACCTTAACTCGATTATGTGACCGTCTTGAACTGCCCTTTGAACCTTCGGGTTTGGGGCAGTACGGCGTGCCACATGTGAGGCGTTGGCTTGACCCTTCTACGGCTGGACCATTGGTACTGAGGTACGAACTGAATGTTGTTAGACTAGTTTCATGTGTTGATCTGAATCGGGAAAACTTGGGTGTTAGAATGTTCGATCGGAAATTTTAACATTTTCTATTTATCTGGAATGGGATACAATAATTGGAATTCACAACAAGTTATGAGATAACTGAATGAATGTTATAAACACAGCACTTTAGTCTCACTTGATCGGTTGCCACGGAATTTTGATGTGATCAAAAGTCCGTCGCAATCACGTAGCGTACGCGGATACTCGCCGGGTAAACTTAATAGACAGCCTCACTCCATAGCCCCGACCAAGTGACTGTAGGAGAACCCCGTCGCCGAAAGCATCCGTTCGGGTGCTCCCGGCAGCGGTGTTCCGCCTTGGTGCACTTCGTCGACGGTATCAGGGGTGCGGCCGTCTACTGAAGTTTGCGACGAGTATTCGATCAGGATGTCGGGAATCTTGTTGAATTGCCCGACTTGATATTGAAAAGTGTTTTCGATTTTGAGACTAAAATGCGGGGTTCATAATTGTTAGGCATGCGATGTCTAAGGAATTCATTTGGTCAGGCATGCGATGTCTGAGGTGGTTGCGGATTCCAACTGTTGTAGTTTTACACTTTCTTTTCTGTGACCGTAAGTGTAATATGTGATATCGCCGGTTTCGTTGCTATATGTCAACGACAATTGGGATGGACATATTTACTTACGTTGATGGCATGTGATGTTATGTGTTGCTGGATATGTTATATTGGATCGTCGTGTTTGAATAGCCGGGGGTTTTTTATGTGAGATGAGTGTTTTTCATTTTCATTCATGTAAAAACTTGTATGTAATATTCTTTTATTGGGGCGCTTCCTGGTTGCGGGAGTTGTCACCGTTTGTATATTATTTACTTTTCCGCACTAGGATAGACCCAAGGAGGGGAGCACAAGTAACCGGGTTCTGGGGTCCAGTGGGAGACCAACTCGAGGAGTCGAGTCCGGGTCTCCTAACCCTAGAATTGGCAGGGTTGCTTGCCGATCTCGTAGGGGTCTAGGGGTGTGGGATTGGCTATTCATCACGACCGTGGAATCCGTGTTTTATACTGGCTCGTATTGAAAACACGGACGTCCTAGTATATCCAATATTTCATATGTTTCTTCTGCTGCGATATCTGTGATGTGATCATGAGATGTTCATTGATAGATATAGTATATAGTATATATGATATATTATATAGACGTTACTTATGTTTTACACCCGCGCTAGTCCTGCCCTGCTCTGTCGTTAGTTACCTAACCTAACGGTGCACGAGGGGACATCGAGGCGAATGCGGATGGCATAAGTGTACGTCGTATTTATCTGTGATGATTAGGTACTTAAATGATGGGACTTCATTAATGTGATTAATGAAATAAAAGAAACCTAAGCTGTTGTAGAATCGAATTTCAAAATAAAACAGGTAGCTACAGTTCTTGCTTTGCACAGCGGTATATGTGATATATCCTGCACCTCATCCGACGAGGAAAGGACCGAGATCCCTTCACCGGGAGTGACTCCTTTAGCAATAACTGGCAGATGCTACACACTCGGTTTGTCTTTTGATTGCTTTTAAGAGTTTTTGCTTTGCACAGCGATATATGTGATATATCCCGCACCTCATTCGAGGAGGAAAGGACCGACGATCCCTTCACCGGGAGTGACTCCTTTAGCAAAACTGGAAAAGCCTCAAAAGCACTCCATTTTAAAAGCCATTTGATTCTACAACGATATCAAGTTCATTACGCAATGGGTTTTCAGAAAAACCTGTCGTAGCCCTCCGTCATTTCAGATAAGTACTGGTTAGTATTCGTGCTACGTTTGTTGACCTTAGCCAAGGCGTAGTGTGCGGTAGCTGATTAGTGCTTATCTGTATAAGCATATGATGCGATTGAGTTAGGGTAGTCGTGCGACTTTGTTGACCTTAGCCAAGGGTCGTGCGGGTGGGTTTAATTCAATCGGGAAATGACGGGTTGAACTTGACTAGCACTTATGATTTGTTGACCTTAGCCAAGGTCATAAGCTGCTAGGGGCAAAATATTATCTGGAATTTCAAGTGTTGAAATTTGCAATGAGATTGCATACCTTCTATGAGATAGTTGGATCCCGATACCCGCTGAGAGTAAGAGTTACTCCTGGGAGAGTTTTATACATTACAATTAGCCAATCAAGTAGGTGTCTAGAAAGGTGTCAACGGGGTTACGCCTCTGGGAAAACGAGGTTTACATTAATTAGGTTCGTGCGAAAGCACGGAGGACCTCCCTCAAAGTACCGACACTGGCCTGGCTGAAAGATTGGCGAACTTGTAGTGTGTAATTAATCCCGGCTAGTCTTTCCTTTTAGGGTTTGAAGGAAGATTTGATAAAAAGCAGTGGGAGCCATCCTGATTAGATAAAATAATAACCAATCTATTCTTGCAAGAGCGCACGCTGAGTGTTTTCTTCTCTCTCTCTCCAGGTAGCGACCATATCACGCCTTAATCAAGATAATAATACGGATTATTGACCGAACCCGCTTGTTATACTGAGCTGGGGAACGTTGGTCCCGCTCCAACTTATAATTGTTATAAGACAGAGCAGGAAATTGGGGAATACCAGATTTCCCGTGCCGCCCAAACGAAGAGAGTGCATGTTGATGCATCATCTTCGGGTGTGTTCATTATACAGAACTGTTTCTCAGTATCCTTTACGTCCTGGGTATGTGATACCAGATCAGGATCCCAGATATGTAATCTGTTACATAGGGCTACAGACAGGTAAAGAACTGAGAACGGGTGATAAGTTTCATGAGGCAGAAAACGGGGCAAGTGTTGCAGCCAAGTCTGTTGGTCACTGTCACCCTGTATTACCAATACATTGATTCTGAACGAATGTTGTTAGATACCGAACCTGATATACAAAATCATATCAGTCTCTTTATTAGTAAAGAAATGATAAAATTTTGTATAGATGGATAATGTTTTGAACATTTCCTATATCAAAAGTTGATTAGTTCAGGCACGTTATCTAAAAGCATTAATGTTCTAAATCAAACTACAGTTCTTTAGTATATGGAACACACACAAGAGGAAGAGTTCAGAAATGAACGAATCATTCTTGAGGTATTGTAGACTAGGTCAGATCAATGTGACCCGACTAGCTAGAGTTACATATAGATGCATATTTAAATCAGTTTGAATTTACATCTTGTGAAACTCGCCAGTCATGTCACAAAGATAAGATGACCATAGCTCCGTTTACTGGAAACAGAGAAAGAGTTAGTAAACTCTTGGGATGATACATGTTGATGTATGTAGGTCCCCTGTCTACACATGCCAAGACCGGTTCTTTGTACTTCGTTACATTCTCTGATAATCTCTTTAGATTCAGACATATGTTCTTGTTGAAACACAAGTCCGAACCTTTTGAGATATTCACAGAATATAAGTTAGAAGTAGAGAACCAAAATACGGGTATAAGTATTATGTCCTTTGATGAGATCAAGGAGGAGAATACTTGAGCACGGAATTCCTGGACTTTTCTAAAAGAGAATGAGATTCTCTCTCAGTATTACTCCTCTACATACACCATAGCACGATGGTATATCGGGGCGGAGCAATCACACCCTATATGATATGGTGTGCTCTATGATGAGTACTACTGAGTTACCTTTTTCCTATTGGGTATTATGCGCTTATGAAGCTGCATACCTATTGAATAGGGTTCGAATCAAATCAGTTACCTACCACTCCATATGGAAAGGGAAGAGCCCATGTCTTAAGCTAGTTAAGATTTGGGGTTGTCCGGCCTATGTCTGAAAGCAAAATCCGGACAAGCTCGAGGCAAGGTCTGTTATGTAAAACTGGAAGTGTTCCAGCTATATGAACTACAGCAGATGATTTGATAGAACCAAGGGATTCAGTAGATACCAACGAACCTCAGCCTCTCCGCCGATCTAGTAGGGTTCCTCACCCACCTGAGAGATACTTCGGTTTCTCTATGACAGTGGGAGCGAGGATTGCATCATGAGATGATGACCCAACTAGTTTCGAGCTGGCCATCAGGAGTAAGACTCTGTAAGAATGGCTGGATGCTTAGTGATCTGAGATGGAATCCTTATACACCAACAAAGTATGGACTTTAGTTGCTATATCTGAAGGGTTAAATCCCCGTCAGGAGCAAGTATATCTTGAGAAGATTACTTGGTGTAGATGGAAAAGTTGAGACTTTCAAAGCTAGACTTGTTAAAGGTTTTCTTCATTGACCAGGCGTGGATCATGATGAAAATTTTTCAAGGATCTATGCTTAAGTCCATCCAGATCCTACTTGCCACGGCTACATACCATGACTACGATATCTGGTGGTTGGGTGTCTTGACTGCTTTTCTAAATGATGATTTAGAAGAGAGTGTCTATAAGTACACAGCCAGAGGGCTTCGTAGACAGTGGGAGCAGCGGAAACGTGTGCAAGATGCTTTATAGGATAAAGCAGGCATCGCGGAGTTGGAACATCTGTTTTGATAGATTAGTCAAAGAGTTTGACATCATCAAAATGGTAGATGAACCTTGTATAAACAAAAAGGTAGTAGGGAGTATTGTGACAATTCTCGTAAAGTACGTGGATGACATACTCTTGATAGGGAAGGAGTTTCCTATGCTACGCTCGATCAATCTCCGCTTATCACTAGAATTCTCCATATAGGATCAAAGTGATACCTACTAAATCCTGGATTTTGGATCTATGAGATAGATTTAATTGGATGTTAGGATTCTCACTAGTTGTAGTGAGATGGTATCAATCGATCCTGGGGAGAATCACTGGAAGGGTTCCAGGGCGATAAAGACGACTGAGTGTCAGTCACAGGCATTGTCTTTACCCTTAGTAAAGGGACGGTATATTGGAAGAGTTCCAAGCTAGATACCGTGGCATACTAGTCGATAAAGGCAGGATACATCGCTACTTAAGATGCTACCAAAGTGGCTGTCTGGGTGTATATTTGTTCATGAGATGAATTTTGTTCCTCCCATTGTGTGACAATGGAGTCGTGGCTTATGCCAAGGAACGTCCGTCCCATCAGTGATCCAGACATATTCTTAGGCAGTATCACCTGATCATGGAGATGGTTTATCTCCAGGGAGATCGAGGTTAGGAGAGTAGACTCAGAGGACAACACAGCGGATCCACTCACAAAGGCCTGTTCCCAGAGAGAGACTTTCATGGGATGGTTGAGTATGAGATACTGCAACCACTGCTACAGATGGCCCTAGTGCAAGTGGGAGATTGTTAGTTATATGTATGCCCTAGAGGCCATTACTGTACATAGGATGTATATTGTAGTGGATGCTGGGACATATATAGGGAGGACTTTCTTGCTCGACATGATAGTATGCTATCTGGTTACACTTTACTTTAACGTGTATGCTGATTGTCTCTCTGTTACATGTTGGTAAAGCCCTTAGGATCTGTACTTGACTACCTGGACTATGATGCGGATCATACTAGTGGGGACAAGGTAGTCCATAAGTACATCCTTCAAAGTCACTAGTTGTGGGTATATCGAGACGGGGCATCGATATACCAGAGTAGACTAGCATGTACCTTCTCGACCCATACAGATGGGCGATGGATGATCCCATATCCATCGGTGTTTGACATCAGAGATGATATACGGGTGCTCAGTAGAGACTGGGTACACTGGACGGACTCGCCGAGAACTCCCAGATGGTATTATACCTCACGTCAGATGGCAGTTCTCTGGTGACACTGGTACAGAGTAGTCTGTTGACCCGAGATCGTCATAGAGTCTTGTGTGGTTCCCACTGTGCTTTGATTTCCATCTTACCACGTCCAAGAGGGCGTGCAAAATGGTGGTTTTTGGGTACAGTCCCGAGTCACATGGAGGCAATGAGCGATAGGAGGGGATTCGTCTCTCCCGGTATAGGGAGTTGATGTTGCGCAGTGTTCGATTGGCTATAACAGGAAATCCCTGGCCAGGGTTGCTGAGATTTACTGGTAAGTGTTACCAGTAGTTTCTCGAACAGTTATAGACCTCATATCGACACGACTTATCGAGCTATTGGGGTCTGACGTATACCACCCCTAGGCGAGATATGCGACATATCAGACGATCAGACCGGACTGTACGGTAGTGTTACTGGTCGGATTCACTGGAGTGTGAGCGGGCTTGCTCGTCGATCTTCAGATCGCTCAATACCCGGGTGGCCGTTACGTTTAGCAGACCGCTTGCGGCTTGTGGGTGTTTGATATGATCATCGCCTGCTGCCGGCGTATTGACGAGTCTTTAGAGTCCTACACAGAGGTTTCCTGGCTCAAGCGAAACGAAATAGGAGCGCATATGAGATATGTGCGGGACCGAGAATAATACGAGTATGTGATACTGTATTCGATTCTCGCGATGTGACATTGATCGGTTATATGCGATATAGCCGGGTTATCGGATCAAGTGTTGATTCGATAAGATGTTACTAATGATACCAGTCGGTTATGTGCGCATGACCGGATCATTGAATCAAGTGTTGATTTAATGATTTAATGTATAATTATATATTTGATATATTACTTTGCATTAACTAGTATCGGTTCACTTTAGACGGATTTTCTCACTTGGTTCGTGCGCATTGCATATGCGATATGTTTTTGTGCACTTGTATGTATCATGTTTGATGATGCATGCTAACTTGAGTTTTTGTAAAGATTAAACCATGGTTATTCAAATGGTTAGGGTTTTGTTTTTCAAATCTATTTATTTATTTATTTTCTTTTTGGAAAAAGAAATGAGAAGAATGGTGGCTTTATTTGTTTTGTAGTTGAAGATTCTTGAACCTTTGACTTTGTCCACCATTCTTATCTCATGCTTAACCTAACCATTTGTTTTAACCCTAGTTCACTCTCTACAACTAACCATGGTCATGTTATGATAAGAATGAGTTTCTTTTCTAATTAAACTAATTCTTTTCATAACTATTTCTTCTTCTTCCTCCATTGCTTCAAGTGAAGAAACCTTCACTTCAACAATGGCAAGTGATCAAAAAGAGTGAGAAATCCAAATCTAAAGTCTACCCACTTCCTATTTCTTCATCCTCTACCTCTTGCCAAGTAGTAGAGTGTGTTTCCTTCACAAGTTTCATGACTTGGTGAAGGTGGAGCTTGATTCATCGATGCTTCGATGTAGATCATCTTCGGCATGGACATCGACGACCTAGCTTGCCCATTCTCCGACGAAGCCGATCCTAGAGCCCGGATTTGATTTGGACAGCGGAGAGGACCTCGTTGCGGAGCCGTGGAGGTGGAGCACCGGATCTACAAAGGTTGTATTTCCGTATCTTTTAGTTAAGTGTTAACTAGTTAGCTTGTTCGCCTAGACTTCTAGTTATCGATCCGTAGTTTAGGGTTTGTAGGCACCATATTTTTTGAAATTGCCATGGTTGATGGCTTGGGAGACCTCACTCGTGTGCCTAGGAACCCTATAGATAAATAGGATTTTTTATGTTGTGTAGCTCGTTGGTTATAGCATAGAACACTTAAAGTATCGATTAGTACATTATCGTGTTTTTAGTGTCCTTTTTTAACCTCTATATCTGCTGTGACCTGGAAGTTTTAGTGAGTGACCAAAAAAAACTGTAGTGATGTAGTAGAAACCCTGGAGCACCACCCGAGGCAGAGCACCACCCCACCGGCTCTGGCCGGCGACCCCTTTGATGAAATCCGGCGACACCGGTTTTTGAGGAGAGATGGGTGTTGGGTTTTTTGTCGGTAGTTGTCTGCTGTGGTTTCGGGGTGTTTGGTACTGTTTACTTTTTTAGTAATTGCAGTATGATAAATCTAGGATCATTTTCCTATAATCTTGTGTTTTTTGTCCGCGCGATACGCTATATGACATGGATCGTGCACTCTGTGTGTTTTTGCTCTAAGGTTGTTTTCGTCGTGTCGCTACGCACGTTAGCCACAATACGAACAATTGGGAGTAGGTTTGGAGTTGGTGTGTCGGTAAAAACATAGTTTGTGCATGTTTTTGGTCATTTACTAATATATACTTGTGTTATCGTTTTGCTGTTTTTGGTTCGTAGGCGGGGACTTCGGACGCTGCGAAAAAGGGGAAACTGGTGGTTGGCTTTACTTAGCCAGGACGGTTGGTGAGTAGATTTAACATCTAAATGGGAATCGCCCGCATGGCGTTATGCGTCTGGGCTAAAAATGTTATGTTTTGTCACATATTCTATTGCATATGTAGAGTTGTGCATACACCTTACTACTTGGTTATTGTTGTGCTTGGGCTAGTATTCTTAGGACACTGTACTATTATTGACGGCTTATGTTGCATGAGCACTGATTATATACCACACACACCGTCAATAATTGACATGACATGCACAACACTTTTATAAATATGACATATAGCATACCTGTATAATTACATGCTAGTTACCCTTATGCATATATGGTATTGTACAATCATGATAGGTATATAAACATATGAGACATAGCTACATGTACATCTAGCATACATACATACATATACCTGGAGGGTATTATGGATAGGTATAGACACATACCTTGCTACAACTACTTTGACATCATACATACTTACTTATGGACACACATATCTTGCTATACCGAAATGGTTACGCATACCTTGTTATAGCTACATGTTCACCTGTCTATGATTTCGCATCTGATTTCGGGGAAATCAGGAACCCCGTGATATATTTAGTAACTTGTTCCAGTTAAATAGCTGTTTTCCTTTATATGCTCATATTACTGTTTCATGTTGCATATATTACATTCATGGATTTCATATTATGTTCTATGATATTTTTACTCCTATGTATATGTAACAGTGGAATGGGACGCTGTTATATATGCTTATACACATAAATTAGTGGAATGGGATGCTAATATCTATGAATTGATTCATGCATTCATACATATTCACTACTTGATGTTTTCTGGATTTGAGGACCTTGGTGGTTTCATGGAAATATGCAAGTATTCTATTTCTTTACTTGATATTGGATGGATCCACTTGAGAATTGTTTTATACCGATAAGGGGATCGAGAGTGTCGATGTTGGGGGCACTTAAGATTCAAGGACGTATATTACCGATACGGGGATCGAGAGTGTCGGTGTTAGGCACTTAAGATTAGAGGACGTATATTACTGAAACGATGATCGAGAGTGTCGGTGTTTGGCACTTAAGATTCGAGGACGTATATTACCGATACGGGGATCGAGAGTGTCGATGTTTGGCACTTAAGATTCGAGGACGTATAAACATGTATTTAGGTGTCGTTGCTAGACACTTGTTGTTAGTTATGTATATGCCCTAGAGGCCTTTGTTGTACATATGATGTATATTATAATGGATACTTGGATATATATAGAGTGGACTTTCTTGCTCGTCATGATATTATGCTATTTGGTTTCACTTTATCTTAACATATTGACTTGTATATGTTTTCTGTCTTACTCTCACATGTTGATAAAGCCCTTAGGATCTGTACTCGACTACTGGGACTATGATGAGATCATACTAGTGGGGCCATGGTAGTCGATGAGTACATCCTATAACTGTTCCTAGTCGAGGGTATATCGAGACAGGGCATCGATACACCAGAGTAAACTAGCGTATACGCATCCTGACCCGTATGATGGGCGATGGATGATCCCATATCCATCGGTGTTTTGACATCAAGGATAGTGTACGGATGCTCAGTGGAGACTGGGTACACTGGACGAACTCGCCGAGAACTCCCAGATGGTGATATACCACACATTAGATGGCAGTTCTCCGGTGACACTGGTACAGGGTAGTCTGTAGACCCGAGATCGTCATAGAGTCTTGTGTGATTCCTACTGTGCTTTGATTTCCACCTTACCACGTCCAAGAGGGCGTGCAAAACGGTGGCTTTTGGGTGCAGTCCCGAATCACATGGAGGCAATAAGAGATAGGTGGGGATTCGTCTCTCCCGGTATAGGTAGTTGATGTTGTGCTGTGTTCGATTGGCTATAACTGGAAGTCCCTGGCCAGGGCTGATATAGAGATTTACTGGTAAGTGTTACCAGTAGTTTCTCGACCAGTTATGAGCCTCACATCGACACGACTTATCGGTTACAGGGGTCTGACGTATACCACCCCTAGACTAGATATGCAACATATCAGACGAAGAGACCGGACTGTACGGGAATGTTACTGATTGGATTCACAGGAGAATGTACAGGCTAGCTTTTTGATCTTCTGATCGCTCAATACATGGATGGCTGTTACGTTTAGCTGACCGCTTGCAGCTTGTGGGTGTTTGATATGATCATCACCTGCTACCGGCGTATTGACGATTCTTTAGAGTCCTACACAGAGGTTTCTTGACTCAGGCAAAATGGAGCAGGGGCACATATGTGATATGTGCACGACCGAGGATAATGCGATATGAGATACCGTATTATATTCTCGCGATATTTAGATATGAGCTAGGTCATCGGATCAAGTGTTGATTCGATGAATCGGTACATGATATATTAGTCGGTTATATTCGATATAGCCGGATTGTCGAATCAAGTGTTGATTCGATGATTTAATGTATAATAATATATATGATATATTGCATTAAATTATCTGATATTGGCTCACTTTATTATTTCATTTTCTCACCGGATAATAAATTGATATATGCGATATATATTAATTGTATTATTTTCTTTTGTTACAAATATATAATATATATGTGATATATATTATTGTAACATGATATGATTAATAATGAAACATGTTTAGTGGAGATTAAATAAGGTTAGGGTTTGATTTGGGTTAGTTCATTCATGAACATTCTAGAAGCTTTTCTTTTGTCATGAGAAAGATATTATGGTTGATATTTTCTTATGACTCATTCTTTAACTCAACCCAAACCCTAGCCTTAGTTAATTCTCTACATGGGTTAGCCTAGTCATGGTTGACCATGGTTACATTATTAATCATATATTCATTTCATTATTCATCACAAAAGGATTATGTATTATTCTTCTTCTTCTTCAACCTTAAGTTTTGAGAAAGCTTACTAGGTTTTCATTTTGTGATGTTTAAGTGTGAGAATTTGATATAAAAAGAAAGTATAAATACGACTCCATCATCCTCATCTAATCTAGCCAATTAAATTAGGGTGTTCACCTTATTAAAGTGAGAGAGCTTGAGTTATAGAAATTTCGAGGTAGATCATCGGAGAAAAGGAACACTACAAGCTTGCATGGATCGTTTGAGTTGTGGAGCCTCTCTTGAGTCCGGGAGATCGTTGATCGCGGCGAAGGCACTTCTACTCGGAGCTTATGAGGCGAAGGAGCGGACTACAAAGGTTGTAATCCCTCACACTTAGTTCTAAAGATGTTAACTTGCATGTTTAACCCTAATAATCTAGCAAAAATCCCGGCTTTGGGTTGTTCGACACGTCTAAATTTTTATTCGGGCATGGTTGATGCCTTATGAACTCTTGTAAGAGTGCCTAGGAACCCTGCAGTGATATCAGAGCGTAGCTAGAGCATTAGGCGACGTGTATACGAAGTTAAAACTCCGATCGAACCCCAAAACATCGAAAAAGACCCCCTCTCTGGAAATTTTTGTAAAATGTGATTTTTTCTGCATTAAAAAATCTTTAAAAAATTAGCAGGGAATTCTAAGAATTACCATGAAATACGAGCCCACAATTCCATGAAGTCGCCGCGGAACCACGGCAGGAACCTGCTTCCCGCGGTGGTTCCGCGGCCGTACTTTGGAATTAATGACACGTGTCTTCAGGGTACATCCGTAGGTGTTTCTGCATTGATCTGGGTATTTTTAATCTGACTCAAAAGTTGAGTGTTCTGGGGATTATTTTGAATTCGTTGATTCGATCGGAAAATTTAATTTCGTTCTGTTTTACGGATAATTTAGAAACTGTTAAAATGTTCGAACGGATATCATTAACTCATTTTTTCCCGGCACGAAAAACTTTCAAGTGTTGAATTTTTCTTGAGTTTAAATCTTTCGAAAAAATATGCAAGTAACGCGGTGGACCCTGTAGAAGAACACAAACCTTAACTCGATTATGTGACCGTCTGAACCGCCTCTAAACCTTAGGGTTTGGGGCAGTACGGCGTGCCACAGGTGAGGCGTTGGCTTCATCCTTCTACGGCTGAACCATTGGTACTGTGACATATTCTGGGATTATTTGAACTCCGCTCAAGTGTTGAGCTATTTAGGAAATCTTAGGTATTTGATTATTCGATCGGAAAGTTTAATACTGTCTATTTATCTGGAATGTGATACAATATGTGGAATTCATATAGTTAGGCATGAAATACGAAGAATGTGATATTTCGGATTTATGATGTCTAAAGTAATTGTGGATTCCAAATGTTGTAGTTTTGCACTTTCTTTTCTGTGACCGTAAGCGTAGTATGTGGGGTATCACCGACTTCGTTGCTATACATCAACGACAATCGGGATATGCATACTTGCTTACGTTGATAATATGAGATATTATGTGTTGCTGTGATATGTTGTTGTTCAGACCATAATATTGCATTATTCATTCCCCTATTCTTATCTGTTTTATAAATAAACAGGTACTCTTGACGCACGTTTGTTGCATATTACAGGATACAGGTTCTTGGAGCAAATACAGTGAAAAAGACGAAAGTTGATACAGAAAAGGGACTTTTGACCAACAAGTAGAAGGACCTTAGTCAAGCCTAGACAGAGAACAATTCACAAGTGTACAAGGCAACGCATGGTCCGAAATGTCAAAGGAAACAGTTAAAAGATCATTATAAGTTTTCACTGAAGATCTGGAGAAGACCCAGAAGTCAAATGGAGAAAAGAAGTGGAAATATAGAAAGCCCAAGAATCCAAGAAGAAAGCCCAAAAATTACAGAGCCTAACTCCCCAGTTTGGCCGCGGAACCGCGGCCAAACCTAGGCTGGCGCCGCGGTTCCGCGGCCATCAAGTGCACTTGTCGGTGTATCTTTCTCGTGTCGGTGCAGGGGTTTGGATTTTCCGTGGGCAAATCTGTAATTGCACATGTGCGAGAGTCTGTAACCCTAGTTTTCATGTTTTCCTATAAATTGTAATCACAGATCTGTAAAACTCATGCCTCTTTTCAATAAAAAAATTCAGATCTGTTCTGTATCCTCGCTTGGAGGGAGCCATCAAATTAGTAAGTAATTTTATTTTTGTGCTTTTAATTCTCTTTTAATTAGTTTGTTTTATCATCCCCTAATGAGCGAGTAATTTCCTCGCTTGTTAGGATAGCCTTAGGGAAAAGTTTGAGAGATGAGATCTCTCACCCCTTTCATGCCCCTTCACAAGAATTAGAACTCCATGTATACACGCACAACCGCTCCCTACGGCACCCTACCCCTCAAGGTAACGGTGACACCGTAGTATAAAGGCCCGGTTGCGCGTGTTTTCCATGGAGGTTAGGGTAATTATCGATAAAGGAAGAATAAGAATCTAAAGGAAGAAATATCTTCCCAAAAGATTCTTATCCACTTTATGGATAATTACCGCAACATCTAATAGATCTAAAATAAGGCATTGAAAGTGGTGAGGAAACCCATAATCTCCAAACTTCCCCTAAACCTAACCCTAGCAAGACTTTAAAATTAGACTAATTTAGTTTAGTGAAAGATCTAGGTTTTTATAGATTTAATAAACCAACCAAAACAACATTTGGAATCAACTCGTTAAAACACATTAAGAAAATTACCCATCTCTGTGGATCGACCCGTACTCACCGGCTAGCTGCAAAGCGACGCCGTTTCTGATTGCGGTTAACTTAATATTTTTGGAACAATCAAATGACGCCGTTGCCGGGGATGGCATAAAATTTCTTTTGTGCAATTTTGGGTTGATTTAAATTTTTAAAAAAATCATAAAAATCAGAAATATAAAAAGTACAAAAAATTTTACCAATTTTTATCTGTTTGAAGGGTTTATTGTTTGAATATTGCAGGAACAGCGAAGAATCACGGATCTGGAATATTACAGAGTGAAAAATAGAAAAAGTCGCATCGGAATAGAGGAGAAAATCCACAACAGAGCCGTACAAATTTTCTGAAGACCTGATCTCCTAGTCCCACCGCGAAACCGCGGCATAAGTGGTGTCAAAGCCGTGGAACCATGGCCTTCTGTGCTCTTCTCTGCGCGGAAAAAATTCCAGTTTGTTTCTCCTTCTTCCTTCTGCAACCTCCATATATCTCTCTGTAAAAATTTTCTGCAGGAATTCTTTGCGCTAAAAATTCTTTCTCCCCCTTCTAAATAACAGATTTTCTGCAGGTTTCTTTGCGCCGCGCTAAAAATTGATTACAAGTGAATTTTATTGTTTTGCATAATTTAATCGGATTTTAAGGGGCTAATTGACCAAACTCAGATTGGGTGGGGATTTCATCACCCTTCCCAGGACCCCAGAAAACACCTAAAGCATGTGCATTGACCACAATTAATTAAAAAATATTAGACTCAGACCTAAGGACATCGAGCTCAATAGGAAAAGGACTAGTATAGGCATCGACCGTTTATCCTAACTGACTTTGCGGTGTCTAGGCTAGTGGTTATTAATTAGGCCCACTATTGTGGTTCCTTCCCACTTACCTGGCCGTACTTGTCGGTGAAGAGGCGGTTTGAGGTCCTATTTCTAGCCCTAGTTAGGAGCTGTCTAGCAGACCTAGGCGACCGTAGATCTAGGCCTGATTGTGCATGTGTGGTTGATACATTTGTGTCACGAGTCCCTTTTCAAAAACCTCTTTGCAACACTCTCACATAAAAAAAGGAAAAATCTTTTCAAAACTTGCAACTTGTCGCTAAGAAAACATGCAACTCACTTCCACCATTTCCCTCCATTGACGTTATCTTACCCCCACATTCTTTTTTTCTTTTGACTACACTACCCCTTTTAGTGTATGTCACTTTGGACTAGGGATACTAACGCCCAATTAGTCCGTGTTTCGTTGGTACCGACCGACGAACCTTTCGACACCGAAGTCGAAATTCCCTCCATTTCCTTACCTCCACCTTCAAATTCTTCATTCGAAGGTATGTCGGGACACGACCCCAACGATACCTTACCGACGGGAATGATTCCACCTCCGTTAGGTGCGAATAACCCGAATCTTCCGCCTGTTGTAGCGCCCGCACGAGTTGCGCTCCAGGATCTCTTTTACCCCGTCCGCACTTCTTTACCTACATGTCTTTCACCCCCATCGGCAAATGGGGACAACTTTGAAATAAAACCACATTTCATCAATATGCTGCCAAAATTTCGTGGTTTGGAATCCGAAGATGCATACATCTTTATCAATAAATTCCAAAACGTTTGCGCTATGATGAAAACGACCCAATTAAGTGATGACGTTATAAGGCTAAGGGTCATTCCTTTCATCTTATATGACCTTGCCGAGAAGTGGCTATATAGCACCGCATCACATTCAATTAGAAATTGGGACGAGTTTGTGAGAGCTTTTCTGAAAAAGTTCTATCCTCATCACAAAACTGCTAGAATCCGTAACGAGATAATACAATTTTCACAGCTTCCTTCCGAACCATTTTGGAAGTGCTTCGAGAGATTTAAAGACCTACTCGTTCAATGCCCTCATCATGGGATCGAAAGTTGGCAACTTTGCCAAACATTATACGAGGCATTGAACTCGGCAACGAAGCAGTTGCTAGAAACTATATGTCATGGTCATTTTCTTTCCAAGTCTAGCGACGAAGCGTGGCAGTTTCTTGAGGATCTTAGTGAGCAAACAATTCAGTGGGAGAGTACCAAGACCACATCATCTTCTTCTGTTGGTCAATCTACGGCAGGCATACATCAAGTAGATATGTCGATTACTGTGAAGGCCGAGATGGCTGCACTTATGAAAAAGCTAGAAGCCAATGAGACCAAAATGTCATTGTCTTCTCCTGCCCCTGCTTTACCCACACGAACTATTTGTGCTTGTTGTTCGAATCCATCGTATCTAACCGAAGAGTGTTCTTATAATGCACCTATTCAAAGACAAGATCAAGTCAATGCTGCATTTCAGCAACGACAAAGAAACGATCCGTACTCTTCGACATACAATCCGGGGTGGAGGAGTCACCCAAATTTCGCTTGGAACCAAAATCAACAAGTCCAAGGAAATAACAATTTTCAAAGACCTCCTCCACAACAACAACAAGAACCTTCACAAACTCAAAACCAGCAACCTTTCCAACAACCACCTTATACAAATCAAACGAACAATTTGGTTCAACCAAATGATGATAATGTTATCTCGCTCGAAAAAAATCTAGATGCATTTCTTAAGCAATCTACAGAATCCACAGCAAGATTTGAAAATTATGTTCAGTCTTTGATGCATAACAATGCCTCACACGATCAAAGTATCAAATCTATTGAGGCACAAATTGCACAATTAACTGCTGCGTTGAGCGAGAGAGAAAAGGGAAAGCTTCCATCTCAACCATTGCCAAATCCCGGTCACACTCAAAACGCATATCACAATCACAATGTAAATGCGGTGACCACGTTGAGATCCGGAAGAGTGTTGCAGAATAATGTGGAAACTAATGGCGACATCCCCGCCGGTGGTTCTTCTTCTTCTTCTTCTTTTTCTCCATCGTCATCTTCCCCTTCTTCATTTTCTTCACTTTCTTCTTCACCTTTTTCTTCAGAGCCTATTCTCTACCCTTCACATGGCTCTATTTCTTCTAACTCGAATGGACCCATTTCTCACAACACGAACACATCCACACTGGGATCCGTTCCTACTCCACATTCTACTCCACAGACATTTGACTCAACAAATTTTCAAAATGCTCCATTTCCAAACAGGTTGAGTCCCAATAAACCAACTGCACAAGTGGAGAAGATTGTGGAATTGTTTAAGCAGGTTAGCATAAATATACCACTCTTGGATGCTATCCAACAAGTCCCTTCATACGCGAAAATCTTAAAGGGCTTATGCACCTCGAAGAGAAAGGCATCTCAAGTACCCAAGAAAGTGCTAGTGGCTAGTGCAGTGAGCAATGCTATTAACCACCCTCAAACCTTACCCAAAAAACGAAAGGACCCCGGCTGTCCTACGATTTCAATCACAATTGGGGATAAGAAAATTAATCGAGCACTTTCAGATCTTGGGTTTAGTGTTAACCTGATTCCCTACTCCGTGTACGAACAATTAGGGGTTGGAGAGTTGAAACCCACTCGTTGTACTCTCCAAATGGCTGATCGATCAATCACCCATCCAAGGGGTCAGTTAGAGGATGTGTTGATCAAAGTTGGGGAGTTCATATTCCCCGTTGATTTTATTGTTATGGATACACAAGCTGTTGCTAACCCAAGAAACCAAATTCCGGTGATCCTCGGTCGACCATTTTTGGCCACTTTCAATACTGTAATAAACTGTCGCAATGGCTCCATGACTCTATCCTTTGGGAAGATGTCTAGTGAGTTCAATATTTATAAGATGGGAAGTCTGCTCCCCGTGCCTAAAACTAGTACACGAGAAGTTTGCTCTATTCACGAAATCACGCAGGAGGACTGTGAGCTTGAAAGATTTCTATTTGATAAAAACAGTTTTGACGCCACTAGTGCGTCCCTCCTTAAGCCTACCACCGTTGACACAACCGATATTGATTATGAATGTTTCACTTTTTCGGATGATGACGACTCACAGCCTGAATATGAGTCTTTTGAATTTTTGGATGAGTTAGTTGAACCATCCGAATCGGTTGTTTGCAGTGATTTCGAACCTGTGTTGGAGTCCTTTGAGTTCGAGGTAGATTCCGCAATGATTCTTTCGCCTCCGAAACTCGAACTCATGTCCTTACCGCCTCACCTTAAATATGCTTACATAGGTGAAAATGAGACCTTTCCCATTATAATATCAGCTTCTCTAGCCCTTGAGTAAGAGAACGCCCTTTTGATGGTCTTACAAGATAGGCGGCAAGTTTTCGGTTGGACTATGGCGGACATCGAGGAAATCAGTTCCCTTATAATTGAATATCATATGAAATTGATGGATGATGCCACATCAATAGAGGACCCACAGGAACATTTTGGGGATATTGTGGTTAGTCAACCTCCTCCTTTAGAAGTTGAACCACCCCCATTTCTTTTAAGAAGCTACGAGAATGCCAACATTCCACTGATTGCTGATCATTCGCATTCTCGTTTTGATTCATCACCACCTCCTGTCTATTCACCTCCATACCTTCCATACCACCACTTCTATCTTCCCCAATTCTTTATGGATCGCTACGACTTATTCTTCCACCAACTAATACTCTTTACTGATAAATTTTTCAATTGGTTGGTGTTGACTTTTGGTCTATGCAAAGTTTGGCAGTAATGTCTAACATAGTTTAAATGAAGTTTGGGGGAGGGCCTTTCTGTATATATATTTGTTTTCCTTAACAATAAAAAAAATATAAAAAAATTATAAATAAATAAACAGGGGAGTGCCGGTATTTTGACCCTCTTGGGTTAGGATGACAGTGAGGACACTGTCAAGTTCAAGTTTGGGGGTATGCTCGGTACGTCTTCTTCCTTCGCATTCATTTGTACATATTTTTGCATTTGCATACTTATTTGAAAACCCATAAAAATTGAAAAATTTTGAAAAATTATAAAAATAATTGTATTCAATTTTGGCCTTATTTGACTAGAGTTTGACATATAGGTTAACTAGTTAGGAACAACTAGATCTTAGACTTAGTGAATTAAAAATCCTAAAAAATAGCATTCCTTAAAGTTTAACGGTAGAAAGTATATGCCTTGTAGTTTATTTAGAAATAGGTAAATTTTGGGTTCACTTCTTGGGCTAAGTCAAAATGAGGGAAGAGTATTGATGTTCTTATTAGAGTATAAGTTTGAAAAATAGTTCCTAGCTTAAGTCTAGATTCTGAAAATGTATACCCCACAATTTGCACACCCACGCACCTTGAAACTTGGAATAGTAGAAGAGACCTTGAAATGCTCTTGTCTAAAGTCCTTAGTACGAAGAAAATAAAAGAAAAAGTGTGAATAAAGAAAAAAATGGACACTGGTTTTTGTGATTAGTTAAGGCTGTAAAGAATAGAAAAATATTTAGCGAGGGTGCTTCATCACCTAGTGCCTTAGACCAACTGGTTTGGGAGTCACTGCTAAAGCCTTGGGTGTTGCAGAACTAGGAAGTACGCTTTAAAGTGCTAACGCATCTTATAATAGGTCGTTGGTACCTCAAGAAGTATTAACGGTCGCATGAAGGATGTGTAAGCAAATTTCATTTAAAAATTCACTAATTAATAAGTGCTTTGGACAATGGACAAGAGTATGATTGCTTGATTTGAATTTCCAAGTGTAGGGGTGATATTTACACACACGTGGGAATATGTGATTAGAATTTAGATCAGAGAAAGGGATGAAGAATAGAACTTGTATCTTTAGTAGAGTTGATAGAAATTCCTAAGTGGAGATGGAACTTTAGAAGGAAAACTTAAGAGATGCCGAAAGCTAAGTAGGTCTACATAACATATATAATCGTAAGTTAAATAATGAGGAAGTGTGAAGAATATGAGTGGATAATTTGCGAGTCAAAAGATAATAGAATTCCTTGTTAGAAAACCTAATTGGAGAACAAAAGTCAATGGGCCGAGTTGATAGGATTTTGTGGGTAGTATCCGCTGAAAACCCTCAGGAGACAACACTCCTCCTACTAGGGACACCTAGAGGTTTAACGGCTTGTTGCACGTGCTCAGTGCAATCGCGTTTCCTTGCGAAAGTGCTGTTAGGATTTTAGTGAATAAAAAAATAAGTTTGCTCGAGGACGAGCAAAAGATAAGTTTGGGGGTATTTGTTCAGACCATAATATTGCATTATTCATTCCCCAATTCTTATCCGTTTTATAAATAAACAGGTACTCTTGACGCACGTTTGTTGCATATTACAGGATACAGGTTCTTGGAGCAAATACAGTGAAAAAGACGAAAGTTGATACAGAAAAGGGACTTTTGACCAACAAGTAGAAGGACCTTAGTCAAGCCTAGACAGAGAACAATTCACAAGTGTACAAGGCAACGCATAGTCCGAAATGTCAAAGGAAACAGTCAAAAGATCATTACAAGTTTTCATTGAAGATCTGGAGAAGACCCAGAAGTCAAATGGAGAAAAGAAGTGGAAAAATAGAAAGCCCAAGAATCCAAGGAGAAAGCCCAAAAATTACAGAGCCTAACTCCCCAGTTTGGCCGCGGAACCGCGACCAAACCTAGGCTGGCGCCGCGGTTCCGCGGCCATCAAGTGCACTTGTCGGTGTATCTTTCTCGTGTCGGTGCGTCGGTGCGGGGGTTTGGATTTTCCGTGGGCAAATCTGTAATTGCACATGTGCGAGAGTCTGTAACCCTAATTTTCATGTTTTCCTATAAATTGTAATCACAGATCTGTAAAACTCATGCCTCTTTTCAATAAAAAATTTCAGATCTGTTCTGTATCCTCGCTTGGAGGGAGCCATCAAATTAGTAAGTAATTTTATTTTTGTGCTTTTAATTCTCTTTTAATTAGTATGTTTTATCATCCCCTAATGAGCGAGTAATCTCCTCGCTTGTTAGGGTTAGCCTTAGGGAAATGTTTGAGAGATGAGATCTCTCATCCCTTTCATGCCCCTTCACAAGAATTAGAACTCCATGCATACACGCACAACCGCTCACTAAGGCACCCTACCCCTCGAGGTAACGGTGACACCGTAGTATAAAGGCCCGGTTGCGCGTGTTTTCCATGGAGGTTAGGGTAATTATCGATAAAGGAAGAATAAGAATCTAGAGGAAGAAACATCTTCCCAAAAGATTCTTATCCACTTTATAGATAATTACCGCAACATCTAATAGATCTAAAATAAGGCATTGAAAGCGGTGAGGAAACCCATAATCTCCAAACTTCTCCTAAACCTAACCCTAGCAAGACTTTAAAATTAGACTAATTTAGTTTAGTGAAAGATCTAGGTTTTTATAGATTTAATAAACTAACCAAAACAACATTTGGAATCAACTCGTTAAAACGCATTAAGAAAATTACCCATCTCTGTGGATCGACCCGTACTCACCGGCTAGCTGCAAAGCGACGCCGTTTCTGATTGCGGTTAACTTAATATTTTTGGAACAATCAGTTGTATTGGATCGTCGTGTTTTGAATAGCCGGAGGTGTTATGTGAGATGAGGGTTTTTATTTTCATTCATGTAAAATTCAATTGTATGTAATATTCTTTTATTGGGGCACTTCCGGGATAAGGTTGATGTCACTATTGTATATTATTTACTTTTCCGCATTAGGTAGACCCAAGGAAGGGAGCACAAGTAACCGGGTTCTAGGATCCAGTGGGAGGCCATCTTGAGGAGTCGAGACCGGGTCTCCTAACCCTAAAATTGGCAGTGTTGCTTGCCGCTCTCGTAGGGGTCTAGGGATGTCGGTTTGGCTATTCATCGCGACCGTAGAATCCGTGTTTTATACCGGCTCGTAGTAAAACATGGACATCCTAGTATATCCAATATTTCATATATGTTCTTCTGCTGCAATGTTCTGTGATGAGATCATATTACTGCCAGAGACGAATGCTTATACTATATATATATATGCTGATATATAAATATTACTGCTTTCGTTTCTTCTGTGATGCTTAGGAAGCATAAGCTGATGGGATTTATTAATTAGATTAATAAAAAGAAAAGAAACTTAAAAGATGTTGTAGAATCAAAACTTTATAAAATGGGTAGCTACAGTTTTGCTTTGCATAGCGGTATATATGATATACCCTACACCTTATTCGATGAGGAAAGAGCCGAGATCCCTTCACCAGGAGTGACCTCTTTAGCGAAATTGGCAGATGCTACAAACTCACGGTTTAGTTTTTGACAGCTTATATAGTTCTTGCTTTGCACAGCGGTATATATGATATACCCTGCACCTTATTCAATGGGGAAAGAGCCGAGATCCCTTCACCGGGAGTGACCTCTTTAGCAAAACTAAGAAAAGCCTCAAAACACTCCTTTTTCAAAAACCACTTCATTCTACGACGATATCAAGTTCATTACGCTCAAGGTTTTCTGAAAAACCTGCGTAGCCCTCCGTCATTTCAGATAGAGACTAGTTAGTATTCGTGCTGCGTTTGTTGACCTTAGCCAAGGCATGGTGTACGGTAGCTAATTAGTATTTATCTGCTAAAACATGAGATGTGATTGAGTTAGGGTAGTCATACGACTTTATTGACCTTAGCCAAAGGTTGTACGGGTGGGTTTAATTCAATCGGGAAATGACGGGTTGAACTTGGCTAGCACTTATGATTTGTTGACCTTAGCCAACGTCATAAGTTGCTAGGGGCAAAAGCATTATCGGGAATTTCAAGTGTTGAAATTTGCAATGAGATTGCATATCTTCTTTGATATAGATGGATCCTGATACCCACTGCGAGTAAAAGTTACTCCTGGGAGAATTTTACACAGGACAATTAACCGATCAAGTAGGTGTCTAGAAAAGTGTTAACGGGGTTAAGCCTCTGGGAAGACGAGGTTTATTTTAATTAGGTCCGTACGAAAGCACGGGGAACCTCCCTCAAGTACCAACACTGATCTGGCTAAAAGATTGACGAAATTGTAGGGTGTGATTAATCCCGGTTAATCTTACCTTTTAGGGTTTGAAGGGAGATTTGATAAAAACAGTGGGAGACATCCTGATTAGATAAGATAATAACCAATCTAATCTTGCAAGAGCATACGCTAAAGTGTTTCCTTCTCGCTCTCTCCAGGTAGCGACCGTGTCAGGACTTAATCAAGATAAAAATATGGATGTATTGACTGAACCTGCTTATTATACTGAGCAGGGGATCGTTGGTCCCGTTTTTTCTTATAAGAGTTATAAGACTGAACAGGAAACAGGAGAATATCTGGATTCTCATGCCGCCCAAATGAAGAACATGCATGCTGATGCATCTTCTTCGGGTGTGTTAGTTATTGAGAACTGTTTCTCAGTTCACCCTACGTCCTGCGTATTAGATACCGGATCGGGATCCCACATATGTAAATTATTACGTGGGCTACGTAAAGGTAGAGAACTGGGAAAGGGTGATCATTCCGTACAAGTAGGGAATGGTACAAGTATTGCAGCCAAAGCAGTTGGCGAATATCACCTAGTATTACCAAGTAGTAAAACACTGATTCTGAATGAGTGCTATTATATACCGAACTTGATGTGCAACATTATATCAGTTTCTTTATTTAGTAAAGAAGGATATAATTTTGTAGTAAAGGGTAATGTTATGAACATATTCCTAGATCAAAAGTTGATTGGATCAGGCTCGTTACATAATGGCATATTTATTCTCAATCAAAATATAGTCCTTAATATACAAAACACATACAAGAGGAAAAGTTCAGAAATGAACGAATCCTTGTTATGGCATTGTAGACTTGGTCATATCAATGCGACACGACTAGCTAAGTTACATAAGGATGGATATTTGAATCCGTTCGAATTATCATCTTATGATACTTGCCATTCATGTCTCAAAGGTAAAATGACCAAAACTCCGTTTAGTGGACACGGAGAAAGAGTTGCCGAACTCTTAGGGTTGGTACATAGTGATGTATGCGGTCCCATATCTACACATGCCAGAAACGGTTCTTCCTACTTTATTACATTCACTGACGATCTCTCAAGATTCGGACATGTATTCCTGATGAAACACAAGTCTGAAGCTTTTGAGAAATTCAGAGAATATAAGCACGAAGTAGAGAACTAAACGGGCAAAAGTATTAAGATCCTTCGATCTGATCGAGGAGGAGAATACTTGAGCAATGAGTTCCTAGATTATCTAAAAGAGAATGGGATTCTCTCTTAGCTTACTCCTCCTTATACACCACTGCACAACGGTGTATCGGAATGGAGGAATCACACCCTATTAGATATGGTACGCTCTATGATGAGTACAGCTGATTTACCTATTTCCTTCTGGGGGTATGCGCTGAAGACATCCATATACCTATTGAATAGAGTTCTAACTAAATCTGTTCCTACCACTCCATATGAGATATGAAATGGGAAGAGACCATCTCTTAAAAGAGTTAAGATATGGGGTTGTCCGGCCTATGTTAAAAAGCAAAATCCGGACAAGCTCGAGGCACGATCAGTTTTTTGTAAGTTTGTAGGATATCCAAGCAATTCGTATGGATATCTATTCTACCACAGTGAACAACAAAAGGTGTTTGTTGCTCAGCATGCCACCTTTTAGAAAGGGAATTTCTTGTAAAAGAAATTAGTGGCGAAGCGGTAGAGCTGGAAGAGGTTCCAGCACCACAAACTACAACTGATGATTTAGTGGAACAAGAGGATTCAGTAGTTCCCGACGAACCCCATCCTCTCCGCCGATCTACCAGGGTTTCTCATCCACCTGAGAGATACTACGGTTTTCTCATTGATGGTGGGAGCGAGGATTGCATCATGGAAGATGATGACTCGACTAGTTTCGAGCAGGCAATCACGAGTGGTGACTCAGTGAAGTGGCTGGATGCAATGCGATCTGAGATGGAATCCATGTACGCCAACAAAGCGTGGACTTTGGAAAATATTCCTGAAGGGGTAAAACCCATTGGGAGAAAGTGGATCTTTAAAAAGAAAATTGGTGTAGATGGAAAAGTTGAGACTTTCAAAGCTAGACTTGTTGCAAAGGGTTTTCGTCAACGACCAGGTGTGGATTATGACGAAACCTTTCCTCCAGTGGCTATGCTGAAGTCCATCCGGATCTTACTTGCTATTGCTGCATACCATGACTACGAACTCTAGCAAATGGATGTTAAGACCGCCTTTCTAAACGGTGATTTAGAAGAGTGCGTGTACATGACTCAGCCAGAGGGCTTCGTAGATAGTGGGAGCAGCGGAACAGTGTGCAAGCTGCTTAAATCCATTTATGGGTTAAAGAAAGTATCGCAGAGTTGGAACATCTGTTTTGATGTTGTAGTCAAAGAGTTTGACTTCATCAAAAATATAGATGAACCTTTTATTTATAAGAAGGTTGCAGAGAGTAAGGTTGTATTCCTCGTATTGTACGTGGATGACATACTCTTGATAGGAAATGATGTTCCTATGCTGCAATCAGTCAAGCTCTTCTTATCACAAAGATTCTCAATGAAAGATCTCGGTGATGCCTCCTGCATATTAGGAATTATGATCTATAGAGATAGATCTAAACGGATACTGGGATTGTCCCAATCCAGGTGTTGGGGTAAAAATTTACACCCAGGTTGACCAAATCAAAATCAAAGTCAACCCCAAGCCAAGTGGGCCCAAGCCCAAATCCAGTGGGCCCATGCCCGGGTCGATCCCGAACATGAAGCGGCCGGCCTCCCCCCATGCCAAGATAAAATTTTGTAATAAATAATTTTGTTGCATTTTATAGGCATAAAGCCAAATTTTTGTAAAGCCCATGGCTTATGTGTAAAAAGAAAAAGCACATGAGCCATGGGATAGGCAAAATGGTATTTTGTGAAGCCCTAGGGGCTATGTGTAAAGTGTATAGCCTATAAAGGCAAAGGATAATGAAAATATCACACAACCTTTTCTCTCTCCAAAAAAAAGTTTCAGATCTGAGATCCTTCTCCTTCTTCAAGGTTCCAAAACCTTCTTCTTTCTCTTGAATTAAATCAAGAGTACTACTCTCCTTTTTATGAAACAAATTAGTTTTCACCACAAAACCCATCAAGGGGAACTCAGATCTTCCATTAGATCTTAAAAAGGAGTGATTTTTAAAATCCCATATCTCTTCATCTTCAAGATCCAGCTAACAGAGGAGGAAGAAGAAGAACCCCTCCCATTAACCCAAAAAAAAACACACTCAGGAGTCCAATTCCTCTCTGATTTCTCTTCCGAGAAATTTTTTTTAGGCTAAAAGCCTCTTTTCCTCGCCGGCACTCAAGTGCAGAGCGCCCGCGTGCTGACACGTGGCGCGCTTGCGCTCAAGCGCTCAGCGCTCAAGCGCAAAGCGCCCACGTACCGACACGTGGCGCGCTTACGCTCTAGCGCTCAGCGCTCGAGTGCAAGTCGCCCCCGTGCCGACACGTGGCGCTCGAGCACAAGTCGCCCCTATGCCGACACGTGGCGCTCCAGGGCAAGCGCTCGAGCTCAAGTCGTCTCGGTGCCGACACGTGGCGCGCTTGCGCTCCAGCGCAGGTGCTCAAGCACAAGTCGCCCCCGTGCCGACACGTGGCGCTCTTGCGCTCCAGCGCAAACGCTCGAGGGTAAGTCGTCTACGTGCCGACACGTGGTGCACTTGCGCCTAAGCGCTAAGCGTCCGAGCGCAAAGCGCCCACATGCCGACACGTGGCGCGTTGCGCTCGAGCGCAGAGCGCCCACGTGCCGACACGTGGCGCGCTTGCGCTCAAGCGCCTAGGCGCTGGCCCCACGCATCCTTTGGATGTCTTTTCCCCCTTTATTTATATATACATGTATATATATACATATGTATACATATGTACACATACACACAGTCCGCGACACTCTCCCCCTCAAAAACTTTTTTGGGCCGGGGCGCTGCCCCGAACCCCGCAAGGGGGCTGCTAGGCCCCTTGACCCCCAGCCCGCTATCCGGATAGCGGGACCCCCGTAAAACTCTGTGTGGCTCCCGATATATCAAAAAAACCCTTTTAAAACAAAACACACGCACACCGCACATTGAGTTCGCATGGCCAGTTTAACCCGTTAATCGGAGGTTCCCTCGCCCCAAAGGCGAGGGGTAATTAATGGCAGCTTAGTCCATGGCTGTCGGAGATTCGGATCTCCACAATCATTAAACCCCAGCCTACCCGAGGCAGGGAGAATCTGTTGTACGCCTGACAAGTGCGCGCGTATTCCCATCTCAATGGGGTGACGAAAAACACCCTACAGATTCTGGCACGCCCGGTTGGACAAATCTATCCTCCCATATTTCGGGTTAAACGTTCATGCGAACTCAATCAATATACATATCGATTGCCTATACTGAAATGATGTTCTTTTTTCCATGCAGCAATCAACCTTCGACGACAATGTCTCCCCAGACGAATTCAGCTTCCAACGTGACCCCGATTCCGTATGTGGTCAAGATCAACGCTCGTGTGGTTCTCCCTGCAAGCCTCAGTCGACAGTGGGAGGAACCGCCCCGCCAGTTTGGCTCCGTCATCATCTACCCTGCCGAAAGCGCTCATCTGGCGGAAATCCCGGCGGAACAGGTGGCCAAGCCGGTCCCAAAGGGCAAGAGGCCGAATGTTGTGATTGCTAAGGCACCACAACCGAAACTTAAGATGGTGTCTGAACGACTCCCTGGCGCTTCAGCGGGGGGCAAGAACTTCGCTACAAAGGGCAACATCAAAAGTTGCGGACGAGCTCAGGCGAGGACTCCAACAAATGCACAATCGAGCGTATCTCCAAGTCCCTCCATCGCCCGGTCTACAGCGTCTTCCTAAAGAGCCGAAGTCTGCCAAGTGCTTAGAACAGAAAAGTTAAGGCAGAAGCGGCTCAGGTATCGAGCCAACAAGAGGGCCAGGGCTTCGGCCAAATGGAATCGTGTGAAGTTCCTAGTGCAGGGTTGCCCCACGACGACGGCTGAGTCGGACGTAAGAATCAGCAACTCCTTCGAGCCTCTGAAGTGGGTTCAGAAAAATGCCATGACCGCCAGAATCAAGAAGACGGCGGTCTGAACAGTGCCACAAAGAGACGTGTCCCGTCCCCAACAGAAAACGTATGACACTGTCTCTTCGAGAGTCTATCAAGCACTCTGTGCCGCACGAAAGCAACATGGTAAACCCAGAAAAGAAGCGCCAGCACCATTCAAGAACCTGGTTAGGCCAGCCGCCTTCAATCGACCGCCCGCTACCGAAACAGGAGGGCTAAGACAGCGATCCGTGAAATCAGCCGCCGATAATAAAAAGACGGCTGGATATGTCGTCCATACGGTCTATATGGCGGGCGGGCATCCCAGCGACAACCTTCGCAGCAAAAGCAAGGATGGGGCCACCACATCCCAAATCCAATCTGGATTGAATGTGGTTGCCGCTTCCCAAGAACAGTCGCCTCCGTTGGATGAAGAAAACCCTCTCGAGGAGGAAGATGGGCAGAAAGACCTCTCGGTCCATGTAGAGTCAAGCTCGGACAGCAGGGAAGAGCCGACTTTCCGCCCCAGGACCGCAGAGCAAGAGCTGCTTCAAGAGCTTCGAAAACAGCTCAGGAGCAAGGATAAAGAGATGGCCAAGCTCTATTCGAAAATTGACGACCTAACAAACGTTGTGATGCAGCTTACGGCTCAAATTGCTCGAGCGCCTCCCAATCAAGCACAAGCTGCTACTAATCAGCCGGGTGATGACAATCCGAGGCAGCCAATGCCTGTTCCTTCGGGTCCGAGACTGGTCGAGCCATATGAAAGACGGCCACACTCCGCTTCTGGGGACGCCTTGGCCCCAGATGGTACTATCCCGCTAACACAGGATCGGATAATGGATTTGGTGACCAGCAAGGTTAAAACATTGGTGGCCGAAGCTGAAGCTCAGAAAGAAATCGGCAGTAGTGGGCGTCCATATCCCACGCAGTACGATCTGATTGAGTTCCCAAGCGGCTACGTCATTCCTAAGTTCGGAAGATTTGATGGAACGGGGAATGCAAATCAGCATGTCGCCCACTTCAAAGCATCGTGTGGAAAACCAGGGGGCAATGACGCGCTCCTTCTTCGTCAGTTTGTCAATAGCCTGACCGGTGTCGCTTTCGACTGGTACGCGAGCATACCAGACGGGTCCGTCATTACCTTTGCCCAAATGGAATCTCTGTTTCGGCAAAGGTTCATGAGTGTCAGTGATAAAATCTCCATTGCCGACCTTGTGAGGACCAAGCCGGGGAAGAATGAAAGCAACACCGACTTTATTGCTCGATGGCGTAATCTCACAGTCAAGTGCGAACCGCCGCTGGAGCAGGACCAGTCTGTCAGCCTTCTCATTGGGAACCTCAGCAATTGGATAGTCCCATTCTTGTGTACGGCGGGCCTCAAGACATTTCAGGAGCTAACCAAGAAAGTCCAAATGCTGGAACGCTCAAAGAAAGAGTCCCCGCAGGACTCTCAGAGAGACAAAACTTGGAAAAGCAAGCGGGACGACAACCGTAGAAGCGGGAGTTCCAGCAGTACCAATGTCTTCAATGCGTCCGACAATGAAGAAAAGCGAAGGGCGGCCGAATCCAAAACTAACCGGCCTCGAAAGCCATTGTTGGGAGGAGATGGACCTTCCCTAGAGGAGAAAAAGAACAAGGTTTACTCTTTCAGAAGGGACAAAGTCCGCAAGATATTTAAAGATGCCTTGAACAACGGCCTCCAATTGCCGGAGTCGAAAAGACCCCAAGAAGCAAAAATGACCGACAATCCTCTGTATTGCCCGTACCACCGAGTAGTGAGCCATGCGATTGAGGATTGCTATATCTTCAAAGATTGGGTCGAGAAGCAGTACAAGGCTGGAGAGATCGAACTGTCCAAAAGTGTGTTGATAGACAATCAAGTTGCAACCACCAACTTTATACAGACAGAAACTGAAGCCTTCGAGGAGCAGACAGCCGAACCCGCTGCCCTGATAAATGAAACGAACTCATCGCGGCCTTCGTGGAGTACGCACATATCTAACAAGACGAAGAAGATGATAAAGCTACTTTGGAAAGAGCCCAGGACAGAATGAGAAGGGCAGAAGAAGCCTACCAGTCCAGCTGCCAATGCGGCTCTATCACGCTCAAAATCCAAGAAACTCAAGAAGAAGAAAAGTGCGGCTCGGCGCGAAAAAGAGTCTGCGGGGAGATCTACCATTCAAAAATATGTCGATTCCCTCGAAAAATATGAACAAAAGGAAAGAACATTGATTCAATTGAAGGAGTTCTTCCCTGTACAAGCGGCTGAAATTCTGGAGGAGTTAGAAGAAGACTCCAATGAAGAGATCCCAGTAGTGACCTGCTACGCTATCCATCTTGGCAGCGACTCTAAGGATGAGCTCTGTTTTCCCGAAGAAGATGAGGAGCTCGCCACAAAGGCCAATCCAATCCAGCTCAGAAGCGGCAGGGCTCTATCGCCAAATCAGGGCAACGCCCCAAAAGGGAAGGAAAAACATGTGGCTAATGATGAAGATGGCAGAGAACCGGCTGATGAAAACTCAAGTCCTTCCTCGGTGGACTATAATGTCTTGGCTCACCTTCGAAGGCTTCCGTCTCTCCTGAGCATCTACGACGCCTTGGTCCTATCTAAGGAGATTAGAAATGTTCTTATTCATGCTCTCCAAAACCCCGAGCGGTATCAGGCTAACTTTGCGGAAATTAATATGAAAGAAGCTCCGCACGCTTTGCATGCCGCCGCAGTCACATTTAAGGATGAAGACTTGCTACTGAGAACGGCTGAGCACAATCGGCCGCTTTACGTGACCGGGTACAGCGACGGAGATCGGATTAATCGCATATTGATTGATCCGGGGTCTTCAGTGAACATCATGAACTTGCGGACGCTGAAGAGTTTGTCAATGGACGTCCGACACCTGTCAAGGGAAAGGATTGTCATTCAGGGCTTCAACCAAAATTGCCAGCAAGTTCTGGGGTCCATAGCTCTGCCAATCAAATTCGGGGATCCACAAACTGAAGCTAAGATATACGTGATCAACGCCGACACGTCTTATAAGATTCTCTTGGGGCGGTCGTGGCTCCATGATTACGGCATCATTCCGTCAACTCTCCATCAATGCATGAAGTATACTAAAAATGGCGAAGAAAGACGCATTGACGGAGACATCCAACCGTTCGGTATGCATGAAGTCCGATATGAAGATTCTCGGTACTTTATGAACCACCAAAATGCTAAGCCACAACTGACTGTGGATAGACCAGCCCCAAGGCTCAAAAGCAAATCTGCGCCGGCTGTCACTTTCAAAAGTAAAAATGCCCAAGTGTGCCCGCATTTTGGTAGCGACACTGATGAGTCCGACACTGGAAGCCCGTCCTTCCATAAAACTCGCTCTCGTTTCGGCAGCGATACGGACGAATCCGTCCCTGAAGCCCTATCTAGCAGTAAAGTCCACCCTCATCTTGGCAGCGACACTGAAGAGTCAGAGGAGGAGGACCTGTCGTGCAACAGCGGTGCAGATTGGACCCCCACGCAACAAGCGAAACTACGAGAGACCTTCGAAGTTGCAGAAGGGTCCCTAGCCGTTACAAGGGTACCAGAGCAAATGTGCAAAGAGCTCGATGCATTATCAATCTCCACCATGGACCAGCTGAAAACTTTCTACGTTCCCGGGAGGAAAAGTGGACAGAAGGGCATCTTGTTTTATGGGTCAAACCCCGTTGCGCACTCGGACGATTTGTCTGTCGCGTGCCTTCTATATGAGAGAGGCATAAGAGCCATCCTCAATCCCAGATACTATGCGCCCGAGATGCGGGAATACATTAAGAAGTGCGGATGCCGGTTATATCAAACGGAGTCCGAAGCAATGTTTTACGAAGGGCTATGGCATCCGCCCCAGGTACGAGCACTCATCGATGGACGAATTCCAGATAGACGGGGCATAGGCTACATTCAACCTGATTCCAAAGCATGCTACATGATCGATGTTGGTGAGGCCAGCGAAAGATCAAATGATGACGACGAGATAGCCGAGCCAGAAGAAGCTCCTCAAGAGCTCGAAGATGGCGGACAAGCAACCTTTGACGAGCTAACCGAGATTGACTTAGGAACGCCCGATAATCCAAGGCCGACCTACATCAGCTCGCTCTTGTCAGAGGAAATGAAAGCGCAGATAATTGCCCTGCTGCATGAGTTCGTCGACTGCTTCGCGTGGACATACAAAGAAATGCCTGGCCTTTCCCCTGAAGTGGCCGTACATAAGTTGGCTATATCTCCTGATGCTAAGCCAGTCAAACAAGCTCCTAGAAGAGTGAGAAGGGAACTAGAAGAAAAGGTCATCGAGGAAACTAAGAAGCTCATCGATACCAGCTTCATCAGGGAAGAGAAATACGCGGACTGGATCGCATGCATAGTCCCAGTGAAGAAGAAAAATGGGCAGATCCGAGTTTGTGTCGATTTCAGGGATCTCAACAAGGCATGTCCTAAAGACGACTTTCTGCTACCGGTCATGGAAATGATGGTCGATGACACCTCAAATTACGAGTTGTTCACCTTTATGGATGGCTCGTCTGGATATAATCAGATCAAGATATCGCCTGAGGATGAGAAACACACAGCATTTCGAACCCCGATCGGAATATATTGCTACAAGGTAATGCCGTTCGGACTGAAGAACGCAGGTGCTACATATCAAAGGGCAATGACTAATATCTTTGATGACCTAATCCATAAAGTCGTCGAATGCTATGTTGATGATCTGGTCGTCAAAACTAAAGCCAAGGCTGACCACATCCAAGATCTTAGGACCGTTCTCACCAGACTGAGGGAATACGATCTGAAGATGAATCCTCTGAAATGTGCTTTTGGAGTGTCATCGGGAAAATTCCTGGGTTTTATAGTCCGGCATCGAGGGATCGAAGTTGACCCATCAAAGATAAAGGCCATCATGGACATGCCCCCTCCGAAAAGTCTGACGCGGCTAAGATCTTTTCAAGGCAAGCTTGCTTATATAAGGAGGTTTATCTCAAATTTATCGGGGAAATGTAGGCCCTTCTCAAAGCTCATGAAGAAAGGAGCTCCTTTTATCTGGGATGCCGAATGTCAAGCAGCGTTCGAAAGCATCAAACAATACTTGTTGCACCCTCCAGTGCTGGCCGCTCCCATTCCAAATAAACCGCTGATTCTCTACACTGCCGCGCTAGATGAGTCACTCGGTGCGCTCCTTACCCAGAATAATGAGGAGGGAAAAGAAAATGCCCTCTACTATCTTCGTCGAACTCTAGTCGGGGCGGAACACAACTATTCCCCAATCGAGAAGCAATGCCTGGCTCTGATATTGTCTGTGAAGAAGCTGAGGCACTATCTGCTTGCTCATCGGGTTATGCTGATCTCCAAGGTCGACCCGCTCAAACACTTGATTACCAGAGCGAGCCTAGCCGGCAGAATGGCAAGATGAGCTGTTATGCTACTCGAGTTTGACATAGTTTATACTCCTCAGAAAGCAGTAAAAGGGCAAGCTCTTGCAGACTTTCTCGCTGCTCATCCCACACCAGAAGGATCGCCGCTAAATTGTGAGTTACCCGACGAATGAGTGCTGCACCTCGAGGAAGAAGAGCCATATTGCTAGCTCTACTTTGATGGGGCTTCATCAATAAGGAGCTCCAGCAGATCAAGCGTCCCGGAGATAAAAGCAGGGATAGGATTAGTGTTCATCACACCATCAATGGGAACCCTACGGCGTTCTTTCGCTCTCACCGAGCCTCGAACGAACAACGAAGCCGAGTATGAAACCCTGATAGCTGGTTTGGAACTCGCCATAGAAATGGAAATCCTTCGGCTACGAGTTTACGGTGACTCCCAGCTTGTCGTCAACCAGGTAAGCGGTAATTATAAGATATACAAACCCGAATTAGCTCGGTACAGAGGCCGAGTGGTGGAACTCATGAAACGGTTCACTCATATTGAACTAACGAGAGTCCCTAGAGCGTTGAACGGAAAGGCTGATGTACTCGCTCGCCTGGCCAAGGAGCTGGCTGATCCTGACATGGAAGAAATTCTGATCACAGTCAGGAGCCGGCAAATTCTACCCCAGTCTCTCTACGAGAAGAGGAAAGCGCGGAACAGAAGAGCAGACCTATGGAAGAAGCTTCGATCATCCAAGACGAGCCCGATTGGAGAGAACCCTTCATAGAGTACCTCCGATACGACAAGCTGCCCGAAGAAAAATCTGCGAGGATTCAGCTGAAGAAAAGAGCTCTCTGATACGTATTTGTAAATGACACGTTATACCGCAGGTCATATGACCAACTCTGGCTCAGTTGTCTATCATTGGCCGAAGCCCAAAAGGTCATGAAAGATGTTCACTCGGGCATTTGCGGTGCTCACCAATCCGGCCCCAAGATGTGACTTCAAATCAAACGGCTTGGGTATTACTCGCCCACCATGATACGGGATTGCGGAGAACATGCAAAGAAATGTCAGATCTGCCAAATCCATGGTGATTTCATTCACAAGCATCCCAATCCGCTGCATCCTACGGTGGCGTCGTGGCCCTTCGAAGTCTGGGGCACCGACATTGTTGCCCCAATTGATCCTCCGTCATCTAAAGGCCACCGGTTCATACTGGCCGCGACAGACTACTTCTCCAGATGGGCTGAAGCTGTCCCGTTAAAAGAAGTCAAGACAAAAGATATTCTGACATTCTTCCAGCATAATATTCTATACCGCTTCGGTACACTAAGAAGAATCATTTCTGACAATGGGCCTTCTTTCAAGAGCTTCAATGTCTCAAGGTTCGCTACTCAGCACAAGATAGATTGGAGATATTCCTCCATCTATAATCCAAGAGCCAACGGGCTAGCCGAAGCCTTCAATAAGACTCTATGCAAGCTCCTGAGGAAAAATGCTTCAGCCAACAAGAGAGACTGGAATCTCAAACTTCATGAGGCGTTGTGGGCATATCGTACCACGCACCCTACTCCAACACAGTCCACTCCATACTCATTGCTCTTCGGAGTGGAGGAAGTCCTCTCCCTCGAAGTCGAAGTTCCAAGCTTAAGAATGGCCGTTCAGCACGAGTTGACGGAGGAGGAAAACGTGTTCCTTCGACTTGAAGAGCTCGATGCCCTCGAAGAAAAGAGGCTCGCGGTGCAACAAAATCTGGAGCTATACCGAGCCCAAATGTCACGGGCCTATGACAAGGTAACCCGTCTCCGCGCTTTCAAGAAAGGTGAATTGGTGTTGGTCCTCAAAAGACCGATCATCCCCAATCGACACGCCAAGGGAAAATTCGAGCCAAACTGGGAAGGACCATACGTCATCAAGAAAGTATTCGACGGAGGGTCCTACCAACTAATAAGTGCCGAGGGAGAAAGGCCCATGCCACCCATCAATGGCCGATATCTCAAGAAATACTACACGTGAATGCTCTAAGTCGCAGGCGAATTGAGCACATCAGCCCTACGGTCTGGATCATACATCCTGCAAAACCGAATACAATCCACGGGCGTAAATGACCCCTATCTCACCCAAATTCTGCTGGTGAGACTACTTTTAAAGTCCCACAAGCGGCAAAAAAAAGAAGGAAAAAACAAAGAAGAAAAGAAAAGAGGAAAAATAAAAAGGTAAGCAAAACGGGCACGGATGAAAACCCGAAAGGGCTCCGTAAGTAAAAACAGCAGGACTACCGGCGAGTTTGTGAAAACCCGAAAGGGCACAAACTCGTGAAAAGAGATGAATACACTCGCAAAGTCCTCTCGACCTTGTGAGGAGAAAACCCCTGCGTGAGATCCTTACGACTCACAAAGGAGCAACACACTTAGGAATCCTCACGATTCCTAAGGAGAACAGACACCTGCGAGATCCTCTCGACTCGTAGGGAGAAAATGCTTTTAAAAGACCCTCACGGCTCATAAAATTGTAAAGTCTTAGGTGATAGGGACCCAAACTTGTCTCCTAAGCCATCTTTCCCCAACGGGCAATGACAAATGATGAGTCGCTCCTGGCATTTCGCTTCAGTGTTAGCGGTGCTGATGCCGACCAAAAACCCAAATCCCAAGTCCTCCTAAGGCAAATGATGAGTTGCTCCTGGCATTATTCCAGTGCAGCAATGCTGATGCCAAACAAGATCCAAATTCCAAGTCCCCAAACGGCGAATGATGAGTCGCTCCTGGTACCATATTCCAGTGTAGCGATGCAGACGCCAACCAAAATCAAATTTCTCAAAATTCTCCAGCCCTACGGCCAGTCCCCAAGTTGACTGCCGTATACAATCAATGGGCTCAAATAATTCTCGTCATACCCATGCCCCACCACAATCACCAGTTACGCGGCTGGTCTCCGCCTTTGGAATGATACCCCATTGAGAAGACCCACTCATGTATCCTCACGATACATTAGGAGAACAAACCTTTGTGGGATCCTTACGACTCATAAAGGGAAAACACACTTAGGAGTCCTCACGACTCCTAAGGAGAAAATACACCTGCGAGATCCTTACGACTCGTAAGGAGAAAATGCTTATATGGGACCCTCACGGCCCATAAAATTGAATAGCCTTAGGCGATAGGGACCTAAACCTGTCTCCTAAGCCATCGCTCCCCCAACAGGAATAGGCAAATGATGAATTGCTCCTGGCACGTATGCTTCAGTGTTAGCAACGCTGATGCCTGTCCTAACCCCAAAATCCCAAACTCCAATCCAATAGACCCCTAAGTCTTTAAACTAGGAACAGATGACCCCTAAGTCTTTAAACGAGGAACAGATGACCCCTAAGTCGTTAAACTGGGAACGAGGGAAATCTCCTCATGGCAGATGATGATTCACTCCTGGTACCATATTCCAGTGCAGCGATGCTGATGCCAAACCAAAACTAATCCCCAAATCCTCTCATGACAAATGATGATTCGCTCCTGGTACCATATTCCAGTATGGCGATGCTGATGTCAATCCAAATCACAATCAACAAGTCAACTTCAACTCCGACACCGCAGAAAGTGGAACGAGCCAGAATCCAATCTCGACACCGCAAGAAGCAGAGCAAGTCAAGTTCACCCCCGACACTGCAAGAAGCAGAGAAAGTCAAATCAAGCATCGACCGTCCACGTCGCTAAAAGGGAAGCACCGACCGTCTACGTCGCTAAAAGGGCAGCACCGACCGTCCAAGTCGCAAAAAAGGGCAGCATCGACCGTCCAAGTGGCAAAAAGGGCAGCACCGACCGTCCACGTCGCAAAAAGGGCAGCACCGACCGTCCAAGTCGCAAAAAAGGCAGCACCGACCGTCCAAGTCACAAAAAGGGCAGAACCGACCGTCCAAGTCGCAAAATGGGCAGAACCGACCGTCCATGTCGCTAAAAGGGCAGCAACGACCGTCCAAGTCGCAAAAAATGCAGAACCGACCGTCCAAGTCGCAAAAAGGGCAGAACCGACCGTCCACGTCAGTAAAATGGCAGTATCGACCATCCACGTCGCTAAAAGGGCAGCACCGACCGTCCATGTCGCTAAAAGGGCAGCAACGACCGTCCAAGTCGCAAAAAGGGCAGAACCGACCGTCCAAGTCGCAAAAAGGGCAGAACCGACTGTCCACGTCGCTAAAATGGTAGTATCGACCGTCCACGTTGCTAAAAGGGCAGTACCGACCGTCCATGTCGCTAAAAGGGCAGCAACGACCGTCAAAGTCGCAAAAAGGGCAGAACCGACCGTCCAAGTCGCTAAAATGGCAGCACCGACCGTCCACGTCGCTAAAAGGGCAGCACCGACCGTCCACGTCGCTAAAATGGCAGCACCAACCGTCCACGTCGCTAAAAGGGCAGAACTGACCGTCCAAGTCGCAAAAAGGGCATAACCGACCGTCCAAGTCGCAAAAAGGGCAGAACCGACCGTCCAAGTCGCAAAAAGGGAAAAACCGACCGCCCAAGTCGCAAAAAGGGAAGCATTGACCGTCCATGTCGTAAAAAGGGCAGCGCAGGATTCCTGCAAAGCGGGAACCGGATTACTCCAGGCCAGGTAAACGTCTATCACGGACACTCCGTCTCGGAGACATGTCAAGCAACGACCGTCCATGTCGTAAAAAGGGCAGTGCCAGCTTCCCAAAAAGCGGGAACCAAATCAGGTCACCTCCAAGTAAAAGAAGATCCATCAATTTCATGCACACGACACACATATGTTGTGTGCATTTATTGATGGGGGGCAATTTGTTGGGGTAAAAATTTACACCCCGGTTGACCAAATCAAAATCAAAGTCAACCCCAAGCCAAGTGGGCCCATGCCCGGGTCGAGCCCAAACATGAAGAGGCCGGCCTCCCTCCATGCCAAGATAAAATTTTGTAATAAATAATTTTGTTGCATTTTATAGGCATAAAGCCAAATTTTTGTAAAGCCTATGGCTTATGTGTAAAAAGAAAAAGCACATGAGCCATGGGATAGGCAAAATGCTATTTTGTGAAGCCCAAGGGGCTATGTGTAAAGTGTATAGCCTATAAAGGCAAAGGATAATGAAAATATCACACAACCTTTTCTCTCTCCAAAAAAAAGTTTCAGATCTGAGATCCTTCTCCTTCTTCAAGGTTCCAAAACCTTCTTCTTTCTCTTGAATTAAATCAAGAGTTCTACTCTCCTTTTTATGAAACAAATTAGTTTTTCACCAAAAACCCATCAAGGGGAACTCAGATCTTCCATTAGATCTCAAAAAGGAGTGATTTTTAAAATCCCATGTCTCTTGATCTTCAAGATCCAGCTAACAGAGGAGGAAAAAGAAGAACCCCTCCCATTAACCCAAAAAAAAAACACACTCAGGAGTCCAACTCCTCTCTGATTTCTCTTCCGAGAAATTTTTTTTAGGCTAAAAGCCTATTTTCCCCACCGGCGCTCAAGCGCAGAGCGTCCGCGTGCCGACATGTGGCGCGCTTGCGCTCAAGCGCAAAGCGCCCACGTACCGACACGTGGCGCGCTTGCGCTCAAGCGCAAGTGCTCGAGCGCAAGTCGCCCCCGTGCCGACACTTGGCGCTCTTGCGCTCAAGAGCAAGCGCTCGAGCGCAAGTCGCCCCCATGCCGACACATGGCGCTCCAGGGCAAGCACTCGAGCGCAAGTCGCCTCGGTGCCGACACGTGGCGCGCTTGCGCTCCAGCGCGGGTGCTCGAGCGCAAGTCGTCCCCGTACCGATACGTGGCGCTCTTGCGTTCGCGCGTAAACGCTCGAGCGCAAGTCGCCCACGTGCCGACATGTGGTGCGCTTGCGTCCAAGCGCTCAGCGTCCGAGCGCAAAGCGCCCACATGCCGACACGTGGCGCGTTGCGCTCCAGCCCTCTGCGCTTGAGCGCAGAGCGCCCACGTGCCGACACGTGGCGCGCTTGCGCTCAAGCGCCTAGGCGCTGGCCCCACACATCCTTTGGATGTCTTTTCCCCCTTTATTTATATATACATGTATATCTATACATATGTATACATATGTACACATACACACACTCCGCGACACTCTCCCCCGCAAAAAATTTTTTGGGCCGGGGCGCTGCCTCGAACCCCGCAAGGGGGCTGCTAGCCCCCTTGACCCCCAGCCCGCTATCCGGATAGCGGGACCCCCGTAAAAACTCTGTGTGGTTCCCGATATATCAAAAAAACCCTTTTAAAACAAAACACGCGCACACCGCACATTGAGTTCGCATGGCCAGTTTAACCCGTTAATCGGAGGTTCCCTCGCCCCAAAGGCGAGGGGTAATTAACGGCAGCTTAGTCCGCTGCTGCCGGAGATTCGGATCTCCACAATCATTAAACCCCAGTGTATCCGAGGCAGGGGGAATCTGTAGTACGCCTGACAAGCGCGCGCGTATTCCCATCTCAATGGGGTGACGAAAAACACCCTACACCAGGTACATTGACACTATACTAAAGAGGTTTAGTATAGAAGAATCCAAGCATGGGAACCAACCCACGTTCTCTGGACTCACTCTCTCCAAAGAGATGTCATCCAAGACTGATTTGGAGAGAGCTCGCATGTAAGGGATACCCTATGCTTTGGCAATAGGCTCTATCATGTATGCGATGCTATGTTCCAGACCAGATGTAGCATACTCACTAAGTGTAGTGAGTCGGTATCAAGAAGATCCTGGAGAGAATCACTGGACAGCTGTGAAGAACATTCTCAAGTACTTGAGAAGAAATAAGGAGATGTTCTTGGTGTATGGTAACAGGGAACTCCAGGTGGAGCCCTTTACCGATTCAAGCTTCCAAAGTGATAAGGACGACTCTAATTCGCACTCGGGATTTGTCTTTACCCTTAATGGAGGGGCTGTGTGTTAGAAGAGTTCCAAACAGGATACCGTTGCAGACTCGACGATGGAGACTGAATACATCGCTGCCAACGATGCTGCCAAAGAGGCTGTCTGGATAAAGAAGTTCATTAGTGAACTTGGTGTGGTTCCGTCTATTGAGCATCCAATACCTTTGTATTGCGATAACAATGGAGCTGTGGCTTTGGCCAAGGAACCCAGGTCCCATCAAAAGTCCAGACATATTCTGAGGCGGTATCACCTGATCAGGGAGATAGTTGATCACTGGGAGATTGAGGTCAGGAGAGTAGATACGAAGGACAACACTGCGGATCCACTCACGAAGGCCATTCCCCAGATACAGTTTGAGAGATTATTCAGGATGCTAGGTATGAGATACTACAACAGCTGGCCTTAGTGCAAGTGGGAGATTGTTAGTTATGTATATGCCCTAGAGGCCATTGTTGTACATATGATGTATATTATAATGGATGCTTGGATATATATAGAGAGGACTTTCTTGCTCGTCATGATAGTATGCTATTTGGTTTCACTTTATCTTAACATGTTGACTTGTATATGTTTACTGTCTTACTCTCATATGTTGATAAAGCCCTAAGGATCTGTACTCGACTACTGGGACTATGATGAGATCATACTAGTGGGGCCATGGTAGTCGATGAGTACATCCTATAACTGTTCCTAGTCGAGGGTATATCGAGACAGGGCATCGATACACCGGAGTAGACTAGCATATACGCATCTTGACCCATATGATGGGCGATGGATGATCCCATATCCATCGGTGATTTGACATCAAGGATGGTGTACGGGTGCTCAGTGGAGACTGGGTACACTGGACGGACTCGCCGAGAACTCCCAGATGGTGATATACCACACGTCAGATGGCAGTTCTCCGGTGACACTGGTACAGGGTAGTCTGTAGACCCGAGATCGTTATAGAGTCTTGTGTGATTCCTACTGTGCTTTGATTTCCACCTTACCACGTCCAAGAGGGCGTGCAAAATGGTAGCTTTTGGGTGCAGTCCCGAATCATATGGAGGAAATGAGCGATAGGAGGGGATTCGTCTCTCCCGGTATAGGGAGTTGATGTTGTGCTGTGTTCGATTGGCTATTACTGGAAGTCCCTGACCAGGGCTGATATAGAGATTTACTTGTAAGTGTTCCCAGTAGTTTCTTAACCTGTTATGAGCCTCACATAGACACGACTTATCGGTTACTGGGATCTGACGTATACCACCCCTAGACTAGATATGCAACATATCAGACGAAGAGACCGGACTGTACGGGAGTGTTACTGATTGGATTCACAGGAGAATGTACAGGCTAGCTTGTTGATCTTCTGATCGCTCAATACCTTAGTGGCTGTTATGTTTAGCTGACCGCTTGCAGCTTGTGGGTGTTTGATATGATCATCTCCTGCTACCGGCGTATTGACGATTCTTTAGAGTCCTACACAGAGGTTTCTTGACTCAGGCAAAACGGAGTAGGGGCACATATATGATATGTGCACGACCGAGGATAATGCGATATGAGATACCTGATTGACAAAATTTTCTGCGTGTTCTAGTTTAATTACCGCAATCAGGACGGTTTCGCTTTGTAGCTAGCCGGATGAGTACGGGTCGATCTACAGAGAGATGGGAGTCTGTTTTTTTTATGTTTGATTGACAAAATTTTCTGCGTGTTCTAGTTTAATTACCGTAATCAGGACAGTTTCTCTTTGTAGTTAGCCGGATGAGTACGGGTCGATCCACAGAGAGATGGGAGTCTTTTTCTTTATGTTTTAACAAGTTAAGTCCAAATGTGTCCAAGTTTGTTTAAGATTACCTAATTAGAAATGAATGATAAGAGAACTTGTTAGGGTTAGGATTTGGTTAATTTGAGTTAGGAGCTCGCTCACTTAATTCTTTTTCCACTCTTAATATCGATGTTACGGTAATCGGCAACAATGGGGATTAGCACGACTAAGAAGGAAACTTTTGAGTATAAGCTAGGTTTTCCAACACTTAGTTTTCCTCTCTTTGGTCCTTGTCCATCCGTTCTTGGCTCTTAGTCGTAACCTCAGGTTGATTCAACCACAGCCGGTCTTACTAGGGTATCACCGCTATTATAAAGAATAAGGTGTCGTAGGGAGCGGATTATGGTTCAATTAATGGGAGATCGAATCAAGATGTTGGGCAAAGAAAAGAGTGAAGGAGATTTCCTTCTCTCAAACATTCTTTTTCCTACCTTAAAAAGTGAGAAATTACTCACCCATAGATAAATAAAATGAAACAAAGAAAGAAAGATAATAAGAATTGAGGTAGAAAATTATAACAAGCTATTTGGGATCTCACTTAGGCAAGGATCACACTAAGTATCATGGTTGTAAGGATAAAAGAAAATAGAAGGGAACAATAACCAAATAACAACAACTACTTTTAACAATGGAAATTACAAGCAAAATAAAAGAACTAAATTACAAAACATGCATGTAGGAAAAGAATACTTCTTTCATTCATCAACACTCATAAAGCTCACTACAAATTTTAATGGAGGAAGATGAAGAACATACAACTTTTATTGAAAACTAAACTAAAATCTAGTACAAGAATCCACCCTCTTGGCTCTGGCTCGAACTGGGCTATTTATAGGCATGTTTCTGAAACAATAGGAATAAAATATAAGCCCAAATATAATTACAGAAACAACCCCAAAAGTTCATCAGAAGAGGACACGTTGCAACCGCGTTTCCACGGCCATAGTGGGCATTTAGCCGCGGAAACGCAGTTGGTTGGTGGCCAAACTCTGTCGTTTTTCTGTCTTTTGTCCTGTACTTATTTTTCCACGTGTTTGAAAACTTTAAACTGCAACAAGTCTTCCAGAAAATCTTCAGATTTCATAGTCCAAGATTGCTTCATTTTTCCTCTCCTTTGACTTCTATTTCCCTTAGGCCCCGCGCTTGATTTAGTCACAAATGACGACTATTTTCGTCCCATCTTTTGAACTGGTACTGGACAGATACAGGAACCCAGATTTTATCTGTTTATGACAGATGTTCTGATTTTCTCATAACTGTGGAGATTTTGTCGGATTTGTCTTCTTTTGGACTGGAAACCTGTAATCTGTAAACATGCAGCAAATACGGATTAAAAGCACCTATCTATATGCAATGAGATCAAGAATGGGCGGTATAAATATACAAAATTCTGATATGAACAAATATCCCCAAACTTATCTTTTGCTCGTCCCGAGCAAAGCCATTTTATTCACAAAAAGTCCTAACCTCACTTTCGCAGGGAACGTGATTGCACTGAGCACGTGCAACAAGCCGTTAAACCTCTAGGTGTCCCTAGTAGGAGGAGTGTTGTCTCCCGAGGGTTTTCAGCGGATTACACCCACAAAATCCGATCAAATTGGTCGTCGACTCTAATCCTACATTTAAGCATTCTAGCAAGAAACTCTATTATCATTAACTTAGAAATCATTAACCCGTATTCTTCACACTTCCTTTTTATTTAACTTAAGATCCTATACGTCTAACCATTTTACAAAGCTTTCAGCATCTCTTGAATTTTCCTTCTTAAGTGCAATCTCAAATCCGAAATTTTTATCAACTCTACTGAAGAAATAAACCCTATTTTTCATTCCTATCACTCCTCCAAACTCTGATTATACACCCCTACGTGTGTATAATTATCACCCCTACACTTGGAAATTCAGTTCAAGCTATAATACCCTTGCCTTATTACCTAGCACTACTTCTTATCATTAATGATGGAAGTTTTTGCTCATGCATCTTTCATGCGACTATTAATACTTCTTGAGGCACTAACATCCGATTACTAAATGTGTGAGCTTTAAAGCGTAAATAGCAGTTTCCAGGTCTTGTATTTTATTTATTTTTCTTCTTTTTTTTCTTTATTTTTCTTTTTCAAGACTGGATATATTTTTCAATGGTGTTCTTTTGGTGTTTAGCTTTAAATACCGTTTTTTCTTCTTTCATACTAGGCTTTCAGGCAATAGTATTTCTAGGTATCCTCTACTATTCCAGGTTTCAAGGTGGTGTATGTGCGATTTGTAGGGTATATATTTTCAGAAATTTGGACTTAAGATTCAGAATTATTTTTCAGACTTACTCTTCAAATAGAGCTTCAATACTATTCCCTCATTCTGACTTAGCCTAAGAATTGAACTCAAAATTTGCTTATTTCTAAATAAACCGCTGGGACGTATATTTTCTACAGTTAGACTTCAAGGAAGGTTATTTTTAGGGTTTTTTTCATTAACTAAGTTTAAGATCTAGTTGTTTCAAATTAGTCAACTGTCATATCGAACTAGAGTCAAGAATGGCCAAAATTATTTTTTTTAATTTTTCTTTTACAATTTTTTTGTTGTTTTTATTTTTTAAGATTTATTTTTAATTATAAAAATGCAATGCAAAAAAAACAAAAATGCGATGCAAAATTTAAACATGCAAAATAGAAACAAATATTTACATAAAAGATAAATAAAAAGTGCAGATGCAATGCAAGGATAACTATTTACAATCCAATTCCACCTCCAAACTTATTGATAGCAGTGTCCTCACTGCTCCCTACGGCGTCTACTAGACGCTGCCTCGCTTGTCCCTGCTTCACTTCTCTCTGCCCTTCTTCCCCTCGATCGTGATCTTGATCTTTCCTCTCTTGCCAAAAGGTGGCCATTCCGTGTTCCAGGTTCGTTAGACGCTGATCAAAGTTCGTCATCATCCCAATTACTCTTTCAACCCTCCTATGTGTCCGTCAAATTAGGCGCGCTTGTGCAGCGGGGGTGAGCTCTTCATCGCTCGAGCTTCGTGTCCTGGCCATCACATTCTCGGATGGCTCGGTGCGCGACCTTATATCGTGGAGTCGAGTATAGGATGTGGAGACACCCTCAAGAAGGGGTCGAATGGGAACCCCGTCTTGCATATGACATCCAAACTCATTAACAAGGAAGAAATGGCGACACAGTTGTGTTACCAACATCGGGTATGGATAATTGGCCGCCCTTTTGCCGGCGCCAATCGACTGAAGTAACACAGTGCACATATCATAACTTGGGTTTCTCGTCATTAACGTTTGCACGATGTGTAGTGAAGGTGTGAAAAACGTCGTATTGTGCGAACTACCAAATATGTTATTTTATGCCCATCGGCACACGGTCAACACATTCGCATACAGTGTACGTGCCTGAATCCCTTTTCTAGGCTCCTTATAACAATCGTTGCCCATTAATGGCTTGTAATCCTCAAATTGGGGGGTTGGTCATGAGCGGGTATACGGGGTATCAATATGACTTCATGAATGAAGTCTCTGTCTATTATAATCTCCCGATCACCCCAAAGTAAGCGAAGAAACCCATATTTTTCAAAGCAACCTTCCTGCATACTATCAAAGAACCGACCAACGAGATCCGGAAGCGTGAATGCATTCGGATGGTTATACAAGAGATAATTCCATCTACGTTTCCGGATTTCGTCGCCAAAATAGCTACCATACGTGTTATAGGTGAATAATTGTGAGAAGTCTCTTTCAAATTGGAAATGTGGAGCCATAAACATAAAATAAGAATTCCACAGATCTGAAAAGAGGTAGAAAGTAAATCAAACCTCCTCTGGAAAAATCCAGAGGGCAAGTCGACTGGTCTGCGGCGCTTCCGCGGTTGGAGGGCTCTCGGGCGGTGGTTCCGCGGCTGGAGGAGGTGATCGGAGGCTGCGTTTCTGGAGGCGGCTAGGGTTTGCTGTTGGGTTTTTGTTTTTGAGGCAGAAGTATTCTGAAATGGGTTTTGTGGGTTGAATATTTACAAAAAAAATTATTTTTAATTATTTTTTATTTTTTATTTTTTTTCTTGTTTATTTATGTTATTGTATTAACACAGGTGGAATTATACCAGGCACACACAAAAAACAAAATTGTATATACATACCCCCAAACTTAGTGGAAACAGTGTTTCCACTGTTTTTGCCTGGATAACCGAAGTTTGGGTGTAGGGGGAGGAAGATTAGTGGATGTAAACCGGCTCCTGCAACAGCAGGAGCTTCTCTGATGGGTCTGCGGTGTGGAAAGGTTTCAACCTGTGTCCGTTCACTTTGAATAGTGAACCGTCCTCTAGAATTTCCAAATCCAAGGCACCGTACAGATATACAGTCCACACGAAGAATGGTCCTTTCCAACGGGATCTGAGCTTCCCGGGATGGAAATGTAGTCTGGTGTCGTAAAGAAGTACCTGTTGACCAGGTGTGAAAGTTTTACGCATAAGGTGTTTATCGTGAAACAACTTCGTTCGGTTCGTGATGACAACCATGTTCTCATAAGCTTCATCCCGAAGCACGTTCAACTCGTTTAGCTGCAGCTTCCGATGGCTGCCCACATCTTCAAGGGTCAAGTTCAGCTCTTTGATCGCCCAAAATGCGCGATGCTCGATTTCCACTGGAAGGTGGCAAGCCTTTCTGTAAACAAGCCGATAAGGAGACATGCCAACATCGGTCATATAAGCAGTTCGAAATGCCCAAAGGGCATCGGTGAGTTTCAAAGACCAGTCCTTACGGTTCTTAGAAACCGTTTTCTCCAAAATCTGTTTGATTTGCCGATTAGACACTTCAGCTTGCCCAATTGTTTGGGGGCGGTAGGACGTGGATAGCTTATGATTAATGGAGTATTTCCGCATCAAGGCCTCGAAAGTCCTATTACAGAAATGCGTTCCATTGTCACTAATGATCGCGCGGGGGTGTCCAAACCGGGAAAAGATGTTTTCTTTAAGGAATTTAACGACAACCTTGTTGTCGTTAGTCCGGCTTGGTACGGCCTCAACCCATTTAGAGACATAATCAACAGCCAGAAGAATGTACAGGTTCCTAAAAGAGCTAGGAAACGACCCCATGAAATTAATACCCCAAACATCAAAAATCTTGACAACCAAGATTGGTTGTAGCGGCATCTCGTTCCACCTGGATATCCGCCCTAAGTGTTGGCACCGGGAGCAAGTCTTGCAGTAGTCATGAGCATCTTTGAAGAGTTGTGGCCAGTAGAAGCCACACTGCAAGATTTTCTCAACTGTCTTTCTTGGGCCAAAATGCCCGCCACACGCTTTGTCACGACCCGAAAGTACGGAACGGGACCGGCACGTAGATTATAAACGTCTAGAGGCGCAACGTAACCTAAGTAAGCCGAAGCCCAGAAATCTAAACCATATAAAAGCAAAAGAAGTAAAAGAAAACATGAAGAAAACAAGTTTAAAAGCATCAGCAAATTTTCCCAAATATTTCGGCAGAGTCTCCTCTGTAAAAACTGGCCCCAAACGGGTACAACAAGTATAATATACATAAACAATAAAAATCATCACCAAACGGGAGCTAGCTCAACGCAACAGGCGGAAACAACCACAACAAGCACAATAATATACAACGCCAAAGGGCGAGGCTCAAAACTCAAAAGAAAACAAATCCACCAAATCAGAATAATACACGCGACTCTAAGGTCGAAATAAATAAATGGTCCAGTAATCTATCAAATAATACAGGTTTAGTTGATGGAGCTTTCTAGATACAAATGAAATAATAAAAATACAATGGCGGTTCAGATACAAATGAACCAACCTACCGTGCAAATCACCCGGAATGAAAATGTTGTGCCAGCAACTGCCAAGGGACCCTGTACATCAACCTGTAATAAAATTTGGCACAACGGGGGTGAGTTGCCAACTCGTGAGTAGAAGACATCTACGAAAAGAAATCGAATACACGACACTATCCTAGGTCATAATAATATACTAATATACTCCTAGTCATCAAGTAAGACAGGATAATAAGCTACGTGTAAATGAAAATACTCCATGCTCGTATCAGTGCCTCATATAGTACTATGTCATATGAATGAGTATGCATGCACCATGAATATAAAATGACCAATCCAGAAATCTAGGTATATCTGTATAAGAAATCTTTAACTTTTATCATAGTAAAATGTGTATAGAAATCTGAAATATCAACAATGAAATCCATGGAAATCCGTGTCAAGTATCGACACAAAGCATGTAAATCTCAAGTCTCAATACCTCATAATCGTAATGTCTCATAGTCTCAATATCTCGGGCTCCGTCAGTCCGGATCGGCCTATATCATCAAATCTCACGACAACGGTCGGTATCCTCCGGATATCCGCCGCGCCAGACATCACCGGTAGGTAGCCTTCCCCTGCCAGGCTCATCGTCTACAACTCGATCTTCTTGCCCCGGGGTACCATACCGGGCCCACCATGTACCTGAGACGGTTCATCCACTCCTCGAATCGGGTCTCGAAATCCAACAGAAAACATGAAATCTCATGGTGGACGACACATACATCACGAGAAAACCGCATCTTATGTTTTAAAAAAGAGAGAAGGAGAGAGAAAGAAGTTTTTATATATTTTTGCGGTATTCCCCAAAATCCAGAAATCTCATAGAAAACCAAAATCCCAAAATCATGAGTAAGTATATGATAAGTGTCGGCATATGCCCATAATACTGCATGATAACATCAAAATATGAATGCATGAAATGTCTAAGTAATCAATGGCATGTCTATACTAACCCCAGAGAGCAATCACGATATTACATCAATCTAGCTTTTAGCTGATTGCATCAATAAACGATAATATGATCTAAAGTGTACGTGACATAGCAATTACCGATGATAATGTGTGTGAGCCGACAAATAAGTGTGTGTGGAATATGCGCATCATCGGTAATGGTGTTAGTGTCCTAACAGGCAGAGTTTGATCTGATTATAGAAACATATGTATGAACATACAACATTATGATTACAGTATGAATGTAAAGACAGAAGTGCAATAACCACTCATTCGATATACAAATATAACTACAACTATATGTCTCGGGCCTAACTACTGTCCATCTAACCTCCTAAAGAACTAAACCTAAGAACTAGTCGATAAGAACAAAGGGTACACCTAAAGTCTGAGTTCATATCTCTAATAGTCGGCGATCCAGCCTCAATAGCGTCACGTACGTAGTACGGTTTCCTCGAAACAAGAGCGCGGATCAATCATCACATCTATGCCTCGTACGGTAAAATCTATCGTACAACACCCAATATCTGGGTACGGGTCAAGTATCACCTACGTGTCTCATCATTCGTATAATATCATCAACACATGTCATGATCAAGGTGATATACTGTAATCGCATACATCAATCATATATCATTGTCAGCATAAATATACACCGTTAATTTATCCTCAGAAATGTCATGTCACATATATCATATCTTGATCAAGTCACATATGTCAAGTCGTGATTAAGTCACGCCTATAAGATATCGAATATCAATCACAAGTTACGGTTCGGGTGCTATTTAAGAGTCCCATGTACGTCTATATCATCACCACCCTTTATTATCCATGTATACCTATTCATTATATCATCATTTTTTTAATGATCCGCTAACATCATAATACGACCGTATAGTCAAGAATCACGGCATCAAGCCCAGCTATACTGTATCATTCCCGTGTATCATATCACATCATTGTATCACATATACGTGTTGTATATATATATATATATATATACCTACACCTAGCCCTATATATATATATACACATGCACGTATACACCACGTCGAGTTTCAGTGTGCGTGTGTGTGTATCTACCAAAAACCTATGAATCTCTTCCAAGGTATTCATTCTCTGGTATGGTCTTCCTAAATCAGTCTAGTCCAGCCTAGGGTCATTACTATGGTCCTACTTATTAAAAATCTAGGGTCACATCTGGCTTCCTAATATCAATAAGTACCGTTCCAATTCTACGTGCGGGGGTGCTAAATGCCATCCACCCGATTTCCCCCCGTAGATATACATCTACTCACCTGGTCCATGTCTGCCGAAGACGGTGTCGCCATCCTCTTCTTCATCGCCCGCAGTCCACGTGAGGGGTACCTATACGCAAACATATATAGTATCATAAACTAAATCACAGACAAAAGTCAAAACGACACACAGAACACGCATAGGTTAAAACCTATGTCCCGTTCAAGCAAAAAAACCAAATATCGCTCGATATCGGCGTACAAACTCCGATTAATCGAGATAAACATCAAAAACCAACTCATAGTTTTAAAACTCATTACTTATAATATAAAACATTATTTAATTCATCGAAACCCTAAAATCCATCAAATCGCCCGATTTCGTAAAACCCGAAAATGCCAATTTACCGTTTTTTCTTCAGAACTTGACATTTAATGAAACCAATGGTCATGATACTCATTAAATAGCATTACTAGACTATACAACCCATTACTATATTTTTATTACACAAATTTGTATTAATTTGAAATTTCTAGTTTACAACCTTTAGCAATTTTCAACATCTTACAAGCAAAATGTCACAATATCACAACAAACTTGATTTTGCATGAATTAATGTATTAAACTACAATTTATAATGATAATGATATAATGAAACAATAATTTATATTTTAAATTTCATTTATTTAAGAATTTCCAAAAACTAGTTAGTAAAAATAGCATTTTATTAGTATTTTTCAATTATCAAAAGAAACTAGTGACCAAACTAAGTTTTTCATTCCATAAAAATGTCAATATTCTCATTAAAACAACAATATAATGTTACAAATATTAATTGGAATTTATCTTACCAATATATATAATATATAGAAATCTAGTTTGCAAAAATGTTTAAATTGAACAATTTTACATCAACAATTTACAATATATCAACCATGCATTATTTTCCATTTCTAAAAGTGTCAAACTAGTTATTACAACCCTAATTAATTAATAAAACCACAACTTGAATTTAAAAACCCTAACTTGAATTTTAAAATTTGCAAATAGATTTAATTTAATAAATCTAATTATGCTTAAAAGAAACATCTAATAAAATAAATCAAAAGAAAAAGATTTATACCTCCACAACATAAAATCCAAACATGAAAATGAGCCTCCAAAATGAGTGCTTTCCATCTCCAAAATCCATGCAAAGAAGAGCAAAGAATAGAGGGTATGAATTTATTAGGATTTTGTGGATTTTTAATTGAATTTTTGATGAATTTTGGTGGATTTTTGCAACAAAATCAAATGAGAAAAATGGCGGGCCGCCAAGGGGATGAGGCTGGCCAAAAATTAGGAGGTGAGGGAGAGAAAGAAAAGAGTGAAGAATGATGTAGAAACTTCTACCAAAATATCACCTCTTTATGTTTTTTCAACATTTTCTTTAATTTCTTTCATTTCTAATGTAAATAAACCAAAGAAATGTCTAGAATCATGGAAAAATTTGTAAATAAATTTTGCATGATACACACTAGATTCTAATATGCAATGGTTCATTTTTGCAAATTAAACCCCTTCAAATTTGAAATTTACACTAATTTAGTGCATAAATAAAGCTTATGTTAATATTTAAAATAATTAATTTAGGAAAAATATTTAATTAAACTAAAAATTTATAAGTGACTAAATAAACACTATTTACTAGTAATAACATAATTAAAATAGGTATTTCTAAATTTATAGTGACAAATAATTATGGTTTAGTTTTACGAAAAATACGTTGTTCTTTACCGAAAATCATAAAATTCACTTAAACGATTTTATTTATTTAATTTTTTTTAAAACGTTACAATCTTCCCCCCTTTAAGAAATTCGGTCCCCGAATTTAAATCAGAACTCCCCTTCCAAATACTAAAACATTTAGCAAAACACTCAAATCGTCGGGGCTCCGAAATCATCAATACATAACTAAAATCAACTCCGTCAAGCATAACGCAATCATCGGAGTTATGGCGAGAATAAAATATCAAAACCCAATATGAAAACCATCATAATATACATCAATCTATAACTTTTATATAGTGCGCATCATAGTAAAACCGTCCAAATATCTGGATAAACAAATATGCAAAAACCCCTTTTGAAAATCGCCGTGTGATGCACGTGTCACGGCATAAGTAGCGGACGTTTATTTTAAAAAATAGCTATATATATATCTTTTATTTTACATACACGTCCTGCCTGGTTGCTAAATCAATAGTAATGATTATAAAAACATACTGATCAAACTGAAATCAATCCCAATCACATTATAAAAATATCAAGTACGTCCGGTGCGCACTGAAATCGAAACCAAATACAGATGCCACAAATTCACACAAAAACAAAACTGAGTGCAACAGGTGTGCACCAAAACATCTGTCAAGTGCAACGGGCGTGCACGACTTTAATATCAGGTGCATCTAATCTGCACAAAACCCCGATTTAGTGCATCTGGTGTGCACAAAATCGCATCAAGTGCACCGAATGTGCGCAAGAATCTCAATCAGGTGCACATGGTGCACGAAAACATACACCGAATATCAAAATCAAAATCACAATACGAAAATGCATGAAAACTAGGTCGAAGCATATGTCAAAATCATGTGTAACCAATATGCACGAAATCAAATCAAAAATCTCAAAATGTATAAAACCAAATCGAGTGCACTGGGTGTGTACTAAACAACATCAATACCACTGATATATGAAACACAAATAGAATGTAATGAAGGTATACATAAGAAATACCAATCGTAGAACAAAGTCCTCAAAATATCAAAATCCAATCACGAAAATATGAAATTCAAATCACCAAATCACAATCCTAAACACTATCGTCAATGTGCGCTTCTTTCCTCTGATGTCGATTGCTTCGAACTCGTCTCTTCGTAGCTGTGATGACTGCGCTATCAACGGTAATACTCATATCTAGAGTCTCCCACGTAGTCGATCCCTTCACCTGATATCCGGACTACATTAAACTTTTCGATCGAACCATCAAAATCGCATAATTCCCCGAGAGCTCAACACTCAAGTACAGCTTAAAAATATCCGCTACATACCCCAGCATCGATGGTCCAGTAGTAGAAGGGCAAACCCAAGCCTCACTAATGGCACCGCGGAACTGCCGTAATCCCTAAGGTTCAAGGGCGTTCTCGTGGTTATTATGTCGAGTTAGGATTTCATTCTTCTAGAGGGTCCATCGAAATACCTGCATGTTCTTCCGAATACCTTAAACTTGGGAAAAATGGTTTTCTGATAATCGTTCGAACCCTTTAACTTCGTCTGGACGGCATATGAATACCCTTCGTCCGCACGCTAAGCAATTCTTCAATCCTCAAGAATAACCAATACCCTAATGGTTATCGCATTCGAGCCGCAGCTCCCTCTGCCCCTGCGCCCGTGGTAACAGATACCACCCTCCGATATCGACGAAGATAGATCAAAGGAACGAATGAAATACGGTGCAAAGAAATGTACATCCTAAGGCTCCTTAAGCAGAGTAGCGTATCGTAAGTATGCCGCGGACCATACCCACGGTACGTTACTCTACCTAAATCGCCTACTCCATCAACCAAGGGTCACCTAGACTTATACAAGGTTAAACCTAGCGCTCTGATACCAACTTTGTCACGACCCGAAAGTACGGAACGTGACCAGCACTTAGATTACGAAACGTCTAGAGGCGCAACGTAACCTAAGTAAGCCGAAGCCCAGAAATCTAAACCATATAAAAGCAAAAGAAGTAAAAGAAAACATGAAGAAAATAAGTTTCAAAGCATCAGCAAATTTTCCCAAAAATTTCGGCAGAGTCTCCTCTGTAAAAACTGGCCCCAAACGGGTACAACAAGTATAATATACATAAACAATAAAAAGCATCCCCAAACGGGAGCTAGCTCAACGCCAACAGGCGGAAACAACCACAACAAGCACAATAATATACAACGCCAAAGGGCGAGGCTCAAAACTCAAAAGAAAACAAATCCACCAAATCAGAATAATACACGCGACTCTAAGGTCGAAATAAATAAATGGTCCAGTAATCTATCAAATAATACAAGTTTAGTTGATGGAGCTTTCTAGATACAAATGAAATAATAAAAATACAACGGCGGTTCAGATACAAATGAACCAACCTACCGTGCAAATCACCCGGAATGAAAATGTTGTGCCAGCAACTGCCAAGGGACCCTGTACATCAACCTGTAATAAAATTTGGCACAACGGGGGTGAGTTGTCAACTCGTGAGTAGAAGAAATCTACGAAAAGAAATCGAATGCACGACACTATCCTAGGTCATAATAATATACTAATATACTCCTAGTCATCAAGTAAGACAGGATAATAAGCTACGTGTAAATGAAAATACTCCGTGCTCGTGTCAGTGCCTCATATAGTACTTTGTCATATGAATGAGTATGCATGCACCATGAATGTAAAATGACCAATCTTGAAATCTAGGTATATCTGTATAAGAAATCTTTAACTTTTATCATAGTAAAATGTGTATAGAAATCTAAAATATCAACAATGAAATCCATGGAAATCCGTGTCAAGTATCGACACAAAGCATATAAATCTCAAGTCTCAATACCTCATAATCGTAATGTCTCATAGTCTCAATATCTCGGGCTCCGTCAGTCCGGATCGGCCCATATCATCAAATCTCACGACAACGGTCGGTATCCTCCGATATCCGCCGCGCCAGACATCACCGGTAGGTGGCCTTCCCCTGCCAGGCTCATCGTCTACAACTCGATCTTCTTGCCCCGGGGTACCATACCGGGCCCACCAGTACCCGAGACGGTTCATCCACTCCTCGAATCGGGTCTCGAAATCCAACAGAAAACATGAAATCTCATGGTGGACGACACATACATCACGAGAAAACCGCATCTTATGTTTTAAAAAAGAGAGGAGGAGAGAGAAAGAAGTTTTTATATATTTTTGCGGTTTTCCCCAAAATCCAGAAATCTCATAGAAAACCAAAATCCCAAAATCATGAGTAAGTATACGATAAGTGTCGGCATATGCCCATAATACTGCATGATAACATGGAAATATGAATCCATGAAATGTCTAAGTAATCAATGCCATGTCTATACTAACCCCAGAGAGCAATCACGATATTACATCAATCTAGCTGTTAGATGATTGCATCAATAAACGATAATATAATCTAAAGTGTACGTGACATAGCAATTACCGATGATAATGTGTGTGAGCCGGCAAATAAGTGTGTGTGGAATATGCGCATCATCGGTAATGGTGTTAGTGTCCTAACAGGCAGAGTTTGATCTGATTATAGAAACATATGTATGAACATGCAACATTATGATTACAGTATGAATGTAAAGACAGAAGTGCAATAACCACTCATTCGATATACAAGTATAACTACAACTATATGTCTCGGGCCTAACTAGTGTCCATCTAACCTCCTAAAGAACTAAACCAAAGAACTAGTCGATAAGAACTAAGGGTACACCTAAAGTCTGAGTCCATATCTCTAATAGTCGGCGATCCAGCCTCAATAGCGTCACGTACGTAGTACGGTTTCCTCAAAACAAGAGTGCGGATCAATCATCACATCTATGCCTCGTACGGTAAAATCTATCGTACAACATCCCAATATCGGGGTACGGGTCAAGTATCACCTACGTGTCTCATCATTCGTATAATATCATCAACACATGTCATGATCAAGGTGATATACTATATCGCATACATCAATCATATATCATTGTCAGCATAAATATACACCGTTAATTTATCCTCAGAAATGTCATGTCACATATATCATATCTTGATCAAGTCACATATGTCAAGTCGTGATTAAGTCACGCCTATAAGATAACGAATATCAATCACATGTTACGGTTCGGGTGCTATTTTAGAGTCTCATGTACCTCTATATCATCACCACCCTTTATTATCCATGTATACCTATTCATTATATCATCATTTTTTTTAATGATCCGCTAACATCATAATACGACCGTATAGTCAAGAATCACGGCATCAAGCCCAGCTATACTGTATCATTCCCGTGTATCATATCACATCATTGTATCCCATATACGTGTTGTATATATATATATATATATATATATACCTACACCTAGCTCTATATATATATATATATACACATACACGTATACACCACGTTGAGTTTCACTGTGCGTGTGTGTGTATCTACCTGAAACCTACGAATCTCTTCCAAGGTATTCATCCTCTGGTATGGTCTTCCTAAATCAGTCTAGTCCAGCCTAGGGTCATTACTATGGTCCTACTTATTAAAAATCTAGGATCGCATCTGTCTTCCTAATGTCAATAAGTACCGTTCCTATTCTACGTGCGGGGGTGCTAAACGCCATCCACCCGATTTCCCCCCGTAGATATACATCTACTCACCTGGTCCATGTCTGCCGAAGACGGTGTCGCCATCCTCTTCTTCATCGCCCGCAGTCCACGTGAGGGATACCTATACGCAAACATATATAGTATCATAAACTAAATCACAGATAAAAGTCAAAACGACACACGGAACGTGCATAGGTTAAAACCTATGTCCCGTTCACGCAAAAGAACCAAATATCGCTCGATATCGGCGTACAAACTCCGATTAATCGAGATAAACATCAACAACCAACTCATAGTTTTAAAACTCATTACTTATAATATAAAACATTATTTAATTCATCGAAACCCTAAAATCCATCAAATCGCCCGATTTCGTAAAACCCGAAAATGCCAATTTACCGTTTTTTCTTCAGAACTTGACATTTAATGAAACCAATGGTCATGATACTCATTAAATAGCATAACTAGACTATACAACCCATTACTATATTTTTATTACACAAATTTGTATTAATTTGAAATTTCTAGTTTACAACCTTTAGCAATTTTCAACATCTTACAAGCAAAATGTCACAATATCACAACAAACTTGATTTTGCATGAATTAATGTATTAAACTACAATTTATAATGATAATGATATAATGAAACCATAATTTATATTTTAAATTTCATTTATTTAAGAATTTCCAAAAACTAGTTAGCAAAAATAGCATTTTATTAGTATTTTTCAATTATTAAAAGAAACTAGTGACCAAACTAAGTTTTTCATTCCATAAACATGTCAATATTCTCATTAAAACAACAATATAATGTTACAAATATTAATTGGAATTTATCTCAGCACTATATGTAATATATAGAAATCTAGTTTGCAAAAATGTTTAAATTGAACAATTTTACATCAACAATTTACAATATATCAACCATGCATGATTTTCCATTTCTAAAAGTGTCAAACTAGTTATTACAACCCTAATTAATTAATAAAACCACAATTTTAATTTACAAACCCTAACTTGAATTTTAAAATTTGCAAATAGATTTAATTTAATAAATCTAATTATGCTTAAAAGAAACATCTAATAAAATAAATCAAAAGAAAAAGATTTATACCTCCACAACAAAAAATCCAAACATGAAAATGAGCCTCCAAAATGAGTGCTTTAAATCTCCAAAATCCATGGAAAGAAGAGCAAAGAATAGAGGGTATGAATTTATTAGGATTTTATGGATTTTTAATTGAATTTTTGATGAATTTTGGTGGATTTTTGCAACAAAATCAAATGAGAAAAATGGGGGGCTGCCAAGGGGATGAGGCCGGCCAAAAATTAGGAGGTGAGGGAGAGAAAGAAAAGTGTGAAGAATGATGTAGAAACTTCCACCAAAATATCACCTCTTTATGTCTTTTCAACATTTTCTTTAATTTCTTTAATTTCTAATGTAAATAAACCAAAGAAATGTCTAGAATCATGAAAAAATTTGTAAATAAATTTTGCGTGATACACACTAGATTCTAATATGCAATGGTTCATTTTTGCAAATTAAACCCCTTCAAATTTGAAATTTTCACTAATTTAGTGCATAAATAAAGCTTATGTTAATATTTAAAATAATTAATTTAGGAAAAATATTTAATTAAACAAAAAATTTATAAGTGACTAAATAAACACCATTTACTAGTAATAACATAACTAAAATAGGTATTTTTAAATTTATAGTGACAAATAATTACGGTTTAGTTTTACGAAAAATACGGTTTTCTTTACCGAAAATCATAAAATTCACTTAAACGATTTTATTTATTTAATTATTTTTAAAATGTTACACGCTTGATCATGGCAAAATAATAGCACACTCTTGAATTCATCATCAGGAACGCACCGACGAATAATCTGGTCGGGGCAATATTTGAACAGCTAGGGTTCGTCCCAGTAAAAGTGTTTTACTTGGGATAAGAATCGAAGTCTGTCCTGATTGGACCATTCATCCGGTAGTAATCCTGTTGACAAATAATTCACAATATCGGCAAACCAGGGTTCGCTCGATACTGTTAAGAGTTGTTCATCTGGAAAAACATCGTTGATCGGAATTTGAAGCGACGGCGAAGAAGGAAGTCGCGAGAGATGGTCGGCGACTACGTTTTCACATCCTCTTTTGTCCTTGATGACAAGGTCAAACTCTTGAAGCAAGAGGATCCAACGTATCAGCCGAGATTTTGCATCCTTCTTTGCAAAAAGATGGTGAAGAGCTGAATGGTCCGTGTAGACGATGACTGGAGAGCCGATCAAGTAAGGCCTGAAGTTTTCTAAAGCAAACACAACAGCCAAGAATTCCTTCTCGGTTGTTGTGTAGTTCAATTGGGCATCGTTCAGTGTTCGGCTAGCATAATAGATTACGTGCGGCATCATAACGATATGCTGTCTAAGGACAGCACCGATGGCAAAGTCGGATGCATCGCATATAATCTCAAATGGATACGTCCGGTCAGGAGACGAAAGAACGGGAGCAGAAGTGAGTGAGCTTTTTAATGACTCGAATGCAGTCATACAGCTCAAGTTGAAGTCGAATGTCGTGTCCTTGGCCAGTAAAAGAGTCGAGGGCTTAGCAATCTTGCTAAAGTCCTTGATGAACCGTCTATAGAAACCGGCATGGCCAAGGAAGGCTTAGATGTCTCTGACGCATCTGGGAGTAGGGAGATTGGAAATGACCTCAATCTTCGCTTTGTCAACCTCTATGCCATTTTGCGAAATGATATGTCCTAGGACAATACCTTCGCGTACCATGAAGTGGCACTTCTCCCAGTTCAAAGTGAGGTTCTTATCCTTACACCGAGTAAGGACAGTGTCAAGATGCAGCAAACACTCATCAAAGGAATCGCCGAAAATGGAGAAATCGTCCACGAAGATCTCCAAGGAATTTTCCACCATGTCTGAGAAGATTCCCATCATACACCGCTGGAAAGTAGTGGGTGCATTGCATAACCCAAAGGGCATGCGACGATATGCAAAAGTGCCGAAAGGACAGGCGAATGTGGTCTTGTCCTGGTCTTTTTCGGTGATTGGAATCTGATTATAGCCGGAGTAGCCATCCAGAAAGCAGTAGTACTCATGTCCAGCCAATCATTCAAGCATTTGGTCAATGAAAGGTAGTGGAAAGTGGTCTTTTCGCGTTGCGGCGTTGAGTTTTCTGTAATTGATGCATACTCGCTACCCAGTCTGGGTGCGAGTAGGGATTAACTTGTTCGCCTCGTTGGTTATGACCGTTATGCCCGCATTTTTGGGGACAACATGAATGGGGCTAACCCACTAGCTATCAGAGATAGGGTAAATGATACCACTATCTAGACACTTAACAATCTCCTTTTTTACAGCCTCCTTCATGACTGGGTTGAGTCGCCTTTGTGGATCCCTGGCTGGTTTGGCATCATCCATCAGATGAATGTGATGTTCAACGATTAATGCAATAATCCTCTTGATGTCCGCCATTGACCAGCCGAAAGCTTGCCTATTGCTGTGCAAGACTGTAAGAAAGGCTCTCTCTTCCTCTGGAGCTAGAGAAGCCGAGATGATAACAGGAAGGGTCTCATTTTCACCCAAGTAAGCGTACTTGAGGTGAGACGGCAATAACTTGAGCTCGAGCGTTGGCAGTGAAACGATTGAAGGCAATATTGGTGAAAAGGTCTCGAACTCAAAGGATTCCAACAGAGGTTCAAAACAAGTGTACGCGACCGAGTTGGATGGTTCAGCTAACTCATCCGGAAATTCAAAGGATTCAAACTCGGGTGGTGACTGGCAAAGATCGTTCGAGAAGGTGAAACACTCGTAATCACAGCCGGAAGCAGAAGCAGCAATAGGTTTGAAGAGGAACGCACTAGTGGCGTCAAGATTGCTGTGATCGAACAAAAACTCCACGAATTCACAGTCCTCTGAGGTGATCTCCTGGATCGAACAAACGTCTAGTATATGAGCATTAGGTTCAGAGGGCTAATTCCCGAACCTGAAAATGTTGAGTTCAATTGTCATGTTTCCAAAAGATAGGTTCATCGAACCATTTCGACAATTGATCACAGCATTAGAGGTTGCAAGGAATGGTCGTCCAAGTATCACCGGAATTTGGTTCCGGGGGTTAGCTACAGGCTGTGTGTCTAAAACAATGAAGTCAACGGGGAAGATGAAGTCCCCAACTTTAATCAACACATTCTCTAACTCACCCCTAGGATGGGTGATAGATCGGTCGGCCATTTGAAGACTACAGTGTGTGGGTTTTAGCTATCCGATACCGAGTTGTTCATATACTAAGTACGGAAGCAGGTTAACACTGGCACCAAGATCCAAAAGTGCGCGGTTGATGTTCTTATCCCCAATGGTGATTGAAATCGTAGGACAGCCAGGATCCTTCCGTTTTGAGGTAAAGATTGGGTAAGAGTATCACTCATGGCACTAGCTAAGAAAACTTTCTTGGGTACCTGAGATTTTCTCTTTTTCGTGCACAAGTCCTTCAAGATTTTTGCATAGGAAGGGACTTGTTGGACAGCATCTAAAAGGGGAATGTTGATGTTAACCTGCTTAAACAACTCCAGAATCTTCTCCATTTGTGGATTTTGTTTATTGGACCTCAATCGGTTTGGAAATGGAACGTTTTTGAAATTGGTTGAGTCTAATATTTGTAGAGGAGATTGTGGAGTTGGAACGGATCCCGGAGCCGGAGTTTTCGTGCAGTGAGATGTGGGTCCGTTCAAAGCAGAAGAAGAAGAGGAGGAGCCTTTTGAAGAATGAAGAATAGGCTCAGAAGATGAAGAAGAAGAAGAAGAAGAAGCGGCCGGGGTGTCATTATCCTCATTTGTTGTGCTGATGTTGTTGTTCAGCATTCTACCTGATCTCAATGTAGTCATGGCACTCACATTATGGTTCTGTTGTTCAAGAGCAACATGTACATTATGTGGGTGACCAGGATTCGGGAGCGGTTGAGACGGAAGCTTCCCTTTCTCTCGCTCGCTTAGAGCCGCATTCAGCTGTGCAATCTGGGCTTCAATAGTCTTGATGCTTTGCCCATGAGAAGCGGTGTGTTTCACCAGAGACTGAATAGAAGACTGGATATTGGCGGTGGATTGTGTCGATTGTTTAACCAACGCCTCCAGACTTCGTTCTAGCGAGGAAACCTTATCATTATTGGACGGAACAAAGTTGTTTTGAGGAAAGGAATTGTTGGGCGCAAAATTGTTCGTCATATTTTGAAAAGGTTGGGATTGGTAGGGCTGTTGATACTGTTGTTGTGCTTGTTGTTGAGGAGGCCCCTTTGAAAATTGTTCTGCCCTTGGAACTGATTTTGATTCTGGTCCCATGCGAAGTTAGGGTGGTTTCTCCATCCATGGTTGTACGTGGAAGAGTATGGATCATTTCTTGGTCTTTGCTGAAATGCAGCATTAACCTGATCATATCCTTGGGATGGTGGATTGTAAGGACACTCTTCGGTTAGGTTAGATGGATCGGAACAACAAGCACAAATTGTACGAAGGGGAAGAACAGGGGCAGGAGTAGGAGATGAAAATTTGCTTTCTATCCCTTCAAGTTTTTTCGTTATTGCAGCCATTTCGATATTCATTGCAATAGAGACATCGAGTTGGTGAATGCCTACCCTAGACTGACCAGTAGAAGTAGAGGAAGAAGAAGAAGTACTTGGTCTGGTGCTCTCCCATTGAAGCGTTTGTTCCGCAAGGTCGTCGAAGAATTGCCATGCTTCCTCGTCAGATTTGGATAGGAAGTGGCCTTGACAAATGGTTTCCAACAACTGCTTGGTTGTTGGATTCAGACCCTCGTATAAAGTTTGGCAAAGTTGCGATCTCTCAATACCGTGATGAGGGCACTGAACAAGAAGGTCTTTATATCGGTCAAAGCACTTCCAAAAAAGGTTCAGTCGGAAGTTGGGAAAATTGGTTGATTTCATTACGGATCCTCGCGGTTTTGTGATTTGGATAGAATTTCTTGAGAAACGTTTTCACAAACTCGTCCCAACTGGTTATGGAGTGGGAAGCGGTGCTATACAGCCACTTTTCAGCAAGATCGCACAAAGTGAACAGAATGACTCGTAGCCGTATAGCATCGTTTGACAGCTGGGTCGTTTTCATCATAGCACAAACATTCTGGAACTTGTTGATGAAGATATAGGCATCTTCAGATTCAAGCCCATGAAATTTCGGAAGCATGTTAATGAAGTGGAGCTTAATTTTGAAATTATCCGCATTGGCCGGTGGAAGGGAAAGACAGGTAGGGAGTGCAGCGCGAGTAGGATAGAATCGATCTTGGAGCGCAATTTGCTGTGGCACTTCAACAAGAGGTGGTCGCGGGTTATTCTCACCTAATGGAGGTGGAATTATTCCCGTAGGAGGTAAGGTGATGTTATGAGGAAATCCCGACATCTCGTTAGAAGAGTGTGGGGAAGGTGAAGGTGAAGGAGAAGATGTATGAACAGAACCGCGGTCAACGTCGGAGTTGGCCGACAAAGGTAAGGGTGAAAGAGGCGTGGAAGGAGTTTCGACGTCTGAGTCGATCGCGTAGTCGGTAGCGACTAACGTAACGCGGACTAGGCGGGCAAGTACTAGGTTTTCATTTTTTGATGTTTAAGTGTGAGAATTTGATATAAAAAGAAAGCATAAATACTACTCTATCATTCTCATCTAATCTAGCCAATTAGATTAGGGTGTTCACCTCATTAGAGTGAGAGAGCTTGAGTTATAGAATCTTCGAGGTAGATCATCGGAGAAAAGGAACACTACAAGATAGCATGGATCGTTCGAGTTGTGGAGCCTCTCTTGAGTCCGGGAGATCGTTGATCGCGGCGAAAGGACTTCTACTTGGAGCTTATGAGGCGAAGGAGCGGACTACAAAGGTTGTAATCCCTCACACTTAGTTGTAAAGATGTTAACTTGCATGTTTACCCCTAATAATCTAGCAAAGATCCCGGTTTTGGGTTGTTCGGCACGTCTAAATTTTTATTCTGGCATGGTTGATGCCTTATGAACCCTTGTAAGAGTGCGTAGGAACCCTACACTTGTTTCATAATGTTTTTGGGTGTCGATACTTTACATTCACCTTATATGAAACATACAGGATATGCGAGATATACTGATATTGGATATACAGGATATGTGAGATATACTGATATTGGATATACAGGATATGTGAGATATACTGATGTTGTACATACAGGATATATGAGATCTACATGATATGAGGGCCAGTTTAGGACTGATTTGTGGAAATTGGGAATTTGATTTCCTTGTTGGATGTTGGTCCTACCACGAGGTTAGGATTTCCGTGGGAATGACATGTTTTATTCCGTACTCCACATTTATTGTTTATGCACTGCTTCATGTATTATTTATACCGGATAGAGTACTTTCTATGACTGTTGCATTTACATACTATTATATGCATTGCTTCATGTATTATTTGTACCTGATAAAGTACCTTACATGATTATTGCATACAAATCGTCATATTATTGCTTCATGTATTTGTAGTACCTGCTAGTGTACCTTTCATGACTGATGCATTACATATGACCATTTACTGCTGATAATTTGCATATGTTAGATTCGCGATGTACGTGCATACTTACGATTACCTGCATATGTTATTTACAATTCACGAGTCGGCAACTCACCCCCATTGTGCCACAGTGTGTTGCAGGTGTTCCTCAGGATAGTCAGAGGCAGGGCTATTTTCATCCATCGTATCATCTTTTGCTACGGATACCGCTTCGCCTGACAGTGTGCAGTTTTGCTTAGGTAGGTCTTGTGATTTTCTGATGTTGCTTGTTGTATATTCGTTGTATCATGTACTCTCCATCTACCATTATATTGTATGACTTAGAGACTTGATGTGAGGACGATATTGTACATTATTTGTGACTTGGAGGTTTTTATGAAGTTTTATTTATACCGTCTCTTTTTTTGCTACAGCGTCGTATATCTGTTGTGGTAGTTGTTTTCTGCCGTTGGGCATGGATTTTTGCTCCTGTTTGGGATGCTTTTACTTATATTATGTTGTACCCATTTTGGGGGGCTTGTTTTACAAAGGTAGTGCTGTCAAAATTTTAAAGGAAATAAATTGGACTTTTAAAGAATTTGGGTTGAGATTTCAAAGGTTTTGAAAATGCTATTATTTCTTACTACTTTTGATGGTTTAGATTGCTGGGTTTTCGGCTTACTTAAATTGCGTTACGACTGTAGACGTTGCATAGTTTAAGGGCCATCGCGTGCCATTTTCGGGTTGTGAGAGTATCGTAAGTATGCCGCGGAACATACACACGGTACGTCACCCTCCTTAAGTCACGAAAGTTCGGGTCTAATACCCCCTCGACTAAGTCTACATTCCATATGTTCAAGTCTAGATTTCGTATATATACAAACGCCCTAGGCTCCGCATAGTCAAACATAGACTCGAACCAAGGTTAACCTAACGCTCTGATACCAACTTTGTCACGACCCGAAATGGCACGTGACTGGCACTTGAATCATATGAAGTCTATAGGACCCCATCAAATTCAAGTAAGCCAAAATCCTAGAAATCTAAAACCGTTTTATATAATAATTGAAGGAAAACTTGTTTTAAACCAAGTAGTTTTAATAGCATAAGCCGAATTATGCGTTTTAAAAACATCAAGTCTTTTCTGAAAATTTCGGCTGAGTTTCTTTTGTAAATACAGGCCCCAAAAGGTGTACAACAAGTATAATATATATATGATGAATAAAAGGCATCCCCAAGAAGGAGCTAGCTCTTCGTCAATCGACGGCCACAACCACGCAAGCAATATAATATACAACGCCGAAGGGTGAGGATCAAAACTTAAAAGGAAACTCAAAACATCAATGAAAAACCATAATAATACAACACGTGACTCTAAGGTCGAAAGAATATGCAACTCTGGTCATCTAAGTCTATAAAATATACATGTCTGGTTGATGGAGTTTTTCTAGACACAATAGAATATAAATAAAGTACAATGGTGGTCACGATACGAGTGAACCAACCTACCAAAGCAATCAACCAGAAAGAAGCAGTGTTCCAGCAAAGCCGTCAAGAAACCTATACGGCAATACATGGAAGAAACTGTGGCACAACGGAGGTGAGTTACCAACTCGTGAGTAGAAAACTTCAACGAGCAGAAATCGCATGTATGACTCAATCCTAGGTCATACGATCAATATATATCCTCAAAATAACAACCTGAACCATCTACACATAAGTGTAATATCAAGTGCTTGTATCAGTGCCTCAGATGGCAACATATCATATGTATGATGTTTGAATGCATCGAAATGAAAACAAAATACATCATGAAAGGAAAACTGTTTTCATAATATAGTGAGATTTCTGTATATAAAAAACGAGGTATCATCAACGAAATCAACATAAATCAGTGTCTAGCATCGAAACAAAATATATATCCAAATATCTAATATCTCGGGCTCCGGCTATCCAGACTGACCCATATCATGAAACCTCAAATCTCAAATCTAGGGCTCCGGCTATCCGGATTGGCCCTTGGGCTCCGGGTATTCGGACTGGCCCAACTCCGATCGGTATGCTCCAGATATCCGTCGAGTCACAATACAATCACCGTTCGGTAGTGCTCCCCTGCGGGGCTCAACGCCATCATCTACGACCTTCTCGCCCTAGGGCACTGCACAGGGTCCACCATGCACGCACAGACGGTTCCTCCTCCTACTCAAATCGGGTGTATCATAACGCTCAAGAGCCGAGAAAACTCATGGTGGACTCCTCTGAAATCATATCATGAGAAAACCGCAACTTTCACTTTTAAATGATAATACGTTTATAAAATTCTTGCGGTTTCTCCAAATCCAGAAATCTCATGTAAATCCGAAATCCAAATCTCATAAGTAAATAACAATGAATTCTAACATATTGGGCTCCGGCAATCTGGACTGGCCCTAACAATAATGGATGACAATGAATATATAAATATGCATGAGTATCATAGTAAAATGCAACATCTAAACTAGTACATCAATGATATATCAGAACTATCGGCTAACAAGCGATAACAATGAAATAATATTCTCTAAAGTATACGTGACATGGCAATTACCGATGATGATGTGTGTGAGCCGGCAAGCAGGTGTACGTGGAGCATACGCATCATCGGTAATGGTGCTGGTGTCTTGACAGCATGGTTTCATAATCACTAAAGTACACATTAAGCATGAAATGTGATGATAACAACATGGATATGCAGCAATGAATAGTAAATGCAACAGTAATGAATCTACATTAGATATGTGAGCCATACAATTTGTCATTTGAAATAACACGAATCGTGGTGTTTAGAAAATAGGGCTACGGTGTTTTTAAGAAAGATACGTCCTTTGAAATATCCGTAGTACTCCTTTGTCTGTCTTTAAATATTCACGATTCATTAGTTTGAAATAAGTTTGACTCAAGTCCAGACTAACATCTACTAAGTAAGCTACAGTACTAAACTAACGGGTTAATCGAAAGGGGTAAAGAAAACAACCTAAGGCTGAGTCGATATATATATATATATATATATATATATATAATAGTCGGTGATCCCGCATCAATAGTATCGCGTACGATACACTATATCATATGACATTCTCGAGTCAAGAGTGTGGATCAATCATCATAATTATATCTCATACGGTAAATCCATCGTACGGTATCCCAAATCTGGGTACGGGTCAAATATCATATTTATCTCATTATTCATCTGTTATCCTTATCATCATATATCATGAACTGGGTACTGGTCTAAATCTAGTATATACTGATACCATCAACATATATATGTTCGTGTGTATGAAGACACATCGCCTAAAGACCCGCTATAATATCATGTCGTATCTCAATATACGAACCATAACATATCACCGATCTTGTAGCACCATACCCAATCTCATCGACTCATCTCCAAGTACCATATACTATCCTCATCATCCATGTATATGTATACGTATATATATATATACATAGTCCCATACCTATGTGTGTGTGTGTATATATATATACATATCCCCATATACGCAGAAGAAAATAAACTGTATACAAGTGTGCGTGCGCGCGCGTGTGTATGCAATCTTTACTCTAGGGTTTCGCGACTAAGATGCTAAACTAAATTACTTCTAATTACACTAACCCATGAACATATAACCTATCTTGATAATCATAGTCTCACGATACACAACTTATATATATATATATATATGTATACGTATTCGTATACTACACTACGCAACTGCGGGGGTGTTATACGCCACCCACACGACTTCCCCCGTAGATATATATCTACTCACATTGCTCTTGCTTGCCGGTGTCGATGTCGCCATCCTCTTCTTCGTCATTTCGAAATCCACACGGGGGTACCTACAATTATACATATATAGCAAAAGCTTATTAACATTAAGTCGGAAAACCAATACGGCACACGTTTCGCTCATAGGTTAAAACCTATAGCTTCGCGTCCAAAACACAACTAATAACCCTAGTCGTTGATGTTCAAACACCACACGACGGAATACAATATCAAATATCAAAACTCAAGTTAAAAATGAAGTCGTAAAACATTGCAGCAACTCAAGAAAAAGGTCCCAGATTTTGTTCCAAGTGAAATTGGTAATTTTTGCATATGTAATGGGTTTAGTTTACAGGTAATAGAGCTATGAAGCAAGAATGACACCAAAACTCCAAAGTCTCGCCGCAATTTGCGACCAGAATGATATTATTTGGGGCTTGGTGTGGGTATTTGCGGCTTGGTGTGGGTAGTTTGGTCTCGGATCTTTAGGGTATGCTCTATATCACCTGCACATCTCCTTGTGTTGGCTAATTAATTTTCTAGTTCTCCGGGTGTTAGCAGATATCCAAAAACCATCACAATTTCTACAATTTCCCGTATCGAAAGAATTTCAAAGTTCGTATTTGGGATTAAGTCCCAGGTTTTGGGTCCAATATGATATCACTAAAGGGGGGTTAAGGTCACTACTGACCTCCATTACGCTTTTGGAATCAATTCAAACCCTAATCCCTAACTTGGAATTTCCAAAACTCACTAAACATCACCTAATCACTTCTAAACTAGCATAGGTGCTAAAGAAATTGAAATACTACACTAATGGTATAAGAATAATCTCATTTGGCAACTCAAGAATTTTCTTGAGTTTCCCCAAGTGTCCAAAATCCTTGCTTTCTTGGTCCAAAGTGCTTGTGAGGAGCTTGTGCATGTTTTTATTGAAATGGAGATTGAGTTTTGAGTTTGATTTGGGTGTGTTTTAAGAAGGTAGAGGAGGGAGGAAGAGATGGAGGCAGCCATGAGAGGAGAGGAGAGGGAAAATGATGAAGAGATGAAGGGAAAAACAAATGAGAGCCATGCCAAGGTTGACCCCTCACCCTCTCTCTCCTTTCTCTCTCTAGCCCATCCCTCATTCTTTATTCCATTTTCTTTTTGTTTTGTTTTGTTTTCTTTTCCTTTCTTTTCTTCTCTCATAATAAACCCAAAACAAGCATGAAGAAATAAAGAAAATCCATGGAGGAAAATGTAACAAGTGTGAAAAAGACTTGGTGCATGTCACATGCACAAAACTAGCTTAATACACGATTAGCGATAATTAATCGTGATTAGCATTAAAATTGCATATAATTAATTATAAAATCATAATTTGCCTAAATCACATAAAACATCCTCATTTCAGTAATTTCTATAATTTCCAATTTATCGGTATTTAATTATACCGCATTATCAAAATATTCATAATATTTATTATTTAATTAAAAAAAATTCCCAAAAATAATATTTTATTTTTCTGAAATGTTACAGTGTCGGCACTTCGAGGGAGCTTTTACGATGCTTTCGCGAAGTTCCTTAATGAAATAACCACTTTTCCCTGGAGGCGTAGCCTCGCTAACACTGTTCTAGACACCTACTTGGTTTATAGCATTGATCGTTTAGTGAAGAATGTCCCGAGGAGTAGCAGATACTCACAGTAGGATTGGGATCCAGATATCATTGTGTGATAATCCTGAAGGAATCCTACTAACATTATCACACTCCAAATGGTATGCAGCACTAGCAAGTTTCAGTTTCTTTAAAAACTCCTGATGCGGATTTTTGCCCCATGCTCTTATGACCTTGACGAAAGCCAACAAATCATAAGTCACATGTCAAGTTCTACCCATCATTGTCCAGGTTAATTTTAACCCACCAGTATATACCCTTGACGAAGGCCAAAAAAGTAATACGACTGTCCCAAACCAACGCATCCATCTATGCTACATATGAATACCCGGCAGCTACCAATCGTTATGCCTTGACGAAGGCTAACAAACATAGCTTGAATACTACCGACTATTCATATGAAATGACGGAGGGCTAAGAATGGTTTTGGCGAAACCGTGAACGTAGTGAACTTGATATAATCGAAGGAACCTGATAGCTTTTGGAAGGAGTGGTTTAAGCTCCAAATTTAAAAGTCTCCTGTTTTAAAATAACCGAGTTGTTTCAAAATTTGTTCCAACAATTCAGCTTTGGTTTGTTTCCTTTGGATTAATGTAATTCAGTCCCATCAATTAACTTACCATTGTAGAAAACAACGAAAATACAACTTACGCTTATGCCATCCGCATTCGCCACGGGGCCCATCATCACCCGTTAGGTTACTTCACTAACGACAGAGCGGGGCTGGACTAGTGCGGATGCGAAATATAAGTAGCGTCTATTATATAATACATATATAATAATATCCATTCGTCAGACGCAATGATAGGCATTCCAGATCACAGATGAATACATTGGATATACCGGGAATTTCACGTTTCGTTTGAGCCTATAACGAAAGATAGATTCCATGGTCGTGATAAATAGCAAAAACCCCCCTAAACCCCTACGGGTGCGGCAAACTACCCGCCAAATATCCGAAGTGAAGAAACCTCCCTCAACAAAGTGAGTAGGACACTCGGCACTTCAAAGTACCCGGTAGTTTGTGCACCCCACCTTGGGTCTATCCTAGGAGCAAAAACAGTAAAAGAAATAATACAATGGTGGCTACAAACTCAACCTGGATGTACCCCGCAAAAATAATATTACATCACTTTACAAATTTTATATCGAATGAAAGAATTAAAACCCGCATCTCACATCCCCGGCTATTCATCCACGACGATCCAACATGTTCATTTACACAAACCAACATAATATCATCACAGATATGTGCACTCCCGAATAATCGATGTATAGCAATTAGTCCATGTTTCCAAACACATATATACAACACAAAGCTTCTAAAGCAACTACGACAGTAGAATTCCGCACGCAATTAGCATACTAAAACATTTTTTTCCAAAACACGAAAATTCAGTGAGCTAATGTTCCAAAACCAATCGTTTTAAGCTAATTCGGAAGTCTGAATCAAAACGAAACACGCCCGAACCTTCGTGGGAAGTTATAGCATGAAATTAAATTTGAGTCGAGGGGCCTAGAGGGGGAACTACACCCCCGAGGCCACCACGAGATGGCCAGGGGGTGAGGCAGACCCGAAACTGCCCAGGATGGGGCAGTTTCGGGTCCCCACTGCCAAGACCACCTTGTGGTGGTTGTGGAGAGTGGGCCCATCCGTTCGGACCCCCACAGAGGGTTCCTGGGGTGCGTACACTCCACCCTGCGGCTTCTTGGTTCAAACCGTGAACCCGCGGGGTGTGCAAACAACCCAAAACATCAATTTTGTAAACTGTTTTTTTCGACAGTTTTTACGCAACAAAAACGGTGGATTTCTAACGTTGCTAAAATCTATCTAAGGTTTATAAGAGGCTCTGATACCATTGTAAGTCGATGTCGCACACAACACATGTTCGCGGGGAGGCGGAATTTGCAAAAAATGATTTTTACGGGATTCGCAACACCGACTAGAACCAAGGATAGTCCATAAACCCCAGCTAGCAAACTACATGAGGTTTAACTACTATGATACAAAGTTATACCTCATGATTCAAGTCCTCCGGGTCTTCTCCGCTGTCCTCCTCGTCATCGTAGGCTCCAAGGATCGATCCAGATCGTAGCAATCTCGACAGCCTCCTCGAGTCAAAGACGATCCACCCGAGAGTCAACAGTCCGAGCTCCAGCTCAAAACCGAGGTAACTAGGGCAACAAGCATGCCAAACTTGATGGCCTAGGTGACGAAGAGTATGAAGATGGATTTATTTGTCTCTTGAAACCCTAGGATTCTCAACACATGAGAGTTTTTAGGGTTTTTGATGTGAGGAAGAAGAAGAGAGCTAACATGAGGAAAGAGAAATGATTATGATAAAATGAGATGGCACCCTTAACTTGACTACAAGCATGGCATGAAAAAATATCTCATCAAAAATATCTAGTGCCACAAAATATCTCATAAGAAATATCTAGTCAAAGAGTCAAACCAAGTCAAGTAGTCAAACCAAATCAAATGGTCATACCAAGTCAAGTAGTCAAAACAAGTAGCCATGCCAGAATTATCGCCTCATAATTGTTTTAATCAAGCAAATGGTCAATACCATAATGAGGTGTCTCCTTCTATGCCCCTCTCATCCGTATATACATACCCGCATTCATGTTCCGAGAAACACGAATGCAAAGAGATGAAACTGATCCATCAATATAATACTAGGATCCGGCTTAAACCAAAGCGTACTAGTATTATCAGCCCGAACATCATACGCGCACAAGTGCACGTTAGTGATCGAAGCCCTGCCGTAAAACCATTCGGCCTCTACACTTTTTGCCCGGTGCAGGGAAACTCTCTGTGTGGGACTCTAAAGACAGGACACTATGCTGGCAGTGGGTTTAACTTCAGGACGCAAGTGGTACTAGCTACATGTAATGGTCCCCAGGTAGATGTCGATAAGAAGGCTGATGAGGAAAACCCATCCGAATTCCTACTGAGCCTGAATATGATAATCTCTGTACAAACCGGTATGTTCGCCTAAGAATATCGCATATCGGGCCCAGGGGTGGTAATCGTCAGACCCCTAATAGCGCAATTAGGGGTGTGAAGATTACCGCCCCCTCAGCCCGATATGCGATACTCTTAGACGAACAGACCGGACTGTACTGAGATTGTCACATTCAGACTCAGTATGAGTTCGGATGAGTTAGCTCATCAGTCTTCTTATCGACATCTACCTGGGGACCGTTACATGCAGCTAGTACTGTTTGCGGCCTGTGGTTAAACTCACTGCCAGCGTAGTGTCGAGTTTTTAGAGTCCCACATAGAGAGTTTCCCTGCATCGAGCGAAAGATGTAAAAGCCGTATGGTTTTACGGCCGGGCTTCGATCACGTACGTGCACTTTTGCACGTATGATGTTCAGGCGGATAATACTAGTGGGCTTTGGTTTAAGCAGGATCCTAGTAATATATTGATGGATCAGTTTCGTCTCTTTGTATTCGTGTTTCTCTGAACACGGATGCGGGTATGTATATACGGATGAGAGGGGCATAGAAGGAGACACCTCATTAGGGTTTTGATCATTGACTTGATTAAAACAATTATGAGGTGGAGGAAAGTATTTGTTATATTTGTAAATGATAATTGTGGCATGGCTACTTGGTTTGACCACTTGACTTGATTTGACCACGTGACTTGGCTTGACTCATTGACTAGATATTTCTTGTGAGATATTTTGTGGCACTAGATATTTTGAGTGAGATATTTTCTTGCCATGCTTGTAGTCATATCAAGTGAGCCATCTCATTTTCAATTATGATTATCAAAAACCATTTCTCTTTCCTCAAGCCAGCTCTCTTCTTCTTCCTCTCAACAACAACGCTTAAGGTCTCATGAGTTGAGTAAACTTAGGTTCCAAGAGACAAATAAATCCATCTTCATTCTATACATCACCTAGGACTTCTAGTTTAGCGAATTAGAAGTCGTAGTTTCCTCTGATTTGAGGTAGGAGCTCGGACTATAGACTCTCAGGTGGATCGTCTTTGACTCGAGGAGGCCGTCGATGTTGTTACGATCCGTTACGATCCTTGGAGCCGACGAAGAGTGGAAGGACGGCGATGAAGACCCGAAGGACTTGAATTGTGTGGTATAACTTTGTTGCATAGTAGTTAAACCTCACGTAGTTTGATAGCTAGGGTTTATGGTCGATCCTTGGTTCTAGTCGGTGTTGTGAAGCCCGTAAAAATCATTTTTTGCGAATTCAGCCTCCCTGCGAACACGTGGGGTGTGCGACATCGACTTACAGATTGTTTTCTATAGCGCCCTCAATTCAATTATTGTAATCGCAGGCACACGATTGTGATGATTGAGGGCGGACCTATACGGGTAGAACAGTCTTACTCAAAATGATAGTATGCTATCTGGTTTGCCTTTATCATCATGTACAAGCATTATATGGTATTACAGATCACTATTACATGTTGATAGAGCCCATAGGATTATTGCTTGACTACCAGCATTATGATGGCGATCATATACGTAGGAGCTGGGTGGTCTATAAGCATATCCTTAAATGTCCCAAGTCGAGGGAGTATCGAGACTGGGCATCGATACACCAGAATAGACTAGTGTATACTTATCGAGACCCCGACGAGGGGCAGTGGCCGGTCTTACAAGCTATTGGTATCAGTTAGTCACCTAAGATAGTAGTATACAGGTGCTCATTGGGTTATGAGTACACTGGACAGACTCGCCGGGAAAATGCTAGGTGGTATTATACCTATTGTCAGTTTTCAGGTGACATGAGTACAGGTTAGTCTGTCGACCTAAGATCCTCATTTGTCTCGTGTGAGTTCCCACCGTTCTTTGATTACTACCCTACCACGGCTCAAAAGAGTCGTGCAAACAAGTTTTAGTTGGGTATAGTCCCGAGCCACATAGAGGCAGTGATTAGATCGTAGGGGATTCGTCTCTCCTGGTATTGGGGGTTGATGTCGCGCGGTGCACGGGTAGCCTGTAAATCTGTGTCGCGCACCCTGCTGGTTCGCAGGGAGGCGGAATTTACAAAAAATGATTTCTACAAGTCTCGCAACACAAACTAAACTCCAGGATCAATACGGAATCCTTAATTAGCAAACTTCTTGGAGGTTTAACTACTCGGTAAGAGTTTTATACCTCCGTGTACAATTCCTTCGGGTCTTCTTATCCTCTTTTTAAGCTCCTCGATGATCGGATCGAGCTTCCAACATCGGCCTCATCACGTCAAAGATGATCCACCCGAGAGTATGTGTTTCAAGCTCCAACCTCTAAACCGATGTAACTAGGGTACCTAGTTCGCTAAGGTAGATAGCATAGATGATGTAGAAAATGTCTATAGATTAATTTGTCTCAAATCCCTAAGATTTCTCAACACATGAGAGTGTTTGGGGTTGAGGGAGAAGAAGATATCCAAGGAGGAGAGAGTGTTTTCCAAGAGCTGATTTTCCCCTTCTCAAGGTTAGCTCTCATCATATTTTTCCTCTCATATTTTCAGTGCACCCTTTCATTTCTTCACCTCACATATTTTGAAGAATGGATAGCTATTTATAGCATGAATCATGTCATATAATAACCATCATAATTATGCGTCACTTTTCTTTACAACCATCCTAGCTATGATTCAATGGTCTTTACAAACATGCTAGCTTTGCTTGCTAGCCATGTTTCAATGATGAATGTAACACCTCTACTACATCTCATTATCTATTTATGCAAATGGATTAAATCACAAATGAGGTTTCTTCTTCACTCTTATGAAATTACAAGAATACCCCTCACTATATATACATACCCATATCCGTATTCCAAAAAATACGAATACTAAGGAACGAAAAATAATCCAACAATATAATACTAGAATCTGGATTAAACCAAAGCCCACTAGTATTATCCTGTAACATTTCAGAAATATAAATATTATTTTTGGAAAATTAATATTAAAATAATATATTTCGCGAAAACTATTCGATTTGCGAATAGGGGTTTTTCGTAAAATGGTATAAGTATAAACCAATATTTGGAATATAATGGAAGATTAAAATGATTTATTCATTACAAAGATATTTATCGGATCTTGACATTTTTATAATTAAATATATGCAAGTTTAAATTAAATTGATTAGTGCACTATTAATCACGATTGGGCCAAATCCGTATTTCTACATTTTTCCATGGTTAGTGCACCATGTCATGTGCATTTTTGTTACATGTTTGTTTATTATGTATGGTTTTATTTAAAAAGAAAAAAAATAAAGGAAAAAAGATGCCATGGTTGATGAGAGAGAAGAATAAAACAAAAGAGATATTTAGAGAAGAGAGTGAGCTTAAGAGATAGTAAGGCTAAGAGACAGAGAATAACCCCTGACCAAATCCTTCATCTCTTTTTCCTTCAACATTTCATTTCCCCATTGTTTTTCTTCATCTCCTTCAACCTCCTCTACCTCTATGTATCATATCTAATTCCTTTCCAAAACCCGATGGCACCTTTATTAAAAAGATGCACACCCTCAACCTAAACTCTTTGAACCATTCAAGTTTGGATTTTAGAGACTTCTTAAGTTGCCAAATGAAGTATATTTCCTTTCCTTTAATCAAGTTATTGTGTTTTATGTATCCTAGTTTAGTTTAGAATTTGATTTAGTGAGTATTGTGATCTTGGAAATTTGCAAGTTGAGGATTTGTGATTTGTGGACTTATTAAGATGCTATAGAGGTGTAGTGGGTGTTTCAAGACCTTAAAAATTGCTTTTCTGGACCAAAAACAGAGAATAGAACTTGATACACGAACTTAGAATTTTCCCGTGTCGGTTTTGTGAAACTTAGAGGATTACAGGGTATCTAGAGCAACATGGGATGTTTTTAAGAAAATCAAACAAGTCCATTGACCTAGATAAACCACTTGAAGAACACCACCAAAGTACGAACCCAAATATCCCCTGTATAGCCGGCGACACCGGACTTTTTGGGCATCTAGCTAGGCCTCCTTTTAGCATAGGTGTTATGGTTTTGCCTGTAGCTCACTTACCCTATAACTTATCCCATGTACTTGTTTGTTTAGTCCCAATTGACCTGAGCCAAAATCTAGGAGCTACTTGAAAGTGTTTTGGGTATTTTTTTAAAGATATTTGAATTCGTGGTTTTGGTATTTAGATTTGAATTGGTCGTTGGACATTTGTATGTCAATGATGAAGGTTGTTTGGTTGTTTTTGCATACATAAGCTATAGGTTCTAACCTATAAGCAATTTTTTTATGCCATATCCATTTTCGGATATTGGTTTTAATAGTATTGTGATTATGTATTGATTGTAGGTATCTTCGCGTGTACTTCCGAGATGACGAAGAACATCGATTTTGGCTAAGCGGGGATTTTAGCAGGTGAGTGGATTTATATCTATGAGGGAAGTCAAGTGGATGGCGTATACCACCCCCGCAACCATTGATATGGAAGATCGTTTATAAATTATAATTTTGATAAAAGATATGTTACGAACTTACGAACATGATTATAGGATTTAGTAAAAGATAATATGATAAAAGTTGACACTAATAGATATGTTGGATTGAGAATATGATATAGGTATATAAGATAACATGATGTGGGATATTGAGATGATAGTTATAGATAACTCGGATTGATATATGAGAATATGAAATGAGAAAATGAACCATGATAAGTATGAATTGAAAGATAACAAGTATCAGTTGATAATGGTAGGATATGAGATCGAGATCGATATGACTTGAGATTAATAAGATATGACGTATATGCAAGATGACATTATATAAGATTGATATAGATGTGTTATGTGATTCATAAGATATGACATACAAGACTTTAGATCCGTACATTTTTTGGTGAATAGGACGATAGATTCCCTACTCTATTTGTGACACCGTATGATGGATTACCGTACACGATGCGTTTACCGAATGTTTGATCCACGCTCATGAATTGAGGATGATGATCGAGGATATTGCGACACTTGATACTATGAGGCGGGATCATCGACATAAAGAGGCTATCTTATTGTAGTCCATGTTTATGTTGGATTATTCCTCGTGTGATACTTATTATGTTTCCAGTATTTATTGTTATATGATATCATCTGCTAGTACACCTGCACAATTACCGTTGATGCGCATGTTACACTTACATAGATTTGCCGACTCACACAGATTCATCATCGGTAATTGCGATGCCACTTACACAATAGAACTGCCGTATCATGATATTATTCTTAATTGTATAGTGCATTCATTGTTCAGTACTATCACTTGACATGCTTGCATGATATACTCGATATGCTCATATCATCGTACTTTATGGTTATATTCTTGAGATGATGTTTTCATGAGATCTCTGGATTTGAGAACCGCGGTTATATTTCAAAGGGAATTGTGTACTAATTTTAAAACGCGATTTCTCTTGATATGATATTTCGAGGCGTTCACCATGAGTTTTCTCGGTTCTGAGCTATGAGTATACCCGATTCGAGGAGTTGGCGGATGCCGTTTGCGGGTACATGATGGACCCGTTATGGTATCCCTGGACGAGAAATGATTTTTGTGGTGTAGACGATGAGCCTGGCTGAAGGACTACTATCTACCGGTGATTGTATAGAACTCGGAGGATATTCGGAGTATACTGTTTTGGAGTTATGATATGCGATGGATATGAGGGCCGATCTGCGTATGCTGCACCTGAGATGAGATAGATATGATGGCCGATCTGAGTATGCGGCGCCGAAGATATGAGGATTTACATGTCGATGCTGGACACGGGTTTTTATGATGTTTCGAGTGTCGATTTTGGACACTCGGGATCCATGATTTTGGATCTGTCGTTGATCGACACACGTGGTAGATATCCTCATATATATACAGGCTTATGTTTTCATGAATTTTCGAGTGTCGGTGTTGGACACTCAGGTTCCATGATATTAGTTGTGTCATTGACGGACACGTGGATGATATTCACATGCATACAGGCATATGATGTCGGATGTTTATTTATATATGTCATTTCATTGACTCGATTGTTGACATATATGCATCACCCTAGATATCATAGTATTACCTTCAGGATATAGTGACCTAGGAAATCATTGTTTTATTCGATTTTTACATGCTGATGTTTTCTACTCACGAGTTGGCAACCCACCCCCATTGTGCCACAGTTTTTCCAGGTTTGACCGCTTGGGATTAGTTGCGGTATCGCTGGCGCACAGCTTCTTCCAGGGTGTTTTGCTTTGGTAGCCGGGACACATGTTGGATCGTGCCCACTCTTATACTTTTATATTCTGTTGTATCTAGATAAACTCCATCAAATCAAAAAAGAACTAGACATGGTATATTGGTAGACCTAGTCAAACTTGGGTATTGTGCGAGACTTAGTGCGATGGGTTTATGTTCTCTTTCTTGAGTTTTGATGTCTTGCTTATTTATTGTTCTTTCTTGGTTTATCTTCCCCGTTGGGCATCGTATATATGTTATTGCATGGTTGTAATTCCGCCGGTTAGCGAAGAGCTAGCTCCCGCTTGGAGATACCTATATATATTATTGTGTATATGTTTTTGGATCAAAATACAAGGGAGGTGCTGCCCAAATTTCTAAAGACGAAACATGTTTTCAACTGTAGTATAACCCACTTGCATTTTCATGTTTCATTATCTAGGCATTTCAAGAAAAAGTTGATTTCATTATACCTTTATTTCAAAACTGCACCCCCACAATTTTCCACAAAATAGTTTAGATTTTCTGGGCTCCGGCTCACTTGATTTACGTTACGCCTTTAGACGTTGCGTAATTTAAGTGCCGGTCACATGCTAATTTACGGGTCATGACATATCCGTCCGAACATCATCCATGTAGCCAGTACACATATATGATCGAAACCCTGCCGTAAGACCATACGGCTTCTACATTGTTAGCCTGAAGCGAGGAAACCCTCTGTATGGGACTCTAAAGACTCGACTGTACGCTGGCAGTGGGTTTAACCACAAGCACATCAGCGGTACTAGCTGCACGTAATGGCCATCCAGGTAACTTTCGATAAGAAGGCCGATGAGCAAACTCATCTGAACTCCTACTGATCCTGTCCGTGACAATCTCCGTACAGTCCGGTCAGTTCGTCTAAGATACTCGTATATTGGGCCTAGGGGTGGTAAACGTCAAACCCCAAACAATGCAATAACTCGTGCCGGGATAGAGCCTAATACACCCTGAGAAACTACTGAAGAGCCTATCAGTAAATCTCGATATCCCTGGCCAGGGACATTGTGTAATGTCTTTCCGAACACAGTGCGATATCAACCCCTAATACCGAGAGAGACGAAGCCGATCTAACCGCTACTGCCTCTAAGTGCTTCGGGACTGCACCCAATTACTACCTGTTTGTGTGACTCCTTCGAGCCATGGTAGGATAGTAATCTAAGTACAGTAGGAACACACTTGAGACGAATAGCGATATCAAGTCAACGAACTAACGTGTACTTATGCCACCCAGGAACTGCTACCTGACGTTAGGTATAATACCAACCAGTAGTTCCCAACGAGTCCTGTCTAATGTAACTCATAACCCAACGAGCACCTGTATACTATCTACGGTACGACGTACCAATAGCTGTAGGACAGACCATCTCCCCTGTTGGGATGAGAAGCGTATACACTAGTCTACTCCGAAGTATCAAAGCCTCATCTCGATAATCCTATGACTAGGGACCTGTATAAGGATGTGCTTATAGACTATCCAGCCCCCACCAGTGTGACTGCCATCAAAACGCTGGTAGTCAAGCAAAGATCCTAAGGGCTCCACTAATATGTATACATATTGAGGTAGAATAAACCCAAGTTGCATACTACCATTTTGAGCAAGACTGTTATTATATCCATGTATATCTCAAGCTCCCAAAATGTAAGATACAAACCAGTATGATACAATAATGGCCTCTAAGGCATATATCACTAACAATCATCCATTTGCACTGAGGCCATGTATTGGCATATCGCAGACTAATCATCTCGATCAGCCTCTCGAACTGTGTCTGAGGGATAGCCTTTGTGAGTGGATCTGCAGTGTTGTTCTCCGTATTTACTCTCCGCACCTCGATCTCCTAGCGATCAATGATCTCCCTGATCAGGTGGTACCACTTCAAGATGTGCCTGGCCTTCTGATGGGACCTTGGTTACTGCAGAAAAGATATAGCGCCGTTGTTGTCACAATACAGCGGAATTGGATCAACAATGGACAGAACCACCTAAAGTTCTATCATGAACTTCGTGATCCAGACTGCTTCTTTCACGGCGTCACATGCAGCTATATACTCCGCTTCCAGCGTCGAGTCAGAAACAATGTCCTGCTTGAAGCTCTTCCAATAGACATAACCTGACAAGGACTTGGAGTCATCCTTGTCTCTCTGGAAGCTGGAGTCAGCAAAGCCCTCGATCTGGAGGACTTTTCCGCCATACACCAAGAACATCTCCTTAGTCCTTCTCAGTTACTTGAGAATGTTCTTAACTGCTATCCAATGCTTCTCCCCTAGGTTCGACTGATACCGTCTTACAACGCTCAGTGCACAAGCTACATCTGGTCTGGTACACAACATCACATATATTATAGAGCCTACCGTAGATTCATAGGGTATAATAGACATACGATCCCTTTCCAAATAAGTCTTGGAGACATCTTTTTGGAGAGGGTGATTCCGTGACAAGCTGGTAGATTACCGTGCTTTGAATCTTCCATACTAAATCTTTTTAGTATGGTGTCGATGTATCTTGACAGTGAAAGTCCCAATATCCATTTAGATCTGTCACGATAGATCTGGATCCCCAGAATGTAGGAGGTATCACCCAGGTCCTTTATGGAGAACCTTTTTGACAAGAATCCTTTGACTGATTGTAACATAGGAATGTTATTTCCTATCATGGTAATGTCATCCACGTACAAGATGAGGAATACCACATTTCTCACTACAATCTTACTATAAATGCATGGTTCATCTGGATTTTTGATAAAGTCGAATTTTTTGACCGTTTCATTAAAACAGATGCTTCAACTCCGCGATGCCTTCTTTAGTCCTGCGGAGTGGTGCATGGATGTCCGGTTCTTTCGAAACTTCTGGTTCCACCATGCTTTCAGTAATAGCTTGTGGTTCTCGAATTTCTTCGAGTTCTATTGTGCTCCAACTTATCTCCTTTTTCAAAAAATTGAGTTTTCAAAAAGTGGGCCTACCGAGAAACAATGACCTTTTGTTCCTCCGCGTAATAAAAAAGATACCCCCTGGAGTTCTTTGGGTATTCTACAAACATACGCAGTACTGAGCGTGCCTTAAGTTTGTCCGTATGCTTCTTCTTTACAAAAGCTGGACATCCCCATATCTTCAGATACTTAAGATTGGGTTTCTTCCCATTCCACATTTGATATAGTGTGTTAAGCACTGACTTAATAGGAACCTTGTTCAAAATATATGTAGCTGATTCTAGTGCATAACCCCAGAAGGATTGCGGTAACTCAGCGTTACTCATCATGGAACGTACTATATCCAATAAGGTTCGGTTACGCTTTTCAGATACACCGTTGTATCGAGGTGTGTATGGACGAGTAAGCTAAGAGAGAATTCCATTCTCTTTTAAGTAATCCAGAAACTCGGACCTTAAGTATTCACCACCTCGATCAGATCTAAGTGTCTTGATACTTTTGCTGGTTTGTTTTTCCCCTTCATTCTTGTATTCCTGGAATTTCTTAAAGGCCTCGGATTTATTTTTCTTCAAGAATTCATGTCCATACCTTCAGAAATCATCTGTAAAAATAATGAAATAGGAATAACCACTTCTTGCATGTGTAAACATTGGACCAAATACATCGCTGTGTATGAGCCCCAACAGCTCGCTCGCTCTTACCCCGTGTCCAGTGAACGGGGTTTTTGTCATCTTTCCTTCGAGACATGATTGACAACTTGTATAGGACTGATATTCGAACGGATCCAAATATTCCTCTTTATGTAACTTCGTCAACTGTGTTTCATTGATATGACCCAGTCTACAATATCATAAGAAAGCATGATTTAATTCCGGAGACTTTATTTTAAGTGTGTTCTGGACGTTGAAACCTGAGCTTGATTTAATACATGCTTGATTTAATACATATATACCGTTATCTAGTGTACCTGACCCAATCAAAGCTTCATTTAGGTGGATTTTAACAACATCGCTTACAAATATAAAATCATAACCTTCTTTAGAAAGTAAAGATACAGAAATGATATTACAAGCCAAACTAGGCACACATAAACAGTTACGAAAAATCAATATTTGCCCACTTGTCAATCTTAAGTGATATTCCCCTACGTATACAGTCTCCGCGCTCATTCCGTTAGCAACCCTGGGAGTCATATCACCTACCTTGATAACTCTACAGTTTCTCAAAGCCTGTAATGAATTACATATTTGAGATCCTTATCCGGTATCTAGTACCAAGGAAGTAAAGTTAATTGACATACAGTTTTCAATCATAAATACACCCAAAGCCGAAGCCACAACGTGCTTCGAATCCTGGTTTCTGGCTTTCTAAGCCCTGCATTGTTTCTGCCAATGCCCTTTTCCCGTGAAAATAGAAACAATCCTCCTTCCCTACTGTTAGCCCCGAAACTTTTGCCCTGCCATTTTCCTTTACCTTACTGACACCGCCTATTGGCTTGGTGGAGGCCTTCTTCATCTCTTCCTTGGCTTTCGCCTTGGACCTAGAAAAGGAATATTTCCCAATAAGTAGAGCGGGTGTCTCTCTGGATTCCTGCAGGGTGCCCTCAGTGCTCCTCAACATGTTGAGGAGTTCTGGAAGTATAACTTCCTTCCTTTGAATGTTGAAATTCAAGATAAACTTAGCGTAGGTAAAAGGGAGGTACTGTAGAATCAAGTAAGTATATAACTCGTTCTCCAACTTGGTCCCAAGGTCCGTGAGCTCTTTAATATATCTAATCATCGTAAGGACGTGGTCCCCTACAGATGACCCGATAGCCAATCTCGTCTGAAACAATTTCTTCGAGGTCTTATATCTTGCGATACGAGATTGCTCTCCATATAAATCTTTGGTAAAGGAAGATGGATAATTCCATCTTCTCGTGCTGCCTTTGGTGTTCGCAATCTATTGAGGCTAACACAAGGCATTTGGCTCTCGCACTGTCCTTTTCCTAGTCTTACGGATATTAACATCCGCGACGGTGGAATCTGGACTTGGGACGGCGGGGTTTTTAGTAGTAAGGATGTAGCCCAGCTTTTCATAGATAATGGGCATATGAACATTCCTTAGCCAATCTTTATAGTTTTCCCAAGTCAATTTATTATTATCTAGCTATAACATAAGTCCAGTCATTGCGGTCGCTATCCCCGATTTAAGGTCTCCCTTCTCTTCATTCTTTGGCTTTTAATTAGGAGAGAGAGAGAGAAGAAAACACTCAGCATGATTCTCTTGGAAGTTTAGATTGGTTTTAAGTTTATCTAAACAAAATGGCTCTCATAGTTTCTCGAATCCTTCCTCAAACCATATAAGAAGAATTAGTCAGGATAAATCACACCTTACAATTCTTGCTTAACCTTTTGGCCAGGCTAGTGTCCGTACTTCGAAAGAGGTTTTCCAACGCTTTCGTAATGTTTCCTAATTATATAACCTCTTTTCCCTGGAGACGTAGCCCCACTAACACCGTTCTAGACACCTTCTTGGTTTATAGCATTGATTGTTTAGTGAAAAATCTCCCGAAGAGTAGCGGATACTCACAGTAGGATCGGGATTCAAATATCATCATGTAACAACCTTGAAGGAATCCTGCCAAAATCATCACACTCCAAATGGTATGCAAAACTAGCATGTTTCAATTTCCTTAGAAACTCCCGATATTGATTTTTGCCCCAAGCTCTTATGACCATGACGAAGGCCAACATATCATAAGTCGCAATTCAAGTTCTATCCGTCATTTTCCAGGTTAATTTGAACCCAGCCGTACATACCCTTGAAGAAAGCCAAAATAGTAGCACCACTGTCCCAAACCAACGCATATATCTATGCTTGTTCAGTTGAAAATATCGCACATTTGATATAACATTTTCCTTACTTTTCTTAAATTTTTAAAGGTGTTTATTATAAATATAGAACATATTTGGGTTTATCTGCAAAATATTATTTACCATATGTTTATATATTATAATTAACATTATTAAGGAAAATATATGCATATAATATTTATATAATATTTTTATTATGCATATCATATCAAATTGCTTAAAAGATTTATTACCATATAAAATGATTATGATTATATCTCTATAACAAATATTACTAACACTATTCATGGAGATATTGTGCAAGATTTAGCTCAGGTCAGGAGATCTGGATATCGAGATGTCAGAACCAAAAACCTGCCGATAAAGTTAAAGAAAATCATAGAATCAATACTGGCAAAGACTCAGGAAATATTTACAAAATCCAGATATCTAGAAGATCTCCACGTGTCAACATGTGGAACCTCAAGAAGATTGACACCCTAACTCCTCCAAGATGCGGCGCTTCTGCGGCTAATAGCCGTAATACGCGGCGGATCCGCGGCCCTCTGATGGCCGTTGGATCTGAGATTTTCTGGCGGTGATCGTATCAACATATCTTAACCTATGGGATCTAGGGTTTCTGATTTGAGGGCTATATAAAGGACTGAGGGCTAAAGTTAAGAATCATCACTTTTTACACAAAGAAAATCACCGTCAAAGAACAAGTGATCCACGACAGGTCCGCAATTCGACGTGATAAAGCAACATGAATATCGACGGAACATCTACTCCCTACGAGGCAGAGATCGAGAGCAACTTCTTCATCTTATATTCTAAACTCGAAGGAATTGTACTTGTAAAGTTGATTAATAAACATAGATCATTAGATTAATTATTTCGCATTTAATTTCTGCATTATAATCTTCTCAATCATTTCTTCTTCTATCTCCATCATGCGCGAGTAATTCTCCGCTTGATAGGGTTCTTAGAATTAGGGTAGGACAATGGATGAGAAAATATTTTAACTTATTTTACGTCTTATGAAATATAAACTATAGCAAAAGAATCGTTAACATCCTAATTGGGCGCGCTATCAATTTATTGATAGTCTTGACAGCGATTTGAGATCAGATTAACAATTTTTTTGTTAAGGGCTAGACATGAATAGAGGTCAATGAAAGGACAAGGGTCAATAGTGGGGAAAGCCTAGTTTCTTCCAAGAACCGTAATCCCCATTCATCACTATCAATCTACTTTTAAATCTATCAAAAGATAAAATGAGTCATCTTTAGTATTCATCCATGACTACCAAATCCTAACAAACCCTACAAGCCTTTTCCCTATAAAATCTATATCCGTATTTAAACTAGATCATAAAACTATTCTCCCTCTTTCTAATCAACTCGTCTAAAGCAAGATTAAAAGTTCCGCGCATCCCAACGGACGACCCGTACTCATCTCGTCTAGCTTCACGCGACACAATTATTGATTGCGGTTTCTACTACAAACACACTTTTTCATGATCAATCAAATGGCGCAGTTGCCGGGGATACGTGCGCAATTTTTTTCCTTGCTATTCGGTTATAATTTTTATCCAATCCATAAAATAAAAATCTAAACCGCAACTTGCATATTTAACGATTATTTTACGAATTTTTGCAAGGATAGCTGGAGTTATTGGAATTAGGAATGAGATTCAGAGACTTTCAAAGAGGACCAGAGAAGCAAAGGAACCATTGTAGAAAATTTTGACTGATGAACCCACCATTGCACGGAGGAACCACGGCAATTGCATGCAAACCGCGGCGGTCTTGTTGAGTTGTGGCCCAAAATTTCTCTGGTATCTTCCTCATATTCTTTTCTTTCCTCTGAAATTCAATAATATATTTTTCTGCACGGTACTTTGTAAAATATTGCCGGTCAAAAAACTTTTGCGTGTTTTGTAATTGGTTTGTTTTTGCATATTTTAATACGGATATTAAGGGCAAAGACCAAAATTCAGATTAGGTGGGGATTTCATCACCCTTCCTAGTCCCCACAAATTACAAAACGGGTATCCGCATCACCCTACATTAATTAAAAAATATTTAGACCAAAACTCTAAGGACCGTCGCGCTCAATTATGACAGAGGAAGGTCATGGGTAACCTATCGCTTATCCGCATTTCTTTGTGGTGTCTAGGGAAGTGTGTCTAGGAAAGTGGTTGCTTAATTAGGCCCGCTATTTTCGGTGATTCCTATAGCGGATACCTCCTACTTACCTGGCACTTACCTGGCCACAAGAGCGATAAATATGTTGTAGAGGATTGATCCTGCGGCTTGTCCTTTGGAAGTCTAGGAGCGGTCTAGTGACTTGACCTAGGTGATCTTAGTTCTAGGGTTGATTGTGTTTTTTGTGTGATTTTTCTCACGTCCGACATTTTTGAAAACAAACCATTTTAAATAGATCTCACACACATGCTACCACATGCGCTAAACCCACTTAGTGCATGCTCGGCTGGACACGGGATTCTAGTGCCCTTCTTCTCCGCGTTTCTGATATCGATTCTGAAGTCCGTACTTCTTCATCTTCTTTTTTCCTTCCACCCACCACATCGACCGAGAAGGACGGTTCTCCATCATATTTTACCAACACACCTCTACCACAACCCGTAGGTGCGCCGAATCCACCGCGTATCTCTCTCCAAGAGAAATGCTGCCCGATACGCGGTCCCCTCCCTACTTGCCTATTCCTTCCACCAGCCAATGGGGATAATTTTGAAATTAAACCCCACTTCATCAACCTTTTGCCCAAATTTCATGGGCTTGAGTCTGAAGACGCATATGTTTTTATCACCAAATTCGGAAACGTATGCGCAATGATGGGCACTTCACAACTTTCAGTGGATGCTATGTGCTTACGTCTTCTCCATTTTACTTTGTGCGATCAAGAAGAAAAATTGTTTTATAACACTGCTAAACACTGTATTTCCAATTGGGATGAATTCGTTATAGCATTCCTTAAGAAATTTTATCCCAATCATAAGACCGCCCGTGTTCGGAGCGAGATCAACCAGTTTACCTAGCTTTCCAATGAACCAGTTTGGAAATGCTTTGAACGGTTTAAAGATCATCTTGTCCAATTTCCTCATCACGGAATCAATAGATAGGATCTGTGCCAAGTAATATATGAGGCTGTTAATCTAGCGACAAAGCAGATGCTTGAAACCATTTGTCAATGCTATTTCATGTCTCAAGACGATGGGGAAGCTTGGCAATTCCTAGAAGATCTCGCTGAACAAACTTTCAGTGGGAAAGCGTTAGACCAACATTTTCTAGGGGAGGTATCTATCAGCTCGACGTTTCTATCACAGTGAAAGCCGAAATGGTCGCGATGCAAAAGAAACTAGATGCTATCGAAAACAAATTCTCATCAGCCTCCTTAAATCAGGTTATGCTCCCCAAAACCGTGTGCTTGCTGTTCTGACCCATCACACTTAATGGAAGAATGTCCTTTAAGTCCACCGTTTCAAGGTCAAGAACAAACTAATACTGCTTTTCAGCAACGACCTAGAAACGATCCTTATTCTTCCACATACAATCAGGGATGGAGGAATCATCCTAATTTTTCTTGGAACCAAAACCAAACTCAAAATCAAAATCCGTTCCCAAGCCAAAATAACTATCAAAGGTCTCCTCCACAGCAATGGCAACCACCATAATAGAGTCAGCACCACTTTCAACCGCAAACTTTTCAAAATCCGACCAATAACTCTATATCTTATAATAATTCTTTCCCAATGGCCGATACCGAAAAATCCTCTGCACTCGAACGTAGCTTGGAAACGTTTATTAAACATTCCATGAAAACGATGGCTAATTTAACATCTTGTATCCAAACGTTAGTGCAGTACACCGCTTCCCACGGTGAAAGCATAAAATCGATAGAAGCACAACTTGCATAGTTAAAGGCCACGATGAGTGAGAGAGAGAATGAGAAACTTTCATCTCAAGCTCTACCGAATCCTAGCCACTCACAAAGTCATAATGTGAGTGCCATAATAACATTGAGATCGAGAAGAGTGCTGAACAATCAAGTCGGTGAACAGGTTGATGATGTTGAATCAGATAAAACCCAGGCTTCTTCTTCTAACCTTAATTTGTCTTGCCCGCCATCTTCTTCTTAGCCTATTCTTCGTTTTCTACTAGGCTCAAACCCTCCGCCCACTGCCTTGAGTCAACCTAAAATGATTGCAACTCCAAACCTGGGGTCGATTCCATCCCCACAAACTTCTCCTCCAATGTTGGACCCAACCCTTATTGATAAAGCCTCTTTTCCCAACAGGTTGAGACCCAACAAGCGAAATTAACAAATGGAGAAGATTGTGGAAATGTTTAAGCAAGTTAACAAAAATATTCCTCTCCTAGATGCTATTCAATAAGATTCGTCTTATGCGAAAATCGTTAAGGACTTATGCACTAGGAAGAGAAAAATTCAAGTGCCTAAAAAAATTTTCTTAGCAAGTAATATGAGTACCGCGTTTAACCAACAAATACCTAAGAAACGAAAGGACCCCGGGAGTCCTACCATATCTATTTTTATTGGGGGTAAAACTATCAATCGTGCTCTACTCGATTTAGGCGCTAGTGTTAACTTTCTTCCATATTCTGTCAAGGAGCAATTAGGGATCGGAGAGTTCAAACATGCGCACTGCACTCTCTAGATAGCAGATCGGTCTATCACCCAACCTAGGGGTGAGCTAGAGAATGTTAATCAATGTCGGGGAATTTATATTTCCTGTAGACTTTATCGTTATAGATACATAGCCTGTGGCGAACCCACGAAACCAAATTCCGGTGATTTTAGGTCGACCTTTTCTTGCGACTTCCAACGCTGTAATCAATTGTCAAAATGGCTCTATGAACCTATCCTTCGGGAAGATGTCAATTGAGCTTAACATTTACAAGTTAGGAAGTGAACCCTCCGAACCCTATGCTCAAGTACGTTCCGTCGAAAGGATGGATTACGACAGTAGCGAATTTGAACAGCTTCACGATACTGATCTTGACTACGCTAGTACGTTGTTGTTTGACCCTGCTATTTGTTATACACATACAGACCCTTTTATCGAACTGTCCGGATCAACATCTAACGCTAAATATGAACCTTTTATGGAGTCCGAGTATCATCCCGTTCTTTTCGATGAGATTATTATTCGGGATATCGATGAAAGCTTTGAAGAAATCTTCGCTGAAGAACTCGCATTCTTAGAAAACATGGGAGTTGTGATGACACAACCCCAACACAAAGAAGTTGAACCACCACCCCTTCTTCTTGTCAATAACGAGAATGTGAGCAATCCACTATCATTGTTCCGTCTCTACAAACCGAGATGTAAACCCATTCTATTCCACCTCTTATCCCTTCCCCACTTCTTCACGTCAATAGGTGACATGATTTTCTACCAACCAGTGTGTTACATTGAAAAAATATTTGAATGGTTGGTGTTGACTTTTGGTCTTTGTGAAGCTTTATATTGACCAATAACTTTAATCTCGCTCATAATTTTAAATGCTTAATACTATTTTACTCAAGTTTGGGGGGAGAAGAAAATATATTTTGGCTCTTGAACGAAAATAATTTTTTTATAAAATTGTGAGCCAAAAATAAGTTTGAGGGAAGATTTCATTATCATCAATTCATGTCCCAGTTACTAAATTTTTCCTCCCAAGTCTACAGGTTTTTTTTAGCTTAACAGATGATATTAGTGAGGACACTGCTGCAAACAGGTTTGGGGGAGGTTTGTGCTTATTCACGCATTATTTTGCATTATACTATATATAAGCACAAAAAGTTTTTGATAATGAAAGTTTGAAAGTGAAAAATTACATATGAATGATAGGAATAGTTTAAGAAAATCAAGAAAGTTAGAGGTTTTCTTAAACAAAACTAGTAATAAGTATTTATGAGCCGTTGTCCTAAAGGTTAGTAAGATGAAGAAAATTGCTAATCTGAGGATAAAAATAAGTCAGAATAATAGTCCTTATTCTTGAGTCCAAAAATTTGAACGTTGATACCCTACTATACGCACTGTCACACATCTTGAAACTTGGGGCAGTATAGGATAACTTGAAATGCTCTTGTCTAAAAGCCTTAGTATGAAATAAAAAAAAAGTATAAGTGGTGAAGAAAAAAAATGAACACTGGTTCAGTAATTACTTAAGGGAGGATAAAAAAAATATAGCGAGGGTGTTTTATCACCTAGTGCCTTAGACCAACTGGTTTGGGAGCCACTGCTAAATCTTAGGTGTTGCAAGACCAGGATTTTAGGTCTTAATGCGCGAGCACATTTGGTAATCGGCCGGTTGGTATCTAAAGAAGTATTAACGGTCGCATGAAGAATGTGTGAGCAATTCCAACTAAAATATTCACCGACTATAAAGTACTTTGGAAGATGGACAACAGTATGATAGTTTGAATTGAATTCTCTAAGTGTAGGTATGCCTTTTACACACACGAAGGGGTATATGATCGATGTTTGGATGAATTTTAGGGAAGAAGGCTAAAGGCGATGTTTTATTGAGAGATGTTGTGATTTCTAATATCTTTTCATGACCACTAAGATAGGGCTCATGGCAACTAAAAAACTAGTATAGTTGAAAACTCTTCTTTTCAAATTCTTTCTTTTATAGTTCTTATCTTTGTATGTAACTTTCATTGTCTTTTTTTTATTATGGGATTTTGTGAGTGTTGATTGACACGAAAAAGTGTTTATTTGTAGTTAACCGCAATCAATAACGGTGTCGCACGTAGCTAGACCGAGATGACTACGGGTCGTCCTCTGGGAAACGTGGAACCTTCTATTCTTACTTTAGATGTGTTGAGAAAGAAAGGAGGGATAAAGAATTTTATTGAATGGTTTCTAGATCTACGTTAAACAAGAATGTAAAATATAGATCTAGATTATTTTAAAGATATAGTAAATATAATAAGAAGGCTTGTAAGGTTCGTTAGGATTTAGTAGTTATGGACGATTAATTAAAAGTTACCCTTTTATCCATTAATAGATTTAGAACTAGAACGACGGTGATGCGTGTAGATTAGGGTTTCTGGAGGGAAAAGGAATCCCACTCTTAACCCTTATCTCGACACGGAACTCTATTCATATCCAGCCTTTACCAAAATAATCATTAATCTAATCTCTAATCGCGGTCGGAACTAGCAAAGAATTGCTAGCGCACCCGATTAGGAAGTTAATGATTCTTTTGATAAAGTTCCTAAACTTTATAGGACTTAAAAAGGGTTTAGTTATTTTCATCGTCCATTAGCCTACCCTAATCCTACGAACCCTAACAAGCGGAGAATTACTCGCGCATGTTGGGAGAAGAAGATGAAAAGACAGAGAGGGAAAACATAATGTAAAATGCAAAAAAATTAAATAAAATAACTACCTTTATTAATCAACTTGAACAATCTACACTTTTAATCCGTAGAAAATGATTACAAACTTGTTGCTTCTCGATATTTCCAAAGGAGGTAGTCGAACAGTCGATGATCAGCCTGGATGCGTGAGCGTTGGGAGCTTCGTGATCTCTTCGGCTTGATAACTTTTCCAAAAGGCTCTCGGTGCCGTTTTATAGTCCAAAGCCACAATATTTTGCTTCAAAAGTTGGTAAAATATAGCAGAGATTTAAGCCACAAAATCTTAGCAAATGATCCTTCTAGAATGCCGCAGATCCGCGGCCAACAGGGGGGTTTGGCCGCGGTTCCGCGGCCAATGGTGGAGATCTCTTGATGAGTTCTCTTGGTCTTTGTGATTGTGACATGTGGCAATCCTAGGTACCTTCATAATTCAGAAATCTTCTCTCGGTTGCTTCCAGACTTGGTCTCCAAGTTTTGCTTCTTAATTTGGCAAGTTTTCTTCAACAACTTGATTTGCTTGATAAATTCTGCATAACAACTTGGAAAATTCTGCACAAAAATCTCAAATAATATTTAGTAGACTTAGTTCTACTAGGATTTGGTCAATGAATTTATTTGCATACATTTTTCTACCAAATACTAATTAAAATATATTAACAAATGGAAAATGGTGTCTTTACACATAAACCCTCATATGTATAATATATCATAATAAAGTCCTTTTTTAATATGAAAATGGTAGGAAAAATGTAATACAAATGTGCAGTTTTATCAACTGAACAAGTGTAATCCGCTGAAAACCCTCAGGAGACAACACTCCTCCTACTTAGGACACCTAGAGGTTTAACGGCTTATTGCACTTTCTCAGTACAGTCGTGTTGCCTACGAAAGTGTGCTATTTAGGTTTTTCTTTTTTCTTTTTCTCCCTCTCTTTAATAACTAGTTCGCTCGGGACGATTAAAGTTAAGTTTGGGGGTGTTTGTTTAGTCGAAAATATCGCACATTTGATATAACATTTTCCTTACTTTTCTTAAATATTTAAAGGTGTTTATTATAAATATAGAACATATTTGTGTTTATCTGCAAAATACTATTTACCATATGTTTATATATTATAATTAACATTGTGAAGGAAAATATATGCATATAATATTTATATAATATTTTTATTATCCATATCATATAAAATAATCTTAATCAAATTGCTTAAAAGATTTATTACCATATAAAATGATTAAGATTATATCTCTATAACAAATATTACTAACATTATTCATGAAGATATTGTACAAGATTTAGCTCAGTTTAGGAGATCGGGATATCGAGATGTCAGAACCAAAAATCTGTCGATAAAGTTAAATAAAATCGTAGAATCAATACTGGCAGAGACTCTAGAAATATTTACAAAATCCAGATATCTAGAAGATCTCCACATGTCAATATATGGAAGCTCCAGAAGATTGAAACTCTAATTCCTCCAAGATGCGGCACTTCTGCGGCCAAATCCCCAATACGCGGCGGATCCACGGCCCTCTGATGGCCGTTGGATCTGAGATTTTCTGGGGGTGATCGTATCAACATATCTTAACCTATGGGGTCTAGGGTTTCTGATCTGAGGCCTATATAAAGGACCGAGGGCTAAAGTTAAGAATCATCACCTTTTACACGAAGCAAATCACTGTCAAAGAACAAGTGATCCATGAAAGATTCACGATTCGACATGATAAAGCGACGTGAATATCGACGGAACATCTACTCCTTACGAGGCAGAGATCGAAAGCAACTTCTTCTTCTAGTAATCTAAACTCGAAGGAATTGTACTTGTAATGCCAATTAATAAAGATAGATCATTAGATTAATTATTTCGCATTTAATTTCTGCATTATGATTTCCTTCTCTATCCTTTCTTCTTCTGTCTCCATCATGCATGAGTAATTCTCCGCTTGATAGGGTTCGTAGGATTATAGTAGAACAATGGATGAGAAAATATTTTAATTTATTTTACGTCTTATGAAGTTTATAAATTTTAGGAAAAGAATCGTTAACATCGTAATCAGACGCGCTATCAATTTATTGATAGTCTTGACCGCGATTTGAGATCAGATTAACAATTGTTTTGTAAAGCGCTAGACATGAATAGAGATCAATGAAGGGACAAGGGTCAATAGAAGGGAAACCCTAGTTTCTTCCAAGAACCGTAATCCTCATTCATCACTATCAATCTAGTTTTAAATATATCAAAAGATAAAAGGAGTCATCTTTAGTATTCATTCATGACTACTAAATCCTAACGAACCCTACACGCCTTTTCCCTATAAAATCTATATCTATATTTAAACTAGATCTTAAAACTATTCTCCCTCTTTCTAATCTACTCGTTTAAAGCAAGATTAAAAGTTCCACGCATCCTTGTGGACGACCGTACTCATCTCGACTAGCTACACGCGACACTGTTATTAATTGCGGTTTCTACTAGAAACACACTTTTTCACGATCAATCAATGCTACTGATGAATACCCAGCAGCTACCAATCACTATGCTTTTGCGAAGGTCAAAATACATAGCTTGAATACTATTGAATATCCATCTGTAATGACGGAGGGCAACGAATGATTTTGGCGAAACCATGAATGTAATGAACTTGATAAAATCGAAGGAACCATGATAACTTTTAAAGGAGTGGTTTAAGCTCTGCATTTAAAAGTTTGCTTTTTGAAGAAAACCGAGTGGTTTTGAAACTGTTCCAACGATTTTGCTTTCGTTCTTTTTTCTTGCATTAATCAATGTTAATGTGGTCCCATCATTTAACACTATCACTGCATAAAGAAATAAAAACACAACGTATTCTTATGCCATCTGCATTCACCATGGGGCCCCGTCATGCACCGTTAGGTTACTTATCTAACGGCAGAGCGGGGGCTGGATTAACGCGGATGCAAAACATAAGCAACATTTATTATTATAATATATATATACATACATATATATATATATCCATTAGTCTCACGCAATAATAAGCATTCCAGATCACAGATGAATATATTGGATATACTAGGAATTCCGTGTTCGTTTATGCCTATAACGAAAGAAGGATTATACTGTCATAACGAATAGCCAAAACCCTACCCTAGACCCCTACGAGTGCGGCAAACTACCCGCCAAATTCCCGAAGTGAAACAACCTCTCTCAATAAAATGAGTAGGCTACGCGGCACTTCAAGAACCCAGTAGTTTGTGTACCCCACCATGGGTATATCCTAGGTGCAAGAAACGGCAAACGAAATAATACAACAGTGGCTACAACCATAATCCGGATGTGCCCTGCAAAATAATATTATATCACATTTACAAATTACATGAATGAAAGAAAAGAAAACACTCTTCTCACATCCCCGGCTATTCATTCACGACGATCCAATACTTCATATCCACAAACCATCACAAAGATACAAATATGTGCAACTCCGACTAATCGATGTATGGCAATTAGTCAATGTTTACCAACACATATACAAACTGAAACATGTTAAACTACGTTAAAACTGTGACTTCGAAATACTCCGTATTGCCACAACAGAGAGTAAATAGTATAATCAAAATTGGCAAAATCAAACATTACCTGAAACCCTAAATCCAAGAGACTAGACCACGGAACAAAATCCAAGCCAATTACACACAACAAAACCAGTGAGGGCGGTTTTTTGACCAATATCACCGGACAAAAACAGGTGAAATTGAATCGTTTTTGTTCTGTGTTCATCTCTCAAGTAAAGGAGCACTTTGCAATTGTTTAAAAAAAATTTAGTGGCTCTTTAAAAATCGACAGAAACTTGGATTTTATTTTGATTGTTTCGGAGTTATTTCGGTTTCGTAAGTTTAAACTTCGTTTAATCTGCTAGTTAAGATTTGAGTAGGCTCTGATACCACTATAAGTCTGTGTCGCGCACTTCGCGGGTTCGCGGGGAGACGGAATTTACAAAAAACGATTTTTACAAGTCTCTCAACACAAACTAAACTTCAGGATCGATACGGAAACCTTAATTAGCAAACTTCTTGGTGGTTTAACTACTCGGTAAGAGTTTTATACCTATGCGTACAAGTCCTTCGGGTCTTCTTATCCTCTTCTTGAGCTCCTCGAAGATCGGATCGAGCTTGCAACGCCGGCCTCCTCACATTAAAGATGATCCACCCGAGAGTATGTGTTTCAAGCTCCAACCTCTAAACCGAGATAACTAGGATACCTAGTTCGCTAAGCTAGGTAGCCTAGTGGATTTAGAGAGTGTCTATGGATTAATTTGCCTCAAATCCCCAAGATTTCTCAACACATGAAAGTGTTTGGGGTTGAGGGAGAAGAAGATATCCTAGGAGGAGAGAATGTTTTCCAAGAGCTGATTTTCCCCTTCTCAAGGTCAGCTCTCATCTTATTTTTCCTCTCATATTTTCAGTTCACCCATTCATTTCTTCACCTATCATCTTATGAAGAATGGCTAGCTATTTATAGCATGAAGCATGTCATATAATAACCTTCACAATGATGCCTCACATTTCTTTACTACCATGCTAGCTTTGCTTTGACAACCGTGCAAGTCATGCTTCAATGATGAATTTAACACCTCTCCTCCACCTCATTATCCATTTATGAAAATGGATTAAATCACAAACGAGGTTTCTTCTTCACTCTTATGAAATTACAAGAATACCCCTCACCGTATATACATACCTGTATCCGTATTCCGAAAATTACGAATACCAAGAGACGAACAATAATCCAACAATATAATACTAGGATCTGGTTTAAACCAAAGCCTACTGGTATTATCTGTCCAAACATCATCCGTGTAGCCAATACACGTATATGATCGAAACCCTACCGTAAGACCATACGGCTTCTACATCGTTAGCCCGAAGTTGGGAAACCCTCTGTGTGGGACTCTAAAGACTCGATAGTACGCCGGCAGTGGGTTTAACCACAAGCTCGTCAGCGGTACTAGCTGCACGTAACGGCCACCTAGGTATCTGTCGATAAGAAGGCCGATGAGAAAACTCATATAAACTCCTGCTGAGACTGTCCATGACAATCTCCGTACAGTCCGGTCTGTCCGTATAAGATACTCGCATATCGGGCCTATGGGGGTGGTAATCGTCAGACCCTTAACAGCGCAATAAGTCATGCCGGGATAGAGCCCAAGACACCCTAAGAAGCTACTAAAGTTCCTATCAGTAAATCTCGATTGCCCTGGCCAGGGACTTTGTGTAATGGCTTTCCAAACACAGCGCGATATCAACCCCGAATATCGGGTGAGACGGATCCTATCTAACTGCTACTGCTTCAAAGTGCTTCGGGACTGCACCCAACTACTACCTGTTCACACGACTCCTTTGAGTCCGGGTAGGGTAGTAATCTAAATACAGTGGGAACACACACGAGAGGAATAGTGATGTCAAGTAAACGGACTAACCTGTACTCATGCCTCCCGGGAACTGCTACCTGACGTTAGGAATAATACCAACCAGCAGTTTCCAACTAGTCATGTCCAGTGTAACTCATAACCCAATGAGCACCAGTATACTATCTCCGGTACTAAGTACCAATGGCTGTGGGATGGAACATCTCCCCTATTGGGATGAGAAGTGTATACACTAGTCTACTTCGGAGTATCGATGCCCCGTCTCGTTAATCTTACGACTAGGGACTTGTATAAGGATGTGCTTATAAACTACCCAGTCCCTACTAGTGTGACTGCCATCACAACACTGGTAGTCAAGCAAAGATCCTAAGGGCTCTACCAATATGTATACATAATGAGGTAGAATCAAACTAAGTAGCATACTACCATTTTGAGCAAGACTGTTATTATATCCGTGTATATCCCAAGCTCCCAAAATGTAATATACAAACCAGTATGATACAAAATATCGCGTTATTAGGGATCTGACTTTATTCACCTCCCTAGACCCGATATGCGATACTCTTAGACGAACAGACCGGACTGTATGGAGATTTTCACAGACAGGCTCAGTAGGAGTTTGGATGAGTTTGCTCGCCGTCCTTCCTTTCGCTCATTACCTGGGTAGTCGTTACGTATAGCTAGTGCCGCCGACGTGCTTGTGGTTAAACCCACTGCCAGCATATAGAAGAGTCTTTAGAGTCCCACACAGAAGGTTTTCCTGGTTCTAGAGAAATGATGTAGTAGCCGTATTGGATACGTGCAGGGTTCCGATGGAATCATTGTACTTGTTACCCGGACTTTCGATCGGACGGTTGATAATACTAGCCAGCTCGGGTTTGAGCCGGATTATTAAGTCAGGTATTGATTTAATAATTTACGTATATTTATTTCGATATGTTTATTCAAGTATTATGTTCTTTTTGTTATTCTATCTCTTTGGATATTCGTATTTCGGTACGAATGCAGCTATGTATATACAATAGAATGTAATCCGTATTTATACAGATAACATTCTAGAAGGACACCTCATTTTAGATTTTATCCATTTACTTTAAATGGAAAATGAGGTGTAAAAGAAGAGAGGAGAGTATGGTGAGAGCCATGCTTCAATAGTGTTGGACAAATGAATTAACAATTCATTTGTGCAAACTATTCAAGCATGGTTGGAATTGTTTATTTGAAAAATGAGTTTTATAAAACCATGCTTCATATTTTTTCTCACTTGAGGTTGGAAATTGTTTTCGGATGGTTCATTTTTTTGAGATGGTTTTCATCACTCCTCACTAAACTTCTTGAGCTCCTCCACCTTCATCTTCAACCTCTTCTCTACAAACTCAAGTGTTGAGAATCAAGAGAGGAGGTGAGATAGATACACACATATAACACTTCACTACATCCTAGGAACTTTAGATTAGAAACCTAGAGTCTCTAGTTGCTTCACTAGATTCTTAGTGTGGAGCTAGATGAACTACATCACTCGGGTGGATCATCTTCGATGGAGGAAGACTGGTGGTCGAGCTCGATCCAAAGGACCTCATGGAGCTAAGGAAGATGGTAGAAGACCGAAGGACACGTATCATTCGGTATAACACTTTCTATCTCAGTAGTTTAGCTCTTTATAGTTTGTTTGTTTAGGTTTATGGTTCGATTCTAGGTCGGGTTCGTTAGTGCCAAGATTTTTAAACGCCAATTTTTGTTCAGCACCGGCCACGGTAGATGGCCAGGGCACTAGCAAACCCCAACAATGGCAAAGAGACCAGACGACCGAATAATCCTATTCAATTTTCCCAGAACCGGAATCCATCCTCGAACTGAATAAATTTATATGAGTTCGTATGTAACTATACGAGATGATTTTATCCATTCTATGTGGATCTTCATAGTGATACAGAATGTTCTGTAGAAATAAAAGGGTAAAGAAAGAGTGACATGGATATATGAGACTTTGTCGTTAATCATGACAAAACAAATCCAGGTTTGTAAAAAGGTACGGTCAACATGGTTTATAAGTTTTAGTTTAAGGCGGGTCATGGTCACAGCTAGAGAGAGAGAGAGATAGAAATGAAACACTCAGCGTGCACTCTATTAAGATTAGATTGGTTAATCACTTTATCTAATTAGGATGGCTCCCACTGTTTTCTCAAATTCTCCTATAAACCCTAAAACGAGAACTAGTCGGAATTATTTACACCTTACAAGTTCGCTAACCGTTCAGCCAGGCTAGTGTTGGTACTCCAAGGGAGGTTTCCCGTGCTTTCGCATGGACCTAATTAAATAACCCTGTTTCCGCATAGGTGTAATCTAGTTAACACTTTCTAGGCACTTAATAGGTTAGCTAATTGTGAAATAAAATTCTCCCGAGGAGTAATACCTACTCATCAGTGGGAATCGGGACCAAATTATCATCGCGTAATAATTTTGACGGAAGCCAACCAAAATCACCATACTCTAAAGATATGCGCATACATAGGATGTTTCCCTTATAATTGAAACTCCTGATATAGTTTTTACCCTTAACAATTTCTTGGCCTTGATAGAGACCAACGTGCCAGAGGTTGCTAGTCAAGTTCAACCTGTCATTATCCATGACTGATTTAGACCCACCCGCACAAGCCCTTGACAGATACCAACGTGACTTATGCGGCTCTCCTAAATAATTGCATATCCATGCTATATACAAGTATCACCTAGCTACTAAACACCATGCCTTGATAGAGACCAATGAATATAGCACGAATACTATGAGCTACTTATCTGAAATGACGGAGGGCTACGGCTGGTTGTTGGCGAAAACCCTTTAACGTAATGAACTTGATATCATTGAAAGAACTCGAGTGGCATTGAAATGGAGTGGTTCAGGCTCCGCTTTTAAAACGAGTGGTTTAGAAGAAAACCGAGTAGTTTTAATAATTGGTTTCGATAATACCATTTAGGTTTGTTTTCTTTGCATTAAATCTATAATGCGATCCCATCAGTTAAGTTCCTATGCATCACAGAAATAGCCAAAATAGAATGTGTGTATATGCCACCCGCATTCGCCATGGGGTCCGAGGACTTCACTGTAAGGTTACTTAACTTATGACAGTGTATGGCCAGGGCTAACACGGGTGCAAAACATATATATCATCATCACAGGCAAGCAATGATCAAAATGGAATAGTGGATAAACAAGGAGCCCCGTGTTTCATTTGAGTCGCAAACGAAAACCAATTTTTCTCAATCATGTGGATAACTCGAACATCACCTAAAACAAAGACCCCTACAAGCGCGGAAAATTACCCATCAATTCTAGAAGTGAGGCAACCATCCGGCACTTAATGGAATCCGGTAATTTGAGCACTCTACCGTGGGTCTATCCTAAAGCCCTACAAGAGCAATGAATAGCCTGCCAAGCGAGGCGGCTTGAACTAACCACTGCGATACGACCACCTATCACACTCTAGAAACTGGCTATTCGACAGCAACCCGGTCGTATTCCAATAAAACTATATACAATAAGCTGTAATGATTGGTGTAATTTATTACCCATTTTTCTAACCTATTTATCATGTTATTGTCATATATTATGCTGTTGTGGGTATCATTTCTGAATTATTATATATAATAGGGTTTGGATGCAAAAGGATGGAAAATTGTCCTAAAACGAGAATTACGTGCGTACAATGGAGACTTAAGGAAATTATTAAGAAAATTAAAAGACAATTTGCAAATTTGGAACAAATTTTGGAATATCATTATAAATCAACAAAGATTGCAACAAATAGAGGTAGATCAATAATCACAACAACAAATCAGATGGAGAAACCAAACCAAATGAAAAAACAACAAATGAACCCACCTAATTATATGCCAAATTTGGGAACATTTCGGAGATTTATGAAACTACAGAGATACAGCGAGATATTCAAGATTTTATATGCTCAAAAATCATCTAAATTGACGATAAAACCACAGAAAAAATCTGAAGTCACGAAGCCAAAAAACTGCAGCAGATCAGCGGCCAATATAACCAAACGGCGGGGGATCAGCTGTCGATTTTATGCCGTTCGATAAGACTTTTTATGGGCACGATCGTTTTTCCATATAGATTAATATGAGATGTAAGGTTTTTACTTTTGAAGATTCTAAAGGAAAGCAACAACATCCAACAGAACAATTATATTAGATTATCATAATTGTTAGAAAGCAAATTCTCTTGTATTTTCTATTACTTGTTCTCCAACCTTGCTTAGTGTCACGATCCGAAAGTACGGAACATGACCGGCACTTAAACTACGAACGTCTCGAGGCGTACGTAATCTAAGTAAACCGAAAACCCAGAAATCCAAACCAAGAAAGATGTAGAGTGCAGGAAAAACCAACTTAAAGCAAGTAGTTTCAATAGCATAAGCCGAATTAGGCGGTTTTAAAAACATCAAAAATTTCCCGAAAATTTCGGCAGAGTCTCCTTTGTAAATACTGGCCCCCAAATGGGATACAACATGAATAGTATACGAAATCAATAAAAAGGCATCCCAAGCGGGAGCTAGCTCTTCGTCAATCGACGGTCACAACCACACAAGCAATATAATAAACAATGCCAAGGGCGAGGATCAAAATTCAAAAGGAAACTCAAAAACCATAAGAAAACTACAGAAATACAACGCGCGACTCTAAGGTCGAAAGAATAAACATCACTGGTCTCTATCTCAAATAAATACATGTTTGGTTGATGGAACTTCTAGATACAACAGAATAATAATATACAAGATATAAAATGGGGGTACGATACAAGTAAACCCACCTACTAGCAAATCACCCGAAGAAAACTATGCCAGCAAGCCGTAAAGAAACCTGTACAGCAAACCTGCAAGAAACTGGGGCACAACGGGGGTGAGTTGCCAACTCGTGAATAGAAAAATATCTACGCACAGAAATCGCATAAATAACGCAACCTAGGTCAATGATCATAATATATCCTCAAATATATGAATAACACGTAGCCTATAACAAGGTTAGGGTAAATATCTAACCCGAGTGTAATCTCATGTGCCCGTGTCAGTGCCTCAAGTAGCAATATATCATATGAATGAGGTATGAATACATGAAAACAGAATACATGTAAATGAAGAACCGTTTTCATAATTTAGTGAGATTTCCTTTGTATTTTTAAAATGAGGTATCATAATGAAATCAGTATAAAACAGTGCCTAGCATCGGCACAAAACGTAATCCCAATATCTCGATATCTCTGTATCACAGTCTCTGTAGCTCAATATCTCGAAATCTCAATGTCTCAATCACAATATCTAGGGCGCCGTCAGTCCAGACCGGCCCCTACCATCCATCTCAAGACCACGACGGTATCCTCCGGATATCCGACGCGTCGGGTAAAATCACCGGTAGGTAGTGCTCCCCTGCCAGGCTCACATCGTCATCATCACGTGCTTCTTGCCCCGGGGTACCTTACCGGGTCCACCATGTACCCGAAACGGTTCATCCGTCTCCTCGAATCGGGTCTCGAAATCCATCAGCAAACTCATGGTGGACGACTCATACATCATGGGAAAAACCGCACTTTTTATTTAAAAAGAAAGAAATCGGTTTATATAAGTTTTGCGGTTTTCCCCCCAAATCCAGAAAATTTCATGGAAATCCGAATCCAAATCATCAATAGCATGTAAAAACCATGAATATAGGCATAACAATGAATAACAGTATGCATGAAGTGACAAGTAATAACTACAATGTTAAGCTGGCATATAAGGCAGGCACACTAATATCATGTCAAATTACTAACTAACAAGCTAAGTCAAGCAATAATATTTTCTAAGGTGTACGTGACATGGCAATTATCGATGAAGATGTGTGTGAGCCGGCAAGTAAGTGTACGGGTACATACGCATCATCGGTAATGGTGCTGGTGTCCTAACAATATGATATCAACATTGCAATAAGAAATTATAACATAAGAATGCGATGCGAACCACAATAATAAGCGGGAGCTGAATACTAGACGCAACTGTAACTAACCTGCATTAATCTAATATAAGTCCTACAAATGGTGCCTTTTGAAATAACACGAATCATGGGGTTTTGAAAATAGGGGCTACGGTGTTTTTATGAAAAGATACGTCTTTTGAAATATCCGTAGGATCCCTTGGGCTGTCTTTTAAAATACCCACATTCGTTAGTTTTTGAAATAGGTAAGAATCGAATCTAATCTAACAACTAAACTAAACTAAAGGGCTAAGCTAACAAGCTGGACTACAGGTAAGGAAACCGCCTAACATCTGAGTCGATCCATATACATACCTGTATATATATTAGTCGGTGATCCCGCCTCAATAATATCATATCCGATACCATATCTACAATCAGCCATCCCAAGTCAAGAGTGCTGATCAATCATCAAGATATAGCTCATACGTAAATCCGTCGCACGGCATCTCCAAATCTGGGTACGGGTCAATATCATATTCCTCACACCATTCCTCTGGTATCCTCTTTATTCAAGATCATAGTCTAGGGTACTGACCTATGTCTAGTACAATACTAATATCCTCAATATACTCATGATTTGACTACAGATCGACAATCTCGTATAAACCGATACCGTCAGCACATAGCATCATCAAGGGTATACATCGCCCGATACGGCCTAATATCAATATCTTAGCATATCATGCCTCATATCACGATTACATGTCGACCATTTTATTTATAACACTATTCACTCGTATTGCCGCCCCAAGATCCGCTATAACACCAGGGCGTACCTTAAGTATGAATCCTGCCATATCACCGATATCACAACCACAAAACAAATCTCATCGACTCAGCTCAATCCCAAGTATCATCCTCAAATCCGTATGTGAACACATAGTCCCATACCCATGTGATCACATAACTATAAATAATCCCATGAGCACATATAAATAGGAATGTATGCAAGTATGTAGGTGTGTATGTGTAGTGCAACACTACCCTAGGGTTCGCAACACTAAAATAATCCAACACACCAATATCCATCCTAAACATCGATATTAATCTCAAATAACATATAATAAATTGTTGGTGTGTATACGCATCCGTATACACCACCACGGACTGCGGGGGTGCTATACGCCATCCACCCGACTTCTCCCCGTAGATATAAATCTACTCACCTGGTCCTCGTTCGTCGGTGCCAACGTAGCCACGCGCTTTCTTGTCGTCTCGAAGTCCACATGGGGTAGCTACATATCATAACGCACCATACCGCATTAAAATCCGACTCATGACCAAAACGACGCACGAATCCCACATAGGTCAAAACATATGGTTGCTTTTACAAATCGACCCAAAAACCCTCGACGTCGGCGTACAAATGCCAAACCATCGAGAAAACTCCCAACACACTCATTTGTACAATTACAAGCACTAATTATAATATAAAATAGCTTAAAATTCACAAAACCCCCAATTTCACTTAAAAAGTCATTTTTCCGAAAATCTAGCAAGCACAAATCACCGTTTTAGTACAAAACTCGATGTATAAACGAACCTAGCATCCACAATATTCACTAAATATCATAACAAAGTCATATAACCCATTCCTATAATTTATTCTCATCAATTTGCATAAATTCCAAAATCCTAGTTTGCAAAAATATCAATTTTTAACACCTTTTAAAGCAAAATTCACAATTTAACAATTAAGCTTGGTTTTGCATAACCTAAGATATTAAACCACTCATAATAATGTTAATGATGTCATAAAAACATAATTACATTTTTAACCCAATTATTTAACCAATTTTAAATAGCTAGTTAGCAAATTAGCGTAATTATCATAATTTTTAAACTGACCATTAACAACTAGCTACTAACTTTGTTTTAACAAGCCATAAGAGCCTAATACATTACACAACCATACACCAATTTCAAAAAGCCCTAACTTGCATTCAAATCCTTTCTCGAATTTTATAACTAACAAAATCCAACCCAAACTATACATGAAACACTAAATTAGCACTAATTTGAAGCCCAAAAAGCAAGTTAAACTCTTAGATTTGGTTTGTATAAAACACTAGATAGCAAAATAGAATAATTAACTTAATAATGGTGTGCTAAAAACCCTAGTTTAACTCAAACCATTCTCTTGAAGATCCTAGATGAAAATAGCACCAATATTAACACTAAAACAACTCATTTAAAGAAATATAACCATAAGAATTTAAATGGGTAAGAATTATACCTCTAGATCTAGAGATCTAGCAAGAAATTTTGACTCCAAAGATGGCCTCCTAGCATCCAAAATCCATGCAAGAAAGGTTAAGAAGAATGGATGAAGGATGGGCTTGAAATTGTGAAGTTTAAATGGAATTTTGATGAGTTTAGAAGAAAAATGAGAGGGGAAATTTTGGGGCTGTTTATTGCAGGAATTTCGGCTGAGGAGGGAGTGGGGAGAGGTGTGGGGGAGTTGTGGAAAATAATCCAAGTAAAAGCCCCTCCCAAATTACCATAATATCCCCACCTACTTTACTATATATAAAACCTTATTTTAACCCATTTCTCACATGATTTAAGGTCAAAAAGAGGGAAATAAAACTCTTGGGCTGCTACAATAGTGTGGGGCCGGCCAAGGAGAGTGAGGGTGAGTGTGAGAGACTTTACAAAAAAAATCTATGCAAAAAGACCCCCCACAATACCATATTTGCAAGTTTTAGTTCAAAATAACTATATTTTTGTTTTCCATAACATAAATCAATTAAAACTTGAAATAAAATACTAAAAAAATTATATTACAACTAGATTTTAATTAACATTATTTTAAAGATTAAAATTAGCCCATTTAAATTTGTATTTATCGCTAATTTAATGTATTTTCTTACCGGCTTAAAATAATATTAAAATAATTAATTTCGGAAAAAATTTCAGAAAATTTGAAATTTCAGCAGTGGCTCAATAAACACCAAATACTAGCAATTACATAGCTAGAATATGTATATTTAATTTTATAATAAAGATATTTTCATTTTGACTTTTTACAGAAAACCCCCTTATTTTACCTTTTTTTCGAAATTTCACCGAAACGATTTTCAAAACGTTACACTTAGCCTTATATAAGCACTTGTATAGCCTTAGGGTTTCATATCTCTCTCATTGTTTTCAAACTAGGGTTTTCTTAGAGTGAGATCAATTATATTTGTAAGTATTTCGTTATCAATAAAACTTCTTTTATCTTTCATTATGATGAGTACTTAATTTCACTCTAGGCTTTGTGTTGTTTAATTCTAGTGGTTGGACATTTTCAAACTTTTCATTTCTTATTCTTAATTTATGAAGTTTATTTTGATTTAATTCCTTTCTTTTTATATTTTCATCATATAAACTTTCTTTTTATATTTTCATCATATAAACTAGATCTTATAGGGATAATTGACGCTTTAAATTAGATCTAGGGATTGATGATACAAATAAAAATTCATTAAGCTAATGACGGTCTGACAAACTAGAAACGTAATTAGAGACGGTAAGAAAAGAATTAGATTGAAATAAATTCAATTTAGGTAATTAAATGGCTCTAGGTTAATTCAATAAAATAAAAGTATAGTTTAGCCACCTAATACTGTTAGTCGAAAATTAAACCTATGGTACTTTTAATTAACTAGAAACATATGTTTGATATAGTTTCTAAATGATATTTTAACAATTGATAAGTTATTTTTAATTCTAATTAATATAACATATGCTTTTGTTTTAATTAATAGAAAACATATTAAATATAGATCTAGATGAGAAGAAGTATCTCTTAAACCAACCCTAGAAGATAAAACAATACAAAACCCTAGACTTTTTTCTTTATAAAAACCAACCTTTTAAATTTCCTTGCTTTCTTTAATTTAGTTTAAAGGTAGTCAACACACCTCTCTGTGAGAAAGATTCTCAAGTACAACTGCGATAAGCTGTATATTTGCGGTTAAATTTGGAGACTAATAAAATCCCCATCATGTTTTTGGCGCCGTTGCCAGGGAGGGGTATTTTAATTACATTTAAATTTAAATTTTAGATTTTAGTTATAAATTAAATTAGATTTAGTTTACTTGATCTGCGAATTCTCTGTTTTATATTTCAGGAATCGAGACAAACTTACAGGAAGAGAAGATCAAGACGAACAGAAGCAAATCTATATAAGATCTCGTTCTTCCTAAAATCTCGTTTTGATTCTGATTAACAGATTTTTGCAGGATTCTTTGTGCTAAAAAAATTAGTTTAGATTTTAGATCTTTAATTGATTTTTACTGCATTTCATATTTTAATAGAGTCTAAGGGGAAACAACCCAAATCCAAATTAGGTAGGTATTTTATCACCCTTCCTAAACCCAACAAATCACAACTGAGCATCCACATTGACCTACGGCAATTTAAAAAATATCTAGACTTCAGCCTTAAGGACATATCACGCTCAATAGGATAAGAGGAGCTTGTAGGTAATCTAACGGTTATTCAATTCAATCTTTGTTAGTTATGTATATGCCTTAGAGGCCATTGTTGTATATATGATGTATATTATAATGGATGATTGGATATATATATAGAGGACTTTCTTGCTCGACATGATAGTATGCTATTTGGTTTCACTTTATCTTAACATGCTGACTTATATATTATTTACTGTCTTACTCTCACGTGTTGATAAAACCCTTAGGATCTCTACTCGACTACTGGGACTATGATGAGATCATACTGGTTGGGCCATGGTAATCGATGAGTACATCCTATAACTATTCCTAGTCGAGGGTATATCGAGACAGGGCATCGATACACCAGAGTAGACTAGCATATACGCATCTTGACCCATATGATGGGCGATGGATGATCCCATATCCATTGGTGTTTTGACATCAAGGATGGTGTACGGGTGCTCAGTGGAGACTGGGTACACTGGACGGACTCACCGAGAACTCCCAAATGGTCATATACCACACGTCAGATGGCAGTTCTCCGGTGACACAGGTACAGGGTAGTCTGTAGACCCGATATCGTCATAGAGTCTTGTGCGATTCCCACTGTGCTTTGATTCCCATCTTACCACGTCCAAGAGCGCGTGCAAAACGGTGGCTTTTGGGTGCAGTCCCGAATCACATGGAGGCAATGAGCGATAGGAGGGGATTCGTCTCTCCCGGTATAAGGAGTTGATGTGGTGCTGTGTTCGATTGGCTATAACTGGAAGTCCCTGGCCAGGGCTGATATAGAGATTTACTGGTAAGTGTTACCAGTAGTTTCTCGACCTGTTATGAGGCTCACATCGACACGACTTATCGGTTACTGGGGTCTGACGTATAGCATGCCTAGACTAAATATGTAACATATCAGACGAAGAGACCGGACTGTACGGGAGTGTTACTGATTGGATTCACAGGAGAATGTACGGCTAGCTTGTTGATCTTCTGATCGCTCAATACCTGAGTGGCTGTTACGTTTAGCTGACCGCTTGCAGCTTGTGGGTATTTGATGTGATCATCACCTGCTACCGGCGTATTGACGATTCTTTAGCGTCCTACACAGAGGTTTCTTGACTCGGGCAAAACGGAGTAGGGGCACATATGTAATATGTGCACGACCGAGAATAATGCGATATGAGATACCGTATTATATTCTCGCGATATTTAGATATGAACCGGGTCATCGGATTAAGTGTTGATTCGATGAATCAGTACATGATATATTAGTCGGTTATATTCGATATAGCCGGATTGTCGGATCAAGTGTTGATTCAATAATTTAATGTATAATAATATATATGATATATTGCATTACATTATCTAATATTGGCTCGCTTTGTTATTTCATTTTCTCACCGGGTAATACATTGATATATATGTGATATATGTTAATTGTATTATTTTCTTTTGTTGCAAATATATAATATATATGTGATATATATTATTGTAACATGATATGATTACTAATGCAACTTGTTTAGTGGAGATTAAACAAGGTTAGGGTTTGAATTGGGTTAGTTCTTTCATGAACATTCTAGAAGCTTTTCTTTTGTCATGAGTAAGATATTATGTTGATATTTTCAAGTGATTCATTGTTTAACCCAACCCAAACCCTAGCCTTAGTTAAATCTCTACATGAGTTATCCTTGTCATCCTTGATCATGGTTACATTATTAATCATATATCTTTTCATTATTCATCACAAAAGGATTTAATCATTATTCTTCTTCTTCTTCAACCTTGAGCTTTGAGAAATCTTACTAGGTTTTCATTTTGTGATGATTTCATGTGAGAATTTGATACAAAAAGAAAGCATAAATACTACTCCATCATCGTCATCTAATCTAGCCAATTATATTAGGTTTTTCACCTCATTAGAGTGAGAGAGCTTGAGTTATAGATATTTCGACGTAGTTCATCGGAGAAAAGGAACACTACAAGCTAGCATGGATCGTTCGAGTTATGGAGCCTCTCTTGAGTCCGGGAGATCGTGGATCGCGGCGAAAGGACTTCTACTCGGAGCTTATGAAGCGAAGGAGCGGACTACAAAGGTTGTAATCCCTCACACTTAGTTGTAAAGATGTTTACTTGCATGTTAAACCCTAATAATCTAGCAAAGATCCCGGCTTTGGGTTGTTCGGCACGTCTATATTTTTATCTGGGCATGGTTGATGCCTTATAGACCCTTGTATGAGTGCCTTGAAACCCTACAGTGGTATCAAAGACTAGCTAGAGCATTAGGCGACGTGTATACGGAGTTAAAACTCCGATCGAACCCCGGAACATCGAAATTGACCCCTCTTTGGAAATTTTGTAAAAATGTGATTTTTTCTGCATTAAAAATACTTAAAAAAATCAGCAGGGAATTTTAAGAATTACCACGAAACACGAGCCCAAAATACCATGAAGTCGCCGCGGAACCGCGGCAGGAACCTGCTTCCCGCGGCGGTTCCGCGGCCGAACTTTGGCATTTTGGACACGTGTCTTCACGGTAATATCCGTAGGTGCTTGTAGCTGCTTCTGGGTATTTTTAATCTGACTCAAGTGTTGAGTGTTCTGGGGATTATTTTGAATTCGTTGATTCGATCGGAAAACTTAATTTCGTTCTTTTTTCCGGATAATTTAGAAACTGTTAAAATTTTCGAACGGATATCATTAACTCATTTTTTCCCGGCACGAAAAACATTCAAGTGTTGAATTTTTCTTGAGTTTAAATCTTTCGGAAAAACGTGCAAGTAACGCGGTGGTCCTTCTAGAAGAACACAAACCTTAACTCGATTATGTGACCGTCTGAACCACCTCTAAACCTTAGGGTTCGGGGCAGTACGGCGTGCCACATGTGAGGCGTTGGCTTGACCCTTCTATGGCTGGACCATTGGTACTGTGACATATTCTGGGACTTTTTGAACTCCGCTCAAGTGTTGAGCTATTTAGGAAATCTTGGGTATTTGATTATTCGATCGGAAAGTTTAATACTGTCTATTTATCTGGAATGTGCTACAATATGTGGAATTCATATAGTTAGGCAAGAAATGCGAAGTATGTGATATTTCGGATTTACGATGTCTAAAGTGATTGTGGATTCCAAATATTGTAGTTTTACAATTTTTTTCTGTGACCGTAAGCGTAGTATGTGGGGTATCGCCGGCTTCGTTGCTATATATCAACGACAATCGGGATACACATACTTGCTTACGTTGATGATATGAGATATTATGTGTTGCTGTGATATGTTGTATTGGATCGTCGTATTCTGAATAGCCGGGGGTTTTATGTGAGATGAGGGTTTTTATTTTCATTCATGTAAAATTCATTTGTATGTAATATTCTTTTATTGGGGCACTTACGGGATGAGCTTGATGTCACCAGTGTATATTATTTACTTTTCCTCATTAGGTAGACCCAAGGAGGGGAGCACAAGTAACCGGGTTCTGGAGTCCAGTGGGAGGCCATCTCGAGAAGTCGAGACCGGGTCTCCTAACCCTAGAATTGGCAGTGTTACTTGCGCTCTCGTAGGGGTCTAGGGATGTGGGTTTGGCTATTCATCGTGACCGTGGAATCCGTGTTTTATACCGGCTCGTATTGAAAACACGGACATCCTAGTATATCCAATATTTCATATATGTTCTTCTGCTGCAATGTTTTGTGATGAGATCATATTACTGTCTGAGAAAAATGCTTATACTATATAAATATGCTGATATATAAATATTACTGCTTTCGTTTCTTCTGTGATGCTTAGGAAGCATAAGCTGATGGGATTTATTAATGAGATTAATAAAAAGAAAAGAAACCTAAAAGTTGTTGTAGAATCAAAACTTTATAAAAAGGTTAGCTACAGTTTTGCTTTGCATAGCGGTATATATGATATACCATGCACCTTATTCGATGAGGAAATAGCCAAGATCCCTTCACCGGGAGTGACCTCTTTAGAGAAACTGGCAGATGCTACAAACTCACGGTTTAGTTTTTGACAGCTTATATAGTTCTTGCTTTGCACAGCGGTATATATTATATATCCTGCACCTTATTCGATGGGAAAAGAGCCGAGATCCCTTCACCGGGAGTGACCACTTTAGAGAAACTGCAAAAGCCTAAAAAACACTCCTTTTCAAAATCACTTGATTCTACGACGATATCAAGTTCATTACGCTCATGGTTTTCTTAAAAAGCTGCGTAGCCCTCCGTCATTTCAGATAAAGACTATTTAGTATTCGTGCTGCGTTTGTTGACCTCTGTCAAGGCGTAGTGTGCGGTAGCTGATTAGTAATTATCTGTATAGCATGTGATGTGATTGGATTAGGGTGGTCGTACGACCTTGTGGACCTCTGTCAAGGGTCGTGCGAGTAGGTTTGATTCAATCAAGAAATGACAGATTGAACTTGACTAGTGCACTATGGTTTGTTGACCTATGTCAAGGTCATAGCACATTAGGGGCAAAAGCATTATCAGGAATTTCAAATGTTGGAATTTGCAATGAGATTGCATACCTTCTATAAGATAGATGGATCCGGATACCCACTGCGAGTAAAAGTTAATTCTGGGAGAATTTTACACAGGACAATTAGCCGATCAAGTAGGTGCCTAGAAAGGTGTTTACGGGGTTATGCCTCAGGGAAGACGAGGTTTATTTTAATTAGGTCCGTGCAACCTCTCTCAAGTACCGACACTGATCTGGCTGAAAGATTGACGAAATTGTAGGGTGTAATTAATCCCGGCTTATCTTACCTTTTAGGGTTTGAAGGAAGATTTGATAAAAACGGTGGGAGACATCCTGATTAGATGGGATAATAGCCAATCTAATCTTGCAAGAGCATACACTAAAGTGTTTCCTTCTCTCTCTCTCCAGGTAGCGACCGTGTCAGGACATAATCAAGATAATAATATCGATGTATTGACTGAACCCGCTTATTATACTAAGCAAGGGATCGTTGGTCCCGTTCTTTCTTATAAGAGTTATAAGACTGAGCAGGAAACAGGAGAATATCTGGATTTTCATACCGCCCAAACAAAGAACATGCATGCTGATGCATCTTCTTCGGGTGTGTTAGTTATTGAGAACTGTTTCTCAGTTCACCCTACGTCCTGGGTATTAGATACCGGATCGGGATCCCACATATGTAATTTGTTATATAGGCTACGTAAAGGTAGAGAACTGGAAAAGGGTGATCATTCCATAACAGTAGGGAATGGTACACATATTGCAGCCAAAGCAGTTGGCGAATATCACCTAGTATTACCAAGTAGTAATACACTGATTCTGTATGAGTGCTATTATATACCGAACATGATGCGCAACATTATATCAGTTTCTTTATTAAATAAAGAAGGATATAATTTTGTAATACAGAATAATGTTATGAACATCTTCCTAAATCAAAAGTTGATTGGATTAGGCTCGTTACATAATGGCATATTTATTCTCAATCAAAATACAGTCCTTAATATACAAAACACACACAAGAGGAAAAGTTCAGAAATGAATGAATCCTTCTTGTGGTATTGTAGGCTTGGTCATATCAATGCGACATGACTAGCTAAGTTACATAAGTATGGATATTTGAATCCGTTCGAATTATCATCTTATGATACTTGCCATTCATGTTTCAGAGGAAAAATGACCAAAACTCCGTTTAGTGGACAAGGAGAAAGAGTTACAGAACTCTTAGGACTGGTACATAGTGATGTATGCGGTCCCATATCTGCACAAGCCAGGAACGGTTCTTCCTACTTCATTACATTCACTGACGATCTCTCAAGATACGGACACGTGTTCCTGATAAAACACAAGTTTGAAGCTTTTGAGAAATTCAGGGAATATAAGCATGAAGTAGAGAACCAAATGGGCAAAAGTATTAAGATCCTTCGATCTGATCAAGGAGGAGAATACTTGAGCAATGAGTTTCTGGACTATCTAAAAGAGAATGGGATTCTCTCTTAGCTTACTTCTCCTTAAACACCACAGCACAACGGTGTATCTGAGCGAAGGAATCGCATCCTATTAGATATGGTGCGCTATATGATGAGCACAGCCGAGTTGCCTATTTCCTTTTAGGGTTATGCGCTTGAAGCAGCAGCATACCTATTGAATCAGGTTCCATCAAAATCTGTACCTACCACACCATATGAGATATGGAGTAGGAAGAGACCATGTCTTAAACGAGTTAAGATATGGGGTTGTCCGGCCTATGTCAAAAAGAAAAATCCGGACAAACTCGAGGCACGATCAGTTCTTTGTAAGTTTATAGGATATCCTAAACATTCAAATGGATATCTATTCTACCACAGAAAACAACAAAAGGTGTTTGTTGCTCAGCATGCCACCTTTTTAGAAAAGGAATTTCTTGTAAAAGAAATTAGTGGCGAAGCGGTAGAGCTGGAAAAGGTTTAAGCGCCGCTAACTACAACTGATGATTTAATGGAACTAGAGGATTCAGTAGTACCCGATGAACCCCAACCTCTCCGCCGATCTAGTAGGGTTCTCATCCACCAGAGAGGTACTACGGTTTTCTCATTGATGGTGGGAGCGAGGATTGCATCATGGAAGATGATGACCCGACTAGTTTCGAGCAGGCCATCACGAGTGGTGACTCTGTGAAATGGCTGGATGCAATGCGATCTAAGATGGAATCTATGTACACCAACAAAGTATGGTCTTTGGAAAATGATCCTGAAGGGGTAAAAGCCATTGGGAGCAAGTGGATCTTCAAAAATAAAATTGGTGTAGATGGAAAAGTTGAGACTTTCAAAGCTAGACTTGTTGCAAAGGGTTTTCGTCAACGACCAGGTGTGGATTATGACAAAACCTTTTCTCCAGTGGCTATGCTTAAGTCCATCCGGATCTTTCTTGCCATTGCTGCATAACATGACGACGAAATCTGGCAAATGGATGTTAAGACTGCCTTTCTAAATGGTGATTTAGAAGAGTGCGTGTACATGACTCAGCCAGAGGGCTTCATAGATAGTGGGAGCAGTGGAAAGGTGTGCAAGCTGCTTAAATCCATTTATGGGTTAAAGCAAGCATCGCGGAGTTGGAACATCTGCTTTGATGTTGTGGTCAAAGAGTTTGACTTCATCAAAAACGTAGATGGACCTTGTATATATAAGAAGGTGGCAGAGTGTAAGGTTGTCTTCCTCGTATTGTACGTCGATGACATGTTGTTAATAGGAAATGATGTTCCTATGCTGCAATCAGTCAAGCTCTTCTTATCACAAAGATTCTTAATGAAAGATCTAGGTGATGCCTCCTGCATACTGGGAATTATGATCTATAGAGATAGATCTAAACGGATACAGGGATTGTCCCAATCCAGGTACATTGACACCATACTAAAGAGCTTTGGTATGGAAGAATCCAAGCGTGGGAACCTACCTGCGATCTCTGGACTCACTCTCTCCAAAGAGATATCTCCCAAGACTAATTTGGAGAGAGCTCGCATGCAAGGGATACCCTATGCTTCGGCAGTAGGCTCTATCATGTATACGATGCTATGTACCAGACCCGATGTAGCATACTCAGTAAGTGTAGTGAGTCGGTATCAAGCAGAACCTGGAGAGAATCACTGGACAGCTGTGAAGAACATTCTCAAGTACTTGAGAAGAACTAAGGAGATGTTCTTGGTGTATGGTAACAGGGAACTCCAGGTGGAGTCCTTTAGCGATTCGAGCTTCCAAAGTGATAAGGACGACTCTAAGTCGCACTCGGGATTTGTCTTTACCCTCAATGGAGGGGCGGTGTGTTGGAAGAGTTCCAAACAGGATACCGTTGCAGACTCGACGATGGAGGCTGAATACATCGCTGCCAACGATGCTGCCAAAGAGACTGTCTGGATAAAGAAGTTCATTAGTGAACTTGGTGTGGCTCCGTCTATTGAGCATCCAATACCTCTGTATTGAGATAACAATGGAGCTGTAGCGTTGGCCAAGGAACCCAGGTCCCATCAAAAGTCCAGACATATTCTGAGGCGGTATCACCTGATCAGGGAGATAGTTGATCGCCGGGAGATCGAGGTCAGGAGGGTAGATACGAAGGACAACACTGCGGATCCACTCACGAAGGCTATTCCCCAGATACATGTAACGTTTTAAAACTAATTAAATAAATAATTAAATGAATAAAATTGTTTAAGTGAATTTTTTTGATTTTCGTTAAAGTAAAATGTATTTTTCGTAAAACTAAACCGTGATTGTTTTTCATTATAATTTCAAAAATACCTATTTTAATTATGTAATTACTAGTAAATGGTGTTTATTTAGCCACTTATAAATTTTTAGTTTAATTAAATATTTTTCCTAAATTAATTATTTTAAATATTAACATAAGCTTTATTTTTACACTAAATTAGTGTAAATTACAAATTTGAATGGTTTTAATTTGCAAAAATGAACCATGGCATATTAGAATTTAGTGTGTATCATGCAAAATTTATTTGCAAATTTTTCCAATTTTCTAGAGTTTTCTTGAGTTGCTATAGTAAAGAAATAAAAGAAAATAAATAAATCATGAAAAGACATAAGAAGTGAAAGCTTTGGGGGAAACTTCTACATTATTCTTCACTCACTTCTTTCTCTTCCCCACCTCCTATTTTGGCCGGCCATCACCCCATGGCAGCAGCCCCCCCCCCCCCATTTCCACTTCATTTTTATTCAAAATTCATCAAAAATCCATCAAAAATTCAATTAAAAATCCACAAAATCCTATTTATTTTCTACCCTTTATTCTCTACTCTTCTTTACATGGATTTTTGAGTGGGAAAGCATGCATTTTTTAGGCTCATTTTCATGTTTGGACGTGGGGTTGTGGAGGTATAAATCTTTCCCTTTTGTTTTATTTCTATTAGATGTTTCTTTTAAAGCATAATTAGATTTATTAGATTAATTCTAGTTGCAAATTCTAAAATTCAAGTTAGATTTGTAAATTCAAGTTGTGGTTTTTATTAATTAAATAAGGTTATAATAGCTAGTTTAACATCTTTTAGAGTGGAAAATTCTTGCATGGTTGTGGTATAATAATTTGTTAATCCAAAATTTATTTAATTATGCCATTTAGCAAACTAGTTTTTTTATAAAATTTATTTGTGGGTAAAATAAAATTCTAATTAAGGTTGCTATCATTAGATTGTAGTTTTAGTGAGAATATTAGCATGTTAATGGAAAGAAAAACTTAGTTTGATCACTAGTTTCTTTTTAAAATTGGAAAATACTAATAAAATGCTATTTTTGTTAAACTAGATTTCTATTTAAAGTATATATATAGGTGGAATAAAATTCCAATTGATGTTTATAACACTAGAGTGTGGTTTTAAAGAGGATATTAACTGGTTGATGGAATGAAAAACTCAAATTTGTCACTAGCTTTCATTGATGATTGATAAATGGTGAGAAAAACGAAATTTTGTTAACTAGATTTTTGGAAATTCATAAATAAATGAGATTAAAAATATAATTATGGTTTCATTATATCATTATCATCATGAATTGTAGTTTAATACATTAATTCATGCATACACAAGTTTTGTTGTGGAATTGTGGTATTTTGCTTGAAAGATGTTAAAAATTACTAAAGGTTGCAAACTAGAAATTTCAAATTAATACAAATTTGTGTAATAAAAATATAGTAATGGTTTGTATAGTCTAGTTATGCTATTTAATGAGTTTTATGACCATTGGTTTCATTTAAATGTCAAGTTTTGAAGAAAAACGGTAAATTGGCATTTTCGGGTCTTACGAAATCGGGCGATTTGATGGATTTTAGGGTTTCGATAGATTTAATCATGTTTTATAATATAAGTAATTAGTTTTAAAACTACGAGTTATTTGTTGATGTTTATCTCGATCCATCGGTGTTTGTACGCCGATATCGAGCGATATTTGGTTCTTTTGCGTGAACGGAACATAGGTTTTAACTTATGCTGATTCCTTGCGTCGTTTTGACTTTTGTATGTGATTCAGTTTACGATACTATTTATATGTTTGCGTTTAGGTACCCTCACGTGGACTGCGGGTGATGAAGAGGAGGATGGCGACACCGTCTTCGGCAGACATGGACCAGTGAGTAGATGCATATCTACTGGGGGAAGTCGGGTGGATGGCGTTTAGCACCCCCGCAACGTAGAATAGGAATAGTACTTATTGTCATTAGGAAACCAGATGTGACCCTAGATTCTTAATGAGTAGGACCCTAGTAATGACCCTAGGCTGGACTAGACTAATTTAGGAAAACCATACCAGATGATGAATACCTTGGAAGAGGTTCGTAGGTTTCAGATAGAAACACACACACGCACACACTGAAACTCGACATGGTGTATACGTGTATGTGTATATATATATAGGACTAGGTATAGGTGTGTATATATATATATATATATATATACAACACGTATATGGGATTCATTGATGTGATATGATATCCGAGGTATGATGAAACAGTATAACTGGGCTTGATGCCGTGATTCTTGGCTATACAGTCGTATTAAGTGTTAGCGGATCATTAGAGAATGAGATAATGAACATGTATATATAAATTATAATGGGTGGTGATGATATTGAGGTACATGGGACTCTAAAATAGTACCTGGACTGTAACTTGTGACTGATCACGATATGATATATGTATGACTTGATTGCGACATCATATAGGTGTGACTTGATGACGATATGATATCAGTATGACTTAATCACAATATGATACATATGACATGATATTTCTGAGGATAAACTAATGATGCATATTATGATGGCAATGATATATGATTGATGTATGCGATTATAGTTTAGCACCTTGATCATGAGATGTGTTGATGATGACATTATACGAATGATGACACACCTAGGAGATACTTGACCCGTAACCCGATATTGGGATGCTTACCGTATGAGGCATAGAGATGATGATTGATCCGCACTCTTGATTCGAGGAAGCCGTACTACGTACGTGACGCTATTGAGGCTGGATCGCCGACTATTAGAGATATTGAATCAGACCTTAGGTAGACTTGTTTCTTATTGACTAATTTATTAGGTTTAGTTCCTTAGGAGGTTAGATGGACACTAGTTTAGGTTCGATTCATATAGTGGTAGTTGTACTCGTATATCGCAGAGGAGTGGATAATGCACATTTGTCTTCACATTCATACTGGAATCATCATGGTGCATGTTCTTACATATGTTGTTATAATCAGTATAAACCTTACCTGTTAGGACACCAGCACCATTACCGATGATGCGCATATTCCACGCACACTTATTTGCCGGCTCACACACATCATCATCGGTAATTGCTATGTCACGTACACTTTAGATCTTATTATCTTTTATTGATAGAATCAGCTAACAACTAGATCGATATATAATATTGTGATTACTCTCAGATGCTAGTATAGACATGGCATTTATTACTTAGACATTCATGCATTCATATTCTCATGTTAACATGCAGTATTGTGGGGCATATGCCGACACTTATCGTCTACTTACTCATGATTTTGAGATTTGGATTTCTATGAGATTTCTGGATTTTGTGGAAAACCGCAAGAATATATAAAAACATCTCTCTCTCCTCCTCTCTTTTTAAAATATAAGATGCGGTTTTCTCATGATGTATGTGTCGTCCACCATGAGATTTCATGTTTTCTGATGGATTTCGAGACCCGATTCGAGGAGTGGATGAACCGTCTCGGGTACATGGTGGGCCCGGTATGGTACCCTGGGGCAAGGAGATCGAGTTGTAGACGATGAGCCTGGTAGGGGAAGGCTACCGACTGGTGATGTCTGGCGCGGCGGATATCCGGAGGATACCGACCATTGTCGTGAGATTTGATGATATGGGCCGATCCGGACTGACGGAGCCCGAGGTATTGAGACTATGAGACTTGAGATTTACATGTTTGTGTCGATGCTTGACACGGATTTCCATGAATTTCTTTGTTGAGATTTCAGATTCCTATACACATTTTACTACGATAACAGCTAAAGATTTCTTATACAGATATATCTGGATTTCAGGATGGATTAATTTATATTCATGGTGCACGCATATCCATTCATATGACATAGTATTATATGAGGCACTGACACGAGCACGGAGTATCTGCATTTACACGTAGTTTTACCCTGCTATTACTAGATGATTGGGATATAATAGTGTATTATTATGACCTAGGATAGCGTCGTGCATTCTATTTCTTTTCGTAGATGTCTTCTACTCACGAGTTGGCAACTCACCCCTGTTGTGCCAAATTTTATTACAGGTTCGATGTACTGGTTTGATTTGCACGGTAGGTTGGTTCACTTGTATCCGAACCACCATTGTACTTTTATTCTTTCATTTGTATCTAGTAAGCTCCATCAACCATACTTGTATTACTTGATAAGTTTAATGTACCAGTCTTTTATTTCGACCTTAGAGTCGCGCATGTATTATTCTGATCTGGTGGTTTTGTTTTCTTTTGAGTTTTGAGCCTCGCCCTTTTGGCTTTGTATACTATTGTGTATTGTTGTGGTTGTTTCCGCCTGTTGGCGTTGAGCTAGCTGCCGTTTGGGGATACTTTTTATTGTTTATGTATATTATACTTGTACCCGTTTGGGGCCAGTTTTTACAGAGGAGACTCTGCCGAAATTTTTGAGAAAATTTGCTGATGCTTTTAAACTTGTTACTTTTTCTTCTTCTTCTTCTATGGTTTAGATTTCTGGGCTTCGGCTTACTTAAGTTACGTGGCGCCTCTAGACGCTTCGTAATCTAAGTGCCTGTCACGTTCCGTAATTTCGGGTCGTGACAAAGTTGGTATCAGAGTGCTAGGTTTAACCTTGTATAAGTCTAGGTGACCCTTGGTTGATGCAGTAGGTGACTTAGGTAGAGTGACGTACCGTTGGTATGATCCGCGGCATACTTACGATACGCTACTCTTCTTAAGGAACCTTAGGAGGTACATTTGTTTGCACCGTATTTCATTCATTCTTTTGATCTATCTTCATCGATGTCGGAGAGTGGTTTCTGTTACCACGGGGCGCACTGGCAGAGGGAGCTGCGGCTCGAATGCGATAACCATTAGGGTATCGTTTATTCTTGAGGATTGAAGCATTGCTTAGCGTATGGACGAAGGGTATTCACATGCCGTCCGGATGAAGTTAAAGGGTTCGAACGATTATCAGAAAACCATTTTCCCAAGTTTAAGGTATTCGGAAGAACATGCAGGTATTTCGATGGACCCTCTAGAAGAATGAAACCCTAACTCGACATAATGACCACGAGAACGCCCTTGAACCTTAGGGTTTACGGCAGTTCCGCGATGCCATTAGTGAGGCTTGGGTTTGCCCTTCTACGGCTGGATCATCGATGCTGGGGTATGTACCGGATATTTCTAAACTGTACTTGAGTGTTGCGCTCTCGGGGAATTATGGGATTTTGATGGATCGATCGAAAAGTTTAATGTAGTCCGGATATCAGGTGAAGGGATCGACTACGTGGAAGAATCTAGCTATGAGTATTGCCGTTGGTAGCACAGTCAGCACAGCTACGAAGAGATGAGTTTGAGGCAATCGACATCAGAGGAAAGAGACGCACATTGACGATAGTATTTACGATTGTGATTTTGTAATCCGAATTTCATATTTTCGTTGATTGGATTTTGGTATTTTGAGGACTTTATTCTACGATTGGTATTTCTTATGTGTACCTTCACTACATTCTATTTGTGTTTCATATATCAGTTGTATTGATGTTGTTTAGTACATACCCAGTGCACTTGATTTGGTTTTAATACATTTTGAGATTTTGATTTGATTTCGTGCATATGGTTACACACGATTTTGACATATGCTTCGACCTAGTTTTCATGTATTTTTGTACTGTGATTTCGATTTTGACATTCGATGTATGTTTTCGTGCACCATGTGCACCTGATTAGGATTCTTGCGCATACTTGGCGCACTTGATGCGATTTTGTGCACACCAGATGCACTAAATCGGGGTTTTGTGCAGATTAGATGCACCTGATTTTGAGTCGTGTACGCCCGTTGCACTTGACAGATGTTTTTGGTGCACACCTGTTGCGCTTAGTTTTGTTGTTATGTGTATTCGTGGTATCTGTATTTGGTTTCGATTTCAGTGCGCACCGGACGCAAATGATATTTTTATGATGTGATTGGGATTGATTTCAGTTTGAGCAGTATGTTTTCATAGTCATTATTATTTGATTTAGTAACCAGGCGGGACGTGTATGTTAAATAAAAGAGATATATATATATATATATAGTTTTTTTAAATAAACGTCCGCTACTTATGCCGTGAGACGTACATCACACGACGATTTTTAAAAGGGGTTTTGCATATTTTCTTATCCAGATATTTGGACGGTTTTACTATGATGCGCACTATATATAAGTTATAGATTGATGTATATTAAGACGGTTTTCATATTGGGTTTTGATATTTTATCCCGCCATAACTCCGATGATTGCGTTATGCTTGACGGAGTTGATTTTTGTTATGTATTGATGATTTCGGAGTCCCGACGATTTGAGTGTTTCGCTAAATGTTTTAGTATTTGGAGGGGGAGTTTTAATTTAAATTCGGGGACCGAATTTCTTAAAGGGGGGAAGATTGTAACGTTTTAAAAATAATTAAATAAATAATTAAATGAATAAAATTGTTTAAGTGAATTTTTTGATTTTCGGTAAAGTAAAATGTATTTTTCGTAAAACTAAACCGTGATTGTTTTTCATTATAATTTCAAAAATACCTATTTTAATTATGTAATTACTAGTAAATGGTGTTTATTTAGCCACTTATAAATTTTTAGTTTAATTAAATATTTTTCCTAAATTAAATATTTTAAATATTAACATAAGCTTTATTTTTACACTAAATTAGTGTAAATTACAAATTTGAATGGTTTTAATTTGCAAAAATGAACCATGGCATATTAGAATTTAGTGTGTATCATGCAAAATTTATTTGAAATTTTTTCCAATTTTCTAGAGTTTTCTTGAGTTGCTATAGTAAAGAAATAAAAGAAAATAAATAAATCATGAAAAGACATAAAAAGTGAAAGCTTTGGGGGGAACTTCTACATTATTCTTCACTCTCTTCTTTCTCTACCCCACCTCCTATTTTGGCCGGCCATCACCCCATGGCAGCCCCCCCCCCATTTCCACTTCATTTTTGTTCAAAATTCATCAAAAATCCATCAAAAATTCAATTAAAAATCCACAAAATCCTATTTATTTTCTACCCTTTATTCTCTACTCTTCTTTACATGGATTTTTGAGTGGGAAAGCATTCATTTTTGAGGCTCATTTTCATATTTGGACTTGGGGTTGTGGAGGTATAAATCTTTCTCTTTTGTTTTATTTTTATTAGATGTTTTTTTTAAAGCATAATTAGATTTATTAGATTAATTCTAGTTGCAAATTCTAAAATTCAAGTTAGGTTTGTAAATTCAATTTGTGGGTTTTATTAATTAAATAAGGTTATAATAGCTAGTTTAACATCTTTTAGAGTGGAAAATTCTTGCATGGTTGTGGTATAATAATTTGTTAATCCAAAATTTATTTAATTATGCCATTTAGCTAACTAGTTTTTTTATAAAATGTATTTGTGGGTAAAATAAAATTCTAATTAAAGTTGTTATCATTAGATTGTAGTTTTAGTGAGAATATTAACATGTTAATGAAAAGAAAAACTTAATTTGATCACTAGTTTCTTTTGAGAATTGGAAAGTACTAATAAAATGCTATTTTTGTTAAACTAGATTTCTATTTATAGTATATATAGGTGGAATAAAATTCCAATTGATGTTTATAACACTAGAGTGTGGTTTTAAAGAGGATATTAACTAGTTGGTGGAATGAAAAACTCAAATTTGTTACTAGCTTTCATTGATGATTGATAAATGGTGAGAAAAACGAAATTTTGTTAACTAGATTTTTGGAAATTCATAAATAAATGAGATTAAAAATATAATTATGGTTTCATTATATCATTATCATCATGAATTGTAGTTTAATACATTAATTCATGCATACTCAAGTTTTGTTGTGGAATTGTGGTATTTTTGCTTGAAAGATGTTAAAAATTACTAAAGGTTGCAGACTAGAAATTTAAAATTAATACAAATTTGTGTAATAAAAATATAGTAATGGTTTGTATAGTATAGTTATGCTATTTAATGAGTTTTATGACCATTGGTTTCATTTAAATGTCAAGTTTTGAAGAAAAACGGTAAATTGGCATTTTCGGGTTTTACGAAATCGGGCGATTTGATGGATTTTAGGGTTTCGATGGATTTAATCATGTTTTATAATATAAGTAATGAGTTTTAAAACTACGAGTTATTTTTTGATGTTTATCTCGATCCATCGGAGTTTGTACGCCGATACCGAGCGATATTTGGTTCTTTTGCGTGAACGGGACATAGGTTTTAACCTATGCTGGTTCCTTGCGTCGTTTTGACTTTTGTATATGATTCAGTTTACGATAATATTTATATGTTTGCATTTAGGTACCCTCACGTGGACTGCGGGCGATGAAGAGGAGGATGGCGACACCGTCTTCGGCAGACATGGACCAGGTGAGTAGATGCATATCAACGGGGGGAAGTCGGGTGGATGGCATTTAGCACCCCCGCAACATAGAATAGGAATAGTACTTATTGTCATTAGGAAACCAGATGTGACCCTAGATTCTTAATGAGTAGGACCCTAGGCTGGACTAGACTGATTTAGGAAAACCATACCAGAGGATGAATACCTTGGAAGAGGTTCGTAGGTTTCAGATAGAAACACACACACGCACACACTGAAACTCGACATGGTGTATACGTGTATGTGTATATATATATAAGACTAGGTATAGGTATATATATATATACAATACGTATATGGGATTCATTGATGTGATATGATATCCGAGGTATGATGAAACAGTATAACTGGGCTTGATGCCTGATTCTTGGCTATACAGTCGTATTAAGTGTTAGCGGATCTTTAGAGAATGAGATAATGAACATGTATACATAAATTATAATGGGTGGTGATGATATTCAGGTACATGGGACTCTAAAATAGTACCCGGACTGTAACTTGTGACTGATCACGATATGATATATGTATGACTTGATTGCGACATCATATAGGTGTGACTTGACGTCGATATTATATAGGTGTGACTTGATAACGATATGATATCAGTATGTCTTAATCACAATATGATACATATGACATGATATTTCTGAGGATAAACTAATGATGCATATTATGATGGCAATGATATATGATTGATGTATGCGATTACAGTTTAGCACCTTGATCATGAGATGTGTTGATGATGACATTATACGAATGATGAGACACCTAGGAGATACTTGACCCGTACCACGATATTGGGATGCCGTACGATGGATTTTACCGTACGAGGCATAGAGATGATGATTGATCCGCACTCTTGATTCGAGGAAGCCGTACTACGCACGTGACGCTATTGAGGCTGGATCGCCGACTATTAGAGATATTGAATCAGACCTTAGGTAGACTCTTGTTTCTTATTAACTAGTTTATTAGGTTTAGTTCCTTAGGAGGTTAGATGGACACTAGTTTAGGTTCGATTCATATAGTGGTAGTTGTACTCGTATATCGTAGAGGAGTGGATAATGCACATTTGTCTTCACATTCATACTGTAATCATCATGGTGCATGTTCTTACATATGTTGCTATAATCAGTATAAACCTTACCTGTTAGGACACCAGCACCATTACCGATGATGCGCATATTCCACGCACACTTATTTGCCGGCTCACACACATCATCATCGGTAATTGCTATGTCACGTACACTTTAGATCTTATTATCTTTTATTGATAGAATCAGCTAACAACTAGATCGATATATAATATTGTGATTACTCTCAGATGCTAGTATAGACATGGCATTTATTACTTAGACATTCATGCATTCATATTCTCATGTTATCATGCAGTATTATGGGGCATATGCCGACACTTATCGTTTACTTACTCATGATTTTGAGATTTGGATTTCTATGAGATTTCTGGATTTTGGGGAAAACCGCAAGAATATATAAAAACTTCTCTCTCTCCTCCTCTCTTTTTAAATTATAAGATGCGGTTTTCTCGTGATGTATGTGTCGTCCACCATGAGATTTCATGTTTTCTGATGGATTTCGAGACCCGATTCCAGGAGTGGATGAACCGTCTCGGGTACATGGTGGGCCCGGTATGGTACCCCGGGGCAAGAAGATCGAGTTGTAGACGATGAGCCTGGCAGAGGAAGGCTACTTACCGGTCTGGCGCGGCGGATATCCGGAGGATACCAACCGTTGTCGTGAGATTTGATGATATGGGCCGATCCGGTCTGACGGAGCCCGAGGTATTGAGACTATGAGACTTGACATTTACATGTTTGTGTCGATGCTTGACACGGATTTCCATGGATTTTATTGTTGAGATTTCAGATTCCTATACACATTTTACTACGATAACAGCTAAAGATTTCTTATACAGATATATCTGGATTTCAGGATGGATTAATTTATATTCATGGTGCATGCATATCCATTCATATGACATAGTATTATATGAGGCACTGACACGAGCACGGAGTATCTGCATTTACACGTAGTTTTACCCTGCTATTACTAGATGATTGGGATATAATAGTGTATTATTATGACCTAGGATAGCGTCGTGTATTCTATTTCTTTTCGTAGATGTCTTCTGCTCACGAGTTGGTAACTCACCCCCGTTGTGCCAAATTTTATTACAGGTTCGATGTACAGGTTTCCCCGGGCAGTTGCTGGCACATCATTTCATTCAAGGTGATTTGCACGGTAGGTTGGTTCACTTGTATCCGAACCACCATTGTACTTTTATTCTTTCATTTGTATCTAGTAAGCTCCATCAACCATACTTGTATTACTTGTTAAGTTTATTGGACCAGTCTTTTATTTCGATCTTAGAGTCGTGCATGTATTATTCTGATCTGGTGGTTTTGTTTTCTTTTGAGTTTTGAGCCTCGCCCTTTTGGCGTTGTATACTATTGTGTATTGTTATGGTTGTTTCCGCCTGTTGGCGTTGAGCTAGCTCCCGTTTGGGGATGCTTTTTATTGTTTATGTATATTATACTTGTTGTACCCGTTTGGGGCCCCAGTTTTTACAGAGGAGACTCTGCCGAAATTTTTGAGAAAATTTGCTGATGCTTTTAAACTTGTTACTTTTTCTTCTTCTTCTTCTATGGTTTAGATTTCTGGGCTTCGGCTTACTTAGGTTACGTGGCGCCTCTAGACGCTTCGTAATCTAAGTGCCGGTCACGTTTCATACTTTCGGGTCGTGACAATACAGTTTGAGAGTTATTCGGGATGCTAGGTATGAGATACTACAGCAGCTGGCTATAGTGCAAGTGGGAGATAGTTAGTTATGTATATGCCCTAGAGGCCATTGTTGTACATATGATGTATATTATAATGGATACTTGCATATATATAGAGAGGACTTTCTTGCTCGACATGATAGTATGCTATTTGGTTTTACTTTATCTTAACATGTTGACTTATATATTGTTTACTGTCTTACTCTCACATGTTGATAAAGCCCTTAGGATCTGTACTCGACTACTGGGACTATGATTAGATCATACTAGTGGGGCCATGGTAGTCGATGAGTACATCCTATAACTGTTCCTAGTCGAGGGTATATCAAGATAAGGCATCGATACACCTGAGTAGACTAGCGTATACGCATCTTGACCCATATGATGGGCGATGGATGATCCCATATTCATCGGTGTTTTGACATCAAGGATGGTGTACGGGTACTCAGTGGAGACTGGGTACACTAGACGAACTCGCCGAGAACTTCCAGATGGTGATATACCACACGTCAGATGTCAGTTCTCCGGTGACACAGGTACAGGGTAGTCTGTAGACCCAAGATCGTCATAGAGTCTTGTGTGATTCCCACTGTGCTTTGATTCCTACCTTACCACATCCAAGAGGGCATGCAAAACGGTGGCTTTTGGGTGCAGTCCCGAATCACATGGAGGCAATGAGCGATAGGAAGGGATTCGTCTCTCCCGGTATAGGGAGTTGATGTTGTGCTGCGTTCGATTGGCTATAACTAGAAGTCCCTGGCCAGGGCTGATATAGAGATTTACTGGTAAGTGTTACCAGTAATTTCTCGACCTGTTATGAGCCTCACATCGACATGACTTATCGGTTACTGGGGTCTGACATATAGCACCCCTAGACTTGATATGCAACATATCAGACGAAGAGACCGGACTGTACGGGAGTGTTACTGATTGGATTCACAGGAGAATGTACAGGCTAGCTTGTTGATCTTCTGATCGCTCAATACCTGGGTGGCTATTACGTTTAGCTGACCGCTTGCAGCTTATGGGTGTTTGATATGATCATCACCTGCTACCGGCGTATTGACGATTCTTTAGAGTCCTACACAGAGGTTTCTTGACTCGGGCAAAACGGAGTAGGGGCACATATGTAATATGTGCACGACCGAGAATAATTGGATATGAGATACCGTATTATATTCTCACGATATTTAGATATGAACCGGGTCATCGGATCAAATGTTGATTCGATGAATCGGTACATGATATATTAGTCGGTTATATTCGATATAGCCGGATTGTCGGATCAAGTGTTGATTCGATAATTTAATGTATAATAATATATAGGATATATTGCATTACATTATCTAATATTGGCTCGCTTTATTATTTCATTTTTTCACTGGGTAATACATTGATATATATATGTGATATATGTTAATTGTATTATTTTCTTTTGTTGCAAATATATAATATATTTGTGATATATATTATTGTAACATGATATGAATACTAATGCAACTTGTTTAGTGGAGATTTAACAAGGTTAGGGTTTGAATTGGGTTAGTTCTTTCATGAACATTCTAGAAACTTTTCTTTTGTCATGAGTAAGATATTATGTTGATATTTTCAAGTGACTCATTGTTTAACCCAACCCAAACCCTATCCTTAGTTAAATCTCTACATGAGTTATCCTTGTCATCCTTGACCATGGTTCATTATTAATCATATATCTTTTCATTATTCATCACAAAAGGATTTAATCATTATTATTCTTCTTCTTCAACCTTGAGCTTTGTGAAAGTTTACTAGGTTTTCATTTTGTGATGATTTCATGTGAGAATTTGATATAAAAAGAAAGCATAAATACGACTCCATCATCCTCATCTAATCTAGCCAATTAGATTAGGGTGTTCACCTTATTAGAATAAGAGAGCTTGAGTTTTAGATACTTCGACGTAGATCATCGGAGAAAAGGAACACTACAAGCTAGCTTGGATCGTTCGAGCAATGGAGCCTCTCTTGAGTCCAGGAGATCGTCGATCGCGGCGAAGGGACTTCTACTCGGAGCTTATGAAGTGAAGGAGCGGACTACAAAGGTTGTAATCCCTCACACTTAGTTGTAAAGATGTTTACTTACATATTAAACCCTAATAATCTAGCAAAGATCCCGGCTTTGGGTTGTTCGGCACGTCTAAATTTTTATCCGGGCATGGTTGATGCCTTATAGACCCTTGTATGAGTGCCTAGAAACCTTACAATCTTGAGGTGTCTAAAGACGTATGTCTAGTTATGGATATTTAATTAAGGCCCACTATTTCGGTGATTTGTATAGCGGAACCCTCCCACCTAACTGGAATTGATTTGGCCTCAAGGTTGTTAAAGAGCTGTTAGAGGATCTAACCCGCAATTTGTCTCTAAGCAGTTAAGAGTGGGTCTAGTAACTTGACCTAGGCAACCTTAGATTTAGGTTTGTTTGTGCACTGTGTTGGTGATTTGTAAGAATCTTTAGTCATCTTAGTTTTTGCATTAAAAAAACAAAAAACTTTTATGTACGGTGTATACACGTGTCGGTCGAGACGAAACAAATCTTTTGACTCGTCTTGATTTTATAGATATTATGGTTGAAATCGTCCCTGCTACACCTACCCTACAGGATAGATACTATCCTGTCCGCACATCACTGCCATCTTGCATATTATTATCGTTAGCAGCCAGTGACTATGAAATAAAGCCTACTTTCATAAACTCACTTCCTAAGTTTCGTAGTTTAGAATCCGTAGACACCTATGTCTCCATAAGCGAGTTTGAGAATTTATGTCAAATGTTTAAACTTAAGTTGTTAAACTAAGATGCAGTTAAGCAGTTAAGCTCAGGCTTATTCCTTTTTCCCTCACCGATAATGCTAAGCATTGGTTTTACCGTGTGCCAGCCAATAAAATTAGGACATGGGATGAGTTTACGAAGAGATTTCTTAAAAAATTCTACCCATATTTTAAAACCGCCAAATTTCGAAATGAAATTAGGACTTTTTCGCAAAACAGGGAGAAAATTTTCAGACGTATTTCGAACGTTTCAAGGATCTTCTCATAAAATACCCTCATCACGGTATAGCTAAGTGGGAGCTATGTCAAATAGTCTATGATGGTATGGAATCCAAGTTTATGATTGAGTCCATGTGTTAAGGGGATTTTATGATGAAGAAAGAGAATGAGGCATGGGACTTCCTAGAAGAATTGTCTGATAAGTCCATACAGTGGGAGAGTTCTAGTGAGATAGGGTCAACTAATTCTAAGGGTGGGATCCACACGGTTGAAGCTACAATTGGAATGCAAGCTTGATTAGCTGCCATTTAGAAATCAATAGAAAAGTTATCAACAACCCCCGCCTCCGTGGCTCAAGTCAGTCAACCCTCTTCTTGTCTTAACTGTCAAGGTTCTTTCCACCTTTCGAAAGAATGTTCTCTTTTAAATGGTCCTCAAGGTCAAGAGACCACTAATGTTATATATCAACATAACAACAATAATAATCCTTATGTTGGGTTACACTAACGCCCTGTCCATCAACCATGGTCGATTACGGAACAAAATTTTTTCTAACGAGGTAAACTTGGTGCTAGAATAACCCTAAACCGGATCTTCCATAAACCTAACTAGCAACTAAAGTAGCTATCTACTATGAAAATAGTATATACCAAGAGTCTCAAGTCTTTCGGGTCTTCACTCCTCTCCTCTAGCATGCTCCTAATGGCCTCAATGATCGAGCTTGATCAATGGCTTCCTCACGTCAAAGATGATCCACCCGAGAGTGTCTACTTTGAGCTCCTACCTCTAAACCGAGGTAACTAGGTCACGTAGTTTGCTAAACTAAGTAGCCTAAGTGATGTAGAGAGTGAAGATGGATTGATTAGTCTCAAGAACCCTAGGTTTCTCAATACAAGAGACTATTAGGGTTTGAGGTAGAAGAAGAGAGCTTGGTAGAAAGTGAGAGTGTCATTGTGAGCATGATAGATAATGAAGAATGGCTAAGTCTTGTGATTAATAATGCAAAACACCAAAACATTTACACCAAAATGTCTCAAAATATCTAGCTTAATAGAATAGTAAACCATGAGTCACTACATGAGTCATAAATTAGCCATGCTTCATTCAATGAATGATAACACCTCACCCTCCACCTCATTAAACCATTTAACATAAATGGTTAATCAAAATAATAAGGTGTCTTCTTCTAGAAGCACCTTGCACAACTACAAGAATGCCCCTCACTTGTATATACATACCTGTATCCATATTCCTAGAAAATACGAATACAATGAGATAAGAATAATCCAACAATATAATACTAGGATCCGGCTTAAACCAAAGACCACTAGTATTATTCTCCCGAACATCATACGCGTACAAGTACATGTATGTGATCGAACCCTTGCCAAAAAACCGTACGGCCTCAACATCGTTTCGGCCGAAGCGGAGAAACCCTCTATGTAGGACTCTAAAGACTCGACAGTACACCGGCGGTGTGTTACTGGATAAGTCCATAACCACAAGCACGTCAGCGGCACTAGCTGTATATAACGGCTACCTGGGTACTTATTGAAGAGGAAAGCTGATAAGCAAACTCATCCGGATCCCCAACTGAGCCTATCCGTGACAATATCTGTACAGTCCGGTCTCTTTGTCTAAGAGTATCGCATACCGAATCTAGGGGGTGGTAAGCGTCAGACCCTAATAACCCTATAATTCATGCTGATGCGGTTCAGGACCAATCCGGGAAACTACTGATCAACCTATCAGTAAATCCCAACTACCTTGGCCAAGGTCTTATGGTCCTGGCCAATCGAACACAGTGCGATATCGACTCCCATTACCTGGAGAGACGAATCCCTAACAATCACTCACTGCTTCCATGTGGCTCGGAACTGCACCCAACCAAAACCTGTTTGCATGACTCAATAGATCCATGGTAGGGTAGTGATCAAAGCACAGTGGGAACTCACACGAGACAAATGACGATCTCAGGTCCAAAGACTAACCTGTACACATGTTATAAGAGAACCGTTATCTGATGATAGGTATAATACGATCTAGAGGTTCTCAGCGAGTCCGTCTAGTGTACTCACCCTCAGTGAGCACCCGTATACAATCTTAGGTGATCACACCAATGGTTATGGGACCAACCACCATCCCTCATCGGGGTCTAGAAACATATACACAAGTCTACTCTGGAGTATCGATGCCCGATCTAGATACTCCCGCGACTTGGGACTTTTAAGGATGTACTTATAGGTTACACAGCTCCCATAAGTATGATCGTCATCATAACGCTGGTAGTCAAGCAAGATCCTACGAGCTTTATCAACATGTGGTCAACATATATAAATATGCACATGTTAAGATAAAATCAAACCATAACAGTATACTACAGTATTGAGTCTTTATCAATATGTGCAAGCTAGATAAAACATTAATAGAAACAAATACACATATCCTGATATAGAAAACTCAAATAATATACTATATAACTGAGCAAGATTTTCCTGTACAGACATATCCCCAGCATCCATATGTATACATATACAATAATGGCCTCTAGGGCATACATATCCAACAATCTCCTACTTGCACTAAAGGCCAGTTATTGGCGTGCCGAATACCCAACGTCTGCACAAATGCCAGCTGCTGGCATACCGCATACCCAACATCTCAAAAAGTCGCTCAAACTGTGCTTGTGGGCCTTTGTAAATGGATCCGCCGTGTTCTCTTTTGTATCCACACTCCGGATCTCGATCTCTTAGCAATCTATGATCTCCCTGATCAGGTGATACCGCCTTAAGATGTGTCTTGATTTCTTATGGGACCGTGGTTCCTTCGCTAAAGCTATAGCCCTATTGTTATCACAATACAGAGGTATTGGATCAACAATGGATGTAACTACCTGAAGTTTAGTAATGAACTTCTTCATCCAGACCGCTTCTTTTGCGGCATCGTTCGCAGCAATGTATTCAACCTCTATCGTTGAGTCTGCGACGGTGTCCTGTTTGGAGCTCTTCCAACACACCGCCCCTCCATTGAGGGCAAACACAAAACCCGAGATAGACTTCTTGTCATCCTTGTCACTCTGAATTCTTGAATCGGTAAAGGACTCGGCCTTCAGGTTTCCATTACCGAAAACCAAGAACATCTCCTTACTCCTTCTCAGGTACTTGAGAATGTTCTTCACTGTTGTCCAGTGGTTCTCACCTGGGTTCGACTGATACCGGCTCACCACGCTAAGCGCGTAAGCCACATTTGGTCTTGTATATAGCATCGCATACATTATAGATCCTACCGCCGAAGTGTAAGGTATAATGCTAATGCGAACCCTCTTCTCAGTCTTGGGAGACATCTCCTTGGAGAGGGTGATTCTGAGCAATGCGGGTATATTACCGTGCTTAGAATCTTCTATACTAAATCTCTTTAGTATGGTCTCTATGTACCTGGACTGCGAATGTCCTAATAATCTTTTGGATCTATCTCTGTAGATCTTGATCCCCAGAATGTACTAGGCATCACCTAGGTCCTTCATGGAGAACCTTTATGATAAGAAAAGCTTTCCGATTGTTGCATAGGAATATCATTTCCTATCAAAAGAATGTAGTCCGCGTACAAGACTGGGAATATGACAGTTCATCCAGCAATCTTCTTATATAAACATGGCTCATTCTCGTTCTTGATGAAGTCAAATTCCTTGATTGTTTCATCAAAACAGATGTTCCAGCTCCGCAATGCCTGCTTCAATCGATAAATGGATTTGAGTAACTTGCACACCTTCCCGCTGCTCCTACTTTCTACAAAACCTTCTGGCTGATCCATATAAACGCACCCTTCCGAACTTCCGTTATGAACGGCCATTTTTACGTCCATCTTCCAGATTTCATAGTCATGGAAGGCAGCAATGGAAAGTAGGATCTGAATGAATTTGAGCATAGGCACTGGAGAAAAAGTTTCATCATAGTCCAATCCTGGTCTTTGATAAAAACCTTTTGCAACAAGTCTAGCCTTATTGGTTTCCACCTGCCCATCTACACCAATATTCTTTTTGTAGATCCATTTGCATCCAACAGGTTTTACCCCAGGTGGAGCAGTTTCCACGGTCCACACGTTATTGGCATACAAGGACTCCATTTTGGATTGCATAGCATCCAGCCACTTATCAGAGTACTTACTGGTAATGGCCTGCCTGAAACTCGTAGGATCATCTTCTTCCAAGATGCAATCCTCTCGATCCCCATCTATAAGAAAACTGTAGTATCTCTCAGGCGGATGAGAAATCCTACTATATTCTGCGGAGTGGCTGAGGTTCGTCGGGTATTACTAAATCTAGCAGTTCCACTAAATCTTCAGTTATAGTTGCTGGGTTCGCTAAGCACCCTGACACGGTTTTGGCAAGCATCAAGTATGCTATTTTAAAATTTTAGGGTGTCGAGCGAGCCCGAACCAAGGATCTAACTAGAGAATTAGGGTTTTAACTAAGCAAGTAAACAACTTTACTCAAAGTGAACAAGAAATACAACCTTTGTTGATCGGTCCTTCACTTCTAAAGCTCCGTGTAGTAGTCCCTTAGCTCCAAGTAGTGGTCTCCTGGACTCTTGTTAGGCTCCACTAGGCGAAAGGAACGAGCTTGCTTAAAGATCTTTGAGGCTGAAGATGATCTACGTCGAGGAATCTCTAATACAAGCTACCTCTTCACTAATTGAGAATTAGTGAATGAAACAACCGATACAAATGGCTAGTTTTGTATAGATTGGTGAAGTAGGAATTTTGCTCACTTTAAAATTAATTTTCTCTTTTACTTTTTCTTCTCACTTGAGAGCTAGAGAGCAAGGAAGGAGATGAAGAAGAAACTCAAGTGATCAAGTGTTATGAACCATGGGTGAGAAAATATCTCATATAAACTCATGTAGAGACTAAACTATTGCTAAAGATAATGGTTAGGTTTATAAATATCTAGAGTAAAACAAAATTAGTGGACTTAAGTCAAAGCTTCTCCATGCTTCCAAAAGCATCTCAAGCCTTGTTAATTTCCACTTAATTTTGATTTTTCCCTTAATATTTAAACACCCAAATTATCTTAAGTTAGGTATGAGTCTCATACACCCAAGTCCAATGTAGTATCTAGCATGACACATATTAAATACATTAATATATATCACATATATATTTAAATGTATTTGGAGAAAACATTTTTTTAGTGAGCTAATATTAGTTAAGGTATATTAATATATCAAATATATAATTATATATTAAATTATTAAATCAGCACTTGATTTAATAACCCGGCTGTATCGCATACAGCAGACTAATATCATTTAATAAATTATTGAACCAACACTTGATTCAATAATCCGGTTATATCACAGATAACCTATATCGCGAGACTAGAATACGGTATCACATACAAGTATCAATCTCGGTCCCGCACATATCACATATGTGCCCTACTTCGTTTCGCATGAGCTAGGAAGCCTCTGTGTAGGACTCTAAAGACTCGTCAATACGCCTGCAGTAGGTGATGATTATATCAGTAACCTACAAGCCGTCAGCGGTACTAGCTGGACGTAACGGCTACCCAGGTATTGAGCGATCAGAAGATCAACAAGAAATCTTGTCCATACTCCCGTGAATCCAATAAGTAACACTATCGTACAGTCCGGTCTCTTCGTCTGATATGTCGAATATCTAGTCTAGGGGTGGTAAACGTCAGACCCTAATAACTTGATAAGTCGTGCCAACGTGAGGCTCATAACGGGTCGAGAAACTACTTATAACACTTATCAGTAAATCTCATCATCAGTCCTGGTCAGGGACTTCCTGTTATAGCCAATCGAGCATAGCGCAACATCAACCCCAATAGCGGAAGAGATGAAACCCCTCCTATCACTTATTTCCTCCATATGACTCGGGACTGTACCTAAAAACCGCCTGTTTGCATGCTCTCTTGAACATGGGAGGGTGGAAATCAAAGCACAGTGGGAATCACACAAGACTCTATGACGATCTCTGGTCTACAGACTAACCTATACCAGTGTCACTAGAGAACTGCTATCTGACGATAGGTTTATGTAACATTTCAGAAAATATAAAATATTTTTTTTGGAATTTAATATTAAAATAATATATTTCGCGAAAACTACCCGATTTGCGAAATTGGGGTTTTCGTAAAATGGTATAAATATATACCAATAATTGTGAAATAATTGGGGATTTAAAATGATTTATTCATTTAAAAATATATTTTTTGGATTTGGCATTTTTATAATTAATTATATGCAGTTTAACTAAAAACCCGATTAGTGCACTGCTAATCGCGATCAAGCCAAATCCGTATTTCTACAGTTTTCCATGGCTAGTGCACCATGACATGTTACATGTTGTTTCATTTGTGTGGTTTTATGAGAATTATGTGGTTTAGGTTTAAAAAGAAAAGAAAAAGAAAAAGGGTATTATTGAGAGGGTGAGAATAAGAGAGAGTGAGGGTAAGGAAAAGAGTTAGAATAAGAGAGAGAGAGAGAGAGAGGGCAGCCACCATTATTCACCCCCATTATTTCCCTCATCTTCTTCCTCAACTCATCTCCCTCCACCTCCATCCCAAAATATCATCTCCAAATCTCCATCAAAACCCTACACCCTCTTCATTAAAATTGGTCCCCACCTTATCCTAAACACGATGGACCAATCAAAGTTGGATTCTGGAGACTTTGGACAAGCTAGGGTTTTTCATGAGTTGCCCAAGCGAGATATATCTTCTCCCATTCTGTTTAGTTTTTAGTTTCTTAGCATCCTATAGTAGTTTAGAGTTAAATCGATTTAGATTGTGATGTTTGGAAATTCTAGGAGAAGGGTTAGGGTTGGAGTTGTGTTGTGGTGATGTGTAGTGGCTGTTACAAGACTTTAGAGTTAGAATTTCGGTTAAACTAGAGACTTGAAACCCAACACTTGAACTTAGAAATTTTCCGATATCGGGTTTTGACAGTTTGTGAGGTTTATATGATATCTGCTATGACCCGAGAGCACCACTAAGTAAGTTCCCTTCACAGTAAAATGTGCAGGCCACATAGAAGCAACCCTAGAAACCAGAGCCCCTAATGAGCATTTTGGCCCCAGATTTAATGAGTTTGGCCGCAAATTGCGGCCAAGTTGTGGTGGTTTCGTGTGATTTTTGGACCCTAGCTTCCTTATCTCATATCTAGAGCAACCCAATATGCAAAATGTTCTAGTTTGTCCTAGAGTAAAATCTGGGAGTGGTTTTCCTAGGTTGCTATTTTCGTGTTTTGTGATTCTGAATTCTTGGGTTTTAGTATTTGATATTGTGTTTGGTCGTTGGATGTTTGTACATCAACGACGAGAGTTTTTTGGTTGTTTTTCCATGCGTAGGCCATAGGTTCTAACCTATGAGCGCAACGTATGCTGTATTGGTTTTCCGGACTTGATATTAATAGCGATTGTGATTGTGTATTATTGTAGGTACCTTCGCGTGGATTCCGAGACGACGGAGCATGGCTTCATCGACTTCGGCAAGCAAGAATAAGGGTGAGTAGATCTATATTTACGGGGGAAGTCGGGTGGATGGCGTATAGCATCCCTGTAAGTTTTTGATGGAAACCGATATATAGAATATGGTTAAGGAAACCTAGATTAGGAAACTATGGATAGGATTAAAAAGATAGTTAGAGATGATATGAATGATTGAATATATATATCGAGATATGAGATGAAAACTATAGGGATATGACTCTTTGACATAATATAATCGAAATGATGTCTCAAATGGATATATAAGGATATGAAAAGTGAACATGAACCACAATATATAGATAGGTAGTGCACGAGAATAAGTAGGAGTTTTAGAGTAGCATGAAACGAGATTAATAAGATAGAATGTGTATATAAAATTGACCTGATTGATATGTCGATATACGGATGCGAGTCGATAAGAGATAATTGATACCTTTGTCGGTCCCTTGATATGAGATTGTTATGGATGCGACCTGGGATAAAAGTATAAAGATATATATAATTTTTTGAATCATGAGTGATATGCCATACGAGACGTTAGGTCCGTACCCTCACTTTCATATAGGTTGATATAATCCCTAATGTTTTAATGCCGTCGTACAATGATTTACCGTACGTGATGAATTTATGATGATTGATCCATACCCTTGACTAGAGGATGTCGTACGATGGATTATACCTTACGTGATGTTGTGAGGCTGGATGCCGATTAATAGATTCACCGACCCGGTCATGATAGATACGTATACCTTATAGCATTTAGCTGACGATTTACTTATGCTACATTCATTTCATTCTCATTGCATTCCATATACCTGTGCTAGTACACCTACACCATTATCGATGATGTGTATGTTACACTTACACAGATTGGCCGGCTCACTGTTTATATCATAATTTTGCATTTTTATATTCCCCGTTCTTAATCATTATACAAATAAATAAGTGCTTTTGATCCATGTCTGCTACATAGTTGCAGGTTACATGTTCTCGGAACAAAACAGTGAAAATGATGAAAAGACGCTATAAAAGTGAACAAATAGAGAATCTTTATCATGCCTACAATTTGAAGAACAAACAAAGATCAATGAACAATTTCACAAAGTACGAAGGCAGCACAAAGATTCAAGACTTCAACACGAAGCGAACGGTAAAAGTCCACCACATTCTACACTGTGGAAATATGGAAGAGACTAGAAGACATTCTGAAGAACCAAATGAAGAAAAGTCAAGGAAAATGCAACATAAAATATACCTGAGAAAATAGAGCCAATAACTCTCCATAAGGCCGTAGATCCGCGGCCAAACATGGCTTCCTGCCGCGGAACCGCGGCCGTGCTGAGCACGTGTCGGTGCATTTTGACGGTGGATGGCGTTGCGTTCAGAATTTTTATTCGCTGTAAATGTTTGAAGAGTGCATCAAATAAAGTAAGATCTTCTTTTCTATGCCCTAGTTAATTTTCCTTTCTGCCCTACTTAATTTTATTTATCTGCCCTAGTTTAGCACTTTTATTTATCCGCCGTAGATTAGATAATTAGGTTATTAAAAACAATCATAAAAATGAAATCTTTTATCAATTCCCTAATGAGTGAGTAGTTCCTCACTTGTTAGGGTTAGGAATAGGAAAGGTTTGAGAGATGAAAATCTCTCACCCTTTCTTGTCCGCTACACATTTTAATAGGACTCTATGCATACATACACACACCGCTCACTACGGCACCCTATCCTAAGAGGTAGCGGTGATACCGTAGTTTAGAAGACCGGTTGTGTATGTTTTCCTTGGAGGTTAGGGTAAGAGTTAAGAAAGGACGGACAAGGACCTAGAGGTAGAAACCTAGTTTCTTCCCGATGGTACTAATCCACTTTGTTAATTATTATCTTAACACCTAAATAGTTCTTAATTAGGGCATAGAAGGCGGTGTAAAATATTGAATTTCCAGACTTAACCTAAACCTAACCCTAGCAAGATTTTAATCCTAATCAAACTCATTTCAGTTTTTAGTAATAATCAATCCAACCCCAATTGGAATTAACTCGTTAGAACAAATAGAAAATACACAAAATCCCTGTGGACCGACCCGTACTTAACCGGCTAGCTACCAAGCGACGCCGTTCTTGATTGCGGGTAATATTCTTTGATTCATCTTCTAAAAGCGAAAGCGCATTAAACAACGTCACAATCAAATGGCGTCGTTGCCGGGGAAGGCGTAGTTATTTTCTTTTTTGTAATTTCGGGTTAATATAAAATTAAAAAATTCATAAAAACTGAAAAATAATTTTTTTTTTATCATTTTGTTATTTTTTGAAGGGTGTTTTGTTTGAATTGTGCAGGATCGACGAACGGATTCAGATCTGGAAAATTCCAGTGTGCAAAACAGCAAACATCTGATCTGAACAGAAAGAGGAAAATCAAAACAGAGAAATAGAAAAAACTTTGGGATCTGAACCGACGACTTGACCGCGTTTCCGCCGCAGAAGCATCCCTTTGACCGCGGAACCGTGGCTACTTGGTGACGTCACCGCGTGGAAAAACCTTCTGTAAGCATCTTTTCTTCTTCTAAACCCCCCGATATCCTCTGAAAAAAATTCCTGCAGGGTTCTTTGCGCAAAAACTTCTCTCCCTTCTCCAATAACTTGATCTTGTGCAGGATTCTTTGCGCCGCAACAAAAATAAAAATAAAATTTTTGCAAGTGTTTGTGTGTTTACTGCTTTGCATTCTTTAAACTGACTTTAAGGGGCTATAACACCAATCCAGATTGGGTGGGGATTTCATTACCGTTCCTAGGACCTCAAAAATCACAAAAGGCATTTTGCATTGACCATCAAGTTAATTAAAAAAAAGATTAGACTCGGTCTTAAGGACTGTCGCGCTCAATAGGACAAAGGAATAGTTGTAGGCATCGATCGTTTATCTAAACCAGATTTTGTGGTGCCTAGTCTAGACAAGTGGGGAAAGGTAATTTTAAAAGGCCCGTCTCACGGTGATTCGTGAGCGGATCCCTCCTTTCTTTACTTGTGCTTACCTGGCCACAATTGGCGGTGAAAAGGCGATTTGAGGACCTCACAACTTGCCCTTTGGAACAGTTAGGAGCAGTCTAGTTGATCTAGGAGACCCTATATCTAGGCTTGATTGTGCATATTGTGATTGATTGAATGTGTGTCTAAGCTTCTTATTTAAAACCTTTTTGCAAAAAGCTCTTTATATAAAAAAAACACAAAACAGAAAATTTTTACAAAAACTTGCCACTTGTCGCTAAGAAATCCATTGCACCCCACTTACACCCACTTCCTTCCATTGACGTTTTCTTACCCCCACCTTCTATTTTTACCTTTTGACTACACTACACCTCTTTAGTGTATGTCCAGTTGGACTAGGGACACTAGCGCCCGTTTAGTCCGTGTCTCGTTAGTGCTGACTGACGACGCTTTTGACTCCGAAGTCGAAATTCCATCCACTTCTTTACCTTCATCATCATATTCGTCGTCTTCTAAGGAGTTGTCGGGATTCAATCTTAACAACGCCTTACCCGCGGCACTGATTCCACCTCCACTAGGTGCGAATAACCCACAACACCCTCTTGTCGAAGCGCCCCAATGAATCACGCTCCAGGATCTTTTCTACCCTATCCGCACCGCTTTACCCACTTGTCTTTCACTTCCACCGGCTAATGGGGATAACTTTGAGATTAAACCCCACTTCATCAACATGTTGCCCAAATTTCATGGACTGGAATCCGAAGATGCCTATATCTTCATTAACAAATTTCAGAATGTTTGCGCAATGATGAAGACCATACAACTTTCTGATGATGCTATAAGGCTACGTGTCATTCCATTCACTTTATATGACCTAGCCGAGAAATGGTTATATAACACAGCATCACACTCAATAAAAAATTGGGAAGAGTTTGTTAAGGCTTTTCTATAAAAGTTTTACCCACACCACAAGACCGCGAGAATTTGCAACGAAAGTATTCAATTTTCCCAGCTTCCTTCCGAACCTTTTTGGAAGTGTTTTGAAAGATTTAAAGACCTACTTGTTCAATGCCCTCACCACGGTATCGAGAATTGGCAACTTTGCCAAACTTTATACGAAGGATTGAACCCAGCAACTAAGCAGTTGTTGGAAACCATTTGTCAAGGTCACTTTCTAACAAAATCTAGCTAGGAAGCTTGGTAGTTTCTCGAAGATCTTGATGAACAAACACTTCAGTGGGAAAGCACTAAGACCACCTCATCTTCATCATGTCAGTCTAGGGCAGGCATACATCAACTAGACTTGTCGATTGCAATGAAGGCCGAAATGGCCGCACTTACAAAAAAGCTAGAAGCAATTGAGAGCAAATTCCCACCGCCTTCTCCTGCCCTTGCTTTACCCCCACGCACTGTTTGGGCTTGTTGTTCGGATCCATCCCATCTTACTGAAGAGTGTCCTTACAATCCACCTGTTCAAAGACAAGATCAAGTCAATGCTGCCTTTCAGCAAAGACAAAAAAATAATCCATACTCTTTGACTTATAATCCTGATTGGAGGAGCCACCAAAATTTTGCTTGGAATCAAAATCAATAATTCCAAGGTAACAACAACTTTCAAAGGTCTCTTCCTCCACAACAACAAGCACCTCAACAAACTCAATATCAGTAACCTTTCCAACCCCAACCTTACCCAAACCAAATGAACAATTTTATACCTAACAATTCTTATTCTCAAAACAATTTTGTTCAACCGAATAACGATAAGGTTTCCACACTAGAATGAAGTCTAGATGCGTTTTCAAAACAATCTACACGATCCGCAGTAAGGTTGGAGACTTCCATTCAATCTTTGGTGCAAAACAGTGATTCACATGATTAGGGCATCATATCAATTGATGCCCAAATTGCACAACTAAATGCTGCGTTAAGGGAGCGAGAAAAGGGAAAGCTTCCTTTTCAACCATTGCCAAATCCCGGTCACACACACAACGCACATGTTTCTTATAAACAACAAAATCATAATGTAAATACTGTGACCACGTTGAGATCTGGAAGAGTGTTGCACAATAATGTGGGTATTAGTGATGACACCCCTGCCGGTACTTCTTCTTCTTAATCTTCATCTTCTTCAGAGCCTATTCTTCATTCTTCACAAGGCTCTTCTTCTTCTAATTCGAACGAACCCACATCTCACATCACGAACACACCAACACTGGGATCCGTACTAACTCCGCAATCTACTCCACAAACATTGGACTCAACAAATTTTCAAAATATTCCATTTCCAAACAGGTTGAGATCCAATAAACCAACTCCCCAAACGGAGAAGATTGTGGAGTTATTCAAACAGGTTAGTGTTAACATACCTCTCTTGGATGCAATCCAAGAAGTCCCTTCTTACGCAAAAATCTTGAAGGACTTATGCACCAAGAAGAGAAAGTCTCAGGTACCCAAGAAAGTACTCGTAGCTAGTGCCGTTAGCAATGCTATTACCCAACCTCAACCTTTGCCCCAAAAACGAAAGGACCTTGGTTGTCCTACAATTTCAATAACAATTAGGCATAAGAACATCAAACGAGCACTTTTAGATCTTGGTTCCAGTGTTAACCTGCTTCCCTATTCTGTTTATCAGCAATTAGGTGTTGGAGAGTTGAAACCCACTCATTGTACTCTCCAAATGGCTGATCGATCCATCACCCATCCTAGGGGTGAGTTAGAGGATGTGTTGATCAAAGTAGGGGATTTCATATTCCCCTTTGATTTCATTATTATGGACACACAGCCTGTGGCTAACCCACGGAACTAAATTCCGGTGATCCCCGGTCGACCATTTTTGTCCACTTCCAATGTTGTAATCAACTGTCGCAATGGCTCTATGACTCTATCCTTCGGGAAGATGTCAAGTGAGTTCAACATTTACAAGATAAGAAGTCTGCCCTCTGAGCCTAAAACTAGTATACTTAATGTTTGCTCGATCCACGAGATCACGCATGAGGACTGTGAGCTCGAAAAATTTCTGTTCGATTACAGCAGTTTTGACGCCACTGGTGCGTTCCTCCTTGAATCTGACACAGTTTTCGCAACCGATAACGATTATGAGTGTTTCACTTTTTTGGACGATTTTGAAGACTCACAACCCGAGTTTGAATCCTTTGAATTTTCGGATGAGTTAGTTGAACCATCCGACTCGGTTGGTTACAGTCATTTCGAACCATTGATGGAATCTTTCGAGTTCGAGACAGTCTCGCCAATTGTACCACCTCCAAAACTCGAACTCAAGCTGTTGCCATTTCACTTTAAATGCGCTTACTTAGGTGAGAATAAGACCCTACCTGTTATCATATCGGCATCTCTAGCCCTCGAGCAAGAGAAAGCCCTTTTAATGGTCTTACAAAAAAATCGGCAATCTTTTGGCTGGACTATGGCGGACATCAAGGGGATTAGTCCCCTCATAGTTGAACATCATATACATATGATGGATGATGCCAAGACAGTAAAGGATCCACAGAAACACCTCGAGGATTTTGTGGTTAATCAACCTCCACCTATAGAAGTTGAACCATCACCTTTTCTTCTAATAAAATACGAGAATGCAAATATTCCACTCAGTTCTAATCACTCAAATTCTCGTTTTTATTTTCATCACCTCTTATCTTCTTACATTCACGCAAACCCTGTCCATACCACCACTTATCTCTTCCCCACTTCTTCTTGGCTCTATATAACATGTGCTTCTACCGACCGCTGTGTTTCACTGATAAATTCTACGAATGGTTGGTATTGACTTTTGGCCTTTGCAAAGCTTGGCAATGACTTGTAACATTGTTTAATTCAAGTTTGGGGGAGAATATGTTGGCTCTCGAAAGAAAATGATTTTTAGCCAACCGTATGATTTGGGGTATGTTTACCACTTGTATATGTATAAAAAATAAAAAAAACTAATAAAAAAACTTGAAAAAAAAATTGGTTATTTTTGTAAATTTCTAGATTTAAATAAAAACAAATATAAAAATAAAATTTTTATTTGCAAATAATTTCCTCTTTTTTGAGGGGTTTATTTGCAAATAGCCAACACATCCCCCTATATATATAGACCCCGACCCTCTCTGTGCTCACAAACCCTAATTTTCACATCTCTAAAAAAAACCCTAGCCGCCGCCGCTGTTTCTGCAGATCGATCGCACCAGACCGCCGCGCAACCGCCGCCCAGAGCCGCTCCCGACCGCGCAACCGCCGCGCCTACGTGTCTTCACCCCGTGATTTTTTCAGAGGAGGTTCGATCTCTGAAATCCTCTCTGTTTTTAATTTCTGTAGATCTATATCTTATCTGATGGCACCCAATATGTAACTAGAGCGTGACTTTTCACAAATTTTTTCACATGCGGTGTATGGAAGTTATTTTGCGAATGAGATAGCACGTAGGGGCTGGAATTTTCTGATATATAATCACCCAAACGCCTAGCCCTTCCGGAATTAGTCACTCGTTTTTACGAGTGCATAGAAGATGGGTGTGTTGCCCAATACGGCTTTATCAAATTGCAATGGGGTGATAGGGAGTTTATTATTGATAGAGACCTCATATAAGAAGTCACATTAATCTCTAGGATACCAGTTCATGATCAACCACTGTAGTTTGAGGATTACATGCCATTAATGGGCAATGATTGCTTAAGGGAACCGCGGAAGGGGATCCAAGCGAGAACCCATTTCGCCAATGTTTTAACTGTGTGCCGGTGGGCACAAAACAATATTTTTGGGTGTTCCCACAACACCACATTTTTTACACCCTCACTGCATATCGTGCACACACTCATGACAAGAAACCCTTGTTTCAACATGTGCACGGTTTTACTGAACTCAATTGGTGCGGGCAAAAGAGCTGCAAACTACCATTGTCCCATGCTTGTGACACAACTGTGTCGATATTTCCTCCTCGTGGAGGAGTTCGAATTTTACATGCTTGGAGGCATACCTGTCAGGCCTCTCATTAAGGGCGTTTCTATGTCCTATACACGATTGACGGGTGTGTGGTCAAGAACTGAACCGGCGAAGCACGTGCCCGTCCGCACACCTAGCTCCAGCTCGACCACGAGCGAAGGAGAACTTACCCCTTTAGAATATGCAAATTTGATGCGAAGAGCTGTTAGGGGCATTGACGAGTTGAGGTGGATAGCTAGGGAACATGATAAGCAGTTGACTGAAGTAGAGCAGGGGATCCGAACCCTGCTAGGTAGGGAGGAGCATTCCCGTTCACGCTCGAGGCCACGGCTGTTAGTTATATGTATGCCCTAAAGCCCATTACTGTACATGCGTTGTATATTGTAGTGGATGCTTGGACATATATAGGGAGGACTTTCTTGCTTGATATGATAGTATGCTATCTGGCTACACTTTATCTTAACATGTACTCTGATTGTCTCTATGTCACATGTTGATGAAGCCCTTAGGATGAGTACTTGACTACCAGGACTATGATGCAGATAATACAAGTGGGGACAGAGTAGTCGCCAAGTACATCCTTCAAATGTTCCTAGTCGTGGGAGTACCGAGACAGGGCATTGATACTCCAGAGTAGATTAGCGTATGCGTTTCTTGACCCATATGATGGGTGATGGATGATCCTATATATATTGGTGTTTGACATCAGAGAAGGTATACGGATGCTCAGTGGAGACTGGGTACACTGGACGGACTCGCCGAGAACTCCCAGATGGTATTATACCTCACGTCAGATGGCAGTTCTCTGGTGACACTGGTACAGGTTAGTCTGTAGACCCGAGATCGCCATAGAGTCTTGTGTGATTCCCACTGTGCTTTGATTTCCATCATACCACGTCCAAGAGGGCGTGCAAAACGGTGGCTTTTGGATACAGTCCCGAATCATATGGAGGCAATGAGCGATAAGAGGGATTTCGTCTCTCCCGGTATAGGGAGTTGATGTTGCGCTGTGTTCGATTGGCTAAAACTGGAAATCCCTGGCCAGGGTTGCTGAGATTTACTGGTAAGTGTTATCAGTAGTTTCTCGAACTGTTATGGACCTCATATCGACACGACTTATCAAGCTACCGGGGTATGATGTTTACCACCCCTAGGCGAGATATGTGACATGTCAGACGAGGAGACCGGACTTTACGGGAGTGTTACTGATTGGATTCAAAGGAGAATGTACAGACTTGCTTGTTGATCTTCTGATCGCTCAATACCTGGGTGGCTGTTACGTTTAGCTGACCTCTTGCAGCTTGTGGGTGTTTGATATGATCATCACCTACTGCCGGCATATTGACGATTCTTTAGAGTCCTACACAGAGGTTTCCTGGCTAGGGAAAAACGGAGTAGGAGCACATATGTGATATGTGCAGGACCGAGAACAATACGTGTATGTGATACCGTACTAGATTCTCGCGATAGATGATATCGGCCGGGTATAGGTGATATAGCCGGGTCATCGGATCATGTATTGATTCGATGAACTGATACAGATTATATTAGTCGGTTATTTATGAAATAGCCGGATTATCGAATCAAGGGTTGATTCGATAATTTAATGTATAATTATATATTTGATATATTATATTACATTAAATAATATTAGCTCACTTAAAGATTCTTTTTCTCACTCGGGTAATACATTGATATATATGTGATATATGTTAATTGTATTATTTTATTTTGTTACAATAAATATTATATATGTGATATATAATATTGTAACTAGTTAGGGTTATAAATGCAACATGTTTTGTAGAGTTTAAATGTGGTTAAGGTTTGGATTAGGGTTAGGCTTGCATGAAGCTTTCAAGAAGCTTCTTGAAGCTTTGACTTTGACTTTGGATATTTTGTGTAGATATTTGCTTAACCCAACCCAATCCATCACCATAGTTAATTCTCTACATGGGTTAAGTCTTCATTCTTAACCCATGGTTGCATTTCTAACATCACTTGGATTTCATTATTCATCACAAAAGGATTGGATCATCTTCTTCTTCTTCTTTCTTGCTTGATGAAAAGCTTCACTAGCTTTTTCATATGTGATGATTTTGAGTGAGATAAAGAAAACAAATGAGAGCTAAATTCCTGCTTCATCATCCTCATCTTTTCTAGCCACTTAGATTAGGGTGTTTGCTTTGCTAATACTTGATTAGTGAAGCAAAAGCTTAGGCTTGAGTTTTTTCAAGGTAGATCATCTTTGTTATCGAAGATCGGAAGCAAGCATGCATCTTTCTCTTCATGGAGCCTCTCTAGAGTCTGGGTATATGATGATCGCGGCGGAGGGAACTCAACACGGAGCTTTAGAAGTGAAAGAACGGACTACAAAGGTTGTAATCCCTAACTCTTAGAAGTAAAGTTGTTTACTTGCTTTGTTTCGCCTAATCTCTAGTCTTAGATCTTGGTTAGGGTTGTTCGGCACGTCTAAAATTTAAATCGGGCAAGGTTGATGCCTTATAGACCTTTGTGATAGTGCCTAGTAACCGTACAGTGGTATCAGAGCCAAGCTAGAGCTTTAGGCGATATCTAGACGAAGTTTAAAATCCGATCGAACCCCGAAACATCGAAATACAACCCCTCTCTGGAAATTTTTTAAAATGTTGATTTTTTCTGTATTAAAAATACTCAGAAAATTAAGCAGGGAATTCTAAGGATAACTGTAAAATACGACCACCTAATTCCATTAAAGCGCCATGGAACCGCGGCAATACTATGCATTTTGCGGCGGTTCCGCGGCCGTACGCTGATATTAGGCACTTATTTTTCTACAGTAATATCCGTAGGTATCTCTACATGCTTCTGGGAATTTTTAATATTACTCAAGTGTTGAGTTTTCTGAAGATCTTTTGTATTCGTTGATTCGATCGGAAAGTTTAACTTCATTTAAGTTTTTCCGGGTAATTTAGAACGTGTTAAAAAGTTCGAACGGATATCAATAACTCACTTTTTCCCCTGTCGGAAAATTTCAAAGTGTTGGATTTTTTCCGTAATTAAAGAATATTCATAGTTATGCAAGTAACACGGTGGACCCTCTAGAAGCACACAAACCTTAACTCGATTATGTGACCGTCTGAACAGCCTCTGAACTTTAGGGTTTATGGCAGTACAGCGTTGCTACATATGAGACGTTGGTTTGACCCTTCTACGGCTGGACCATTGGTACTGTGGCATGTGATGGATACTTTTTGAACCCCGCTCAAGTGTTGAGCTATTTGGGAAATCATGGGTGTTTGTTTATTCGATCGGAAAGTTTAACATTGTCTATTTTTCTGGAATGTGATACAATATTTGGAATCCACAAGTAGTTATAAGATAACTAATTTAAATGTTATAAATCTAGCAGTTTTTAGTCTCATTTGATCGGTAGCAACGGGATTTTGATGTAATCAAAAGTTCGTCGCAATCACGTAGCGTACGCGGATACTCGCCGGGTAAATTTAATAGATAGCCACGCCACATAGCCCCGACCAAGTGACTGTAGGAGAACCTCGTCGCCAAAAGCATCCGTTCGGGTGCTCACGGCAACGGTGTTCCGCCTTAATGCACTTCGTCGACGGCATCCGGGGGTGCGGCCGTCTACTAAAGTTTGCGACGAGCATTCGAGCAGGATGTCAGGAATCTTGTTGAATTGCCCGACTTGATATTGAAAAGAGTTTTCGATATTGAGACTAAAATGCAGAGTTTATAATTGTTAGGCATGCGATGTCTAAGGAATTCAATTGGTTAGGCATGCGATGTCTAAGGTGGTTGCGGATTCCAACTGTTGTAGTTTTACACTTTCTTTTCTGCGACCGTAAGTGTAATATGTGGTGTATCGCCGGTTTTATTGCTATACATCAACGACAATTGGGGTACGCATATTAACTTACGTTGATGATATGAGATATTATGTGTTGTTGTGATATGTTATATTGGATCGTCGTGTTTGAATAGCCGGGGGTTTTACGTGAGATGAGGGTTTTTATTTTCATTCATGTAAAATTCATTTGTATGTAATATTCTTTTATTGGGGCATTTCCGGGCTGAGGATGATGTCACCATTGTATATTATTTACTTTTCCGCATTAGGTAGACCCAAGGCGGAGAGCACAAGTAACCGGGTTCTACGGTCCAGTGGGAGACCATCTTGAGAAGTAGAGACCGTGTCTCCTAACCCTAGAATTGGCAGAGTTGCTTGCCGCTCTCGTAGGGGTCTAGCGATGTGGGTTTGGCTATTCATCACGACCGTGGAATCCGTGTTTTATATAGGCTCGTATAAAAACACGGACCTCTTAGTATATCCAATATTTCATATATGTTCTTCTGCTGCAATATTCTGTGATGAGATCATATTACTGCCTTAGACGAATGTTTATATTATATATATGTGATATATATTGTATATTGTTGATTTCGTTTCAAATGTAATGCTTGTGAAGCATAATCAAATGGGACTTCATTAATGAGATTAATGAAAGAAAAAGAAAGCTAAAGATGTTCTAGAAACTTGTTTAAAAACTGGTAGCTCTAGTTCTTGTTTTGCATAGCGGTATTCCTTGTAGAATATCCAGCACCTTATTCGATAAGGAAAGAGCCGAGATCCCTTCACCGGGAGTGACCTCTTTAGCGAAAGTAGCATATGCTACACACTTGGTTTGTCTTTTGATTGCTTCTATAGTTCTTGCTTTGCACAGCGGTATTTACGAAATATCCTGCACCTTATTCGATGAGGAAAAAGCCGAGATCCCTTCAACTGGAGTGACCTCTTTAGAGAAACTAGAAAAGCCTCAAAAACATTCCTTTTTCAAAAATCACTCGATTCTATAACGATATCAAGTTCATTACGCAAAAGGTTTTCTTAAAAACCTGTCGTAGCCCTTCGTCATTTTAGGAAGTAGAGTACTTAGTATTCGTGCTGTGTATGTCGACTATGGTTGAGGCGTAGTGTACGGTAGCTAAGCGATGTCTTCCTACACTGCATATAATGCGATTAATTAGGACAGTCATGTGATTATGTCGACCATAGTTGAGGGTCATGTGGGTGGGTCTAATTAATCATGAAATGACGGAAAGAACTTGACTAGTGCTTATGATATGTTGACCATAATTAAGGTCATAAGTATTAGGGGCAAAATATTAACGGGAATTTCAGGTGTTGAAATTTACAATGAGATTGCATACCTTCTATAAGATAGTTGGATCCCGATACCCACTGAGAGTAAGAGTTACTCTTGAGAAAGTTTTACACATTACAATTAGCCGATCAAGTAGGTGTCTAGAAAGGTGTCAATAGGGTTACGCCCCTGGGAAAACGAGGTTTATTTTAATTAAGTCCGTGCGAAATCACGGGGAACCTCCCTCAAAGTACCGGCACTAGACAGGCTGAAAGATTGGCGAACTTGTAGCGTGTAATTAATCCCGGCTAGTCTTACCTTTTAGGGTTTGAAGGAAGATTTGACTAAAACAGTGGGAGCCATCCTTATTAGATAATTGATAACCAATCTAATCTTGCAAAAAGCGCACGCAGAGTGTTTTCTTCTCTCTCTCTCCTAGTTGCGACTATGTCACACCTTAATCAAGATAATAATACGGATGTATTGAGCAAACCCGCTTGTTATACTGTGCTAGGGAACATTGGTCCCGCTCCAACTTATAAATGTTATAAGACCGAGCAGGAAATTGGGGATTACCAGAATTCCCGTGCCGCCCAAACGAAGAAAATGCATGCCGATGCATCTTCTTCGGGTGTGTTTCATTACAAAGAACTGTTTCTCAGTATCCTCTACGTCCTGGGTATTTGATACCGGATCAGGATCCCGGATATGTAATCTGTTATATGGGCTACAGAAAGGTAAAGAACTGAAAACAGGTGATAAATTTCAAGAGTTGGAAACGATGCAAGTGTTGCAGCCAAGTCAACTGGCAGTTATCACCCTATATTACTAGAGTACATTGATTCTGAATGAATGTTATTAGATACCGTACCTGATATACAACATCACATCAGTCTCTTTATTAGTAAAGAAGGATACAATTTTGTATTGTTGGATAATGTTTTGAACATTTCCTATATCAAGAGTTGATCGGTTCATACACGTTATCTAAAAGTATAGACGGTCTAAATCAAACCACAGTTCTTAACGTACTGAACACACACAAGAGGAAGAGTTCAGAAATGAACGAACCCTTCTTAATGTATTATAGACTAGGTCATATCAATGAGACCCGACTAGCTGAAGTTACATTTAGATGCATATTTAAATCTGTTTGAATTTACATCTTGTGCAACTTGCCGGTCATGTCACAAAGATAAGATGACCTCAGCTCCGTTTATTGGAAACAGAGAAAGAGTTAGTAAACTCTTGGGATTGATACATGCTGATGTATGAAAGTCCCTTGTCTACATATGCCAAGACCGGTTCTTTGTACTTCATTACATTCACTGATGATCTCTTAAGATTCAGACATATGTTCCTGTTGAAACATAAGTCTGAAGCTTTTGAGATATTCACATAATATAAGTTAGAAGTAGAGAACAAGAAACGGGTATAAGTATTATGTCCTTTGATGTGATCAGGGAGGAGAATACTTAAGCACGGGATTCCTGGACTATTCTAAAGGAGAATGAGATTCTCTCTCTGCATTACTCTTCCGAATACACCACAGCACGTCAGTGTATCGGGGCGGAGCAATCGCACCCTATGTAATATGGTGTGCTCTATGATGAGTACTATTGAGTTGCCTATTTCCTTTTGGGAGTTATGCACTTATGAAACTGCATACCTATTGAATAGGGTTCCAATCAAATCAGTTGCCTACCACTCCATATGTGATATGGTATGGGAAGAGCCCATATCTTAAGTTAAGATTTGGGGTTGTCCAGCCTATGTCTAAAAGCAAAATCCGGACAAGCTCGAGGCAAGGTCAGTTCTGTGGAAGTTTGTTGGATATCCCAAGCATTCGCAAGGGAATATCTTCTACCAAACCGGGGAACAAAAAGGTGTTTTTGTTTCTCAGCATGCCACCTTTGTGAAAGGGAATTTCTTGTGAAGAAATTAGTGGTCATGAGGTAGAACTGGAAGGAGTTTCAGCTATACAAACTGCAGCAGATGATTTGGTAAACCCGGAGGATTCAATAGTTTCCAACGAACCTCAGCCTCTCCGCCGATCTGGTAGGGTTCCTCATCCACCTGAGAGATACTTTGGTTTCTCTATGACAGTGGGAGCAAGGATTGCATCATGAGATGATGACCCAACTAGTTTCGAGCAGGCCATCAGCAGTGGGGACTCTGTGAGCATGGCTGGATTCTTAGTGATCTGAGATGGAATCCTTATACACCAACAAAGTATGGACTTTGGTTGCTTTATCTGAAGGGTTAAATCCCAATCAGGAGCAAGTATATCTTGAGAAGATTACTAGGTGTACATGGAAAGGTTGAGACTTTCAAAGCTAAGCTTAAGTCCATCCATATCCTACTTGCCACGGCTACATACCATGACTACGATATCTGGCGGTTAGGTGTCATGACTGCTTTTCTAAATGATGATTTAGAAGAGAGCGTCTATAAGTATACAGCCAGAGGGTTTCGTAGATAGTGGGAGCAGCGGAAATATATGCAAGATGTTTTATGTGATAAATCAGGCATCGCGGAGTTAGAACGTCTGTTTTGATGTAATTGTCAAAGAGTTTGACTTCATCAAAATGGTAGATGAACCAAGCATATACAAAAAGGTAGTAGAGAATATGGTGATGATCCTCGTAGAGTGCGTGGATGACATACTCTTGATAGGGAAGGAGTTTCCTATGCTACGCTCGGTCAGTCTTCTCTTATCACAAAGATTCTCCATATAGGATCAAGGTGATACCTCATAAATCCTGAGTTATGGATCTATGAGATAGATCTAATTGGATGTTAGGATTCTTAATAGTTGTAGTGAGATGGTATCAATCGATCCTGGGGAGAATCACTGGAAAAGTTCCAGGGTGATAAGGACGACTGAATGTCAGTCGCAGGCATTGTCTTTATACTCAGTAGAGGGACGGTATGTTGGAAGAGTTCCAAGATAGATACCGTGATATACTAGACGATTAAAGACACGATAAATCACTACCAAGGATGCTACCAAAGAGGCAGTCTGGATATATATTTTAGTTCATGAGATAAACTTCATTCCTTCCATTGTATAACAAGGGATTTGTGGCTTATGCCAAGGAACCCCCGTCCCATCAAAGATCCAGACATATTCTTAGGCAGTATTGCCTGATCATGGAGATGGTTGATCTCCAGGAAGATCGAGGTTAGGAGATTAGACCCAGAGGACAACAGCGTGGATCCACTCACAAAGGCCTATTTCCCAATAGAGACTTTTACGGGATGGTCGAGTATAAGATACTTCAACCACAGCTGATTGTTGGGTATGCGATACCACAACAGATAGCCCTAGTGCAAGTGGAAGATTGTTAGTTATATGTATGCCCTAGAGGCCATTACTGTACATGCGTTGTATATTGTAGTTGATGCTTGGACATATATAGGGAGGACTTTCTTGCTCGACATGATAGTATGCCATCTGGTTACACTTTATCTTAACATGTACTCTGATTATCTCTATACCACATGTTGATGAAGCCCTTAAGAAGAGTACTTGACTACCAGGACTATGATGCAGATCATACAAGTGGGGACAGAGTAGTTGCCAAGTACATCCTTCAAATGTTCCTAGTCGTGGGAGTACCGAGATAGGGCATCGATACTCCAGAGTAGACTAGCGTATGTGCTTCTTGACCTATATGATGGACGATGGATGATCCTATATCCATTGGTGTTTGACATTAGAGAAGGTATACGGGTGCTCAATTGAGACTGGGCACACTGGACGGACTCGCCGAGAACTCCCAGATGGTATTATATCTCACGTCAGATGGCAGTTCCCTGGTGACACTGGTACAGGTTAGTCTATAGACCCGAGATCGTCATAGAGTCTTGTGTGATTCCCACTGTGCTTGGATTTCCATCATACCACGTTCAAGAGGGCGTGCAAAACGGTGGCTTTTGGGTACAGTCCCGAATCACATGGTGGCAATGAGCGATAGGAGGGGTTTCATCTCTCCAGGTATAGGGAGTTGATGTTGCGCTGTGTTCAATTGGTTATAACTGGAAATCCCTAGCCAGGGTTGCTGAGATTTACTGGTAAGTGTTATCAATAGTTTCTCAAACTGTTATGGACCTCATATCCACACGACTTATCAAGCTACTGGGGTCTGACGTTTACCACCCCTACACGAGATATGCGACATATCAGACGAGGAGACCGGACTGTACGGGAGTGTTACTGATTGGATTCACGAGAGAATGTACAGGCTTGCTTGTTGATCTTCTTATCGCTCAATACCTGGGTGGCTGTTACGTTTAGCTGACCGCTTGCAGCTTGTGGGTGTTTGATATGATCATCACCTACTGCCGGCGTATTGACGACTCTTCAGAGTCCTACACAGAGGTTTCCTGGCTTGGGAAAAACGGAGTAGGAGCACATATGTGATATGTGCGGGACCGAGAACAATACGTGTATGTGATACAGTACTAGATTCTCGAGATAAATGATATCGGCCGGGTATATGTGATATAGCCGGGTCATCGGATCATGTGTTGATTCGATGAACTGATACAGATTATATTAGTCGGTTATTTGTGAAATAGCCGGATTATCGGATCAATTGTTGATTCGATAATTTAATGTATAATTATATATTTGATATATTATATTACATTAACTAATATTAGCTCACTTAAAAATTCTTTTTCTCACTCGCGTAATACATTGATATATATGTGATATATGTTAATTGTATTATTTTATTTTGTTACAATAAATATTATATATGTGATATATAATATTGTAACAAGTTAGGATTATAAATGCAACATGTTTTGTGGAGTTAAAATGTGGTTAAGGTTTGGATTAGGGTTAAGCTTGCATGAAGCTTTCAAGAAGCTTCTTGAAGGTTTGACTTTGACTTTGGATATTTTGTGTAGATATTTGCTTAACCCAACCCAACCCTTCACCATAGTTAATTCTCTACATGGGTTAATTCTTCATTCTTAACCCATGATTGCATTTATAACCTCACTTGGATTTCATTATTCATCACAAAAGAATTGGATCATCTTCTTCTTCTTTCTTGCTTGATGAAAAGCTTCACTAGCTTTTTCATATGTGATGATTTTGAGTGAGATAAAGAAAACAAATGAGAGCTAAATTCCTACTTCATCATCCTCATCTATTCTAGCAACTTAGATTAGGGTGTTTGCTTTGCTAATACTGGATTATTGAAGCAAAAGTTTGGCTTGAGTTTCTTCAAGATAGATCATCTTTGTTATCGAAGATCGGAAGCAAGCTTGCATTTTTCTCTTCATGGAGCCTCTCTAGAGTCCAGGTACATGATGATCGCGGCGAAGGGACCTCAACACGGAGCTTTAGAAGTGAAGGAACGGATTACAAAGGTTGTAATCCCTAACTCTTAGAAGTAAAGTTGTTTACTTGCTTTGTTTCGCCTAATCTCTAGTCTTAGATCTTGGTTTGGGTTGTTCGGCACGTCTAAAATTTAAATCGGGCATGGTTGATGCCTTATAGACCCTTGTGACAGTGCCTAGTAACCCTACAACGGCGTGGGGCCGAGCAGTGAGGGCGCTGCTTGTGATAAATTTGGGGGAGGTGGTGGTTATAAATAGTTATATTTTGCATTGCATACTTCTTTTAAATTTTTGTATATATTTTTCTTTTTCTTTTGCATGTTTAAATTCTGCATTGCATCTTCATAAAAAAAATTATAAAAATAAAAAAAATGAAAAATATAAAAATATAAAAAGAAAAATAAAATAAAAACTGAATTTTTTTTTAAATTATAAAAATTGAAAAATTCAATTTTGGCCATAATTGACTTGAGTTTGACAAGAAGGTTAACTAGTTAAGAAAAACTAGATCCTAGACTTAGTAAATTAAAAACCCTAAAAATAACCTTTCTTAAAATTTAATGGTAGAAAATATATGTCTTTGTAGTCTACTAAGAAATAGGCAAATTTTGAGTTCACTTCTTGGGCTAAGTCAAAATAAGGAAAGAGTATTGATATTTTTATTAAAGTGTGAGTCTGAAAAATAATCTCTAAGCTTATGTCTAAATTTTGAAAATATATACCCTACAACTTGCACAAATACGAACCTTGAAACTTGGAATAGTAGAGGAGACCTTGAAATGCTCTTGTCTAAAGTCCTTAGTATGAAGGAAAATAAAATAAAAATACAAGTGTGAATAAAGAGAAAAAAATGAACACTGGTTTTGTAATTACTTAAGCTGCATAAATAGAAAAAATATTTAGCGAGGTTGCTTTATCACCTAGTGCCTTAGACCAACTGGTTTGGGACTCACTGCTAAAACCTTAGGTATTACAAGACACGGAATTACACCTTAATGTGCAAACACATTTTGTAATCGGTCGTTAGTACCTCAAGAAGTATTAACGGTCGCATGAAGAATGTGTGAGCGATTTCATCTAAAAATTCACCAACTAAAAGTACTTTGGATGATGGACAAGTGTATAAGAGCTTGAATTGAATTTCCAAGTAAAGGGGTGATTCATACACACACGTAGGGGTATATGATTAGAAGATAGGAATGAAAAATAGGACTTATATGTTTAATAGAAATGATAAAAATTCTTAAGTTGAGATGGAACCTTAGAAAGAAAATTCAAAAGATGATAAAAGCTAAGTAAATTTACAGAACATATAAAATCTTAAGTTAAACGATAAGGAAGCGTGAAAAATATGGGTGGATAATTTCTGAGTCGAAGACAATAGAATTTCTTGTTAGAAAACCGAATTGGAGAATAAAAGTCAATAGGCTAAATTGATAGGATTTTATGGGTAGTATCCGCTGAAAACCCTCAGGAGACAGCACTCCTCCTACTAGGGACACCAAGAGGTTTAACGGCTTGTTGCACGAGCTCAGTGCAATCGCGTTTCCCTGCGAAAGTAAGGTTAGGTCTTTTTTGAGAATAAACTAGTTTTGCTCGAGGACGAGCAAAAGATAAGTTTTGGGGGATTTGTTCATATCATAATTTTGCATTTTTATATTCCCCATTCTTAATCATTTTACAAATAAATAGGTGCTTTTGATCCATACCTGCTACATAGTTGCAGGTTACAAGTTCTCGGAACAAAACAGTGAAAATGATGAAAAGACGCTATAAAAGTGAGACTTCGACCAACAAATAGAGAATCTTTATCATGCCTACAGTTTAAAGAACAAATGAAGATCAATGAACAATTTCACAGAGTACAAAGGCAGCACAAAGATTCAAGACTTCAACACGAAGCGAACGGTAAAAGTCCACTACATTCTACACTGTGGAAATCTGGAAGAGACTAGAAGACATTCTGAAGAACCAAATGAAGAAAAGTCAAGGAAAATGCAACATAAAATATACCTGAGAAAACAGAGCCAAGAACTCTGCATATGGCCGCGGATCTGTGGCTAAACATGGCTTCCTGCCGTGAATCCGCGGCCGTGTTGAGCACGTGTCAGTGCGTTTTGACGGTGGATGCGGTGCGTTGACTAGGCTTCTCAGGATAGTTTTGTAAACGTAGATAGGGATCGGATGTAAACCCTAGGGTTTCTATAATCTATAAATAGGGACCCTAAAGCTCTTTTTGGAGCATGCCACTTTTTAATTATCAATTTCAGAATTTTTATTCGCTGTAAATGTTTGAAGAGTGCATCAAATAAAGTAAGTCCTTCTTTTCTATGCCCTAATTAATTTTCCTTTCTGCCCTAGTTAATTTTATTTATCTGCCCTAGTTTAGCACTTTTATTTATCCGCCGTAGATTAGATAATTAGGTTATTAAAAACAATCATAAATATGAAATCTTCTATCAATTCCCTAATGAGTGGGTAGTTACTCGTTAGGTTTAGGAATAGGAAAGATTTGAGAGATGAAAATCTCTCACCCATTTCTTGCCAGCTACACATTTTAATAGGACTCTATGCATACATACATACACCGCTCACTACGGCACCCTATCCCAAGAGGTAGCGGTGATACCGTAGTTTAAAAGACCGATTGTGCATGTTTTCCATGGAGGTTAGGGTAAGAGTTAAGAAAGGACGGATAAGGACCTAGAGGAAAAAACCTAGTTTCTTCCTGATGATACTAATCCATTTTGTTAATTATTACCTTAACACCTAAATAGTTCTTAATTTGGGCATAGAAGGCGGTGAGAAATATTAAATTCCCAGAATTAACTTAAACCTAACCCTAGCAAGATTTTAATCCTAATCAAACTCATTTCAGTTTTTAGTGATAATCAATCCAACCCCAATTGGAATTAACTCGTTAGAACAAATAGAAAATACAAAAAATCCCTGTGGACCGACCCGTACTCAACCGGCTAGCTACCAAGTGACGTCGTTCCTAATTGCGGTTAATATTCTTTGATTCATCTTCTAAATGCGAAAGCGCATTAAACAACGTCACAATCACTCACACACTTCATCATCGATAATTATTATGTCACTTACACAGTAGAATTGCTACATCGTGATATATTATTTCCTTGCTCGCATCACTGTTCCACGTTGCATGATATACGTATATGCTTACATTCGGTTATATGTCGCATACATCATGTTTTACGATTATACGTATTGAGATATGTTGTTTTCATGAGATTTCTGGATTTGAGAACCGTGGTTATTTCAAAGGAATGTATATATTGTTTTAAAAACCCGGTTTCTCTTGATATGATATTTCAGTGCGTCCACTATGTGTTTTCTCGGTTCTGAGATTGGCATGTGAAACCCGATTCGAGGAGCGGGAGGCACCGTTTGTAGGTACATGGTGGACCCGGTATGGTTCCCCGAGGCGAGAGATGATTTTCATGGTGTAAACGATGAGCATGGCAGAGGGAGTAGTACCTACCGGTGATAGTATTTAGACTCGGCGGTATCCGGAAGATACCGACCGGAGTAGTGAGATGGATATGAGGGCCGACCAGAGTGTGCGGCGCCTGAGGGCCGATCCGAGGATGCGGCGACAGATAGATATGAGGATTTACGTGTCGATGTTAGACACGGGTTTCATGATGTTTCAAGTGTCGATGCTGGACACTCAGGTTCTGTCACGACCCAAAGTTTGGCCCGTGACCAGCACTTAACCACGTAACGTCTACAGGCGTAACGCGGCGAAGTAAGCCGAAACCCAGAAGTAAAAACCAATAAAAGTACAGAGTGTTTTAAGCTTTAAATGGAAGCATAAACTAAAAATATTAAGAATTCTTAAGTGAACAATCACCAAGATAACAATATACGACGCCGTAGAGAAGAAAATGAGCAACAAGTGCGAAACATCACAGATAGAATAAACTACATAAGTAAAGTCGGCTCACAACGAGCTCGACACCGGAATACAAAATAATATACATCGTCCTCACAACTGGTCTCTAAGTCAATACATAAGTGGTAGATGGAGAGTACTAGATACAACAATGTACATAACTGAAAGATAACATATACCGCACAAAACCCACCTATCAGCAAAAGAGCTAGTACACTAACTGTAGCGGTATCTGTGTCAAAAGATGCAAGAACGCAGCCTGCCGCGACTACTCCGAAGGGCAACTTGCAAACACTGTGGCACAACGGAGGTGAGTTGCCAACTCGTGAATAGAAGATAACATATAAAGGTAATCGTGAGTATGCACGTGTTGCGATACTCTAACCTATGCCAACAGATAACATCTATATGATGAACTGGATGCTCAAATCATGCAATAAGTGCGATCTAATAACATCTCCATGTGATGAGCAAGATATGAGATAATCAGGTATAGCAATGCAATCTAACAACCCTATATAGAATGAACAGGGTATGCAATGATCGTGCAAGCATGTGTACTATATCAGGTACAATAGATACAGGATGAGATATCAATTACTACATACTGAGCATGGGAAATATAACATCTACACGTAATGTCATTGTAGAAAGTATAATCGGTACCCATCAATGCACCCAAATCCCAATACTACTCAGGCATCGTCATCCTCCTCGGTCCTCAAATCCTGTAAATCTCATATAATCGTGAGTGCCCAACATCGGCACCCAAAACATCAAGAAATACTCATGCCAAGCATCGACACGCAAATCCTCCGGTATAGGGCATCCGTCAGTCTGGATCAGCCCACGGGCTCTTTCTGCGGTATCGGCCCACGGCCCCGGCAGTACGAGTCGTCCCGTATCCATCTATCGACTCTGGTCAGTATCCTCCGGATAACCGCCAGGTCCAACAAATCACCGGTAGGTAGTAGTCCCTCTGCCAGGCTCACCGTCTACTACATAGCGAAACCGTTCTCGCCCTGGGGTACCATACCGGGTCCACCATGTACCCGTAATCGGCCTTATCCAACTCCTCGATTCGGGTTCACATATTCACTCTAGCACCGAGAAAACACATGTTGGACGCACTGAAATATCATATCATGGGAAAACGGGTTTTGAAATAATTAACTATTCTCTTTTGAAATACCCACGGTTCCCCAAATCCAGAATTACATGGAAACAATATATCTCAATGCGTAAATCTATGCAAGTATGAAGATATCAATATATGTGTGCACTGGTATGAATATACAGTGTGCATGTGTGCAGGTATGAAGATATCAATATATGTGTACACTGGTATGAGTATACAGTGTGCATGTGCGCAGGTATGAAGATATTAATATATGTGTGCACTGGTATGAGTATACAGTGTGCATGTGCGCAGGTATGAAGATATCAATATATGTGTGCACTGGTATGAGTATACAGTGTGCATGTGGGCAGGTATGAAGATATCAATATATGTGTGCACTGGTATGAGTATACAGTGTGCATGTGCGCAGGTATGAATATATGATGTATGTGGTACAAGTATGGGTATGTGATGTATATGTGCCCAAATATGGATATAACATATGCTGTTATGCGGCAAATCATGACAACTTCAATAAAGCGGAATCGGTATGATATATAATTTATAGCAATCCTATAATGTGAGTGTCATGGCAATCACTAACGGTGTGAGTGTAGCATATAAATCGTGCTCGTGCAACTTGAACCGTTAGTGACAGTGCAGTGTCCTATGCTATCATTTCTACATGCAACAATAAGGTATGCTACTACAGTCCATATGAACATCTACAATCTAATATCCTAACACGCCCTGACGCTTAACGCCATACGGGCGATTTCCCCGCAGATGTTAAATCTACTCACAAGGTCGTGTGCTACTCGTAGCCGACCACCTGCTTCTCTTTCTTAGCTTCGTCCGACAAACCCGCCTGCGAACCTGGAATTACACAAGAATCCATATATAAGCAACCACCTCTCAAGACGCGATATCTAATCCAAACGATACGCTCACGTCGCGAACTAAACGCGTGTGTGTACGATACGCTAAACGTGTATATGCGTCTAAAACTCATCCCGACACGCCGCGATACGCTGAATCACAGAACTCTCTCGCTTATCGCGCGAACCAAACGTACTAGAAATATGATATAACATCCCAGATTCTACCCAGGTGAGAAAATCACAAAATTACATATACCACTGGCCTAGAAATAACAGCAGACTCCTACCCAAGTAAACTTCACCCAAAACCACCCTCATCTGGCCGCAAATTGCGGCCAGAAAGAATAAACCGGCAGTCTAACTTTAGAGTGGGGGTCTCAGGCTCTGGTGGTGTGGTCAGGGTATATCTAGTGTGCTCCAGTTAACTTAATTTTAACCTGAACTACTCGGGCCTATAGCAGATCACAGAAAGGTGAAATTTCACTTAAAAATGCTAAATTTTGCACAAATTGAAACCCTATGGTATTTTCGTGTAATCTGGGGTTTACCTAGGTTTACATGGCTTTAATAACACCTAATTGGGCTAGGTTAACCAACACTTACATCACTTGAACAAAACTTCACACAAATCACCAAATCAAACACTAATTCTCACTTTTAACATTAATCGAACTAAAAATCACTAGTTTAGCAAGCAAGGAAGTAGGCTCAGATCATATACCTCATTTAAAGATCTTAGAGTGCAGGAAGGAGAGGAAGGAGAAGAACTAGAGTTGCTGTTGGGGCTGCTGGAGGTGCTACTGCTGCTGTTACTGCTGCTGCCCCCATGTTGTAGCTGATGCTGCTGCTTGCTGCTGCCTCTTCTGCTGCTGCTAGTGGCTGCTGCTGCTGCGAGTGGCTGCTGCTGGTGCTTCTTCTGCTGCTGCTGCTTGTTGTAAGGGTGTGTGTGTGTGTTGAGAGTATGAGTGAGTGAGAGAATGAGAGAAGTGAGAAATAATTGAGAGGCAAGGAAATTATGGCATCAAGTGTCAACCCCTCTCTCTCTCTCTTCATTTACTGAGGCATGGCAAGGCCATCATGCCCCATGATGCACTCTCTCTCTCTCACACCAAGTCAACATAAGAACAATCATTTCTATAAATAAAAAAGAAAACAACCACCATATTTAAAACCCAAAATAACTTAATACAAGACTTAAAATGGCTTAAGGAAATGGTTAGTCCACCATGGTTGCTAATCATGGTTTAACCCCATATCTTAACCTTAGTTTACATGCACAAGTGTGTGTATGCCTAGAAAAATTCTAATAAAATATTTATTAAATAGGATAAAATATTTGAAACTTAATTTGGTAAACTTTTTATTAAAACTATATATTAAAATATAATTAACCCCTAAACACAACCTAAGGTGTTACAATCTTCCCCCCTTAAAGAAAATTCGTCCCCGAATTTTAAAATACAAAGCTACGCATACCTTCAGAGAGATGAGGGAATTTCTTCCGCATCTCGCCTTCGGCCTCCCAAGTGATTTCTTCACCATTTGGGATGCACCAAAATACCTTCACTGATGGCAAGACCTTCGACCGTAGTTTTCTTCACCTGCCGGTTCAAAATTACGACTGACTGCTTGGTGAATGAAAGATCGCGCTCGAACTAAATGGTCTGGTGCTGAATCAAGTAAGAAAGGTCATGAAAGTAATTGTAAAGTATCGACATATGGAATACGGGGTGAATACTCAATAATCTGGGTGGAAGTGCCAAATTAAAAGCAACGAACCAACTCGCCTTAAGGATCCTAAAAAGACTTACTATCATGGAAAGCTTCCCAAAACTCAACATGTCATTTATCGGAAATTTCCGAAGTTTCTAGACTAGCTGAGGTCCAATGATCCTACACACGGAGTCAGAAAAATAGGCTGGTGATCAACACGACCTAACCTCTAAATCTAAAGGTTACCAATTGGAGTGTCTCCTGATAACTGCTATCAAAGGAGAACCCTATCGATAGCAAACGACGATCCCCAACTGCCGACACAATTACTATGCACGCACAAACATAGAAAAGAACAACTGAGAAAACCGAGTATAACCGGTCAACAACAATCCGAATGGTGTCACACCCTGACTAGACCTGTGTAGACACCATAACGAAATTCTGGGAGACCTGCTCTCGTTCCCTTTTCGGAACGGTTAAGGTTGCAACTCTCCAGCCGGTCTCAGTTGCTCAACCTAAGCACACAACAAGACAGACACCTTGAAACAAATCCCGAGACTTCTCTTTACATCCCTGCCCACCCGTAACTATCTCACAAGTCACGTTAAATGTTGGTGGGACTTGAAAGAGTACAGAGAGTTGACCGATGTGCCTGCCCTAGGATTCCACGTCTTTATCCCATAATATCAGGTGCACATACACGTCCCTAAACTTAGAACACACTTGTCACAAATCAAGGATTCCGAATCATTACCCAACCGAATAGGCTCAAGTATCTCTAACGAACGAGCGTCGGCGGGCAGTGTCTTGTAAAAGCGATTAAAGAAGAGTGGTCAAGCACGGACATGAGCAAGCTGTCTCCTTAGTAGAGACGAACTTAAGATGTACTCAACGATCGCACAAGAACTGTGAATCTGCGGAGTACAATCACAACAATCAAAACCGCTGCAGGAAGATATACATTTAACTCTGGTGGTCCGTGAAAATCTGACACGACTCTCAAACGAGTGGTGTCTCTAAATCTCCAACGCAAAACCATCGCGGCCATCTCCAAATCATGAGTGGGATATCCTTCTCGTACTTCCCCCCAAATGTAAGGAAGCAAAAGCGATAACTTCATTGTGTCACCTCAGTACACATTCGAGCCTTACGCACGAAACAACACTGTTAAACCACAAAGTCACCTGAACCAAAAAGCAAAGAAGGAGCTAATGCAGTTGTTAACTGAGTCTTCAACTGCCGAAACTGAGGGTTCCTAGGCACACTTAAGAGGTTCCATAACTGATCAACCATGCCAAAATCAAATTTTACATGTGCCGAGAAACCTTAATGCTAGATCGTTAACTAGAGGTAATGCGAAAAACATGCAAGTAAACAACTTTATTGCTAAGTGAAAGGGACTACAACCTTTGTAGATCTGCTCCACCACTTCTTTAGCTCCGTGTTGATGTCCCTCCGCTGCGATCATCGGAATCCCGGACTCTAGCGATGGTTTCGTCGGAGAAATAATCGAGCTAGGTCGTTGACTTCGTTGCCGAAGATGATCTACGTCGAGGCGACTCTAAATCAAGCTCCATCTTCACTTGGTCATGAACCTTGTGAAGAAAACACCCTATACAACATGGCAAGTGGAAGAGGATGAAGAAATAGGAAGTTGGTTCACTTTGGATTTGGATTTCTCACTTGATTTCAACACTTGAAATTTTCTAGCAAACTTTCTTCACTTCATGAAGAAGATGAAGAAGAAAGAAGAGAATGAATAATCAATAATGGAAATAAAAATCAAGTGAAGTCTATCATTTAGCAACCATGGGTGAGTTAACTTGTGTAGAGAATAAACTAGGGTTTAGGTAAATGGTTAGGGTTAAGGATAAAACAAAAATGGTAGACTTTTTTCAAAGATGCTAGAAAAGCTTCATGAAGCTTCAAGCATAACAACAAAAAGCCACCATTTAGTTTTGCCATAAATAAATAAATAAAACCTTAACCATTAACCTAAACTATGGTGTAAAGCATATACACCCAAGTTTGCATGTATCATCAAACATGATACAAACTAGTGCACAAACATATATCATATATACAATGTGCACAATCAAGTGAGAAAATCAATCTTAAGTGAACAAATACTAGTTAATGTAAAGTAATATATCAAATATATAATTATACATTAAATCATTAAATCAACACTTGATTTAATGATCCGGTCATACTGCATATAACCGACTAATATCAAGTGCATCAATGTATCGAATCAACACTTGATTCGGTAACCTGGCTATATCACATATAACCGTCCGATGATACAAATCGCAAGAGTAGAATACAGTATCACATACTGGTATTATTCTCGGTCCCGCACATATCTCATATGCACTCCTATTTCATTTCGCTTGAGCCAGGAAACCTCTGTGTTGGACTCTAAAGACTCGTCAATACGCCGGCAGTAGGTGATGATCATATCAAACACCCACAAGTCGCAAGCGGTCTGCTAAATGTAACAGCCACCCTGGTATTGAGCGATCAGAAGATCAACGAGCAAGCCCGCTCACACTCCTGTGAATCCAACCAGTAACACTTACCGTACAGTCCGGTCTCGTCGTCTGATATGTCGCATATCTCGCCAAGGATTGGTAAACGTCAGACCCCAATAGCTCGATAAGTCGTGTCGATATGAGGTCTATAACAGTTCGAGAAACTACTGGTAACACTTACCAGTAAATCTCTGCAACCCAGGCCAGGGATTTTCGGTTATAGCCAATCGAACACAGCGCAACATCAACTCCTTATACTGGGAGAGATGAATCCCCTCCTATCGCTCATTGCCTCCATATGAATCGGGACTGTACCCAAAAACCACCGTTTTGCACGCCCTCTTGGACGTGGTAAGGTGGAAATCAAAGCACAGTGGGAATCACATAAGACTCTTTGACGATCTCGGGTCTACAGACTAACCTGTACCAGTGTCACCAGAGAACTACCATCTAACGTAAAGTATAATACCATCTGGGAGTTCTCGGCGAGTCCGTCTAGTGTACCCAGTCTCCACTGAGCACCCGTATATCATCTCTGATGTTAAACACCAATGGATATGGGATCATCCATCGCCCATCTTTATGGATCGAGAAGGTATACGTTAGTCTACTCTGGTATATCGATGCCCCGTCTCGATACACCCACGACTAGGGACCTTGAAGGATGTACTTATGGACTACCATGTCCTCACTAGTATGATCCGCATCAAGTACACATCCTAAGGGCTTTATCAACATGTAATAGAGAGATAATCAGTGTACACGTTAAGGTAAAGAGCAACCAGATAGCATACTATCATGTCGAGCAAGAAAGTCCTCCCTATATATGTCCAAGCATCCACTACAATATGCATCCTATGTATAGTAATGGCCTCTAGGGCATACATATAACTAACAATCTCCCACTTGCACTAGGGCCATCTGATAGCAGTGGTTGTAGTACCTCATACTTAACCATCCCATAAAAGTCTCTCTCTGGGAAAAGGCCTTTGTGAATGGATCCGCCGAGTTGTCCTCTGAGTCTACTCTCCTGACCTCGATCCCTTGGAGATCAACCATCTCCATGATCAGGTGACACTGCCTCAGAATATGTCTGGATCACTGATGGGACGGTAGTTCCTTGGCTAAAGCCATAACTCCATTGCCACACAATGGAAGGTACTAAGTTCATCCCATGAACTAATATACACCCAGACTGCCTCTTTGGTAGCATCTTTGGTAGCGATGTATCCAGCCTTTATCTTCTAGTATGCCACGGTATCTAGCTTGGAACTCTTCCAACATACCTTCCCTCCACTAAGGGTAAAGACAATGCCTGTGACTGACATTCAGTCGTCCTTATCACCCTGGAACCTTTCCAGTGATTCTCTTTAGGATCGCTTGATACCATCTCACTACAACTAGTGAGAATTCTAACATCCATTTAGATCTATCTCATAGATCCAAATCCCAGGATTTAGGAGGTATCACATAGATCCTATATGGAGAATCCTTGTGATAAGCGGAGATTGACCGAGTGTAGCATAGGAAACTCCTTCCCTATCTAGAGTATGTCATCGACGTACTCTACGAGGATCACCACCATACTCCCTACTACCTTCTTGTATATACAAGGTTCATCTACCATTTTGATGATGTCAAACTCTTTGACTAACTCATCAAAACAGATGTTCCAACTCCGTGATGCCTGCTTTAATCTGTAAAGCAACTTGCACACGTTTCCGCTGCTCCCGCTGTCTACAGCTCTCTGGCTGTGTTCTTATAGACGTTCTCTTCTAAAACATCATTTAGAAAAGCAGTCATGACACCCAACCGCCAGATATCGTAGTCATGATATGTAGCCGTGGCAAGTAGGATCTGGATGAACTTAAGCATAGGGCCTTGAAAAAAGGTTTCATCATTAGCCACAATTGGTCTATGATGCAAACCTTTGACAAGTCTAGCTTTGAAAGTCTCAACTTTTCCATGTACACCAAGTAATCTTCTCAAGATATAATTGCTCCTGATGGGGATTTAACCCTTCAGATTAAGCAACCAAAGTCCATACTTTGTTGGTGTATAAGGATTCCATCTCAGATCGCTAAGCATCCAGCCATTCTTACAGAGTCCTACTCCTGATGGCCTGGTCGAAACTAGTTGGGTCATCATCCCATGATGCAATCCTCGCTCCTACTGTCATGGAGAAACCAAAGTATCTCTCAGGTGGGTGAGGAACCCTACTAGATCGGCGGAGAGGCCGAGGTTCGTTGGAAACTATTGAATCCTTTGGTTCTACCAAATCATCAGCTGCAGTTTGTATAGCTGGAACATTTCCAGTTGTACTTAACAGATCTTGCCTCGAGCTTGTCCGGATTTTGCTTTTAGACATAGGCCGGACAACCCCAAATCTTAACAAACTTAAGATATGGGCTCTTCCCTTTCCATATCTCATATGAAGTGGTAGGCAACTGATTTGATCGGAACCCTATTCAATAGGTATGCAACTTCACAAGTGCATAACTCCATAAAAGGAAATAGGTAACTCAGTAGTACTCACCATAGAGCACACCTTATCATATAAGGTGTGATTGCTCCGCCCCGACACACCGACGTGCTATGGTGTATACGGAGGAGTAATGCTGAGAGAGAATCTCATTCTCCTTTAGAATAATCCAGAAATTCAGTGCTCAAGTATTCTCCTCCGTGATCACATTAAAGGACATAATACTTATACCCGTTTTGGTTCTCTACTTCAAACTTATATTCTGTGAATATCCCAAAACCTTCGGACTTATGTTTCAACAGGAACATATGTCTGAATCTTGAGAGATCATCAGAAAATGTAATGAAGTACAAAGAACCGGTCTTGGTATGTGTAGACAGGGGACCTCCATACATCAACATGTATTATCCCAAAAGTTCACTAACTCTTTCTCTGTTTCCATTAAACAGAGCTATGGTCATCTTATCTCTGTGAAATGACCAGTAAGTTTCACAAGATGTAAATTCAAACTAATTTAAATATGCATCTATATGTAACTTCAGCTAGTCGGGTCGCATTGATATGACCTAGTCTATAATACCTCAAGAAGGATTCGTTCATTTCTGAACTCTTCCTCTTGTGTGTGTTCTGTATACTAAGAACTGTAGTTTGATTTATAACGACAATGCTTTTTGATAACGTGCCTGAACCGATCAACTTTTGATATAGGAAATGTTCTAAACATTATCCAGCAATACAAAATTATATCCTTCTTTAATAAATAAAGAGATTGATATGATTTTTTATATCAGGTCCGGTATCTAATAGCATTTGTTCAGAATCAATGTATTTGGAAATACAGGGTGACAGTGACCAACAGACATGGTTGCAATACTTGCACCGTTTTCTGTCTCATGAAACTTATCACCCGTCCTCAGTTCTCTACCTTTCTGTAGCCCATGTAACAGATTACATTTTCGGGATCCTGATCCGGTATCTAATACCTAGGTCGTAGAGGACACTGAGAAACAGTTCTTTATAATGAACATACCCGAAGGAGATGCATCATATGCACTTTCTTCGTTTGGGCGGCATAGGAATTCTGGTATTCCTCTATTTCCTGCTCTGTCTTATAACCATTATAAGTTGGAGCGGGACCAACGTTCCCCAGCTCAATATAACAAGCGGGTTCGGTCAATACATCTGTATTATTATCTTGATTAAGGCGTGATATGGTCGCCACCTGGAGAGAGAAGAAAACACTCAGCGTGCGCTCTTGCAAGAATAGATTGGTTATTATTTTATCTAATCAGGATGGCTCCCACTATTTTTATCAAATCTTCCTTCAAACCCTAAAAGGAAAGACTAGCCGGGATTAATTACACACTATAAGTTCGCCAATCTTTCAGCCAGGCCAGTGTCGGTACTTTGAGGGAGGTCCCCCGTGCTTTCGCACGAACCTAATTAATGTAAACCTCGTTTTCCCATAGGCGTAACCTCGTTAACACCTTTCTAGACACCTACTTGATCGGCTAATTGTAATGTGTAAAACTCTCCCAGGAGTAACTCTTACTCGCAGCGGGTATCGGGATCCAACTATCTCATAGAAGGTATGCAATCTCATTGCAAATTTCAACACTTGAAATTCCCGATAATATTTTACCCCTAGCGTCCTATGACCATGACGGAGGCCAAACTACCCATAGTCCGCTAGTCAAGTTCAACCCGTCATTTCCTGATTGAATTAAACCCATCCGCACGACCCTTAACGGAGGCCAAACAACGCCGTACGAATACCCTAATCCTATCGCATCATATGCTAGCAGATAAGTACTAGTTAGCTACCGTACACTACGCCTTGACGGAGGCCAAACTACCGCAGCACGAATACTAACCAGTACATATCTGAAATGACGTAGGGCTACGACAGGTTTTTCTGAAAACCCATTGCGTAATGAACTTGATATCGTTGTAGAATCAAATGATTTTAAAATGGAGTGTTTTTGAGGCTTTTCTAGTTTTGCTAAAGGGGTCACTCCCGGTGAAGGGATCGTCGGCCCTTTCCTCGTCGAATAAGGTGCGGGATATATCATATATATCACTGTGCAAAGCAAAAACTATAGAAGCAATCAAAAGACAAACCGAGTGTTGTAGTATCTGCCAGTTATTGCTAAAGGGGTCACTCCCGGTGAAGGGATCTCGGCCCTTTCCTCATCGAATAAGGTGCAGGATGATTTGCAAGGAACGCCGCGATGCAGAGCAAGAACTGTAGCTACCTGTTTTTGAAAATTCGATTCCACAACATCTTAGGTTTCTTTTCTTTCATTAACCATATTAATGAAGTCCCATCATTTAAATCACCTAAACATCATAGATAAATACGACGTACACTTATGCCATCCGCATTCGCCTCGATGTCCCCTCATGCACCGTTAGGTTAGGTGACTAACGGCAGAGCGGGGCAGGGCTAGCGCGGTTGTAAAATATAAGTAACGTCTATATAATATATCATATATACTATATACTATATCTATCTGAACATATCACATGATCACATCACAGATAACGCAGCAAAAAATATCTTATGAAATATTTGATATATTAGGACGTCCGTGTTTTATTTTGAGCCTGAATAAAACACGGATTCTACAGTCGTGATGAATAGCCAATCCCACACCCCTAGACCCCTACGAGAGCGGCAAGCAACCCTACCAATTCTAGGGTTAGGAGACCCGGACTCGACTCCTCGAGATGGTCTCCCACTGGACCCTAGAACCTGGTTATTTGTGCTCCCCTCCTTGGGTCTATTCTAATGCGGAAAAGTAAATAATATACATCAACGGTGACATCTTCCGCAACCTGGAAGTGCCCCAATAAAAGAATATTACATACAAGTTTTTTACATGAATGAAAATGGAAAAACACTCATCTCACATAAAAACCCCCGGCTATTCAAACACGACGATCCAATATAACATATCCAGCAACACATAACTTTACATGTCATCAACGTAAGTAAATATGCCCATCCCAATTGTCGTTGACATATAGCAACGAAACCGGCAATATCACATATTACACTTACGGTCGCAGAAAAGAAAGTGTAAAACTGCAACAGTTGGAATCCGCAACCTCTTTAGACATCGCATGCCTAATCAAATGAATTCCTTAGACATTGCATGCCTAACAATTATAAACCCCGCATTTTAGTCTCAAAATCGAAAACTTTTTTCAATATCACGTCGGGCAATTCAACAAGATTCCCGACATCCTGATCGAATGCTCGTAGCAAACTTTAGTAGACGGCCTTACCCCCGATGTCGTCGACGAAGTGCACCAAGGCGGAACACCGCTGCCGCGAGCACCCGAACGGATGCTTTCAGCGACGGGGTTCTCCTACAGTCACTTGGTCGGGGCTATGGTGTGTGGCTGTCTATTAAGTTTATCCGGCGAGTATCCGCATACGCTACGTGATTGCGACGGACTTTTGGTCACATCAAAATTCCGTGGCACCTGATCAAGTGAGACTAAAGTGCTAGATTTATAATATTCAAATCAGTTATCTCATAACTACTTGAGGATTCCAAATATTGTATCACATTCCAGATAAATAGAAAATGTTAAACTTTCCGATCGAACAATCAAACACCCAAGTTTTCCCGAAACAGCTCAACACATGGAATATGTTTAAAAAACATTCACTTCATGCCACAGTACCGACGGTCCAGCCGTAGAAGGGTCAAGCCAACGCCTCACATGTGGCACGCCATACTGCCCCAAACCCTAAGGTTCAAAGGGCAGTTCAAGACGGTCACATAATCGAGTTAAGGTTTGTTGTCTTCTAGAGGGTCCATCGCGTTACTTGCACTACTTAGAACGTTCTTAAACCACGGAAAAATCCAACATTTGGAAATTTCCCGACATGGGAAAAAAATGGGTATTTATATCCGGTCGAACTTTTCAACATTTTCTGAAATTATCCGGAAAAACACATAGACGAAGTTAGACTTCCCGATCGAAACACCGAGTCCCCAATACAACCCAGAAAACTCAACACTTGAGAATAATTTAAAAATACCCAGAAAACACAGGAGACAGATAGTGACATTACTGTGCAAACTGCAATGAACAAGGTGACTATAAGGCCGCGGAACCGCCGCACTAGCCATTGTCGTGCCGCGGTTCCGCGGCGCTTTGATCGACTTAGGCGCACGTTTTGCACAGTAACTCCTAGAAAACCCTGCTGATTTTTCTGCAAATTTTTAATTCACAAAATTCCACAGATTTGAAAAATGTACAGAGAAGGGTTTTGGATTAGGGTTTCGGGTTCGATCGGACTTCTAACATCATCTACCTCTCGCCTAAAGCTGTAGCTTGGCTCTGATACCACTGTAGGGTTCCTAGGCACACTTAATAGGTTCCATAACTGATCAACCATGCCAAAATCAAATTTTACATGTGCCGAGAAACCCTAATGCTAGATCGTTAACTAGAGGTAAGGCGAAAAACATGCAAGTAAATAACTTTATTGCTAAGTGAAAGGGACTACAACCTTTGTAGATCCGCTCCACCACTTCTTTAGCTCCGTGTTGATGTCCCTCCGCTGCGATCATCGGAATCTCGGACTCTAGCGATGGTTTCGTCGGAGAAAGAATCGGGCTAGGTCGTTGACTTCGTTGCCGAAGATGATCTACGTCGAGGCGACTCTAACTCAAGCTCCATCATCACTTAACTAGAGGTAAGGTGAAAAACATGCAAGTAAATAACTTTATTGCTAAGTGAAAGGGACTACAACCTTTGTAGATCCGCTCCACCACTTCTTTAGCTCCGTGTTGATGTCCCTCTGCTGCGATCATCGGAATCTCGGACTCTAGCGATGGTTTCGTGGGAGAAAGAATCGGGCTAGGTCGTTGACTTTGTTGCCGAAGATGATCTACGTCGAGGCGACTCTAACTCAAGCTCCATCATCACTTGATCATGAACCTTGTGAAGAAAACACCCTATACAACATGGCAAGTGGTAGAGAATGAAGAAATAGGAAGTGGGTTCACTTTGGATTTGGATTTCTCACTTGATTTTAACACTTGAAATTTTCTAGCAAACTTTCTTCACTTCATGGAGAAGATGAAGAAGAAAGAAAAGAATGAATAATCAATAATGGAAATAAAAATCAAGTGAAGTCTATCATTTAGCAACCATGGATGAGTTAACTTGTGTAGAGAATAAACTAGGGTTTAGGTAAATGGTTAGGGTTAAGGATAAAACAAAAATGGTAGACTTTTTTCAAAGATGCTAGAAAAGCTCCATCAAGCTTCAAGCATAACAACAAAAAGCCACCATTTAGTTTTGTCATAAATAAAGAAATAAAGCCTTAACCATTAACCTAAACTATGGTTTAAAGCATACACACCAAGTTTGCATGTATCATCAAACATGATACAAACTAGTGCACAAATATATATCATATATACAATGTGCACAATCAAGTGAGAAAATCAATCTTAAGTGAACAAATACTAGTTAATGTAAAGTAATATATCAAATATATAATTATACATTAAATCATTAAATCAACACTTGATTTAATGATCCGGTCACACTGCATATAACCGACTAATATGAAGTGTATCAATGTATCGAATCAATACTTGATTCGGTAACCCGGCTATATCACATATAACCGTCCGATGATACAAATTGCGAGAATAGAATACAGTATCACATACTGGTATTATTCTCGGTCCCGCACATATCTCATATGCGCTCCTATTTCGTTTCTCTTGAGCCAGGAAACCTCTGTGTAGGACTCTAAAAACTCGCCAATACGCCGGCAGTAGGTGATGATCATATCAAACACACACAAGCCGCAAGTGGTCTGCTAAACGTAACGGCCACCCGGGTATTGAGCGATCAGTCAATCAACGAGCAAGCCCGCTCACACTCCTGCGAATCCAACCAGTAACACTTACCGTACAGTCCGGTCTCGTCGTCTGATATGTCGCATTTCTCGCCTAGGATTGGTAAACGTCAGACCGTAATAGCTCGATAAGTCGTGTCGATATGAGGTCTATAACAGTTCGAGAAACTACTGGTAACACTTACCAGTAAATCTCTGTAACCCAGGCCAGGGATTTCCGGTTATAACCAATCGAACACAGCGCAACATCAACTCCCTATACCGGGAGAGACGAATCCCCTCCTATCGCTCATTGCCTCCATGTGAATCGGGACTGTACCCAAAAACCACCGTTTTGCACGCCCTCTTAGACGTGGTAAGGTGAAAATCAAAGCATAGTGGGAATCACACAAGACTCTATGACGATCTCGGGTCTACAGACTAACCTGTACTAGTATCACTGGAGAACTGCCATCTGACGTAAGGTAAAATACCATCTGGGAGTTCTCGGCGAGTCCGTCCAGAGTACCCAGTCTCCACTGAGCACCCGTATATCATCTCTGATGTCAAACACCAATGGATATGGGATCATCCATCGCCCATCTTTATGGGTCGAGAAGGTATACGCTAGTCTACTCTGGTATATCGATGCCCCGTCTCGGTACACCCACGACTAGGGACCTTGAAGGATATACTTATGGACTACCATGTCCCCACTAGTATGATCCGCATCATAGTCCAGGTAGTCAAGTACACATCCTAAGGGCTTTATTAACATGTAATAGAAAGACAATCAGTGTACACGTTAAGGTAAAGAGCAACCAGATAGCATACTATCATGTCGAGCAAGAAAGTCCTCCCTATATATGTCCAAGCATCCACTACAATATACATCCTATGTATAGTAATGGCCTCTAGGGCATACATATAACTAACATAAACTCCGTACACAAGCCTCAGTCCAAAGAAAGGAAACCTCCATTCCAGTCAATTTAGTCAACGGTGCAGCATTACACTAGCAATCCTGCCTGAAACGGCGATAAAAACCTGCTAAGCCCGAAAATCTGCGGACCTCCGTCCTGCTTACAAGTCTGGGCCTAAGCTGTATGGCCACGCTCTTCCTCGGAACCATACAAAACCGTCTCCGTAACTACAAGACCAAGGAGTCACATAAACAAGCCTGAAGGGACACTCCGAGAACCTAGCAAACCGCTGGGGCTCTCCCAGTATCCATAAAACAGATCCTCGAGTGCTACTCCTATCCCTCAAGACGCACTAATTAGACCAGGATGTCGTAAATAACATAACAATTTCTGGTCGAGGAACGGCCCGAAGAAAACCAGTTCATCACACCTACGAAGGCTGCCAGAGCATTGGTGAGTCCAGTGACACACCCAAAACACACAAAGCCCATAGCACGCATAATTCAGTCTTCGGAATGTCGTCATTCCAAACCCGCAACAATGATGACCAGATCCCAAACAAACTTAGACAAAGTCTCGCACTCTGACGCTGATCGAAGAAATCGCCAATGCGAGGTACAGGATACCTATCTGCACCGTAAGCCGGTTCAATTGATGTTCCATCAAAACACAACCTCAATCTGTCATCTTCTCCTTGACGAACAGAAATAGGAGCTTCCTAATGCGAAACACTCAGACGCACAAAACTCTCCCAACAAACAACTCTGCAGCAGGTCCTTAAGCTCCTTAAACTTCGCCGGCTCATCTGGAACAACGTCAGAAAAACTCTCGTACTAAAGAAAACCGGCCCAACAAACCAACTGTGGCTACGGTATCACAAATAAACGCCAAGAATCCACGACATCTTCTCAAAAGCCGACTAGCGAAAAAGGCTAAATTCGAGCTGTGAGAGGCGGCACAACTATCCACCTGCACAACAAGAACTGACTTGCCGGGGAAAACAAGACCTAATTGTTTCCTCATGGTAGTCCACAACGCCTAGCACGTAGCTAACCAGTCCGTGCCCAGGAGAATGCCAAGTCCAACATCTCTAGAAGGATCAAAATGACAGAGAAATTTCTATCTCCTATCCGATTGGCACACGACCGGATTACGTGTCGCGTAATAAAAGATCCGCTGACAGAAGTTAACACAACAAATGGCTGATCTACCTAGCATGACTCTCGTACTAAACTCGGCACGAAGTGTGGAAACATACGAGTGCAGCAAAAGGATATACTGAAAGAGTACCTAAAAGCTCCGCATTGGACGCCCTCGCGTCCCGATGAGTCGAAGCGAAAACTCGTGCCTGTCCTTCATCTGCGACTGATCGAACTCCTCCTCTACTAGTCTGACCCCTCTACTCGAACCCACTGCGCCCGTGAAGTATAAGAATACGACCTTGACGTGGTGTGAAGGAACACTGCCTGATGAGGTGTTGAAGGCTTCCACATCGTAAACACCTACGCGCTGACTGCTGTCCTGCCTGGGGATGAGAGCCAAACGACTGTCCTCGTCCTATGCCTCTGCTCTGGGCTGGTACACCATTACGATTCCACAACTGTTCCGAAACTCTCACGGTCTCTGGAAGACGTGTCTCGTAAACTGGGGCTGCCTCCACCGGTGCTATGTAGGGGACGGAATATTGCATGATGATCGCAAGGAACAACAAGGTAACAGGGGTGACAACCATCTACTGCATATATGTTGTGTGATGATTAATTTTATATTTGATTGATGTATATATTATTGTGCACAGGGCAAGAAAAAATCAGGCAGCCCTTTTTTTAAAAAAAAAAGATAATATGTACCTATGGATTAATCCGTAAGTACAAATGTTTCCCCTACGGATTAATCCGTGGGGGCAAAATATCAGAATAACTGATATTTTCCCCCCTGATCTCAGTATCAGGGGGTTAGGATTGCCCTACGGATAAATCCGTAGGGGCAAACAAATGCCCCTACGGAGTTATCCGTAGGGGCAAAATATCAGGATTTCTGATATTTTGCCCTTACGGATATGTACCTACGCATGTATCCGTAGAGGATATTACTTGGCCCTACGGATTCATCCGTAGGTACAAGTAATATATTTAAAAAACCCGTAAATAAAATAATTTTTTTCCCCTACGGCCTACTCCGTAGGGGAAATAGGACTTACACAGAATTCCGTTGGGGCAAGTTTTTATCCGTAGGGGCAAGTTCAGGGCTTCAACTTGTACCTACGGCGTTTGTACCAACAGGGTATTTTATTGTCCCTACGGATATATCCGTAGGGGCAGTGGTTTGCCCATACGGGTAAATCCGTAGGGGCAACCCTTATTTGTAGTAGTGACTGGTGCACACATATATTGATATCTTCATACTTGCGCACATGCACATTCTATATTCATACTGGTGCACACATATAGTCAATCCATGAGGTTTACAGGATTTGAGGGCCGGTTAGATGACGGCGCCTGAGTTTTACTGGGATTTGGGTGTATTGAAGGACACCGGTTATTTTCCACGTTGACATTCCGTGTAGATGTTATTTATTCCCATGCTCAACATTCAGTGTTATACATCTCATCCTGTATCCGTAGTACCTGATAGAGTACACTTACTATGCACGATTATTGTATACCCTGCTCATCCTATATAGATGTTATTAGGTTGCATTTGCTATGCCTGATTATTGCATACCCTGCTCATCATATAGAAATGTTATTAGATTATACTTGTTGCATAATTGTTGCGCATCCAGCTCATCATATAGATGTTATCTGTTGGCATAGGTTAGAGTATCGCAGTACGTGCATACTCATGATTACCTTTATATGTTATCTACTATTCACGAGTTGGCAACTCACCCCCGTTGTGCCACAGTGCTTGCAGGTTGCCCCTCAGAGTAATCACGGTAGGCTGCATTCTTGCATCTTTTGATACAGATACCACGACAGTTAGCGCGTGAGCCCTTTTGCTGATAGGTGGGTTTTTGCGGTATCTGTTTATTTTCCAGTTGTATACACTGTTGTATCTAGTACTCTCTATCTACTTTTCATGTATTGACTTAGAGACCAGTTGTGAGGACAATGTATATTATTTTGTACTCTGGTGTCGAGCTCATTGTGAGCCGACTTTATTTATGCAGTTTTATATTTCATGTTGTCTACACTTATTTTTGCTCATTCTTCGCTACGGCGTCGTATATTATTATCGCGGCGATTGTTCCCCCGTTGGGCGTGATTGCTCCCGTTTGGGATACTTTATTCTTATTGCATATCGTTTTACTCAGATCTTGCCTTGTACCCGATTTCGGGCTAGCTTTTACAAAGGAAATGCTGCCAAATTTTTTAAGAAAATAACTGGAACTTAAAAGAATTTTACTAAATTACTTAAGGTTTTCTAAACGTTTTAACAAATGTTTCTATCAATTGTTTTAACATTCATTACTTTTAATGGTTTTGATTTCTGGGTTTCGGCTTACTTAGTCGCGTTGCACCTGTAAATGTTACGTGGTTAAGTGCCGGTCACGGGCCGAACTTTGGGTCGTGACAAAGTTGGTATCAGAGCGTAGGTTTTACCTTCGGAGTGTAGGGTGACCCTGATATGATGGAGTAGGTAGCTGAACCAGAGTGGCGTAGCGTGTGTATGTTCCGCGGCATACTCACGACACGGTACTCTGCCTAATGCGACCTTAGGACTTATTGATTGAAATTCCTTCAGGATTATATACATTCTTGAGATTCGATTTCCATATCCTTATCGAATCCTACCTTCTTTTCAGCCATTATGCCGCCAAAGACTACGAGGGCGCAGAGAGCTGCCGCGAGAACCGAGATTCGAGTTGACTCGTCCGAGACGAGGACTGACCCGGGTAGTACACTCGTTGTACCAGAGCAGACTGTTCCTCTTACGACAGATCAGATCGCAATGTTAGGGGCCAGTATGCAGGAGATGCGCCAGATGATAGGGTCGCTAGTTGAGACACTTCGAGCGCAGCTACCAGAGATAGTTCCACCCGTTACGGGGACCGCGATGGTACAAACAGTACATGCATTTGCCCCTGCAGCTACAGAGGTTATTACGGTATCGCTATCAGAGTTTATGAGGCTGAAGCCTCCGGTCCTCATAAGCACCGATGCAGCCGAGGACCCTCAGTCTTTTATTTATAGGATGGCCCGGATATGTCGTTCTCTCAGATGCTCAGATACGAGATGGGTAGAGTTTGTGAGCTTTCGCCTGGAAGGTCTTGCGCAGAAATGGTGTGAATGGATCGAGAAGGGCAGAGCAGCATGTCTTCCTCCAATGACCTGGACCGAGTTTGTGACGGTATTTCTAGCCTGTTTCCTTCCCCAGAGTGTCAGGGATGCCCGAGCGCGCAGGTTCGAGTCTTTACACCAGACGCTAGAGATGACAGTGGCGGAGTACGATGTGCTATTCACCGAGCTATCTGTTTATGCCCCATACTTAGTGGCTACTGAGGAGATGCGGGTCAAGAGATTTGTTCGAAGCTTACTTACCCCACTATTCCTGGCGATCAGCGCACAACATTGTGAGACTTATGCAGCAGCGGTAGACGCAGCCCTATTAGTCGAGGAGCGCCTTGCAGAGACTTCGGTAGTTCCATGGCCGAAGAGGGTTCGTACTGATACAGCAGCATGGAGACTTCCGTTCGGACGCCGTGACAGACGTCGTACAGGTGGCAGAGACTCGGGGCGAGGTCAGATGTTTAGCTCTTATCCCCAGGAAGGTCAGCAGTCGTCGCGTGGATGCTTTAGGTGCGGTAGTCCCCGTCACCGCATCATAGATTGTACCGAGATACGCCGGTGGGAGCCAGCGGTACCACATGTCACACGTCCACCTTCCCCACCCCAGAAGGCGTTGCCTATTGTACCTACTGTTGCTCCGCGTCAGACTCATGCACAGAGAGGCCGTGGTCGAGGAGGGTTTACTCATAGAGGACGAGGTGGCCGAGGCAGAGAACAGCTAGCTGCCGACAGGGTACAGCCAGTTGCTAGTAGGAAACCGCCAGTCGCAGATAGAGGACATGCACGGGTTTTCGCTTTGACGCATCAGGATGCGCAGGCATCCAATGCAGTGGTCTCATGTACCTTATCACTATGTTCTGTTGACGCACACGTGTTGTTTGATCCTGGATCCACGCACTCGAACGTTTCCACACACTTCGTGCCGAGTTTGGGTAGAGAGTCCGGTTTGCTTGATCAGCCGCTTGTTGTGACCATTCCTGTGGGAGAGTCATTTGTTGCTACACGCGTGTTCCGATCCTGTGTTGTCTGTATTGGTGAGAGAGAGTTGACTGTCGACTTGATCCTTCTTGAGATGTTGGACTTCGACGTTCTTTTGGGCATGGACTGGTTAGCCATGTGCTATGCGTCTGTGGACTGCCGCGAGAAATCAGTTAGATTTTGTTTTTCCGGCAAGTCGGCTTTTGTTGTGCAGGGGGACTGTTATGCCGCCCCTCACAGTTTGATTTCTTCTCTTGGCGCTGGACAGCTGTTGAGGAAGGGATGTCAGGGATTCCTAGCCTATGTTTGCGATACTATAGCTACGGATGTTCCATTGGACCAGCTTCCGATTGTTTGTGAGTTCCCTGATGTTTTCCCTGACGAGCTTCCTGGGCTACCGCCTGAGCGCGATGTTGTTTTCTGCATTGACTTGATTCCCGGCTCGGGGCCTATTTCTATACCGCCTTATCGGATGGCCCCGGCGGAGCTTAGAGAGTTGAAAGGTCAGTTGCAAGATTTGCTGGATAAGGGACTTATTTGACCCAGTGTGTCTCCTTGGGGTGCTCCGGTCCTATTTGTCAAGAAGAAAGACTGCAGTTTGCATCTGTGTATCGACTACCGCCAGCTGAACAGGGTTACCATGCGGAACAGATATCCTTTGCCACGCATCGAAGACTTGTTCAACCAGCTTCAGGGTGCAGGGTACTTTTCGAGGATCGACTTGCGATCAGGCTACCATCAGCTGCGAGTTCGACAGGAGGATATTCCGAGGATGGCTTTCCGCATGCGTTACGGCCATTATGAGTTTTTGGTGATGTCGTTCGGACTCACCAATGCCCCAGCAGCATTTATGAACTTGATGAACCGTATTTTTAGGCCGTATCTTGATTTGTTCATCATCGTATTCATTGACGATATTTTGGTGTATTCCCGGAGCCGAGTGGAGCACGAGCAGCACCTGCAGATCACACTGCAGATTTTAAGAGAGTACCAGCTATTCGCAAAATTCTCCAAGTACGCATTCTGGCTTGACAGCGTAGACTTCTTGGGTCACGTGATTAAACGAGATGGTATATGTGTGGACCCGAAGAAGATTGAGGCCATTCAGCGTTGGCCCTGACCCGCATCAGTTACGGAGATCCGCAGCTTTCTAGGATTGGCCGGCTACTACAGGAGATTTGTACAGGATTTCTCCCGCATTGCCGCACTTTTAACCGGGTTGACCCGGAAGGGAGTTCCTTTTGATTGGATGGAGGAGTGCGAGCATACCTTTCAGCAGTTGCGGACTCATTTGACTATGGCGCCGTTGTTATCACGGCCTTCAGGATCGGGCGGATTCTTGGTCTTTTGTGACGCTTCTCGAGTAGGGCTAGGGTGTGTATTGATGCAGCATGACAGGGTGATCGCGTATGCTTCACGGCAGTTGAAGAAACATGAACAGAACTACCCCACTCCCGATTTAGAGATGGCTGCAATGGTCTTTGCACTGAAGATCTGGCGACATTACCTTTACGGCGAGTCATGCCAGATATTTACTGATAACAAGAGCCTAAAGTATATATTTCAGCAGCGAGACCTGAATCTCAGACAGTGCCGTTGGATGGAACTAGTAAAGGACTACGATTGCGAGATCTTGTATCACCCGGGCAAGGCTAATGTAGTGGTGGATGCTTTGAGCAGGAAGCCCGGGGGTAGTCTATCTTGTTAGAGCGCAGTGCAGAGGCAGTCATCGGTAGATTGGCAGATTTTATGCGACAGCCGAGTGCAGTTCGAGTTCACGCCAATCGAAGGACATCTTGCGCATGTTCGTGCATGCCCACAGTTGCTTGACCGTATACATGAGGCACAGTACAGTGATGACCGTTGTTCAGAGATCATGGCACAGATTGGACAGGGCATATCTTCCGAGTTCGTGATTGATGATCAGGGGATACTGCAATTTGGGACTAGACTGTGCGTACCAGATGCTGAGGGACTGCGCCGTGAGATTTTTGAGGAGGCACATCGATCGGTTTATAATGTTCATCCGGGTTCCACCAAGATGTACGATGATTTGAAAGATGTTTACTGGTGGGATGGAATGAAGAGGGACATCACAGATTTTGTGTCGAGATGCCTGACTTGTCAGCAAGTCAAGGCCGAGCACCAGAGGCCAGCAGGAGAGCTACAGCCGTTACCCATTCCGGAGTGGAAATCGGAGCAGATTTCGATGGACTTCATTGTGGGTCTACCCAGGACTAGGTAAGGGCATGACTCCATTTGGGTGATCGTGGATCGTTTGACGAAAGCGGCTCACTTCCTGCCGGTGAAGACGAATTTTGGATTTGCTCAGTATGCCCAGATATACATCGACGAGATTGTACGACTGCATAGAGTCCCGACGTGTATCGTTTCCGACCGAGGCACCCAGTTTACCAGCCGACTATGGCAGAGGCTTTAGGCGGCTTTGGGCACCCGCTTGAGTTTCAGCACAGCATTTCATCCGCAGACCGACTGCCAGTCAGAGCGGACTATTCAGACTCTCGAGGACATGCTCCGAGCGTGCGTTTTGGACTTTGGTGGTAGCTGGGATCATCATTTACCCTTGGTGGAGTTCTCCTGCAATAATAGTTTCCATGATACTATTCAGATGGCACCTTTCGAGGCCTTATAGGGGAGGAGATGTAGATCGCCCTTCTGTTGGACAGAGCTCAGCGAGAGCAGTATTTTGGGGCCACAGATTGTACAGGAGACGACCGAGAAGATACAGCTGATTCGTGATAGGATGAGGATAGCTCAGAGCAGGCAGAAATCGTATGCTGACAGACGCCGCCGCGGATTAGAGTTCGCAGTTGGCGATCACGTTTTTCTGAGGGTCTCTCCGATGAAGGAAGTGATGAGGTTTAGACAGAAGGGGAAGCTTAGCCCCAGATTTATAGGACCCTTCGAGATCCTCGAGCGTGTGGGCGCAGTAGCTTATCGTTTGGCTCTTCCACCCAACTTCCCTGATGTTTACCCCATATTCCACGTGTCGATGCTTCACAGATACCTGCATAACCCTTCTCACATGATTCAGCATCAGACAGTTCAGCTCAAGCGCGACATTTCGTTCACTGAGTATCCAGTCGTGATATTAGACCGGCAGATGAAGAAATATCGATCGAAGGTCTTGCCATCTGTGAAGGTGCTTTGGCGCAGCCCGAATGGTGAAGAGATCACTTGGGGGGCCGAGGGAGAGATGCCAAAGAAATTCCATCATCTCTTTGAAGGTACGCGTAGCCATATATTTTAAATTCGGGGACGAATTTCTTTAAGGGGGGAAGATTGTAACACCTTAGGATGTGATTAGTGGCTAATTATACTTTATTATATGTTTTTTAATAAAAAGTTTACCAAAATGATTTTCAAATATTTTATCAAAATTAATGAATATTTTATTAGAATTTATTTAGGCTTGCACACACTTGTGCATGTAAACTAGGGTTAAATTAGGGTTAAAGCATGTTTAGCAACCATGGTAGACTAACCATTTCTTATTAAGCTAAATTGATTTAAATTAAGGGTATTTTTTTTAAGAAAATGAATTATTGTTTTGTGGTTGACTTGGAGAGAAGAGAGAGAGAGAGTGCATGATGGGCATCATGGCTTGACCCATACTTACATTAAATGAGGTGAGAGAGAGAGAGGGGTTTGACTCTCTCATATCACTCATTGGTTTGCTTTTCCCTCACTCATTTTTCTCATTTCTATCTCTCTTACACACACACACACACACGGCTTCAGCATCAGCAGCAGCTGAAGCATCAACAACAACAACAGTAGCAGCATCTGGGGCAGTAGCAGCAACACCAACAACAGTAGTAGCAACACCAACAGCAACAGCACAACAACAACACCATCTTCAGCATCAGCAGTAGCACTTGCAGCAGCAGCAACACCTGGAGCAGCAGCAGCAGCATCAACACCAAAAACAACAACATTAGCAGTAGCAACAACAGCCTGCAACAACAGCAGCAGCAGCCACAACCCCTCCTCCTCCTCTTCTCCTTCCACTTCTTCCTGCACACATAGACCAAGAGGGTGAGGTATAATTGCCTAGCCCAACTTCCTTGCTTGCTAAACTAGTGGTTGTTAGCTTAGCTTAGTGTTTAAATTGGACTTTTGGTGCTAGTTGGTGGTTTAAGTAGGGTTTAAGCTAAGATGAGATCTTTGTAGGTTATATAACTTGATTAAGTGTTCTAGGTGCTGTGTAAACCTAGTAGTATCAATAGATTTAGCTAACTCACCTTAAAGTCGCAAACTTAAAATTTAAAATACGATTTTGATGCAAACTGTGGGATATTGAGATCTGCTACCACTGTGAGTATTTTCTAGCTTAGCAAACACCTACAGATTAGTATGCAGGCCCTTCTGAGTGTTGTGTTGATTTTCGAGCCCACTCCCTTACCAAAGACCCGGCGACATACCCCCAAATTCCGGCGTCGCCGGCCCCCATGATGAATTAGGTGTTGGTGCTTGGGATAGTGGTGTCTGTGGGTATTTGTCTGGGTTTGGTGTTATTTATTTTCTCTAGTTATTTGCATGTTGAAATCTGGGTTTGTTCAGCTAAGTTTAAGTGTTTGTAGTGAGTTTTATTGCTAAAGCTTATGGTTTGACTGTGAAATAGGATGATTTATGGTGAATATAGTTAGATTAGCTCTAGTTTGTGCTGGTGGTATCACCCAAATCTAGTAATTTCACCTATATCACTTGTGCACCCTATTGTTGCAAACTTAGTGTTTTAAAACGGTTTAAATCTAAAACTTAGGATACATGGAATCTGCTGTTACTAGGGTGGTAATTTTGGTAAGCAAACATATACACTAGGCTATGAATTGTGTTAGGATCATGGTGTAGGAACCTGGACCCCTTCCACCGGTTTTTGGCCGGTAAGACCCTGATAGCCGCCAGCCAAATTTTGAGGGCTTGTGTTCGAATTTGGAAGATAGCTGTTTGTAGGTAGTGTGAAGGGTTTGGTCTTATTTGATTTTCTTGTTTTTGCTCCAGATTAAATCCGGGACCGTTTACATATTTTTATCGTAGCGGGACTTGTGTGACACGTACGATGCGTGTTGAGTTGGTTTGGTGTGTAACACAGCGTGTCGCTGTGTGCCACAGCGTGTCGCGTTGGGTTTTGGCGTATGCACATACGTTACGTATACTCGTGCGTTTAGTTCGCGACGCGAGTTTCTCGTTTGATTTCGATATCGCGATTTTGTTGGATTTTGCTTATATGGATTCTTTGTGTAAATTCTCGGTTCGCAGGCGGGTACGTCGGACGCCGCAAAGAAAGGGAAGCAAGTGGTCGGCCACACTTAGCATGCGACCAGGTGAGTAGATTTAACATCTACGGGGAAATCGCCCGTATGGCGTTAAGCGTCAGGGCGTGATTGGATATTTTAGTCGTAGATATTTATATGTACTATTGTAGCATACCTTCTTTTGTTGCATATAGAATGGTAGTTATAAAACACTGCACTGTCACTAACGGTTCAAGCTGCACGAGCACTATTTGTATGTTACACTCACACTGTTAGTGATTGCCATGACACTCGCATTGTAGGATTGGTACGAATCATATATCGTTTTTATTACCGCATCATTGATGATTGGACATGACTTGTCACATATTGGCATATATTATATTCATATCTTCATACTTACGCACATGCACACTGTATATTCATACTGGTGCACACATATATTGATATCTTCATATTTGCGTACATGCACACTGTATATTCATATTAGTGCACACATATATTGATATCTTCATACTTGCGTACATGCACACTGTATATTCATATTAGTGCACACATATATTGATATCTTCATACTTACGCACATTCATACTATATATTCATACTAGTGCACACATATATTGATATCTTCATACTTGTGCACATGCACACAGTATATTCATACTGGTGCACACATAGTAGTGCTAAACTCATATTCGCGTATATATCCATTTGCACATCCATACCTACATACATACATATGTTACATACCTGGATGATATTGACTTGATTTCAAGAAAATAGGGACCGCATGAGATATTTTCAAAACTGGATTCTTTTAAAAGAGCGGTTTTCCCTTTTTACTCTTAGTGTCATACGACACATTGCATGGATTTACGCATTGAGTTTGGATTTATGGGATTTCTGGATTTTGAGAACCGTGGTATTATTTTACGAAAATATGCTCTGTTTTAAAAACCCGGTTTCTCTTGATATGATATTTCAGTGCGTCCACCATGAGTTTTCTCGGTTCCAGAGAACTTGTGTGAGTATACCCGATTCGAGGAGTGGTAGGCACCGATTGTGGGTACATAGTGGACCCGGTATGGTACCCCAGGACATGAAGACTCGTATAGTTAGACGGTGAGCCCGGCGGAGGGACTACTACCTACCGGTGATTGGTTGGACCTGGCGGTCATCCAGAGAATAATGACCAGAGATGAGAGATGGATACGGGCCGACCCGTACTGCCGGGGCCGAGGGCCGATTCCGCAGATGGAGCCCATGGGCCGATCCGGATTGACGGAGCCCGATACTTGAGGATTTGCGTGTCGATGCTAGATACGATGATTTCATGATATTTTCGAGTGCCGATACTAGGCATTCATGATTCCATGAGGTTTACAGGATTTGAGGGCCGATTAGATGACGGCGCCTGAGTTTTACTGGGATTTGGGTGTATTGATGGATACCGGTTATTTTCCACGTTGACATTCCGTATAGATGTTATTTATTCACATGCTCAGCATTCAATGTTATACATCTCATCCTGTATCCGTAGTACCTGATAGAGTACACTTACTATGCACGATTATTGCATACATTGCTCATCCTATATAGATATTATTAGATTGCATTTGCTATGCCTGATTATTGCATACCCTGCTCATCATATAGAGATGTTATTAGATCATACTTGTTGCATGATTATTGCGCATCCAGCTCATCATATAGATGTTATCTGTTGGCATAGGTTAGAGTGTCGCAGTACGTGCATACTCGCGATTACCTTTATATGTTATCTACTATTCACGAGTTGGCAACTCATCTCTATTGTGCCACAGTGCTTGCAGGTTGCCCCTCAGAGTAGTCATGGCAGGCCGCTTTCTTGCATCTACTTATACAGATACCACGGCAGTTGGCGCATGAGCCCTTTTGCTGATAGGTGGGTTTTTGCGGTATCCATTTATTTTCCAGTTGTATACACTGTTGTATCTAGTACTCTCCATCTACTTTTCATGTATTGACTTAGAGACCAGTTGTGAGGATGATGTATATTATTTTGTACTTTGGTGTCGAACTCGTTGTGAGCCGACTTTATTTATGCAGTTTTATATTTCATATTGTCTTCACTTATTTTTGCTCATTCTTCGCTACGGCGTCGTATATTATTATCGTGGTGATGGTTCCGCCGTTGGGCGTGATTGCTCCCGTTTGGGATGTTTTATTCTTATTGCATATCATTTTACTTAGATCTTGTCTTGTACCCGATTTCGGGGCTAGCTTTTACAAAGGAAATGCTGCCAAAATTTTTAAGAAAATAAGTGGAACTTAAAAGAATTTTACTAAATTACTTAAGGTTTTCTAAACGTTTTAACAAATGTTTCTATCAAATGTTTTAACACTCATTACTTTTAATGGTTTTGATTTCTGGGTTTCGGCTTACTTAGTCGCGTTACGCTTGTAGACGTTACATGGTTAAGTGCCGGTCACGGGCCGAACTTTGGGTCGTGACAATGGATCTATTGATTCCTTTCATTCTTTTGATCTGTTTTCATCGATACGTGCTTGAGGTTCTTGTCACCATGGTTTGAGCACAGATTGAGTTGCTGCTAGTGATGCGGTCAGGTCGAGCTCGTCATGGATGAGGACTGATCATCATCTTTTCTGGTGATATGGGAACGTCTCGATTTGTATTTGTGTTGTGATTTTTTCTTTGAGGCGAGTGTTCGGTTTTGCACCGTATGATTGGGCCATTGCTAGAGGCTACCTATTGTGATAGGACTGTTGATGTACATCCTACCTCAGAGAACGTGATGTCATCTACCATGTGTTGGATGTATTTGCCCTAGAGGCCAGTATTGTATATGTATACATATGGATACTAGAGATATGTATGTACAGAACAATCTTGCTCGGTTTTATAGTATATTATTTGACTTGTCTTTATCGGGATATGTGTATTTATTGTTATTATATCTGATTTGCACATATTGATAAAGACTCGATACGGTAGTATACTATTGTGGTTTGTCTTTATCTTAACATGGCATATGTCATACTCGTTATTACATATTTCGGTTACATGTTGATAAAGCCCCAAGGATCTTGCTTGACTACCTGCGTTGTGATGGCGATCATACTTGTGGGAGCAGGGTAGTCCATAAGCACGTCCTTAAATGGTCCCCAGTCACGTGAGTATCGAGACAGGGCACTGATACTCCAGATTAGACTGGTGTGTACGTTTCTACCCCCGTCGGGGGGGTGTCAGTCTTGCAGCCATTGTTCTGATGCACCTAAGAACGTATACAGGTGCTCACTGGGAGTGAGTACACTGGACAGACTCGCTGAGAACTTCCATGTGGTACTATACCTATCGTCAGATGGAATTTCTCAGGTGACATGTGTACAGGTTAGTCTTTGGACCCGAGATCGGCATTTTTCTCATGTGAGTTCCCACTGAACCTTGATCACTACCCTACCACGGCTTTACTGAGTCGTGCAAACAGGTTTTGGTTGGGTTCAGTCCCGAGCCACATAGAGGTAGTGAGCGATTGTCGGGGATTCGTCTCTCCCGATATAGGGAGTCGATATCGCACTGTGATTTGATTGGTCAGGACCATATGACCTTGGCCAAGGCACTTGGGATTTACTAATAGGTTGATCAGTAGTTTCCCGGATTGATCCTGAGCCACATCGACACGACTTATCAGGTTGTTAGGGTTTGACGTTCACCATCCCCTAGACCCGGTATGCGATACTCTTTGGCGAAGAGACCGGACTGTACGGATATTGTCACAGATAGGCTCAGTAGGAGATCCGGATGAGTTTGCTCGTCGGCCTTTCTTTTCGACAGGTCCCTGGGCAGCCGTTACGTACAGCTAGTGTTGCTGACATGCTTGTGGTTAAACCTACTGCTAGAGTACTGTCGAGTTTTTAGAGTCCCACACAGAGGGTCTCCCTGATCCAGGAAAAACGATGTAGTAGCCGTATTGGATACGTGCAGGGTTCGATCGATTGATGTACTTAGTACTCGAATTTTTGATCGGACTGTTTGTAATACTAGCCGGCTCAGGTTTGAGCCGGATTAATAAATCAGGTATTGATTTAATAATTTACATATATGTATTTCGATATATGTATTCTAGTATTACGTTCTTCATGTTATTCTATCTCTTTTCGGCGTTCGGATTTTTATCTGATTGCCGGTATATTTGTACAGTAGACTGAAATCCGTATTTACTACAGATTTCCTTCTAGAAAGTGGCCACCTCATTTTAGATTTTCCATTTATTTCATAAATGGAAATGAGGTGTAAAGTGAAGGGTATGGGAGGAAAAGAGGTGACCATGCTTCAATAGTGGTCAAATGAATTTATAATTCATTTTGGAGTTACTATTGAAGCATGGTTGCTAATTGTTTAATGAAAGAATTCATACACAAAACCTATGTGTGTATTTTCTCTTTCATGCTATGGTTCATAATTTCTTGAGCTCCTATTTTTCTCTCAAGTTTCTCCCTCCACTAGCTTTGCTCCACCTTCATCTTCTTCCTCTTCACTAACATTCTCATGTGTTGAGAAACAAGTGAAGAGGTTAGAAAAGAGATAGCTAATACTTAGACAACCCCACTACATCCTAGACCATTTAGACTAGCATCCCAAGTTCTCTAGTTGCTCTTTTGAGATTTTGCAAAGAGCTAGAGCCATGGATCATACTCCCCGGGTGGATCATCTACGACAAAAGGAGGCCGGAGAACAAGCTCGATCCCGGAGGACCGATGGAGCCAGAGTTGGAGTTCAAGCATGTTCAAGGTGGATGCAAGGAGATAAGGATGAAGAAAGAAGACCGAAGGACTTGGTTCGTTTGGTGAGGTTTCTATCATAGTAGATAGCTCTCCTTCTTTTGCTAGTTAGTTTTATGGAAAGATCCGGTTAGGGTTTAGTCTAGTGCCAAGTTTTTGTTCGTCTTGAAATTTTTGTTCCGCGTTTGGCCACGAAAGATGGCCGGGGCACTAGGGTAACCCTTCATGGTATCAGAGCCATCCCATAAAACCTATACTAGCTTGTTTAAACGTGTTTAGAATAACGATTGACCGAAAATTCCAAAAACTGCATTTCATTTCATGTAGTTTCTGTCGATTTTTAAAAGTGCTCGAAAAATCAATTTTATGGTCTCAGAAAATCATGCAGGCGTTTTTAAGAATCCTGAAGAAATTTGGTCACGTGTTCCGTCCAAACCGTCGCGGATCTGCCGTGCGAATCCCCTATTGGCGGCGGTTCCGCGGCCGTTTTGGGGCCCATAAAATTTCTTCTGGGCCTCTTATTTTTGAAATTGTGGTTTCTAGAATAATTATTTTTTGGGCCCAGATTTATTACAGTGTTGGTTTAATACTTGGGGCCCACTTGGAATGTTTAGTCGATCGTAATTTTAAAATACGTATTTTATTTTCAGTACATTCACTTTTATCTGCGACCGGGAATGTCACCCGACCGGTAAAACTCGTCTGATTGCTATATGTTCCTTTAGACGGGTTTTGCGAACGTGACATTCACGTTGATGTTGTGTGCTTGTACTGTGTTTGTGGTTGGATTGTCGTGGTGGAGAGCGTGTGGTGCAATGTTAGAAATACAGTTTATAATTCATTTGTACATTTGTTATTGCGGGGCGAGCGTCCGACATGTGGACTGTCGTATTTGCCGTTTGTATATTATTTTGGGGCACGACAGGGCTGCGTTCGATGTCACTGGTTGTATATATATTTTTTTAATATTCTGTACTAGGATTACCTCACGGTGGAGTTCATGAATAGCCGGATTCTAGAAGGCAACAAGCCCGCATCTCATAGCGTAAAGACTGAGGGGGTTTCATTCTCATGGCGTCGAGACGGAGGGGGCTTCATTCTAGAATTGGCAGGGCTATTCGCCGCACTCATAGGGGATACAGGTTTACATTACATAGGCTATCCACACGACAGGGAACGTCGGGTTTTATTTGCGGCTCAAATGAAACCCGGGGCTCTAAGATTATCCACCATTCTGTATTGTTATCTGTGATGTTGTTTATTATCATGCCTGGGATGAATGTTATATATAGTTATATATAAACTAGTAGATGTTGTATATGTTTTGCACCCGCGCTAGTCCAGCCCCCGCTCTGTCGTTAGTTAAGTAATCTAACGGGTGATGACGGGGCCCCGTGGCGAATGCGGATGGTATATACGTATATTTTATTTTCGTTCTTTTCTGGTGTGATAGGTTACAAATTTGATGGGAACGTATTAATTTTGATTAATGCAAGATAATAAACCTAAAAGATGTTGTTGGAACCAAACTTTAAAAACTGACATTACAGAAGTTCTCTTTTACTTTGCACAGTGGTATTCATTTTGGAATATCCAGCACCTCATTCGACGAGGCAAGGGCCGAGATCCCTTCACCGGGAGTGACCCCTTGAGTAAGAGTTTGCGTCAGGCTAATAACTTCACTATAGTCGATTATTTTTCCTTTGCATCATAGTATTCATTTTGGAATATCCTGCACCTCATTCGACGAGTAAAGAGCCGAGATCCCTTCACAGGGAGTGACCTCTTTAGCAAAGGTTTTCTCCACTATATATTTATAAAACTACTCAGGTTTCTTCAACGATATCAAGTTCATTACGTTAACGGGTTTTTCGCCAAAAACCCAGTTGTAGCCCTCCGTCATTTCTTACAAGTGTTGCTTAGTATTTGTGCTGCGTATTTTGACCAAGTCAAGGCATAGTGTTCGGTAGCTAAGTAATGATTGTTTGTTGCATGTATTGTGATTATTTAGGACAGTCGTATGACCATTTTGACCTAGTCAAGGGTATATATGGATGGGTCTAAGTTAATCCAGGATAATGACGGGTTGAACTAGACTAGCGGCTTATGATATGTTGAGCTAGTCAAGGTCATAAACCACTAGGGGTAAAAACCACATCGGGAGTTTCAAATATACAGGAAACTTGCAGATTTAGCATACCTTCTGGAGTGTGGTGGCTAGAGTGGATTCCATCTAGTGCATCACAGAATGAAAGTTGGATCCCGATCCCACTAATGAGTAGGATTACTCTCAGGAGATTATCACACTTAACAATCAATGCTATAAACCAAGTAGGTGTCTAGAAAGGTGTTAGCGGGGCTACGCCTCCAGGGAAAAGAGATTATGTAATTAAGGAACTTCGCGAAAGCATTGGAAAACCTCCCTCAAAGTACCAACAGCAGCCTGGCTGGAAGGTTAAGCAAGTATTGTGACATGCGATTAATCCTGACTAGTTCTTCTTTTAGGGTTTGAAGAAGAATTTGAGGAAACAGTGGGAGCCATCCTGATTAGATAAATTAATAAACCAATCTAATCTTGCAAGAGCACACGCTGAATGTTTTCCCTCTCTCTCTCCAGGTAGCAACCATTTCACGGCCTAATCAAGATAATAAAATGTATCGCTTGACCGATCCGAATTCTTATTCGAGGCTGGGGAATGTTGGTTCGGCTCTAACTTACGACAACTGTCATAAGTATGAGCAAGCGAAAGAGGAAGGTTTTAATTCCTTGATAATCCCATCGAAGAAGAAACATACTGTTGCGTCTTCTTCAAGTGTTCTTGTTATTGAGAACTGTTTTTTGGTCAGTCCTACCTCCTGGGTACTCGATACCGGATCAGGATCTCATATCTGTAATTTATTATAGGGACTGAGAAAAAGTAGGATAGTTGCACCTGGTGATATGTCCCTCAAAGTGGGGAACGGAGCACAAGTTAATGCTGTAGCCGTCGGTGAATATCACTTAGTGTTGCCAAATGGCAATACTATGATTTTGAACAATTGCTACTATATACCTTCCATGCTTTGCAACATTATATCAGTTTCTTTACTTCATAAAGATGGATATAACTTTGTTCTTGTTAGAAATATCAAGAACATTTACCTTGATAAGGTACTGGTTGCAGAAGGTACACTGTGTAATGGTATCTATATTCTAAATCAGAATACAATGCTCAATATACAAAACACACGCAAGAGGAAGAGTTCAAACACGAACGAATCCTACTTGTGGCATTGTAGACTTGGTCATATCGCAGGGAAAAGACTGAGTAAGTTACATAAAGATAGACTCTTGAATACGTTCGAATTTTCATCTTATGAAACTTGTCAGTCTTGTCTCAAAGGAAAGATGACCAAATCTCCGTTCACCGGGCATGGAGAAAGAGTAGCAGAGCTCTTAGGACTCATACATAGTGATGTATGTGGTCCGATATCTATACATGCAAGGGGTGGATTCCCGTACTTCATCACATTCACTGACGATCTCTCTAGATTCGGATATGTGTATCTTATGAAACACAAATCTGAAGTTTTTGAGAAATTCAAAGAATATAGAAACAAAGTAGAAAACCAGACTGGCAAGAGTATTAAGATCCTCATATCTGACAGAGGAGGGGAGTACTTAAGCACGGAATTCCTAGATTACCTGAAAGAGAATGAAATTCTCTCTCAGCTTACTCCTCCGTATACACCACAGCACAACGGTGTATCAAAGCGGAGGAATCGTACCCTATTGGATATGGTTCGCTCTATGATGAGTAGTGCTGAGTTGCCTCTTTCATTTTGGGGACATGCGCTTTTAACAGCGGCAAATCTGTTGAATGATGTTCCATCCAAATCCGTGCCTAAGACACCATTCAAGATGTGGAATGGAAAAAGGCCGTATCTTAAAAGATTTAAGATATGGGGTTGTCCGGCTTATGTTAAAAAGCACAATCCGGATAAACTGGAGGCACGGACAGTTTTGTGTAAGTTTGTAGGATATCCTAAGAATAGTTATGGATATCAGTTCTACCACACCGAGGAACAGAAGGTGTTTGTTGCTCAGCACGCCACCTTTTTAGAATGGCAATTTCTTGCAAAAGAAATTAATGGGAGCACGGTAGAATTGAAAGAAATTCCAGAGGGACAAACTGCAACTGAAAATTTAGTGGAACCTCAGGATTCAATAACCCCGGACGAACCTCAGCCACTCCGCAGATCTAGTAGGATTTCTCATCCGCCCGAGAGGTACTACGGTTTTCTCATAGATGGGGATCGAGAGGATTGCATCTTGGAAGAAGATGATCCTACTAGTTTCAGACAGGCCATTATCAGTAGGGACTCTGATAAGTGGCTGGATGCTATGCAATCTGAAATGGAGTCCATGTACACCAATAAAGTGTGGACCCTGGAAGTTGCTTCACCTGGGGTAAAACCCGTTGGATGCAAATGGATCTACAAGAAGAAACTTGGTGTGGATGGGCAGGTGGAAACCTATAAGGCTAGACTCGTTGCAAAAGGTTTTCGTCAAAGACCAGGAGTGGACTATGACGAAACTTTTTCTCCAGTGGCAATGCTCAAATCCATTAGGATCCTTCTAGCCATTGCTGCCTTCCATGACTACGAGATCTGGCAGATGGACGTAAAAACGGCTTTTCTAAACGGAAGTTTAGAAGAGTGCGTTTATAAGGATCAGCCGGAAGGTTTTGTAGATAGTGGGAGCAGCGGAAAGGTGTACAAGTTGCTCAAATCCATTTATGGATTGAAGCAAGCATCGTGGAGCTGGAACATTTGTTTTGAAGTGACAGTCAAGGAATTTGACTTCATCAAGAACGAGGATGAGCCTTGTATTTATAAGAAGATTGTAGGACGAACTGTCGTGTTCCTAGTCTTGTACGTGGACGACATTCTTTTGATAGGAAATGACATTCATATGCTACAATCGGTTAAGCTATTCTTATCATAAAGGTTCTTTATGAAAGACCTAGGTGATGCCTCGTACATTCTGGGGATCAAGATCTACAGAGATAGATCCAAGTGAGTACTGGGAGTTTCATAGTCCAGGTACATAGAGACCGTACTAAAGAGATTTAGAATGGAAGATTCCAAGCGCGGTAACATACCCGCATTGCACAGAATCACCCTCTCCAAGGAGAAGTCTCCCAAGACTGACGAAGAGACGGTTTGCATGAGCACTATACTCTACGCTTCAGCGGTAGGATCTATAATGTATGCGATACTATGTACAAGACCAGATGTAGCTTACCCGCTAAGTGCGGTGAGCCGGTTTCAGTCGAACCCAGGTGAGGACCACTGGACAGCTGTAAAGAACATCCTCAAGTACCTGAGAAGGACTAAGGAGATGTTCCTGGTTTACGGTAATGGAGACCTCAGGGTCGAGTCCTTTACCGACTCAAGCTTCCAGAGTGACAAAGATGACAGCAAGTCTGTCTCGGGTTTTGTGTTTACCCTCAACGGAGGGGTGGTATGTTGGAAGAGTTCCAAATAGGATACCGTTGCAGATTCGACGATGGAGGCTGAATACATTGCTGCAAGCGATGCCGCAAAAGAGGCGGTCTGGATAAAGAAGTTCATAGCCAACTTCAGGTGGTTCCATCCATTGTTGATCCAATACCAGTGTATTGTGATAACAATGGGGCTATAGCTTTAGCGAAGGAAGCACGGTCCCATCAGAAATCCAGGCACATCTTAAGGTGGTATCACTTGATCAGGGAGATCGTAGATTGCCAGGAGATCGAGGTCCGGAGAGCGGATACGAAAGACAACACGGCGGATCCATTTAGCAAGGCCCTCCCTCAAGCACAGTTCGAGTGACTTTTTGGGATGTTGGGTATGCGGTACACCAGCAGCTGGCCTTAGAGAAGACATTGGGCATTCGGTACGCCAATCACTGGCCTTTAGTGTAAGTGGGAGATTGTTGGATGTATATGCCCTAGAGGCCAGTATTGTATATGTATACATATGGATACTAGGGATATGTATGTACAGAACAATCTTGCTCGGTTTTATAGTATATTATTTGACTTTTCTTTATCGGGATATGTGTATTTTTTGTTATTATATCTGATTTGCACATATTGATAAAAACTCGATATGGTAGTATACTATTGTGGTTTGTCTTTATCTTAACATGGCATATGTCATACTCGTTATTACATATTGCGGTTACATGTTGATAAAGCCCCTAGGATCTTGCTTGACTACCTGCGTTATGATGGCGATCATACTTGTGGGAGCAGGTAGTCCATAAGCACATCCTTAAATGGTCCCCAGTCGCGTGAGTATCGGACAGGGCACTGATACTCCAGATTAGACTGGTGTGTACGTTTCTACCCCCGTGGGGGGGAGGTTGGTCCCGCAGCCATTAGTCTGATGCACCTAAGATCGTATATAGGTGCTCACTGGGTATGAGTACACTGGACGGACTGGCCGAGAACTTCCATGTGGTACTATACCTATCGTCAGATGGAAGTTCCCAGGTGACATGTGTACAGGTTAGTCTTTGGACCCGAGATCGGCATTTGTCTCGTGTGAGTTCCCACTGAACTTTGATCACTACCCTACCACGGCTCTACCGAGTCGTGCAAACAGGTTTTGGTTAGGTTCAGTCCCGAGCCACATGGAGGTAGTGAGCGATTGTCGGGGATTCGTCTCTCCCGGTATAGGGAGTCGATATCGCACTGTGATTCAATAGGTCAGGACCATAAGACCTTGGCCAATGCACTTAGGATTTACTGATAGGTTGATCAGTAGTTTTCCGGATTGGTCCTGTGCCATATCGGCACGACTTATAAGGTTGTTAGGGTCTGACGTTCACCATCCCCTAGACCCGGTATGCGATACTCTTTGGCGAAGAGACCGGACTGTACGGATATTGTTACGGATAGACTCAGTAGGAGATCCGGATAAGTTTGCTCGTCGGCCTTCCCTTTCGACAGGTTCCTGGGCAGCCGTTACGTACAGCTAGTGTCGCTGACGTGCTTGTGGTTAAACCCACTGCCAAAGTACTGTCGAGTCTTTAGAGTCCCACAAAGAGGGTCTCCCTGATACAGGCAAAACGATGTAGTAGCCGTATTGGATGCGTGTAGGGTTCGATCGATTGATGTCCTTAGGACTCGGATTTTTGATCGGACAATTTGTAATACTAGCCGGCTTGGGTTTGAGCCGGATTATTAAATCAGGTATTGATTTAATAATTTTCATATATGTATTTCGATATATATATATTCTAGTATTACGTTCTTTGTGTTATTCTATCTCTTTTGGGCTTTCGGATTTTTATTTGATTGCCGGTATATTTGTACAGTAGACTGAAATCCGTATTTACTACAGATTTCCTTCTAGAAGGTGGCCACCTCATTTTGGATTTTCCATTTATTTCATAAATGGAAATGAGGTGTAAAGTGAAGGGTATGGGAGGAAAAGAGTGTAAGTCTACGGTAGCGCCCCGGCCGTCAAACGGACGCTAAATGCGGAACAAAAACTTTTATAACTGGCACTATCGCATACTATAACCCGGATCTGCCATTAACGCTAAACTAACATACTGTAAAGAGGGTAGAAAGGTTATACCGAACGATCCGAGTCCTTCTTTCTTTAACCATAGTCCCACGCTCCGTTGCGGCTGCCCCGATCTCCTGGTCCAGGTGGCACCATGTCAACGGATTTATAAACGGGCTCCGGCCTCTGACCCGAGGCAACTCGGTCATCAAGTTTGCTAAAAGCGATGACCAAGATTGATGTAGAGAATGAGTAAAACACCTTGTCTCAATTCGTCCAAAGCCATGGACGAACGGTTAATGAAGTTGCCATTTGAATCGGGTAAATGAGAAATGAGCAATTCTAATTTTCATGAACCAAATTCCATATACTTTTTTCTCTGAAGCAACCATAATCCTTCTCATTGAATGGGCCGGCCATAATATAAAGGAAGGGGGTGAGTGTAGGAGGAAAGGGGTGACCATAAGGATAAAGATCTTGAAGAAATATCTAAGCAAGAACAAAACCACATTAATGCAATGAATGACTCACTAAACCTAGTCATCCATTCATTTAATGCAAACAAAGGTTCATGAACCTAGTCACCACTTCTAGAACATTCCACACTCATGACTCACCCATGTGAAGAAAAGATAAATCCGTATTAAACCGAATGTTTAATACGGGTGATAGAAAACTGGAAACTGGCAACTTTCAAAAGCGATCCCGAAACGAATTTCATGATAACCCCGTAACAGTATAAACATACCCGCATTTGTATTACGACCGAATACATATGCAACTGAGACAAAGATATTATATCTACAAAGTATAATACATGGATCCGGCTTAAACCAAAGCCCACCAGTATTATCTGCCCGAAATATGACACATACGTAAACGCACGTGCATTTTCCGAACCCTGCCATAAAACCATACGGCCTCTACAACGTTTCGCCCGAACTTGGGAAACTTTCTGTGGGGGACTCTAATGACTCGTCAGTACCCTGGCAGTGGGTTTAACCATAAGCCGTCAGCGGCACTAGCTGTGCGTAACGGCTGCCCATGTACTGACCTCAAGGGAGGCCGATGAGCGAACTCATCCTGAAACCCTACTGAGCCTAACAGTAACAATATACATAAAGTCCGGTCCGTTCGGTCCGTTCATCTATGAGTATCGCATATCGGCCCTTGGGGGCTGGTAATGTCAGACCCCCAATAGCGGTATAAGTCGTGTCGGAGACAAGCCGTGAACACCCTGAGAAACTACCGGAATACCTACCAGTAATTCTCACTTGCCTTGGCCAAGGACTTGGTGTAATGGCTTTCCTAGACACAGCGTGATCTCCACTCCCAATGCCGGGAGAGACGAATCCCCTGCCAATCCGCTCACTTGCCTCCATGTGGCTCGGGACTGTACCTAAAAAATACCTCTTTGCACGACTTCTTTGAGCCGTAGTAGGGTAGAAATCAAAGCACAGTAGGAACTCACATGAGACAAATGACGACCTCAGGTCGATGAACTAACCTGTAACATGTCACCAGGGAACTGCTATCTGACGATAGGTATAATACCAACTAGCAGGTTCCCGGCGAGTCCTGTCCGGTGTACTCATAACCTAATGAGCACCTGTATACATCTTTGGTGATCCAACTGACACCAGTGGCTTTTGAGACCGGCCACCGCCCCTCGTCGGGGTCTCGACTGTATACACCAGTCTACTCCGGAGTATCGATACACTGTCTCGAAACTCTTACGACTAGGGACCACAATTAAGGATGTGCTTATAGACCACCCAACTCTCACGTATATGATCTCCATCATACTGTTGGTAGTCAAGCAAGATCCTAAGGGCTCTATCAACGTGTAATCGTGATCAGTCACCTGAACCTATACACGACTGATAAAGGCAAACAAGATAGCATACTATCATCTCGAGTAAGACTGTGCTACCGGTATAGGTCCTCCTCAATCATTGCAATCACGTACCTGCGATCCAATAATTGACTTTGAGGGCACTATATCCAACAATCTTCTACTTGCACTTAAGGCTAATTATTGCGATGTCGCATACTCACAGCCCGTGTGATACCGAACACCCAACTCCTCTACTAATCTGTTTACAAAGCCCGTTTGTAAAACTCTTGTGTTCGAGAAATAGCCTCAGTGAGTGGATCCGCCCTGATGTTTCTTTCTATGCCACTCTTAATCTAAAGTTCGCGGAGAAATCCATCTCCCGAATTGAGTAATACCTATCTTAGAATATGTCTAGATATCTGATGGGAACTAGTTCATAAATGAACTCCAAATCCAAATTTCTTAGACTGTATCGTCTACTGAACCTAATCAGTATCCTGCACCATGCCTCCCACGGTATCCTCTTGGACCACCTGTCCATAATACTGCCCCCTTCATCAGAGGGAAAACTATAACTCTGACAATCAATCTGTCATCCATGTCACCTTTGAAGCCTGGAATGATAACCGTCTCCCGAAGGAGGCTGCCGTTATCAAATCCCTAGAACATCCACTTATGTTCTAAAACTGCTTCCTTAGGTTTCTCCAGGATTGGATTAATATAAACTTATCGCATATAGTGCAAAAACAACATCTGGTGTGGTACTTGACATCTGATGATTGACTCAATGGCCTAAGCAAGTGATATGCCAATCATGCACATCCCTCTTCCCTTTAGTCTGTAAGACACCTTTAGAGAGCGTGACTCCATCACCTGCAGGTACACCACCATGCCAGGAGTCATCTATTCTAAAATACTATTAGAATACTATCAAAGTACCCACATTGGAAAACTACCCAAATCCAGATCTATAACCATAGATCTAGAAACTAGAATGTCAGATATTATATCCATATCCTGTCTGGAGAAACAACTGTGTGACGACCACAGTACAACCGATCGTAGTATAGGAATTTTACTTCCTACTCTGTGTATGTCATCCAAATATCAGGGCATCACACCCTACTACCTTCTTAACAGATCCATCCCCTATTCTGATGAAGTCAAACCCATGATTGTCACATCAAAATTAGATGATCTATCTCCGCTATAACTGCTTAAGTCTATAAATAGATATAAGACCCGGCAGGAGGAAAGTAGCTTATATCTATTTATAGACTTAAGCAGTTATAGCGGAGATAGATCTTGTAATTTTGAACGACGCTATACTTCTTAAACTAGTTTAGAACGACGCTATACTTAACCTCCTACCGGGTCTCATAGCTTGGAATAACAGTAGTGGCAAGTTTGGGTAAACAAGAATCTCTCTGTCACCGTCCTTGAGGCTACCGAAGTACCTCTCGGGTGCCTGAGGTTACCCACCATATCTGTGGAGTGGCTAATGGAATGTCAAACCTGATTGAATCTTTAGGTCCTATTAAATTTTCCGTAATCGTTTGCGGTTCTGGAATCACTTCCAGTTCTACCATACTCCCACTACTGTTTTCTGAAAAAATCCATTTTACTAAAACTGTGGCGAGTCAAGAAAAATATCACTATTGATCTTCCAGATGGTAGAAAGTTAGCCCTCAACATAACCCAGGTCAACCCACAAACTGCCATTACAGAAACGTGCCTTGAGTTATCCAGAGTCTGGTTTTAAGCATAAGCTGGACAACTCCCCGTACCTTAACATCGTTAAGATATGAACCATTCTATATCCAATATAGAAACTTTGCACTTATTTAGTTGGAACCAGATTCAAATCATGCAGCTGTCTCCAGTGCATATCAACTTTAATGGAGAGAGGCTAATCAGCATTACTCAACTTAGGAATGAATCCAATTATGAGTAACTTGAAAGAGAAACAAGTTTCTCAAAACCATTACTATCAACTGAATACCAATCACAAGAATCTACATCTTCGAACTCTTTGAAGAATCCCGATACTTGCGATATCTGGTTCTCTACTTTATTCTTATACCAACAACTTCTCAAAACTTAGACCTTGTATTTCCACAAAACACTTGTCTAAAAAGTAGAGAAGTCATAAGTAACCAGAACATAGTACGAGGACCAAACCCTTTGTCCTGATGGACATTGGACAACATACAATACTTTGTATAAGTCCGTTGAGTTGAATAACTCAAAACCTGTGCATCGTAGGTTGAAAACTGTACTTATGGTTAAGAACTACTCCGTTGTTCAAAGCTCCTTACCCAATCGCCAACTGATATAGGTAAATGTCATCGACATAATATCAAAAGGTTATATCTCACTTTATGAAAATAAACGTACAGATGTATCATTTTGAAATTGGTGCACAACAACGGATACTCAAAAACCAAATACATGCCTGCCAGCAATAACCTAGGCGACTTCCTCAAATATCACCAATTACAACGAATTCCGATATAATGAGGATGAGCACCTTATTCCCAATAACTTCCTCCCACTCATCATCTGTAAAACCATACAGATGTGAGAATCATACCTGGTAAATACATACCCTGGAGTAAGTATCTAATCGGGAAATCAGTTTTCCTTTAACAATGCACAGTGAAACTGAAACATGAAAATGTTTCGTAGGGGTATCCTGGTATTCCTAGTATTGCCTCTTCCATAATCCAATTCATTACTGTAACCGTATAAATCTTTTGCCATCTCTCCAAATCTCTTTATTTGTCTTTAGTCGTTACCTTCTGTATACCATCGTTAGGCTAAATGGTTTTCTTCCTTCCCTACCGTTCGGCACCAGCCTATGGTTTAGAAGAAGACTATCCAGTAAGCATAATAGGTATACCCTCCTAAATCAAGGAGTACTCGCAACTTGAGAGAAGGTGATGATAAAAGACAACTGAGTAATACCTTATTCTATTTCTCCCGGACTGGGGAAAAAAGCAAAGGTGAAATAGGAGTGGCGATGAAGTATGCGGTTTGGTCGTGAATGATAGCAGTCACAATTTACTTTGCCCTCTATCTAATCCTTTTATTTTGTCTTTACATATTACCTTCTGTACACCCTACTTAGGCTAATTGGTTTTCTTCATTCCCTACCTTTTGGCACCTGCCTATGGTTTGGAAGAAGACTATCCAATAAGCGTAATAGGTGTACTCTCCTAAACCAAGGAGCCCTCGCAACCTGAGAGAAGGTGATAATAAAAGACAACTGAATATACCAATTCAATTTCTCCTGAACCTGGATCCATCCTCGAAGAAGTCCCTTCGAGTTCGTATATAACCATACGATAGATCTTTCCAATGGAAGTGGATGTCCGTAGTAATACGGGGTGTTCTGAGAAAATCAAAGGGTAAAAGAAGGAGCGGCAATGACTTATGCAACTCAGACAATCCAAAATCCAGTATTTTAAGAAGGTTCGGTCAACTTGGTCACTGAGTCATAGTCTAGAGTCGGTTAAAGGTCGCTGCCAAAGAGAGAGAGAAAAGAAACACTCTGCGTGCACTCTAATCTAGATCAGAATGGTTATCACTTTATCTAATCGGGAAACCTCCCACTGTACTGTCAAATTCTCCTCCAAACCTGAAAGAAGAATCAATCGGGATCACCCGAAGAGTAAACCAACTCATCAATGGGAATCGGGATCCAACTCTCATCGCATGATAACTTGACGGAATCCACTCAAGTTATCACACTCCAGAAGGTATGCATATACTTGGCAAGTTTCAGTTTTTTTAGAAACTCCCGATATGATTTTTGCCCAATGTTCTTATGACCTTGACGAAAGCCAACAAATCATAAGTCATATGTCAAGTTCTGCCCGTCATTATCTTGTTAATTCGAACCCACCCGTACATAACCTTGATGAAAGCCAACAAGGTAATACGACTGTCTCAAACCAACTCATCTATTTATGCAACAAATGAATACCCCAGCAGCTACCAAATACTATACCTTGACGAAAGCCAACAAATATAGCTTGAATACTACTGACCATCTATATGAAATGACAGAGGGCTACGGCTGGTTTTTGGCAAAAAACCATTAACGTAATGAACTTGATCTCGTTGAAGGAACCTGATAGCTCTTTATAAAAATATAGTGGCCAATACCTTTGCTAAAGAGGTCACTCCCGGTGAAGGGATCTCGGCTCTTTCCTCGTGGAATGAGGTGCAGGATATTCCACTGAATACCGCGATGCAAAGCAACTTGTAGTGATGTTATTACCCTGATGTAAACTTCTGCCTAAGGGGTCACTGCCGGTGAAGGGATCTCGGCCCTTGCCTCGTCGAATGAAGTGCAGGATATTCCAACCAAATACCACTATGCAAAACAAAAGGAAACGTCTTTGTAATAACACTTTTTAAAACTGTTCGAACAACATCCAAATAGGTTTGTTTTCCTTTGCATTGATTAAAATCAATGCAGTCCCATCAATCAATCACACCAGAAAAGAATGAAAATAAAATGTACGTATATGCCATCCGCATTCGGCACTGGGTCCCGTCTTTACCCGTTAGGTTACTTAACTAACGACAGAGCGGGGACTGGACTAGCGCGGGTGTAAAACATATACAAAATCTACTAGTATATATACCAAAATACAATAATCGCTCCAGGCATGATAATATGCAACATTACAGAAAAGTAATAAGTATCAAAGAACAAATACAGATAATCTGGGATCCCCGGTTTTACAGAGCCGCTACCGAAACCCGACGTTCCCCTGGTCGTGTGGATAGCCTGTGCAATGAAACCTAGACCCTACGGGTGCGGCAAGTTACCCGCCAAAACCTGAAGCGAGGCAGCCCCCTACAACATAGTGAATGGACCACCCTGCACTTCACGGAATCCGGTAACTTGAGCACCCCTCCTTGGGTCAACCTGTACCCCCTACGAATGCGGCGAATAATCTGCCAATTCTAGAGTGAGGCCCCTCTGCCTCTCAAAACCATGAGATGCGGACCCGTTGCCCTCCAGAACCCGGCTATCCGTGCACTCCGTCGCTGGGTAAACCTAGTACACAAATGAAAAATATGTACAATGGGTAGTGACGGAAAAGAATATTATACAAACAGGCAGTGACGGAAGTCCACATGTTGGACGCTCGCCCCGCAATATCAAATGTACAAATAAATCCAAACTGCACTATCATTGCACACTGCTATCCACCATGACAAATCCGCAACATCACAGCACAACACAGAACATCAACGCGAATGTCACGTTCGCAAACCCGTCTAAAGGACTATAGCAATTAGACACGGTTTACCGCTTGAATGACATTCACGGTCGTAGATATAATATAAGTACTGCAAACTAACAAGTTTAAAATTTTGATCGACAAAATTTCCCGAAGCGGGCCCCACGTACATCTGCTGTACAGTAAAAAACACTGGGCCTAAAAGAACCATTCCAAGAACCACAATTTCCCATGTAGAAGCTACTGCAGAAATTTGGTGCACTGTGGCTACAGTACGGAGGCGGATCCGCCGCCAAAACGTGGTTTTGGCCGCTGATTCGACGCGCTATAGTAAAATCAGCCTACCAAATTTTCACAGTTTTCTTAGAAAAGCCTGCTCGATTTTCTGAGATGCTCAATATGATTTTTAGACCAGTTTTAAAATCGACAGAAACTTTATACATAGAAATTGCGATTTTCGAAAATCCGTTCGATCGATGTTTTAAACGTGTTAGAACAAATTAGTAAAGCTTAATGGCGAGGCTCTGATACCATGTAAGTCTACGGTAGCGCCTCGGCCATCTAACGGACGCCAAATGCGGAACAAAAACTTTTATAACTGGCGCTATCGCATACTGTAAAGAGGGTAGAAAGGTTATACCGAACGATCCGAGTCCTTCGTTCTTTAACCATCATCCCACGCTCCGTTGCGGCTGCTACGATCTATTGGTCCAGGTGGCACCACGTCAACGGATCTTTAAACGGGCTCCCGCCTCTGACCCGAGGCAACTCGGTCATCAAGTTTGCTAAAAGAGATGACCAAGATTTATGTAGAGAATGAGTAGAACACTTTGTCTCACTTCGTCCTAAGCCATGGACGAACGGTTAATGAAGTTGCCATTTGAATCGGGTAAATGAGAAATGAGCAATTCTTATTTTCATGAACCAAATTCCATATACTTTTTTCTCTCAAGCAACCATAATCCTTCTCATTGAATGGGCCGGCCATAATATAGAGGAAGGGGGTGGGTGTAGGAGGAAAGGGGGTAACCACAAGGATAAAGATCATGAAGAAATATCTAAGCAAGAACAAAACCACTTTAATGCAATGAATGACTCACTAAACCTAGTCATCCATTAATTTAATGCAAACAAAGGTTCATGAACCTAGTCACCACTTCTAGAACATTCCACACTCATGACTCACCCATGCGAAGAAAAGATAAATCCGTATTAAACCGAATGTTTAATACGGGTGATAGAAAACTGGAAACTGGCAACTTCCAAAAGCGATCCCGAAACGAATTTCAGGATAACCCCATAACAGTATAAACATACTCGCATTTGTATTACGACCGAATACAAATGCAACTGAGACAAAGATATTATATCTACAAAGTATAATACATGGATCCGACGTAAACCAAAGCCCACCAGTATTATCTGCCCGAAATATGACACGTGCGTAAACGCACGTGCTTTTTCCGAACCCTGCAATAAAACCATACGGCCTCTACAGCGTTTCGCCCGAGCTTAGGAAACTTTCTGCGGAGGACTCTAATGACTCGTCAGTACCCTGGCAGTGGGTTTAACCACAAGCCGTCAGCGGCACTAGATGTGCGTAACGACTGCCCATGTACTGACCTCAAGGGAGGCCGATGAGCGAACTCATCCTAAAACCCTTCTGAGCCTAACAGTGACAATATACATACAGTCTGGTCCGTTCGTCTATGAGTATTGCATATCGGGCCTAGGGGGCTGGTAATGTCAGACCCCCAATAGCGGTGTAAGTCATGTCGGAGACAAGCCCTGAACACCCTGAGAAACTACCGGAGTACCTACCAGTAATTCTCACCTGCCTTGGCCAAGGACTTGGTGTAATGGCTTTCCTAGACACAGCACGATCTCCACTCCTAATACCGGGAGAGACGAATCCCATGCCGATCCGCTCACATGCCTCCATATGGCTCGGGACTGTACCCAAAAAATACCTGTTTGCACGACTCCTTTGAGCCGTGGTAGGGTAGAAATCAAAGCACAGTGGGAACTCATATGAGACAAATGACGACCTCAGGTCGATGAACTAACCTGTACACTTGTCAACAGGGAACTGCTTTCTGACGATAGGTATAATACCAACTAGCAAGTTCCCAGCGTGTCCTGTCCGGTGTACTCATAACCCAATGAGCACCTGTATACATCTTAGGTGATCCAACTGACACCAGTGGCTTGTGAGACCGGCCACCACCCCTTGTCGGGGTCTCGACTGTATACACTAGTCTACTCCGGAGTATCGATGCCCTGTCTCAAAACTCCCACGACTAGGGACCACAATTAAAGATGTGCTTATAGGCCACCCAACTCTCACGTATATGATCGCCATCATACTGTTGATAGTCAAGCAAGATCCTAAAGGCTCTATCAACGTGTAATCGTGATCAGTCACCTGAACCTATACACGACTGATAAAGGCAAACCAGATAGCATACTATCATCTCGAGTTTGACTGTGCTACCGGTATAGGTCCTCCTTAATCATTGCAATCACGTACCTGCGATCCAATAATTGACTTTGACGGCACTATATCCAACAAAGAGGTGACCATGCTTCAATAGTGGTCAAATGAATTTATAACTCATTTTGGAGTTAATATTGAAGCATGGTTGCTAATTGTTTAATGAAAGATTTCATACACAAAACCTATGTGTGTATTTTCTCTTTCATGCTATGGTTCATAATTTCTTGAGCTCCCATTTTTCTTTCAAGTTCCTCTCTCCTCTAGCTTTGCTCTACCTTCATCTTCTTCCTTTTCACTAACAATCTCATGTGTTGAGAAACAAGTGAAGAGGTTAGAAATGAGATAGCAAACACTTAGACAACCCCACTACATCCTAGACTACTTGGACTAGCATCCCAAGTTCTTTAGTTGCTCTTTTGAGATATTGCAAAGAGCTAGAGCCATGTATCATACTCCCCGGGTTGATCATCTACGACAAAAGGAGGCCGGAGAACAAGCTTGATCCCGGAGGACCGATGGAGCCGGAGTTGGAGTTCAACCATGTTCAAGGTGGATGCAAGGAGCTAAGGATGAAGAAAGATGACCGAAGGACTTGGTTCGTTTGGTGAGATTTCTATCATAGTAGATAGCTCTCCTTCTTTTGCTAGTTAGTTTTATGGAAAGATCCGGTTAGGGTTTAGTCTAGTGCCAAGTTTTTGTTCGTCTTGAAATTTTTGTTCCGCATTTGGCCACGAAAGATGGCCGGGGCATTAGGGTAACCCTTCACCTTGCAGACAGGTGACCCAGCTGGTGCTGAGATTGATGAGATGTCCCCTCCAAAGCTTATGAGCCGAGATCGCTAGAGCTTCCTTGCAGAGATGCGACAGATGATAGCTAGTCTATCTTGAGTTGAGAGACGAAGGTGATTCGTCAAATTGTATACGCCGACGCATGCCCGGTTGAGTTGATGATTTCCAGTGTGGAGAATATTACTCAGATCTAGAGTAGATCGATCCAGAGATGACGTTGTTTGTTGGATGATCCGATAGGAGATCAGTAAGTGGACCAGCTTCAGGTAGAGGACCTCACCCAGATGCGTTGTGAGTTGATGAAGAATGGATGAGTATTAAGTATTCCTCCGATGGTTAGGACGAGCTTCCTGAAGACGTGTTCGGCTAGAGATCTTCTACAGAGTGATGAAGATACCGAGTTCATGATTTCGAGTCCGTGTGATAGACTCCGGATTGACTGTAGCCGAGAACAATTGCAGTACGCAGATAGCATGACGTGACGTCAAAGCGGACGATAATAAAGATGAGTGGAACAAGAGGTTCGTGCAAGATGCTGACGAGCTGTTGTTACTCTCCATTGAGATTAGAGATCTAATGTGTATACAGAGGCGTTGGGATACGACCAGTTCCCGAGGAAATGCTGTGCGGAGAATGCAGATGTCCAGAAAACGAGAACAGGATTATGTAAAAGTACGAGCCTCCGTATAGTTCGGCATAGGTGAGATCGGAAGAGACCTTGAGCAGGATCCTTCCAGAACACTACTGCAATGAGATTTGCACCGAGGATCAGTTGTGTCACGTGTATTCAGAGGGCCAGAGGCCAATGCCAGTGATATGATGTTTTACGAGTGGTCATGCTAATTGGTCGAGAGATGACCAGAGTAGTATAAGAGCGGAATCGTTCACGTTGTTGGATATAAGTATGCCCTAGAGGCCATTATATGATAGTGGATGTATTTATACATGTATATATATATTCAGTGTACATTCTTGCTCGACATGATAGTATGCTATCTGGTTCTTCTTTATCTGACATGTTGATTTGATCGTGCTTTTATTCATTCACACATGTTGATAAAGCCCTGAGGATATAAGCTTGACTACTGTGATTATGATAGAGCTCATATTAGTGGGACATCTGTAGTTTATAATCATATCCTGGACTGTCCCTAGTCGTAGGTGTATCGAGACGAGGCATCGATATACCAGAGTAGACTAGCGTATATGATACTAGACCCATATGATGGGCGATGGGTGTTCCCACATTCATCGATGTTTGACATCGAGATCGTATACGGGTGCTCAGTTGTGACTGGGTACACTGGACGGACTCACCGAGAACTCCTATATGGAATTATATCTATCGTCGGATAGCAGTTCTCAGGTGACACTGATGCAGGTTAGTCTGTAGACCCGAGATCGTTATAGAGTCTTGTGTGTTCTCCCACTGTACTTTGATTACCACCCTACCACGGCTCTACTGAGTCGTGCAAATAGGTGGCCATTGGGTACAGTCCCGAGACACACGAAGGCGATGAGCGATAGGAGGGGTTTCGTCTCTCCCGGTATTGGGAGTTGATGATGTGCTGTGCTCGATTGGCTATATCAGTAAGTCCCTGGACAGGGCTGTTGAGATTTACTGATAAGTGTTATCAGAAGTTTCTCGATCTGTTGTAGACCATTCATCGGCATGACTTATTGAGTTATTGGGTTCGACGTTACCATCCCTAGACTCGATATGCAGCATATCTGACGAAGAGACCGGATTGTACGGTAGTGTTGCCGGTTGGCTCGACGGGAGTTGTGACAGGTTCGCTTGTTTTCTTCTGATCGCTCAATACCCGGGTGGCCGCTACGTTTAGCTGACCGCTTGCGGCTTGGGGGTGCTTGATATGATCATCACCCACTGCCGGCGTATTGACGAGTCTTAGAGTCCCACAATGGAATTGCCTAGTCCAGGTGAAACGATGTGGTGCGCATATGAGATATGCGAGTGGACCCGGTTAAAATGCGTGTATGAGATACCGTATATTAATCGGACGGTTTGCTTGTGGTCGGGTCGTATGTGATATGACCGGGTTGCTAAATCAAGTGTTGATTTATCATTGACCATTAGTTTCTCACTTTAAACCCTTTCTTGCCTTTTTGTTCTATGCATGCATGTATGCATTTATTCTTATTCATGCACATATGGATGTGCATGCACACATACATGCATACATCATTCTATCATGGTTATTGATATAGTGGATGATGGCAATATAAGACTCACACCCTTTATAAATTATATGGATATTATTTTTGGAAAAGAAAAATAGAAATGAAAATTGTTATCATGGTTTAATGTTTTATTCTTGCACTAACCCTTTATTTTAACCATGATTCATTTTCCATGGTCATTTTTGTTCCAAACTAAAATATCTAGATATTTTATAACTATGGTTAAGAATGAGAGAGTGAAAAAATATATATTTTCATTTCACATTTTTATTCACAAGCTTATCATTATCTTGAGCTCTTTACAAGCCATCATCTTCTTCCTCCTTTCTCTCTTGCTCTCTAGTTTTCTCAAGTGAGCAAAAGAGTCACCAAGTTAGGGTTTTGAAGTGAGAAAACAAACCACATCACCATTCTACACTATTCTTGCCCATTTGTGTAGAGTGTTAGCTTCCATTTCTTCTCTTGATCTAGTGGAACTTCAAGTTTGGTCAAAGAGGACTCCGGATGGATCGACATGGACCTAGAGGATCTCAAGCGAACCTTTTTCCAACCCTCAAGTAGCCAAGGAGTCTAGCGTAGGGAGCTACAAAGGTTGTACTCTCAAAACCCTAGCTTTTACTACTTGTCTTCATGTTAAAGTTATGTTGCCCTAAATTTTCTAGCATGATCCTTTAGATTGTTTCTTTAGCACCATAAAAATTTAAATATGGCATGTGTGTTGCCTCCAAACCCTTGTCGTGGTGCTGTAGGAAACTCTTCACCCATTAGCACACCGGACCGGGCCGACGAGCCAATGGCTTGCGAGATCGGGAATCCACAGAGTAAATGACGACCCCGAGACAGAGAATGCCAGACCGTGAGCAGGGGGCAAGCGGATGTTCTTGCTCTGCCCGTTTTGGGAGCAACGATATTTTTCGACATTGTAGGAGGTGTACCTCAATGTCATTTGTTGCGATGTGTGTTTGTGATCTGAGAATCATGCTTATATCGCTTGGATTTGAGTTTTTGATGATTGAGTACATGATATGTTTTCATGCTGTAAGTGCACGGCAGCGCCCCGGCCGTCTGTCCGAGGCCAAAATGCGGAAACAAAAACTTTTCTAAAACTAGAAACCGGCGCTACCGCGGACTATAAACCAGGATCGGACCATTAACCTACTACTAGCGAACTTGAGAAAGGGTAGAGAGCTATACCGAGCGATCTGTGTTCTTCGGTCTTCGGCCACCATCCCGATCTCCCTGCGGAATCTCCGGTCTCGATCTCCTCATCGGAAAGGGCACCACATCAAGAAGTCTTTTTATGGGCTCCTACCTCTGGACCGAGGCAACTCGGACACGAAGTTGGCAAGCCGACGTGTCCAAGATTGCTGTAGACTGAGCGTAGATTACTATGCCTCGAGGGTTAATGAAGTTGCCATTTTTGGATGGAGGAAGGAATGAACTTTGGAGAGGGGTTATAGAATTTAGTTGCAAGCAAAATGAGATTAACAACTTCCCACCAAAAATGAATCCCCTCTCCTCAACAATAGTGGTCGGCCCCTTGTTGTGAAGGGGGAGAGAGAAAAAATGCAAGCAAGAGAAAAGAGTGATCATTAGGAACAATGATCACAACCAAGTCAAATCAAAAACCCATCACCTCTCAAATCAAGTCATGATAAACAAATGGAAGTCAAAAGATGGTAGAATCATCATGACACAACTACTTACAAAAACCACCCTCCACTTTGCTAATTTGCACATTTGCAAATAACCCCCTCCACACCAATTTTCAGCAAAAGAAAGATAGAAAAGGAAAATGGCCGAAACGAAATGCAAACTGGCAACTTAAAAAAAATGATCCGGTAATAAATTACAGGAAAACCCCGCGACTGTATATACATACCCGCATTTATATTGTGACCGAATACAAATGCAATGAGACAAAATCTACACTGTACAATACTAGGATCCGGCTTAAACCAAAGCCCGCTAGTATTATCCGTCCGATCATGATCCGTGCAATACCTCACGTATAAGATCGAACCCTGCCATATATCCATACGGCCTCTACAGCGTTTCGCCTGAAACTTGAGAAACTGTCTGTGGGGGACTCTGAAGACTTGTCAATACTTTGGCTGTGGATTTAACCACTAGCACGTCAGAGGTATTAGCCGTACGTAACGGGCTACCAGGTATTGACCAAAAGGGATGTCGATGAGCGAACTCATCCTGACACCCTACTGAGCCTGTCAGTGACAATATCCATACAGTCCGGTCCGTTCGTCTATGAGCATCGCATGGCAGGCTTAAGGGGTTGGTAAAAGTCAGACCCCCAAAAGCGGTACAAGTCGTGTCGGAGTGTAGCCCAGAACACCCTGAGATACTACTGGAATACCTACCAGTAAATCTCCTGCCTTGGCCAAGGATTTCGTGTAATGGCTTTCCTAGAAACAGCACGACCTCACCCCCAATACCGGGAGAGACGAACCCCTGCAGATCCGTTCACTGCCTCCATGTGGCTCGGGACTGTACCCAACTAAAACCTGTTTGCATGACTCCTTTGAGCCGTGGTAGGTTAGTAATCAAAGTACAGTGGGAACTCACACGAGACAAATGACGATCTCAGGTCGATGAACTAACCTGTACACATGTCACCAGGGAACTGCTATCTGACGTCAGTTATAAAAACAACTAGCATGTTCCCGGCGAGTCCTGTCCGGTGTACTCATAACCCAATGAGCACCTGTATATATCTTAGGTGAAAAAACTGACACCAGTGGCTTATAAGACCGGCCACCGCCCCTCGTCGGGGTCTCGACTGTATACACTAGTCTACTCTGGAGTATCAATGCCCTGTCTAGAAAACTCCCACGACTAGGGACCTTTTAAGGATGTGCTTATAGACCGCAGCTCCTACGTATATGATCGCCATCATACTGCTGGCCGTCAAGCAAGAATCCTAAGGGCTCTATCCACGTGCAATAGTGACCTCTAAGGTCACCTAAAGCTGTACACGATGATAAAGATAAACCAGATAGTATACTATCATCTTGAGTAAGACTGTTCTACCGGCATAGGTCCTCCCTCAATCATTGCAATCACGTGCCTGTGATCCAATATTTGACTCTGAGGGCACTATATCCAACATGTGCACCATTTGTTGCACCTGCTAGGTATTTACATTTTGTGCATAGTTATTGCACTTGATATACGTTTTACACTGTTGTCTTGGTTTACGATTTGTGCATATCTGTTGCACTTGATATTCGTTTTGTGCCTTGGCTCCACACATTTATGATTTCGTGGATTTCAAACGGTTGATTTGATTTGTGCATATGGTACGCACTCGATTTAATTTATGCACTCGGTATAGCTCACATGTGCTTGCAGTGTATTTATACGTGTTTTGTGCACGTAGTTGCACACGTTTTTGGATTTTATACACCTTGGTACACTCGGTGTTGTTTTTATACGCACTTGAGTTATTAATGCGTTTTCGTGCACTTGTTGCACCCGATTTGTATTTTTGTGCAACTGTTGCATTAGGTTTTTTTTACGTCGTTCCTTTGTTGCACTGTATTTGTATTTGATGCATCGGATGCACCAAGTTCGTATTTCATGCATTTGTTGCACTAGATTGTTATTTCGTGCATTTGTTGCACCATCTTGGTATTTCGTGCATTGGTTGCACGGGATTTATACTCCGTACCTTGGTTTCACCCGATTTATATCTCTGAGCATTTGTGTTATCCGATTTGTGTTCTCGTGCATGTTGGCACTTGCCGTTCGTTTTCGTGCATACTACTGCACTAGATGCTTTTACGAACCTGACGCGCTCGGGTTGGATTTTTCCGCATATTAGGCGCTTGGTATTGGATTTTTTGCGCATCGGATGCACTTGAGTGAGATTTTGCTCATGCATGTTGGATGCCCTTGAATTGGATTTTTATCCGTGTATATTGGATACAATTTTATTCGTGCATGTCGGATGCACTTGATTTAGATTTCATTTATGCTTGGCGGATGCACTTGATTTGGGTTTTCGCGCATGTTGGGGGCATGATGTGAGATGTGATTTTGTGCACACTGGATGCACTCGATTGGGATTTCATTGTACAGGTTAGTTGCACTGGGTTGAGGATTTCCTGCACTCTAGATGCACTTGATGTCGTTGTCGTGCACATCGGTTGCACTGGACAGATGTTTTCATGCACACCTGTTGCACTTAGTTTTGACTTTCGTGCATATCGTAGCACTTGTATCGGATTTGATTTCGATGCACACCAGACGTACGTGATGTTGGATATGCCTTTTGAGCCTGATTTTGCTCTTGAGCGCTTTGTTTTCATGATGGGCACTATATGTGTAGTAGCCGGACAGGAATGATATGAGGACAGTACCTGAGTACCATGCATGTATAAAAAGTTTAATAAGAGGTTTTCGAAAAGGAGCTATAGTCTCGCTATTTCCTACGTGCCCATGAGCGACACGAACGTTTACAAAGGAAAATCTTTTGGGATATTTTAAAAAGGGCGGAACGTATATTTTAGCAAAACCAATATGAACATATGTTTATTACTTTACAGAAGAGCATCCGTCACTTGTGCCGGGAGTTACGCATCACACGGCGATTCAAAAAAGATTTTGCATGTATTTTATTCAGTTTTGAAGGTTTTTGTAACATTTCAGAAAATATAAAATATTATTTTTGGAATTTAAAATTAAAATAATATATTTCGCGAAAACTGCTCGATTGTGAAATTGGGGTTTTCGTAAAAAGGTATAAATATATACCAATATTTATAAAATAATTGGGGATTAAAATGATTTATTCATTTAAAAAGATATTTATTGGATTTGGCATTTTTAAAAATTTATTATATGAAGTTTAAATAAAAACCCGATTAGTGTACTGCTAATCGCGATTAAACCAAATCCGTGTTTACATTAGTGTACCATGACATGTTACATGTTGTTTCATTTGCATTTGAGATATTTGGTTTTATTATTGTGAGAAGAAAAGAGAAAGGAAATAAAAATGAATTATTAGAGAGAGAGAGAGAGGGGCATAGCTTATGTGAGAGTGAGGGTGAGAATAAGAGGAAGAGAGAGAGAGAGAGAGAGGTGTCATGACCCGAAAGTACAGAATGTGACCGGCACTTAAATTATGAAACGTCTAAAGGCGCAACGTAATCTAAGTAAGCCGAAGCCCATAATCTAAACCTTTTAAAAGAAGAAGTAAAGGAAAACATGTTTAAAAGCAACATCAAATTTTTCTCAAAAATTTTGGCAGAGTCTCCTGTGTAAAAACTGGTACCAAACGGTTACAAACAAGAATATATACACAAGCAACAATAAAAAGGCATCCCCAAGCGGGAGCTAGCTCTTTGTTAATTGGCGGTCACAACCACACAAGCAATATAATATACAACGCCGAAGGGCGAGGAACAAAACTCAAAGAAAACCATCAAAACCACCAGAAAAACATCATAATACAAGCGCGACTCTAGGGTCAAAAGAATAAGCAACTGGTCTTCTAAGTTTATCAAGCAATACAAGTCTGGTTGATGGAGCTTACTAGATACAACTGAAATAATAAAAGTACAACGGCGGTCCCGATACAATGAACCAACCTACTAAGCAAATCACCCTGAATGAAATGATGTGCCAGCAAACTGCTAAGGAAACCTGTACATCGAAACCTGTAAGAAAATTTGGCACAACGGGGGTGAGTGGCCAACTCGTGAGAAGAAGACATCTGCGAGTAGAAATCGCATGCACGACGCTCTCCTAGGTCATAATAATATACTTAATATAACACTAGTCATCTAGTAGTGGCAGGATAATAATCTATGTGCAAGTGCAATACTCAGTGCTCGTGTTAGTGCCTCAACTAGTAACGTGTCAAATTTATGAGTATGCATGCATCATGAATGTAAAATAATCAACCATGAAATCTGGATATATCTATATAAGAAATTTTTACTTCTAACATAGTAAAATTTGTATGGTAATCTGAAACATCATCAATGAAATCCATGAAAATCCATGTCAAGCATCGACACAAAACATGTAAATCTCAAAGTCTCAATACCTCCTCAATATCTCATAGTCTTAATATCTCGGGCTCCGTCAGTCCGGATCGGCGCATATCATCAAATCTCACGACAACGGTCGGTATCCTCCGGATATCCGCCGCGCTAGACATCACGGGTAGGTTGTTTTCCCCAGCCAGGCTCATCGTCATCCCCACAAAAACACTCTCGCCCTGAGGTACCGTACCAGGCCCACCATGTACCCGAGACTGTTCCTCCACTCCTCGAATCGGGACTCGAAATCTAACAGAAAACATGAAAACTCATGGTGGACGACCCATAGATCACGAGAAAACCGCAACTTACATTTTAAAAATGATAATAATAAGCTTTTATTAAATTCTTGCGGTTTCCCCCCAAATCCAGAAATCTCATAAAAATCCAAAATCCCAAAATGATGAGTAATTAAATAATGAATATCGGCATAAGCCCCACAATACTGCATGATAATATGAATATGTGAATGCATGAAGTGTCTAAGTAATATATGCAATGTATAAACTAGCACAGAAGAATAATCGCACGATATTATATTGGAGCTAGCATTTAGCTGATTATATCAATAAAAGATAATATGTTCTAAAGTGTACGTGACGTGGCAATTACCGATGGTGATGTGTGTGAGCCGACAAATAAGTGTACGTGAAACATGCGCATCATCGGTAATGATGCTGGTGTCATAACAGGTAGAGTTTCATATTAGCTAAAGAAACATATGTATGAACATGAAATGTGATGGATACAACATGAATATATCGGTGAATGTGTAGTAAACGCACAAGTAGAAAATACATAATAATTACGAGTTATACAATTTGTTTTTTGAGAAAGCACGAATCGTGTTTTTTTAAAAATTAGGGCTACGGGGTTTATAAGAAAGATATGTCCTTTAAAAAACATCCGTAGTATCCCTCAGGCTGTCTATAAAAATGCGCACGATTCGTTAGTTTTGAAAATATGTATGACTCGAGCATAAACTAAGATCTACCTAACCAACTAAGAAACTAACTAAAGACCCTAGTCGAAAGGTACGAAGAATTCTCCTAAAGTCTGAGTCGATATCTTTAGTAGTCGGCGATCCATCCTCAATAGCGTCACGTACATAGTACGACTTTCTCGAGTCAAGAGTGCGGATCAATCATCATATCTATGCCTCGTACGGTAAAATCCATCGTACGGTGTTCCAAAATCGGGTACGGGTCAACTATAACATATATACATCATCATTCGTATAGTATCATCATCAAAAAATATCATTATCAAGGGTACTGTACTATAATCGCATACATCCCAATATCATCAAACATATATCATTGTCTGTGTAAATATACATGGTCAAATGATCCACTAAAATATCATGTCATATATCATATCGTGATTAAGTCACATATTACAATCCGGGTTCTATTCTAGGGTCTCGTACATTTCAATGTCATCAACACCTATTATCGTTTATGTAAAAATATACATTTCATCATTTCCCAACGATCCACTAATATCATAATACATCTCATATCATAATTCAATCGTATATCTAATATCTCACGCAATCATGCCCAGTCATACCGACTCATCCCCAGGTATCATATAACATCATCATATCACGTGAATATGTTATATATATATATATATACATATAGAAACCTATACACATTCATACACACACACACACACACACACACCCCCAAGTCAAGTGTATGTGTGTGTGCGTGTGTGTGTGTCTACATAAAACCTACAAATTCCCTCCAAGGCAATCATCTTCTGGTTAAGTCTTTCTAAATCAGTCTAATCCAACTAAAATTCTTCAATGGTACCCTACTCGCCAAGAATCTAAGGTCACGTCCGACTTCCTAATAATAATATGTAATATCCTTATTCTACGTTTGCGGGGGTGCTATACGCCATCCACCCGACTTCTCCCGTAGATATACATCTATTCACCTGGTCTTTGTCTGCCGAAGTCGATGTCGCCATCCTCTTCTTCCTCGTCCGAAGTCCACGTGAGGGGTACCTATATGAAAATATATATAATATAGTAAACCGAAATCGCGGACAGAACCAAAACAGCGCACGAAACACGCATAGGTTAAAACCTATGACCTACTCATGCAAAATAACCAAATAACCCTCGATATCGGCGTACAAACGCTGATTGATCAAGAAAAACCCAAACACACCATTCATGGTTTCATAAATCACTAATTATAATATGAAATAGATTGCAACTCATCAAAACCTCAAAATAAATCAAATCGATTTATTTCCGAAAACCTAGAAAGCACTTAATTTTCATTTTAATTTGAACTGGATGTTTTAACGAAACTAATGGACATAATATTCACTAAATATCATATCTAAGTCACATAAATCATCAACTAAACTAAGTTTTGCATGATCTAAGTAGCTAGACAACAAACTAAAATGTTAATAATGTCATGAAAACCATAATTAGATTTTAATCTCAATTATTTAATCAATTTCTAAAATGTAGTTTGCAAAATAGCATAATTATCACAATTTTAACTAACAAATTAGCAACTAGTAACTAGATTAGGTTTGCATTCCATTAACATGTTAAACTACTTATTAGAACCATAATCTAATGATAGAAACCTTCACTAGAATTTTATCTCACCAATATATATATATATATATATATATATATATATATATTATAAAAACATAGTTTGTAAAATTATTAAATTTTAATAACTTTGAAGTAACTCTTCACAATTTAACAACAAATCTAGATTTGTGCATATCTTAGGATGTTAAATTACACTTTATAACCATGAACAAATAATAACAACCCTAATTTTCTCACAAACGATTTTCTAGAATTTTCAATCATGCAATTAGAACCAATTTAAAACCAAATTAAACACATAATAAGCTAATTTAAAGTGATTAACTAAAAATTAAAGCAAGGGCTTAGGATTATACCTCAACATTCAAGAGATCAAACTTGCAACATGGCGTCCCTAGTTGCTCTCTTGCTTCATGGATCCAAACTAGATAGGTCAAAGAATAATGGGTAGGATTTAAATTAGGAATTTGTGGTTTTATTTTGGATTTTTGTTGAATTTTTGATGAATTTTGAAGTGAGAATGAGTTTGGAAAAAAAAATGTGGTGGCTTCAAGATGAGGCTCGGCCAAAATGGAGAAGAGGGGGAGAGAGTGAGGTTGTGAATGGGTGGAATTGTGTAGAAACATCATTAGTAATTGCATCTTTTTACTTAAACCCTTAACTATTAAATTTTTCAATTTAACCTTTCCTAGAAATCTCTAGAATTCTAAAGTCAATTCAAGAAGAGAAGAGCATGCTACAAACCTAATTCTAATATGTCATGGTTCACTTGGTAAAATTAACCCATTTATAATTTATAATTTGCACTAATTTAATGTATAATTAAAGCTTATGTTAATATTTTAATTTAATTAATTTAGGAAAAATATTTTAGTAAACTAGAAATTTACAAGTGACGAAATAAATACCAAATACTAGCAATTACATAATTAAAATAGGCGTATTTAAGTTTATATTGAAAAATAATTGTAGTTGAGTTTTACGGAAAATATGGTTTATTTTACCGATTATCAGAAAATTCACCTAAAGGGTTTTATTATTTATTTATTTATTTTTAAAACGTTACAATCTTCCCCCCTTAAAAAAATTCGATCCCCGAATTTAAATTAAACCCCTCCCAAATACTAAAACATTTAGCAAAACACTCAAATCGTCGGGGCTCCGAAATCATCAATACATAAAACATATTTTAACGCAATGCATGCGCATGAAAAACAAGTACATAACTTAAAATCAAAATTCCGTCAACCATAACGCAATCATTGGAGTTATGGTGTGAATACAATGTAAAAATCCAATACGAAAACCAACATGATATATATTAGAACTATAACTTATATATAGTGCGCATCGTTGTAAAATCGTCCAAACATCCGAATAAAGAAGCATGCAAAACACCTAGGTACTGGTCTTAGGACAGTCTTGCTCGATTATCAAACCCAATAGTAAATATCATAAAAAACGTACTGCTCAAAATGAAATCAATCTCAAATACAGTATACGAGGTACCACGTGCACCCGGTGAGCACGGAAATCGAAATCAAATACAGATGCCACGAATACGCACGGAAACAAAACTAAGTGCAACGGGTGTGCACCAAAAACCTCTATCAAGTGCAATGGGTGTGCACCAAAAACCTCTGTCAAGTGCAACGGGCGTGCATGACAATAATATCAGGTGCATCTAATCTGCACAAAACCCCGATTTAGTGCATCTGGTGTGCACAAATTGCATCAAGTGTGCCAAGTATGCGCAAGAATCTCAATCAAGTGCACATGGTGCATGAAATCATAAATCGAATATCCAAAATCATGTGCAACCCATATAAACGAAATCAAATCAGTATCTCAAAATGTATAAAATCAAAATCAAGTGCAATGGGTATGCACAAAACAACGTCAATACAACTGATATATGAAACACGAATAGGGTGTAATGAATGTACCCATAGGAAATACCAATCATAAAAAGAAATTATCAAAATACCAGAATCCAAACAACGAAAATGTGAAATTCAAATCACCAATCGTAAACGTAACACTGACGTTGATGTGCTCCTCTTCCCTCTGGTGTCGACTGATTCGAACTCGTCTCTTCGTAGCTGTGCTGACCGCGCTACAACGGCTATGCTCATATCTATAGTTTTCCGAGTAATGTATTCCATCACATGATATCCGGACTATGTTAAACTTTTCGATCGATTCATCAAAGTCCCATAATTCCCCGAGAGCTCAAGACTCAAGTATAGTTTTAAAATATCCAGTACCTGCCCCAGCATCTGCGGACCAGCCGTAGAAGGGCAAACCCAAGCCTCACTAATGGCACCGCGGAACTTCCGTAATCCCTAAGGTTCAAAGGCATTCTCATGGTCATTATGTCGAGTTAGGGTTTCATTCTTCTAGAGGGTCCATAGAAATACCTGCATGTTCATCCGAATACCTTAAACTTGGAAAAATGGGTTTCTGACATTCGTTCGAACTTTTTAACTTCGTCTGGACGACATGTGAATACCCTTCGTCCGTACGCTAAACAGTGCCTCGACCCTCAAGAACAGACGATACCCTAACGGTTATCGCATTCGAGCCGTAGCTCACTCTGCCCGTGCGACCGTGGTAACAAAAACCACCATCCGATATCGACGAAGATAGATCAAAGGAACGAAGAGAATACGGTGCAAAGAAATGTACATCCTAAGGCTTCTTAAGCAGAGTAGTGTATCGTATATGCCGCGGATCATACCCACGGTATGTCACTCTACCTAAGTCACCTACTCCATCAACCAAGGTGAACATAGACTTAGACAAGGGTTAAACCTAGCGCTCTGATACCAACTTTGTCACGACCCGAAAGTACGGAACGTGACCAGCACTTAAATTATGAAATGTCTAATGGCGCAACGTAATCTAAGTAAGCCGAAGCCCAGAATCTGAACCTTCTAAAAGAAGAAGTAAAGTAAAACAGGTTTAAAAGCAACATCAAATTTTCTCAAAAAATTTCGGTAGAGTCCCCTTTGTAAAAACTGGTCCCAAACGGGTACAAACAAGAATATATACATAAGCAACAATCAAAAGGTATCCCCAAGCGGGAGCTAGCTCTTCGCCAATTGGCGGTCACAACCACGCAAGCAATATAATATACAATGCCGAAGGGCGAGGAACAAAACTCAAAGAAAACCATCAAAACCACCAGAAAAACATCATAATACAAGTGCGACTCTAAGGTCAAAATAATAAGCAACTGGTCTTCTAAATTTATCAAGTAATACAAGTCTGGTTGATGGAGCTTACTAGATACAACTGAAATAATAAAAGTAAAACGGCGGTCCCGATACAATGAACCAACCTACCAAGCAAATCACCCCGAATGAAATGATGTGCCAGCAAGCTGCCAAGGAAACCTGTACATCGAAACCTGTAAGAAAATTTAGCACAACGGGGGTGAGTTGCCAACTCGTGAGTAGAAGACATCTGCGACTAGAAATCGCATGCACAATGCTCTCGTAGGTCATTATAATATACTTAATATAATACTAGTCATTTAGTAGTGGAAGGGTAATAATCTATGCGTAAGTGCAATACTCAGTGCTCGTTTCAGTACCTCAACTACTAACATGTCGAATTTATGAGTATGCATGCATCATGAATGTAAAAAAATAAACCATGAAATCTGGATATATCTGTATAAGAGATCTTTACTTTTAACATAGTAAAATTTGTATGGTAATCTGAAACATCATCAATGAAATCCTTGGAAATCTGTGTCAAGCATCAACACAAAACATGTAAATCTCATAGTCTCAACATCTCATAGTCTCAATATCTCGGGCTCCGTCAGTCCGGATCGGCCCATATCATCAAATCTCACGACAACGGTCGGTATCCTCTGGATATCCGCCGTGCCAGACATCACCGGTAGGTAGTCTTCCCCGGCCAGGCTCATCGTCATCCCTACAAAAACACTCTCGCCCCGGGGTACCGTACCGGGCCCACCATGTACCCGAGACGGTTCCTCCACTCCTCAAATCGGGTCTCGAAATCCAACAGAAAATATGAAAACTCATGGTGGACGACCCATACATCATGGGAAAACCGCAATTTACATTTTAAAAATGATAATAATAAGCTTTTATTAAATTCTTGCAGTTTTCTCCCAAATCCAGAAATCTCATAGAAATCCATAATCCCAAAATCATGAGTAAGTAAATAATGAATATCGGTATAAGCCCCACAATACTGCATGATAATATGAATATGTGAATGCATAAAGTGTCTAAGTAATATATGCAATGTCTAAACTAGCACATGAGAGTAATCGCACAATATTATGTTGGAGCTTGCATTTAACTGATTATATCAATAAAATATAATATGTTCTAAAGTGTACGTGACATGGCAATTATCGATGATGATGTGTGTGAGCCAGCAAATAAGTGTACGTGAAACATGCGCATCATCGGCAATGATGCTGTTGTCCTAACAGGCAGAGTTTCATATTAGCTAAAGAAACATATGTATGAACATGCAATGCGATGAATACAACATGAATATAACGGTGAATGTGCAGTAAACGCACAACAAGAAAATACATACTAATTACGAGTCATACAGTTTGTTGTTTGAAAAAACACGAATCATGATTTTTAGAAAATTAAGGGTTACGAGGTTTATAAGAAAGATCTGTCCTTTAAAAAAATCCATAGTATCCCTCAGGCTGTCTTTAAAAATGCGCATGATTGGTTAGTTTTGAAAATAAGTATGCCTCGAGCCTAAATTAAGAACTACCTAACCAACTAAGGAACTAACTAAAAACACCAGTCGAAAGGTAAGAAGAATCTTCCTAAAGTCTGAGTCAACATCTCTAGAAGTCGGCGATCCAGCCTCAATAGCGTCACGTATATAGTACGACTTCCTCGAGTCAAGATCAATCATCATATCTATGCCTCGTACGGTAAAATCCATCGTACGACGTTCTAAAATCGGGGTACGGGTCAACTATCACATATATACATCATCATTCGTAAAGTGTCATCATCAAACAATATCATAATTAAGGATATTGTACTATAATCGCATACATCCAAATATCATCAAACATATATCATTGTCTGTGTAAATATACATCGTCAAATGATCCACTAAATTATCATGCCATATATCATATCGTGATTAAGTCACATATTACAATCCGGTTTCTACTCTAGAGTCTCGTACATTTCAATGTCATCATCACCTATTATTGTTTATGTAAAAATATACATTTTCTTATTTCGCAATGATCCGCTAATATCATAATACATCTCATATCATATTTCGATCGTATATCTAATATCTCACGGAATCATGCCCAGTCATACCGACTCATCCCCAGTTATCATATAACATCCTCATATCACGTATATATGTTATACACACACACACATATAGAAACCTACACACATTCATATATGTATACACACACACACACACACACACACACACACACACATACACCAAGTCAAGTGTATGTGTGTGTGCGTGTGTGTGTCTACATGAAACCTACAAATTCCCTCTAAGGCAATCATCCTCTAGCTAAGTATTTCTAAATCAGTCTAATCCAACTTAAAGTCTTCAATGGTACCCTACTCGCCAAGAATCTAAAGTCATGTCCGACTTCCTAATAATAATATGTAATATACTTATTCTACGTTTGCGGTGGTGCTATACGCCATCCACCCGACTTCTACCGTAGATATACATCTACTCACCCGGTCCTTGTCTGCCGAAATCGATGTCACTATCCTCTTCTTCCTCGTCCGAAGTTCACGTAAGGGGTACCTATAGGCAAACATATATAATATCATAAACCGAAATCGCGGACAGAACCAAAACAGTGCACGAAACGCGCATAGGTTAATACCTATGACCCGCTTATGCAAAGTAACCAAATAACCCTAGACATCGGCGTACAAACGCCGATTGATCGAGAAAAACCCAAACACCCCAATTATGGTTTCATAAATCACTAATTATAATATGAAATAGATTGCAAATCATCAAAATCTCGAAATAAATCCAATCGATTTATTTCCGAAAACCTAGAAAGTACTTAATTTTCGTTTTAATTCGAAACTTAATGTTTTAACGAAACTAATAGCCATAATATTAGCTAAATATCATAACTAAGTCACACAAATCATCAACTAAACTATGTTTTTCATGATCTAAGTTGCTTAACAACAAACTAAAATGTTAATAATGTCATGAAAACCATAATTAGATTTTAATCTCAATTATTTAATCAATTTCTAAAACCTAGTTTGCAAAATAGCATAATTATCACAATTTTAATTAACAAATTAGCAACTAGTAACTAGATTAGGTTTGCATTCCATTAACATGTTAAACTACTAATTAGAACCATAATCTAATGATCGAAACCCTCACTAGAATTTTATCTCACCAATATATATATATATATATATATATATATATATATATATATATATATATATATATATATATTATAAAAACCTAGTTTGTAAAATTATCAAATTTTAATAACCTTGAAGTAACTCTTTACAATTTAACAACAAATCTAAATTTGTGCATATCTTAGGATGTTAAATTACACTTTATAACCATGAACAAATAATAACAACCTCTAATTTGCTCATAAACGATTTTCTAGAATTTTCAATCATGCAATTAGAACCAATTTAAAACCAAATTAAATAATTAATAAGCTAATTTAAAGTGATTAACTGAAAATTAAAGCAAGGGCTTAGGATTATACCTCAACATTCAAGAGATCAAACTTGCAACATGACCTCCCTAATTTCTCTCTTGCTTCATGAATCCAAACTAGATAGGTCAAAGAATAGTGGGTAGGATTTAAATTAGGAATTTATGGTTTTATTTTGGATTTTTGTTGAATTTTTGATGAAGTTTGAAGTGAGAATGGGTTTGGAAAAAAAATGGGGTGGCTTCAAGATGTGGCTCGGCTAAAATGGAGAAGAGGGAGAGAGAATGAGGTTGTGAATGGGTGGAAATGTGTAGAAACATTCTTAGTAATTGCATCTTTTCACTTAAACCCTTAACTATTAAATTTTTCAATTTAACGTTTCTTAGAAATCTCTAGAATTCTAAAGACAATTCAAGAAGAGAAGTGCATGCTAAAAACGTAATTCTAATATGTCATGGTTCACTTTGTAAAATTAACCCATTTCTAATTTATAATTTGCACTAATTTAATGTATAATTAAAGCTTATGTTAATATTTTAATTTAATTAATTTAGGAAAAATATTTTAGTAAACTAGAAATTTACAAGTGACGAAATAAATTCCAAATACTGGCAATTACATAATTAAAATAGGCGTATTTAAGTTTATATTGAAAAATAATTGTAATTAAGTTTTACGAAAAATAAGGTTTATTTTACCGATTATCAGAAAATTAACCTAAAGGGTTTTTTTTATTTAATTATTTGTTTATTTAATTTTAAAATGTTACAAGAGGGCAGCCATATCCATTTCCTTCCCTATTATTTTTCATCTCCTTCTTCTTCCTCATCTCCCTCCACCTTCACCCCCAAGATTCATCTCAAAATCATCATCAAAACCCTATACTCCTTTCATTAAAAATGATCCCCACTTCATCCTCTACACATTGGAACTTGCAAGTTTGGATTTTGGAGACTTGGGACAGCTAGGGTTTTTCTTGAGTTGCCCAAATGAGGTATATCTTCTTTCATTTAGTTTATTTTAAGTTTCCTAGTATTCTAGTTTAGTTTAGAATGTGATTTAGTGTGGATTAGTGATCTTGGAAGTTTCCAAGTTGAGGTAATGGTTTGAATTGTGTTGCGGTGATGGAAGTGGATGTTTTAGGACCCTTAGTGCTGTTTTTACTGGCCAAGACCTGGATTAGAAACCAAGATACGAACTTTAGATTTTTCGATATCGGGATTTTGTGGATTTAGTGATGGTATTTAGAGATTTGGGATGACCCGAGACCCTTGTAAATTAAGTTCCATGACCATGAGATGACTAGGCAACCTAGAAGCATCACCTGAAACCTGAGCCCGTATTCTTCTAATCTGGCCGAAGATTAATTAGGTTTGGCCGCAAATTGGGGCCAAGTTGTGGTGAAAATGTGTGATTTTTGGTCTGTGGGATTGTTATCTGATATCTAGAGCAACCCAATATACAAAATTGGCTAATTTTACCTAATAGAAAATCTGGGATAGATTTCTCATGCTGCAGAATTTATGTTTTCCAATTCTGAAAACTTGGTTTTTGTATTTGATTTGAATTCCGTCTTGTGGCGTTTGAACGTCAACGACGAGGGTTATTTGGTTGTGTTTTGCACGCGAGGCTATAGGTTTTAACCTATGAGCGAACCGTGTGCCGTATTGGTTTTCCGGACTTGATTTTAATGGTATTGCGACTGTGTATGTATTGTAGGTATCTTCGCGTGGTTTCCAAGACGACGAAGCACATCGACTACGGCTTAACGAGGAGTTCCGCAGGTGAGTAGATCTATATCTACGGGGGAAGTCGGGTGGATGGCGTATATCACCCCCACAAATTATAAATGGAAACTGATCTATAGGATACAGTCGTAGAAACCTCGATTAGAAAACTATGGATATGGTTAAAAAAATAGTTAGAGATGATATAAATGATTCAATATATATATTGAGTTATGAGATGAAAGCTATAAGGATATGAAAATCGAATGTGAATCATGACTTATAGATATGTAGTTGCACTAGAATAAGTATGAGTTTTAAAGTAGCATGACATTAGATGTATAATATAGAACGTATACATGTAAGATGACTTGATGCGAGATATTAATATGATGAAAGGTGAATACGATGTGATATGATGACTTGATTGATATGTCGGTATCCGGATGCGAGTCGATATGAGATGATTAATATCTTTGCCGGTCCCCTGATATGAGCCTGTTATGGATGTGACCCGGGGATATAGGTATATAGATATATATTAATGTGGTGAATCATGAGTGATATGCCGTACGAGACGTTAGGTCTGTACCCTCATTGGCGTATAGGTTAATAAGATCCCTGATGGTTTAATGCCGCCGTACGATGAATTTCCGTACGTGATGAGTTTGAATTGATGATTGATCCATACCTTTGAATAGAGGATGTTGTACGATGTATTATACCGTAAGTGATGTTGTTAGGCTAGATGGCGATTGATAGATTCACCACTCGGACATATTATATATACGTATACCTTTAACATTGAGCTTACGATTTACATATGCTACGCTCATGTCATACTCATTGCATTATATATACCTGTGCTAGTACACCTACACCATTATCGATGATGTGTATGTTACACTTACACCGATTGGCTGGCTCACACACTTCATCATATACAATTGCTATGTCACTCACACAGTAGAATTGCAACATCATGTTATTATATTGCTATACTCACATCATTATGATATGTCGCATGATATACTGATATGTTCACATCGCTGTTCTATGTTGCATGATATACGGATATGCTTACATTCCTGTTATATGTCGCATACATCATTCTTTATGATTATACGCAATGAGATATGCTGTTTTCATGAGATTTCTGGATTTGAGAACCGTGGTGATTTCAAAATGATGTGTGTATTGTTTTAAAAACCTGGTTTCTCTTAATATGATATTTCATTGCGTCCACCATGTGTTTTCTTGGTTCTGAGATTGGAATGTGAAACCCGGTTCGAGGAGTGGTAGGCACCGTCTGCAGGTGCATGGTGGACCCGGTAAGGTACCCGGGGGACAAGAAGACTCGTATTGTTAGACGGTGAGCCTGGCAGGGGAGCACTACCTACCGGTGATAGTATTTGGGCTCAGCGGTTATCCGCAGAATACCAATCAGAGTCAAGAGATGGATATGGGCCGACCCGTTCTGCCGGAGCCCGAGGGCCGATCCCGCAGACGGAGCCCGAGGGCCGATCCGGACTGACGGAGCCCGAGATATGAAGATTTACGTGTCGATGTTGGACACGGGTTTCATGATGTTTTGAGTGTCGATGCTGGACACTCAAGTTCCATGATTTTGATGTGCCGCGAGAGACACACGTTGATTTATATCCTAATACTTTCATGCATATGCTTTTATGATATTTACATTCATGACGTTGTTGTGTCATTGATGGACACGTGGATGAGATCCACATGCATACAGGCATTTATTACATTGTTGGATGATATCCACATGCATACAGGCATTTGTTTATGTTGTTGGCACATATACAGATACGGTCATCCTAGATATCATAGTATTACCTTTATGATATAGTGGACCTAAGAAATTGTTATTTTATTCGATTTCTACCAGATGATATTTTCTACTCACGAGTTGGCAACTCACCCCCGTTGTGCCAAAGTTCGTGCAGGTTGACGGCATAGATCAGTAGCGGCATCGCTGGCACACAGCTGCATTTGGGTGTTTTTCTTTGATAGGTGGTATATGTTGGATCGGACCCCTCTTGTATTTATATTTTCTTTTGTATCTAGTCAACTCCATCAATCAAACTAGTATTTGTATAAGTAATGAGACTTAGCAAGACTTGAGCGATAGGTTATATGTTCGCTTTGTTGGTTTGATGTCTTGCTTTATTCTTTATCTTTTGTGTTGATCTTCGCTGTTGGGCGTCATATATATATATATATATATATATATATATTCTGTCTTTGATGGTTGTGATCCGCCGATTGGCGAAGAGCTAGCTCCCGCTTGGGGATGCCTTTTATATTATCATATGTATGTGGTTTTGGATCAAAATATATAAGAGAGGTGCTGCCCAAATTTTTAAAAGACAAAACATGTTTTTCAAACTAATAAAATCCACTTGCATTTTCATATTCCATTATCTATGTATTTAAGAAAACTTTTGATTTCATTATACCTTTATTTCAAATTGCACCTCTTTTATTTTCTTAAAAAGTTTTAGATTTCTGGGATTCGTCTTACTTGAATAACGTTACGCCTTTAGACATGGCGTGATTTAAGTGCCGGTCATGAGAAAATTTCGGGTCGTGACAAAGTTGGTATCAGAGCGCTAGGTTTAACCTTGGTTTGAGTTTAGGTTTGACTATGTGGAGTCTAGGGCGTAAATATTTCGGAACCTAGGCTTGACCTTAAGGAACTTAGAATTGGACATGGCAGTATTAGACCGGAACTTTCGTTTCATAGGCTGACCCTGATTGATGGAGTAGGTAACTTGAGTAGAGTGACGTACCGTACGTATGTTCCGCGGCATATTTACGATAGGATACTCCACTTAAGAAACCTTAGGATGTACATATTTTGAGATCTGTGATTCTCTTCATTCCCTATGATTATACATCCATTTGAGATCCTTGTTCTATTCGTCTCCATGATCATACTCTCACTGATTCCGTTCCTCCGTATGATCATGTATCCATTTTGGGATCTGTAGATTCCCTTCATTCCTTTGATCTCTTTTCATCGATACATACTTGAGGTTCCTGTCACCATGGTTTGAGCGCAGATTGAGCTGCTGCTGGTGATACGGTCAAGGCGAGCTCGTCATGGACGAGGACTGACCATTGTGTTTTCCGGTGACATGGGAACGTATCGACTTAGTGTTTGTGCTGTGACTTCTTGTTTCAGGAGAGTGTTCGGTTTTGTGCCAGATGATCGGGCCATTGTTAGAGCTGCCCGTTGTGAGAGGACTATTGATGTACATCATACCTCAGAGATTGTGATGTCGTCTACCATGCAGACAGATGACCCAGCTGTTGCTGAGATTGATAGGATGTCGCCTCCATACTTTACGAGCTGAGGTCGCTGGAGCTTTCAGGCAGAGCTGCGACAGATGATAGCTAGTCTACCTTGAGTTGAGAGATGAAGGGTATTCACATGTTGTCTAGGCGAAGTTAAAAAGTTCAAACGAATGTTGGAAGCCCATTTTTCTAAGTTTGAGGTATTCGAAGGAACATGCAAGTAATTCTGTGGACCCTCTTGATGATTGAAACCCTAACTCGACATAATGACCATGGAACCGCTTTTGAGCCTTAGGGTTTGAGGAAGTTCCGTGGTGCCATCAGTGAGGTCTGGGTTTGCCCTTCTATGGCTGGTCCATAGGTACTATGGGATATACTGGATATTATTAAATTATGCTCAAGTGTTGAGCTCTCGAGGAATTATGGGACTTTGATGAATCGATCGAAAATTTTAACGTCGTCCGGACATCATGTGATAGGAGACCAGTAAGTGGATCAGCTTCAGATAGAGGACCTCACCCAGATGCTTTGTGAGTTGATCAAGAACGGACAAGTACAGAGTATTCCTCCGATGGTTGGAACGAGTTCCCGAGGACGTGTTCGGCTAGATATCTTCTACAGAGTGATGATGATACCGAGTTTGTGATTTCGAGTCCGTGTGAGAGACTCCGGATTGACTGTAGCCGAGAACATTTGTAGTACGCAGATAGCATGACGTGACGTCAAACCAGATGATAATAAAAACGAGTGGAACGAGAGGTTCGTGCGAGAGATTAACGAGATGCTTTACTCCCCATTGAGATTAGAGACCTGATATGTATACAGAAGCGTGAGATACGACCAGTTCCCGAGGAAATGCTGTGCTGAGAAAGCAGATGTCAAGAAAGCGAGAAAAGATTATCCAAGAGTACCAACCTCCGTATAGTTCGACATAGGCGAGATTGGAAGAGACCTTGGACAGGTTCCGTCCAGGACACTGCTGCGATGAGATTTGCACCGAGGATCAGTTGTGTCATGAGTATTCAGAGGGCTAGAGGCCGACGCCAGTGACGTGCTGCTTTGCGAGTGGTCATGCTAATTGGCCGAGAGTTGACCAGAGGTGTACTAGAGCGGATCGTTTCCGTTAGTACACCGGACCGAGCCGTTGAGCCAATGGATTGCGAGATTGGTAAATCCACAGAAAAAATGAGGACCCAGGGACGGAGGACACCAGACCGTGAGCAGGAGGCAAGCGGATGTTCTTTCTCTGCCAGTTTTGGGCACACCGACATTTTTCGACATTGTCGGAGGTGTTCCTCAATGTCATTTGTTATGATTTGCATTTGTGATCCGAGTATCATGCTTACATCGCTTGGATTTGAGTTTTGATTATTGAGTTTCATGATATTGATTTCGTGCACCATGGTTGCACCTACTGAGTATTTACATTTTGTGTACAGTTATTGCACTTGATTTATGTTTATGCACCGCTACATCGGTTTTCGATTTATGCATACCTATTGCACTTGATATTGATTTTGAGCCTTGGCTGCACGTGTTTATGATTTCATGGATTTTCATACAGTTGATTTGATTTGTGCATGTAGTACGCACTCGATTTGACTTATGCGCTTTGTATAGCTCACATGTGCTTGCAGTGCATTGATACATGTTTTGTGCTTGCAGTTGCACGCGTTTTTGGATTTTATACACCTTGATACACTCGGTGTTGCTTTTTATACGCATTTGAGTTATTGATGAGTTTTCGTGCACTGGATGCACTGTATTTATATTTCGTGCATTTCTTGCACTGGATTTATATTGTTGTGCATTGGTTGCACTAGATTTATACTCCATACTTTGGTTGCGCCGATTTATGTATTTGAGCATTTGATTCGCCAGACTTATGTTTTCGTGCGCATTGCACTTAACGTTCGTTTTTTATGCGCTTTACTGCACTGGGCATTTATATGGACTGACACGCTTGGATTGGATTTTTTCGCATATTAGGCACTTGATATTGGATTCTGCACGCATTGGATGCACTTGACTTAGATTTTACTCGTGCATGTTGGATGCCCTTGATTTAGATTTTATCCATGCATATTGGATGCGATTTCATTCATACATGTTGGATGCACTTGATTTAGATTTCATTTGTGCATGACGGATGCACTTGATTTGGTTTTTCGCGCATGTTGGGCGCATGATATGAGATGTGATTTTGTGCACACTTGATGCACTCGATAGGATTTCCATTCGTGCATGGTTAGTTGCACCGGATTGAGATTTTCGTGCACTATAGATGTACTTAATATTGTTGTCATGCACATCCGTTGCACTGGACAGATGCTTTCGTGCATGCCTGTTGCACTTAGTTTTGGCTTTTGTGCACATTCGTAGCACTTGTATTTGACTTTGGTTTCCATCCACACCAGACGCACGTGATTGTTGGATATGCCTTTTGAGGCTGATTTTGCTCTTGAGCACCATGTTTTCATGATGGGAACTATGTTACATAGTAGACGAACAGGACTGGTCTGAGGACAGTACCTGAGTACTTTGCATGCATTAACGGTTTAACAAGAGGTTTTCAAAAGGGAGCTATAGTCTCGCTATTTCCTACGTGTCCGTGAGCGACACGAACGTTTACAAAGGAAAACCTTTTAGGATATTTTAAAAGTGAGGAACGTATATTTTAGCAAAAACCTATATGAACATATGTTTATTACTTTACAGATGAGCGTCCGTCACTTACGCCATGAGTTAGGCATCACACGGCGATTTAGAAAAGAGTTTGCATGTGTTTTATTCAGTTTTTGAAATTTTTTCCAAAGATGCGTATTATACACGTATTATAATACCTGACTTGTGTATATTGGATTTCAGTAGTGGATTTCGAGATCTGTATCTCCATTGTAACTCTGATGATATGCGTGACACCTGACGGAGTTCGATTTTGAGTTTCATACTCGTTTTCAGGCACACACGATGCGCTGTGTTATTTCTGTATCTCCCGTGCTTTCGAAGCCCCATTGGTTTGAGTTGATTATTGAAATGTTTTAGCATTTGGGAGTTTAAATTTAAATTCGGGGACCGAATTTATTTAAGGGGGAAAGATTGTAACATTTCAGAAAATATAAAATATTATTTTTAGAATTTTAATATTAAAATAATATATTTCGCGAAAACTGCCTGATTTGTGAAATTGTGGTTTTCGTAAAAAGGTATAAATATATACCAATATTTGTGAAATAATTGGGGATTAAAATGATTTATTCATTTAAAAAGATATTTATTGGATTTGGCATTTTTAAAAATTTATTATATGCAGTTTAAATAAAAACTCGATTAGTGCACTGCTAATCGCGATTAAGCCAAATCCGTGTTTCTACATTTTTCCATGGTTAGTGCACCATGACATATGTTACATGTTGTTTCATTTGCATTTGTGATATTTGGTTTTATTATTGTGAGAAGAAAAGAGAAAGACAAAAAAGTGAATTATTAGAGAGAGAGAGTGTGGGGCATAGCTTAAGTGAGAGTGAGGGTGAGAATAAGAGGAAGAGAGAGAGAGAGGGCAGCCATATCCATTTCCTCCCCCATTATTTTTCATCTCCTCTTCTTCCTCATCTCCCTCCAACTTCACCCCCTAGATTCATCTCAAAATCTTCATCAAAACTCTAAACTCCTTTCATTTGAAATGATCCCCACTTCATCCTCTACACATTGGACCTTTCAAGTTTGGATTTTGGAGACTTGGGACAGCTAGGGTTTTTCTTGAGTTGCCCAAATGAGATATATCTTCTTTCATTTAGTTTAGTTTATGTTTCCTAGTATTCTAGTTTAGTTTAGAATGTGATTTGGTGTGGATTAGTGAACTTGGAATTTTCCAAGTTGAGGTTATGGTTTGAATTGTGTTGTGGTGATGGAAGTGGCTGTTGTAGGACCCTTAGTGCTATTTTTACTATCCAAGACCCGGATTAGAAACCAAGATACGAACTTTAGATTTGTCGATATCGGGTTTGTGTGGATTTAGTGATGGTATTTAGTGATCTGGGATGACCCGAGGCCATTGTAAATTAAGTTCCTATGACCATGAGACGAGCAGGCAACCTAGAAGCATCACCTAAAACTTGAGCACCTATTCTTCTAATCTGGCCGCAGATTAATTAGGTTTGGCCGCAATTTATGGCAATGTTGTGGTGAAAATGTGTGATTTTTGGTCTGTGACATTGTTATCTGATATCTAGAGCAACACCATATGCAAAATTGGCTAATTTTACCTGATGGAAAATCTGGGATAGATTTCTCATGTTGCTGAATTTATGTTTTCCGATTCTGAAAACTTGGATTTTGTATTTGATTTGAATTCCGTCGTGTGGCATTTTAATGTCTACGACGAGGGTTATTTGGTTGTGTTTTACATGCGAGGCTATAGGTTTTAACCTATGAGTGAACCGTGTGCCGTATTGGTTTTCCAGACTTGATTTTAATGGTATTGCGACTGTGTATGTATTGTAAGTACCTTCGCGTGGATTCCGAGATGACGAAGCACATCGACTACGGCTGAACGAGGAGTTCCACAGGTGAGTAGATCTATATCTACGGGGGAAGTCGGGTGGATGGCGTATAGCACCCCCGCAAATTATAAATGGAAACTGATCTATTGGATACAATCGTAGAAACCTAGATTAGAAAACTATGGATATGGTTAAAAAGATAGTTAGAGATGATATAAATGATTGAATATATGTATTGAGATATGAGATGATAGCTATAAGGATATGAAAAGAGAATGTGAATCACGACTTATAGATATGTAGCTGCACTAGAATAAGTATGAGTTTTAGAGTAGCATGACATTAGATGTATAAGATAGAACGTATACATGTAAGATGACTTGCTGCGAGATATTAATGTGATGAAAGATGAATACGATGTGATGTGATGACTTGATTGATATGTCGGTATACGGATGCGAGTCGGTATGAGATGATTAATACCTTTGCCGGTCCCCTAATATGAGATTGTTATGGATGTGACCCGAGGATATAGGTATATAGTTATATATATATAAATATGGTGAATCATGAGTGATATGACATACGAGACGTTTAATCCGTACCCTTATTGTCGTATAGGTTGATAGGATCCCTAATGGTTTAATGCCGCCATACGATGATTTTCCGTACGTGATGAGATTGACTTGATGATTGACCCATACCCTTGACTAGAGGATGCCGTACGATGTATTATACCCTACGTGATGTTGTGAGGCTGGATGCCGATTGATAGATTCACCGACTCGGACATATTATAGATACGTATACCATTAACATTGAGCTAACGATTTACTTATGCTACTCTCATGTCATTCTCATTGCATCATATATACCTGCGCTAGTACACCTACACTCTTATCGATGATGCGTATGTTACACTTACACCGATTGGCCGGCTCACACACTTTATTATCGATAATTGCTATATCACTCACACAGTAGAATTGCTACATCATGCTATTATATTTCTATACTGACATTATTATGTTATGTCGCATGATATACTGATATGTTTACATCGCTGTTCTATGTTGCATGATATACTGATATGCTTACATTCCTGTTATATGTCGCATACATCATGCTTTATGATTATACACATTGAGATATGTTGTTTTCATGAGATTTCTGGATTTGAGATCCGTGGTGATTTCGAAAGGAAGTGTGTACTGTTATAAAAACCCTGTTTCTCTTGATATGATATTTCAGTGCGTCCACCACGTGTTTTCTCGGTTCTGAGATTTGCATGTGAAACCCGATCCGAGGAGCGGTAGGCATCGTCTGCCGGTACATGGTGGACACGGTGAGGTACCCCAGGGCATGAAGACCAGTATTGTTATACGGTGGGCCTGGCAGGGAAGCACTAACTACCGGTGATAGTATTTGGGTTCGGCAGTTATCCGGAGGATACCGACCGAAGTCAAGAGATGGATATGGGCCGACCCGTTCTGTCGGAACCCGAGGGCCGATCCCGCAGGCCGATCCGGACTGACGGAGCCCGAGATATTAGGATTTATGTGTCGATGTTAGACACGGGTATCATGATGTTTTGATTGTCGATGCTGGACACTCAGGTTCCATGATTTTGATGTGTCGCGAGGGACACACGTTGATTTATATCCTCATACTTTCATGCATATACTTATATGATATTTACATGCATGACGTTGTTGTGTCATTGATGGACACGTGGATGAGATCCACATGCATACAGGCATTGATTACATTATTGGATGATATCCATATGCTGATATACATTTATTTATGTTGTTGGCACATATACAGATACGGTCACCCTAGATATCATAGTATTACCTTTATGATATAGTGGACCTAGAAAATCGCTATTTTATTCGATTTCTACCAGATGATGTTTTCTACTCACGAGTTGGCAACTCACCCCTGTTGTGCCACAGTTCTTTCAGGTTGACCGCATGGATCAGTAGCGGCATCGCTGGCACACAGCTGCATTCGGGTGTTTTGCTTTGGTAGGTAGTACATGTTGGATCGTACCCCTCTTGTATTTATATTTCCTGTTGTATCTAGTCAACTCTATCAATCAAACTTGTAATTGTATAAGTAATGAGACTTAGCAAGACTCGTAGTTGCGAAACATTAGCGATGGGTTATATGTTCTCTTTGTGGGTTTGATATCTTGCTTTATTTTTTTTATCTTTTTTGTTGATCTTTGCTGTTGGGCATCGTATATATATATATATATATATATATTCAGTCTTGCGTGGTTGTGATTCGCCGATTGGAGAAGAGCTAGCTCCCGCTTGGGGATGCCTTTTATATTATCATATGTATGTGGTTTTGGATCAAAATATACAAGGGAGTTGCTGCCCAAATTTTTAAAAGAAGAAACATGTTTTTCCAAGTAATAAAATCCACTTGCATTTTCATATTCCATTATCTATATATTTAAGAAAACTTTTGATTTCATTATACCTTTATTTCGAACTGCACCTCTTTTATTTTCAAAATGGTTTAGATTTCTGGGCTTCGGCATACTTGAATTATGTTACGATTTTAGACGTGGCGTGATTTAAGTGGTCACGAGCTAATTTTGGGTCTTGACAGTTTTTTTCAAGGATGCGTACAATACACGTATTATAGTATTTGACAAGTGCATATTAAATTTCAATAGTGGATTTCGAGATCTGTATCTCCATTGTAACTCTGATGATATGCGTGCAAATCCGATAATTTGCGTAACGCTTAACGGAGTTCGATTTTTGAGTTTCGTACCCATTTTCGTGCGCAGTTGATGCGCTGTGGTGTTTATGTATCTTCCGTGATTTCGGAGCCCCGTGATTTGAGGTGATTATTCAAATGTTTTATTATTTAGGGGTTTAAATTTAAATTCGGAGACCGAATTTCTTTAAGGGGGGATGATTGTAACATTTCAGAAAATATAAAATATTATTTTTGGAATTTAATATTGAAATAATATATTTCGCGAAAACTACCCGATTTGCGAAATTTGGGTTTTCGTAAAATGGTATAAATATATACCAATAATTGTGAAATAATTGGGGATTTAAAATGATTTATTCATTTAAAGATATATTTATTAGATTGGGCATTTTTTAATTAATTATATGCATTTTAACTAAAAACCCGATTAGTGCACTACTAATCGCGATCAAGCCAAATCCGTGTTTCTACAGTTTTCCATGGCTAGTGAACCATAACTTGTTACATGTTGTTTCATTTGTGTGGTTTTATGGGAATTATGTGGTTTGGGTTTAAAAAGAAAAGAAAAATAGAAAGGGTATTGTTGATAGGGTGAGAATAAGAGAGAGTGAGGGTAAGGAAAAGAGTTAGAATAAGAGAGAGAAAGAGAGAGCGGCCACTATTATTCACCCCCATTATTTCCTTCATCTTCTTCCTCAAGTCATCTCCCTCCACCTCCATCCCCAAATATCATCTCCAAATCTCTATAAAAAACCTACACCCTCTTCATTAAAATTGATCCCCACCTCATCCTCAACACAATTGACTAATCAAAGTTGGATTTTAGAGACTTTGGACAAGCTACGGTTTGTCTTGAGTTGCCCAAGTGAGGTATATCTTGTCCTATTTGGTTTAGTTTTTAGTTTCATAGCATCCTATAGTAGTTTAGAGTTAAATCGATTTAGATTGTGATGTTTGGAAATTCCAAGAGAAGGGTTAGAGTTGGAGTTGTGTTGTGGTGATGTGTAGTGGCTGTTACAGGACCTTAGAGTTAGAATTCCGGTTAAACTAGAGACTTGAAACCCAACACTTGAACTTAGAAGTTTTTCAATATCGGGTTTTGACAGTTTGCGAGTTTTATATGATATCTGCTAATCACCCGAGAGCACCACTAAGTAAGTTCCCTTCACAGTAAGACGTGAAGGCCACATAGAAGCAACCCTAGAAACCTGAGCCCCTAATGAGAATTTCTGGCCGCATATTTAATGGGTTTGGCCGCAAATTGCGGCCAAGTTGTGGTGGTTGCGTGTGAATTTTGGACCCTAGCTTCCTTATCTGATATCTAGAGCAACCCAATATGCAAAATGTTCTAGTTTGGCCTAGAGTGAAATCTGGGAGTGGTTTTCCTAGGTTGCTGTTTTCGTGTTTTGCGATTCTGAATTCTTGGGTTTAGTATTTGATATTGTGTTTGGTCGTTGGATATTTTTACGTCAACGACGAGGGTTGTTTGGTTGTTTTTGCATGTGTAGGCTATAGGTTCTAACCTATGAGCGCACCTTGTGTTGTATTGGTTTTCCGGACTTGATGTTAATAGCGATTGCGATTGTGTATTATTGTAAGTACCTTCGCATGGATTCCGAGACGATGGAGCATGGCGTCATCGACTTCGGCAAACAAGGATCAAGGTGAGTAGATCTATATCTACGGGCGAAGTCGGATGGATGGCGTATAACACCCTCTCAAGTTTTTGATGGAAACAATTATATAGAATATGGTTAAGGAAACCTAGATCAGGAAACTATGGATAGGGCTAAAAAGATAATTAGAGATGATGTGAATGATTGAATATATATATCGAGATATGAGATGAAAACTATCGGGACATGAATCTTTGAAATAATATGATCGAAATGATGTCTCGAATGGGTATATATGGATATGAAAAGTGAACGTGAACCACAATATATAGATAGGTAGTGCACGAGAATAAGTAGGAGTTTTAGAGTAGCATGAAACTAGATTAATAAGGTAGAATGTGTAAAATTGACTTGATTGATATGTCGGTATACGGATGTGAGTCGACGAGAGATGATTCATACCTTTGCCGGTCCCCTGATATGAGATTGTTATGGATGCGACCTGGGTTATAGGTATATAGATATATATAATGTTGTGAATCATGAGTGATATGCCGTATGATACGTTAGGTCCGTACCCTCACTGTCATATAGGTTGAAAGGATCCCTAATGGTTTAATGCCGCCGTACGATAATTTACCGTACATGATGAGTTTATGATGATTGATCCATACCGTTGACTAGAGGATGTCGTCCGATGGATTATACCGTACATGATGTTGTGAGGCTGGATGCAGATTAATAAATTCACTAACTCGGTCATGATAGATACGTATACCTTATAGCATTTAGCTGACGATTTACTTATGCTACGTTCATGTCATTCTCATTGCATTCCATATACCTATGCTAGTACACCTACACCATTATTGATGATGCGTATGTTACACTTACACAGATTGGCCAGCTCACATACTTCATCATATACAATTACTATGTCACTTACACAGTAGAATTGCTACATCGTGCTATATTATTGCCATTCTCACATCACTGTTCCACGTTGGATGATATACTGATATGCTTACATTCGGTTATATGTCACATACATCATATTTTACGATTATACGCATTGAGATATGCCATTTTCATGAGATATCTGGATTTGAGAACCGTGGTTATTTTAAAGGAAAGTATATACTGTTTTAAAAACCCGATTTCTCTTGATATGATATTTCAGTATGTCCACCATGTGTTTTCTCGGTTCTGAGATTGGCATGTGAAACCCGATTCAAGGAGTGGAAAGCACCGTCTGCGGGTACATGGTGGACCCGATATGGTTCCCCAGGGTGAGAGATGATTTTCGTGGTGTAGACGATAAGCCTGGCAGAGGGAGTAGTACCTACCGGTGATAGAATTTTGACTCGGCGGTTATCCGGAGGATACCGACCGGAGTAGTGAGATGGATATAAGGGCCGACCAGAGTGTGCGGCGCCTGAGGGCCGATCTGAGGATGCGGCGCCTGAGATATTTAAGGATTTACGTGTCGATGTTGGACACGGTTTTCATGATGTTTCAAGTGTCGATGCTAGACTGTCACGACCCAAAATTTGGCACGTGACGGCCCTTAAACTACGTAACGTCTACAGGCGTAACGCAATTTAAGTAAGCCGAAAACCCAGCACTCTAAACCATCAAAAGTAGTAAGTGATAAGAAAAGTGTTAAAAACTTTTGGAATCTCAAAAAAAAATTCTTTAAAGTCCAAATTTTACTTTCTTTAAAATTTGGCAGCACCTCCTTTGTAAAAACTAGCCCCAAAAAGAGTACAACATAAAATATAAGTAAAGCATCCCCAAACCGGAGCAAACCACGCCCAAAGGCGGGAACAACCACCAAAAGCAGATATACGATGCCGTAGCGAAGAAAATGGACAATATAGGATGAAAACAACATAAAGGATAAAACTGCATAAAACGCCGGCTCACACGAGCATGACACCCAAGTCACAAAATAATATACAATATCGTCCTCACATCTCGTCTCTATGTCAATACATGAAGTAGTAGATGGAGAGTCCTAGATACAACAAGATATACAATGAGTTACATTGGATAACCGCAAAACCCACCTATAGCAAAACTGCACACAGTCAGCCGTAGCGGTATCCAGTACAAAAGATGATACGATAAGAAGAAGCCCTGCCGTGACTGCTCTGAGAGACAACCTGCAAAACACTGTGGCACAACGGAGGTGAGTTGCCAACACGTGAATAGTAAATAACATATGCAGGTAATCGCAAGTATGCACGTACTGCAATAATCTATCAGATGCAAGCTGATAGTATAACATGGCAATATATGTATGCAACAGTCATGAAAGGTACTCTATCAGGTACTACTAATATGTGAAGCAATGCATATCAAATAAATGCTGACTATGGGATAAAACAAGTCATCCTCATGGAATACTCATCGTGGAAGGACCAGTGTCCATCAAGACAATCCAAATCGCAAATTCCTCTGACGCCGTCACCACGACTGGCCATCATATCCTGTAAGTCTCATGGAACCTTAGTGTCCAACATCGACACCAGAAAACATCATGAAAACTAATTTTCAGCAACGACACTTAAATACTCATCTCTCAGGTGTAGGGTTCCTAGGCACTCTAACAAGGGTCTATAAGGCATCAACCATGCCCGATTTAAATTTTAGACGTGCCGAACAACCCAAAGCTAGGATCTTTGCTAGATAATTAGGGTTTCACATGCAAGTAAAATTTTTACAACTAAGAGAGAGGGATTGCAACCTTTGCAGTCCGCTCTTTCGCTTCATAAGCTCCGAGTAGAAGTCCCTTCGCCGCGATCCATGATCTCTCAAGAGAGGCTTCACAACTCGAACGATCCATGCTTACTTGAAGTCTTCCTTTTCAAAGATGATCTACCTTGAAGTTCCTTTAACTCAAGCTCTTTCTTACTAATAAGGTGAACACCCTAATCTAATTGGCTAAATTAGATGAGGATGATGAACTAGGATTTATGCTCTCTTTTATTATCAAATTCTCACTCTAATTCATCACAAATCTCAAAGCTAGAAAGCTATGCAAGGATGAATAAGAAGAAGATGAATGAATAATCATTTTTGTGATGAATAATGAAAAAGATTATATTATTACTGATTTGATGAATTTCTTGGTTAGGATGTAAAAGGAAGTATCGAATCAATTGTTTCCCGATAACGGTTTCATTTGATCGATAACAGTATCTTGTATCAGTATTTAGAAAATTGTATAAAGAAATCACAACCAAAGAATTATATTTGACCGCAATCAATTACGGTGTCAGTTGTAGATCGTAAGCGAGTGCGGATCGTCCACAGGGATTGTGCGATTCGTTTCTATATTTTCTTTGTTTGAATTGAAAAGTTAATCGAAAAGAAAAGAAAGCATGATTCAAGATTTTATCGATTGTTTCAAGTGTCACTATTCTATTCAAGAATCAAGAAAATGATAAACAATCAAGAATCGGGTTTCGATGATATTTCCAACCAAATGTCAAGAATCTAAATGAGGCTCGTAAGAATCGATCGGATCTATAGACGTGATGTAATCTCAAGATATCGTGTTCTTGTCCTTCGAAGAATTGATACTAGATCGATGATGATCGATGAGAGTTAGGGCTTTCTCGTGAAACTAGGGTTTCATCATTTAACCTTTGTTCTTTCGTCGATATCATTCACATTCTAGCCTCTAGCAATTTCAAGAAATGATCGTAACTCCCTAGTTTCGAGCGATATCAATCAAGAAAGCATCACAACAAAATTGGGTCGTCGATTCTTGAACTTGCTAGGGTTTACAAAACTCGTAGGAATCAAGAATCGTTTTCAGATATATTACATCATCATTCTATTGATCATCTCGACTCCTCGACGAGCGGAGTTTATTCACACATTATCACACAGAAAGCATTCAAGAATTGAAAAGATATAATGATGCAAGAATTTAAAGAAAACAAGATAAAAGAATATCACCTTTTATTTATATCAACAATTTGATTACAGTCGCTCAAGAACTATAAGAGGAAGAACTAAATTGTCGATCTGGCGTCGCTTTTCTCCGTGAGTCGTGGATCGTCTTGGACCACTTGCTCTGTTGAAGATCGGTTCCGCTCATAAAAGGTTGACGGGCTTCTTGCTTGATTTGGTACTCGGAATCTTGGCTTTTGATTGGAATTAGGGTTAGGGTTTCACACAAGCCTTCTCACTAGACTTGTGGAAGAAGATGAAGAATGAGGTGAATGAATCTAGATTGGCTACTAAAATGAACTAATGGAGGGATCTATCCATCCTCCTTACAAGTGAGCCTAGGGTCTTATTTATAGATCTCCCAAAGCTTAGGTCTAGATTTGAAATTACAATTCCCTCCAAAAGTTTGTTGAGGCTTCTAGAAGATAGTTTGTTAGGAGCTAGCTTAGGCTTTAAGCTAGGATTAATTAAGCATTAGAAACCCTAGTTTGCTAATCTGGTAGAAGTCTCTGGAGTCTTCTGGAACTTGAAGTATATGAGATGAATGTGGGCCCTGAATGAAGAATTTTGATGCAAAGATTAGGTGGTGACGTCGACAAACCACCGCGGAACCGCGGCAATAGGCGGCTTAGGCCGCGGTTCCGCGGCCATTTGGGCTCCTTGGGGCTGCATCTTTCTTGTGTTGCTCTGGACCTCTTTTGGGGTATGTATTTGATATGTTGATTCTCTGAATGCTTCTTAGAACAATACCAGATTCCAAATCCTTGAGTTGGCGTATCTTTTAGCGGTGTAAGTTTGAGCAAGCTTCTGATTTTCCTGCACGGACTTTGAAACACGGGTTGCGATATATAGAAATGATGCCATGTTATGAAATGCAGTCAATTTCCCTAGAAATGCCGGTTTTAAGGTCTAACACATGTAATCTGATATTTTACGACAGTTTTGCTAATATGTGCTATATGAATGCCGAACACTTCTATATGAATGCAGATGATGAGGAAATTGCCGGTTAGAAGATGCATTATTTTCGACTAATCAAATTCCCCCAAACTTAATTTCGATCGTCTCGAGCGAACTGTTTTATTAAAAAGAGATGGAGAAAATAAAGAAAGAGAAAAACTAACTAGCACACTTTCGTAGGCAACACGATTGCACTGAGCACGTGCAACATGCCTTTAAACCTCTAGGTGTCCCTAGTAGGAGGAGTGTTGTCTCCTGAGGGTTTTCAGCGGATTGCACCCACAAAATTCTAATAATAAAAGGAAGATCATGAATATTACATTTAAAGACAAGAATTGTAAAAGAAAAGCCTTGAAAATTAGGGTTTCCAACTAAGCTAGCTTTTCGGTTGTCATGAGCCCTATCTTAATGGTCATGAAAAAATGTCAGAAATCACGTCCTCCCTCAATAAAACATCGTCTTATTCTTCATTCCTATCTTTCTTCCAAACATCGATCATATAACCCTGCGTGTGTGTAAAGACATTCCTACACCCAGAGAATTCAATTCAAGCTATCATACTCTTGCCCATCAGCCTCAGTACTTTTTAATTAATGAATATTTAGATGAGATTGCTCACACACTTTCATGCGACCGTTAATATTTCTTGAGGTACTAACCGACCGATTACTCCTCTTCTTGCTTACTTGGTGTATTTTCCTCGTCTTGCACCACCTTAGGCATAGCAGTGACTCCCAGACCAGTTGGTCTTAGGGCACTAGGTGAAGAAGCACCATCGCTATACATTTTTATTGCCCTCGGTGATAACAAAACCAGTGTCCATTTTTCTCACCACATTATATTTTTTTATTCACTTTTCTTTTTCTTTTTATTTCCTTCATACATCGGCTTTAAGATAAGAGCATTTCAAGGTATCCTCTACTATCCCAGGCTTCAAGACGTGTGTAAGTGCGAATAGCAGGGTAGCAACGCTCAAAATGTTTGGCTTCCCTGAATAGAAACTATTTTTCAGACTTATTTTTATCCTCAGATTAGTGACGTCTTTCATCTTACTAACCCTTGGGACAACGGCTCATAATTACTTATTACTAGTTCGTATAAGAATACTTCTAATTTTCTTGGTTTTCTTAAATTTTTCTAATCTCATGGATGTAATTTTTCACTATCTAAACTTTTATTATCTTATTTATGTACAAAAATATTTTTTTAATTTTTTGAAAATTTTTATATTTTTATGGTTTTTTTTTTAAAAGAAATGTTTTGTGCTTATGCAGATGATATGCAAATGATGCAAAAATAAGCACAAACCTCCCCCAAACTTGATTTCAACAGTGTCCTCACTGTTGCCAATCGCTATACCTACAAAAACTGTAAGCCTGGGGGGAATTATTAGTGGGGGCAAAATATATAAGTGAAGAACTTCCCCCAAACTTATTCTTTTCACTCACCTTCATTCAAAAGATGATGCAGTGATATACAGGATATGAAGGTGAGACGGAGGAATTTTAATCCAAATAAACTGGCTCTTGTAAGAACAAGAGCTCCTCCGTGGGGTCAGTGGAAAAATACGGCTTTAGTCTATGTCCATTTACTTTGAAAAATGTACCGTTTTTAACATATTCTACTTCTACTGCCCCGTGCGGGTATACAAACCGCACAATAAAAGGTCCCTTCCACCGAGATCGAAGCTTACCCGCGTGAAGGTGTAATCGTGAATCGTAAAGAAGGACTTGTTGACCAGGTGAAAATATTTTCCTGAAAATGTTTTTATCGTGAAAAACCTTAGTCCTATTCTTTATAATTACAGCGTTATCATAAGCTTCATCGCGGAGTTCGCTTAGCTCATTAAGTTGCAGCTTCCGAAAGTTGCAGGCTTCTTTTAGATCAAAGTTTATTTCCTTAATAGCCCACAATGCTTTATGCTCTATCTCGACGGGTAAATGTCATGCCTTCCCGAACACTATCCTATATGGAGACATCCCTAGGTCGGTTTTATATGCAGTTCTGAATGCCCAAAGAGCATCCGTCAATTTGGTCGACCAGTCTTTTCTATTCTTAGCAACAGTCTTCTCCAGGATAAGTTTGATTTGTCTGTTCGAAATTTCAGCCTGCCCGCTCGTTTGGGGATGATATGGTGTAGAAAGTCGGTGGTTGATTGTGTATTTCCGCATCAGAGTCTCGAAAGACCTGTTGCAGAAATGTGTCCCATTATCGCTAATAATAGCGCGTGGGTGTCTAAATCGTGAAAAGATATTCTCTTTCAAGAACTTAATGACAACTTTCCTGTCATTAGTGCGACATGGAATGGCTTCAACCCACTTTGAGACATAATCAACCGCCAGCAGTATGTACAAATTCCCAAAGGAGTTGGGAAAATGACCCATAAAATCAATGTTCCAAACATCGAATATTTCAACAACCAGAATGGGTTGCTGAGGCATTTCATTCCTCTGGGAGATTCTACCCGTGTACTGACACTGTGTACAGGTTTTGCAATACTCAAATGCGTCCTTGAATAAGGTCGGCTAATAACATCCACATTGCAAAACCTTTTCCGCCGTCTTTTTAGGACCGAAGTGACCCCCACAGGCCTGATCATGACAAAAAGAGAGAACACTCTTGAACTCTTCTTTCGGGACACATCGACGAATGATCTGATCAGGACAATATTTAAACAAATATGGATCATCCCAGTAAAAGTGTTTTAGTTGGGATAGAAAACGGTATTTGTCCTGATTTGACCAATCGCTAGGTATAAGTCCCGTGACAAGATAGTTCACAATATCCCTGAACCATGGTTCATTGGATATGCTCAAGAGTTGTTCGTCAGGAAACGAATCATTGATCGGCAGGGTCACAGGGGAAGAAATGATGCGTGAAAGATGGTCGGCTACAACGTTTTCACATTCTTTCTTATCCTTGATAACAAGATCAAATTCTTGTAACAGAAGGATCCAACGTATTAGTCGACCTTTTGCGTCTTTCTTCGCCAAAAGATGTTTTAGGGCGGAATGGTCAGTGTACACAACTATAGGAGAGCCAATTAAGTAAGGCCTGAATTTTTCTAATGCAAATACAACCGCTAAAAGTTCTTTCTCGGTGGTTGTATAGTTGATTTGTGCATCGTTCAGGGTCTTACTTGCATAGTAGATCACGTATGGCATCTTTTCAATATGCTGTCCTAAGACTGCACCTACTGCAAAGTCGGATGCGTCACACATTAGCTCAAAGGGGTAGTCCCAATTTAGAGACGATAGAACGGGGGCTGAAGTGAGTGGGTGTTTAAGCGAGTCGAAAGCTGTCTCATAGTCTGAGTCAAAGTGGAAGGTCGTATCCTTGGCCAGGAGAAGAGTTAAAGGTCTAGCAATTTTGCTAAAGTCCTTAATAAATCTCCTATAAAAGCCCGCGTGGCCAAGGAAAGATCGAATATCCTTGACGCTTTTGGGATGAGGGAGGTTTTGAATGACATCTATCTTAGCTCTGTCAACCTCAATGCCTTTCTGTGAAATAACATGTCCAAGTACAATTCCTTCTTGGACCATGAAATGACATTTTTCCCAGTTCAAAGTTAAGTTCTTCTCTTTGCAACGAGTACGAACTGCATCAAGATTCGATAGGCAATCAGAAAAAGAGTCTCCAAAAATCGAGAAATCGTCGATAAAGATCTCCAGAAAATTCTCTACCATATCAGAGAATATCCCCATCATACACCGCTGAAAGGTAGCGGGAGCATTGCATAACCCAAAGGGCATGTGACTGTAAGCAAAGGTACCAAAAGGACAAGTAAAAGTGGTTTTATCTTGATCCTTTTTGGCGAAGGGGACCTGATTATAGCCTGAGTATCCGTCCATAAAAAAATAATACTCTCGTCCCGCTAAGCGTTCCAGCATCTGATCAATGAATGGTAGAGGAAAGTGGTCTTTCCTCGTGGCAGCATTGAGTTTTCTATAATCAATACATACACGGCACCCAGTTTGGGCGCGTGTCTGAATCAACTCATTTGCCTCATTGGTTATAACAGTGATGCCGGATTTCTTAGGGACGACATGTATAGGACTCACCCATTGGCTATCGGAGATGGGGTATATAATACCATTATCTAGGCATTTGACGATCTCTTTCATCACCGCTTCCTTCATGACGGGATTCAACCGTCTCTGTGGTTCTCGGGTTGGTCTGACATCATCCATCACATGTATATGATGTTCAACAATCAAGGGACTAATCCCTTTGATGTCCGCCATGGTCAAACCAAATGCCTCGTTGTTAGATATCAATACCGATAAAAGTGCATTCTCTTGCTCTGATGCTAGAGAAGCGGATATGATAACCGGTAAAGACTCATTCTTACCCAGATATGCATATTTAAGGTGAGAAGGTAAAATTTTGAGATCTAAAGTAGGTGGAGAAATAATAGAAGGTGTGATCATCGAATGATTTTTGGAGTTACGAAGAAGCTCAGAGCCTGTGAAAGATACAGACTCGGGTGGAGTAAAGTCAGGAGTGCAGGACTCAAGTGTAGGAAAAGTGTCCTCACTAAGATCATGTGTAAGATCAAGCAGAGATGTGGTAATGTCGTCGAGATCTAGAAAGCAAAGATCCTCAGCTCCACAACTATCGGGAGAGATCTCGTGGACAGAGCACACATCTAGAATATGAGCAGAGGGTTCTGATGGCTGACTTCCAACTTTGTTGATATTTAGCTCAATGGTCATATTTCCAAATGATAAGTTCATTGAACCATTTCTACAGTTTATAACAGCGTTGGAAGTGGCAAGGAAAGGACGACCCAGAATCACCGGAATTTGGCCCCGGGGATTTGCTACAGGCTGTGTATCGAGTACAATGAAGTCTATAGGGAAAACAAATTCCCCGACCTTTATCAACACATCCTCTAGTTCACCCCTTGGTTTGGTGATTGAACGGTCTGCCATTTGGAGAGTGCAGTGAGCAGGTTTCAACTCTCCAATCCCAAATTGCTCATATACAGAATATGGAAGTAGGTTAACACTTGCGCCAAGGTCTAAAAGAGCACGATTTATATTTTTACCCCCAATAGAAATCGATATCGTAGGACATCTTGGGTCCTTACGTTTCTTTGGTAGCTGTGGGATAAAAGCAGTGCTGATATTATTAGACATGAAGACCTTCTTCGGCACTTGAGTCTTCCTCTTCCTAGTGCACAAGTCCTTAAGAATTTTCGCATAAGCGGGAACTTGCTGAATCGCATCTAGGAGAGGGATATTGATGTTAACCTGTTTGAACATTTCCATAATTTTCTCCATATGTGGACTCGTTCTGTTAGCCCTTAACCGATTCGGGTAAGGTGCTTTCGCAATGAGCGTCGGGTCCATCATAGGAGAAGGAAGAGGGGGTAGACGAGATCCCAAAAGAGCTGTGGGGACCGTCTGTAGAGAACTAGAAAGGCTATACTGAGGTGTCGAGCCTAGTGGGAAATGGAGAATAGGCTCGCGAGAAGGTGGTGGGGTAGAAGAACAAGGATCAGAAGGAGAAGTGTGTGTGCGCGGAAAGGTCTCAGCCGGGGTGTTGATTTGATTTCCAATATCATCAATTCCTTCCCCGACATGATTGTTCAGCACTCTTCCTGATCTCAACGTTATGACGGCATTTACATTGTAATGCCCAGGATTATGTAGGGGTTGAGAGGGAAGTTTCCCTTTTTCTCTCGCACTCATTTCGGCTTTAAGTCGTGCGATTTCAGCTTCTATCGTTCTGATACTCTCAGCTTGGGACGCTGAGTTTTTCTTTATCTCACCGACGGAAGATCTAACCTCAGCCACCTCTATGAAATATGATAAAAGTGATTTCATGGTTTGAGTGAATTGAGAGAATTTGTCAGAACAGGTCATAGGATTAGACTGTGCAGGAGTGTTGACCTGATTTTGGAAGTTTTGTGATTGGTAGGGGTGCTGAGTGAGTTGAAGGGGTTGCTGTTGTGGTGGAGGAAGAGCCCTTTGAAATTGATTCGTGTTTGGAACCGTGTTTTGAGATTGGTTCTGGTTCCAAGCGAAATTCGGGTGATTCCTCCAACCCTGATTGTATGTGGAGGAATATGGATCATTTTGAGGTCTTTGAATTGCGGCATTAGAATGCTCGTGACCTTGAAACGCAGAGTTTAATGGACATTCTTCCGTTAAATGAGACGGATCAGAACAGCACCCACAAACAGTTTTGGGGAGCGACATTGTGTTTAGGGAGGCTGCTGCAAATTTGTGTTCCATAGCGTCGAGCTTCTTTTGCATTGCTTCCATCTCAGCTCGAACACCTATGGACACATCTATTTTGTGTACGCCACCCCTATTCAATGGTTGGGTTCCACTCTCCCACTGTAGTGATTTTTCAGCGAACTCTTCTAAATACTTCCATGCTTCCCCATCATCCTTAGTCATAAAAGTACCTTGACACATGTTTTCAAGGCTCTGTTTAGTGTTTGGGTTAATGCCCTCATAAATGATTCGGCAAAGCTCCCATCTCGGGATGCCGTGATGAGGACACTGAACCAATATATCCTTGAAACGTTCAAAGAATTTAGTGAATGGTTCAATAGGGAGCTGGGCAAATTGATTCAGTTCGCTACGGATTCGAGCTGTCTTTTGTATTGGGTAAAATTTCTTAAGGAATGCAGCGACAAATTCTTCCCACTTCGTAATAGAGTGTGCGGTAGTGTTATATAGCCACTTCTCAGCTATATCGCACAAAGTAAATGGAAGAAGTCATAGACGCATAGCATCCACTGAAAGTTGTGACGTACCCATCATTGCGCATACGTTTTCAAATTTGGTAATGAAAACGTAGGCGTCCTCAGTCTCGAGTCCGTGGAATTTGGATAAAAGATTGATATACTGGGGCTTAATCTCAAAGTTATCCCCGTTGGCTGGTGGTGTGGATAAGCAGGTCGAAAGAGGACCTCGAATAGGGTAGCACCTCTCCTGGAGAGAGATGCGGGGTGGATTCTGCGCACCAACGGACGGCGGCAGATTAGGGTTAATGAAGTTCGATAGATTCAGATCCATCGGTGTGGGTGTGGTAGTGGGTAAAGGAAAGGTAAATGGAGAAATATCGACTTCGGAGTCGATAAAGGGTACGCGGACTAAATGGGCACTAGAATCCCGTGTCCAGCCTATCTTACACTAAAAAGGGTTAGTACAAGTGGCAGCGTTGACTTATAATTATGGGTATGAATGAATGCGGTGTTTGCTTTGAAAAAGGGACGGATTTTTGAAAAAATGATGCGACACAACAAATGCAACAACAAAAACCCTAGAATCTAGTGGTCACCTAGGTCCGGCTCTAGACCGCTCCTAACTGCCAAAAGACAAGTCGCAGGATAGAATCCTCCACTGCCTCTTTGTCCCCCTGTGGCCAGGTAAGTGCCAGGTAAGTGGGAAGGTACTCCACTACGTAAGTAGTGGGCCTAATTAATAACCACTAGCCTTCAACACACTTGCCTAGGCACCACAAGAAAACGCGGATAAGCAATGAATTACCCACAGCCTTCTTCTGTCCTAAGTGAGCGGGACGGTCCTTAGAGTCATCTCTAGATATTTTTTAGTTAATATGGGTCAATGCGGATGCAAGTTTTGCGATTTTTGGGGCCTAGGAAGGGTAATGAAATCCCTACCTAATTTGGATTTGGCCGTGCCCCTTAATATCCGTATTTAGAATGCAAACAACCAAGAAACAAAATCACGCACAAATTTAATTTTTGCAATTTTTGAGCTGCGATTATTTGCAAAGAATCCTGCAGAAAATTATTAGTTGGAGCTAAAAAGAGGAGAGAGGAGAAGGTAAGAAAGTACCTGAGATAAAAATTTTACAGAGATCACCCAAGATAGCCGCGGTTCCGCCGCATATGGGTACTTAGACCGCGGAATCGCGGTGCAATGGTGAGATCACTACACTAAATTTCACCAGGAAGCTTCTGTTGACTCCCTCTGCTCTCTGGTATATTCCAAATTTTTTTCCCAATTTCCAGCAATCTCCAGATCTCCTTGCAATGAACCACAACAAATCGTTTAGGGTTTGCACGAATTTTGATCTCAAAAATCACAATGGAAAAAATCTTTCAATTCAAACTTTAATATAAAACGAATTAGCGCGCGATCCCTGGCAATGGCGCCATTTGATTTGATGAATTTCTTGGTTAGGATGTAAAAGGAAGTATTGAATCAATTGTTTCCCGATAACGGTTTCATTTGATCGATAACAGTATCTTGTATCAGTATTTAGAAAATTGTATAAAGAAATCACAACCAAAGAATTATATTTGACCGCAATCAATTACGGTGTCAGTTGTAGGTCGTAAGCGAGTGCGGATCGTCCACAGGGATTGTGCGATTCGTTTCTATATTTGCTTTGTTTGAATTGAAAAGTTAATCGAAAAGAAAAGAAAGCAAGATTCAAGATTTTATCGATTGTTTCAAGTGTCACTATTCTATTCAAGAATCAAGAAAATGATAAACAATCAAGAATCGGGTTTCGATGATATTTCCAACCAAATGTCAAGAATCTAAATGAGGCTCGTAGGAATCTATCGGATCTATAGACGTGATGTACTCTCAAGATATCGTGTTCTTGTCCTTCGAAGAATTGATACTAGATCGATGATGATCGACGAGAGTTAGGGCTTTCTCGTGAAACTAGGGTTTCATCATTTAACCCTTGTTCTTTCGTCGATATCATTCACATTCTAGCCTCTAGCAATTTCAAGAAACGATCGTAACTCCCCAGTTTCGAGTGATATCAATCAAGAAAGCATCGCAAAAAAATTGGGTCGTCGATTCTTGAACTTGCTAGGGTTTAGAAAACTCGTAGGAATCAAGAATCGTTTTCAGATATATTACATCATCATTCTATTGATCGTCTTGACTCCTCGACGAGCGGAGTTTATTCACACATCATCACACAGAAAGCATTCAAGAATTGAACAGATATCATTATGCAAGAATTTAAAGAAAACAAGATAAAAGAATATCACCTTTTATTTATATCAACAATTTGATTACAGTCGCTCAAGAACTACAAGAGGAAGAACTAAATTGTCGATCTGGCGTCGCTTTTCTCCGTGAGTCATGGATCGTCTTGGACCACTCGCTCTGTTGAAGATCGTGTTGGAGATAGTGCCCTCAGAGTCAATTATTGGATCACAGGCACGTGATTGCAATGATTGAGGGAGGACCTATCCCGGTACGACAGTCTTACTCGAGATGATAGTACGCTATCTGGTTTACCTTTATCATCGTGTACTGCTTTAGGTGACCTGACAGGTCGCTATTGCACGTTGATAGAGCCCCTAGGATTCTTGCTTGACTGCCGGCAGTATGAGGGCGATCATATAAGTGAGAGCTGGAGTCTATTAGCACATCCTTAAAAGGTCCCTAGTCGTGGGAGTTTCGAGACAGGGCATCGATACTCCAGAGTAGACTAGTGTATACAGTCGAGACCCCGACAAGGGGCGGTGGCCGGTCTCACAAGCCACTGGTGTCAGTTGGTTCACCTAAGATGTATACAGGTGCTCATTGGGTTATGAGTACACCGGACAGGACTCGCCGGGAACATGCTAGTTGGTCTTATACCTGACATCAGATAGCAGTTCCCAGGTGACATGTGTACAGGTTAGTTCATCGACCTGGGGATCGTCATTTGTCTCGTGTGAGTTCCCACTGTGCTTTGATTACTACCCTACCACGGCTCAAAGGAGTCGTGCAAACAGGTTTTAGTTGGGTACAGTCCCGAGCCACATGGAGGCAGTGAGCGGATCTTCGGGGGTTCGTCTCTCCCGGTATTGGGGGTGAGGTCGCGCTGTGTCTAGGAGAGCCATTACACGAAGTCCTTGGCCAAGGCAGGAGATTTACTGGTAGGTATTCCAGTAGTATCTCAGGGTGTTCTGGGCTACACTCCGACACGACTTGTACCGCTTTTGGGAGTCTGACTTTTACCCACCCCCTAGGCCCGACATGCGATGCTCATAGACGAACGGACCGGACTGTACGGATATTGTCACTGACAGGCTCAGTAGGGTGTCAGGATGAGTTCGCTCATCGACGTCCCTTTTAGTCAATAGCTGGTGGCCCGTTACGTATTGGCTTATACCTCTGACGGGCTAGTGGTTAAATCCATAGCCATAGTATTGACGAGTCTTTAGAGTCCACCACATTTTCAGTTACTCAAGCTTTCGGGCGAAACGCTGTAGAGGCCGTATGGAGATATGGCAGGGTCCGATCAGATACGTGCGGTATTGCACGGATCAGGATCGGACGGTTTGTACTAGTAGCCATATAGGTATATGGCACGGTTCGATCAGATACATGCGGTATTGCACGGATCAGGATCGAACGGATATTACTAGCCGGCTTTGTTTTAAGCCGGTCCTAGTTTAGTATAGTGTAGATTTTGTCTTTTTGCATTTGTATCCGGACGGAATACAGATGCGGGTGTGTATGCACAGTATCGGGGTTTTCCTGTAATTTATTACGGGACCAGTTTTCTGGAGTTGCCAGTTTGCATTCCGTTCCGGCCGGTTTTCCTTTGTTCTATCCCGGCCGGACTTTTCCGATGGAGGGGGTTATTTGCAATTGTGCAAATAACTTCTGTGGAGGGGTTTTATTGCAAATGGGTTTGATATGATAAGAATCTTTTCTTTTCAACCATGTCTTGAATTAATGTGATTGGAAAGGGTATGGGTGGATGTATGTAATAAGCATGGTTCATGTTTTGTTAAGGTCACCACTTGCTTTTTCCTACCATGACCTCCCTTCATGCATCCATTCCATTCCCTCCACCATTCTTCTTATGCATTGGCCGGCCACATCTTGGAGAGAGAGAGAGGAGTTCATTTTTGGCATGAGGGATTAATTCACATATCATTTTCATGCTTGCAAAATTCTTCACTTCATTCCAAAGTCCATTCTTGTTTCCTCCATCCAAAGGCAACCAACCCCAAAGAGACATACTCTACACTACATTCTACAGCACTTCTTGGACGCGTCGATTCGCCAGCTTCGCGCCCGAGTTGCCTCGGTATTGAGGTGGGAGCCCGTAAAAGCTACAGGCGATGTGGTGCCCTTTCCGACGAGGAGGAGACGGACGGAGATCCCGCGAGGAGATCGGAGTGGAGATGAAGACCGGAGGACTCGGATCAGTCGGTACATCTCTTCCCTTTCTTGTTAGTAGCTTAGACTTGTTAATGGTTACGATCCGGAGTTTAGTGCGCGGTGGTGCCGGTTTGCAAAGTCCGCAAAAATTAAAGTTTATCACCGCTTCCGCATTCCGGCGTCGGATTGACGGCCGGGGCGCCGCCGTGCACTTACAGATCGGTTCCTCTCATAAAAGGTTGACGGGCTTCTTGCTTGATTTGGTACTCGGAATCTTGGCTTTTGATTGGAATTAGGGTTAGGGTTTGACACAAGCCTTCTCACTAGACTTGTGGAAGAAGATGAAGAATGAGGTGAATGAATCTAGATTGGCGACTAAAATGAACTAATGGAAGGATATATCCATCCTCCTTACAAGTGAGCCTAGGGTCTTATTTATAGATCTCCCAAACCCTAGGTCTAGGTTTGAAATTACAATTCCCTCCAAAAGTTTGTTGTGGCTTCTAGAAGATAGTTTGTTAGGAGCTAGCTTAGGCTTTAAGCTAAGATTAATTACGCATTAGAAACCCTAGTTTGCTGATCTGGCAGAAGTCTCTGGAGTCTTTTGGAACTTGAAGTATATGGGATGAATGTGGGCCCTGAATGAAGAATTTTGATGCAAAGATTAGGTGGTGACGTCGACAAACCGTCGCGGAACCGCGGCAATAGGCGGCTTAGGCCGCGGTTCCGCGGCCATTTGGGCTCCTTGGGGCTGCATCTTTCTTGTGTTGCTCTGGACCTCTTTTGGGGTATGTATCTGATATGTTGATTCTCTGAATGCTTCTTAGAACAATACCAGATTCCAAATCCTTGAGTTGGCGTATCTTTTAGCGGTGTAAGTTTGAACAAGCTTCTGATTTTCCTGCACGGACTTTGAAACACGGGTTGCGATATATAGAAATGATGCCATGTTAGGAAATGCAGTCAATTTCCCTAGAAATGCCGGTTTTAAGGTCTAACACATGTAATCTGATATTTTGCGACAGTTTTGCTAATATGTGCTATATGAATACCGAACACTTCTATATGAATGCAGATGATGAGGAAATTGCCGGTTAGAAGATGCAATATTTTCGACTAATCAATTACAAATGCAACTATGGTCAAAGATGACAAGGCAAACCATTGTAGAGAGTTAACTAGGGTTAAGGGTGTGGTTTGGGTTTACAAATATCTCACAAAAATATCAACCATAATATCTTTGCAAGAAACAAAAGAAAACCTTCTAGAAGGTTCATGAAAGAACTAACCCAAATCAAACCCTTGCCATGATTAATCTCCACTAATCACGTTGAATTAGTAATTATAATATGTTCCAATATTATATATCACATATATAATATATTTTGTAACAAAAGAAAATAATACAATCAACATATATCGCATATATATCAATGTATTATCCGGTGAGAAAATGAATCAATAAAGCGAGCCAATATCAGATAATGTAATGTAATATATCATATATATAATTATACATTAAATTATCGAATCAACATTTGATCCGACAATTCGGCTATATCACATATAACCGACTAATATATATCATGTACCGATTCATCGAATCCACACTTGATCTGATGATCCGGCTCATATCAAAATATCGCGAGAATATAATACGGTATCGCATATCGTATTATCCTCGGTCCTGCACATATCACATATGTGCTCCTACTCCGTTTTGCCTGAGTCAAGAAACCTCTGTGTAGGACTCTAAAGAATCGTCAATATGCCGGTAGCAGGTGATGATCATATCAAACACCTATAAGCTGCAACCGTTCAGCTAAACGTAACAGCCACCCAGGTATTGAGCGATCAGAAGATCAACAAGAAAGTCTGTACATTCTCTTGTGAATCCAATCAGTAACACTCCCGTACAGTCCGGTCTCTTCATCTGATTTGTTGCATATCTAGTCTAGAGGTCGTATACGTCAGACCCCAGTAACCGATAAGCCGTGTCGATGTGAGGTTTATAACAGGTCGAGAACCTACTGATAACACTTACCAGTAGTACTCGAAATCCGCCCTGGCCAGGGACTTCCAGTTATAGCCAATTGAACACAGCTAAACATCAACTACCTATACCGGGAGAGACGGAACCCCTCCTATCGCTCATTGCCTCCATGTGATTCTGGACTGTACCCAAAAGCCACCGTTTTGCATGCCCTCTTGGACGTGGTAAGGTGGAAATCAAAGCACAGTGGGAATCACACAAGACTCTATGACGATCTCGGGTGTACAGAATAATATGTACTAGGGTCCCCAGAGAACTGCCATCTGATGTGAAGTATAATACTATCTGGGAGTTCTCGGCGAGTCCGTCCAGTGTACCAAGTCTCCACTGAGCACCCGTACACCATCCTTGATGTCAAACACCGATGGATATGGGATCATCCATCGCCTATCATATGGGTCAAGATGCGTATATGCTAATCTACTCTGGTGCATCGTTGCCCTATCTCGATACACCCTTGACTAGGAATAGTTATAGGATGTACTCGTCGACTACCCTGGCCCCACTAGTATGATCTCATCATTGTCCCAGTAGTCGAGTACATATCCTAAGGGCTTTATCAACATGTGAGAACAAGACAGTAAACTAATACAAGTCAACATGTTTAGATAAAGTGAAACCAAATAGCATACTATCATGACGAGTAAGAAAGTCCTCTCTATATATATCCAAGCATCCACTATAATATACATCATATGTACAACAATGGCCTCTAGGGCATATATATAACTAACAATCTCCCACTTGCACTAAGGCCAGCTGTTGTAGTATCTCATACGCAGCATCCCGAAGAGTCTCTTAAACTGTGTCTGGGGAATGGCCTTCATGAGTGGATCCGCAGTGTTGTCCTTCGTATCAACACTCCTGACCTCGATCTCCCTGCGATCAACTATCTCCCGGATCAGGTGATACCGCCTCAGAATATGTCTGGACTTCTGACAGGACCTGGGTTTCTTGGACAAAGCCACTGCTCCATTGTTATCGGAATACAAAGGTATTGGATGCTCAATGGATGGATCCACACCAAGTTCAGTAATGAACTTCTTTATCCAGACAGCCTCTTTGGCAGTATCGTTGGCTGTGATGTATTCAGCCTCTATCATCAAGTCTGCAACGGTATCCTGTTTGGAACTCTTCCAACATACCGCCCTCCATTGAGGGTAAAGACAAATCCTGAGTGTGACTTAGAGTCGTCCTTATCACTTTGGAAGCTTGAATTGGTAAAGGACTCCACCTGGAGTTCTCCGTTACCATACACCAAGAACATCTCGTTAGTTCTTCTCAAGTACTTGAGAATGTTCTTTACAGCTATCCAGTGACTCTCTCCAGGATCTACTTGATACCGACTCACTACACTTAGTGAGTATGCTACATCAGGTCTGGTACATAGCATCGCATACATGATAGAGCTTACTGCCGAAGCATAGGGTATCCCTTGCATGCGAACTCTCTCCAAATTAGTCTTGGGAGACATCTCTTTGGAGAGAGTGGGTCCAGAGATCGTGGGTAGGTTCCCACGCTTGGATTCTTCCATACTAAACCTTTTTAGTATGGTGTCAATGTACCTGGATTGGGACAATCCCAGTATTCGTTTAGATCTATCTCTATAGATCATAATTCCCAGTATGCAGGAGACATCACCTAGATCTTTCATTGAGAATCTTTGTGACAAGAAGAGCTTGACCGATTGCAGCATAGGAACATCATTTCCTATCAAGAGTATGTCATCTACGTACAATACGAGAAAGACGACATTACTCTCTGCAACCATCTTGTAAATACAAGGTTCATCTACGTTTTTGATGAAGTCAAACTCTTTGACCACAACATCAAAGCAGATGTTCCAGCTCCGCGATGCTTTCTATAACCCATAAATGGATTTAAGTAGCTTGCACACTTTTTCTCTACTCCTACTATCCACGAAGCCCTCTGGCTGAGTCATCTACACGTACTCTTCTAAATCACCGTTTAGAAAGGCGGTCTTAACATCCATCTGCCAGATTTCGTAGTCATAGTATGCAGCAATGGTAAGTAAGATCCGGATGGACTTAAGCATAGCCACTGGAGAAAAGGTTTCGTCATAATCCATACCTGGTCGTTGACGAAAACCCATTGCAACAAGTCTAGCTTTGAAAGTCTCAACTTTTCCATCTACACCAATTTTCTTCTTAAAAATCCATTTGCTCCCAATGGGTTTTACCCCTTCAGGAGCAACTTCCAAAGTCCATACTTTGTTGGTGTACATGGATTCCATCTCAGATCACATTGCATCCAGCCATTTCATAGAGTCACCACTCGTGATGGCCTGCTTGAAACTAGTCGGGTCATCATCTTCCATGATGCAATCCTCGGTGCCACCATCAATGAGAAAACCGTAGTATCTCTGAGGTGGATGAGAAACCTTACTAGATGTAGGGTTCCTAGACACTCTCAAGAGGTCTCACAAGGCATCAACCATGCCAATTTCAAAAATTATGGTGCCGAGAAACCCTAGTGTACGGATCGTTGGCTAGAAATCTAGGCGAAACAATAAACTAGTTAACACTTAACTAAGAGATACGGAAATACAACCTTTGTAGATCCGGTTCTCTACCTCCATAGCTCCGCAATGAAGTCTCCTCGCTGTCCATAACAAGTCCCGGGCTCTAGCGTCGGCTTCATCGGAGAATAGACGAGCTAGGTCGTCGATGTCCATGCCGAAGATGATCTACGTCGAAGCATCGCAAGATCAAGCTCCAACTTCACCAAGTCTTGAAAACTTGTGAAGGAAACACACTCTACTACTTGGCAAGGGGTAGAGGATGAAGAAATAGGAAGTGGGTAGACTTTAGAATTGGATTTCTCACTTGTTTCATCAATCCACCATTGATGAAGTAAGGTTTCTTCATGAAGAAGAAGAAGAGAAAGAAGATGATAAGTTATGAATAATTATTCAAGAATAGAAAAGAATAATCATCCTTATCATAATCAAACCATAGTTAGGTGTAGAGAATTAACAAGGGTTAGTGAATGGTTGGGTTAAGACATGAAGACAAAATGGTCACTTAGGTCAAACCTTCATGAAGGTTCATAAACAAACAAAGAAAGCCACCATTATCTCTTCATTATTTTCTTTTGCTAAAATAAACAAAATGGATAAATAAATGAATAAATGAAGCAAAAGAAACCCTAACCATTGACCAACCATGGTTTAATCCATACACCAAACTATCATGTATCATCAAACATGATACAATCAAATGTACAAATGTATATCACATATACAATGTGCACAATCCAAGTGAGAAAATCCATTTAAAGTGAACCAATACTAGTTAATGCAAAGTAATATATCAAATATATAATTATGCATTAAATCATTAAATCAACACTTGATTCAATGATCCGGTCATGTCGCACACAACCGACTAGTATTCAATGTATCGGCTTATCGATTCAACGCTTGAATCGATAACTAGGTTATATCGCATACAACCATCCGACACATTGATCGCGAGAATGAAATACGGTATCATATACACGCATTATTCTCGGTCCTGCACATATCTCATATGCGCTCCTATTTCGTTTTGCTTGAGCCAGGAAACCTCTGTGTAGGACTCTAAAGACTCGTCAATACGCCGGCAGCAGATGATGATCATATCAAACACCCACAAGCCGCAAGCGGTCTGCTAAACGTAACGGCCACCCGGGTATTGAGCGATCTGAAGATCGACGAGCAAGCCCTCTCACACTCCAGTGAATCCAACCAGTAACACTACCGTACAGTCCGGTCTGATCGTCTGATATGTCGCATATCTCGCCTAGGGGTGGTAAACGTCAGACCCCAATAGCTCGATAAGTCGTGTCGATATGAGGTCTATAACAATTCGAGAAACTACTGGTAACACTTACCAGTAAATCTCAGCAACCCTGGCCAGGGATTTCCTATTATAGCCAATCGAACACAGCGCAACATCAACTCCCTATACCGGGAGAGACGAATCCCCTCCTATCGCTCATTGCCTCCATGTGACTCGGGACTGTACCCAAAAACCACCGTTTTGCACGCCCTCTTGGACGTGGTAAGATGGAAATCAAAGCACAGTGGGAACCATACAAGACTCTATGACGATCTCGGGTCAACAGACTACTCTGTACCAGTGTCACCAGAGAACTGCCATCTGACGTGAGGTATAATACCATCTAGGAGTTCTCGGCGAGTCTGTCCAGTGTACCCAGTCTCCACTGAGCACCCGTATATCATCTCTGATGTCAAACACCGATGGATATGGGATCATCCATCGCCCATCTGTATGGGTCGAGAAGGTATACGCTAGTCTACTCTGGTATATCGATGCCCCGTCTCGATATACCCACGACTAGGGACTTTGAAGGATGTACTTATGGACTACCATGTCCCCACTAGTATGATCCGCATCATAGTCCAGGTAGTCAAGCACTCATCCTAAGGGCTTTACCAACATGTAACAGAGAGACTATCAGTGTACACGTTAAGGTAAAGATCAACCAGATAGCATACTATCATGTCGAGCAAGAAAGTCCTCCCTATATATGTCCCAGCATCCACTACAATATACATCCTATGTATAGTAATAGCTTCTAGGGCATACATATAACTAACACTAGATCGGCGGAGAGGCTGGGGTTTGTCGGGAACTACTGAATCCTCTGGTTCCACTAAATCTTCAGTTCCAGTTTGTGTCGCTGGAATCTCTTCCAGCTCTACCTCATCGCCATTAATTTCTTTTGCAAGAAATTCCTTTTCTAAAAAGCTGGCATATTGAGAAACAAACACTTTTTGTTCCTCAGCGTGGTAGAATATATATCCTTGAGAATTCTTAGGATATCCCAAAAACTTGCAAAGAACTGATCGTGCCTCGAGTTTGTCCGGATTTTGCCTTTTGATATAGGCCGGACAACCCCATATCTTAACTCGTTTAAGATACGGTCTCTTCCCACTCCATATCTTATATGGTGTGGTAGGTACATATTTAGACGGAACTTGATTCAATAGGTATGCCGCTGTCTCAAGCGCATAACCACAGAAGGAAATAGGTAACTCAGCATTGCTCATCATAGAGCGTACCATATCTAATAGGGTGCAATTCCTTCGCTCCGATACACCGTTGTGCTGTGGTGTATAAGGAGGAGTAAGCTGAGAGAGAATCCCATTCTCTTTTAGATAATCTAGGAACTCGTTGCTTAAGTATTCTCCTCCTCGATTAGATCGAAGGATCTTAATACTTTAGCCCGTTTGGTTCTCTACTTCATGCTTATATTCTCTGAATTTCTCAAAAGCTTCAGACTTGTGTTTCATCAGGAACACATGTACGAATCTTGAGAGATCGTCAGTGAATATAATGAAGTAAGAAGAACCGTTCCTGGCATGTGTAGACATGGGTCCGCATACATCACTATGTACCAGTCCTAAGAGTTCTGTAACTCTTTCTCCGTGTCCACTAAACGGAGCTTTGGTCATTTTTCCTTTGAGACATGAATGGCAAGTATCATAAGATGATAATTCGAACGGATTCAAATATCCATCCTTATGTAACTTAGCTAGCCGTGTCGCATTGATATGACTAAGTCTACAATACCATAAGTAGTATTCGTTCATTTCTGAACTCTTCCTTTTATTTGTCTTTTGTATATTAAGGACTTTATTTTGATTGAGAACGTATATGCCATTATGTAACGAGCCGTATCCAATCAACTTTTGATTCAGGAATATGTTCAAAACATTATCCTGTAGTATAAAATTATATCCATCTTTACTTAATAAAGAAACTGATATAATGTTTTACATCATGTTCGGTATATAATAGCACTCGTTCAGAATCAATGTATTACTACTTGGTAATACAAGGTGATATTCGCCAACTGCTTTGGCTGCAATATTTGCACCATTCCCTACTTGTACGGAATGATCACCCTTTCCCAGTTCTCTACCTTTACGTATCCCACATAACAATTTACATATGTGGGATCCCGATCCGGTATTTAATACCCAGGACGTAGGGTGAACTGAGAAACAGTTCTCAATAACTAACACACCTGAAGAAGATGCATCAGCATGCTTGTTCTTCGTTTGGGCGGCATGAGAATCCAGATATTCTCCTGTTTGCTGCTCAGTCTTATAAGTCTTATAAGAAAGAACGGGACCAACGATCCCCTTCTTAGTATAATAAGCGGGTTCAGTCAATACATCCATATTATTATCTTGATTAAGTCCTGACATGGTCGCTACCTGGAGAGAGAGAGAGAAAGAAACACTTTAGCGTATGGTCTTGCAAGATTAGATTGGTTATTATCTTATCTAATCAGGATGTCTTCCACTGTTTTTATCAAATCTTCCTTCAAACCCTAAATGGTAAGATTAGCCGGGATTAATCACACCCTACAATTTCGTCAATCTTTCAGCCAGATCAGTGTTGGTACTTGAGTGAGGTTCCCCATGCTTTCGCACGGACCTAATTAAAATAAATCTCGCCTTCCCAGAGGCATAACCCCGTTAACACTTTTCTAGACACCTACTTGATCGTCTAATTGTCCTGTGTAAAATTCTCCCAAGAGTAACTCTTACTCGCAGTGGGTATCGGAATCCAACTATCTCATAGGAGGTATGCAATCTCATTGCAAATTTCAACACTTGAAATTCCCGATAATACTTTCGCCCCTAGCAACATATGACCTTAACATAGTCAACAAATCATAATTGCTAGTGTCACGCCCTGCTTCCCAGTGTACGGCGAAGGGGACGCGACGAGGTCCGCTACGTATATACTCAGAAGTACATACGCTAAGCACATCTAAGCAATATAAAATAAATACACAAGAAATAAGAATAAAAAGAACATCAACTTTTATTTATTAACATTCTTTGTACAATACATGAAAGGAAATACAACTAAAATAATAAGATGCCTAAACAGTGGCATAACAGGAAATGAAAAGTACAGAAAGGAAAAGTGTACAATGAAAGTACAGTGCAGGGTCTTCAGTAAACTGCCCCAAGTCTTCTTGCGATGGCTCAACCTCTGCCGGGTCCAAATCACCTGACGACATTCAAAGAAGAGAGAAACAGAATGTCATCAGCGAACAGGTCGCTCGGTAAGTCCCAAAAGTAAGAGGGAAGTAGAAAAAGACAGAAAAAGAAGATACATTTTAAAGTGTAAACTATTGTTGTAATGTTATGTCAACGCTGTTGTTCGCAGCTTGGTACAGAAGGATGCCAGTGTATACAAGGGGAGTCTCTATATGCCAGAGACTAAGGGACGTATAGTACAAGGTACCGTTTATGCCACGGTACAACAGCAACTGGATTCATGTTAGGTGTGTTAAGTCTGACCACCTCGTGCCACCTTTAACACCTTCCGTACCAATCTACCCCTTAAACCCCGCGATATTTTGTTTGTATTGTTATCTTGTAAATTGTGTTGGTTGTATAATTGATTGACTGACCGACCGAAACCATGATATCAGGAAACGGCTATAACCTTAGAGTCATGTAAATGGAATACTGAGAATCATGTAAAAGGAATATATATCCATGGTTCGGTTCAGTCAAGTTGTGTAAATTGATGATTGTATTCATGGATTCATGTTTTCATATTGACTTAGAATCTTGTAGATTATAGATTGACTTGAATCATATTCAAGTCAGATTAATCAGACTCAAAGCCGAGTCAGACAATCAGAAATGTGAATCGAACTCTTATAATTGTAAGGGTCCTTAGGGTAATTTATAAACTTGAGGGGGGTTTATGTAAAAATACTTTTATATACTTTTCAAAATATACCTCAAGTACTTATTGTTCGACTTTAGAGTTGTAATGAGGGTGGATTTTATGTTGTGACATTTCTAGTGAAAATATACTAATTTTATAAATAAGGGTATTTATCTGTAATATTGATTTATTTGAAGTTCATGGTGTTTTAGTGTAAAATTTAATCTTGTGATTTTTAGAAAAAGATGGAATATTTATATTATAATAAAATAGATATTTAAATGATAAATATACATATATTTATACAAAAATAGTTTTAATAAATATTTTATATTCCAAAAATCTCATTTTCTTAAGATGTCGTATTTTAAACCTTGCGAGACCGAATGCTCCTTGCGGAGGTCTGAATCTCGCACTACTAGCCCGAGGGTGCGCGATAAAGCACATGATCTCGAACGGGTGTAAGTCCACGTTTCCCACCCCGGTGCTTGCGGGGAGGCGGAAAACAGAATAAAAATCGGATTTTTACTACTCTAGGCAACATGGACTAGACAAAGTCGGGATCTTTACTAAACAAAACTAACTAAAAGCTAACTAGAAATTATCCACAAGGAAGAATGGTTATACCTAGGACTTTATGTCCTTTTCTCCTTGCTCCTTGGAGTGTAAGAAAGAGATCGCCTTGTCGCCTTCTCGAGTCGAAGAAGGATCCACCCGAAAGCCTCAAACTTTGGCTTCAACTTCAAGCTAGAAGTAACTAAGGTGCTAGAAGTGCTAATCCTAGAACCCTAGATGAGAGTAGAGATTATCTAGAAGAGGTTTTCTCTCAAGCTCAAGTGTTTCTCAACACATGAGAGGGGAGAGGAAGAGGAAGAGGAAGAGCAAGAGAGAGAAAGTATATGATAGAATGAGAGAATAATAAGCCATTCTCACATATATGTGTGAATTATAAAAATAGATAATTAGCTAGATAATTGTCATGGTTAATCAAGACTTGACCATTATCATTTCACATTAAATGAAAATTGCAAGGATCAAAGAGCATCTTTTATATGGAATGATGATAGTCAACTTGTCAACTAAGGTCAACAAGTCAAGTATGGTCAAAATGTCAATAACCCTAACCATGCACAAATATATATAGCTAATATCAATTAATTATAATACACACATAAGCATTAGGGTTAATAAAATGACAATGGTCATTAACCCTAATCAAAGTCCTCTTCCTCTGTCTCAATCAACTGTGCATACGCACCCGCATTCGTGATCCGAGGAACACGAATACAAAGAGATAAAACCAATCCCAAATCATATACTAAGATCTGGCTTAAACCAAAGCCCGCTAGTATAAGCTGTACGGACAGCAAACATGCACAAGTGCGCGGATGTGAACGAACCCTGTCGCAAAACCATGCGACCTCTACTCATTTTGCCTAAAGGCGAATAGCTCTCTGTGTGGGACTCTAAAGACTCGACACTACGCTGGCAGTGGGTTTAACCACAGACCGCAAGCAGCACTAGCTGTATGTAACGGTCCCCAGGTAGATGCCGATAAGAAGACTGATGAGGTGACCCCATCTGAACTCCTACTGAGCCTGTATGTGACAGTCTCCGTACAGTCCGGTCTGTTCGTCTGATACATCGCATGGCGGGCCTAGGGGGCGGTGAACATCAGTCCCCTAATAGCGGTACAAGTCGTGTCGGAGTGTAGCCCAGAACACCCTGAGATAACACTGGAAACCTACCAGCATATCTCGCTTGCCCTGGCCAGGGACTACTCGTGTAGTGACTCTCCTAGACACAGCGCGATGTCAACTCCCAATACCGGGAGAGACGAATCCTGTCTAACTGTCAATGCCTCCAAGTGCTTCGGGACTGCACCCAACTACTACCTGTTTGCGCGACTCTTTTGAGCCGTGGTAGGGTAGTAATCTAAGTACAGTGGGAACACACTCGAGGCGAAGTGACAGTGTCAAGTCAGCGGACTAAGCTGTACTCATGTCAACTGGGAACTGAAAACTGACCATAGGTATAATACCAACCAACAGTTCCCGACGAGTCCTGTCCAGTGTACTCGTAACCTAACGATCACCCGCATACTATCTCAAGTACGACGTACTGACGGCTGTGGGACAGACCGTCTCCCACGCTGGGATGAGAAGCGCATACACTAGTCTACTCCGGAGTATCGATGCCCTGTCTCGATAGTCCAACGACTAGGGACCTGTATAAGGATGTGCTTATTGATTACCCAGCCCCCACGAGTGTGAGCGCCATTACAATGCTGGTAATCAAGCACAGATCCTAAGGGCTCTACTAATATGTATAAGCGATATGCTAAAAGAAACACATGCACATATCGAAGTAGAGATAAGCCAAGTAGCATACTACCATTTTGAGCAAGATTGTATATACAACTATGAATATCCCAAGCTTCCATTAAGTAATATACAAGCTAGTATGATACAGTAATGGCCTCTAGGGCATATACACTAACAATCTCCCACTTGCACTAAGGCCATGTACTGGCGTATCGAAGACCTATCATCTCGATTAGCCGCTCGAACTGAGTCTGGGGTAGGGCCTTCGTGAGTGGATCTGCATTGTTATTCTCCGTATTTACTCTCTTCACCTCGATCTCCCGGCGATCTACAATCTCCCTGATCAGGTGGAACCGCCCCAAAATGTGCCTGGACTTCTGATGGGACCTGGGTTCCTTCGCTAAAGCTATAGCGCCGTTGTTGTCGCAATACAGCGGTATTGGATCAACAATGGTAGGAACCACCTGAAGCTCCGTGAGGAACTTCATCATCCAGACAGCTTCCTTTGAGGCATTGCAAGCAGCTATGTACTCCGCTTCCATAGTTGAGTCTGCAACGGTCTCCTGCTTGGAACTCTTCCAGCAAACCGCCCCTCCATTGAGGGTAAAGTCATAACCCGACATGGACTTAGAGTCATCCTTGTCACTCTGGAAGCTGGAGTCAGCAAAGGCCTCGAGCTGGAGGTCTTTTCCGCCATACACCAAGAACATCTCCTTAGTCCTTCTCAGGTACTTGAGAATGTTCTTTACCGCTATCCAGTGTTTCTCCCCTGGGTTTGACTGATACCGGCTTACAACGCTCAATGCGTATGCTACATCTGGTCTAGTACATAACATCGCATACATTATGGAGCCTACCGCAGAAGCGTAGGGTATAATAGACATACGACCCTTTCCAAATCAGTCATGGGAGACATCTCTTTGGAGAGGGTGATCCCGTGACATGCCGGTAAATTACCGCACTTGGAATCTTCTATCTTGACTGTGAAAGTCCCAACATCCTCTTAGATCTATCACGATAGATCTGGATTCCCAGAATGTAGTTGGCATCGCCCAGGTCCTTCATGGAGAACCTCCGCGACAAGAATCCTTTGACTGACTGTAGCATAGGAATATCATTTCTTATTAGGAGAATGTCATCCACGTACAAGACGAGGAATACCACAGTTCTCCCTACAATCTTACTGTAAATGCATGGTTCATCTGGGTTTTTGATAAAGTCGAATTCTTTGACAGTATCATCAAAGCAGATGTTCCAACTCCACGATGCCTGCTTAAGTCCATAGATGGACTTTAGCAACTTGCACACTCTACCGCTGCTCCCACTCTAAATGAATCCTTCTGGCTGATCCATATAGACGCATTCTTCTAAATTTCCATTTAGGAAAGCCGTCTTTTCGTCCATCTGCCAGATTTCATAATTGTGGAAGGCAGCAATGGCAAGAAGGATCCGAATGGATTTCAGCATAGCCACTGGAGAAATGGTCTCGTCATAGTCCAAACCAGGTCTTTGACGAAAACCCTTTGCAACAAGTCAAGCTTTATAGGTCTCAACCTGCCCATTGTAGGGTGTTTTTCGTCACCCCAGTGAGATGGGAATACGCGCGCGCTTGTCAGGCGTACTACAGATTCCCCCTGCCTAGGGTAGGCCGGGGTTTAATGATTGTGGGGATCCGAATCTCCGGCAGCCGCGGACTAAGCTGCCGTTAATTACCCCTCGCCTTTGGGGCGAGGGAACCTCCGATTAACAGGTTAAACTGGTCATGCGAACTCAATGTGCAGTGTGCGTGTGTTCTGTTCTGAAAGGGGGTTTTTGGATATATCGGGAGCCACGCAGAGTTTTTACGGGGGTCCCGCTACCCGGATAGCGGGTTGGGGGTCAAGGGGGCTAGCAGCCCCCTTGCGGGGTGCAGGGCAGCGCCCCGTTAGAAATTTTTTTCTAACAGGGACAGTGTCGTGGAGTATGTGTATGTGTACATTTGCATACAAATATATATATATATATACATATATATATAAATAAAGGGGAAAAGGGCATCCAAAGGATGCGTGGGGCAGCACCTTAGGCGCTGTGCGCTTAGGTGCTGTGCGCTCAGGCGCAAGCGCGCCACGTGTCGGCACGTGGGCGCTTTGCGCATGAGCGCTGCGCGCAGGTGCGCAAGCGCGCCATGTGTCGACACGTGGGCGCTTTGCGCACGCGCGCAGGTGCGCAAGCGCGCGCACGCCACGTGTCGGCACGAGGGCGCTTTGCGCACTTGCGCTGCGCGCTGCTAAAACAAATTTCTCAGAAGAGAAATCAGAGATGAGTTGGACTCCTGAGTGTGTGTTTTTTTTTTTTTTTTTTTTTGGGGTTTAGTGAACGATGTTCTTCTTCCTCCTGATACTTGCTGGATCTTGAAGATCAAGAGATGTGAAATCTCAAAATCTCTTCTTTTTCAGATCTAATGATAGATCCAAGTTCCCCTTTGTGGGTTTTGTGGTGAAAAACTAATTTGTTTTGAAAAAGGAAGAGTAAAACTCTTGATTTAATTCAAGAGAAAGAAGAAGGTTTTGGAACCTTGAAGATAGAAGAAAGAGCTCAGCTCTGAGACTTTTTTTGGAGAGAGAAAAAGTTGTTGAGATATTTCATTATCTTTGCCTTTATAGGCTATACACTTTACACATAGCCCCTTGGGCTTCACAAAATGGCATTTTGCCTATCCCATGGCTCATGTGCCAATTCTTTTTGCACATAAGCCATGGGCTTTACAAAAATTTGGGTTTATGCCTATTTTTCTTACATTTATCCATAAAATAAAATAAAAGAAATACAACAAAATTATTTATTACAAAATTTTTATCTTGGCATGGGGGAGGCCGGCCGCTTCATGTTCGGGCTCGACCCGGGCATAGGCCTACTGGATCTGGGCTTGGGCCCACTTGGCTTGGGGTTGACTTTGATTTTGACTTGGTCAACCGGGATGTAAATTTTTACCCCAACAAATTGCCCCCCATCAATAAATGCACACCACATATGTAGGTCGTGTGCATGAAATTGATGGATCTTCTTTCCCGTGGAGGCGGCTTGATTTGGTTCCCACCTTTTGGGAAGCTGGCACTGCCCTTTTTACGACATGGACGGTCGTTGCTTGACATGTCTCTGAGACGGAGTGTCCGTGATAGACGTTTCCCTGGCCCGGAGTGATCTGGTTCCCGCTTTGTAGGAATCCTGTGCTGCCCTTTTTACGACGTGGACGGTCGTTGCTGCCCTTTTTAGCGACGTGGACGGTCGATGCTACCATTTTTGCGACTTGGACGGTCGATGCTGCCCTTTTAGCGACGTGGACGGTCGGTTCTGCCCTTTTTGCGACTTGGACGGTCGGTGCTGCCATTTTAGCGACGTGGACGGTCGGTGCTGCCCTTTTAGCGACTTGGACGGTCGGTGCTGCCCTTTTTGCGACTTGGACGGTCGGTGCTGCCCTTTTTGCGACGTGGACGGTCGTTGCTGCCCTTTTAGCGACTTGGACGGTCGATGCTGCCCTTTTTGCGACTTGGACGGTCGGTGCTGCCCTTTTAGCGACTTGGACGGTCGGTGCTTCCCTTTTTGCGACGTGGACGGTCGTTGCTTGATTTGACTTGCTCTGCTTCTTGCAGTGTCAGGGGTAGACTTGACTTGCTCCGCTTCTTGCGGTGTCGGGTGGAAGTTGACTTGTTGATTTTGATTGGGTTGACATCAGCATCGCTATACTGGAATATGGTACCAGGAGCGAACCATCATCTGTCATGGAGAGGATTTTGGGATTTTGGTTTTTGTTTGGCATCTGCATTGCTGCACTGGAATAATGCCAGGAGCAACTCATCATTTGCCCCGAGAGAATTTGAGAATTGATGGCTTAGGAGGCAGGTTTAGATCCCTATCACCTAAGACTTTTCAATTTTATGGGCCGTGAGGGTCCCATAAAAGCATTTTCTCCCTACGAGTCGAAAGGATCTCGTAGGCGTATTTTCTCCATGGGAGTCGTGGGGACTCCTAAGTGTGTTGCTCCTTTGTGAGTCGTAAGGATCTCACGCGAGAATTTCCTCCTCTCAAAGTCGAGAGGACTTTGAGAGTGCATTTCATCTTCTTTTCACGAGTTTGCGCCCTTTCAGGTTTTCACAAACTCGTCGGCAGTCCTGCTGTTTTTACTCACGGAGCCCTTTCGGGTTTTCCTCCGTGCCCATTTTGCTTGTGGACATACCCTTTTATTTTTAGTGGGACTGTGAATGTGGTCTCACCGGTAGGACTTAGGAGAGATTGGGATTGTTTTACGCCCGTGGATTGTATACGGTTTTGCAGGATGTATGATCCAGACCGTAGGGCCAGAAAGATTTCAGGGATTTGTTGGCGTCTGCATCGCTGCACTGGAATGTGGTACCAGAAGCGACTCATCATTCGCCGTTGGGGTATGGGATTTGGAATTTGGTTGGCGTCTGCATCGCTGCACTGGAATATGGTACCAGGAGCGACTCATCATTCGCCATTTGGGGACTTGGAATTTGGATTTTGTTTGGCATCAGCATTGCTGCACTGGAATAATGCCAGGAGCAACTCATCATTTGCCTTGGGAGGACTTGGGATTTGGGTTTTTGGTCGGCATCAGCACCGCTAACACTGAAGCGAAATGCCAGGAGCGACTCATCATTTGCCGTTGCCCGTTGGGGAACGATGGCTTAGGAGATAGGTTTGGGTCCCTACCACCCAAGGCTTTTCAATTTTATGGGCCGTGAGGGTCCCATAAAAGCATTTTCTCCCTATGAGTCGTAAGGATCCCGCAGGTGTATTTTCTCCTTAGGAATCGTGAGGATTCCTAAGTGTGTTGCTCCTTTGTGAGTCGTAAGGATCTCACGCAGGGGTTTTCTCCTCGCAAGGTCGAGAGGGCTTTGCGAGTGTATTTCATCTCTTTTCACGAGTTTGCGCCCTTTCGGGTTTTCACAGACTCGCCGGTAGTCCTGCTGTTTTTACTCACGGAGCCCTTTCGGGTTTTCATCCGTGCCCGTTTTGCTTGTGGACATACCCCTTTTTTTTGTTTTTTTTTTTTTTGTTTTTTTTTGCCGCTGGTGGGACTTTAAAAGTAGTCTCACCGGCAGGATTTGGGAGAAATAGGGGTCATTTATGCCCGTGGATTGTATACGGTTTTGCATGATGTCTGATCCAGACCGTAGGGCCGATGTGCTCAATTCGCCTGCGACTTGGAGCATTCATGTGTAGTATTTCTTGAGATATCGGCCATTGATGGGTGGCATGGGCCTTTCTCCCTCGGCACTTATTAGTTGGTAGGATCCTCCGTCGAACACTTTCTCGATGACGTATGGTCCTTCCCAGTTCGGTTCGAATTTTCCCTTGGCATGTCGATTGGGGATGATCGGTCTTTTGAGGACCAACACCAATTCACCTTTCTTGAAAGCGCGGAGACGGGTTATCTTGTCATAGGCCCGTGACATTTGGGCTCGGTATAGCTCCAGATTTTGCTGCACCGCGAGCCTCTTTTCTTCGAGGGCATCGAGTTCTTCAAGTCGAAGGAGCACGTTTTCTTCCTCCGTCAACTCATGTTGGACGGCCATTCTTAAGCTTGGAACTTCAACTTCGAGGGGGAGGACCGCCTCCACTCCGAAGAGCAATGAGTATGGAGTGGACTGAGTTGGAGTACGGTGTGTGGTACGATATGCCCACAACGCCTCGTGAAGTTTGAGATTCCAGTCTCTCTTGTTGGCTGAAGCATTTTTCCTCAGGAGCTTGCATAGAGTCTTATTGAAGGCTTCGGCTAGCCCGTTGGCTCTTGGATTATAGATGGAGGAATATCTCCAGTCTATCTTGTGCTGAGTAGCGAACCTTGAGACATTGAAGCTCTTGAAAGAAGGCCCGTTGTCAGAAATGATTCTTCTTGGTGTACCGAAGCGGTATAGAATATTATGCTGGAAGAATGTCAGAATATCCTTTGTCTTAACTTCTTTTAGCGGGACAGCTTCAGCCCATCTGGAGAAGTAGTCTGTCGCGGCCAGTATAAACCGATGGCCTTTGCATGACGGAGGATCAATTGGGCCAACAATGTCGGTGCCCCAGACTTCGAAAGGCCACGACGCCACTGTAGGATGCAATGGATTGGGATGCTTGTGAATAAAATCACCGTGAATTTGGCAGATATAACATTTCTTTGCATGCTCTCCGCAATCCCGTATCATGGTGGGCCAGTAATACCCAAGCCGTTTGATTTGAAGTCGCATCTTGGGGCCAGATTGGTGAGTACCGCAAACGCCCGAGTGGACATCTTTCATGACCTTTTGGGCTTCGGCCAATGACAGACACCTGAGCCATAGTTGGTCGTATGACCTGCGGTATAACGTGTCATTTACAAACACGTATCGGAGAGCTCTTTTCTTCAGCTGAATCCTCGCAGATTTTTCTTCGGGCAGCTTGTCGTATCGGAGGTACTCTATGAAGGGTTCTCTCCAATCGGGCTCGTCTTGGATGATCGAAGTTTCTTCGGCAGGACTGCTCTTTTGTTCCGCGCTTTCCTCTTCTCGTAGAGAGACTGGGGGTAGAATTTGTCGGCTCCTGACTGTGATCAGAATTTCGTCCATGTCAGGATCAGCCAGCTCCTTGGCTAGGCGAGCGAGTACGTCAGCCTTTCCGTTCAACGCTCTAGGGACTCTCGTTAGTTCAATATGAGTGAACCGTTTCATGAGTTCTACCACTCGACCTCTGTACCGAGCTAACTCGGGTTTGTATATCTTATAGTCGCCGCTTACTTGGTTGACGACAAGCTGGGAGTCACCGTAAACCCGTAGCCGAAGGATTTCCATTTCTATGGCGAGCTCCAAACCAGCTATCAGAGCTTCATACTCAGCTTCATTGTTTGTCCGAGGCTCGGTGAGAGCAAAAGAACGCCGTAGGGTTCCCATTGATGGTGTGATGAACACCAATCCTATCCCTGCTTTTATCTCCGGGACGCTTGATTTACTGGAGGTTCTTATCGATGAGGCCCCATCGAAGTAGAGCTCCCAACATGGCTCGTCATTCTCGAGGTGCAGCACTTGTTCGTCGGGTAACTCACAATTTAGCGGCGACCCTTCTGGTATGGGATGAGCAGCGAGAAAGTCTGCAATAGCTTGCCCTTTTACTGCTTTCTGAGGGGTATAAACTATGTCAAACTCAAGTAGCATGACAGCCCATCTTGCCATCCTGCCAGCTAGGCTTGCTTTGGTCATCAAGTGTTTGAGCGGGTCGACCTTGGAGATCAGCATAACCCGATGAGCCAGCAGATAGTGCCTCAGCTTCTTCACAGCAAATATCAGAGCCAGGCATTGCTTTTCGATTGGGGAATAGTTGTGTTCCGCCCCGACTAGAGTTCGACTGAGGTAGTAGAGGGCATTTTCCTTTCCTTCCTCGTTACTCTGGGCAAGGAGCGCACCGAGTGACTCATCTAGCGCGGCAGTGTAGAGAATCAACGGTTTATTTGGAATGGGAGCAGCCAGCACTGGAGGGTGCAACAAGTATTGTTTGATGCTTTCGAACGCTGCTTGACATTCGGCATCCCAGATAAAAGGAGCTCCTTTCTTCATGAGCTTTGAGAAGGGCCTACATCTCCCCGATAAATTTGAGATAAACCTCCGTATATAAGCAAGCTTGCCTTGGAAATATCTTAGCTGCGTCAGACTCTTCGGAGGGGGCATCTCCATGATGGCCTTTATCTTTGATGGGTCAACTTCGATCCCTCGATGTCGGACTATGAAGCCCAGGAATTTTCCCGATGACACGCCAAAAGCGCACTTCAGAGGGTTCATCTTCCGATCGTATTCCCTCAGTCTGGTGAGAACGGTCCTGAGATCTTGGATATGATCGGCCTTGGCTTTAGTCTTGACGACCAGATCATCAACATAACATTCGACGACTTTATGGATTAGGTCATCAAAGATATTAGTCATCGCCCTTTGATATGTAGCACCTGCGTTTATTCAGTCCGAATGGCATTACCTTGTAGCAATATATTCCGATCGGGGTTCGAAATGCTGTGTGCTTCTCATCCTCAGGCGACATCTTGATCTAATTATATCCAGACGAGCCGTCCATAAAGGTGAACAGTTCGTAATTTGAGGTGTCATCGACCATCATTTCCATGACCGGTAGCGGGAAGTCATCTTTAGGACATGCCTTATTGAGGTCCCTGAAATCGACACAGACTCGGATCTGCCCATTTTTCTTCTTGACTGGGACTATGCATGCGATCCAGTCCGCATATTTCTCTTCTCTGATGAAGCCGGCATCGATGAGTTTCTTGGTTTCCTCGATGACCTTTTCTTCCAACTCCCTTCTCATTCTTCGAGGAGCTTGTTTGACTGGCTTAGCATCAGGAGATATAGCCAGCTTATGCACGGCTACCTCAGGGGAAAGGCCAGGCATTTCTTTGTATGTCCACGCGAAGCAGTCGACGAACTCGCGCAGCAGGGCAATTATCTGCTCTTTCATTTCCTCCGACAAGAGTGAGCTGATGTAGGTCGGCCTTGGATTATCGGGCGTTCCTAAGTCAATCTCGGTTAGCTCATCAAAGGTTGCTTGTCCGCCATCTTCGAGCTCTTGAGGAGCTTCTTCTGGCTCGGCTATCTCGTCATCATTATTCGATCCTTCGCTGGCCTCACCAACACGGATCATGTAGCACGCTTTGGAATCAGGTTGAATGTAGCCTATGCCCCGTCTATCTGGAATTCGTCCATCGATGAGTGCTCGGACCTGGGGCGGATACCATAGCCCTTCGTAAAACTTTGCTTCGGACTCCGTTTGATATAACCGGCATCCGCACTTCTTAAAGTATTCCCGTATCTCGGGCGCATAGTATCTGGGATTGAGGATGGCTCTTATGCCTCTCTCATAGGGAAGGCACGCGACAGAAAGATCGTCCGGGTGCACAACGGGGTTTGACTTGTAAAACAGGATGCCCTTATGTCCATTTTTCCTCCCGGGCACGTAGAAAGTTTTCAGCTGGTCCACGGTAGAGACTGACAATGCGTCGAGCTCTTTGCACATCCGTTCCGGCACCTTTGTGATAGCCAGGGACCCTTCTGCGACTTCGAAGGTCTCTCGTAGTTTCGCTTGCTGCATGGGGGGTCGATCTGCACAGCTGTCGCACGGCAGGTCCTCTTCTTCTGACTCTTCAGTGTCACTGCCAAGATGAGGGCGGACTTTGCTGCTAGACGGGCCTTCGGTAACAGATTCGTCCGTATCGCTGCCGAAACGAGGGCGAGTTTTACGGGAGGACGGGCTTCCAGCATCGGACTCATCAGTGTCGCTGCCGAAATGCGGGCGCACTTGGGTATTTTTGCTTTTGAAAGTGACAGCCGGCGCAGATTTGCTTTTGAGTCTTGGGGCTGGTCTATCCTCAGTCAGTTGTGGCTTAGAATTTTGGTGGTTCGTAAAGTATCGAGAATCTTTGTATCGGACTTCATGCACACCGAACGGCTGGATGTCTCCGTCAATACGTCTTTCTTCGCCATTTTTAGTATACTTCATGCATTGATGGAGAGTCGACGGAATGATGCCGTAATCATGGATCCACGGCCGCCCCAAGAGAATCTTATAAGATGTGTCGGCGTCGATCACGTATATCTTAGCTTCAGTTTGCAGATCCCCAAATTTGATTGGCAAAGCTATAGACCCTAGAACTTGCTGGCAATTTTGGTTGAACCCTTGAATGACAATCCTTTCCCTCGACAGGTGTCGGACGTCCATTGACAAACTCTTCAGAGTTCGCAAGTTCATGATGTTCACTGAGGACCCCGGATAAATCAATATACGATTAATTCGATCTCCGTCGCTGTACCCGGTCACGTAAAGCGGCCGATTATGCTCAGCCGTTCCCAGTAGCAAGTCTTCATCCTTAAATGTGACTGCGGTGGCATGCAAAGCGTGCTGGGCTTCTTTCATATTAATTTCCGCAAAGTGAGCCTGATACCGCTCGGGGTTTTGTAGAGCGTGAATGAGAACGTCTCTAAGCTCCTTAGATAGGACCAAGGCGTCGTAGATGCTCAGGAGAGATGGAAGCTTCCGGAGATGTGCCAAGACATTATAGTCCACCGAGGAAGGATTTGTGTTTTCATCAGCTGGTTCTCTGCCATCTTCTTCATTAGCGACTTGTTTTTCCTTCCCTTTTGGGGCGTTGCCCTGATTTGGCGGTAGAGTCCTGCCGCTTCTGAGCTGGATTTGATTAGCCTTTGTGGTGAGCTCCTCGTCCTCTTCGGGAAAATAGAGCTCATCCTCGGAGTCGCTGCCAAGATGGATGGCGTAGCAGGTCACTACTGGGATCTCTTCATTGGAGTCTTCTTCTAACTCCTCCAGAATTTCAGCCGCTTGTATAGGGAAGAACTCCTTCAATTGAATCAATGTTCTTTCCTTTTGTTCATATTCTTCGAGGGAATCGATATATTTTTGAATGGTCGATCTCCCTGCAGACTCTTTTTTGCGCCGAGCTGCACTTTTCTTCTTCTTGAGCTTCTTAGATTTTGAGCCTGACGGAGCCGCATTGGCAGCTGGACTGGTAGGCTTCTTCTGCCCTTCCCATTCCGTCCTGGGTTCTTTCCAAAGTAGCTTTAGCATCTTCTTCGTCTTATTAGATATGTGCGTACTCCATGGAGGCCGCGATGAGTCGGTTTCGTTTCTCAGGGCAGCGGGTTCGGCTGTTTGCTCCCAGAAGGCTTCAGTTTCTGTCTGTATAAAGTTGGTGGTTGCAACTTGATTGTTCACCAACACACTTTTGGACAGCTCGATCTCTCCAGCCTTGTACTGCTTCTCGACCCAGTCTTTGAAGATATAGCAATCCTCGATCGCATGGCTCACTACTCGGTGGTACGGGCAATACAAAGGATTGTCGGTCATTTTTGCTTCTTGGGGTCTTTTCGACTCCGGCAATTGTAGGCCGTTGTTCAAGGCATCTTTAAATATCTTGCGGACCTTGTCCCTTCTGAAAGAGTAAACCTTGTTCTTTTTCTCCTTTAGAGAAGGCCCATCTCCTCCCAGCAATGGCTTTCGAGACCGGTTAGTTTTGGATTCGGCCGCCTTTCGCTTTTCTTCATTGTCGGACGCATTGAAGACATTGGTACTGCTGGAACTCCCGCTTCTACGGTTGTCGTCCCGCTTTCTTTTCCAAGTTTTCTCTCTCTGAGAGTCCGGCGGGGACTCTTGCTTTGAGCGTTCCAGCATTTGGACTTTCTTGGTTAGCTCCTGAAATGTCTTGAGGCCCGCTGTACACAAGAATGGGACCATCCAATTGCTGAGGTTCACAATGAGAAGGCTGACGGACTGGTCCTACTCCAGCGGCGGTTCGCACTTGACCGTGAGATTACGCCATCGGGCGATAAAGTCTGTGTTGCTTTCATTCCTCCCCGGCTTGGTCCTCACAAGGTCGGCAATGGAGATTTTATCACTGACGCTCATGAACCTTTGCCGGAACAGAGACTCCATTTGGGCAAAGGTAATGATGGACCCGTCTGGTATGCTCGCGTACCAGTCGAAAGCGACACCGGTCAGGCTGTTGACAAACTGACGAAGAAGGAGCGCGTCATTGCCCCCTGTATTTCCGCACGATGCTTTGAAGTGGGCGACGTGCTGATTTGCATTCCCCGTTCCATCAAATCTTCCGAACTTAGGAATGACGTAGCCGCTTGGGAACTCGATCAGATCGTATTGCGCGGGATATGGCCGGCCACTACTGCCGATTTCTTTCTGAGCTTCAGCTTCGGCCACCAATGTTTTAACCTTGCTGGTGACCAAATCCATTATCCGATCCTGTGTTAGCGGGATAGTGCTATCAGGGGCCAAGGCGTCCCCAGAAGCGGAGTGCGGCCGGCTTTCATGTGGCTCGACCAGTCTTGGACCCGAAGGAACAGGCATTGGCTGCCTCGGATTGTCATCACCCGGCTGATTAGTAGCGGCTTGTGCTTGATTGGGAGGCGCTCGAGCAATTTGAGCCGTAAGCTGCATCACCACGTTCGTTAAGTCGTCAATCTTCGAATAGAGCTTGGCCATCTCTTTATCTTTGCTCCTGAGCTGTTTTCGAAGCTCTTGAAGCAGCTCTTGCTCCGCAGTCCTGGGGCGGAAAGTCGGCTCTTCCTCGCTGTCCGAGCTTGACTCTGTGTGGACCGAGGGGTCTTTCTGTCTATCATCCTTATCGAGAGGGTTTTCTTCATCCAGCGGGGGCGGCTGTTCTTGAGCGGCGGCAACCACATTCAGGCTAGATTGGGCTTGGGATGTGGTGGCCCCATCCTTGCTTTTGCTGCGAAGGTTATCGCTGGGGCGACCGCCTGCCATATAGACCGTATGGATGATATATCCGGCCGTCTTTCTATCATTGGCAGCTGATTTCATGGATTGCTGTCTTGACCCCCTTGTTTCGGTGGCTGGTAGTCGATTAAAGGCGGCTGGCCTAACCAGTTTCTTGAATGGTGATGGCGCTTCTTTTCTGGGTCTGCCCCGCTGCTTTCGTGCGGCACAGAGTGCTTGATAGACTCTTGAAGAGACAGTGTCATACTTTTTCTGTTGGGGTCGGGACACGTCTCTTTGTAGAATCGTTCGGACCGCTGTCTTCTTGATTCTGGCGGTCATGGCATTTTTCTGAACCCACTTCAGAGGCTCGAAGGAATTGCTGATTCTTACGTCCGACTCAGCTGTCGTCGCGGGGCAACCCTGCACTTGGAATTTCACATGATTCCATTTGGCCGAAGCCCTGGCCCTCTTGTTGGCTCGATACCTGAGCCGCTTCTGCCTTAACTTTTCTGTTCTAAGCGCCTGGCAGACTTCAGCTCTTTGGAAAGACGCCACAGACCGGGCGATGGAGGGCCTTGGAGATACGCTCGATTGTGCAGATGTTGGAGTCATCGCCTGAGCTCGTCCGCAACATTTGATTTTGCCCTTTATACCGAAGTTCTTGCACCCCGCTGGAGCACCAGAGAATCGTTCAGATACAGTCTTAAGTTCCCGTTGTGGTGCCTTGGCGATCACGACATTCGGCCTCTTGCCCCGTGAGACCGGCTTGGCCACCTGTTCCGCTGGGATCTCCGCCAGATGAGCGCTCCCGGCAGGGTAGATGATGACAGAACCAAATTGGCGGGGCGGTTCCTCCCACTGTCGACTGAGGCTCGCGGGGAGAACCACACGAGCGTTGATCTTGACCACGTACGGAATCGGGGTCATGTTGGAAGCTGAATTCGTCTGGGGAGACATTGTAATCGAAGGTTGATTGCTGCATGGAAAAAAAAGAACATCATTTCAGTATAGGCAATCGATATATATATTGATTAAGTTCGTATGAACGTTTAACCCGAAATATGGGAGGAGAGATTGGTCCCACCGGGCGTGCCAGAATCTGTAGGGTGTTTTTCGTCACCCCAGTGAGATGGGAATACGCGCGCGCTTGTCAGGCATACTACAGATTCCCCCTGCCTAGGGTAGGCCGGGGTTTAATGATTGTGGGGATCCGAATCTCCGGCAGCCGCGGACTAAGCTGCCGTTAATTACCCCTCGCCTTTGGGGCGAGGGAACCTCCGATTAACAGGTTAAACTGGTCATGCGAACTCAATGTGCAGTGTGCGTGTGTTCTGTTCTGAAAGGGGGGTTTTGGATATATCGGGAGCCACGCAGAGTTTTTACGGGGGTCCCGCTACCCGGATAGCGGGTTGGGGGTCAAGGGGGCTAGCAGCCCCCTTGCGGGGTGCAGGGCAGCGCCCCGTTAGAAATTTTTTTCTAACAGGGACAGTGTCGTGGAGTATGTGTATGTGTACATTTGCATACAAATATATATATATATACATATATATATAAATAAAGGGGAAAAGGGCATCCAAAGGATGCGTGGGGCAGCACCTTAGGCGCTGTGCGCTTAGGTGCTGTGCGCTCAGGCGCAAGCGCGCCACGTGTCGGCACGTGGGCGCTTTGCGCATGAGCGCTGCGCGCAGGTGCGCAAGCGCGCCACGTGTCGACACGTGGGCGCTTTGCGCACTTGCGCAAGCACGCAGGTGCGCAAGCGCGCGCGCGCCACGTGTCGGCACGAGGGCGCTTTGCGCACTTGCGCAAGCGCGCGCGCCACGTGTCGGCACGCGGGCGCTTTGCGCACTTGCGCAAGCGCGCAGGTGCGCAAGCGCGCGCGCGCGCCACGTGTCGGCACGCTGGCGCACGCGCAGGTGCGCAAGCGCGCGCGCTACGTGTCGGCACGCGGGCGCTTTGCGCACTTGCGCAAGCGCTTAGGTGCGCAAGCGCGCGCGCCACGTGTCGGCACGCGGGCGCTTTGCGCACTTGCGCTGCGCGCTGCTAAAACAAATTTCTCAGAAGAGAAATCAGAGAGGAGTTGGACTCCTGAGTGTGTGTTTTTTTTTTTTTGGGGGTTTAGTGAACGATGTTCTTCTTCCTCCTGTTGCTTGCTGGATCTTGAAGATCAAGAGATGTGAAATCTCAAAATCTCTTCTTTTTTAGATCTAATGATAGATCCAAGTTCCCCTTTGTGGGTTTTGTGGTGAAAAACTAATTTGTTTTGAAAAAGGAAGAGTAAAACTCTTGATTTAATTCAAGAGAAAGAAGAAGGTTTTGGAACCTTGAAGATAGAAGAAAGAGCTCAGCTCTGAGACTTTTTTTGGAGAGAGAAAAAGTTGTTGAGATATTTCATTATCTTTGCCTTTATAGGCTATACACTTTACACATAGCCCCTTGGGCTTCACAAAATGGCATTTTGCCTATCCCATGGCTCATGTGCCATTTCTTTTTGCACATAAGCCATGGGCTTTACAAAAATTTGGGTTTATGCCTATTTTTCTTACATTTATCCATAAAATAAAATAAAAGAAATACAACAAAATTATTTATTACAAAATTTTTATCTTGGCATGGGGGGAGGCCGGCCGCTTCATGTTCGGGCTCGACCCGGGCATAGGCCTACTGGATCTGGGCTTGGGCCCACTTGGCTTGGGGTTGACTTTGATTTTGACTTGGTCAACCGGGGTGTAAATTTTTACCCCAACACCCATCTACACCAATCTTCTTTCTGAAGATCCATTTGCAGCCTACGAGTTTTACCCCTTCTGGAGCAATGTCCAAAGTCCAAACATTATTGGTGTACATGGACTCCATCTCGGCCCGCATTGCATACAGCCATTTTACCGAGTCGCCGCTCTGAATGGCTTGCTGGAAGCTAGTAGGCTCACCATAATCCATAGTGCAATCTTCTCTATCCCCGTCTATGAGAAAACCGTAGTATCTCTCGGGCGGATGAGACTGCCTACTACTCCTGCGGAGTGGCGTAGGAATGTCCTGTTCTTTCGAACCCTCTGGTTCTACAAAGCTTTCAGTAATAGCTCGTGGTTCTGGAATTTCTTCCAGTTCTATTGTGCTCCCACTTATCTGGTTTTCCAAAAACTCAGTTTCCAAGAAGCGGGCATGCCGAGAAACAAAAACCTTTTGTTCTTCTGCGTAATAGAAAAGATACCCCTTGGAGTTCTTTGGGTATCCCACAAACTAACACTGTAATGAACGCACCTCGAGTTTGTCCGCATGCTGCTTTTTTACAAAATCTGGACATCCTCATGTCTTAATATGATTAAGATAGGGTTTCTTCCCACACCACATCTGATATGGTGTAGTAGGCACAGTCTTAGTTGGAACTCGGTTCAAAAGGTATGCAGCTGATTTTAGTGCATAGCCCCAGAAGGATCGCGGCAACTCAGCCCTACTCATCATGGAACGAACCATATACAATAGGGTTCGATTCCTCCTTTCCGATACACCGTTGTGTTATGGTGTGTATGGAGGAGTAAGCTGAGAGAGAATTCCATTCTCTTTTAGGAAGCCAAGAAACTCGGCACTCAAGTATTCACCACCTCGATCAGATCTCAGTGTCTTGATACTTTTGCCTGCTTTTTTTTCAACTTCATTCTTGTATTCCTGAAACTTCTCAAAGGCCTCGGATTTATGCTTCATCAAGAAGTCATATCCATACCTAGAGAAATCGTCTGTGAAAGTAATGAAGTATGAATAACCACTTCGCGCATGTGTAGACATTGGACCACACACATCACTGTGTATGAGTCCCAAGAGCTCGCTTGCTCTTTCTCCGTGTCCAGTGAACGGAGTCTTTGTCATCTTTCCCATGAGACAAGATTCACAAGTGGCATAAGACTGATACTCGAACGGATCCAAGTATCCTTCTTTATGTAACTTTGTTAACCGTGTCTCATTAATGTGACCCAGTCTACAATGCCATAAGAAAGCCTGATTTAAATCCGGAGACTTTCTTTTAAGTGTGTTCTGGACACTGAAGACCTGAGCTTGATTCAAAACGTATATACCGTATTTCAATGTACCTGACCCAATCAGAACTTGATTTAGGTGGATGTTTACTACATCGCTTACAAAAGTAAAATCATATCCTTCCTTAGAAAGTAAGGATACAGATATGATATTACAAGTCGCACCTGGTACATAAAAACAGTCACGCAGAATCAATATCTGCCCAGTTATCAGTCCTAGATGATATTCCCCTACGGATTCAGCATACATGCTCATTCCGTTAGCAACCCTGAAAGTCATATCACCTTTCCTGATAACCCTACGGTTTCTCAGAGCCTGTAACAAATTACAGATATGAGATCCTGATCCGGTATCCAATACCCAGGAAGTAGGGTTAACTGACATACAGTTTTCAATTACAAACACACCCGAAGCCGAAGCCATAACATGCTTCGAATTCTTGCTACTGGCTATACTAGCCTTGCAATCCTTCTGCCCATATTCATTCCTGTAACAATAGGAACGTCCCTCTTCCACTATATCCACTCCTGAAACTTCTGCCCTTCCCTTTCTTTCTACTTCCCTGGTTTCCTTCAGGGTAGTAGGTAGAGACTGTTGAACTAAGTCAACATCTGACCCGTTCTTCAACGTGGTCTTCAGGTCCGTGAGCTCAAAAGAGCTGGTCTCTGTAAGGACGTTGCCACTTACAGATGACCCGATAGCCAACCTCGCTGGAAGCAATTCGTTTGAGGTCTCATATCTTGCGATACGAGATTTCTCTCCATATAAATCCTTTTTATGGAGGAAGATAGAAACTGAGTCCATCTTCTCGTGCTGCCTCTGGTATGTACCATCAACTGAGGCTAACACGAGGCGCTTGGCTTTCGCACAGTCTTTTTCCGATGTCCTATGGATATGAATATCAGCGACAGGGGAAGCTGGACCTGAGACGGCAGGGGTTGGATTTGTTAAGGGCTGTCCCAGGTAGTCATGGGCAATGGACATCTGGACAGACCTTTGCCAGTCATAACAGTCAGATTCATTCATTTTATTATCTAGATGTAACCTAGGTGCGGTCATTGGGTCGCTGCAATTAAGAGAGAGAGAAGAAAACACTCAGCATGATGCTTTTGCAAGTTTAGATTGGTTTTTAATTTATCTAAACAGGATGGCTCCCACTGTCTCTCGAATCTCTCCTCAAACCATAAAGGAAGAATTAGTCAGGATCAATCTCACCGTACAATACTTGCTTAACCGTTCAGCCAGGCCAGTGTCAGTACTTCGAGGGAGGTTTTCCAATGCTTTCGCGAAGTTACTTAATTAAGTAACCTCTTTTCCCTGTGGGTGTAGCCCCGCTAACACCTTTCTAGACACCTATTTGGTTTATAACATTGATCGTTAAGTGAAAAAGTTCTCGAGGAGTAGCATATACTCACAGTAGGATCGGGATCCAAATATCATCGCGTGATAAAACCGAAGGAATCCTACCAGAATCATCACACTCTAAATGGTATGCAGCGCTAGCAAGTTTCAGTACTTATGAAACTCCCGATGTGGATTTTTGCCCCATGCTCTTATGACCTTGACTTTGGCCAACAAATCATAAGTCACATGTCAAGTTCTACCCGTCATTATCCAGGTTAATTTGAACCCCCCGCACATACCCTTGACTTTGGCCAACAAGGCAGTACGACTGTCCCAAACCAACGCATCTATCAATACTACATATGAATACCCAATAGCTACCAAACACTGTGCCTTGACTTTGGCCAACAAACACAGCTTGAATACTATTGACTATCCATACGAAATGACGGAGGGCTACGGATGGTTTTGGCGAAACCGTGAACGTAGTGAACTTGATATAATCGATGGAACGAGATAGCTTTTAAAAGGAGTGGTTCAAGTTCCGCATTTAAAAGTTTAGTTTTGAAAAGAACCAAATGGTTTTCAAAGTGTTCCAATCGACTTTTACTTGGTTTATTTTCTTGCATTAGTTCTTTTAATGCGTCCCATCATTTAATCCTACCATTGCAGAAAACAACCAAAATATGACGTACGCTTATGCCATTCGCATTCGCCACGGGGCCCCGTCATCACCCGTTAGGTTACTTAACTAACGACAGAGCGGAGGCTGGGCTAGCGCGGCTGTAAAACATAAGCAACGCCTAAATTGTTATCATATATAAATATATAGCAATGATAGACATTACAGATCACAGATGAATACATTGGATATACTAGGAATCCGCAATCCTTTCGAGCCTGCAACGAAAAGCAGATTACACGGTCGCGGTGAATAGCCAATACCCCACCCAAGACCCCTACGGGTGCGACAAACTACCCGCCAAGTACCCGAAGCGAAGCAATCTCCCTCAACACCGTGAGTAGGCCACTCGGCACTTCGAGATACCCGGTAGTTTGTGCACCCCTCCATGGGTCTATCCTAGGAGCAAAAATAGTAAAAATAATTATACAATGACGGCTACAATCCCGACCCGGTTGTGCGGCCATACAAATAATATTACATCAATTTACATATTACATGAATGAAAGAAAAAGAAACACTCATCTCACATCCACCCCAGCTATTCACCCGCGACAATCCAACGCATTCATATACACATTCCATCAACAAACACAGATCACAGATATGTATAACCCCCACTAATCGACGTATAGCGATTAGCGGATGTTCAATACATATAAACATCACAGATATAACCCTTTAGTCAAAGTGTAGTGAAGTTCGATCAAAAATACGGATTTACAGGCCCCCAAAAACAAATTTCTTTTCTGGAAAACCTGGGAACAAATAAACCATCTTAAAAATCCCAAAATCATGCCAGAAGAACACTGCACCAAACTCGATCCATAACAGACTCAAAACGGCCGCGATTCTGCGGCAAAAGGCATGCTTTTGCCGCGGAACCGCCGTGCTTTGAGCGATTCACTGGATCGTTTTTGGTGGCTTTCTTCACAAAACCCTGAGATAATTTTTGACTTATGATTTTTTATTTTTAGAGCAGAAAAAATTTCAACAGAAACTTAGGGTTTTGATGTTTTGGTTTTGCGATTTTTCCGATCAAACTTCCATACACTTTACTACCTAGCTAGTTTATGTTTAGTTAGGCTCTGATACCACTGTAAGTCCATGTTGCCGACCCCAGTGCTTGCGGGGAGGCGGAAAACGGAATAAAAATCAGATTTTTACTACTCTAGGCAACATGGACTAGACAAAGTCGGGATCTTTACTAAACAAAACTAGCTAAAAGCTAACTAGAAATTAGCCACAAGGAAGAATGGTTATACCTAGGGCTTTATGTCCTTCTCTCCTTGCTCCTTGGAGTGTAAGAAAGAGATCGCCTTGTCGCCTTCTCGAGTCGAATAAGGATCCACCCGAAAGCCTCAACCTTTGGCTTCAACTTCAAGCTAGAAGTAACTAAGGTGCTAGAAGTGCTAATCCTAGAACCTTAGATGAGAGTAGAGATTATCAAGAAGAGTTTTCTCTCAAGCTCAAGTGTTTCTCAGCACATGAGAGGGGAGAGCTTGAGGAAGAGGAAGAGCAAGAGAGAGAAAGTATATGATAGAATTAGAGAATAATAAGCCATTCTCACATATATGTGTGAATTATAAAAATAGATAATTAGCTAGATAATTGTCATGGTTAATCAAGACTTGACCATTATCATTTCACATTAAATGAAAATTGCAAGGATCAAAGAGTATCTTTTATATGGAATGATGATGGTCAACTTGTCAACTAAGGTCAACAAGTCAAGTATGGTCAAAATGTCAACAACCCTAACCATGCACAAATATATATAGCTAATATCAATTAATTATAATACACATATAAGCATTAGGGTTAATAAAATGACAATGGTCATTAACCCTAATCAAAGTCCTCTTCCTCTGTCTCAATCAACTGTGCATACGCTCTCGCATTCGTGATCCAAGGAACACGAATACAAAGAGATAAAACCAATCCCAAATCATATACTAGGATCTGGCTTAAACCAAAGCCCGCTATTATAAGCTGTCCGGACTGCAAACGTGCACAAGTGCACGGATGTGAACGAACCCTGTCGCAAAACCATGCGACCTCTACTCATTTTGCCTAAAGGCGAATAGCTCTCTGTGTGGGACTCTAAAGACTCGACACTACGCTGGCAGTGGGTTTAACCACAGACCGCAAGCGGCATTAGTTGTACGTAACGGTCCCCAGGTAGATGCCGATAAGAAGACTGACGAGGTGACCCCATCTGAACTCCTACTGAGCCTGTATGTGACAGTCTCCGTACAATCCGGTCTGTTCGTCTGATACATCGCATGGCGGGCCTTGGGGGCGGTGAACGTCAGTCCCCTAATAGCGGTACAAGTCGTGTCGGAGTGTAGCCCAGAACACCCTGAGATAACACTGGAAACCTACCAGTATATCTCGCTTTCCCTGGCCAGGGACTACTCGTGTAATGGCTCCCCTAGACACAACGCGATGTCAACCCCCAATATCGGGAGAAACAAATCCTGTCTAACCGTCACTGCCTCCAAGTGCTTCAGGACTGCACCCAACTACTACCTGTTTGCACGACTCCTTTGAGCCGTGGTAGGGTAGTAATCTAAGTACAGTGGGAACACACTCGAGGCGAAGTGACAGTGTCAAGTCAGCGGACTAAGCTGTACTCATGTCACCTGGGAACTGATAACTGACGATAGGTATAATACCAACCAACAGTTCCCGACGAGTCCTGTCCAGTGTACTCGTAACCTAACGAGCACCCGCATACTATCTCAAGTACGACGTACTGACGGCGTGGGACAGACCGTCTCCCACGCTGGGATGAGAAGCGCATACGCTAGTCTACTCCGGAGTATCGGTGCCCTGTCTCGATAGTCCAACGACTAGGGACCTGTATAAGGATGTGCTTATGGATTACCCAGCCCCCACGAGTGTGAGCGCCATCACAACGCTGGTAATCAAGCAAAGATCCTAAGGGCTCTACTAATATGTATAAGCGATATGCTAAAAGAAACACATGCACATATTGAAGTAGAGACAAACCAAATAGCATACTACCATTTTGAGCAAGATTGTATATACAATTGTGAATATCCCAAGCTTCCATTAAGTAATATACAAGCTAGTATGATACAGTAATGGCCTCTAGGGCATATACACTAACAACGGGTTCCCCAAAGATGGGTTGTAGCAGTGCTTTGCAAAGATTGTAAAATACTAATCCTTTAGAAAACGGTTTTATAAAGTAAAAGGTATTTATTTGCAAAGTGTAACTTTCCGTATTTTAGATTCTAGGGTTTTCTAAGCCAACTAGCCTATTTCTAAAAGGTCTAAACGACATGTCGTTAGAAGCCTCAAATCGCCTCTTCACCGCCAATTGCGGCCAGGTAAGTGTCAGGTAAGTGGGAGGCTCTCCACTACAAGTAGTGGCCCTAATTAAGTAACCACTTGCCTTATACACACTTGCCCAGACACCATAAAATCAGATTTAGATAAACGATCGATGTCCACAACTTATCGTATTTTTCCTATTAAAGATATTGTTTAAACAAATGTATCAAACCTAAACTTTTATAAAAGGTTTTATTAAGGAAATGGTATTTTAATATAAAATCTTGTTTTATCATATTAGGAGTTTTCAAGATAGCGTATTATGATTGCATATGTGTGTGTGAGGAGGTAGGTCATTACCTCGTGATCTATTTTAAGGTATAGCAATGTTAACGGGTTAAATGTGAAATTGAAACATGATGGTATTAAAGTGAAAAAAATACGGTAAGTTAAAAAGGTTATCATTTCATGTGTGAAAACTTATTCAAATTGATTTTTACAAGTTTAATAATCATGATAAAAATGTTTAGACATGTCTGAATTGATTAGAAGTGAAATTTTATAGAAAACCGAATCGGAAATCGGATTTGTTCCGATTCCGTCGGGTTTCGTAATTTCGTATTTTTGAGAATTAGAAAGGAGATAGAATGGGACTTACGGGTTTCGATCTATAGTAAAGAGTATAGGAAAACTAAAGAAGTTGCCGAGGCGTTGCTTCGTCGCCGGTTGTTTCTAAAAACGTCGCCGGAATTCCCGCTGGAATCTCGTCGGAGCTTCGCCGCGAACTTGTTTTCAAAGCACACACTTCTTGGAAAACTTTTGAGAGAGTGGCTCAAGATTTTGAGGGTGAGAGGGTAGTGTGTAGGGTTGGTATTTATAGGGTTAGGCAAGGGTTAGGATAGATGAAAAGTTAAAAATAAAAATGTGATAAATGTTGGCCGATTCCCGGCCGAGTCCGGCGTCCAGGATCCTCCCCGACGATTCTTCTAACTCCTGCAAGTGTTACATGTTTGGGTGTAGTGGGGTTTTTGTGAGATATGCACGTGTAAACTCTTTGTATTCTAAAGGTTTTAAAAAAAATCAATATTAAAAGTAATGTAGGGTATGGGATTTAAACTCTGGTGGCATGGTTCAGCAGTGCAGGGTATTACCAATGAGCTACAAGCTCCTTCTTGTAATTATGGAGTTATTTAATTACTTAAAATGATAGCAGCAATAATAAATACTCCAAGTATACATTAAATTTAAAGTAATTTCTTGTACACTAAAAATGGAGTTATTACATTCTTGTAACTTGTAATTAAAAACAAAATAATTACTTATATCTTGTGCTCAGTCTAAAATACCCCTTTATGATTTTGAAAAAAATTTTAAAATTTTTTGTAGAAAAGTGTATAGGAAAATTAGGGTTGTTACATTTTACCCTCCTTATAAAAATTTCGTCCTCGAAATTTGTAAAAGGAAAGTGTAACAGTTTGATGACAGAACTAAAGATTGTAAAGAAGTTTTGGTCAAAGTTGTGAGGGTGTTACTTGGGTTACCTTGGTTCACAGTTTCAGGTTTTATGGCTGCTAAGGTGAAAGCCTGTCGCCGTGGCACGTTCCTCCTAGCTGGAGGCATATTCCCCTGTACTCGAGGCATGTTTCTCAGTGCCTGATGGAATTGGCGATTTGGCTGTGCTGGAAATCCACGTGGAGGTGGTGCTGGCAGTGTAGGACGAGTTGCAGGAGCCTGGATAGCTGGCCGCTGCGGGTAGTTGATGGGTGGGTGTGCTGGGTTGCGTCTATAAGGACAGTTTCCAATTCCGTGATTGGACGCACCACAAACCAAGCATAGGACTTTTGTGTAAGTCCATCAATGCTACCTCTCCCGGTACTTTCGGGCATGCGGAATTTGATGAAAAACAATTTTCTAGAGGCGGTAACATGGACTCAAAACCGGATCTTTGTTAAACATCTAACTAACAACCAAACTAGGAGTTATTAACTACTCGGTTAGGGGGTTATACCTTTCTTTCTTGAACTCCTCCGTCTTCAAACGTCGATGGTGTACGGATCGGCTTCACCTCATCGTCTCCTTGCGCCGAAGATGGATCCACCCGAAATCTTCTACCTTTGGCTTCTTCTTCGAACTTTGAAGAAACTAGATCACTTGGCTTGCTAGGCCTTGTGAACTAGAATGAGTAGAGGAAAGTTTTGGTGTCTTTTTATCTCTAAGGCAATGAGTCTCAACACATGAGAATGGTTTGCCTTGAGGTAGAGAGAGCAAGAGGAAGAGGGAGAGCTTGAGAATGAGAGAGCTCAAGAGAGAGAAAGCCAATGATAGAATGAACCATACTCATCTCATTCTCACCTCTCATAATCCAAAAGCCATCATAACAAAAATAGTAATCAAGTATTGTGTAAATTGTTTAAGTCAAAATGGCTATATCATTTCATGCACTCATTTTGCACAAGAGATCAAGCAAGCAAAAGTCTTTGCCATGAAACGATAGCCATTGTCATCATGATGGTCAACTAGTCCAACCTAGTCAACCGGTCAACAAAGTCAACAAGTCAACAAAGTCAACCCCTCAACAACCATGTCACTATAATACTTAATTAATATTATTGTTAATTACATATCATATTCTCATTAGGGTTGAGCAAAAAGTCAATAGTCAACAGTCAACGGTCAACAACCCTAATGAGAATCCTCTGCCTCTGTCTCTCTGTCAAGTGTGCATACACACCCGCATCCGCGTTCCGAGGACATGAATACAAACGAGATAAAACCAATCCCAAAACGTACACTAGGATCTGGCTTAAACCAATGCCCGCTAGTGTTAACTGTCCGGACACTGTACGTGCACAAATGCACGGATGTGACCGAACCCTGTCGCAAAACCATGCAACCTCTACTCTTTTGCCTAGAGGCGAATAGCTTTCTGTGTGGGACTCTAAAGACTCGACACTACGCTGGCAGTGGGTTTAACCACAGACCGCAAGCGGCACTAGCTGTGCGTAACGGTCCCCAGGTAGATGCCGACAAGAAGACTGACGAGGTGAAACCCATCTAAACTCCTACTGAGTCCGACTGTGACAATCTTCGTACAGTCCGGTCTGTTCGTCTGATACATCGCATGGCGGGCCTAGGGGGGCGGTAAACGTCAGTCCCCTAATAGCGGTACAAGTCGTGTCGGAGTGAAGCCCAATACACCCTGAGATAACACTGGAAGCCTACCGGTATATCCCGCTTGCCCTGGCCAGGGACTACTCGTGTAATGGCTCTTCTAGACACAGCGCGATGTCAACCCCCAATACCGGGAGAGACGAATCCTGTCTAACCGTCACCGCCTCCAAGTGCTTCGGGACTGCACCCAACTACTACCTGTTTGCACGACTCCCTTGAGCTGTGGTAGGGTAGTAATCAAAGTACAGTGGGAACACTCTCGAGGCGAAGTGACAGTGTCAAGTCAGCGGACTAAGCTGTACCCATGTCTCCTGGGAACTGATAACTGACGATAGGTATAATACCAACCGGTCAGTTCCCGACGAGTCCTGTCCAGTGTACTCGTAACCCAACGAGCACCCGCATACTATCTCCAGTACGACGTACTGATGGCTGTGGGACAGACCATCTCCCACTCTGGGATGAGAAGCGCATGCGCTAGTCTACTCCGGAGTATCAATACCCTGTCTCGATAGTCCTACGACTAGGGACCTGCATAAGGAAGTGCTTATAGATTACCCAGCCCCCACTAGTGTGACTGCCATCACAACGCTGGTAATCAAGCAAAGATCCTAAGGGCTCCACTAATGTGTATAGGCGATATACTAAAATAAACACATGTACACATTGAAGTAGAAACAAACCAAGTAGCATACTACTATTTTTGAGCAAGATTGTATATACAAGGTGAATATCCCAAGCTTCCATTAAGTAATATACAAACTAGTATGATACAGTAATGGCCTCTAGGGCATATACACTAACAATCTCCCACTTCCACTAAGGCCATGTACTGGCGTATCGAAGACCTATCATCTCGATCAGCCACTCGAACTGAGTCTGAGGCAAGGCCTTGGTGAATGGATCTGCAGTGTTATCTTCTGAAGTAACCCTCCGAACCTCGATCTCCTGGCGATCCACGATCTCCCTGATCAGGTGATACCGCCTCAAGATGTGTCTGGATCTCTGATGGGACCTGGGTTCCTTCGCTAAAGCTATAGCCCCGTTGTTGTCGCAATACAAAGGTATTGGATCAACAATGGACGGAACCACCTGAAGTTCTTTCAAGAACTTCCTCATCCAGACAGCTTCTTTTGCGGCATCAGATGCAGCGATGTATTCCGCTTCCATCATCGAGTCTGCAACGGTTTTCTGTTTGGAACTCTTCCAACACACCGCCCCTCCATTGAGGGTAAAGACAAAACCCGACATGGACTTGGAATCATCCTTGTCACTCTAGAAGCTGGAGTCAGCAAAGGCCTCGATCTGGAGGTCTTTTCCGCCATACACTAAGAACATCTCCTTAGTCCTTCTTAGGTACTTGAGAATGTTCTTTACCGCTATCCAGTGTTTCTCCCCAGGGTTTGACTGATACCGGCTTACCGCACTCAGTGCATAAGCTACATCCGGTCTAGTACACAACATCGCATACATTATGGAGCCTACCGTAGAAGCGTAGGGTATAATAGACATGCGATTCCTCTCCAAATCAGTCTTGGGAGATATCTCTTTAGAGAGGGTGATCCCGTGACAAGCCGGTAGGTTACCGCGCTTGGAATCTTCCATACTGAATCTTTTCAGTATGGTGTCGATGTACCTGGACTGTGAAATTCCTAATATCTTCTTGGATCTATCACGATGGATCCGGATCCCCAGGATGTAGGAGGCATCACCCAGGTCTTTCATGGAGAACCTGTGTGACAAGAACCCCTTGACAGATTGAAGCATAGGAATGTCATTTCCTATTAAGAGAATGTCATCCACGTATAAAACGAGGAATACTACAGTTCTCGCTATAAATCTACTATAGATGCATGGTTCATCTGGATTTTTGATAAAGCCAAATTCTTTGACCGTCTCATTAAAACAGATGTTCCAACTCCGCGATGCCTGCTTTAGTCCATAAATGGACTTAAGCAACTTGCACACCTTTCCGCTGCTCCAACTCTGAATGAAACCCTCTGGTTGGTCCATATAGACACACTCCTCTAAATTTCCATTTAGAAAAGCGGTCTTTACGTCCATCTTCCAGATTTCATAATCGTGGAAGGCAGCAATGGCAAGAAGGATCCGAATGGATTTCAGCATAGCCACTGGAGAAAAGGTTTCGTCATAGTCCAAACCAGGTCTTTGACGAAAACCCTTTGCAACAAGTCTAGCTTTATAGGTCTCAACCTGTCCATCTACACCAATCTTCCTTTTGAAGATCCACTTGCATCCTACAGGTTTTACCCCGTCTGGAGCAATGTCCAACGTCCATACTTTGTTGGTGTACATGGATTCCATTTCGGTCCGCATTGCATCCAGCCATTTTACCGAGTCAATGCTCTGAACGGCCTGCTGGAAGCTAGTAGGCTCATCATAATCTATGATGCAATCCTCTCTATCCCCGTATATGAGAAAACCATAGTATCTCTCGGGCGGATGAGACTGCCTACTACTCCTGCGGAGCGGCGTAGGAATGTCTTGTTCTTTTGAACCCTCTGTTTCCACTAAGCTTTCAGTAATAGCTCGTGGTTCTGGAATTTCTTGTAGTTCTACTGTGCTCCCACTTATCTAGTTTTCCAAAAACTCAGTTTCCAAGAAGTTGGCATGATGAGAAACAAAAACCTTTTGTTCCTCTTCGCAGTAGAAAAAATATCCCTTGGAGTTCTTTGGATATCCCACGAACTTGCACTGTACTGAGCGTGCCTCGAGCTTGTCCGCATGCTGCTTTTTGACAAAAGCTGGACATCCCCATGTCTTAATGTGCTTAAGATAGGGTTTCTTCCCACACCACATCTCATATGGTGTGGTAGGCACAGTCTTAGTGGGAACTCGGTTCAAAAGGTATGCTGCTGATTCTAGCGGATACCCCCAGAATGATCGCGGTAACTCAGCGTTACTCATCATGGACCGTACCATATCCAATAGTGTTCGGTTCCGTCTCTCCGATACACCGTTATGTTGTGGAGTAAGCTGAGAGAGAATTCCGTTCTCTTTTAAATAGTCCAGGAACTCTGCACTCAAGTATTCACCACCTCGATCCGATCATAGAATCTTGATACTTTTGCCGGTTTGTTTTTCTACTTCATTCTTATATTCCTGGAATTTTCCAAAGGCTTCGGACTTATGTTTCATTAAGAAGACATAACCGTACCTTGAAAAGTCATCCGTAAAAGTAATGAAGTAAGAATAACCGCTTCGCGCATGTGTAGACATTGGAACGCACACGTCGCTGTGTACGAGTCCCAAGAGCTCGCCCGCTCTTACTCCGTGTCCAGTGAACGGAGTCATTGTCATCTTTCTTTTTAGACAGGATTGACAAGTGGCATACGATTGATATTCGAACACATTCAAATATCCTTCTGTATGTAACTTCGTCAACCTTCTCTCATTGATGTGACCCAGTCTACAATGCCACAAGAAAGTCTGATTGATTTCCGGAGACTTTCTTTTGTGTGTATTCTGGACATTGAAAATCTGTGGTTGGTTTAAGACGTATATACCATTGCTCAATGTACCTGACCCAATCAGAACACGATTAAGGTGAATGTTTACAACATTGCTTACAAACGCAAATTCATAACCTTCTTTAGAAACGAAAGATACTGAAATGATATTACAAGTTGCGTTGGGTACAAAAAAGCAATTACGCAAAACCAAAACATGTCCATCTGACATTCCCAGTTGATAGTCCCCCACGGCCTTAGCATCCATGCTAGCTCCGTTTGCAACTTTGAGGGTCATGTCACCTGCCTTCAAAACCCTACGGTTTCTCAACGCCTGCAAAGAATTACAGATATGAGATCCTGATCCGGTTTCCAATACCCAGGAAGTAGAGTTTATTGAAAGACAGTTTTCAATAACATACACACCTGAAGCTGAAGCCGCAACCTGCTTCAGATCCTGTGTTCTGGCCTTCCAAGCCCTGCAATCATTTTTCCAGTGTCGCTTCTTATGACAATAGAAGCATTCTTCCTTATCCACAAGCTTCCCCACTTTCTTAGTTGCTTTTGCCTTTCCCTTCGTATCCACTTTACTAACACCGCCCCTTGGTTTGGCGGGGGCTTTCTTCTTCTTTCCCTTGGCTTTCGCCTTGGACCTAGAAGAAGAAGATCCTCCTACAAACAAAGTGCATGTTTCCCTACCTTTCTGTAGGGTGCCCTCTGCGCTCCTCAGCATGTTGAGGAGTTCTGAAAGTTCAACTTCCTTTTCTTGTAAGTTGAAGTTCAGTATAAACTGGGCGTAAATGGAAGGAAGGGACTAGAGAATCAAGTCCGTAAAGAGCTCATTCTCCAACGTGGTCCCAAGGTCCGCGAGCTCCTCAATGTAGCCAATCATCTTAAGCATGTGTTCCCCTACCGATGATCCAACGGCCAATCTTGCCGAAAATAACTTCTTCGACACTTCGTATCTTGCGATACGAGATTGTTCTCCATACAGTTCTTTTGTATGGAGAAATATGGATTCGAGGTCCATATTCTCGTGCCTCCTCTGATGTTCATTGTCCATAGAGGCAAGCACGAGGCACTTGGCCTTCGCGCAGTCTAGTTCCCAGGTCTTACGGATTTCCTTATCCACGACGCTAGTTCTGGGACCTGGGACAGGGGGAGCTTTGGTGGTAAGAAGATACCCCAGCTTGTCGTAAGTGATTGCCATCTTGACATTCCTGAGCCAATCTTTGTAGTTGGGCCCTGTCAGTATGTTTTTATCTAGAAGTAACTTAAGTCCAGTCATGTCGATTGGTCGCTGCAATTAGGAGAGAGAAGAAACACTCAGCATGATGCTCTTGCAAGTTTAGAGTGGTTTTTAGTTTATCTAAACAGGATGGCTCCCACTGTCTCTCGAATCCCTCCTCAAACCAAAAAGGAAGAATTAGTCGGGATCAATCTCACCGCACAATACTTGCTTAACCGTTCAGCCAGGCCAGTGTCGGTACTTCGAGGGAGGTTTTCCAACGCTTTCGCGAAGTTACTTAATTAAACAATCTCTTTTCCCTGGGGGCGTAGCCCCGCTAACACCTTTCTAGACACCTACTAGGTTTATAGCATTGATCGTTAAGTGAGAAATTTCCCGAGGAGTAGCATATACTCACAGTAGGATTAGGATCCAAATATCATCGCGTGAAGAAACTGAAGGAATCCTAACAGAATCATCGCACTCCAAATGGTATGCAACACTAGCAAGTTTCAGTTCTTTTGAAACTTCCGATGTGGATTTTTGCCCCATGCTCTTATGACCTTGACTTTGGCCAACAAATCATAAATCACATGTCAAGTTCTACCCGTCGTTCTCCTGGTTAATTTGAATCCACCCGCACCTACCCTTGACTTTGGCCAACAAGGCAGTACGACTGTTCCAAACCAACGCATCTATCTATGCTGCACATGAATACCCAATAGCTACCAATCAGTATGCCTTGACTTTGGCCAACAAACATAGCTTGAATACTATTGACTATTCATGTGAAACGACGGAGGTCTACGAATGGTTTTGGCGAAACCGTGAACGTAGTGAACTTGATATAATCGATGGAACGAGATAGCTTTTAAAAGTAGTGGCTCAGGCTCCGCATTTAAAAGTTGGTTTTGAAAATAACCGAGTGGTTTTTCGAAAGTGTTCCAACGACTTTTACTTGGTTTATTTTCTTGCATTAGTTCTTTTAATGCATGATATTCTTCCATTAGTTCTTTTAATGCATCCCATCATTTAATCCTACCATTGCAGAAAACAACCAAAATATGACGTACGCTTATGCCATTCGCATTCGCCACGGGGCCCCGTCATTACCCGTTAGGTTACTTAACTAACGACAGAGCGGGGGCTGGGCTAGCACGGCTGTAAAACATAAGCAACGCCTAAATAATATCATATATAGATATATTGCAATGATAGCCATTTCAGATCACAGATGAACACATTGGATATACTAGGAATCCGCAATTCGTACGAGCCTGTAACGAAAAGCAGATTACACGGTCGCGGTGAATAGCCAATACCCCACCCAAGACACCTACAGGTGCGGCAAACTACCCGCCAAATATCCGAAGCGGAGCAACCTCCCTCAACGACGTGAGTAGGCCACTCGGCACTTCGAGATACCCGGTAGTTTGTGCACCCCCTCCATGGGTCTATCCTAGGAGCAAAAACAGTAAAAAGAAATTATACAATGACGGCTACAACCCCGACCCGGTTGTGCGGCCATACAAATAATTATTACATCAATTTACAAATTTACATGAATAGAAAGAAAAGAAAACTCTCGTCTCACAACCCCCCGGCTATTCACCCGCGACAATCCAATGAATTCATATACACATTCCAGCAACATTACAGATCACAGATTTGTATAACTCCCACTAATCGACATATAGCGATTAGCAGACGTTCAATACAAATATCACATCACAGATAAATACCCGTCAGCTTAAGTCTTTAGAAGTTCGATAAAAAATACGGATTTTTAGGCCCCAAACACAAAATTTTCGTTCTGGAAAATCTGGGCTGAAAAGACATATTCCAAAAATCCCAAAATAACCCCAGAAATACACTGCACTAAATTTGGACCTCGGCCGAGTCAACTCGGCCGCGGAACCGCGGCGGGAGCGTGCTCCCGCCGCGTTTCCGCGGCGCTTTGATCGGTTCATGGGTCCAAATTTTGTGGTTATTCAATGAAAAGCCTGAGCCGATTTTTAAGATGAAATTTATCAATTTTTAAACAGAAAAAAATCGGTAGAAACTTTACATATCGGGTTCGTTTCATGACTTTTTCTTTGATCGATCTTCTAGTTACTTTGCCAACATGTTAGAAAGAGTTTAACTACGCTCTGATACCACTGTAAGTCCATGCTACCTCTCCCGGTACTTTCGGGCATGCGGAATTTGATGAAAAACAATTTTTTAGAGACGGTAACATGGACTCAAAACCGGATCTTTGTTAAACATCTAACTAACAACCAAACTAGGAGTTATTAACTACTCGGTTAGGAGGTTATACCTTTCTTTCTTGAACTCCTCCATCTTCAAACGTCGATGGTGTACGGATCGGCTTCACCTCGTCGTCTCCTTGCGCCGAAAATGGATCCACACGAAAGCTTCTACCTTTGGCTTCTTCTTCGAACTTTGAAGAAACTAGATCACTTGGCTTGCTAGGCCTTGTGAACTAGAATGAGTAGAGGAATGTTTTGGTGTCTTTTTATCTCTAAGGCAATGAGTCTCAACACATGAGAATGGTTTGCCTTGGGGTAGAGAGAGCAAGAGGAAGAGGGAGAGCTTGAGAATGAGAGAGCTAAGAGAGAGAAAGCCAATGATAGAATGAACCATACTCATCTCATTCTCACCTCTCATAATCCAAAAACCATCATAACAAAAATAGTAATCAAGTATTGTGTAAATGGTTTAAGTCAAAATGGCTATATCATTTCATGCACTCATTTTGCACAAGAGATCAAGCAAGCAAAAGTCTTTGCCATGAAATGATAGCCATTGTCATCATGATGGTCAACTAGTCCAACCTAGTTAACCGGTCCACAAAGTCAACAAGTCAACAAAGTCAACCCTTCAACAACCATGTCACTATAATACTTAATTAATATTATTGTTAATTACATATCATATTCTCATTAGGGTTGAGCAAAAAGTCAATAATCAATAGTCAACGGTCAACAACCCTAATGAGAATCCTCTGCCTCTGTCTCCCTGTCAACTGTGCATACACACCCGCATCCGCGTTCCGAGGAACATGAATACAAACGAGATAAAACCAATCCCAAAACGTACACTAGGATCTGGCTTAAACCTAAGCCCGCTAGTGTTAACTGTCCGGACACTATACGTGCACAAGTGCACGGATGTGACCGAACCCTGTCGCAAAACCATGCGACCTCTGCTCTTTTGCCTAAAGGCGAATAGCTTTCTGTGTGGGACTCTAAAGACTCGACACTACGCTGGCAGTGGGTTTAACCACAGACCGCAAGCGGCACTAGCTGTGCGTAACGGTCCCCAGGTAGATGCCGACAAGAAGACTGACGAGGTGAAACCCATCTGAACTCCTACTGAGTCTGACCGTGACAATCTCCGTACAGTCCAGTCTGTTCGTCTGATACATCACATGGCGGGCCTCAGGGGCGGTAAACATCAGTCCCCTAATAGCGGTACAAGTCGTGTCGGAGTGAAGCCCAATACACCCTGAGATAACACTGGAAGCCTACCAGTATATCCCGCTTGCCCTGGCCAGGGACTACTCATGTAATGGCTCTCCTAGACACAGCGCGATATCAACCCCCAATACCGGGAGAGACGAATCCTGTCTAACCGTCACTGCCTCTAAGTGCTTCGGGACTGCACCCAACTACTACCTGTTTGCACGACTCCCTTGAGCCGTGGTAGGGTTGTAATCAAAGTACAGTGGGAACACAGTCGAGGCGAAGTGCCAGTGTCAAGTCAGCGGACTAAGCTGTACTCATGTCACTTGGGAACTGATAACTGACGATAGGTATAATACCAACCGGTCAGTTCCCGACGAGTCCTGTCCGGTGTACTCGTAACCCAACGAGCACCCGCATACTATCTCCAGTACGATGTACTGATGGCTGTGGGACAGACCATCTCCCACTCTGGGATGAGAAGCGCATGCGCTAGTCTACTCCGGAGTATCGATGCCCTGTCTCGATAGTCCTGCGACGAGGGACCTGTATAAGGATGTGCTTATAGATTACCCAGCCCCCACTAGTGTGACTGCCATCACAACGCTGGTAATCAAGCAAAGATCTTAAGGGCTCCACTAATGTGTATAGGCGATATACTAAAATAAACACATGTACACATTGAAGTAGAAACAAACCAAGTAGCATACTACTATTTTTGAGCAAGATTGTATATACAAGGTGAATATCCCAAGCTTCCATTAAGTAATATACAAACTAGTATGATACAGTAATGGCCTCTAGGGCATATACACTAACATTTTGCGCGCCTACAGTCCTTCCACAAGTGTCCTTTCCTCTTGCAATAAAAGCAAAAATTAGGTCTTAGCCGATCCTTGGCTTCTTCCAGTCTTCTGACTTCGACAGCTGGCCTTGAAGAGTCCCCTCCTGCCATTTGAGTGGCAATGTATTTCACTCCTGCAGACTGAGGTCTGCCCCTTGCCTTTATCACTGCCTCATAACCGCGGGCAGCTTCCAGAGCATCTTCATGAGTTGGAAATTTCCCTGTGGGTAGTGCAGCCTGGATTTCCGTGTCCAAACCTTGTTGAAATCGATGGGCTCTGATCTCATCCGTCGGTATCAGGTGGGCCGCAAATCTGTTATGGTCTTGTGTTAGTTGTGTAGTATGTGATATTAAAAATTTGAAATACTGTGACATATCTCACCGACTGAGCATGGTGAATTCAGCGTCATACTCACCTACTGACATGTCCCACATCGAACCTTGTTGTAGATGAATGAACTGCTGTTCCATGGCCAACCTGGCAGTCACAGGGAAGTACTTCATGTCGAACTTCTCGCGAAAAGTCTTCCATTCAATAGGCTGTTCAAGACGGCTTTCTTCCGCCTTCCACCAGTTCCGTGCATTGTCCGTGAGTTGCAGCTTTGCAACTCGGACCCAAGCTATTTCTGGCACTTGTGCTGCCGCCAGATCATCCTCTGTGCTTTGAGCCCATTCCTTAGCTTCCAGTGGGCTCCCCTTTCCTGAGAACTGTTTGGGATGTAAAGCTCTGAATTGCTTCACCCCAGGTGCGTCAGTCTCGGGACGATTCAGGAGTTGCTGCTGTCCCTCTAGAAGGCTGCGGATTGCCTCAAGCAGAACCGTTTGCTCATTGAGTGGAGCAAGAACAGCTGGTGTGAGAGTTAGTGCTGGAGTTGGAGGTGTGTTGTTGACATTGGTGCTGTTGTTGTTCGTGGAATCCATAACCCTGAAGAAAAATTTGGGTTAGGACAGATTCAAATGAAATGATAAGATTCAAGGAATATGAAATTGTAAGATTCAAGGAACATGAATTGTAAAGAATGTTTTAGTTGTTGGTTCTTGTGTTATATTGCTTAGGTTGTTCACGCAGACCAGAACTGCATGATAGGGATTCATACAGCTCTGACCTGCATGGGCCACAAACAAAACCTGTGACGCCCCGTTTCCCAGTGTACGGCGAAGGGGATGCGACGAGGTCCGCTACGTATATACTCAGAAGTACATACGCTAAGCATATCTAAGCAATATAAAATAAATACACAAGAAATAAGAATAAAAAGAACAATAACTTTTATTTATTAACATTCTTTGTACAATACATGAAAGGAAATACTACTGAAATAATAAGATGCCTAAACAGTGGCATAACAGGAAATGAAAAGTACAGAAAGGAAAAGTGTACAATGAAACTACAGTGCAGGGTCTTCAGTAAACTGCCCCAAGTTTTCTTGCGATGGCTCAACCTCTGCCGGGTCCAAATCACCTGACGACATTTAAAGAAGAGAGAAACAGAATGTCGTCAGCGAACAGGTCATTCGGTAAGTCCCAAAGGTAAGAGGGAAGTAGAAAAAGACAGAATAAGAAGATACATTTTAAAGTGTAAACTATTGTTGTAATGTTATGTCAACGCTGTTGTTCGTAGCTTGGTACAGAAGGATGCCAGTGTATACGAGGGGAGTCTCTATATGCCAGAGACTAAGGGCACGTATAGTACAAGGTACCGTTTATGCCATAGTACAACAGCAACTGGATTCATGTTAGGTGTGTTAAGTCTGACCACCTTGTGCCACCTTTAACACCTTCCGTACCAATCTACCCCTTATACCCCGCGATATCTTATTTGTATTGTTATCTTGTAAATTGTGTTGGTTGTATGATTGATTGACTGACTGACCGAAACCATGATATCAGGAAACGGTTATAACCGTTGAGTCACGTAAATGGAATACTGAGAATCATGTAAAAGGAATATATATCCATGGTTCGGTTCAGTCAAGTTGTGTAAATTGATGATTGTATTCATGGATTCATTTGTTCATATTGACTTAGAATCTTGTAGATTATAGATTGACTTGAATCATATTCAAGTCAGATTAATCAGACTCAAAAACGAGTCAGACATTCAGAAATGTGAATCGAAATCTTATAATTGCTAGGGTCCTTAGGGTAATTTATAAGCTTGAGGGGGGATTATGTAAAAATACTTTTATATACTTTTCAAAATACTCCTCAAGTATTTATTGTTCGTTTTTAGAGTTGTAATGATGGTGGATTTTATGTTATGACATTTCTAGTGAAAATATCATAGTTTTAAAAATAAGGGTATTTTTCTGTAATATTGATTTATTTGGAGTTCATGGTGTTTTAGTGTAAAATTTATTCTTGTGATTTTTAGAAAAAGGTGGAATATTTATATTATAATAAAATAGATATTTAAATGATAAATATACATATATTTATAGAAAAATAGTTTTAATAAATATTTTATATTCCAAAAATCTCATTTTCTTCAGATGTGGTATTTTAAACCTTTCGAGACCGAATGCTCCTTGCGGAGGTCTGAATCTCGCACTACTAGCCCGAGGGTGCGCGATAAACCGCACGATCCTGAACGGGGTCCCCAAAGACGGGTTGTAGCGGCGCTTTGCAAAGATTGTAAAATACTAATCCTTTAGAAAACGGTTTTATAAAGTAAAAGGTATTTATTTGCAAAGTGTAATTTTCCATATTTTAGATTCTAGGGTTTTCTAAGCCAACTAGCCTATTTCTAAAAGGTCTAAACGACAAGTCGTTAGAAGGCTCAAATCGCCTCTTCACCGCCAATTGCGGCCAGGTAAGTGCCAGGTAAGTGGGAGGCTCTCCACTACAAGTAGTGGCCCTAATTAAGTAAACACTTGCCTTAGACACACTTGCCCAGACACCACAAAGTCAGATTTAGATAAACGATCGATGTCCACAACTTATCGTATTTTTCCTATTAAAGATATTGTTTAAACAAATGTATCAAACCTAAACTTTTATAAACGGTTTTATTAAGGAAATGGTATTTTAATGTAAAATCTTGTTTTATCATATTATGAGTTTTCAAGATAGCGTATTATGGTTGCATATGTGTGTGTGAGGAGGTAGGTCATTAACTCGTGATCTATTTTAAGGTATACCAATGTTAACGGGTTAAATGTGAAATTGAAACATGATGGTATTAAAGCGAAAAAAATACGGTAAGTTAAAAAGATTATCATTTCATGTGTGAAAACTTATTCAAATTGATTTTTACAAGTTTAATAATCATGATAAAGATGTTTAGACATGTTTGAATTGATTAGAAGTGAAATTTTATTGAAAAGCGAATCGGAAATCGGATTTGTTTCGATTCCGTCGGGTTTCGTAATTTCGTATTTTTGAGAATTAGAAAGGGATATTGAATGGGACTTACGAGTTTCGATCTATACTAAAGAGTATAGGGAAACTAAAGAAGTTGCTGAGGCATTGCTTCGTCGCCGGTTGTTTCTAAAAACGTTGCCGGAATTCCCGCCGGAATCTTGTCGGAGCTTCGCTGCGAACTTTTTTTCAAAGCACACACTTCTTGGAAAACTTTTGAAAGAGTTGCTCAAGATTTTGGGAGTGAGAGGGTAGTGTGTAGGGTTGGTATTTATAGGGTTAGGCTAGGGTTAGGATAGATGAAAAGGTAAAAATAAAAATGTGATAAAATGTTGGCCGATTCCTGGCAGAGTCCGGCGTCCAGGATCCTCCCCGACGGTTCATCTAACTCCTGCAAGTGTTACATGTTTGGGTGTAGTGGGGTTTTTGTGAGATATGCACGTGTAAACTCTTGGTATTCTAAAGGTTTTAAAAAAAATCAATATTAAAAATAATGTGGGGTATGGGATTTAAACTCTGATGGCTTGGTTCAGCAATGCAAGGTATTACCAATGAGCTACAATCTCCTTCTTGTAATTATGGAGTTATTTAATTACTTAAAATGACAGCAGCAATAGTAAATACTCTAAGTATACATTAAATTTAAAGTAATTTCTTGTACACTAAAAATGGAGTTATTACATTCTTGTAACTTGTAATTAAAAACAAAATAATTACTTATATCTTATGCTCAGTCTAAAATACCCCGTTATGATTTTGAAAAAAAATTTAAAATTTTGTGTAGAAAAGTGTACAGGAAAATTAGGGTTGTTACAGCTAGCCAAGTTCAACCTGTCATTTCCCGATTGAATTAAACCCACCTGTATGACCCTTAACATAGTCAACAAAATCGTACAGCTACCCTAATCCAATCACATCTCATGTTTTAGCAGATAAGTACTAATTAGCTACCGCACACTACGCCTTAACATAGTCAACAAACGTAGCACGAATACTAACTAGTCTCTATCTGAAATGACGGAGGGCTACACAGGTTTTTCAGAAAGCCATGAACGTAATGAACTTGATATCATTGTAGAAACAAGTGATTTTGAAAAGGAGTGTTTTTGAGGTTTTTACAGTTCCGCTAAAAAGGTCACTCCCGGTGAAGGGATCTCGGATCTTTCCCCATCGAATAAGGTGCAGGGTATATCATATATATACTTCTGTGCAAAGCATAACTATTTAAACTGTCAAAAACTAAACCGCGAGATTGTATCATCTGCCAGTTTTGCTAAAGCGGTCACTCTCGGTGCAGGGATGTCTGCTCTTTCCTCATCGAATAAGGTGCAGGGTATATCATATATACCGCTATGCAAAGCAAAACTGTAGCTACCCTTTTTATAAAGTTTTGATTCTACAACATCTTTTAGGATTCTTTTATTTTATTAATCTCATTAATAAAAATTCCATCAATTAATGTTTCCTAAGCATCACAGAAGAAACGAAAGCAGTAATATTTATATATCAACATATATATATAGTATAAGCATTCGTCTCAGGCAGTAATATGATCTCATCACAAAACATTGCAGCAGAAGAACATATATGAAATATTGGATATACTAGGATGTCCGTGTTTTAATACGAGCCTGTATAAAACACGGATTCCAGGGTCGCAATGAATAGCCAAACCCACATCCCTAGACCCCTACGAGAGCGGCAAGTAACACTGCCAATTCTAGGGTTAGGAGACCCGGTCTCGACTTCTCGAGATGGCCTCCCACTGGACCCTAGAACCCGGTTACTTGTGCTCCCCACCTTGGGTCTACATAATGCGGAAAAGTAAATAACATACACTGGTGCCATCAACCTCATCCTGGAAGTGCCCCAATAAAAGAATATTAAATACAAATGAATTTTACATGAATGAAAATAAAAACCCTCATCTCATATAAAACCCCCAGCTATACAGAACACGACGATCCAATATAACATATCACAGCAACACATGATATCTCATATCATCAACGTAAAAAAGTATGCGTATCCCGATTGTCGTTGATGTATAGCAACGAAACCGGCGATATACCACATACTACGCTTACGGTCACAGAAAAGAAAGTGTAAAACTACAACATTTGGAATCCAGAATCACTTTAGACATCGTAAATCCGAAATATCACATACTTCGCATTTCATGCCTAACTTTATGAATTCCACATATTGTATCACATTCCAGATAAATAGACAATATTAAACTTTCCGATCGAATAATCAAATACCCAATGTTTCCCAAAATATAGCTCAACACTTGAGCGGTGTCCAAAATCCCAGAAGAACATGTCACAGCCTAATGGTTCAGCCGTAGAAGGGTCAAACCAACGCCTCACATGTGGCAACGCCGTACTGCCCCAAACCCTAAGGTTTAGAGGCAGTTCAGACGGTCACATAATCGAGTTAAGGTTTGTGTTCTTCTAGAGGGTCCATAGATATACTTGCATGTTTTTCTGTAAGTTTTAAACTCAAGAAAAAAAATCAACACTTGAAAGTTTTTCGTGCCGGCAAAAAGTGAGTTAATGATATCCGTTCGAACATTTTAACAGTTTCTAAAATATCCGGAAAACAAAACGAAATTAAACATACCGATCGAATCAAAGAATAAATAAGAATCCCCTGAACACTCAACACTTGAGTAAGATTAAAAATACCCAGATTCATGTACAAGTACCTACGGATGTACTGTGCCAAAAAGCTAACCCTAATTCTACTGTGCTGCCGCGGAACCGCCGCGGAACCGCCGCGCAAGGCACGGTATTGCCGCGGTTCCACGGCGCTTTAGTGGAATTTTGGTGTCGTTTTTCACAGTAACTCTTAGAATTCCCTGCTGATTTTTTTGAGCATTTTTAATGCAGAAAAAATCACATTTTTACAAAATTTCCACGGAGGGTGTCAATTTCGATGTTTCTGGGTTCGATTAGAGTTTTAACTTCGTATACACGTCGCCTAATGCTTTAGCGAGGCTCTGATAGCACTGTAGAGTTCCTAGGCACTCTAACAAGGGTCTATAAGGCATCAACCATGCCCAATTTAAATTTTAGACGTGCCGAACAAACCAAAGCTAGGATCTTTGCTAGATAATTAGGGTTTCACATGCAAGTAAACATCTTTACAACTAAGAGAGAGGGATTACAACCTTTGTAATCCGCTCATTCGCTTCATAAGCTCCGAGTAGAATTCTCTTCGCCGCGATCCATGATCTCCCGGACTCAAGAGAGGCTTCACAATCCGAACGATCCATACTTGCTTGAAGTCTTCCTTTTCAAAGATGATCTACCTTGAAGTTCCTTTAACTCAAGCTCTTTCTCACTAATGAGGTAAACACCCTAATCTAATTGGCTAGATTAGATGAGGATGATGAAGTAGGATTTATGCTCTCTTTTATTATCAAATTCTCACTCTAATTCATCACAAATCTCAAAGCTAGAAAGCTTTGCAAGGAGGAAGAAGAAGAAGATGAATGAATAATCATTTTTGTGATGAATAATGAAAAAGATTATATGATTACAAATGCAACCATGGTCAAAGATGACAAGGAAAACCATTGTAGAGAGTTAACTAGGGTTAAGTGTAAGTCGATGTTCAACACCCCAATACTTATGGGGAGGCGGAAATATGAATAACAATCTTGTTCTATGATCAAACATCGATTAACCGTATGAATCGTTTGCTAAACAAGTTTTAACAAAAGCTATAGTGTTCTAAACTACTATGTTAAAAGATTATACCAAACGGTTCTAGTCCTTCGTCTTAATGTTATCTACGGCCTCTTTGGATCTCCACGTCCTCTTCGGCTTTCTTCCGTGATAGACGATCCACCCGAGAACCCTAATCCAAGCTATAACCTCTAAACTTGAGGTTACTTAGTTTCTCTAGTTGCTAAATAGAGTAGCTAAGGTGATGTAGAGATAGGTTATGGAGTAATTAGTCTTTCCTAATCCTTGTTCTCAACTCATGAGGGGTAGGATTAGGCTTTGGTGAAGAAGAGAGAGCTTGAAGAGAGAGAGTGAGAAGATGATAATGATAATAATATGAAAATAAAAAAGCTTCTCACTAGATATATGAAACATAATGAATTAAATAGAAATGAATAATAAGAGATTATTCATCATGTTTCCTTAATGCAAGTGGGTGATTCATTATGTGAGTCATTAGGCATTTAATAATGCATTAATGACATGATGAATCACTCACAATGAGTCACTAATTCATTAAATGAAAATGTCACCTCTCCCTCCATGTCACATCCTTCTAGAAGCTTCTCGGAAAATTACGAGAACGCCCCTCTCATCCGTAAAAACACGGAAAAACTTTAGACTGTATAAATCCAATAACCTGATACTAGAATCTGGATTAAACTAAAGCCGGCTAGTAAAAACTGTCCGAATGTCGTACGTGCGTTCAAAGACGTATGCGTCCGAACCTTTGTCATAAAACCATACGACTTCTATATCTTTTCGCCTGGGTTTGGGAAATCTCTGTGTGGGACTCTAAAGACTCGACTACTACGCTGGCAGTGGGTTTAACCACAGACCGCAAGCGGCACTAGCAGTGCGTAACGGTCCCCAGGTAGTTGTCGATAAGAAAGCTGATGAGGTAATCCATCTGAAATCCTACTGAGCCTGTCTGTGACAATATCCACGCAGTCCGGTCTGTTCGTCTAAGAGTATCGCATGTATGGTCTAGGGAGGTGGTGGACGTCAGACCCCTAATAACCGTACAAGTCGTGTCGGTATGGTTCAAGACCACCCGAGAATCTACTGATCATTCCATCAGTAATTCTCAATCAGCCCTGGCCAGGGACTTATGGTAATGACCAACCGACCACAGTGCGATATCAACTTCCTATACCGGGAGAGACGAATCCCTAACAGTCGCTCACTGCCTCCACATGGCTCGGGACTGTGCCCAACTGAAACCTGTTTGCACGACTCCTTAGAGCCGTGGTAGGGTAATAATCAAAGCACAGTGGGAACTCACACGAGACAAATGATGACTTTAAGTCAACGGACTATCTGCACACATGTCACCTGAGAACTGCTATCTGACGTTAGGTATAATACCATCCAGTCAGTTCTCAGCGAGTCATGTCCGGTGTACTCACACCCAGTGAGCATCTGTATACAATCTTAGGTGAACACCACCAATGGTTGCGGGACCAATCCATTGCCCCTCGTCAGGGTCTAGATATGTATACACTAGTCTACTCCGGAGTATCGATGCCCAATCTCGATACTCCTGCGACCAGGGACATCTAAGGGTGTGCTTATAGACTATCCAGCTCCCACTAGTATGACTGCCATCACAACGCCGGTAGTCAGACAAAACACCCTATGGGCTTTATCAACATATATAAATACCAAGTAAAATATATCATACGTTAAGACAAAGTCAAACCAAATAGCGTACTATCATATCAAGCAAGACTGTCATGTACATACATATCCCAAGCATCCTATACAATGTTGGCCTCTAGGGCATATATATCCAACAATCTCCCACTTGCACTAAGGCCTATAATTGGCGCAATGAGTACCCACTGTCTCTACCAGATCCAGTTGCTTGCGTACCGCATGCCTAACATCTCAAAAAGCCTCTCGAACTGTACTTGAGGAATGGCCTTGGTGAATGGATCTGCCGTGTTGTCTTTTGTGTCCACTCTCCGTATCTCGATCTCCCGACGATCCACGATCTCCCTGATCAGGTGAAACCGCCTTAAGATATGCCTGGATTTCTGATGGGACCCTGGTTCCTTCGCTAAAGATACAGCGCCATTGTTATCGCAATACAAAGGTATTGGATTGGCAATGGACGAAACCACCTGAAGTTCAGAAATGAACTTCCTCATTCAGACAGCCTCTTTTGCGGCTTCACTAGCAGCTATATACTCAGCCTCCATAGTTGAGTCTGCGACGGTATCTTGTTTGGAACTCTTCCAACATACCGCCCCTCCATTGAGGGTAAACACAAAACCCGAAATAGATTTAGAATCATCTTTATCACTTTGGAAGCCGGAGTCAGTAAAAGCCTCTACCTGGAGGTCCCTATTACCGTAAATCAAGAACATCTCCTTAGTCCTTCTCAGGTACTTGAGAATGTTCTTCACCGCTCTCCAATGTTTCTCACCTGGGTCAGACTGATACCTGCTTACCACACTAAGTGCGTAAGCTACATCCGGTCTGGTACATAACATCGCATACATTATTGATCCTACCGCCGAAGCGTAGGGTATAATGCCCATGCGAGCCATCTCTTCATCAGTCTTTGGAGACATCTCTTTGGAGAGGGTGATTCCGTGACAAGCGGGCATATTTCCGCGTTTGGAATCTTCCATACTAAATCTCTTTAGTATAGTGTCTATATACCTGGACTGTGAAAGTCCCAATATTCTATTAGATCTATCTCGATAGATCTTAATGCCCAGAATGTATGATGCATCTCCCAAGTCTTTCATAGAGAATTTCTGTGACAAGAAGAGCTTTACTGATTGTACTATAGGGATATCATTCCCTATCAGTAGTATGTCGTCGACGTACAAAACGAGGAAGACTACTGCTCCTTCTACAATCTTCCTATAAATACATGGTTCATCTACATTTTTGATAAAGTCAAATTCCTTGACTGTTTCATCAAAGCAGATGTTCCAACTCCGCGATGCTAGCTTTAACCCATAAATGGATTTAAGCAATTTGCACACTCTTCCGCTGCTCCCACTGTCTAAGAAACCTTCTGGTTGATCCATGTAAACACTCTCTTCTAGATGTCCATTTAGAAAAGCTGTTTTTACATCCATTTGCCAGATTTCATAGTCATGGAAGGCAGCAATGGCAATCATGATTCGAATGGATTTAAGCATAGCTACTGGTGAAAAAGTTTCATCATAGTCCAGTCCTGGTCTTTGACGAAAACCTTTTGCTACTAGTCTAGCTTTGTAGGTTTCCACTTGTCCAAATGTACCAATCTTCTTTTTGAAGATCCATTTGCACCCAACTGGTTTTACCCCAGGAGGAGCAACTTCTAAAGTACATACTTTATTGGTGCACATGGATTCCATTTCGGATCTCATTGCATCCAGCCACTTCACTGAGTCGCTACTCGTGATAGCCTGCTGAAAACTAGTAGGCTCATCATCATCGATGATGCAATCCTCTCGATCTCCATCAAGAAGAAAACCATAGTATCTTTCAGGAGGATGAGAAAGCCTACTAGATATGCGGAGTGCCGTTGGTTCGTCATGTTCTATTGAAATCTGAGATTCTTCTAAGTCTTCGGTTGCAGTTTAATGTTCTGGAATTTCTTCCAGTTCTACCGCGCTCCCACTAATTTCTTTTGCAAGAAATTCGCTTTCCAAGAAGACAATGTGACGAGCGACAAACACCTTTTGTTCTTCAGTGTGGTAGACCATGTACCCCCTTGAATGCTTGGGGTATCCTACAAACTTGCATAAAACCGATCGTGCTTCGAGCTTGTCCGGATTATGCTTTTTAACATATACCGGACACCCCCATATCTTGATATATTTGAGATATGGTCTCTTCCCACACCATATTTCATATGGAGTGGTAGGTACAGACTTAGTTGGAACTCTATTCAATAGGTATGCGGCTGATTCTAGAGCAAATCCCCAGAAGGAAAGTGGCAACTCAGCACTACTCATCATTGAACGCACCATATCTAATAGCGTGCGATTCCTTCTTTCTGATACACCATTATGCTGAGGTGTATAAGGTGGAGTAAGCTGAGAGAGAATTCCATTCGCTTTTAAGTATTCAAGGAAACTGGTACTTAAGTATTCTCCACCTCGATCAGATCGAAGTGTCTTGATGCTTTTACCAGTTTGTTTCTCTACTTCATTTTTATACTCCTTAAACTTCTCAAAAGCCTCGGATTTATGCTTTATTAAGAACACATGTCCATACCTAGAGAAGTCATCAGTAAAAGTGTTGAAGTAGGAGTGACCACTTCGTGCATGTATAGACATCGGACCACATACATCACTGTGTACTTGTCCCAAGAGTTCAGTGGCTCTTTCTCCGTGTCCGGTGAACGGAGATTTGGTCATTTTTCCTTTGATACATGATTGACAAGTTGCATATGATGAATATTTAAACGGATCTAGATATCCATCTTTATGTAACTTAGTCAGCCTTGTTTCATTTATATGACCAAGTCTACAATGCCATAGGAAGGCTTGATTCAAATCTGGAGCCTTCCTTTTACGCGTGTTTTGAATATTGAAAATTTGAGGTTGATTAAGTATGTATATGCCGTTTTCCAGTGTGCCAACCCCAATCAGTTCTTGATTTAGGAGAATGTTCATGACATTTCTTTCAAGCATAAAATTATATCTTTTATTAGACAACAAAGATACTGATATAATATTACACAACATACTGGGAATACAAAAACAGCTATACAATACCAAAATGTGTCCACTATTCAACCCTAGGTGATATTCCCCTATTGCAACTGCATCTACATGCATTCCATTGCCCATCCGGAGAGTCATATCACCTGCCCCCAGTACTCTACTATTTCTCAGATCCTGCAAAGAATTACAGATGTGAGAACCAGAACCGGTATCAAGTACCCATGAAGTAGAGTTTGCTGAAAGACAATTTTCGATTACGAACACACCTGAAGCAGAAGAAACAGCTTGCTTCATGTCCTTGGCTTTAAAGGCCAAACAGTCTTTCTTCCAGTGCCCTTGCTTGTGACAATAGAAGCACTCGTTCTTTTCTGCCTTTACCCTTCCTGCCTTGTTCGTTCCCTGCACCTTCTTGACCCCACCCTTCGGTTTGGTGGCTTTCATCTTCTTCTTCCCTTTAGCTTTCGCTTTAGATTTAGAAGAAGATGATTGGCCAACATACAGAACGGGGGTCTTCTCCTTTTTCAAGGAGGTCTCTGCTACCCTCAACATATTGAGAAGCTTTGGAAGATCCGCTTCCATTTCGTGCATGTTGAAGTTCAGCAAGAACTGAGAGAAGGTGTGGGGAAGGGACTGCAAAATCAAGTTGATATACAAATCATTCTCTAGCACGCATCCCAGGTTTGCGAGTTCCTCAATGAGGGTGATCATTTTGAGGACGTGCTCTCCAACAGGCGATCCTGGAGCTAACCTCATCTGGAAGAGTTTCCTTGAGGTTTCGTACCTCGCGATACGGGAGTGTTCACCATACAATTCCTTGCAATGGAGGAATATGGTTATAATATCCATACTTTCGTGCTGTTTCTGGAGTTCATTATTCATAGACGCCAGCACGATACACTTAGCTCGTTCACTGTCTAGATCCCAGGTTTTACGAACTTCCTTGTCCGCAACTGAGGAATCTGGTCCTGGGATAAGGGGAGGAACAGCGGTGGTAACATATGCAACTTTGTCATAAGTCAGCTCAATATTGACGTTCCTTAGCCAATCTTTATAGTTCTGCCCGGTCAGTATATTCTTTTCAAGTAATAGTTTTAGTCCAGTCATGGTAGCTGCCAGAGAGAGAGAAAAGAAACACTCAGCATATGCTCTTGCAAGTTTAGATTGGTTATTTATTTTATCTAAACAGGATGGCTCCCACTGTTTCCTCAAATCCTTCTTCAAAACCTAAAAGAAGAACTAGTTAGGATTTAATCACACGTTTCAATTCTTGCTTGACCTTTCAGCCAGGCTGGTGTTGGTACTTCGAGGGAGGTTTTCCAACGCTTTCGCGAAGTTTCTTAATTAAAGAACCTCTTTTCCCTGGAGGCGTAGCCCCTCTAACACCTTTCTAGGCACCTACTTGGTTTATAGCATTGATTGTTAAGTGAGAGAAATTCCCGAGAGTAATCCTACTCATCAGTGGGATCGGGATCCAACTATCATTGCATGATGCCCTAGATGGAAGCCACTCTAGTCACCACACTCCAGAAGGTAAGCTGAATCTGCAAGTTTCCTTTATGTTTGAAACTCCCGATGTGATTTTTACCCCAAGCTCTTATAGACCTTGACGTAGGCCAACAAGTCATAAGACGCAAGTCAAGTTCTACCCGTCGTTGTCCTGATCAATTTAAATACATCGTACAAGCCCTTGACGTAGGCCAACAAGGTGTACGTCTGTATTAAACTAATGCATCTATCTATGCAACAAATAGGCACACACACTGCTACCATTCACTATGCCTTGACGTAGGCCAACAAGCATAGCATGATACGATGTGCTGTCTATCTGAAACGACGGAGGGTTACGGCTGGTTTTTGGCAAAAACCGTTAACGTAGTGAACTTGATTTGATCAAAGGAACTAAGATAGCTTTTATTAAAAGGAGTGGTTTAAGCTCCACATTTAAAATTTGCTTTTTCAAGAAAACCGAGTGGTTTTTAGAAATTGTTCCAACGATTCTGTTTAGGTTTTATTTTCTTTGCATTAATAATAATGCGTCCCATCTTTAACCTATCATTACAGATAACAACGAAAATACAACGTCCTCTTATGCCATCCGCATTCGCCACAGGGTCCCGTCATCACCCGTTAGGTTACTTAACTAACGACAGAGCGGCGGCTGGGCTAGCGCGGGTGTAAAACATAAGCGACGTCTAAATAGCTATCATATATAGATTTTGTACATTCGTCAGACGCAATAATAGGCATTCCAGATCACAGATAAACAATATTGGATTTGCAAGCAATCCGCATTTCTTTTGAGACTGCAATGAAAGACGGATTACACAGTTGTGATGAATAGCCAATTTCCCAACCCAGACCCCTACGGGTACGGCAAACTACCCGCCAAGTACCAGAAGTGAAGCGGTCTGCCCCAACACTTCAAAATACCCGGTAGTTTGTGCACCCCACCTTGGGTATATCCTAGGAGCAAAAACAGTAAAAAGAAATAATACAACGGTGGCTACAACCGCAACCTGGATGTGCCTCACAAAATAATATTACAACTTATTACATTTACATCAAATGAATTAATAAAAAACCTATCACAAATCCCGGCTAAACACCACAACAGTCCAATACAGTTTATATACACAAACAGTTATATATAACATCACAGATATGTGCAACCCCCTGCCAACCGACATACTAGCAGTTAGGGGAGGTTTACGAACACATAAAACATTTCACAGATATAATCAAACAAGCAAATACTGTATAATTTCGATCGATTAAGCACATTTAATCTTGCTCGAATACTTCTCTGTAAATCTGAAACCAGAGCAAAAATAAAAATTACCAGAAAACACCAAATATCTCAGAGAAACAACACAAGAAAGTTGGGATGATGAATCGTCCAAAGCGCGGCGGAATCGCGGCGGATCGGTGGGATCGGCCGCGGTTCCGCGGCGCTATGGCCGATTCATGAGCCCAATTTTCTTGGGTGTTCTAATACATTCATTTAGGTCATTCTGAAGGTCCCTGAAAAATTTTTGGACCTCATTTAAAATTCGACAGAAAGTACATGATATCGGGGTTTTTCCGGTTTGTTTTTCCGTTCGAAATTCATACAAATTTGCAAGTGTGTTAAATACTGTTTAGCTATGCTCTGATACCACTGTAAGTCGATGTTCAACACCCCAATACTTATGGGGAGGCGGAAATATGAATAACAATCTTGTTCTATGATCAAACATCGATTAACCGTATGGATCGTTTGCTAAACAAGTTTTAACAAAAGCTATAGAGTTCTAAACTACTATGTTAAGAGATTATACCAAACGGTTCTAGTCCTTCGTCTTAATGTTATCTACGGCCTCTTTGGATCTCCACGTCCTCTTCGGCTTTCTTCCGTGATAGACGATCCACCCGAGAACCCTAATCCAAGCTATAACCTCTAAACTTGAGGTTACTTAGTTTCTCTAGTTGCTAAATAGAGTTGCTAAGGTGATGTAGATATAGGTTATGGAGTAATTAATCTTTCCTAATCCTTGTTCTCAACTCATGAGGGGTAGGATTAGGCTTTGGTGAAGGAGAGAGAGCTTGAAAAGAGAGAGTGAGAAGATGATAATGATAATAATATGAAAATGAAAAAGCTTCTCACTAGATATATGAAACATAATGAATTAAATAGAAATGAATAATAAGAGATTATTCATCATGTTTCATTAATGCAAGTGGGTGATTCATTATGTGAGTCATTAAGCATTTAATAATGCATTAATGACATGATGAATCACTCACAATGAGTCACTAATTCATTAAATGAAAATGTCACCTCTCCCTCCATGACACATCCTTCTAGAAGCTTCTCGGAAAATTACGAGAACGCCCCTCTCATCCGTAAAAACACGGAAAAACTTTAGACTGTATAAATCCAATAACCTGATACTAGAATCTGGCTTAAACCAAAGCCGGCTAGTAAAAACTTTCCGAATGTCGTACGTGCGTTCAAACACGTATGCGTCCGAACCTTTGTCGTAAAACCATACGACTTCTATATCTTTTCGCCTGGGTTTGGGAAATCTCTGTGTGGGACTCTAAAGACTCGACTACTACGCTGGCAGTGGGTTTAACCACAGACCGCAAGCGGCACTAGCTGTGCGTAACGGTCCCCAGGTAGTTGTCGATAAGAAAGCTGATGAGGTAATCCATCTGAAATCCTACTGAGCCTGTCTGTGACAATATCCGCGCAGTCCGGTCTGTTCGTCTAAGAGTATCGCATGTATGGTCTAGGGAGGTGGTGGACGTCAGACCCCTAATAACCGTACAAGTCGTGTCGGTATGGTTCAAGACCACCGGAGAATCTACTGATCATTCCATCAGTAATTCTCAATCAGCCCTGGCCAGGGACTTATGGTAATGACCAACCGACCACAGTGCGATATCAACTCCCTATACCGGGAGAGACGAATCCCTAACAGTCGCTCACTGCCTCCACATGGCTCGGGACTGTGCCCAACTGAAACCTGTTTGCACGACTCCTTTGAACCGTGGTAGAGTAATAATCAAAGCACAGTGGGAACTCACACGAGACAAATGATGACTTTAAGTCAATGGACTATCTGCACACATGTCACCTGAGAACTGCTATCTGACGTTAGGTATAATACCATCCAGTCAGTTCTCGGCGAGTCCTGTCCGGTGTACTCACACCCAGTGAGCATCTGTATACAATCTTAGGTGAACACCACCAATGGTTGCGGGACCAATCCATTGCCCCTCGTCAGGGTCTAGATATGTATACACTAGTCTACTCCGGAGTATCGATGCCCAATCTCGATACTCCTGCGACCAGTGACATCTAAGGGTGTGCCTATTGACTATCCAGCTCCCACTAGTATGACTGCCATCACAACGCCGGTAGTCAGACAAAACACCCTATGTGCTTTATCAACATATATAAATACCAAGTAAAATATATCATACGTTAAGACAAAGTCAAACCAAATAGCGTACTATCATATCAAGCAAGACTGTCATGTACATACATATCCCAAGCATCCTATACAATGTAGGCCTCTAGGGCATATATATCCAACATTAAGGATGTGGTTTGGGTTTACAAATATCTCACAAAAATATCAACCATAATATCTTTGCAAGAAACAAAAGAAAACCTTCTAGAAGGTTCATGAAAGAACTAACCCAAATCAAACCCTAACCATGTTTAATCTCCACTAATCACGTTGCATTAGTAATTATAATATGTTGCAATATTATATATCACATATATAATATATTTTGTAACAAAAGAAAATAATACAATTAACATATATCGCATATATATCAATGTATTATCCGGTGAGAAAATGAATCAATAAAGTGAGCCAATTTCAGATAATGTAATGTAATATATCATATATATAATTATACATTAAATTATCGAATCAACACTTGATTCGACAATCCGGCTATATCATATATAACCAAATAATATATATCATGTACCGATTCATCGAATCAACTCTTGATCCGATGATCCGGCTCATATCAAAATATCGTGAGAATATAATACGGTATCTAATATCGTATTATCCTCGGTCCTGCACATATCACATATGTGCTCCTATTCCGTTTTTCCTGAGTCAAGAAACCTCTGTGTAGGACTCTAAAGAATCGTCAATACGCCGGTAGCAGGTGATGATCATATCAAACACACACAAGCTGCAAGCGGTCAGCTAAACGTAACAGCCGCCCAGGGATTGAGCGATCAGAAGATCAACAAACAAGCCTGTACATTCTCCTGTGAATCCAATCAGTAACACTCATGTACAGTCCGGTCTCTTCGTCTGATATGTTGCATATCTAGTCTAGGGGTGGTATTCGTCAGACCCCAGTAACCGATAAGTCGTGCCGATGTGAGGCTCAAAACAGGTCGAGAACCTACTGATAACACTTACCAGTAGTACTCAATATCCGCCCTGGCCAGGGAGTTCCAGTTATAGCCAATCGAACACAGCCCAACATCAACTCCCTATACCGGGAGAGACAAAACCCCTCCTATCGCTCATTGCCTCCATGTGATTCGGGACTGTACCCAAAAGCCACCGTTTTGCATGCCCTCTTGGATATGGTAAGGTGGAAATCAAAGCACAGTGGGAATCACACAAGACTCTATGACGATCTCGGGTCTACAGACTAATCTGTACCAGTGTCACTAGAGAACTGCCATCTGACGTGAGGTATAATACCATCTGGGAGTTTTCGGCGAGTCCGTCCAGTATACCCAGTCTCCACTGAGCACCCGTACACCATCCTTGATGTCAAACACCGATGTATATGGGATCATCCATCGCCCATCATATGGGTCAAGATGCGTATACGCTAGTCTACTCTGGTGCATCGATGCCCTGTCTCGATACACCCTCGACTAGGAACAGTTATAGGATGTACTCGTCGACTACCCTGGCCCCACTAGTATGATCTCATCATAGTTCCAATAGTCGAGTACATATCCTAAGGGCTTTATCAACATGTGAGAACTCGACAGTAAAGTAATACAAGTCAACATGTTTAGATAAAGTGAAACAAAATAGCATACTATCATGACGAGCAAGAAAGTCCTCTCTATATATATCGAAGCATCCACTATAATATACATCATATGTACAACAATGGCCTCTAGGGCATATATATAACTGACATCAGGCGCCGTCACAAGGACTGGACCAGATGTCATGTCTGTATATCTCATGGAACCTAAGTGTCCAACACTCGCAATCCACATAGCATGTCTGTACAGTACTCAGGTCGGTATCCCCAAGATAACCGCCGAAACCAAAATAATATCACTGGTAAGGTAGTACTCCCCTACCTCGGACTCAACGCCATCATCTGCGATCTTCTTGCCCTGGGTACCTCCGGGCGCCACCATGCACCCGCATACGGCCTCGTCCATTCCTCTCGTCGGGTTTATAACACAAATCTCAGAATCGAGAAATCTCATGGTGGACGCATCAAAATATCATATCAAGAGAAACCGGGTTTTTCAAATAATGCATAATTTCATGAAATACCACGGTCCTCAAATCAAGAAAACACCATATGAAATCTATATCTCAAAGCGTAAATCCATGAAATATAATTTATGCAACATAAACAGTAATATGAGCATATAAAGGAAAACCGCTATTTAACTGCAACAAGTTATTATATATATCATGCGGTTCCTAATTTCTCCAAAATCCAATGCAACATCATATAAGGGTGAACATGTAGCTATAGCAAGATACAGGTATATACTTATCAATAATGATGTAATACCATTTGGGTATATGTGTGTACATGTAAGTAAACAGGTATGCTATATTTGTTATACACAATGGAAATAAATATCATGTCTCAATGTCCCTAACCAATACAATATCACATATGTATATGGGTTATGCGTGTCATGGCTATTATCGATGGAGTGTGTGTAGCATAAAATTTGTGCTCGTGTAATATAAACCATCAATAATAGTGTTGTGTCTCATTAATGCTATGTCCGTATGCAATAGGAAAATGAGGTATGCAACAATGGTACACATACACAATCAATATCCATATACTTATAACTAATAATCAAGTTATTGAATCTATCCCAGACGCATAATGCCATGCGGGCGATTCCCCTGTAGATGTTAAATCTACCCACCGATGATCTTGGGCTAAGTAAAGCAAACCACTTGCTTTCCCTTCTTCACAGCGTTCGAAGTCCCTGCCCGCGACCCTAAAATCATATAACAACATAACAAGTTCACATTAGCAATCGACCAATAACACGTACAAAATATGTTTGACCGGCACACCAACTCCAAACAAACTCTCAACTGTTCGTCTAGTGGCTAACATGCGTAGCGACACTACGAAACCAACCCAAGAGCAACAGCTACACAAGGTACACGAACCATGTTGGATAACGTAACGCGCATAGTCGTAACCCTAGAAACAAGTAAAGCGATCCCAGATTTTGTATACTGTTAAAACACAAAAATCAAACTGTACCAAACACTTCTAAACAACTCCAGACAGCTACCCTACAAAAACCAAGCCCAAACTCTACCCAATGGCTGAACTCGCTGGATTTCCTCATGGTGTCGCCGGCCAAAAACGAGCCTATGGGGCTCGTGCTTCAGGTGAATGCTTAGGGTCTCTAGTACAACAAAACTACACTGCTAGATTTTTCAATATACACTCGTGGTCACATGTCACGACCCGAAAGTACGGAACGTGACTGGCACTTAGATTACGAGACGTCTAAAGGCGTACCGTAACCTAAGTGAGCCAAAGCCCAGAAATCTAACCCAAAATCAAAAGAGAGTGAAGGAAAACCTTAAATGAAAACGGTTTTGAAATCAATTAAGTTGCATAGAATCCAAAAAAGGAACATCAAAAATTCCCGAAAATTTCGGCAGAGTCTCCCCTGTATTTTCTATCCCCCAAAATGGGTACAACAAGATAATAAACCTGTAATTATAAAAATGGCATCCCCAAGCGGGAGCTAGCTCTTCGCCCAAGGCGGATCACAACCACATGCAATATAATAGTAATATCAAGAAAAAGAGCATAAAAGAGATGCAAATACCAGAAAACACACGTCGGCTCAAGTGAGCTCGACCCAAAAGAAACCACAAATATACAAATCTCTCAGTCTCATCACTAGGTCGCATATACAATACAAGTGGTAGATGGAGAATACTAGATACAATGATAAAGCAAAAAGGAATAAAGTATACTCGCAACCCACCTACGGGCGATGTCGCGAGTCTGAGCAAAAGAAACTGATGACAAGATAGCCCGCCGCTACGAGACTGACGGGTCCGACCTGCAAGACACTGTGGCACAACGGGGGTGAGTTGCCAGCTCGTGAGTAAATATAACATCTAATAAGGCAATCGTAAGAATGCACGCAATGCACCCCAACATGTATGTCCATATGTGATATAATAACTCTAGTATGCATGCACAGGTATGCAATATCTTTTCTAACTCTTTAAGTGTTTAGAATGTTAAAGTTACTGCATTCTTAACTTTTAGAAAATGAATGTCTGTATAATAGCTAAATATCATCAAGAAATCATCTGGAAACCCGTGTCAAGTATCGACACCAAATAGGAATCATATCTGTCTCAATATCGGGCTCCGTCAGTCCGGATCGGCCCATATCATAAATCTCACGACAACGGTCGGTATCCTCCGGATATCCGCCGCGCCAGACATCACCGGTAGGTAGTCTTCCCCTGCCAGGCTCATCGTCTACAACTCGATCTTCTTGCCCCGGGGTACCATACCGGGCCCACCATGTACCCGAGACGGTTCATCCACTCCTCGAATCGGGTCTCGAAATCCAACAGAAAACATGAAAACTCATGGTGGACGACACAGACATCACGAGAAAACCGCAACTTTGTTTTGAAAATGATAAATCTAAGGTTTTGTTAAATTCTTGCGGTTTTCCCCAAAAATCCAGAAATCACAGAAAAACTGAAATCATCAAGAAAATCATAGTGTCCACATGTTATATATAATAAATGTCTATGATATCAATGTATATGATGTGAGTTTTAGTAGCAATCTATATAAATATGATGTTAATGCGAGGTATATGCATGCTATGCAATTTCATATATCATGTTTGAATGCAAATAGCGATATTAAGTTAAACAGGTTTTCTAGTGTACGTGGCATGGCAATTACCAAAGGCGTGTGTGTCACATGAATAGTGCGCGTGCAATCGATGCCAATGGTAATGTGTTCATGTCCTACGAAATGATATCGCGTATGTATATATGAACGTCATATGAATGTCCATGCAATCTAGTATAGGGTTAGCTGTGAGGGTATGCCATGTATATAAATGGATAAGCTAGCTAACAATATAATTAATGCATAAAGTAGGGTAATCCTAACTAGGGGGGGCGCCTCGCGCCATCCAGACGATTCCCCCGTAGATGAATATATCTACTCACCAGAAATCCCCGCTAATCTGATCCGGCCACCGCTTTGCCTTTTCGCGCCGTATCCGAAGTTTCCCCGACCGATCCTAAATTTGCACAACACCAAGTATAAGATTACATAACCCTAAACGATGCAAGTCACATTATACAAATATCGACACTCACGAGTTAATCATAGCATGCACTCGGTGCGCGGAAAAACGCACGAAAATCGCAATCCTTTAACTAAAATCGTCATTTCGGGGAAATCGACAAAACTACCATCCGACTAGACGAAACCCCACGTTCGCGCACTCTAATAATCCTATACGAAGATAATAATATTGCTAACCTAGCGCAATTTGAACGCATACTATTTTTCGTAAAAATCTAGTAAGCGATTTTCAAACCAAATCGATACAAACATTGAAATTTGTCGTTTTAGCGAGCATACTAATACACAATTAACCACTCCAATCACCTAGATAACCATCCCTAACATAATCCAAGCATTATGCTACAAACCCTAATTTCTAAAATCAAAACCTTCTCTTGATTTTTCCTAATCAAACATTTACTACTAAACTAATATTTAGAATTGAAATTCTAGCACAATTAAACCACAAGTAAGCAAACTAGTTTAGAATTTTACCTCCCCAATTGAATCCTAGCATGATCAAGTCACCAAGAAGCCTCCTTTCATCAAGTTTTTAAACTAATTTGGGTTGAAGAGAGAAGGGATTAGGGTTAGGCTTTGAATGGAGAAAGAAATTGTGGATTTTTCTTGAATTTTTTGCATGAAAATGATCAAAAAAAAGAAGTGAAGAGGGGGAAACCTGCAGGAGGAGGGTCGGCCAGCAGCTTGAGGATGAAGTGGGGAAATTTTGGGGAAGTTTCTAGGTGATTAGAACATCATATGTTATCATTTCAAGCTTTCATGTCAACTTTTTCACAAAAAAACCCTCATTTTACTTCATTTTCTCATTAAATTTCCAACCCAAAAACTAAAAATGTGAAAGTCATGACACAATTTTATTAAGACCATATTTTAGCTTATAAAGACTCCTAATTAAGAAATTTACCTAATTAAATTTGTATTTATCCCTAATTAAATGTATTTAAAAAGGCTTAAAATAATAAAAAAATAATTAATTACGAAAAAAAATTTATTTAACTAGAAAATTATAAATGACATTTTAGTGACAAAATTATAGTAATATCTTATTTAAATTTTGTATAATTAGGTCTACAATGAAAAATATCAATTTTGACTTTTTACGGAAAAAGCCGAAAAATTAGCCGTTTGCCGAAAAACTGCCTAAACGATTTTCGAAGGGTTACAATCTTCCCCCCTTAAAGAAATTCGGTCCCCGAATTAGAATTTAACTACGCGTACCTTCAAAAAGATGGGGATATCTCTTCCTCATCTCGACCTCGGTCTCCCAGGTGACCTCCTCGCTGTTCGGGCCACGCCAAAGGACTTTGACAGACGGTATGACCTTCGACCTCAATTTCTTCACCTGCCGATCCAAGATGACAACCGGCTGCTCGGTGAAAGAAAGGTCACTCTCTAACTGGATCGTCTGGTGCTGAATCGCCTGGGAAGGATCATGAAGGTACTTGCGGAGCATCGAGACATGGAATACGGGGTGAACATCGGGGAAGCTGGGCGGAAGAGCTAACCGATAAGCGACTGGACCAACACGCTCTAGGATCTCGAAAGGACCAACATATCTAGGACTCAGTTTCCCTTTCCGCCCAAATCTCATCACACCCTTCATCGGAGAGACCTTCAGGAAAACATGATCGCCAACAGCGAACTCGAGTCGGCGACGACGCCTGTCAGCATTAGATTTCTGCCTGCTCTGTGCCGCTCTCATCCTGCCCCGAATCAGCTGTATTTTCTCGGTCGTCTCCTGTACGATCTGAGGCCCCAAAATACTGCTCTCCCTGAGCTCTGTCCAACATACAGGCGATCGACATCTCCTCCCATATAAAGCCTCGAAGGGTGCCATCTGTATCGTCTCCTGGAAGCTATTATTGTAGGAAAACTCGATCAAAGGCAAATGACGATCCCAGCTACCACCGAAATCCAAAACACAAGCTCTGAGCATGTCCTCAAGAGTCTGAATAGTACGCTCCGACTGACCGTCAGTCTGCGGATGAAAGGCTGTGCTAAAACTCAATCGGGTGCCCAAAGCTTCCTGGAGTTTCTGCCACAATCGGCTGGTAAACTGGGTGCCACGGTCGGACACGATGCAAGTCGGAACACCATGCAGTCGCACTATCTCATCAATATAAACCTGGGCGTACTGAGAAAATCCAAAAGTGGTCTTTACTGGCAGAAAGTGAGCTGCTTTCGTCAGTCGATCCACAATCACCCAAATAGAGTCATACCCTCGACTGGTCCTGGGTAGACCCACAACGAAGTCCATGGAGACCTGCTCCCACTTCCACTCAGGGATGGGCAAAGGCTGTAACTCGCCGGCTGGCCTCTGGTGCTCAGCCTTGACTTGCTGACAAGTCAGGCATCTCGACACAAAGTCTGTAATATCCTTCTTCATCCCGTCCCACCAGTAAACCTCTCTCAAATCACGGTACATCTTGGTGGAACCTGGGTGAACACTGTATACTGATCTATGTGCCTCCTCGAGAATATCACGCCTCAATCCCTCTGAATCTGGCACGCACAGTCGAGTCCCAAAGCGAAGTATCCCCTGATCATCAATCACGAACTCAGAAACTCTGCCCTGCCGAATCTGCTCAATAATATCTAAGATACGGGCATCGCCGGACTGTGCCTCGCGGATACGGTCAAGTAACTGTGGGCGTGCTCTGAAATGGGCCAGCTGTCCTCCTGTAGGAGTAAACTCGAACTGCACTCTGCTATCACATAAAACCTGCCAATCCGCCGTCGACTGCATCTGTGCTGCGCTCAAACAAGATAAGCTACCTCCGGGCCTCCTACTCAAAGTATCTGCCACCACATTCGCCTTGCCCGGATGGTATAAAATCTCGCAGTCATAATCCTTCACCAACTCCATCCAACGGCGCTGTCTCAGGTTCAGGTCTCGCTGCTGGAAGATATACTTCAAACTCTTGTGGTCGGTGAATATCTGGCACGACTCACCGTATAGGTAATGTCTCCAGATCTTAAGTGCAAATACCACTGCAGCCATCTCTAAATCATGGGTGGGGTAGTTATGCTCGTGTTTCCTCAGCTGCCGAGAAGCATACGCGATAACTCTGTCGTGCTGCATCAATACACAGCCCAGCCCCACTCTAGAAGCATCACAATATACCACGAACCCGCCTGATCCTGAAGGCAATGCTAACACTGGAGCAGTAGTCAGACGAGTCTTCAACTGCTGAAAGCTATCCTCACATGCCTGTGTCCAATCAAAAGGAACCCCCTTCCGGGTCAACCCGGTCAACGGTGCAGCAATGCGGGAGAAATCCTGGACGAAACGTCGATAATAGCCGGCCAGACCTAGAAAGCTGCGAACCTCTGTGACTGATACCGGTCTAGGCAAACGCTGAACTGCCTCGATCTTCTTCGGGTATACGCAAATACCATCTCTCGTCACCACATGACCCAAGAAGTCGACACTGTCTAGCCAGAATGCGCACTTGGAGAATTTGGCGAACAGCTGATGCTCCCTCAAAGTCTGCAATGTGATACGTAAGTGCTGCTCATGCTCCTCCCGGCTCCGAGAATAAACCAAGATGTCGTCAATGAACACAATAATGAACTGATCGAGATACGGCCTGAATACGCGGTTCATCAAATCCATAAAAGCTGTCGGGGCATTGGTGAGCCCGAACGACATCACCAAGAACTCGTAATGACCATAACGAGTACGGAAGGCAGTCTTCAGAATATCCTCCTTCCGAACCCGCAACTGGTGATAACCTGATCGTAAATCAACCTTCGAGAAAAACCCTGCACCCTGGAGCTGATCAAATAAGTCATCAATGCGGGGTAGGGGATACCTGTTCCGCACGGTAACTCGGTTCAACTGACGATAATCAATGCATAAGCGCATACTTCCGTCCTTCTTCTTAACAAACAAGACGGGAGCGCCCCAAGGTGACACACTCGGTCGGATAAGCCCTTTGTCCAGCAAGTCCTGTAACTGATCCTTTAGCTCTCTCAGCTCCGCCGGGGCCATCCGATAAGGAGGTATAGAAATAGGCCCCGTGCCGGGGATCAAGTCAATACAGAACTCAATCTCACGCTCTGGTGGCAGACCAGGCAGCTCGTCAGGGAATACATCAGGAAACTCTCTCACAACAGGGACCTGGTCCAACGGAACCTCTGTGGAGCTAGTATCACAAACATAGGCTAAGAATCCCTGACACCCTTTCCTTAAGAGCTGACCAGCGCGAAGAGAAGAAATCAAGCTGGGAAGGGTAGCGCTACGATCTCCCTGAATAATAAGAACCGGCTCACCAGGAAAACTGAATCTGACTGCTTTTTCACGGCAGTCCACGGATGCATAACAGGTGGCTAGCCAGTCCATACCAAGAAGAACGTCAAAGTCTAGCATATCGAGGAGAATCAAATCTACTGAAGAATCTCTCTCCCCGATACGAACGGAACAAGATCGGTATACAAAACGGGCAACAAAAGACTCGCCTACCGGGGTAATAACGACAAGCGGCTGATCTAACGGACAAGACTCTCGGCCCAACCTCGGTGCAAAATACGTGGAAACATAGGAATGTGTGGAGCCTGGATCAAATAATACCCGTGCATTAAAAGAACATACTGGCAGAGTACCTGTCACGACGGCATTGGATGCCTGTGCATCCTGAGGAGTCAACGCGAACACTCGGGCCTGTCCACCACTAATAGCTGGCTGTCCTCTGCCTCTACCTCGGCCTCCGCCTCTGCCTCTGTCGCCTCGTCCTCTCTGAACCGGACCGCCACGCCCACGGCCTCTAGAAGCATCTGGCTGGCGTGAAGCATCATCAGAAGGAGGAAGTAAATCTCTCTGCGAAGGTGGTGAAGGTGGTAAAGTCACATGCGGGACTGTCGCCGCGCCCGGACGTCCCATGGTACAGTCTCTGACACGGTGATACTGACTCCCACACCGAAAACATCCTGGAGACGACTGCTGGGTCTGTGGATATGAACCAAATAACTGACCTCGTCTCAATCCTCTGCCTCCGCCATCTCCCGGAAATAATCTATCACGATGTCTGCCCATCTGCCGCTGAGCTGGCGTATCAGTACGGATCCTCTTCGGCCCAGAAGCGACCGGAGTCTCAGAAATACGCTCCTCCAAAAGTAAGGCTGCGTCCATCGCGGCTGCGTATGTATCAAAGTGCTGGGTGCCGATGGCAAGGAATAGCTGTGTATCAAGCCCTCGTACAAACCTCTTTATCCTCTTCTCTTCTGTGTCGACTAGGTGCGGAGCATATCGAGACAACTGGGTAAACTGTATATCATACTCGGACACTGTCATCCCCGGAGTCTTGCGCAAAGACTCAAAACTACGGGCTCGAGCATCTCGAACACTCTCCGGAAGAAAACGGGCAAGAAATGCAGCTGTAAACTCATCCCAGGTCATAGAAGGCAGACCTGCAGCTCGGCCTCTCTCTACTGAGTCGTACCATGTCTGGGCAAGACCCTCCAGACGAAAACTCGCAAACTCCACCAATCTATCCTCAGAACACCTCAACGAACGGCCAATCCGTGCCATCCTATCGAGAAATGCCTGTGGGTCCTCTGTCGCATCTGTACCGGTAAAAGCTGGAGGTCTCAATCTCATGAACTCCTGTAGTGAAACAGGGATAGTCTCCGTAGTACCAGCAGGAGTGACCATCTGTGCAGCAGGTACGATCGTGGTCTGTGCGGTGGAAGGAACGTCCTCGGATCTCTGTGCCCGGCTGGACTCAACTAAAGATCCCATCATCTGCCGCAACTCTTGCATGCCGGCCTCTAATCTGGCAATACGGTCTGGATAAGGCAGATCAGTAGGACCCTGAGGGGTAGGAGTATCCTCCCGCTCGATCCTCGCCTCAGACGGGCCCGCCCGAATCTCATCCCTAGCGGCAGCCCGCTGAGCTCTCGTAGTCTTTGGCGGCATCGAAGCTGGAATAAGAAATAGAACTGATAAGGACATTGCAATTGAATCAAGGAATGCAAGGAATCAAGAAAGGAAATACAGGCAATTATGTCCTAAGGTTACTTAGGCGGAGTACCGTATCGTAAGTATGCCGCGGATCATACCCACGCTACGCCACTCTGCTTAAGTCACCTACTCCATCTACCAAGGTCGTCCTACACTCAGAAAGGTAAAACCTACGCTCTGATACCAACTTTGTCACGACCCGAAAGTACGGAACGTGACTGGCACTTAGATTACGAGACGTCTAAAGGCGTACCGTAACCTAAGTGAGCCAAAGCCCAGAAATCTAACCCAAAATCAAAAGAGAGTGAAGGAAAACCTTAAATGAAAACGGTTTTGAAATCAATTAAGTTGCATAGAATCCAAAAAAGGAACATCAAAAATTCCCGAAAATTTCGGCAGAGTCTCCCCTGTATTTTCTATCCCCCAAAATGGGTACAACAAGATAATAAACCTGTAATTATAAAAATGGCATCCCCAAGCGGGAGCTAGCTCTTCGCCCAAGGCGGATCACAACCACATGCAATATAATAGTAATATCAAGAAAAAGAGCATAAAAGAGATGCAAATACCAGAAAACACACGTCGGCTCAAGTGAGCTCGACCCAAAAGAAACCACAAATATACAAATCTCTCAGTCTCATCACTAGGTCGCATATACAATACAAGTGGTAGATGGAGAATACTAGATACAATGATAAAGCAAAAAGGAATAAAGTATACTCGCAACCCACCTACGGGCGATGTCGCGAGTCTGAGCAAAAGAAACTGATGACAAGATAGCCCGCCGCTACGAGACTGACGGGTCCGACCTGCAAGACACTGTGGCACAACGGGGGTGAGTTGCCAGCTCGTGAGTAAATATAACATCTAATAAGGCAATCGTAAGAATGCACGCAATGCACCCCAACATGTATGTCCATATGTGATATAATAACTCTAGTATGCATGCACAGGTATGCAATATCTTTTCTAACTCTTTAAGTGTTTAGAATGTTAAAGTTACTGCATTCTTAACTTTTAGAAAATGAATGTCTGTATAATAGCTAAATATCATCAAGAAATCATCTGGAAACCCGTGTCAAGTATCGACACCAAATAGGAATCATATCTGTCTCAATATCGGGCTCCGTCAGTCCGGATCGGCCCATATCATAAATCTCACGACAACGGTCGGTATCCTCCGGATATCCGCCGCGCCAGACATCACCGGTAGGTAGTCTTCCCCTGCCAGGCTCATCGTCTACAACTCGATCTTCTTGCCCCGGGGTACCATACCGGGCCCACCATGTACCCGAGACGGTTCATCCACTCCTCGAATCGGGTCTCGAAATCCAACAGAAAACATGAAAACTCATGGTGGACGACACAGACATCACGAGAAAACCGCAACTTTGTTTTGAAAATGATAAATCTAAGGTTTTGTTAAATTCTTGCGGTTTTCCCCAAAAATCCAGAAATCACAGAAAAACTGAAATCATCAAGAAAATCATAGTGTCCACATGTTATATATAATAAATGTCTATGATATCAATGTATATAATGTGAGTTTTAGTAGCAATCTATATAAATATGATGTTAATGCGAGGTATATGCATGCTATGCAATTTCATATATCATGTTTGAATGCAAATAGCGATATTAAGTTAAACAGGTTTTCTAGTGTACGTGGCATGGCAATTACCAAAGGCGTGTGTGTCACATGAATAGTGCGCGTGCAATCGATGCCAATGGTAATGTGTTCATGTCCTACGAAATGATATCGCGTATGTATATATGAACGTCATATGAATGTCCATGCAATCTAGTATAGGGTTAGCTGTGAGGGTATGCCATGTATATAAATGGATAAGCTAGCTAACAATATAATTAATGCATAAAGTAGGGTAATCCTAACTAGGGGGGGCGCCTCGCGCCATCCAGACGATTCCCCCGTAGATGAATATATCTACTCACCAGAAATCCCCGCTAATCTGATCCGGCCACCGCTTTGCCTTTTCGCGCCGTATCCGAAGTTTCCCCGACCGATCCTAAATTTGCACAACACCAAGTATAAGATTACATAACCCTAAACGATGCAAGTCACATTATACAAATATCGACACTCACGAGTTAATCATAGCATGCACTCGGTGCGCGGAAAAACGCACGAAAATCGCAATCCTTTAACTAAAATCGTCATTTCGGGGAAATCGACAAAACTACCATCCGACTAGACGAAACCCCACGTTCGCGCACTCTAATAATCCTATACGAAGATAATAATATTGCTAACCTAGCGCAATTTGAACGCATACTATTTTTCGTAAAAATCTAGTAAGCGATTTTCAAACCAAATCGATACAAACATTGAAATTTGTCGTTTTAGCGAGCATACTAATACACAATTAACCACTCCAATCACCTAGATAACCATCCCTAACATAATCCAAGCATTATGCTACAAACCCTAATTTCTAAAATCAAAACCTTCTCTTGATTTTTCCTAATCAAACATTTACTACTAAACTAATATTTAGAATTGAAATTCTAGCACAATTAAACCACAAGTAAGCAAACTAGTTTAGAATTTTACCTCCCCAATTGAATCCTAGCATGATCAAGTCACCAAGAAGCCTCCTTTCATCAAGTTTTTAAACTAATTTGGGTTGAAGAGAGAAGGGATTAGGGTTAGGCTTTGAATGGAGAAAGAAATTGTGGATTTTTCTTGAATTTTTTGCATGAAAATGATCAAAAAAAAGAAGTGAAGAGGGGGAAACCTGCAGGAGGAGGGTCGGCCAGCAGCTTGAGGATGAAGTGGGGAAATTTTGGGGAAGTTTCTAGGTGATTAGAACATCATATGTTATCATTTCAAGCTTTCATGTCAACTTTTTCACAAAAAACCCTCATTTTACTTCATTTTCTCATTAAATTTCCAACCCAAAAACTAAAAATGTGAAAGTCATGACACAATTTTATTAACACCATATTTTAGCTTATAAAGACTCCTAATTAAGAAATTTACCTAATTAAATTTGTATTTATCCCTAATTAAATGTATTTAAAAAGGCTTAAAATAATAAAAAAATAATTAATTACGAAAAAAAATTTATTTAACTAGAAAATTATAAATGACATTTTAGTGACAAAATTATAGTAATATCTTATTTAAATTTTGTATAATTAGGTCTACAATGAAAAATATCAATTTTGACTTTTTACGGAAAAAGCCGAAAAATTAGCCGTTTGCCGAAAAACTGCCTAAACGATTTTCGAAGGGTTACATCACAGCAGATCACAGATATCCTATAATGACACTAAAAAGACGATATGTGCAAGAAACTATATTTTAAGTGTTCTAAACTTAAACTAATAAGCTACACAACATTATAACATCCTATTTAAGAGTTAGAGATCATTACCTAACCACACATGCTCAAAGATCCTAGCTTTCCATGCTCGAAGCGATCATAGAGGCTAAAACAAGTCTCGGGAAGTGATTTGGTGATATTTTGTGAAGGTTTTGCAAGATTTAGTGAAGTATTAGTGAAGGTTTCAGTTGAGGGTTAGAGGAGATGAATAAATAATGAGAATGAGAGAAGAATGAGAGTGAATGAGAGTGTGAGGTGAGATAGAGATGAGAGGGTGAGTATAGGGTAAGTGCACCCTTGCACTTACTCTCTCCCTCTCCATCATTAATGCAAGCAATGAGTCCTCCTGTTAGTGTATACGCCCTAGGGGCCATTATTGTATCATACAAGCTTGTATATTACTTAATGGAAACTTGGGATATTCACAGTTATATTTACAGTCTTGCTAAACATGGTAGTATGCTACTTAGTTATATCTATCTTAATATGTGTGTACTTATTGATAGAGCCCTTAGGATCTTGCTTGACCGCCAGCGTTGTGATGGCAGTCACACTAGTGGGGGCTGGGTAGTCTACAAGCACATCCTTTTTCAGGTCCCTAGTCGTAGGATTATCGAGACAGGGCATCGATACTCCGGAGTAGACTAGTGTACGCTTCTTATCCCAGTTAGGGAGATGGTCTGTCCCACAGCCATCAGTACGTCGTACTGGAGATAGTATACAGGTGCTCGTTGGGTTACGGGTACACCGGACAGGATTCGCAGGGAACTGTTGGTTGGTATTATACCCGTCGTCAGTTAACAGTTCCCAGGTGACATGAGTACAGTATAGTCCGCAGACTTGACACTGCTACTTCGCCTCGAGTGTGTCCCACTGTTCTTAGATTGCTACCCTACCACGGCTCAAAGGAGTCATGCAAAAAGGTAGAAGTTGGCCGCAGTCCCGAGCACTTGGAGGCAGTAGTGGTTAGACAGGATTCGCCTCTCCCGGTATTGGGAGTTGATATCGTGCTGTGTCTGGAGAGCCATTACGCAAATTCCCTGGCCAGGGCAAGCGAGATTTACTGGTAGGTTTTCTAGTAGTTTCTCAACGTGTAATTGGCTTCGCTCCGACACGACTTATACCGATTTTAGGGGACTGACGCTTGCCGCCCCCCTAGGCTCGATATGCGATAGTCCTAGACGAACAGACCGGACTGTACGGAGATTGTCACATCAGGCTCAGTAGGAGTTCGGATGGGTTTCCTCATCGGCCTTCTTATCGACATCTACCTGGGGACCGTTACGTACAGCTAATGCCGCTTACGGTCTGTGGTTAAACCCACTGCCAGCGTAGTAGTCGAGTCTTTAGAGTCCCACACAGAGAGTTTCCCTGCTCCGGGCGAAACGATATAGAGGTCGTATGGTTTTACGATAGGGTTCAAACACGCACGTGCATTTGTGCACGTACGATGTTCGGACAGTTTTTACTAGCCGGCTTTGGTTTAAACCAGATTCTAGTATCGGATTATTGGATTTATACCGTCTAAAGTATTTCCTTATTTTCACGGATAGAAGGGGCGTACTCATAATTTGGCGAGAAGTTTCTAGAAGGATGATGACTTGGAGGGCTAAGGTGGCATTTGCATTAATGGATTAGTGACTCATTAGATGAATCATTCAAGTGAGTGAATGAAGCATTTATTGCTTAATGACTCACTTGATAATTCATTGCATATATTAAATGAAGCATGGTTGTTAATATCATTTAATTGATTTATTTGATATTCTTTATGCTTCATCCTATATTGTAAATGAGAAAGAATTCATATTATTCTCACACTCACCATCTCTCTCCTCAAGCTCTCTCTCTTCAAACCCTAATCCTAACATCTCATGTGTTGAGATCAAGGATTAGCAAGACTCATTAATCCATAATCATACTCTATACTCCCTAGGTGACTTTGATTAGCAATTAGAGTAATCTAGTTACCTCAAGATTAGAGGCAAAGCTTGGAGTAGAAGCTCTCGGGTGGATCGTCTATTCCAAAGATGAGGCCGACGAGGAGGTGGTTAACGAGAAGAAGAAGGACTTGATTCATTATGTATAATCTTCTTTCATAGTAGCTAACTACTCATATGATAGTGTTAGTTATAGTTTAGCAAAGATCCTTTCGGTTAGTCGATGTTGTTTTAAACAAAATGATTGTTTTACCTGTTCCGCCTCCACGCAACTCGTGGGGTGTACAACGTCGACTTACAGTGGTATCAGAGCCTCGCTAAACCATAACTAACTTGTTAGCAAAGTCGTTAGTAATTCGATCGCGAAACGAACCGGAAAAAACATCAATTTCACCAAGTTTCTGTAATTTTTAAAACAGGGTCTAAAAATTTTTCAGGGACCCTTAAAATTACAAGCAGGGAAACTTAAGAACACTGGAGAAATTTGGGGTCCTAACTCGGCCAAACCGCCGCGGAACCGCGGCCGATCCAACCGATCCGCCGCGGATCCGCCGCCGAGTTGAAGCCGAGTTGACTCAAATTTCCCCAGTAACTTCTGTGTTAATTTTATTCTTTCTGGAATGTTTTGTATCTGCTTAAGTCTCAGGTGCACAGAGGAGTATTTGGAGTAGAATCAATTGTGTTTGTTCGATCGAAATTCTATGATGTCTCGCTAATTAGATTATATCTATGATTTGTATAATGTGTTCGTAAACCTCCCCTAACTGCTAGTATGTCGATTGGCAGGGGGTTGCACATTTCTGTAATGATTTTACTGTTTGTGTTTATGAACTTGTTTGGATCGTTGTGATGATTAACCGGGGTTTGAGATAGGTTTTAATATTCATTCATTCGATGTAAATTGTAATATGTTGCAATATTTTTTTTGCGGGGCACATCCAGGTTGCGGTTGTAGCCACCGTTGTATTATTTCATTTTACTGATTTTTGCTCCTAGAATAGACCCAAGGTAGGGTGCACAAACTATCGGGTACTTTGAAGTGTTTAGTGGCCTAATCATGTTGTTGAGGGAGACCGCTTCACTTCGGGTACTTGGCGGATAGTTTTCCGTACCCGTAGTGGTCTAGGGTGGGGTAATGGCTATTCATCACAACTGTGTAATCCGTCTTTCGTTGCAGGCACAAAGGAAACACGGATTGATTGTATATCCAATAATGTTCATCTGTGATCTGGAATGTCTATTATTGCGTCTGACGAATGTATAATATCTATATATGATAGCTATTTAGACATCACATATGTTTTACACCCGTGCTAGCCCAGCCCCAACTCTGTCGTGAGTTAAGTAATCTAAAGGGTGATGACGGGACCCAGTGGCGAATGCGGATGGCATAAGAGGACGTTGTATTTTCGTTGTTTTCTGCAATGATAGGTTAATTGATGGGACGCATTATATTAATGCAAAGAAAATAAACCAAAGTTGAATCGTTAGAACAGTTTAAAAGAAACCACTCGGTTATTTTTAAAACAGAAGATATTTTTAGTTGCGGAGCTTTAACCACTCCTTTTAAAAGCTATCAGGTTCCTTTGATCATATCAAGTTCACTACGTTCACGGTTTCGCCAAAACCATTCATAGCCCTCCGTCATTCCATTTGGATATTCAGTAGTATTCAAGCTATGTATTTTGACCAACGCCAAGGCATAGTGTTTGGTAGCTGCTGGGTATTCATTTTGTAGGGTTCTTAGGCACACTAATGAGGTCTCACGAGGTATCAACCATGCCAATTTCAAAAATTACATGTGCCGAGAAACCCTAATACGGATCGTTAACTAGAATTTTTGGCGAAACAAGCAACTAGTTAAGAATTTAACTAAGTGAACGGAAATACAACCTTTGTAGATCCGGTCCTCCACCTCCATAGCTCCATGATGAAGTCTTCTTGCTGTCCAAATCAAATCCCGGGCTCTAGCGTCGGCTTCATCGGAGAAAATGACGAGCTAGGTCATCGACTACGATGCCGAAGATGATCTACGTCGAGGCAACACTAGATCAAGCTCCCACTTCACCAAGTCATGAAACTTGTGAAGAAAACACCCTATACTACTTGGCAAGAGGTAGAGGATGAAGAAATAGGAAGTGGGTTCACTTTAGAATTGGATTTCTCACTTGATTCCATCACTTGCCATTGATGAGGCAAGCTTTTCTTTCTTGTGAAGAAGAAGAAGAAGAAAGAATATGATAAGTTGTTAAAGAATAATTGAAAAAGAATTGATTCTTATCATATTCTAAACTTAGTTAAGTGTAGAGAATAGACCATGGTTAGTTATGATGGTTAGGGTTAAGCAAGAGACAAGAATGGTGGACTAGGTCAAAGCTTCATGAAGCTTCAACAAAACTACAAATAAAGCCACCATTCTTATCTTATCTTTTCAAAATGAATAAACAAATAAATAAAGGAATAAGCAAAAACCCTAATCATCAACTTAACCATTGTTTAATTCTTTATACTTAACCAAATAAGCATGTATCATCAAACTTGATACAATCATGTGCACAAAAGTATATCGCATATACAACTTGCACAAAGCAAGTGAGAAAATCCATTTAAAGTGAACCAATACTAGTTAATGCAAAGTAATATATCAAATATATAATTATACATTAAATCATTAAATAAACATTTGATTTAACGATCCGGTCATATCGTATATAACCGACTAATATCCAATGTATCGTCTTATCGAATCAATCCTTGATTCGATAACTAGGTTATATCGCATACAACCATTCGACACATTCATCGCGAGAATAGAATACGGTATCACATACACGCATTATTCTCGGTCCCGCACATATCTCATATGCGCTCCTATTTCGTTTCGCTTGAGCAAGGAAACCTCTGTGTAGGACTCTAAAGACTCGTCAATACGCCGGCAGCAGGTGATGATCATATCAATCACCCACAAGCCGCAAGCGGTCTGCTAAACGTAACGGCCACCCGGGTATTGAGCGATCAGAAGATCGACGAGCAAGCCCGCTCACACTCCTGTGAATCCAACCAGTAACACTTACCGTACAGTCCGGTCTCGTCGTCTGATATGTCGCATATCTCGCCTAGGGGTGGTAAAAGTCAGACCCCAATAGCTCGATAAGTCGTGTCGATATGAGGTTTATAACAGTTCGAGAAACTACTGGTAACACTTACCAGTAAATCTCAGCAACCCTGGCCAGGGATTTCCGGTTACAGCCAATCGAACACAGCGCAACATCAACTCTCTATACCGGGAGAGACGAATCCCCTCCTATCGCTCATTGCCTCCATGTGATTCGGGACTGTACCCAAAAACCACCGTTTTGCACGCCCTCTTGGACGTGGTAAGGTGGAAATCAAAGCACAGTGGGAACCATACAAGGCTCTATGACGATCTCGGGTCAACAGACTACTCTGTACCAGTGTCACCAGAGAACTGCCATCTGATGTAAGGTATAATACCATCTGGGAGTTCTCGACGAGTCCGTCCAGTGTACCCAGTCTCCACTGAGCACCCGTATATCATCTCTGATGTCAAACACTAATGGATATGGGATCATCCATCGCCCATCTATATGGGTCGAGAAGGTATACGCTAGTCTACTCTGGTATATCGATGCCCCGTCTCGATACACCCACGACTAGGGACCTTGAAGGATGTACTTATGGACTACCCTGTCCCCACTAGTATGATCCGCATCATAGTCCAGGTAGTCAAGTACACATCCTAAGGGCTTTACCAACATGTAACAGAGAGACAATCAGTGTACACGTTAAGGTAAAGAGTAACCAGATAGCACACTATAATGTCGATCAAGAAAGTCCTCCCTATATATGTCCCAGCATCCACTTCAATATACATCCTATGTATAGCAATGGCCTCTAGGACATACATATAACTAACAATCTCCCACTTGCACTAGGGCCATCTGATAGCAGTGGTTGTAGTATCTCATACTCAACCATCCCATAAAAGTCTCTCTCTGGGAAAAGGCCTTTGTGAGTGGATCCGCCGTGTTGTCCTCTGAGTCTACTCTCCTAACCTCGATCACCCTGGAGAACAACCATCTCTATGATCAGGTGACACTGCCTAAGAATATGTCTGGATCACTGATGGGACCGGCATTCCTTGGCATAAGCCACAACTCCATTGTCACACAATGGGAGGAACAAAGTTCATCTCATGAACCAATATACATCCAGACTGCCTCTTTGGTAGCAACTTAAGTAGCGATGTATCCTGCCTTTATCGTCTAGTATGCCACGGTATCTAGCTTGGAACTCTTCCAACATACCTGTTGTCTTCTAGAGGGACCATCGCGTTACTTGCACTACTTAGAAAGTGATTAAACTACAGAAAAATCCAACAATTGGAAATTTCCCGGTAGGGGAAAAAGTGGGTATTTATATCCGGTCGAACTTTTTAACATATTCTAAAATTACCCGGAAAAACACACTGACAAAATTAGACAATCCGATCGACACACCGAGGCCCCAAAACAACCCAGAAATTTCAACTCTGGAATAAATATTAAAAATTCCCAGGAAAACCAGTACTGCAATTTAAGAATTACTGTACAAAATTCAATGCACAAAGAAACTAAACGGCCGCGGAACCGCCGCACGAGGCATGCTTGTGCCGCGGAACCGCGGCGGCTTGATGGAATTAGGCTGTCGAATTTCACAGTAACTCTTAGATATTCCTGCTGATTTTTCTGCATATTTTTAATTCTAAAAATTCCACGAATTTCAAAAATGTACAGAGAGCATTTTTGGGTTTGGGTTTTGATTCGATCGGACTTCTAATTCCGTCTACGCATCGCCTAAGGCTCTAGCTAGGCTCTGATACCACTGTAGGGTTCCTTAGCACACTAATGAAGTCTTGCAAGTGATCAAACACGGCCAATTTTAAATTTTACAAGTGCCGAGAAATCCTAATACGGATCGTTGACTAGATATATAGGCTATGCGATGCAAGTTAACGACTTTAACTAAAGGAAAGAAGCTACAACCTTTGTAGATCCGGTCCTCCACGTCCTAGGCTCCGTGATGAGGTCCCTCCACTGTCCAAATCAAACCCATGACTCTAGCATCGGCTTCATCGGAGAAAAGGGCGGACTTGGTCGTCGGTTCGAAGCCGAAGATGATCTACGTCGAGGCATCACAAGATCAAGCTCCAACTTCACCAAGCCTTGAAAACTTGTGAAGGAAACACCCTATACAACTTGGCAAGAGGTAGATGATGAAGAAATAGGAGGTGGGTTCACTTTAGAATTGGATTTCTCACTTGTTTTCATCACTTGCCATTGATGTAGCAATCTTTTCTTCATAGAAGAAGAAGATGAAGAAGAAGAAGAAGATATATTAAGTGTTGAATAATAAGATAAATAAATCAGTACTTATCATATATTAACCCTTGGTTAATTGTAGAGAATGGACCATGGTTAACTTGAATGGTTAGGGTTAAATATAAGACAAGAATGGTGGACTAGTTCAAAGCTTCAAGAATCTTCAACTAGCAAACAAAGAAAATCCACCATTTGTCATTCTCCTTTCCAAAATGAAAAAGATAAATAAATAGATAAATAAGTAAATGAAAAAACAAAACCCTAATCATTAGTTTAACCATGGTTTAATTCTTTACACTTAACCAAGTAAGCATGTATCATCAAACATGATACAATCATGTGCACAAATGTATATCACATATACAACTTGCACAAATCAAGTGAGAAAATCCATTTAAACTGAACCAATACTAGTTAATGCAAAGTAATATATCAAATGTATAATTATGCATTAAATCATTAAATCAATACTTGATTTAACGATCCGGTCATATCGCATATAACCGACTAATATTCAATGTATCGGCTTATCGAATCAATCCTCGATTCGATAACTAGGTTATATCGTATACAACCAATCGATACATTTATCGCGAGAATATAATACGGTATCACATACACGCATTATTCTCGGTCCCGCACATATCTCATATGCACTCCTATTTCGTTTCGCTTGAGCCAGGAAACCTCTGTGTAGGACTCTAAAGACTCGTCAATACGCCGGCAGCAGGTGATGATCATATCAAACACCCACAAGCCGCAAGCGGTCTGCTAAACGTAACGGCCACCCGGGTATTGAGCGATCAGAAGATCGACGAGCAAGCCCGCTCACACTCCCGTGAATCCAACCAGTAACACTTACCGTACAGTCCGGTCTGTTCGTATGATATGTCGCATATCTCGCCTAGGGGTGGTAAACGTCAGACCCCAATAGCTTGATAAGTCATGCCGACGTGAGGTCCATAACAATCGTGAAACTACTGATAACTCTTACCAGTATATCACTGCAACCCTGGACAGGGATTTCCTGTTATGGCCAGTCGTGCATTGCGCAACATCAACCCCCAATACCGGGAGAGACGAATCCCCTCCTATCGCTCATTGCCTCCATGTGAATCGGGACTGTACCCAAAAACCACCTGTTTGCACGACTCAGTAGAGCCGTGGTAGGGTGGAAATCAAAGCACAGTGGGAGACATACAAGACTCTATGACGATCTCGGGTCAACAGACTAAGCTGTACCAGTGTCACCAGAGAACTGCCATCTGACGTGAGGTATAATACCATCTGGGAGTTCTCGGCGAGTCCGTTCAGTGTACCCAGTCTCCACTGAGCACCCGTATACCATCTCTGATGTCAAACACCAATGGATATGGGATCATCCATCGCCCATCACATGGGTCGAGAAGATATACGCTAGTCTACTCTGGAATATCGATGCCCCGTCTCGATATTACTACGACTAGGAACAATGAAGGATGTACTCATTGACTACCCAGGCCCCACTAGTATGATCTGCATCATAGTCCTGGAAGTCGAGTACACATCCTAAGGGCTTTATCAACATGTAACAGAGAAACAGAAAGTATACATGTTAAGATAAAGAGCAACCAGATAGCGTACTATCATGTCCAGCAAGAAAGTCCTACCCATATATGTCCCAGCATCCACTACAATATACATCCAATGTACAGTAATGGCCTCTAGGGCATACATATAACTAACAATCTTTAGAAAATTTCCAGAGAGCACCCTTAAAAACCGTATTTCGGTTCGATCGGAGTTTTATTGACCGAACCCGCTTGTTATACTGAGCTGGGGAACGTTGGTCCCGCTCCAACTTATAATTGTTATAAGACAGAGCAGGAAATATGGGAATACCAGGATTCCCATGCCGCCCAAACGAAGAAAGTGCATATGATGCATCTCCTTCGGGTATGTTCATTACAAAGAACTGTTTCTCAGTATCCTCTGCATCCTGGGTATATGATACCGGATCAGGATCCCAGATATGTAATCTGTTACATAGGGCTACAAAAGGGTAGAAAAACTGAGAACGGGTGATAAGTTTCATGAGACAGAAAACGGGGCAAGTGTTGCAGCCAAGTCTGTTGGTCACTATCACCCTGTATTACTAATACATTGATTCTGAACAAATGCTATTAGATACCGAACCTGATATACAAAATCATATCAGTCTCTTTATAAGTAAAGAATTGATAAAATTTTGTATTGATGGATAATGTTTTGAACATTTCCTATATCAAAAGTTGATCGGTTCAGGCACGTTATCTAAAAGCATTGATGTTCTAAATCAAACTACAGTTCCTCGTATACAGAACACACACAAGAGGAAGAGTTCAGAAATGAACGAATCATTCTTGAGGCATTGTAGACTAGGTCATATCAATGCGACCCGACTGGCTGAAGTTACATTTTAGATGCATATTTAAATCAGTTTGAACTTACATCTTGTGAAACTTGCGAGTCATGTCAAAAAGATTAAATGACCATAGCTCTGTTTATTGGAAACAAAGAAAGAGTTAGTGAACTCTTGGGATTGATACATGATGATGTATGTAAGGTCTCCTGTCTATACATGCCAGGACTGGTTCTTTATATTTCATTATATTCTCTGATAATCTCTCAAGATTCAGACATATGTTCCTGTCGAAACACAAGTCTGAACCTTTTGAGATATTCACAGAATATAAGTTAGAAGTAGAGAACCAAAATAAGGGTATAAGTATTATGTCCTATGATGAGATCAGGGAGGAGAATACTTGTGCGTGGCATTCCTGGACTATTCTAAAGGAAAATGAGATTCTCTCTCAGTATTGCTCCTTTGAATACACCACAGCACAACGGTGTATCAGGGCGGAGCAATCACACAATATTAGATATCGTGTGCTCTATGATGAGTATTACAGAGTTACCTATTTCCTTTTTAAGGAGTTATGCGCTTGAGAAGCTGCATGCCTATTGAATTAGGTTCGAATCAAATTAGTGCCTACCACTCCATATTAGATATGGTATGGGAAGAGCCTATCTCTTAAATAAGTTAAGATTTAGGATTGTCCGGCCTATGTCTAAAGCAAAATCCGGACAAGGTCGAGGCAAGGTCAGTTCTGTAGAACTGGAAAGGTTCCAGCTATACAAAACTGCAGCTGATGATTTGACAGAACCAAAGGATTCAATAGTTCCCGACGAACCTCAGCCTATCCACCGATCTGGTAGGGTTCCTCATCCGCCTGAGAGATACCTCGGTTTCTCGATGACAGTGGGAGCAAGGATTGCATCATGAGATGATGACCCAACCAGTTTCGAGTAGGCCATCGAGGGTAGGGACTCTGTAAGAATGGCTGGATGCTTAGCGATCTGAGATGGAATCCATGTACACCAGCAAAGTATGGACTTTAGCTGCTATATCTGAAGGGTTAAATCCCCATCAGGAGCAAGTATATCTTGAGAAGATTACTTGGTGTAGATGGAAAAGTTGAGATTTTCAAAGCTGGACTTGTGAAAGTTTTTCGTCATTGACCAGGCATGGATAATGATGAAACCTCTTCCAGGGACTATGCTTAAGTCCATGCAGATCCTACTTACCATTGCTATATACCATGAATACGATATCTGGTGGTTGGGTGCCATGACCACTTTTCTAAATAGTGATTTAGAAGAGAACGTCTATAAGAACACAGCCAGAGGGCTTCGTAAACAATGGGAGCAGCGGAAACGTGTGCAAGTTGCTTTATAGAATAAAGCAGGTATCGCGGAGTTGGAACATCTGTTTTGATGTGGTAGTCAGAGTATTTGACTTCATCAAAATAGTAGATGAACCTTGTATATAAAAAACGGTAGTAGAAAGTAAGGTGGTCATCCTCGTATTGTACGTGGACAACATACTCTTGATAGGAAAAGAGTTTCCTATACTGGGATCGGTCGATCTCCTCTTATCACATGGATTATCCAATAGGATAAAGATGATACTTCCTAAATCCTGAGATTTGGATCTATGAGATAGATCTAAAGGGATGTTAGGGTTCTCACTAGGAATAGTGAGATTGTATCAATCGATCCTGGGGAGAATCACTGAAAGAGTTCCACACTGATAAGCACGACTGAATGTCAGTCACAGGCATTGTCTTTACCCTCGGTAAAGGGACGGTATGTTGGAAGATTTCCAAGCTAGATACCGTGACAAACTAGACGATAAAGGCTGGTAACATCGCTATTAAAGATACTACCAAAGAGGCAGTTTGGGTGTATATTGGTTCATAGGATGAACTAGGTTCCTAACATTGTGTGACAATGGAAGTGTGGCTTTGGCCCTAGAACCCTGGTCCCATCAGTGACCCAGACATATTCCGAGGCAGCATCACCTGATCAAGGAGATAGTTGATCTCCAGGCTGATCGAGGTTAAGAGAGCAGACTCAGAGGACAACACGGCGGATCCACTCACGAAGGCCTTTTCCTAAAGAGAGACTTTTAGGGGATGGTTGAGTATTAGATACTGCAACTACTGCTACAGATGGCCCTAGTGCAAGTGGGAGATTGTTAGTTATATGTATGCCCTAGAGGCCATTACTGTACATTGGATGTATATTGTAGTGGATGCTGGGACATATATGGGTAGGACTTTCTTGCTTGACATGATAGTACGCAATCTGGTTGCTCTTTATCTTAACAGGTATACTTTCTGTTTCTCTGTTACATGTTGATAAAGCCCTTAGGATGTGTACTCGACTTCCAGGATTATGATGCAGATCATACTAGTGGGGCCTGGGTAGTCAATGAGTACATCCTTCATTGTTCCTAGTCGTAGGAATATCGAGACGGGGCATCGATATTCCAGAGTAGACTAGCGTATATCTTCTCGACCCATTTGATGGGCGATGGATGATCCCATATCCATTGGTGTTTGACATCAGAGATGGTATACGGGTGCTCAGTGGAGACTGGGTACACTGAACGGACTCGCCGAGAACTCCTAGATGGTATTATACCTCACGTCAGATGGCAGTTCTCTGGTGACACTGGTACAGCTTAGTCTGTTGACCCGAGATCACATAGAGTCTTGTGTGTCTCCCACTGTGCTTTGATTTCCACCCTACCACGGCTCTACTGAGTCGTGCAAACAGGTGGTTTTTGGGTACAGTCCCGATTCACATGGAGGCAATGAGCGATAGGAAGGGATTCGTCTCTCCCGGTATTGGGGGTTAATGTTGCGCAATGCACGACTGGCCATAACAGGAAATTCCTGGCCAGGGTTGCAGTGATATACTGGTAAGAGTTATCAGTAGTTTCACGATTGTTATGGACCTCACATCGGCATGACTTATCAAGCTATTGGGGTCTGACGTTTACCACCCCTAGGCGAGATATGCGACATATCAGACGAACAGACCGGACTGTACGGTAAGTGTTACTGGTTGGATTCACGGGAGTGTGAGAGGGCTTGCTCGTCGATCTTCTGATCGCTCAATACCCGGGTGGCCGTTACGTTTAGCAGACCGCTTGCGGCTTGTGGGTGTTTGGTATGATCATCACCTGCTGCCGGCGTATTGACGAGTCTTTAGAGTCCTACACAGAGGTTTCCTGGCTCAAGCGAAACGAAATAGGAGTGCATATGAGATATGTCCTGGACCGAGAATAATGCGTGTATGTGATACCGTATTATATTCTCGCGATAAATGTATCGATTGGTTGTATACGATATAACCTAGTTATCGAATCGAGGATTGATTCGATAAGCCGATACACTGAATATTAGTCGGTTATATGCGATATGACCGGATCGTTAAATCAAGTATTGATTTAATGATTTAATGCATAATTATACATTTGATATATTACTTTGCATTAACTAGTATTGTTTCAGTTTAAATGGATTTTCTCACTTGATTTGTGCAAGTTGTATATGTGATATACATTTGTGCACATGATTGTATCATGTTTGATGATACATGCTTACTTGGTTAAGTGTAAAGAATTAAACCATGGTTAAACTAATGATTAGGGTTTTGTTTTTTCATTTACTTATTTATCTATTTATTTATCTTTTTCATTTTGGAAAGGAGAATGACAAATGGTGGATTTTCTTTGTTTGCTAGTTGAAGATTCTTGAAGCTTTGAACTAGTCCACCATTCTTGTCTTATACTTAACCCTAACCATTCAAGTTAACCATGGTCCATTCTCTACAATTAACCAAGGGTTAATATATGATAAGTATTGATTTATTTATCTTATTATTCAACACTTAATATATCTTCTTCTTCTTCTTCATCTTCTTCTTCTATGAAGAAAAGCTTGCTACATCAATGGCAAGTGATGAAAACAAGTGAGAAATCCAATTCTAAAGTGAACCCACCTCCTGTTTCTTCATCATCTACCTCTTGCCAAGTTGTATAGGATGTTTCCTTCACAAGTTTTCAAGGCTTGGTGAAGTTGGAGCTTGATCTTGTGATGCCTCGACGTAGATCATCTTCGGCATCGAACCGACGACCAAGTCCGCCCTTTTCCAGATGAAGCCGATGCTAGAGTCATGGGTTTGATTTGGACAGCGGAGGGACCTCATCACGGAGCCTAGGACGTGGAGGACCGGATCTACAAAGGTTGTAGCTTCTTTCCTTTAGTTAAAGTCGCTAACTTGCATCGCATAGCCTATATATCTAGTCAACGATCCGTATTAGGGTTTCTCGGCACTTGTAAAATTTAAATTGGCCGTGTTTGATCACTTGCAAGACTTCATTAGTGTGCTAAGGAACCCTACAATACCGTCCCTTTACTGAGGGTAAAGGCAATGCCTGTGACTGACATTCAGTCGTCCTCATCACCCTGGAACCCTTCCAGTGATTCTCCCCAGGATCGATTGATACCATCTCACTACAACTAGTGAGAATCATAACATCCAATTAGATCTATCTCATAGATCCAAAACCCAGGATTTAGGAGTTATCACTTTTATCCTATATGGAGAATCATTGTGATAAACGGAGATTGACCGAGCGTAGCATAGGAAACTCCTTCCCTATCAAGAGTATGTCATCCACGTACTCTACGAGGATCGTCACTATACTCCCTACTACCTTTTTGTTTATACAAGGTTCATATACCATTTTGATGATGTCAAACTCTTTGACTAACACATCAAAACAGATGTTCCAACTCCGCGACGTCTACTTTATCCTATAAAGCATCTTGCACACGTTTCCGCTGCTCCCACTATCTACGAAGCCCTCTGGCTGTGTACTTATAGACGCTCTCTTCTAAAACATCATTTAGAAAAGCTGTCATGACACCCAACCGCCAGATATCGTAGTCATGGTACGTAGCCGTGGCAAGTAGGATCCGGATGGACTTAAGCACAGCCCCTGGAAAAGGTTTCATCATTATCCACGCCTGGTCGATGAAGAAAACCTTTAACAAGTCTAGGTTTGAAAGTCTCAACATTTCCATCCACACCAAGTAATCTTCTCAAGATTTACTTGCTCCTGATGGGGATTTAACCCTTCAGATATAGCAACCAAAGTCCATACTTTGTTGTTGTACATGGATTCCATCTCAGATCACTAAGCATCCAGCCATTCTTACAGAGTCCCACTCCTGATGGCCAGCTCGAAACTAGTTGGGTCATCATCTTATGGTGCAATCCTCGCTCCCACTGTCATAGAGAAACCGAAATATCTCTCAGGTGGGTGAGGAACCCAACTAGATCGGCGGAGAGGCTGAGGTTCGTTGGAATCTACTGAATCCTTTGGTTTTACCAAATCATCTGCTGTTGTTTGTATAGCTGGAACCTTTCCAGTTGTACATAACAGACCTTGCCTCGAGCCTGTCCGGATTATGCTTTTAGACATAGCCCGGACAACCCCAAATCTTAACCAACTTAAGATATGGGCTCTTCCCTTATCATATCACATATGAAATGGTAGGCAGCTGATTTGATTTGAACCCTATTCAATAGGTATGCAGCTTCTCAAGTGCATAACTCCCAAAAAGGAAATAGGTAATTCAGTAGTACTCATCATAGAGCACACCTTATCATATAGGGTGTGATTGCTCCACCCCGATATACCATCTCACAATGGTGTATACGGAGGAGTAATGCTGAGAGAGAATCTCATTCTCCTCTAAAAAAGTCCAAGAATTTCGTGTCAAGTATTCTCCTCCTTGATCTCATCATAGGACATAATACTTTTACCCGTATTTTGGTTCTCTACTTCTAACTTATATTCCGTGAATATCTCAAAAGGTTCGGACTTGTGTTTCAACAGGAATATATGTCTGAATCTTGAGAGATCATCAGAGAATGTAATGAAGTACAAAGAACCGGTCTTGGCAGGTGTAGACTGGGGACCTTTCATACATCAGCATGTATAAATCCCAAGAGTCAACTAACTCTTTCTCTGTTTCCAATAAACAGAGCTATGGTCATATAATCTTTGTGACATGACTGGCAAGTTTCACAAGATGTAAATTCAAACTAATTTGAATATGCATCTAAATGTAACTTCAGCCAGTCGGATCGTATTGATATTGTAAGTCGATGTTCAACACCCCAATACTTATAGGGAGGCGGAAATATGAATAACAATCTTGTTCTATGATTAAACATCGATTAACCGTATGAATCGTTTGCTAAACAAGTTTTAACAAAAGCTATAGAGTTCTAAACTACTATGTTAAGAGATTATACCAAACGGTTCTAGTCCTTCGTCTTAATGTTATCTACGGCCTCTTTGGATCTCCACGTCCTCTTCGGCTTTCTTCCGTAATAGACGATCCACCCGAGAACCCTAATCCAAGCTATAACCTCTAAACTTGAGGTTACTTAGTTTCTCTAGTTGCTAAATAGAGTAGCTAAGGTGATTTAGAGATAGGTTATGGAGTAATTAGTCTTTCCTAATCCTTGTTCTCAACTCATGAGGGGTAGGATTAGGCTTTGGTGAAGGAGAGAGAGCTTGAAAAGAGAGAGTGAGAAGATGATAATGATAATAATATGAAAATGAAAATGTTTCTCACTAGATATATAAAACATAATGAATTAAATAGAAATGAATAATAAGAGATTATTCATCATGTTTCATTAATGCAAGTGGGTGATTCATTATGTGAGTCATTAAGCATTTAATAATGCATTAATGACATGATGAATCACTCACAATGAGTCACTAATTCATTAAATGAAAATGCCACCTCTCCCTCCATGTCACATCCTTCTAGAAGCTTCTCGGAAAATTACGAGAACGCCCCTCTCATCCGTAAAAACACGGAAAAACTTTAGACTGTATAAATCCAATAACCTGATACTAGAATCTGGCTTAAACCAAAGCCGGCTAGTAAAAACTGTCCGAATGTCGTACGTGCGTTCAAACACGTATGCGTCCGAACCTTTGTCGTAAAACCATACGACTTCTATATCTTTTCACCTGGGTTTGGGAAATCTCTGTGTGGGACTCTAAACACTCGACTACTACGCTGGCAGTGGGTTTAACCACAGACCGCAAGCGGCACTAGCTATGCGTAACGGTCCCCAGGTAGTTGTCGATAAGAAAGCTGATGAGGTAATCCATCTGAAATCCTACTGAGCCTGTCTGTGACAATATCCGCGCAGTCCGGTCTGTTCGTCTAAGAGTATCGCATGTATGGTCTAGGGAGGTGGTGGACGTCAGACCCTTAATAACCGTACAAGTCGTGTCGGTATGGTTCAAGACCACCTGAGAATCTACTGATCATTCCATCAGTAATTCTTAATCAGCCCTGGCCAGGGACTTATGGTAATGACCAACCGACCACAGTGCGATATCAACTCCCTATACCAGGAGAGACGAATCCCTAACAGTCGCTCACTGCCTCCACATGGCTCGGGACTGTGCCCAACTGAAACCTGTTTGCACGACTCCTTTGAGCCGTGGTAGGGTAATAATCAAAGCACAGTGGGAACTCACACGAGACAAATGATGAATTTAAGTCAACGGACTATCTGCACACATGTCACCTGAGAACTGCTATCTGACGTTAGGTATAATACCATCCAGTCAGTTCCAGGCGAGTCCTGTCCGGTAAACTCACACCCAGTGAGCATCTGTATACAATCTTAGGTGAACACCACCACTGGTTGCGGGACCAATCCATTGCCCCTCGTCAGGGTCTAGATATGTATACACTAGTCTACTCCGAAGTATCGATGCCCAATCTCGATACTCCTGCGACCAGGGACATCTAAGGGTGTGCCTATTGACTATCCAGCTCCCACTAGTATGACTGCCATCACAACGCCGGTAGTCAGACAAAACACCCTATGGGCTTTATCAACATATATAAATACCAAGTAAAATATATACGTTAAGACAAAGTCAAACCAAATAGCATAATATCATATCAAGCAAGACTGTCATGTACATACATATCCCAAGTATCCTATACAATGTAGGCCTCTAGGGCATATATATCCAACAATCTCCCACTTGCACTAAGGCCTATAATTGGCGCAATGAGTACCAACTGTCTCTACCAGATCCAGTTGCTTGCGTACCGCATGTCCAACATCTCAAAAAGCCTCTCGAACTGTACTTGAGGAATGGCCTTGGTGAATGGATCTGCCGTGTTGTCTTTTGTGTCCACTCTCCGTATCTCGATCTCCCGACGATCCACGATCTCCCTGATCAGGTGAAACTGCCTTAAGATATGCCTGGATTTCTGATGGGACCTTGGTTCCTTCGCTAAAGCTACAGCGCCATTGTTATCGCAATACAAAGGTATTGGATTGGCAATGGACGAAACCACCTAAAGTTCAGAAATGAACTTCCTCATCCAGACAGCCTCTTTTGCGGCTTCACTAGCAGCTATATACTCAGCCTCCATAGTTGAGTCTGCGACGGTATCTTGTTTGGAACTCTTCCAACATACCGCCCCTCCATTGAGGGTAAACACAAAACCCGAAATAGATTTAGAATCATCCTTATCACTTTGGAAGCCGGAGTCGGTAAAAGCCTCTACCTGGAGGTCCCTATTACCGTAAATCAAGAACATCTCCTTAGTCCTTCTCAGGTACTTGAGAATGTTCTTCACCGCTCTCCAATGTTTCTCACCTAGGTCAGACTGATACCTGCTTACCACACTAAGTGCGTAAGCTACATCCGGTCTGGTACATAACATCGCATACATTATTGATCCTACCGCCGAAGCGTAGGGTATAATGCCCATGCGAGCCCTCTCTTCATCAGTCTTTGGAGACATCTCTTTGGAGAGGGCGATTCCGTGACAAGCGGGCATATTGCCGCGTTTGGAATCTTCCATACTAAATCTCTTTAGTATAGTGTCTATATACCTGGACTGTGAAAGTCCCAATATTCTATTAGATCTATCTCGATAGATCTTAATGCCCAGAATGTATGATGCATCTCCCAAGTCTTTCATAGAGAATTTCTGTGACAAGAAGAGCTTTACTGATTGTAGTATAGGGATATCATTCCCTATCAGTAGTATGTCATCGACGTACAAAACGAGGAAGACTACTGCTTCTTCTACAATCTTCCTATAAATACATGGTTCATCTAAATTTTTTATAAAGTCAAATTCCTTGACTGTTTCATCAAAGCAGATGTTCTAACTCCGCGATGCTTGCTTTAACCCATAAATGGATTTAAGCAATTTGCACACTCTTCCGCTGCTCCCACTGTCTAAGAAACCTTCTGGTTGATCCATGTAAACACTCTCTTTAGATGTCTATTTAGAAAAGCTGTTTTTACATCCATTTGCCAGATTTCATAGTCATGGAAGGCAGCAATGGCAAGCATGATCCGAATGGATTTAAGCATAGCTACTGGTGAAAAAGTTTCATCATAGTCCAGTCCTGGTCTTTGACGAAAACCTTTTGCTACTAGTCTAGCTTTGTAGGTTTCCACTTGTCCAAATGTACCAATCTTCTTTTTGAAGATCCATTTACACCCAACTGGTTTTACCCCAGGAGGAGCAACTTCTAAAGTCCATACTTTATTGGTGTACATGGATTCCATTTCGGATCTCATTGCATCCAGTCATTTCACTGAGTCGCTACTCGTGATAGCCTGCTGAAAACTAGTAGGCTCATCATCATCGATGATGCAATCCTCTCGATCTCCATCAAGAAGAAAACCATAGTATCTTTCAGGAGGATGAGAAAGCCTACTAGATCTGCGGAGTGGCGTTGGTTCGTCATGTTCTATTGAAATCTGAGATTCTTCTAAGTCTTCGGTTGCAGTTTGAGGTTCTGGAATTTCTTCCAGTTCTACCGCGCTCCCACTAATTTCTTTTGCAAGAAATTCGCTTTTAAGAAGACAATGTGACGAGCGACAAACACCTATTGTTCTTCAGTGTGGTAGACCATGTACCCCCTTGAATGCTTGGGGTATCCTACAAACTTGCATAAAACCGATCGTGCTTCGAGCTTGTCCGGATTATGCTTTTTAACATATACCGGACACCCCCATATCTTGATATATTTTAGATATGGTCTCTTCCCACACCATATTTCATATGGAGTGGTAGGTACAGACTTAGTTGGAACTCTATTCAATAGGTATACGGCTGATTCTAGAGCAAATCCACAGAAGGAAAGTGGCAACTCAGCACTACTCATCATTGAACGCACCATATCTAATAGCGTGCGATTCCTTCTTTCTGATACACCATTATGCTGAGGTGTATAAGGTGGAGTAAGCTGAGAGAGAATTCCATTCGCTTTTAAGTATTCAAGGAAACTGGTACTTAAGTATTCTCCACCTCGATCAGATCGAAGTGTCTTGATGCTTTTACCAGTTTGTTTCTCTACTTCATTTTTATACTCCTTAAACTTCTCAAAAGCCTCGGATTTATGCTTTATTAAGAACACATGTCCATACCTAGAGAAGTCATCAGTAAAAGTGATGAAGTAGGAGTGACCACTTCGTGCATGTATAGACACCGGACCACATACATCACCGTGTACTAGTCCCAAGAGTTCAGTGGCTCTTTCTCCGTGTCCGGTGAACGGAGATTTGGTCATTTTTCCTTTGATACATGATTGACAAGTTGCATATGATGAATATTTCAACGGATCTAGATATCCATCTTTATGTAACTTAGTCAGCCTTGTTTCATTTATATGACCAAGTCTACAATGCCATAGGAAGGCTTGATTCAAATCTGGAGCCTTTCTTTTACGCGTGTTTTGAATATTGAAAATTTGAGGTTGATTAAATATGTATATGCCGTTTTCCAGTGTGCCAAACCCAATCAGTTCTTGATTTAGGAGAATGTTCATGACATTTCTTTCAAGCACAAAATTATATCCTTTATTAGACAACAAAGATACTGATATAATATTACACAACATACTGGGAATACAAAAACAGCTATACAATACCAAAATGTGTCCACTATTCAACCCTAGGTGATATTCCCCTATTGCAACTGCATCTACATGCATTCCATTGCCCATCCGGAGAGTCATATCACCTGCCCCCAGTACTCTACTATTTCTCAGATCCTGCAAAGAATTACAGATGTGAGAACCAGAACCAGTATCAAGTACCCATGAAGTAGAGTTTACTGAAAGACAATTTTCGATTACGAACACACCTGAAGCAGAAGCAACAGCTTGCTTCATGTCCTTGGCTTTAAAGGCCAAACAGTCTTTCTTCCAGTGCCCTTGCTTGTGACAATAGAAGCACTCGTTCTTTTCTGCCTTTACCCTTCCTGCCTTGTTCGTTCCCTGCACCTTCTTGACCCCACCCTTCGGTTTGGTGGCTTTCATCTTCTTCTTCCCTTTAGCTTTCACTTTAGATTTAGAAGATGATTGGCCAACATACAGAACGGGGGTCTTCTCCTTTTTCAAGGAGGTCTCTGCTACCCTCAACATATTGAGAAGCTTTGGAAGATCCGCTTCCATTTCGTGCATGTTGAAGTTCAGCACGAACTGAGAGAAGGTGTGGGGAAGGGACTGCAAAATCAAGTCGATATACAAATCATTCTCTAGCACGCATCCCAGGTTTGCGAGTTCCTCAATGAGGGTGATCGTTTTGAGGACATGCTCTCCAACAGGCGATCCTGGAGCTAACCTCATCTGGAAGAGTTTCCTTGAGGTTTCGTACCTCGCGATACGGGAGTGTTCACCTTACAATTCCTTGCAATGGAGGAATATGGATATAATATCCATACTCTCGTGCTGTTTCTGGAGTTCATTATTCATGGACGCCAGCACGATACACTTAGCTCATTCACAGTCTAGATCCCTGGTTTTACGAACTTCCTTGTCCGCAACTGAGGAATCTGGTCCTGGGATAAGGGGAGGAACAGCGGTGGTAACATATGCAACTTTGTCATAAGTCAGCGCAATATTGACGTTCCTTTGCCAATCATTATAGTTCTGCTCGGTCAGTATATTCTTTTCAAGTAATAGTTTTAGTCCAGTCATGGTAGCTGCCAGAGAGAGAGAAAAGAAACACTCAGCATATGCTCTTGCAAGTTTAGATTGGTTATTTATTTTATCTAAACAGGATGGCTCCCACTGTTTCCTCAAATCCTTCTTCAAAACCTAAAAGAAGAACTAGTCAGGATTTAATCACACGTTTCAATTCTTGCTTAACCTTTCAGCCAGGCTGGTGTTGGTACTTCGAGGGAGGTTTTCCAACGCTTTCGCGAAGTTCCTTAATTAAAGAACCTCTTTTCCCTGGAGGCGTAGCCCCTCTAACACCTTTCTAGGCACCTACTTGGTTTATAGCATTGATTGTTAAGTGAGAGAAATTCCCGAGAGTAATCCTACTCATCAGTGGGATCGGGATCCAACTATCATTGCATGATGCCCTAGATGGAAGCCACTCTAGTCACCACACTCCAGAAGGTAAGCTAAATCTGCAAGTTTCCTTTATGTTTGAAACTCCCGATGTGATTTTTACCCCAAGCTCTTATAGACCTTGACGTAGGCCAACAAGTCATAAGACGCAAGTCAAGTTCTACCCGTCGTTGTCCTGATCAATTTAAATACATCGTACAAGCCCTTGACGTAGGCCAACAAGGTGTACGTCTGTATTAAACTAATGCATCTATCTATACAACAAATAGGCACACACACTGCTACCATTCACTATTCCTTGACGTAGGCCAACAAGCATAGCATGAATACGATGTGCTGTCTATCTGAAACGACGGAGGGTTACGGCTGGTTTTTGGCAAAAACCGTTAACGTGGTGAACTTGATTTGATCGAAGGAACTAAGATAGCTTTTATTAAAAGGAGTGGTTTAAGCTCCGCATTTAAAATTTGCTTTTTCAAGAAAACCGAGTGGTTTTTAGAAATTGTTCCAACGATTTTGTTTAGGTTTTATTTTCTTTGGATTAATAATAATGCGTCCCATCTTTAACCTATCATTACAGATAACAACGAAAATACAACGTCCTCTTATGCCATCCGCATTCGCCACGGGGTCCCGTCATCACCCGTTAGGTTACTTAACTAACGACAGAGCGGGGGCTGGGCTAGCGCGGGTGTAAACAATAAGCGACGTCTAAATAGCTATCATATATAGATATTGTACATTCGTCAGACGCAATAATAGGCATTCCAGATCACAGATAAACAATATTGGATTTGCAAGCAATCCGCATTTCTTTTGAGCCTGCAATGAAAGACGGATTACACAGTTGTGATGAATAGCCAATTTCCCAACCCAAACCCCTACGGGTACGGCAAACTACCCGCCAAGTACCAGAAGTGAAGCGGTCTGCCCCAACACTTCAAAATACCCGGTAGTTTGTGCACCCCACCTTGGGTCTATCCTAGGAGAAAAAACAGTAAAAAGAAATAATACAACGGTGGCAACAACCGCAACCTGGATGTGCCCCGCAAAATAATATTACAACTTATTACATTTACATCAAATGAATTAATAAAAAACCCATCACAAATCCCGGCTAAACACCACAACAGTCCAATACAGTTTATATACACAAACAGTTATATATAACATCACAGATATGTGCAACCCCCTGCCAACCGACATACTAGCAGTTAGGGGAGGTTTACGAACACATAAAACATTTCACAGATATAATCAAACAAGCAAATACTGTATAATTTTGATCGATTAAGCACATTTAATCTTGCTCCAATACTTCTCTGTAAATCTGAAACCTGAGCAAAAATAAAAATTACCAGAAATCACCAAATATCTCAGAGAAACAACACAAGAAAGTTGGGATGATGAATCGTCCAAAGCGCGGCGGAATCACGGCGGATCGGTGGGATCGGCCGCGGTTCCGCGGCGCTATGGCCGATTCATGAGCCCAATTTTCTTGGGTGTTCTAATACATTCATTTAGGTCATTCTGAAGGTCCCTGAAAAATTTTTGGACCTCATTTAAAATTCGACAGAAAGTACATGACGGGGTTTTTCCGGTTTGTTTTTCCGTTCGAAATTCATACAAATTTGCAAGTGTGTTAAATACTGTTTAGCTAGGCTCTGATACCACTGTAAGTCGATGTTCAACACCCCAATACTTATGGGGAGGCGGAAATATGAATAACAATCTTGTTCTATGATCAAACATCGATTAACCGTATGAATCGTTTGCTAAACAAGTTTTAACAAAAGCTATAGAGTTCTAAACTACTATGTTAAGAGATTATACCAAACGGTTCTAGTCCTTCGTCTTAATGTTATCTACGGCCTCTTTGGATCTCCACGTCCTCTTCGGCTTTCTTCCGTGATAGACGATCCACCCGAGAACCCTAATCCAAGCTATAACCTCTAAACTTGAGGTTACTTAGTTTCTCTAGTTGCTAAATAGAGTAGCTAAGGTGATGTAGAGATAGGTTATGGAGTAATTAGTCTTTCCTAATCCTTGTTCTCAACTCATGAAGGGTAGGATTAGGCTTTGGTGAAGGAGAGAGAGCTTGAAGAGAGAGAGTGAGAAGATGATAATGATAATAATATGAAAATGAAAAAGCTTCTCACTAGATATATGAAACATAATGAATTAAATAGAAACGAATAATAAGAGATTATTCATCATGTTTCATTAATGCAAGTGGGTGATTCATTATGTGAGTCATTAAGCATTTAATAATGCATTAATGACATGATGAATCACTCATAATGAGTCACTAATTCATTAAATGAAAATGCCACCTCGCCCTCCATGTCACATCCTTCTAGAAGCTTCTCGGAAAATTACGAGAACGCCCCTCTCATCCGTAAAAACACGGAAAAACTTTAGACTGTATAAATCCAATAACCTGATACTAGAATCTGGCTTAAACCAAAGCCGGCTAGTAAAAATTGTCCGAATGTCGTATGTGCGTTCAAACAAGTATGCGTCCGAACCTTTGTCGTAAAACCATACGACTTCTATATCTTTTCGCCTGGGTTTAGGAAATCTCTGTGTGGGACTCTAAAGACTCGACTACTACGCTGGCAGTGGGTTTAACCACAGACCGCAAGCGGCACTAGCTGTGCGTAACGGTCCCCAGGTAGTTGTCGATAAGAAAGCCGATGAGGTAATCCATCTGAAATCCTACTGAGCCTGTCTGTGACAATATCCGCGCAGTCCGGTCTGTTCGTCTAAGAGTATCGCATGTATGGTCTAGGGAGGTGGTGGACGTCAGACCCCTAATAACCGTACAAGTCATGTCGGTATGGTTCAAGACCACCCGAGAATCTACTGATCATTCCATCAGTAATTCTCAATCAGCCCTGGCCAGGGACTTATGGTAATGACCAACCGACCACAGTGCGATATCAACTCCCTATACCGGGAGAGACGAATCCCTAACAGTCGCTCACTGCCTCCACATGGCTCGGGACTGTGCCCAACTGAAACCTGTTTGCACGACTCCTTTGAGCCGTGGTAGGGTAATAATCAAAGCACAGTGGGAACTCACACGAGACAAATGATGACTTTAAGTCAACGGACTATCTGCACACATGTCACCTGAGAACTGCTATATGACGTTAGGTATAATACCATCCAGTCAGTTCTCGGCGAGTCCTGTCCGGTGTACTCACACCCAGTGAGCATCTGTATACAATCTTAGGTGAACACCACCAATGGTTGCGGGACCAATCCATTGCCCCTCATCAGGGTCTAGATATGTATACACTAGTCTACTCCGGAGTGTCGATGCCCAATCTCGATACTCCTGCGACCAGGGACTTCTAAGGGTGTGCCTATTGACTATCCAGCTCCCACTAGTATGACTGCCATCACAACGCCGGTAGTCAGACAAAACACTCTATGGGCTTTATCAACATATATAAATACCAAGTAAAATATATCATACGTTAAGACAAAGTCAAACCAAATAGCGTACTATCATATCAAGCAAGACTGTCATGTACATACATATCCCAAGCATCCTATACAATGTAGGCCTCTAGGGCATATATATCCAACAGATATGACCTAGTCTACAATGCCTCAAGAAGGATTCGTTCATTTCTGAACTCTTCCTCTTTTGTGTGTTCCGTATACTAAGAACTGTAGTTTGATTTAGAACATTAATGCTTTTAGATAACGTGCCTGAACCGATCAACTTTTGATATAGGAAATGTTCAAAACATTATCCAACAATACAAAATTTTATCATTTCTTTACTAATAAAGAGAATGATATGATTTTGTATACCAGGTTCGGTAACTAATAACATTCGTTCAGAATCAATGTATTTGGAATACAGGGTGACAGTGACCAACAGACTTGGCTGTAACAATTGCCCTGTTTTCTGCTTCATGAAACTTATCACCCGTTCTCAGTTCTCTACCTTTCTTTATCCCTATATAACAGATTACATATCTGGGATCCTGATCTGGTATCACATACCCAGGACATAGAGGATACGGAGAAACAGTTCTTTGTAATGAACACACCCGAAGATGATGCATCAGCATGCACTCTCTTCGTTTGGGCGGCACGGGAATTCTGGTAATCCCCTATTTCCTGCTCTGTCTTATAACAATTATAAGTTGGAGCGGGACCAACGTTCCCCAGCTCAGTATAACAAGCGGGTTCGGTCAAAGATCCGTATTATTATGTTGATTAAGGCATGATATGGTCGCTACCTGGAGAGAGAGAGAAGAAAACACTCAGCGTGCGCTCTTGCAAGAATAGATTGGTTATTATTTTTATCTAATCAAGATGGCTCCCACTGCTTTTTATCAAATCTTCCTTCAAACCCAAAAAGGAAAGACTAGCCGGGATTAATTACACACTACAAGTTCGCAAATCTTTTAGCCAGGCCAGTGTCGGTACTTTGAGGGAGGTCCCCCGTGCTTTCGCACGAACCTAATTAATGTAAATCTCGTTTTCCCAAAGGCGTAACCTCGTTAACACCTTTCTAGACACCTACTTGATCGGCTAATTGTAATGTGTAAAACTCTCCCAGGAGTAACAATTACTCGCAGCGGGTATCGGGATCCAAATATCTCATAGAAGGTATGCAATCTCATTGCAAATTTCAACACTTGAAATTCCTGATAATATTTTGCCCCTAACCTCCTATGACCTTGACAAAGGCCAACAAACCATAGGATGCTAGTCAAGTTCAACCCGTCATTTCCTGATTGAATTAAACCCACCCGCACGACCCCTGACGAATGCTAAACAACGCCGTACGAATACCCTAATCCAATCTGCATCATATGCATAATTAGATAAATACTAGTTAGCTACCGTACACTACGCCTTGACGAATGCCAAACTACCGCAGCACGAATACTAACTAGTACTTATCTGAAATGACGGAGGGCTACGACAGGTTTTTCTGAAAACCTATTGCGTAATGAACTTGATATCGTTGTAGAATCAAATGATTTTAAAATGGAGTGTTTTTGAGGCTTTTCTAGTTTTGCTAAAGGAGTCACTCCCGGTGAAGGGATCGTCGGTCCTTTCCTCGTCGAGTGAGGTGCAGGATATATCATATATATCACTGTGCAAAGCAAAAACTCTTTAAAAGCAATCAAAAGACAAACCGAGTGTGTAGCATCTGCCAGTTATTGCTAAAGGAGTCACTCCCGGTGAAGGGATCTCGGTCCTTTCCTCATCGAATAATGTGCAGGATATATCATATATACCTCTGTGCAAAGCAAGAACTGTAGCTACCCCTTTTTATTTTGAAATTCGATTCTACAACATCTTTAGGTTTCTTTTACTTTCATTAATCACATTAATGAAGTCCCATCATTTAAGTACCTAATCATCACAGATAAATACGACGCACACTTATACCATCCGCATTCGCCTCGATGTCCCCTCGTGCACCGTTAGGTTAGGTAACTAACGACAGAGCGGGGCAGGGCTAGCACGGGTGTAAAACATAAGTAACGTCTATATAATATATCATATATACTATATAAAGTATATATCACAGAACATCACATGATCACATCACAGATATCGCAGCAGAAGAATCATATGGAATATTGGATATACTTGGACGTCCGTGTTTTCAATACGAGCCAGTATAAAACACGGATTCCACGGTCGTGATGAATAGCCAAACCCATACCCCTAGACCCCTACGAGAGCGGCAAGCAACCCTACCAATTCTAGAGTTAGGAGACCCGGACTCGACTCCTCAAGTTGGTCTCCCACTGGACTCCAGAACCCGGTTACTTGTGCTCCCCTCCTTAGGTCTATCCTAGTGCGGAAAAGTAAATAATATACAAAGGGTAACATCTTCCGCAACCTGGAAGTGCCCCAATAAAAGAATATTACATACAAGTTTTTACATGAATGAAAATGAAAAACACTCATCTCACATAAAAACCCTCGGCTATTCAAACACGACGATCCAATATAACATATCCAGCAACACATAACATCACATGTCATCAACGTAAGTAAATATGCCCATCCCAATTGTCGTTGACATATAGCAACGAAACCGGCGATATCACATATTACACTTACGGTCGCAGAAAAGAAAGTGTAAAACTACAACAGTTGGAATCCACAACCTTCATAGACATCGCATGCCTAATCAAATGAATTCCTTAGACATCGCATGCCTAACAATTATAAACCCCGCATTTTAGTCTCATTATCGAAAACTCTTTTCAATATCAAGTCGGGCAATTCAACAGGATTCCCGACATCCTGATCGAATGCTCGTTGCAAACTTCAGTAGACAGCCGTACCCCCGATACCGTCGACGAAGTGCACCAAGGCGGAACACCGCTACCGCGAGCACCCGGACGGATGCTTTCGGCGACGGGGTTCTCCTATAGTCACTTGGTCGGGGCCTAGGGGTGTAGCTGTCTATTAAGTTTACCCGGTGAGTATCCGCGTACGCTACGTGATTGCGACGGACTTTTGATCACATCAAAATTCCGTGGCAACCGATCAAGTGAGACTAAACTACTAGATTTATAACATTCATTCAGTTATCTCATAACTTCTTGTGAATTCCAATTATTGTATCACATTCCGAATAAGATAGAAAATGTTAAACTTTCCGATCGAACAATCGAACACCCAAGTTTTCCCGATACAGCTCAACACATGAAATAAGTCTAAAAACATTCAGTTCATGCCTCAGTACCAACGGTCCAGCCGTAGAAGGGTTAAGCCAACGCCTCACATGTGGCACGCCGTACTGCCCCAAACCCTAAGGTTCAAAGGGCAGTTCAAGATGGTCACATAATCGAGTTAAGGTTTGTTGTCTTCTAGAGGGTCCATCGCGTTACTTGCACTACTTAGAACGTCTTTAAACCACGGAAAAATCCAACACTTGGAAATTTTCCGGCAGGGGAAAAATTGGGTATTTATATCCGGTCGAACCTTTTAACATATTCTAAAATATCCGGAAAGCCACATAGACAAAATCTGATAATCTGATCGAATCTACGAACTCCCAATACACCCCAGAAAATTCAACTCTTGAATAAATATTAAAAATTCCCATAAAACTCAGCACTGTGAAAGAGGAATTACTGTGCAAATATGGAGGGCTGACGTCAACATAGACGCGCGGAACCGCCGCAGAAGCTAGGCTTCTGCCGCGGTTCCGCCGCAGAAGCTAGGCTTCTGCCGCGGTTCCGCCGCAGAAGCTAGGCTTCTGCCGCGGTTCCGCCGCATGTTTATGGTATCATTGGTCAAAATTTGCTCCGTATTTCTTATAATTCCCTGCTGAATTTTTTAAGCATTTTTAATCTGGAAAAAACCCAGTTTTTGAAAAAAGTCCACAGAGCGTGAAATTTTAGGGTTTCGGGTTCGTTCGGGTTTCAAACTTCGTCTACGCATCGCCTAAGGCTCTAGCTAGGTTCTGATACCACTGTAGGGTTCCTAGGCACACTAATGAGGTCTCAAGAGGCATCAACCATGCCAATTTCAAAAATTACATGTGCCGAGAAACCCTAATACGGATCGTTAACTAGAATTTTAGGCGAAACAAGCAACTAGTTAACAATTTAACTAAGTGAACGGAAATACAACCTTTGTAGATCCGGTCCTCCACCTCCATAGCTCCATGATGAAGTCTCCTTGCTGTCCAAATCAAATCCCGGGCTCTAGCATCGGCTTCATCGGAGAAAAGGGCGGGCTAGGTCATCGACTACGATGCCGAAGATGATCTACGTCGAGGCAACACTAGATCAAGCTCCCACTTCACCAAGTCATGAAACTTGTGAAGAAAACACCCTATACTACTTGGCAAGAGGTAGAGGATGAAGAAATAGGAAGTGGGTTCACTTTAGAATTGGATTTCTCACTTGATTCCATTACTTGCCATTGATGAGGCAAGCTTTTCTTTCTTGTGAAGAAGAAGAAGAAGAAGAAGAAGAAAGAATATGATAAGTTGTTAAAGAATAATTGAAAAAGAATTGATTCTTATCATATTCTAACCTTAGTTAAGTGTAGAGAATAGACCATGGTTAGTTATGATGGTTAGGGTTAAGCAAGAGACAAGAATGGTGGACTAGGTCAAAGCTTCATGAAGCTTCAACAAAACTACAAATAAAGCCACCATTCTTATCTTATCTTTTCAAAATGAATAAAAAAATAAATAAAGGAATAAGCAAAAACCCTAATCATCAACTTAACCATGGTTTAATTCTTTATACTTAACCAAATAAGCATGTATCATCAAACATGATACAATCATGTGCACAAAAGTATATCACATATACAACTTGCACAAAGCAAGTGAGAAAATCCATTTAAAGTGAACCAATACTAGTTAATGCAAATTAATATATCAAATATATAATTATACATTAAATCATTAAATCAACACTTGATTTAACGATCCGGTCATATCGCATATAACCGACTAATATCCAATGTATCGTCTTATCGAATCAATCCTTGATTCGATAACTAGGTTATATCGCATACAACCATTCGACACATTCATCGCGAGAATAGAATACGGTATCACATACACGCATTATTCTTGGTCCCGCACATATCTCATATGCGCTCCTATTTCGTTTCGCTTGAGCCAGGAAACCTCTGTGTAGGACTCTAATGACTCGTCAATACGCCGGCAGCAGGTGATGATCATATCAATCACCCACAAGCCGCAAGCAGTCTGCTAAACGTAACGGCCACCCGGGTATTGAGCGATCAGAAGATCGACGAGCAAGCCCGCTCACACTCCTGTGAATCCAACCAGTAACACTTACCGTACAGTCCGGTCTCGTCGTCTGATATGTCGCATATCTCGCCTAGGGGTGGTAAACGTCAGACCCCAATAGCTCGATAAGTCGTGTCGATATGAGGTCTATAACAGTTCGAGAAACTACTGATAACACTTACCAGTAAATCTCAGCAACCCTGGCAAGGGATTTCCGGTTACAGCCAATCGAACACAGCGCAACATCAACTCCCTATACCGGGAGAGACGAATCCCCTCCTATCGCTCATTGCCTCCATGTGATTCGGGACTGTACCCAAAAACCACCGTTTTGCACGCCCTCTTGGACGTGGTAAGGTGGAAATCAAAGCACAGTGGGAACCACACAAGACTCTATGACGATCTCGGGTCAACAGACTACTCTGTACCAGTGTCACCAGAGAACTGCCATCTGACGTAAGGTATAATACCATCTGGGAGTTCTCGGTGAGTCCGTCCAGTGTACCCAGTCTCCACTGAGCACCCGTATATCATCTCTGATGTCAAACACCAATGGATATGGGATCATCCATCGCCCATCTGTATGGGTCGAGAAGGTATACGCTAGTCTACTCTGGTATATCAATGCCCCGTCTCGATACACCCACGACTAGGGACCTTGAAGGATGTACTTATGGACTACCCTGTACCCACTAGTATGATCCGCATCATAGTCCAGGTATTCAAGTACACATCCTAAGGGCTTTACCAACATGTAACAGAGAGACAATCAGTGTACACGTTAAGGTAAGGAGTAACCAGATAGCACACTATCATGTCGAGCAAGAAAGTCCTCCCTATATATGTCCCAGCATCCACTGCAATATACATCCTATGTATAGCAATGGCCTCTAGGGCATACATATAACTAACACATTTGTTTCGTAGATAGATGAGTTAGTTTGGGACAGTCGTATTATCATTTGGCCAACGTCAGGGGTATGTACGGATGGGTTCAAATTAACAATATAATGATGGGTAGAACTTGACATGTGACTTATGACATTTTGACCAACGCCAAGGTCATAAAAGCTTGGGGCAAAAATTTATATCGGGAATTTCTAAAGAAACTGAAATTTTCAAGGAGATGCATACCATTTGGAGTTTGATGAATGTTGGTAGGATTCCTTCAGCATTATCATACGATGATATTTGGATCCCGATCCTACTGTGAGTAAATGCTAATCATCAGGAGATTTCTCACTTAACGATCAATGCTATAAACCAAGTAGGTGTCGAGAAAGGTGTCAGCGGGGCTACGCCCCTAGAGAAAAGAGGTTATTTAATTAAGGAATTTCGCGAAAGCGTTGGAAAACCTCCCTCGAAGTACCGACACCGGCCTGGCTGAACGGTTAAGCAAGTATTGTACGGTGAGAATAGTCCTGGCTAGTTCTTCCTTTTTGGTTTGAGGAAGGATTCGAGAAACAGTGGGAGCCATCCAGTTTAGATAAACTAAAAACCACTCTAAACTTGCAAGAGCATCATGCTAAAGTGTACCCTCTCTCTCATTGCAGCGACCCAAAAACATAACAGGACTTAAGTTACTACTAGAGAAAAATATACTCACAGGGCCAAACTATAAAGATTGGCTGCGAAATGTCAAAATGGCTTTGACTTATGACAAATTGGGGTATGTCCTTACCACTAAGTCACCTGCTGTCCCTCTTCCAAAATCCTGTCTTGAAGATAAGGAAATCCACAAGACCAGGGAGTTAGATTGTGCGAAGGCCAAGTGCATCGTGCTTGCCTCGATGAATAATGAATATCAGAGGAGGAATGAGGATATGGATCTCGAATCCATATTTCTCCATACAAAGGATCTATATAGGGAGCAATCTCGTATAGCAAGATACGAGACCTCGAAGAACCTGTTTCAGGCGAGGTTGGCTGTCGGATCGTCTGTAGGAGAACATGTTCTAAAGATGATTGGCTATATAGAAGAGCTCGCAGACCTGGGGACGACTTTGGAGAACGAGCTCTATACAGACTTGATTCTCCAGTCCCTTCCTTCCACCTACGCCCAGTTTATTCTGAATTTCAACATTAAAAGAAAAGAAGTTGAACTTCCAGAACTTCTTAACATGTTGAGGAGTGCAGAGGGCACCTTGCAGAAGGCAAGGGAAACACCCGCTATATTTGTTCGCGGTGCTTCTTCTTCCGGGTCCAAGGCTAAGGCCAAAGGAAGGAAAAATAAGGCTGCTACCAAACCTTGAGGAGGTGTTAGTAAGGTAGGAGTGAAGGGAAAGAAAAAGATTGCGGTGCCAGTAGTGGCTAAGGATGATTGCTTCTATTGTAATAGGAAAGGGCACTGGAAGAAAGATTGCAAGGCTTGGAATGCCAAGAACAAGGAACCGAAGCAAGCTGTGGCTTCGACTTCAGGTGTGTTTGTAATTGAGAATTATCTGTCAATCAACTCTACTTCCTGGGTATTGGATACCGGATCAGGATCTCATATATGCAATTCATTGTAGGCACTGAGAAATCGTAGAGTGCTGAAGGTTGGTGATATAACCCTGAAGGTTGCTAACGGAGCTAGCGTGGGAGCTGTGTCCATAGGGGATTATCACCTTGGATTGACGAGTGGACATATTTTGGTTTTGCATAACTGTTTTTGTGTACCTAGTTTAACGTGTAATATCATATCAGTTTCCTCGTTATCAAAAGAAGGTTATGATTTCACGTTTGTAAGCGATGTTGTTAACATCCACCTAAATCATGGTTTGATTGGGTCCGGTACGCTGGATAACGGTATATATATCTTAAACCAATTATAGATTTTCAATGTCCAGAACACTAAAAAGAAAGTCTCCAGATTTAAATAAAGCATTCATATGGCATTGTAGACTGGGTCACATCAATGAGACAAGGTTAACTATGTTACATAGAGAAGGATATTTGGATTTGTTCGAATATCAAACTTTTGCCACTTGTCAATCATGTCTCAAAGGAAAGATGACAAAGACTCCATTCACTGGACATGGAGTAAGAGTGAGCGAGCTCTTAGGACTCATACACAGCGATGTATGTGGTCCAATGTCTACACATGCAAGAGGTGGTTTTTCCTATTTCATTACTTTTACGGATAATTACTCTAGGTACGGATTCATTTTCTTGATGAAATATAAATCCGAGACTTTTGAGAAATTCTAAGAGTATAAGAATGAAGTAGAAAACCAAACCGACAAAAGTATCAAGACACTGAGATCTGATCGAGGTGGTGAATACTTAAGTGCCGAGTTCCTAGGTTACCTAAAAGAGAAAGGAATTCTCTCTCAGCTTACTCCTCCATACACTCCACAGCATAACGGTGTATCGGAGAGACGGAATTGAACCCTATTGGATATGGTACGTTCCATGATGAGTAATGCTGAGTTACCGCGATCTTTCTGGGGTTATGCGCTAGAATCAGTGGCATATCTTTTGAACAGGGTTCCTACCAAGACTGTGCCTACCACGCCATATCAGATGTGGAGTGGGACGAAACCCTATCTTCAGTATTTAAAGATATGGGGATGTCTAGCTTTTGTTAAAAAGCAACATGCGGAAAAACTCGAGGCACGATCAGTACAGTGTAAGTTTGTGGGATATCCAAAGAACTCCAAGGGGTATTATTTCTATTACGCAGAGGAACAAAAGGTTTTTGTTTCTCGTAAAGCCCATTTTCTAGAACGGCAGTTTTTAGAAAAGGAAACAAGTGGGAGCGAAATAGAACTGGATGAAATTCCAGAACCACAAACTACTACTGAAAGTTTGGTAGAACCAGTAGTTCAAGAAGAACAGGACATTCCCACACCCCTCCGCAGGAGTAGTAGGCCGTCCATCCGCCTGAGAGATACTATGGTTTTCTCATAGATGGGGATAGAGAGGATTGCATCATTGATGATGATGAACCTACTAGCTTCCAGCAGGCCATCCAGAGCGGCGACTCGGTACGATGGCTAGATGCAATGTAGACCGAAATGGAGTCCATGTACACCAACAAAGTGTGGACTTTGGACTTTGCTCCAGGTGGGGTAAAACCCATAGGATGCAAATGGATCATCAAGAAAAAGATTGGTGTAGATGGACAGGTGGAAACCTATAAGGCTAGACTTGTTGCAAAGGGTTTTTGTCAAAGACCTGGTTTGGACTATGACGAGAGTTTTTCTCCATTGGCTATGCTCAAATCCATTCGGGTCCTTCTTGCTATCGCCGCCTTCCATGATTATGAGATCTGGCAGATGGACGTAAAGACGGCTTTTCTAAATGGTAATTTGGAAGAGTGCGTCTATATGGATCAGCCAGAAGGCTTCAATCAGAATGGGAGCAGCGGGAAAGTGTGCAAGTTGCTTAAGTCCATTTATGGACTAAAGCAGGCATCGCGGAGTTGGAACATCTGTTTTGATGAAATGGTCAAAGAATATGACTTTATCAAAAATCCAGATGAACCATGTATATATAGTAAAATTGTAGCATGAACTGTCGTATTCCTCGTCTTGTACATGGATGACATTCTATTGATAGGAAATGACATTCCTATGCTACAATCTGTCAGATGATTCTTATCACACAGGTTCTCCATGAAAGACCTCGGTGATGCCTCTTACATTCTGGGGATCCGGATCTATCGTGATAGATCCAAGAGGATGTTGGGACTTTCCCAGTCCAGGTATATCAACATTATACTGAAAAAATTCAGTATGGAAGATTCTAAGCGCGGTAATCTACCATCTTGTCACGGAATCACCCTCTCTAAAGAGATGTCTCCCAAGACTGATTTGGAAAGGGAACGCGTGTCTTTTATACCCTACGCTTCTGTAGTAGGCTCTATAATGTATGCGATGTTGTGCACCAGACCAATTGTAGCTTACGCACTGAGCGTGGTAAGCAGGTATCAGTCAGACCCAGGGGAGAAGCACTGGATAGCAGTAAAGAACATTCTCAAGTACCTGTGAAGAACTAAGGAGATGTTCTTGGTTTACGGCGGAAAAGACTTCAAGATAGAGGCCTTTGCTGATTCTATCTTCCAGAGTGATAAGGATGACTCCATGTCCATGTCAGGTTATGTCTTTACCCTCAATGGAGGGGCGGTGTGCTGGAAGAGCTCCAAGCAGGACACCGTTGCAGACTCGACGATAGAAGCGGAGTATATTGCTGCATGCGATGGTGCAAAAGAAGCGGTCTGGATGAAGAAGTTCCTAACAGAACTTCAGGTGGTTCCTACCATTGTTGATCCAATACCGCTGTATTACGAAAACAACGGAGCTATAGCTTTAGCGAAGGAACCCAGGTCCCATCAGAAGTCCAAACACATCTTAAGGCGGTATCACCTGATCAGGGAGATCATAGATCGCCGGTAGATCGAGGTCCGGAGAGTTGCTACAGAGGAGAACACTGCTGATCCATTCACAAAAGCCATACCTCAGTTTCAGTTCGAGAGGCTACTCGAGATGATCGGTCTTCGATATGCCAGTACATGGCCCTAGTGCAAGTGGGAGATTGTTAGTGTATATGCCCTAGGGGCCATTATTGTATCATACTAACTTGTATATTACTTAATGGAAGCTTGGGATATTCACAGTTATATTAACAGTCTTGCTAAACATGGTAGTATGCTACTTGGTTATATATATCTTTATATGTGTATACGTTTTGATAGAGCCCTTAGGATCTTGCTTGACTACCAGCGTTCTGATGGAAGTCATATTAGTGGGGGCTGGGTAGTCTACAAGCACATCCTTTTTCAGGTCCCTAGTCGTAGGATTATCGAGACAGGGCATCGATACTCTGGAGTAGACTAGTGTGTACGCTTCTCATCCCATTTGGGGAGATGGTCTGTCCCACAGCCATCAGTATGTCGTACTGGAGATAGTATACAGGTGCTCGTTGGGTTACGGGTACACCGGACAGGACTCGCAGGGAACTGTTGGTTGGTATTATACCCGTCGTCAGTTAACAGTTCCAAGGTGACATGAGTACAGCATAGTCCGCAGACTTGACACTGCTACTTCGCCTCGAGTGTGTCCCACTGTTCTTAGATTGCTACCCTACCACGGCTCAAAGGAGTCGTGCAAACAGGTAGCAGTTAGGTGCAGTCCCGAGCACTTGGAGGCAGTAGTTGTTTGACAGGATTCGTCTCTACCGGTATTGAGAGTTGATATCGCGCTGTGTCTGGAGAGCCATTACGCAAAGTCCCTGGCCAGGGCAAGCGAGATTTACTGGTAGGTTTTCCAGTACTTTCTCAAGGTGTAATGGGCTTCACTCCGACACGACTTATACCGCTTTTAGAGGACTGACATTTGCCGCCTCCGTAGGCCCGATATGCGATAGTCCTAGACGAATAGACCGGACTGTACGGAGATTTTCACATCAGGCTCAATAGGAGTTCGGATGGGTTTCCTTATCGGCCTTCTTATCGACATCTACCTGGGAACCGTTACGTACAGCTAGTGCCGCTTGCGGTCTGTGGTTAAACCCACTGCCAGCGTAGTAGTCGAATCTTTAGAGTCCCACATAGAGAGTTTCCCTGCTCCGGGCGAAACGATATAGAGGTCGTATGGTTTTACGACAGGGTTCGAACACGCACGTGCATTTATGCACATACGATGTTCCGACAGTTTTTCTAGCCGGCTTTGGTTTAAGCCAAATTCTAGTATCGGATTATTGGATTTGTACAGTCTAAAGTATTTCCGTATTTTCACGGATAGGAGGGGCGTTCTCATAATTTGGCGAGAAGCTTCTAGAAGGATGATGACTTGGAGGGCTAAGGTGGCATTTGCATTAATGGATTAGTGACTCATTAGATGAATCATTCAAGTGAGTTAATGAAGCATTTATTGCTTAATGACTCACATGATGATTCATTGCATATATTAAATGAAGCATGGTTGTTAATATCATTTAAATGATTTATTTGATATTCTTTATGCTTCATCATATATTGTAAATGAGAATGAATTCATATTATTCTCACTCTCACCTTCTCTCTCCTCAAGCTCTCTCTCTTCAAACCGTAATTCTAACCTCTCATGTATTGAGATCAAGGATTAGCAAGACTCATTAATCCATAATCATACTCTATATTCCCTAGGTGACTTTGATTATCAATTAGAGTAACCTAGTTACCTCAAGATTAGAGGAAAAGCTTGGAGTAGAAGCTCTCGGGTGGATCGTCTATTACAAAGAGGAGGCCGACAAGGAGGTGGTTAACGAGAAGAAGAAGGACTTGATTCATTAGGTATAATCTTCTTTCGTAGTAGCTAACTACTCCTATGATAGTGTTAGTTATTGTTTAGCAAAGATCTTTTCGGTTAGTCGATGTTGTTTTAAACAAAATGATTGTTTTACCTGTTTCGCCTCCCCGCAACTCGTGGGGTGTACAACGTCGACTTACACCTCCATGAGTCACCTTGCCACCTCCTCTCCATTCCAAAACAAGAAAATATCTTCTCATAACAAATATCTAAGTGCTAAGTGCTAGGTTAAATTTAGGCATGGATTAGATTAAAGTGTTATGTCCACTAAGCAAGGTTAACACTAAACAGCCCCCTCCATGTTAACATGCACAAGTGTGTGTGATCCAAAATAAATAATAATAAAATATTAATTAATATAAGTAAAATGTGAGAAAGCTATTTTGGTAAACCTTTTTACCAAAAACCCGCAATACCGCATAAATAACACTAATCACATTCTAACGTGTTACAATCTCCCCCCTTAAAGAAATTCGTCCCCGAATTTAAAATTCTTACTAAGCCTACCTTCAAGGAGATGAGGGAAAAAAATCTTCCACATCATCTCGCAGCCTCACAAGTGATCTTCTCACTAGACGGGCTACGCCAAAGAACCTTCACAAATGGCAAGACCTTTGACCGAAATTTCTCCACCTGTCGATCCACTATAACTATTGCTCAAACCATAATATTGCATTATTATATTCCCCATTCTTATTCTTTTTATAAATAAACAGGTTCTTTTGACGTATGTCTACTACATATTACAGGTTGCGGGTTCTTGGAGCGAAAATAGTGAAAATGACAAAAGACGACACAAAAAAGGGACTTTGACCAACATATAGAAGGATCTTAATCAAGTCTACACAAAAGATCAGTACAAGGCAACGCAAGGTCCAAGATTACAAAGAAAACGGTTAAAAGTCCACTGTAATTGTTCATTGGAGATCTGGAAGAAATAGAGAAGCCAAATTGAATAAAGATCCAAAGAAATAAAAAGCCCAAGAAGCCCAGAATCAGTTCCAAAATTTCCAGACATAAAATTTTACCAAAGCTTGGAAGTCTACTTTGACTAGGTCTTCCTAAGGATATTTTGGTAAATGTAGACATGCGAATCAATTGTAACCTAGGGTTTCTATCTCCTATAAATAGAAGCCCAAATCATTGTATTCTTTTCATGCCCCCTTTTAATAAAAATTCCAGATCTCTTTTGGAGAGCATCGGTGTTTCCCTTTCCATTCAGAAATTCAGATCTGACAACCATGCATGGATGATTGGAGGGCTACATCTATAAGTAGATTTAATTTCTCGCCCTAGTATAGATTTTATTTATCTGCCCTAGTTATAACTTTTAATTAATTGCCCTAGGTAGAATAATTTAGGATTTTAGATTTAATAACCAATCCGAACACCCTTCGGAATTAACTCGTTAGCACGAATCGGAAATTCACAACATCCCTGTGGACCGGCCCGTACTCACCGGCTAGCTTCAAGCGACGCCGTTCTTGATTGCGGTTTAGAAATAGTTTTTGACATACCAATCAAATGGCACCGTTGCCGGGGATGGCGTAGAAATTTCCTTTTCGCAATTTCGGGTTAATCATAAAATAAAAAAAAATCATAAAAATCTGAAAAATCCCAAAAATTATAAAAATATATCAATTGTTATTTTTGGAAGGGATACTTTGTTGTTTTAATTTTTGCAGGATATACAAATTTGGATCTGGCGATTTCCAGAAAGCAAAACAGGAAACAAAATATCGGAACATAAGAGATTTTGAACAACAGAACAAGGAATTTTTTTTGGAGACCCAAATCGCCCAAACCGCCGCGATTCCGCGACCAAAACCCACCTTAGGCCGCGGAACCGCGGCCGTCTTGTCGTATCAGAGCATCAAAAAATTTTTGGGGACTCGTGCTGTTTAGACTGCGGCGAAAACGCGGCAATAACGCGTTTATACCGCGGAACCGTGCCCTTTTAGTGATATCATCCTCTGCAATTTGCACTGTAAGCTACTCTGTTATTTCTCTTCTGTAATTTTTAATAAATTTTCTGAAAAATGCCTGCAAGATTTTGTGCACTTTAAAAATATATTCCCTTCCAAATAACGATCTTGTGCAGGATTTTTGTGCCTTGCTTAACATGAAATTAGATTGCAAGTAATATTTTGCTGTTGCATATCTTGTGTTAAAAATCTTTTTGCAATAAATTTTTCGTAATAAAGAGAAAAAGAATAAAAAAAAAGAATAAGGAAAATTTTGAGAGAAACTTGCAAAGTTTTTAGCCGCAAATAGATCCTTGCACCACAAACTTTCTTTCTTTCCCCTTTCTTACAACATGTGTACCCCACATAATAAATCATTAGCCGAACTTTGGTATCCCGAACCTAATTTTGCGTCGTACGTCAATTTGTTCGGTCAATTTAAAGACGATCCTTCCTTGCCAAAAAAATCTTTGAAAGATCAAATAGAGGCGTCTAGGAGAAACAGTTCGACTTTTCAACCCACTTTGTGTCAACCAAGTCAACCTTTACCACCTCCATATGTTGATACTACTTTTCAAGTCCTGTCGTCTCCCCTAAGCCGATGTCCATTGCTGAGCACATTGCTCAATCTCGCAGCCGATCTTTCACCCCTCTCCATATATCTAGTTCTAAGGATCCACAAGATTATTCACATTTTTATCCATATGTTGACCCTATCCCTGTCCAATCACCCACTTCCTACCAGTCCTACCCGACCTTCCCACCTCCACTAGACACTGCTTCGACACAGCCTGTTGGGAGTTTTGCACATCCACACGATTTTGAATCTTTTACCGAAACCCTCTCACCACCTAAGTCTAGTTTGGAAGAGTCGTTGGAGGCATATATTGCAGCAACAAATAAAATGACTAGGAATGTGGAAGCGTCCGTGGCTGCCCTTATGCAACCTGCTGAACCGGTAGCTAGTTTCCCACTAGCTTCAAATTTTTCAATGTATAAGGAGGGGGTTGGACAGAGTGAGAATGAGAGAGGATTTCCAAATCAAACCTACCCTTGCCCAATTGAAACCCACAACTCCGGTTTTCCATCGATTGCCCTAAATAGTTCATCTGTTGAAAATAAAACCGAGTTGTGTGATTTTGTAGTGTTTGATTTGCCAAATTGTGAAGAACCCCTTTCGAGTGAAACCGCACTTAATCTTTTCGATCTTTACACCTCCACTCTAGAACCTAAATCGCTAAATATTCATGCTTTTGATGAGGTGTCTAAAGAAATTGATTTTCAGTTGATTGAGGATATAGACACCGGGAATATTTCGGATGATGAACATGTCGATTTGCTTGAAATTTTATGTTCAAATGATCATCCCGAGTTATTAGATGTCTCTCCTGAACTTCATATGCGTCTGGATATTGATGATAATGGCATGGATGAGTTGAATTTTGAGGAGAATTATAAGGATAGTATTGAGGAGAGTTTTGAGGACCATATTGAGGTTGAACCATTTTTATTTGTTGTGTCTGATTTTCCAATTAGTCCTCCTGAACCTTTGACTGTTATATCACCCTCCCCCCTTCCATCGTTCCGACCATGCTCGACGAATGTGAGCTTGAAAACTTTTCCTTTGAATCTGACACAGTTCTCACAGACGTTAACACATACGAGTATTTCACTTTTTCGGACGATATTGATGACTCACCGCCCGAGTTTGCGTTCTTTACATTTTCAGATAAGTTAGTTGAACCATCAGACTCGGTTGCTTACAGTTGTTTTGAACCATTGATGGAATCTTTTCAGTTCGATACAGATTACTTAGGTGAGAGTACGACTATCCCTTAATCACTCCCTTTCGTCCTTCCTATTGTTCCGACCGTACAAGTGACCGTTACGCTTTCATCTTCTATACCAAGTTCGGCGTACCGATGTTTTCTTGCGAATCTTGAGGGATTTGACCCCATTTCCCGACGGGTTGATAGGTTAGCGCAATCGCTTATAACATATCGGTCATCACATATTGCGCTAATTTTTTCACTCGATTTACACCCTCAAGATCGTGCGACCCTTTTTTCTCCTTTCCGCCATTCTTCTCCCCCACCGAGACCATATTCTACCTTCGATTCATTCTTTAATTGCGTATTCTTTCCACACGGTCTTGCGTGTTTCTCATTTCATCTCTTTCCACCCCATTCTTGCACCAACTATACCATTACCACGATAAGATTTTTGAATGGTTGGTGTTAACGTTTAGCTTGTGTAAGGCCAAGCTTAAGTTTGGGGGGAGCCTTGTTGTATATATGTATATATTTTTGTTTTCTTTTTCTATAAACAAATAAAAAAAATCAAAATATAAAAAAATATAAAAAAAATTATAAATAAATAAACAGGGAAGTGCCGGTATTTTGACCCTCTTGGTTTAGCATGACACTTTGGACACTGTCAACTTCAAGTTTGGGGGTATGCTCGGTACGTCTTCTTCCTTCGCATTCATTTGTACATATTTTTGCATTTTCATACTTATTTTAAAACCCATAAAAATTGAAAATTTTCAAAAATTATAAAAATTAATGTATTCAATTTTGGCTAATTGACTTGAGTTTGACAAATAGGTTAACTGGCTAGGAACAACTAGATCTTAGACTTAGTAAATTAAAAACCTTAAAAATAACCTTCCTTAAAGTTTAACGGTAGAAAGTATATGTCTTTGTAGATTATTTAGAAATAGGAAAATTTTGGGTTCACTTTTTGGGCTAAGTCGAAACGAAGGAAAAGTATTGATGTTCTTATTAGAGTACAAGTTTGAAAGATAATTCCTAGTTTAAGTCTAGATTCTGAAAATGTATAACCTACAATTTGCACAATCACGCATCTTGAAACTTGGAATAGTAGACGAGACCTTGAAATGCTCTTGTCCAAAGTCCTTAGTACAATGAAAATAAAAGAAATAAAAAGTGAATAAAGAAAAAAAAATGAACACTGGTTTTTGTGATTACTTAAGGCTGCAAAAATAGAAAAATATTTAGCAAGGGTGCTTCATCACCTAGTGCCTTAGACCAACTGGTCTGGGAGTCACTGCTAAAGCCTTGAGTGTTGCAAGACTAAGAAGTACGCTTTAAAGTGCTAACGCATCTTGTAATCGGTTGTTGGTACCTCAAGAAGTATTAACGGTCGCATGAAGGATGTGTATGCAAATTTCAATTAAAAATTCACCAATTAATAAGTACTTTGGACAACGGACAAGGGTATGATTGCTTGATTTGAATTTCCAAGTGTAGGGGTGATTTATACACACACGTGGGGATATGTGATTAGAGTTTAGATGAGAGAAAGGAGTGAAGAATAGAACTTGTATCTTTAGTAGAGTTGATAGAAATTCTTGAGTGGAGATGGAACCTAGAAGGAAAACTTAAGAGATGCCGAAAGCTAGGTAAGTCTATAGAACATATATAATCTTAAGTTAAATGATGAGGAACTGTGAAGAATATGGGTGGATAATTTATGAGTCGAAGATAATAGAATTCCTTGTTAGAAACCCTAATTGGAGAATTAAAGTCGAAAAAGCCAAATTGATAGGATTTTGTGGTTGTAATCCGCTGAAAACCCTCAGGAGACAACACTCCTCCTACTAGGGACACCTAGAGGTTTAACGGCTTGTTGCACGAGATCAGTGCAATCGCGTTTCCCTGCGAAAGTGCTGTTAGGTTTTATCGAGAATAAAAAAATAAGTTTGTTCGAGGACGAGCAAAAGATAAGTTTGGGGGTATTTGTTCAGACCATAATATTGCATTATTATATTCCCCATTCTTATTCTTTTTATAAATAAATAGGTGCTTTTGACGCATGTCTGCTACATATTACAGGTTACAGGTTCTTGGAGCGAAAACAGTGAAAAAGACAAAAGACGACACAAAAAAGGGACTTTGACCAACAACCAGAAGGATCTTAATTAAGCCTACATAAAAGATCAGTACAAGGCAACGCAAGGTCCAAGATTACAAAGCAAACGGTTAAAAGTCCACTGTAATTGTTCACTGGAGATCTGGAAGAAATAGAGAAGCCAAATTGAATAAAGATCCAAAAAAATAAAAAGCCCAAAAAGCCCAGAATCAGTTCCAAAATTTCCAGACATAAAATTTTACCAGAGCTTGGAAGTCTACTTTGACTAGGTCTTCCTAACCATATTTTGGTAAATGTAGACATGCGAATCAATTGTATCCTAGGATTTCTATCTCCTATAAATAGAAACCCAAATCATTGTATTCTTTTCATGCCTCCTTTTAATAAAAATTCCAGATCTCTTTTGGAGTGCATCGGTGTTTCCCTTTCCATTCAGAAATTCAGATCTGACAACCCTGCATGGATGATTGGAGGGATGCATCTGTAAGTAGATTTAATTTCTCGCCCTAGTATAGATTTTATTTATCTGCCCTAGTTATAACTTTTAATTAATTGCCCTAGGTAGAATAATTTAGGATTTTAGATTTAATAACCAATCCGAACACCCTTCGGAATTAACTCGTTAGCGCGAATCGGAAATTCACAACATCCCTGTGGACCGACCCGTACTCACCGGCTAGCTTCAAGCGACGCCGTTCTTGATTGCGGTTTAGAAATAGTTTTTGACATACCAATCAAACTATCGGCCACTTGGTGGACGAAAGATCGCGTCCAAGTTGAATGGTCTGGTGCTAGATCATGTGAGAAAGGTTATGAAGGTATTTGCGAAGTATCGACACAAGGAATACGGGGTGAATACTCAAAAATCTGGGCGGAAGTGCCAAAAAATAGGCAACGGTACTAACTCGCTCGAGGATCTCAAAAGGACATACAATCTGGGACTAAGCTTCCCAAAACTTAACGCACCATTCATTGGAAAAATCCGTAGGAATACATGATCTCCCACTACGAACTCAAGTCTGCGACAACGACGGTCGGCATAAAACTTCTGTCTGCACTGGGCCGCTTTCATCCTTTCGTAAATCAACTGAATCATCTCTTAAGTCCTTTGACTAGATGGGGTCCAAAAATGCTACTCTCGTGGAGTCGGTAAAAAAGACTGGCGATCGACACCACTTACCATACAAAGCCTAAAAGTTGCCATCTGAATCGTCTCCTGAAAACAGTTATCGTAGGAGAACTCCATCAATGGCAAGTGACGATCCCAACTGCCAACAAACATTTATTACGCATGCACAAGCATATGCTCCAGAGTCTTTATAGTCTGCTCTGACTGACCATCGGCCTACGGATGGAAAGCAGAGCTAAAGCTCAACCGGGTACCCAAGGCTTCCTGAAGCTTCTGCCAAAGACGGCTAGTGAACTAAGTGCCTCTATTGGATACAACGCATGTAGGAACTCCGTGCAAACGCATAAACTTATCGAAGAAAAACTGAGCAAACTGAGCATCTTGAGCCAAACCAGACAATAATCACCCAAATGGAGTGATAACCTTGACAAGACCTGGGTAGACCCACAACTAAATTCATAGATATCTTCTCCCATTCCCACTACGGAACGGTTAAAGGTTTTTCCTCTCCTGCCGGTCTCAAATGCTCATGTTGGGATTCCTTAGCACCTAGCCTAGGGTTTGCAAGCATCACACATGCCACAACAAAAAACAAGGAGGGTGCTAAGCAATCAAACTAAGAATCATGCTAGAAAACTAGGGTAACAAAAACTTTTAATCTAACATTACAAAGAGAAGTGAACTAAAATACAACCTTTGTAGATTCGGTCCTTCACTTCTAAAGCTCCGTGTTGATGTCCCTTCGCTGCGATCATCGAGCTCCCGGACTCTAGTGATGGTTTCCTCAGAGAAATGAATGGATTTGCTTGTAGTCTTCGAGGCCGAAGATGATCTACGTCGAGGAGACTCAAACCCAAGCTAACCCTTCACTTGGTCATAAATTTTTTGAAGAGAACACCATAAACTAAATGGAAAGTAGTAGAGGATGATGAAATAGGAAGTGGGATCACATTAGATTTTTATTTCTCACTTTGTTTCACTTAGAAAAAACATAGAAAGCTTTTTTCTTTGGATGAAGAAGAAGAAGAAGAAAAAGAATGAGAATGAAAACACAAGTGAAGTTAATTGCAACCATGGGTAAGTTAGTATCATATACTAATCTTTGTAGAGATTTAACCATGATTTTAGATAATGGTTTGGTTAACAAATATCTTAGGTGAGACAAATTAGTGGACTAAGTCAATAGAATCCACAAGCTTCTACAAGCATGCAACCATGACCAATTTCCACTATATTTGAATTACCAAAATAAATAAAATCCAAATACATTATCATGGTCATGTTGTAAGTCTCATACATACAAGTTGCATGTGGCATCTAGCATGACACAATTCATGTACATCAATATATATATCATATATATACACATTGTGCACATCAAGTGAGAAAATAATCTTAAGTGAACCAATACTAGTTAATGTAAAGTAATATATCATATATATAATTATACATTAAATCATTAAATCAACACTTGATTTAATGATCCGGTCATATCACTTATAACCGACTAATATCATGTGTATCAATATATCGAATCAACACTTGATTCGATAACCCGGCTATATCGCATATAACCGACCGATGATACAAATCGCGGGAATAGAATACGGTATCACATACTCGTATTATTCTCGGTCCCGCACATATCTCATATGTGCTCCTATTTCGTTTCTCTTGAGCCAGAAAACCTCGGTGTAGGACTCTAAAGACTCGTCAATACGCCGGCAGTAGGTCGTGATCATATCAGTCACCCACAAGCCGCAAGCGGTCTGCATAAACGTAACGGCCACCCGGTTATTGAGAGATCAGAAGATCAACGAGCAAGCCTGCTCACACTCCTGCGAATCCAATCAGTAACACTTACCGCACAGTCCGGTTTGTTCGTCTAATATGTCGCATATCTCGCCTAGGGGTAGTAAACGTCAGACCCCAGTAGCTTGATAAATCATGCCGATGTAAGGTCCATAACGAGCATGAAACTACTGATAACACTTACCAGTAAACCACAGCAACCCTGGCCAGAGATTTCCAGTTATGGCCAGCCGAGCATAGCGAAACATCAACCCCCAATACCGGGAGAGACGAATCCCCTCCTATCGCTCATTGCCTCCATATGACTCGGGACTGTACCCAAAAACCACCTGTTTGCACAACTCAGTAGAGCCGTGGTAGGGTGGAAACCAAAGCACAGTGGGAGACACACAAGACTCTATGACGATCTCGGGTCGACAGACTAAACTGTACCAGTGTCACCAGAGAACTGCTATCTGACATGAGGTATAATACCATCTGGGAGTTCTCGGCGAGTCCGTTCAGTGTACCCAGTCTCCACTGAGCACCCGTATACCATCTGTGATGTCTAACACCATTGGATATGGGATCATCCATCGCCCATCACATGGTTCGAGAAAATATACGCTAGTCTACTCTGGAATATTGATGCCCCGTCTCAATATTCCCACGAATAGGAACATTGATAGATGTACTCACGGACTACCCAGGCCCCACTAGTATGATCTGCATCATAATCCTGGAAGTCGAGTATACATCCTAAGGGCTTTATCAACATGTAACAGAGAGACAATAAGTGTACATGTTAAGATAAAGAGCAACCAGATAGCGTACTATCATGTCGAGTAAGAAAGTCCTCCCTATATATGTCCCAGCATCCACTATTATATACATCTAATGTACAATAATGGCCTCTAGGGCATACATATAACTAACAATCTCCCACTTGCACTAGGGCCATCATATAGCAGTGGTTGTAGTATCTCATACTCAACCATCCCATAAAAGTCTCTCTCTGGGAAAAGGCCTTTGTGAGTGGATCCGTCGTGCTGTCCTCTGAGTCTACTCTCCTAACCATGATCTCCTTGGAGATCAGCCATCTCCATGATCAGGTGATACTGCCTTTAGAATATGTCTGGGTCACTGATGGGACCGGGGTTCCTGGGCCAAAACCACACCTCCATTGTCACACAATGGTAGGAATCTAGTTCATCTTATGAACAAATATACACCCAGACTATCTCTTTGGTAGCGATGTAGCCAGCCTTCATCGTCTAGTTTGCCACGGTATCTTGCTTGAAACTCTTCCAACATACCTCCCCTCCACTGAGGGTAAAGACGAAGCCTGTGACTGACATTTAGTCAACCTTACCACCCTGGAAGCTATCCAGTGATTCTCCCTAGGATCGATTGATACCATCTCACTACACCTAGTAAGAATCCTAAAATCCATTTTGATCTATCTCATAGATCCCAAACCCAGGATTTAGGAGGTATCACATTGATCCTATATGGAGAATCCTTGTGATAAGAGGAAATTGACCGTGCGTAGTATAAGAAACTCTTTTCCTATCAAGAGTATGTCATCCACGTACAGTACGAGAAATACCACTATACTCTCTACTACCTTTTTGTATATACAAGGTTCATCTACCATTTCGATGAAGTCAAACTCTTTGAATACCACATCAAAACAGATGTTCCAACTCCGCGATGCCTTCTTTATCCAATAAAGCATCTTGCACACGTTTTCACTACTCCCACTATCTACGAAGCCCTCTAGCTGTGTACTTATGACGCTCTCTTCTAAATCAATATTTAGAAAAGTTGTCATGACACCCAACCGCCAGATATCGTAGTTATGGTATGTAGCAGTGGCAAGCAGGATCCGGACGGACTTAAGCATAGCTATTGGAGAAAAGGTTTCATCATTATCCAAGCCTGGTTAATGACGAAAACCTTTTGCAACAAGTCTAGCTTTGAAAGTCTCAACTTTTCTATTTACACCAATTAATCTTCTCAAGATATACTTGCTCCTAATGGGAATTTAACCCTTCAGATATAGCAACCAATGTCCATACTTTGTTGGTGTATATAGATTCCATCTCAGATCGCTTAGCATCCAGCCATTCTTACAGAGTTCCCACTCTTGATTGCCTGGTTGGAACTAGTTGGGTCATCATCTCATGATGCAATACTCGCTCCTACTGTCATCGAGAAACCGAAGTATCTCTCAGGCGGATGAGGAACCCTACCAGATCGGCGGAGAGGCTGAGGTTCGTCGGGAACTATTGAATCCTTATTTAATAGGTATGCAGCTTCACAAGTGCATAACTCCTAAAGGAAACAGGTAACTGAGTAATACTCTTCATAGAGCGCACCATATCTAATAGGGTGCGATTGCTCCGCCACAATACACCGTTGTGCTATGGTGTATACGGAGAAGTAATGCTGAGAGAGAATATTATTCTCCTTTAGAATAGTCCAGGATCTCTATGCCTGAGTATTCTCCTCCCTGATCACATCAAAGGACATAATACTTAATCCTGTATCTGTTCTCTACTTCTATTTTATATTCTTTGAAGTTCTCAAAAGCTTCAGACCCGTGTTTCAACAGGAACACGAGTCCGAATCTTGAGAGATCATCAGTGAATGTAAGGAAGTATAAAGAACCAGTCCTGGCATTTGTAGACAGGGGACCACATACATCATCATGTATCAGTCCTAAGAGTTTACTAACTGTAAGTCCACGGTAGCGTCCCGGCCGTCTAACAGACGCCAAATGCGGAACAAAAACATTTTACAACTGGCGCTATCGCGTACTGTAACCCGGATCTGCCATTAAAGCTAAACTCACAAACCATAAAGTGGGTAGAAATGTTATACCAAACGATCCAAGTCCTTTGGTCTTCAACCATCATCCCACGCTTTGTTGCGGCTGCTCCGATCTCCTGAATCTCCAATCTTCTCGTCCAGGTGGCACCACGTTGACGGATCGTTAAACGGGTTCCCGCCTCTGAACCGAGGCAACTCGATCATCAAGTTTGCTAAAAGAGATGACCAAGATTGATGTAGAGAATGAGTAGAACACTTTGTCTCGTTACGTCCAAAGGTATGGATGAACGGTTATTGAAGTTGCCATTTGAATCGGGTGAAATGAGAAATGAGCTATGAAATTTCCATACACTAAAACTATCATCTTTTTTCTCTCAAATGAACAACTCTTTCTTTTCAAGGAGAGGGGCCGGCCACTATATAGGATGAGGGAGGTGAGTGTAGGAGAGGAAGGGTGACCACAACAATAAATGAGAAAGAATGATTCATAAGACACTTTGTATGAACACATTTAATGCTAGAAAGAATCATCAACCTAGTCACCAAAAACCATTAATGCAATAATCAATGCACTAATGTGTCACGACCCGCAAGGTACGGAACGCGACCGGCACTTAGATTACGAAACGTCTTAAGGCGTCCGTAAAATAAGCAAGCCGAAGCCCAGAATACAAAACCCAATTAAGATCTTTAGAGTGAAGGAAAACCAAATTATTTAAGCATTTACTTTATTCCCAAATCAAATTGCCTTTTTAAAATAACTTTCCTTTTTTCCAAAATTCCAGCAGATTCTCACAAGTAAAATCAGCCTCAAAAGTGCAAGCAGATTTATATAGGAATAACAGTGCATAAGAAATAGCATGTCGACTCAAGTGAGTTCGACCCAGATATATCACAAGTAAATCCCCAAATCTCACAATCTCACCTCTAGGTCAATATACAGTAATCCAAATAAAACAGGTACAACTGAAATGATAGTAGCAGTAGATGGAGTGTTCTAGATACAACAAATATATAAGGTGGTACAACTGATACTAACCCACCTATGAGCAAAAGCCTCGAGTTCAGGCAAAAAGTGCAAAAGAAGCAAAAGTATCCGCCGCTACAGTGCTGATGGAGTGGACCTGCAGAAAAGCTGTGGCACAACGGGGGTGAGTTGCCAGCTCGTGAGTAATAAATAACATTTACTAAGGCTATCATATGCATGCACACAAGTGTCCTGGCATCCTAAAGCAGGTATGGCTACATGTTCTAGCAGGTATGTATGCATCAACAGTATGCAAGCAAGTACATATATGTGTCACATGGAGGTAATACGGTATGTATGTCACATGATGGTACTATCAAGTATGTATGAGAATTATTCTTTCCTTTGTTTTGAAACTTTCCCTTTTTAAACATCAGCATAATATCAAGGAAATCAGTAAAAACCGTGTCCAGCAACAACGCCCCAAAACTGTCTAAATCCCATATAACAATGTCCAGTATCTCTGGTCTCAGCCATCCAGCTGATCCACATCAAAATCCATGTCTCAATCCAGCGGCCACGGTCGGTATCCTCTGGATATCCGCCGTGCCAAATGAAGTCACCGGTAGGTAATCCGTCCCCAGCTAGGCTCAACGCCATCTCCTGCGATCTTCTTGCCCCGGGGTACCGTACCGGGCCCACCATGTATCCGTGACGGTTCCTCCACTCCTCATCACGGATCTCGAAAACCACAGCAAACTCATGGTGGACGACACTTTACATCACTAGAAAACCGCAACTTTTATATTTTTAAACAGTTATCAGTTGAAATCTTGCGGCTTTCCTCCAAAATCCAGAAAAATCCCATGGAATCATCAAAATGCATATGTCGATGACTATGGATGCTTATGGTATCAATTTGCAATGCATGATTTGCACTAAGCATGAGTAGATGGTATGATAATACATATGCACAGGTATGGTAATTCTTATGGTTTCATTTTAAATATTTACTGCATTAACTCAGTTCTAGGCAATTAACATGTTTCAGGTTAAGGTTATCTAGTGTCGTGACATGGCAATTACCAGGGTGTGTGTCCACATGAAAAGTGCTCGTGCTGCATATAAAACTTGGTAATGGTGCATGTGTCCTACAAATAAATTTGCGTACAAGGGTATGACATGTAGATATGACTGCGGAAATACTATGCTAGTTTTATTATTATCATTTTATTGTCACAAGTACTATTAAGTTTACCAACTATAAGTTTATTAATCTAACGGGTGACTCGCGCCATCCAAACGATCGTCCCCCGTAGACGTTAAATCTACTCGCCCGTGATCTGGTGCTCAGTGTGTCCGACCACCTGCTTGCCTTTCTCTGCTGCACTCGAAGTCCCCGCCGACAAACCTAGAATTCACAAGAGTCACCATATAAGGAAAAATCCTGCAAAACGCGATATATCGATAAAAGGAAACGCGTGCGTGAAACTAAACGCGTGTGCACACGACACGACGCGGCGCACACGAACCCACCAGAACCTAAGCTGACACGCTGTGTCGCGCAGCGCGCCACAGAACCACACGTATCACGCGCGTGTCGCATAAGACTTAAAAAATCGAAAACACACAACTAGCTCCAGATTTTGCCTCTGGACCCAAAATGAAAAGTTACAGATACCAAAACACTAACCTACCTAGAAGTACCCTACCCCCAAAATACCCACACCCCACTCCCTACTCTGGCCACAAATTGCGGCCAGAATGAATAAACCGGCGGCCTCGTGGGGGAGTTGGGTCCCCGTGCTCTGTGTGTGTGTGTCTACTAGTCTCACCATGCTACAGTCTTCCCAATTTTTATTCTGAAGGGTTCGGGTCAACAGCAGATCCTATAGAGGTTAAAAAGTCATAAAAACTTCCAAAATACACCAAGTCGGGTAAATCGGGTGTTTATATGGAGTCTGGGGAATTTCTCTGGTTGGCTGGCCTCACTAGCACCTAAGAGGGTTATTCTACCAAACACAACTATCATTATGCCCAAAATCCTCTTAAAACACCTAAAATCACTATTAAGCATGATATGGACACCAATTAAGCTAGATTACCATAATTTTAGCGATTTAAGGCTACCCATCTAATTTTAGCATCACCACTAGGCTTAAACAGATTAGTTAACGCCAAGAAGGGTTCATTAAATTACAAGTACTCTAAAGTATCTAAATCTAACATCACTGCACAATTCCAGCATGAAAAACTCCATTAAAACTCTAAACTAACCAAGCAAACATGTAACCTACACAATACGGAAAAAGTTTAGGAGTTATACCACCTAGGACCCTTGCAACCAAGGAGAAAGAGAAGAAGAAGAGGGTAGGTGCATCAAAACGTGGCTGGAACGATCTGAACTTCACCAGAGCTGGTGCTGATGTGCTGCTGTTGCTGTTTGCTTTTGTTGTTGCTGTTGCTGTTGCTGTTACTGGGGCTGATATGGTGTGGTATGGAGTTGTGTGGTGCGGTATGGAGTTGTGTGTGGTGTGGTATGGAGTTGTGTGTGGTGCGGTATGAGGTTGAGGGGCTGAAGTAGCAGCTGTTGCTGCTACTGTCTGCAGAAATTAAAAGGGCTGAAATGATGAAAAAATGGGCTGAAGGCTGATGTGCAGCTGTTTTTTTTTTGTGCTGATTTGAGGCAAATCTTGGGCTGATCTGATGCAAATTTTTGGCTGATGTGTAGTGTGAGTGAGTGAGATTTGAGGGTAGACTGCTTGTAATGATAGTGGGTGCTGAAGGGGCTGTTTTGGGGGCTGGAACAGCTGCTGTTGCAGCAGTTTAAGTGCTGGAATGTGAAGGGGAGGGGCTGAGAATGGCTGAAGTTCATCACTAGCTGCTGTAGCAGCACAATGTGATGGCTTGGGGGCTGAATTGATGCAATTTCTGGGCTGAACTGATGTGTGAGTGAGAGAGGGATTGAGTGTGAGAAGAATTGCCAAGTTTGAAGTGAAAGAGGGTGACAAATCCTTAAACCATCATGACCCATCACACCCCCTCTCTCTCTCTCTCTCTAAGTCAACCTTAAACCCTCCAAAACCCCATGTTCAAAGCCAACCATCATCAACTAAAGCTAATTAGCTCTAAACCACACTATTAACTTAACTAAGGACCTAACCCTCCAAGGTTAACTTAAACATGACTAACCCGCAACTCAAATATGTGGCAAACCCTAATCTTAACCCTGGCTAACGTGCACAAGTGTGTGTGGTTGAGATAAAATTCCACAAAAATAACCATAAATCCAGATAAATTACTGGAATCCCGTTTTGGTGAACTTTTTACCAAAAACCCCAAATTAACACTAAATTACTGCTAGCCCTAAAACTCAAGTGTTACATAATGACTCACTAGCTTAGTCACCATCCTAATCACCATCTAGAAGCATCTAGAGCCTTCCACACTCATCAAGAAAAGATAAATCCGTCTTTAACTGAATGTTAAAGACGGGTGATAAAAACTGGAAATTGGCAACTTCCAAAAGCGATCCCGAAACGGATTTCAGGATAACCCCGTATCAGTATAAACATACCCGCATTTGTATTATGACCGAATACAAATGCAACTGAGACAAAGATATTATATCTACACAGTATAATACTCGGATCCGGCTTAAACCAAAGCCCACCAGTATTATCTGCCCGAAATATGACACGTGCGTAAACGCTCGTGCATTTTCCGAACCCTGCCATAAAACCATACGGCCTCTACAACGTTTCGCCCGAACTTGGAAAATGGTCTGTGGGGAACTCTAATGACTCATCAACACACTGGCACTGGGTATAAGCTCTACCATGTCAGAGGTACAAGCTGTACGTAACGGTTGCCTATGTATTGATTGGAAGGGAAGCTGTCGAGCGAACTCATCCAGAAACCCTACTGAGCCTGACAGTAACAATATACATACAGTCCGGTCCATTCGTCTAAAGAGTATCGCATATCGAGTCTAGGGGGTGGATAAAGTCAGACCCCTAATAACGCGATAAATCGTGCCGGCATGAAACCCATCACCACCTGAGAAACTACTGATCCAAATCAGTAATTCTTTACTACCTCGGCCGAGGATTTCTAATGATGGCCACCCGTGCACTGTGCGACATCAACACCCAATACCGAGAGAGACGAATCCCCGATGATCCGCTCACTGCCTCCATGTGCCTCGAGACTGTACCCAAAAAATACCTGTTTGCACGACTCCTTTGAGCCATGGTAGGGTAGAAATCAAAGCACAGTAGGAACTCACACGAGACAAATGACGATCTCAGGTGGACAAACTAACCTGTACACATGTCACCAGGGAACTGCTATCTGACGATATATATAATACCAACTAGAATGTTCCTGGCGAGTCCTGTCCGGTGTACTCATAACGAGATGAGGACCTGTATACATCTTAGGTGAACCAACTGACACCAATGGTTTGTGAGACCCGGCCATCGCCCCTCGTCAGGGTCTCGACTGTATACACTAGTCTACTCTGGAGTATCGATACCCTGTCTCAAAACTCCTACGACTAGGGACACTTTAAGGATGTGCTTACAGACCCCAGCTCCCACGTATATGATCGCCATCATACTGCTGGCAGTCAAGCAAGAATCCTTTGGGCTCTATCAACATGCAATAGTGAACTAAAGCATGCAAACGATGATAATGTCAAACCAGATAGCATACTATCATCTCAAGCAAGACTTTCATATCGGTATAGGTCCTCCCTCAATCATTGCAATCACGTATCTGCGATCCAATAATTGACTTAGAGGGCACTATATCCAACAATCTCCCACTTGCACTTAAGGCTATTATTGCGACGTCGCATACTCATAGCTTCAGTGAGTGGATCCGTCCTGATGTTTCTTTCTATACCTCTCTTAATCTCAAGTTCGCGGAGAAAAATATCTCCCGAATCGAGTAATACCTGTCTTAGAATATGTCTGGATATCTGATGGGACCTAGTTCATACATGAACTCCATATCAAAACTTCTTAGACTGTATAGATAACTGAACCTAATCAGTATTGCGCACCATGCCTCCCACAGTAACTTCTTGGACCTTCCGTCCATAATACTGTCCCTCGTCAGAGGGAAAACATTAACTCTGACAATCAATCTGTCATCCATGTCACCTTTGAAGCCTGGAATGATAACTGTCTCCCGACGGAGGCTGCCATCATCAAATCCTTAGAACATGCACTTATGTTCTAAAACTGCTTCCTTATGTTTCTTCCGGATTGGATTAATATAAACTTATCACATTTAGTGCAAAAACAACATCTGGTGTGGTACTTGACATCTCACGATTGACTAAGCTAGTGATCTGCCAATCATGCTTATCCCTCTCCTCTTTAGTATGTAAGACACCTTTAGAGAGGGTGACTCCATCATCTGCAGGTACACCACCATGCCAAGAGTCTTTTATTCTAAAATACTATTAGAATACTGTCAAAGTACCCACATTGGGAAGCTACCCAAATCTAGATCTAAAACCATAGATCTAGTAACCAGAATGTCAGATATTATATCCATATCCTATCTGGAGAAACAAGTGTGTGACGACCACAGTACAACCGATCGTAGTATAGGAATTTTACTTCCTACTCTGTGTATGTCATCCAAATACCATGACATCACACCCTACTACCTTCTTAACAGATCCATCCCTTATTCTGATGAAGTCAAACCCATGACTGTCACATCAAAAATGTAAGTGCACGGCGGCGCCCCGGCCGTCAATCCGACGCCGGAATGCGGAAACGGTGATAAACTTAAATTTTTGCGGACTTTGCAAACCGGCACCACGGCGCACTAAACTCCGGATCGTAACCGTTAACAAGTCTACGCTACAATAAGAAAGGGAAGAGATGTATACCGACGATCCAAGTCCTCCGGTCTTCATCTCCACTCCGATCTCCTCGCGGGATCTCCGTCCGTCTCCTCCTCGTCGGAAAGGGCACCACGAAGCCGGGTACTTTTACGGGCTCCCGCCTCTATACCGAGGCAACTCGCGCATGAAGCCGGCAACTCGACATGCCCAAGGCTCGCTGTAGGATGTGTAGGGTTTATGTCTCATTGGGGTTTTGGTTGCCTTTTGAAGATGGAGGAATGAAGGTATGAAAAATGGTGCTTTCATTTTTCTTGGCATGAAAAGAGATCAAGAATGAAAAACACTCTCAAGGATGAAGCTCTCTCCTTCTCTTTTCTTCTTCTCACTCAACCATGAAAAAACTTATCAACTTAGAAAATGGAGGAGGAAAGAATATGAAGCAATAAGGGAGGTGAGTGTAGGAGATGAGAAGAGGTGACCACATCAAGGGACAAAGAAACATACAACCATGCCTTTCACTATTAAACCCATACCCTCACTTTATCACAATCAAATCTCATAAAGCAAAAGCATGGTTGAAAAGAAAATGATAGCTATCATAATCAAACATTTACAAGAAACCCCCTCCACAAATGTTATTTGCACAATTGCAAATAACCCCCTCCATCGGAAAAGTCCGGCCGGGAAAGAACAAAGGAAAACCGGCCGGAACGGAATGCAAACTGGCAACTCCAGAAAACTGGTCCCGTAATAAATTACAGGAAAAACCCCAATACTGTGCATACACACCCGCATCTGTATTCCGTCCGGATACAAATGCAATGAGACAAAATCTACACTGTACTAAACTAGGACCGGCTTAAACCAAAGCCGGCTAGTAATATCCGTTCGATCCTGATCCGTGCAATACCGCACGTATCTGATCGAACCCTGCCATATACCTATACGGCTACTAGTACAAACCGTCCGATCCTGATCCGTGCAATACCGCACGTATCTGATCGGACCCTGCCATATCTCCATACGGCCTCTACAGCGTTTCGCCCGAAACTTGAGTAACTGAAAGTGTGGTGGACTCTAAAGACTCGTCAACACCTTGGTTGTGGATTTAACCACTAGCACGTCAGAGGTATAAGCCAATACGTGACGGGCTACCAGGTACTGACCAAATGGGACGTCGATGAGGAAGCTCACCCCGACACCCAACTGAGCCTGTCAGTGACAATATCCGTGCAGTCCGGTCCGTTCGTCTATGAGTATCGCATGGCGGGCCTAGGGGGTTGGTAAAAGTCAGACCCCCAAAAGCGGTACAAGTCGTGTCGGAGTGTAGCCCAGAACACCCTGAGATACTACTGGAATACCTACCAGTAAATCTCCTTGCCTTGGCCAAGGACTTTGTGTAATGGCTCTCCTAGACACAGCACGACCTCACCCCCAATACCGGGAGAGACGAACCCCTGAAGATACGCTCACTGCCTCCATGTGGCTCGGGACTGTACCCAACTAAAACCTGTTTGCACGACTCCTTTGAGCCGTGGTAGGGTAGTAATCAAAGTACAGTGGGAACTCACACGAGACAAATGACGATCCCCAGGTCGATGAACTAACCTGCACACATGTCACCAGGGAACTGCCATCTGACGTCTGGTATATGACCAACTAGCATGTTCCCGGCGAGTCCTGTCCGGTGTACTCATAACCCAATGAGCACCTGTATACATCTTAGGTGATCCAACTGACACCAGTGGCTTGTGAGACCGGCCACCGCCCCTCGTCGGGGTCTCGACTGTATACACTAGTCTACTAATGGAGTATCGATGCCCGGTCTCGAAACTCCCACGACTAGGGACCTTTTAAGGATATGCTTGTAGACCCCCAGCTCCCACTTATATGATCGCCCTCATACTGCTGGTGGTCAAGCAAGAATCCTAGGGGCTCTATCAACGTGTAATAGCGACGTGTCATGTCACCTAAAGCAGTACACGATGATAAAGGTAAACCAGATAGCATACTATCATCTCGAGTAAGACTGTCCTACCGGGATAGGTCCTCCCTCAATCATTACAATCACGTACCTGTGACCTAATAATTGACTTTGAGGGCACTATCTCCAACAATCTCCCACTTGCACTCAAGGCCAATTATTGCGATGTCGTATACTCACAGCCCGTGTGATACCGAACATCCAACTCCTCTACTAGTCAGTCTCACAAAGCTCGTTTGCGGAACTATTGCGTTCGAGGAATAGCCTCAGTGAGTGGATCCGCTTAGTTGTTTCTTTCTATGTCTCTCTATATCTCAAGTTCGCGGAGAAAGCCATCTCCCGAAATGAGCAAAATCAGTCTTAGAATATGTCTGGATGTCTGATGGGACGTAGCTCATAAATGAACTCCAAATCCAAACTTCTTAGACTGTATTGACAACTGAACTTAATCAGTGTCCTGCGCGCCATGCCTCCCTCAGTATTGCCTTGGACCACCTGTCCAAAATACTGCCCCTCATCAGAAGGAAAAACTATAACTCTGACAACCTCCTTGTCGTCCATGTCACCTTGGAAGCCTGGAATGATAACCGTCTCCTGAATGAGGCTGTCGTTATCATATCCCTAGAACATCCACTTATGTTCTAAAACTGCTTCCGACTGTTTCTCCAGGATTGGATTAATGTCAACTTATTGCATCTAGTGCAAGAACAACATCTGGTGTGGTACTTGACATCTCATGATTGACTCACTTGCCTAAGCAAGTGATCTGCCAATCATGCACGTCCCTCTCCCCTTTAGTCTGTAAGACACCTTTAGAGAGGGTGACTCCATTACCTGCAGGTACACTACCGTGCCAGGAGTCGTCCATCCTAAATACTCTTAGAATGCTGTCAAGTACCCTGATTGGGAAACCACCCAAATCTAGATCTAAAACCACAGATCTAGTAACCAGTATGTCTGATATAAAATCCATGTCCTTTGTGGAGAAACCACTGTGTGACGACCAAAGTATAACCGATTGTAGTATAGGAGTTTCTTTTCGTATTCTGTGTATGTCATCCAGATACCAGGACATCACACCCTACTACCTTCTCAACAGATCCATCCCCTATTCTGATGAAGTCAAACTCATGACTGTCACGTCAGAAATAGATGATCTATCTCCGCTACATCTGCTCTAGTCTATAAATAGACATAAGCAACCTATCCACCAATGCTTCCGCTGCTCCCACTGACTACGACAACCCTCTGGCAGAGTCATATAGACGTACACTTCTAAAACTAGTTTAGAATGACGCTATACTCATCCTCCTGCCGGGTCTCGCAGCCTGGAACAACAGCAATGGTATTTGTGGGTAAGCAAGAACTTCCCTGTCACCGTCCTTGAGGCTACCGTATTAGTACCTCTCGGGTGCCTGAAGTTACCCACCTTATCTGCGGAGTGGCCAATGGAATGTCAATCCAGATTGAATCTTTAGGTTCCTTATCAAATCTTCAGTAATCTTTTGTGGTTCTGGAATCACTTCCAGTTCTACCATACTCCCACTACTGTTTTCTGAAAAAATCCATTTTTAATAAAACTGTGGCGAGTCTAGAACAATATTGCTATTGTTCATCCAGATGGTAGAAAATCAACCCTCGTCATAGCCTGGGTCAACCCACAAACAGCCATTACAGAAACGTGCCTTGAGTTGTCTAATGTCTGGTTTTAATCATAAGCCGGACAACTCCCCGTACCTTAACATCGTTAAGATATGAACTGTTCTATATCCAATATAGAAACAGAGGCACTGATTTAATTGAACCAGATTCAAATCATGCAGCTGTCCCCAGCACATGTCAACTAAATGGAAGGAGGCCGATCAGCGTTACTCAACTTAGGAATATTTCCAATTATGAGTAACCTGAAAGAGAAGAAAGATCTCTTTATCATTACTATCAACTGAATACCATACACAAGTATCTACATCTTCGATCACTTTGAAGAATCCCGATACTTGCTACACCTGGTTCTCTACTCTATTCAAATACCTATAACTCCTCAAAACTTAGACCCTGTGTTTCTACGAAACACATGTCTAAGAACTAGAGAAGTTAAAAGTAAACAGAATATAGTATGAGGACCAACCCCTCTGTCCTGATGGACCCTGGACAACATACAATACTCTGTATAAGTCCCTTGAGTCTGATAACTCATTCACTGTGTGTCGTAGGTCGAAAACTGTACCTATGGTTAAGAAGAATTACACCGCTGTTTAATGCTCCTTACCTAACCATCCACTGATATAGGTAAATGTCGTAGACATAATTTCAGAAAGGTATATCTCACTCTATGAAAATAGACGTACAGATATATCAATTTGAAATTGGTGCATAACAGCGGATATTCAAAACCAAATACTTGCCGTCCGGCAAATAACCCAGGTGACTTCCTCAAATATCACCGATTACAACGAATCCCGATATAACGAGGACAATCACCTAATTCCCAATAGCTTACTCCCACTCATCATCTGTAAAACCATACAGATGTGAGAATCGTACCTGGTAAATACATACCCTGGAGTAAGTATCTAATCGGGAAATCAGTTTTCCTTTAACATTACACAGTGAAACTGAAACATTGAAATGTTCCGATGGGGTATTCTGGTATTCCTAGTAATGCCTCTTCCAGATTCACGACTGTAACCGTATAGTTCTTTGCCACCTCTCCAAATCCCTTCATATGTCTTTAGTCTTTACCTTCTGCACACCCTTTTAGGCCGAATGGTTTTCTTCCTTCCCTACCGTTCGGCACCAGCCTATGGTTTGGAAGAAGACTATCCAATGAGCATAAGGGGTGTACTGTCCCAATCCTAGGAACACTTGCAATGAGAGAGGGTGAAGATAAAAGACAACCGAATAAACCTTATTCCTATTTCTCCTGAACCAGAATCCATCCCCGAACTGGAACAAGTTCCATTCGAGTTCGTATATAACCATACGATGGAGTATCCAAATAAACTGTGGATCTTCGTAGTGATACGGAGTGTCCTGGAGAAATACAAAGGTGATGTGGGAGTGGTAACGAAATATTTGGTTTGGTCGTGAATATCTGTTGCAATTTACTTTGCCCTCTTACTAATCCCTTGCTTTGTCTTAATCTTAATACCTTCTGCACACCGTTTAGGCTAATTGGTTTTCTCCATTCCCTACCGGTCGGCACCAGCCTAAGGTTTGGAAGAAGACTATCCAATCTGCATAATAGGTGTACTATCTCCTAAACCAAGGAGTACTCATAACTTGAGAAAAGGTAAAAGGGAAAAGACAACTGAATAATCCTATCCGTTTTCTCCAGAACCGGAAACCATCCTCGAATTCCTTCGAGTTCGTATCTAACCATACGATGGCTTTGTCCAATGGAAGTGGACGTTCGCAGTAATATGGGGTGTCCTGGAGAAAAGGGTAAAAGTAGGAGTGGCAATGAGGTCTGCAACTCTGACAATCCAAAAGCCGGTGTAAAGAAGGTTCGGTCAACTTGGTCACTGAGTCAAAGTCTTAGGGTCGGGTCAATGGTCGCTGCCAAAGAGAGAGAGAAAAGAAACACTCAGCGTGCACTCTAACCTAGATCAGAATGGTTACCAATTTATCTAATCTGGAATCCTCCCACTGTACCTCAAATTCTCCTCCAAACCTGAAAGAAGAATTAGTCGGGGTCACCCGAGGAGTAAACTAACTCATCAGTGGGAATCGGGATCCAACTCTCATCGCATGATAACGTGACGGAATCCGCTCACGGTATCACACTCCAGAAGGTATGCGCATATCTGGCAAGTTTCAGTACTTTTGAAACTCCCGATGTGATTTCTGCCCCATGCTCTTATGACCTTGACGAAGGCCAACAAATCATAAGTCACATGTCAAGTTCTACCCGTCATTATCCAGGTTGATTTGAACCCACCCGCACAAGCCCTTGACGAAGGCCAACAAGGCTATACGACTGTCCCAAACCAACGCATCTATCTATGCTGCAGAAAGGCAACAAGCAGCTACCATACACTATGCCTTGACGAAGGCCAACAAACATAGCATGAATACTACGTGCTACCCGTCTGAAACGACGGAGGGCTACGAATGGTTTCTGGCTAAAACCTTTAACGTAAAGAACTTGATATCGTTGAAGGAACTGATAGCTTTTAAAAATATAGTGACGAAAAACCGTTGCTAAAGAGGTCACTCCCGGTGAAGGGATCTCGGCTCTTTCCCCGTAGAATGGGGTGCAGGATATTCCAACTGAATACCACGGTGCAAAGCAAAAGTAATCGGCTATAGTGAAGTTAATGCCCTGACGCAAACTTTTTGTCCAAGGGGTCACTCCCGGTGAAGGGATCTCGGCCCTTGCCTCGTCGACTGAGGAGCAGGATATTCTAAATGAATACCATGATGCAAAACAAAAGTAAACGTCCTTGCAATAACAGCTTTTTTTGAAAAAGTGTTCCAACAACATCAGATTAGGTTTGTTTTTAACTTGCATTGATCCGAATCAATGCAGTCCCATCAATTGATCACACCAAAAAGAACGAAAATATACTGATGTACGTATATGCCATCCGCATTCGCCACTGGGTCCCGTCATTACCCGTTAGGTTAGCTAACTAACGACAGAGCGGGGACTGGACTAGCGCGGATGTAAAACATATACAACATCTACTAATATATATACCAATATATTATATTTCGCTCAAGGCGTGAATAAAATGCGACATCACAGAAATGTACAGCATCACAGAACAATACAGATATCTGGGATCCCCGGGTTTCACAGAGCCACTACTGAAACCCGACGTTCCCCTGGTCGTGTGGATAGCCTGTGCAATGAGAATCCTAGACCCCTACGGGCGCGGCAAGTCACCCGCCAAAACCTGAAGCGAGGCAGCCCCCTTCAGCACCGTGAATGGACCACCCAGCACTTCACGGAATCCGGTAACTTGGGCACCCCTCCTGGGTCAACCTGTACCCCCTACGAGTGCGGCGGATAGCCAGCCAATCCTGGAGTGAAGCCCCCTCCGTCCCAATGCCATGAGATGCGGGCTTGTTGTCTTCTAGAACCCGGCTATCCGTGCACCCCACCGCGGGGCAATCCTAGTACAGAAAGTAAAATATACATACAACGGGTACATCGACCGCAACCAGGTCGTGCCCCAAAAGAATAATACAAACAGGCAGTGACGGCAGTCCACATGTCGGACGCTCGCCCCGCAATATCAAATGTACATAATACAACAGCACAGTACTAGCATTGCATCCAGGCTATCCCCCACGACCGATCCGCAACATCACAGCAAATACATAGAACATCAACGTGAAAATCACGTTCGCAAATCCGTATAACCGGGCTATAGCAGTTAGAACGGATTTACCGATCGAGTGACATTCACGCTCGCAGATATAATGTAAATACTGTGAAAAATGTGTTTAAAAAATTTCCGATTGGTCAAACAATTAACAAGTGGGCCCCAAAGAAAACTGTAGCACTCACAGAAACAATTGGCCCAACTTTAATATTCCAAAACCCATATTTTAAGCCCAGAAGGCCTCTGTAAAAAATTGGTGAAGTGATGTGAATAGTGCGCGGCGGAAGGGCCGCACAAATGGTGGTTTTCGCGGCGGTTCCGCGCTCCAACTGTGGAGTTACTTCGTCAAATTTTTACAGAACTCTTAGATTTTCCAGTACATCAATATTTTACAACCTGAAAAATTTTTCGAGACCAAAAATTTTCAACAGAAACTGTCGTGGGCAAATACGGGTTTTGGGACATTTCGATCGATCGGAACTGAAAAACACATTACACAAAGCTAGACTAAGTTAATGGCGAGGCTCTGATACCACTGTAAGTGCACGGCGGCGCCCCGGCCGTCAATCCGACGCCGGAATGCGGAAACGGTGATAAACTTAAATTTTTGCGGACTTTGCAAACCGGCACCACCGCGCACTAAACTCCGGATCGTAACCGTTAACAAGTCTACGCTACAATAAGAAAGGGAAGAGATGTATACCGACGATCCAAGTCCTCCGGTCTTCATCTCCACTCCGATCTCCTCGCGGGATCTCCGTCCGTCTCCTCCTCGTCGGAAAGGGCACCACGAAGCCGGGTACTTTTACGGGCTCCCGCCTCTATACCGAGGCAACTCGCGCATGAAGCCGGCAACTCGACATGCCCAAGGCTCGCTGTAGGATGTGTAGGGTTTATGTCTCATTGGGGTTTTGGTTGCCTTTTGAAGATGGAGGAATGAAGGTATGAAAAATGGTGCTTTCATTTTTCTTGGCATGAAAAGAGATCAAGAATGAAAAACACTCTCAAGGATGAAGCTCTCTCCTTCTCTTTTCTTCTTCTCACTCAACCATGAAAAAACTTATCAACTTAGAAAATGGAGGAGGAAAGAATATGAAGCAATAAGGGAGGTGAGTGTAGGAGATGAGAAGAGGTGACCACATCAAGGGACAAAGAAACATACAACCATGCCTTTCACTATTAAACCCATACCCTCACTTTATCACAATCAAATCTCATAAAGCAAAAGCATGGTTGAAAAGAAAATGATAGCTATCATAATCAAACATTTACAAGAAACCCCCTCCACAAATGTTATTTGCACAATTGCAAATAACCCCCTCCATCGGAAAAGTCCGGCCGGGAAAGAACAAAGGAAAACCGGCCGGAACGGAATGCAAACTGGCAACTCCAGAAAACTGGTCCCGTAATAAATTACAGGAAAAACCCCAATACTGTGCATACACACCCGCATCTGTATTCCGTCCGGATACAAATGCAATGAGACAAAATCTACACTGTACTAAACTAGGACCGGCTTAAACCAAAGCCGGCTAGTAATATCCGTTCGATCCTGATCCGTGCAATACCGCACGTATCTGATCGAACCCTGCCATATACCTATACGGCTACTAGTACAAACCGTCCGATCCTGATCCGTGCAATACCGCATGTATCTGATCGGACCCTGCCATATCTCCATACGGCCTCTACAGCGTTTCGCCCGAAACTTGAGTAACTGAAAGTGTGGTGGACTCTAAAGACTCGTCAACACCTTGGTTGTGGATTTAACCACTAGCACGTCAGAGGTATAAGCCAATACGTGACGGGCTACCAGGTACTGACCAAATGGGACGTCGATGAGGAAGCTCACCCCGACACCCAACTGAGCCTGTCAGTGACAATATCCGTGCAGTCCGGTCCGTTCGTCTATGAGTATCGCATGGCGGGCCTAGGGGGTTGGTAAAAGTCAGACCCCCAAAAGCGGTACAAGTCGTGTCGGAGTGTAGCCCAGAACACCCTGAGATACTACTGGAATACCTACCAGTAAATCTCCTTGCCTTGGCCAAGGACTTTGTGTAATGGCTCTCCTAGACACAGCACGACCTCACCCCCAATACCGGGAGAGACGAACCCCTGAAGATACGCTCACTGCCTCCATGTGGCTCGGGACTGTACCCAACTAAAACCTGTTTGCACGACTCCTTTGAGCCGTGGTAGGGTAGTAATCAAAGTACAGTGGGAACTCACACGAGACAAATGACGATCCCCAGGTCGATGAACTAACCTGCACACATGTCACCAGGGAACTGCCATCTGACGTCTGGTATATGACCAACTAGCATGTTCCCGGCGAGTCCTGTCCGGTGTACTCATAACCCAATGAGCACCTGTATACATCTTAGGTGATCCAACTGACACCAGTGGCTTGTGAGACCGGCCACCGCCCCTCGTCGGGGTCTCGACTGTATACACTAGTCTACTAATGGAGTATCGATGCCCGGTCTCGAAACTCCCACGACTAGGGACCTTTTAAGGATATGCTTGTAGACCCCCAGCTCCCACTTATATGATCGCCCTCATACTGCTGGTGGTCAAGCAAGAATCCTAGGGGCTCTATCAACGTGTAATAGCGACGTGTCATGTCACCTAAAGCAGTACACGATGATAAAGGTAAACCAGATAGCATACTATCATCTCGAGTAAGACTGTCCTACCGGGATAGGTCCTCCCTCAATCATTACAATCACGTACCTGTGACCTAATAATTGACTTTGAGGGCACTATCTCCAACAAAAAATAGATGATCTATCTCCGCTATATCTGCTCAAGTCTATAAATAGACATAAGCTACTTGCCCACTATGCTTCCGCTGCTCCCACTGACTACGACAACCCTCTGGCAGAATAATATATACCTACACTTCTAAAGCTAGTTTAGAACAACGCTATACTTATCCTCCTGCCGGGTCTTATAGTCTGGAACAACAGTAGTGTCAAGTCTGGGTAAACAAGAACCTCCCTGTCACCGTCCTTGAGGCTACCAGAGTACCTCTCGGGTGTCTGAGGTTACCCTCCATATCTGCAGAGTGGCTATTGGAATGTCAAACCTGATTGAATATATAGGTCCTATTAAATTTTCCATAATCGTTTGCGGTTCTGGAATCACTTCCAGTTCTACCATACTCCCACTACTGTTTTCTGAAAAAATCCATTTTACTAAAACTGTGGCGAGTCAAGAACAATATCACTATTGATCTTCCAGATGGTAGAAAATCAACCCTCGTCAAAGCCAGGGTCAACCCACAAACTGCCATTACAGAAACGTGCATTGAGTTATGCAGTGTCTGGTTTTAAGCATAAGCTGGACAACTCCCCGTACCTTAACATCGTTAAGATATGAACCATTCTATATCCAATATAGAAACTTTGGCACTTATTTAATTGGAACCAGATTCAAATCATGCAGCTGTCTCCAGTGCATATCAAGTTAATGGAGAGAGGCTAATCAGCATTACTCAACTTAGGAATATATCCGATTATGAGTAATCTGAAAGAGAAACAAGTTTCTCAAAACCATTACTATCAACTGAATACCAATCACAAGTATCTATATCTTCGATTTCTTTGAAGAATCCCGATACTTGCGACACCTGGTTCTCTACTTTATTCCTATACCCACAACTTCTCAAAACTTAGACATTGTATTTCTATGAAACACTTGTCTAAAAACTAGAGAAGTTACAAGTAAACAGAACAGAGTACGAGAACCTATCCCTTTGTCCTAACGGACACTGGACAACATACAATACTCTGTATAAGTCCGCTGAGTTGAATAACTCAAAACCTGTGCGTCGTAGGTTGAAAACTGTACCTAGGCGATTTCCTCAAATATCACCAATTACAACGAATTTCGATATAATGAGGATGATCACCTAATTCCCAATAACTTACTCCCACTCATCATCTGTAAAACCATACAGATATGAGAATGAAACCTGGTAAATACATACCCTGGAGTAAGTATCTAATCGGTAAATCAGTTTTCCTTTAATAATGTACTGAAACATGAAAATGTTTCGTAGGGGTATTCTGGTATTCCTAGTAATGCCTCTTCCATAATCCAATTCATGATTTTAACCGTATATTTCATTTGCCATCTCTCCAAATCCCTTTATTTGTCTTTATTCATTACCTTCTGTACACTAATGTTAGGCTAAATGGTTTTCTTCCTTCCCTACCGTTCAGCACCAGCCTATGCTTTGGAAGAAGACTATCCAGTAAGCATAATAGGTGTACCCTCCTAAACCAAGGAGTACTCGCAACTTGAGAGAAGGTGATGATAAAAGACAACTGAATAATACCTTATTCTATTTCTCCCGAACTGGGGGAAAAAGCAAAGGTGAAATAGGAGTGGCAATGAAGTACGAGGTTTGGTCATGAATTATAGCAGTCGTAATTTACTTTGCCCTCTTTCCAATCCTTTTATTTGTCTTTAGTTATTACCTTCTGTACACCCTATTTAGGCTAATTGGTTTTCTTCATTCCCTACCTTTCGGCACCAGCCTATGGTTTGGACTAAGACTATCCAATAAGCGTAATAGGTGTACTCTCCTAAACTAAGAAGCCCTCGCAACCTGAGAGAAGGTGATAACAAAAGACAACTGAATAAACTAATTCAATTTCTCCTGAACCTGTATCCATCCTCGAAGGAATCCCTTCGAGTTCGTATATAACCATATGATGGATCTATCCAATGGAAGTGGATGTCCATGGTAATACGGGGTGTTCTGAGAAATACAAAGGGTAAAAGAAGGAGCGACAATGACTTATGCAACTTTAGACAATCCAAAAGCCACTATTTTAAGAAGGTTCGGTCAACTTGGTCACCGAGTCACAGAGAGAGAAAAGAAACACTCTGCGTGCACTCTAACCTAGATCGGAATGGTTATCACTTTATCTAATCAGGAAACCTCCCACTGTAATCTCAAATTCTTCTCCAAACCTGAAAGAAGAATTAGTCGGGATCACCCGAAGAGTAAACTAACTCATCAGTGGGAATCGGGATCCAACTCTCATCGCATGATAACTCGATGGAAGCCAGTCAAGTTATCACACTCTAGAAGGTATGCTCATGCCTGGCAAGTTTCTTGTATGTTTGAAACTACCAATATGATTTTTGCCTCATGCTCTTATGACCTTGACTTTAGTCAACAAATCATAAGTCACATGTCACGTTCAACCCGTCATTATCCAGGTTGATTTGAACCCACCCGTACATACTGTTAGTGTATATGCCCTAAAGGCCATTACTGCATCATACCAGTTTGTATATTACTTAATAGAAGCTTGGGATATTCACCTTGTATAAACAATCTTGCTCAATATAGTAGTTTGCTACTTGGTTTGTTTCTACTTCAATGTGTACATGTGTTTATTTTTGTATATCACCTATACACATTAGTGGAGCCCTTAGGATCTTTGCTTGATTACCAGCGTTGTGATGGCAGTCACACTAGTAGGGGCTGGGTAATCTATAAGCACATCCTTATACAGGTCCCTAGTCGTAGGACTATCGAGACAGGGAATCGATACTCCGGAGTAGACTAGCATATGCGCTTCTCATCCCAGTGTGGGAGATGGTCTGTCCCACAGCCATCAGTACGTCGTACTGGAGATAGTATACGGGTGCTCGTTGGGTTACGAATACACTGGACAGGACTCGTCGGGAACTGAAAGGTTGGTATTATACCTATCGTCAGTTATCAGTTCCCAGGTGACATGAGTACAGCTTAGTCCGCTGACTTGACGCTGGCACTTCGCCTCGAGTGTGTTCCCACTGCACTTTGATCACTACCCTACCACGGCTCAAAGGAGTCGTGCAAACAGGTGGTGGTTGGGTGCAGTCCCGAAGCACTTGGAGGCAGTGACGGTTAGACAGGATTCGTCTCTCCCGGTATTGGGGGTTGACATCGCGCTGTGTCTAGGAGAGCCATTACACGAGTATCCCTGGCCAGGGCAAGCGAGATATACTGGTAGGCTTCCAGTGTTATCTCAGGGTGTTTTGGGCTTCACTCCGACACGACTTGTACCGCTATTAAGGGACTGACATTTTACCGCCCCCTAGGCCCGACATGCGATGTATTAGATGAACAGACCGGACTGTACGGAGACTGTCACATTCAGACTCAGTAGGAGTTCAGATGGGGTTCACCTCGTCAGCCTTCTTATCGGCATCTACCTGGGGACCGTTACGCACAGCTAGTGCCGCTTGCGGTCTGTGGTTAAACCCACTGCCAGCGTAGTGTCGAGTCTTTAGAGTCCCACACAGAGGGTATTCGCCTCTGGGCAAAACAGAGTAGAGGTCGCATGGTTTTGCGACAGGGTTCGTTCTCATTCGCGCACTTGTGCACGTTTGGAGTCCGGACGGATATTACTGGATGACTCTAGTTTGAGTCAGATACTGGTATATGTTTTGGGGTTGATTTTATCTCTTGGTATTCATGTTCCTCGGAACAAGAATGCGGGTGTGTATGCACAGTTGATTGAGGCGGAGGAAGAGGTTTTTCATTAGGGTTTCGGAACGGGTGCGTATGCACAGTTGACAGTCGTCTTTTTCCAAACCCTAATGGAATTATGATATATCAATTAATAATATTAATAAAATGAAATTGTGTCATGGTTGGTTTTTGTTGACTTGTTGACCATGGTTGAAGTTTTGACCATCATCATTACAAAAGAAAGATGCTCTTTGATTCTAGCAAAATTCATTTAATTTTTGAAATGATAATGGTCATTCATAAACCTTCCATCAACTATTCCATTTTCATTATTATTATTAATTTGATAATTCTTTTTGCTTTATGTTATGGTTGCAAAAAGAAAAGAGCTCATTCTATCATTTAGCTTCTCTCTCCTCACTTCATCTTCTTCTTCCTCTAGCTCAAGGTGAATCCTTCTCATGTGTTGAGAATCCCTCTCCTTGAAAGATAAACACCCCTTAGACACTCTCTACTCACTCTAGGATCAAAGGTTTAGCAAGCCGAAGATTCTAGTTCTCTCCAAGTTCGAGAAAGAGCCCGAAGGTTGAACCCTCAGGTGGATCCATCTTTGACGGAAGAAGGCAACGAGAAAAGCACCATCAACCTCTACAAAAGTTTGAAGACGAAGGAGTTCAAGTTAGGTATAACCATCTTTCCGAGTAGCTAATTCTCTTTAGCTTGTTTGCTAGTTTAGTTTAGAAAAGATCCCGACTTTGTTAGTCCATGTTGCCCCATGCGCTAAAAATTTGATTTTTATACCGTTTCCGCCTCCCCGTAAGAACCGGGGGTCGCAACGTGGACTTACAGTGGTATCAGAGCCTAACTAAACTTAAACTAGCTAGGTAGTGAATTGTAACGAAGTTCGGAACCGAAAAATCAAAAAACCAAACTTTTCAAAAACCCTAGTTTCTGTTAAAAAAATTTCTGGTCAAAACAAAATTTGTTATATACCAAAAATTATCTCAGCGTTTTTTAAAGATAACCACCAAAAACGAGACAGAGATCTGACCAAACGACCGCGTTTCCGCGGCGACAGCAAGCTATGTCGCCGCGGATCCGCGGCCGTCTTGTCTCCTCTCTGCCTCGATTTTAGTGCAGTGTATCTCTGTATTGGTTTTAGGATTTTTAAGATATATTATATATGCCCAGATTTTCCAGAATAGAAATTTGTTTTTGGGGGCCTATAATTCCGTATTTTTTCCGAACTTCACTACACTTTGACTATGATGGTTATATCTGTGATGTTTGTATGTATTGAACGTCGGCTAATCGCTATAAGTCGATTAGTCGGGGTTATACATCTCTGTGATCTGTGTTTGATATTGGAATGTGTATATGAATGTGTTGGACTGTCGCGGGTGAATAGCCGGGGTGGATGTGAGATGAGCTTTTGTTTTTCTTTCATTCATTTGTAACATGTAAATTGATGTAATAATATTATTTGTATGGCCGCACAACCGGGTCGGGGTTGTAGCCGTCATTGTATAATTCTTTTTACTGTTTCTGCTCCTAGGATAGACCCATGGAGGGGTGCACAAACTACCGGGAACTTGGCGGGTAGTTTGCCGCACCCGTAGGGGTCTTGGGTGGGGTTTTGGCCATTCACCGCGACCGTGTAATCCGCTTTTCGTTGCAGGCTCGAACGGATTGCGGATTCCTAGTATATCCAATATATTCATCTGTGATCTATAATGTCTATCATTGCTTTATATTTAGGCGTTGCTTATGTTTTACAGCCGCGCTAGCCCAGCCCCCACTCTGTCGTTAGTTAAGTAACCTAACGGGTGATGACGGGCCCCGTGGCGAATGCGAATGGCATAAGCGTACGTCATATTTTGGTTGTTTTCTGCAATGGTTGGATTAAATGATGGGACGCATTAAAAGAACTAATGCAAGAATATCACGCATTAAAAGAACAAATGCAAGATAATAAACCAAGTTAAAATCGTTGGAACACTTTCGAAAAACCACTCGGTTCTTTTCAAAACTACCTTTTAAATGCGGAGCTTGAGCCACTCCTTCTAAAAAGCTATCTCGTTCCATCGATTATATCAAGTTCACTACGTTCACGGTTTCGCCAAAACCATTCGTAGCCCTCCGTCGTTTCACATGAATAGTCAATAGTATTCAAGCTGTGTTTGTTGGCCAAAGTCAAGGCATAGTGATTGGTAGCTATTGGGTATTCATGTGCAGCATAGATAGATGCGTTGGTTTGGAACAGTCGTACTGCCTTGTTGGCCAAAGTCAAGGGTAGGTACGGGTGAATTCAAATTAACCTGAAAAACGACGGGTAGAACTTGACATGTGACTTATGATTTGTTGGCCAAAGTCAAGGTCATAAGAGCATGGGGCAAAAATCCACATCGGGAGTTTCATAAGTACTGAAACTTGCTAGATTTGCATACCATTTGGAGTGTGGTGATTCTGGTAGGATTCCTTCAGTTTCGTCACGGGATGATATTTGGATCCCGATCCTACTGTGAGTATATGCTACTCCTCGGGAAATTTCTCACTAAACGATCAATGCTATAAACCTAGTAGGTGCCTAGAAAGGTGTTAGCGGGGCTACGCCCCCAGGGAAAAGAGGTTATTTAATTAAGGAACTTCACGAAAGCGTTGGAAAACCTCCCTCGAAGTACCAACACTGGCCTGGCTGAACGGTTAAGCAAGTATTGTGCGGTGGGATTGATCCCGACTAATTCTTCCTTTATGGTTTGAGGAGGGATTCGAGAGACAGTGGAAGCCATTCTGTTTAGACAAATTAAAAACCACTCTAAACTTGCAAGAGCATCATGCTAAAGTGTTTCTTCTCTCCCCCCTGCAGCGACCAAATCGAAATGACTGGACTTAAGTTACTTCTAGATAAAAACATACTGACAGGGCCAAACTACAAAGATTGGCTCAGGAATGTCAAAATGGCAATCACTTACGACAAGCTGGGGTATCTTCTTACCACCAAAGCTCCCCCCGTCCCAGGTCCCACCTCCAGCATCGCGGATAAGGAAATCCGTAAGACTTGGGAGATTGATTGCGCAAAGGCCAGGTGCCTCGTGCTTGCCTCTATGGACAACGAACATCAGAGGAGGCATGAGAATATGGACCTCGAGTCCATATTTCTCCATACAAAAGAACTGTATGGAGAGCAGTCTCGTATCGCAAGATACGAAGTGTCGAAGAAGTTATTTTCGGCAAAGTTGGCCGTCGGATCATCGGTAGCAGACCACGTGCTTAAGATGATTGGCTACATTGAGGAGCTCGCGGAACTTGGGACCACGTTGGAAAGTGAACTCTATACGGATTTAATTCTCCAGTCCCTTCCATCCACTTACACACAGTTTATACTGAACTTCAACTTACAAGAAAAGGAAGTTGAACTTTCAGAACTCCTCAACATGCTGAAGAGCGCAGAGGGCACCCTACAGAAAGGTAGGGAAACACCCGCTTTGTTTGTAGGAGGATCTTCTTCCTCTAAGTCCAAGGCGAAAGCCAAGGGAAAGAGGAAGAAAGCCCCCGCCAAACCAAGAGGCGGTGTTAGTAAAGTGGGTACGAAGGGAAAGGAAAAGGCAACAAAGATTGCGGGGAAGCTTGTTGGAAAGGAAGAATGCTTCTATTGTCATAAGAGTGGACACTGGAAGAAAGATTGTAGTGCTTGGAAGGCCAGGACACAGGAACTGAAGCAGGTTGCGGCTTCAGCTTCAGGTGTGTATGTTATTGAAAACTGTCTTTCGATAAACTCTACTTCCTGGGTATTGGATACCGGATCAGGATCTCATATCTGTAATTCTTTGCAGGCGTTGAGAAACCGTAGGGTTTTGAAGGCAGGTGACATGACCCTCATAGTTGCGAACGGAGCTAGCATGGATGCTAATGCCGTGGGGGACTATCACCTGGGAATGTCAGATGGACATGTTTTGGTTTTGCGTAATTGCTTTTTTGTACCCAACGCAACTTGTAATATCATTTATGTATCTTTGGTTTCTAAAGAAGGTTATGAATTTGCGTTTGTAAGTAATGTTGTAAACATTCACCTTAATCAAGTTCTGATTGGGTCAGGTACACTGAGCAATGGTATATACGTATTAAACCAACCACAGATTTTCAATGTCCAGAATACACACAAAAGAAAGTCTCCAGATATCAATCAGACTTTCTTATGGCATTGTAGACTGGGTCACATCAATGAGACACGGTAGACTAAGTTACATAAAGAAGGATACTTGGATCCGTTCGAGTATCAATCTTATGCCACTTGTGAATCTTGTCTCATGGGAAAGATGACAAAGACTCCGTTCACTAGACACGGAGAAAGAGCGAGCGAGCTCTTGGGACTCGTACACAGCGACGTGTGCGGTCCAATGTCTACACATGCGCGAAGCGGTTACTCTTACTTCATTACTTTTACGGACGATTTTTCAAGGTACGGTTATGTCTTCTTAATGAAACATAAGTCTGAAGCCTTTGAAAAGTTCCAAGAATATAAGAATGAAGTAGAGAAACAGACCGGCAAAAGTATCAAGATTCTAAGATCGGATCGAGGTGTAGAATACTTAAGTGCCGAGTTCCTGAATTACTTAAAAGAGAATGGGATTCTCTCTCAGCTTACTCCTCCATACACTCCGCAACATAACGGTGTATCAGAGAGACGGAACCGAACCCTATTGGATATGGTACGGTCCATGATGAGTAACGCTGAGTTACCGCGATCATTCTGGGGGTATGCGCTAGAATCAGCTGCGTACCTTTTGAACCGAGTTCCTACTAAGACTGTGCCTACTACACCATATGAGATGTGGAGTGGGAAGAGACCCTATCTTAAGCACATTAAGACATGGGGATGTCCAGCTTTTGTTAAAAAGCAGCATGCGGATAAGCTCGAGGCACTCTCAGTACAGTGCAAGTTCGTGGGATATCCAAAGAACTCCAAGGGATATTTCTTCTACTGCGAAGAGGAACAAAAAGCTCTTGTTTCTCGTCATGCCTACTTCTTGGAAACTGAGTTTTTGGAAACCCAGATAAGTGGGAGCACAGTAGAACTGGAAGAAATTCCAGAACCACAAACCATTACTGAAAGCTTAGAGGAACCAGAGGGTTCGAAAGAACAGGACATTCCTACGCCGCTCCGCAGGTAGTAGGCAGTCTCATCCGCCCGAGAGATACTACGGTTTTCTCATAGACGGGGATAGAGAGGATTGCATCATAGATTATGATGAGCCTACTAGCTTCCAGCAGGCCGTTCAGAGCGTTGACTCGGTAAAATGGCTGGATGCAATGCGGACCGAAATGGAGTCCATGTACACCAACAAAGTATGGACGTTGGACATTGCTCCAGACGGGGTAAAACCAGTAGGATGCAAGTGGATCTTCAAAAGGAAGATTGGTGTAGATGGACAGGTTGAGACCTATAAAGATAGACTTGTAGCAAAGGGTTTCCGTCAAAGACCTGGTTTGGACTATGACGAAACCTTTTCTCCAGTGGCTATGTTGAAATCCATTCGGATCCTTCTTGCCATTGCTGCCTTCCACGATTATGAGATTTGGCAGATGGACGTAAAGACCGCTTTTCTAAATGGAAATTTAGAGGAGTGTGTCTATATGGATCAGCCAGAGGGTTTCATTCAGAGTGGGAGCAGCAGAAAGGTGTGCAAGTTGCTTAAGTCCATCTATGGACTAAAGCAGGCATCGCGGAGTTGGAACATCTGTTTTGATGAGACGGTCAAGGAATTTGGCTTTATCAAAAATCCAGATGAACCATGCATCTATAGTAGATTTGTAGCGAGAACTGTAGTATTCCTCGTTTTATACGTGGATGATATTCTCTTGACAGGAAATGACATTCCTATGCTACAATCTGTCAAGGGGTTCTTGTCACACAGGTTCTCCATGAAAGACCTGGGTGATGCCTCATACATCCTGGGGATCCGGATCCATCGTGATAGATCCAAAAGGATATTAGGACTTTCACAGTCCAGGTACATCGACACTATACTGAAGAGATTCAGTATGGAAGATTCCAAGCGCGGTAACCTACCGGCTTGTCACGGAATCACCCTCTCTAAAGAGATGTCTCCCAAGACTGATTTGGAGAGGGATCGCATGTCTATTATACCCTACGCTTCTGCGGTAGGCTCTATAATGTATGCGATGTTGTGTACCAGACCAGATGTAGCTTATGCATTGAGTGTGGTAAGCCGGTATCAGTCAAACCCTGGGGAGAAACACTGGATAGCGGTAAAGAACATTCTCAAGTACCTGAGAAGGACTAAGGAGATGTTCTTGGTGTATGGCGGAAAAGACCTCCAGATCGAGGCCTTTGCTGACTCCAGCTTCCAGAGTGACAAGGATGATTCCAAGTCCATGTCGGGTTTTGTCTTTACCCTCAATGGAGGGGCGGTGTGTTGGAAGAGTTCCAAACAGGAAACCGTTGCAAACTCGACTATGGAAGCGGAATACATCGCTGCATCTGATGCTGCAAAAGAAGCTGTCTGGATGAGGAAGTTCTTGAAAGAACTTCAGGTGGTTCCGTCCATTGTTGACCCAATACCTCTGTATTGCGACAACAACGGGGCTATAGCTTTAGCGAAGGAACCCAGGTCCCATCAGAGATCCAGGCACATCTTGAGGCGGTATCACCTGATCAGGGAGATCGTGGATCGCAAGGAGATCGAGGTTCGGAGGGTTGCTTCAGAAGAAAACACTGCAGATCAATTCACCAAGGCCCTACCCCAGACTCAGTTCGAGCGGCTGATCGAGATGATAGGTCTTCGATACGCCAGTACATGGCCTTAGTGCAAGTGGGAGATTGTTAGTGTATATGCCCTAGAGGCCATTACTGTATCATACCAGTTTGTATATTACTTAATGGAAGCTTGGGATATTCACCTTGTATAAACAATCTTGCTCAATATAGTAGTATGCTACTTGGTTTGTTTCTACTTCAATGTGTACATGTGTTTATTTTTGTATATCACCTATACACATTAGTGGAGCCCTTAGGATCTTTTCTTGATTACCAGCGTTGTGATGGCAGTCACACTAGTGGGGGCTGGGTAATCTATAAGCACATCCTTATACAGGTCCCTAGTCGCAGGACTATCGAGACAGGGCATCGATACTTCGGAGTAGACTAGCGTATGCGCTTCTCATCCCAGTGTCGGAGTTGGTCTGTCCCACAGCAATCAGTACGTCGTACTGGAGATAGTATATGGGTGCTCGTTGGGTTACGAGTACACTGGACAGGACTCGTCGGGAACTGAAAGGTTGGTATTATACCTATCGTCAGTTATCAGTTCCCAGGTGACATGAGTACAGCTTAGTCCGCTGACTTGACACTGGCACTTCGCCTCGAGTGTGTTCCCACTGCACTTTGATCACTACCCTACCACGGCTCAAAGGAGTCGTGCAAACAGGTGGTGGTTGGGTGCAGTCCCGAAGCACTTGGAGGCAGTGACGGTTAGACAGGATTCGTCTCTCCGGTATTGGGGGTTGACATCGCGCTGTGTCTAGAAGAGCCATTACATGAGTAGTCCCTGGCCAGGGCAAGCGAGATATACTGGTAGGCTTCCAGTGTTATCTCAGGGTGTTTTGGGCTTCACTCCGACACGACTTGTACCGCTATTAGGAGACTGACGTTTTATCGCCCCCTAAGCCCGACATGCGATGTATTAGATGAACAGACCGGACTGTACGGAGACTGTCACATTCAGACTCAGTAGGAGTTCAGATGGGGTTCACCTCGTCAGCCTTCTTGTCGGCATCTACCTGGGGACCGTTACGCACAGCTAGTGCCGCTTGCGGTCTGTGGTTAAACCCACTGCCAGCGTAGTGTCGAGTCTTTAGAGTCCCACACAGAGGGTATTTGCCTCTGGGCAAAACAGAGTAGAGGTCGCATGGTTTTGCGACAGGGTTCGTTCTCATTCGCGCACTTGTGCACGTTTGGAGTCCGGACGGATATTACTGGCTGGCTCTGGTTTGAGTCAGATACTGGTATATGTTTTGGGGTTGATTTTATCTCTTGGTATTCATGTTTCTCGGAACAAGAATGCGGGTGTGTATGCACAGTTGATTGAGGCGGAGGAAGAGGTTTTTCATTAGGGTTTCGGAACGGGTGCGTATGCACAGTTGACAGTCGTCTTTTTCCAAACCCTAATGTAATTATGATATATCAATTAATAATATTAATAAAATGAAATTGTGTCATGGTTGATTTTTGTTGACTTGTTGACCATGGTTGACTTGTTGACCATGGTTGAAGTTTTGACCATCATCATTACAAAAGAAAGATGCTCTTTTATTCTAGCAAAATTCATTTAATGTTTGAAATGATAATGGTCATTCATAAACCTTCCATCAACTATTCCATTTTCATTATTATTATTAATTTGATAATTCTTTTTGCTTTATGTTATGGTTGCAAAAAGAAAAGAGCTCATTCTATCATTTAGCTTCTCTCTCCTCACTTCATCTTCTTCTTCCTCTAGCTCAAGGAGAATCCTTCTCATGTGTTGAGAATCCCTCTCCTTGAAAGATAAACACCCCTTAGACACTCTCTACTCACTCTAGGATCAAAGGTTTAGCAAGCCGAAGATTCTAGTTCTCTCCAAGTTCGAGAAAGAGCCCGAAGGTTGAACCCTCAGGTGGATCCATCTTTGACGGAAGAAGGCAACGAGGAAAGCACCATCAACCTCTACAAAAGTTTGAAGACGAAGGAGTTCAAGTTAGGTATAACCATCTTTCCGAGTAGCTAATTCTCTTTAGCTTGTTTGCTAGTTTAGTTTAGAAAAGATCCCGACTTTGTTAGTCCATGTTGCCCCATGCGCTAAAAATTTGATTTTTATACCGTTTCCGCCTCCCCGTAAGAACCGGGGGTCGCAACGTGGACTTACACATACCCTTGACTTTAGTCAACAAGGTAATACGACTGTCCCAAACCAACGCATCTATCTATGCAACAAATGAATACCCAGCAACTACCAAACACTATGCCTTGACTTTAGTCAACAAACATAGCTTGAATACTACTGACTATCCATAAGAAATGGCGGAGGGCAATGGCTAGTTTTTGGCGAAAAACCTTTAACGTAATGAACTTGATCTCGTTGAAGGAACTTGAAAGCTTTTTATAAAGATATAGTGGCGAAAAGCTTTTGCTAAAGAGGTCACTCCCGGTGAAGGGATCTTGGCTCTTTCCTCGTGGAAAGAGGTGCAGGATATTCTAACTGAATACCGCTACGCAAAGCAACTTGTAATCGACTATAGTGAAGTTATTACCCTGACGTAAACTTCTTCCCAAGGGGTGACTCCCGGTGAAGGGATCTCGGCCCTTGCCTCGTCAAATGAGGTGCTGGATATTCCAACTGAATCCCGCTATGCAAAACAAAAGGAAACATCTTTGTAATAACACCTTTTAAAATTTGTTCCAACAATATCAAATATAGGTTTGTTTTATCCTTGCATTGATAAGAATCAACACAGTCCCATCAATCAATCACCCAAGAAAAGAACGAAAATAAAATGTACGTATATGCCATCCGTATTCGTCACTGGGGCCCGTCATCACCCGTTTGGTTACTTAACTAATGACAGAGCGGGGATTGGACTAGCGCTGGTGTAAAACATATACAACATCTAATAGAATATATACCAATATAAAATAATCGTTCCAGGCGTGATAATATGCAATATTACAGAAAGGTAATAAGCATCACAGAACAATACAGATAATCTGGGATCCCCGGGTTTCACAGAGCCGCTACTGAAACCCGACGTTCCCCTGGTCGTGTGGATAGCCTGTGCATTGAAACCTAGACCCCTATGGGTGCGGCAAGTTGCCCGCCAAAACCTGAAGCGAGGCAGCCCCCTACAGCCAAATGAATGGACCACCCGGCACATCACGGAATCCGGTAACTTGAGCACCCCTCCTTGGGTCAACCTGTACCCCCTACGAGTGCGGCGAATAGTCTGCCGATTCTACAGTGAGACCCCTCTGCCTCTCAAAGCCATGAGATACGGACCCGTTGCCCTCCAGAACCCGGCTATCCGTGCACTCCGTCGCGGGGTAAACCTTGTACAGAAATAAAAATATGTACAACGGGTACATCGACCTCAACCCGGTCGTGCCCCAAAAGAATATTATACAAACAGGCAGTGACGGCAGTCCACATGTTGGACGCTCGCCCCGCAATATCAAATTTACAAATAAACCCAAACTGCACTACCATTGTACACTGCTATCCACCACGACATATCCGCAACATCACAGTACAACACAGAACATCAACGCCAATGTCACGTTCTTAAACCCGTCTAAAAGAACTATAGCAATTAGACGCGGTTTACCACTCAAATGACATTCCCAATCGGAGATATAATATAAGTACTGCATACTAATAAGTTTAAAATTTTGATCGACCAAATTTCCCGAAGTGGGCCCCACGAACTTCTGTTGTACAGTAACCAAATATGGGCCCAAAAGAAACATTCCTGAAACCACAATTCACTGTGTAGAAGCTACTGTAGAAAACTGGGGTACCAATCTCACAAAACGGCGGCGGATCCGCGGCCAAACCCATGTTTGGGCCGCGGATCCGTGACGTTACTGCTGAGTTGGGCCACCAAATTTCACCAGTATTCTTAAAAAAGCCTGCTTGTTTTTCTGTGATGCTCAAAATAATTTTTAGACCCAGTTTAAAATCGACAGAAACTTTTATACAGAAAAATATGATTTTCGAAAAACGGTTCAATCGATGATTTAAACGTGTTAGCACAAGTTAGTAAAGCTTAATGGTGACGCTCTGATACTACTGTAAGTCCACGGTAGCGTCCCGGCCGTCCAACAGACGCCAAATGCGGAACAAAAACTTTTTATAACTGGTGCTATCGCGTACTGTAACCCGGATCTGCCATTAAATCTAAACTAACAAACTACAAAGTGGGTAGAAATGTTATACCGAACGATCTGAGTCCTTTGGTCTTCAACCATCTGTAAGTCCACGTTGCGACCCCCGGTTCTTACGGGGAGGCGGAAACGGTATAAAAATCAAATTTTTAGCGCAAGGGGCAACATGGACTAAGCAAAGTCGGGATCTTTAACTAAACTAAAACTAGCATACTTTGCTAAAGAGAGTTAGCTACTCGGATGGAGATGGTTATACCTAAACTTGAACTCCTTCGTCTTCAAGCTCCGATGGTGGTTCGATGGCTCCTTCTCGTTGTCTCCGTACGCCGAAGATAGATCCACTTGAAAGCTCCAACCTTTTGCTCCTTCTTCGTTCTTTGAAGAAACTAGTTCACTTGGTTTGCTAAACCTAGTGAACTAGAATGAGTAGAGAAGAAATAGAATGGGATTTTATCTATGGTTCTTGATTCTCAACTCATGAGACAAGAGAACCATAGATCAAGAGAGGGAGCAAGAGGTTGAGGGTGAGAGCAAGAGGAGAGCTCAAGAACAAGAGAGAGAATGAGCAAGAAAGAATGAGGCTCTCTTTTGTCTCTCACCCTCTCATAATCCAATGTAATCATAACTCATCATATCAATAAAAGTCTTATGTGATGGTTGAAGCAACCATAACCTTATCATGTCATGCACTCATTTTACTCAAATGAACAAGCAAGTAAAAGTCTTTGGCATGAAATGATAACCATGGTTATCATGATGGTCAACTAGTCAAGCCTAGTCAACCGGTCAACAAAGTCAACAAGTCAACAAAAGTCAACAAGTCAACAAAGTCAACAAAAGTCAACAACCAAGTCACCATAATACTTAATTAATATAATAGTTAATCGCATATCATATTCTCATTAGGGTTGAGCAAAAAGTCAAAAAGTCAACGGTCAACTGTCAACAACCCTAATGAGAATCCGCTGTCTGTGCCTCCCTGTCAACTGTGCATACACACCCGCATCCGCGTTCCGAGGAACACGAATGCAAACTGGATAAATCCAATCCCATAAGATACACTAGGATCTGGCTTAAACCAAAGCCCGCTAGTGTAAACTGTCCGGACACTGTACGTGCACAAGTGCACGGATGTGACCGAACCCTGTCGCAAAACCATGCGACCTGTCGCAATACCATGCGACCTCTACTCTTTTGCCTAAAGGCGAAAAGCTTTCTGTGTGGGACTCTAAAGACTCGACACTACGCTGGCAGTGGGTTTAACCACAGACCGCAAGCGGCACTAGCTGAGCGTAACGGTCCCCAGGTAATGCCGACAAGAAGACCGACGAGGCGAAACCCATCTGAACTCCTACTGAGCCTGAGTGTGACATTCTCCGTACAGTCCGGTCTGTTCGTCTGATACATCGCATGGCGGGCCTAGGGGGCGGTAAACGTCAGTCCCCAAATAGCGGTACAAGTCGTGCCGGAGCGAAGCCCAAAACACCCTGAGATAACACTGGAAACCTACCAGTATATCTCGTTTGCCCTGGCCAGGGACTACTCGTGTAATGGCTCTCCTAGACACAGCGCGATGTCAACCCCAATACCGGGAGAGACGAATCCTGTCTAACCGTCACTGCCTCCAAGTGCTTCGGGACTGCACCCAACCACCACCTGTTTGCACGACTCCTTTGAGCCGTGGTAGGGTAGTGATCAAAGTACAGTGGGAACACACCCGAGGCGAAGTGACAGTGTCAAGTCAGCGGACTAAGCTGTACTCATGTCACCAGGGAACTGATAACTGACGATAGGTATAATACCAACTAGTCAGTTCCCGACGAGTCCTGTCCAGTGTACCCGTAACCTAACGAGCACCCGCATACTATCTCAAGTACGACGTACTGACGGCTGTGGGACAGACCGTCTCCCACACTGGGATGAGAAGCGCATGCGCTGGTCTACTCCGGAGTATCGATGCCCTGTCTCGATAGTCCTGCGACCAGGGACCTGCATAAGGATGTGCTTATAGATTACCCAGCCCCACTAGTGTGACGGCCATCACATCGCTGGTAGTCAAGCAAAGATCCTAAGGGCTCTACTAATGTGTATAGGCGATATACAAAAATAAACACATGTACACATTGAAGTAGAAACAAACCAAGTAGCATACTACTATTTTGAGCAAGATTGTATATACAAGGTGAATATCCCAAGCATCCATTAAGTAATATACAAACTAGTATGATACAGTAATGGCCTCTAGGGCATATACACTAACACCATCATCCCACGCTTTGTTGCGGCTGCTCCGATCTCCTGAATCTCCAGTCTTCTCGTCCAGGTGGCACCACGTCGACGGATCTTTAAACGGGCTCCCGCCTCTGAACCGAGGCAACTCGATCATCAAGTTTGCTAAAAGAGATGACCAAGATTGATGTAGAGAATGAGTAGAACACTTTGTCTCGTTATGTCCAAAGGTATGGATGAACGGTTAATGAAGTTGCCATTTGAATCGAGTGAAATGAGAAATGAGCTATGAAATTTCCATACACTAAAACTATCATCTTTTTTCTCTCAAATGAACAACCCTTTCTTTTCAAGGAGAGGGGCCGGCCACTATATAGGATGAGGGAGGTGAGTGTAGGAGAGGGGGATGACCACAACAATAAATGAGAAAGAATGATTTATAAGACACCTTGTATAAACACATTTAATGCAAGAAAGAATCATCAACCTAGTCACCAAAAACCATTAATGCAATAATCAATGCACTAATGACTCACTAGCCTAGTCACCATCCTAGTCACCATCTAGAAGCATCTAGAGCATTCCACAATCATCAAGAAAAGATAAATCCGTCTTTAACCGAATGTTAAAGACGGGTGATAGAAAACTGGAAACTGGCAACTTCCAAAAGCGATCCCGAAACGGATTTCAGGATAACCCCGTATCAGTATAAACATACCCGCATTTGTATTACGATCGAATAAAAATGCAACTGAGACAAAGATATTATATCTACACAGTATAATACTCCGATCCGACTTAAATCAAAGACCACCAGTATTATCTGCCCGAAATATGACACGTGCGTAAACGCACGTGCATTTTCCGAACCCTGCCATAAAATCATACAGCCTCTACAACGTTTCGCCCGAACTAGGGAAACGGTCTGTGGGGGACTCTAATGACTCATCAACACACTGGCACTGGGTATAACCTCTAGCACATCAGAGGTACAAGCTGTACGTAACGGTTGCCTTTTTATTGATTGGATGGGAAGTTGACGAGCGAACTCATCCAGAAACCCTACTGAGCCTGACAGTGATAATATACATACAGTCCTATCCGTTAGTCTAAAGAGTATCGCATATCGAGTCTAGGGGGTGGATAAAGTCAGACCCCTAATAACGCGATAAATCGTGTCGGCATGAAGCCCATCACCACCTGAGAAACTACTGATCCAAATCAGTAATTCTCCACTACCTCGGCCGAGGATTTCTAGTGATGGCCACCCGTGCACTGTGCGACATCAACCCCCAGTACCGAGAGAGATGAATCCCCGACAATCCGCTCACTGCCTCCATGTGGCTCGGGACTGTACCCAAAAAATACCTGTTTGCACGACTCCTTTGAGCCGTGGTAGGGTAGAAATCAAAGCACAGTGGGAACTCACACGAGACAAATGACGATCTCAGGTCGACAAACTAACCTGTACACATATCACCAAGGAACTGCTATCTAACGATATATATAATACCAACTAGCATGTTCCCGGCGAGTCCTGTCCGGTGTACTCATAACGAGATGAGCACCTGTATACATCTTAGGTGAACCAACCGACACCAATGGCTTGTGAGACCGGCCATCGCCCCTCGTCGGGGTCTCGACTGTATACACTAGTATACTCTGGAGTATCGATGCCCTGTCTCGAAACTCCTACGACTAGGGACACTTTAAGGATGTGCTTACAGACCCCAGCTCCCACGTATATGATCGCCATCATACTCCTGGCAGTCAAGCAAGAATCCTATGGGTTCTATCAACATGCAATAGAGAACTAAAGCTTGCAAACGATGATAAAGTCAAACCAGATAGCATACTATCATCTCGAGCAAGACTTTCATATCGGTATAGGTCCTCCCTCAATTATTGCAATCACGTATCTGCGATACAATAATTGACTTAGAGGGCACTGTATCCAACACTAACCGTTTCTCTGTTTCAAGTAAACGGAGGTATGGTCATCTTATCTTTATGACATGACTAGCAAGTTTCATAAGATGTAAATTCAAACTGATTTAAATATGCATCTTTATGTAACTTAGCTAGTCGGGTCGCATTGATATGACCCAGTCTACAATGGCTCAAGAAGGATTCGTTCATTTCTGAACTCTTCTTCTTGTGTGTGTTCTGTAAGTTAAGAACTGTGGTTTGATTTAGAATGTATATGCTTTTAGATAACGTGCCTGAACCGATCAACTCTTGATATAGGAAATGTTCAAAACATTATCGAACAATACAAAATTATATCCTTCTTTAGTAAATAAAGAGACCGATATGATGTTGTATATCAGGTTCGGTATCTAATAACATTCATTTAGAATCAATGTATTTGGTAATACAGGGTGATAACTGCCAACACCTTGGCTGCAACAATTGCACTGTTTCTAACTCTTGAAACTTATCACCCATTCTCAGTTCTCTACCTATCTGAAGCCCATGTAACAGAATACATATCCGGAATCCTGATCCGGTATCTAATACCCAGGACGTAGAGGACACTGAGAAACAGTTCTATGTAATGAACACACCCGAAGAAGATGCATCAGCATGCACTTTCTTCGTTTGGGCAACATAGGAATCCTGGTATTCCCCTATTTCATGCTCGGTCTTATAACTATTATAAGTTGGAGCGGGACCAACGTTCATCACCTCAGTATAACAAGCGGGTTCGATCAATACATCCATATTATTATCTTGATTAAGGCGTGACATGGTCGCTATATGGAGAGAGAGAGAGAGAGAAAACTTGAAACTGCCTAAAGATTTTTACCCCTAGTACTTATGACCTTAACTATGGTCAACAAATCATAAGCACAAGTCATGCTCTACCCGTCATTTCGTGATTAATTAGACCCACCCACATGACCCTTAACTAAGGCCAACAAAGTCACGTGACTGTCCAAACTAATCGCATCATATGCTGTGTAGGAAGACATCACTTAGCTACCGTACACTGTGCTTCAACTAAGGTCAACAAACACAGCACGAATACTAAGTACTCTACTTTCTAAAATGAAAGAGGGTTGCGGATGGTTTTTAAGAAAACCTTTAACGCTTTGAATTTGATCTCGTTGCAGAATCAAATGGTTTAAAATGGAGAGGCTTTTGCTAGTTTTGCTAAAGAGGTCACTCCCGGTGAAGGGATCTCGGCTCTTTCCTCGTCGAATGAGGTGCAGGATATTCACAATACGACTGTGCAAAGCAAGAACTACAAAAGCAATCAGAAGACAAAACCGAGGGTTGTAGCATCTGCTAGTTATTTCTAAAGAGGTCACTCCCGGTCGGCTCTTTTCTCGTCGAAGGAGGTGCTGGATATTCTATAAGGAATACCGCTATGCAAAGCAACAACTAGAGCTACCTAATTTTTGAAATTCGATTCCATAACATCTTTTAGGTTAATTTTCTTTCATTAATCAAATTAATGAATGTCCATTCATTTAATTCACTTAAAAATCACAGAAAAAATACAATGTACGCTTATGCCATCCGCATTCGCCTCGATGTCCTGTCATGGACCGTTAGGTTAGGTAACTAACGGTAGAGCCGGGCAGGGCTAGCGCGGGTGTAAAACATAAGCAACGTCTATATAATATATCATATATACTATATACAGTATCAATCTCAACATATCACATGATCACATCACAGATAACGCAGCAGAAAACAACATATGAAATATTGGATATACTAGGATGTCCATGTTTCATTTTGGGCCTCAATAAAACACGGATTCCATGGTCGTGATGAATAGCCAAACCCAAATCCCTAGACCCCTACGGGAGCGGCAATCAACCCTACCAATTCTAGAGTTAGGAGACCCGGACTCGACTCCACGAGATGGTCTCGTACTGGACTCTAGAACCTGGTTACTTGTTCTCCCTTCCTTTGGTCTATCCTAATGCGGAAAAGTAAATAATATACATCAACGGTGACATCTTCCTCATCCAGGAAGTGCCCCAATAAAAGAATATTACATACACGTTTTTACATGAATGAAAATGAAAAACACGCATCTCAGATAAAAAACCCCGGCTATTCAAACACGACGATCAAATATAACATATCCAGCAAAACATAACATCACATGTCATCAACGTAAGTAAATATGTGTATCCCAATTGTCGTTGACGTATAGAAACGAAACCGATGATACACCACATATTACACCTACGGTCTAAGAAAAGAAACTGAAAAACTACAACTGTTGGAATCCGCAACCACCATAGACATCACATGCCTAACTTTATGAATTCCTTAGACATCGCATGCCTAACAATTATAAACCCCGCATTTTAGTCTCGATATTGAAAACATTTTCCAATAATCAGTCGGGCAATTCAACAAGATTCCCGACATCCCGATCGAATGCTCGTCGGAAACTTTAGTATACGGCCACATCGCCCGATACCGACGACGAAGTGCACTTAGGCGGAACACCGCGGCCGCGAGCACCCGGACGGATGCTTTTTGGCAACGAAGTTCTCTTACAGTCACTTGGTCGGGGTTATGGGGCGTGGCTATCTAGTAATGTTACCCGGCGAGTATCCGAATACACAAAGTGATTGCGACAAACTTTTGATCGCATCAAAATCCCATGGCAACCGATCAAATGAGACTAAATTGCTAGACTTATAAAATTCAAATGTTGCTAATTCCAAGTATTGTATCACAACATACTAGACGATGTTAAACGTTTCGAGCGAATCAAACAACACCCTCATCTCCCAATGAGCTCAACACTTGAGCGAAGTTAAAGTATCCAAAACGTGCCACAGTACCTATGATCCAGCCGTAGAAGGGTCAAACCAACGCCTCACCTATGACACCGTGGAACTACGGCAAACCCTAGGGTTCAAGCCGCGGTTACGAGGGCATAGAATCGAGCTAAGTTTTATGTTCTTCTAAAGGGTCCATAGAGTCACTTGCACGAACATTGAATATAATTAACTTGGAAAAATTCCAACACTTGGAAATTTCAGAGGGGGTCATGGGGTGATGTTTGAGATTCGTTCGAACTGTCAAACGCAGACTAAGTTACCATCATAATGTTAAATTATACGACTACGAAACACTCCATTTTGGTCCTATAGCAAAATTTACATCACATGAAAATTTAGACCAAGCAAACAATACCTGAAACCCCAAAATGAGCACACCAGAGCACAAAACAAAAACGATACCATTTAGAGTATTCAGGGACGGCCTCCCCGGTTTTCAAGGGAATGTGCTCGGTTGAAATTCGAGCAATGGGTCTCGTTTTTGTTCTGTGCACTATAGGGACCATATATATGACTCTGCATTTGTTTGCAAAATTTTTACAGACCTTTTGAAAAACAACATAGAGCACTGTGTGCAGGGTTCCAGAAATTGTGTGTTTACAGATTTGTTTCATTTCCTTATTAATCTAACATCGTCTAGATTTCTAACCAGGCTCTAATACCATGTTGGGATTCCTTAACACCTATCCTAAGGTTTGCAAGCATCACACATGACACTGTAAGTACACGTTGCTCACCCCGGTTCTTACGGCGAGGCGGAAACGGCGAAAAACGATTTTTGGCGCAAAGGCAACATGGACAAAAAGAAGCATCTTTGCTAAACTACAAACTAGCAAACTACTTGAGGTTCTATCTACTATGTCATAGAGATTATACCTCACGATACCGGTCCTTCGGGTCTTCATTCCGCTGTCCTGCTCGTCCATCCATGCTCCGAGGGTCGATTCGGATCTTGGTCACCTCCGCGGCTTTCTTGAGTCAAAGACGATCCACCCGAGAGTTGTGCTCCGAGCTCCACCTCGAGCAGAGGCAACTAGGGCAACAAGATCGCTAGTCTTGATGTCCTAGTTTGTGTAGAAGAGGTAGATGGAAGTGTTTGTCTATTTGGACCCTTTTTCTCTCAGCACATGAGATCAAAAGGAATTTTCAAGAGGAGGAAGATGAAGGAGAACCATGGAGCTTTCTCATTTCATTTTTAAGAGAGAGAATGAGAAATCAAGAATGAACTAAGAAAATGAACCATGGTTCAATAATACATAAACATTATCATGACTAATCTTTTCATGATAAAGTTGATGGCAACAATTTACTTGACCATTTTCATATCAATTGAAGAAAAAGAAAAGCAAAGAAATCTCGAGACCTCTCATGAAGGTCCAAGTCAACTTTGGTCAAACGGTCAACAAAATCAAGTATGGTCAAATGGTCAAAGCTGTTAGCCATCACATAATTATCACTAAAAAGATTAGTAAATAATGTCCCCGGCTCATAATGGTTTTGACCGAACCAACTGCCAAAACCCTAATGAGCCTGCCACATAATGGTTTTGGCAGAATCATCTGTCAAAACCCTAATGCGTCACCTCCTCCTTCTTCGCTCCTCAAAACTGTGCATACACACCCGCATCCGCATTCCGTAGAATGCGAATGCACAGAAGACAAAACAAATCCATCCGTGCAATACTAGGATCCGGCTTAAACCAAAGCCCACTAGTATTGCCTGCCCGAATAGCATACGCACACAAGTGCACGTAAGTGATCGTAGCCCAGCCGTAAAACCATACGGCCTCTACACGTTTCGCTCAGTGCAGGGAAACACTCTGTGTGGGACTCTAAAGACTCGACACTACACTGGAAGTGGGTTTAACCAAAGACCACAAGCGGCACTAGCTGTACGTAACGGTCCCCAGGTAGATGTCGATAAGAAGGCCGATGAGGTAAACCCATCCGAACTCCTGCTGAGCCTGTATGTGACAATCTGCGTACAGTCTGGTCTGTTCATCTGAGAATATCGCATGGCGGGCCTAGGGGGTGGTAAATGTCAGTCCCCTAATAGCGGTACAAGTCGTGTCAGAGTTTAGCCCAGAACACCCTTAGATAACACTGGAAACCTACCAGTGTATCTCGCTTGCCCTGGCCAGAGACTACTTGTGTAATGGCTCTCCTAGACACAGCGCGATATCAACCCCCAATACCGGGAGAGACGAATCTTGTCTAACTGTCACTGCCTCCAAGTGCTTCGGGACTGCACCCAACTACTACCTCTTTGCACGACTCCTTTGAGCCGTGTTAGGGTAGTACTCAAAGTACAGTGGGAACACACTCGAGGCGAAGTGATAGTGACAAGTCAGCGGACTAAGTTGTACTCATGTCACCTGGGAACTGATAACTGACGATAGGTATAATACCAACCAACAGTTCCCGACGAGTCCAGTCCAGTGTACTCGTAACCAAACGAGCACCCGCATACTATCTCAAGTACGACGTACTGACGGCTGTGGGACAGACCGTCTCCCCTGCTGGGATGAGAAGCATATACGCTAGTGTACTCCGGAGTATCGATGCCCCGTCTCGATAATCCTACGACTAGGGACCTGTATAAGGATGTTCTTGTAGATTACCCAGCCCCCACTAGTGTGACTGCCATCACAACGCTGGTAATCAAGCAAAGATCCTAAGGGCTCCACTAATGTGTATAGGCGATATGCTAAAAGAAATACATGTACACACATTGAAGTAGAAACAAACTAGGTAGCATACTACCATTTTGAGCAAGATTGTCTATATAACTGTGAATATCCCAAGCTTCCATCAAGTAATATACAAATTAGTATGATACAGTAATGGCCTCTAGGGCATATACACTAACAATCTCCTACTTGCACTAAGGCCATGTACTAGCGTATCGAAGACCTATCATCTCGATTAGCCGCTCGAACTGAGTCTGGGGTAGGGCCTTCGTGAGTGGATCTGCAATGTTATTCTCTGAATCTACTCTCTTCACCTCGATCTCCCGGCGATCTCCGATCTCCCTGATCAGGTGGTACCGCCTCAAAATGTACCTGTACTTCTGATGGGACCTGGGTTCCTTCGCCAAAGCTATAGCGCCGTTGTTGTCACAATACTGCGGTATTGGATCAATAATGGTAGGAACCACCTGAAGCTCCATGAGGAACTTCTTCATCCAGACAGCTTCCTTTGCGGCATCTCAAGCAGCTATGTACTCCGCTTCCATAGTTGAGTCAGCAACGGTTTCCTGCTTGGAACTTTTCCAGCAAACCGCCCCTCTATTGAGGGTAAAGACATATCCCGACTTGGTCTTGGAGTCATCCTTGTCACTCTGGAAGCTGGAGTCAGCAAAGGCCTCGATCTGGAGGTCTTTTCCGGCATACAACAAGAACATCTCCTTAGTCCTTCTCAGGTACTTGAGAATGTTCTTTACCGCTATCCAGTGTATCTTCCCTGGGTCCGACTGATACTGGCTTACAATGCTCAATGCGTATGCTACATCTGGTCTGGTACATAACATCGCATACATTATAGAGCCTACCGCAGAAGCGTAGGGTATAATAGACATGCGATCCCTTTCCAAATAAGTCTTGGGAGACATCTCTTTGGAGAGGGTGATCCCGTGACAAGCCGGTAAATTACCGTGCTTGGAATCTTCCATACTGAATCTTTTCAATATGGTGTCGATGTACTTGGACTGTGAAAGTCCCAACATCCTCTTAGATCTATCACGATAGATCTGGATCCCCAGAATGTAGTTGGCATCGCCCAGGTCGTTCATGGAGAACCTTTGTGACAAGAATCCTTTGACTGACTGTAGCATAAGAATATCATTTCCTATTAGGAGAATGTCATCCACGTACAAGCCGAGGAATACATCAGTTCTCCCTACAATCTTACTGTAAATGCATGGTTCATCTGGGTTTTTGATAAAGTCAAATTCCTTGACAGTATCATCAAAGCAGATGTTCTAACTCCGCAATGCCTGTTTTAGTCCATAGATGGACTTGAGCAACTTGCACACTTTACCGCTGCTCCCACTCTGAATGAATCCCTCCGGCTAATCAATATAGACGCACTCTTCTAAACTTCCCTTTAGGAAAGCCGTCTTTACGTCCATCTGCCAGATTTCATAATCGTGGAAGGCAGCAATGGCAAGAAGGATCCGAATGGATTTGAGCATAGCAACTGGAGAAAATGTCTCGTCATAGTCCAAACCAGGTCTTTGACGAAAACCCTTTGGACAAGTCTAGCTTTATAAGTTTCAATCTGCCCATCTACACCAATCTTCTTTCTGAAGATCCATTTGCAGCCAACGGGTTTTACCCCTTCTGGAGCAAAGTCCAAAGTCCAAACTTTGTTGGTGTACATAGACTCCATCTCGGTCCGCATTGCATCCAACCATTTTACCGAGTCACCGCTCTGAATGGCTTGCTGGAAGCTAGTAGGCTCACCATAATCAATAGTGCAATCCTCTCTATCCCCGTCTATGAGAAAACCGTTGTATCTCTCGGGCGGATGAGACTGCCTACTACTCCTGCGGAGTGGCGCTGGGATGTCCGGTTCTCCTGAACTTTCGGGTTCCATTAAGGTTTCAGTAATAGCTCGTGGTTCTGGAATTTCTTCCAGTTCTATTGCGCTCCTACTTATCTGATTTTCCAAAAACTCAGTTTCCAAGAAGCGGGCATGACGAGAAACAAAAACCTTTTGTTCCTCCACGTAATAGAAAAGATACCCCTTGGAGTTCTTTGGGTATCCCACAAACTTACACTGTACTGAACGTGCCTCGAGCTTGTCCGCTTGCTGCTTTTTAACAAAAGTTGGACACCCCATGTCTTAAAGTGTTTAAGATAGGGTTTTTTCCCACTCCACATCTGATATGGTGTGGTAGGCACTGACTTAGTAGGAACTTGGTTCAAAAGATATGCAGCTGTTTCTAGTGCATAACTCCAGAAGGATCGCGGTAACTCAGCCTTACTCATCATGGAACGAACCAGATCCAATAGGGTCCGATTCCGCCTTTCCGATACACCGTTGTGTTGTGGTGTGTATGGAGGAGTAAGCTGAGAGAGAATTCCATTCTCTTTTAAGTAGCCCAGAAATTCGGCACTCAAGTATTCACCACCTCGATCAGATCTCAGTGTCTTGATACTTTTGCCTGTTTGTTTTTCAACTTCATTCTTGTATTCCCGAAATTTCTCAAAGGCCTCGGATTTATGCTTCATCAGGAAGTCATGTCCTTACCTAGAGAAATCATCTGTGAAAGTAATGAAGTATGAATAACCACTTCGCGCGTGTGTAGACATTGGACCACACACGTCACTGTGTATGAGTCCTAAGAGCTCGCTTGCTCCTTCTCCGTGTCCAGTGAACGGAGTCTTTGTCATCTTTCCCATGAGACAAGATTCACAAGTTGCATAAGACTGGTACTTGAACGGATCCAAGTATCCTTCTTTATGTAACTTTGTGAACCTTGTCTCATTAATGTGACCCAGTCTACAATGCCATAAGAAAGCCTGATTTAAATCCGGTGACTTTCTTTTAAGTGTGTTCTGGACACTGAAAATCTGAGCTTGATTCAATATGTATATCCCGTTTTTTAATGCACCTGACCCAATCAAAACTTGATTTAGGTGGATGTTGACCACATCGCTTACAAAAGTAAAATCATATCCTTCCTTAGAAAGTAAGGATACAGATATGATATTACAAGTCGCACCTGGTACATAAAAACAGTCACGCAGAATCTATATCTGCCCAGTTGTCAGTCCAAGATGATACTCCCCTATGGATTCAGCGTGCATGCTCATTTCGTTAGCAACCCTGAGAGTCATATCACCTATCTTGATAACCCTACGGTTTCTCAGAGCCTGTAACGAATTACAGATATGAGATCCTGATCCGGTATCCAATACCCAGGAAGTAGGGTTAATTGACATACAGTTCTCTATTACAAACACACCCGAAGCCGAAGCCACAACTTGCTTCGAATTCTGGCTACTGGCTTTGCTAGCCCTGCAATCCTTCTGCCAATGTTCATTCCCGTAACAATAGGAACGTCCCTCTTTTACTACATCCAGTCCCGAAACTTCTTCCCTTTCCTTTCCTTTTACTTCCCTGGTTTCTTTCAGGATAGAAGGTAGAGACAGTAGAACCAAGTCAGCATCTGACCCGTTCTTCAACGTGGTTTTCAGGTCTGTAAGCTCAAAATAGCTGGTCTCTGTAAGGACGTTACCCCCTACAGATGACCCGATAGCCAACCTCACTGGAAGCAATTCGTTCGAGGTCTCATATCTTGCGATACGAGATTGCTCTCCATATAAATCTTTGTTATGGAGGAAGATAGAAACTAAGTCCATCTTCTCGTGATGCCTCTGGTATACACCATCAACTGAGGCTAACACAAGGAACTTGGCTTTCGCACAGTCTTTTTCCGATGTCTTACGGATATCAATATCCGTGACAGGGGAAACTGGTCCTGAGACAGCAGGGGTTGGATTAGTTAAGAAGTGTCCCAGCTTGTCATGGGCAATGGACATCTAGACAGATCATTGCCAGTCATAACAGTCAGATTCAGTCATTTTATTATCTAGATGTAACCTATGTGTGGTCACTTGGTCGCTGCAATTAAGAGAGAGAGAAGAAAACACTCAGCATGATGCTTTTGCAAGTTTAGATTAGTTTTTAATTTATCTAAACAGGATGGCTCCCACTGTCTCTCGAATCCCTCCTCAAACTATAAAGGAAGAATTAGTCAGGATCAATCTCACCATACAATACTTGCTTAACCGTTCAGCCAGGCCAGTGTCGGTACTTCGAGGGAGGTTTTCCAACGCTTTCGCGAAGTTCCTTAATTAAGTAACCTATTTTCCCTGTGGGCGTAGCCCGGCTAACACCTTTCTAGACACCTACTTGGTTTATAGCATTGATTGTTAAGTGAGAAAGTTCCCGAGGAGTAGCATATACTCACAGTAGGATCGGGATCCAAATATCATCGTGTGATAAAACTGAAGGAATCCTACCAGAATCATCACACTCCAAATGGTATGCAGCACTAGCAAGTTTTGATTTCTTTAGAAACTCCCGATGTGGATTTTTTCCCCATGCTCTTATGACCTTAACTAAGGCCAACAAATCATAAGTCACATGTCAAGTTCTACCCGTCGTTGTCCAGGTTGATTTGAACCCACCCGTATATACCCTTGACTATGGCCAACAAAGTAATACGACTGCCCCAAACCAACGCATCTATCTATGCAACATATGAATACCCACCAGCTACCAAACACTATGCCTTGAGTAGGGCCAACAAATACAGCTTGAATACTGTTGGATATTCATATTAAACGACGGAGGGCTACGGATGGTTTTGGCGAAACCGTGAACATAGTGAACTTGATATAATCGATGGAACGAGATAGCTTTTAAAAGGAGTAGTTCATGCTCCGCATTTAAAAATTGGTTTTTGAAAAGAACCGAGTGGTTTTGAAAGTGTTCCAACGACTTTACTTTGGTTTATTTTCTTGCATTAATTTAATGCGTCCCATCATTTAATCCTACCATTGCAGAAAACAACAAAAATACGACGTACACTTATGCCATCCGCATTCGCCACGGGGCCCCGTCATCTAACGACAGAGCGGGGGCTGGACTAGCGCAGATGCAAAACAAAAGCAACGCCTAAATAGATATCATATATAGATATATACACTCGTCAGATGCAATGATAGCCAATCCAGATCACAGATGAACACTTTAGATATACTAGGAATTCGCGTTTCGTTCGAGCCTCCAAAGAAAGACGGATTACACGGTCGCGATGAATAGCCAAACCCCACCCTAAACCCCTACGGGTGCGGCAAACTACCCGCCAAGTACCCGAAGCGAAGCAACCTCCCTCAACAACGTGAGTAGGCCACTCGGCACTTCGAGATACCCGGTAGTTTGTGCATCCCACCTTGGGTCTATCCTAGGAGCGAAAACAGTAAAAGAAATTATGCAATGGTGGCTACAACCTCATCCCGGATGTGCGGCCATAAAATAATATTACATCAATTACAAATATTACATTGAATGAAAGAAAAAGAAACTCTCATCTCACATCCACCGGGCTATTCATCCGCGACAATCCAACGAGTTCATATACACAAACCATCAACATTACAGATCATAGATATGTATAACCCCCACTAATCGACGTATAGCGATTAGCAGAAGTTCAATACATATATCACATCACAGATAAAATCCATTAGCCAAAGTCTACGGAATTTCGATCAAAATACGGATTTGTAACCACCCCAAACTCAATTTTGTTCTCGGGAAATTCTGGGCAGAAACAACATATACTAAAAATCCCAAAACATCCAACTAAGAACACTGCACCAAAAACGGTCCACAGCCGAGTCAACTCGGCCGCGGATCCGCGGAAAGAAGCGCATTCTTGCCACGATTCCGCGGCGCTTTGACCGACTCACTGGATCGTTTTTGGTGAGTGTTTTTAGAAAACCCTGAGCCGATTTTTCATGTATGTCAAATTATTTTTAGAGTAGTATAAAAAATCTGCAGAAACATGGTTTTTCCGGACGTGTTTTGCGAATTTTTTTCGATCGAAGTTCTAAATACTTTGCTAATAAGCTAGTTTGTGTTTAGCTAGGTTCTGATACCACTGTAAGTCCACATTGCTCACCCAAGTTCTTACGGGGAGGCGGAAACGGTGAAAAACGATTTTTGGCACAAAAGGCAACATGGACTAAAAGAAGGATCTTTGCTAAACTACTAACTAGCAAACTATTTGAGGTTCTATCTACTATGTCATAAACATTATACCTCACGATACCGGTCCCTCGGGGCTTCATTCCGCTGTCCTGCTCGTCCATCCACGCTCCGAGGGTCGATCCGGATCTTTGTCACCTCCGCGGCCTTCTTGAGTCGAAGACGATCCACCCGAGAGTTGTGCTCCGAGCTCCACCTCGAGTCGAGGCAACTAGGGCAACAAGATCGCTAGTCTTGATGTCCTAGTTTGTGTAGAAGAGGTAGGTGGAAGTGTTTATCTATTTGGACCCTTTTTCTCTCAACGCTTGAGATCAAAATGAATTTTCAAGAGGAGGAAGATGAAGGAGAACAATGGAGCTTTCTCATTTCTCTTTTAAGAGAGAGAATGAGAATCAAGAATGAACTAAGAAAATGAACCATGGTTCAATAATACATAAACATCATCATGACTAATCTTTTCATGATATAGTTGATGGCAACAATTGACCTGACCATTTTCATATCAATTAAAGAAAAAGAAAAGCAAAGAAAACTCTAGACCTCTCATGAAGGTCCAAGTCAACTTTTGTCAAACGGTCAACAAAGTCATGTATGGTCAAATGGTAAAAGCAATTAGCCATCACATAATTATCACTAAAAAGATTAGTAAATAATGTCCCTGGCTCATAATGGTTTTGACCAAACCAACTGCCAAAACCCTAATGAGCCTGCCACATAATGGTTTTGGACGAATCAACTGTCAAAACCCTAATGAGGCACCTCTTACTTCTTCGCTCCTCAAAACTGTGCATACACACCCGCATCCGCATTCCGTATAATGCGAATGCACAGAAGACAAAACAAATCCATCCGTGCAATACTAGGACCCGGCTTAAACCAAAGCCCACTAGTATTGCCTGCCCGAACAGCATACGCACAAAAGTGCACGTAAGTGATCGTAGCCCAACCGTAAAACCATACGGCCTCTATACTTTTCGCTCAGTGCAGGAAAACTCTCTTTGTGGGACTCTAAAGACTCGACACTACGCTGGCAGTGGGTTTAACCACAGACCGCAAGCGGCACTAGCTGTACGTAACGGTCCCTAGGTAGATGTTGATAAGAAGGCCGGTGAGGTAAACCCATCCAAACTCCTACTGAGCCTGTATGTGACAATCTGCGTACAGTCCAGTCTGTTCGTCTGAGAATATCGCATGGCGGGCCTAGGGGGTGGTAAACGCCAGTCCCCTAATAGCGGTACAAGTCGTGTCGGAGTGTAGCCCAGAACACCCTGAGATAATACTGGAAACCTACCAGTGTATCTCGCTTGCCCTGGCCAGGGACTACTTGTGTAATGGCTCTCCTAGACACAGCGCGATATCAACCCCCAATACCGGGAGAGACGAATCATGTCTAACCGTCATTGCCTCCAAGTGCTTCGGGACTGCACCCAACTACTACCTGTTTGCACGACTCCTTTGAGCCGTGGTAGGGTAGTAATCAAAGTACAGTGGGAACACACTCGAGGCGAAGTGACAGTGACAAGTCAGCGGACTAAGCTGTAATCATGTCACCTGGGAACTGATAACTGACGATAGGTGTAATACCAACCAACAGTTCCCGACGAGTCCTGTCTAGTATACTCGTAACCTAACGAGCACCCGAATACTATCTCAAGTACGGCGTACTGACGGCTGTGGGACAGACCGTCTCCCATGCTAGGATGAGAAGCGTATACGCTAGTCTACTCCGGAGTATCGATGCCCCGTCTCGATATTCCTACGACTAGGGACTTGTATAAGGATGTGCTTGTAGATTACCCAGCCCCCACTAGTGTAACTGCCATCACAACGCTGGTAATCAAGCAAAGATCCTAAGGGCTCCACTAATGTGTATAGGCGATATGCTAAAAGAAACACATGTACACATATTAAAGTAGAAACAATCCAAGTAGCATACTACCATTTTGAGGAAGATTGTCTATACAACTGTGAATATCCCAAGCTTCCATCAAGTATTATACAAACTAGTATGATACAGTAATGGCCTCTAGGGCATATATACTAACAGCCACAACCAAAAAAACAAAGGGGGTGCTGAGCAATCAAACTAAGAATCATGCTAGAAAACTAGGGTAACAAAAACTTCTAATCTAACATTACGAAGAGAAGTGAACTAGAATACAACCTTTGTAGATCCGGTCCTTCACTTCTAAAGCTCCGTGTTGATATCTCTTCACTGCGATCATCGAGCTCCCGGACTCTAGTGATGGTTTCCTCGGAGAAATGAACAGATTTGCTCATAGTCTTCGAGGCTGAAGATGATCTACGTCGAGGAGACTCAAACCCAAGCTAACCCTTCACTTGGTCATAAACTTTGTGAAGAGAACACCCTAAACTAAATGGCAAGTAGTAGAGGATGATGAAATAGGAAGTGGGTTCACTTTAGATTTTGATTTCTCACTTTGTTTCTTCACTTAGAAAAAACCTATAAAGCTTTTTTTTTAGATGAAGAAGACGAAGAAGAAGAAAAAGAATGAGAATGAAAACTCAAGTGAAGTTATTTGCAACCATGGGTAAGTTAGCATCATATACTAACCTTTGTAGAGATTTAACCATGATTTTAGATAATGATTTGGTTAATAAATATCTTAGGTGAGACAAATTAGTGGACTAAGTCAATGGAATCCACAAGCTTCTACAGACTTGCAACCATGACCAATTTCCACTATATTTGAATTACCAAAATAAATAAAATCCAAATACATTATCATGGTCATGGTGTAAGTCTCATACATACAAGTTACATGTGGCATCTTGCATGACACAATTCATGTACATCAATATATATCATATATATACACATTGTGCACATCAAGTTAGAAAATAATCTTATGTGAACCAATACTAGTTAATATAAAATAATATATCATATATATAATTATAATAATATATCATATATATAATTATACATTAAATCATTAAATCAACACTTGATTTAATGATACGGTCATATCACTTATAACTGACTAATATCATGTGTATCAATATATCGAATCAACACTTGATTCGATAACCCGGCTATATCGAACCGACCGATGATACAAATCGCGAAAATAGAATACGGTATCACATACTTGTATTATTCTCGGTCCCGCACATATCTCATATGTACTCCTATTTAGTTTCACTTGAGCCAGGAAACCTCTGTGTAGGACTCTAAAGACTCGTCAATACGCCGGCAGTAGATGGTGATCATATCAGTCACCCATAAGCCGCAAGCGGTCTGCCAAACGTAACGGCTACCCGGGTATTGAGCGATCAGAAGATCAACGAGCAAAACTGCTCACACTCCTGCGAATCCAATCAGTAACACTTACCGCACAGTCCGGTCTCTTCGTCTAATATGTCGCATGTCTCGCCTAAGGGGGTAAACGTCAGACCCCAGTAGCTTGATAAGTCATGCCTATGTATGGTCCATAACGAGCGTGAAACTACTGATAACACTTACCAGTAAATCACAGCAACCCTGGCCAGGGATTTCCAGTTATGGCCACTCGAGCATAACGCAACATCAACCCCCAATACCGGGAGAGACGAATCCCCTCCTATCGCTCATTGCCTCCATTTGACTCAAGATTGTACCCAAAAACCACCTGTTTTCATGAATCAGTAGATCCGTGGTAGGGTGGAAATCAAAGCGCAGTAGGAGACACACAAGACTCTATGACGATCTCGGGTCGACAGACTAAACTGTACCAGTGTCACCAGAGAACTGCCATCTGACGTGAGGTATAATACCATCTGGGAGTTCTTAGCGAGTCCGTTCAGTGTACCCAGTCTCCACTGAGCACCCGTATACCATCTCTGATGTCTAACACCATTGGATATGGGATCATCCATGGCCCATCACATAGGTCGAGAAGATATACGCTAGTCTACTCTGGAATATCGATGCCCCGTCTCGATATTCCCACAACTAGGAATATTGAAGGATGTACTCATGGACTACCCAGGCCCCACTAGTATGATCTGCATCATAATCCTGAAAGTCGAGTACACATCCTAAGGGCTTTATCAACATGTAACAGAGAGCCAATAAATGTACATTTTAAGATAAAGAGCAACCAGATAGCGTACTATCATGTCGAACAAGAAAGTCCTCCCTTTATATATCCCAGCATCCACTATTATATACATCTCATGTACAATAATGGCCTCCAGGGCATACATATAACTAACAGCTCAACCTTAGCTCGCTGACAAGTCAAGCACCTCAAAACGAAATCCGAAACTTCACTCTTCATCCCTGCCCACCCGTAACATCTTGGCGGAACTTGGGTGAACACTGAAAGCTGACTGATGTGCTTGCTCTACGACCTCGCGTCTTTACCCATCGGTATCTGGTACATAAAACGAGCCTCAAAACATAGCACACCCTGGTCATTGATCAAGAACTCCGAATCTTAACCCTACCGAACATGCTCAAGAATTTCAGACAAATGGGCATCGGCAGGCTGTGCCTTACGAAAACGATTAAGTAGAAGTGGACGGACGCGGACATGAGCAAGCTGTCCCCCAGTAGAGGCAAACTTAAGCTGTGCTCATCTGTCGCACAAGAACTGTAAATCTGCAGAAGACTGTCTCTGAACTGCCCTCAACTAGAACAAGCTACCCCCAGGCCTACGACTCAAAACATCAGCTACCACAATCGCCTTGCCACGGGTAATAAAGGATCTCACTATCACAATACTTCACAAGCTCCCTCCAACGGCGCTGTCTCAACTCCCGCTGAAGGAAGATGTACTTAAGCTCCGGTGGTCCGTGAAAATCTGACACGACTCTCCGTACAAGTAGTGTCTCCAAATCTCTAACGCAATACTACCGCAGCCATCTCCAGATCATGAGTAGGATAAATCTTCTCGTACTTCCTCCAACTGTTAGGAAGCATAAGCGATAACTCTACAATGCCACATCAGTACACAATCGATCCCCACTCGCAAAACATCACAATGAATGACAAAGTCGCCCGATCCAGAAAGCAAAGATAGAACTAGTGTAGTCGTCAACCGAGTCTTCAATTGTTGAAAACTCAGCTCGCATACCTCATTCTAAAGAAAAGGAACACTATTCCTGGTTAGTCCGGTCAACGGTACAGCGATACTCAAGAAATCCTGCACGAAACGGCGGTAAAAACCGGCTAAGCCGAAAAGCTGCGGACCTCTGTCACTTATACAGGTCTGGGCCAAACCTGTATGGCCACGATCTTCCTCGAGTCCATACGAATACCGTCTCTCGTAACCACATGACCTAGGAAGACAACACTATCACGCCAGAAGGAACACTTCGAGAATTTAGCAAACAGCCGGTGCTCACTCCAGGTCTGCAAAGCCATCCTCAAGTGCTGCTCATGTTCCACTCGACTCTTGGAATAGACCAAAATGTCATCAATAACACAATAATAAATTGGTCGAGGAACGGCTTGAAAAAAATCTGGTTCATCACATTCCTGAATGCTGCTGGGGCATTAGTGAGTCCAAACGACACCACCAAAAACTCATAATGCCCGTAGCGCGCAATAAAAGCAGTCTTCGGAATGTCATCACTCTGAACCCGCAACTGATGATGACCTGATCCCAAATCAAACTTAGAAAAATGTCCTGCACCCTGGAGCTAATTAAAGAAATCGTTAATGCTAGTTAAAGGATACCAAATCTGCACCGTAACTCGGTTCAATTGACGAAAAATCAATGCACAACCTCAACTGTCGTCCTTCTTCTTGACGAACAGAATAGGAGCTCCACAAAGCGAAGCACTTGGACGCACACGTCCCCCTATCTAGCAACTCTGCAGCTGATCCTTAAGCTCCCTAAGCTACGCCGGCTCATCTGGAACAACGTTGGAAAACACTCGCACGATAGGAACCCGGTCCAACGAATCCACTGTAGCTCAAGTATGAAAAATGAAAGCCAAGAATCCTCGTCATCTTCTCCTTAAAAGCCGACTAGCGTAAAAGGCAGAAATCAAGCTATGAGGAGCGGCACCACAGTCCCCCTGCACAACAAGAACTGACTCGCCAGAAAAACAAAACCTGACCGTTTTCTCACGGCAGTCCAGAGACGCATAGCACGTTGCTAACTAGTCCGTGCCCAGGAGAACGTCAAAGTCCAACATCTCTAGAAGGATCAAATCGACGGACGAATCTCTATCTCCTATCTGATTGGCACACGACCGAAACACGTGTTGCGCAACAAAAGAATCGCAAACAGATGTAAACAAAACAAACGGCTGATATAGCAAACACGACTCTCGGCCCAACCATGGAACGAAGTGTGTAGAACAACGAGTGCATAGATCCCAAATTAAACAAACATGCGCATCAAAGATCATACGAAAAGAATACCTAAAAACTATGCATTGGACGCCCGCGTGTCCCGATGAGTCGAAGCAAAAGATCGTGCATGTCCTCTACCTGCAACTGGCAGTCCTCTTCCTCTGCCATCCTGTACTCTCTGAACAAACCCTCCGCGATCATGACCTCTCTGAACACAAGTCTGACGCGGATAAAAACGGGCGCAAAAGGCGACTCTCCCTGAGGTGAAGGTGGTAGGGTAACATAGGTACGGCTGCCCTCCTCTGGCGTACCAAGGTACAATTTCTAACGAGGTGATTGAGACTCCCGCACCGGATCCATCCATACGATGGCTGCTAACCCTCCTGGGGATAAGAGCTAAACAATTGACCTCGTCTCATGCCTCTGCTACTCTAACGACCTGAACGAAATCTGTCACGGCGACTAAACATCTGTCTCTGGGCTGATACACCTGTACGACCCATCCTCGGTTCAGGAACTTCCAAAGTCTCGGGAAGACGCTCCTCATCTAGTAGGGCTGCGTCCACTGCTGCTGTATATGTGACACAATACTGTGTGTAGATAGCAAGGAATAACTGGGTAACAGGGGTGGCAACCTCCTATCGCTGCACTCGACTGGCCTCAACCAACGATCCCATCATCTGGCGCAAACCCTGCATCTCTGCCTTAGGCCTAATGATACGATCTATGGAAGGCGGAGTAATCAGCTCCTGTACAGCGAGCGTACCGTCCGGGTCAGTCCTCGTCTCAAACGAGTCAACTCTGTCCTCGGCTCTCGCTGCCTCTCTCTGAGCCCTCAAAGTCCTCGACAGCATAATGGCTAGAAATGGAAATAGGATTCGATAAGAACACGAAAATCGAATCACAAGGATATTTATATAATCATGGAAGGAATTTCAAGCAATAAGTACTTAGGTCACTTAGGTGGAGTACCGTGTCGTAAGTATGCCGCGGATATACACACATTACGTCACTCTGCTTAAGCTACCTACTCCATCATTCCAAGATCATCCTACACTCCGAAAGGTAAAATCTAGCGCTCTGATACCAACTTTGTCACGACCCGAAATTTGGCACGTGACGGCCCTAAAACCACGTAACGTCTACAGGCGTAACACAATTTAAGTAAGCCGAAAACCCAGCAATCTAAACCATCAAAAGTAGTAACTGATAAGAACATTGTTAAAAACTTTTGGAATCTCAATCAAAAATTCTTTAAAGTCCAAATTTTACTTTCTTTAAAATTTGGCAGCACCTCCTTTGTAAAAACTAGCCCCAAAAAGGGTACAACATAAAATATAAGTAAAACTTCCCCAAACGGGAGCAAACCACGCCCAAAGGCGGGAACGACCACCACAAGCAGATATACGACGCCGTAGTGAATAAAATGGACAATATAGGTTGAAAACAGCATAAAGAATAAAACTGCATAAAAGGCCGGCTCACACGAGCACGACACCCAAGTCACAAAATAATATACAATATCGTCCTCACATCTCATCTCTAAATCAATACATGAAATAGTAGATGTAGAGTACTAGATACAACAAGATATACAATGAGCAACATCGGATAACTGCAAAACCCACCTATAGCAAAACTGCACATAGTCAGCCGTAGCGGTATCCGCTGCAAAAGATGATACGATAAGAAGAAGCCCTGCCGCGACTGCTGTGAGGGACAACCTGCAAAACACTGCGACACAACGGGGGCGAGTTGCCAACTCATGAATAGTAAATAACATATGCTGGTAATCGTAGCTATGCACGTACTGCGATAATCTATCACATGCAAGCTGATAGTATAACATAGCAATATGTGTATGCAATAGTCATGAAAGGTACTCTATCAGGTACTACTAATACATGAAGCAATGCATACCAAATAAATGCTGAGTATAAGATAAAACATGTCATCCTTACAGAATCCTCATCGTGGAAGCAGCAGTGTCCATCAAGACAATCCAAATCCCAAATTCCTCTGACGCCTTCACTAGGACCGGCCCTCATATCCTGTAAGTCTCATGGAACCTGAGTGTCTAACATCGACACCTAAAAACATCATGAAAACTAGTGTCCAGCAATGACACGTAAATACACATCTCTCAGGCATCGTCACCAGGACTGGCCCTGATGTCATGTCCGTACATCTCATGGAACCTAAGTGTCCAACACTCGCAATCCACCTAGCATGTCCGTATATAACTCCGGTCGGTATCCCCAAGATAACCGCCGAAACCAAAATAATATCACCGGTAAGGTAGTACTCCCCTGCCTCGGACTCCACGCCTTCATCTGCGATCTTCTTGCCCCGGGGTACCTCCGGGCCCCACCATGTACCCGCATACGGCCTCGTCCACTCCTCGCATCAGGTTTATAACACAAATCTCAGAACCGAGAAATCTCATGGTGGACGCATCAATATATCATATCAAGAGAAACCGGGTTTTTCAAACAATGCATAATTTCATGAAATACCACGGTCCTCAAATCCAGAAAACATCATATGAAATCCAAATCTCAATGCGTAAATCCATTTAATATAATATATACAACATAAAACAGTAATATGAGCATATAAAGGAAAAACCGCTATTTAACTACAACAAGTTATTAAATATATCATGCGGTTTCTAATTTCTCCGAAATCTAATGCAACATCATATAAGGGTGAACATGGAGTTATAGCAAGATACGGGTATATACCTATCAATAATGATCTAATACCATATGGGTATTTGTGTAGCTCTAGCAAGGTATATGGGTGTACATGTAAGTAAACATGTATGCTATATTTCTTATACACAATGGAAATAAAGATCATGTCTCAATGTCCCTAACCAATACAATATCACATATGTATTTGGGTTGTGCGTGTCATGGCAATTATCGACGGAGTGTGTGTAGCAAACAATTTGTGTTCGTGTAACATGAACCGTCAATAATAGTGTTGTTTATCATTAATACTATGTCCGTATGCAATCGGAAAATGAGGTATGCAACAATGGTATACTTGCACAATCAATGTCCATATACTTATAATTAATAATCATGTCATTGAATCTAGCCCAGACGCATAACGCCATGCGGGTGATTCCTCTGTAGATGTTAAATCTGCTCACCGATGATCTTGGGCTATGTAAAGCCAACCACTTACTTTCCCTTCTTCACAGCGTCCGAAATCCCCGCCTGCGACCCTAAAATCATATATCAACATAACAAGTTCACATTAGTAATCGACCAATAACATGTACAAACTACGTTTGACCGATGCACCAACTCCAAACAAACTCTCAAGTGTTCTTCTAGTGGCTAACATGCGTAGCGACACTATGAAACCAACCCAAGAGCAACAGCTATATAAGGTACACGAACCGTGTCGGATAACGTAACGCGAGTAGTCGTAACACTAGAAACAAGCAAAGTGATCCCAGATTTTGTATACTGTCAAAACACAAAAATCAAACCGTACCAAACACTTCTAAACAACTGCAGACAGCTACCCTACAAAAACCAAGCACAAACTCCACCCAATGGCCGAGCTCGCTGGATTTCCTCATGGTGTCGCCGGCCAAAACCGAGCCTATGGGGTTCGTGCTTCAGGTGAATGCTTAGGGTCTCTAGTACAACAAAACTACACTGCTAGATTTTCCAGTATACTCTCGGGGTCACAGCAAATTACAGATATCCTATAATGACACTAAAAATAAGATATGTGCACGAAGCAATATTTTAAGTGTTCTGAACTGAACTAATAAGCTACACAACATTATAACATCCTATTTAATAGTTAGAGATCATTACCTAACCACACATGCTCAAAGATCCTAGCTTTCGAAGCTCCAAGGGATCCTAGAGGCTAAAACAAGACTTGGGAAGTGATTTGGTAATGTTATGTGAAGGTTTTGCAAGATTTAGTGAAGGATTAGTGAAGGTTTCAGTTGAAGGATAGAGGATATGAAGAAATAATGAGAATGAGAGAAGAATGAGAGTGAATAAGAGTGTGAGGTGATATAGAGATGAGAGGGTGAGTGTAGGTTAAGTGCACCCTTACACTTACTCTTTCCCTCTCCATCATTAATGCAAGCAATGACTCCTCCATGGGTCACCTTGCCACCTCCTCTCCAATCCAAAACAAGAAAATATCTTCTCACAACAAATATCTAAGTGCTAAGTGCTAGGTTAAATTTAGGCATGGATTGGTTTAAAGTATTATGTCCACTAAGCAAGGTTAACACTAAACAATCCCCTCCATGTTAACATGCATAAGTGTGTGTGACCCAAAACAAATAATAATAAAATATTGATTAATCTAACTAAAATACGAGAAAGCTATTTTGGTAAACCTTTTTACCAGAAACCCGCAATACCGCATAAATAACACTAATCGCATTCTAAGGTGTTACATAGACACTCAAGTTCCATGATTTTGATGTGTCACGAGGGACACACGTTGATTTATATCCTCATACTTTCAGGCACTTTCTTTTATGATATTTACATGCATGACGTTGTTGTGTCACCGATTGACACGTGGATGAGATCCATATGCATACCGACATTGATTATATCATTGGATGATATCCACAGGCATATAGGCATTGAGTATATTATTGGCACATATACAGATACGGTCACCCTAGATATCATAGTATTTACCTTTATGATATAGCTGACCTAGAAAATCGTTATTTTATTCGATTTCTACCTGATGATGTTTTTTACTCACGAGTTGAACTCACCCCCGTTGTGCCACGGTTCTTGTAGGTTGACCGCATGGATCAGTAGCGGCATCGCTAGCACACAGCTGCATCCTGGTGTTTTACTTTGGTAGGTGGTACCTGTTGGATTGTAACCCTCTTGTATTTATTATTTCTGTCGTATCTATTTAACTCCATCAAATCAGAAACTAGTATTTGTATAAGTAATAAGACTTAGCAAGACTTGTATTTGCGAGACTTGAGCGATGGGTATTAGTTCGCTTGGTGGGTTGATGTCTTGCTTTACTTTATCATTCCTTGTGTTGATCTTCGCCGTTGGGCGTCGTATACTTATATTTTTTCTTGCGTGGTTGTGAATCCGACGATTAGCGAAGAGCTAGCTCCCCCTTAGGGATGCGTTTATATTATCTCATCTATTTGTAGTTTTGAATCAAAATATACAAAGGAGGTGCTGTCCAAATTTTTAAAAGACGAAACATGTTTTCAAATAGTAAAATTTACTCTCATTTTCATATTCCATTACTTATGTATTTAAGAAAACTAATGATTTTCACCATACTTTTATTTCAAAACTTCACCTCTTTTTATTTTCTTAAAAAGGTTTAGATTTCTGGGTTTCGTCTTACTTGAGTTACGTTACGCCTTTAGACGTAGCGTGATTTAAATGCAGGTCGCGAGCTAATATTTTCGGGTCGTGACAGTATAATACCATTTAGGAGTTCTCGGCGAGTCCTGTTCGGTGTACCCATTCTCCAATGAGCATCTATGTACAATCTTTGATGTCAAACACCAATGGATGTGGGATCATCCATCGCCCCATACAGGGTCAAGAAACATACACACTAGTCTACTCTGGAATATCGATGCCCTGTCTGGATACTCCCACAACTAGGAACAATTAAAGGATGATCTTGTGGACTACCCTGGCCCCACTAGTATAATCTGCATCATAGTCCTGGTAGTTAAGTACACATCCTAAGGGCTTTATCAACATGTGAGAGAGAAGACAACATCACAATACTAGTCTACATGTTAAGATAAAGAGCAACCAAATAGCATACTATCATGTCGAGCAAGAAAGTCCTCTCTATATATGTCCAAGCATCTACAATAATATAACAGTCATGTACAATAATGGCCTCTAGGGTATACATACAACTAACAATCTCCCACTTGCACTATGGCCAGTTGTTGTAGTATCTCATACCCAACATCCCGAACAGTCACTCAAAATGTATCTGGGGAATGGCCTTCATGGGTCCACCGTGTTGTTCTTTATGTCAACTCTCCTGACCTCAATCTCCCGGCGATCAACTATCTCCCGGATCAGGTGATACCGCCTGTGAATATGCCTGGATCGCTGATGGGACCTGGGTTTCTTGGCTAAACCCACCGCTCCATTGTTATCGCAATACAAAGATATTGGATACTCGATGGATGGAACCACACCAAGTTCAGTTATGAACTTCTTCATCGAGATAGCCTCTTTGGAGGCATCTTTGGCAGTGATGTAACATTTCAGAAAAATAAAATATTATTCTTAGGAATTTATATAATTAAATAATAAGTATCATGAATATTTTAATGGTACGGTATAATTAAATACCGATAAATTGGGAAATATTTGGAAAATTATAGGAATTACTGAAATGAGGGTGTTTTATATGATTTAAGCAAATTATAAATTCTTTATGATTAATTATATTCCATTTTAATGCTAATCGCGATTAAATATCACTAATCGTGCAATAAGCTTGATTTGTGCACATGACATGCACCATGTCATATTACACATTTGTTACATTTTCTACCATGGCTTTTTATTTATTTTTCATGCATGGTTTGGTTTTAAAATGAAAGGAAAACAAAAGAAAATGAAATGAAAATAAAAGAAAAAGGAAAACATTAAAATAAAGGGTATGGGCAAGAGAGAGAGAGAGAGAGGTGAGGGGTCAATTGACCATGGCTCATTGTTATCTCTTCATTATTTCCTTCATCTTTTTCCTCTCCTCTTCATCCATGGCAGCCCTCTTCTTCCCCCTCTTCAAACACCTCACAACAAACCCCAAAACACATCAAAACATCATCTCCCTTTCATTAAAAATGTGCACAAGCTCACTTCAAGCATTTTGGACCAAGAAAGTTTGGATTTTGGAGACTTGGGGCAACTCAAGAAAATTCTTGAGTTGCTAAATGAGATAATTCTTTCACCCTTAGCGTCGTAATCAAGTTCCTTTAGCATCTAATTTAGTTTAGAATCGATTTAGCAAAGTTTAGTGAACTTAGAAAATTCCAAGTTAGGGTTTTGAGGAATTCTTGAATTGAGATACTGTAATTGAGGTTAGTAGAGGCCATACAACCCCTGTAGTGATTGTATTTTGGATTAAAACCAGAGATTTAACCCCTCCCTTAAACCAAACATAGAAACTCCGACATCGGATGTTTTTTAGAATAGTGATGATATTTAGAGATCTACTACGACCCAAGGCACCTGAAAAATATTTAGCAAACACAGTGAGTCAAGCAGGCCACCTACAAGGTACCCAGGAGACCGGAGACCCAAATACCTTTACGTGGCCGCAGATTTAATCTGTATGGCCGCAATTTGCGGCCAGGGTAGGGGCAATTCGGTTCGTGTTTGGTTCTTGGCTCCATTTGTAGTAAACTAGACCCTCCACATACGCAAAATTGGCTAATTTCACCTGGGGTAAAATCTGGAGGTGTTTTCTTGAGTTGCTACTTTGTTTTGCGACTTCGTTTTAACATTGGTTTTGGTATTTGTGTTTTATCTCGATCACTTGATGTTTGTACGTCGATATCGGGAGTTGTTTGATTATTCTTGCATGCGTAAACTATAGGTTTTAACCTATGTGTGATGCTCTTGCCGATTTGTTTTTTGTGTGCGATTTCGGTTTACGATACAATGTGTGATATGTAGGTACCTTCAGGTGGACATCAGATGATGAAGAAAAGGATGGCGGCATCGAATTCGGCAAACAAGGATCAAGGTGAGTAGATATATATCTACGGGGGAAGATGGGTGGATGGCGTATAACACTCCCGCAGTTTCGTAGTGTAGTATACGAATACGTATACCTATATATATGTAATGCCTTAGATTTTGATTAGTGTTAGTTTAGACGGTAATGCGGGTTTTTGGTAAAAAGTTTACCAATTTGGGTTCCTCACATTTTATAACATTTAATTAATAATTTTATTATTTGTTTTGGCATGCACACACATGTGCATGTTTATGTGAGGGTGTGTTTGTGTAATCTAGATTAGTGACCATGATACTAAACCCTAATCCTAATCCTTGCTTTAACCCTTAACCTAAATCCCTAGATATTTGTTTGAGAAGAGAGATGTTTCTTTTGGATGTGAGTGGAGGTGGCATGGTGAGTTGTGTGGATGCATTAATAGTGAGTTTTTGCAAGGTGCACTCACCTCTTACACTCACCTCTCTCTTTCTCTTTCTCTTTTCCTTCTCCCATTCTCTCACACTTATTCCCTTCTCATTTTTCTTCAGCTCTCTCTTATCTAAACTGAACACTTGAACTTCCATCACAAAAACCTTCACAAAACCTTCACAAATCTCACAAAATCAGATTTTTGGACTTGTTTTTCCTCTTGGATGCCTTGGAGCTTGGAAAGCTAGGATCTTTGAGCTTGTGGGAGTAGGTAATGATCTCTATCTGTTCTTTATATAGTTATTGTGTTGTGTAGTCTTGTAGTTTTAGTTTAGAACGTTTAAAATTAAGTTTCGTGCAAATATCGTATTTTTAGTGTCGATTTATGATATATGTGATCTGCTCTGACGTCGAGAGTGTACTAGAAAACCAAACAATGTAGTTGTGTTGTACCTGAGACAATAGGACATCACCTAGAGCACGAACCCCTGGAGCTCGGACTCGGCCGGTGACGAGATGGCGATTTCTGGCGAGCATGGTTTTTCGCGGGAGTTTGGGTGTGGGGTTTTTTGGGTAGGTGTCTGCAGTGGTTTAAGTGTATTTGGTGTTGTTTGATTTTTGGGTTTCCTCTGTATACAAAATCTGGGATCACATAGCTAGTTTCTTATGTTGCGATTACGCGCTATACGTTATACGACACGGATCGTGCACTTTGTGTGGTTTTGCTCTTTGGTTAGTTTCGTAGTGTCGCTACGCACGTTAGTCACAATACGAACACTTGAGAGTATATTTTGAGTTAGTGCGTCGGCCAAATGTAGCGTGTACGTGTTCTGGGTCTATTGCTAATAAATACTTGTTATATTGTTATTTGCTTTCAGGATCGCAGGATGGGACTTCGGACGCTGTGAAGAAGGAGAAGCAGGTGGTAGGCTTTACTTAGCCAGGGGCGTTGGTGAGTAGATTTAACATCTACAGGGGAATCGCCCGCATAGCGTTTTGCGTCTGGGCTAGATTAAATGATATGACTATTAGTTAGAAGTATAAGAATATTGATGGAGAATGTATACCTTTGTTGCTTATCTCATTTCCTTGTGTATAGACTTAGTATTAATGAGACACAACACCATTATTGACGGTGCATGTTTCACGAGCACTAATTGTATGCTACACACACACCGTCAATAATTGCCATGACACGCACAACATCTATACATATGTGATATTGTATTGTTCAGGGACATTGAGACATTGATCCTTATTTTTCCTTCGTGCATATGACATATTGCATACCTGTATACCTACATGCTTACATATATGCCTTGACATGCTTACATGCTAGTTACCCTTATACCTATATGGTATTGTACTATTAGTGATAGGTATATACACATATGAGACATAGCTATATGTACATCTTGCATACATACTTATGCTTATACCTGGAGGGTATTATATCATTACTAATAGGTAGATACATATACTTTGCTATACTAACATGTTTACACATATATCTGGATATAGCTACATGTTCACCTTTATTGATGTTATATAGACTTGGAGAAACTAGGAACCGCATGATATATATATATATATATATATATATATATATATATATTAACTTCTTGTAGTTAAATAGCGGCTTTTCCTTTATATGCTCACATTACTGTTTTATGTTGCATATATTATATTCATGGATTTTCGCATTGAGATATGGATTTTTCATGATGTTTTCTGGATTTGAGGACCGTGGTTGATCATGAAATTATGCATTATTTGAAAACCCCGGTTTCTCTTGATATGATTTCAGCAGCCACCATTACTTTTATCGGTTCTGATATATATACCACATGCAAGGAGGAGTCGTGGGCCGTGTGAGGGTACATGGTAGGGCCCGGTACGGTTCCCCTCGGCAAGAAGATCGACGGTACCTGCCGATTGAGCCTGGAAGGGGGGCAAGTACCTACCAGTAATAGTACCTATGACACGACGGTTATCGTGGGGATACCGACGGGAGTCATGTACGTATGGATACGTCGAAAGGCGAGGGTCGAAGCTGGGCACTCAAGTTTTCGGGATAGCGTATGATACGTATCTATCAGGGGGCCATTCGTGGTGACAGCACCTGATAGATCAGTACTTATGTGTCGATGCTTGACAATTGGTTTCATGATATTTTTACTTCTAAATATATATAACAGTGGAATGGGACGCTGTTATATATGCATAAATATATTAGTGGAATGGGATGCTAATATATATGTATACATATCAATTTATATACCTCATCATAATGATTCACGCAAATATACTTATTTAGGATATATGAGATTCACCTGATATTGGATACAGGATTTATGAGATTTACTTATTGATGGATACATGATATATAAGATTTACTTGATATTGGACACTCAGGATATATGAGATTTACATGATATGAGAGCCAATTTGGGAGCTGATTTGAGGAAATTGGGATTTGGATTGTCTTGATGGACTTTGGTCCTACCACGAGGTCAGTATTCCGTGGGGATGACATGTTAGTTATATGTATGCCCTAGAAGACATTACTATACATAGGATGTATATTGTAGTGGATGCTTGGACATATATAGGGAGGACTTTCTTGCTCGACATGATAGTATGCTATCTGGTTGCTCTTTACCTTAACGTGTACACCGACTGTCTCTCTGTTACATGTTGGTAAAGCCCTTAGGAAGTTTACTTGACTACCTGGACTATGATGCGTATCATACTAGTGGGGACATGGTAGTCCATAAGTACATCCTTCTAGGTCCCTAGTCGTTGGTGTATCGAGACAGGGCATCGATATACCCGTGTAGACTAGCGTATATCTTCTCGACCCATACAGATGGGAGATGGATGATCCCATATCCATTGGTGTTTGACATCAGAGATGATATGTGGGTGCTCAGTGGAGACTGGGTACACTGGACGGACTCGCCGAGAACTCCCAGATGGTATTATACCTTACGTCAGATGGCAGTTCTCTGGTGACACTGGTACAGGTTAGTCTGTAGACCCGAGATCGTGATAGAGTCTTGTGTGATTCCCACTGTGCTTTGATTTCTACCTTACCACGTCGAAGAGGGTGTGCAAAACGGTGGTTTTTGGGTACAGTCCCGAATCACATGGAGGCAATGAGCGATAGGAGGGGATTCGTCTCTCCCGGTATAGGGAGTTGATGTTATGCTGTGTTCGATTGGCTATAACCGGAAATCCCTGGCCAGGGTTGCTGAGATTTACTGGTAAGTGTTACCAGTAGTTTCTCGAACTATTATAGACATCATATCGACATGACTTATAGAGCTACTGGGGTCTGACGTTTACCACCCCTAGGCGAGATATGCGACATATAAGACGACGAAACCGGACTGTACGGTAAGTGTTACTGGTTGGATTCACAGGAGTGTGAGCGGGCTTGCTCGTTGATTTTCTGATCGCTCAATACCCGGGTGGCCGTTACGTTTAGCATACCGCTTGCGGCTTGTGGGTGTTTAATACGATCATCACCTTCTGCCGGCGTATTGATGAGTCTTTAGAGTACTACACAGAGGTTTCCTGGCTCAAGTGAAACGAAATAGGAGCACATATGAGATATGTGCGGGACCGAGAATAATACCAGTATGTGATACTGTATTCTATTCTCGCGATTTGTATCATTGGACGATTATATGAGATATAGCCGGGTTACCGAATCAAGTGTTGATTCGATACATTGATACACTTGATATTAGTTGGTTATATGCAGTATGACCGGATCATTAAATCAAGTGTTGATTTAATGATTTAATGTATAATTATATATTTGATATATTACTTTACATTAACTAGTATTTGTTCACTTAAGATTGATTTTCTCACTTGATGTGCACATGTAGTATATGTGATATATTTTTGTGCACTTGATCGTATCATGTTTGATGATACATGCAAACTTGGGTGTATATTTGATTTAAACCATGTTTATGTTAATGGTTAGGGTTTTGTTATCTTTATTTATTTTCTATATTCATTTTGGCAAAAATGAAATGGTGGCTAGCTTTGTTTCTTTGTTGAAGCTTCATGAAGCTTTGATAAGTCTTGACCATTTTGTCTTTTGCCTTAACCTAACCATTAAACCGAAACAATAGTTTATTCTCTACACTAGTTAAAACTCACCCATGGTTGCATTATGATAACCATCACTTGGTTTTTCCATTATCAATTAATTCATTCTCTTTTCTTTCTTCTTCTTCTTCTTGATGAAGAAAGAAAAGCCTAGCTAGAAAATTCTAAGTGATGATTCCAAGTGAGAAATCCAAATCCAAAGTGAACCTACTTCCTATTTCTTCATCCTCTACTACTTACCATGTAGTAGAGTGTGTTATCTTCACAAGTTCCATGACCTAGTAAAGGTGGAGCTTGAGTTTGAGTCGCCTCGACGTAGATCATCTTCGGCATCGAAGTCAACGACCTAGCCCGCCCATTTCTCCGATGAAACCGACGCTAGAGTCCGGGATTCCGATGATCGCAGCGGAGGGACGTCAACACGGAGCTAGTGAAGTGGTGGACCGGATCTACAAAGGTTGTAGCCCCTTTCACTTAGTACTAAAGCAGTTTAGTAGCTTGTGGTTTCGCCTAATTTCTAGTTAACGATCTATCTTGGGGTTTCTCGGCACCTAAATTTTGAATTTCGCATGGTTGATGCCTTGTGGAACCTTTTGAGTGTGCCTAGGAACCCTACAGTGGTATCAGAGCCTACCTAGAGCCTTAGGCGATGAGTAGACGAAGTTAGAAACCCGATCGAACCCCGAAACCCTAAAAATAACCCTTCTCTGTACATTTTTCAAAAAGTGGATTTTTCCAAATTAAAAATTCGCAGAAAATAGAGCAGGAAATTCTAAGAATATTGGCAGAAAACGAAACCCTAATTCTATTATATCGCCACGGAACCGCCGCATTAGTCTCTATCTGCGGCGGTTCCGCGGCCGTATGTACTGATTATGGTCTCGAGTTTCTACAGTTATGCCCGTTGCAGTTTCCTCTGTTCTCTGGAAATTTTTAATCTGTACTCAAGAGTTGAGTTTTCTGGGTTGTATTGGGAGTTCGTAGATTCGATCGGATTGTCTAATTTTGTCTATGTGTTTTCCGGATAATTTAGAATTTGTTAAAAACTTCGACTGGATATAAATACCCACTTTTTCCCCTGCCGGGAAATTTACAATTGTTGGATTTTTCCGTGATTTAAGAACGTTCTAAGTAGTGCAAGTAACGCGATGGACCCTCAAGAAGACAACAAACATTAACTCGATTATGTGACCGTCTTGAACTGCCCTTTGAACCTTAGGGTTTGTGGCAGTACGGCGTGCCACATGTGACGCGTTGGCTTGACCCTTCTACGGATGGACCGTTGCTACTGTGGCATGAAGTGGATGTTTTTAAACTTATTTCATGTGTTGAGCTGTTTCGGGAAAACTTGGGTGTTCGATTGTTCGATCGAAAAGTTTAACATTTTCTATTTATCTGGAATGCCATACAATATTTGGAATTCACAAGTAGTTATGAGATAACTAATATGAATATTATAAACATAGCAGTTTAGTCTCACTTGATCGGTTGCCATGGAATTTTGATCCGATCAAAAGTTCGTCGCAATCGCGTAGCGTACACGGATACTCGCCGGTAAACTTAATAGATAGCTACGCCCCATAGCCCCGACCAAGTGACTGTAGGAGAACTCCGTCGCCAAAAGCATCCGTTAGGTTGCTCGCGGCAGCGGTGTTCCGCCTTAGTGCACTTCGTCGATGGTATCGGGGGTGCGGCCGTCTACTAAAGTTTGCGACGAGTATTCGGTCAGAATGCCGGAAATCTTGTTGAATTGCCCGACTAGATATTGAAAAGAGTTTTCGATAAATGAGACTAAAATGCAGGGTTTATAATTGTTAGGCATGTGATGTCTAAGGAATTCATTTAATTAGGCATGCGGCGTCTAAAGTGTTTGCGGATTCCAACTGTTGTAGTTTTACACTTTCTTTTCTGCGACCGTAAGTGTAATATGTGATATCGTCGGTTTCGTTGCTATATGTCAATGACAATTGGGATGGGCATATTTACTTACGTTGATGACATCTGATGTTATGTGTTGCTGGATATGTTATATTGGATCGTCGGGTTTGAATAGCCGGGTTTTTTTTATGTGAGATGAGTATTTTTCATTTTCATTCATGTAAACACTTGTATGTAATAATTTTTTATTGGGGCACTTCCAGGTTGCAGAAGATGTCACCTTTTGTATATTATTTACTTTTCTGCATTAGGATAGACCCAAGGAGGGGAGCACAAGTAACCGGGTTCTAGGGTCCAGTGGGAGACCATCTCGAGGAGTCGAGTCCGGGTCTCCTAACCCTAGAACTGGTAGGGTTGCTTACCGCTCTCGTAGGGGTCTAGGGGTGTGGGATTGGCTATTCATCACGACCGTGGAATCCCTGTTTTATACTGGCTTGTATTGAAAACACGGACGTCCTAGTATATCCAATATTTCATATGTTTTTTCTACTGCGATATCTGTGATGTGATCATGTGATATGTTCTGTGATAGATACTGTATATAGTATATATGATATATTATATAGACGTTACTTATGTTTTACACCTGCGCTAGCCCTGCCCCGCTCTGCCATTAGTCACCTAACCTAACGGTGCAGACGGGACATCGAGGCGAAAGCAGATGGCATAAGCGTACGTTATATTTATCTGTGATGTTTAGGTGGACTTTAATGATGGGACTTCATTAATATGATTAATGAAAGTAAAAGAAACCTAAAGATGTTGTGGAATCGAATTTCAAAAATAAAACAGGTAGCTACAGTTCTTGCTTTGCACAGTGGTATATATGATATATCCTGCACCTTATTCAATGAGGAAAGGGCCGACGATCCCTTCACCGGGAGTGACCCCTTTAGCAATAACTGGCAGATGCTACACACTCGGTTTGTCTTTTGATTGCTTCTATAGTTTCTGCTTTGCACAGTGATATATATGATATATCCCGCACCTCATTCGACGAGGAAAGGGCCGACGATCCCTTCACCGGGAGTGACCCCTTTAGCAAAACTAGAAAAGCCTCAAAAACACTCCATTTCAAAATCATTTGATTCTACAACGATATCAAGTTCATTACGCAATAGGTTTTCAGAAAAACCTGTCGTAGCCCTCCGTCATTTCAGATAAGTAGTAGTTAGTATTCGTGCTGCGTTTGTTGGCCTTTGTCAAGGCGTAGTGTGCGGTAGCTGACTAGTACTTATCTGCTTATGCATATGATGCAGATTGGATTAGGGTAGTCGTGCGACCTTGTTGGCCTTTGTCAAGGGCCGTGCGGGTGGGTTTATTTCAATCAAGAAATGACGGGTTGAACTTGACTAGCAGCCTATGATTTGTTTGCCTTTGTCAAGGTCATAGGAGGCTTGGGGCAAAATACTATCAGGAATTTCAAGTGTTGAAATTTGCAATGAGATTGCATACCTTCTATGAGATAGTTGGATCCCGATACCCGCTGCGAGTAAGAGTTACTCCTGGGAGAGTTTTACACATTACAATTAGCCGATCAAGTAGGTGTCTAGAAAGGTGTTAACGAGGTTACGCCTCTGGGAAAACGAGGTTTACATTAATTAGCTCCGTGCGAAAGCACGGAGCAACTCACTTAAAGTACCGACACTGGCCTGGCTGAAAGATTGGCGAACTTATAGCGTGTAATTAATCCCGGCTAGTCTTTCCGTTTAGGGTTTGAAGGAAGATTTGATAAAAACAGTGGGAGCCATCCTGATTAGATAAAATAATAACCAATCTATTCTTGCAAGAGCGCACGCTGAGTGTTTTCTTCTCTCTCTCTCCCGGTAGCGACCATATCACGCCTTAATCAAGATAATAATACGGATACATTGACCAAACCCGCTTGTTATACTGAGCTGGGGAACGTTGGTCCCGCTCCAACTTATAATTGTTATAAGACAGAGCAGGAATTTGGGGAATACCAGGATTCCCCTGCCGCCCAAACGAAGAAAGTGCATATGATGCATCTCCTTCGGGTGTGTTCATTACAAAGAACTGTTTCTCTATCCTCTACGTCCTGGGTATTTGATACCGGATCAGGATCCCAGATATGTAATCTGTTACATACGGCTATAGAAAGGTAGAGAACTGAGAACGGGTGATAAGTTTCATGAGACAGAAAACGGTGCATGTGTTGCAGCCAAGTCAGTTGGTCACTGTCACCCTGTATTCCAAATACATTGATTCTGAACGAATGTTATTAGATACCGAACCTGATATCCAAAATCATATCAGTCTCTTTATTAGTAAAGAAATGATAAAATTTTGTATTGTTGGATAATGTTTTGAACATTTCCTATATCAAAAGTTGATCGGTTCAGGCACGTTATCTAAATGCATTGATGTTCTAAATCAAACTACAGCTCTTAGTATACGGAACACACACAAGAAGAAGAGTTCAGACATGAACAAATCCTTCTTAAGGTATTGTAGACTAGGTCATATCAATGCGACCCGACTTGCTGAAGTTACATTTAGATGCATATTTAAATCAGTTTGAATTTACATATTGTGAAACTTACCAGTCATGTCACAAAGATGAGATGACCATAGCTCCGTTTACTGGAAACAGAGAAAGAGTTAGTAAACTCTAGGAACTGATACATGATGATGTATGTAAGGTCCCCTGTTTACACATGCAAAGACCGGTTCTTTGTACTTCATTACATTCTCTGATGATCTCTCAAGATTCAGACATATGTTCCTGTTGAAACACAAGTCCGAACCTTTTGAGATATTCACAGAATATAAATTAGAAGTAGAGAACCCATAACCGGGTATAAGTATTATGTCCCATGTTAAGATCAGGGAGAAGAATACTTGAGCACGGAAATCCTGGACTATTCTAAAGGAGAATGAGATTCTCTCTCAGCATTACTCCTCCGTATACACCATAGTACGATGGTATATCGGGGCGGAGCAATTGCACCTTATTCGATATGGTGCGCTCTATGATGAGTACTACTGAGTTACCTGTTTCCTTTTTGGGGTTATGCACTTGAGAAGCTGCATACCTATTGAATTAGGTTCGAATCAGATCATAGCCTACCACTCCATATGAGATATGGTATGGGAAGAGCCCATGTCTTAAGCTAGTTAAGGTTTGGGGTTGACCGGCCTATGTCTAAAAGCAAAATCCGGACAAGCTCGAGGCAAGGTCTGTAATGTAGAACTGGAAAGGTTCCAGCTATACAAACTACAGCAGATGATTTGATAGAACCAAAGGATTCAATAGTTACCAACGAATCTCAGCCTCTCCGCCAATCTAGTAGGGTTCCTCACCCACCTGAGAGATACTTCGGTTTCTCTATGACAGTGGGAGAGAGGATTGCATCATGAGATGATGACCCAACTAGTTTTGACCAGGCCATCAGGAGTAAGACTCTATAAGAATGGCTGGATGCTTAGTGATCTGAGATGGAATCCTTAAACACCAACAAAGTATGGACTTTGGTTGCTTTATCTGAAGGGTTAAATCCCCATCAGGAGCAAGTATATCTTGAGAAGATTACTTGGTGTACATGAAAAAGTTGAGACTTTCAAAGCTAGACATGTTAAAGGTTTTCATCATCGACCAGGCGTGGATAATGATGAAACCTTTTTCAGTGGCTATGCTTAAGTCCATCCAGATCCTACTTGCCACGGCTACATACTATGACTACAATATCTGGCGGTTGGGTGTCATGACTGCTTTTTTAAAATGATGTTTTAGAAGAGAGCGTCTGTAAGTACACAGCCAGAGGGCTTCGTTGACAGTGGGAGCAGCGGAAACGTGTACAAGATGCTTTATAGGATAAAGCAGGCATCGCGGAGTTGGAACGTCTGTTTTGATGTAGTAGTCAAAGAGTTTGACATCATCAAAATGTTAGATGAACCTTGTATAAACAAAAAGGTAGTAGGGAGTATGGTGACGATCCTCGTAGAGTACGTGGATGACATACTTTTGATAGGGAAGGAGATTCCTATGCTACGCTCGATCAATCTTCGCTTATCACAATGATTCTCCACATAGGATCAAAGTGATACCTACTAAATCCTGGGTTTTGGATCTATGAGATAGATCTAAATGGATGTTAGGATTCACACTAGATGTAGTGAGATGGTATCGATCGATCCTGGGGAGAATCACTGGAAGTGTTCCAGGGTGATAAGGACGACTGAATGTCAGTCACAGGCATTGTCTTTACCCTCTATGGAGGGACGGTATGTTGGAAGAGTTCCAAGCTAGATACCGTGACATACTAGACGATTAAAGGCAAGATACATCGCTACTTAAGATGCTACCAAAGAGGAAGTCTGGGTGTATATTAGTTCATGAGATGAACTTAGTTCCTCCTTTTGTGTGACAATGGAGTTCTGGCTTATGCCAAGGAACGTCCGTCCGATCAGTGATCCAGACATATTCTAAGGCAGTATCACCTGATCATGGAGATGGTTGATCTCCAAGGAGATCGAGGTAAGGAGAGTAGACTCAGAGGACAACACGGCGGATCCACTCACAAAGGCCTTTTCCCAGAGAGAGACTTTTATGGGATGGTTGAGTATGAGATACTACAACCACTGCTATCAGATGGCCCTATTGCAAGTGGGAGATTGTTAGTTATATGAATGCCCTAGAGGCCATTACTATACATAGGATGTATATTGTAGTGGATGCTTGGACATATATAGGGAGGACTTTCTTTCTCGATATAATAGTATACTATCTGATTGCTCTTTACCTTAACGTGTACACTGACTGTCTCTCTGTTACATGTTGGTAAAGCCCTTAGGATGTTTACTTGACTACCTGGACTATGATGCGGATCATACTAGTGGGGACATGGTAGTCCATAAGTACATCCTTCTAGGTCCCTAGTCGTGGGTGTATCTGTAAGTCGATGTACTACACCCCAATACTTGTGGGGAGGCGGAATTTTCAAAAACGAACTTATTTAGTGAACGAACATCGACTAACCGCTTGAATCAAAGCTAAACTATAAATAACCAAACACAAAGTGTTTCTAAACTACTGTGTTTAGGGATTATACCTAATAAACCAACTCCTTCGTCTTTACGATCTCCTTGTCCTCCTCGGCCTTCTCGATGTAGTAGATGATCCACCCGAGAGCAAAACTCCAAGTTTAGCCTCTAAACTTGAGGCAACTAACCTTCTTGGATTGCTAATCAAAGAAGATAGATGAGATAGAGTGAGGGTTATGGATTGTTTAGTCTAACTAATCCTTGTTCTCAACACATGAGAGGTGAGGATTAGGGTTTGAAAAGAGTGAGCTTGAGGAGAGAGAATGTGAATGATATTATGAGTGAGAATAGTAAGTTATCATAATATATATAAAGCATTTACATTTAATCAAGAAAAGAAAATAAGTGATGAATAATCATGCTTCATAAATATCAAGTGGTGATTCATTATCATGAGTCATTAAGCATTTATGATGCATTAATGACTATGATGAATCACTCTCATGACTCACTAATCTCATTCAATGCATATGACACCTAAACCTCCTTAGTCACCATCTTCTAGAAGCTTCTCGCACAATTACGAGAACGCCCCTCCAATCCGTAAAAATACGGAAAAACTTTAGACTGTATAAATCCAATAACCGGATACCAGTAACTGGCTTAAACCAAAGCCGACTGGTAAAAACTGTCCAAACGACGTAAGTGTGTAAACACACATATGCGTCCGAACCCTTTGTCGTAAAACCATACGACCTCTATATCGTTTCTCCTGGAGTAGGAAACTCTCTGTGTGGGACTCTAGAGACTCGACTACTACGCTGGCAGTGGGTTTAACCATAGACCGCAAGCGGCACTAGCTGTACGTAACGGTCCCCAGGTAGTTGTCGATAAGAAGGCCGATGAGGAAACCCATCCGAACTCCTACTGAGCCTGCTGTGACAATCTCCATACAGTCCGGTCCGTACGTCTTAGACTATCGCATATCCGGCCTAGGGGGGCGGCAAGCGTCAGTCCCCTAAAAGAGGAATAAGTCGTGTCGGAGCGAAGCCCATTACACCCTGAGAAACTACTGGAACCTACCAGCAAATCTCGCTTGCCCTGGCCAGGGACTTTGCGTAATGGCTCTCTGCCACAGCGCGATATCATCTCCCAATACCGGGAGAGACGAATCCTGTCTAACCGCCACTGCCTCCAAGTGCTCGGGACTGCACCCAACTGCTACCTGTTTGCACGACTCCTTTGAGCCGTGGTAGGGTAGCAATCTAAGAACAGTGGGACACACTCGAGGAGAAGTAGCAGTGTCAAGTCTGCGGACTATGCTGTACTCATGTCACCTGGGAACTGTTAACTGACGACGGGTATAATACCAACCAACAGTTCCCCGTGAGTCCTGTCCGGTGTACCCGTAACCCAACGAGCACCTGTATACTATCTCCAGTACAACGTACTGATGGCTGTGGGACAGACCATCTCCCCAACTGGGATGAGAAGCGTACACACTAGTCTACTCCGGAGTATCGATGCCCTGTCTCGATAATCCTACAACTAGGGACCTGAATAAGGATGTGCCTGTAGACCACCCAGCCCCCACTAGTGTGACTGCCATCACAACGCTGGTAGTCAAGCAAGATCCTAAGAGCTCTATCAATACGTATACTCACATATTAAGATAGAAAAACCAAGTAGCATACTACCATGTTTAGCAAGACTGTTATATACATGTGAATATCCCAAGCTTCCATTAAGTAATATACAAACTAGTATGATACAATAATGACCCCTAGGGCATATACACTAACAATCTCCCACTTGCACTAGGGCCATATACTGGCATATCGAAGACCAATGATCTCGAGTAGCCTCTCGAACTGAGTCTGAGGAAGGGCCTTCGTGAATGGATCTGCAATGTTCTCTTCAGTAGCGACTCTCCGAACCTCGATCTCCTGACGATCAATGATCTCCCTGATCAGGTGATATCGCCTTAAGATGTGTCTGGACTTCTGATGGGACCTTGGTTCATTCGCTAAAGCTATAGCTCCGTTGTTGTCGCAATACAGAGGTATTGGATCAACTATGGTAGGAACCACTTGAAGTTCTGTTAGGAACTTCTTCATCCAGACTGCTTCTTTTGCGGCATCGCAAGCAGCTATATACTCCGCTTCCATAGTCGAGTCAGCAACGGTGTCCTGCTTGGAGCTCTTCCAGCACACCGCCCCTCCATTGAGGATAAAGACATAACCTGACATGGACTTGGAATCGTCCTTATCACTCTGGAAGCCAGAATCGGCAAAGCCCTCTAACTTGAGGTCTTTTCCGCCGTAAACAAGCAACATCTCCTTAGTCCTTCTCAGGTACTTCAGAATGTTCTTTACTGCTATCCAGTGATTCTCCCCTGGGTCAGACTGATACCGGCTTACCACGCTGAGTGCGTAAGCTACATCTGGTCTGGTACACAACATCGCATACATTATAGAGCCTACAGCAGAAGCGTAGGGTATAATAGACATGCGTTCCCTTTCCAAATCAGTCTTGGGAGACATCTTTTTGGATAGAGTGATTCCGTGACAAGCCGGTAGATTACCGCGCTTGGAATCTTCCATACTAAATCTTTTCAGTATAGTGTTGATATACCTGGACTGTGAAAATCCCAACATCCTCTTGGATCTATCACGATAGATCCGGATCCCCAGAATGTAAGAGGCATCACCCAGGTCTTTCATGGAGAACCTGTGTGACAAGAATCCTTTGACGGTTTGTAGCATAGGAATATCATTTCCTATCAGTAGAATGTCATCCACGTACAATACGAAGAATACAACACTTCTCGCTACAACTTTACTATATATGCACGGTTCATCTGGATTTTTGATAAAGTCATATTCTTTGATTGTTTCATCAAAACAGATGTTCCAACTCCGCGATGCTTGCTTTAGTCCATAAATGGACTTTAGCAACTTGCATACTTTCCCGCTGCTCCCACTCTGATCAAAACCCTCTGGCTGATCCATATAGACGCACTCTTTTAAATTACCATTTAGAAAAGCCGTCTTTACGTCCATCTGCCAGATTTCATAATCATGGTATGCAGCAATTGCAAGAAGGATGCGAATGGATTTGAGCATAGCCACTGGAGAAAAAGTTTCGTCATAGTCCAAACCAGGTCTTTGACGAAAACCTTTTGCAACAAGTCTAGCTTTATAGGTTTCCACCTGCCCTATACACCAATCTTTTTCTTGAAGATCCATTTGCATCCTATGGGTTTTACCCCACCTGGAGCAAAGTCCAAAGTCCATACTTTGTTGGTGTACATGGACTCCATTTCGCTTCGCATTGCATCTAGCCATCGTACCGAGTCGCCGCTTTGGATGGCTTGCTGGAAGCTAGTAGGTTCATCATCATCTATGATGCAATCCTCTCTATCCCCATCGACGAGAAAACCGTAGTATCTCTCAGACGGATGAGACGGCCTACTACTTCTACGGAGGGGTGCGGGAATGTCAAGTTCTTGTTGAACTACTGGTTCTACCAAACTTTCAGCAGTAGTTTGTGGTTCTGGAATTTCTTCCAGTTCTATTTCGCTCCCACTTGTATCTTTTTCTAAAACCTGCTGTTCTAGAAAATGGGCATTACGAGAAACTAGAATCTTTTGTTCCTCTGCGTAATAGAATAGATATCCCTTGGAATTCTTTGGATATCCCACAAATGTACATTTACTGATCGTGCCTCGAGCTTGTCCACATACTGCTTTTTGACAAAAGCTGGACATCCCCAAATCCTTATATACTGAAGGTAGGGTTTCTTCCCACTCCACATCTGATATGGAGTGGTAGGCACAGTCTTGGTAGGGACCCTGTTCAAAACATACGCTGCTGATTCTAGCGCATAACCCCAGAAAGATCGCGGTAACTCAGCAATACTCATCATGGATCGTACCATATCCAATAGGGTTCGATTCCTTCTCTCCGATACACCGTTATGCTGTGGAGTGTATGGAGGAGTAAGCTGAGAGAGAATTCCTTTCTCTTTTAGATAACCAAGGAACTCGGCACTTAAGTATTCTCCACCTCGATCAGATCTCAGTGTCTTAATACTTTTGCCTGTTTGGTTTTCCACTTCATTCTTGTATTCCTGGAATTTCTCAAAGGCCTCGGATTTATGTTTCATCAGATAAATGAATCCATACCTAGAGAAATCATCCGTAAAAGTAATGAAGTAGGAATCACCACCTCTCGCATATGTAGACATTGGACCGCATACATCACTGTGTACGAGTCCTAAGAGCTCGCTCGCTCTTACTCCATGTCCAGTGAATGGAGTCTTTGTCATTTTTCCTTTGAGACATGATTCACAAGTGGCATGAGTTTGATATTTGAACGAGTCCAAATATCCTTCTTTATGTAACTTAGTTAACCGTGTCTCATTGATATGACCTAGTCTACAATGCCATAAGAAAGCCTTATTTAAATATGGAGACTTTCTTTTTAGTGTGTTCTGGACATTGAAAATCTGGATTTGGTTTAAGACATATATACCGTTATCCAGTGTACCGGACCCAATCAAAACATGATTAAGGTGGATGTTGACAACATCACTTACAAACGTGAAATCATAACCTTTATTTGATAATAAGGAAACTGATATGATATTACACGTCAAACTAGGTACACAAAAACAGTTATGTAAAACCAAAATGTGTCCACTGGTCAATCCTAGGTGATAATCCCCGACGGACAGAGCTCCCACGCTAGCTCCGTTAGCAACCCTGAGGATCATATCACTTTCCTTCAGCACTCTACGGTTTCTCAGTGCCTGCAATGAATTGCAAATATGAGATCCTGATCCGGTATCCAATACCCAAGAAGTAGAGTTGATTGACAAACAATTCTCAATTACAAACACACCTGAAGTCGAAGCCACAGCTTGCTTCGGTCCTTGGTTCTTGTTGGCGATCCACGCCTTGCAATCCTTTTTCCAGTGCCCCTTCCTATGACAATGGAAGCACTCATCCTGAGCCACTACAGGTACCGGCAACTTTTTCTTTCCCTTACCTAGCACTTTACTAACACCTCCTCTAGGTTTGTTGGCAGCCTTATTCTTCCTTCCTTTTGCCTTAGCCTTGGACCCGGAAGAAGAAGCACTACGAACAAACATAGCGTGTGTTTTCCTTGCCTTCTGCAAGGTGCCCTCTGCACTCCTCAACATGTTAAGGAGTTCTGAAAGTTCAACCTCTTTTCTTTGAATGTTGAAATTCAGTATAAACTGGGCGTAGGTGTTAGGAAGGGACTGGATAATGAGGTCTGTATAGAGCTCATTATCTAAAGTGGTTCCCAGGTCTGCGAGCTCTTCTATGTAGCCAATCATCTTTAGGACATGTTCGCCTACCGATGATCCGACAGCCAACCTCGCTTGGAATAGGTTTTTCGAGGTCTCGTATCTTGCTATACGAGATTGCTCTCCATACAGTTCTTTTGTATGAAGAAATATGGATTCTAAGTCCATATCCTCGTGCCTCCTCTGATGTTCATTGTTCATCGAGGCAAGCACGATGCACTTGGCTTTCGCGCAATCTAAATCCCAGGTTTTGCGGATTTCCCTATCCGCATTACTGGATTTCGGACCTGGGGCCTCAGGTGCCTTAGTGGTGAGGATATACCCCAATTTGTCGTAGGTCAAGGCCATCTTGACATTTCGCAGCCAATCTTTATAGTTTGGCCCCGTCAGTATATTTTTCTCTAAAAGTAACTTAAGTCCAGTCATTTTCAGGGTCGCTGCAATTAGGAGAGAGAGAAGAAAACACTTTAGCATGATGCTCTTGCAAGTTTAGAGTGGTTTTTAGTTTATCTAAACTGAATGGCTCCCACTGTTTTTTGAATCCCTCCTCAAACCATAAAGGAGAAATTAGCCAGAACTATTTTCACCGTACAATACTTGCTTAACCGTTCAGCCAGATCAGTGTCGATACTTCGAGGGAGGTTGTCCAACGCTTTCGCGAAGTTCCTTAATTTAAGAAGCTCTTTTCTCTGGAGGCGTAGCCCCGCTGACACTTTTCTTAGACACCTACTTGGTTTATAGCATTGATCGTTAAGTGACAAATAATCTGATAAGTAGCATATACTCACAGTAGGATCGGGATCCAAATATCATCGTCTGATAATGTTGTAGGAATGCTACCAACATTCATCAAACTCAAAATGGTATGCACTTGGTTCTTTGCAAATTTCAGTTTCTTTAGAAATTCCCGATATAAGTTTTTACCCCATACTCTTATGACCTTGGCGTTGGTCAAAATGTCATAAGTCACATGTCAAGTTCTACCCATCATTATCTTGTTAATTTGAACCCATCCGTATATATCCCTGACCTTGGCCAAATGATAATACGACTGTCCCAAACCAACTCATCTATCTATGCAACAAATGAATACCCAGCAGCTACCAAACACTATGCCATGACGTTGGCCAAAACTGCATAGCTTGAATACTACTGAATATCCAAATGAAATGACGGAGGGCTACGACTGGTTTTGGCGAAACCGTGAACGTAGTGAACATGATATAACCGAAGGAACCTGATAGCTTTCAAAAGGAGTGGTTAAATCTCCGCATTTAAAAAATATCTGTTTTTAAAAATAACCGAGTGGTTTCTTTTAAATTGTTCCAACGATTTAAACTTGGTTTATTTTCTTTGCATTATAGATAATGCGTCCCATCATTAACCTATCATTGCAGAAAACAACGAAAATATGACGTCCTCTTATGCCATCTGCATTCGCCACTGGGTCCCGTCATCACCCGTTAGGTTACTTAACTAACGACAGAGCGGGGGCTGGGCTAGCGCGGGTGTAAAACATAAGTGACGTCTAAATAGCTATCATATATATAGATATTTTACATTCGTCTGACGCAATGATATACATTCCAGAACACAGATAAATAATATTGGATTTGCAAGCAATCTGTATTTCTTTTGAGCCTGCAAGAAAAGACAGATTACACAGTTGTGATGAATAGCCGTTACCCCACCCAAGATCCCTACGGGTACGGCAAACTACCCGCCCGGCAGTTTGTGTACCCCACCTTGGATCTGTCCTAGGAACAAAAACAGTAAAAAGAAATAATACAACGGTGGCTACAACCGCAACCTGGATGTGCCCCGCAAAATAATATTACAACAAATTACATTTACAACAAATGAATTAAATAATAACCCATTTCAAAACCCCGGCTAAACACCACAACAGTCCAATACAGTTTATATACACAAACAGATATAACCATTACAGAAATGTGCAACCCCCTGCCAACCGACATACTAGCAGTTAGGGGAGGTTTACGAACACATTAAACAATCACAGATATAATCCAACATGCAAATACTGTACAATTTCGATCGATTAAACGTATTTAATATTGCTGCAATACTGCTCTGTAAACTTGAAACCTGAGAAAAATTAAAAATTACCAGAGAATCCCAAATATCCCAGAGAACCACCACAAGAAAAATGGGTCCCTGAATCGTCAAAACGGCGGCGGATCCGCGGCGGCAACAGTGCTATGCGCCGCGAATCCGCGGCTCCGTAGGCGATTCAGGGCACCAAATTTTTTGTGTGTTCTACTACTATCATTTTAAGTTTTCTGAACATCCCTGAAAATTTTTTGGACTTCATTTATAAATCGACAGAAACATGATTTTTCGGGCTTTTCCGGTTTCGTTTTTTCCGTTCGAAATTCATACAAATTTGCAAAAAGGTTATTTATTGTTTAGCGAGGCTTTGATACCACTGTAAGTCGATGTACTACACCCCAATACTTGTGGGGAGGCGGAATTTTCAAAAACGAACTTGTTTAGTGAACGAACATCGACTAACCGCTTGAATCGAAGCTAAACTATAAATAACCAAACACAAAGTGTTTCTAAACTACTGTGTTTAGGGATTATACCTAATGAACCAACTCCTTCGTCTTTACGATCTCCTTGTCCTCCTCGGCCTTCTCGATGTAGTAGATGATCCACCCGAGAGCAAAACTCCAAGCTTAGCCTCTAAACTTGAGGCAACTAACCTTCTTAGATTGCTAATCAAAGAAGATAGATGAGATAGAGTGAGGGTTATGGATTGTTTAGTCTAACTAATTCTTGTTCTCAACACATGAGAGGTGAGGATTAGGGTTTGAAGAGAGTGAGCTTGAGGAGAGAGAATGTGAATGATATTATGAGTGAGAATAGTAAGTTATCATAATATATATGAAGCATTTACATTTAATCAAGAAAAGAAAATAAGTGATGAATAATCATGCTTCATAAATATCAAGTGGTGATTCATTATCATGAGTCATTAAGCATTTATGATGCATTAATGACTATGATGAATCACTCTCATGACTCACTAATCTCATTCAATGCATATGACACCTAAACCTCCTTAGTCACCATCTTCTAGAAGCTTCTCGAACAATTACGAGAACGCCCCTTCAATCCGTAAAAATACGGAAAAACTTTAGACTGTATAAATCCAATAACCGGATACCAGTAACTGGCTTAAACCAAAGCCGACTGGTAAAAACTGTCTAAACGACGTAAGTGTGTAAACACACATATGCGTCCGAACCCTTTGTCGTAAAACCATACGACCTCTATATCGTTTCGCCTGGAGTAGGAAACTCTCTGTGTGGGACTCTAGAGACTCGACTACTACGCTGGCAGTGGGTTTAAGCACAGACCGCAAGCGGCACTAGCTGTACGTAACGGTCCCCAGGTAGTTGTCGATAAGAAGGCCGATGAGGAAACCCATCCGAACTCCTACTGAGCCTGCTGTGACAATCTCCATACAGTCCGGTCCGTTCGTCTTAGACTATCGCATATCCGGCCTAGGGGGCGGCAAGCGTCAGTCCCCTAAAAGCGGAATAAGTCGTGTCGGAGCGAAGCCCATTACACCCTGAGAAACTACTGGAACCTACCAGCAAATCTCGCTTGCCCTGGCCAGGGACTTTGCGTAATGGCTCTCTGACACAGCGCGATATCATCTCCCAATACCGGGAGAGACGAATCCTGTCTAACCGCCACTGCCTCCAAGTGCTCGGGACTGCACCCAACTGCTACCTGTTTGGACGACTCCTTTGAGCCGTGGTAGGGTAGCAATCTAAGAACAGCGGGACACACTCGAGGCGAAGTAGCAGTGTCAAGTCTGCGGACTATGCTGTACTCATGTCACCTGGGAACTGTTAACTGACGACGGGTATAATACCAACCAACAGTTCCCCGTGAGTCCTGTCCGGTGTACCCGTAACCCAACGAGCACCTGTATACTATCTCCAGTACAACGTACTGATGGCTGTGGAACAGACCATCTCCCCAACTGGGATGAGAAGCGTACACACTAGTCTACTCCGGAGTATCGATGCCCTGTCTCGATAATCGTACGACTAGGGACCTGAATAAGGATGTGCCTGTAGACCACCCAGCCCCCACTAGTGTGACTTGTTAGTGTATATGCCCTAGAGGCCATTACTGTATCATACTAGTTTGTATATTACTTAATGGAAGCTTGGGATATTCACCTTGTATAAACAATCTTGCTCAATATAGTAGTATGCTACTTGGTTTGTTTCTACTTCAATGTGTACATGTGTTTATATTTTGCGATATCACCTATACGCATTAGTGGAGCCCTTAGGATCTTTGCTTGATTACCAGCGTTGTGATGGCAGTCACACTAGTGGGGGCTGGGTAATCTGTAAGCACATCCTTATACAGGTCCCTAGTCGCAGGACTATCGAGACAGGGCATCGATACTTCGGAGTAGACTAGCGTATGCGCTTCTCATCCCAGTGTGGGAGATGGTCTGTCCCACAGCCATCAGTACGTCGTACTGGAGATAGTATACGGGTTCTCGTTAGGTTACGAGTACACTGGACAGGACTCGTCGGGAACTGACAGGTTGGTACTATACCTATCGTCAGTTATCAGTTCCTACGTGACATGAGTACAGCTTAGTCCGCTGACTTGACACTGGCACTTCGCCTCGAGTGTGTTCCCACTGCACTTTGATCACTACCCTACCACGGCTCAAAGGAGTCGTGCAAACAGGTAGTGGTTGGGTGCAGTCCCGAAGCACTTGGAGGCAGCGACGGTTAGACAGGATTCGTCTCTCCCGGTATTGGGGGTTGACATCGCGCTGTGTCTAGGAGAGCCATTACACAAGTAGTCCCTGGCCAGGGCAAGCGAGATATACTGGTAAGCTTCCAGTGTTATCTCAGGGTGTTTTGGGCTTCACTCCGACACGACTTGTACCGCTATTGGGGGACTGACGTTTTACCGCCCCCTAGGCCCGACATGCGATGTATCAGACGAACAGACCGGACTGTACGGAGAATGTCACATTCAGACTCAGTAGGAGTTCAGATGGGGTTCACCTCGTCAGCCTTCTTGTCGGCATCTACCTGGGGACCGTTACGCACAGCTAGTGCCGCTTGCGGTCTGTGGTTAAACCCACTACCAGCGTAGTGTCGAGTCTTTAGAGTCCCACACAGAGGGTATTCGCCTCTGGGCAAAACAGAGTAGAGGTCGCATGGTTTTGCGACAGGGTTCGTTCTCATCCGCGCACTTGTGCACGTTTTGGAGTCCGGACGGATTATACTGGCAGGCTCTGGTTTGAGCCAGATACTGGTATATGTTTTGGGGTTGCTTTTATATCTCGGTATTCTTGTTCCTCGGAACGAGAATGCAGGTGTGTATGCACAGTTGCTTGAGGCGGAGGATGAGGTATTTCATTAGGGTTTCGGAACGGGTGCGTTTGCTCAGTTGACAGTCGTCATTTTCCAAACCCTAATAGATTTATGAAATATCAATTAATAATAGTAATTAAATGAATTATTATTATGGTTGATTTTGTTGACTTGTTGACCATGGTTGACTTGTTGACCATGGTTGAATGTTGACCACCATCATTCTTTGAAAAGATACTCCTTGATTCATGCTTACACTCATTTATTGAAAGTATGATAGTGGTCATTCCAAAATAACCATCAACTATTCTCATTTTCAATTATTATTATTAATTAGATATTTCCTTTTCTTTTAGTTATGGTTGCAAAAGAAAAGAAAGCTCATTCTATCATAATCATTCTCTCTCCTCACTTCATCTTCTTCTTCCTCTAGCCAAAGGAGAATCCTTCTCATGTGTTGAGAATCCCTCTCCTTAAAAGAAAAGCACCCCTTAGACACTCTCTACTCACTCTAGGATCAAGGGTTTAGCAAGCCGGAGATTCTAGTTCACTCAAAGTTCGAGAAAGAGCCCGAAGGTTGAACCCTCAGGTGGATCTATCTTCGACGGAAGAAGACGACGAGAAGAGAACCATCAATCTCTACAAGGTTTCAAGAAGAAGGAGTTCAAGTTTAGGTATAACCATCTTTCCGAGTAGCTAACTCTCTTTAGCAAGTATGCTAGTTTAGTTTAGAAAAGATTCCGACTTTGTTTAGTCCATGTTGCCCCATGCGCCAAAATTTGATTTTTATACCGTTTCCGCCTCCCCGTAAGAACCGAGGGTCGCAACGTGGACTTACAGTGGTATCAGAGCCTAACTAAACTTAAACTAGCTTGGTAGTGAAGTGTAACGAAGTTCGGAACCGAAAAATCCAAAAACCAAACTTTGCAAAAACCCTAGTTTCTGTTATAAATTTTTCTGGTCAAAACAAGATTTGTTATACACCTAAATTCGGCTCAGGGTTTTGTGTGAACACCCAAGAAAAACGATCCCCTAATTCGTTCAAACCGCCGCGGATCCGCGGCCTCACCTATTCTTTAAGCCGCGGATCAGCCGCCGTTTAGTGTCTTCTGGTGATCGGCTTTCGTGCAGTGTGTCTCTGTGTTGGTTTTGGGATTTTTAAAATATATTATATGTGCCCAGATTTTCCAGAGCAGAAATTTACTTTTGGGGTCCTATAATTCCGTATTTTTTTCCGAACTTCACTGCACTTTGACTATGATGGTTATATCTGTGATGTTTGCATGTATTGAACGTCGGCTAATCGCTATAAGACGATTAGTCGGGGTTATACATCTCTGTGATCTGTGTTTGATATTGGAATGTGTATATGAATCTGTTGGACTGTCGCGGGTGAATAGCCGGGGTGGATGTGAGATGAGCTTTTGTTTTTCTTTCATTCATTTATAAATGTAAATTGATGTAATAATATTATTTGTATGGCCGCACAACCGGGTCGGGGTTGTAGCCGTCATTGTATAATTCTTTTTACTGTTTTTTGCTCCTAGGATAGACCCATGGAGGGGTGCACAAACTGCCGAGTTCTTGGCGCGTAGTTTGCCGCACCCGTAGGGGTCTTGGGTGGGGTATTTGCTATTCACCGCGACCGTGTAATCCGCTTTTCGTTGCAGGCTCGAACGGATTGCGAATTGCTAGTATATCCAATGTATTCATCTGTGATCTGTAATGTCTATCATTGCTTTATATTTAGGCGTTGCTTATGTTTTACAGCCGCGCTAGCCCAGCCCCCACTCTGTCGTTAGTTAAGTAACCTAACGAGTGATGACGGGACCCCGTGGCGAATGCTAATGGCATAAGCGTACGTCATATTTTGGTTGTTTTCTGCAATAGTAGGATTAAATGATGGGACGCATTAAAAGAACTAATGCAAGAATATCACGCATTAAAAGAACTAATGCAAGATAATAAACCAAGTTAAAGTCGTTGGAACACTTTCGAAAAACCATTCGGTTCTTTTCAAAACTAACTTTTAAATGCGGAGCTTGAGCCACTCCTTCTAAAAGCTATCTCGTTCCATCGATTATATCAAGTTCACTGCGTTCACGGTTTTCTCCAAAACCATTCGTAGCCCTCCATCATTTCAGTTAAATATACGGTAGTATTCAAGCTATGTATTTCGACCTCACGCCAAGGCATAGTGATTGGTAGCTGCCGGATATTTATCTGTTGCATAGATAGAATGCGTTGGTTTGAGACAGTCGTACCGCCATTTTGGCCTACGTCAAGGGTAGGTACGGGTGGATTCAAATCAACCGGGATAATGATGGGAAGAACTTGACATGTGACTTATGACATTTTGACCTCACGCCAAGGTCATAAGAGCATGGGGCAAAAATCCACATCGGGAGTTTCACAAGTACTGAAACTTGCTAGATTTGCATACCATTTGGAGTGTGATGATTCTGGTAGGATTCCTTCAGTTTCATCACGCGATGATATTTGGATCCCGATCCTACTGTGAGTATATGCTACTCCTCGGGAAATTTCTCACTAAACGATCAATGCTATAAACCTAGTAGGTGCCTAGAAAGGTGTTAGCGGGGCTACGCCCCCAGGGAAAAGAGGTTCTTAAATTAAGGAACTTCGCGAAAGCGTTGGAAAACCTCCCTCGAAGTACCGACACTGGCCTGGCTGAACGGTTAAGCAAGTATTGTACGGTGGGATTGATCCTGGCTAATTCTTCCTTTGTGGTTTGAGGAGGGATTCGAGAGACAGTGGGAGCCATCCTGTTTAGACAAATTAAAAACCATTCTAAACTTGCAAGAGCATCGTGCTAAGTGTTTCTTCTCTCCCCCTGCAGCGACCAAATCGAAATGACTGGACTTAAGTTACTTCTAGATAAAAACATACTGACAGGGCCAAACTACAAAGATTGGCTCAGGAATGTCAAATTGGCAATCGCTTACGACAAGCTGGGGTATCTTCTTACCACCAAAGCTCCCCCCGTCCCAGTCCCACCTCCAGCGTCGCGGATAAGGAAATCCGTAAGACTTGGGAGATTGATTGCGCGAAGGCCAGGTGCCTCGTGCTTGCCTCTATGGACAACGAACATCAGAGGAGGCATGAGAATATGGACCTTGAGTCCATATTTCTCCATACAAAAGAACTGTATGGAGAGCAGTCTCGTATCGCAAGATACGAAGTGTCGAAGAAGTTATTTTCGACAAAGTTGGCCGTCGGATCATCGGTAGCGGACCACGTGCTTAAGATGATTGGCTACACTGAGGAGCTCGCAGAACTTGGGACCACGTTGGACAGTGAACTCTATACGGATTTAATTCTCCAGTCCCTTCCATCCACTTACGCCCAGTTTATACTGAACTTCAACTTACAAGAAAAGGAAGTTGAACTTTCAGAACTCCTCAACCTGCTGAGGAGCGCAGAGGGCACCCTACAGAAGGGTAGGGAAACACCCGCTTTGTTTGTAGGAGGATATTCTTCCTCTAGGTCCAAGGCGAAAGCCAAGGGAAAGAGGAAGAAAGCCCCCGCCAAACCAAGAGGCGGTGTTAGTAAAGTGGGTACGAAGGGAAAGGAAAAGGCAACAAAGATTGCGGGGAAGCTTGTTGGAAAGGAAGAATGCTTCTATTGTCATAAGAGTGGACACTGGAAGAAAGATTGCAGGGCTTGGAAGGCCAGGACACAGGAACTGAAGCAGGTTATGGCTTCAGCTTCAGGTGTGTATGTTATTGAAAACTGTCTTTTTATAAACTCTACTTCCTGGGTATTGGATACCGGATCAGGATCTCATATCTGTAATTCTTTGCAGGCGTTGAGAAACCGTAGGTTTTTGAAGGCAGGTGACATGACCCTCAGAGTTGCGAACGGAGCTAGCATGGATGCTAAAGCCGTGGGGGACTATCACCTGGGAATGTCAGATGGGCATGTTTTGGTTTTGCGTAATTGCTTTTTTGTACCCAACGCAACTTGTAATATCATTTCTGTATCTTTGGTTTCTAAAGAAGGTTATGAATTTGCGTTTGTAAGTAATGTTGTAAACATTCACCTTAATCAAGTTATGATTGGGTCAGGTACATTGAGCAATGGTATATACGTATTAAACCAACCACAGATTTTCAATGTCCAGAATACACACAAAAGAAAGTCTCCAGATATCAATCAGGCTTTCTTATGGCATTGTAGACTGGGTCACATCAATGAGACACGGTTGACTAAGTTACATAAAGAAGGATACTTGGATCCGTTCGAGTATCAGTCTTATGCCACTTGTGAATCTTGTCTCATGGGAAAGATGACAAAGACTCCGTTCACTGGACACGGAGAAAGAGCGAGCGAGCTCTTGGGACTCATACACAGTGACGTGTGTGGTCCAATGTCTACACATGCGCGAAGCGGTTATTCATACTTCATTACTTTCACAGATGATTTCTCTAGGTATGGACATGTCTTCTTAATGAAGCACAAATCCGAGGCCTTTGAGAAATTTCAGGATTACAAGAATGAAGTTGAAAAACAGACCGGCAATAGTATCAAGATTCTAAGATCGGATCGAGGTGGAGAATACTTAAGTGCCGAGTTCCTGAATTACTTAAAAGAGAATGGAATTCTCTCTCAGCTCACTCCTCCATACACTACGCAACACAACGGTGTATCGGAGAGACGGAACCGAACCCTATTGGATATGGTACGGTCCATGATGAGTAACGCTGAGTTACCGCGATCTTTCTGGGGATATGCGCTAGAAACAGCTGCATACCTTTTGAACCGAGTTCCTACTAAGACTGTGCCTACCACACCATATGAGTTATGGAGTGGGAAGAAACCCTATCTTCAGTACCTGAAGATTTGGGGATGTCCAGATTATGTCAAAAAGCAGCATACGGACAATCTCGAGGCACGCTCAGTACTGTGTAAGTTTGTGGGATACCCAAAGAACTCCAGGGGGTATCTTTTCTATTACGCAGAGGAACAAAAAGTCCTTGTTTCTCGTAATGCCCATTTTCTGGAACATCAGTTCTTGGAAAAAGAAGTAAGTGGGAGCGCAATAGAACTGGAAGAAATTCCAGAACCTCAGACTATTACTGAAAGCTTAGAAGAACCAGAGGGTTCAAATGAACAGGACATTCCTACGCCGCTCCGCAGGAGTAGTAGGCAGTCTCATCCGCCCGAGAGATACTACGGTTTTCTTATAGACGGGGATAGAGAGGATTGCATCATTGACTATGATGAGCCTACTAGCTTCCAACAGGCCGTTCAGAGCGTTGACTCGGTAAAATGGCTGGATGCAATGCGGACCGAAATGGAGTCCATGTACACCAACAAAGTATGGACGTTGGACAATGCTCCAGACGGGGTAAAACCCGTAGGATGCAAGTGGATCTTCAAAAGGAAGATTGGTGTAGATGGACAGGTTGAGACCTATAAAGCTAGACTTGTAGCAAAGGGTTTCCGTCAAAGACCTGGTTTGGACTATGATGAAACCTTTTCTCCAGTGGCTATGCTGAAATCCATTCGGATCCTTCTTGCCATTGCTGCCTTCCACGATTATGAGATTTGGCAGATGGACGTAAAAACCACTTTTCTAAATGGAAATCTAGAGGAGTGTGTCTATATGGATCAGCCAGAGGGTTTCATTCAGAGTGGGAGCAGCGGAAAAGTGTGCAAGTTGCTTAAGTCCATCTATGGACTAAAGCAGGCATCGCGGAGTTGGAACATCTGTTTTGATGAGACGGTCAAGGAATTTGGCTTTATCAAAAATCCAGATGAACCATGCATCTATAGTAGATTTGTAGCGAGAACTGTAGTATTCCTCGTTTTATACGTGGATGACATTCTCTTGATAGGAAATGACATTCCTATGCTACAATCTGTCAAGGGATTCTTGTCACAAAGCTTCTCCATGAAAGACCTGGGTGATGCTTCGTACATCCTGGGGATCCGGATCCATCGTGATAGATCCAAGAGGATATTAGGACTTTCACAGTCCAGGTACATCGACACTATACTGAAAAGATTCAGTATGGAAGATTCCAAGCGCGGTAACCTACCGGCTTGTCACGGGATCACCCTCTCTAAAGAGATGTCTCCCAAGACTGATTTGGAGAGGGATCGCATGTCTATTATACCCTACGCTTCTGCGGTAGGCTCTATAATGTATGCGATGTTGTGTACCAGACCGGATGTAGCTTATGCACTGAGTGTGGTAAGCAGGTATCAGTCAAACCCTGGGGAGAAACACTGGATAGCGGTAAAGAACATTCTCAAGTACCTGAGAAGGACTAAGGAGATGTTCTTGGTGTATGGCGGAAAAGACCTCCAGATCGAGGTCTTTGCTGACTCCAGCTTCCAGAGTGACAAGGATGATTCCAAGTCCATGTCGGGTTTTGTCTTTACCCTCAATGGAGGGGCGGTGTGTTAGAAGAGTTCCAAACAGGAAACCGTTGCAGACTCGACTATGGAAGCGGAATACATCGCTGCATCTGATGCCGCAAAAGAAGCTGTCTGGATAAGGAAGTTCTTGAAAGAACTTCAGGTGGTTCCGTCCATTGTTGACCCAATACCTCTGTATTGCGACAACAACGGGGATATAGCTTTAGCGAAGGAACCCAGGTCCCATCAGAGATCCAGGCACATCTTGAGGCGGTATCACCTGATCAGGGAGATCGTGGATCGCAAGGAGATCGAGGTTCGGAGGGTTGCTTTAGAAGAAAACACTGCAGATCCATTCACCAAGGCCCTACCCCAGACTCAGTTCGAGCGGCTGATCGAGATGATAGGTCTTCGATACGCCAGTACATGGCCTTAGTGCAAGTGGGAGATTGTTAGTGTATATGCCCTAGAGACCATTACTGTATCATACTAGTTTGTATATTACTTAATGGAAGCTTGGGATATTCACCTTGTATAAACAATCTTGCTCAATATAGTAGTATGCTACTTGGTTTGTTTCTACTTCAATGTGTACATGTGTTTATATTTTGCGATATCACCTATACGCATTAGTGGAGCCCTTAGGATCTTTGCTTGATTACCAGCGTTGTGATGGCAGTCACACTAGTGGGGGCTGGGTAATCTGTAAGCACATCCTTATACAGGTCCCTAGTCGCAGGACTATCGAGACAGGGCATCGATACTCCGGAGTAGACTAGCGTATGCGCTTCTCATCCCAGTTTGGGAGATGGTCTGTCCCACAGCCATCAGTACGTCGTACTGGAGATAGTATACGGGTGCTCGTTAGGTTACGAGTACACTGGACAGGACTCGTCGGGAACTGACAGGTTGGTATTATACCTATCGTCAGTTATCAGTTCCCACGTGACATGAGTACAGCTTAGTCCGCTGACTTGACACTGGCACTTCGCCTCGAGTGTGTTCCCACTGCACTTTGATCACTACCCTACCACGGCTCAAAGGAGTCGTGCAAACAGGTAGTGGTTGGGTGCAGTCCCGAAGCACTTGGAGGCAGTGACGGTTAGACAGGATTCGTCTCTCCCGGTATTGGGGGTTGACATCGCGCTGTGTCTAGGAGAGCCATTACACAAGTAGTCCCTGGCCAGGGCAAGCGAGATATACTGGTAGGCTTCCAGTGTTATCTCAGGGTGTTTTGGGCTTCACTCCGACACGACTTTTACCGTTATTGGGGGACTGACGTTTTACCGCCCCCTAGGCCCGACAAGCGATGTATCAGAAGAACAGACCGGACTGTACGGAGAATGTCACATTCAGACTCAGTAGGAGTTCAGATGGGGTTCACCTCGTCAGCCTTCTTGTCGGCATCTACCTGGGGACCGTTACGCACAGCTAGTGCCGCTTGCGGTCTGTGGTTAAACCCACTGCCAGCGTAGTGTCGAGCCTTTAGAGTCCCACACAGAGGGTATTCGCCTCTGGGCAAAACAGAGTAGAGGTCGCATGGTTTTGCGACAGGGTTCGTTCTCATCCGCGCACTTGTGCACGTTTTGGAGTCCGGACGGATTAAACTGGCAGGCTCTGGTTTGAGCCAGATACTGGTATATGTTTTGGGGTTGCTTTTATATCTCGGTATTCTTGTTCCTCGGAACGAGAATGCAGGTGTGTATGCACAGTTGCTTGAGGCGGAGGATGAGGTATTTCATTAGGGTTTCGGAACGGGTGCGTTTGCACAGTTGACAGTCGTCATTTTCCAAACCCTAATAGATTTATGAAATATCAATTAATAATAGTAATTAAATGAAATATTGTTATGGTTGATTTTGTTGACTTGTTGACCATGGTTGACTTGTTGACCATGGTTGAATGTTGACCACCATCATGCTTTGAAAAGATACTCCTTGATTCATGCTTACACTCATTTATTGAAAGTATGATAGTGGTCATTCCAAAATAACCATCAACTATTCTAGTTTTCAATTATTATTATTAATTAGATATTTCCTTTTCTTTTAGTTATGGTTGCAAAAGAAAAGAAAGCTCATTCTATCATAATCATTCTCTCTCCTCACTTCATCTTCTTCTTCCTCTAGCCAAAGGAGAATCCTTCTCATGTGTTGAGAATCACTCTCCTTAAAAGAAAAGCACCCCTTAGACACTCTCTACTCACTCTAGGATCAAGGGTTTAGCAAGCCGGAGATTCTAGTTCACTCAAAGTTCGAGAAAGAGCCCGAAGGTTGAACCCTCAGGTGGATCCATCTTCGACGGAAGAAGGCGACGAGAAAAGAACCATCAACCTCTACAAGGTTTCAAGAAGAAGGAGTTCAAGTTTAGGTATAACCATCTTTCCGAGTAGCTAACTCTCTTTAGCAAGTATGCTAGTTTAGTTTAGAAAAGATCCCGACTTTGTTTAGTCCATGTTGCCCCATGCGCCAAAATTTGATTTTTATACCGTTTCCGCCTCCCCGTAAGAACCGGGGGTCGCAACGTGGACTTACATGACTGCCATCACAACGCTGGTAGTCAAGCAAGATCCTAAAAGCTCTATCAATACGTATACTCACATATTAAGATAGAAAAACCAAGTAGCATACTACCATGTTTAGCAAGACTGTTATATACATGTGAATATCCCAAGCTTCCATTAAGTAATATACAAACTAGTATGATACAATAATGACCCCTAGGGCATATACACTAACAATCTCCCACTTGCACTAGGGCCATATACTGGCATATCGAAGACCAATGATCTCGAGTAGCCTCTCGAACCGAGTCTGAGGAAGGGCCTTCGTGAATGGATCCATGGTTGCTTTATGATAACCATCACTTGATTTTTCCATTATCAATTAATTCATTCTCTTTTCTTTCTTCTTCTTCTTTTTGAAGAAGAAAGAAAACCCTAGCTACAAAATTCTAAGTGATGATTCCAAGTGAGAAATCCAAATCCAAAGTGAACCCACTTCCTATTTCTTCATCCTCTACCACTTGCCATGTAGTAGAGTGTGTTATCTTCACAAGTTCCATGACCTAGTGAAGGTGCAGCTTGAGTTTGATTCGCCTTCACGTAGATCATCTTCGGCATCGAAGTCAACGACCTATCCCGCCCATTTCTCCGATGAAACTGACGCTAGAGTCTGGGATTTCGATGATCGCAGCGGAGGGACGTCAACACGGAGCTAGTGTAGAGGTGGACCGGATCTACAAAGGTTGTATCCCCTTTCACTTAGTACTAAAGCAGTTTAGTAGCTTGTAGTTTCGCCTAATTTCTAGTTAACGATCTATCTTAGGGTTTCTCGGCACCTAAATTTTGAATTTGGCATGGTTGATGCCTTGTGGAACCTCTTGAGTGTGCTTAGGAACCCTACGTGACATGTTTTATCCCATACATAGCATTTATTGTATTGCTATTTATTGTTCATGTATTAGCAGTACCTGATAGAGTACCTTACATGATTGTTGCATACATATTGTCATTTATTGTTCATGTATTAGTAGTACCTGATAAAGTACCTTACATGACTGTTGCTTACATATTTTCATATTATTACTGTTGGAGATAGTGCCCTCAAAGTCAATTATTAGATCGCAGGTACGTGATTGCAATGATTGAGGCAAGACCTATACCGATATGACAGTCTTTCTCGAGATGTTAGTATCTTATCTGGTGTGTCTTTATCATCGTATACATGCTTTAGTTCACTGTTGCATGATGATAGAGCCCATAGGATTCTTGCTTGACTACCAGCAGCATGATGGCGATCATATACGTGGGAGCTGGGGTCAGTAAGCACATCCTTAAAAGTGTCCCTAATCGTGTGAGTTTCGAGACAGGGCATCGATATACCAGAGTAGACTAGTGTATACAGTCGAGACCCCGACGAGGGGCGGTGGCCGGTCTCACAAGCCATTGGTGTCAGTTGGATCACCTAAGATGTATACAGTTGCTCATTAGGTTATGAGTACACCGGACAGGTCTCGCCAGGAGCATGCTAGTTGGTATTATACATATCGTCAAATAGCAGTTCCCTGATGACATGTGTACAGGTTAGTTCATCGACCTGAGATCGTCATTTTTCTCGTGTGAGTTCCCACTGTGCTTAGATTACTACCCTACCACGCTCAAAAGAGTTGTGCAAACAGGTATTAGTTGGGTACAGTCCCGAGCCACATTGGAGGCAAGTGAGCGGATCGTCGGGGATTCGTCTCTCCCGATATTGGGGGCTGATGTCGCACAGTGCACGGGTGGCCATCACTAGAAATCCTCGGCTGAGGTAGTGGAGAATTACTTATTCGGATCAGTAGTTTGTCAGAAGGTGATGGGCTTCATGCCGACACAATTTATCGCGTTATTGGGGGTCTGACTTTATCCACCCCCTAGACTCGATATGCGATACTCTTTAGACGAATGGACCGGACTGTATATACATTGTCACTGTTAGGCTCAGTAGGGTTTATGGATGAGTTCGCTCGTCAGCTTCCCTTCCAATCAATACACAGGCAACCGTTACGTACAGCTTGTACCTCTGACGTGCTAGTGGTTATACCCAGTGCCAGTGTGTTGATGAGTCATTAGAGTCCCCCACAGACAGTTTCCCAACTTCGGGCGAAACGTTGTAGAGGCCGTATGGTTTTTTGACAAGGTTCGGAAAATGCACGTGCGTTTACGCACGTGTTATTTTTCGAGCAGATAATACTGGTCGGCTTTGGTTTAAGCCAGATCCGAATATAATGCTGTGTAGATATGATATCTTTGTCTCAGTTGCATTTGTATTCGGTCGTAATACAAATGCGGGTATGTTTATACTGATACGGGGTTATCCTGAAATTCATTTCAGAATCACTTTTGGAAGTAGCCAGTTTTCAGTTTTCTATCAGCCGTATTAAACATTCGATTTAATACGGATTTATCATTTCACGATGAGGTGGAACGTTCTAGAAGTTTCTAGATGGTGACTAGGATGATGAGGTGGCTAGTGAGTTATTAGTGCATTTAATGTTAATGGTGACTAGGTTAATGAATCACCATTTTTTCATTAATTGTTTTAAGTGTGTCATCCTTGTCATTATGTGTTATAATAAGGTTTCTTGTTTATGGTCACCCTCTCCCTCCTCCTACACTCACCCCCCTTGCTTATAAAGTGGCCGGCCACACCTTGGTGGAAGAAAATGGTTGCTAGAAAAAGATTGGTATTGTTTTGGACTCATGGAAATTAGATAAGCCTCATTTCTCATTTCACCCGATTCCAAAAGGCAACTTCATTAACCGTTCGTCCATAGCCTTGGACGTAATGAGACAAAGTGTTCTACTCATTCTCTACTTCATCTTGGATGTCTCTTTTAGCAAACTTGACGACCGAGTTGCCTCGGTTCAGAGGCGGGAGCCCGTTTAAAAATCCATCGACGTGGTGCCACCTGGACAACGAGACTGGAGATTCAGGAGATCGGAGCAGCCGCAACAAAGCGTGGGATGATGGTTGAAGACCGAAGGACTCAGATCATTCGGTATAATATTTCTACCCACTTTGTAGTTTATTAGTTTAGCTTTAATGGAAGATCCGGGTTACGGTACGCGATAGCGCCAGTTGTAAAAAGTTTTTGTTCCGTATTTGGCGTCTGTTAGACGGCCGGGGCGCTACCGTGGACTTACAGTGGTATCAGAGCCTCACCATTAAGCTATACTAACTTGTGCTAACGCGTTTAAAATATCGATCGAACCGAATTTCGAAAAACATAATTTTCAAGTGCCAATGTTTCTGTCGATTTTAAACACTGTCTAAAAATAATTTTACATATCATAGAAATACAAGCAGGGGTTTCTAAGCACACGGGAAAAATTTGAGCACGTGATCCCACAAGACCGCCGCGGATCCACGGTCAAAGCATGGGTTTGACCGCAGAACCGCGGCCATAATGTGGGAACAGTGCATCAAAATTTTCCAGTGAGCTTTTTATTGGAAATTGTGGTTTTTAGTACTGTTCTTTTGGGCCCAAATTTTGTTACTGTACAACAGATGTACGTGGGGCCCACTTCGGGAAATTTAGTCGATCGAAATTTTAACTTCGTTACTATGCAGTATTTACATTATATTTCCGACCGGGAATGTCATTTGATCGGTAAACCGCGTCTGATTGCTATAGTTCTTTTAGACGGGTTTGCGAACGTGACATTCGCGTTGATGTTCTGTGTTGTGCTGTATTGTTGCGGATATGTCGTGGTGGATAGCAGGATGCAATGATAGTGCAGTTTGGATTTATTTATACATTTGATATTGCTGGGCGAGCGTCCAACATGGGGACTGCCGTTACTGCCTGTTTGTATAATATTCTTTTGGGGCACGACCGAGTCGAGGTCGATGTACCCGTTGTACATATTTTTATTTCTGTACTAGGTTTATCCCGCGAAGGAGTGCACGGATTGTTAGTGTATATGCCCTAGAGGCCATTACTGTATCATACTAGTTTGTATATTACTTAATGGAAGCTTGGGATATTCACAGTTGTATATACAATCTTGCTCGAAATGGTAGTATGCTACTTGGTTTGTCTCTGCTTTAATATGTGCATGTGTTTCTTTTAGCATATTGCTGGTATACATATTAGTAGAGCCCTTAGGATCTTTGCTTGATTACCAGCGTTGTGATGGCGCTCGCACTCGTGGGAGCTGGGTAATCTATAAGCACATCCTTATACAGGTCCCTGGTCGTTGGACTATCGAGACAGGGCATCGATACTCCGAAGTAGACTAGCGTATGCGCTTCTCATCCCAGTGTGGGAGACGGTCTGTCCCACAGCCGTTAGTACGTCGTACTTGGGATAGTATGCGGGTGCTCGTTAGGTTACGAGTACACTGGACAGGACTCGTCGGGAACTGTTGGTTGGTAATATACCTATCGTCAGTTATCAGTTCCCAGGTGACATGAGTACAGCTTAGTCCGCTGACTTGACACTGTCACTTCGCCTCGAGTGTGTTCCCACTGCACTTTGATTACTACCCTACCACGGCTCAAAGGAGCTGTGCAAACAGGTAGTTTTTGGGTGCAGTCCCGAAGCACTTGGAGGCAGTGACGGTTAGACAGGATTCGTCTCTCCCGGTATTGGGGGTTGACATCGCGCTGTGTCTAGGAGAGCCATTACACGAGTAGTCCCTGGCCAGGGCAAGCGAGATATACTGGTAGGTTTCCAGTGTTATCTCAGGGTGTTCTGGGCTACACTCCGACACGACTTGTACCGCTATTAGGGGACTGACGTTCACCGCCCCCCTAGGCCCGCCATGCGATGTATCAGACGAACAGACCGGACTGTACGGAGATTGTCACATACAGGCTCAGTAGGAGTGCAGATGGGGTTCACCTCGTCAGTCTTCTTATCGACATCTACCTGGGGACCGTTACGTACAGCTAGTGCCGCTTGCGGTCTGTGGTTAAACCCACTGCCAGCGTAGTGTCGAGTCTTTAGAGTCCCACACAGAGAGCTATTCTCCTTTAGGCAAAATGAGTAGAGGTCGCATGGTTTTGCGACAGGGTTCGTTCACATTCGCGCACTTGTGCACGTTTGCTGTCCGGACAGTTTATACTAGCGGGCATTGGTTTAAGCCGGATCCTAGTATATGTTTTGAGATTGGTTTTTCTCATTGTGTTCGTGTTCCTCGGATCACGAATGCGCGTGCGTATGCACAGTTGCTTGAGATTGAGGGAGAGGACCTTGATTAGGGTTAATGGCTATTGTCATTTTATTAACCCTAATATTTATGTGTGTGTTATTGTTAATTAGTAATTAGTTTGATAATTATCCATGGTTGTGGTTATTGACCTTTTGACTTCTTTGACTTGTTGACCAAGGTTGACACTTTGACCATCATAATTTCTTTTGGAAGATGCTTTTTGATCTTTGCAATTTGAAATGATAATGGTCATGTCATGATTTACCATGATAATTATCTAGCTAATTATTCAATTAAATTAATTCACACATATTAGTGAGAAGAGCTCTATTATTTTCTCATTCTCTCATATCATTTCTCTCTCTTGTTCATCCTCTCCCTCAAGCTCTCTCCCTCTCATGTGTTGAGAAACAAAAAGCTTGAGAAAAACCTTCACTTGATCCTCTCTACTCTCTTCTAGGGTTCAAGTCTTAGCATTTCTTGCACTCTAGTTACTCCTAGCTTGGAGTTGAAGCTAAAGGTGGTGGCTTTCAAGTGGATCTTTCTTTGACGGAAGAAGACAAGCAAGGTGAGGCCTTTCTACCATTCCGACGAGCAAGGAGAGAAGGAGTTCGAGCTCAAGGTATAACCTTTCTACAACTTAGTTAGTTGTTAGTTTACTTTAGCTAGTTTTCGTTTAGCAAAGATCCTCACAAGCAAGGTCCATGTTGCCTAAGTCATTAAAAATCCGTTTTTTATTATGTTTTCCGCCTCCCCGTAAGCACCGGGGTGGGCAACAAGTACTTACAGTGGTATCAGAGCCTAACTAAACCTAAACTAGCTAAGTAGTTAAGTGTAACGAAGTTTCAAAACCGGAAAATCGAAAAACCAAACTTGCAAAACCCTAGTTTCTGTTAAAAATTTTTCTGCTCAAAATGAAAATATTTATACTTGTAAAATCGTCTCAGGGTTTTCTGAATACACCCAAGAAAAACGATACCCTAATTCCATCAAACCGCCGCCCTTCCGCCGCACGAGGTAGGCATGTGCGGCGGAAGCGCCGCGGTTTGTCGTTATCGGCGCATCGTTTTTCGTGCAGTGTGTGTTGTTGTTGGTTTTGGGATTTTTAGGATATATTATATGTGCCCAGATTTTCCAGAACTAAAATTTACTTTTGGGGGCCTATAAATCCGTATTTTTCGGAACTTCACTACACTTTAACTACATCGGTTATATCTGTAATGCTTGCATGTATTGAACGTCGGCTAATCGCTATAAGACGATTAGTCGGGGTTATACATGATCTGTGATTGTTATTGGTTTGTGGATATGAATGGATTGGATTGTCGCGGGTGAATGGCCGGGGTGGATGTGAGATGAGCATAGTTTTTCTTTCATTCATTTGTAACATGTAAATTGATGTAATAATATTCTTTGTATGGCCGCACAACCGGGTCGGGGTTGTAGCCGTCATTGTATAATTCTTTTTACTGTTTTTGCTCCTAGGATAGACCCATGGAGGGGGTGCACAAACTACCGGGTATCTCGAAGTGCCGAGTGGCCTACTCACGGTGGTGAGGGAGGTTGCTTCGCTTCGGGTGCTTGGCGGGTAGTTTGCCGCACCCGTAGGGGTCTTGGGTGGGGTATTGGCTATTCACCGCGACCGTGTAATCCGCTTTGCATTGCAGGCTCGAACGCATTGCGGATTCCTAGTATATCCAATGTATTCATCTGTGATCTGTAATGTCTATCATTGCTATATATTTATATATAATAAATATTTAGGCGTTGCTTATGTTTTACAGCCGCGCTAGCCCAGCCCCCGCTCTGTCGTTAGTTAAGTAACCTAACGGGTGATGACGGGGCCCCGTGGCGAATGCGAATGGCATAAGCGTACGTCATATTTTGGTTGTTTTCTGCAATGGTAGGATTAAATGATGGGACGCATTAAAAGAACTAATGCAAGAAATAAACCAAGTAAAAGTCGATTGGAACACTTTGAAAACCACTCGGTTCTTTTCAAAACTAAACTTTTAAACGCGGAGCTTGAACCACTCCTTTTAAAAGCTATCTCGTTCCATCGATTATATCAAGTTCACTACGTTCACGGTTTCGCCAAAACCATTCGTAGCCCTCCGTCATTCCACATGAATGGTCAAAAGTTTTCAAGCTATGTATTTTGGCCAAAGTCAAGGCATAGTGATTGGTAGCGTTTGGGTATTCATGTGCAGCATAGATAGATGCGTTGATTTGGGACAGTCGTGCTGCCATTTTGGCCAAAGTCAAGGGTAGGTACGGGTGGGTCCAAATTAACCAGGAGAATGACGGGTAGAACTTGACATGTGACTTATGATATTTTGGCCAAAGTCAAGGTCATAAGAGCATGGGGAAAAAATCCACATCGGGAGTTTCATAAGTACTGAAACTTGCTAGTGTTGCATACCATTTGGAGTGTGATGATTCTGGTAGGATTCCATCGGTTTTATCACGCGATGATATTTGGATCCCGATCCTACTGTGAGTATATGCTACTCCTCGGGAAAACTCTCACTTAACGATCAATGCTATAAACCTAGTAGGTGCCTAGAAAGGTGTTAGCGGGGCTACGCCCACAGGGAAAAGAGGTTACTTAATTAAGGAACTTCGCGAAAGCGTTGGAAAACCTCTCTCGAAGTACCGACACTGGCCTGGCTGAACGGTTAAGCAAGTATTGTACGGTGAGAATGATCCCGGCTAATCCTTTTCTTTACGGTTTGAGAAGGGATTCGAGAGACAGTGGGAGCCATCCAGTTTAAACAAACTAAAAACCACTCTAAACTTGCAAGAGCATCATGCTAAAGTGTTTCTTTTCTCTCTCCTAATTGCAGCGACCATTAAAGATGACCGGACTTAAGTTACTATTAGATAAAAACATATTGACAGGGCCAAACTACAAAGATTGGCTCAGGAATGTCAAGATGGCTATCACTTATGACAAGCTGGGGTATATACTTACCACCAAAGCTCCCCCTGTCCCAGGTCCCACCTCCAGCGTCGCGGATGTTGAAATCCGTAAGACATGGGAGATAGATTGCGCGAGGGCCAGATGCCTCGTACTAGCCTCGATGGACAACGACCATCAGAGGAGGCACGAGAATATGGACCTAGAGTCCATATTTCTCCATACAAAAGAACTGTATGGAGAGCAGTCTCGTATCGCAAGATACGAAGTGTCGAAGAAGCTCTTTTCGGCAAGGTTGGCCGTCGGATCATCGGTAGCGGACCACGTGCTTAAGATGATCGGCTACATAGAGGAGCTCGCGGACCTTGGGACCACGTTGGAGAATGAACTCTATACCGATTTGATTCTCCAGTCCCTTCCTTCCACTTACGCCCAGTTCATTCTTAACTTCAACATGCAAGGAAAGGAGGTTGAACTTGCCGAGCTTCTGAACATGTTGAGGACTGCTGAGGGCACCCTACAGAAGGGTAGGGAGACATCCACTTTGTTTGTAGGAGGATCTTCCTCTTCTAGGTCCAGGGCGAAAGCCAAGGGCAAGAAGAAGAAAGCCCCCGCCAAACCAAGAGGCGGTGTCGGTAAAGTGGATACGAAGGGAAAAGGGTAAAGCAACAAAGGTAGCGGGGAAGCTGGTGGGGAAGGAAGAATGCTTCTATTGTCACAAAAGTGGTCACTGGAAACAAGATTGCAAGGCTTGGAAAGCCAGAACACAGGATTTGAAGCGAGTTGCAGCTTCAGCTTCAGGTGTGTATGTTATTGAAAATTGTCTATCAATAAACTCTACTTCCTGGGTATTGGATACCGGATCAGGATCTCATATCTGTAATTCTTTGCAGGCGTTGAGAAAGCGTAGAGTTTTGAAGGCAGGTGACATGACCCTCAGAGTTGCGAACGGTGCTAGCATGGATGCTGAGGCCGTGGGGGACTATCACCTGGGATTATCAGATGGACACTTTTTGGTTTTGCGTAGTTGTTATTATGTACCAAATGCAACCTATAATATCATTTCTGTATCTTTATTATCTAAAGAAGGTTATGAATTTGCATTTGTAAGTAATGTAGTGAACATTCACCTTAATCAAGTGTTGATTGGGTCAGGTACATTGAACAACGGTATATACGTTTTAAACCAACCACAGATTTTCAATATCCAGAATACACACAAAAGAAAGTCTCCAGAAATTAATAAAACTTTCTTATGGCATTGTAGACTGGGTCACATCAACGAGAGAAGATTGACTAAGTTACATACTGAAGGATATTTAGATTCGTTCGAATATCAATCGTATGCAACTTGTCAATCCTGTCTCAAAGGAAAGATGACAAAGGCTCCGTTTTCTGGACACGGAGAAAGAGCGAGCGAGCTCTTGGGACTCGTACACAGCGACGTGTGCGGTCCAATGTCTACACATGCGCGAAGCGGTTATTCTTACTTCATTACTTTTACGGATGATTTTTCAAGATACGGTTATGTCTTCTTAATGAAACATAAATCCGAGGCTTTTGAAAAATTCCAGGAATATAAGAATGAAGTAGAAAAACAAACAGGCAAAAGTATCAAGATCCTAAGATCGGATCGAGGAGGAGAATACTTAAGTGCCGAATTCCTGAACTATTTAAAAGAGAATGGAATTCTCTCTCAGCTTACTCCTCCATACACTCCGCAACATAACGGTGTATCGGAGAGACGGAACCGAACCCTATTGGATATGGTACGGTCCATGATGAGTAACGCTGAGTTACCGCGATCGTTCTGGGGGTATGCGCTAGAAACAGCTGCATATCTTTTGAACCGTGTTCCCACTAAGACTGTGCCTACCACACCATATGAGTTATGGAGTGGGAAGAAACCCTATCTTAATCACATTAAGACATGGGGATGTCCAGCTTTTGTAAAATAGCAGCATGCGGACAAGCTCGAGGCACGCTCAGTACAGTGCAAGTTTGTGGGATATCCAAAGAACTCCAAGGGATATTATTTCTATTGCGAAGAGGAACAAAAAGTCCTTATTTCTCGCCATGCCCACTTTCTAGAACATCAGTTCATAGAAAAAGAAATAAGTGGGAGCGCAATAGAACTGGAAGAAATTCCAGAACCACAAACTATTACTGAAAGTTTAGTGGAACCAGAAGGTTCAAAAGAACAGGACATTCCTATGCCGCTCCGCAGGAGTAGTAAGCAGTCTCATCCGCCCGAGAGATACTACGGTTTTCTCATTGACGGGGATAGAGAAGACTGCATCCTGGATTGTGATGAGCCTACTAGCTTCCAGCAAGCCATTCAGAGCGTCGACTCGGTAAAATGGCTGGATGCAATGCGGACCGAGATGGAGTCCATGTACACCAACAAAGTATGGACGTTGGACATTGCTCCAGACGGGGTAAAACCCGTAGGATGCAAGTGGATCTTCAAAAGGAAGATTGGTGTAGATGGACAGGTTGAGACCTATAAAGCTAGACTGGTAGCAAAGGGTTTTCGTCAGCGACCTGGTTTGGACTATGACGAAACCTTTTCCACAGTAGCTATGCTGAAATCCATTCGGATCCTTCTTGCCATCGCTGCTTTCCACGATTATGAGATTTGGCAGATGGACGTAAAGACAGCTTTTCTAAATGGTCATTTAGAGGAGTGTGTCTATATGGACCAGCCAGAGGGTTTCATTCAGGGTGGGAGCAGTGGAAAGGTGTGCAAGTTGCTCAAGTCCATTTATGGACTCAAGCAGGCATCGCGGAGTTGGAACATCTGTTTTGATGAGACGGTCAAGGAATTTGGCTTTATCAAAAATCCAGATGAACCATGCATCTATTGTAGATTTGTAGCGAGAACTGTAGTATTCCTCGTTTTATACGTGGATGACATTCTCTTAATAGGAAATGACATTCCTATGCTACAATCTGTCAAGGGGTTCTTGTCACACAGGTTCTCCATGAAAGACCTGGGTGATGCCTCCTACATTCTGGGTATCCGGATCTACCGTGACAGATCCAAGAGGATATTAGGACTCTCGCAGTCCAGGTACATCGACACCATACTGAAGAGATTCAGTATGGAAGATTCCAAGCGCGGTAATCTACCGGCTTGTCACGGGATCACCCTCTCCAAAGAGATGTCTCCCAAGACTGATTTGGAGAGGGATCGCATGTCTATTATACCCTACGCTTCTGCGGTAGGCTCTATAATGTATGCGATGTTGTGTACCAGACCGGATGTGGCTTATGCACTGAGTGTGGTAAGCAGGTATCAGTCAAACCCTGGGGAGAAACATTGGATAGCAGTAAAGAACATTCTCAAGTACCCGAGAAGGACTAAGGAGATGTTCTTGGTGTATGGCGGAAAAGACCTGCAGGTTGAGGCCTTTGCTGACTCCAGCTTCCAGAGTGACAAGGATGATTCCAAGTCCATGTCGGGTTTTGTCTTTACCCTCAATGGAGGGGCGGTGTGTTGGAAGAGCTCCAAACAGGAAACCGTTGCTGACTCGACTATGGAAGCGGAATACATCGCTGCATCTGATGCCGCAAAAGAAGCTGTCTGGATGAGGAAGTTCTTGAAAGAACTTCAGGTGGTTCCGTCCATTGTTGACCCAATACCTCTATATTGCGACAACAACGGGGCTATAGCTTTAGCGAAGGAACCCAGGTCCCATCAGAAATACAGACACATCTTAAGGCGGTATCACCTGATCAGGGAGATCGTGGATCGCCAGGAGATCGAGGTCCGGAGAGTTGCATCAGAGGATAACACTGCAGATCCACTCACAAAGGCCCTACCCCAGACTCAGTTCGAGCGGCTGATCGAGATGATAGGTCTTCGATACGCCAGTACATGGCCTTAGTGTAAGTGGGAGATTGTTAGTGTATATGCCCTAGAGGCCATTACTGTATCATACTAGTTTGTATATTACTTAATGGAAGCTTGGGATATTCACAGTTGTATATACAATCTTGCTCGAAATGGTAGTATGCTACTTGGTTTGTCTCTGCTTTAATATGTGCATGTGTTTCTTTTAGCATATTGCTGGTATACATATTAGTAGAGCCCTTAGGATCTTTGCTTGATTACCAGCGTTGTGATGGCGCTCGCACTCGTGGGAGCTGGGTAATCTATAAGCACATCCTTATACAGGTCCCCGGTCGTTGGACTATCGAGACAGGGCATCGATACTCCGGAGTAGACTAGCATATGCGCTTCTCATCCCAGTGTGGGAGACGGTCTGTCCCACAGCCGTTAGTACGTCGTACTTGGGATAGTATGCGGGTGCTCGTTAGGTTACGAGTACACTGGACATGACTCGTCGGGAACTGTTGGTTGGTAATATACCTATCGTCAGTTATCAGTTCCCAGGTGACATGAGTACAGCTTAGTCCGCTGACTTGACACTGTCACTTCGCCTCGAGTGTGTTCCCACTGCACTTTGATTACTACCCTACCACGGCTCAAAGGAGCTGTGCAAACAGGTAGTTTTTGGGTGCAGTCCCGAAGCACTTGGAGGCAGTGACGGTTAGACAGGATTCGTCTCTCCCGGTATTGGGGGTTGACATCGCGCTGTGTCTAGGAGAGCCATTACACGAGTAGTCCCTGGCCAGGGCAAGCGAGATATACTGGTAGGTTTCCAGTGTTATCTCAGGGTGTTCTGGGCTACACTCCGACACGACTTATACCGCTATTAGGGGACTGACGTTCACCGCCCCCCTAGGCCCGCAATGCGATGTATCAGACGAACAGACCGGACTGTACGGAGATTGTCACATACAGGCTCAGTAGGAGTGCAGATGGGGTTCACCTCGTCAGTCTTCTTATCGACATCTACCTGGGGACCGTTACGTACAGCTAGTGCCGCTTGCGGTCTGTGGTTAAACCCACTGCCAGCGTAGTGTCGAGTCTTTAGAGTCCCACACAGAGAGCTATTCGCCTTTAGGCAAAATGAGTAGAGGTCGCATGGTTTTGCGACAGGGTTCGTTCACATTCGCGCACTTGTGCACGTTTGCTGTCCGGACAGTTTATACTAGCGGGCTTTGGTTTAAGCCGGATCCTAGTATATGTTTTGAGATTGGTTTTTCTCATTGTGTTCGTGTTCCTCGGATCACGAATGCGCGTGCGTATGCACAGTTGCTTGAGATTGAGGGAGAGGACCTTGATTAGGGTTAATGGCTATTGTCATTTTATTAACCCTAATATTTATGTGTGTGTTATTGTTAATTAGTAATTAGTTTGATAATTATCCATGGTTGTGGTTATTGACCTTTTGACTTCTTTGACTTGTTGACCAAGGTTGACACTTTGACCATCATAATTTCTTTTGGAAGATGCTTTTTGATCTTTGCAATTTGAAATGATAATGGTCATGTCATGATTTACCATGATAATTATCTAGCTAATTATTCAATTAAATTAATTCACACATATTAGTGAGTAGAGCTCTATTATTTTCTCATTCTCTCATATCATTTCTCTCTCTTGTTCATCCTCTCCCTCAAGCTCTCTCCCTCTCATGTGTTGAGAAACAAAAAGCTTGAGAAAAACCTTCACTTGATCCTCTCTACTCTCTTCTAGGGTTCAAGTCTTAGCATTTCTTGCACTCTAGTTACTCCTAGCTTGGAGTTGAAGCTAAAGGTGGTGGCTTTCAAGTGGATCTTTCTTTGACGGAAGAAGACAAGCAAGGTGAGGCCTTTCTACCATTCCGACGAGCAAGGAGAGAAGGAGTTCGAGCTCAAGGTATAACCTTTCTACAACTTAGTTAGTTGTTAGTTTACTTTAGCTAGTTTTCGTTTAGCAAAGATCCTCACAAGCAAGGTCCATGTTGCCTAAGTCATTAAAAATCCGTTTTTTATTATGTTTTCCGCCTCCCCGTAAGCACCGGGGTGGGCAACACGGACTTACACGGATAGCCGGGTTCTGGAGGGCAACGGATCCGTATCTTGTGGCTTTGAGAGGCAGAGGGACCTCACTCTAGAATTGGCAGACTATTCGCCGCACTCCTAGGGGGTACAGGTTAACCCAAGGAGGGGTGCTCAATTTACCGAATTCCGTGAAGTGCCGGGTGTTCCATTCACTATGCTGTGGGGGACTACCTCGCTTCAGGTTTTGGCAGGTAACTTGCCGCACCCGTAGGGGTCTAGCTTTCATTGCACAGGCTATCCACACGACCAGGGGAACGTCAGGTTTCAGCAGCGGCTCTATGAAACCCGGGGATCCCAGATTATCTGTATTGTTTTGTGATGCTTATTACTTTTCTGTAATGTTGCATATTATCACGCCTGGAGCGATTACTGTATATTGGTATATATACTATTAGATGTTGTATATATTTTACACCCGCGCTAGTCCAGCCCCCGCTCTGTCGTTAGTTAAGTAACCTAACGGGTTATGACGGGACCCAGTGAAGAATGCTGATGGCATATACGTACATTTTATTTTCGTTCTTTTCTGGTGTGATTGATTAATTGGACTGTGTTGATTCTGATCAATGCAAAGTAAAACAAACCAATATTTGATGTTGTTGAAACAAATTTTAAAAAGATGTTATTACAAAGATGTTTCCTTTTTGTTTTGCATAGTGATATTCAGTTTAGAATATCCTGCACCTCATTCGACGAGGCAAGGGCCGAGATCCCTTCACCGGGAGTAACCCCTTGGGCAGAAGTTTGCGTCAGGGTAATAACTTTACTATAGTCGATTACAAGTTGCTTTGCATCGCGGTATTCAGTTGGAATATCCTGCACCTCATTCCACGAGGAAAGAGCCGAGATCCCTTCACCGGGAGTTATCTCTTTAGCAAAAGGTTTTCGTCACTATATTTTTATAAAAAGCTATCTAGTGCCTTCAACAAGATCATGTTCATTACGTTAAAGGTTTTTCGCCAAAAACCAGCCGTAGCCCTCCATCATTTCTTATGGATATTCAGTAGTATTCAAGCTATGTATTTTGGCCCTTAGTCAAGGCATAATGTTTGGTAGCTGCTGTGTATTCATTTGTTGCATAGATAGATGAGTTGGTTTGGGACAGTCGTTCTGCCATTTTGGCCCTTAGTCAAGGGCATGTGCGGGTGGGTTCAAATCAACCTGGATAATGACGGGAAGAACCTGACATGTGACTTATGATATTTTGGCCCTTAGTCAAGGGCATAAGAGCATGACGTAAAAATAACATCGGGAGTTTTCAAACATACAGGAAACTTTCCAGGCATGCGCATACCTTCTGGAGTGTGATAACTTGAGTGGCTTCCATCAAGTTATCATGCGATGATAGTTGGATCCCGATTCTCACTGATGAGTTAGATTAATCTTCAGGTGATCCCGACTAATTCTTCTTTCTGGTTTGGAGGAGAATTTGAGATTACAGTGGGAGGTTTCTTGATTAGATAAAATTATAAACCATTCTGATCTAGGTTATAGTGCACGCAGAGTGTTTCTTTTCTCTCTCTCTTTGGCAGCAACCTTGACCGACCCTAGACTATGACTCAGTGACCAAGTTGACCGAACCTTCTTAAAATACTGGCTTTTAGATTGTCTATAGTTGCATAAGTCATTGCCGCTCCTTCTTTTACCCTTTGTATTTCTCAGAACACCCCGTATTACTACGGACATCCACTTCCATTGGATAGATCCATCGTATGGTTATATACGAACTCGAAGGTACTACTTCGAGGATGGATCCTGGTTCAGGAGAAATAGAATTAGTTTATTCAGTTGTCTTTTATTATCACCTTCTCTCAGGTTGCAAGGGCTCCTTAGTTTAGGAGAGTACACCTATTACGCTTATTGGATAGTCTTATTCCAAACCATTGGCTGGTGCCGAAAGGTCGGGAATGAAGAAAACCAATTAGCCTAAGTATGGTGTGCAGAAGGTAATATGTAAAGGCAAAATAAAGGGATTAGAAAGAGGGCAAAGTAAATAGCGACTGTTATCATTCACGACCAAACCGCGTACTTCATCGCCACTCCTATTTCACCTTTAATAGAATAAGGTATTATTCAATTGTCTTTTATCATCACCTTCTCTCAAGTTGAGAGTACTCCTAGGATTAGGAGAGTACACCTATTATGCTTACTGGATAGTCTTCTTCCAAACCATAGGCTAGTGCCGAACGGTAGGGAAGGAAGAAAACCATTTAGCCGAACGATGGTGTACAGAAGGTAACGACTAAAGACAAATAAAGGGGTTTGGTGAGATGGCAAAGGAATATACGGTTACAGTCATGAATTGGAATATGGAAGATTCATTACTAGGAATACCAGGATACCCCTACGAAACATTTTCATGTTTCAGTGCATTGTTAAAAGAAAACTGATTTTCCGATTAGATACTTACTCCAGGGTATGTATTTACCAAGTTACATTCTCATATCTGTATGGTTTTACAGATGATGATTGGGAGTAAGTTATTGGGAATTTGGTGATCATCCTCATTATATCGGAATTCGTTGTAATTGGTGATATTTGAGGAAATCGCCTGGGTACAGTCTTCAACCTACAGTGCACAAGTTTTGAGTTATTTAACTCAGCGGACTTATACAGAGTATTGTATGTTTTCCAATATCCATCAGGACGAAGGGGTAGGTCCTCGTACTATGTTCTGTTTACTTATGACTTCTCTAGTTTTTAGACAAGTGTTTCGTAGAAATACAATGTCTAAGTTTTGAGAAGTTGTGGGTATAAGAATAAAGTAGAGAACCAGGTATGACAAATATCGGGATTCATCAAAGAGATTGAAGATGTAGATTCTTGTGATTGGTATTCAGACGATAGTAATGGTTTTGAGAAACATGTTTCTCTTTCAGGTTACTCATAATTGGATGGATTCCTAAGTTGAGTAATGCTGATTATGTAAGTCCACGTTGCGACCCCCGGTGCTTACGGGGAGGCGGAAACGGTATAAAAAACAAATTTTTATCGCAAGAGGCAACATAGACTAAACAAGGTCGGGATCGTGTCTAAACTAAACTAGCAAACATACAAAGGAGCGTTAGCTACTATGGAAGATGGTTATACCTAAACTTGAACTCCTTCTTCTTTAAACCTTGTAGAGGTTGATGGTTCTCTTCTTGTCGCCTTCTTCCGTCGAAGATGGATCCACCTCGAGGGTTCGACCTTTGGGCTCTTTCTCGAACTTGGAGTGAACTAGAATCTCCAGCTTGCTAAACCCTTGATCCTAGAGTGAGTAGAGAGTGTCTAAAGGGGTGCTTTTCTTTTTAAAGAGAGGGATTCTCAACACATGAGAAGGGTTCTCTTTTGCTAGAGGAAGAAGAAGATGAAGTGAGGAGAGAGAAGCTAAATGAGATAATGAGCTATCTTTTTCTTTCTTGCAACCATAATGCCAAAAGAAAAAGAATTATCTAAATAATAATAATTCAAAATGAGAATAGTTGATGGTAGTTTTGGAATGACCACTATCATGCTTCATTAAATGAAATGTAAGCATGAATCAAGGAGTATCTTTACAAAGCATGATGGTGGTCAACATTCAACTATGGTCAACAAGTCAACCATGGTCAACAAGTCAACAAAATCAACCATAACATAATTCTCATTTAATTACTATTATTAATAGATAATCCATAAATCCATTAGGGTCTGGAAAATGATGACTGTCAACTGTGCATACGCACCCGTTCCGAAACCCTAATGAAAAACCTCATCCTCCGCCTCAAGCAACTGTGCATACACACCTGTATTCTCGTTCCGAGGAACAAGAATACCGAGATATAAAAGCAACCCCAAAACATATACCAGTATCTGGCTCAAACCAGAGCGTGCCAGTATAATCCGTCCGGACTCCAAACGTGCACAAGTGTGCGGATGAGAACAAACCCTGTCGCAAAACCATGCGACCTCTACTCTGTTTTGCCCAGAGGCGAATACCCTCTGTGTGGGACTCTAAAGACTCGACACTACGCTGGCAGTGGGTTTAACCACAGACCGCAAGCGGCACTAGCTGTGCGTAACGGTCCCCAGGTAGATGCCGACAAGAAGGCTGACGAGGTGAAACCCCATCTGAACTCCTACTGAGTCTGAATGTGACATTCTCCGCACAGTCCGGTCTGTTCGTCTGATACATCGTATGTCGGGCCTAGGGGGCGGTAAAACGTCAGTCCCCCAATAGCGGTACAAGTCGTGTCGGAGTGAAGCCCAAAACACCCTGAGATAACACTGGAAGCCTACCAGTATATCTCGCTTGCCCTGGCCAGGGACTACTCGTGTAATGGCTCTCCTAGACACAGCGCGATGTCAACCCCCAATACCGGGAGAGACGAATCCTGTCTAACCGGCACTGCCTCCAAGTGCTTCGGGACTGCACCCAACCACTACCTGTTTGCACGACTCCTTTGAGCCGTGGTAGGGTAGTGATCAAAGTGTAGTGGGAACACACTCGAGGCGAAGTGCCAGTGTCAAGTCAGTGGACTAAGCTGTACTCATGTCACCTGGGAACTGATAACTGACGATAGGTATAATACCAACCTTTCAGTTCCCGACGAGTCCTGTCCAGTGTACCCGTAACCTAACGAGCACCCGTATACTATCTCCAGTACGACATACTGATGGCTGCGGGACAGACCATCTCCCACACTGGGATGAGAAGCGCATAAGCTAGTCTACTCCGGAGTATCGATGCCCTGTCTCGATAGTCCTGCGACTATGGACCTGTATAAGGATATGCTTATAGATTACCCAGCCCCCACTAGTGTGACTGCCATCACAACGCTGGTAATCAAGCAAAGATCCTAAGGGCTCTACTAATGCGTATAGGTGATATCGCAAAATAAACACATGTACACATTGAAGTAGAAACAAACCAAGTAGCATACTACTATATTGAGCAAGATTGTTTATACAAGGTGAATATCCCAAGCTTCCATTAAGTAATATACAAACTAGTATGATACAGTAATGGCCTCTAGGGCATATACACTAACAATCTCCTACTTGCACTAAGGTCATGTACTGGCGTATCGAAGACCTATCATCTCGATCAGCCGCTCGAACTGAGTTTGGGGTAGGGCCTTGGTGAATGGATCTGCAGTGTTTTCTTCTGAAGCAACCCTCCGAACCTCGATCTCCTTGCGATCCACGATCTTCCTGATCAGGTGATACCGCCTCAAGATGTGCCTGGATCTCTGATGAGACCTGGGTTCCTTCGCTAAAGCTATAGCCCCGTTGTTGTCGCAATACAGAGGTATTGTGTCAACAATGGACGGAACCACCTGAAGTTTTTTTAAGAACTTCCTCATCCAGACAGCTTCTTTTGCGGCATCAGATGCAGCGATGTATTCCGCTTCCATAGTCGAGTCTGCAACGGTTTCCTGTTTGGAACTCTTCCAACACACCGCCCCTCCATTGAGGGTAAAGACAAAACCCGACATGGACTTGGAATCATCCTTGTCACTCTGGAAGCTGGAGTCAGCAAAGGCCTCGATCTGGAGGTCTTTTCCGCCATAAACCAAGAACATCTCCTTAGTCCTTCTCAGGTACTTGAGAATGTTCTTTACTGCTATCCAGTGTTTCTCCCCAGGGTTTGACTGATACCGGCTTACTACACTCAGTGCATAAGCTACATCCGGTCTGGTACACAACATCGCATACATTATAGTGCCTACCGCAGAAGCGTAGGGTATAATAGACATGCGATCCCTCTCCAAATCAGTCTTGGGAGACATCTCTTTAGAGAGGGTGATCCCGTGACAAGCCGGTAGGTTACCGCGCTTGGAATCTTCCATACTGAATCTTTTCAGTACGGTGTCGATGTACCTGGACTGTGAAAGTCCTAATATCCTCTTGGATCTATCACGATGGATCCGGATCCCCAGGATATATGAGGCATCACCCAGGTCTTTCATGGAGAACCTGTGTGACAAGAAACCCTTGACAGATTGTAACATAGGAATGTCATTTCCTATTAAGAGAATGTCATCCACGTATAAAACAAGGAATACTAAAGTTCTCGCTACAAATCTACTATAGATACATGGTTCATCTGGATTTTTGATAAAGTCAAATTCCTTGACCGTCTCATCAAAACAGATGTTCCAACTCCGCGATGCCTGCTTTAGTCCATAGATGGACTTAAGCAACTTGCACACCTTTCCGCTGCTCCCACTCTGAATGAAACCCTCTGGCTGATCCATATAGACACGCTCCTCTAAATTTCCATTTAGAAAAGCGGTTTTTACGTCCATCTGCCAAATCTCATAATCGTGGAAGGCAGCAATGGCAAGAAGGATCCGAATGGATTTCAGCATAGCCACTGGAGAAAAAGTTTCGTCATAGTCCAAGCCAGGTCTTTGACGGAAACCCTTTGCTACAAGTCTAGCTTTATAGGTCTCAACCTGTCCATCTACACCAATCTTCCTTTTGAAGATCCACTTGCATCCTACGGGTTTTACCCCGTCTGGAGCAATGTCCAACGTCCATACTTTGTTGGTGTACATGGACTCCATTTCGGTCCGCATTGCATCCAGCCATTTTACCGAGTCAACGCTCTGAACGGCCTGTTGGAAGCTAGTAAGCTCATCATAATCTATGATGCAATCCTCTCTATCCCCGTCTATGAGAAAACCGTAGTATCTCTCGGGCGGATGAGACTGCCTACTACTTCTGCGGAGCGGCATAGGAATGTCCTGTTCTTTTGAACCCTCTGGTTCCATTAAGCTTTCAGTAATAGTCTGTGGTTCTGGAATTTCTTCCAGTTCTATTGCGCTCCCACTTACTTCTTTTTCTAAGAACTGATGTTCCAGAAAATGGGCATTACGAGAAACAAGGACTTTTTGTTCCTCTGCGTAATAGAAAAGATACCCCCTGGAGTTCTTTGGGTATCCCACAAACTTGCACAGTACTGAGCGTGCCTCGAGCTTGTCCGTATGCTGCTTTTTGACATAAGCTGGACATCCCCAAATCTTCAGGTACTGAAGATAGGGTTTCTTCCCACTCCACATCTGATATGGAGTGGTAGGCACAGTCTTGGTAGGAGCCTTGTTCAAGAGATATGCAGCTGCTTCTCGTGCATAGCCCCAGAAAGATCGCGGTAACTCAGCCTTACTCATCATGGAACGAACCATATCCAATAGGGTTCCATTCCTTCTTTCCGATACACCGTTGTGTTGCGGAGTGTATGGAGGAATACGCTGAGAGAGAATTCCATTCTCTTTTAAATAGTCCAGGAACTCGGCACTCAAGTATTCACCACCTCGATCCGATCTTAGAATCTTAATACTTTTGCCTGTTTGTTTTTCAACTTCATTCTTGTAATCCCGAAATTTCTCAAAGGCCTCGGATTTGTGCTTCATTAAGAAGACATGTCCATACCTAGAGAAATCGTCTGTGAAAGTAATGAAGTATGAATAACCGCTTCGCGCATGTGTAGACATTGGACCACACACGTCACTGTGTATGAGTCCCAAGAGCTCGCTCGCTCTTTCTCCGTGTCCAGTGAACGGAGTCTTTGTCATCTTTCCCATGAGACAAGATTCACAAGTGGCATAAGACTGATACTCGAACGGATCCAAGTATCCTTCTTTATGTAACTTAGTCAACCGTGTCTCATTGATGTGACCCAGTCTACAATGCCATAAGAAAGCCTGATTGATATCTGGAGACTTTCTTTTGTGTGTATTCTGGACATTGAAAATCCGTGGTTGGTTTAATACGTATATACCATTGCTCAATGTACCTGACCCAATCATAACTTGATTAAGGTGAATGTTTACAACATTACTTACAAACGCAAATTCATAACCTTCTTTAGAAACCAAAGATACAGAAATGATATTACAAGTTGCGTTGGGTACAAAAAAGAAATTACACAAAACCAAAACATGCCCATCTGACATTCCCAGGTGATAGTCCCCCACGGCTTTAGCATCCATGCTAGCTCCGTTCGCAACTCTAAGGGTCATGTCACCTGCCTTCAAAACCCTACGGTTTCTCAACGCCTGCAAAGAATTACAGATATGAGATCCTGATCCAGTATCCAATACCCAGGAAGTAGAGTTTATAGAAAGACAGTTTTCAATAACATACACACCTGAAGCTGAAGCCGCAACCTGCTTCAGTTCCTGTGTCCTGGCTTTCCAAGCCCTGCAATCTTTCTTCCAGTGTCCACTCTTGTGACAATAGAAGCATTCCTCTTTACCAACAAGCTTCCCCGCTATCTTTGTTGCCTTTTCCTTTCCCTTCGTACCCACTTTACTAACACCGCCTCTTGGTTTGGCGGGGGCTTTCTTCCTCTTTCCCTTGGCTTTCGTCTTGGACCTAGAGGAAGAAGATCCTCCTACAAACAAAGCGGGTGTATCCCTACCCTTCTGTAGGGTACCCTCTGCGCTCCTCAGCAGGTTGAGGAGTTCTGAAAGTTCAACTTCCTTTTCTTGCAAGTTGAAATTCAGTATGAACTGGGCGTAAGTGGATGGAAGGGACTGGAGAATTAAATCTGTATAAAGTTCACTGTCCAACGTGGTCCCAAGTTCCGCGAGCTCCTCAGTGTAGCCAATCATCTTAAGCACGTGGTCCGCTACCGATGATCTGACGGCCAACTTTGTCGAAAATAACTTCTTCGACACTTCGTATCTTGCGATACGAGACTGCTCTCCATACAGTTCTTTTGTATGGAGAAATATGGACTCGAGGTCCATATTCTCATGCCTCCTCTGATATTCGTTGTCCATAGAAGCAAGCACGAGGCACCTGGCCTTCGCGCAATTAATCTCCCAAGTCTTACGGATTTCCTTATCCGCGACGCTGGAGGTGGGACCTGGGACGGGGGGAGCTTTGGTGGTAAGAAGATACCCCAGCTTGTCGTAAGTGATTGCCAATTTGACATTCCTGAGCCAGTCTTTGTAGTTTGGCCCTGTCAGTATGTTTTTATCTAGAAGTAACTTAAGTCCAGTCATTTCGATTTGGTCGCTGCAGGGGGAGAGAAGAAACACTTTAGCACGATGCTCTTGCAAGTTTAGAATGGTTTTTAATTTGTCTAAACAGGATGGCTCCCACTGTCTCTCGAATCCCTCCTCAAACCACAAAGGAAGAATTAGCCGGGATCAATCCCACCGTACAATACTTGCTTAACCGTTCAGCCAGGCCAGTGTCGGTACTTCGTGTTAGTGTTTATGCCCTAGAAGGCCATTACTGTATCATACTAGCTTGTATATTACTTAATGGAAGCTTGGGATATTCACATGTATATAACAGTCTTGCTAAACATGGTAGTATGCTACTTGGTTTTTCTATCTTAATATGTTAGTGTACGTATTGATAGAGCTCTTAGGATCTTGCTTGTCTACCAGCGTTGTGATGGCAGTCACACTAGTGGGGGCTGGGTAGTCTACAAGCACATCCTTATTCAGGTCCCTGGTCGTTGGATTATCGAGACAGAGCATCGATACTCCGGAGTAGACTGGTGTGTACGCTTCTCATCCCAGTTGGGGAGATGGTCTGTCCCACAGCCGTCAGTACGTCGTACTGGAGATAGTATGCAGGTGCTCGTTAGGTTACGGGTACACCGGACAGGACTCACAGGGAACTGTTGGTTGGTTTGATACCAGTCGTCAGTGAACAGTTCCCAGGTGACATGAGTACAGCGTAGTCCGCAGACTTGACACTGCTACTTCGCCTCGAGTGTGTCCCACTGTTCTTAGATTGCTACCCTACCACGGCTCAAAGGAGTCGTGCAAACAGGTAGCAGTTGGGTGCAGTCCCGAGCACTTGGAGGCAGTGGCGGTTAGACAGGATTCGTCCCTCCCGGTATTAGGAGTAGATATCGTGCTGTGTCAGAGAGCCATTACGCAAAGTCCCTGGCCAGGGCAAGCGAGATTTACTGGTAGGTTCCAGTAGTTTCTCAGGGTGTAATGGGCTTCACTCCGACACGACTTATACCGCTATTAGGGGACTGACGCTTGCCGCCCCCCTAGGCCCGATATGCGATAGTCTTGGACGAACGGACCGGACTGTATGGAGATTGTCACATCAGACTCAGTAGGAGTTCGGATGGGTTTACTCATCGGCCTTCTTATCGACAACTACCTGGGGACCGTTACGTACAGCTAGTGCCGCTTACGGTCTGTGGTTAAACCCACTGCCAGCGTAGTAGTCGAGTCTCTAGAGTCCCACACAGAGAGTTTCCTACTCCAGGCGAAACGATATAGAGGTTGCATGGTTTTGCGACAAAGGGTTCGGACGCATACGTGCGTTTACGCACGTATGACTTTCGGACAGTTTTTACCAGTCGGCTTTGGTTTAAGACAGTTACTGGTATCCGGTTATTGGATTTTTACAGTCTAAAGTTTTTCCGTATTTTTACGGATTGGAGGGGCGTTCTCGTAATTGTACGAGAAGCTTCTAGAAGATGTGACTAAGGAGGTTTCTTTTGGATAAGAAAGTGAGTCATGGTGGTGATTCATTCATTTCATTAATGCACATTTATTGCTTAATGACTCATGCTAATGAATCACCACTAGATATTTCATGAAGCTTGCTTATTCATTTCCTTTATTCATTTTTTTTTAAAAAGAAATGCTTCATGATATATTATGATACACTCTCTCTCTTCTATCATAATCTCATTCACATTCTCTCTCCTCAAGCTCTCATCTTCAAACCCTAATCCTTACACCTCATGAGTTGAGATCAAAGGATTAGTTAGACTAAACAATCCATAACCATCACTCTTTATCATCCTTTCATCTTTGATTAGCAATCAAAGTTGATTAGTTACCTCAAGTTTGAGGTTTAGCTTGGAGTTTTGCTCTCGGGTGGATCGTCTACTACCTAGAGAAGGCCGAGGAGAACAAGGAGATCGTAAAGACGAAGGACTAGTATCGATAGGTATAATCCTTTAACACTTTAGTTTAGTATAACTATGTGTTAGGTTATTAGTTGTTTAGCTTCGATTTAAGCGGTTAGTCGATGTTCGTTCTTTAAACTTGATCGTTTTAGAAATTTCCGCCTCCCCACAAGTACTGGGGTGTACTACATCGACTTACAGTGGTATCAGAGCCTCGCTAAACACTAAATAACTTAATTGCAAATTTGTACGAATTTCGAACGGAAAAACGAAGCCGAAAAACCCTAATTCTGTCATGTTTCTGTCGAATTTAAAACGATGTCAGAAAATTTTTCAGGTGAGTTCAGAGAGCTTTACATGACACCAGAAGAACACCCAAGAAAAACAGTCGACTGAATCGACCATCTCGCCGCGGAAGCGCGGCCTCAGCCTACTGAGTCGCCGCGCTTCCGCCGCCGAGTTGGCGAGTCAGCGACCTATTTTTCTTCTGTTGCTTCTCTGTTAAATTTAGGGTTTTCTGGAATATTTAATTATTGCTCAGGTTACTGTTTAACAGAGCAGATTTTGGAGCAATATTGATGTTGTTTATTCGATCGAATTGTACAGTATTTGCGTATTGGATTATATCTGTGATTGTTTGATGTGTTCGTAAACCTCCCCCAACTGCTAGTATGTCGGTTGGCAGGGGGTTGCACATTTCTGAAATGGTTATATCTGTTTGTGCATATAAACTGTATTGGACTGTTGTGGTGTATAGCCGGGGTTTGCAATGGGTTATTGATTAATTCATTTGTTGTAAATGTAATTTGTTGTAATATTATTTTTGCGGGGCACTTCCAGGTTGCGGTTGTAGCCACCGATGTATTATTTCATTTTACTGTTTTTGCTCCTAGGACTGACCCAAGGTGGAGTACACAAACTGCCGGGCGGGTAGTTTGCCGTACCCGTAGGGGTCGAGGGTGGGGTAACGGCTATTCATCACAACTGTGTAATCTGTCTTTTCTTGCAGGCTCAAAAGAAATACAGATTGCTTGCAAATCCAATATTGTTTATCTGTGTTCTGGAATGAATATCATTGCGTCAGACGAATGTAAAATATCTATATATATTGTAGCTATTTAGACGTCACTTATGTTTTACACCCGCGCTAGCCTAGCCCCCGCTCTGTCGTTAGTTAAGTAACCTAACGAGTGATGACGGGACCCCGTGGCGAATGCGGATGGCATAAGAGGACGTCATATTTTCGTTGTTTTCTGCAATGATAGGTTAATGATGGGACGCATTATCTATAATGCAAAGAAAATAAACCAAGTTTAAATCGTTGGAACAATTTAAAAGGAAACCACTCGGTTATTTTTAAAACAGATATTTTTTTAAAATGCGGAGACTTAACCACTCCTTTTAAAAGCTATCAAGGTTCCTTCGATTATATCAAGTTCACTACGTTCACGGTTTCGCCAAAACCAGTCGTAGCCCTCCGTCATTTCTTATGGATAGTCAGTAGTATTCAAGCTATGTTTGTTGGCTTTCGTCAAGACATAGTGTTTGGTAGCTGCTGGGGTATTCATTTGTTACATAGATAGATGTGTTGGTTTGGGACAGTCGCATTACCTTGTTGGCTTTCGTCAAGGGTATATACGGGTGGGTTCAAATTAACAAGATAATGATGGGCAGAACTTGACATGTGACTTATGATTTGTTGGCTTTCGTCAAGGTCATAAGAGCATGGGGCAAAAACTTATATCGGGAATTTCTAAAGAAACTGAAATTTGCAAAGAGATGCATACCATTTGGAGTTTGATTAATGTTGGTAGGATTCCTTCAACATTATCATACGATGATATTTGGATCCCGATCCTACTGTGAGTATATGCTACTTATCAGGATATTCGTCACTTAACGATCAATGCTATAAACCTAGTAGGTGTCCAGAAAAGTGTCAGCGGGGTTACGCCCCCAGAGAAAAGAGGTTATTTAATTAAGGAACTTCGCGAAAGCGTTGGAAAACCTCCCTCGAAGTACCGACACCAGCCTGGCTGAACGGTTAAGCAAGTATTGTACGGTGAGAATAGTCCTGGCTAATTCTTCTTTTATGGTTTGAGGAAGGATTCGAGAAACAGTGGGAGACATCCAGTTTAGATAAACTAAAAACCACTCTAAACTTGCAAGAGCATCATGCTAAAGTGTTTTCTTCTCTCTCTCCTAATTGCAGCGACCCTGAAAATGACTGGACTTAAGTTACTTTTAGAAAAAAATATACTGACGGGGCCAAACTATAAAGATTGGCTGCGGAATGTCAAAATGGCCTTGACCTATGACAAACTGGGGTACGTCCTCACCGCTACGGCACCTGCTGTCCTTGGTCCCAAATCCAGCAATGCGGATAAGGAAATCCGCAAAACCTGGGATTTAGATTGCGCGAGAGCCAAGTGCATCGTGCTTGCCTCTATGAACAACGAACATCAGAGGAGGCACGAGGATATGTCTCTAGATGGCATATTTCTCCATACAAAGGAACTTTATGGAGAGCAATCTCGTATTGCTAGATACGAGACCTCGAAGAAACTATTTCGAGCGAGGTTGGCTGTCGGGTCATCGGTAGGTGAACATGTCCTACAGATGATCGGCTATATTGAGGAGCTCGCAGACCTTGGGACGACTTTGGATAATGAGCTCTATACAGACCTTATTCTCCAGTCCCTTCCTCCCACCTACGCCCAGTTTATCCTCAACTTCAACCTTCAAGGAAAAGAAGTTGAACTTGCGGAACTCCTGAACATGTTAAGGAGTGCAGAGGGCACCTTACAGAAGGTAAGGGAAACACCCGCTATGTTTGTTGGCGGTTCATCTTCTTCAGGGTCCAAGGCTAGGGCCAAAGGAAGGAAGAAGAAGGCCGCACCCAAACCTAGAGGAGGTGTTAGTAAGGTGGGAAAGAAGGGAAAGAAAAAGCTTGCAGCACCGGTAGTTGGCCAGGATGAGTGCTTCCACTGTCACAGGAAAGGGCACTGGAAGAAGGATTGCAAGGCGTGGAACGCCAAGAACCAGGAACCGAAGCAAGCTGTGGCTTCGACTTCAGGTGTGTTTGTAATTGAGAATTGTCTGTCAATCAACTCTACTTCCTGGGTATTGGATACCGGATCAGGATCTCATATTTGCAATTCATTGCAGGCACTGAGAAACCGTAGGGTGCTGAAGGAAGGTGATATGATCCTCAGGGTTGCTAACGGAGCAAGCGTGGGAGCTGCGTCCGTCGGGGATTATCACCTAGGATTGACAAGTGGACATATTTTGGTTTTGCATAACTGTTATTTTGTACCAAGCTTAACGTGTAATATCATATCAGTTTCCTTGTTGTCAAATAAAGGTTATGATTTCACGTTTGTAAGAGATGTTGTTAACATCCACCTTAATCAAGGTTTGATTGGGTCCGGTACTCTAAATAACGGCATATATGTGTTAAACCAACTCCAAATTTTCAATGTCCAGAACACACTAAAAAGAAAGTCTCCAGATTTAAATAAAGCTTCCTTATGGCATTGTAGACTGGGTCACATCAATGAGAGAAGGTTGACTAAGTTGCATAGAGAAGGATATTTAGACACGTTCGAATATCAATCTTATGACACTTGTCAATCCTGTCTCAGAGGAAAGATGACAAAGACTCCATTTACTGGACAAGGAGTAAGAGCGAGCGAGCTCTTAGGACTCATACACAGTGATGTATGTGGTCCAATGTCTACACATGCAAGAGGTGGTTATTCCTACTTCATTACTTTTACAGATGATTTCTCTAGGTATGGACATGTTTTCTTAATGAAGCATAAATCCGAGGCCTTTGAGAAATTCAAGGAATACAAGAGTGAAGTGGAAAACCAAACAGGCAAAAGTATTAAGACACTAAGATCTGATCGAGGTGGAGAATACTTAAGTGCCGAGTTCCTAGGTTACCTAAAAGAGAAAGGAATTCTCTCTCAACTTACTCCTCCATACACTCCACAGCATAACGGTGTATCGGAGAGACGGAATCGAACCCTATTGGATATGGTACGATCCATGATGAGTAATGCTGAGTTACCGCGATCTTTCTGGGGCTATGCGCTAGAATCGGCGGCATATCTTTTGAACAAAGTTCCAACCAAAACTGTGCCTACCACACCATATCAAATATAGAGTGGGAAGAAACCCTGTCTTCAGTACCTGAAGACATGGGGATGTCCAGCTTTTGTTAAAAAGCAGCATGTGGACAAGCTCGAGGCACGCTCAGTAGAGTGTAAGTTTGTGGGATATCCAAAGAACTCTATGGGATATTATTTCTATTACGCAGAGGAACAAAAGGTTTTTGTTTCTCGTCATGCCCGCTTCTTAGAAACTGAATTTTTGGAAAATCAGAAGAGTGGGAGCGAAATAGAACTGGAAGAAATTCCAGAACCACAAGCTGTTACTGAAAGTTTGGTAGAACCAGAGGTTCAAGAAGAACAGAACATTCCCGCACCCCTCCGCAGGAGTAGTAGGCCGTCTCATCCGCCTGAGAGATACTACGGTTTTCTCATAGATGGGGATAGAGAGGATTGCATCATAGATGATGATGAACCTACTGACTTCCGAGAGGCCATCCAGAGCGGCGACTCGGTACGATGGCTAGATGCAATGCGGACCGAAATGGAGTCCATGTACACCAACAAAGTATGGACTTTGGACTTTGCTCCAGATGGGGTAAAACCCATAGGATGCAAATGGATCTTCAAGAAAAAGATTGGTGTAGATGGACAGGTGGAAACCTATAAGGCTAGACTTGTTGCAAAGGGTTTTCGTCAAAGACCTGGTTTGGACTATGACGAAACGTTTTCTCCAGTGGCTATGCTCAAATCCATTCGGGTCCTTCTTGCAATTGCTGCCTTCCATGATTATGAAATATGGCAGATGGACGTAAAGACGGCTTTTCTAAATGGAAATTTAGAAGAGAGCGTCTATATGGATCAGCCAGAGGGTTTCAATCAGAGTGGGAGCAGCGGGAAAGTATGCAAGCTGCTTAAGTCCATTTATGGACTAAAGCAGGCATCGCGGAGTTGGAACATCTGTTTTGATGAGACAGTCAAAGAATATGACTTTATCAAAAATCCAGATGAACCGTGCATATATAGTAAAGCTGTAGCCAGAAGTGTCGTATTCCTCGTCTTGTACGTGGATGACATTCTATTGATAGGAAATGACATTCCTATGCTACAATCTGTCAAAGGATTCTTGTCACACAGGTTCTCCATGAAAGACCTGGGTGATGCCTCGTACATTCTGGGGATCCGGATCTATCGTGATAGATCCAAGAGGATGTTGGGACTTTCGCAGTCCAGGTATATCGACACTATACTGAAAAGATTCAGTATGGAAGATTCTAAGCGCGGTAATCTACCGGCTTGTCACGGAATCACCCTCTCCAAAGAGATGTCTCCCAAGACTGATTTGGAAAGGGAACGCATGTCTATTATACCCTACGCTTCTGCGGTAGGCTCTATAATGTATGCGATGTTGTGTACCAGACCAGATGTAGCTTACGCACTGAGCGTGGTAAGCCGGTATCAGTCAGACCCAGGGGAGAAACACTGGATAGCAGTAAAGAATATTCTCAAGTACCTGAGGAGGACTAAGGAGATGTTCTTGGTTTACGGTGGAAAAGACCTCAGGTTGGAGGCCTTTGCTGATTCCGGCTTCCAGAGTGATAAGGACGATTCCAAGTCCATGTCGGGTTATGTCTTTACCCTCAATGGAGGGGCGGTGTGCTGGAAGAGCTCCAAGCAGGACACCGTTGCTGACTCGACGATGGAAGCGGAGTATATTGCTGCTTGCGATGCCGCAAAAGAAGCAGTCTGGATGAAGAAGTTCCTAACAGAACTTCAGGTGGTTCCTACCATAGTTGATCCAATACCTCTGTATTGCGACAACAACGGAGCTATAGCTTTAGCGAAGGAACCAAGGTCCCATCAGAAGTCCAGACACATCTTGAGGCGGTATCACCTGATCAGGGAGATCATTGATCGTCAGGAGATCGAGGTTCGGAGAGTTGCTTCAGAAGAGAACATTGCTGATCCATTCACGAAGGCCCTTCCTCAGATTCAGTTCGAGAGGCTACTCGAGATCATTGGTCTACGATATGCCAGTACATGGCCCTAGTGCAAGTGGGAGATTGTTAGTGTTTATGCCCTAGAAGGCCATTACTGTATCATACTAGCTTGTATATTACTTAATGGAAGCTTGGGATATTCACATGTATATAACAGTCTTGCTAAACATGGTAGTATGCTACTTGGTTTTTCTATCTTAATATGTTAGTGTACGTATTGATAGAGCTCTTAGGATCTTGCTTGTCTACCAGCGTTGTGATGGCAGTCACACTAGTGGGGGCTGGGTAGTCTACAAGCACATCCTTATTCAGGTCCCTGGTCGTTGGATTATCGAGACAGAGCATCGATACTCCGGAGTAGACTGGTGTGTACGCTTCTCATCCCAGTTGGGGAGATGGTCTATCCCACAGCCGTCAGTACGTCGTACTGGAGATAGTATGCAGGTGCTCGTTAGGTTACGGGTACACCGGACAGGACTCACAGGGAACTGTTGGTTGGTTTGATACCAGTCGTCAGTGAACAGTTCCCAGGTGACATGAGTACAGCGTAGTCCGCAGACTTGACACTGCTACTTCGCCTCGAGTGTGTCCCACTGTTCTTAGATTGCTACCCTACCACGGCTCAAAGGAGTCGTGCAAACAGGTAGCAGTTGGGTGCAGTCCCGAGCACTTGGAGGCAGTGGCGGTTAGACAGGATTCGTCCCTCCCGGTATTGGGAGTAGATATCGTGCTGTGTCAGAGAGCCATTACGCAAAGTCCCTGGCCAGGGCAAGCGAGATTTACTGGTAGGTTCCAGTAGTTTCTCAGGGTGTAATGGGCTTCACTCCGACACGACTTATACCGCTATTAGGGGACTGACGCTTGCCGCCCCCCTAGGCCCGATATGCGATAGTCTTGGACGAACGGACCGGACTGTATGGAGATTGTCACATCAGACTCAGTAGGAGTTCGGATGGGTTTACTCATCGGCCTTCTTATCGACAACTACCTGGGGACCGTTACGTACAGCTAGTGCCGCTTACGGTCTGTGGTTAAACCCACTGCCAGCGTAGTAGTCGAGTCTCTAGAGTCCCACACAGAGAGTTTCCTACTCCAGGCGAAACGATATAGAGGTTGCATGGTTTTGCGACAAAGGGTTCGGACGCATACGTGCGTTTACGCACGTATGACTTTCGGACAGTTTTTACCAGTCGGCTTTGGTTTAAGCCAGTTACTGGTATCCGGTTATTGGATTTTTACAGTCTAAAGTTTTTCCGTATTTTTACGGATTGGAGGGGCGTTCTCGTAATTGTACGAGAAGCTTCTAGAAGATGTGACTAAGGAGGTTTCTTTTGGATAAGAAAGTGAGTCATGGTGGTGATTCATTCATTTCATTAATGCACATTTATTGCTTAATGACTCATGCTAATGAATCACCACTAGATATTTCATGAAGCATGCTTATTCATTTCCTTTATTCATTTTTTTTTAAAAAGAAATGCTTCATGATATATTATGATACACTCTCTCTCTTCTATCATAATCTCATTCACATTCTCTCTCCTCAAGCTCTCATCTTCAAACCCTAATCCTTACACCTCATGAGTTGAGATCAAAGGATTAGTTAGACTAAACAATCCATAACCATCATTCTTTATCATCCTTTCATCTTTGATTAGCAATCAAAGTTGATTAGTTACCTCAAGTTTGAGGTTTAGCTTGGAGTTTTGCTCTCGGGTGGATCGTCTACTACCTAGAGAAGGCCGAGGAGAACAAGAAGATCGTAAAGACGAAGGACTAGTATCGATAGGTATAATCCTTTAACACTTTAGTTTAGTATAACTATGTGTTAGGTTATTAGTTGTTTAGCTTCGATTTAAGCGGTTAGTCGATGTTCGTTCTTTAAACTTGATCGTTTTAGAAATTTCCGCCTCCCCACAAGTACTGGGGTGTACTACATCGACTTACACTTCGAGGGAGGTTTTCCAACGCTTTCGCGAAGTTCCTTAATTTAAGAACCTCTTTTCCCTGGGGGCGTAGCCCCGCTAACACCTTTCTAGGCACCTACTAGGTTTATAGCATTGATCGTTTAGTGAGAAAATTTCCCGAGGAGTAGCATATACTCACAGTAGGATCGGGATCCAAATATCATCGCGTGACGAAAATGAAGGAATCCTACCATAATCATCACACTCCAAATGGTATGCAAATCTAGCAAGTTTCAGTACTTATGAAACTCCCGATGTGGATTTTTGCCCCATGCTCTTATGACCTTGACGAAGGTCAACAAATCATAAGTCACATGTCAAGTTCTGCCCGTCATTATCCAGGTTAATTTGAACCCACCCGTATATACCCTTGACGAAGGTCAACAAGGCAATACGACTGTCCCAAACCAACGCATCTATCTATGCTACATATGAACACCCAACAGCTACCAATCTCTATGTCTTGACGAAGGTCAACAAACATAGCTTGAATACTATTGAATATTCATACGAAACGACGGAGGGCTACGAATGGTTTTGGCGAAACCGTGAACGTAGTGAACTTGATATAATCGATGGAACGAGATAGCTTTTAGAAGGAGTGGCTCAGGCTCCGCATTTAAAAGTTAGTTTTGAAAAGAACCGAGTGGTTTTTCGAAAGTGTTCCAACGACTTTAACTTGGTTTATTATATTGCATTAGTTCTTTTAATGCGTGATATTCTTGCATTAGTTCTTTTAATGCGTCCCATCATTTAATCCTACCATTGCAGAAAACAAGCAAAATATGACGTACGCTTATGCCATTCGCATTCGCCACGGGGTCCCGTCATCACTCGTTAGGTTACTTAACTAGCGACAGAGCGGGGGCTGGGCTAGCGCGGCTGTAAAACATAAGCAACGCCTAAATATAAAGCAATGATAGACATTACAGATCACAGATGAATACATTGGATATACTAGCAATTCGCAATCCGTTCGAGCCTGCAACGAAAAGCGGATTACACGGTCGCGGTGAATAGCAAATACCCCACCCAAGACCCCTACGGGTGCGGCAAACTACCCGCCAAGAACCCGGTAGTTTGAGCACCCCTCCATGGGTCTATCCTAGGAGCAAAAAACAGTAAAAAGAATTATACAATGACGTCTACAACCCCGACCCGGTTGTGCGGCCATACAAATAATATTATTACATCAATTTACATTTACAAATGAATGAAAGAAAAACAAAAGCTCATCTCACATCCACCCCGGCTATTCACCCGCGACAGTCCAACAGATTCATATACACAATCCAATATCAAACACGGATCATGTATAACCCCGACCAATCGACTTATAGCGATTAGCCGACGTTCAATACATGCAAGCAACACAGATATAACCAACATAGCCAAAGTGCAGTGAAGTTCGGAAAAAAATACGGAATTATAGGACCCCAAAAGTGAATTTCTGTTCTGGAAAATCTGGGAACATATAATATATCTTAAAAATCCCAAAACCAACACAGAGACACACTGCACGAAAAACGATGCAGAGAGGACAACAAACGGCGGCGGTTCCGCGGCAAATGCCTACCTCATGCCGCGGAACCGCGGCGGTTTAGATGAATCAGTGGATCGTTTTTCATGGGTGTTCACACAAAACCCTGAGCCGAATTTAGAAGTATAAAGTTTTTCATTTAGAGAAGAAAAAATTTCAACAGAAACTTAGGGTTTTGGTTTTTCCGGTTTTGCGATTTTTCGTTTCCGAACTTCGTTACACTTCACTACAAAGCTAGTTTAAGTTTAGTTAGGCTCTGATACCACTGTAAGTCCACGTTGCGACCCCCGGTGCTTACGGGGAGGCGGAAACGGTATAAAAAACAAATTTTTATCGCAAGAGGCAACATGGACTAAACAAGGTCGGGATCGTTTCTAAACTAAACTAGCAAGCATACAAAGGAGCGTTAGCTACTATGGAAGATGGTTATACCTAAACTTGAACTCCTTCTTCTTTAAACCTTGTAGAGGTTGATGGTTCTCTTCTTGTCGCCTTCTTCCGTCGAAGATGGATCCACCTCGAGGGTTCGACCTTTGGGCTCTTTCTCGAACTTGGAGTGAACTAGAATCTCCGGCTTGCTAAACCCTTGATCCTAGAGTGAGTAGAGAGTGTCTAAGGGGGTGCTTTTCTTTTTAAAGAGAGGGATTCTCAACACATGAGAAGGGTTCTCTTTTGCTAGAGGAAGAAGAAGATGAAGTGAGGAGAGAGAAGCTAAATGAGATAATGAGCTATCTTTTTCTTTCTTGCAACCATAATGCCAAAAGAAAAAGAATTATCTAAATAATAATAATTCAAAATGAGAATAGTTGATGGTAGTTTTGGAATGACCACTATCATGCTTCATTAAATGAAATGTAAGCATGAATCAAGGAGTATCTTTACAAAGCATGATGGTGGTCAACATTCAACCATGGTCAACAAGTCAACCATGGTCAACAAGTCAACAAAATCAACCATAACATAATTCTCATTTAATTACTATTATTAATAGATACTCCATAAATCCATTAGGGTCTGGAAAATGATGACTGTCAACTGTGCATACGCACCCGTTCCGAAACCCTAATGAAAAACCTCATCCTCCGCCTCAAGCAACTGTGCATACACACCTATATTCTCGTTCCGAGGAACAAGAATACCGAGATATAAAAGCAACCCCAAAACATATACCAGTATCTGGCTCAAACCAGAGCCTGCCAGTATAATCCGTCCGGACTCCAAACGTGCACAAGTGCGCGGATGAGAACGAACCCTGTCGCAAAACCATGCGACCTCTACTCTGTTTTGCCCAGAGGCGAATACCCTCTGTGTGGGACTCTAAAGACTCGACACAACGCTGGCAGTGGGTTTAACCACAGACCGCAAGCGGCACTAGCTGTGCGTAACGGTCCCCAGGTAGATGCCGACAAGAAGGCTGACGAGGTGAAACCCCATCTGAACTCCTACTGAGTCTGAATGTGATATTCTCCGCACAGTCCGGTCTGTTCGTCTGATACATCGCATGTCGGGCCTAGGGGGCGGTAAAACGTCAGTCCCCCAATAGCGGTACAATTCGTGTCGGAGTGAAGCCCAAAACACTCTGAGATAACACTGGAAGCCTACCAGTATATCTCGCTTGCCTTGGCCAGGGACTACTCGTGTAATGGCTCTCCTAGACACAGCGCGATGTCAACCCCCAATACCGGGAGAGACGAATCCTGTCTAACCGGCACTGCCTCCAAGTGCTTCGGGACTGCACCCAACCACTACCTGTTTGCACGACTCCTTTGAGTCGTGGTAGGGTAGTGATCAAAGTGTAGTGGGAACACACTCGAGGCGAAGTGCCAGTGTCAAGTCAGCGGACTAATCGGTACTCATGTCACCTGGGAACTGATAACTGACGATAGGTATAATACCAACCTTTCAGTTCTCGACGAGTCCTGTCCAGTGTACCCGTAACCTAACGAACACCCGTATACTATCTCCAGTACGACATACTGATGGCTGCGGGACAGACCATCTTCCACACTGGGATGAGAAGCGCATACGCTAGTCTACTCCGGAGTATCGATGCCCTGTCTCGATAGTCCTACGACTAGGGACCTGTATAAGGATGTGCTTATAGATTACCCAGCCCCCACTAGTGTGACTGCCATCACAACGCTGGTAATCAAGCAAAGATCCTAAGGGCTCTACTAATGCGTATAGGTGATATCGCAAAATAAACACATGTACACATTGAAGTAGAAACAAACCAAGTAGCATACTACTATATTAAGCAAGATTGTTTATACAAGGTGAATATCCCAAGCTTCCATTAAGTAATATACAAACTAGTATGATACAGTAATGGCCTCTAGGGCATATACACTAACAGATTAGACTCTCTCCATTAAGTTGATATGCACTGGAGACAGCTGCATGATTTGAATCTGGTTCCAATTAAATTAGTACCTCTGTTTCTATATTGGATATAGAATGGTTCATATCTTAACGATGTTAAGATACGGGGAGTTGTCCAGTTTATGCTCAAAACCAGACACTGGATAACCCAAGGCACGTTTCTGTAATGGCAGTTTATGGGTTGACCCTGGCTTTGACGACGGTTGACATTTCTACCATTTGGAAGATCAATAGTGATATTGTTCTTGACTCGCCACAGTTTTATTAAAATGGATTTTTTCAGAAAACAGTAGTGGGAGTATGGTAGAACTGGAAGTAATTCCAGAACCGCAAACGATTACGGAAAATTTAATAGGACCTATATATTCAATCAGGTTTGACATTCCATTAGCCACTCCGCAGACATGGTGGGTAACCTCAGACACCCGAGAGGTACTCCGGTAGCCTCAAGGACGGTGACATGGAGGTTCTTGTTTACCCAGACTTGACACCACTGTTCTTCCAGACTATGAGACCCGGCAAGAGGATAAGTATAACGTCGTTCTAAACTAGCTTTAGAAGTATACGTAGATATTATTCTGCCAGAGGGTTGTCATAGTCAGTGGGAGCAGCGGAAGCGTAGTGGGCAAGTAGCTTATTTCTATTTATAGACTCGAGCAGTTACAGCGGAGATAGATCATCTAATTTTGATGTGACAGTCATAGGTTTGACTTCATCAGAATAGGGGATGTATCTATTAAGAAGGTAGTAGAGTGTGATGTCCTGGTATTTGGATGACATACACAGAGTAGGAAGTAAAATTCCTATACTACGATCGGTTATACTGTGGTCATCACACAGTTGTTTCTCCAGACAGGATATGGATATAATAACAGACATTCTGGTTACTAGATCTATGGTTTTAGATCTAGATTTAGGTAGTTTTCCAATGTGGGTATTTTGACAGTATTCTAATAGTATTTTAGAATAGATGACTCATGGCATGGTGGTGTACCTGCAGGTGATGGATTCACCCTCTCTAAAGGTGTGTTAGAGACTAAAGGAGAGAGGGATGTGCATGATTGGCAGATCACTAACTTAGGCAATTATGTCAATCATGAGATGTCAAGTACCACACCAGATGCAGTTTTTGCACTTGATGCGATAAGTTTATATTAATCCAATCCTGAAGAAACGTAAGGAAGCAGTTTTAGAACATAAGGTGCATGTTCTACGGATTTGATGACAGTAGGCTCTTTCGGGAGACGGTTATCATTTCAGGCTTCAAAGGTGACATGGATGACAAAGTGATTGTCAGAGTTATAGTTTTCCCTATGATGATGGACAGTATTATGGACAGGTTTTCCAAGAGGATACTGTGGGAGGCATGGTGCTGGATACTGATTAGGTTCAGTTATCGATACAGTCTAAGAAGTTTGGATTTGAAGTTCATTTATGAACTAGATCCCATCAGATATCCAGACATATTCTAAGATAGGTATTACTCGATTCGGGAGATGGCTTTCTTCGTGAACTTGAGATTTAGAGAGATATAAAAAGAAACATCAGGGCGGATCCACTCACCGAGGCTATTTCTCGAACACAAGAGTTTTACAAACTAGCTTTGTGAAACTGATTAGTAGAGAAGTTGGATGTTCGGTATCACACGGGCTGTGAGTATGCGACATCGCAATAATTAGCCTTAAGTGCATGTGGGAGATTGTTGGAGATAGTGCCCTCAAAGTCAATTATTGGATCGCAGGTACGTGATTGCAATGATTGAGGCAGGACCTATACCAATATGATAGTCTTGCTCGAGATGATAGTATGCTATCTGGTTTGTCTTTATCATCGTATACATGCTTTAGTTCACTATTGAATGATGATAGAGCCCATAGGATCCCTGCTTGACTACTCGCAGTATGATGGCGATCATATACATGGAAGCTGGGGTCTGTAAGCACATCCTTAAAAGTGTCCCTAGTCGTGGGAGTTTCGAGACAGGGCATCGATACTCCAGAGTAGACTAGTGTATACAGTCGAGACCCCGACGAGGGGCGGTGTCCGGTCTCACAAGCCATTGGTGTCAGTTGGATCACCTAAGATGTATACAAGTGCTCATTAGGTTATGAGTACACCGGACAGGACTCGCCGGGAGCATGCTAGTTGGTATTATACATATCGTCAGATAGCAGTTCCCTGGTGACATATGTACAGGTTAGTTCTTCGACCTGAGATCATCATTTGTCTTGTGTGAGTTCCCACTGTGCTTAGATTACTACCCTACCACGCTTAAAGGAGTTGTGCAAACATGTTTTAGTTGGGTACAGTCCAGAGCCACATTGGAGGCAAGTGGGCAGATCGTCGGGAATTCGTCTCTCCCGGTATTGGGGGTTGATGTCGCACAGTGCACGAGTGGCCATCACTGGAAATCCTCAGCCGAGGTAGTGGAGAATTACTGATTCGGATCAGTAGTTTCTCAGAAGGTGATGGGCTTCATGCCGACACGATTTATCGCGTTATTAGGGGTCTGACTTTATCCACCCCCCTAAACTCAATATGCGATACTCTTTAGACGAATGGACCGGACTGTATATACATTGTCACTGTTAGGCTCAGCAGGGTTTATGGATGAGTTCGCTCGTCAGCTTCCCTTCCAATCAATACACTGGCAACCGTTACGTACAGCTTGTACTTTTGACGTGCTAGTGGTTATACCCAATGCCAGTATGTTGATGAGTCATTAGAGTCCCCCACAGACAGTTTTCCAAGTTCGGGCGAAACGTTGTAGAAGCCATATGGTTTTATGGCAAGGTTCGGAAAATGCACGTGCGTTTACGCATGTGTTATTTTTCGGGCAGATAATACTGGTCGGCTTTGGTTTAAGCCGGATCCGAGTATAATGCTGTGTAGATATGATATCTTTGTCTCAGTTGCATTTGTATTCGGTTATAATACAAATGCGAGTATGTTTATACTGATACGGGGTTATCCTGAAATTCATTTCAGGATCACTTTTGGATGTTGCCAGTTTTCAGTTTTCTATCAGCCGTATTAAACATTCGGTTTAATATGGATTTATCTTTTCTTGATGAGTGTGGAAGGTTCTAGAAGTTTCTAGATGGTTACTAGGATGATGAGGTGGCTAGTGAGTCATTAGTGCATTTAATGTTCATTTAATGTTAATGGTGACTTGGTTAATGAATCACCATTTTTGCATTAATTGTTTTAAGTGTGTCATCCTTTTCATTAAGTGTTATGATAAGGTTTCTTGTTTATGATCACCCTCTCCCTCCTCCTACACTCACCCCCCTTGCTTATAAAGTGGCCGGCCACCCCTTGGTGGAAGAAAATGGTTGCTAGAAAAAGATTGGTATTGTTTTGGACTCATGGAAATTAGATAAGCCTCATTTCTCATTTCACCCGATTCCAAAAGGCAACTTCATTAACCGTTCGTTCATAGCCTTGGACGTAACGAGACAAAGTGTTCTACTCATTCTCTACTTCATCTTGGTCGTCTCTTTTAGCAAACTTGACGACCGAGTTGCCTCGGTTCAGAGGCGGGAGCCCGTTTAAAGATCCGTCGACGTGGTGCCACCTGGACGACGAGACTGGAGATTCAGGAGATCGGAGCAGCCGCAACAAACCGTGGGATGATGGTTGAAGACCGAAGGACTCGGATCATTCGGTATAACGTTTCTACCCACTTTGTAGTTTTTTAGTTTAACTTTAATGGCAGATCCAGGTTACGGTACGCGATAGCGCCAGTTGTAAAAAGTTTTTGTTCCGCATTTGGCATCTGTTAGACGGCCGGGGCGCTACCGTGGACTTACAATTACTTCATGTATTAGTTATACCTGCTAGAGTACCTTTCATGACTATTGCATACATATGACTATTTATTTCTATTAGCTTGCATATGTTAGATTCGCGTTGTATGTGCATTCTTGCGATTACCTGCATATGTTATTTACTATTCACGAGTTGGCAACTCACTCCCGTTGTGCCACAGTGTTTTGTAGGTTTTTCCCCAGAGTAGTCGAGGCAGGCTATTCATCTATCATATTATCTTTTGCTGCGGATACCGCTTCGGCTCATAGTGTGCAGTTTTGCTTAGGTGGGTTTTGCGGTTATCCGATGTTGTTTATTGTATATTCGTTGTATCATGTACTCTCCATCTAGCATTATCATATATGACTTAGAGACTTGATGTGAGGACGATATTGTATATTATTTTGTGACTTGGAGGTCTTTTATGCAGTTTTATTTATATCGTCTTTTATTTCTTCGCTACGGCGTCGTATATCTTTTGTGGTGGTTGTTTTCCGCCTTTGGGCATGATTTTTCTCCCGTTTGGGGATGCTTTATTTATATCTTTGTTGTACCCATTTTTGGGGCCGGTTTTTACAAAGGAGGTGCTGCCAAAATTTTAAAGGAAGAAAAGTTGGACTTTAAAGAATTTGGTTTGAGATTTCAAAAGTTTTATCAATGTTCTTATTTTTACTACTTTTGTTGGTTTAGATTGCTGGGTTTTCGGCTTACTTAAATTACGTTACGTCTGTAGACATTACGTAGTTTAATGGTCGTCACGTGCCAATTTCGGGTCATGACAAAGTTGGTATCAGAGCGCTAGGTTTTACCTTTCAGAGTGTTGGATAACCTTGGTATGATGGAGTAGGTAGCTAAAGAAGAGTAACGTAGTGTGTGTATGTCCGCGGCATACTCATGGCACGGTACTCCGCCTAAACTGACCAAAGTACAAATTGCTTGAAATTCCTTTCTTGATGATACATATGCTTGTGATTCGATTTCCGTGTTCTTATCGAATCCTTTTCCATTTATAGCCTTTTCCGCCGATGACTATGTTGGAGATAGTGCCCTCAAAGTCAATTATTGGATCGCAGGTACGTGATTACAATGATTGAGGCAGGACCTATACCTATATGACAGTCTTGCTCGAGATGATAGTTTGCTATCTGGTTTGTCTTTATCATCGTATACATGCTTTAGTTCACTATCGCATGATGATAGAGCCCATAGGATTCTTGCTTGACTGCCAGCAGTATGATGGCGATCATATATGTGGGAGCTGGAGTTTATAAGCACATCCTTAATAGTATCCCTAGTCGTGGGAGTTTCGGGACAGGGCATCGATACTCCAGAGTCGACTAGTGTATACAGTCGAGACCCCGACGAGGGGCGGTGGCCGGTCTCACAAGCCGCTGGTGTTAGTTAGATCACCTAAGATGTATACAGGTGCTCATTTGGTTATGAGTACACCGGACAGGACTCGCCGGGAACATGCTAGTTGGTATTATACATATCGTCAGATAGCAGTTCCCTGGTGACATGTGTACAGGTTAGTTCATCGACCTGAGATCGTCATTTGTCTCGTGTGAGTTCCCACTGTGCTTAGATTACTACACTACCATGCTCAAAGGAGTTGTGGAAACAGGTTTTAGTTGGGTACAGTCCCGAGCCACATTGGAGGCAAGTGAGAAGATCGTCGGGGATTCGTCTCTCCCGGTATTGGGGGTTGATGTCGCGCAGTGCACGGGTGGCCATCACTAGGAATCCTAGGCCGAGGTAGTGGAGAATTATTGATTTGGATCAGTAGTTTCTCAGGTGGTGATGGGCTTCATACCGACACAATTTATCGCGTTATTAGGGGTCTGACTTTATCTACCCCCCTAGACTCGATATGCGATACTCTTTAGACGAACGGACCGGACTGTATATACATTGTCACTGTCAGGCTCGGTAGGGTTTATGGATGAGTTCGCTCCTCAGCTTCCCTTCCAATCAATACATAGGCAACCGTTACGTACAGCTCGTACCTCTGACGAGCTAGAGGTTATACCCAGTGCCAGTGTGTTGATGAGTCATTAGAGTCCCCCACAGACACTTTCCCAAGTTCGGGCGAAACGTTGTAGAGGCCGTATGGGTTTATAGCAAGGTTCGGAAAATGCACGTGCATTTTCGCACGTGTCCATTTTCGGGCAGATAATACTGGTAGGCTTTGGTTTAAGCCGGAACCCAGTATTATACTGTGTAAATATAATATCTTTGTCTCAGATGCATTTGTATTCGGTCGTAATACAAATGCGGGTATGTTTATACTAATACGGGGTTATCCTGAAATTCATTTCAGGATCGCTTTTGGAAGTTGCCACTTTCCAGTTTTCTATCAGCCGTATTCAACATTTGGTTAAATACAGATTTATCTTTTCTTGAGATAAGTATGGAAGCTTCTTGAAGTGGTGACTAGGATGGTGACTAGGATGGTGAGGTGGCTTTGTTCATTAATGGTGCATTAATGTGTTGATGACTATGTATTATGATTCATCACTTGCATTAATGCATTCATACTAGGTGTATCTTTGACTCATGCTTTTCTTTATGTGCTAAAGGTCACCTCCCCTCCTACACTCATCCCCCACCTCCATATAGTGGCCGGCCATGCTTGGTGTGGGATTATGGTTGTTCTTTTGAGGAAAAGCCTAGGAATTAGATTCATGGAAATTTCATAGCCTCATTTCTCATTTCACCCGATTCCAAAAGGCAAATTCATTAACCGTTCGTCCATAGCCTTGGACGTAACGAGTCAAAGTGTTCTACTCATTCTCTACTTCATCTCGGTCGTCTCTTTTAGCAAACTTGACGACCGAGTTGCCTCGGTTCAGAGGCGGGAGTCCGTTTAAAGATCCGTCGACGTGGTGCCACCTGGACGAGAAGACCGGAGTTCAAGGAGATCGGAGCAGACACAACAAAACGTGGGATGATAGTTGAAGACCGAAGGACTCGGATCATTCGGTATAACGTTTCTACCCATTAGTAATTTGTTAGTTTAGCTTTAATGGCAGATCCGGGTTACAGTTCGCGATAGCGCCAATTTCTAAAAAGTTTTTGTTCCGCATTTAGCGTCTGTTAGACGGCCGGGGCGCTACCGTGGACTTACAGTGGTATCAGAGCCTCACCATTAAGCTATACTAACTTATGCTAACACGTTTAAAACATCGATCGAACCTTATTTCGAAAAACACATTTTTCAGCACCTGAGTTTCTGTCGATTTTTTAAAGGGCCTAAAAATAATTTTGCATATCACAGAAAAACGTGCAGGGTTTTCTAAGAATTATGGGAAAATTTGGGCACGTGATCCCACTTTTCCAACGCGGATCCGCGGTCAAACCTAGGGTTTGACCGTGGCAGCGCGGCGCTACTGTGGGAACAGTGCTTCAAATTTTTCCAGAGAGCTTCTTTGTGGAAATTGTGGGTTTTGGAATAGTTCTTTTGGGCCCAGATTTTGTTACTGTACAACAGATGTACGTGGGGCCCACTTCGGGAAATTTGGTCGATCGAAATTTTAAATTTGTTAGTATGCAGTATTTACATTATATCTCCGACTGGGAATGTCATTTGATTGGTAAACCGCGTCTGATTGCTATAGTTCTTTTAGACGGGTTTGCGAACGTGACATTCGCGTTGATGTTCTGTGTTGTGCTGTGATGTTGCGGATATGTCGTGGTGGATAGCAGTGTGCAATGGTAGTGCAGTTTGGATTTATTTGTACATTTGATATCGCGGGGCGAGCGTCCAACATGTGGACTGCCGTTACTGCCTGTTTGTATAATATTCTTTTGGGCCACGACCGGGTCGAGGTCGATGTACCCGTTGTACATATTTTTATTTCTGTACTAGGTTTATCCCGCGTAAGAGTGCACGGATAGCCGGGTTCTGGAAGGCAACGGGTCCGTATCTCATGGCTTAGAGAGGCAAAGGGACCTCACTCTAGAATTGGCAGACTATTCGCCGCACTCGTAGAGGGTACAGGTTGACCCAAGGAGGGGTGCTCAATTTACCGGATTCCGTGAAGTGCCGGGTGTTCCATTCACTATGCTGTAGGGACTACCTCGCTTCAGGTTTTGGCGGGTAACTTGCCGCACCCGTAGGGGTCTAGGTTTCATTGCACAGGCTATCCACATCACCAGGGGAACGTCAGGTTTCAGCAGCGGCTCTGTGAAACCCGGGGATCCCAGATTATCTGTATTGTTCTGTGATGCTTTTTACTTTTCTGTAATGTTGCATATTATCACGCTTAGAGCGATTATTGTATATTGGTATATATACTATTAGATGTTGTATATGTTTTACACCCGCGCTAATCCAGCCCCCACTCTGTCGTTAGTTAAGTAACCTAACGGGTGATGACGGGACCCAGTGGCGAATGCCGATGGCATATACGTACATTTTATTTTCGTTCTTTTCTGGTGTGATTGATTGATGGGACTGCATTGATTCTTATCAATGCAAGGATAAAACAAACCTATATTTGATGTTGTTGGAACCAATTTTAAAAGGTGTTATTACAAAGTCGTTTTCTTTTGTTTTGCACAGTGATATTCAGATGGAATATCCTGCACCTCATTCGACGAGGCAAGGGCCGAGATCCCTTCACCAGGAGTGAACCCTTGGGCAGAAATTTACGTCAGGGTAATAACTTTAATATAGTCGATTACAAGTTGCTTTGCATCGCGGTATTCAGTTGGAATATCCTGCACCTCATTCCACGAGGAAAGAGTCGAGATCCCTTCACCGGGAGTGACTTCTTTAGCAAAACGTTTTCATCACTATATTTTATAAAAAGCTATCAGGTTCCTTCAGCGATATCAAGTTCGTTACATTAAAGGTTTTTCGCCAAAAACCAGCCGTAGGCCTCCGTCATTTCTTATGGATGGTCAGTAGTATTCAAGCTATGTTTGTTGACCTTCGCCAAGGCATAGTGCTTGGTAGCTGCGGGGTATTCATTTGTTACATAGATAGATGTGTTGGTTTGGGACAGTCGTATAGCCTTGTTGACCTTCGTCAAGGGCTTGTGCGAGTGGGTTCAAATTGATCTGGATAATGATGGGTAGAACTTGACATGTGACTTATGATTTGTTGACCTTCGTTAAGGTCATAAGAGCATGGGACAAAAATCACATCGGGAGTTTCAAACATACAGGAAACTTGCCAGGCATGCGCATGCCTTCTGGAGTGTGATAACTTGAGTGGCTTCCATCAAGTTATCATGCGACGATAATTGGATCCCGATTCTCACCGGTGAGTTGGTTTACTCTTCGGGTGATCCCGACTAATTCTTCTTTCAGGTTTGGAGGAGAATTTGAGATAACAGTGGGAGGTTTCCTGATTACATAAAGTGATAACTATTCTGATCTTGGTTAGAGTGCACGCAGAGTGTTTCTTTTCTCTCTCTCTTTAGCAGCAACCTATGACCGACCCTAGACTATGAATCAGTGACCAAGTTGACCGAACCTTCTTAAAATACTGACTTTTGGATTGTCGTAGTTGCATAAGTCATTGCCACTCCTTCTTTTACCCTTTACATTTCTCAGAACACCCCGTATTACTACGGATATCCACATCCATTGGATAAATCCATCGTATGGTTATATACGAACTCGAAGGTACTACTTCAAGGATGGATCTAGGTTCAGAAGAAATAGAATTGGTTTATTCAGTTATCTTTTGTTATCACCTTCTCTCATGTTGCGAGGGCTCCTTGGTTTAGGAGAGTACACCTATTACGCTTACTGGATAGTCTTATTCCAAACCATAGGCTGGTGCCGAAAGATAAGGGAATGAAGAAAACCAATTAGCCTAAGTAGGGTGTGCAGAAGGTAATATGTAAAGACAAAATAAAGGAATTGGAAAGAGGGCAAAGTAAATTGCGATTGTTATCATTCACGGCCAAACCACGTACTTCATCGCCACTCCTATTTCACTTTTAATAGAATAAGATATTATTCAGTTGTTCTTTAATCATCACCTTCTCTCAAGTTGCGAGTACTCCTAGGATTAGGAGAGTACACCTATTATGCTTACTGGATAGTCTTCTTCCAAACCATAGGCTGGTGTCGAACGGTAGGGAAGGAAGAAAACCATTTAGCCTAATGATGGTGTACAGAAGGTAATGAATAAAGACAAATAAAGGGATTTGTAGAGATGGCAAAGAAATATACGGTTACAGTCATGAATTGGTTTATGGAAGTGGCATTACTATGAATACCAGAATACCCCTATGAAACATTTTAATGTTTTTGTGCATTGTTAAAAGAAAACTGATTTCCCAATTAGATACTTACTCCAGGGTATGTATTTACCAGGTATGATTCTCATATCTGTATGGTTTTACAGATGATGAGTGGGAGTAAGTTATTGGGAATTAGGTGATCATCCTCATTATATCGGAATTCGTTGTAATTGGTGATATTTGAGGAAATCGCCTGGGTACAGTTTTCAACCTTCAATGCATAGGTTTTTGAGTTATTTAACTCAGCGAACTTATACAGAGTATTGTATGTTGTCCAGTGTCCGTCAGGACAGAGGGGTAGGTCCTCGTACTATATTCTGTTTACTTGTGACTTCTCTAGTTTTTAGACAAGTGTTTCGTAGAAATACAATGTCTGAGTTATGAGAAGTTATGAGTATAAGAATAAAGTAGAGAACCAGATATCGCAAGTATCGGGATTCTTCAAAGAGATCGAAGATGTAGATTCTTGTGATTGGTATTCTGTTGATAGTAATGGTTTTGAGAAACTTGTTTCTCTTTCAGGTTACTCATAATTGGATGGATTCGTAAGTTGAGTAATGTTGATTAGCCTCTCTCCATTCAATTGATATGCACTGGAAATAGTTGCATGGTTTGAATCTGCTTCCAATTAAATTAGTGCCTCCATTTCTATATTGTATATAGAATGGTTCATATCTTAACGATGTTAAGGTACGGGGAGATATCCAGCTTATGCTTAAAACCAGACACTGGATAAATCAAGGCATGTTTCTGTAATGGCTGTTTGTGGGTTGACCCTGGCTTTGACGAGGGTTGACATTGCTACCATCTGGAAGATCAATAGTGATATTGTTCTTGACTCGCCACAGTTTTAGTAAAATGGATTTTTTCAGAAAACAGTAGTGGGAGTATGATAGAACTGGAAGTGATTCCAGAACCGCAAATGATTACAGAAAATTTAATAGGACCTATATATTCAATCAGGTTTGACATCCCATTAGCTACTCCGCAGATATGGAGGGTAACCTCAGACACATGAGAGGTACTCCGGTAGCCTCAAAGACGGTGACAAGGAGGTTCTTGTTTACCCAGACTTGATACTACTGTTGTTCCAAACTATGAAACCCGACAAGAGGATAAGTATAACGTCGTTCTAAACTAGCTTTAGAAGTGTACTTAGATATTATTCTGCCAGAGGGTTATCGTAGTCAGTGGGAGAAGCGGAAACATAGTGGGCAAGTAGCTTATGTCTATTTTTAGACTTGAGCAAATATAGCGGAGATATGATCATCTAATTTTGATGTGACAGTCATGGCTTTGACTTCATTAGAATAGGGGATGGATCTGTTAAGAGGGTAGTAGGGTGTGATGTCCTGGTATTTGGATGACATACACAGAGTAGGAAGTAAAATTCCTATACTACGATTGGTTGTACTTTGGTCATCATACAGTTGTTTCTCCACAAAGGACATGGATATAATATTAGACATTCTGGTTTCTGGATCTACGGTTTTAGATCTAGATTTGGGTAGTTTCCCAATGTGGGCATTTTGATAGTATTCTAAAAGCATTTGGAATAGATGACTCCTGGCATGGTGGTGTACCTGCAGGTGATGGAGTCACCCTCTCTAAAGGTGTCTTAGAAACTAAAGAAGAGAGGGATGTGCGTGATTGACAGATCACTTGCTTAAGGCAATTAAGTCAATCATGAGATGTCAAGTACCACACCAGATGTTGTTTTTGCACTAGATGCGATAAGTTAATATTAATCCAATCCTGGAGAAACATAAGGAAGCAGTTTGAGAACATGAGTGTGTGTTCTACAGATTTGATGACGGCAGCCTCCTTCGGGAGACGGTTATCATTCCAGGCTTCAAAGGTGACATGGATGACAAAGTGATTGTCAGAGTTATAGTTTTCCCTATGATGATGGACAGTATTATGGACAGGTGGTCCAAGAGGATACTGTGGGAGGCATGGTGCTGGATACTGATTAGGTTCAGTTATCGATACAGTCTAAGAAGTTTGGATTTAGAGTTCATTTATGAACTAGCTCCCATCAGATATCCAGACATATTCTAAGACAGGTATTACTCGTTTCGGGAGATGGCTTTCTCCGCGAACTTGAGATTTAGAGAGATATAGAAAGAAACATCAGGCGGATCCACTCACTGAGGCTATTACTCAAACACAAGAGTTTTACAAACTAGCTTTGTGAAACTGATTAGTAGAGGAGTTGGATGTTCGGTATCACACGGGCTGTGAGTATACGACATCGCAATAATTAGCCTTAAGTGCAAGTGGGAGATTGTTGGAGATAGTGCCCTCAAAGTCAATTATTGGATCGCAGGTACGTGATTACAATGATTGAGGCAGGACCTATACCGATATGACAGTCTTGCTCGAGATGATAGTTTGCTATCTGGTTTGTCTTTATCATCGTATACATGCTTTAGTTCACTATCGCATGATGATAGAGCCCATAGGATTCTTTCTTGACTGCCAGCAGTATGATGGCGATCATATATGTGGGAGCTGGGGTTTATAAGCACATCCTTAATAGTATCCCTAGTCGTAGGAGTTTCCAGACAGGGCATCGATACTCCAGAGTAGACTAGTGTATACAGTCGAGACCCCGACGAGGGGCGGTGGCCGGTCTCACAAGCCACTGGTGTTAGTTGGATCACCTAAGATGTATACAGGTGCTCATTGGGTTATGAGAACACCGGACAGGACTCTCCGGGAACATACTAGTTGGTATTATACATATCGTCAGATAGCAGTTCCCTGGTGACATGTGTACAGGTTAGTTCATCGACCTGAGATCGTCATTTGTCTCGTGTGAGTTTCCACTGTGCTTAGATTATTACCCTACCACGCTCAAAGGAGTTGTGCAAACAGGTTTTGGTTGGGTACAGTCCCGAGCCACATTGCAGGAAAGTGAGCGGATCGTCGGGGATTCGTCTCTCCCGGTATTGGGGGTTGATGTCGCGCAGTGCACGGGTGGTCATCACTAGGAATCCTCGGCCGAGGTAGTGAAGAATTACTGATTTGGATCAGTAGTTTCTCAGGTGGTGATGGGCTTCATACCGACACGATTTATCGCGTTATTAGGGGTCTGACTTTATCCACCCCCCTAGACTCGATATGCGATACTCTTTAGACGAATGGACCGGACTGTATATACATTGTCACTGTCAGGATCGGTAGGGTTTATGGATGAGTTCGCTCCTCAGCTTCCCTTCCAATCAATACATAGGCAACCGTTACGTACAGCTCATACCTCTGATGAGCTAGAAGTTATACCCTGTGCCAGTGTGTTGATGAGTCATTAGAGTCCCCCACAGACACTTTCCCATGTTCGGGTGAAACGTTGTAGAGGCTGTATGGGTTTATGGCAAGGTTCGGAAAATGCACGTGCGTTTTCGCACGTGTCCATTTTTGGGTAGATAATACTGGTAGGCTTTGGTTTAAGCCGGAACCCAGTATTATACTGTGTAGATATAATATCTTTGTCTCAGATGCATTTGTATTCGGTCGTAATACAAATGCGGCTATGTTTATACTAATACGGGGTTATCCTGAAATTCGTTTCAGGATCGCTTTTGGAGGTTGCCACTTTCCAGTTTTCTATCAGCCGTATTTAACATTTGGTTAGATACGGATTTATCTTTTCTTGAGATAAGTGTGGAAGCTTCTAGAAGAGGTGACTAGGATGGTGACTAGGATGGTGAGGTGGCTTTGTTCATTAATGGTGCATTAATGTGTTGATGACTATGTATTTTGATTCATCAATTGCATTAATGCATTCATACTAGGTGTATCTTTGACTCATGCTTTTCTTTATGTGCTAATGGTCACCCCCCTCCTACACTCACCCCCCCACCTCCATATAGTGGCTGTCCATGCTTGGTGTGGGATTATGGTTGTTCTTTTGGGAAAAAGACTAGGAATTAGATTCATGGAAATTTCATAGCCTCATTTCTCATTGCACCCGATTCCAAAAGGCAACTTGATTAACCGTTCGTCCGTAGCCTTGATATAACGAAAAAAAGTGTTCTACTCATTCTCTACTTCATCTTGGTCGTCTCTTTTAGCAAACTTGACGACCGAGTTGCCTCGGTTCAGAGGCGGGAGCCCGTTTAAAGATCCGTCGACGTGGTGCCACCTGGACGAGAAGACCAGAGTTCAAGGAGATCGAGCAGCCGCAACAAAACGTGGGATGATGGTTGAAGACCGAAGGACTTGGATCATTCGGTATAACGTTTCTACCCATTAGTAATTTGTTAGTTTAGCTTTAATGGCAGATCCGGGTTACGGTACGCGATAGCGCCAGTTTCTAAAAAGTTTTTGTTTCCGCATTTGGTGTCTGTTAGACGGCCGGGGCGCTACCGTGGACTTACAGACTATGGGGACTCAGAGTGATGCAGCGAGGGCCGAGGTCAGAGTTGACTCGAGTGGGACGACGACTGACCAGGATGGCATGCTCGTTGATAGTTGGATCCCGATCCCACTGTGAGTAAGAGTTGCTCCCAAGAGAGTTTTACACTTTACAATTAGCTAATCTAGTAGGTGTCTAGAAAGGTGTTAACGGGGTTTGACCTCTGGGAAAAACGAGGTTTATTTTAATTAGGTCCGTGCGCAAGCACGGGGAACCTCCCTCAAAGTACCGACATTAGCCTGGCTGACCGGTTAGCGAAACTGTAGAATGTAATGAATCCTGCCTAGTTTTCTTTTCAGGTTTGAAAGAAAATTTGATAAAAGCAGTGGGAGACATCTATTATATAATATAATAACCAATCTGATCTTTGGAAGAGCATTTTGCTGAGTGTATTCTTTTCTCTCTCCTAATGGCAGATACCGATGACGGGACTTAAGCTTCTTTTAGAGAAAAACAAACTGACTGGACCAAATTATAAAGAATGGTTGAGGAACTTGAACATTGCACTCACATATGATAAAGTATCATATGTCTGCACTACCAAACCCTCACCCGTCCCAGGACATGAATCATCTGTATCGGATAAGGAGATCTGAAAAACATGGGATATTGATTGCAAGAAGGCCACGTGTCTCGCGCTTGCTTCTATGGACAGTATCCATCAGAAACAGCATGAGAAGATGGATGTACAATCCATGTTTCTTCATACAAAGGAGTTGTATGAAGTGTAATCTCGTACTTTACGATACGATGCATCTCAAAAGCTGTTTCAGATGCGGTTGGCCCCCAGTGCATCAGTAGGAGACCATGTTCTGAAGATGATTGGACTTATAGAAGAACTTGAGGAACTGGGATGGACTATGGATAATGAGCAATATACAGATATTGTTCTGCAGTCTCCCTCCCTCGCCTTTGCTCCGTTCATAATGAATTTCAATATGAACGATTTGGAGAAATCATTGCCTGAACTTCTCAATATGTTGAGAAATGCTGGGAGCACTCTTTAGATAGCGAAAACTCCCGCTCTGCTTTATGGGCTGATTTGAAGAGATTTTATCAATTAAAAATAATTTACCGCAATCAAGAACGGCGTCGCATGAAGCTAGCCGGTGAATACGGGTCGGTCCACAGGGATGTTGTAATTTTCCTAAATGTTCTTACGAGCTAATTCTGATGGGTGTCGAATTGATTTATTAAATCTAAAAACTACCAAATTAAGTTATACTAAAATTATCCAGATCTAAGTCTTGCTAGGGTTAGGCTTAGGGGAAGTTGAGAGATCAAAGGTTTCCTCACCGCTTTCAATACCCTATTTTAGATCAATTAGATGTTATGGTAATTATCAATAAAGTGGATTAGAATCTTTTGGGAAGATGTTTCTTCCTCTAGGTTCTTGTCCTTCCTTTATCGATCCTTACCCTAACCTCTATAGAAAAATGCGTACCCGGTCCTTTATACTACGGTATCACCGTTACCTCGAGGGGTAAGGTGCCGCAGGGAGCGGTGTGTGCGTGTATGCATGGAGTTCTAATTCTTAGGTTTGAAGGGGTAAGAAAGGGGTGAGAGATCTCATCTCTCAAACCTTTCCCTAAGGCTAACCCTATCAAGCGAGGAGACTACTCGCTCATTAGGGGATTAAAAAACATTCTAAATTAAATTAAACTAAAGCAAAGAAATAAAAGTAACTTACTAATTTTTATTGATGGCTCTCTCCAAACATCAACGCAGTACAGATCTGAATTTGTGAATTGAAAAGAGGCATACCTCATACAAGATTTAGAGTTCCTATTTATAGAGGATAGGAAACCCTAGGGTTACAATGACTCGCACATCTGCTATTACAAAAATACCCCTAAGAAAAGACCTAGTCAACAATACGCGCACCGCCGAAAAACACCGCGCCGACATGGGCTCTACCCGGCCGCGGTTCCGGGGCCAAAGGCATGGTTTGGCCGCGGTTCCGCGGCCAAAGGCATGGTTTGGCCGCGGTTCCGCGGCCAAAGTGTGGTTTTGCTGCTTGAATTTTTCTGTACTGCTCCTTGTTGGCTTTGTCTTCTTGTTTCTATGGTTCTTTTCTCCATTTGGCTTCTGGATCTTCTCCAGATCTTCCAGTGAATACCTGTAGTGAACTTTAACCGTTCGCTTTGAGTCGACGTCTTGAATCTTGCTTTGTGAACTGATCCTTATATAGGCTTGACCAAGAGTCTTATGTTTATTGGTTAAAGTCCTACTTTTGCATCGTTTTTATCTTTTTCACTGTTTTCGCTCCAAGAACCTGTAACCTGTAATATATAGCAGACATGCGTCAAAAGCACCTATTTATTTATAAAACGAATAAGAATGGGGAATATAATAATACAATATTATGGTGTGAACAAATTCCCCCAAACTTATCTTTTGCTCGTCCTCGAGCAAACTTATTTTTTATTCTCGACAAAAAAACTTAACCACACTTTCGCAGGGAAACGCGATTGCACAGAGCACGTGCAACAAGCCGTTAAACCTCTAGGTGTCTCTAGTAGGAGGAGTGTTGTCTCCTGAGGGTTTTCAGCGGATACTACCCACAAAATCCTATCAATTTGGCTTTTCGACTTTTGTTCTCCAATTAGGTTTTCTAACAAGGAATTCTATTATCGTCGACTCATAAATTATCCACCCATATTCTTCACACTTCCTCAACATTTAACTTAAGATTATATTTGTTCTCTAGACTTACTTAGCTTTCGGCATTTCCTAAGTTTTCCTTCTAGGGTTTCATCTCCACTTAGGAATTTTTATCAACTTTATTAAAGATACAAGTTCTATTCTTCACTCCTTTCTTTCATCTAAACTCCAATCACATATCCCCACGTGTGTGTATAAATCACCCTACACTTGGAAATTCAAATCAAGCAATCATACTCTTGTCCGTTATCCAAAATACTAATTAATTGGTGAATTTTTAAATGAATTTTGCTGACACATCCTTCATGCGACCGTTAATACTTCTTGAGGTACCAACAACCGATTACAAGATGTGTTTGCAGATTAAAGCGTAATTCCTAGTCTTGCAACACCCAAGGCTTTAGCAGTGACTCCGAAACCAGTTGGTCTAAGGCACTTGGTGATGAGATACCCGCGCTAAATATTTTTTCTATTTTTGCAGCCTTAAGTAATCACAAAAACCAGTGTTCGTTTTTTTCTATATTCATATTTTTTCCTTTATTTTCTTCGTACTAAAGACTTTAGACAAGAGCATTTCAAGGTCTCCTCTACTATTCCAAATTTCAAGGTGCGTGATTGTGCAAATTGTAGGGTATACATTTTCAGAATCTAGACTTAAGCTAAGAACTATTTTTCAAACTTATACTCTAATAAAAATATCAATACTTTTCCTTTGTTTCAACTTAGCCCAAGAACTGAACTCAAAATTTGCCTATTTCTAAATAAACTACAAAGACATATACTCTCTACCGTTAAATTTTAAGGAAGGTTATTTTTAGGGTTTTTAATTTACTAAGTCTAAGATCTAGTTGTTCCTAGCCAGTTAACCTATTTGTCAAACACAAATCAAATAAGGCCAAAATTGAATACAATAATTTTTATAATTTTTGAAATTTTTCAAATTTTTGTGGGTTTTCAAATAAGTATGCAAATGCAAAAATATACACATAAATGCGAAGGAAGAAGACTTACCGAGTATACCCCCAAACTTGAACTTGAAAGTGTCCTCACTGTCATGCTACACCAAGAGGGTCAAAATGCCGGCACTCCCATGTTTATTTATTTTTATTTTTTGAATTTTTTTTTATTTTTTATAGAAAAAGAAAACAAAAATATATATACATATATACAACAAGGTTCCCCCCTAACTTAAACTTGGCTTTACACAAGACAAAGGTTAGCACCAACCATTCAAAAATCTTATCGTGGTAATGGCCGAGTTGGTGAAATAATGGGGTGTAGGGGAAAGAAATGAGAAACACACGAGACCGTGTGGGAAGAAGGGTAGAATATGGTCTCGGTGGAGGAGAAGAATGGCGGAAAGGAGAAAGAAGTAGAGTACGATCTTGAGGGTGTAAATCGAGTGAATAAATTAGCGCAATTTGTGATGACCGATGTGTTAAAAGAGATTGTACTAACCTATCAACCCGTCGAGAAATAGGGTCAAATCCCTCAAGATTCGCAAGAAAGCATGGGTACGCCGAACTTGGTATTGGAGATGAAAGCGTAACGGTCTCTTGTATGGTCGGAAGAATAAGAAGGACGAAAGGGAGTGAATTAGGGATAGTCTCATTCTCACCGTAGTAAACTGTCTCGAACTTAAAGATTCCAACAATGGTTCGAAACGACTGTAAGCAACCAAGTCTGATGGTTCAACTAACTCATCTGAAAATGTAAAGGACTCAAACTCGGGCGGTGGGTCATCAACATCGTCCGAAAAAGTGAAACACTCATACGTGTTATCGGCTGTGAGAACTGTGTCAGATTCAAAGGAAAATTTTTCAAGCTCACAGTCTTCAAGCGTGATATTAGGCGTGGTCGGAACGATGGAAAGGAGGGAGGGTGATTTAGTTAAAGGTTCAATAGGATGAATTGGAAAATCCGACACATGAAAGAAAAATGGTTCAACCTCAATATTATCCTGAATACTATCCTCATAATTCTCCTCAATATTTAGCCTATCCATGCCATTATCATCAAAATCAAGACGCGTATGAAGTTCGGGAGAAACAATTAATGACTCGGGATGATGAATTGGACATAAAATTTCAATCAAATCGACAGGTTCATCATCCGAAATATTCTCGGCATCTATATCCTCAATCAAGTGAAAATCAATGTTTTCTGACACATCATCAAAAGCATGGATATTTATCATTTTCGGTTCTAGAGTGGAGGCGTAAAATCGAAAGGATTAAGTATGGTTTCACTCAAGAGGGGTTCTTCACAATATGGCAAATCAAGCACTACAAAATCACACAACTCCTTTTTATTTTGAACTTGTGAATCATTTAGGACATTTGATGGAAAACTGGAGCTGTGGGCTTCAATTGGGTAAGGGTAGGTTTGATTTGGAAATCCTCTCACATTCTCACTCTGTCCAACTGCCTCCTTTTACATTGAAAAATTTGGAGCTAGCGGGAAACTAGCTACCGGTTCACTAGGTTGCATCAGGGCGGCCACGGACGCTTCCACATTCCTAGTCATTTTGTTTGTTGCTAAGATATAAGCCTCCAATGACTCTTCCAAACTAGACTTGGGTGGTAAGGGGGTTTCGGTAAAAGATTCGAAATTGTTTGGATATGTGAAACTCCCAAAGGCTGTGTAGAAACAGTGTCTAGTGACGGTGGGAAAGTCGGGTAGGACTGGTAGGAAGTGGGTGGTTGGACAGGGTAGGGTCAACATGTGGATAAAAAGGTGAATAGACTTGTTGATCCCTAGAACTGGATGTGTGGAGAGGAGTGAAAGATCGGCTACGAGATTGAGCAATATGCTCAGCAATGGACATCGGTTTAGGAGTTACTGCATGACTTGAAAAAGTGGTATCAACATATGAACGTGGTAAAGGTTGACTTGGTTGATACAAAGTGGGTTGCAAAGTCGAACAGTTTCTCCTAGATGCTTCTATTTGATCTTTCAAAGAAATTTTAGGCACGGAGGGATCTTCCTTAAATCGACCGAAATAATTGACGTACGACGCAAAGTTAGGTTCGGGATACCAAAGTTCGGCAAGTGATTTATGGTTTGGGGTACCCATGTTAGAAGAAAGGGGAAAAGAAAGACGGTGGGTGTAAGTGGGGTGCAAGGATTTCTTAGCGACAAAATTCTTGCAAGTTTTTATAAATTTTTTTCCTTTTTTCCTTTTTCTCTTTATTTGAAATTGTTTGCAGAAAAAAAATTCGATAAAGGGCTTAGACACAAATGCAATCAACCAGAAATGCACAATCAGACCTGTAAGTCTACGTTAGCGCCCCGGCAGTCTACAGACGCCAATTGCGGAATAAAACTTTTTAACTTGGCGCTATCGTATACTTTGACCCGGATCTGCCATTATTGCTAAACTAACAAACAGTAAAGAGTGTGGAAATGTTGTACCAACTGATCCGAGTCCTCCGGTCTTCATCTCCACTCCGATCTCCTCGCGGGATCTCCGTCCGTCTCCTCCTCGTCGGAAAGGGCACCACGAAGCCTTCTTCTTTTACGGGCTCCCGCCTCAATACCGAGGCAACTCGCGCATGAAGCCGGCAACTCGACATGCTCAAGATGTGCTGTAGAATGTGTAGTAGATTGTCTCACTTGGGTTTTTGTTGCCATTTGAAGATGATGGAGGAAACAAGGATTAGAAAAATGGTGCTTGCATTTTTCTAGCATGAAAAAGAGATCAAGAAAGAAACTCTCATGAAATGAAGCTCTCTCTTCTTCTTCTCACAACCATGAAAGACTTATTCATCAAGTGAGAATAAAGGGTGGAGGAATAACCATATCAAGCTAGAAGGGAGGTGAGTGTAGGAGAAGTCAAGAGGTGACCACAAACAAACATGAACCATGCTTGTTCTACTATTCAACCCATACCCTTTCAATCACAATAAAAAGCAAGTCAATGGTGCAAGATATGAAAGCCATCATAATCAATACAATTGCAAGAAACCCCCCCACAAAGTGTTATTTGCAAAACTGCAAATAACCCCCTCCATCGAAAAAGTCCGGCCGGGAAAGAACAAAGGAAAACCGGCCGGAACGGAATGCAAACTGGCAACTCCAGAAAACTGGTCCCGTAATAAATTACAGGAAAACCCCAATACTGTGCATACACACCCGCATCTGTATTCCGTCCGGATACAAATGCAATGAGACAAAATCTACACTGTACTAAACTAAGACCAGCTTAAGCCAAAGCCGGCTAGTTAAATCCGTTCGATCCTGATCCGTGCAATACCGCACGTATCAGATCAAACCCTGCCATATAACTATACGGCCACTAGTACAAAACTGTCCGATCCTGATCCGTGCAATACCGCACGTATCTGATCGGACCTTGCCATATCTCCATACGGCCTCTACAGCGTTTCGCCCGAAAGCTGAGTAACTGAAAGTGTGGTGGACTCTAAAGACTCGTCAATACTATGGCTGTGGATTTAACCACTAGCCCGTCAGAGGTATAAGCCAATACGTAACGGGCCACCAGCTATTGACCAAAAGGGACGTCGATGAGCGAACTCATCCTGACACCCTACTGAGCCTGTCAGTGACAATATCCGTACAGTCCGGTCCGTTCGTCTATGAGCATCGCATGGCGGGCCTAGGGGGTTGGTAAAAGTCAGACCCCCAAAAGCGGTACAAGTCGTGTCGGAGTGTAGCCCAGAACACCCTGAGATACTACTGGAATACCTACCAGTAAATCTCCTTGCCTTGGCCAAGGACTTTGTGTAATGGCTCTCCTAGACACAGCACGACCTCACCCCCAATACCGGGAGAGACGAACCCCTGAAGATACGCTCACTGCCTCCATGTGGCTCGGGACTGTACCCAACTAAAACCTGTTTGCACGACTCCTTTGAGCCGTGGTAGGGTAGTAATCAAAGTACAGTGGGAACTCACACGAGACAAATGACGATCCCCAGGTCGATGAACTAACCTGCACACATGTCACCAGGGAACTGCCATCTGACGTCTGGTATATGACCAACTAGCATGTTCCCGGCGAGTCCTGTCCGGTGTACTCATAACCCAATGAGCACCTGTATACATCTTAGGTGATCCAACAGACACCAGTGGCTTGTGAGACCGGCCACCGCCCCTCGTCGGGGTCTCGACTGTATACACTAGTCTACTAATGGAGTATCGATGCCCAGTCTCGAAACTCCCACGACTAGGGACCTTTTAAGGATAAGCTTATAGACCCCCAGCTCCCACTTATATGATCGCCCTCATACTGCTGGTGGTCAAGCAAGAATCCTAGGGGCTCTATCAACGTGTAATAGCGCCGTGTCAGGTCACCTAAAACAGTACACGATGATAAAGGCAAACCAGATAGCATACTATCATCTCGAGTAAGACTGTCCTACCGGGATAGGTCCTCCCTCAATCATTACAATCACGTACCTGTGACCTAATAATTGACTCTGAGGGCACTATCTCCAACAAGACCTAGATCTAGGGTCACCTAGGTCAGCTAGACAGCTCCTAACAGTTCCAAAGGGCTAGAAATAGGACCTCAAACCACCTCTTCACCGCCAATTGCGGCCAGGTAAGTGGGAGGCTCCCCGTTACAAGTAGCGGTCTTAATTAAGTAACCACTTGCCTTAGACACACTTGCCTAGACACAGCAAAGTCAGGTTAGAATTAACGGCCGATGCCTATAACTAGTCCTCTGTCCTATTGAGCTCGAAGTCCTTAGGGCTGAGTCTAGTATTTTTTAATTAAAGATTGGTCAATGCAAATGCTTTATGTGATTTCTGGGGTCCTGGGAAGGGTGATGAAATCCCCACCCAATCTGAATTGGTTAAAAGCCCCTTAAAGTCTGATTAAAGATATGCAAAACAGTAAATCACTTGCAATCAAATCTTTTTTTTATTTTTAGCGCGGCGCAAAGAATCCTGCACAAGATTTGTTATTTGGAAGGGGAAGATTTTTTTTTGTAAGCGCACATAATCCTGCAGGAAATTTTCAAAAACTATATGGAGATTATTGCAGAGGAGAGAGAGAATAAGCTCACAGAGGAATTTGGACAGGTGACGTCAAGAGGTAGCGGCGCTTCCGCGGCTATACAGCACCTCCTGCGGCGGTTCCGCGGTGAAAGAAAAGTATTGATAGCCCAAATTTTTGCTGACGTCACCAGGAGGCCGCCCTTGCGCGGCGGAAGCAGCCTAATGCGGCGGATCCACGGTTTGACCGTTGACTTGGCCCTTCAACTTCCTGCTGTTGTTCTGTTGCCAAAATTCTCTGCTATTCAGATCGTTTGTTTTCTGTTTTTCTTTCTGTATATTTTCAGATCCGAAGTTGTTTGTAGATCCTGCAAAATTCCCACAAAAAAAAACCTTTCCAAAAATAACAGATGATATATTATTATATTTTTTGTGATTTTTCAGATTTTTCTGATTTTTTTAATTTTGAATAACCCGAAATCGCAAAAAGAAAATAACACGCCATCCCCGGCAACGGCGTCATTTGATTGAAGAGATTTTATCAATCAAAAATAATTTACCGCAATCAAGAATGGCGTCACATGAAGCTAGCCGGTGAATACGGGTCGGTCCACAGGGATGTTGTAATTTCCCTAAATGTTCTTACGAGGTAATTCCGATGGGTGTCGAATTGATTTATTAAATCTAAAAACTACCAAATTAAGTTGTACTAAAATTATCTAGATCTAAGTCTTGCTAGGGTTAGGCTTAGGGAAAGTTGAGAGATCAATGGTTTCCTCACCGCTTTCAATACCCTATTTTAGATCAATTAGATGTTATGGTAATTATCAATAAAGTGGATTAGAATCTTTTTGGAAGATGTTTCTTTCTCTAGGTTCTTATCCTTCCTTTATCGATCCTTACCCTAAGCTCCATAGAAAACATGCGCACCCGGTCCTTTATACTATGGTATCACCGTTACCTCGAGGGGTAAGGTGCCGCAGGGAGCGATGTGTGCGTGTATGCATGGAATTCTAATTCTTAGGTGTCAAGGGGTGAGAGATCTCATCTCTCAAACGTTTCCCTAAGGCTAACCCTAACAAGCGAGGAGACTACTCGCTCATTAGGGGATTAAAAGACATTCTAAATTAAATTAAACTAAAGCAATGAAATAAAAGTAACTTACTAATTTTTATTGATGGCTCTCTCCAAACATCAACGCGGTACAGATCTGAATTTATGAATTGAAAAGAGGCATACCTCATACAAGATTTAGAGTTCCTATTTATAGAGGATAGGAAACCCTAGGTTTACAATGACTCGCAGATCTTCTATTTCAAAAATACCCCTAAGAAAAGATCTAGTCAGCAATACGCGCACCGCTAAAAAACTCCGCGCCGACACGGGCTCTACCCGGCCGCGGTTCCGCGGCCAAAGTGTGGTTTTGCTGCTTGAATTTTTCTGTACTGCTCCTTGTTGGCTTTGTCTTCTTGTTTCTATGGTTCTTTTCTCCATTTGGCTTCTGGATCTTCTCCAGATCTTCAAGTGAATACTTGTAGGGAACTTTAACCGTTTGCTTTGAGTCGACGTCTTGAATCTTGCTTTGTGAACTGATCCTTATGTAGGCTTGATCAAGAGTCTTCTGTTTATTGGTTAAAGTCCTACTTTTGCATCGTCTTTTATCTTTTTCACTGTTTTCGCTCCAAGAACCTGTAACCTGTAATATATAGCAGACATGCGTCAAAAGCACCCATTTATTTATAAAATGAATAAGAATGGGGAATATAATAATACAATATTATGGTGTGAACATAGGCCATCTTCCTCTTCAGTCCCAAAAGCTAAGGCCAAGGGAAAGAAGAAGAAGAATCCCACCAAGCCGAGAGGTGGAGTTGAAAAGGTGAAGGGGAAAGAAAAGTCTGGGACCGCGGGAAGTGGAAAAGGAGAATGTTTTTACTGCCACAAGTCGGGACACTGGAAACGCAATTATGCTTTGAACCTTACAGATCTCAAGAAGAAGAAGCATGTTGATGCTTCCGCTTCAGATGTGTTTGTAACTGAAAAACTGTTTTTCATTAAACTCTGCATCTTGGGTATTAGATACCGGATCTGGTTCTCACATCTCTAATTGTATGCAGGGATTAAGAAACAGTAGAGTTTTGAAGACTGGGGACCACACTCTACGGGTTGGAAATGGTTCTAATGTACATGCTGTATCCGTAGGAGAGTATCATCTGGGGTTGCTTTCAGGATGTATTTGGGTTTTGAACCCTTGTTATTTTGTACCTGGTATGCTATGTAATATAATATCTGTATCTTAGTTGGACAATGAATGATATCATTTTGTATTGCAAAATAATGTTATGAACATTAACATGAATCAACAGTTGATTGGATATGGTACACTAAGTAACGGAATTTACGCCCTAAACCAATACACAGTTTTCAATATACAACATACAAATAAAAGAAAGATTTCAGATATAAATGAATCTTTTCTTTGGCATTGTAGACTTGGTCATATTAATGAAACAAGACTAAATAAGCTACACAAAGATGGATATTTAAAACCTTTTGAATATAAATCTTATGCAACTTGTTAGTCTTGTATCAAAGGTAAAATGTCCAAACCTCCGTTTATAGGGCACGGAGAAAGAGCTACAGAACTCTTAAGCCTTATACATAGTGATGTATGCGGACCAATGTCTACACATGCTAGAGGCGGTTTTTTATACTTCATCACTTTTACTGATGATTTCTCAAGATTCAGACACGTGTTTTTATTGAAGCATAAATCCGAAGCTTTCGAGAAATTCAAGGAGTACAAACTTGAAGTAGAAAAACAAACTGGCTTGAGTATCAAGAAACTTCGATCAGATCGATGTGGAGAGTATTTAAGCACTGAGTTTTCAGACTTCTTACAAGAGAATGGGATTCTCTCTCATCTCACTCCACCATACGCACCACAGCACAACGGTGTGTCAGAACGGAAGAATCGTACCTTATTAGATATCGTACGGTCCATGATGAGTGATGCTGAATTACCACTTTCCTTTTGGGGACATGCATTAGAGACAACAATTTATCTATTGAACAGGGTTCCATCATAGACTGTGTCTACCACTCCATATGAGATGTGGTGTGGAAAGAGACCATCTCTTAAAAGAGTTAGGACATGGGGTTGTCCGGCTTATGTCAAAAATCAGAATCCGGATAAACTCGAGACATGATCGGTCATGTGTACATTTGTGGGATATCTAAAACATTCATATGGATATCTTTTCTACCATAAGGAGGAACAAAAGGTGTTTGTTTCTCAACATGCCACATTTTTGGAAAATGAAATTTTTACAAATAGTACTGATGGCAATGCGGTAGAACTAGAAGAGGTTCTAGAGACAAAAATTACTCAGGACGAATTGGTTGAAACTGATATTGCAGTAGAACTTCAAGAATCTCAGCCGCTCCGGAGATTTAGTGGAACTTCTCGCCCGCCGGAGAGATACTATGGGTTTCTCATTGATGGTGATAGAGAAGATTGCATCATGGATGATGATGACCCTACTAGTTTTCAGCAAGCTATCACGAGTAGCGACTCAGTGAAGTGGCTGGATGCCATGAGATCCGAAAAGGAGTCCATGTACACCAACAAAGTATGGACTTTGGACGTTGCACCTCCTGGGATTAAACCCATTGGGTTCAAATAGATCTTTAAGAGAAAGATTGGTGTAGATGGAGAGGTAGAGACCTATAAAGAAAGGCTTGTAGCCAAAGATTTTCGTCAAAGACCAGGACTGGACTATGATGAAACTCTCTCTCCGGTAGCAATGCTTAAATCCATTCGGGTCCTACTTGCTATTGCCGCTCACTACGACTATGAAATCTGGCAGATGGACATTAAAACTGCATTTCTAAATGGTTATTTAGAAGAATGTGTTATATGGATCAGCCAGAGGGCTTCATTGACAGTGAGAGCAGCGGGACAGCATGTAGATTGCTTAAATCCATTTATGAATTAAAGCAGGCCTCACGGAGCTGGAACATCTGTTTTGATGATGTTAGTTGTATGTATGCCCTAGAGGCCAGTATTGTACAGATGATGTATATTATATTGGATGCTTGGACATATATAGAGATGACTTTCTTGCTCGATATGATAGTATGCTATCTGGTTACTCTTTATCTTAACATGTACACTTGTCTCTTTAAACTGTCTTATAGTTACATGTTGATAAAGCCCTTAGGATATATACTTGACTACCTGGACTATGATGCAGATCATACTAGTGGGGACATGGTAGTCCATAAGTACATCCTTCAAGGTCCCTAGTTGTGGGTGTATCAAGACAGGGCATCGATATACCAGTGTAGACTAGCGTATACGCTTCTCAACCCATGAGATGGGCGATGGATGATCCCATATCCATTGGTGTTTGACATCAGAGATGGTATACGGGTGCTCAGTGGAGACTGGGTACACTGGACGGACTCCCCGAGAACTCCCAAATGGTATTATACCTCACGTCAGATGGCAGTTCTCAGGTGACACTTGTATAGGTTAGTCTGTAGACCCGAGATCGTCATAGAGTCTTGTGTGATTCCTACTGTGCTTTGATCTCCACCTTACCACGTCCATGAGGGCGTGCAAAACGGTGGTCTTTGGGTACAGTCCCGAGTCACATGGAGGCAATGAGCGATAGGAGGGGTTTCGTCTCTCCCGGTATTGGGGGTTGATGTTGCGCAGTGCTCGATTGGCCGTAACAGGGAAGTCCCTACCCAGGGCTGATCAGAGATTTGCTGGTAAGAGTTACCCGTAGTTTCTCGACCCGTTATGAGCCTCACATCGGCACGACTTATCGGTTACTGGGGTCTGACGTTTACCACCCCTAGACTTGATATGCGACATATCGGACGAACAGACCGGACTGTACGGTAAGTGTTCCTGGTTGGATTCACAGGAGTGTGAGCGGGCTTGCTCGTCGATCTTCTGATCGTTCAATACCCGGATGGCCGTTACGTTTAGCAGACCGCTTGCGGCTTGTGGGTGCTTGATATGATCATCATCTGCTACCGGCGTATTGACGAGTCTTTAGAGTCCTACACAGAGGTTTCCTGGCTCAAGCGAAACGAAATAGGAGCGCATATGAGATATGTGCAGGACCTAGAATAATGCGTGTATATGATACCGTATTCCATTCTCGTGATGAATGTTTCGATTGGTTATATGCGATATAACCTAGTTATCGAATCAAAGATTGATTCGATAAGTCGATGCATTGTATACTAGTCGGTTATGTGCGACATAACCGGATCATTGAATCAAGTGTTGATTTAATGATTTGATGTATAATTATATATTTGATATATTACTTTGCATTAACTAGTATTGGTTCATTTTAAAAAGATTTTCTCATTTGATGTGCACATTGTATATGTGATATATTTTTGTGTACACATGTTTGTATCATGTTTGATGATACATGTTAACTTGTGCTTGTGTAAAGATTAAACCATGGTTATATGAATGGTTAGGGTTTTATTTACTTGTTCATTTATTTATATTGATTATTCATTTTGGAAAGGAAAAGAAAAATGGTGGCTTTATTTGTTTCTTTCATGAAGCTTCATGAAGAGTTGAATAATTGACCATTTTTGTTTTCTTCTCTTAACCTAACCATGCACCTAACCCTAGTTTGCTCTCTACACTTCACCATGGTTAGTATATGATAAGTAATGATATTATTCTCATTTTTAATCTTATACTTATCATATTCTATCTTCATCTTCTTCTTCTTCTTAAAAGAAAAAGCTTGACACCATTAACGGCACCTTGAGCTAAAGAGTGAGAAATTCAACTCTAAAGTGAACCCACCTCCTATTTGTTCATCCTCTACCTCTTGCCAAGTGGTTTTGGGTGTTTTCTTCACAAGTTTCACAACTTGGCGAAGTTGGAGCTTGAACTTGTGATGCCTCGACGTAGATCATCTTCGGCACGAAGCCGACGACCGAGCCCGCCCATTTCTCCGATGAAGGCGACGATTGAGTTCGGGATTCGAGATGCACAGCGAGAGGACGCCTACGTGGAGCTAAGGAAGTGGAGAAATGGATCTACAAAGGTTGTAGCCTCTCTCCTTTAGTTAAGTCGTTAACTAGTTTAATGTTTCGCCTAGAATTCTAGTCGACGATCCGTATTAGGGTTTCTCGGCACCGATAATTTTTGAAATTGGCATGGTTGATGCCTTGTGAGACCTCTATAGTGTGCCTAGGAACCCTACAGTGGTATCAGAGCCTAGCTAGAGCCTTAGGCGAAGTCTAGACGACGTTTGAAACCCGATCGAACCGAAACCCTAATTCCCGATATGCTCTCTGGACTTTTTCTAAAAACTGGGTTTTTTCCAGATTAAAAATTGCTAAAAAATTCAGCAGGGAAATCTATCAATTACGGTGCAAAAATTATTTAATGAAGTGTCTACTGTGCTGCGGAACCGCCGCAGAAGCAAGGCTTCTGCCGCGGTTCCGCGGCTAATTTATTGAATTATCATATAATTTTTGCACAGTAACTGATTTCTTCAGGTGTTGGATTTTTTGGGAATTTTTAAAATTTATTCAAGAGTTGAATTTTCTGGGGTGTATTGGGAGTTCGTAGATTCGATCGGATTATCAGACTTCGTCTATGTGTTTTTCCGGATATTTTAGAATATGTTAAAAAGTTCGACCGGATGAAAATACCCAATCTTTCCCCTGCCGGGAAATTTCCAATTGTTGGACTTTTCCGTAGTTTAATGACGTTCTAAGTAGTGCAAGTAACGTGATGGTCCCTCTAGAAGACAACAAACCTTAACTCGATTATGTGACCATCTTGAACTGCCCTTTGAACCTTTGGGTTTGGGGCAGTACGGCGTGCCACATGTGAGGCGTTGGCTTGACCCTTCTACGGCTGGACCGTTGGTACTGAGGCATGAAGTGAATGTCTTTGAACTTATTTTATGTGTTGATCGGTTTCGGAAAAACTTGGGTGTTCGAATGTTCGATCGGAAAGTTTAATATTCTCTATTTATCCGGAATGGGATACAATAATTGAAATTCACAAACAGTTATGAGATAACTGAATGAATGTTATAAATCTAGCAGTTTAGTCTCACTTGATATTGAAAAGAGTTTTCGATAATGAGACTAAAATACGGGGTTTATAATTGTTAGGCATGTGATGTTTAAGTATTTCATTTAATTAGGCATGTGATGTCTAAAGAGGTTGCGGATTCCAATTGTTGTAGTTTTATACTTTCTTTTCTGTGACCGTAAGTGTAATATGTGATATCGCCGGTTTCGTTGCTATATGTCAACGACAATTGGGATGCGCATATTTACTTACGTTGATGACATGTGATGTTATGTGTTGCTGGATATGTTATATTGGATTGTCGTGTTTGAATAGCCGGGGGTTTTTATGTGAGATGAGTGTTTTTCATTTTCATTCATGTAAAAACTTGTATGTAATATTCTTTTATTGGGACACTTCCAGGTTGCGGAAGATGTCACCTTTTGTATATTATTTACTTTTCCGCATTAGGATAGACCCAAGGAGGGGAGCACAAGTAACCGGGTTCTAGGGTCCAGTGGGAGACCATCTCGAGGAGTCGAGTCCGCATCTCCTAACCCTAGAATTGGTAGGGTTGCTTGCCGCTCTCGTAGGGGTCTAGGGGTGTGGGATTGGCTATTCATCACGACCGTGGAATCCGTGTTTTATACTGGTTCGTATTGAAAACACGGACGTCCTAGTATATCCAATGTTTCGTATGTTTCTTCTGCTGCGATATCTGTGATGTGATCATGTGATGTTCTGTGATAGATACAGTATATAGTATATATGATATATTATATAGACGTTACTTATGTTTTACACCCGCGCTAGCCCTGCCCCGCTCTGCCGTTAGTTACCTAACCTAACGGTGCACGAGGGGACATCGAGGCGAATACGGATAGCATAAGTGTACGTCGTATTTATCTATGATGTTTAGGTATTTAAATGATGGGACTTCATTAATGTGATTAATGAAAGAAAAGAAACCTAAGATGTTGTAGATTCAAATTTTAAGCAAAAAGGGTAGCTACAGTTCTTGCTTTGCATAGCGGTATATATGATATACCCTGCACCTTATTCGATGAGGAAAGGACCGAGATCCCTTCACCGGGAGTGACTCCTTTAGCAATAACTGGCAGATGCTACACACTCGGTTTGACTTTTGATTGCTTCTATAGTTTATGCTTTGCACAACGATATATATGATATATCCCGCACCTCATTCGACGAGAAAAGGGCCGACGATCCCTTCACCGGGAGTGACCCCTTTAGCAAAACTAAAAAAGCCTCAAAATCACTCCATTTCAAAACTTCATTTGATTCTACAACGATATCATGTTCATTACGCAATAGGTTTTTAGAAAAAACTGTCGTAGCCCTCCGTCATTTCAGATAAGTACTAGTTAGTATTCGTGCTACGTTTGTTGACTATGTTAAGGCGTAGTGTGCGGTAGCTGATTGGTGCTTATCTGTATAAGCATATGATGCGATTGGATTAGGGTAGTCGTGCGACTTTGTTGACTATGTTGAGGGTCATGCGGGTAGGTTTAATTCAATCAGGAAATGACGGGTTGAACTTGACTAGCACTTATGATTTGATGACTATGTTAAGGTCATATAGCTGCTAGGGGCAAAAATATTATCGGGAATTTCAAGTGTTGAAATTTGCAATGAGATTGCATACCTTCTATGAGATAGTTGGATCCCAATACCCACTGCGAGTAAGAGTTACTCCTAGGAGAGTTTTACACATTGCAATTAGCTGATCAAGTAGGTGTCTAGAAAGGTGTCAACGGGGTCACGCCTCTGGCAAAACGAGGTTTACATTAATTAGGTTCGTGCGAAAGCACGGGGGACCTCCCTCAAAGTACCGACACTGGCCTGGCTGAAAGATTGGCGAACTTGTAGTGTGTAATTAATCCCGGCTAGTCTTTCCTTTTAGGGTTTGAAGGAAGATTTGATAAAAACCAGTGGGAGCCATCGTGATTAGATAAGATAAAAACCAATCTGATCTTGCAAGAGCATACGCTAAATTGTTTTCTTCTCTCTCTCTCTCCAGGTAGCGACCATTTCATGCCCTAATAAAGATAATAATATGGATGTATTGACCGAACCCGCATGTTATACTGTGCTGGGGAACGTTGGTTCCGTTCTTTCTTATAAGAGTTATAGGAATGAACAGGATATAGGGGAATACCAGGATTCCCATGCCACCCGATTGAAGAAAGTACATGATGATGCATTTTCTTCGGGTGTGTTCGTTACAGAGAACTGTTTCTCTATTTGCCCTACGTCCTGGGTATTAGATACCGGGTCAGGATCCCATATATGTAATCAGTTACATGGGCTTAGAAAAGGTAGAGAACTTGGAGAAGGTGATAAAGACATTAGAGTTGGAAATGGTGCAATTGTTGCAGCTAAGACTGTCGGGGAATATCACCTTGTATTATCAACTGGTAATACATTGGTTCTGAACGAATGCTATTACATGCCGAACCTGATATTCAACATTATATCGGTTTCTTTATTGAGTAAAGAGGGATATAATTTTGTATTACAAGACAATGTTATGAACATTTTCTGTAACCAAAAGTTGGTTGGATCAGGCACGTTGTGCAATGGCATTCATGTTCTAAACCAATCAACAGTTCTGAGCATAACAAACACACACAAGAGGAAGAGTTCAGAACTGAACGAATCCTTCTTGTGGCATTGTAGACTGGGTCACATCAATGCGACACGACTGGCTAAGTTGCATAAGGATGGATATTTGAAACCATTCGAATTTTCATCTTATGACACTTGTCAGTCACGTCTCAAAGGCAAGATGACCAAAACTCCGTTTACGGGACACGGAGAAAGAGTTACCGAACTCTTGGGACTGATACATAGTGATGTATGCGGTCCCATGTCTACACATGCCAGGGATGGTTCTTCGTACTTCATTACATTCACTGACGATCTCTCTAGATTCGGATATGTGTTCCTGATGAAACACAAATCAGAAACTTTTGAGAAATTTAGAGAATATAAACAAGAAGTCGAAAACCAAACCGGAAAAGTATTAAAATCCTTCGATCTGATCGAGGAGGTGAATACTTGAGCATTGAATTCCTGGACTTCCTAAAAGAGAATGGGATTCTCTCTCAGCTAACTCTTCCATATACACCACAGCACAATGGTGTATCAGAACGGAGGATCCGTACCCTATTAGATATGGTGCGCTCTATGATGAGCACAGCTGAGTTACCTATTTCCTTCTGGGGATATGCGCTGGAGACAGCAACATACCTATTGAATCAAGTTCCATCTAAATCTGTACCTACCACACCATATGAGATATGGAGTGGGAAGAGACCATATTTTAAACGAGTTAAGATATGGGGTTGTCCGGCCTATGTCAAAAGGCAAAATCCAGACAAACTCGAGGCACGGTCAGTTCTCTGCAAGTTTGTGGGATATCCTAAGAATTCACAAGGATATTTTTTCTACCATGCTGAAGAACAAAAGGTGTTTGTTTCTTAATATGCCACCTTTTTAGAAAAGGAATTCCTTGAAAAAGAAATTAGTGGCAAAGTGGTAGAGCTGGAAGAAGTTCCAGATACACAAACCGTAACTGAAGATTTAGTGGAACCAGAAGATTCAGTAGTTCCCAATGAACCTCAGCCTCTTCGCCGATCTAGTAGGGTTCCTCGCCAACCTGAGAGATACTATGGTTTTCTCATGGATGGTGGGAGCGAGGATTGCATCATGGAGGATGATGACCCAACTAGCTTCGAGCAGGCCATCACGAGTAGGGACTCAGTGAAATGGCTCGATGCTATGCGGTCCGAGATGGAATCCATGTACACCAACAAAGTATGGACTTTGGATGTTGCTCCTGAAGGGGTAAAACCCATCGGGAGCAAGTGGATCTTCAAGAAAAAACTTGGTGTAGATGGGAAAGTGGAGACTTTCAAAGCTAGACTTGTAGCAAAGGGTTTTCGTCAAAGACCAGGTGTGGACTATGACGAAACCTTTTCTCCAGTGGCTATGCTTAAATCCATCCGGATCATGCTTGCCATCGCTGCATATCATGATTACGAAATCTGGCAAATGGATGTTAAGACCGCCTTTCTAAATGGTGATTTAGAAGAGTGCGTGTACATGACTCAGCCAGAGGGCTTCGTAGACAGTGGGAGCAGCGGGAAGGTGTGCAAGCTGCTTAAATCCATTTATGGATTAAAGCAAGCAACGCGGAGTTGGAACATCTGCTTTGACGTCGTTATCAAAGAGTTTGATTTCGTCAAAAATCCAGATGAACCTTGTATCTACAAGAAGGTGGCAGAGAGTAATGTTGTCTTCCTCGTATTGTACGTGGACGACATACTCTTGATAGGAAATGATATTCCTATGCTGCAATCGGTCAAGCTCTTCTTATCACAAAGATTCTCAATGAAAGATCTTGGTGATGCCTCCTACATATTGGGAATTAGGATCTATAGAGATAGATCCAAACGGATATTGGGATTGTCCCAATCCAGGTACATTGACACCATACTAAAGAGGTTTAGTATGGAAGAATCCAAGCGTGGGAACTTGCCAACGATCTCTGGAGTCACTCTCTCCAAAGAGATGTCTCCCAAGACTGATTTGGAGAGAGCTCGCATGCAAGGGATACCCTATGCTTCGGCTGTAGGCTCTATCATGTATGCGATGCTATATACCAGACCCGATGTAGCATACTCACTAAGTGTAGTGAGCAGGTATCAGGCTGATCCTGGAGAGAGTCACTGGACAGCTGTGAAGAGCATTCTCAAGTACTTGCGAAGGACTAAAGAGATGCTTTTGGTGTATGGTAACGGAGAACTCCAAATGGAGTCCTTTACCGATTCGAGCTTCCAGAGTGATAAGGACGACTCTAAGTCGCAGTCGGGATTTGTCTTTACCCATTACGGAGGGGCGGTTAGCTGGAAGAGTTCCAAGCAGGAAACCGTGGCAGACTCGACGATGGAGGCTGAATACATCGCTGCCAACGATGCTGCCAAAGAGGCTGTCTGGATCAAGAAGTTCATTACTGAACTTGGAGTGGTTCCATCCATTGAGTATCCAATACCTTTGTATTGCGATAACAATGGAGCGGTGGCTTTAGCCAAGGAACCCAGGTCCCATCAGCGATCCAGGCATATTCTGAGGTGGTATCACCTGATCCGGGAGATAGTTGATCGCCGGGAGATCGAGGTCAGGAGGGTTGACACGAAGAACAACACAGCGGATCCACTCACGAAGGCCATTCCCCAGATACAGTTTGAGAGACTCTTCGGGATGCTCGGTATGCGATACTACAGCAGCTGGCCCTAGTGCAAGTGGGAGATTGTTAGTTGTATGTATGCCCTAGAGGCCAGTATTGTACAGATGATGTATATTATATTGGATGCTTGGACATATATAGACATGACATTCTTGCTCGATATGATAGTATGCTATCTGGTTACTCTTTATCTTAACATGTACACTTGTCTCTTTAAACTGTCTTATAGTTACATGTTGATAAAGCCCTTAGGATGTATACTTGACTACCTGGACTATGATGCAGATCATACTAGTGTAGGGTTCCTAGGCACTCTCAAGAGGTCTCACAAGGCATCAACCATGCCAATTTCAAATTTTACAAGTGCCTACAAACCCTAATACAGATCGTTAACTAGAAATTTAGGCGACAAATGAAACTAGTTAACAACTTAACTACAAGAACGGAAATACAACCTTTGTAGATCAGGTTCTCCACCTCCATAGCTCCGCAATGAAGTCTCCTCGCTGTCCAAATCGAATCCCGGGCTCTAGCGTCGGCTTCATCGGAAAAATGGGCGGGCTAGGTCGTCGACTTCGATGCCGAAGATGATCTACGTCGAGGCATCACAAGATCAAGCTCCCACTTCACCAAGTCATGAAACTTGTGAAGAGAACACCCTATACTACTTGGCGAGAGGTAGAGGATGAAGAAATAGGAGGTGGGTTCACTTTAGAATTGGATTTCTCACTCATTTTCACTAGTTGCCATTGATGGTAGCTAGCTTTTTCTTATTGAAGAAGAAGAAGAAGATGAAGATAATGATATGATAAGAATAATAAAATAGAAAAGAAAAATCAATTCTTATCATATACAAACCATGGTTTAGTGTAGAGATTTAACTATGGTTAGATGGAGTGGTTAGGGTTAAGCATGTGACAAAATGGTCACTTAGTCAAAGCTTCATGAAGCTTCAAGATGGAAACACAGAAAGCCACCATTTTTCTCATTATGCCATTTATTTTTCAAAAAGAATAAATAAAAAAATAAATAAATAAGAAAAGAAAACCCTAACCATTCATATAACTATGGTTTAATCTTTACACAAACCTAAGTAAACATGTATGATCAAACATGATACAATCAAGTGCACAAAAGTATATCACATATACAACTTGTGCAATGCAAGTGAGAAAATCCATTTAAAGTGAACCAATACTAGTTAATGCAAAGTAATATATCAAATATATAATTATGCATTAAATCATTAAATCAACACTTGATTTAACGATCCGGTCATATCGCATATAACCGACTAATATCCAATGTATCGACTTATCGAATCAATCCATGATTCGATAACTAGGTTATATCGCATACAACCATTCGATACATTCATCGCGAGAATGAAATACGGTATCACATACTCGCATTATTCTCGGTCCCGCACATATCTCATATGCGCTCCTATTTCGTTTCGCTTGAGCCAGGAAATCTCTGTGTAGGACTCTAAAGACTCGTCAATACGCCGGCAGCAGGTGATGATCATATCAAACACCCACAAGCCGCAAGCGGTCTGCTAAACGTAACGGCCACCCGGGTATTGAGCGATCAGAAGATCGACGAGCAAGCCCGCTCACACTCCTGTGAATCCAACCAGTAACACTTAATGTACAGTCCGGTCTGATCGTCTGATATGTCGCATATCTCGCCTAGGGGAGGTAAACGTCAGACCCCAATAGCTCGATAAGTCGTGTCGATATGAGGTCTATAACAATTCAAGATACTACTGGTAACACTTACCAGTAAATCTCAGCAACCCTGGCCAGGGATTTCCTGTTATAGCCAATCGAACACAGCGCAACATCAACTCCCTATACCGGGAGAGACGAATCCCCTCCTATCGCTCATTGCCTCCATGTGATTCGGGACTGTACCCAAAAACCACCGTTTTGCACGCCCTCTTGGACGTGGAAAGGTGGAAATCAAAGCACAGTTGGAACCACACAAGACTCTATGACGATCTCGGGTCAACAGACTACTCTGTACCAGTGTCACCAGAGAACTGCCATCTGACGTAAGGTATAATACCATCTGGGAGTTCTCGGCGAGTTCTTCCAGTGTACCCAGTCTCCACTGAGCACCCGTATATCATCTCTGATGTCAAACACCAATGGATATGGGATCATCCATAGCCCATCTGTATGCGTCGAGAAGGTATACGCTAGTCTACTCTGGTATATCGATGCCCTGTCTCGATACACCCACGACTAGGGACCTTGAAGGATGCACTTATGGACTACCATGTCCCCACTAGTATGATCCGCATCATAGTCCAGGTAGTCAAGTACACGTCCTAAGGGCTTTACCAACATGTAACAGAGGGACAATCAGTGTACACGTTAACGTAAAGAGCAACCAGATAGCATACTATCATGTCGAGCAAGAAAGTCCTCCCTATATATGTCCAAGCATCCACTACAATATACATCCTATGTATAGTAATGGCCTCTAGGGCATACATATAACTAACAATCTCCCACTTGTACTAGGGTCATCTGATAGCAGTGGTTGCAGTATCTCATACTCAACCATCCCATAATAGTCTCTCTCTAGGAAAAGGGCTTTTGTGAGTGGATCCGCCGTGCTGTCCTCTGAGTCTACTCTCCTAACCTCGATCACCCTGGAGATCAACCATCTCCATGATCAGGTGATACTGCCTTAGAATATGTCTGGATCACTGATAGGACGGACGTTCCTTGGCATAAGCCACAACTTCATTGTCACACAATGGGAGGAACTAAGTTAATCTTATGAACAAAAATACACCCAAACATCCTCTTTGGTAGCATCTTGAGTAGCGATGTATCGAGCCTTTATCGTCTAGTATGCCACGGTATCTAGCTTGGAACTCTTCCAACATACCGTCCCTTTACTGAGGGTAAAGACAATGCCTGTGACTGACTTTCAGTCGTCCTTATCACCTTGGAACACTTCCATTGATTCTCCTCAGGACCAATTGATACCATCTCACTACATCTAGTGGGTATCCCAATATCCAATTAGATCTATCTCATAGTTCCAAAACCCAGGATTTAGGAGGTATCAATTTGATCCTATGTGGAGAATCATTGTGATAAGCGGAGATTGACCGAACGTAGCATAGGAAACTACTTCCCTATCAAGAGTATGTCATCCACGTACTCTATGAGGATCGCCACCATACTCCCTACTACCTTTTTGTTTATACAAGGTTCATCTACCATTTTGATGATGTCAAACTCTTTGACTAACACATCAAAACAGATGTTCCAACTCCGCGATGTCTGCTTTATCCTATAAAGCATATTGCTCACGTTTCCGCTGCTCCCACTGTCTACGAAGCCCTCTGGCTGTGTACTTATAGACGATCTCTTCTAAATCATTATTTAGAAAAGTAGTCATGGCACCCAACCGCCAGATATCGTAGTCATGGTATGTAGCCGTGGTAAGTAGGATCTGGATGGACTTAAGCATAGCTACTTGAAAAGGTTTCATCATAATCCACGCCTGGTCGATGACGAAAAGCTTTAACAAGTCTAGCTTTGAAAGTCTCAACTTTTCCATATACACCAAGTAATCTTCTCAAGATATACTTGCTCCTGATGGGGATTTAACCCTTCAGATATAGCAACCAAAGTCCATACTTTGTTGGTGTACATGGATTCCATCTCAGATCGCTAAGCATCCAGCCATTCTTACAGAGTCTCTACTCTCGATGGCCTGCTCGAAACTAGTTGGGTCATCATCTCATGATGCAATCCTCGCTCCCACTGTCCGAAGTATCTCTCAGGTAGGTGAGGAACCCTACTAGATCGGCGGAGAGGCTGAGGTTCGTTGGTAACTATTGAATCCTTTGGTTCTGTCAAATCATCAGCTGCAGTTTTGTATAGCTGGAACCTTTCCAGTTCTACAATACAGACCTTGCCTCGAGCTTGTCCGGATTTTGCTTTTCAGACATAGGCTGGACAACCCCAAATCTTAACTATCTCAAGATATGGGCTCTTCCCTTTCCATATCACATATGAAAAGGTAGGCAACGGATTTGATTTGAACCCTATTCAATAGGTATGCAGCTTCTCAAGTGCATAACTCCCAAAAAGGAAATAGGTAACTCAGTAGTACTCATCACAGAGCACACCTTATCATATAGGTGTGATTGCTCCACCCTGATATACCATCGTGCTATGGTGTATACGGAGGAGTAATGCTGAGAGAGAATCTCATTCTCCTTTAGAATAGTCCAGGAATTCCGCACCCAAGTATTCTCCTCCTTGATCTCATCAAAGGACATAATACTTATACCCTTATTGGTTTTCTACTTCTAACTTATATTCTGTGAATACCTCAAAAGGTTCTGACTTGTGTTTCAACGGGAACATATGTCTGAATCTTGAGAGATCATCAGAGAATGTAACGAAGTACAAAAAACCAGTCCTGGCATATGTAGACAGGGGACCTTACATACATCAACATGTATCATCCCAAGAGTTCACTAACTCTTTCTCTGTTTTCAATAAACAGAGTTGTGGTCATCTTATCTCTGTAACATGACTGGCAAGTTTCACAAGATGTAGATTCAAACTGTTTTAAATATGCATCTTCATGTAACTTCAGCTAGTCGGGTCACATTGATATGACCTAGTCTACAATACCTCAAGAAGGATTCGTTCATTTCTGGACTCTTCCTCTTGTGTGTGTTCTGTATACTAAAGAACTGTAGTTTGATTTAGAACATCAATGCATTTAGATAACGTGCCTGAACCGATCAACTTTTGATATAGGAAATGTTCAAAACATTATCCAACAATACAAAATTATATCCTTTCTTTACTAATAAAGAGACTGATATGATTTTGTATATCTGGTTCGGTATCTAATAACATTCGTTCAGAATCAATGTATTGGTAGTACAAGGTGACAGTGACCAACAGACTTGGCTGCAACACTTGCCCCGTTTTCTGCCTCATGAAACTTATCACCCGTTCTCAGTTCTCTACCTTTCTGTAGCCCTATGTAACAGATTACATATCTGGGATCCTGATCTGGTATCACATACCCAGGACGTAAAGAATACTGAGAAACAGTTCTCTGTAATGAACACACCCGAAGATGATGCATCATCATGCACTCTCTTCGTTTGGGCGGCACGGGAATTCTGGTAATCCCCAATTTCCTGCTCTGTCTTATAACAATTATAAGTTGGAGCGGGACCAACGTTCCCCAGCTCAGTATAACAAGCGGGTTCGGTCAATATTTCTTATTATTATCTTGATTAAGGCGTGATATGGTCGCTACCTGGAGAGAAAGAGAGAAGAAAACACTCAGCGTGCGCTCTTGCAAGAATAGATTGGTTTTTATTTTATCTAATCAGGATGGCTCCCACTGCTTTTTATCAAATCTTCCTTCAAACCCTAAAAGGAAAGACTAGCCGGGATTAATTACACGCTACAGGTTCGCCAATCTTTTAGCCAGGCCAGTGTCGGTACTTTGAGGGAGGTCCCCCGTGCTTTCGCACGAACCTAATTAATGTAAACCTCGTTTTCCCAGAGGCGTAACCTCGTTAACACCTTTCTAGACACCTACTTGATCGGCTAATTGTAATGTGTAAAACTCTCCCAGGAGTAACAATTACTCGCAGCGGGTATCGGGATCCAACTATCTCATAGAAGGTATGCAATCTCATTGCAAATTTCAACACTTGAAATTCCCGATAATATTTTGCCCCTAGTGTTATATGACCTTGACGCATGCCAAACAACCCATAGTCCACTAGTCAAGTTCAACCCCGTACATTTCTTGATTGAATTAAACCCACCCGCACGACCCTTGACGAATGCCAAACAACGCCGTACGAATACCCTAATCCAATCGCATCATATGCTCAAGCAGATAAATACTAGTTAGCTACCGTACACTACGCCTTGACGAATGCCAAACTACCGCAGCACGAATACTAACTAGTACATATCTGAAATTACAGAGGGCTACGACAGGTTTTTCTGAAAACCTATTGCGTAATGAACTTGATATCGTTGTAGAATCAAATGATTTTAAAATAGAGTGCTTTTGAGGCTTTTCTAGTTTTGCTAAAGGAGTCACTTCCGGTGAAGGGATCGTCGGTCCTTTCCTCGTCGAATGAGGTGCGGGATATATCATATATATCACTGTGCAAAGCAAAAACTCTAAAAAGCAATCAAAAGACAAACTGAGTGTGTAACATCTGCCAGTTATTGCTAAAGGAGTCACTCCCGGTGAAGGGATCTCGGTCCTTTCCTTATCGAATAAGGTGCAGGATATATCATATATACCGCTGTGCAAAGCAAGAACTGTAGCTACCTATTTTATTTTTGAAATTCGATTCTACAACATCTTAGGTTTCTTTTCTTTCATTAATCACATTAATGAAGTCCCATCATTTAAGTCACCTAAACATCACAGATAAATACGACGTACACTTATGCCATTCGCATTCGCCTGGATGTCCCCTCATGCACCGTTAGGTTAGGTAACTAACGACAGAGCAGGGCAGGGCTAGTGCGGGTGAAAAACATAAGTAACGTCTATATAATATATCATATATACTATATACTGTATCTATCACAGAACAACACATGATCACATCACAGATATCGCAGCAGAAGAATCATATGAAACATTGGATATACTAGGACGTCCGTGTTTTCAATACGAGCCAGTATAAAACACGGATTCCACGGTCGTGATGAATAGCCAAACCCACACCCCTAGACCCATACGAGAGAGGCAAGCAACCCTACCAATTCTAGAGTTAGGAGACCCGGACTCGACTCCTCGAGTTGGTCTCCCACTGGACTCCAGAACCCGTTTACTTATGCTCCCCTCCTTGGGTCTATCCTAACGCGGAAAAGTAAATAATATACAAAGGGTGACATCTTCCGCTACCTGGAAGTGCCCCAATAAAAGAATATTACATACAAGTTTTTACATGAATAAAAATGAAAAACACTCATCTCACATAAAAACCCCCGGCTATTCAAACACGACAATCCAATATAACATATCCAGCAACACATAACATCACATGTCATCAACGTAAGTAAATATGCGCATCCCAATTGTCGTTGACAGATAGCAACGAAACCAGCGATATCACATATTACACTTACGGTCACAGAAAAGAAAGTGTAAAACTACAACAGTTGGAATCCGCAATCTGCATAGACATCACATGCCTAATCAAATGAACTCCTTAGACATCGCATGCCTAACAATTATAAACCCCGCATTTTAGTCTCAATATCGAAAACTCTTTTCAATATCAAGTCGGGCAATTCAACAGGATTCCCGACATCCTGATCGAATGCTCGTCGCAAACTTCAGTAGGCGGCCGCACCCCCCGATACCGTCGACGAAGTGCACCAAGGCGGAACACCGCTGCCGCAAGCACCCGAACGGATGCTTTCGGCGACGGGGTTCTCCTACAGTCACTTGGTCGGGGCTATGGAGCGAGGCTGTGTATTAAGTTTACCCGGCGAGTATCCGCGTACGCTACGTGATTGCGACGGACTTTTGATCACATCAAAATTCCGTGGCAACCGATCAAGTGAGACTAAAGTGCTATGTTTATAACATTCATACAGTTATCTCATAACTTCTTGTGAATTCCAATTGTTGTATCCCATTCCAGATAAATAGAAAATGTTAAACTTTCCGATCGAACAGTCGAACACCCAAGTCTTCCCGAAACAGCTCAACTCATGAAATAAGTTCAAAGACATTCACTTCGTGTCTCAGTACCAACGGTCCAGCCGTAGAAGGGTCAAGCCAACGCCTCACATGTGGCACGCCGTACTGCCCCAAACCCTAAGGTTCAAAGGGCAGTTCAAGACGGTCACATAATCGAGTTAAGGTTTGTTGCCTTCTAGAGGGACCATCGCGTTACTTGCACTACTTAGAACATCTTTAAACCTCGGAAAAATCCAACACTTGGAAATTTTCCGGTAGGGGAAAAGTTGGGTATTTATATCCGGTCGAACTTTTTAACATATTCTAAAATATCCGGAAAGCACATAGACAAAGTTTGATAATCCGATCGAATATACGAACTCCCAATACAACCCCAGAACACTCAACTCTTGAGTCAAATTAAAATTTCCCAGAAAATACAGCATTTAATTATAAGAGTTACTGTGCAAAAAGTACTGGGAGAAGGAACAAAATTGCCGCGGAACCGCGGCATTAGCCATGCTAATGCCGCGGTTCCGCCGCACATTAGTGGAATCATGATCTCGTTTTTCACAGATTTTCTTAGAAAACCCTCCTGAATTTTCTGCATATTTTTAATATTGAAAAATCCACATTTTCAAAAATTGGACAGAGAGTGGTCTCGGATTAGGGTTTCGGGTTCGTTCGGGTTTCAAACTTCGTATACGCATCGCCTAAGGATCTAGCTTGGCTCTGATACCACTGTAGGGTTCCTAGGCACTCTCAAGAGGTCTCACAAGGCATCAACCATGCCAATTTCAAATTTTACAAGTGCCTGCAAATCCTAATACGGATCGTTAACTAGAAATTTAGGCGACAAATGAAACTAGTTAACAACTTAACTACAAGAACGGAAATACAACCTTTGTAGATCTGGTTCTCCACCTCCATAGCTCCGCAATGAAGTCTCCTCGCTGTCCAAATCGAATCCCGGTCCCTAGCGTCGGCTTCATCGGAAAAATGGGCGGGCTAGGTCGTCGACTTCGATGCCGAAGATGATCTACGTTGAGGCATCACAAGATCAAGCTCCCACTTCACCAAGTCATGAAACTTGTGAAGAGAACACCCTATACTACTTGGCAAGAGGTAGAGGATGAAGAAATAGGAGGTGGGTTCACTTTAGAATTGGATTTCTCACTCATTTTCACTAGTTGCCATTGATGGTAGCCAGCTTTTTCTTCTTGAAGAAGAAGAAGAAGATGAAGATAATGATATGCTAAGAATAATAAAATAGAAAAGAAAAATCAATTCTTATCATATACAAACCATGGTTTAGTGTAGAGATTTAACTAAGTTTAGATGGAGTGGTTAGGGTTAAGCATGAGACAAAATGGTCACTTAGTCAAAGCTTCATGAAGCTTCAAGATGGAAACAAAGAAAGCCACCATTTTTCTCATTATGCCATTTATTTTCCAAAAAGAATAAATAAATAAATAAATGACTAAGAAAAGAAAACCCTAACCATTCATATAACCATGGTTTAATCTTTACACAAACATAAGTAAACATGTATCATCAAACATGATACAATCAAGTGCACAAAAGTATATCACATATACAACTTGTGCAATGCAAGTGAGAAAATCCATTTAAAGTGAACCAATACTAGTTAATGCAAAGTAATATATCAAATATATAATTATGCATTAAATCATTAAATCAACATTTGATTTAACGATCCGGTCATATCGCATATAACCGACTAATATCCAATGTATCGACTTATCGAATCAATCCATGATTCGATAACTAGGTTATATCGCAAACAACCATTCGATACATTCATCGCGAGAATGAAATACGGTATCACATGCTCGCATTATTCTCGGTCCCGCACATATCTCATATGCGCTCCTATTTCGTTTCGCTTGAGCCAGGAAACCTCTGTGTAGAACTATAAAGACTCGTCAATACGCCGGCAGCAGGTGATGATCATATCAAACACCCACAAGCCGCAAGCGGTCTGCTAAACGTAACGGCCACCCGGGTATTGAGCGATCAGAAGATCGACGAGAAAGCCCGCTCACACTCCTGTGAATCCAACCAGTAACACTTAATGTACAGTCCGGTCTGATCGTCTGATATGTCGCATATCTCGCCTAGGGGTGGTAAACGTCAGACCCCAATAGCTCGATAAGTCGTGTCGATATGAGGTCTATAACAATTCGAGATACTACCGGTAACACTTACCAGTAAATCTCAGCAACCCTGGCCAGGGATTTCTTGTTATAGCCAATCGAACACAGCGCAACATCAACTCCCTATACCGGGAGAGACGAATCCCCTCCTATCGCTCATTGCCTCCATGTGATTCGGGACTGTACCCAAAAACCACCGTTTTGAACGCCCTCTTGGACGTGGTAAGGTGGAAATCAAAGCACAGTGGGAACCACACAAGACTCTATGACGATCTCGGGTCAACAGACTACTCTGTACCAGTGTCACCAGAGAACTGCCATCTGACGTAAGGTATAATACCATCTGGGAGTTCTCGGCGAGTCCGTCCAGTGTACCCAGTCTCCACTGAGCACCCGTATATCATCTCTGATGTCAAACACCAATGGATATGGGATCATCCATCGCCCATCTGTATGGGTCGAGAAGGTGTACGCTAGTCTACTCTGGTATATCGATGCCCTGTCTCGATACACCCACGACTAGGGACCTTGAAGGATGTACTTATGGACTACCATGTCCCCACTAGTATGATCCGCATTATCGTCCAGGTAGTCAAGTACACATCCTAAGGGCTTTACCAACATGTAACAGAGGGACAATCAGTGTACACGTTAAGGTAAGAGCAACCAGATAGCATACTATCATGTCGAGCAAGAAAGTCCTCCCTATATATGTCCAAGCATCCACTACAATATACATCCTATGTATAGTAATGGCCTCTAGGGCATACATATAACTAACAACTAGTGGGGACATGGTAGTCCATAAGTACATCCTTCATGGTCCCTAGTCGTGGGTGTATCGAGACAGGGCATCGATATACCAGTGTAGACTAGCGTATACGCTTCTCGACCCATGAGATGGGCGATGGATGATCCCATATCCATTGGTGTTTGACATCAGAGATAGTATACGGGTGCTCAGTGGAGACTGGGTACACTGGACGGACTCGCCGAGAACTCCCAGATGGTATTATACCTCACGTCAGATGGAAGTTCTCAGGTGACACTTGTACAGGTTAGTCTGTAGACCCGAGATCGTCATAGAGTCTTGTGTGATTCCCACTGTGCTTTGATCTCCACCTTACCACGTCCATGAGGGCATGCAAAACGGTGGTCTTTGGGTACAGTCCCGAGTCACATGGAGGCAATGAGCGATAGGAGGGGTTTCGTCTCTCCCGGTATTAGGGGTTGATGTTGCGCAGTGCTCGATTGGCCGTAACAGGGAAGTCCCTGGCCAGGGCTGATCAGAGATTTGCTGGTAAGAGTTACCAGTAGTTTCTCGACCCGTTATGAGCCTCACATCGGCACGACTTATTGGTTACTGGGGTCTGACGTTTACCACCCCTAGACTTGATATGCGACATATCAGACGAACAGACCGGACTGTACGGTAAGTGTTACTGGTTGGATTCACAGGAGTGTGAGCGGGCTTGCTCATCGATCTTCTGATCGTTCAATACCCGGATGGCCGTTACATTTAGCAGACCGCTTGCGGCTTGTGGGTGCTTGATATGATCATAATCTGCTACCGGCGTATTGACGAGTCTTTAGAGTCCTACACAGAGGTTTCCTGGCTCAAGCGAAACGAAATAGGAGCGCATATGAGATATGTCCAGGACCGAGAATAATACGTGTATGTGATACCGTATTCCATTCTCGCGATGAATGTTTCGATTGGTTATATGCGATATAACCTAGTTATCGAATCAAAGATTGATTCGATAAGTCGATGCATTGTATACTAGTCGGTTATGTGCGACATGACCGGATCATTGAATCAAGTGTTGATTTAATGATTTGATGTATAATTATATATTTGATATATTACTTTGCGTTAACTAGTATTGGTTCATTTTAAAAGGATTTTCTCACTTGATGTGCACATTGTATATGTGATATATTTTTGTGTACACATGTTTGTATCATGTTTGATGATACATGTTAACTTGTGCTTGTGTAAAGATTAAACCATGGTTATATGAATGGTTAGGGTTTTATTTACTTGTTCATTTATTTATATTGATTATTCATTTTGGAAAGGAAAAGAAAAATGGTGGCTTTATTTGTTTGTTTCATGAAGCTTATTGAAGAGTTGAATAATTGACCATTTTTGTTTTCTTCTCTTAACCTAACCATGCACCTAACCCTAGTTTACTCTCTACACTTCACCATGGTTAGTATATGATAAGTAATGATATTATTCTCATTTTTAATCTTATACTTATCATATTCTATCTTCATCTTCTTCTTCTTCTTAAAAGAAAAAGCTTGACACCATTAACGGCACCTTGAGCTAAAGAGTGAGAAATCCAACTCTAAAGTGAACCCACCTCCTATTTCTTCATCCTCTACCTCTTGCCAAGTGGTTTTGGGTGTTTTCTTCACAAGTTTCACAACTTGGCGAAGTTGGAGCTTGAACTTGTGATGCTTCGACGTAGATCATCTTCGGCACGAAGCCGACGACCGAGCCCGCCCATTTCTCCGATGAAGCCGACGATTGAGTTCGGGATTCGAGATGGACAGCGAGAGGATGCCTATGTGGAGCTAAGGAAGTGGAGAAACGGATCTACAAAGGTTGTAGCCTCTCTCCTTTAGTTAAGTCGTTAACTAGTTTAATGTTTCGCCTAGAATTCTAGTCGACGATCCGTATTAGGGTTTCTCGGCACCGATAATTTTTGAAATTGGCATGGTTGATGCCTTGTGAGGCCTCTATAGTGTGCCTAGGAACCCTACAGATGATACAATCAAGGAGTTTGATTTTATCAAAAATATAGATGAACCATGCATTTATAAGAAGATTGTAGGGAGTACTGTCACATTCCTCGTATTGTACGTGGATGACATTCTCTTGTTAGGAAATGACATTCCTATACTACAATCGGTCAAATTATTCTTATCACAAAGGTTCTCCATGAAGGACCTGGGTGATGCCTCGTGCATTTTGGGAATAAGGATCTATACAGATAGATCCAAGAGATTGTTGGGATTGTTCCAATCAAAGTACATTGATACCATCCTAAAAAGTTTTAGTATGGAAGATTCTAAGTGTGGTGCCTTTCCCGCTTGCCATGGAATCACTCTCTCTAAGGACTTCTGTCCGAAGACTGATGAAGAAAGAGTTCGCATGAGCATTATACCCTACGCTTCAGCCATAGGATCTATAATGTATGCGACGATATGTACTCGCCCTGATGTAGCTTATGCACAAGCTGTAGTAAGCTGGTATCAATCCAACCCAGGGGAGCAACACTGGATAGCCGTGAAGAACATTCTTAAGTACTTACGAAGGACTAAAAATTGTTCTTAGTGTATGGTAATGGGGATCTCCAAATGGAAACCTTTACCGATTCCAGCTTCCAAAGTGATAAGGATGACAGTAAATCTATCTCAGGGTTTGTATTTACCCTCAATGGAGGGGCGGTATGTTGGAAGAGTTCGAAACAGGATACCATTGCAGACTTCACGATGGAAGCTGAGTATATTGCTGCAAATGATGCTGCCAAGGAAGCCGTCTGGATGAGGAAGTTCGTAGCGGAGCTAGGAGTAGTTCCAACCATTATTAATCCAATACTATTGTATTGTGATAATAATGGAGCTATGGCGTTGGCCAAAGAACCCAGATCCCATCAAAATTCCAGACACATTCTCAGGCGATATCATTTGGTCCGGGAGATAGTTGATCGCCATGATATTGAGATTAGGAAAGTAGATACAAATGATAACACCGCGGATCCACTCACCAAGGCCCTTCCACAGCCGCAACATGAGCGACTTTTTAAGATGTTGGGTATGAGATACGCCAATAATTGGCCTTAGTGTAAGTGGGAGATTGTTGGATATATGTATGCCGTAGAGGCCATTATATGTAAGTGGATGCTTGGACATGTATATATGTATATTTGATATATGACTTTCTTGCTCGACATGATAGTATGCTATCTGGTTTTACTTTATCTGACATGTTTACTTGATACTGTTCATTTGATACATGTTGATAAAGCCCTGATGATATTAGCTTAACTTCTATGGCTATGATGAAGATCATACTAGTGGGGCATATCCTTAAATGTTCCTAGTCATAAGTATATCGAGACAGGGCATCGATATTCCATAGTAGACTAGCATGTTCGTTTCTTGACCCATATGATGGGCAATGGATCATCCCATATCCATTGGTGTTGTTGTTGGAGATAGTGCCCTCAGAGTCAATTATTAGGTCACAGGTACGTGATTGTAATGATTGAGGGAGGACCTATCCCGGTAGGACAGTCTTACTCGAGATGATAGTATGCTATCTGGTTTACCTTTATCATCGTGTACTGTTTTAAGTGACATGACACGTCGCTATTATACGTTGATAGAGCCCCTAGGATTCTTGCTTGACCACCAGCAGTATGAGGGCGACCATATAAGTGGGAGCTGGGGGTCTACAAGCTTATCCTTAAAAGGTCCCTGGTCGTGGGAGTTTCGAGACTGGGCATCGATACTCCATTAGTAGACTAGTGTATACAGTCGAGACCCCGACGAGGGGCGGTGGCCGGTCTCACAAGCCACTGGTGTCAGTTGGATCACCTAAGATGTATACAGGTGCTCATTGGGTTATGAGTACACCGGACAGGACTCGCCGGGAACATGCTAGTTGGTCATATACCAGACGTCAGATGGCAGTTCCCTGGTGACATGTGTGCAGGTTAGTTCATCGACCTGGGGATCGTCATTTGTCTCGTGTGAGTTCCCACTGTACTTTGATTACTACCCTACCACGGCTCAAAGGAGTCGTGCAAACAGGTTTTAGTTGGGTACAGTCCCGAGCCACATGGAGGCAGTGAGCGTATCTTCAGGGGTTCATCTCTCCCGGTATTGGGGGTGAGGTCGTGCTGTGTCTAGGAGAGCCATTACACAAAGTCCTTGGCCAAGGCAAGGAGATTTACTGGTAGGTATTCCAGTAGTATCTCAGGGTGTTCTGGGCTACACTCTGACACGACTTGTACCGCTTTTGGGGGTCTGACTTTTACCAACCCCCTAGGCCCGCCATGCGATACTCATAGACGAACGGACCGGACTGCACGGATATTGTCACTGACAGGCTCAGTAGGGTGTCAGGATGAGTTCGCTCATCGACGTCCCTTTTAGTCAATAGCTGGTGGCCTGTTACGTATTGGCTTATACCTCTGACGGGCTAGTGGTTAAATCCACAGCCATTGTATTGACGAGTCTTTAGAGTCCGCCACACTTTCAGTTACTCAAGTTTCGGGCGAAACGCTGTAGAGGCCGTATGGAGATATGGCAGGGTTCGATCAGATACGTGCGGTATTGCACGGATGGTGATCGGACGGTTTTTACTAGCCGGCTTTGGCTTAAGCCGGATCTTAGTATTTGATAGTGTAGTTTTGTCTCTTTGCATTTGTATCCGGTCAGAATACAAATGCGGGTGTGTATGCACAGTATCGGGGTTTTCCTGTAATTTATTACGGGACCAGTTTTCTGGGGTTGCCAGTTTGCATTCCGTTCCGGCCGGTTTTCTCTTTTTCCTTCCCGGTCGGACTTTTCGTTGGAGGGTGTTAATTGCAAGTTTGCAATTAACATTTTATTGAGGGGGTTTCTTGCAAAAGGTTTGATTTTGATATCTTCCCTCCATCTCTTGCATTAAATAAGGTAAGGTGGAGTATGGGTTTAAATGTGTTTTGGTGTTGGGAATTGGTGTGGGGCCGGCCACTGTTTGAATGGGATTTGGGAATGGGCCGGCCACTGTGTGAGGATGGGTGTGCAGGAGAATTCTTAAGTGTGAGTGCTGGAATGATTAAGTCAAGGAATTTCTTTATTCCTTGGATTAATATATACACACACATTCATTCTTAAGTGTGCAGGCTTCTTTTTTGTGGATTAATTTATTAATTGGTGGCATGAGCTTTTTAAGTGTGCAGGCTTCTTCTTTTTTTTTCCCAGAGAGAGCTCATTCTTGTTTTCAAGTGGCCGAGACCATTTTTGAGGGTTTTGCTCATTCTTTTTGAGAGCTTGCTCAATTCTTCATCAAGCTTTCATCCTTGATTGTTCTTGCTCAAATCCCTCCATATTGGCAACCTCCTAAACCCCAGAGAGACAGCTATTCTACAGCAAATCTTGGACGCGTCGGCTAGCCCACTTCGCGCCTGAGTTGCCTCGGTATTGAGGCGGGAGCCCGTAAAAGATGCAGGCGACGTGGTGCCCTTCCGGCGAAGAGGCGACGACCGGCGATCCCGCGAGGAGATCGGAGTGGAGATGAAGACCGGAGGACTCGGATCAGTCGGTATATCTCTAACCCGTCTTGTTGTTAGCTAGATCTAGTTTAATGGCCCGATCCGGGGTTTAGTGCGCGGTGGTGCCGTTTTGCAAAGTCCGCAAAATTAAAGTTTATCACCGTTTCCGCATTCCGGCGTCGGACTGACGGCCGGGGCGCCGCCGTGCACTTACAGTTGTGACATCGAAGATTGTATACGGGTGCTCAGTGGAGACTGGGTACACAGAACGGACTCACCGAGAATTCCTATATGGTATTATATCTATCGTCGGATAGCAGTTCTCTGGTGACACTAGTATAGGTTAGTCTGTTGACCCGAGATCGTCATAGAGTCTTGTGTGTTCTCCAACTGTACTTTGATTTCCACCCTACCACGGCTCTACTGAGTCATGCAAACAGGTGGCTTTTGGGTATAGTCCCGAGACACATGGAGACAGTGAGCGATAGGAGGGGTTTCGTCTCTCCCGGTTTTGGGAGTTGATGTTGTGCTATGTGCGATAGGCTCTGACTTGAAGTCCCTGGCCAGGGATAATGAGATTTACTGATAAGTGTTATCAGTAGTTTTTCGACCGGTCATAGACTATATCGTCATGACTTATTGAGTTATTAGGGCTCGACGATTCCATCCCTAAACTTGATATGCAACATATCAGACGAAGAGACCGGACTGTACAGTAAGTGTTGCCAATGGCTCGACAGGAGTTTTGACGGGTTCGCTTGTTTTTCTTCTGATCGCTCAATACCTGGGTGGCTGTTACGTTTAGCTGACCGCTTGCGGCTTGTAGTTGTTTTGATATGATCATCACCTACTGCCGGCGTATTGACGAGTCTTAGAGTCCCACACAGGATTTTTCTAGCTCAGGCGAAATGATATGGAGTGCATATGAGATATGTGCGGGAGCTCGACTAAATGTGAGTATGTGATACAGTATTTTAATCGGGTGTTTATTATTGGTCGGGTCGCATTTGATGTGACCGATTTATTAAATCAAGTGTTGATTTAATATTGAATTTTAGCTCACTTTTAATTAAACCTTTTCTTTTGGATGTATGCATATATGATTATACATACACATGATGATGTGCATGCTGATTGTTAGTGATTCTGCGTGTTCAAGTATAGTTAATTACCGCAATCAAAACGGTTTTGCTTGTAGCTAGCCGGTTGAGTACGGGTCGTCCGCAGGGAGATGGGAATCTTTTTCTATGTGCCTTAACGAGTTAAGTCCAAAAGTCCAGATTTGTATATGATTAACTAAGTGTTAAAATGATATGTAAAGAGAGCTTGTTAGGGTTAGGATTAGGTTAGTTTGGGTTAGGATTAGGTTAGTTTGAGTTAAGAGTCGCTCACTTCTTTCGTTGCCACACTTAATATCGGTGTTACGGTAATCGGCAACAACGGGGATTAGCACAACTAGGAAGGAACTTGCGAGTATAAGCTAGGCTTTCCAACGCTTAAGTTCTTCCTTTTGGTACTTGTCCGTCCGTTCTTGGCTCTTAGCCATAACCTCCGGTTAATTCAACCACAACCGGTCTCACTTCGGAATCACCGCTATCATGTAGGATAGGGTGCCGTAGGGAGCGGATTGTGGTTCAATTAACGGGAGTGGATTTAAGATGTTGGGCAAGGAAAGAGTGAGAGAGATTTCCTTCTCTCAAACTTCCCTTATCCTACCCTAACAAGTATGGAAACTACTCACCAATTACAAGAAGAACGAAAAATAAAACAAAGGAGGAAGATAGAAAGAAGGAGATTAGAAGATAACAACTAGCTATTTGCGACCTCACCTCGGCAAGGATCAAGCGTAAGCATCATGGTTGTTTAAAGATAAAGGAAAAGAAAACAAGAAAGAAACAAACACAAATAACAACAACTAAGTCATTAATTGAAAATTACAAGCAATAATAATTTAACTAAAGAACAAGACAAGCATGATAAGTAAAAAGAACTTCTTTATTCATCATTCTTCACTCACAAAAGCTCACTACAAGTTTTAATGGAGAAGAGATAAGAAGAGGAAGAAGAACAACAAGTATTCTAAGACCTAAAATACAAGATTAAGCCCCTTTGGCTTCACAAGGTTCTGGGCTATTTATAGGCAGGGAAAAGGAAATCTAGGGCAACAATCAGAACAAACATGAAAAGACCAAACAGCCCCTAAAAAATCTTCAGCTGACAAGCCTAAACGGCCGCAGAACCGCGGCCTAGACCCCCTATTGGCCGCGGTTCCGCAGCCGTATAGGGGAGTTGGGCCCTCCGGTTTTCTGTGCTTCCCTGGTCCTCTTTTGTCTCTAGTTTGGCATATGTTTTTTTCTGATAATCTTTTCATATCTCTTCCAGAATTCTAGTAGATCAAAAGGTGATTGGACATGGATCTTTTGTCATGATTTTCTTGAGCTCCGCGTAGATTTCTTGGACTTGGTGTTGCCATTGTGCTTTGTGCATGAAGGTGACAATCGATTTGTCATTTTGTCTCTTAAACTGGTGTGTGGAAACAACGGATAGAGAGCCGGGACCCGTGTTTTACCTGTGGTTGGCAGGAATCCGGATTTTGTCGTGCTTTTCCATGAATTTCATCGTTTAGAGCCGAGAACCTGTAACCTGCAATTGACTAGCAAACACGGCTCAAGAGTGCCTACCGATAAGCAATATGATAAAAATTGGGCAGTATAAAAATGCAAAAATCTGATATGAACAAATACCCCCAAACTTATCATTTGCTCATCCCGAGCAAAACCAATTTATTCACAAAAATTCGTAACCTCACTTTCGCAGGGAACGCGATTGCACTGAGCATGTGCAACAAGCCGTTAAACCTCTAGGTGACCCTAGTAGGAGGAGTGTTGTCTCCTGAGGGTTTTCAGCGGATACTACCCACAAAATCCGGTCAAGCTAGTTTTGCAAAATTACTATGATTCAAACCCCTAAAGTTTTGTTTCAGAAAATAACAATTCTATGATTCTAAGTCTAGACTATCGAACCTTTATTTTTCACATCTCGCTTCTTATTTAACTTAAGATTTTATATGTCTTTACGTGCAGTGCAAATAGTGTCGTTAAGTTCCGGAAGGATCGATTAAAGTCATCATGTCACATAATAAAGCCCGGATAAAAATTTTAAAAGGATCACATAAGTTTTATAAAGAGATAAGCATTTTTCAAGTTTCGTTTTCCTGTAAGGTTTCAACTTCAGAATTTCTATCTTCCTTAACAGGAAACTAGGTCTTATTTTTCACTCTACCTTTTTCTTGTTTTCATTTCATACACACCTCTGTGAACGTGCAATAGTCTTTATCATAGAATAAAACCTTTATATCTCCGCTAAATTTTTTTATAAAAGCCTGTCTTTTATCAAGATTATTCTCACACAAAGAACCGTTAGGAATTTTAACTCAGAGAGAACACTTGCTTGACTTTGTTTTAATCTGGACTTTCTAGGCTTCTTAGCGAGCTTTGGGCCAATGCACCCAAACCAGTTGGCTTTAGGGCATTAGGTATAGAAACACTTAATTACTCAAGTTACCTAGGTCCAAAAACAAAAGACAGTTTGGCGTGAAAATCATGATGATTCAATATGAACGGAGACATAACCGGCAGTTCAATTATTTTTTTTGGATAAAAGACGTGTTTATTGGGTTCGGTGTGTAATCATTCCAATCAAGTTTCAGATGGGTTATTTTTCAGACTTAGTTCCAATTAAGGCATCAATAACATTCCTTCATATTCACTTCACTTCATAAACTATTCTTGACATTACTTATTTCAGAACAAACCTATTTGATTCTCAGAAAATCATTTATCCATTTAAAAGTTTTTAGACATAAAAGACTTGTCATCTAATTTCCAAAACTCACGACACGTGTAGTGTGATGTAAAGACGTATATCAGCTATAGTTAACTTCAAAAGAGAGTTATCTTTCAGGTTTTCAAAATCTAAAAATAAGATTTAGTTATTTATATTTTATCAAACAAAACCGTCGAAATGTTGAATCAGAGTCCTCCCACTAGCTAACTTGACAAAAAAGTTTTTATGTTTTTAGAAAATTTTCTGATTTTTATGGATTTTATGGATTTTAATATGCAGATGCAAAATATACATATGAATGCGAAGGTAAGAAATGCGTACCGAGCGTACCCCCAAACTTAAACTGGACAGTGTCCTCACTGTCATTGCATGAAGAGATCATTTGAAGGGTCAAAATTGTCGGTTAGATATACACATTTTTTTAAAGAAAAGAAAAATAGCAAAAATGGAAAAGAATATCCACAAATATATACAAAATGGTATATACATACCCCCAAACTTATTTGGAACAGTGTCTACTGTTCTTGGCTGGATAACCGAAGTTTGGTGGTAGGCAGAGGAAGATTATGCAGGGTAAACCGGCTCCTGTAAGACCAAGAGCTCCTCTGTTGGTTCGGCGCTAAGGTACGGTTTGAGTCGGTGTCCATTTACTTTGAAAAATGAACCATCCTTTGGATTCTCCAAATCCACAGCGCCATGCGGATACACATTCCGCACAAAATACGGCCCTTTCCAGCGAGATCTGAGCTTTCCTGGATGGAAGTGTAGCCGGGTGTCGTAAAGCATTACCTGCTGACCAGGTACGAAGGTTTTGCGCAAAAGGTGTTTATCGTGAAACACCTTCGTTCGGTTCTTAACGACAACCGCGTTATCGTAAGCCTCATCCTTAAGCTCGCTTAATTCGTTCAACTGCAGCTTCCGATGGCTGCCCGCATCTTCGAGAGACAGATTCAGCTCCTTTATCGCCCAAAATGCGCGATGCTCTATTTCGACAGGTAGGTGGAAAGCCTTTCCGTACACAAGACGATAGGGAGACATGCCAAGATCGGTCTTATAAGCGGTTTGAAATGCCCAAAGAGCATCAGTGAGTTTCAGCGACCAATCCTTACGGTTCTTGGAAACCGTCTTCTCCAATATCTGCTTGATTTGCCGATTTGAAACTTCGGCCTGCCCACAGGTTTGGGGGTGGTAGGGCATAGAGAGCTTATGATTAATGGAATATTTCCGCATCAAGGCCTCGAAAGTCTTATTGCAGAAATGAGTTCCATTGTCGCTAATGATCGCTCGGGGGTGCCAAAAACGGGAGAAAATGTTTTCTTTAAGAAACCTAACGACAACCATGTTGTCGTTAGTCCGGCTGGGCACGGCCTCGACCCACTTAGAGACGTAATCAATAGTGAGAAGGATGTACAAGTTACCAAAAGAGCTGGGAAACGGCCCCATGAAATCTATCCCCCAAACGTTGAAAATCTCCACAACCAAGATTGGTTGGAGCGGCATCTCGTTCCTCCGGGATATCCGGCCCAAGTGTTGGTACCGGGAGCAAGTCTTGCAATAGTCATGAGCGTCTTTGAAGAGTTGTGGCCAGTAGAAACCACATTGCAAGATCTTCTCAGCTGTCTTTCTGGGGCCAAAATTCCCGCCACACGCTTGATCGTGGCAAAACGACAGCACACTCTTGAATTCATTGTCAGGGAAACACCGACGAATAATCTGGTCGGGGCCCTACTTGAACAGATAGGGTTCATCCCAGTAAAAGTGTTTTACTTGGGATAAGAAGCGAAGTCTGTCCTGACTTGACCATTCGGTCGGTAGTAATCCTGTGGCAAAATAGTTCACAATATCTGCGTACCAGGGTTCGCAAGATACTGTCAAGAGCTGTTCATCCGGAAAAACGTCGTTGATCGGAATTGGAAGCGAAGGCGAAGAAGGAAGTCGTGAGAGATGGTCGGCAACTACGTTTTCACATCCTCGTTTGTCCTTAATTACAAGGTCAAACTCTTGAAGCAAGAGGATCCAACGTATTAGCCGAGATTTTGCATCTTTCTTCGCAAAAAGATGGCGCAGAGCAGAATGGTCTGTGTAGACAATGACTGGAGAGCCGATGAGGTAGGGCCTGAACTTTTCTAAAGCATATACAACAGCCAAGAATTCCTTCTCGGTTGTTGTATAATTGAGTTGGGCGTCGTTCAGGGTTCGGCTAGCATAATAGATTACGTGCGGCATTTTGTTGATGTGTTGTCTAAGGACAGCACCGATGGAAAAATAGGATGCATCGCACATAATCTCAAATGGGTGCGTCCAGTCAGGAGAAGAGAGAACGGGAGCAGAAATGAGTGAGCTTTTTAATGACTCGAACGTAGTCACACAGCTCGAGTTGAAGTCGAATGGCGTGTCCTTAGCCAGCAAAAGAGTTAGGGGCCTAGCAATCTTGCTAAAGTCCTTGATGAACCGTCTATAGAAACTGGCATGGCCAAGGAAGGCTCGGATGTCTGTGACGCATCTGGGAGGAGGTAGATTGGAAATGACCTCAATCTTTTCTTTGTCAACCACTATGCCATTTTGCGAGATGATATGTCCTAAGACAATACCTTCGCGCACCATGAAGTGGCATTTCTCCCAATTCAAAGTGAGGTTCTTGTCCTTACATCGGGTAAGGACAGCGTCAAGATGCAGCAAACACTCGTTGAAGGAATCGCCGAAGATGGAGAAATCGTCCATGAAGATCTCCAGAAATTTTTCCACCATGTCTGAAAATATTCCCATCATACACCGCTAGAAGGTAGCAGGCGCATTGCATAACCCAAAGGGCATGCGACGATATGCAAACGTGCCGAAAGGACAAGTGAATATGGTCTTTTCCTGGTCTTTTTCGGCGATAGGAATTTGATTATAGCCGGAGTAGCCATCAAGAAAGCAGTAGTACTCGTGTCTGGCCAATCGTTCAAGCATTTGGTCAATGAAAGGTAGCGGAAAGTGGTCCTTCCGCATTGCGGCGTTGAGTTTTCTGTAATCGATGCATACTCGCCACCCAGTTTGGGTGCGAGTAGGGATTAACTCGTTCGCCTCGTTAGTGATGACTGTTATACCTGATTTCTTGGGGACAACATGAATGGGGCTAACCCACTGGCTATCATAGATAGGGTAAATGATACCACTATCCAGACATTTGACGATCTCCTTCTTCACAGCCTCTTTCATGACTGGGTTGAGACGTCTTTGTGGATCCATGGCTGGTTTGGCATCATCCATCAAATGAATGTGATATTCAACGATCAGGGGACTAATCCCCTTGATGTCCGCCATGGACCAGCCAAAAGCTTGCCTATTGCTGTGCAAGACCGCAAGAAGGGCTTTCTCTTGCTCGGGAGCTAGAGAAGCCGAGATGATAACCGGGAGGGTCTCGTTCTCACCCAAGTAATCGTACTTAAGGTGAGACGGCAAAGGCTTGAGTTCGAGCGTTGGAGGTGAAACGATTGACGGCAAGATTGGTGCAAAAGTCTCGAACTCAAAAGATTCCAGCAAAGGTTCAAAACGAGTGTAAGCGACCGAGTTGGATGGTTCAGGTAACTCATCCGGAAATTCGAAGGATTCAAACTCTGGTTGTGAGCGGCTAAGATCATTCGAGAACGTGAAACACTCATAGTCGTTGTCGGGCGCAGAAACAGCAACAGGTTCGAGGAAGAATGCACTAGTGGCGTTAAGGTTATCATGATCGAACAGAAACTCCTCGAATTCACACTCTTCAGGAGTGATCTCCTGGATTGAGCAAACGTACAGTATATGAGTATTAGGTTCGGAGGGCTGATTCCCCAACCTAAAAATGTTGAGTTCAATTGTCATATTTCCAAAAGATAGGTTCATCGAACCATTGCGAAAATTAATCACAGCATTTGAGGTTGCAAGGAATGGGCGACCGAGTATCACCGGAATTTGATTCCGGGGGTTAGCTACAGGCTGTGTGTCTAATACAATGAAGTCAACAGGGAATATGAATTCCCCGACTTTGATTAACACATCCTCTAGCTCACCCCTAGGATGGGTGATCGATCGGTTGGCCATTTGGAGAGTACAGTGTGTGGGTTTCAGCTCTCCTACGCCTAATTGCTCGTATACTGAGTACGGAAGCAGGTTAACACTGGCACTAAGATCTAATAGTGCGTGGTTGATGTTCTTATCCCCAATGGTAATAGGAATCGTAGGACAGCCAGGGTCCTTCCGTTTTTGTGGTAAAGATTGGGTAAGAGCATCACTCACAGCACTAGCCAAGAAAACTTTCTTGGGTACCTGAGACTTCCTCTTTTTCGTGCACAAGTCCTTTAAGATTTTCGCGTAGGACGGGACTTATTGGACAGCATCTAAAAGGGGAATATTAATGTTAACCTGCTTAAACAACTCTAGAATCTTCTCCTTTTGTGGATTTTGTTTATTAGACCTCAACCAGTTTGGAAATGGGACGTTTTTAAAATTGGTTGAGTCTAATGCTTGTGGAGGAGATTGTGGAGTTGGAACGGATCCCAGAGCTGGTGTTTTCGTGGAGTGAGAAGTGGGTTCGTTCAAAGCAGAAGAAGAAGAAGAGGAGCCTTTTGACGAATGGAGAATAGGCTCAGAAGACGAAGAAGAAGAAGAAGAACAAGCGGCCGGGGTGTCATCGTCGATTCGTGTGCCAATGTTGTTTTGCAGCATCCTTCCCGATCTCAATGTGGTCACGGCACTCACATTATGATTTTGTTGTTCAAGAGCAACATATACATTATGTGGGTGACCGGGATTTGGGAGTGGCTGGGACGGGAGCTTCCCTTTTTCTCGCTCGCTTAAGGCCGCATTCAGCTGTGCAATCTGGGCCTCGATGGTCTTGATGCTTTGCCCGTGAGCGGCAGTGTGTTGCACTAAGGACTGAATGGAAGACTGGATGTTGGCGGTGGACTGAGTCGATTGTTTAACGAACGCCTCCAGACTTCGTTCGAGCGAGGAAACCTTATCGTTGTTTGACGGAACAAAATTGTTTTGTGGAAAAGAATTGTTGGGTGCAAAGTTGTTCGTCTGATTTTGAAAAGGTTGGGGTTGGAAGGGCTGCTGAAACTGATGTTGAGTTTGTTGTTGCGCTTGTTGTTGCGGCGGAGGGGGCCTTTGGAAATTGTTGCCTTGGAATTGATGCTGATTCTGATTCCAGGCGAAATTGGGATGGTTCCTCCAACCGGGATTGTAGGTGGAAGAGTATGGATCATTCCTCGGTCTTTGCTGAAATGCATCATTAACCTGATCCTATCCTTGCGATGGTGGATTGTAAGGACACTCTTCGGTTAAGTGAGAAGGATCTGAACAACAAGCGCAAATGGTACGAAGGGGAAGAACAGGGGTAGGAGCACGGGAAGAAAATTTGCTCTCTATCGCTTCAATCTTTCTCGTTATTGCAGCCATTTCAGCTTTCATCGCAATAGAGACATCAAGTTGGTGAATTCCTACCCAAGACTGACCGGTAGAATTGGAGGTAGAAGAAGAATAAGTCGGTCTGGTGCTCTCCCATTGTAGCGTTTGCTCCGTAAGGTCGTCGAAGAATTGCCACGCTTCCTCGTCCGATTTCGATAGGAAGTGGCCCTGAAAAATGGTTTCCAACAACTGCTTGGTTGCTGGGTTCAGGCCCTCGTATAAGGTTTGGCAAAGTTGCCATTTCTCGATACCATGGTGAGGACACTGAACAAGAAGGTCTTTATACCGGTCAAAGCACTTCCAGAAGGGTTCAGAAGGAAGCTGGGAGAATTGGTTGATTTCGTTACGGATCCTTGCAGTTTTATGATTCGGATAGAATTTTTTGAGAAACGCTTTAACAAACTCGTCCCAACTGGTTATGGAGTGGGAAGCGGTGCGATACAGCCCTTTTTCAGCAAGATCGCATAAAGTGAACGGAATGACCCGTAGCCGTATAGCATCATCCGACAGTTGGGTAGTTTTCATTATGGCACAAACGTTTTGAAATTTGTTGATGAAGATATAGGCATCTTCAGATTCAAGCCCATGAAATCGTGGAAGCATGTTGATGAAGTGGGGCTTAATTTCAAAGTTATCCCCATTGGCCGGTGGAAGAGAAAGACAGGTGGGAAGTGCAGAACGGGTGGGATAGAAACGATCCTGGAGCGTGATTCGCTGCGGCGCTACAACAGGCGGTGGTGGTGGGTTATTTGCCTCCATAGGAAGTGGATTCAATCCTGGGGTAGTCAAAGAGATGTTTGGATTAAATCCTGACATCGCGAAAGAAGAGGTTGGTGATGGTGAAGGTGAAGATGTATGAACAGAATTCCGGTCAACGTCGGAGTTGGCCGGCAAAGGTAAGGGTGAAAGAGGTGTGGACGGAGTTTCGACGTCTGAGTCGATCGCGTAGTCGGTAGCGACTAACGTAACGCGGACTAGGCGGGCGCTAGTGTCCCGAGTCCAAGCAAACATACGCTAAACGAGTTTAGAATAGTCAAAGCGGAGAAGGTGAGGGTAAGAAAACGTCAATGGATAAATACGATGGGTGGTGGGTAAGAAATGGATTCTGGCGACAAAGGGCAAGTTTTTATAAATGTTTTTGATTTTTTTCTTTTTTTTTAGAAAGAGCTTTACAGAAATATGTACGGATTTACGGCTTTAAGCAATCACAAACAAGATATGCACAATCACACCTAGATCTAGGGTCATCTAGGTCAGCTAGACAGCTCCTAACTGTTCCAAAGGGCTAGAAACAGGACCTCAAACCGCCTCTTCTCCAACAATCACGGCCAGGATAGTGCCAGGTAAGTGGGAGGCTCCCCACTACGTAAGTAGTGGTCCTAATTAAGTAACCACTTTCCTTCGACACACTTGCCTAGGCACCGCAAAAGTCGGGATAGGATAAACGGTCGATGCCTGTAACTAGTCCTTTGTCCTATTGAGCGCGAAGTCCTTAGGGCTGAGTCTAGTATTTTTTAATTAACAATGGTCAATGCATATGCTTTTTATGATTTTCTCGGGTCCTGAGAAGGGTGATGAAATCCCCACCCAATCTGGATTGGTTTCAAGCCCCTTAAAGTCTGTATTAATGAATGCAAAGCGGTAACAAATCAACTGCAAACAATTTTTTAATTTTTTAGAGCGGCGCAAAGAATCCTACACAAGAACAGTTTATTGGAAGGGGGAAGAGAATTTGCGCAAAGAATGCTGCAGAAAACACAGTTTATTGGAGTCCAGAGGAGTGGGAGAGAGAAGATAAACTCACCAAAAAAAATTAGCACTCTGAAAGCACTAAATGGCCGCGGTTCAGCGGCCAAACACATGCTTAGGCCGCGATTCCGCGGCTATGTGGAGGGATCGGGGCTTCAAATTTCTGGTGTGTGCTGTTGTGGCTGTCCTCTACTTGTCTGTATGTCCTTAATCTTGATTTGTTCACTGCAGCCGCTCCAGATTTTCACTGTAGACCGTTGGCTCCGTCTTGAATCTGTCGCGGTGTAGCCGCGAAATATGGGTCTATCTTCCCACGTCTTTGGCACTGAACTCGAACTTCGTCTATCCCACGTCTTTGGCACTGAACTCGAACTTTGTATTATCCTGCACACTTGCACAAAAACTAATCAAAAATAACAAGATGATTTTTTACAATGTATCCTTTTTTTTTGTTTTTCAGTTAGCTTTATATTCATAAATTAACCCGAAATTACACAAAGAAATAAACTACCGTCTCCCCGGCAACGGCGCCATTTGATTGTTAGTGATTCTGCGTGTTCAAGTTTAGTTAATTACCGCAATCAAAACGGTTTCTCTTGTAGCTAGCCGGTTGAGTACGGGTCGTCCGCAGGGAGATGGGAATCTTTTTCTATGTGCCTTAACGAGTTAAGTCCAAAAGTCCAGATTTGTTTGTGATTAACTAAGTGTTAAAATGATATGTAAAGAGAGCTTGTTAGGGTTAGGATTAGGTTGGTTTGAGTTAGGAGTCGCTCACTTCTTTCATTGCCACTCTTAATATCGGTGTTACGGTAATCGGCAACAACGGGGATTAGCACAACTAGGAAGGAACTTGCGAGTATAAGCTAGGCTTTCCAACGCTTAAGTTCTTCCTTTTGGTGCTTGTCCGTCCGTTCTTGGCTCTTAGCCATAACCTCCGGTTAATTCAACCACAACCGGTCTCACTTCGGAATCATCGCTATCATGTAGGATAGGGTGCCGTAGGGAGCGGATTGTGGTTCAATTAACGGGAGTCGATTTAAGATGTTGGGCAAGGAAAGGGTGAGAGAGATTTCCTTCTCTCAAACTTCCCTTATCCTACCCTAACAAGTATGGAAACTACTCACCCATTACAAGAAGAACGAAAAACAAAACAAAGGAGGAAGATAGAAAGAAGGAGATTAGAAGATAACAACTAGCTATTTGCGACCTCACCTCGGTAAGGATCAAGCGTAAGCATCATGGTTGTTTAAAGATAAAGAAAATGAGAACAAGAAAGAAACAAACACAAATAACAACAACTAAGTTAACAAATGAAAATTACAAGCAATAATAATTTAACTAATGAACAAGACAAGCATGATAAGTAAAAAGAACTTCTTTATTCATCATTCTTCACTCACAAAAGCTCACTACAAGTTTTTAATGGAGAAGAGATGAGAAGAGGAAGAAGAACAACAAGTATTCTAAAACCTAAAATACAAGATTAAGCCCCTTTGGCTTCACAAGGTTCTGGGCTATTTATAGGCAGGGAAAAGGAAATCTAGGGCAACAATCAGAACAAACATGAAAAGACCAAACAGCCCCTAAAAAATCTTCAGCTGACAAGCCTAAACGGCCGCGGAACCGCGGCCTAGACCCCCTATTGGCCGCGGTTCCGCGGCCGTATAGGGGAGTTGGGCCCTCCGGTTTTCTGTGCTTCCCTGGTCCTCTTTTGTCTGTAGTTTGGCAAATGTTTTTTTCTGATAATCTTTTCATATCTCTTCCAGAATTCTAGTAGATCAAAAGGTGATTGGACATGGATCTTTTGTCATGATTTTCTTGAGCTCCGTGTAGATTTCTTGGACTTGGTGTTGCCATTGTACTTTGTGCATGAAGGTGACAATCGATTTGTTATTTTGTCTCTTAAACTGGTGTGTGGCAATAATGGATAGAGAGCGGAGACCCGTGTTTTATCTGTGGTTGGCAGGAATCCGGATTTTGTCGTGCTTTTCCATGAATTTCATCGTTTAGAGCCGAGAACCTGTAACCTGCAAGTGACTAGCAAACACGGCTCAAGAGTACCTACCGATAAGCAATATGATAAAAATTGGGCAGTATAAAAATGCAAAAATTTGATATGAACACATGCACACGTACATACATACATATGTATCATGGTTGATTATACATAGAAGATAGCAATACAAGACTTACATGGTTGATAAATATCTTCTATTTTGTTTATAGATTAAAGAAAAAGGAAATTAGCTAAATGGCTCATTCTTTCTACACAATTCTTAGTTGACCTTTAACTTAACCCTAGTTAGATTTCCTTTGTTCTTTAATTCATCCACAAAATATCTACATATTTAGATAACCATGGTTATATTTGAGAGTATCTCATATATATATATATATATATATATATATATATATGTATGTATTCTTTGTTATTCATTTTATTAAAAAAAGTTTTATCACAATATTTTGACAAAAGCTTTGCCATCTTCTTCTTCCTCCTTCTTCAATCTCTCTTGAGTTTTAAAAGAGTGAGGAACTTAAAAAGAATGGGTTTTTAAGTGAGTTTACAAACCACAAAATCATTCTACACTACCCTAGCCCTTTAGTGTAGAGTGTTTGCTCCACTTCATCTTGATTTAGTGAGGCAAAGAGCTTAACCTAGGAATCTCCGGGTGGATCATCGTAGTCGACGAAGGACCTTGAGCGGAGTTGATCCAAGCTTCAAGCAAAGCCGTAGGTGTCCTAAAGACCGATGGAGTTGGCTACAAAGGTTGTATTTCCTTTTCCTTTAGCTTAGATTTCTTATTATGTTGATATTACCCTAATCTCTAGTTACGATTCATAGTTCGTTTGTAATAGCCCTCTAAAATTTAAAAGTTCACTAGTTTTTGATGTTGCAACCTTACTAGAGGCGCTACTACACACCAACAATTTCCGACGAGCTCGGTTTTTTGTTGGAGTTTGGCCATGGGCTTTTGTGGGTAGGTGTCTGCAGTGGTTTAAGTGTGTTCGGTGTTGTTTGATTTTTGGATTTTCTCTGTATACAAAATCTGGGATCATATAGCTAGTTTCTTGTGTTGCGATTACGCGCGATACGTTATACGACACGGATCGTGCACTTTGTGTGGTTTTGCTCTTGGGTTAGTTTCGTAGTGTCGCTACGCACATTAGCCACAATACGAACACTTGAGAGTATGTTTTGAGTTGGTGCGTCGGTCAAACGTAGTGTGTACGTGTTTTGGGTCTATTGCTAATAAATACTTGTTATATTGTTATTTGCTTTCAGGATCGCAGGCGGGGATTTCGGACGCTGTGAAGAAGTAGAAGCAGGTGGTAGGCTTTACTTAGCCAGGAGCGTTGATGGGTAGATTTAACATCTACAGAGAAATCGCCCGCATGGCGTCTTGCGTCTGGGCTAGATTAAATGATATGACTATTAGTTAGAAGTATAAGAATATTGATTGTGTATGTATACCTTTGTTGCTTATCTCATTTCCTTGTGTATGGACTTAGTATTAATGAGACACAACACCATTATTGACGGTTCATGTTTCACGAGCACTAATTGTATGCTACACACACACCGTCAATAATTTCCATGACACGCACAACACCTATACATATGTGATATTGTATTGTTTAGGGACATTGAGACATTGATCCTTATTTTTCCTTCGTGCATATGACATATAGTATACCTGTATCCTACATGCTTACACATGTCTTGACATTCTTACATGCTAGTTATCCTTATACCTATATGGTATTGTACCATTAGTGATAAGTATATACACATATGAGACATAGCTACATGTACATCTTGCATACATACTTATTCATTTACCTGGAAGGTATTATATCATTACTGATAGATAGATACATATACTTTGCTATACCTACATGTTTACACAAATATCTGGCTATAGCTACATGTTCACCTTTATTGATGTTATATAGACTTGGAGAAATTTGGAACCGCATGATATATACATTAACTTGTTGTAGTTAAATAGCGGCTTTTCCTTTATATACACACATTACAGTTTTATGTTGCATATATTATATTCATGGATTTTCGCATTGAGATATTGATTTTTCATGATGTTTTCTGGATTTGAGGACCGTGGTAGTTCATGAAATTTTGCATTATTTGAAAAACCCGGTTTCTCTTGATATGATATTTCTGCAGCCACCATGAGTTTTATCGGTTCTGATATATATACCCCATGTGAGGAGGAGTCGTGGGCCGTGTGAGGGTACATGGTGGGGCCCGGTACGGTTCTCCTCGGCAAGAATATCGACGGTACATGCCGATTGAGCCTGGAAGGTAGGCAAGTACCTACCGGTGACAGTACCTATGACTCGGCAGTTATCGTGGGGACACCGATGGGAGTCATATACGTATGGATACGTCGAAAGGCGAGGGTCGAAGCTGAGAACTCGAGTTTTCAGGATAGCGTATAATACGTACCTATCAGGGGGCCAGTCGTGGTGACAGCACCTGATAGATCAGTATTTATGTGTCGATGCGTGACACTTGGTTTCATGATATTTTTACTCCTAAGTATATATAACAGTGGAATGGGAAGCTGTTATATATATATATATATATATATATATAACATTAGTGGAAAGGGACGCTAATATATATGTATACATATCAATTTATATACCTCATCATAATGATTCACGGAAATATACTTATTCAGGATATATGAGATTAACTTGACATTGGATACAGGATTTATGAGATTTACTTGATATTGGATACATGATATATGAGATTTACTTGATATTGGACACTCAGGATATATGAGACTTACATAATATGAGAGCCAATTTGGGGGCTGATTTGAGTAAATTAGGATTTGGATTCTCTTGACGTACTTTGGTCCTACCACGAGGTCAAGATTCCGTGGAGATGACATGTTTTATCCCATACTTAGCATTTTTTGTATTGCCATTTATTGTTCATGTATTAGCAGTACCTAATAGAGTACCTTACATGACTGTTGCATACATATTGCCATTTATTGTTCATGTATTAGTAGTACCTGATAGAGTACCTTACATGACTGTTGTTTATATATTGTCATATTATTGCTTCATATATTAGTTGTACCTGCTAGAGTACCTTTCATGACTATTGCATACATATGATCATTTATTCCTATTAGCTTGCATATGTTAGATTCGCGCTGTACGTTCATGCTTGCGATTACCTGCATATGTTATTTACTATTCACGAGTTGTCATCTCACCCCCGTTGTGCCACAGTGTTTTGCAGGTTGTTCCCCAGAGTAGTCGAGGCAGGCTATTCATCTATCATATCATCTTTTGCAGCGGATACCGCTTCGACTCATAGTGTGCAGTTTTGCTTAGGTCGGTTTTGCGGTTATCCAATATTGTTTATTGTATATTTGTTGTATCCTGCACTCTTCATCCACCATTTTCATGTATGACTTAGAGACTTGATGTGAGGACGATATTTTATATTATTTTGTGACTTGGAGGTCTTTTGTGCAGTTTTATTTATATCGTATTTTATTTATCTCTACGGCGGCGTATATCTGTTGTGGTGGTTGTTTTCCGCCTTTGGACGTGTTTTTGCTCCCGTTTGGGGATGCTTTATTTATATCTTTGTTGTACCCATATTTGGGGCTTGTTTTTACAAAGGAGGTGCTGCCAAAATTTTAAAGGAAGAAAGTTGGACTTTAAAGAATTTGGTTTGAGATTTCAAAAGTTTTAACAATGTTCTTATTTCTTACTGCTTTTGTTGATTTAGATTGCTGGGTTTTCGGCTTACTTAAATTGCGTTATACCTGTAGACGTTGCATAGTTTAAGGGTCGTCACGTGCCAATTTCGGGTCGTGACATCCGGAATATTGGTACCCTGTCTCGATACTCACACGACTAGAGACCATTTAAGGATGTGTGTACCGACTACCCAGCTCCCAAAAGTATAATCTCCATAACAACGCGGGTAGTGTAGCAATGATCCTACGGGCTTTATCAACATGCAATTTCATATATGTAATAGCAAGTAAAACATACGCATGTTAAGATAAAGACAAACTAGATAGCATACTATCATATCGAGGAAAACTGTCCTGTACATATATATGTCCAAGCATCCAAATGTATACATATACAATGATGGCCTCTAGGGCATACATATCCAACAGTCACATGTCAATTTATACCCGCCATTGTCCAGGTTAATTTGAACCCACCCGCACATACCCTTGGCGAAGGCCAAATTAGTAGTATGACTGTCCCAAACAAACACATCTATCTATGCTACAGATGAATATCCAGCAGCTACCAAACACTATGCCTTGGCGAAGGTCAAAATACATAGCTTGAATACTACTGAATATTCAACTGAAATGACGGAGGGCTATGAATGGTTTTGGAAAAACCGTGAATGTAGTGAACTTGATATAATTGAAGGAACCTGATAGCTTTTAAAAGGAGTGGTTTAAGCTCTGCATTTAAAAGTCTGTTGTTTTAAAATAACTGAGTGGTTTTAAAATTTGTTCCAACGATTCAGCTTTGGTTTGTTTCCTTTGCATTAATGTAATGTAGTCCCATCAATTAACCTACTATTGCAGAAAACAACGAAAATGCAACGTACGCTTATGCCATCCGCATTCACCACTGGGCCCTGTCATCACCCGTTTGGTTACTTAACTAACGACAGAGCGGGGGCTGGACTAGCGCGGATGCAAAACATAAGCAACATCTATTATATAATACAAATTTAATAATATCCATTCGTCAGACGCAATGATAGGCATTCCAGATCACAGATGAACACATTGGATATGCTAGGAATTCTGCGTTTCGTTTGAGCCTGTAACAAAAGATGGATTCCACGATCGTGATGAATAGACAAACCCCACCCTAGACCCCTACGAGTGCGGCAAACTACCCGCCAAATACCCGAAGTGAAGTAACCTCCCTCAAGAAAGTGAGTAGGCCACTCGGCACTTCAAAGTACCCGGTAGTTTGTGCACCCCACATTGGGTCTATCCTAGGAGCAAAAACAGTAGAAGAAATAATACAACGGTGGCTACAATCTCAAACCGGATGTGCGCCGCAAAAATAATATTACATCACTTTACAAATTTTACAAAGAATGAAAGAATGAAAACCCTCATCTTACATCCCCGTCTATTCATCCACGACGATCCAACAAGTTCATATACACAAACCATCATAACATCATCACAGATATGTGCAACCCCGACTAATCAACGTATAGCAATTAGTCGACGTTTCCAATCACATATATGCATCACAACGCTTGTAAAGTAACTATGACATTAGAATTCCGCATGCAATTACGAGGTGGCCAGGGGGTATCCCACCCCCAAGGCCACTACGAGGTGGCCAGAGGGTGAGGCAGACCGGAAACTGCCCAAGGTGGGGCAGTTTCGGGTCCCCACCGCCAAGACCATCTTGTGGTGGTCTTGGGGAGTGGGACCAGCTGTTCGGACCCCCCGAAGGGTTCCCGGGGTTCATACGCTCCACCCCGAGGCTTCTCGGTTCAAACCGTGAGCCCGTGGGGTATGCAAACAACTCAAAACTTCACTTTTGAAAACTGTTTTTTCGACAGTTTTTGCACGACAAAAACGACAGAATTCTAACATCGCTACAAGCTATCTAGGGTTTATGAGAGGCTCTGATACCACTGTAAGTCGATGTCGCGCACCCCACGTGTTTGTGGGGAGGCGGAATTTGCCAAAAAATGAGTTTTACGTGCTTCGCAACACGGACTAGAACCAAGGATCGTCCACAAACCCTAGCTAGCAAACAACATGAGATTTAACTATTCGGAAAGAATGTTATAACACATGATACGAGTCCTTCGGGTCTTCTTCGTTGTCCTCCTCGTCATCGTAGGCTCCAAGGATCGATCCGGATCGTAACAATCTCGATGGCCTCCTCGAGTCAGAGACGATCCATCCGATAGTCTATAGTCCGAGCTCCACCTCGAAACCGAGGTAACTAGGGCAACAAGCTAGCTAAACTTGATTGCCTAGGTGATGTAGAGTATGAAGATGGATTTATTTGTCTCTTGAAACCCTAGGATTCTCAACACATGAGAGCTTTTAGGGTTTTTAGTAGAGAGGAAGAAGAAGAGAGCTAGCTTGAGGAAAGAGAAATGATTTTTGATAATGATCATGATAAAAAAATAAGATGGCTACGTTGAATTGACTACAAGCATGGCATGAAAAATGTAACATTTCAAAAAAATAAAATATTATTTTTGGGAATTTTCATAATTAAATAATAAATATTACGAATATTTTAATATGGCGGTATAATTAAATACCGATAAATTGGGAAATACTTGGAAAATTATAGAAATTACTGAAATGATGGTGTTATATGTGATTTAGGTAAATTATGAATTTTTATAATTAATTATATATAATTTTAATGCTAATCGCGATTAAATATCGCTAATCCTGCATTAAGCTAGATTTGTGCATCATGACATGTACCATGTCATATTACCCATTTGTTACATTCTATCATAGCTTTTCTTTATTTTTATTTATGCATGGTTTTATTTTAAGAGAGAAGAAAAGAAAAGAAAAAGAAAAATGAAAATGAACAATAAAAGAGGTATGGGCATGAAAGAGAAGAGAGAAAGAGAGGTGAGGGGTCAATCTTGAACATGGCTCATTGTTTCTCTCCATTATTTTCCTTCACCATTTTCTCCTCCCCTACACTCTGTTGGAGATAGTGCCCTCAGAGTCAATTATTAGGTCACAGGTACGTGATTGCAATGATTGATGGAGGACATATCCCGGTAGGACAGTCTTACTCGAGATGATAGTATGCTATCTGGTTTACCTTTATCATCGTGTACTGTTTTAGGTGACCTGACACGTCGCTATTACACGTTGATAGAGCCCCTAGGATTCTTGCTTGACCACCAGCAGTATGAGGGGGATCATATAAGTGGGAGCTGGGGGTCTATAAGCTTATCCTTAAAAGGTCCCTAGTCATGGGAGTTTCGAGACTGGGCATCGATACTCCATTAGTAGACTAGTGTATACAGTGGAGACCCCGACGAGGGGCGGTGGCCGGTCTCACAAGCCACTGGTGTCAGTTGGATCACCTAAGATGTATACAGGTGCTCATTGGGTTATGAGTACACCGGACAGGACTCGCCGGGAACATGCTAGTTGGTCATATACCAGACGTCAGATGGCAGTTCCCTGGTGACATGTGTGCAGGTTAGTTCATCGACCTGGGGATCGTCATTTGTCTCGTGTGAGTTCCCACTGTACTTTGATTACTACCCTACCACGGCTCAAAGGAGTCGTGCAAACAGGTTTTAGTTGGGTACAGTCCCGAGCCACATGGAGGCAGTGAGCGTATCTTCAGGGGTTCGTCTCTCCCGGTATTGGGGGTGAGGTCGTACTGTGTCTAGGAGAGCCATTACACAAAGTCCTTGGCCAAGGCAAGGAGATTTACTGGTAGGTATTCCAGTAGTATCTCAGGGTGTTCTGGGCTACACTCCGACACGACTTGTACCGCTTTTGGGGGTCTGACTTTTACCAACCCCCTAGGCCCGCCATGCGATACTCATAGACGAACGGACCGGACTGCACGGATATTGTCACTGACAGGCTCAGTAGGGTGTCAGGATGAGTTCGCTCATCGACGTCCTTTTTAGTCAATACCTGGTAGCCCGTTACGTATTGGCTTATACCTCTGACGTGCTAGTGGTTAAATCCACAACCAAGGTGTTGACGAGTCTTTAGAGTCCCCCACATTCAGTTACTCAGCTTTCGGGCAAAAGGTTGTAGAGGCCGTATGGAGATATGGCAAGGTCCGATCAGATACGTGCGGTATTGCACGGATCAGGATCGGACAGTTTGTACTATAGGCCGTATGGTTATATGGCAGGATTCGATCAGATACGTGCGGTATTGCACGGATCAGGATCGAACAGATATTACTAGCCGGTTTTGGTATAAGCCGGATCCTAGTATAGTACAGTGTAGACTTTGTCTCATTGCATTTGTATTTCGGTCAAAATACAGATGCGGGTGTGTATGCACAGTATCGGGGTTTTCCTGTAATTTATTACGGGACCAGTTTTCTGGAGTTGCCAGTTTGCTTTTCGTTTCGGCCGATTTCCTTTGTATCGTTCATTGGCCGAAGTTTGGTGGAGGAGGGTTTATTTGCATAGTTGCAAATAAGTGTTTGTGGAGGGGGTCTTTGCATATTGTTTTATCATGACATCTTTTCATTGACCTTGACTTCTTCTTGTCATGATGGCATGACTTTTGGCTCATCATGGTTGTTGATGATGAGGTTGGTGGTTGGTGGTGGAGTATGGGTTTTCTTTTGGTATCATTGTTTTTCATGATAACCATTCCTCTCTCTCTCTCTTGCATGATTCATATGGTTACCTCCCCCTTGACTTTTCCCTCTCTCCTTTTTTTTCCTACAAGGGCCGGCCATTCTTTAAGGTGGTGAGTGATTGATTTTGGTGTGGCAATTTTTGGTTCTCTTCATGCTCCAAAAATCACACAAGAAGACTCTCCAAAATTCCTAGCTCCTCTCCAAAAGCTTGTATCTTTTCCTCCACCATATGGCAACTCCTTCAACCCCAATAGAGACAATAGCTCACTACACACTCTACAGCAAATCTTGGGCACGTCGAGTAGCCGGCTTCGTGCCCGAGTTGCCTCGGCATTGAGGTGGGAGCCCGTAAACAAAGTAGGCGATGTGGTGCACTTCCGGTGACGAGGAGGAGACGGGGCTTTTCCGCAGGAGATCGGGACCATGACGAGAAGACCGGAGGACTTGGATCGTCGGTATATCTCTAACCCTTCTTCTAGTTAGCTTAGACTTGTTAATGGTTACGATCCGGGTGTTTAGTGCGCGGTGGTGCCGGTTTGCTAAGTCCGCAAAATTTAAGTTTATCACCGCTTCCGCTTTTGGCCGTCGGATTGACGGCCGGGGCGCCGCCGTGCACTTACAGTGGTATCAGAGACTCGCCATTAACTTAGTCTAGCTTGGTTTAATGTGTTTGCATTTCCGATCGATCAAAAAGTTCCAAAACTGCATTTTACCTTCGCATCAGTTTCTGTTGAAAATTTTTGGTCTCTAAAAATTTTTCAGGTTGTAAAATATTGATGTACTAGAAAATCTAAGAACTCTGTAAAATTTCGATGAAGTGATTCCATAGTCAGAGCGCGGAAGCGCCGCACAAACCCCCATTACGCCGCCCTTCCGCCGCGCACTGTAGACATCACTGCACCATTTTTTTTCAGAGGCTTTCTGGGCTTAAAATATGGGTTTTGGAATATTAAAATTGGGCCCAGGTTTTCTGTGAGTGCTACAGTTTTGATTGGGGGCCCACTTGTTAATTTTTGGTCAATCGGAAAATTTTAAACACATTTTTCACAGTATTTACATTATATCTGCGACCGTGAATGTCACTCGATCGGTAAATCCTGTCTAACTGCTATAGCCCGGTTAGACGGATTTGCGAACGTGACTTTCACGTTGATGTTCTATGTATTTGCTGTGTTTTTGCGGATCGGTCTTAGGGATAGCCTGGATGCAATGCTAGTACAGTTGTGGTGGTATTATGTACATTTGATTTTGCGGGGCGAGCGTCCGACATGTGGACTGCCGTCACTGCCTGTTTGTATTATTATTTTGGGGCACGACCTGGTTGCGGTCGATGTACCCGTTGTATGTATATTTTACTTTCTGTACTAGGATTGCCCCGCGGAGGGGTGCACGGATAGCCGGGTTCTGGAGGGCAACAAGCCCGCATCTTATGGCATTGAGACGGAGGGGGCTTCACTCTAGGATTGGCGGGCTATTCGCCGCACTCGTAGGGGGTACAGGTTGACCCAGGAGGGGTGCCCAAGTTACCGAATTCCGTGAAGTGCTGGGTGGTCCATTCATGGCGCTGAAGGGGGCTGCCTCGCTTCAGGTTTTGGCGGGTGACTTGCCGCGCCCGTAGGGGTCTAGGATTACATTGCACAGGCTATCCACACGACCAGGGGAACGTCGGGTTTCAGCAGTGGCTCTGTGAAACCTGGGGATCCCAGATATCTGTATTGTTTCTGTGATGCTGTACATTTCTGTGATGTTGCATTTTATTCACGCCTTGAGCGAATATAATATATTGGTATATATATTAGTAGATGTTGTATATGTTTTGCATCCGCGCTAGTCCAGTCCCCGCTCTGTCGTTAGTTAGCTAACCTAACGGGTAATGACGGGACCCAGTGGCGAATGCGGATGGCATATACGTACATCAGTATATTTTCGTTCTTTTTGGTGAGATCAATTGATGGGACTGCGTTGATTCGGATCAATGCAAGTTAAAAACAAACCTAATCTGATGTTGTTGGAACATTTTTCAAAAAGCTGTTATTGCAAGGACGTTCACTTTTGTTTTGCATCGTGGTATTCAGTTAGAATATCCTGCTCCTCAGTCGACGAGGCAAGGGCCGAGATCCCTTCACCGGGAGTGACCCCTTGGACAAAAGGTTTGCGTCAGGGCATTAACTTCACTATAGCCGATTACTTTTGCTTTGCACCGTGGTATTCAGTTGGAATATCCTGCACCCCATTCTACGGGGAAAGAGCCGAGATCCCTTCACCGGGAGTGACCTCTTTAGCAACAGTTTTCGTCACTATATTTTTAAAAAGCTATCAGTTCCTTCAACGATATCAAGTTCTTTACGTTAAAGGTTTTCGCCAGAAACCATTCGTAGCCCTCCGTCATTTCAGTTAAATATTCGGTAGTATTCAAGCTATGTATTTTGACCTCACGCCAAGGCATAGTGATTGGTAGCTGCCGGGTATTTATCTGTTGCATAGATAGATGCGTTGGTTTGGGACAGTCGTACTACTATTTTGGCCTACGTCAAGGGTATGTACGGGTGGGTTCAAATTAACCTGGATAATGACGGGCAGAACTTGACATGTGACTTATGATATTTTGACCTCACGCCAAGGTCATAAGAGCATGGGGCAGAAATCACATCGGGAGTTTCAAAAGAACTGAAACTTGCCAGGTATGCGCATACCTTCTGGAGTGTGACACCGTGAGCGGATTCCGTCACGTTATCATGCGATGATAGTTGGATCCCGATTCCCACTGATGAGTTAGTTTACTCCTCGGGTAACCCCGACTAATTCTTCTTTCAGGTTTGGAGGAGAATTTGAGGTACAGTGGGAGGTTTCCAGATTAGATAAATTGGTGACCATTCTGATCTAGGTTAGAGTGCACGCTGAGTGTTTTCTTTTCTCTCTCTCTTTGGCAGCGACCATTGACCCGGCCCTAAGACTTTGACTCAGTGACCAAGTTGACCGAACCTTCTTAAACACCGGCTTTTGGATTGTCAGAGTTGCAAACCTCATTGCCACTCCTACTTTTACCCTTTTCTCCAGGACACCCCGTATTACTACGAACGTCCACTTCCATTGGACAAAACCATCGTATGGTTAGATACGAACTCGAAAGAATTTATTCGAGAATGGTTTCAGGTTCTGGAGAAAACGGATAGGATTATTCAGTTGTCTTTGCTTTTTACCCTCTCTCAGGTTACGAGTACTCCTTGGTTTAGGGGTAGTACACCTATTACGCAAATTGGATTGTCTTCTTCCAAACCTTAGGCTGGTGCTGACCGGTGGGGAATGAAGAAAACCAATTAGCATAACGATGGTGTGCAGAAGGTATTAAGTTAAGACAAAGCAAGGGATTAGTAAGAGGGCAAAGTAAATTGCAACAGATATTCACGACCAAACCAGGTATTTCGTTACCACTCCCACATCACCTTTGTATTTCTCCAGGACACTCCGTATCACTACGAAGATCCACAGTTTATTTGGATACTCCATCGTATGGTTATATACGAACTCGAAAGGAACTTGTTCCAGTTCGGGGATGGATTCTGGTTCAGGAGAAATAGGAATAAGATTTATTCAGGTGTCTTTTATCTTCACCTTCTCTCGCATTGCGAGTGTTCCTAGGATTGGGACATTACACCCATTATGCTTATTGGATAGTCTTCTTCCAAACCATAGGCTGGTGCCGAACGGTAGGGAATGAAGAAAACCATTTGGCCTAAAGGGGTGTACAGAAGGTAAAGACTAAAGACATATGAAGGGATTTGGAGAGGTGGCAAAGAACTATACGGTTACAGTCGTGAATCTGGAAGAGGCATTACTAGGAATACCAAGATACCCCAACGAAACATTTCAATGTTTCAGTTTCACTGTGTACTATTAAAAGAAAACTGATTTCCCGATTAGACACTTACTCCAGGGTATGTATTTACCAGGTACGATTCTCACATCTGTATGGTTTTACAGATGATGAGTGGGAGTAGGTTATTGGGAATTGGGTGATCATCCTCATTGTATCCGGATTCGTTGTAATCGGTGATATTTGAGGAAATCACCTGGGCTGTTTGCCGGTCGGCAAATATTTGGTTTTGAATATCCGCTGTTATGCACCAATTTCAAAATGATATATCTGTACGTCTATTTTCATAGAGTGAGATATACCTTTCTGAAATTATGTCTACGACATTTACCTATATCAGTGGATGGTTAGGTAAGGAGCATTAAACAGCGGTGTAATTCTTCTTAACCATAAGTACAGTTTTCAACCTACGACACACAGTGAAAGAGTTATCAGACTCAAGGGACTTATACAGAGTATTGTATGTTGTCCAGTGTCCATTAGGACAGAGGGGTTGGTCCTCATACTATATTCTGTTTACTTTTAACTTCTCTAGTTCTTAGACATGTGTTTCGTAGAAACACAGGGTCTAAGTTTTGAGGAGTTATAGGTATTTGAATAGAGTAGAGAACCAGGTGTACCAAGTATCGGGATTCTTCAAAGTGATCGAAGATGTAGATACTTGTGTATGGTATTCAGTTGATAGTAATGATAAAGAGATCTTGCTTCTCTTTCAGGTTACTCATAATTGGTAGTATTCCTAAGTTGAGTAACGCTGATCGGCCTCCTTCCATTTAGTTGACATGCGCTGGGGACAGCTGCATGATTTGAATCTGGTTCAATTAAATCAGTGCCTCTGTTTCTATATTGGATATAGAACAGTTCATATCTTAACGATGTTAAGGTACGGGGAGTTGTCCGGTTTATGATTAAAACCAGACACTGGACAACTCAAGGCACGTTTTTGTAATGGCTGTTTGTGGGTTGACCCAGGCTATGACGAGGGTTGATTTTCTACCATCTGGATGAACAATAGCGATATTGTTCTAGACTCGCCACAGTTTTATTAAAAATGGATTTTTTCAGAAAAACAGTAGTGGGAGTATGGTAGAACTGGAAGTGATTCCAGAACCACAAACGATTACTGAAGATTTGATAAGGAACCTAAAGATTCAATCTGAATTGACATTCCATTGGCCACTCCGCAGATAAGGTGGGTAACTTCAGGCACCCGAGAGGTACTCCGGTAGCCTCAAGGACGGTGACAGGGAAGTTCTTGTTTACCCACAATTGCCATTGCTGTTGTTCCAGGTTACGAGACCCGGCGGGAGGATGAGTATAGCGTCGTTCTAAACCAGTTTTAGAAGTGTACGTCTATATGACTCTGCCAGAGGGTTGTCGTAGTCAGTGGGAGCAGCGGAAGCATTGGTGGACAGGTTGCTTATGTCTATTTATAGACTAGAGCAGATGTAGCGGAGAAAGATCATCTATTTCTGACGTGACAGTCATGGGTTTGACTTCATCAGAATAGGGGATGGATCTGTTGAGAAGGTAGTAGGGTGTGATATCCTGGTATTTGGATGATATACACAAAGTAGGAAAAGAAACTCCTACACTACGATCGGTTATACTTTGGTCGTCACACAGTTGTTTCTCCACAAAGGAAATGGATTTTATATCAGACATACTGGTTACTAGATCTATGGTCTTAGATCTAGATTTGGGTGGTTTCCCAATTAGGGTACTTGACAGCATTCTAAGAGTATTTAGGATGGACGACTCCTGGCACGGTAGTGTACCTGCAGGTAATGGAGTCACCCTCTCCAAAGGTGTCTTACAGACTAAAGGGGAGAGGGACGGGCATGATTGGCAGATCACTTGCTCAGGCAATTGAGTCAATCGTGAGATGTCAAGTACCACACCAGATGTTGTTCTTGCACTAGATGCAATAAGTTGACATTAATCCAATCCTGGAGAAACAGTCGGAAGCAGTTTTAGAACATAAGTGGATGTTCTAGGGAGATGATAACGACAGCCTCATTCAGGAGACAGTTATCATTCCAGGCTTCCAAGGTGACATGGACGATAAGGAGGTTGTCAGAGTTATAGTTTTCCTTCTGATGAGGGGCAGTATTTTGGACAGGTGGTCCAAGGCAATACTGAGGGAGGCATGGCGCGCAGGATACTGATTAAGTTCAGTTGACGATACAGTCAAAGATGTTTGGATTTGGAGTTCATTTATGAGCTAAGTCCCATCAGACATCCAGACATATTCTGAGACAGGTATTGCTCTTTTCGGGAGATGGCTTTCTCCGCGAACTTGAGATATAGAGAGACATAGAAAGAAACAACAAAGCGGATCCACTCACTAAGGCTATTCCTCGAACGCAATAGTTTCGCAAACGAGCTTTGTGAGACTGACTAGTAGAGGAGTTGGGTGTTCGGTATCACACGGGCTGTGAGTATGTGCCCTCAGAGTCAATTATTAGGTCACAGGTACGTGATTGCAATGATTGATGGAGGACATATCCCGGTAGGACAGTCTTACTCGAGATGATAGTATGCTATCTGGTTTACCTTTATCATCGTGTACTGTTTTAGGTGACCTGACACGTCGCTATTACACGTTGATAGAGCCCCTAGGATTCTTGCTTGACCACCAGCAGTATGAGGGCGATCATATAAGTGGGAGCTGGGGGTCTATAAGCTTATCCTTAAAAGGTCCTTAGTCGTGGGAGTTTCGAGACTGGGCATCGATACTCCATTAGTAGACTAGTGTATACAGTCGAGACCCCGACGAGGGGCGGTGGCCGGTCTTACAAGCCACTGGTGTCAGTTGGATCACCTAAGATGTATACAGGTGCTCATTAGGTTATGAGTACACCGGACAGGACTCGCCGGGAACATGCTAGTTGGTCATATACCAGACGTCAGATGGCAGTTCCCTGGTGACATGTGTGCAGGTTAGTTCATCGACCTGGGGATCGTCATTTGTCTCGTGTGAGTTCCCACTGTACTTTGATTACTACCCTACCACGGCTCAAAGGAGTCGTGCAAACAGGTTTTAGTTGGGTACAGTCCCGAGCCACATGGAGGCAGTGAGCGTATCTTCAGGGGTTCGTCTCTCCCGGTATTGGGGGTGAGGTCGTACTGTGTCTAGGAGAGCCATTATACAAAGTCCTTGGCCAAGGCAAGGAGATTTACTGGTAGGTATTCCAGTAGTATCTCAGGGTGTTCTGGGCTACACTCCGACACGACTTGTACCGCTTTTGGGGGTCTGACTTTTACCAACCCCCTAGGCCCGCCATGCGATACTCATAGACGAACGGACCGGACTGCACGGATATTGTCACTGACAGGCTCAGTAGGGTGTCAGGATGAGTTCGCTCATCGACGTCCTTTTTAGTCAATACCTGGTAGCCCGTTACGTATTGGCTTATACCTCTGACGTGCTAGTGGTTAAATCCACAACCAAGGTGTTGACGAGTCTTTAGAGTCCCCCACATTCAGTTACTCAGCTTTCGGGCAAAAGGTTGTAGAGGCCGTATGGAGATATGGCAAGGTCCGATCAGATACGTGCGGTATTGCACGGATCAGGATCGGACAGTTTGTACTATAGGCCGTATGGTTATATGGCAGGGTTCGATCAGATACGTGCGGTATTGCACGGATCAGGATCGAACAGATATTACTAGCCGGTTTTGGTATAAGCCGGATCCTAGTATAGTACAGTGTAGACTTTGTCTCATTGCATTTGTATTTCGGTCGAAATACAGATGCGGGTGTGTATGCACAGTATTGGGGTTTTCCTGTAATTTATTACGGGACCAGTTTTCTGGAGTTGCCAGTTTGCTTTTCGTTTCGGCCGATTTCCTTTGTATCGTTCATTGGCCGAAGTTTGGTGGAGGAGGGCTTATTTACATAGTTGCAAATAAGTGTTTGTGGAGGGGGTCTTTGCATATTGTTTTATCATGACATCTTTTCATTGACCTTGACTTCTTCTTGTCATGATGGCATGACTTTTGGCTCATCATGGTTGTTGATGATGAGGTTGGTGGTTGGTGGTGGAGTATAGGTTTTGTTTTGGTATCATTGTTTTTCATGATAACCATTCCTCTCTCTCTCTCTCGCATGATTCATATGGTTACCTCCCCCTTGACTTTTCCCTCTCTCCTTTTTTTTCCTACAAGGGCCGGCCATTCTTTAAGGTGGTGAGTGATTGATTTTGGTGTGGCAATTTTTGGTTCTCTTCATGCTCCAAAAATCACACAAGAAGACTCTCCAAAATTCCTAGCTCCTCTCCAAAAGCTTGTATCTTTTCCTCCACCATATGGCAACTCCTTCAACCCCAATAGAGACAATAGCTCACTACACACTCTACAGCAAATCTTGGGCACGTCGAGTAGCCGGCTTCGTGCCCGAGTTGCCTCGGCATTGAGGTGGGAGCCCGTAAACAAAGTAGGCGATGTGGTGCACTTCCGGCGACGAGGAGGAGACGGGGCTTTTCCGCAGGAGATCGGGACCATGACGAGAAGACCGGAGGACTTGGATCGTCGGTATATCTCTAACCCTTCTTCTAGTTAGCTTAGACTTGTTAATGGTTACGATCCGGGTGTTTAGTGCGCGGTGGTGCCGGTTTGCTAAGTCCGCAAAATTTAAGTTTATCACCGCTTCCGCTTTTGGCCGTCGGATTGACGGCCGGGGCGCCGCCGTGCACTTACACACTCATGGCAGCCCACTCCCTCCACCTCCTTTTCACCCTCACAAACACCCTCAACCCATCATCAAAACTCCATCTCCACTTCATTAAAAATATGAACAAGCTCCCTACAAGCACATTGGACCAAGAAAATTCGGATTTTGAGCACTTGGGGAAACTCAAGAAAATTCTTGAGTTGCCAAATGAGCTAATTTCATCACCACTAGCATAGTATTTCATTCACATTAGTGTCCATGCATGTTTATAAGTGATTAAGTGATGTTTAGAGAGGTTTCAAAATTTCAAGTTAGGGTTTTGGGGAATTATTGATTCCAAAGGTGTAATTGAGATTAGTAGAGACCTTATAACCCCTCTAGTGTTAGTTTCATGGACTGAAAACATAGAATCAAACCCAAGACATGAACTCAGAAATCCCCGATATCGTATTTTCTTCAAAATGTGATAGTATATTGACATCTGCTGTGACCCGAGACACTTGAAAATATTTTAGCAAACACAGAGAGTCTTGCAGGCAAGCTGGAGTGTACCCTAAAGACCCGATCCCCAACCCCTTTGATGAGGCCGCAGATTTATTGTTCATGGCCGTAATTTACGGCCAGGGTGAGGTGAAATATATTCGTATTTGTTCTGTGTCTTTATCTCCAGTAAATTAGACGCTATACATATGCAAAATTGGCTAATTTGACCTAGAGTAAAACCTGGAAGAGTTTTACATTGTTTCTGATTTCGGTTTTGCGGATTCTGTTAACTTGAACATGGGTATTTGTGTTTTAACTCGATGGTTTGACGTTTGTACATCGACATCAAGAATTCGTTTTACCTTTCTTGCATGCGTAGATCATAGGTTTTAACTTATGTGTGATTCGCGTGTCGTTTTAGTTTCGAATTGGATTTTAATGCGACACGATATGTTATGAAATGTTGGTACCCCCACGTAGACTTTGGATGATGAAGAAGAGGATGACGACATTGACTTTGGCAAGCGATGATCATGTGAGTAGATATATATCTACGGGGGAAGTCGGGTGCATGGCGTATAGCAGCCCCGCAGTTTCGTAGTGTAGTATACGAATACATATACCTATATATATAAATATGTTTATTGTGAGACTAAATGATTATCTAGATAGACTTTAGGACTTCGTGGATAAATTTTAGTGTAATTGGATGATAGTGTTGATAGTTAGTTTTATTCGCGAACCCTAGATTAATGATTTGCATACACACACACTCGCGTACATTTATTTACTTGTGCGTATGTGTGTGTGTGTGTGTGTGTGTGTGTGTGTGTGTGTGTATAGATACATACACATAGGTATGGGACTACGTAAATATATATATATATATTTATATATATATATATACATACGTATACATATAAATGATGAAGAGGATAGTATATGGTATTTAGAGATGAATCCATGTGATTGGGCATGATGCCATGAGATCGGTGATATGATTTGGATCGTATTATGAGATATGACGTGATGTTATTGGGGGTCTTTAGGCGATGTGTTGTCGTACACACGCACATATATATGTTGATGGTATTAATATGTACTAGACGTAGATCAGTACCCAGCTCATGATATATGAGGATAAGGATACCAGTTTAATAATGAGATAAATGTGATATTGACCCGTACCCAGATTTGGGATGCCGTACGATGGATTTACCATACGAGCTATATATTGATGATAGATCCGCACTCTTGACTAGAGGATTTCATGTCATATATTGTATTATATGTGATACTAATGAGGCGGGATCACCGACAATTATATGTTATATATATATATATATATATATATATATATATATCGACTCAGATTTCGGTGGTTTCCTTACCTTTTCGATTAGCCTGTTAGTTTAGTCCTGTAGTTTACTTATAGATGTTAGACTAGACTCGAGTCATACCTATTTCAAAACTAACGAATCGTGAGTATTTTAAAGACAGGACAAGGGATTCTACGGATATTTCAATAGACGTACCATTTCTTAAAAACACCGTAGCCCTATTTTGTAAACACCACGATTCGTGTTATTTCAAATGGCAAAACGGTATGACGCATTTATAGTAATGTATATTCTTTATTGCTGCGTTTACCATTCATTTTCCGCATATTCTTATAAGTCGCTTCGCATTGTATGTTTATTTGTGTTTTCGTAATTATTATGTAACCCATGCTGTCAGGATACCGGCACCATTACTGATGATGCGTATGCTCCACGTACACCTGCTTGTCGGCTCACATACATCATCATCGGTAATTGCCATGTCACGTACACTTTAAAGAATATTAATTCATTGATATCGCTTGTTAGCTTTCGACATGATACTAGTGAGCCTGCTATTATATGATAGCTTAGACATTGCATTTATTTACTGCGTTATCTTATGCATGTATATTCATATATTTATTTGCCATGCAATAATATGGGTCAGTCCGGATTGCCGGAACCCAGTATTCATTATTTATGTACATCGTGATTTATGATTTCGGATTTCCATGAGATTTCTGGATTTGGAGAAACAGCAAAGATTTTATAAACTGATTATTACTTTTAGAAGATAGAAAAATGCGGTTTTTTCATGATATGATGAGATATGTGCACCATGAGTTTTCTCGGCTCTTGAGCGATATCATACACCCAATTCGAGGAGGAGGAGGAACCGTTTGTGGGTGCATGGTGCACCCGGCATGGTACCCCAGGGCAAGATGGTCGCAGATGATGGCGTTGAGCCTGGCAGGGGAGCACTACCAACAGGTGATTTTATTTTGACTCGACAGATATCCGGAGGATACCGATCGGAGTACAGGCCAGTCCGGATAGCCGGAGCCTGAGGTTTTGATATTTGAGAATATGGGCCAGTCCGGATAGCCGGAGCCCGAGATGTTAAGATTCGAGGTTACGGGCCAGTCCGGATTGCCGGAGCCTGAGATATTGAGATATTGGGATTTATGTTTTGTGCCGATACTTGATACTGATTTCATGTTGATTTCATTGATGATACCTCGATTTATATATACAGAAATCTCGCTAAAGAATGAAAACAGTTTTCACATTCATGATGTATTCTGTTTTCATTATATTGCATTTATACCTCATATTTATGATATGTTGCTACCTGAGGCACTGACACGAGCACTTGGTATTACACTTATATACAGATGTTTACCCTTGCCACCTTATCATGCTTCAGACTTTATCATTTTTTAAGGATATATATATTGATCGTATTGACCTAAGATTGAGTCATACATACAATTTCTGCTCTGTGATGTTTTCTACTCACGAGTTGGCAACTCACCCTCGTTGTGCCACAGTTTCTTGCAGGTTTTGCCATACAGGTTTTCCTTGGCGGCTTTGCTGGCACATTACTTCATTCCGGGTGATTGCTTTGGTAGGTGGGTTCACCCGCATCGTGACCACCATTGTACTTATGTATATTCTGTGTATCTAGAAACTCCATCAACTAGACTGTATTATTTAATAACCTTAGAAGACTAGTTGTTTATTCTTTCGACTTAGAGTCGCGCGTTGTATTATTATCCGTTTTCTTGATGATATTGAGTTTCCTTTTGAGTTTTGATCCACGCCTTTCGGCGTTGTATATAATATTGCATTGCGTGGTTGTTTCTGCCAATTGGCACAGAGCTAGCTCCCGCTTGGGGATGCCTTTATTCTTTATGTATATATTTCATGTTTGTACCCTTTTTGGGCTAGTATTTACAAAGGAAACTCTGCCGAAATTTTTAGAAAAGACTTTAGGTTTTTTAAAAATGCATACTTTGGCTTATGTTATTAAAACCACTTGCTTTAAAAAAAATGTTCTCCTCCACTTTCTTCTTTAAACGGTTTATATTTCTGGGATTGTGGCTTACTTGATTTAGATGGGGTCCTATAGACTTCATATGATTCAAGTGACAGTTACGTACCATTTCGGGTCATGACAAAGTTGGTATCAGAGCGTTAGGTTAACCTTGGTTCGAGTCTATGTTTGACTATGCGGACCTAGGGCGTTTGTATATATACGGAATTTAAGCTTGACCATACGGAACTTAGACATAGTCGAGGAGGTATTAGACCCGAACTATCGTCATGTAGGTTGACCTTGGTTGATGGAGTAGGTGACTTAAGGAGAGTGACATACCGTGTATATTTTCCACGGCATACTTATGATACGCTACTCCTCTTAAGAAGCCTTAGGATGTACATATCCTTGCATAGCATTATATTCGTTCCTATCAGCTATCCTCATTGATATTGGTTTATGGTTTTTGTTGCCACGATTACACGAGCAGAGAGAGTTATGGCTAGAGTTGCGGTCAGCACGAGCTCATCACAGACGAGGACTGACCAGGGCATGATTCCAGGGACATACGATTGCATAGATGTATCGTTTATTTGTGTTTTCGCGCAATGAGCGTTAGATGGATCTCTTTTACGAGATTTTTAGGACTTGCAGATCAGCACCAGAGGATTGGGCCACTGATAGAGGCCAGCATGAATGTGATGACCGTCAAAGCACCGATTATTTTGATGATTGAGGCACTGTTCAGCGTGCAGACGAATGAGCCAGCGATTGCTGCGAATGATAAGATATCTCCCCAAATATTTGAAGCTAATGCCACACGAGTTATAATTAGAGATATGATTGAAGATCGCTAGTCACCCAATGGGGAATGACTAGGACATGTAATTCATTGCCTACCCCGATGCGAGGTCATCAGATTGATTGATTCCAGCTTGAGATGACTTCACGCAGGTACGTTAGGAGTCGAAAGGAAGCGATCGAATGTCAGGAATCCAATTTCCAAGTTTAAGGTATTCAGGAAAAACATGCAAGTAATTCTATGGACCCTCTAGAAGAATGAAACCCGAACTCGATATAATGACCATGAGAACGCTTTGAAACCTTAGGGTTTGCAGCAGTTCCACGGTGCCATTGATGAGGTTTGGATTTGCCCTTCTACGGTTGGTCCACAAGTACTGTGGCATGTACCTGATATTATTAAACTATACTCAAGAGTTGAGCTCTTGGGGGATTATGGAACTTGATAAATCGATCGAAAGGTTCGTCGCTATTAGATATCTTGTGATTAGATACATTGCTTGGGAGACTCCAGATACGAGTATAGCCGTTGGAGCGCAGTCTATATAGCCACGAAGAGACGAGTCTGAAGCAGTCGACATTAGTGAAAAGTGGAGTAAGAGGTTCGTACGAGATCTTGATGAGATGATGTTCCACTCCGCTGAAATCAGAGATGTGATACGCATGCAGAGGCATTGTATATGGATATATCTTCCAGAAGGAGTCGCGATGAGTATGCAGCCGTTCCGGAACAAGAAACAGATTTAGTAAAGAATGATAGCTTCCTGGCATTTCAGCAGAAACGAGATCGGGAGAGACCCCGACAAGACCTTTCTGGAATACTATACGAGAAGATTTGAACCCAGGAGCAGTCATATAGTGCACACCCAGTAGGCCAGAGTTCGGCATCGTCGATGAGACGTGTTATGAGCGACCATGACAGTTGGCCAGAGATCTTTAGAGGATGTGCTAGAGCAGGACTATTTCTGTCATCTTGGATTTTGATATTTGGGCGATTTATTTGCATGATTGAGATTTTGTGCACCACAGTTGCACTTGACATCGGTTTGATGTCATTTGAGATATTGATTTTGATTTCATGCCTATGGTATGCATGTGATTTGACTTATGCATTCGGCATAGTTTTCATGCACTTTTAGTATTTTGATTTGATTTTGTGCATGCTGATGCATATGGTTACGAGATTATATACCACGGTATACCTGATTTGGATTTGGATTGAATATGCTGTATACTGTCGATTTCGATTGTGATATTCAATATTTGTTTTCGTGCACCTTGTACATTGGATTTGGATTCTTGCGCATATTTGGGTGCTTGATGCGATTTTGGTGCACGACAGATGCACTAAATCGAGGTCCTTCGTGCATATCAGATGCACATGATATTGCTGTCAAGCACACCCGTTGCCTTTGACAGGTGTTTCATGCACACCCGTTGCACTTAGATTTAGTTTCTGTACACATGTATAGCATATTCATGGACCAAACGCACAAGGCATTCTTGTACGCATTTTGGGATTGATTTTCCTTTGAGCAGTATGTTTTTATGATATTTACTATTTGGTATAGTAACTGAGTAGGACTAATCAGAGGACGGTACCTGATTGTGTTTTTGCATGCATCGATAGTTGATTGAATGAAATTCTTATTGTGTATATGTTTAGAAAATAGAATAGAAATCACAACCAAAAATATTTGACCGCAATCAATAACGGTGTCGTGTATAGATTTCATTAGCAAGTGCGGATCGTCCACAGGGATTGTGCGATTCGTTCGTATTTTGATTTGTTTGAATTGAAAAGTTAATAGAAAAGAAAAGAAAACATGATTCAAGATTTTTATGAATGGTTTCAAGTGTCACTATTCTAATCAAGAATCAAGAAAATGATAAACATCGAGAATCGAGTTTCGATAGAATTCCAATCACTTTAGGGTTTCAAGATTTGAAGTAAAACTCGTAGGAATCGAGTAAATTGTAGATGTGATGAAGATTCAAGATTACGATTTCTTATCTAGTAACAAATTGATGCTAAATCGATCTCGAATTCATCGAGGATCAAGGATCTTGCGAGGAATTAGGGTTCCTCATTCTATCCTTTGTCCTTTCGATGAATAACATTCACTAGATAGCTTCTTGAAAGTTGAATTATCAACTGTCGATCTCTAGATCGTGCGAAAGGAATCAAGAAGACATTCGCATCGATCTAGATCATCGATCAATCGATTTTCAAGAATTTACAATTGTTTTAAGACTTAAGAAAACGTTTAACAATTCATCAACATCACCATACTACAATCATTTCGATTCCTCTACGAGCGGAGTTTATTCGCGCATCATCACAAAGAATACATTCAGGATTTGAATATGAATCATAATGCTCGAATTGAAATAAAAGCAAGTTTAAAGAATCTTCACCTTTATTTATTCCACAAATTGTTACACATTACTCAAGAGACTATAAGAATTTGAGAAGGAACAAAATTGTCGAATCTAGCGTTGCATCGGCTCCTTGAGTCGTGGACCGGCTTGGATCTCGTGCTCCGATGAATGCCGGCTTCGCTTCTAAAGGATGGTTGAAGACTTGCTTTGCTTGAACTCCATGGATCTTGAATTTGGAATCTTGATTGATTGGATTAGGGTTAGAGTTTCGACACAAGCCTTATCACTAGACTTGTGTGTGGAAATTGGGGAAGATGAAGAACTAATGAACAACTCAAGATTGAACTCGGATCCCCCTTTCAAGAGAGCCTTAGGGTCCTATTTATAGATTTCCTAAACCCTAGGTCTAGTGTTTTGAATTTGCAATTCCCTCCAAAAGTTTGTTGAAGGAAGGGATTCTAGAAGTAGTTAGTTAGGAGCTTAGCTTAGGGTTTAAGCTAGGGTTTAGGGAGAAGGTTCTAGAATGAAAGGCTAGTTTAGTGTAAATCCCAAGGTTTGCTGAACTGGCAGAAGCTTCTAGGGCTTTCTGGAGAATGTAGTGTCTTTCTGAGGTGTAGGACCGGAGGTAGGAGTTTTGGGCTGAAGCAGAGGGGGTGATGTGTCCAATCCGCCGCGGAACCGCGGCTAAAGGCGGCTCCGGCCGCAGTTCCGCGGCCACTTGGAGGCCTTAGGGCTTCAAACTTCCAGTGTTGACTTTTTCTGTATTTTGATGTATTTTCTGATATGTTAAATCTCTAAATGCTTCTTATAACAATACCAGATTCCAAATCCTTGAGTTGGCGTATCTTTTTAGCAGTCTTCATTTGTAATTTTTACCGTTCTTCTGGAATTTCTTGCACGGACTTCGAAACACAAGTTGCGATATATAGGAATGATGCCATGCTATGAAATGCAGTCAATTTCCCTTATATTGCCGGTTTTAGAGTTTAACACATGTAATCTGATATTTAACGACTGTTTTGCTAATATATGCTAAATGAATGTTGAACACTTCTAGATGAGTGCAACTGGTAGGGAAATTGCCGGTTAAAAGATGCAATATTTTCGACTAATCAATAGTTACTGATGGGATTTCCAAAAAGAGAGCTATAGTCTCAGTATTTACCTATATGTCTGAGATGACACGAGACATATAATAAAGGAAACCCTTCTTAATTATTTCTCAAAACGGCGGCACGTGTATGTTAAACAAAGGGTATATAGATATATAGTTGTTTTCTTACAATAAACGTCCGCCACTGTGCTGTGATATGCGCATCGCACAGCGATTTGAAAAGGTTTGGCAAGCTTTTCTTCAGATGTTTTGTCGAATTTACAACGATGTGTGCATGTATAGTTTTGATATATATCATGTTGGTTTTCGTGTTGGATTTTGACATTGGTATCTTAACCATAACTCCGATGATTGCGGGATGCTTGACGGAGTTTTCATTTTGGTTTATATGCTCATTTTTCATGCGCATGCGTTGCGCTACGATATGTTTTATATATTTATGATTTCGGAGCCCCGACGACTGGATCATTTTAGTGAAATGTTTTAGTATTTGAGGGCTTTAAATTTAAATTCGGGGGCCGAATTTCTTTAAGGGGGAAAATGGAAACATTTCAGAAAAATAAAATATTATTTTTCGGAATTTTCATAATTAAATAATAAATAGTATGAATATTTTAATATGGCGGTATAATTAAATACCGATAAATTGGGAAATATTTGGAAAATTATAGAAATTAACGAAATAAGGGTGTTTTATGTGATTTAGGCAAATTCTGAATTTTTATATTAATTATATACAATTTTAATGCTAACTGCGATTAAATATCGCTAATCGTGCATTAAGCTAGATTTGTGCATCATGACATGTACCATGTCATATTACCCATTTGTTACATTCTACCATGGCTTTTCTTTATTTTTATTTATGCATGGTTTTGTTTAAAGAGAGAAGAAAAGAAAAGAAAAAGAAACATGAAAATGAATAAAGAAAAGAGGTATGGGCATGAGAGAGAAGAGAGAAAGAGATGTGAGGGGTCAATCTTGACCATGGCTCATTGTTTCCCTCCATTATATTCCTTCACCATTTCTCCTCCCCTTCACTCATGGCAGCCCACTCCCTCCACCTCCTCTTCACCCTCACAAACACCCTCAACCAATCATCAAAACTCCATCTCCACTTCATTAAAAACATGCACAAGCACACTACAAGCATTTTGGACCAAGAAAAATCGGATTTTGAGCAGTTGGGCAACTCAAGAAAAATTTTGAGTTGCCAAATGAGGTATTTTCATCACCACCAGCATAGTGTTTCATTCACATTAGTGTCCATGCATGTTTAGAAGTGATTAAATAATGTTTAGTGAGGTTTGAAAATTTCAAGTTGGGGTTTTGGGGAATTATTGATTCCAAAGGTGTAATTGAGATTAGTAGAGACCTTATAACCCCTCAAGTGTTAGTTTCATGAACTGAAACCATAGAATAAAACCCAAGACATAAACTTAGAAATCCCCGATATCGTATTTTCTGGAAATTGTGATAGTATATTGACATCTGCTGGGACCCGAGACACCTGAAAATATTTTAGCAAACACAGAGAGTCATGCAGGCAACCTGGTGTGTACCCTGAAGACCCGTGCCCCAACCCCCTTGCTGAGGCTGCAGATTTATTATCCCTGGCCACAATTTGCAGCCAGGGTGAAATGAAATGTATTCGTATTTGTTCTGTGGCTTTATCTTCAGTAAATTAGACCCTATACATTTGCAAAATTGGCTAATTTGACCTAGGGTAAAATCTGGAGAGTTTTACATTGTTTCTGATTTCGGTTTTGCGGATTTGTTAACTTGAACTTGGGTATTTGTGTTTCAACTCGATGGTTTGATGCTTGTACATCGACATCGAGGATTTGTTTTGCCTTTCTTGCATGCGTAGATCATAAGTATTAACCTATGTGTGATTCGCGTGTCGTTTTGGTTTTGAATTGGATTTTAATGCTACACGATATGTTATGATATGTAGGTACCCCCATGTGGACTTCGGATGATGAAGAAGAGGATTGTGACATCGACTTCGGCAAGCGATGATCATATGAGTAGATATATATCTACGGGGGAAGTCGGGTGGATGGCGTATAGCACCCCCGCAGTTTCATAGTGTAGTATACGAAATGTAAGTGCACGGCGGCGCCCCAGCCGTCAATCCGACGCCGGAATGCGGAAATGAAAAACTTTGCGAAACTTGCAAACCGGCACCACCGCGCACTATCAACCCGGATCGGGCCATTAACCTAGCTGCTAGCAAACTACAAGATGGGAAGAGAGATATACCGAGCGATCCGTGTCCTTCGGTCTTCTCGTCGTCGTCTCGATCTCCCGTGGAATCTCCGTTCGTCACCTCCTTATCGAAAAGGGCACCACGTAGCAGATTTCTTTTACAGGCTCCCACCTCTGGACTGAGGCAACTCGGGCGCGAAGTTGGCAAGCCGACGCGTCTGAGGGTATTGTAGGTGTAGTGTAGAATGCACTTTGTCTCAATGGGGTTTATGTAGTTGCTATGGTGATGGAGGAATGATCAATGAACTTTGGAGAGGGTTTGAGAATTTTGCAAGCAAGCAAATGAGATATGAATTATTCCCCTCATCAAAAATGAACCTCACCCTCTCTTCTCAAGTAGTGGCCGGCCCCCCCTTTTCAAATGGTGGAGATGAAATTGCAATAATGCAAGTAGGAATTTGTATGGTAAAATGAGAAGGGAAAAAAGTCACACCCATTTCACATCTCAATCTTTTCACAAAACCATCACAATAAATGCAAAGGATGAGATTAAAATGGAATATCATGATGATAAGAATATCATAATGAAGCCACAAAAGCAAGAAACTCCCTCCACAATGAGTTATTTGCAAACTAGCAAATAACCCCCTCCACCAGAAAGTCCGGCCGTGAAGGAACAAAGGAAAACTGGCCGGAACGGAATGCAAACTGGCAACTTCAGAAAACTGATCCCGTAATAAATTAGAGCAAAACCCTGCTACTGCATATACATGCCCGCATTTGTATTCCCACTGAACACAAATGCAAAGAGACAAAATCTACACTGTCTAATACTAGGATCCGGCTTAAACCAAAGCCCGCTAGTAAAATCCGTCCGATCACGATCCGTGCAATACCGCACGTATTTGATCGAACCCTGCCATATCTCCATACGGCCTCTACAGCGTTTCGCCCGAAACTTGAGTAACTGTATGTGGGGGACTCTAAAGACTCGTCAATACTATGGCTATAGATTTAACCACTAGCACGTCAGAGGTATCAGCCATACGTAACGAGCTACCAGCTATTGACCAAAAGGGACGTCTGTGAGCGAACTCACCCTGACACCCTACTGAGCCTGTCAGTGACAATATCCGTACAGTCCGGTCCGTTCGTCTATGAGCATCGCATGGCGGGCCTACGGGGTTGGTAAAAGTCAGACCCCCAAAAGCGGTACAAGTCGTGTCGGAGTGTAGCCCAGAACACCCTGAGAAACTACTGGAATACCTACCAGTAAATCTCCTGCCTCGGCCGAGGGCTTTATGTAATGGCTCTCCTAGACACAGCGCGACCTCACGCCCAATACCGGGAGAGACGAACCCCTGCAGATCCGCTCACTGCCTCCATGTGGCTCGGGACTGTACCCAACTAAAACCTGTTTGCACGTCTCCTTTGAGCGTGGTATGGTAGTAATCTAAGTACAGTGGGAACTCACACGAGACAAATGACGATCTCAGGTTGATGAACTAACCTGTACACATGTCATCTGGGAACTGCTATCTGACGTCTGGTATAATCCCAACTAGCAGGTTCCCGGCGAGTCTTGTCCGGTGTACTCATAACCTAATGAGCACCTGTATACATCTTAGGTGAACCAACTGACACCAGTGGCTTGTGAGACCGGCCACCGCCCCTCGTCGGGGTCTCGACTGTATACACTAGTCTACTCTGGAGAATCGATGCCCTGTCTCGAAACTCACACGACTAGGGACCTTTTAAGGATGTGCTTATAGACCACAGCTCCCACGTATATGATCGCCCTCATACTGCTGGTAGTCAAGCAAGAATCCTAGGGGCTCTATCAACGTGCAATAGTGACCTGTAAGGTCACCTAAAGCAGTACACGATGATAAAGATAAATCAGATAGCATACTATCATCTCGAGTAAGACTGTCCTACCAGCATAGGTCCTCCCTCAACCATTGAAATCTCGTTCCTGTGATCCAATAATTGACTCTGATGGCACTATATCCAAAAATCTCCCACTTGCACTCAAGGCTAATTATTGCGATGTCGCATACTCACAGCCCGTGTGATACCGAACACCCAACTCCTCTACTAGTCAGTCTCACAAAGCTCGTTTGCGAAACTATTGCATTCGAGGAATAGCCTCAGTGAGTGGATCCGCTATGGTGTTTCTTTCTATGTCTCTCTTTATCCCATGTTCGCGGAGAAAGCCATCTCCCGAAATGAGCAAGACCTGTCTTAGAATGTCTGGATGTCTGATGGGACCTAGTTCATAAATGAACTCCAAATCCTAACTTCTTAGACTGTATCGACAACTGAACTTAATTAGTGTCCTGCGCCATGCCTCCCTCAGTATTCGCCTTGGACCACCTGTCCAAAATACCGCCCTTCGTCAGAGGGAAAACTAAAACTCTGACGGCCACTCTGCCGTCCACGTCACCTTGGAAGCCTGGAATGATAACCGTCTCCTAAAGGAGGCTGCCGTTATCAAATCCTTAGAACATCCACTTATGTTCTTAAACTGCTTCCGATCGTTTCTCCAGAATTGGATTAATATCAACTTTTTGCATCTACTGCAAGAACAACATCTGGTGTGGTACTTGATATCTCATGATTGACTCAATTGCCTAAGCAAGTGATCTGCCAATCATGCACATCCCTATCTACTTTAGTCTATAAGACACCTTTAGAGACGGAGACTCCATCACCTGCAGGTATACTACCGTGCCAGGAGTCGACCATTCTAAATACTCATGGAATGCTGTCTAAGTACCCAGATTGGGATACTTTCCTAAATCTAGATCTAAAACCATAGATCTAGTAACCATAATGTCGGATATAATATCTAAGTCCTATGTGGAGAAACCACTGTGAATAACCGATCGTAGTATAGGAATATCACTTCCTACTCTGTGTATGTCATCCAAATACCAGGACATCACACTCTACTACGTTCTTAACAGATCCATCCCCTATTCTGATGAAGTCAAACCTATGCCTGTCACATCAGAAATAGATGATCTATCTCCGCTATATCTGCTTTAGTCTATAAATAGACATAAGCCACCTGTCCACCAATGCTTCCGCTGCTCCCACTGACTACGACAACCCTCTGGCAGAGTCATATACACGTACACTTCTAAAGCTAGTTTAGAACGACACTATACTTATCCTCCTGCCAGGTCTCACAGTCTGGAACAACAGCAATGGCAAGTCTGGGTAAACAAGAACCTCCCCGCTACCGTCCTTGAGGCTACCGGAGTACCTCTCGGGTGCCTGAGGTTACCCACCGTATCTGCGGAGTGGCTAATGGAATATCAATCCAGATTGAATCTTTAGGTTCTTATCAAATTTTCAGTAATCATTTGCGGTTCTGGAATCGCTTCCAGTTCTACCATAGTCCCACTACTGTTTTCTGAAAAAATCCATTTTTATTAAAACTGTGGCGAGTCTAGAACAATATCACTATTGATCTTCCAGATGGTAGAATGTCAACCCTCGTCACAGCCTGGGTCAACCCACAAACAGCCATTACAGAAATGTGTCTTGAGTTATCCAGAGTCTGGTTTTAAGCATAAGCCGGACAACTCCCCGTACCTTAACATCGTCAAGATACGAACTGTTCTATATCCAATACATAAACAGAGGCACCGATTTAATTGAACCAGATTCAAATCATGCAGCTGTCTCCAGTGCATGTCAACTAAATGGAGAGAGGCCGATCAGCGTTACACAACTTAGGAATACTTCCAATTATGAGTAACCTGAAAGAGAAGCAAGTTCTCTTAAAATCATTACTATCATCTGAATACCATACACAAATATCTACATCTTCGATTACCTTGAAGAATCTCGATACTTGCAACACCTGGTTCTCTACTTTATTCATATACCTATAACTTCTCAAAACTTAGACCCTGTGTTTCTACGAAACACCTGTCTAAGAACTAGAGAAGTCATAAGTAAACCGAATATAGTACGAGGACCAACCCCTCTGTCCTAATGGACACTGGATAACATAAAATACTCTGTATAAGTTCTCTGAGTCTAACGACTCATTCACTGTGTGTCGTAGGTTGAAAACTGTACTTATGGTTAAGAAGAATTATACCGCTGTTTAATGCTCCTTACCTAACAATCCACTGATATAAGTAAATATCATAGACATAATTTCAAAAAGGTATATCTCACTCTATAAAAATAGACGTACAGATATATCAATTTGAAATTGGTGCATAGCAACGGATAATCAAAACCAAATATTTGCCATCCGGCAAACAACCCAGGTGACTTCCTCAAATATCACCAATTACAACGAATTCCGATATAATGAGGATGATCACCTAATTCCCAATAACTTACTCCCACTCATCATCTGTAAAACCATACAGATGTGAGAATCAAACCTGGAAAATACATACCCTGGAGCAAGTGTCTAATTGGGAAATCAGTTTTCTTTTAACAGTACACAATGAAACTGAAACATTAAAATTTTCCGATGGGGTATTCTGGTATCCCTAGTAATGCCTCTTCCATTATCCAGATTCACAACTGTAACCGTAGATTTCTTTGCCACATCTTCACATCCCTTCATATGTCTTTAGTCATTACCTCCTGTACACCCTCTTAGGCCAAATGGTTTTCTTCCTTCCCTACCGTTCGGCACCAGCCTATGGTTTGGAAGAAGACTATCCAATAAGCATAACGGGTGTACTGTCCTAATCCTAGGAGCACTCGCAATGCGAGAGAAGGTGAAGATAAAAAACAACCGAATAAACCTTATTCCTATTTCTCCTGAACCAGAATCCATCCCCGAACTGGAACAAGTTCCTTTCGAGTTCGTATATAACCATACGATGGAGTATCCAATAAACTGTGGATCTTCGTAGTGATACGGAGTGTTCTGGAGAAATACAAAGGTGAAGTGGGAGTGATAATGAAATACTTGGTTTGGTCATGAATATCAGTCGCAATTTACTTTGCCCTCCTTCTAATCCATTTCTTTGTCTTAACTTAATACCTTCTGTACACCGTTTAGGCTAATTGGTTTTCCTCATTCCCTACCAGTCGGCACCTGCCTATGGTTTGGAAGAAGACTATCCAATTTGCGTAATGGGTGTACTATCCCCTAATCTAAGGGGCACTCGCAACCTGAGAGAAGGTAAAAGGAAAAGACAACTGAATAGTCCTATTCGTTTTCTCCAGAACCAGAAACCATACCCGAATAAATTCCTTCAAGTTCGTATATAACCATATGATGGTTTGGTCCAATGGAAGTGGACGTTCGTAGTAATACGGGGTGTCCTGGAGAAAAAGGTAAAAGTAGGAGTGGCAATGAGGTCTGCAACTCAGACAATCCAAAAGCCAGTGTTTAAGAAAGTTCGGTCAACTTGGTCACTGAGTCATAGTCTAGGGTCGGGTCAATGGTCGCTGACAAAGAGAGAGAAAAGAAACACTCAGCGTGCACTCTAACCTAGATCAGAATGGTTATCACTTTATCTAATCAGGAAACCTCCCACTGTAACGTCAAATTCTTCCCCAAACCTGAAAGAAGAATTAGTCGGGATCACCCGAGGAGTAAACCAACTCATCAGTGGGAATCGGGATCCAACTATCATCGCATAATAATGTGACGGAATCCGCTTACGTTATCACACTCCAGAAGGTATGCGCATACCTGGCAATTTTCAGTTTCTTTAGAAACTCCCGATATGATTTTTGCCCCATTCTCTTATGACCTTGACTTTGGCCAACAAATCATAAGTCACATGTCCTGTTCTACCCGTCATTCTTCAGGTTAATTTGAACCCACCCGTACAAGCTCTTGACTTAGGCCAACAAGGTTATACGACTGTCCCAAACCAACGCATCTATCTATGCTGCATATGAATAACCAACAGCTACCAAACACTGTGCCTTGACTTTGGCCAACAAACACAGCTTGAATACTATTGACTATCCATATGAAACGACAGAGGGCTATGAATGGTTTCTGGCGAAAAACCTTTAACGTAATGAACTTGATATCGTTGAAGGAATAGATAGCTTTTTTTTAAAAATATAGTGACGAAAACCTTTACTAAAGAGGTCACTCCCGGTGAAGGGATCTCGGCTCTTTCCCCGTAGGATAGGGTGCAGGATATTCTAACTGAATACTACGATCGAAAGAAAAAGTAATCGGCTATAGTGAAGTTATTGCCCTGACGCAAACTTTTGTCCAAGGGGTCACTCCCGGTGAAGGGATCTCGGCCCTTGCCTCGTCGACTGAGGAGCTGGATATTCATAACCGAATACCACTGTGCAAAACAAAAGAGAACGCCCTTACGATAACAGCTTTTTGAAAAATGTTCCAACAACATCAGAATAGGTTTGTTTATCTTGCATTGATCCAAATCAATGCAGTCCCATCAATTGATCACACCACAAAGAACGAAAATAATGATGTACGTATATGCCATCCGCATTCGCCACTGGGTCCCGTCATCACCCGTTAGGTTACTTAACTAACGACAGAGCGGGGAATGGACTAGAGCGGGGATGCAAAACATATACAACATCTACTAGTATATATATCAATATATAATATTCGCTCAAGGCGTGATAAAATGCAACATCACAGAAATGTAATCAGCATCACAGAACAATACAGATATCTGGGATCCCCGGGTTTCATAGAGCCGCTACCGAAACCCGACGTTCCCCCGGTCGTGTGGATAGCCTGTGCAATGAAATCCTAGACCCCTACGGGTGCGGCAAGTTACCCGCCAAGACCTGAAGTGAGGCAGCCTCCTTCAGCAACGTGAATGGACCACCCAGCACTTCAGGGAATCCGGTAACTTGGGCACCCCTCCTGGGTCAACCTATACCCCCTACGAGTGCGACGAATAGCCCGCCAATTCTAGAGTGAAGCCCCCTCCGTCTCAATGCCATGAGATGCGGGCCCGTTGCCCTCTAGAATCCGGCTATCCGTGCACCCCTCCGTGGGGTAATCCTAGTACAGAAAGTAAAAATATACATACAACGGGTATATCGACCTCGACCCGGTCGTGCCCCAAAAGAATAATATACAAACATGCAGTGACGGCAGTCCACATGTCGGACGCTCGCCCCGCAATATCAAATGTACATATAAAACAAAACTTTACTACCACTGCAACCAGGCTATCCCCCACGACCAATCCACAACATCACAGCACAACACAGAATATCAACGTGAATGTCACGTTCGCAAATCCGTCTAAAAGAGCTATAGGAGTTAGACAGGATTTACCGATCAAATGACATTCACGGTCGCAGATATAATGTAAATAGTGTGATCTAGCATGTTTAAAATTCTCGATCGATCAAATTTTACCGAAGTGGGCCCCAAGCACTACTGTAGCACTCAAAGAAAATCTGGGCCCAAAAATAATATACCAAAAACCCTAATTTCAACTCAGAAGCACTCTGTAGAATTTTGATGCACTGAACAGTAAAGCCTGTGGTGGAACCGCGGCCCAAGCATGGGTTTGGCCGCGGTTCCGCGGTGGGATAGTGGGTTCACGTGATCAAATTTCTACAGAAGTCTTATAATTCCCTGCACATGTTTCTGCAACAACCTGAAAAATTTTTGGAGCCAAAAAAATTTCGACAGAAACCTGATGCACTAGAAAATACGGTTTTTGGGATTTTATTGTTCGGTCGAGTTCTAAATACGCTAGAGCAAGCTAGACTAGGTTAATGGCGTGGCTCTGATACCAATGTAAGTGCACGGCGGCGCCCCAGCCGTCAATCCGACGCTGGAATGCGGAAACGAAAAACTTTGCGAAACTTGCAAACCGGCACTACCGCGCACTATTAACCTGGATCTGGCCATTAACCTAGCTGCTAGCAAACTACAAGATGGGAAGAGAGATATACCGAGCGATCCGTGTCCTTCGGTCTTCTCGTCGTCGTCCCGATCTCCGGCGGAATCTCCATTCGTCACCTCCTCGTCGAAAAGGGCACCACGTAGCCGATTTCTTTTACGGGCTCCCACCTCTGGACCGAGGCAACTCGGGCGCGAAGTTGGCAAGCCAACGCATCCAAGGGTACTGTAGGTGTAGTGTTGAATGCACTTTGTCTCAATGGGGTTTATGTAGTTGCCATGGTGATGGAGGAATGATTAATGAACTTTGGAGAGGGTTTGAGAATTTTGCAAGCAAGCAAATAAGATATGAATTATTCCCCTCATCAAAAATGAACCTCACCCTCTCCTCTCAAGTAGTGGCCGGCCCCCCCTTTTCAAATGGTGGAGATGAAATTGCAATAATGCAAGTAGGAATTTGTATGATAAAATGAGAAGGGAAAAAATTCACACCCATTTCACATCTCAATCCTTTCACAAAACCATCACAATAAATGCAAAGGATGAGATTAAAATGGAATCTCATGATGATAAGAATATCATAATGAAGCCACAAATGCAAGAAACCCCCTCTATAATGAGTTATTTGCAAACTTGCAAATAACCCCCTCCACCAGAAAGTCCGGCCATGAAGGAACAAAAGAAAACTGGCCGGAACGGAATGCAAGCTGGCAACTTCAGAAAACTGATCCCGTAATAAATTACAGGAAAACCCCTCTACTGCATATACATGCCCGCATTTGTATTCCCACTGAACACAAATGCAAAGAGACAAAATCTACACTGTCTAATACGAGGATCCGGCTTAAACCAAAGCCCGCTAGTAAAATCCGTCGGATCACGATCCGTGCAATACCGCACGTTTCTGATCGAACCCTGCCATATCTCCATACGGCCTCTACAGCATTTTGCCCGAAACTTGAGTAACTGTATGTCGGGGACTCTGAAGACTCGTCGATACTATGGCTGTGGATTTAACCACTAGCACGTCAGAGGTATCAGCCATACGTAACGAGCTACTAGCTATTGACCAAAAGGGACGTCTGTGAGCGAACTCACCCTGACACCCTACTGAGCCTGTCAGTGACAATATCCGTACAGTCCGGTCCGTTCGTCTATGAGCATCACATGGCGGGCCTAGGGGGTTGGTAAAAGTCAGACCCCCAAAAGCGGTGCAAGTCGTGTCGGAGTGTAGCCCAGAACACCCTGAGATACTACTGGAATACCTACCAGTAAATCTCCTGCCTCGGCCGAGAGCTTTGTGTAATGGCTCTCCTAGACACAGCGCGACCTCACCCCCAATACCGGGAGAGACGAACCCCTGCAGATCCGCTCACTGCCTCCATGTGGCTCAGGACTGTACCCAACTAAAACCTGTTTGCACGTCTCCTTTAAGTGTGGTAGGGTAGTAATCTAAGTACAGTGGGAACTCACACGAGACAAATGACAATCTCGGGTCGATGAACTAACCTGTACACATGTCACCTAGGAACTGCTATCTGACGTCTGGTATAATCCTAACTAGCAGTTTCCCGGCGAGTCCTGTCTGGTGTACTCATAACCTAATGAGCACCTGTATATATCTTAGGTGAATCAATTGACACCAGTGGCTTGTGAGGCCGGCCACCTCCCCTCGTCGGGGTCTCGACTGTATACACTAGTCTACTCTGGAGAATCGATGCCCTGTCTCGAAACTCCCACGACTAGGGACCTTTTAAGGATGTGCTTATAGACCCCAGCTCCCACGTATATGATCGCCCTCATACTGCTGGTAGTCAAGCAGGAATCCTAGAGGCTCTATCAACGTGCAATAGTGACCTGTAAGGTCACCTAAATTAGTACACGACAATAAAGATAAACCAGATAGCATACTATCATCTCGAGTAAGACTGTCCTACCGGCATAGGTCCTCCCTTAACCATTGCAATCACGTGCCTGTGATCCAATAATTGACTCTGAGGGCACTATATCCAACACGAATACGTATACATATATATATAAATATGTTTATTATGAGACTAGATGATTATCTAGTGTCATGACCCGAAAGTACGGAACGTGACCAGCACTTAGATTACGAAGCGTCTAGAGGCGCCACGTAACCTAAGTAAGCCGAAGCCCAGAAATCTAAACCATAAAAGAAAGAAGAAGAAGAAAAAGAAAACAAGTTTAAAAGCATCAGCAAATTTTCCCAAAAATTTCGGCAGAGTCTCCTCTGTAAAAACTGGCCCCAAACGGGTACAACAAGTATAATATACATAAACAATAAAAAGCATCCCCAAACGGGAGCTAGCTCAACGCCAACCGGCGGAAACAACCACAACAATACACAATAGTATACAACGCCAAAGGGTGAGGCTCAAAACTCAAGAGAAAACAATCCACCAAATCAGAATAATACGTGCGCGACACTAAGGTCGAAATAAATAAATGGTCCAGTAATCTATCAAATAATACAAGTTTGGTTGATGGAGCTTTCTAGATACAAATGAAATAATAAAAATACAATGGCGATTCAGATACAAATGAACCAACCTACCGTGCAAATCACCGGGAATGAAAATGATGTGCCAACAACAGCCAAGGGACCCTGTACATCAACCTGTAATAAAATTTGGTACAACGGGGGTGAGTTGCCAACTCGTGAGTAGAAGACATCTATGAAAAGAAATCAAATGCACGACGCTATCCTAGGTCATAATAATATACTAATCTACTACTAGTCGTCATGTAAGATAGAATAATAAGCTACGTGTAAATGCAGATACTCCATGCTCATGTCAGTACCTCGAGTAATAGTATGTCATGTGAATGAATTTTCATGCAATATGACTGTAAAACAATCAATCCTGAAATCTAGATGTATCTTTATAAAGAAGATCTTTAGCTTTTATCATGGTAAAGAGTGTATAGAAATCTGAAACATCAACGATGAAATCCATGAAAATCCGTGTCAAGCATCGACACAAAACATGTAAATCTCAAATCTCAATACCTCATAATCTCAATGTCTCATAGTCTCAATATCTCGGGCTCCGTCAGTCCGGATCGGCCTATATCATCAAATCTCACGACAACGGTCGGTATCTTCCGGATATCCGCCGCGCCAGACATCACCGGTAGGTAGTCCTTCCCCTGCCAGGCTCATCGTCTACAACTCGATCTTCTTGCCCCGGGGTACCATACCGGGCCCACCATGTACCCGAGACGGTTCATCCACTCCTCGAATCGGATCTCGAAATCCAACAGAAAACATGAAATCTCATGGTGGACGACACATACGTCACGAGAAAACCGCATCTTATGATTTAAAAAGAGAGGAGGAGAGAGAGAGAAGTTTTTATATATTCTTGCGGTTTTCCCCAAAAATCCAGAAATCTCATAGAAACCCAAATCTCAAAATCATGAGTAAGTATATGATAAGTGTCGGCATATGCCCATAATACTGCATGATAACATGAAAATATGAATGCATGAATGTCTAAGTAATAAATACCATGTCTATACTAACATCAGAGAGTAATCACAATATTATATCGGTCTAGTTGTTAACTGATTCTATCAATAAAAGATAATATGATCTAAAGTGTACGTGACATAGAAATTACCGATGATGATGTGTGTGAGCCAGCAAATAAGTGTGCGTGGAATATGCGCATCATCGGTAATGGTGCTGGTGTCCTAACAGACAAAGTTTTATGCTGATTATAGAAACATATATATGAACAAGCACATTATGATTACGGTATGAAAGTAAAGACAGATGTGTGTTATCCACCCATTTGATATACAAATATAACTACCACTATAAGACTCGAACCTAAACTAGTGTCCATCTAACCCCTTAAGGAAAACTAAACCTAAGAACTAGTCGATAAGAAGTAGGAGTACACCTAAAGTCTGGGTCCATATCTCTAATTTTCGGCGATCCAGCCTCAATAGCTTCACGTACATAGTACGACTTCCTCAAATCAAGAGTGCGGATCAATCATCACATCTGTGCCTCGTACGGTAAAATCCATCGTACGGCATCCCAATATCGGGGTACAGGTCAAATATCACCTACGTGTCTCATTATTCGTATAATATCATCATCAACACATGTCATGATCAAGGTGCTATGATGTAATCGCATACATCAATTATATAACATTACCATCATAAATATACCTCATTAATTTATCCTCAGAAATATCATGTCATAAGTATCATATTGTGATTAAGTCATACTGATATCATATCGTCAACAAGTCACACCTATATGATATCGATATCAGGTCACACCTATATGATGTCGTAATCAAGTCATACATATATCATATCGTGATCAATCACAAATTACAGTTCGGGTTCTATTTTAGAGTCCCATGTACCTCAATATCATCACTACCCATTAGAATTTATGTATACCTATTCATTATCATTTTCTAATGATCCGCTAACATTTTAATACGACTGCATAGCCAAGAATCACGGCATCAAGCCCAGTTATACCGTTTCATTCCCGTGTATCATATCACATCAATGTATCCCATATCCGTGTTGTATATATATATACCCATACCTAGTCCTATATATATATATATATACACATACACGTATACACCATGTTGAGTTTCAGTGTGTGCGTGTGTGTGTTTCGACTTGAAACCTAAGAACCTCTTCCAAGATATTCATCCTCTGATATGGTCTTCCTAAATCAGTCTAGTCCAGCCTCGGGTCATTACTAAGGTCCTACTCGTTAAGAATCTAGGGTCACATCTGGCTTCCTAATGCCAGTAAATACTATTCATATTGTACGTTGCGGGGGTGCTAAACGCCATCCACCCGACTTCCTCCCGTGGATATGTATCTACTCATCTGGTCCATGTCTGCCGAAGACGGTGTCGCCATCCTCCTCTTCATCGCCCGCAGTCCTTGTGAGGGGTACCTAAACGCAAACATATAAATAGTATCGTAAACTGAATCACATACAAAAGTCAAAACGACGCAAGGAACAAGCATAGGTTAAAAGCTATGTCCCGTCCACGCAAAATAACCAAATATCGCTCGATATCGGCGTACAAACTCCGATGGATCGAGATAACATCAACAAACAACTCATAGTTTTAAAACTCATTACTTATATTATAAAACATGATTTAATTCATCGAAACACTAAAATCCATCAAATCGCCCGATTTCGTAAAACCCGAAAATGCCAATTTACCGTTTTTCTTCAAAACTTGACATTTAGATGAAACCAATGGTCATAAAACTCATTAAATAGCCTAACTAGATTATAGAAACCATTACTATATTTTTATTACACAAATATGTATGGATTTGGAATTTCTAGTTTGCAACCTTTAGAAATTTTCAACATCTTACAAGCAAAATGTCACAATTCCACAACAAAACTTGATTTTGCATGAATTAATGTATTAAATTACAATTCATGATGATAATGATATAATGAAACCATAATTATATTTTTAATCTCATTTATTTAGGAATTTCCAAAATCTAGTTTACAAAAATAGCATTTTATTAGTATTTTCCAATTATCAAAAAAAACTAGTGATCAAACTAAGTTTTTCTTTCCATTAACATGCTAATATTCTCACTAAAACTACAATCTAATGATAGCAACCTTAATTAGAATTTTATATTACCCACAAACACATTTTATAAAAACCTAGTTATCTAAATAGCTTAATTAAAACAATTTGAATAAACAAATTATTATACAACAACCATGCAAGATTTTTCCACTAAAAAAAATGTTAAACTAGATAATATAACCTTATTTAATTAATAAAACCCACAACTTGAATTTACAAACCCTAACTTGAATTTTAAAATTTGCAAATAGAATTAATTTAATAAATCTAATTATGCTTTAAAAGAAACATCGAATAGAAATAAATCAAAAGAGAAAGATTTATACCTCCACAACATAAAGTCCAAACATGAAAATGAGCCTCCAAAATGCATGCTTTCCCACTCCAAAATCCATTTAATGAAGAGCAAAGAATAAAGGGTAGGAATTTATTAGGATTTTGTGCAATTTTTATTGAATTTTGGAGGATTTTTGATGATTTTTGGAGTTAAAATAAAATTGGAAAATGGGGGGGGCTGCCATGGGGGTGAGGCCGGCCAAGTTTGGGAGGTGAGGGAGAGAAATAAATGAGTGAGGAGTTGTGTAGAAGTTTACCCGAAAATATCACTTCATTATGTCTTTTCGTTACTTTACTTAATTTCTTTTTATTTCTTTTCTAAAACAACTCAAGAAAACTCTAGAATTTTGGAAAAATTTGCAAATAAATTTTGCATGAAACACACTAAATTCTAATATGCCATGGTTCATTTTTACAAATTAAAACCATTCAAATTTGTAATTTACACCAATTTAGTGTAAAAATAAAGCTTATGTTAATATTTAAAACAATTAATTTAGAAAAAATATTTAATTAAACTCAAAATTTATAAGTGACTAAATAAACACCATTTACTAGTAATAACATAATTAAAATAGGTATTTTTAAATTTATACTGAAAAATAATTATGGTTTTGTTTTACGAAAAATACATTTTACTTTACCGAAAATCCTAAAATTCACTTAATTTTTTTTTATTTAATTAATTAATTTTTTAAAATGTTACAATCTTCCCCCATTTAAGAAATTCGGTCCCCGAATTTAAATTAAAACTGCCCCTCCAAATACTAAAATATTCAGCAAAGCACTCAAATCGTCGGGGCTCCGAAATCATCAATACATAACTAAAATCAACTCCGTCAAGCATAACGCAATCATCGGAGTTATGACGAGAATAAAATATCAAAACCCAATATGAAAACCAACATAATATACATCAATCAATAACTTATATATAGTGCGCATCATAGTAAAACCGTCCAAATATCTGGATAAAGAAATATGCAAAAACCCCTTTTGAAAATCGCCGTGTGATGCACGTGTCACGGCATAAGTAGCGGACGTTTATTTAAAAAAAAAAGCTATATATATATATATATCTTTTATTTAACATACACGTCCCGCCTGATTACTAAATTAAATAATAATGATTATGAAAACATACTGCTCAAACTGAAATCAATCCCAATCACATCATAAAAATATCATGTGCGTCCGGTGCGCACTGAAATCGAAACCAAATACAGATACCACGAATACACACAAAAACAAAGCTAAGTGCAACAGGTGTGCACCAAAAACATCTGTCAAGTGCAACGGTCCTGCACGACTCAATATCAGGTGCATCTAATCTGCACAAAACCCCGATTTAGTGCATCTGGTGTGCACAAAATCGCATCAAGTGCGCCAAGTATGCGCAAGAATCCTAATCAGGTGCACATGGTGCACGAAAACATACATCGAATATCAAAATCGAAATCACAGTACAAAAATGCATGAAAACTAGGTCGAAACATATGTCAAAATCATGTGTAACCCCTATGCACGAAATCAAATCAAAAATCTCAGAATATATAAAACCAAACCAAGTGTACTGGGTGTGTAATAAACAACATCAATACAACTGATATATGAAACACAAATACAATGTAATGAAGGTATACAAAAGAAATACCAATCGTAGAACAAAATCCTCAAAATACCAAAATCCAATAACAGAAATATGAAATTCAAATCACCAAATCGCAATCGTAAACACTATCGTCAATGTGCGCCCCTTTCCTCTGATGTCGATTGCTTCGAACTCGTCTCTTCGTAGCTGTGCTGACTGCGCTACTAACGGCAATACCCATATCTAGAGTCTCCCAAGTAGTTGATTCCTTCACTTGACATCCGGACTACATTAAAATTATCGATCGATCCATCAAAATCCCATAATTCCCCGAGAGCTCAACACTCAAGTACAGTTTAAAAATATCCGGTACATACCCCAGCATCGATGGTCCAGCCGTAGAAGGGCAAACCCAAACCTCACTAATGGCACCGCGGAACTGCCGTAAACCCTAAGGTTCAAGGGCGTTCTCGTGGTCATTATGTCGAGTTAGGGTTTCATTCTTCTAGAGGGTCCATTGAAATACCAGCATGTTCTTCCGAATACCTTAAACTTGGGAAAATGGTTTTCTGATAATCGTTCGAACCCTTTAACTTCGTCTGGACGGCATGTGAATACCCTTCATCCGCACGCTAAACAATGCTTCAATCCTCAAGAATAACCAATACTCTAACAGTTATCGCATTCGAGCCGCAGCTCCCTCTGCCCGTGCGCCCGTGGTAACAGAAACCACCTTCTGACATCGACGAAGATAGATCAAAGGAACGAATGAAATACGGTGCAAACAAATGTACATCCTAAGGTTCCGTAAGCAGAGTAGCGTATCGTAAGTATGCCGCGGATCATACCAACGGTACGTCACTCTACCTAAGTCACCTACTCCATCAACCAAGGGTCACCTAGACTTATACAAGGTTAAACCTAGCGCTCTGATACCAACTCTGTCACGACCCGAAAGTACGGAACGTGACCGACACTTAGATTACGAAGCGTCTAGAGGTGCCACGTAACCTAAGTAAGCCGAAGCCCAGAAATCTAAACCATAAAAAAAGAAGAAGAAGAAAAAGAAAACAAGTTTAAAAGAATCAGCAAATTTTCCCAAAAATTTCGGCAGAATCTCCTCTGTAAAAACTGGCCCCAAACGGGTACAACAAGTATAATATACATAAACAATAAAAAGCATCCCCAAACGGGAGCTAGCTCAACGCCAACCGGCGGAAACAACCACAACAATACACAATAGTATACAACGCCAAAGGGCGAGGCTCAAAACTCGAAAGAAAACAATCCACCAAATCAGAATAATACGTGCGCGACTCTAAGGTCGAAATAAATAAATGGTCCAGTAATCTGTCAAATAATACAAGTTTGGCTGATGGAGCTTTCTAGATACAAATGAAATAATAAAAATACAACGGCGGTTTAGATACAAATGAACCAACCTACCGTGCAAATCACCGGGAATGAAAATGATGTGCCAGCAACTGCCAAGGGACCCTGTACATCAACCTGTAATAAAATTTGGTACAACGGGGGTGAGTTGCCAACTCGTGAGTAGAAGACATCTACGAAAAGAAATCAAATGCACGACGCTATCCTAGGTCATAATAATATACTAATCTAATACTAGTCGTCAAGTAAGACAGGATAATAAGCTACGTGTAAATGCAGATACTCCATGCTCATGTCAGTACCTCGAGTAATAGTATGTCATGTGAATGAATGTGCATTTAATATGACTGTAAAACAATCAATCCTGAAATCTAGATGTATCTGTATAAAGAAGATCTTTAGCTTTTATCATGGTAAAGAGTGTATAGAAATCTGAAACATCAACGATGAAATCCATGGAAATCCGTGTCAAGCATCGACACAAAACACGTAAATCTCAAATCTCAATACCTCATAATCTCAATGTCTCATAGTCTAAATATCTCGGGCTCCGTCAGTCCGGATCGGCCCATATCATCAAATCTCACGACAACGGTTGGTATCCTCCGGATATCCGCCGCGCCCGACATCACCGGTATGTAGTCCTTCCCCTGCCAGGCTCATCGTCTACAACTCGATCTTCTTGCCCCGGGGTACCATACCGGGCCCACCATGTACCCGAGACGGTTCATCCACTCCTCGAATCGGGTCTCGAAATCCAACAGAAAACATGAAATCTCATGGTGGACGACACATACATCAAGAGAAAACCGCATCTTATGTTTTAAAAAGAGAGGAGGAGAGAGAGAGAAGTTTTTATATATTCTTGCGGTTTTCCCCAAAAATCCAGAAATCTCATAGAAACCCAAATCTCGAAATCATGAGTAAGTATATGATAAGTGTCGGCATATGCCCATAATACTGCATGATAACATGAAAATATGAATGCATGAATGTCTAAGTAATAAATACCATTTCTATACTAACATCAGAGAGTAATCACAATATTATATCGGTCTAGTTATTAACTGATTCTATCAATAAAAGATAATATGATCTAAAGTGTACGTGATATAGCAATTACCGATGATGATGAGTGTGACCCAGCAAATAAGTGTGCGTGGAATATGCGCATCATAGGTAATGGTGCCGGTGTCCTAACAGGCAAAGTTTTATGCTGATTATAGAAACATATATATGAACAGGCACATTATGATTACGGTATGAAAGTAAAGACAGATGTGTGTTATCCATCCATTTGATATACAAATACAACTACCACTATAAGACTCGAACCTAAACTAGTGTCCATCTAACCCCCTAAGGAAAACTAAACCTAAGAACTAGTCGATAAGAAGTAGGAGTACACCTAAAGTCTGGGTCCATATCTCTAATAGTCGGCGATCCAGTCTCAATAGCGTCACGTACATAGTACGACTTCCTCAAATCAAGAGTGCGGATCAATCATCACATCTATACCTCGTTTAGTAAAATCCATCGTACGGCATCCCAATATCGGGTTACGGGTCAAATATCACCTACATGTCTCATTATTCGTATAATATCATCATCAACACATGTCATGATCAAGATGCTATGATGTAATCGCATACATCAATTATATAACATTACCATCATAAATATACCTCATTAATTTATCCTCAAAAATATCATGTCATAAGTATCATATTGTGATTAAGTCATGTTGATATCATATCGTCAACAAGTCACACCTATATGATATAGACATCAGGTCACACCTATATGATGTCGTAATCAAGTCATACATATATCATATCGTGATCAGTTACAGGTGGGGTTCTATTTTAGAGTCCCATGTATCTCAATATCATCACTACCCATTAGAATTTATGTATACCTGTTCATTATCATTTTCTAATGATCCGCTAACATTTTAATACGACTGCATAGCCAAGAATCACGGCATCAAGCCCAGTTATACTGTTTCATTCCCGTGTATCATATCACATCAATATATCCCATATCCGTGTTGTATATATATATACCTATACCTAGTCCTATATATATATATATATACACATACACGTATACACCATGTCGAGTTTCAGTGTGTGCGTGTGTGTGTTTCTACCTGAAACCGACGAACCTCTTCCAAGATATTCATCCTCTTATATGGTCTTCCTAAATCAGTCTCGTCCAGCCTAGGGTCATTACTAGGGTCCTACTCGTTAAGAATCTAGGGTCACATCTGGCTTCCTAATGTCAATAAATATTATTCATATTCTACGTTGCGGGGGTGCTAAACGCCATCCACCCGATTTCCCCCCGTGGATATGCATCTACTCACCTGGTCCATGACTGCCGAAGACGGTGTCGCCATCCTCCTTTTCATCGCCCGCAGTCCTTGTGAGGGGTACCTAAACGCAAACATATAAATAGTATCGTAAACTGAATCACATACAAAAGTCAAAACGACGCAAGGAACAAGCATAGGTTAAAACCTATGTCCCGTCCACGCAAAAGAACCAAATATCGCTCGATATCGGTGTACAAACTCCGATGGATCGAGATAACATCAACAAACAACTCATAGTTTTAAAACTCATTACTTATATTATAAAACATGATTTAATTCATCGAAACACTAAAATCCATCAAATCGCCCGATTTCGTAAAACCCGAAAATACCAATTTACCGTTTTTCTTCAAAACATGACATTTAGATGAAACCAATGGACATAAAACTCATTAAATAGCCTAACTAGATTATAGAAACCATTACTATATTTTTATTACACAAATATGTATGGATTTGGAATTTCTAGTTTGCAACCTTTAGAAATTTTCAACATCTTACAAGCAAAATGTCACAATTCCACAACAAAACTTGATTTTGAATGAATTAATATATTAAATTACAATTCATGATGATAATGATATAATGAAACCATAATTATATTTTTAATCTCATTTATTTAGGAATTTCCAAAATCTAGTTTACAAAAATAGCATTTTATTAGTATTTTCCAATTATCAAAAGAAACTAGTGATCAAACTAAGTTTTTCTTTCCATTAACATGCTAATATGCTCACTAAAACTACAATCTAATGATAGCAACATTAATTAGAATTTTATATTACCCACAAACACATTTTATAAAAACCTAGTTATCTAAATAGCTTAATTAAAACAATTTGAATAAACAAATTATTATACAATCACCATGCTAGATTTTTTCACTAAAAAAAATGTTAAACTAGCTAATATAACCTTATTTAATTAATAAAACCCACAACTTGAATTTACAAAGCCTAACTTGAATTTTAAAATTTGCAAATAGAATTAATTTAATAAATCTAATTATGCTTTAAAAGAAACATCTAATAGAAATAAATCAAAAGAGAAAGATTTATACCTCCACAACATAAAGTCCAAACATGAAAATGAGCCTCCAAAATGCAAGCTTTCCCACTCCAAAATCCATTTAAAGAAGAGCAAGGAATAAAGGGTAGGAATTTATTAGGATTTTGTGCAATTTTTATTGAATTTTGGAGGATTTTTGTTGATTTTTGGAGTTAAAATAAAATTGGAAAATGCGGGGGCGGCCATGGGGGTGAGGCTGGCCAAGTTTGGGAGGTGAGGGAGAGAAAGAAATGAGCAAGGAGTTGTGTAGAAGTTTCCCCCAAAATATCACTTCATTATGTCTTTTCATTACTTTACTTAATTTCTTTTTATTTCTTTTCTAAAACAACTCAAGAAAACTCTAGAATTTTGGAAAAATTTGCAAATAAATTTTGCATGAAACACACTAAATTCTAATATGCCATGGTTCATTTTTACAAATTAAAACCATTCAAATTTATAATTTTGCAATAATTTAGTGTAAAAATAAAGCTTATGTTAATATTTAAAACTATTAATTTAGGAAAAATATTTAATTAAACTAAAAATTTATAAGCGACTAAATAAACACCATTTATTAGTAATAACATAATTAAAATAGGTATTTTTAAATTTATAGTGAAAAATAATTACGGTTTTGTTTTACGAAAAATACATTTTACTTTACCGAAAATCCTAAAATTCACTTAAATTTTTTTTATTTATTTAATTTTTTTTTTTAAATGTTACATCTAGATAGACTTTAGGAGTTCGTGGATAAATTTTAGTGTAATTGGATGATAGTTTCAATAGTTAGTTTTAGTCGCGAACCCTAGATTAATGATTTTCATACACGCACACACGCACAGTCGCTTACATTTATTTACTTGTGCGTATATGGGGATATGTATACACACACACACACACACATAGGTATGGGACTACGTACACACACACACACAAACACACACAAACACACACGTATACATATACATGATGATGAGGATAGTATACGGTATTTGGAGATGAGTCAATGTGATTGTGCATGATACCACGAGATCGGTGATATGATTTGGATCGTATTATGAGATACGACGTGATGTTATAGCGGGTCTTTAGGCGATGTGTTGTCATACAGACGCACATATATATGTTGATGGTAGTAGTATGTACTAGACATAGTTCAGTACCTAGCTCATGATATATGAGGATAAGGATACCAGTTGAATAATGAGATAAATGTGATATTGACCCGTACCCAGATTTAGGATGCCTTATGATGGATTTACCATACGAGCTATATATTGATGATAGATCCGCACTCTTGACTCGAGGATTTCATGTTATATATTGTATCATATGTGATACTATTGAGGCGGGATCACCGACTATTATATGTTATATATATATATATATATCGACTCAGATTTAGGTGGTTTCTTTACCTTTTCGATTAGCCTGTTAGTTTAGTCCTGTAGTTTACTTATAGATGTTAGACTAGACTTGAGTCATACCTATTTCAAAACTAAGGAATCATGAGTATTTTAAAGACGGGACAAGGGATTCTACGGATATTTCGAAGGACGTACCATTTCTTAAAAACACCGTAGCCCTATTTTCTAAACACCACGATTCGTGTTATTTCAAATGGCAAAACGGTTTGACACATTTATAGGGATGTATATTCTTTATTGCAGCGTTTACCATTCATTTTCCGCATATTCTTATAAGTTGCATCGCATTGCATGTTTATTTGTGTTTTCGTAATTTTTATGAAACCCATGCTGTCAGGATACTAGCACTATTACCAATGATGCGTATGCTCTACGTACACCTGCTTGCCGACTCACACACATCATCATCGGTAATTGCCATGTCACATACACTTTAGAGAACATTAATTCGTTGATATCTCTTGTTAGCTGATAGTTTCGACATGATACTAATGAGCCTGCTTTTATATGATAGCATATACATTGCATTTATTTACGGCGTTATCTCATGCATGTATATTCATATATTCATTTGCCATGCAATAATATGGGTCAGTCCGGATTGCCGGAACCCAGTATTCATTATTTATTTACATCGTGATTTATGATTTCGGATTTCCATGAGATTTCTGGATTTGGAGAAGCCACAAAGATTTTACAAACTGATTATCACTTTTAAAAGATAGAAAATTACGGTTTTCTCATTATATGATATGAGATATGTCCACCATGAGTTTTCTCGACTCTTGAGCGATATCATATATCCGATTGGAGGAGGGGGAGGAACCTTCTGTGGGTGCATGGTGGACCCGGCGCGGTACCCCGGGGCAAGAAGGTCGCAGATGATGGCGTTGAGCCTGGCAGGGGAGCACTACCGACCGGTAATTGTATTGTGACTCGAGGGATATTCGGAGGATACCGATCGGAGTACAGGCCATTCCGTATAGCCGGAACCTGAGGTTTTGAGATTTGAGGATATGGGCCAGTTCGGATAGCCGGAGCCCTAGATGTTGAGATTCGAGGTTACGGGCAAGTCTAGATTGCCGGAGCCTGAGATATTGAGATATTGGGATTTATGTTTTGTGTCGATGCTTGACACTGTTTTCATGTTGATTTCATTGATAATACCTCGATTTATATATACAGAAATCTCACTAAAGAATGAAAACAGTTTTCACATTCATGGTGTATTCTGTTTTCATTATATTGCATTTATACCTCATATTTATGATATGTTGCTACCTGAGGGACTGACACGAGCACTTGGTATTACACTTATGTATAGACGTTTAGCCTTGCCACCTTATCATGCTTCAGACTTCATTATTTTTTGAGGATATATATATATTGATCGTATTGACCTAGGATTGAGTCATACATAATATTTCTGCTCTGTGATGTTTTCTACTCACGAGTTGGCAACTCACCCCCGTTGTGCCACAGTTTATTGCAGGTTTTTCCGTACAGGTTTTCCTTAGCGGCTTTGCAGGAACATTACTTCATTCTGGGTGATTGCTTTGGTGGGTGAGTTCACCCGCATCGTGACCACCATTGTACTTATATATATACAGTTGTATCTAGAAATTCCATTAACCAGACTGTATTATTTGATAACCTTAGAAGACAGGTTGTTTATTCTTTTGACCTTAGAGTCGCGCGTTGTATTATTATGCGTTTTCTTGATGATATTGAGTTTCTTTTTTGAGTTTTAATTCTCACCTTTCAGCGTTGTATATTATATTGCATTGCATGGTTGTTTCCGCCAATTGGCGCAGAGCTAGCACCCGTTTAGGGATGCCTTTATTCATTATGCATATATTTCATGTTTGTACCCTTTTGGGGCCAGTATTTACAAAGGAAACTTGGCCGAAATTTTCAGAAAAGATTTGAGATCTTAAAAAAATGCATAGTTCAGCTTATGTTATTAGAACCACTTTCTTTAAAACTAAAGTTTTCCTCCGCTTTCTTCTTTAAACGATTTAGATTTCTGGGATTTTGGCTTACTTGAATTAGATGGGTGTCACGACCCGAAAGTACGGAACGTGACCGGCACTTAGATTACGAAGCGTCTAGAGGCGCAACATAACCTAAGTAAGCCGAAGCCCAGAAATCTAAACCATAAAAGAAAAAGAAGTAAAGGAAAACATGAAGAAAACAAGTTTAAAAGCATCATCCAATTTTCTCAAAAATTTCAGCAGAGTCTCCTTTGTAAAAACTGGCTCCAAACGAGTACAAACAAGTATAAATACATATAACAATAAAACGGTATCCCCAAGCGGGAGCTAGCTCTACGCCAACAGACGAAAACAACCACACCAATGCACAATAGTATACAACGCCAAAGGGCGAGGCTCAAACTCAAAAGAAAACAAATCCACCAGATATCATAATAATACAAGCACGACTCTAAGGTCGAAATAAATAACTGGTCCAGTAAACTATCAAGTAATACAAGTTTGGTTGTTGGAGCTTATTAGATAAAAATGAAATAATAAAAATATAATGGCGGTCCAGATACAAATGAACCAACCTACCGTGCAAATCACCAGGAATGAAATGATGTGCCAGCTATCTGCCAAGGAACCATGTACAACAACCTGTAATAAAATTTGCCACAACGGGGGTGAGTTGCCAACTCGTGAGTAGAAGATATCTGTGAAAAGAAATCGAATGCACGATGCCATCCTAGGTCATAATAATACACTACTATACTACTAGTCATCAAGTATGACAGGATAATAAGCTACGTGTAAGTGCAAAAGCTCTGTGCTCGTGTCCGTGCCTCATATAGTACTATGTCCTGTGAATGAGTATGCATGCACCATGAATGTAAAATAACCAATCCTGAAATCTAGATATATCTGTATAAGAAATCTTTAGCTTTTATCATGGTAAGATTTGTATAAAAATCTGAAATATCAATGATGAAATCCATGGAAATCCGTGCCAAGCACCGACACAAAACATGTAAATCTCAAGTCTCAAAACCTCATAATCTCAATATCTCATAGTCTCAATATCTCGGGCTCCGTCAGTCCGGATCGGCCCATATCATCAAATCTCACGACAACGGTCGGTATCCTCCGGATATCCGCCGCGCCAGACATCACCGGTAGGTAGTCTTCCCCTGCCAGGCTCATCGTCTACAACTCGATCTTCTTGCCCCGGGCTACCATACCGGGCCCACCATGTACCCGAGACGGTTCATCCACTCCTCGAATCGGGTCTCGAAATCCAACAGAAAACATGAAATCACATGGTGGACGACACATACATCATGTGAAAACCGCATCTTATGTTTTAAAAAGAGAGGATGAGAGAGAGAAGTTTTTATATATTCTTGCGGTTTTCCTCAAAATCCAGAAATCTCATAGAAATCCAAAATCCTAAAATCATGAGTAAGTATATGATAAGTGTCGGCATATGCCCCATAATACCGCATGATAACATGAAAATGCGAATGCATGAAATGTCTAAGCAATAAATACCATGTCTATACTAACACCAGAGAGTAATCATAATATTATATCGATCTAGCTGTTAGCTAATTGTATCAATAAAAGATAATATGATCTAAAGTGTACGTGACATAGCAATTACCGATGATGATGTGAGTGAGCCGGCAAATAAGTGTGCGTGGAATATGCGCATCATCGGTAATGGTGCTGGTGTCCTAACAGGCAGAGTTTTATACCAATTATAGAAACATATGTATGAACATGCAATATTATGATTACGGTATGAATGTAAAAACGGATGTGTAATAACCACTCGTCTTTGATATACAAGTATAACTACAACTATATGACTCGAGCCTAAACTAGTGTCCATCTAACCTCCTAAGAAACTAAACCTAAGGAACTAGTCAATAAGAATTAAGAGTTCACCTAAGGTCTGAATCCATATCTCTAATAGTCGGCGATCTAGCCTCAATAGCGTCACGTATGTAGTACGGCTTCCTCGAATCAAGTGTGCGGATTAATCATCATATTTATGCCTCATACGGTAAAATCCATCATACGGCATCCCAATATCGGGGTACGAGTCAAGTATCACCTACGTGTCTCATCATTCGTAATATATCATCATCAACATATGTCAAGATTAAGGTTCTATACTGTAATCGCATACATCAATCATATATCATTGCCAGCATAAATATACATCATTAGTTTACCCTCAGAAATATCATGTCATATGTATCATATTATGATTAAGTCATACTTAGATCATATCGTAATCAGGTCACACCTATATGATATCAAAATCAAGTCACCCATATATGATATTGAAATCAAGTCACACCTATATAATGTCGTAATCAAGTCACACATATATCATATCAGAATTTCAGGCACAGGTTACGGTGCGGCTTCTATTTTAGATTTCCATGTACTTTAATATCATCACCACCCTTTATTATTGTTCATGTATACAAATCCATTATCTCATTTTCTTATGATCTGCTAACATCATAACACGACTGTATAGCCAAGAATCACGGCATCAGCCTAGTTATATTGTTTCATCCCCGTGTATCATATCACATCCTTGAATCACATATACGTATTGTGTATATATATATATATACCTACACCTAGTCCTATATATTTATACACATACACGTATACACCACGTCGAGTCCCAGTCTGTGTGTGTGTGTGTATCTTCCTGAAACCTACGAATCTCCTCCAAGATATTCATCCCCGGGTAAGGTCTTTCTAAATCTATCTAGTCCAACCTAAGGTCACTACTAGGGTCCTACTCACCGAAATTCTAAGGTCACGCCTGGCTCCCTAATGACAATAAGTACTTATTCCTATTCTACGTTTGCGGGGGTGCTAAACGTCATCCACCCGACTTCCCCCCGTAGATATACATCTACTCACCTGGTCGTTGTCTGCCGAAGACGATGTCGCCTTCCTCTTCTTCCTCGTCCGAAGTCCACGTGAGGGGTACCTATACGCAAACATGTATAATATCGTAAACTGAATCACGGACAAAAATCAAAACGATGCACGAAACGAGCATAGGTTAAAACCTATGTCCCGCTCATGCAAAAGGACCAAATATCGCTCGATATCGGCGTTCAAACGCCGATTGATCGAGATAAACATCAACAAATAACTCGTAGTTTAAAAACTCGTTACTTATAATATAAGACATGAGTTAATCCATCAAAACCCTAAAAATCAATCAATCGTTCGATTTCGAAAAACCCGAAAACGCCAATTTACCGTTTTACTTCAAAAATTGACATTAAAATCAAACTAATGGTCTTAACGCCCCAATTGTATTAATTTGGAATTTCTAGTTTGCAACCTTGCCCGATTTCGGTATTTTTAAGCAAAACTTCACAATATCACATTTCAAACTTGATTTTGCATAACTTAAATCGTTAAACCACTCCTTGAAACCGTAAGGATGTTCTAAAACCTTAATTTTATTTTTAATCCCACATTTTAAATGAATTATCAAAACCTAGTTTAATAACATAGCAATATTGTGACAATTTTTAAGGTGGAAGCTATAAATTGCAACTAGATTATATTTCACTCTCATTTAACATGTTAATCCACACATTAATTCCATAAACTAATAATAAAACCCTAATTATAATTTTATCTAACTTATTTACATGTTTTGTAAAATCCTAGTTTACAAATAAATAACCTAATTAAACAATTAAAATGCAACAACTATCAATTTTTGCTACAAAATTAGGTTAAACATTTCCTAGTATGTTAAACTAAAATTTTAGATCAAAACCTAAGAATCAAAACCCTAATAATAGTTTAGTAACCATATTCTAGAAATTTAAATCTTGAATTAATACCATAATTAAACTTTTAATTTGATTAGGTTGAAGTAAAATAGTAACAAAAGAGACATGAGTTTAGAATTATATCACTAAATTTTGAGATTACACATGCTTCATAACCTCCAAGATGGATCTTTTGCTTTCAAATTCCAAGCCAAATAGAAGCAAAGAAAATTAGATAAAGTTGAATGAAGAATTTATGATAATTTGTATTGATTTTTCATGGATTTTTGATGAAAATTTGAGGTGAAAAGGAGGTGGAGAATTGGAAGGCTGCCATGGTGAGGGCCGGCCACAATATTGAGGAGAGGGAGAGAAAGTAACTGTGTAGCCAAGTGTAGAAACTTCCTCCATTAAATTCCTTCTTTATGTCTTTTCAACCTTTATTCATTTTCCTTTTTATTTTCCAAATTTTTTTTTCTAGAAGTCACTTGAAGAATGAAGTGAGAGGGGCTGCCTAGGCCGGCCAAAAATAGTGTGAGGGAGTAAAGAGATTGTGGGTTTTGTTTGGGAAAAGGTAAAAGTTGTACCCCACTCCATTTGCACTAATTTCACCAAAAAAAGTCTTTTTCTTCAATATTTTCTAACACCGATTAACAACCCCATATCAATTTAAAAACCACATGTTAAAATTTTATTTAATGTGTTATGATGCAGAAATTTTTTTTCAACTCATTCCAGTTTGTAATTTTCCCGAATTAAATGTATTAGTGACGGCTTAAAATAATATTAAAATAATTAATTTCGGAAAATTTTTCAAAAATTTTGAAATCTCACCAGTGGCTCAATAAACACTAAATACTAGCAATTTCATAGCTAGAACATTTATATTTAATTTTAAAGTAAAGATATTTGTATTTTGACTTTTTGGAGAAAACCCCTTTATTTTACCGATTTTCCGAAATTTCACCAAAACGATTTTTCAACACGTTACAATCTTCCCCCCTTAAAAAAATTCGGTTCTCAAATTTAAATTAAAACTCCCCCTCCAAATACTAAAACATTTAGCAAAACACTCAAATCGTCGGGGCTCCGAAATCATCAATACATAACTAAAATCAACTCCGTTAAGCATAACGCAATCATCAGAGTTATGGTGAAGATAAAATATCAAAACCCAATACGAAAACCAACATAATATATATCAAAACTATAACTTGTATATATATAGTGCGCATCGTAGTAAAATCGTCTAAACATCTCAATAAAGAAACACGCAAACCCCCCTTTTTTAAAATCGCTGTGCGATACGCGTGTCACGGCATAAGTAGCGGACGTTTATTATTAAAAAAATTTAGCTATATATATATATATATCTGTTATTTAACATACACGTCCCGCCTGGTTACTAAATCAAATAATAATGATTATAAAAACATACTGCTCAAGCTGAAATCAATCCCAATCACATCATAAAAATATCTTGTGCGTCCGGTGCGCACTGAAATCGAAACCAAATACAGATGCCACAAATACACACAAAACAAAATTAAGTGCAACAGGTGTGCACCAAAAACATCTGTCAAGTGAAACGGGCGTGCACGACTCTAATATCAGGTGCATCTAATCTGCACAAAACACCGATTTAGTGCATCTGGTGTGCACAAAATCGCATCAAGTATGCCAAGTGTGCGCAAGAATCTCACTCAGGTGCACATGGTGCACGAAAACATACACCGAATATCAAATCGAAATCACAGTACGAAAGTGCATGAAAACTAGGTCGAAGCATATGTCAAAATCATGTATAACCATATGCACGAAATCAAATCAAAATCTCAAAATGTATTAAAACCAAATCAAGTGCACTGGGTATATAAAAACAACATCAATACAACTGATATATGAAATACAAATAGAATGTAATGAAGGTGCACATAAGAAATACCAATCGTAAAACAAAGTCCTCAAAATACCAAAATCCAATCAACGAAAATATGAAATTTAAATCACCAAATCACAATCGTAAACACTATCGTCAATGTGCACCTCTTTCCCCTTTTCCTCTGGTGTCGACTGCTTTGAACTCGTCTCTTCATAGGTGTGCTGACTGCGCTACCAGCGACAATACTCATATTTAGAGTCCCCCACGTAGTCGATCCCTTCACCTGATATCCGGACTACATTAAACTTTTCGATCGATCCATCAAAATCCCATAATTCCCCGAGAGCTCAACACTCAAGTACAAATTAAAAATATCCGGTACATACCCCAGCATCGATGGTCCAGCCGTAGAAGGGCAAACCCAAGCCTCACTAATGGCACCGCGGAACTGCCGTAAACCCTAAGGTTCAAGGGCGTTCTAGTGGTCATTATGTCGAGTTAGGGTTTCATTCTTCTAGAGGGTCCATCGAAATACCTGCATGTTCCTCCGAATACTTCAAACTTGGGAAAATGGGTTTTCTGATAATCGTTCGAACCCTTTAACTTCGTCTGGACGGCATGTGAATACCCTTCTTCCGCACGCTAAACAATGCTTCAATCCTCAAGAATAAACGATACCCTACTGGTCATCACATTCGAGTCGTAGCTCCCTCTGCCAGTGCACCCGTGGTAACAAAAACCACCATCCGATATTGACGAAGATAGATCAAAGGTACGAATGAAATACGGTCCAAAGAAATGTACATCCTAAGGCTACTTAAGAAGAGTAGCGTATCGTAAGTATGCCGCGGATCATACCCACGGTACGTCACTCTACCTAAGTCGCCTACACCATCAACCAAGGGTCACCCTAGACATATACAAAGGTTAAACCTAGCGCTCTGATACCAACTTTGTCACGACCCGAAAGTACGGAACGTGACCGACACTTAGATTACGAAGCGTCTAGAGGCGCAACATAACCTAAGTAAGCCGAAGCCCAGAAATCTAAACCGTAAAAGAAGAAGAAGTAAAGGAAAACATGAAGAAAACAAGTTTAAAAGCATCATCCAATTTTCTCAGAAATTTCGGCAGAGTCTCCTTTGTAAAAACTGGCCCCAAACGGGTACAAAAAAGTATAAATACATATAACAATAAAACGGCATCCCCAAGCGGGAGCTAGCTCTACGCCAACAGGCGGAAACAACCACACCAATGCACAATAGTATACAACGCCAAAGGGCGAGACTCAAACTCAAAAGAAAACAAATCCACCAGATATCATAATAATACAAGCGCGACTCTAAGGTCGAAATAAATAACTGGTCTAGTAAACTATCAAGTAATACAAGTTTGGTTGATGAAGCTTACTAGATACAAATGAAATAATAAAAATACAACGGCGGTCCAGATACAAATGAACCAACCTACCGTGCAAATCACCCGGAATGAAATGATGTGCCAGCTATCTGCTATGGAACCCTGTACATCAACCTGTAATAAAATTTGGCACAACGGGGGTGAGTTGCCAACTCATGAGTAGAAGATATCTGCGAAAAGAAATCGAATGCACGACGCTATCCTAGGTCATAACAATATACCACTATACTACTAGTCATCAAGTATGACAGGATAATAAGCTACGTGTAAGTGCAAAAGCACTGTGCTCGTGTCCGTGCCTCATATAGTGCTATGTCATGTGAATGAGTATGCATGCACCATGAATGTAAAATAACCAATCCTGAAATCTAGATATATCTGTATAAGAAATCTTTAGCTTTTACCATGGTAAGATTTGTATAGAAATCAGAAATATCAACGATGAAATCCATGGAAATCCGTGTCAAGCACCGACACAAAACATGTAAATCTCATGTCTCAATACCTCATAATCTCAATATCTCATAGTCTCAATATCTCGGGCTCCGTCAGTCCGGATTGGCCCATATCATCAAATCTCACGACAACGGTCGGTATCCTCCGGATATCCGCCGTGCCAGACATCACCGGTAGGTAGCCTTCCCCTACCAGGCTCATTGTCTACAACTCGATCTTCTTGCCCCGGGTACCATACCGGGCCCGCCATGTACCCGAGACGTTTCATCCACTCCTCGAATCGGGTCTAGAAATCCAACAGAAAACATGAAATCTCATGGTGGATGACACATACATCATGAGAAAACCGCATCATATGTTTTAAAAAGAGAGGAGGAGAGAGAGAGAAGTTTTTATATATTCTTACGGTTTTCCCCAAAAATCCAGAAATCTTATAGATATCCAAAATCCCGAAATCATGAGTAAATATATGATAAGAGTCGGCATATGCCCCATAATACTGCTTGATAACATGAAAATGCGAATGCATGAAATGTCTAAGCAATAAATACCATGTCTATACTAACACCAGAGAGTAATCATAATATTATATAGATCTAGCTGTTAGTTGATTGTATCAATAAAAGATAATATGATCTAAAGTGTACGTGACATAGCAATTACCGATGATGATGTGAGTGAGCCGGCAAATAAGTGTGCGTGGAATATGCGCATCATCGGTAATGGTGCTGGTGTCCTAACAGGCAGAGTTTTATACCGATTATAGAAACATATGTATGAACATGCAACATTATGATTACGATATGAATGTAAAGACGGATGTGTAATAACCACTCATCTTTGATATACAAATAACTATACAATATGACTCGAGCCTAAACTAGTGTCCATCTAACCTCCTGAGGAACTAAACCTAAGGAAATAGTCATTAAGAATTAAGAGTCCACCTAAAGTCTGAATCTATATCTCTAATAGTTGGTGATCCAGCCTCAATAGCGTCACGTACGTAGTACGGCTTCCTCGAATCAAGAGTGCGGATCAATCATCATATTTATGCCTCGTACGGTAAAATCCATCGTACGGCATCCCAATATCGGGGTACGGGTCAAGTATCACCTACGTGTCTCATCATTCGTAATATATTATCATCAACACATGTCAAGATCAAGGTGTTATACTATAATCGCATACATCAATCATATATCATTGCCAGCATAAATATACATCGTTAGTTTGTCCTCAGAAATATCATGTCATATGTATCATATTGTGATTAAGTGACACTTAGATCATATCGTAATCAGGTCACACCTATATGATATCGAAATCAAGTCACCCATATATGATATTGAAATCAAGTCACACCTATATAATGTCGTAATCAAGTCACACATATATCATATCATAATTTCGGGCACAGGTTACGGTCCGGGTTCGATTATAGATTCCCATGTACTTTAATATCATCACCACCCTTTATTATTGTTCATGTATACAAATCCATTATCTCATTTTCTAATGATCCGCTAACATCATAACACGACTGTATAGCCAAGAATCATGGCATCAGCCCAGTTAAATTGTTTCATCCCCGTGTATCATATCACATCCTTGAATCATATATACGTATTGTGTGTGTATATATATATATATATATACCTACACCTAGTCCTATATATATATACACATACACGTATACACCACGTCGAGTCCCAGTCTGTGTGTGTGTGTATCTTCCTGAAACCTACGAATCTCCTCCAAGATATTCATCCCCGGGTAAGGTCTTTCTAAATCTATCTAGTCCAACCTAAGGTCACTACTAGGGTCCTACTCACCGAAATTCTAAGGTCACGCCTGGCTCCTGATTGTTAGCGATTCTGCGTGTTCAAGTTTTAGTTAATTACCGCAATCAAGACGGTTTCGCTTGTAGCTAGCCGGTTGAGTATGGGTCGTCCGCAGGGAGATGGGAGTCTTTTTCTATGTGTTTTAACGAGTTAAGTCCAGTTTTTCAGATTTTTTTGTGATTAGTTAAGCGGTATAATGATATGTAAAGAGAGCTTGTTAGGGTTAGGATTAGGTTAGTTTGAGTTAGGAGTCTCCACATCTTTCGTTGCCCCTCTTAATATCGGTGTTACGGTAATTGGCAACAACGGGGATTAGCACGACTAGGAAGGAACTTGCGAGTATAAGCTAGGCTTTCCAACGCATAAGTTCTTCCTTTTGGTGCTTGTCCGTCCGTTCTTGGCTCTTAGCCATAACCTCCGGTTAATTCAACCACAACCGGTCTCACTACGGAATCACCGCTATCATGTAGGATAGGGTGCCGTAAGGAGCGGATTGTGGTTCAATTAACGGGAGTCGAATTAAGCTGTTGGGCAAGGAAAGAGTGAGAGAGATTTCCTTCTCTCAAACTTCCCTTATCCTACCCTAACAAGTATGAAACTACTCACACATCATGATACGGAAAAATAAAACAAAACAAAAGAGGAAGATAGAAAGAAAGAGATTAGAAGATAACAACTAGCTATTTGCGACCTCACCTTGGCGAGGATCGAGCGTAAGCATCATAGTCGTTTAAGGATAAAGAAAAAGAGAGAAGAAAGAAACAACACGAAATAACAACAACTAGTTAACAAATGAAAATTACAACAATTATAGAAAGAACAAGATAAGCATTAAAATAAAATGAACTTCTTTATTCACCATTCTTCACTCACAAAGCTCACTACAAGTTTTAATGGAGAAGAGATGAGAAGAAGAAGAACATGTATTCTAAAACCTAGAAAAAGAATACAAGATTATGGACCCTTTCCTTCATAAAATTCTGGGCTATTTATAGGCTGAGAAATGAAAACCTAGGGCAACCAACAGAACACAATTAAAAAGACCAAAACACCCCTGGAAAAGTTTCATCTGCCGCCACCATACGGCCGCGGATCCGCGGCCTAAGCATGCTTAGGCCGCGGTTCCGCGGCCTAATAGAGGAGTTGGGCCTAGGGCTTTTTGGTGGTACCCTGGTTTGATGTACCCTTCAATCTGGTATATGTGTTTTCTCATAATTTCTTCACGAATTTTCCAGAATTTCTGTTGAGGGAAAGGTGGACTTTTTGTGGATGTTTTTGTCATGATTGCCTCGAGCTCCGCATAGATTTCTTGGATCTTGTGCTGCCATTGAGCCTTGTGCACGAAAACGACATTGATTTTACATTTTGTCTCTTAAACTGGTATCTGGCAACATACGGATGAAGAGAGGAGACCGTGTTTTCTCAGTGGTTGGCAGGAACCCGGATTTTGTCGTGTTTTCCATGAATTTCACCGTTTTAGAACCGGGAACCTGTATCCTGCATTTTACTAGCAAACACGGCTCAAGAGTATCTACCGATAAGTAATGTGATAAAAATTGGGCGGTATAAAAATGCAAAAAACTGATATGAACAAATACCCCCAAACTTATCATTTGTTCGTCGTGAGCAAAGCCAATTTATTCACAAAAAATTTCCTAACCTCACTTTCGCAGGGAACGCGATTGCACTGAGCATGTGCAACAAGCCGTTAAACCTCTAGGTGTCCCTAGTAGGAGGAGTGTTGTCTCCTGAGGGTTTTCAGCGGATACTACCCACAAAATCCGGTCAAGCTAGTTTTGTAAAATAACTAAGATTTAAACCCCTAAAGTTTTGTTTCAGAAAATAACAATTCTATGATCTTAAGCCTAGACTATCGAACCTTTATTTTTCACACCTCGCTTCTTATTTAACTACAGATTTTATATGTCTTTACGTGCAGTGCAAATAGTGTCGTTAAGTTCCCGAAAGGTCGAATAAAGTCATCATGTCGCACAATAAAGCCCAGATAACAATTTTAAAAGGATCACATAAGTTTTATAAAGAGTTAAGCATTTTTCAAGTTTCGTTTTCCAGTAAAGTTTCAACTTCAGAATTTCTATCTTCCCTAACAGGAAACTAGGTCTTATTCTTCACTCCACCTTTTTCTTGTTTTCATTTCATACATACTTCTGTGAACGTGCAATAGTCTTTATCATAGAGTAAAACCTTCATATCTCCGCTAAAAAATTTTTTTTTTATAAAAGTCTGTCTTTTATCAAGATTATTCTCACACAAAGAACCGTTAGGAATTTTAACTCGGAGAGAACACTTGCTTGATTTTGTTCTAATCTGGACTTTCTAGGCTTCTTAGCGAGCTTTGGGCCAATGCACCCAAACCAGTTGGTTTTAGGGCATTAGGTGTAGAAACACCCCAACGGACTTAATTACTCAAGTTACCTAGGTCCAAAAACAAAAGACAGTTTGGCGTGAAAATCAGATGATTTAATACGAACGGAGATATAACCGGCAGTTCAATTATTTTTTTTGGATAAAAGACGTGTTTAGTGGGTTTTGGTGTGTAATCATTCCAATCAAGTTTCGGATGGGTTATTTTTCAGACTTAGTTCCAATTAAGGTATCAATAACATTCCTTCATATTCACTTACTTCATAAACTATTCTTGATATTACTTATTTCCAAACAAACCTATTTGATCCTCAGAAAATCATTTATCCGTTTAAAAGTTTTTAAACATAACAGACTTGTCATCTAATTCCCAAAAACTCACGACACGTGTAGTGTGATGTAAAGATATATATCAGCTATAGTTAACTTCAAAGGAGAGTTATCTTTCAGGTTTTCAGAATCTAAACATAAGATTTAGTTATTCCTATTTTTTCAAACAAAAACCGTCGAAATGTTGAATCAGAGTTCTTCCACAAGCTAACTTGACAAAAAAGTTTTTATATTTTTTAGAAAATTTTCAGATTTTTATGGATTTTATGGATTTTAATATGCAGATGCAAAATATACACATGAATGCGAAGGTAAGAAATGCGTACCGAGCGTACCCCCAAACTTAAATTGGACAGTGTCCTCACTGTCGTTGCATGAAGAGATCATTTGAGGGGTCAAAACTGTCGGTTAGCGATACACAAATTTTTTGTTTTTGTTTTTAAAGAAAAAGAACAAGAATATACACAAATATATACAAAATGGTTTGTACATGCCCCCAAACTTATTTGGAACAGTGTCCACTGTTCTTGGCTGGATAACCGAAGTTTGGAGGTAGGCAGAGGAAGATCATTCAGGGTAAACCGGCTCCTGTAAGAACAGGAGCTCCTCTGTTGGTTCGGCGCTAACGTACGGTTTGCATCGGTGTTCGTTCACTTTGAAAAATGAACCGTCCTTTGGATTTTCCAAATCCACAGCGCCCTGCGGATACACATTCCGCACAAAATACAGCCCTTTCCAGCGAGATCTGAGCTTTCCTGGATAGAAGTGAAGTCGGGTGTCGTAAAGCAGTACCTGCTGACCAGGTACGAAGGTTTTGCGCAAAAGGTGTTTATCGTGAAACACCTTCGTTCGGTTCTTAACGACAACCGCGTTATCGTAAGCCTCATCCCTAAGCTCGCTCAGTTCGTTCAGTTGCAGCTTCCGATGGCTGCCCGCATCCTCGAGAGACAGATTCAACTGTTTTATCGCCTAAAATGCGCGATCCTCTATTTCGACAGGTAGGTGGCAGGCTTTTCCGTACACAAGCCGATAGGGAGACATGCCAAGGTCGGTCTTATAAGCGGTTCGAAATGCCCAAAGGGCATCAGTGAGTTTCAGCGACCAATCCTTACGGTTCTTTGAAACAGTCTTCTCCAGTATTTGCTTGATTTGCCGATTTGAAACTTCGGCCTGCCCGCAGGTTTGGGGGTGGTAGGGCATAGAGAGCTTATGATTAATGGAGTATTTCCGCATCAAGGCCTCGATGGTTTTGTTGCAGAAATGACTTCCATTGTCGCTAATGATCGCTCGGGGGTGCCCAAAACGAGAGAAAATGTTTTCTTTAAGTCGTTAGTCCGGCTGGGCATAGCCTCGACCCATTTAGAGACGTAATCAACAGCTAGAAGGATGTACAAGTTCCCAAAAGAGCTGGGAAACGGCCCCATGAAATCTATCCCCCAAACATCGAAAATCTCCACAATCAAGATCGGTTGGAGCGGCATCTCGTTCCTCCGGGATATCCGGCCCATGTGTTGGCACCGGGAGCAAGTCTTGCAATAGTCATGAGCGTCTTTGAAGAGTTGTGGCCAGTAGAAACCACATTGCAAGATCTTCTCAGCTGTCTTTCGGGGCCCAAAATGCCCGCCACACGCTTGATCGTGGCAAAATGACAGCACACTCTTGAATTCCTCGTCAGGGACACACCGACGAATAATCTGGTCGGGACAGTACTTGAACAAATAGGGTTCGTCCCAGTAAAAGTGTTTTACTTGGGATAAGAAGCGAAGTCTGTCCTGACTTGACCATTCGGTCGGTAGTAATCCCGTGGCCAAATAGTTCACAATATCTGCGAACCAGGGTTCGCAAGATACTGTCAAGAGCTGTTCATCCAGGAAAACGTCGTTGATCGGAATTGGAAGCGAAGGCGAAGAAGGAAGTCGTGAGAGATGGTCGACAACCACGTTTTCACAGCCTCGTTTGTCCTTAATGACAAGGTCAAACTCTTGAAGCAAGATGATCCAACGGATTAACCGAGATTTAGCATCTTTCTTCGCAAAAAGATGGCGCAGAGCAGAATGGTCTGTGTAGACAATGACTGGAGAGCCGATGAGGTAAGGCCTGAACTTTTCTAAGGCAAATACAACAGCTAAGAATTCCTTCTCAGTTGTTGTATAGTTGAGTTGGGCGTCGTTCAGGGTTCGGCTCGCGTAATAGATTACATGCGGCATCTTGTTGATGTGTTGTCCAAGGACAGCACCAATGGCAAAGTCGGATGCATCGCACATAATCTCGAATGGGTGCGTCCAGTCAGGTGAAGAAAGAACGGGAGCAGAAGTGAGTGAGCTTTTCAATGACTCGAATGCAGTCACACAGCTCGAGTTGAAGTCAAATGGCGTGTCCTTGGCCAGAAAAAGAGTCAAGGGTCTAGCAATCTTGCTAAAGTCCTTGATGAACTGTCTATAGAAACCTGCATGGCCAAGGAAGGCTCGGATATCTCTGACGCATCGGGGAGAAGGCAGATTGGAAATGACCTCAATCTTTGCTTTGTCAACCTCTATGCCATTTTGCGAGATGATATGTCCTAAGACAATACCTTCGCGCACCATGAAGTGGCATTTCTCCCAGTTCAAAGTGAGATTCTTGTCCTTACATCGGGTAAGGACAGCGTCAAGATGCAGCAAACACTCGTTGAAGGAATCGCCGAAGATGGAGAAGTCATCCATGAAAATCTCCAGAAATTTTTCCACCATGTCTGAGAAGATTCCCATCATACACCGCTGGAAGGTAGCGGGCGCATTACATAACCCAAAGGGCATGCGACGATATGCAAACGTGCCGAAAGGACAAGTGAAAGTGGTCTTGTCCTGGTCTTTTTCGGCGATGGGAATTTGATTATAGCCGGAGTAGCCATCAAGAAAGCAGTAGTACTCATGTCCGGCCAATCGTTCAAGCATTTGGTCAATGAAAGGTAGCGGAAAGTGGTCTTTCCGCGTTGCGGCGTTGAGTTTTCTGTAATCAATGCAAACTCGCCACCCAGTTTGGGTGTGAGTAGGGATTAACTCGTTCGCCTCGTTAGTGATGACCGTGATGCCCGACTTCTTGGGGACAACATGAATGGGGCTAACCCACTGGCTATCAGAGATAGGGTAAATGATACCACTTTCAAGACATTTTACGATCTCCTTCTTCACAGCCTCTTTCATGACTGGATTGAGACGTCTTTGTGGATCCCGGGCTGGCTTGGCATCATCCATCAGATGAATGTGATGCTCAACGATCAGGGGACTAATCCCCTTGATGTCCGCCATGGACCAGCCAAAAGCTTGCCTGTTGCTGTGCAAGACCGCGAGAAGGGCTTTCTCTTGCTCGGGAGCTAGAGAAGCCGAGATGATTACAGGGAGGGTCTCGTTCTCACCTAAGTAAGCGTACTTAAGGTGAGACGGCAAAGGCTTGAGTTCGAGCGTTGGAGGTGAAACGATGGAAGGCAAGATTGGTGCAAAGGTCTCGAACTCAAAGGACTCCAGCAAAGGTTCAAAACGAGTGTAGGCAACCAAGTTGGATGGTTCAGGTAACTCATCCGGAAAGTCGAAGGATTCAAACTCGGGTTGTGCGCAGCTAAGATCGTTTGAAAACGTGAAACACTCGTAGTCGTTGTCGGGCGCAGAAACAGCAGCAGGTTCGAAGAGAAACGCACTAGTGGCGTCAAGATTATCGTGATCAAACAGAAACTCCTCGAATTCACACTCTTCTGGGGTGATCTCCTGGATCGAGCAGACGTCCAGTATATGAGCATTAGGTTCGGCGGGCTGATTCACCAACCTAAAAATGTTGAGTTCAATCGTCATATTTCCAAAAGAGAGGTTCATCGAACCATTGCGACAATTGATCACAGCATTTGAGGTTGCGAGAAATGGGCGACCGAGTATCACCGGAATTTGATTCCGGGGGTTAGCTACAGGCTGTGTATCTAATACAATGAAGTCAACGGGGAATATGAAGTCCCCGACTTTTATTAACATATCCTCTAGCTCATCCCTAGGATGAGTGATCGATCGGTCGGCCATTTGGAGAGTGCAGTGCGTGGGTTTCAGCTCTCCGATGCCTAATTGCTCGTATACTGAATACGGAAGCAAGTTAACACTGGCACCAAGATCTAATAGTGCGCGGTTGATGTTCTTATCCCCAATGGTAATTGAAATCGTAGGACAGCCAGGGTCCTTCCGTTTTTGTGGTAAAGATTGGGTAAGAGCATCACTCACAGCACTAGCCAAGAAAACTTTCTTTGGTACCTGAGACTTCCTCTTTTTCGTGCACAAGTCCTTTAAGATTTTCGCGTAAGACGGGACTTGTTGGACAGCATCTAAAAGAGGAATGTTAATGTTAACTTGCTTAAATAACTCCAGAATCTTCTCTATTTGTGGATTTTGTTTGTTAGACCTCAACCGGTTTGGAAATGGAACATTTTGAAAATTGGTTGAGTCTAATGCTGGAGGAGGAGATTGTGGAGTCGGAATGGATCCCAGAACAGGTGTTTTCGTGGAGTGAGAAGTGGGTCCATTCGGAGCAGAATAAGAGGAAGGTGAGCCTTGTGAAGAACGGAGAATAGGCTCAGAAGACGAAGAAGAAGAAGAAGAATAAGAAGAAGAAGCGGCCGGGGTGTCATCGTTGATTCGTTTGCCAATGTTGTTTTACAGCATCCTTCCCGATCTCAGTGTGGTCACGGCACTCATATTATGGTTCTGTTGTTCAAGAGCAACATGTGCATTATATGGGTGACCGGGTTTTGGGAGTGGCTGGGACGGAAGCTTCCCCTTCTCTCGCTCGCTTAAGGCCGCGTTCAGCTGTGCAATCTGGGCCTCGATGGTCTTGATGCTTTGCCCGTATGCGGCAGTGTGTTGCACTAAGGACTGAATGGAAGACTGGATGTTGGCAGTGGATTGGGTCGATTGTTTAACGAACGCCTCCAGACTTCGTTCGAGCTAGGAAACCTTATCGTTGTTTGACGGAACAAAGTTGTTTGGTGGAAAAGAATTGTTGGGTGCAAAGTTGTTCGTCTGATTTTGGAAAGGTTGGGGTTGGAAGGGCTGCTGATATTGATGTTGAGTTTATTGTTGCGCTTGTTGTTGCGGTGGAGAGGCCGTTTGGAAATTGTTGCCTTGGAATTGATTCTGATTCTGATTCCAGGCGAAATTGGGATGGTTCCTCCAACCGGGATTGTAGGTGGAAGAGTATGGATCATTCCTCGGTCTTTGCTGAAATGCAGCATTGACCTGATCCTGTCCTTGCGAGGGTGGATTATAAGGACACTCTTCGGTCAAGTGAGAAGGATCGGAACAACAAGCGCAGATGGTACGAAGGGGGAGAACAGGGGCAGGAGCAGGAGCAGAAAATTTGCTCTCTATCGCTTCAAGCTTTCTTGTTATTGCAGCCATTTCAGCTTTCATCGCAATAGAGACATCAAGTTGGTGGATTCCTACCCTAGACTGACCGGTAGAAGTGGAGGTAGAAGAAGAAGAGTCGGTCTGGTGCTCTCCCATTGTAGCGTTTGCTCCGCAAGGTCGTCAAAGAATTGCCACGCTTCCTCGTCAGATTTGGCTAGGAAGTAGCCCTGACAGATGGTTTCCAACAACTGCTTCGTTGCTGGGTTCAGGCCCTCGTATAAGGTTTGGCAGAGTTGCCATTTCTCTATACCGTGGTGGGGACACTGAACAAGAAGGTCTTTGTATCGGTCAAAGCACTTCCAGAAGGGTTCAGAAGGAAGCTGAGAGAATTGGTTGATTTCATTTCGAATCCTTGCGGTTTTATGATTCGGATAAAATTTCTTTAGAAACGCTTTAACAAACTCGTCCCAGCTGGTGATTGAGTGGGAAGTGGTGCTATACAGCCATTTTTCAGCAAGATCGCATAGAGTGAACGGAATGACCCGTAGACGTATAGCATCGTCCGACAGCTGGGTGGTTTATATCATGGCACAGATGTTTTGAAATGTGTTGATGAAGATATAGGCATCTTCAGATTCAAGCCCATGAAAACGTGGAAGCATGTTGATGAAGTGGGGCTTAATTTCAAAGTTGTCCCCATTGGCCGGAGGAAGAGAAAGGCAGGTGGGAAGTGCAGAAAGGGTGGGATAGACACGATCCTGGAGCGCGATTCGCTGCGGCGCTACAACAGGCGGTGGTGGTGGGATATTGGTCTCCGTAGGAGGTGGAGCCAATCCAGGGATGGTCAAAGAGATGTTCGGATTAAAGCCCGACATCGCGGAAGAAGAGGTTGGTGAAAGTGAAGGTGAAGATGTATGAACAGAATTCCGGTCAATGTCGGAGTTGGCCGGTAAAGGAAGGGGTGAAAGAGGAGTGGACGGAGTATCGACTTCGGAGTCGATCGCGTAGTCGGTAGCGACTAACGTAACGCGGACTAGACGGGCGCTAGTGTCCCGAGTCCAAGCGGACATACACTAAACGAGTTTAGTATAGTCAAAGCGGAGAAGGTGAGGGTAAGAAAACGTCAATGGAGAAAGGTGATGGGTGGTGGGTGAAAAATGGATTTGGCGACAAAGGGCAAGTTTTTATAAAACTTTTTGATTTTTTTTTCTTTTTTTTTTGTTTTGAAAGAGATTTACAGAAATATGTACGGATATACGGCTTAAGCAATCACAAACAAGATATGTACAATCACACCTAGGTCTAGGGTCACCTAGGTCTGCTAGACCTGCTCCAGAACTTGATTGTCGAAGTTAAACAGTGTCGAGAAACAGGCTTAAAAATACACTGATCACGAGGCCAGGTAAGTGCAGAGATAAGGGGAGGTTGTCCAACGCTTTCACGAAGTTCCTTAATTAAATAACCCTTTCTCTTTTGGCGGTTGCGCCGTTAACACTTTCCTAGACACCCCGTAAACAATATACCGTTAAGCGAGGTTCTAAACACGGTTTATCTTCTCCTAATGAGCGCGAAGTCCTTAGGGCTGAAGTCTAGTATTTTTTAATTTACAATGGACAATGCATATGCTTTTGTGATTTTTGGGGTCCTGGGAAGGGTGATGAAATCCCCACCCAATCTGGATTGGTTTCAAGCCCCTTAAGTCCGTATTAAAGAAATGCAAAGCAGTAACAAAGCAACTGCAAACAATTTTTTTATTTTTAGCGCGGCGCAAAGAATCCTGCACAAGAACAGTTTATTGGAAGGGGGAGAAGAGTTTGCTCAAAGAAATCTGCAGAAAACACAATTTATTGGAGTCCAGAGGAGTAGGAGAGAGGAGAGAGACTTACAGAGAGAATTTGGCAGCCCAAAGGCACCAAGTGGCCGCGGTTCCGCGGCCTAAGCTTGCTTATGCCGCGGTTCCGCGGCAAGAAAGTGGAAGTGGGCTTCTGAAATTTTGGGGTGTTCTGGTCTGGGTCTTCTCTGCTTGTCTGGAGTTGCTGAATCTTTGTTTGCTCACTGTATATGCTCCAGATTTTTACAGTAGACCGTTTACTTCGTTTTGTTTCGTCGCGGTGTAGCCGCGAAATGTGGGTCTATCTTCCTACGTCTTTGGCACTGAACTTGAACTCCGTATTATCCGACGTTTTTGGCGCCGATCTTGAACTTCGTATTTTCCTGCACACTTGCACAAAAGCTAATCAAAAATAACAAGATGAATTTTTTTTTATTTTACAAAGTATATTTTTTTTGTTTTGTTTTTCGGTTATATTCACAAGTTAACCCGAAATTACACAAGGAAATAAACTACCGTCTCCATGGCAACGGCGCCATTTGATTGTTAGTGATTCTGCGTGTTCAAGTTTTAGTTAATTACCGCAATCAAGACGGTTTCGCTTGTAGCTAGCCGGTTGAGTACGGGTCGTCCGCAGGGAGATGGGAGTCTTTTTCTATGTGTTTTAACGAGTTAAGTACAGTTTTTCAGATTTTGTTGTGATTAGTTAAGCGGTAAAATGATATGTAAAGAGAGCTTGTTAGGGTTAGGATTAGGTTAGTTTGAGTTAGGAGTCTCCACATCTTTCGTTGCCCCTCTTAATATCAGTGTTACGGTAATTGGCAACAACGGGGATTAGCACGACTAGGAAGGAACTTGCGAGTATAAGCTAGGCTTTCCAACGCATAAGTTTTTCCTTTTGGTGCTTGTCCGTCCGTTCTTGGCTCTTAGCCATAACCTCCGGTTAATTAAACCACAACCGGTATCACTACGGAATCACCGCTATCATGTAGGATAAGGTGCCGTAAGGAGCGGATTGTGGTTCAATTAACGGGAGTCGAATTAAGCTGCTGGGCAAGGAAAGAGTGAGAGAGATTTCCTTCTCTCAAACTTCCCTTATCCTACCCTAACAAGTATGAAACTACTCACACATCATGATACGGAAAAATAAAACAAAACAAAAGAGAAAGATAGAAAGAAAGAGATTAGAAGATAACAACTAGCTATTTGCGACTTCACCTTGGCGAGGATCGAGCGTAAGCATCATAGTCGTTTAAGGATAAAGAAAAAGAGAGAAGAAAGAAACAACACGAAATAACAACAACTAGTTAACAAATGAAAATTACAACAATTATAGAAAGAACAAGATAAGCATGAAAATAAAATGAACTTCTTTATTCACCATTCTTCACTCACAAAGCTCACTACAAGTTTTAATGGAGAAGAGATGAGAAGAAGAAGAACATGTATTCTAAAACCTAGAAAAAGGATACAAGATTATGGACCCTTTCCTTCACAAAGTTCTGGGATATTTATAGGCTGAAAAATGAAAACCTAGGGCAACCAACAGAACACAATTAAAAAGACCAAAACACCCCTGGAAAATTTTCATCTGCCGCCACCATACGGCCGCGGATCCGCGGCCTAAGCATGCTTAGGCCGCGGTTCCGCGGCCTAATAGAGGAGTTGGGCCTAGGGCTTTTTGGTGGTACCCTGGTTTGATGTACCCTTCAATCTGGTATATGTGTTTTCTCATAATTTCTTCACGAATTTTCCAGAATTTCTGTTGAGGGAAAGGTGGACTTTTTGTGGATGTTTTTGTCATGATTGCCTCGAGCTCCGCGCAGATTTCTTGGATCTTGTGCTGCCATTGAGCCTTGTGCATGAAAATGACATTGATTTGACATTTTGTCTCTTAAACTGGTATCTGGCAACATACGGATGAAGAGTGGAGACCGTGTTTTCTCAGTGGTTGGCAGGAACTCGGATTTTGTCGTGTTTTCCATGAATTTCACCATTTTAGAACCGAGAACCTGTATCCTGCATTTTACTAGCAAACACGGCTCAAGAGTATCTACCGATAAGCAATGTGATAAAAATTGGGCGGTATAAAAATGTAAAAAACTGATATGAACAGCTCCCTAATGACAATAAGTACTTATTCCTATTCTACGTTTGCGGGGGTGCTAAACGCCATCCACCCGACTTCCTTCCGTAGATATACATCTACTCACCTGGTCGTTGTTTGCCGAAGACGATGTCGCCTTCCTCTTCTTCCTCGTCCGAACTCCACGTGAGGGGTACCTATACGCAAACATGTATAGTATCGTAAACTGAATCACGGACAAAAATCAAAACGACGCACGAAACGCGCATAGGTTAAAACCTATGTCCCGCTCATGCAAAAGGACAAAATATCGCTCGATATCGGCGTTCAAACGCCGATTGATTGAGATAAACATCAACAAACAACTTGTAGTTTAAAAACTCATTACTTATAATATAAAATATGAGTTAATCCATCAAAACCCTAAAAATCAATCAATCGTCCGATTTCGAAAAACCCGAAAACACCAATTTACCGTTTTACTTCAAAACTTGACATTAAAATCAAACTAATGGTCATAAAACTCATTAAATAGCATAACTAGATTATACAACCCATTACTATATATTTAACGCCCCAATTGTATTAATTTAGAATTTCTAGTTTGCAACCTTGCCCGATTTCGGTATTTTTAAGCAAAACTTCACAATATCACATTCCAAACTTGATTTTGCATAAATTAAATCGTTAAACCACTCCTTGAAACCGTAAGGATGTTTTAAAACCTTAACTTTATTTTTAATCCCACATTTTAAATGAATTATCAAAACCTAGTTTAATAACATAGCAATATTGTGACAATTTTTAAGGTGGAAGTTATAAATTGCAACTAGATTATATTTCACTCTCATTTAACATGTTAATCCACACACTAATTCCACAAACTAATTATAAAACCCTAATTATAATTTTATCTAACTTATTTACATGTTTTGTAAAAATCTAGTTTACAAAAAAATAACCTAATTAAACAATTAAATTGCAACAACTATCAATTTTTGCTACAAAATTAGGTTAAACATTTCCTAGTATGTTAAACTAAAATTTTAGATCAAAACCTAAGAATCAAAACCCTAATAATAGTTTAGTAACCATATTCTAGAAATTTAAATCTTGAATTAATACCATAATTAAACTTTTAATTTGATTAGGTTGAAGTAAAATAGTTACAAAAGAGACATGAGTTTAGAATTATACCACTAAAATTTGAGATTACACATGCTTCATAACCTCCAAGATGGATCTCTTGCTTTCAAATTCCAAGCCAAATAGAAGCAAAGAAAATTAGATAAAGTTGAATGAAGAATTTATGATAATTTGTATTGATTTTTCATGGATTTTTGATGAAAATTTGAGGTGAAAAGGAGGTGGAGAATTGGAGGGCTGCCAAGGTGAGGGCCGGCCACAATAATGAGGAGAGGGAGAGAAAGAAATTGTGTAGCCAAGTGTAGAAAAATCCTCCATTAAATTCCTTCTTTATGTCTTTTCAACCTTTATTCATTTTCCTTTGTATTTTCCAAATTTTTTTTTTCTAGAAGTCACTTGAAGAATGAAGTGAGAGGGGCTGCCGAGGCTGGCCAAAAATAGTGTGAGGGAGTAAAGAGAGTGTGGGTTTTATTTGGGAAAAGATAAAAGTTGTACCCCACACCATTTGCACTAATTTCACCGGAAAAAAGCTTTTTTCTTCGATATTTTCTAACACCGGCTAAGAAACCTATATCAATTTAAAAACCATATGTTAAAATTTTATTTAATGTGTTATTATGCACAAAATTTATTTCAACTCATTTCAGTTTGTAATTTTCCCGAATTAAATGTATTAGTGACAGCTTAAAATAATATTAAAATAATTAATTTCGGAAAATTTTTAAAAAATTCTGAAATCTCACCAGTGGCTCAATAAACACCAAATACTAGCAATTTCATAGCTAGAACATTTATATTTAATTTTAAAATAAGAATATTTGTATTTTGACATTTTGCAGAAACCCCCCTTATTTTACCGATTTTCCGAAATTTCACCAAAACGATTTTTCGACACGTTACAATGGGGTCCTATAGACTTCATATGATTCAAGTGCCAGTCACGTGCCATTTCGGGTTGTGACAAAAAATATCTCATCCAAAATATCTAGTGCCACAAAATATCTCACATGAAATATCTGGTCGAAGTGTCAAACCAAGTCAAATGGTCAAACCAAGTCAAGTATTCAAAACAAGTAGCCATGGCTCAATTATATTTACAAAAATAACAAATACTTTCCTCCACCTCAAAATTTATTTAATCAGGTAAATAGTCAAAACCCTAATGAGGTGTCTCCTTCTATGCCCCTCTGATCCGTATATACAAACCAGCATTCATGTTCCGAGAAACACGAATCCAAAGAGACGAAACTGATCTATCAATATAATACTAGGATCAGGCTTAAACTAAAGCCTAATAGTATCATCCGCCCGAACATCATACGCGCACTAGTGCACGTAAGTGATCGAAGCCCTGTCGTGAAACCGTATGGCCTCTCCACTTTTTGCTCGGTGCAGAGAAACTCTCTATGTGGGACTCTAAAGACTCAACACTACGCCGGTAGTGGGTTTAACAACCGGCCACAAGCGGTACTTGCTGCACGTAACGGTCCCAAGGTAGATTTCGATAAGAAGGCCGATGAGCTAACTCATCCGAAATCCAACTGAGCCTGAATGTGACAATCTCTGTACAGTCCGGTCTGTTCATCTAAGAGTATCGCATATCGGGCCTAGGGGGCGGTAATCGTCAGACCCCTAATAGCGCAATAAGTCGTGTAAGAGAGTAGCCCAATACACCCTGAGAAACTACTGGAATACCTTCCAGTAAATCTCGCTTGCCTTAGCCAATGACTTTGTGTAATGGCCTTCTAAACACAGCGCGATATCAACCACCAATACCGGAAGAGACGAATCCTATCTAACCGCCACTGCCTCCAAGTGCTTCGGGACTTTACCCAACTACTACCTGTTTTCACGACTCCTTTGAGCCGTGGTAGGGTAGTAAGCAAAGTACAGTGGGAACACACTCGATGCGAAGTAGCAGTGTCAAGTCAACGGACTAAGCTGCACCCATGTCACCTAGGAACTGCTACCCGACGACAGGTATAATACCCACCAACAGTTCCCGACAAGTCCTGTCCAGTGTACTCATAATCTAATGAGCACCTGTATACTATCTCCAGTACGACGTACTGATGGCAGTGGGACAGACTATCTCCCCTGCTGGGATGAGAAGCGTATACACTAGTCTACTGTGGAGTATCGATAATCCTATGACTAGGGACCTGTATAGGATGTGCTTATAGATTACCCAGCCCTCACTAGTGTGACTGCCATCACAACGCTGGTAATCAAGCAAACATCCTAAGGGCTCTACCATATGTATAAGCAATATGCTAAGAAAACATATGCACATATTGAAGTAGAAACAAACCAGGTAGTATACTACCATTTCGAGCAAGACTGTTACTATATCCGTATATCCGTGTATATCACAAGCTCACATTAAGTAATATACAATCCAGTATGATACAATAATGGCCTCTAGGGCATATATCACTAACACACCTTTCTTCAAAACCTTGCTATTTCTCAATCCCTGCACACAATTGCAGATATGAGATCCTGAACCGGTATCTAATACCCAGGATGCAAAGTTTATAGAAAAACAGTTTTCGGTAACAAACACAACTGAAGTAGAAGCATCAGCATGCTTCTTATTCTTCAGATCGGCGAGGTACTCAAAACAGTTCCTTTTCCAGTGTCCTGACTTGTGGCAGTAAAAGCATTCTCCTTTTCCCTATCCCGCAGCCTATGTCTTATCTTTCCCCTGTGCCTTTTTAACTCCTCCTCTCGGATTGATGGGTTTCTTCTTCTTCTTTCCCTTAGCTTTAGCTTTAGGGACGGAAGAGGAAGATTGCCCAGCAACTAGAGAGAGAGTTTTCACTCCTTTCAGCGTTCTCTCTGCACTTCTCAACATATTGAGAAGTTCAGGAAGTGATCTCTCCAAATTATGCATGTTGATGTTCACTATAAACTGAGCATAGGCAGGAAGGAGAGACTGTAGAACTATATCAACATATTGTTCATTCTCCATCGTCCATCCCAGGACCTCTAATTCTTCAATAAGACCTATCATCTTCAGCACATGATCACCTACAGATGTACCAACAGCCATCCTCATCTGAAATAGCTTTCTTAAGGCTTCGTAGCGAAGAGCATGAGATTACTCCCCATACAACTCCTTTGTATGGAGAAAGATGGATTGCACATCCATCTTTTCATACTGCTTCTGATGTTCGTTATCCATAGAAGCAAGCGCGAGGCATTTGGCTGAGGCGCAATCAATATCCCATGTCTTGCGGATTTCCTTATCCGCAATAGAGGAATCAGGGCCTGGGAGGGAAGGGGCTGGAGCAGTAAGGACGTATGCAACCTTCTCATAAGTAAGGGCAATATTTACGTTCCTCAGCCAGTCTTTATAATTACGTCCCTTTAGTTTATTTTTATGTGGTAGAAGCTTAAGTCCCGATATTAGTATCTGCCATTAGGAGAAAGAAAAGACAACACTCAGCGACATCTCTTGCATGATTAGACTGGTTATTAATCTTATATAATCAATGTCTCCCACTACTTTAATCAAATTTTCCTGCAAACCTTAAAAAGAAAATTAGCAGGATTAATTACAATCTACAAGTTCGCTAACCGGTCAGCCAGGCTAGTGTCGGTACTCAGAAGGAGTTTCCCCGTGCTTTCACCTAATTAAAATAAACCTTGTTTCCATAGAAGTATAATCCCGTTGAAACTTTCTAGACACCTACTGGATTAGCTAATTGTAAAGTGTGGGAGTAACTATTACTCACAGTGGGATCGGGATCCAACTATCAAATAGAAGAGATGCAATTTCATTGCAAATTTCAACACTTGAAATTCCCGATATGGTTTTTACCCGTAGCGTCTTATGACCTTTACTATAGTCAATAAATCATAAGCGCTAGTTAAGTTCTACCCGTCATTTCATGATCGATTTAGACCCACCCGTATGACCCTTATCTATGGTCAATAAAGTCATACGAATGTCCTAATCGATCGCATCATATGCATTGTAAAATGATATCACTTAGCTACCATACACTACGCCTTAACTACAGTCAAAAAATGTAGCACGGATACTAAATACTCTACTTCCTAAAATGGCGGAGGGATATGAATGGTTTTGATGAAAACATTTAACGTAATGAACTTGATATCGTTGTAGAATCTAGTCATTTGAAAAGGAGTGGTTTAAGCTCCGCTTTTAAAATCGAGTAGTTTTCAAAAACAAACCGAGTAGTTTTTGCTAGCTTTTGCTAAAGAGGTCATTCCCGGTGAAGGGATCTCGGCTCTTTCCTCAACAAATGAGGTGATGGATATTTATCAAGGAATACCACTATGCAAAGCAAGAACTAGAGAAGCTATCATGATAAACCGAGTGGGTTGTAGCATTTTCTAGTTTTGCTAAAGAGGTCACTCCCGGTAAAGGGATCTCGGCTCTTTCCTCATCGATTTAGGTGTTGGATATTCATCAAGGAATACCACTATGCAAAGCAAGAACCAGAGCTACCCTTTTTGAAATTTTTTGATTCTATAACATCTTTAGGTTTCTTTTCTTACCATTAATCTCATCAATGTTTTCCCATCATTTAACATTATCATTGCAGAAAAAGAAACGAAAATAGAATGTACGCTTATGCCATCCACATATGTCATGGGGCCCCGTCATACACCGTTAGGTTACTTAACTAACGGCATAGCGGGGGCTGGAGAAGCGCGGGGGCAAAATATAAGCAACATTTATTATATATCTTATATATATATAGTCATTCGTCTCACGCAATAATAAGTATTCCAGATTACAGATGAATACATTGGATATATTAGGAATTACGTGTTTGTTTAAGCCCTGAACGAAAGACGGATTCCATAGTAGCGATGAATAGCCAAACCCCTTCCTAGACCATACGGGTGCGGAAAACTACCCGCCAAATTCCGAAGTGAACCAACCTCCTTCAATAAAATGAGTAGGCACTCAGCACTTTGAGAACCCGGTACTTTGTGCACCCCACCTTGGGTCTATCCTAGGATCAAAAATAGTAAAAAGAAATAATACAACGGTGGAAACAACCTCAACCCGGGTGTGCCCCGCAAAATAATTTTACATCACTTTTACAAATTACATGAGTAAAAGAAAAGAAAATACTCTTCTCACATCCCCCGGCTATTCATCTACGACGATCCAATACATCCATATACACATTCCATCACATGATACTAATATGTGCAACCGCCACTAAGCGACGTATAGCAATTAGTGGATGTTTCATAACACATATTAAACAGATAAAAACCCGATTAGCCAAGTAACTTAGAATTTCGATCGATTAACAAAACAGTGTCTACCCCATGCACAAACTAGCACACAAACGAATCTGGGTAGCAAACACACTTGCAAAAAACCATAATTCCATATTTAAGACTCACTGAAGAAAATCGGTGCAACTCGAAGTCGACTCGGCCGCGGAACGGTGGCCAAACACTGAGTTTAGACGAGGTTCCACGGTGGTCTTGAGGAGTTACAACCTCGTTTTTCTACAGTGTTCTTAAAAAACCCTGCTTGTATTTTTAAGGCCACTGAAACAATTTTTAGAGCATTTAAAAAAAAACAGCCAGCATGGACTTAGAGTTTGATTTCATGCAATTTTCCGACGATCGAAATTCTAACTACTTGCTAACTAGCTAGTTATGGTTTAGTTAGGCTCCGATACTATGTTAGTTAATGTTGCAAACCACCAAAACTCTTGTGGGGAGGCAGAATTAGCAAACAATAATGTTGAAGCATGCAACATCGACTTTTAAACCCGGATCTTATCTTAAACCGCAACTAGTAACCCAATCTAATAGATTTAACTATTATGATAGGGGTTATACCTTATTGAACCAGTCTTTCGGGTCTTCTTTCCGCTTCTCTCTTCTCTTCTTGGTTCCTTGGGTGTTTGAGACGGTCTCGATCTTCAATCACCTTTAAGCCATGGATGATCCACCTGAGATCTTTGGATCAAGCTTCAACCTCCATTAATGAGGAAACTAAGAAGTCTAGTTTGCTAAAAGAGACTACTTCGAGGCTGTAGAGAATATCTAGAGGATTATATGATCTCAAAACCCTATATATCATAACTCATGTGAAGGGTTAGGGTTGAGCTTAAGGGAGGATATAATTTGGAGAGTGAATGTGAGAGTAAGTATGAGCTAGGCCAAGCATGAACCAAATGAAATGGCTAAGCTTCCAATTATTGAAGCATGGATTATTTTTCTCAAAAAATAATCAACCATGCTTCAATAGTGAAGCCAAATGAATATAATATTCATTATCCATGCTTGAAAAATTCTCTAAATTCCACCTCATTAATTTTATTTTCACAAAATAAAATCAATATATATGAGGTGTCACCTTCTAGAAGTAATTCTTGTATAATTACAAGAATGCCCCTCACCGTATATACATACCCGTATTCGTATTCCAAAAATTACAAATACGATGAGATACCAATAATCCAATAATATAATACTGGCATCCGACTTAGACCAAAAACCTACCAGTATTATCCTTCCGAACATCATTCGTGTAGGCAGTACACGTAGATGATCGAAACCTTGCCGTAACACCTTACGGCCTCTACATCATTTCACCCGAACCAGGGAAACCTTCTGTATGGGACACTCAAAACTCGACGGTATGCTGGCAGTGGGTTTAACCACAAGTCCGTCAGCAGTACTAGCTGTACGTAATGGCTACCCAGGTACTTGTCGAAAAGGTGGCCGACGAGAAAACTCATCCAAACCCCAACGAGCCTATAAGTAACACCTACCATACAGTCCGGTCTCTTCGTCTGATATGTCGCATATCGAGTCTAGGGTGGATATGTCAGACCCCAGTAACTTGATAAGTCATGCCGATGTGTGGCTCATAACGGTTCGAGAAACTACTGATAACTCTTATCAGTAAATCTCATCAACCCTGGCCAGGGAATTACTATTATAGCTAATCAAGCATAGCACAACATCAACTCTCTATACCAGGAGAGATGAAACCCCTCCTATCGCTCACCGCCTCCATGTGATTCGGAATTATACCCAAAATCCACCTATTTGCATGACTCTAATGAGCCGTGGTAGGGAGGAAATCAAAGCATAGTGGGAACAACACAAGACACTATGACGATCTCGGGTCTACAGACTAACCTGTACAAGTGTCACCAGAGAACTGCTATCTGACGATAGGTATGTACCATCTAGGAGTTCTCGGCAAGTCCTGTTCAGTGTACTCATTCTCTAATGAGCACCTATGTACAATCTTTGATGTCAAACACCAATAGTTATGGGATCAACCATTGCCCTCATACAGGGTTAAGAAACGTACACACTAGTCTACTCTGGAATATCAATGCCCTGTCTCAATATTCTCTTGACAAGGAACTGTTAAAGGTGTAAGTCCACGTTGCTCACCCCGGTTCTTACGGGGAGGCGGAAATGGCAAAAAACGATTTTTAGGCACAAGGCAACATGGACTCAAAAGCGAGATCTTTGCTAAACTAGAAACTAGCAAACTACTAGAGGCTTTAACTACTATGCCGTAGAAATTATACCTCACGAAACCGGTCCTTCGGGTCTTCTCTCCGCTGTCCGGCTCGTCCATCCATGCTTTGAGGATCGATCCGGATCTTGGTCACCTCCACGGCCTTCTTGAGTCGAAGACGATCCACCCGAGAGATGTACACCGAGCTCCACCTCGAGCTGAGGCAACTAGGGCAACGAGATCGCTAGTCTAGATGCCCTAGGTTGTGTAGTAGAGATATATGGAAGTGTTTGTCTTTGTGGGATCTTTTTCACTCAACACATGAGATCAAAAGAAGAAATCAAGAGGAGGAAGAAGGAGGAGCTAGCAACCATGAGAGCTTTTCTTTTCTTCTCACAAGAACAAGAGAGAGAATGAGAAAAGAATTATGAGCTAAAGAAATGAACCATGGTTGCAATAATGAAAAACTAACATCATTACAAATCCTATCATGATAAAGTTGATGCTACATTGAATTAACCATTTTCATAATCAAAAAGAAAAAGAAAATCCAAAGAAAAGTGTAGACCTCTCATGAAGGTCAATGGTCAACTCCGGTCAACGGGTCAACAAAGTCAAGAGAGGTCATGGTAGTCAAATGATCAATGCAATTAGCCATCACAAAATTATCACTAAAAGGATTAGTAAACAATGTCTCCGGCTTATAATGGTTTTGACTGAACGAATTTCCAAAACCCTAATGAGCTTGCCACATAATGGTTTTGGCCGAACCAACTGCCAAAACCCAAAAGAGGCACCTCCTCCTTCATCGCTCCTTAAAACTGTGCATACACACCCGCATCCGCATTCCGTAGAATACGAATGCACAGAAGACAAAACAAATCCATCTGTGCAATACTAGGATCCGGCTTAAACCAAAGCCCACTAGTATTACCTGCCCGAACAGCATACGCACACAAGTGCACATAAGTGATCGCAGCCCTGCCGTAAAACCATACGGCCTCTACACGTTTCGCTCAGTGCTGGGAAACTCTCTATGTGGGACTCTAAAGACTCGACACTATGCTGGCAGTAGGTTTAACCATAAACCGCAAGCGGCACTAGCTGTAATGGTGCCCAGGTAGATGTCGATAAGAAGGCCGATGAGGTAAACCCATCCAAACTCCTACTGAGCCTGTATGTGACAATCTCCGTACAGTCCGGTCTGTTCATTTGATACATCGCATGGCGGGCCTAGGGGGTGGTGAACGTCAGTCCCCTAATAGCGGTACAAGTCGTGTCGGAGTGTAGCCCATAACACCCTGAGATAACACTGGAAACCTACCAGTATATCTCGCTTGCCCAGGCCAGTGACTACTCATGTAATGGCTCTCCTAGACACAGCGTGATATCAACCCCCAATACCAGGAGAGACGAATCCTGTCTAACCGTCATTGCCTCCAAGTGCTTCGGGACTGCACCCAACTACTACCTGTTTGCACGACTCCTTTGAGCCGTGGTAGGGTAGTAATCTAAGTATAGTGGGAACACACTCGAGGCGAAGTGACAGTGTCAAGTCAGCGGACTAAGCTGTACTCATGTCACCTGGGAACTGATAACTAACGATTGGTATAATACCAACCAACAGTTCCCGACGAGTCCTGTCCAGTGTACTTGTAACCTAACGAGCACCCGCATACTATCTCCAGTACGACGTACTGATGGCTGTGGGACAGACCACCTCCCCAGCTGGGATGAGAAGCACATACGCTAGTCTACTCCGGAGTATCGATGCCCTGTCTCGATCGTCCTACGACTAGGGACCTGTATAAGGATGTGCTTATAGATTACCCAGCCCCCACAAGTTTGACTGCCATCACAGCGCTGGTAATCAAGCAAAGATCCTAAGGGCTCTACTAATATGTATATGCGATATGCTAAAAGAAACACATGCACATATTGAAGTAGAAACAAACTAAGTAGCATACTACCATTTTGAGCAAGATTGTCTATACAACTATGAATATCCCAAGCTTCCATTAAGTAATATACAATCTAATATGATACAGTAATGGCCTCTAGGGCATATACACTAACCATCTCCCACTTGCACTAAGGCCATGTACTGGCGTATCGAAGACCTATCATCTCGATCAGCCGCTCGAACTGAGTCTGGGGTAGGGCCTTCGTGAGTGGATCTGCAGTGTTATTCTCCGTATTTACTCTCTTCACCTCGATCTCCCGGCGATCTACGATCTTCCTAATCAGGTGGTACCGCCTCAAAATGTGCCTGGACTTCTGATGGGACCTAGGTTCCTTCGCTAAAGCTATAGCGCCGTTGTTGTCGCAATACAGCGGTATTGGATCAACAATGGTAGGAACCACCTGAAGCTCCGTGAGGAACTTCTTCATCCAGACAGCTTCCTTTGCGGCATCGCAAGCAGCTATGTACCCCGCTTCCATAGTTGAGTCAGCAACGGTCTCCTACTTGGAACTCTTCCAGCAAACCGCCTCTCCATTGAGGGTAAAGACATAACCCGCCATGGACTTGGAGTCATCTTTGTCACTCTGCAAGCTAGAGTCAGCAAAGGCCTCGATCTGGAGGCCTTTTCCGCCATACACCAAGAACATCTCCTTAGTCCTTCTTAGGTACTTGATAATGTTCTTTACCGCTATCCAGTGTTTCTCCCCTGGGTCCGACTGATACCGGCTTACAACGCTCAATGCGTATGCTACATCTGGTCTGGTACATAACATCGCATACATTATAGAGCCTACCGCAGAAGCGTAGGGTATAATAGACATGTGATCCCTTTCCAAATCAGTCTTGGGAGATATCTCTTTGGAGAGGGTGATCCCGTGACAAGCCTGTAAATTACCGTGCTTGGAATCTTCCATACTGAATCTTTTCAGTATGGTGTCAATGTACCTGGATTGTGAAAGTCCCAACATCCTCTTAGATCTATAACGATAGATCTGGATCCCAAGAATGTAGTTGGCATCGCCCAGTTCCTTCATGGAGAACCTCTGCGACAAGAATCCTTTGACTGACTGTAGCATAGGAATATCATTTCCTATTAGGAGAATGTCATCCACGTACAAGACGAGGAATACCACAGTTCTCCCTACAATCTTACTGTAAATGCATGGTTCATCTGGGTTTTTGATAAAGTCGAATTCTTTGACAGTATCATCAAAGCAGATGTTCCAACTCCGCGATGCCTGTTTTAGTCCATAGATGGACTTGAGCAACTTGCACACTTTACCGCTGCTCCCACTCTGAATGAATCCCTCCGGCTGATCCATATAGACGCACTCTTCTAAATTTCCATTTAGGAAAGCCGTCTTTACGTCCATCTGCCAGATTTCATAATCGTGGAAGGCAGCAATGGTAAGAAGGATCCGAATGGATTTCAGCATAGACACTGGAGAAAAGGACTCGTCATAGTCCAAACCAGGTCTTTGACGAAAACCCTTTGCAATAAGTCTAGCTTTATAGGTCTCAACCTGCCCATCTACACCAATCTTCTTTCTGAAGATCCATTTGCAGCCTACGGGTTTTACCCCTTCTGGAGCAAAGTCCAAAGTCCAAACTTTGTTGGTGTACATGGACACCATCTCGGTCCGCATTGCATCCAGCCATTTTACCGAGTCACCGCTCTAAATGGCTTGCTGGAAGCTAGTAGGCTCACCATAATCCATAGTGCAATCCTCTCTATCCCCGTCTATGAGAAAACCGTAGTATCTCTCGGGCGGATGAGACTGCCTACTACTCCTGCGGAGTGGCGCTGGGATGTCCGGTTCTCTTGAAACTTCTGGTTCCTTCAAGCTTTCAGTAATAGCTTGTGGTTCTGGAATTTCTTCCAGTTCTATTGCGCTCCCACTTATCTGATTTTCTAAAAATTCAGTTTCCAAGAAGTGGGCGTGCTGAGAAACAAAAACCTTTTGTTCCTCTGCGGAATAGAAAAGATACCCACTGGAGTTCTTTGGGTATCCCACAAACATACACAGTACTGAGCGTGCCTCGAGCTTGTCCGCATGCTGCTTTTTTACAAAAGCTGGACACCCCCATGTTTTAAGATACTCAAGACAGGGTTTCTTCCCACTCCACATCTGATATGGGGTGGTAGGCACAGTCTTGGTTGGAGCCTTGTTTAAGAGATATGCAGCGATTTCTAGTGCATAACCCCAGAAAGATTGCGGCAACTCAGCCTTACTCATCATGAAACGAACCATATCCAATAGGGTTCGATTCCTCCTTTCTGATACACCGTTGTGTTGTGGTGTGTATGGAGGAGTAAGCTGAGAGAGAATTCCATTCTCTTTTAAGTAGCCCAGAAACTCGGCACTCAAGTATTCACCACCTCGATCAGATCTTAGTGTCTTGATAGTTTTGCCTGTTTGTTTTTCAACTTCATTCTTGTATTCCTGAAATTTCTCTAAGGCCTCGGATTTGTGCTTCATCAAGAAGACATGCCCATACCTAGAGAAATCATCTGTGAAAGTAATGAAGTATGAATAACCACTTCGCGCATGTGTAGATATTGGACCACACACATCACTGTGTATGAGTCCCAAGAGCTCCCTTGCTCTTTTTCCGTGTCCAGTGAACGGAGTCTTTGTCATCTTTCCCATGAGAAAAGATTCACAAGTGGCATAAGACTGATACTCAAACGAATTCAAGTATCCCTCTTTATGTAACTTTGTCAACCATGTCTCATTAATGTGACCCAGTCTACAATGCCATAAGAAAGCCTGATTAAATTCCGGAGACATTCTTTTAAGTGTGTTCTGGACACTGAAGACCTGAGTTTGATTCAAAACGTATACACCGTTTTTCAATGTACCTGACCCAATCAGAACATGATTTAGGTGGATGTTTACTACATCGCTTACAAAAGTAAAATCATATCCTTCCTCAGAAAGTAAGGATACAGATATGATATTACATGTCGCACCTGGTATATAAAAACAGTCACGCAGAATCAATATCTGCCCAGTTGGCAGTCCAAGATGATATTCCCCTACGGATTCAGCATACATGCTCATTCCGTTAGCAACCCTGAGAGTCATATCACCTTTCCTGATAACCCTACGGTTTCTCAGAGCCTGTAATGAATTACAGATATGAGATCCTGATCCGGTATCCAATACCCAGGAAGGAGGGTTAACTGACATACAGTTCTCTATCACAAACACACCCGAAGCCGAAGCCACAACATGCTTCGAATTCTGGCTACTGGCTATACTAGCCCTGCAATCCTTCTGTCCATGTTCATTCCTGTAACAATAGGAACATCCCTCTTTTACTACATCCAATCCCGAAACTTCCCCTGGTTTCCTTCAGGGTAGTAGGTAGAGACTGTTGAACTAAGTCAGCATCTGACCCGTTCTTCAACATAGTCTTCAGGTCCGAGAGCTCAAAAGAGCTGGTCTCTGTAAGGACGTTGCCCCCTACAGATGACCCGATAGCCAACCTCGCTGGAAGCAATTCGTTCGAGATCTTATATCTTGCGATTCGAGATTGCTCTCCATATAAATCTTTGTTATGAAGGAAGATAGAAACTAAGTCCATCTTCTCGTGCTGCCCCTGGTATGCACCATCAACTGAGGCTAACACGAGGCACTTGGCTTTCGCACATTCCTTTTCCGATGTCCTACGGATATGAATATCCGTGACAGAGGAAGCTAGACCTGAGACTACAGGGGTTGGATTAGTTAAGGGGTGTCCCAGCTTGTCATGGGCAATGGACATCTGGACAGACCTTTGCCAGTCATAACAGTCAGATTCAGTCATTTTATTATCTAGATGTAACCTAGGTGCGGTCACTGGGTCGCTGCAATTAAGAGAGAGAGAAGAAAACACTTTAGCATGATGCTCTTGCAAGTTTAGATTGGTTTTTAATTTATCTAAACAGGATGGCTCCCACTGTCTCTCGAATCCTTCCTCAAACCATAAAGGAAGAATTAGTCGGGATCAATCTCACCGTACAATACTTGCTTAACCGTTCAGCCAGGCCAGTGTCGGTACTTCGAGGGAGGTTTTCCAACGCTTTCGCGAAGTTCCTTAATTAAGTAACCACTTTTCCCTGGGGGCGTAGCCCCGCTAACACCTTTCTAGACACCTACTTGGTTTATAGCATTGATCGTTAAGTAAGAAAGTTCCTGGGGAGTAGCATATACTCACAGTAGGATCGGGATCCAAATATCATCGCGTGACAAAACTGAAGGAATCCTACCAGAATTATCACACTCCAAATGGTATGCAGCGCTAGCAAGTTTCAGTACTTATGAAACTCCCGATGTGGATTTTTGCCCCATGCTCTTATGACCTTGACAAAGGTCAACAAATCATAAGTCACATGGCAAGTTCTACCCATCATTGTCCAGGTTAATTTGAACCCACCCGTACATACCCTTGACGAAGGTCAACAAGGTAATACGACTGTCCCAAACCAACGCATCTATCTATGCTACATATGAACACCCAACAGCTACCAATCACTATGCCTTGACGAAGGTCAACAAATATAGCTTGAATACTATTAAATATTCATACGAAATGACGGAGGGCTACGAATGGTTTTGACGAAACCGTGAACGTAGTGAACTTGATATAATCGATGGAACGAGATAGCTTTTAAAAGGAGTGGTTCAAGCTCCGCGTTTAAAATTTGGTTTTGAAAAGAACCGAGTGGTTTTGAAAGTGTTCCAACGACTGTTACTTGGTTTATTTTTTCTTGCATTAATTCCAATGCGTCCCATCATTTAATCCTACCATTGCAGAAAACAACCAAAATATGGCGTACGCTTATGCCATCCGCATTCGCCACGGGGTCCCGTCATCACCCGTTAGGTTACTTAACTAACGACTGAGCGGGGGATGGACTAGCGCGGATGCAAAACATAAGCAACACCTAAATAGATATCATATATAGATATATAGCAATGATTGCCATTCCAGATCACAGATGAACACTTTGGATATACTAGAAATCCGCGATTCGTTCGAGCCTGCAACGAAAAACGGATTACACGGTCGCGATGAATAGCAAATACCCCACCCTAGACCCTTACAGGTGCGGCAAACTACCCGCCAAGTACCCGAAGCGAAGCAACCTCCCTCAACCCGTGAGTAGGCCACTCAGCACTTCGAGATACCCGGTAGTTTGTGCACCCCACCTTGGGTCTATCCTAGGAGCAAAAACAGTAAAAAGAAATTATACAATGGCGGCTACAACCCCGACCCGGTTGTGCGGCCATACAAATAATATTACATAAATTTACAAATTTTACATGAATGAAAGAAAAATAAACTCTCATCTCACATCCACCCCGGCTATTCATCAGCGACAATCCACCGAGTTCATATACACAAACCATCAACATTACAGATCACAAATATGTATAACCCACACTAATCGACGTATAGCGATTAGCAGACGTTCAATACATATATCACATCACAAAAAATATTCATTAGCCAAAGTCAACGGAATATCGATCAAAATACGGATTTGTAACCACCCGAAAAATCAATTTCTTCTCTGGAAAATCTGGGTAGAAACAACATGTATTAAAAATCCCAAAACAGCCAAACTAAAACACTGCACAAAATCCGGTCCACCGCCAAGACAAATCGGCCGCGAAACCGCGGCAATAAGCATGTTATTGCCGCGGAACCGCAGTGGTTTGATCGAGTCATTGGATCGTTTTTCTGCAGTGTTTTTACAAAACCCTGAGACGATTTTTCATATATGTTAAATCACTTTTTGAGCAGTATAAAAAATCGACAGAAACTTGGTTTTCTCCGGGCGTGTTTTGCGACTTTTTTCCGATCGATATTCTAAACAATTTGCTAACTTACTAGTTTATATTTAGCCAGGCTCTGATACCACTGTAAGTCCACGTTGCTCACCCCGGTTCTTACGGGGAGGCGGAAACGGCGAAAAACGATTTTTGGGGGCAAGGCAACATGGACTCAAAAGCGAGATCTATGCTAAACTAGAAACTAGCAAACTACTAGAGGCTTTAACTACTATGCCGTAGAAATTATACCTCACAAAACCAGTCCTTCGGGTCTTCTCTCCGCTGTCCGGCTCGTCCATCCACGATCCGAGGATCGATCCGGATCTTGGTCACCTCCAGGGCCTTCTTGAGTCGAAGACGATCCACCCGAGAGATGTACACCGAGCTCCACCTCGAGCCGATGCAACTAGGGCAACGAGATCGCTAGTCTAGATGCCCTAGGTTGTGTAGTAGAGATATATGGAAGTGTTTGTCTTTGTGGGATCTTTTTCTCTCAACACATGAGATCAAAAGAAGAAATCAAGAGGAGGGAGGAGCTAGCAACCATGAGAGCTTTTCTTTTCTTCTCACAAGAACAAGAGAGAGAATGAGAAAAGAATTATGAGCTAAAGAAATGAACCATGGTTGCAATAATGCAAAACTAACATCATTACAAATCCTATCATGATAAAGTTGATGCTACATTGAATTGACCATTTTCATAATCAAAAAGAAAAAGAAAATCCAAAGAAGAGTGTAGACCTCTCATGAAGGTCAATGGTCAACTCCGGTCAACGGGTCAATAAAATCAAGAGAGGTCATGGTGCTCAAATGGTCAATGCAATTAACCATCACAAAATTATCACTAAAAGGATTTGTAAACAATGTCTCCGGCTCATAATGGTTTTGACCGAACGAATTGCCAAAACCCTAATGAGCCTGCCACATAATGGTTTTGGCCGAACCAACTGCCAAAACCCTAATGAGTCACCTCCTCCTTCATCGCTCCTCAAAACTGTGCATACACACCCGCATCCGCATTCCGTAGAATGCGAATGCACCGAAGACAAAAAAAATCCATCTGTGCAATACTAGGATCCGGCTTAAACCAAAGTCCACTAGTATTGCCTGCCCGAACAGCATACGCACACAAGTGCACGTAAGTGATCGCAGCCCTACCGTAAAACCATACGGCCTCTACACGTTTCGCTCAGTGCAGGGAAACTCTCTGTATGGGACTCTAGAGACTCGACACTGCGCTGGCAGTGGGTTTAACCACAAACTGCAAGCGGCACTAGCTGTACGTAACGGTCCCCAGGTAGATGTCGATAAGAAGGCCGGTGAGGTAAACCCATCCGAACTCCTACCGAGCCTGTATGTGACAATCTCCGTACAGTCCGGTCTGTTCGTCTGATACATCGCATGCCGGGCCTAGGGGGTGGTGAACCTTAGTCCCCTAATAGCGGTACAAGTCGTGTCGGAGTGTAGCCCAAAACACCTTGAGATAACACTGGAAACCTACCAGTATATCTCGCTTGCCCTGGCCAGGAACTACTCGTGTAATGGCTCTCCTAGACACAGCGCGATGTCAACCCCCAATACCGGGAGAGACGAATCCTGTCTAACCGTCACTGCCTCCAAGTGCTTCGGGACTGCACCCAACCACTACCTGTTTGCATGACTCCTTTAAGTCGTGGTAGGGTAGTAATCTAAGTATAGTGGGAACACACTCGAGGCAAAGTGACAATGTCAAGTCAGCGGACTAAGCTGTACTCATGTCACCTGGGAACTGATAACTGACGATAGGTATAATACCAACCAACAGTTCCCGACGAGTCCTGTCCAGTGTACTCGTAACCTAACGAGCACCCGCATACTATCTCCAGTACGACGTACTGATGGCTGTGGGACAGACCACCTCCCCTGCTGGGATGAGAAGCGCATACGCTAGTCTACTCCGGAGTATCGATGCCCTGTCTCGATCGTCCTACGACTAGGGACTTATATAAGGATGTGCTTATAGATTACCCAGCCCCCACAAGTATGACTGCCATCACAACGCTGGTAATCAAGCAAAGATCCTAAGGGCTCTACTAATATGTATAAGCGATATGCTAAAAGGAACACATGCACATATTGAAGTAGAAACAAACCAAGTAGCATACTACCATTTTGAGCAAGATTGTCTATACAACTGTGAATATCCCAAGATTCCATTAAGTAATATACAATCTAGTATGATATACTAATGGCCTCTAGGGCATATACACTAACAAAAGGATGTGCTTGCGGACTACACAAGCCCCACTAGTATGATCTGCATCATAGTCCTGATAGTCAAGCAAACATCATAAGGGCTTTATCAACAGGTATACAAGATATGAAATACTAAGTAGAACATATCACATATTAAGATAAAGGTAAACCAAATAGCGTACTATCATATTGAGCAAGATTGTTTATGTACATACATATCCCTTGTTGTTAGTGTATATGCCCTAGAGGCCATTACTGTATCATACTGGTTTGTATATTACTTAATGGATGCTTGGGATATTCACCTTGTATATACAATCTTGCTCAAAATAGTAGTATGCTACTTGGTTTGTTTCTACTTCAATATGTACATGTGTTTATTTTTGTATATCGCCTATACACATTAGTAGAGCCCTTAGGATCTTTGCTTAATTACCAGCGATGTGATGGACGTCACACTACTGGGGCTGGGTAATCTATAAGCACATCCTTATGCAGGTCCCTGGTCGCAGGACTATCGAGACAGGGCATCGATACTCCGGAGTAGACCAGCGCATGCGCTTCTCATCCCAGTGTGGGAGACGGTCTGTCCCACAGCCGTCAGTACGTCGTACTTGAGATAGTATGCGGGTGCTCGTTAGGTTACGGGTACACTGGACAGGACTCGTCGGGAACTGACTAGTTGGTATTATACCTATCGTCAGTTATCAGTTCCCAGGTGACATGAGTACAGCTTAGTCCGCTGACTTGACACTATCACTTCGCCTCGAGTGTGTTCCCACTGCATTTTGATCACTACCCTACCACGGCTCAAAGGAGTCGTGCAAACAGGTAGTGGTTGGGTGCAGTCCCGAAGCACTTGGAGGCAGTGACGGTTAGACAGGATTCGTCTCTCCCGGTATTGGGGGTTGACATCGCGCTGTGTCTAGGAGAGCCATTACACGAGTAGTCCCTGGCTAGGGCAAACGAGATATACTGGTAGGTTTCCAGTGTTATCTCAGGGTGTTTTGGGCTTCGCTCCGGCACGACTTGTACCGCTATTGGGGGACTGACGTTTACCACCCCCTAGGCCCGCCATGCGATGTATCAGACGAACAGACCGGACTTTACGGAGAATGTCACACTCAGGCTCAGTAGGAGTTCAGATGGGTTTCGCCTCGTCGGTCTTCTTGTCGACACTACCTGGGGACCGTTACGCACAGCTAGTGCCGCTTGCGGTCTGTGGTTAAACCCACTGCCAGCGTAGTGTCGAGTCTTTAGAGTCCTACACAGAAAGCTTTTCGCCTTTAGGCAAAAGAGTAGAGGTCGCATGGTATTGCGACAGGTCGCATGGTTTTGCGACAGGGTTCGGTCACATCCGTGCACTTGTGCACGTACAGTGTCCGGACAGTTTACACTAGCGGGCTTTGGTTTAAGCCAGATCCTAGTGTATCTTTTGGGATTAGATTTATCCAGTGTGCATCCGTGTTCCTCGGAACGCGGATGCGGGTGCGTATGCACAGTTGACAGGGAGACAGAGGCAGCGGATTCTCATTAGGGTTGTTGACAGTTGACCGTTGACTATTTGACTTTTTGCTCAACCCTAATGAGAATATGATATGTGATTAACTATTATATTAATTAAGTATTATAGTGATATGGTTGTTGTCTTTGTTGACTTGTTGACTTTTGTTGACTTGTTGACTTTTGTTGACTTGTTGACCGGTTGACTAGGCTTGACTAGTTGACCATCATGATAACCATAGCCATCATTTCATGGCAAAGACTTTTGTTTACTTGCTCATTTGTGTAAAATGAGTGCATGAAATGATATGGTTATGGTTGCTTCAACCATCACATAAGACTTTTGTTAGTAGGATGAGTTATGATTGCTTTGGATTATGAGAGGGTGAAAAGGAAAAAGAGAGCCTCATTCTTTCTTGCTCACTCTCTCTCTTGTTCTTGAGCTCTCCTTTTGCTCTCACCCTCAACCTCTTGCTCCCTCTCTTGATCCTATGGTTCTATTGTCTCATGAGTTGAGAATCAAGAACCATAGATAAAATCCCATTCTAATTCTTCTCTACTCCTTCTAGTTCACTAGGTTTAGCAAACCAAGTGAACTAGTTTCTTCAAAGAACGAAGAAGGAGCTAAAGGTTGGGGATTTCAGGTGGATCTATCTTCGGCGTACGAAGACGACGAGAAGAAGCCAATCGGACCACCATCGGAGCTTGAAGACGAAGGAGTTCAAGACAAGCAAGGTATAACCCCCTAACCGAGTAGCTAGAAACTCTTAGTTAGGATGTTAGATAGATGTTTAACCAAGATCCGGGTTTTAGGTCCATGTTACCATCTTTAAGAAAATCGTTTTTTACCAAATTCCGCATTCCCGAAAGTACCGGGAGAGGTAGCATGGACTTACAGTGGTATCAGAGCCTAGTTAAACTCTATCTAACATGTTAGCAAGTAACTAGAAGATCGATCAACGAAAAAGTCCCGAAACGAACCCCGGAATTTTAAACTTTCTGTCGATTTTAAAAGTGCTGGAAAACCTTTTTGAAATACACCTAAAATCGACTCAGGCTTTTTTAAAGAAACTGCAAAATTTTGGGCCCCTGACTCGATCAAAGCGCCGCGTTTCCGCGGCGGGAGCACGCTACCGCCGCGGAAACGCGGCCGAGTTGACTCGGTCAGGGGTTTTCTTTTTTGCAGTTTACTCTTGGGGGTATTTTGGGATTTTTGGTATATATATTTTCAACCCAGATTTTCCAGAACGAAAATTTTATTTTGGGGTCCCGAAAATCCGTATTTTTGATCGAACTTCTAAAAGACTTAAGCTAACGGGTTTTCTGTAATGTGATATTTGTATTGAACGTCTACTAATCGCTATATGTCGATTAGTGGGGGTTATACAAATCTGTGATCTGTAATGTGCTGGAATGTGTATATGAATATGTTGGATTGTCGCGGGTGAATAGCCGGGGGTTGTGAGACGAGAGTTTTCTTTTCTTTCAATTCATGTAAATTTGTAAATTGATGTAATAATTATTTGTATGGCCGCACAACCGGGTCGGGGTTGTAGCCGTCATTGTATAATTTCTTTTTACTGTTTTTGCTCCTAGGATAGAGCCATGGAGGGAGTGCACAAACTACCGGGTATGCCGAAGTGTCGAGTGGCCTACTCATGGAGATGAGGGAGGTTACTACGCTTCGGGTACTTGGCGGGTAGTTTGCCGCACCCGTAGGGGTCTTGGGTGGGGTATTTGGCTATTCACCGCGACCGTGTAATCTGTTTTTCGTTACAGGCTCGTGCGATTTACAGATTCCTAGTATATCCAATGTATTCATCTGTGATCTGAAATGTTTATCATTGCAGTATATCTATATATGATATTATTTAGGCGTTGCTTATGTTTTACAGACGCGCTAGCCCAGCCCCCGCTCTGTCGTTAGTTAAGTAACCTAACGGGTAATGACGGGGCCCCGTGGCGAATGCGAATGGCATAAGCGTACGTCATATTTTGGTTGTTTTCTGCAATGGTAGGATTAAATGATGGGACGCATTAAAAGAACTAATGCAAGAATATCACGCATTAAAAGAACTAATGCAAGATAATAAACCAAGTTAAAGTCGTTGGAACACTTTCGAAAAACCACCCGGTTCTTTTCAAAACAACTTTTAAATGCGGAGCTTGAGCCACTCCTTTTAAAAGCTATCTCGTTCCATCGACCAAATCAAGTTCACTACGTTCACGGTTTTGCCAAAACCATCCGTAGCCCTCCGTCGTTTCACATGAATAGTCAATAGTATTCAAGCTGTGTTTGTTGGCCAAAGTCAAGGCACAGTGATTGGTAGCTATTGGGTATTCATGTGCAGCATAGATAGATGCGTTGGTTTGGAACAGTCGTACTGCCTTGTTGGCCAAAGTCAAGGGTAGGTGCGGGTGGATTCAAATTAACCTGGAGAACGACGGGCAGAACTTGACATGTGACTTATGATTTGTTGGCCAAAGTCAAGGTCATAAGATCATGGGGCAAAAATCCACATCGGGAGTTTCATAAGTACTGAAACTTGCTAGATTTGCATACCATTTGGAGTGTGATGATTCTGGTAGGATTCCTTCAGTTTCGTCACGCAATGATATTTGGATCCCGATCCTACTGTGAGTATATGCTACTCCTCGGAAAATTTCTCACTTAACGATCAATGCTATAAACCTAGTAGGTGCCTAGAAAGGTGTTAGCGGGGCTACGCCCCCAGGGAAAAGAGGTTCTTTAATTAAGGAACTTCGCGAAAGCGTTGGAAAACCTCCCTCGAAGTACCGACACCGGCCTGGCTGAACGGTTAAGCAAGTATTGTACGGTGGGATTGATCCCGACTAATTCTTCCTTTATGGTTTGAGGAGGGATTCGAGAAACAGTGGGAGCCATCCTGTTTAGACAAACTAAAAACCACTCTAAACTTGCAAGAGCATCATGCTGAGTGTTTCTTCTTCTCTCTCCTAATTGCAGCGACCAAATCGACATGACTGGACTTAAGTTACTCCTAGATAAAAACAAACTGACAGGGCCAAACTACAAAGATTGGCTCAGGAATGTCAAGATAGCAATCACTTACGACAAGCTGGGGTATCTTCTTACCACCAAAGCTCCCCCTATCCCTGGTCCAACTTCCAGCGTCGCGGATAAGGAAATCCGCAAGACTTGGGAGATTGATAGCGCGAAGGCCAAATGCCTCCTGCTTGCCTCGATGGACAACGAACATCAGAGGAGGCACGAGAATATGGACATGGAGTCCATATTGCTTCATACAAAAGAACTGTATGGAGAGCAATCTCGTATCGCAAGATACGAAGCGTCGAAAAAGTTATTTTCGACAAGAATGGCCGTCGGATCATCAGTAGCCGAGCACGTGCTAAAGATGATCAGCTACATTGAGGAGCTCGCTGACCTAGGGATCACATTGGAGAGTGAGCTATATACGGATATAGTTCTCCAGTCCCTTCCTTCCACTTACGCCCAGTTTATACTGAACTTCAACTTACAAGAATAAGAGGTTGAACTTTCAGAGCTCCTCAACATGCTGAGGAGCGCAGAGGGCACCCTACAGAAAGGTAGGGATACATCCACTTTGTTTTTAGGAGGATCATCTTCTTCTAGGTCCAAGGCGAAAGCCAAGGGAAAGAAGAAGAAGGCCCCCGCCAAACCAAGGGGCGGTGTTAGTAAAGTGGATACGAAGGGAAAAGCAAAAGCAACAAAGATAGCGGGGAAGCTTGTGGATAAGGAAGAATGCTTCTATTGTCATAAGAAAGGACACTGGAAGAATGATTGCAGGGCCTGGAAGGCCAGAACACAGGAATTGAAGCAGGTTGCAGCTTCAGCTTCAGGTGTGTATGTTATTGAAAACTGTCTTTCAATAAACTCTACTTCCTGGGTATTGGATACCGGATCAGGATCTCATATCTGTAATTCTTTGCAGGCGTTGAGAAACCGTAGGGTTTTGAAGGCAGGTGACATGACCCTCAGAGTTGCGAACGGAGCTAGCATAGATGCTAAAGCCGTGGGGGACTATCACCTGGGAATGTCAGATGGACATGTTTTGGTTTTGCGTAATTGCTTTTTTGTACCCAACGCAACTTGTAATATCATTTCTGTATATTTAGTTTCTAAAGAAGGTTATGAATTTGCGTTTGTAAGTAATGTTGTAAACATTCACCTTAATCAAGTTTTGATTGGGTCAGGTACATTGAGTAATGGTATATACGTGTTAAACCAACCACGGATTTTTAATGTCCTGAATACACACAAAAGAAAGTCTCCAGAAATAAATCAGACTTTCTTATGGCATTGTAGATTGGGTCACATCAATGAGAGAAGGTTGACTAAGTTACATACAGAAGGATATTTGAATGCGTTCGAATATCAATCGTATGCCACTTGTCAATCTTGTCTCAAAGGAAAGATGACAAAGACTCCGTTTACTGGACATGGAGTAAGAGCGAGCGAGCTCTTGGGACTCGTACACAGTGACGTGTGCGGTCCAATGTCTACACATGTCCGAAGCGGACATTCTTACTTCATTACTTTTACGGATGACTTCTCAAGGTACGGTTATGTCTTCTTAATGAAACATAAGTCCGAGGCCTTTGGAAAATTCCAGGAGTATAAGAATGAAGTAGAGAAACAGACCGGCAAAAGTATTAAGATTCTAAGATCGGATCAAGGTGGAGAATACTTAAGTGCCGAGTTCCTGGACTACTTAAAAGAGAACGGAATTCTCTCTCAGCTTACTCCTCCATACACCCCACAACATAACGGTGTATCGGAGAGACGGAACCGCACCCTATTGGATATGGTGCGGTCCATGATGAGTAACGCTGAGTTACCGCGATCATTCTGGGGATATGCGCTAGAATCAGCAGCATACCTTTTGAACCGAGTTCCTACTAAGACCGTGCCTACTACACCATATGAGATGTGGTGTGGGAAGAGACCCTATCTTAAGCACATTAAGACATGGGGATGTCCAGCTTTTGTCAAAAAGCAGCATGCGGACAAGCTCGAGGCACGCTCGGTACAGTGCAAGTTTGTGGGGTATCCGAAGAACTCCAAAGGATATTTCTTCTACTGTGAAGAGGAACAAAAAGTTCTTGTTTCTCGTCATGCCTACTTCTTGGAAACTGAGTTTTTGGAAACCCAGATAAGTGGGAACACAATAGAACTGGAAGAAGTTCCAGAACCACAGACTGTTACTGAAAGCTTAGTGGAACCAGAGGGTTCAACAGAACAGGACATTCCTACGCCGCTCCGCAGGAGTAGTAGGCAGTCTCATCCGCCCGAGAGATACTACGGTTTTCTCGTAGACGGGGATAGAGAGGATTGCATCATAGATTATGATGAGCCTACTAGTTTCCAGCAGGCCGTTCAGAGCGTTGACTCAGTGAAATGGCTGGATGCAATGCGGACCGAAATGGAGTCCATGTACACCTACAAAGTATGGACGTTGGACATTGCTCCAGACGGGGTAAAACCCATAGGATGCAAGTGGATCTTCAAAAGGAAGATTGGTGTAGATGGACAGGTTGAGACCTATAAAGCTAGGCTGGTAGCAAAGGGTTTCCGTCAAAGACCTGGCTTGGACTATGACGATACCTTTTCTCCAGTAGCCATGCTGAAATCCATTCGGATCCTTCTTGCCATTGCTGCCTTCCACGATTATGAGATCTTGCAAATGGACGTAAAGACAGCTTTTCTAAATAGAAATTTAGAGGAGCGTGTCTATATGGACCAGCCAGAGGGTTTCATTCAGAGTGGGAGCAGCGGAAAGGTGTGCAAGTTGCTTAAGTCCATCTATGGACTAAAACAGGCGTCGCGGAGTTGGAACATCTGCTTTGATGAGACGGTCAAAGAATTTGGCTTTATCAAAAATCCAGATGAACTATGCATCTATAGTAGATTTGTAGCGAGAACTGTAGTATTCCTCGTTTTATACGTGGATGACATTCTCTTAATAGGAAATGACATTCCTATGCTACAATTTGTCAAGGGGTTCTTGTCACACAGGTTCTCCATGAAAGACCTGGGTGATGCCTCGTACATTCTGGGTATCCGGATCTACCGTGACAGATCCAAGAGGATATTAGGACTTTCACAGTCCAGGTACATCGACACCATACTGAAGAGATTCAGTATGGAAGATTCCAAGCGCGGTAACCTACCGGCTTGTCACGGGATCACCCTCTCTAAAGAGATGTCTCCCAAGACTGATTTGGAGAGGGATCGCATGTCTATTATACCCTACGCTTCTGCGGTAGGCTCTATAATGTATGCGATGTTGTGTACCAGACCGGATGTAGCTTATGCACTGAGTGTGGTAAGCCGGTATCAGTCAAACCATGGGGAGAAACACTGGATAGCGGTAAAGAACATTGTCAAGTACCTGAGAAGGACTAAGGAGATGTTCTTGGTGTATGGCGGAAAAGATCTCCAGATCGAGGCCTTTGCTGACTCCAGCTTCCAGAGTGACAAGGATGATTCCAAGTCCATGTCGGGTTTTGTCTTTACCCTCAATGGAGGGGCGGTGTGTTGGAAGAGTTCCAAACAGGAAACCGTTGCAGACTCGACGATGGAAGCGGAATACATCGCTGCATCTGATGCCGCAAAAGAAGCTGTCTAGATGAGGAAGTTCTTGAAAGAACTTCAGGTGGTTCCGTCCATTGTTGATCCAATACCTCTGTATTGCGACAACAACGGGGCTATAGCTTTAGCGAAGGAACTCAGGTCCCATCAGAAATCCAGGCACATCTTGAGGCGGTATCACCTGATCAGGGAGATCGTGGATCGCCAGGAGATCGAGGTTCGGAGAGTCGCTTCAGAAGATAACACTGCAGATCCATTCACCAAGGCCCTGCCCCAGACTCAGTTCGAGCGGCTGATCGAGATGATAGGTCTTCGATACGCCAGTACATGGCCTTAGTGCAAGTGAGAGATTGTTAGTGTATATGCCCTAGAGGCCATTACTGTATCATACTGCTTTGTATATTACTTAATGGATGCTTGGGATATTCACCTTGTATATACAATCTTGCTCAAAATAGTAGTATGCTACTTGGTTTGTTTCTACTTCAATGTGTACATGTGTTTATTTTTGTATATCGCCTATACACATTAGTAGAGCCCTTAGGATCTTTGCTTGATTACCAGCGATGTGATGGCCGTCACACTAGTGGGGCTGGGTAATCTATAAGCACATCCTTATGCAGGTCCCTGGTCGCAGGACTATCGAGACAGGGCATCGATACTCCGGAGTAGACCAGCGCATGCGCTTCTCATTCCAGTGTGGGAGACGGTCTGTCCCACAGCCGTCAGTACGTCGTACTTGAGATAGTATGCGGGTGCTCGTTAGGTTACGGGTAAACTGGACAGGACTCGTCGGGAACTGACTAGTTGGTATTATACCTATCGTCAGTTATCAGTTCCCAGGTGACATGAGTACAGCTTAGTCCGCTGACTTGACACTATCACTTCGCCTCAAGTGTGTTCCCACTGCATTTTGATCACTACCCTACCACGGCTTAAAGGAGTCGTGCAAACAGGTAGTGGTTGGGTGCAGTCCCGAAGCACTTGGAGGCAGTGACGGTTAGACAGGATTCGTCTCTCCCGGTATTGGGGGTTGACATCGCGCTGTGTCTAGGAGAGCCATTACACGAGTAGTCCCTGGCCAGGGCAAACGAGATATACTGGTAGGTTTCCAGTGTTATCTCAGGGTGTTTTGGGCTTCGCTCCGGCACGACTTGTACCGCTATTGGGGGACTGACGTTTACCACCCCCTAGGCCCGCCATGCGATGTATCAGACGAACAGACCGGACTGTACGGAGAATGTCACACTCAGGCTCAGTAGGAGTTCAGATGGGTTTCGCCTCGTCGGTCTTCTTGTCGGCACTACCTGGGGACCGTTACGCACAGCTAGTGCCGCTTGCGGTCTGTGGTTAAACCCACTGCCAGCGTAGTGTCGAGTCTTTAGAGTCCCACACAGAAAGCTTTTCGCCTTTAGGCAAAAGAGTAGAGGTCGCATGGTATTGCGACAGGTCGCATGGTTTTACGACAGGGTTCGGTCACATCTGTGCACTTGTGCACGTACAGTGTCCGGACAGTTTACACTAGCGGGCTTTGGTTTAAGCCAGATCCTAGTGTATCTTTTGGGATTAGATTTATCCAGTGTGCATTCGTGTTCCTCGGAACGCGGATGCGGGTGCGTATGCACAGTTGACAGGGAGACAGATGCAGCGGATTCTCATTAGGGTTATTGACAGTTGACCGTTGACTATTTGACTTTTTGCTCAACCCTAATGAGAATATGATATGTGATTAACTATTATATTAATTAAGTATTATGGTGATATGGTTGTTGACTTTGTTGACTTGTTGATTTTTGTTGACTTGTTGACTTTGTTGACTTGTTGACTTTTGTTGACTTGTTGACCGGTTGACTAGGCTTGACTAGTTGACCATCATGATAACCATAGCCATCATTTCATGGCAAAGACTTTTGTTTACTTGCTCATTTGTGTAAAATGAGTGCATGAAATGATATGGTTATGGTTGCTTCAACCATCACATAAGACTTTTGTTAGTAGGATGAGTTATGATTGCTTTGGATTATGAGAGGGTGAAAAGGAAAAAGAGAGCCTCATTCTTTCTTGCTCACTCTCTCTCTTGTTCTTGAGCTCTCCTTTTGCTCTCACCCTCAACCTCTTGCTCCCTCTCTTGATCCTATGGTTCTATTGTCTCATGAGTTGAGAATCAAGAACCATAGATAAAATCCCATTCTAATTCTTCTCTATTCCTTCTAGTTCACTAGGTTTAGCAAACCAAGTGAACTAGTTTCTTCAAAGAACGAAGAAGGAGCTAAAGGTTGGAGCTTTCAGGTGGATCTATCTTCGGCGTACGGAGACGACGAGAAGAAGCCAATCGGACCACCATCGGAGCTTGAAGACGAAGGAGTTCAAGACAAGCAAGGTATAACCTCCTAACCGAGTAGCTAGAAACTCTTAGTTAGGATGTTAGATAGATGTTTAACCAAGATCCGGGTTTTAGGTCCATGTTACCATCTTTAAAAAAATCGTTTTTTACCAAATTCCGCATTCCCGAAAGTACCGGGAGACGTAGCATGGACTTACACTTATATCCTATACAATAAAGACCTCTAGGGCATACATATCCAACTGTTTTGGCTATCCCAAAGAAGGAATAGTGAAAAAGTGTTGGAGAGATTCAACATGAAGGACCCAAGACATTTAAGTACCTCTATCGTCGGTCATTTCAAGCTATCTTTCAAGGAGTGTCCGAAATCAGTGGAGGAGAAGGAAAAGATATCTCGAGTACCATATGCTAGTACGGTAGGATCACTTATGTACACTATGATATGCACATGTCCAAACATATCCTATGTGGTAAGTTTGGTTAGCCGGTATATGTCAAATCCATGAAAGCTTTATTGGGAGGCTCTAAAGTGGATACTTTGGTACCTAAAAGGATCTAAAGATCTCGATTTATTTTTTTATAATTCAGAAGATAAATAAAGCCAGTTGCAAAGATACGTAGATGTGGATTAGGCCGGTGACTTGGACAAAAAAAGATCAATTACGGAATATATATATACATTTGCAAAATATCCAATAAATTGGAAGTCGACACTTCATGATACCGTGGCGCTCTCAATGACGGAGGTAGAATACATGAAAGCAGTGGAAGTATCGAAGGAAGCCTTATGGTTAAAGAATTTAGTTGGCGAGCTCGGATTCGATAAGGGGTCGGTTTCTTTATTTTGTGACAGTTAAAGAGTCATTCACTTGGCGAAGAATCAGGTATACCACAGTCGAACTAAGCACATCGACGTGTGGAATCACAAGATAAGGGAGTGGGCCTAAAAGGAAATCAATTTGATCAGAATCAATACTAATGTGAATCCAGGGGATATGCTAACAAAGGTTATTCCTAAGAAAAAGTTCATGACAATCATGGTTTCTATTCAATTATTCTAATGTGAGTGAGGGCGTGCTCGATAGGAGGGTCGCAACTGTTTCACAGTTCTGATGAAAAACTGTGAAAGTTACCAGTTTCGCAGTTCTGGTGAAAAATTGAAACAGTTCACGGTTTCAAGATTGGATCTATTCCAGCAGGGAAAATGGGGAGAACAACTAAAGTAACCCTAAAGGGAACAACTAAAGTAATCCTAAAGGATACAAGACAAAGGCAACAAGTTTTCAAGGTGTCTATAAGGATATATAAGCCAAGATGGAGATTGTTGTGAAAGTGTCTTATATATCAAGATTACGAGACTAATTTCTAAAGAAGGGCCAGATGTCTTGCAGGAAAGTCCAAAAATTCAGAGAGCTCACAAACGTATGACCAATGAGCTTCAGATGTCTACCAACGCTCTGGCCAGGCACGCTGAAGGGCGTAGACGTATGACCCTATAAGATCAGACGCCTGGCGATGCTCTTCTTATCGAGCAGAGTGAACGCAGACGTCTGCCTCTCAAGCAGAATGAACGCAGATGTCTTCCTCTTATAGTGTCAGACGTGTTTCGAAGGGATAAGTGCAAATTCCAGTTCGAGATTTATCTCAAAAAATCAGTTTCTAGATGACAGTTTTGTAAATTTTAGGATCTTATCATAATTCGGATTGTATCGGCTATAAATAGGATCTTAGGATTAACGTTTAAGGGTAATTTTTTTTATCATAAAGTTTAGAGATACGAAACTGCGGCTCCATAAGAAATCAAGACGGTCATAAGGAGAACTTGCAGAAGAAGGAGTTCTCGTTCGAGATCATAAGAACATGGCTATTGTAATTTTCTATAAGGTTTTCTTTTTCTTAAGTTCTAATAAAGTTCTTCCCCTTCCCTTCAAACTTTTTTGTTATTCGATTTTGCTTAGTTTCAAGTTTTGTTATTCGTTTTAAAAGGATCTTACGATCCATAAAGATTGTTTTTCGTCGCTCTCCGCTGCGCCGCGATCCCCAACACTACATTTCAAAAACTTCCAGTTTGACCAGAATTTTTTTTTATTTTTTTATATAGCAGATGTTCTTAGATACCACGCACTACTACAATAAGGGGTTGCCTCTACGGACTTATCCATAGGAGCAAAGCACTGCCCCTACGGATATACCAGTAGGGGCAAAAAAATACCCCGTAGGTGCAAAGGCCGCAGGTGCAAGTTTTCGCCCTGAACATGCCTCTACGGAGTAATAATTGCCCCTACACCTTAATCCGTAGGGACACTTATCCTTACGGAGTAATCCGTAAGGCCAGATAAATATTTTAATTTATTGGTTTATAAAATAAAATACTTGCCCCTACGGATGCATTCGTAGGGCCTGATTGGTGCCACTATGGATATATCCATAGGTCCAGATAAATGCCCCTACGGATAAATTCGTAGGGACAAGTTTTACTGAGTCTATAGGGACAAAATATCAGGTATCCTGATATTTTGTCCCTACGGCTAACTGTGTAGGGGCAAACATTGCACCTACGGATTAATCCGTAGGTGCAACAGCTGGCCCTACAGATTAATCCATAGGGGCAAAATATCAGGCTTTTTTTTTATAAAAAAGGGCTTCATGTTTTGTCCCCGCCCAGTGCACAATAATATATACATCATATAACCAAATACAGAAATATTCATAATCAACATTTCATACATAATATATAAAAGAAATAAACAAACAGAATACGATATCAAATTAAATCATCGTGAACAAGCAACCAACCACCAATATCGTCCAAAATTTATACAATATTTATCAGATAAGTACATGCATCCTCAAAAATATAAATTGTGCTACCCTAGCTCGGTCCAACTTCTCCACCTCTGATAATCACCGTAATCTGGCGCATCTGCTCCTCGGTGCAGCCCTGAATCGTCAAAAACTCGACCAATGAAGGAGCGGATTGTGCAGGAGTCTGAGCGGGCTGTGCAGCTGCAGGAGTGGTCTGCGTAACCGCAGCTGAGGTAGTGGCTTGCAGAGCCACGGAAGAAGGAGATGCATGGGGAGCCACAGCCGAAGTAGCATGTTGCATCTGTTAAATTTTGTGCGTAATAAACGAGTAAGAACGTTGTATTAGATTTTAGTCGAGTTCGTATCATTATCAGGTTATTGCGAAACCCCAATCTAAGAATACTTATGGACTTAGTGTAGGGTTGGCTTAGTAACTTAGAATGGTTTTGGCAAGCATCAATCATGCTACTTTAGAATTTTTGGGGTGCTAAACAAACCCTAACCATGATCTTAATTAGTGACTTAGGGTTAAACATGATATGTAAACACTTTACATCTAAGTGAACAGAGAATACAACCTTTATAGACCGGTCATTCACTTCAATAGCTCCGTGCAGTCGTCCCTTTGCTGCGATCACGAACTTCCGGACTCTAGAGAGGCTCCCATGAAGAAACGAACAAGCTTGCTTCGAAGTCTTCGAGGCCGAAGATGATCTACATCGAGGAGACACTAGCTCATGCTATCTCTTCACTAATTGTGTAGATTAGCGAAGCAAACACCCTAAACTAAATGGCTAATAGTATAGTATGATGAAGTAGGAAGTGGGGTCACTTTAGATATATTTTTCTCATAAGTTTCCATCACTTTTTAAAAAGCTAGCAAGCTTTTCTCACTTGATGATGAAGAAGAAGAAGAAGAAGAAGAAGAATGAACTCATGAGGTTAGAAATGCAACCATGGGTGAGTATATCATATATTTAACCCTTTTAGAGAGTTAACCATGGTAAGGGGTTAAAGGTTAGGTCACAAAATATCTTAAGGAAAACAAAGGAGTGGACTTAGTTAATGCTTATCCATAAGCTTCTAGAAATGTTTAATCCACTAATTTGTAATTACTTAATGATAAATGAAACCCTAACATAAACCCTAGCATGGTGTAAGTCTCATACATACATGTTGCATGTATAACCTAGCATGACACAATAATATATATATATATATATATATATATATATATTGTATGCTAAAAGAATGCAATTAATATATATCACGTATATATCAATGTATCAAAAAGTGAGAAAAGAAATCTTAAGTGAGCTAATATTAGTCAATGTAATTTAATATATCAAATATATAATTACACATTAAATTATTAAATCAACTATTGATTTAATAATCCTGCTATAATACATATAACCGACTAATATCATATATCGCGAGAACAGAATACGGTATCACATACTCGCATTAATCTCGGTCCTGCACATATCACATATGTGCTCCTACTCCTTTTCGCATGAACCAGGAAATCTCTATGTAGGACTCTAAAGACTCGTCAATACGCCAACAGTAGGTGATGATCATATCGAACACCCACAAGCCGCAAGCGGTCTGCTAAACGTAACAACCACCCGGGTATTGAGCGATCAGAAGATCAACAAGCAAGCCTGCTATAACTCCTGCGAATCCATTCAGTAACACTACCGTACAGTCCGGTCTCTTCGTCTGATATGTCGCATATCACAGCCTGGGGGTGGTTTAACGTCAGACCCCAATAGCCAGATAAGTCATGCCGATGCAAGGTCCATAACGGTTCAAGAAACTACTGGTAACACTTACCAATAAATCTCAGCAACCCTGACCAGGGATTTCCTGTTATGGCCAATCGAGCACAGCGCAACATCAACCCCCAATACCGGGAGAGACGAAACCCCTCCTATCGCTCATTGCATCTATGTGATTCGGGAATGTACCCAAAAACCACCATTTTGCATGATCTCTTGACCGTGGTAAGGTGGAAATCAAAGCACAGTGGGAATCACACAAGACTCTATGACGATCTCGGGTCTACAGACTAACCTGTACCAGTGTCACCAAAGAACTACTATATGACGATAGGTATAATACCATCTTGGAGTTCTCGGCGAGTCCTTCCAGTGTACCCAGTCTCCAGTGAGCACCCATATACCTTCTCTGATGTCAAACATCAATGGATATGGGATCATCCATCGCCTATCATATTGATCAAGAAGCGTATACGCTAGTCTAATCTGAAGTACCGATGCCCTGTCTCGATACTCTCATGACTAGGAACATTTGAAGGATGTACATATCGATTACCATGTCCCCACTATTATGATCTGCATATAATCCTGGTACTCAAGTAATCATCCTAAGGGATTTATAAACATGTGATCACAAAACAGTATTTGTTTACATGTTAAGATAAAGTGCAACCAGATAGCATACTATCATGTTGAGCAAGAAAGTACTTCCTATATATGTCCAAGCATCCACTACAATATACATCACATGTACAGTAATGGCCTCTAGGGCATACATATACTAACAATCTCCCACTTGCACTAAGGCCATTTGTTGTATTATTCAATACCCAACAATATAGTAGTGATTGTAGTATCCCATACTCAACCATTGTAGAGAAGTCTCTCTAGGGGTAAGGCCTATGTGAATGGATCCGCTGTGTCAACCCTCTGGTCTACTCTCCTAACCTCGATCCCTTAGAGATCAACCATCTCCCTGATCAGGTGATACTTGCCTCAGAATATGTCTGGAACGCTGATGGGACCCGCGTTCCTAGGCATAAGCCACAACTCCATTCTTTTCACAATAACAGTTATTGGACGCTCAATGCTAGGAACCTTGTTCATCTTTTGAACAAGAAATGTCCAGACAGCAACTTTGGTAGTATCGTTGGTAGCAATGTATTCAGCCTTTATCGTCTAGTATGTCACGGTATCTATCTTGGAACTCTTCCAACATACCGTCCCTACACAGAGGGTAAATACAATGCCTGTGACTGACTCTCAGTCGAACTTATCACTCTGGAAGATGGAACCAAGAACTTTCTTTTAGTGCTTCTCAAGTACTTAAGAATGTCCTCCACAGCTTCCAGTGATTCTCCTAATATCCGATTGATTCCTGATCACTACATATAGTGTGTCATCTACATCTAGTCTGGTATAGAACATTGCATACTCTGATAGAGCTTACTGTCGAAGCATAGGATATCACTTGTACGCGAGCTCTCTTCAAATCAGTCTCGGGAGACATCTTTTTGGAGAGAGTGATCCAAGAGTAAAGGGCGAACCACCACACTTAGAATCGTCCATACTAAACTCTTTTAGTATGGAGTTTATGTACCTGGACTTTTGGGACACTCCCAACATCTATTTAGATCTATCACCATAGATCATAATCAATAAGATGTAGTAGGTATCATCCAGTTCTTCTATTAAGAAACCCTATGATAAGAGGAGCTTGACCGAGTGTAGCATAGGAAACCATTTCGTATCAGGAATATGTCATCTACGTACAATACGTGGAAGACAACCTTACTCTCTACAACCTTCTTGTATATACAAGGTTCATCTACCATTTTGATGAAGTCAAACTCTTTGACTATCACATCAAAACAGACGTTCCATTTTCCTGAACCCGGTTGGGCCATCATATCATGATGCAATCCTCACTCCCACTGTCACTGAGAAGATCGTAGTATCTCTCGAGTGGATGAGGAACCCTACCAGATTCGCGGAGAGGCCAAGGTTCGTCGGAAACTATTGAATACTTTGGTTTTACCAAATCATCAGCAGTTAGTTTGTCTAGCTGGAACTTCTTCCAGTTCTACCTCATGACCACTTAATTTCTTCACAAGAAATTTCTTTTCTAAAAAGGTGGCATGCTGAGAAACAAATCACCTTTTGCACCTCAGTTAGGTAGAAGATATTCTTTTACTAATGTTTGGGATATCCCGACAAACTCTCACAATTGACGTTGCCTCGAGCTTGTCCGGATTTTTCTTTTCAACATAGGCCGGACAACCCTATATCTTAAAATGTTTAAGACATGGTCTCTTCCCATACCATATCTCATATGTAGTGGTAGGCCCTGATTTGGATGGAGCCCTATTCAATAGGTATGCAGCTTCTTAAGTGCATAACACCCAAAAGAAAACAGGTAACTCAACAGTACTCATCATAGAGCGTGCCATATCTTATAGGGTGCGATACCTCCGTCCCGATACACCGTTGTGCTGTGGTGTATACGAAGGAGTAAGCTGAGAGAGAATCACATTCTCCTATTAGAAACTCCAGAAACTTCATACGCAAATATTCGTCTCCTCGATCATATCGTAGGACTTTAATACTTCTACCCGTTTTGTTCTCAAAAGAACCAACCTTAGAATTTGTAGACATGGGACCATATACATCATCTTGTATCTGTCTCAAGAGTTCATTAACTCTTTCTCTGTTCCCTGTAAACGGAGTATTGGTCATTTTTATCTTTAAGACAAGACTAGCAAGTAGCATAAGATGAAAATTCGAATAGATTCTTATATTCATCATTTATATAACTTAGCTGGTCGTGTCGCATTGATATGACCTAGTCTACAATGCCTCAAGAAGGACTCGTTCATTCCTAAACAACTCCTCTTGTCTGTGTTCTATATGCTTTGAACTGCGGTTTGATTTAGAATTTCTATGCTATTATATAACGTGCCTGATAGAATCAACTCTTGATTCAAGAAAATGCTCACAGTATTATCCACCAATACAGAATTATATCCTTCTTTAACTCAGTAAAGAACATAATGTAATGTTGTATATCAGGTTCGGTATGTAATAACATTTGTTCAGAATCAATGTATTAATACAAGGTGATATCTGCCAACTGATTTGGCTGCAACAATTGAACCATTCTCTAACACTTAGAGACATATCACCCACTCTCAGTTCTCTGTAAAAGGACACCCGAAAAATATGCATCAACATGTACTTTCTTCGAATCAGGTAGCATGGGAATCCGGATATTCCCCTATTTCCTGTTCAGTCTTATAACAATTATTAGAAAGAACGGAACCAACGTGGCCTAGCCCAGTATAATAAGTAGGTTCGGTCAATGCATCCATATTATTATCTTGATTAAGAAGTGACATAGACGCTACCAAGAGAGAGAGAGAGAGAGAAGAAAACACTCTGTTTGTGCTTTCTGCAAGATTAGATTGGTTATCAATTTATCTAATCAGGATGGCTCCCACTATTTTAGTCAAATCTTCCTTCAAACCCTAAAAGGTAAGACTAGCCGGGATTAATTACACCCTACAAGTTCGTAAATCTTTCGGCTAGGCTAGTGTCGGTACTTTGAGGGAGGTTCCCCATGCTTTCGCACGGACCTAATTAAAATAAACCTCGTTTTCCCAGGGGTTTTGTAGGACTACGGTAGCGCCCCGGCCGTCTATCCGAGGCCAAAATGCGGAAACGAAAAATTTTCTCGACTTTAAAACCAGCACTACCACATCCTAAAAACCCGGATCGAACCATTAACCTATATCTAGCAAACAAGAGAAAGGGTAGAGTGCTATACCGAGCAATCCGTGTCCTTCGGTCTTCGTCCTCCACTCCGATCTCCTCGTGGAATCTCCGGTCTTCATCTCCTAGTCGGAACGGGTACCACATCGCCGGGTTCTTTTACGGGCTCCCACATCTGGACCGAGGGAACTAGAGCATGAAGTTAGCGAGTCGACGCGCCCAAGGATGCTGTAGGCAAAGTGTAGAATCCATTTGTCTCAAGGGGTTGAAGTTGCCATAATGATGGAGGTGGAATGAACTTTGGAGATCAACTAGAATTTTGTAGCAAGCAAGGAAAGATGAGATGAATGAATTTTCTCCCCACCAAAACAATCCTCATCTTCCTCTCCTTCTAAAGTGTGGCCGGCCAAAAAATGAAGGTAGGAAATTATAAGGGAGGTGAGCACAAGAAAGAGCATGGGTGAGCATAAGAAAAGGTGGTGATAATGAGGTAATAATGCCACACCAAATCCTTTCTCATTCCCATCACATTAATGCAAAGCATCATGAAAGAAAAAAGAAAAGATGCTTTGAATTATCATAATCCTTCATATACAAATAAACCCTCCACAAATGCTAATTTGCATATTTGCAAATTAGCCCCTCCATCAGAAAAATCCAGCCGTGAAGGAACAAAAGAAAACTGGCCGAAACGGAATACAAACTGGCAAGTTCAGAAAACTGATCCCGTAATAAATTACAGGAAAACCCCGTGACTGTATATACATACCCGCATTTGTATTACGACCGAATACAAATGCAATGAGACAAAATCTACACTGTACAATACTAGGATCCGGCTTAAACCAAAGCCCGGTAGTATCATCCGTCCGATCTTGATCCGTGCAATACCGCACGTATAAGATCGAACCCTGCCATATCTCCATACGGCCTCTACAGCGTTTCGCCCGAAACTTGAGAAAACGGTCTGTTGGGGACTCTAAAGACTCGTCAATACTTTGGTTGTGGATTTAACCACTAGCACGTCAGAGGTATTAGCCATACGTAACGGGCTACCAGGTATTGACCAAAAGGGACGTCTGTGAGCGAACTCATGCTGACACCCTACTGAGCCTGTTAGTGATAATATTCGTACAGTCCGGTCCGTTCGTCTATGAGCATCGCATGGCGGGCCTAGGGGGTTGGTAAAAGTCAGACCCCCAAAAGCGGTACAAGTCGTGTCGGAGTGTAGCCCAGAACACCCTGAGATACTACTGGAATACCTACTAGTAAATCTCCTGCCTCGGCCGAGGGCTTTGTGTAATGGCTCTCCTAGACACGGCGCGACCTCACCCCCAATACCGGGAGAGACCCTACAGATCCGCTCACTGCCTCCATGTGGCTCGGGACTGTACCCAACTAAAACCTGTTTGCACGACTCCTTTGAGCCGTGGTAGGGTAGTAATCAAAGTACAGTGGGAACTCACACGAGACAAATGACGATCCCAGGTCGATGAACTAACCTGTACACATGTCACCAGGGAACTGCTATCTGACGTCAGGTATAAGACCAACTAGCATGTTCCCGGCGAGTCCTGTCCGGTGTACTCATAACCCAATGAGCACCTGTATACATCTTAGGTGAACCAACTGACACCAGTGGCTTGTGAGACCAGCCACCGCCCCTCGTCGGGGTCTCGACTGTATACACTAGTCTACTCTGGAGTATCGATGCCCTGTCTCGAAAACTCCCACGACTAAGGACCTTTTAAGGATGTGCTTATAGACCCCAACTTCCACGTATATGATGGCCATCATACTGTTAGCCGTCAAGCAAAAATCTTAAGGGCTCTATCAGCGCGCAATAGTGACCTGTAAGGTTCCCTAAAGCAGTACACGATGATAAAGATAAACCAGATAGCATACCATCATCTTGAGTAAGACTGTTCTAACGGTATAGGTCCTCTATCAATCATTGCAATCACATGCCTGTGATCCAATAATTGACTCTGAGAGCACTATCTCCAACAATCTCCTACTTGCACTCAAGGCTAATTATTGCGATGTCGCATACTTACAGCCCGTGTGATACCGATCACCCAACTCCTCTACTAATCAGTCTCACAAAACCCGTTTGCGAAACTATTGCGTTCGAGGAATAGACTCAATGAGTTGATCCGCTCAGATGTTTCTTTCTATGTCTCTCTTTATCTCAAGTTCGCGGAGAAAGCCATCTCCCGAAATAAGCAATACCTGTCTAAGAATGTGTCTGGATATCTGATGGGACCTAGTTCATAAATGAACTCCAAATCCAAACTTCTTAGACCGTATCGTCAACTGAACTTAATCAGTATCCTGCGCCATGCCTCCCTCAGTATCCGCTTGGACCACCGGTCCAAAATACTGCCCCTCGTTAGAGGGAAAACTATAACTCTGACAGACACTCTGTCATCCAGGTCACCTTGGAAGCCTGGAGTGATAATTGTCTCCCGAAGGAGGATGCCGTTATCATATCCCTAGAACATCCACTTATGTTCTAAAACTGCTTCCGATCGTTTCTCCAGGACTGGATTAATATCCTATGTGGAGAAACCACTGTGTGACAACCAAAGTATAACCGACCGTAGTATAGGAATTTCACTTCCTACTCTGTGTATGTCATCCAAACACCAGGACATCATACCCTACTACCTTCTTAACAGATCCATCCCCTATTCGGATGAAGTCAAACCTATGACTGTCACATCAGAAATAGATGATCTATCTCCGCTATATCTGCTTTAGTCCATAAATAGACATAAGCTACTTGTCCACTATACTTCCGTTGCTCCCACTGGCTACGACAACCCTCTGGCAAAGTCATATACACGTACACTTCTGAAACTAGTTCAGAACGACGCTATACTCATCCTCCTGCCGGGTCTCACAGTATGGAACAACAGCAATGGCAAGTCTGGGTAAACAAGAACCTCCCGGTCACCGTCCTTGAGGCTACCGGAGTACCTCTTGGGTGTCTGAGGTTACCCACCATATCTGCGGAGTGGCCAATAGAATGTCAAACCAAATTGAATCTTTAGGTTCTTATCAAATTTTCAGTAATCGTTTGCGGTTCTGGAATCACTTCCAGTTCTACCATACTCCCACTACTGTTTTCTGAAAAAATACATTTTTATTAAAACTGTGGCGAGTCAAGAACAATATCGCTATTGATCTTCCAGATGGTAGAAAGTCAACCCTCGTCATAGCCCGGGTCAACCTACAAACAGCCATTACAGAAACGTGCCTTGAGTTATCCAGAGTCTGGTTTTAAGCTTAAGCCGGACAACTCCCCATACCTTAACAATGTTAAGATATGAACTATTCTATATCCAATACAGAAACAGAGGCACTGATTTAATTGAACCAGATTCAAATCATGCAGCTGTCTCCTGTGCATGTCAACTAAATGGAAAGAGGCCGATCAGCATTACTCAACTTAGGAGTGCTTCCAATTATGAGTAACCTGAAAGAGAAGCAAGTTCTCTTAATCATTACTATTAACTGAATACCATACACAAGTATCTACATCTTCGATCACCTTGAAGAACCTGATACTTGCAATACTTGGTTCTCTAATTTATTCATATACCTATAACTTCTCAAAACTTGGACCTTGCATTTGTATGAAACACATGTCTAAGAATAAGTGAAGTCACAAGTAAACCGAATATAGTACGAGGACCAACTCCTCTGTCCTAATGGACACTGGACAACATACAATACTCTGTATAAGTCTCTTGAATCTAATAACTCAATCGCTGTGTGTCGTAGGTTGAAAACTGTACTTATGGTTAAGAAGAATTACACCGCTGTTTAATACTCCTTACCTAACCATCCACCGATATAGGTAAATGTCACGGACATAATTTCAAGAAGGTATATCTCACTCTATAAAAAATAGACGTACGGATATATCAATTTGAAATTGGTGCATAACAACGGATATTCAAAACCAAATATTTGTCGTCCGGCAAACAACCCAGGTGACTTCCTCAAATATCACCAATTACAACGAATCCTGATATAATGAGGATAATCACCCAATTCCCAATGACTTACTCCCATTCATCATCTGTAAAACCATACAGATGTGAGAATCATACCTGGTAAATACATACCCTGGAGCAAGTGTCTAATTAGGAAATCAGTTTTCTATTAAAATTACACAGTGAAACTGAAACATTGAAATGTTTCATAGGGGTATCCGGGTATTCCTAGTAATGCCTCTTCCATTATCCAGATTCATAACTGTAATCGTGTATTTCTTTGCCACCTCTCCAAATCCCTTTATATGTCTTTAGTCGTTACCTTCTGCACACCCCTTTAGGCCAAATGGTTTTCTTCCTTCCCAACCGTTCGGCACCAGCCTATGGTTTGGAAGAAGACTATCCAATAAGCATAATGGGTGTACTGTCCTAATCCTAGGAGCACTCGCAACATGAGAGAAGGTAAAGATAAAAGAAACCTGAATAAACCTTATTCCTATTTCTCCTGAACCAGAATCCATCCCCGAACTAGAACAAGTTCCTTTCGAGTTCGTATATAACCATACGATAGAATATCCAAATAACTGTGGATCTTCATAGTGATACAGAGTGTTCTGGAGAAATACAAAGGTGAAGTAGGAGTGGTAATGAAATACTTGGTTTGGTCGTTGTCACGACCCGAAAGTACGGAACGTGACCGGCACTTAGATTACGAAGCGTCTAGAGGCGCCACGTAACCTAAGTAAACCGAAGCCCAGAAATCTAAACCATGAAAAAGAAGAAGAAGCCGTAAAAGAAAACATGAAGGAATATGTTTAAAACATCAGCAAATTTTCTCAAAAATTTCGGCAGAGTCTCCTCTATAAAAACTGGCCCCCAAACGGGTACAACAAATATAATATACATAAACAACAACAAAAAAGCATCCCCAAAAGGGAGCTAACTCAACGCCAACAGGCGGAAACAACCACAACAAGCACAATAATATACAACGCCAAAGGGCGAGGCTCAAAACTCAAAAGAAAACAAAACCGCCAGATCGGAATAATACACGCACGACTCTAAGGTCGAAATAAAAGACTGGTCCAATAAACTTATCAAGTAATACAAATATGGTTGATGGAGCTTACAAGATACAAATGAGTGAATAAAAGTACAATGGTGGTTCGGATACAAGTGAACCAACCTACCGTGCAAATCACCCTGAAGAAAAGATGTGCCAACAAGCTGCCACGGAAACCTGTACATCGAACCTGTAATAAAATTTGGCACAACGGGGGTGAGTTGCCAACTCATGAGTAGAAGACATCTACGAAAAGAAATCGAATGCACGACGCTATCCTAGGTCATAATAATACACTACTATATCTCAATCATCTAGTAATAGCAGGGTAATACTACGTGTAAGTGCAAATACTCCGTATCGTGTCAGTGCCTCATATAGTACTATGTCATATGAATGGATATGCATGCACCATGAATGTAAAATAAACAAATCCTGAAATCCAGGTATATCTGTATAAGAAATCATTAGCTGTTATCATAGTAAAACGGGTATAGAAAACCGGAAATATCAACAATGAAATCCATGGAAATCCGTGTCAAGCATCGACACAAACATGTAAATCTCAAGTCTCATAGTCTCAATATCTCGGGCTCCGTCAGTCCGGATCGGCCCATATCATCAAATCTCACGACAACGGTCGGTATCCTTCGGATATCCGCCGCGCCAGACATCACCGGTAGGTAGCCTTCCCCTGCCAGGCTCATCGTCAACAACTCGATCTTCTTGCCCCGGGGTACCATACCGGGCCCACCATGTACCCGAGACGGTTCATCCACTCCTCGAATCGGGTCTCGAAATCCATCAGAAAACATGAAATCTCATGGTGGACGACACATACATCACGAGAAAACCGCATCTTATGTTTTTAAAAAAAGAGAGGAGGAGAGAGAGAGAAGTTTTTACATATTCTTGCGGTTTTTCCTAAAATCCAGAAATCTCATAGAAATCCAAATCTCAAAATCATGAGCAACTATATGATAAGTGTCGGCATATGCCCATAATACTGCATGATAACATGAAAATATGAATGCATAAATGTCTAAGCAATAAATATCACGTCCGTACTAATGTCAGAGAATAATCACAATATTATAGCGGTCTAGTTGTTAACTGATTCTATCTATAAAAGTCAATATGATCTAAAGTGTACGTGACATAGCAATTACCGATGATGATGTGTGTGAGCCGGCAAATAAATGTGCGTGGAGTATGCGCATCATCGGTAATAGTGCTGGTGTCCTAACAAGTAATGTTTATACTGATTATAGCAACATATAAAAGAACATGCACCATGATGATTACAATATGAATGCAAGACAGATGTGCATTATCCACTTCTCTGTGATATACGAGTACAACCACCACTATATAAATCAAACCTAAACTAGTGTCTATCTAACCTTCTAAGGAACTTAACCTAAGAAACTAGTCCTTAAGAAACAAGAGTCTACCTAGGTCTGAATCAATATCTCTAATAGTCGGCGATCCAGCCTCAATAGCGTCACGTACGAAGTACGGCTTCCTCAATCAAGAGTGCGGATCAATCCTCATAACTATGCCTCGTACGGTAAAATCCATCGTACGGCATCCCAATATCAGGGTACGGGTCAAGTATCTTCTAGGTGTCTCATTATTCGTAATGTGTCATCATCAACACATCTCATGATCAAGGTGCTAAACTATAATCGCATACATAAATCATATATCATTGCCATCATGGAATAATCATTAGTTTATCCTCAGAAATATCATGTCACATGTATCATATTGTGATTAAGTCATACCGATATCTTATCGTCATCAAGTCACAAGCTACAGCCCAGGTACTATTTTAGCGTCCCATGTACCTCAATATCACCACCACCCTTCATAATTTATAAATTCATGTTCATTATCTCATTCTCTAATGATCCGCTAACACTTTAATACGACTGTATAGTCAAGAATCACGGCATCAAGCCCAGTTATACTGTTTCATCATACCTCAGATATCATATCACATCAATGAATCCCATATACGTGTTGTATATATATACACACCTATACCTAGTTTTATATATATACACACATATACATATACTCCATGTCGAGTTTCAGTGTGTGCGTGTGTGTTTCTACCTGAAACCTAAGAACTTTTCCAAGGTACTCATCCCCTGATAAGGTTTTCCTAAATCAGTCTAGTTCAGCCTAGGGTTATTACTAGGGTCCTACGCGTTAAGTATCTAGGGTCACATCTGGTTTCCTACTGACAATAAATACTATTCCTATTCTACGTTGCGGGGGTGCTAAACGCCATCCACCCGACTTCCCCCCGTAGATATGCATCTACTTATCTGGTCCATGTCTGCCGACGACGGTGTCGCCATCCTCCTCTTCATCGCCCGCAGTCCACTTGAAGGGTACCTAAACGCAAACATATAAATAGCATCGTAAACCGAATCACATACGAAAGTCAAACGATACAAGGAACAAGCATAGGTTAAAACCTATGTCCCGTCCACGCAAAAGAACCAAATATTGTTCGATATCGGCGTACAAACTCCGATGGATCGAGATAAACATCAACAGATAACTCGTAGTTTTAAAATACATTACTTATATTGTAAAACATGATCAAATTCATCGAAACACTAAAATCGATCAAATCGTCTGTTTTCGAAAAACCCGAAAATGCCAATTTACCGTTTTTCATCAAAACTTGACATTTAAATAAAACCAAAGGTCATAAAACTCATTAAATAGCATAACTAGACTATACAAACTATTACTATATTTTTATTACACATATTTGTAGTAATTTGAAATTTCTAGTTTGCACCCTTTAACAATTTTCAACATTTTCCAAGCAAAATACCACAATTCCACCTCAAAACATGATTTTGCATAAATTAATGACTTAAACCACAATTTATGATGATAATGATATAATGAAACCATAATTATATTTTTAATCTCATTTATATAGGAATTTCTAAAATCTAGTTTACAAAATTAGCAATTTTTTTATCACAATTTATCAATTATCCATTGAAACTAGCAATCAAACTAAGTTTTTCTTTCCATTAACATGCTAACATTTCCACTAAAACTATAATCTAATGATAACAACCCAAATTAGAATTTTATATTAACCACAAACACATTTTGCAAAAACCTAGTTAACTAAATTCCTAATTTAAAACAATTTTAAATGAAAATTTTACAATTCAACAACCATGCAATATTTTCCAATTCTAAAAGTGTTAAACTAACTATTATAACCCTAAATAATTAGCAAAAATCATAACTTGAATTTACAAACCCTAACTTGAATTTTAAAAAAAACATAGAATTAATTCATTAAATCTAATTAAGCTTAAATGAACATCTAAAACAATAAATCAAAAGAAAGAAATTATACCTCCCAAAATATGAAATCCAAACAAGAAATGAGCCTCCAAAATGCATGCCTTCCATCTCCAAATTTCATATAAAAATGAGCAAGGAATAAAGAGTATGAAATAAATAGGATTTTGTGGAATTTTAATGGAATTTTTGATGTATTTTTAATGAATTTTGAATAAAAATGAGTTGGTAAAAGGGGGGGGGCTGCCATGGGGGGTTTGTGGCCGGCCCTAGAGAGGTGAGGGAGAGAAAGAAGAGAGTGGGAAAAGTGTGTAGAAGTTTCAAGAGAAAGAACAACACTTAAGTCTTTTCATGGTTTATTTAATTATTTATTTATTTATTTACTATAGAAACTCAAGAAAGCTCTATAAAATAGGAAAAATTTGCAAATAAATTTTGCATGATACACACTAATTTCTAATATGCCATGGTTCATTTTTACAAATTAAAACCATTTAAATTTGTAATTTACACTAATTTAGTGTAAAAATAAAGCTTATGTTAATATTTAAAATAATTAATTTAGGAAAAATATTTTATTAAACTAAAAATTTATAAGTGACTAAATAAACACCATTTACTAGTAATTACATAATTAAAACAGGTATTTTTGAATTTATAATGAAAAACAATCGCGGTTTGGTTTTACGAAAAATACATTTTGCTTTACCGAAATTCATAAAATTCACTTAAACAATTTTATTTATTTAATTATTTTTAAAACGTTACAATCTTCCCCCTTTAAGAAATTCGCTCCCCGAATTTAAATTAAAACTCCCCCTCCAAATACTAAAACATTTAGCAAAGCACTCAAATCGTCGGGGCTCCGAAATCATCAATACATAACAAAAATCAACTCCGTCAAGCATTACGCAATCATCGGAGTTATGGCGAGAATAAAATATCAAAACCCAATATGAAAACCATCATAATATACATCAATCTGTAACTTATTTATAGTGCGCATCATAGTAAAACCGTAAAAATATCTGGATAAGGAAATATGCAAACCCCTTTTTGAAAATTGCCGTGTGATGCACGTGTCACGGCATAAGTAGCGGACGTTTATTTAAAAAAAATAACTATATATATATATATATATATCTTTTATTTAACATACACATCCCGCCTGGTTACTAAATCAAATAATAATGATTATGAAAATATACTGCTCAAACTGAAATCAATCCCAATCACATCAATAAAATATCATGTGCGTCCGGTGCGCACTGAAATCGAAACCAAATACAGGTACCACGAATACACACAACAACAAAACAAAGTGCAACAGGTGTGCACCAAAAACATCTGTCAAGTGCAACGGGCGTGCACGACTCAATATCAGGTGCATCTAATCTGCACAAAACCCCGATTTAGTGCATCTGGTGTGCACAAAATCGCATAAAGTGCGCCAAGTATGCGCAAGAATCCTAATCAGGTGTACATGGTGCACGAAAACATACATTGAATATCAAAATCGAAATCACAGTACAAAAATGCATGAAAACTAGGTCGAAACATATGTAAAAATCATGTGTAACCCCTATGCACGAAATCAATCAAAAATCCCAATATATATATAAAACCAAATCAAGTGTACTGGGTGTGTACTAAACAACATCAATACAACTGATATATGAAACACAAATAGAATGAAGGTACACACATGAAATACCAACCGTAGAACAAAATTCTCAAAATACAAAAATCCAATCAATGAAAATATGAAATTCAAATCACTAAATCACAATTGTAAACACTATCGTCAATGTGCGCCTCTTTCCTCTGATGTCGACTGCTTCGAACTCGTTCTTTCATAGGTGTGCTGACTGCGCTACCAACGGCAAACTCATGTCTAGAGCCTCCCACATAGCCGATCCCTTCACTTGATATCCGGACTACATTAAACTTTTCGATCGATCCATCAAAATCCCATAATTCCCCGAGAGCTCAACACTCAAGTACAGTTTCAAAAATATCCGGTACATACCCCAGCAATCGATGATCCAGCCGTAGAAGGGCAAACCCAAGCCTCACTAATGGCACAGCGGAACTGCCGTAAACCCTAAGGTTCAAGGGCGTTCTCGTGGTCATTATGTCGAGTTAGGGTTTCATTCTTCTAGAGGGTCCATCGAAATACCTGCATGTTCTTCCGAATACTTTAAACTTGGGAAAATGGATTTCTGATAATCGTTCGAACCCTTTAACTTCATCCGGACGGCATGTGAATACCCTTCATCCGCACGCTAAACAATGCTTCAATCCTCAATAATAACCAATAATCTAATGGTTATCGCATTCGAGCCGCAGCACCCTCTGCCCGTGGTAACAGAAACCACCATCCGACATCGACGAAGACAGATCAAAGGAACGAATGAAATACGGTGCAAACAATGTACATCCTAAGGCTCCTTAAGCAGAGTAGCGTATCGTAAGTATGCCGCGGACCATACCCACGGTACGTTACTCTACCTAAATCGCCTACTCCATCAACCAAGGGTCACCTAGACTTATACAAGGTTAAACCTAGCGCTCTGATACCAACTTTGTCACGACCCGAAAGTACGGAACGTGACCGGCACTTAGATTACGAAGCGTCTAAAGGCGCCACGTAACCTAAGTAAACCGAAGCCCAGAAATCTAAACCATGAAAAAGAAGAAGAAGCAGTAAAAGAAAACATGAAGGAATAGTTTAAAACATCAGCAAATTTTCCCAAAAATTTCGGCAGAGTCTCCTCTATAAAAACTGGCCCCTAAACGGATACAACAAATATAATATACATAAACAACAATAAAAAAGCATCCCCAAACGGGAGCTAACTCAACGCCAACAGGCGGAAACAACCACAACAAGCACAATAATATACAACGCCAAAGGGCGAGGCACAAAACTCAAAAGAAAACAAAACCACCAGATCAGAATAATACACGTGCGACTCTAAGGTCGAAATAAAAGACTGGTCCAATAAACTTATCAAGTAATACAAATATGGTTGATGGAGCTTACTAGATACAAATGAGTGAATAAAAGTACAATGGTGGTTCGGATACAAGTGAACCAACCTACCGTGCAAATCACCCTGAAGAAAAGATGTGCCAACAAGCTGCCACGGAAACCTGTACATCGAACCTGTAATAAAATTTGGCACAACGGGGGTGAGTTGCCAACTCATGAGTAGAAGACATCTACGAAAGAAATCGAATGCACGACGCTATCCTAGGTCATAATAATACACTACTATATCTCAATCATCTAGTAATAGCAGGGTAATACTACGTGTAAGTGCAAATACTCCGTGTCGTGTCAGTGCCTCATATAGTACTATGTCATATGAATGGATATGCATGCACCATGAATGTAAAATAAACAAATCCTGAAATCCAGGTATATCTGTATAAGAAATCATTAGCTGTTATCATAGTAAAACGGGTATAGAAACCGGAAATATCAACAATGAAATCCATGGAAATCCGTGTCAAGCATCGACACAAACATGTAAATCTCAAGTCTCATAGTCTCAATATCTCGAGCTCCGTCAGTCCGGATCGGCCCATATCATCAAATCTCACGACAACGGTCGGTATCCTCCGGATATCCGCCGCGCCAGACATCACCGGTAGGTAGCCTTCCCCTGCCAGGCTCATCGTCTACAACTCGATCTTCTTGCCCCAGGGTACCATACCGGGCCCACCATGTACCCGAGATGGTTCATCCACTCCTCGAATCGGGTCTCGAAATCCATCAGAAAACATGAAATCTCATGGTGGACGACACATACATCACGAGAAAACCGCATCTTATGTTTTTAAAAAAAGAGAGGAGGAGAGAGAGAGAGAAGTTTTTACATATTCTTGCGGTTTTCCCCAAAATCCAGAAATCTCATAGAAATCCAAATCTCAAAATCATGAGCAACTATATGATAAGTGTCGGCATATGCCCATAATACTGCATGATAACATGAAAATATGAATGCATAAATGTCTAAGCAATAAATATCATGTCCGTACTAATGTCAGAGAATAATCACAATATTATAGCGGTCTAGTTGTTAACTGATTCTATCCATAAAAGTCAATATGATCTAAAGTGTACGTGACATAGCAATTACCGATGATGATGTGTGTGAGCCGGCAAATAAGTGTGCGTGGAGTATGCGCATCATCGGTAATAGTGCTGGTGTCCTAACAGGTAAAGTTTATACTGATTATAGCAACATATAAAAGAACATGCACCATGATGATTACAATATGAATGCAAGACAGATGTGCATTATCCACTTCTCTGCGATATACGAGTACAACCACCACTATATAAATCAAACCTAAACTAGTGTCTATCTAACCTTCTAAGGAACTTAACCTAAGAAACTAGTCCTTAAGAAACAAGAGTCTACCTAGGTCTGAATCAATATCTCTAATAGTCGGCGATCCAGCCTCAATAGCGTCACGTACGAAGTACGGCTTCCTCAATCAAGAGTGCGGATCAATCCTCATATCTATGCCTCGTACGGTAAAATCCATCGTACGGCATCCCAATATCGGGGTACGGGTCAAGTATCTTCTAGGTGTCTCATTATTCGTAATGTGTCATCATCAACACATCTCATGATCAAGGTGCTAAACTATAATCGCATACATAAATCATATATCATTGCCATCATGGAATAATCATTAGTTTATCCTCAGAAATATCATGTCACATGTATCATATTGTGATTAAATCATACCGATATCTTATCGTCATCAAGTCACAAGCTACAGCCCAGGTACTATTTTAGCATCCCATGTACCTCAATATCACCACCACCCTTCATAATTTATATATTCATGTTCATTATCTCATTCTCTAATGATCCGCTAACACTTTAATACGACTGTATAGTCAAGAATCACGGCATCAAGCCGAGTTATACTGTTTCATCATACCTCAGATATCATATCACATCAATGAATCCCATATACGTGTTGTATATATATATACACCTATACCTAGTTTTATATATATACACACATATACGTATACTCTATGTCGAGTTTCAGTGTGTGCGTTTGTGTTTCTACCTGAAACCTAAGAACTTTTCCAAGGTACTCATCCCCTGATAAGGTTTTCCTAAATCAGTCTAGTTCAGCCTAGGGTTATTACTAGGGTCTTACGCGTTAAGTATCTAGGGTCACATCTGGTTTCCTACTGACAATAAATACTATTCCTATTCTACGTTGCGGGGGTGCTAAACGCCATCCACCCGACTTCCCCCCGTAGATATGCATCTACTCACCTGGTCCATGTCTGCCGACGACGGTGTCGCCATCCTCCTCTTCATCGCCCGCAGTCCACTTGAAGTGTACCTAAACGCAAACATATAAATAGCATCGTAAACCGAATCACATACAAAAGTCAAACGATACAAGGAACAAGCATAGGTTAAAACCTATGTCCCGTCCACGCAAAAGAACCAAATATCGCTCGATATCGGCGTACAAACTCCGATGGATCGAGATAAACATCAACAGATAACTCGTAGTTTTAAAACACATTACTTACATTGTAAAACATGATCAAATTCATCGAAACACTAAAATCGATCAAATCGTCCGTTTTCGAAAAACCCGAAAATGCCAATTTACTGTTTTTCATCAAAACTTGACATTTAAATGAAACCAAAGGTCATAAAACTCATTAAATAGCATAACTACACTATACAAACTATTACTATATTTTTATTACACATATTTGTAGTAATTTAAAATTTCTAGTTTGCACCCTTTAACAATTTTCAACATTTTCCAAGCAAAATACCACAATTCCACCTCAAAACATGATTTTGCATAAATTAATGACTTAAACCACAATTTATGATGATAATGATATAATGAAACCATAATTATATTTTTAATCTCATTTATTTAGGAATTTCTAAAATCTAGTTTACAAAATTAGCAATTTTTTTTATCACAATTTATCAATTATCCATTGAAACTAGCAATCAAACTAAGTTTTTCTTTCCATTAACATGCTAACATTTCCACTAAAACTATAATCCAATGATAACAACCCAAATTAGTATTTTATATTAACCACAAACACATTTTGCAAAAACCTAGTTAACTAAATTCCTAATTTAAAACAATTTTAAATGAAAATTTTACAATTCAATAACCATGCAATATTTTCCAATTCTAAAAGTGTTAAACTAACTATTATAACCCTAAATAATTAGCAAAAATCATAACTTGAATTTACAAACCCTAACTTGAATTTTAAAAAAAACATAGAATTAATTCATTAAATCTAATTAAGCTTAAATGAACATCTAAAACAATAAATCAAAAGAAAGAAATTATACCTCCCAAAATATGAAATCCAAACAAGAAATGAGCCTCCAAAATGCATGCCTTCCATCTCCAAATTTCATATAAAAATGAGCAAGGAATAAAGAGTATGAAATAAATAGGATTTTGTGGAATTTTAATGGAATTTTTGATGTATTTTTAATGAATTTTGAATAAAAATGAGGTGGTAAAAGGGGGGCTGCCATGGGGGGTTTGTGGCCGGCCCTAGAGAGGTGAGGGAGAGAAAGAAGAGAGTGGGAAAAGTGTGTAGAAGTTTCAAGAGAAAGAACAACACTTAAGTCTTTTCATGGTTTATTTAATTATTTATTTATTTATTTACTATAGCAACTCAAGAAAGCTCTATAAAATAGAAAAAATTTGCAAATAAATTTTGCATTATACACACTAATTTCTAATATGCCATGGTTCATTTTTACAAATTAAAACCATTTAAATTTGTAATTTACACTAATTTAGTGTAAAAATAAAGCTTATGTTAATATTTAAAATAATTAATTTAGGAAAAATATTTTATTAAACTAAAAATTTATAAGTGACTAAATAAACACCATTTACTAGTAATTACATAATTAAAATAGGTATTTTTGAATTTATAATGAAAAACAATCGCGGTTTGGTTTTACGAAAAATACATTTTGCTTTACCGAAATTCATAAAATTCACTTAAACAATTTTATTTATTTAATTATTTATTTAATTATTTTTAAAACGTTACAGTCGTGAATAGCAGTCGCAGTTTATTTTTCCCTCCTTCTAATCCCTTTATTTGTCTTTGCTTAATACCTTCTGTACACCTTTTAGGCTAAATGGTTTTCTTCATTCCCTACCGGTCGGCACCTGCCTATCGTTTGGAAGAAGACTATCCAATTTGCATAATAGGTGTACTATCTTCTAAACCAAGGAGTACTCGCAACCTAAGAGAAGGTAAAAGGAAAAGACAACTGAATAGTCCTATTCGTTTTCTCCAGAACCAGAAACCATCCTCGAATAAATTCCTTCGAGTTTGTATATAACAATACGATGGTTTTATCCAATGGAAGTGGACGTTCGTAGTAATACGGGGTGTCCTGGAGAAAAAGGTAAAAGTAGGAGTGGCAATGAGGTTTGCAACTCTGACAATCCACAAGCCAATGTTTAAGAAGGTTCGGTTAATCTTGGTCACTGAGTCATAGTCAAGGGTCGGGTCATGGTCACTGCCAGAGAGAGAGAAAAGAAACGATCAGCGTGCACTCTAACCTAGATAAGAATGGTTACCAATTTATCTAATCAGGAAACCTCCTACTGTAACGTCAATATCTCCTCCAAACCTGAAAGAAGAATTAGTCGGGATCACCCGAGGAGTAAGCTAACTCATCAGTGGGAATTGGGATCCAACTATCATTGCATGATAACGTGACGGAATCCACTCACGTCACCACACTCCAGAAGGTATGCGCATGCCTGGTAAGTTTTAGTTTCTTTAGAAACTCCCGATTTGATTTTTACCCTTAGGACCCAAGTGACCTTGAGACAGTCAACAAATTAAAGAGTCCTAGTGTTCAGACCATAATATTGCATTCTTCATTCCCCTATTCTTATCCTTTTTATAAATAAACAGGTACTCTTGACGTACGTTTGTTGCATATTACAGGATACAGGTTCTTGGAGCAAATACAGTGAAAAAGACGAAAGTTGATACAGAAAAGCGACTTTTGACCAACAAGTAGACGGATCCTAGTCACGAAGAACAATTTACAATTGTATAAGGCAATGCAGTCCGAAATGTCAAAATTAACGATCAAAAGATTCTCACAAGTTTTCACTGAAGATCTGGAGAAGACTAAGAAGCCCAACAGAGAAAAGAAGTATAAAAAAAGGAAGCCCAAGAAGTCCTGAACCAAGCCCAGAAGTTGGGTGAGCTAAGCTCACCAAAGGGCCGCGGAACCGCGGCCCAAGCGCCATATTGCCGCGGTTCCGCGGCCATTTAAAGCCCGTGTCGGTGGATTTTTCTCGTGTCGGTGTGTCGGTGCGGGTGTTTGGATTTTCCGTGGGCAAATCTGTAATTGCACATGTGCGAGAGTCTGTAACCCTAGTTTCCTTGTTTGCTTATAAATTGTAATCAAAAATTGTAAAACCGGATGCCTCCTTTAATGAAATAAAATTCAGATCTCTTTATGGAGAGTATCGGTGTTTCTTTTCAATTCATCTATTCAGATCTGACAACCCTGCGTAAATGGTTGGAAAAATCCATCTGTAAAGTAAGTAGATTTATTTATTTCCTTGCCCTAGATAATTTCAATTCCTGCCCTTGATTAAATTTATTTTCCTGCCCTAGTATAGATTTTATTTATCTGCCCTAATTATAACTTTCAATTAATTGCCCTAGGTAGAATAATTAGGTTTTTAGATTTAATAACCAATCCGAACACCTTTCGGAATTAACTCGTTAGCGCGATTAGGAGATTCACAACATCCCTGTGGACCGACCCGTACTCACCGGCTAGTTTCATGCGACGCCGTTCTTGATTGCGGTAATAGAAATAGTTTTTGACATATGAATCACCTAGTCAAGTTCTGTAAGTCCACGATGCCTACCCCGGTGCTTGCGGGAAGGCGGAAACGGTATAAAAATCGAATTTTTTCTACTCTAGGCAACATGGACTAGACAAAGACGGGATCTTTACTAAACAAAAACGAACTAAAGCTAACTAGAAATTAGCTACATGGAAGAATGGTTATACCTAGGGCTTTATGTCCTTCTCTCTTTGCTCCTTGTAGTGAACGGAAATGATCTCCTTATCGTCTTCTCTCGTCGAAGAAGGATCCACCCGAGAGCCTCAACCTTTGGCTTCAACTTCAAGCTAGAAGTAACTAAAGTGCTAGAAGTGCTAATCCTAGAACCTTAGATGAGAGTAGAGATTATCAAGAAGAGGTTTTTCTCAAGCTCAAGTGTTTCTCAACACATGAGAGGGGAGAGCTTGAGAGAGAGGAAGAGGAGGAGAGAGAAAGCATATGATAGAATGAGAGAATAAAATGAACCATTCTCTCATATATGGGTGAATTATGTAAATTGATAATTAGCAAGATAATTGTCATGGCTTAATCAAGACATGACCATTATCATTTCATTTTTAATGCAAATTGCAAGGATCAAAGAGCATCTTTTATATGAAATGATGATGGTCAAAGTGTCAACCTAGGTCAACAAGTCAAGAATGTCAAATGGTCAACAACCCTAACCATGCACAATTATATTAAACTAATATCAATTAATCATAATACACACATAAGCATTAGGGTTAAAAAAATGACAATGGTCATTAACCCTAATCAAAGTCCTCTCCCTCTGTCTCAATCAACTGTGCATACGCATCCGTATTCGTGATCCGAGGAACACAAATACAAAGAGATAAAACCAATCCCAAGTCATATACTTGGATCTGGATTAAACCAAAGCCCGCTAGTATAAGTTGTCCGGACAGCAAACGTGCACAAGTGCGCGGATGTGAACGAACCCTGTCGCAAAACCATGCGACCTCTACTCATTTTGCCTAAAGGCGAACAACTCTCTGTGTGGGACTCTAAAGACTCGACACTACGCTGGCAGTGGGTTTAACCATAGATTGCAAGCAGCACTAGCTGTACGTAACGGTCCCCAGGTAGATGCCGATAAGAAGACTGACGAGGTGAACCCATCTGAACTCCTACTGAGCCTGTATGTGACAGTCTCCGTACAGTCCGGTCTGTTCGTCTGATACTTAGCGCCTGGCAAGCTACAAACCAAGTGGTTAGAACCCATGTTCTTATAGAATAATTGTGTACATTGAATGGCGGGCCTAGGGGGCGGTAAACGTCAGTCCCCTAATAGCGGTACAAGTCGTGTCCGAGTGTAGCCCAGAACACCCTGAGATACCACTGGAAACCTACCAGTATATCTCGCTTGCCCTGGCCAGGGACTACTCGTGTATTGGCTCTCCTAGACACAGTGCGATGTCAACCCCCAATACCGGGAGAGACGAATCCTGTCTAACCATCACTGCCTCCAAGTGCTTCGGGACTGCACCCAACTACTACCTGTTTGCACGACTCCTTTGAGCCGTGTGATTGAATTGATTTCTTGGTTAGTGTTTGTAAAAGTAAGTATCGAATCAATTGCTCCCTGGCAATGGCGCCATTTGATTGAAACGATTTCGGATTGTGTAGTTGGAAAATTGAATAGAAATCACAACCAAAAATATTTAGACCACAATCAATAACGGTGTCGGTTGTAGCGCGTTAGTAAGTGTGGATCGTCCACAGGGAAAGTGTAATCATTCGTCTTTCGAATTAGATGAATTGAAACTTTAAAGAAAAGAAAACAAAATTTGTATTTGAAGTTCAAGAATTAGAAAATCTAGATCTAATAACAAGAAAAAGATAGAATCAAGAATTGAGAGTTTTTTTATTTTTCCAAACCAAATATCAAGAATCGAAATGAGGCTCGTAGGAATCGATCGGATCTATAGATGTGATGTAATCTTACAATTACGTATTCTTATCCTTCGATGAATTGATACTAGATCGCTGATGATCGATCGAGAATTAGGGATTTCTTATGAAACTAGGGTTTCATCTTATCCCTTGTTCTTTCGTCGATATCATTCACATTCTAACCTCTAGTAAATTCAAGAAACGATCGTAGATCCCTAATTTCGAGCGATCACAATCAAGAAAGTATCGCAACGAAACTAGGTCATCGATTCTTGAACTTGCTAGGGTTTACAAAGCTCGTAGGACTCAAGAATCGTATTAAGATTTGTTACATCATCATTCTATTGATCGCCTCGACTCCTTTACGAGCGGAGTTTTACTCGAACATCATAACAAGAACTACAATCACAAATTGAGATCGAATCATGATGAAAGAATTAAAAGTAAGCAAGATTAATGAATTTCACCTTTTATTTAAATCAACAATTTCGTTACAATCGCTCAAGAACTACAAGAGGAAGAACTCGATCGTCGATTTGGCTTCGCTCGTCTCCTTGAGTCGCGGATCGGCTTGGATCACTTGCCCGATTGAAGATCGGCCCGGCTCATAAAAGGTTGAAGGCTTCTCACTTGATTGGTACTCGGGATCTTGAATTTGATTGGAATTAGGGTTAGGGTTTTGCACAAGTCTTGTCACTAGACTTGTGGAAGAAGATGAAGAAAGAGTTGAAGAATGAGGAACTAATGAAGAACTAATGATTAACCTCAACCCTTAGATCTAGGCTCCTATTTATAGACATCAAAACCCTAAATCTAGGATTTGAATTCTAAGTTTCCCTCCAAAAGTTTGTTGATGAAATTTGAATTTCCCTCCAAAAGGTTGTTGAGGAGATTTGAATTTCCCTCCAAAAGTTTGTTAAGGAGAAGCTTCTAGATGAAGTTTGTTTGGAGGAAGCTTCTAGAAATAGTTTGTTAGGAGCTTAATTAAGATTAGCTTTGCTTAATGATCTTTGCTGATCTGGTAGAAGCTTCGAGAGAATTCTGGAATTTGAGGCATCTTAAATGAATGTGGGCCCTGAGAGAGGAGTTATGCACCAAAAATGGGATGATGATGTGGCAAAAGCGCCGCGGTTCCGCGGCATAAGCTGGCTCCCGCCGCGGTTCCGCGGCGCTTTGGGGGCTTTAGGGCTTGGGACTTCTGGTGCTTGTTGGGCTTAAGTTGTGGGCCTTTCTTTGATATGTTGAATTGTATTTCTCCCTTTGGATTGCTACCAGATCTGAAAACATGGAGTTGGTGTATTTTTTATCAGCTTCTTTTGACTTTGCTCCTGCAATTTCCTGCACAAATCTCGAGACAAGTGTTGCGCAAATACAGAGATGATGCGATGCCATGAAATGCAGTCAATTTCCCTTAAAATGCCGGTTTTAAAGTCTAACATATGCAATCTGATATTGTACGACTGATTTGCTAATATGTGAAATATGAATACCGAACACTTCTAAATGAGTGCAAAAGATGGGGAAATTGCCGTGTTAAAAATGCAGTATTTTCGACTGATCACTGTGGTCGAGTAGTAATCAAAGTACAGTGGGAACACACTCGAGGCGAAGTGACAGTGTCAAGTCAGCGGACTAAGCTGTACTTATGTCACCTGGGAACTGATAACTGACGATAGGTATAATACCAACCAACAGTTCCCGATGAGTCCTGTCCAGTGTACTCATAACCTAACGAGCACCCGCATACTATCTCAAGTACGACGTACTGACGGCTGTGGGGACAGACCGTCTCCCACGCTGGGATGAGAAGCGCATACGCTAGTCTACTTCGGGGTATCGATGCCCTGTCTCGACAGTCCAACGACTAGGGACCTGTATAAGGATGTGCTTATGGATTACCCAGCCCCCACGAGTGTGAGCGCCATCACAACGCTGGTAATCAAGCAAAGATCCTAAGGGCTCTACTAATATGTATATAAGCGATATGCTAAAAGAAACACATGCACATATTAAAACAGAGACAAACCAAGTAGCATACTACCATTTCGAGCAAGATTGTATATACAACTGTGAATATCCCAAGCTTCCATCAAGTTGTTGGATATATATGCCCTAGAGGCCTACATTGTATAGGATGCTTGGGATATGTATTTACATGACAGTCTTGCTTGATATGATAGTACGCTATTTGGTTTGACTTTGTCTTAACGTATGATATATTTTACTTGGTATTTATATATGTTGATAAAGCCCATAGGGTGTTTTGTCTGACTACCAGCGTTGTGATGGCAGTCATACTAGTGGGAGCTGGATAGTCAATAGGCACACCCTTAGATGTCCCTGGTCGCAGGAGTATCGAGATTGGGCATCGATACTCCGGAGTAGACTAGTGTATACATATCTAGACCCTGACGAGGGGTAATGGATTGGTCCCGCAACCATTGGTGGTGTTCACCTAAGATTGTATACAGATGCTCACTGGGTGTGAGTACACCGGACAGGACTCGCCGAGAACTGACTGGATGGTATTATACCTAACGTCAGATAGCAGTTCTCAGGTGACATGTGTGCAGATAGTCCGTTAACTTAAAGTCATCATTTGTCTCGTGTGAGTTCCCACTGTGCTTTGATTATTACCCTACCATGGCTCAAAGGAGTCGTGCAAACAGGTTTCAGTTGGGCACAGTCCCGAGCCATGTGGAGGCAGTGAGCGACTGTTAGGGATTCGTCTCTCCCGGTATAGGGAGTTGATATCGCACTGTGGTCGGTTGGTCATTACCATAAGTCCCTGGCCAGGGCTGATTGAGAATTACTGATGGAATGATCAGTAGATTCTCGGGTGGTCTTGAACCATACCGACACGACTTGTACGGTTATTAGGGGTCTGACGTCCACCACCTCCCTAGACCATACATGCGATACTCTTAGACGAACAGACCGGACTGCGCGGATATTGTCACAGACAGGCTCAGTAGGATTTCAGATGGATTACCTCATCAGCTTTCTTATCGACAACTACCTGGGGACCGTTACGCACAGCTAGTGCCGCTTGCGGTCTGTGGTTAAACCCACTGTCAGCGTAGTAGTCGAGTCTTTAGAGTCCCACACAGAGATTTCCCAAACCCAGGCGAAAAGATATAGAAGTCGTATTGTTTTACGACAAAGGTTCGGACGCATACGTGTTTGAACGCACGTACGACATTCGGACAGTTTTTACTAGCCGGCTTTGGTTTAAGCCAGATTCTAGTATCAGGTTATTGGATTTATACAGTCTAAAGTTTTTCCGTGTTTTTACGGATGAGAGGGGCGTTCTCGTAATTTTCCGAGAAGCTTCTAGAAGGATGTGACATGGAGGGAGAGGTGGCATTTTCATTTAATGAATTAGTGACTCATTGTGAGTGATTCATCATGTCATTAATGCATTATTAAATGCTTAATGACTCACATAATGAATCACCCACTTGCATTAATGAAACATGATGAATAATCTCTTATTATTCATTTCTATTTAATTCATTATGTTTCATATATCTAGTGAGAAGCTTTTTCATTTTCATATTATTATCATTATCATCTTCTCACTCTCTCTCTTCAAGCTCTCTCTCCTTCACCAAAGCCTAATCCTACCCCTCATGAGTTGAGAACAAGGATTAGGAAAGACTAATTACTCCATAACCTATCTCTACATCACCTTAGCTACTCTATTTAGCAACTAGAGAAACTAAGTAACCTCAAGTTTAGAGGTTATAGCTTGGATTAGGGTTCTCGGGTGGATCGTCTATCACGGAAGAAAGCCGAAGAGGACGTGGAGATCCAAAGAGGCCGTAGATAACATTAAGATGAAGGACTAGAACCGTTTGGTATAATCTCTTAACATAGTAGTTTAGAACTCTATAGCTTTTGTTAAAACTTGTTTAGCAAACGATTCATACGGTTAATCGATGTTTGATCATAGAACAAGATTGTTATTCATATTTCCGCCTCCCCATAAATATTGGGGTGTTGAACATCGACTTACAGTGGTATCAGAGCCTAGCTAAACAGTATTTAACACACTTGCAAATTTGTATGAATTTCGAACGGAAAAACAAACCCGAAAAACCCCAATATCATGTACTTTCTGTCGAATTTTAAATGAGGTCCAAAAATTTTTCAGGGACCTTCAGAATGACCTAAATGAATGTATTAGAACACCCAAGAAAATTGGGCTCATGAATCGGCCATAGCGCCGCGGAACCGCGGCCGATCCCACCGATCCGCCGCGATTCCGCTGCGCTTTGGACGATTCATCATCCCAACTTTCTTGTGTTGTTTCTCTGAGATATTTGGTGTTTTCTGGTAATTTTTATTTTTGCTCAGGTTTCAGATTTACAGAGAAGTATTGGAGCAAGATTAAATGTGCTTAATCGATCGAAATTATACAGTATTTGCTTGTTTGATTATATCTGTGAAATGTTTTATGTGTTCGTAAACCTCCCCTAACTGCTAGTATGTCGGTTGGCAGGGGGTTGCACATATCTGTGATGTTATATATAACTATTTGTGTATATAAACTGTATTGGACTGTTGTGGTGTTTAGCCGGGATTTGTGATGGGTTTTTTATTAATTCATTTGATGTAAATGTAATAAGTTGTAATATTATTTTGCGGGGCACATCCAGGTTGCGGTTGTAGCCACTGTTGTATTATTTCTTTTTACTGTTTTTGCTCTTACGATAGACCCAAGGTGGGGTGCACAAACTACCGGGTATTTTGAAGTGTTGGGGCAGACCGCTTCACTTCTGGTACTTGGCGGGTAGTTTGCCGTACCCGTAGGGGTCTGGGTTGGGAAATTAGCTATTCATCACAACTGTGTAATCCGTCTTTCATTGCAGGCTCAAAAGAAATGCGGATTGCTTGCAAATCCAATATTGTTTATCTGTGATCTGGAATGCCTATTATTGCGTCTGACGAATGTACAATATCTATATATGATAGCTATTTAGACGTCGCTTATGTTTTACACCCGCGCTAGCCCAGCCCCCGCTCTGTCGTTAGTTAAGTAACCTAACGGGTGATGACGGGACCCCGTGGCGAATGTGGATGGCATAAGAGGACGTTGTATTTTCGTTGTTATCTGTAATGATAGGTTAAAGATGGGACGCATTATTATTAATGCAAAGAAAATAAAACCTAAACAGAATCGTTGGAACAATTTCTAAAAACCACTCGGTTTTCTTGAAAAAGCAAATTTTAAATGCGGAGCTTAAACCACTCCTTTTAATAAAAGCTATCTTAGTTCCTTCGATCAAATCAAGTTCACTACGTTAACGGTTTTTGCCAAAAACCAGCCGTAACCCTCCGTCGTTTCAGATAGACAGCATATCATATTCATGCTGTGCTTGTTGGCCTACGTCAAGGCATAGTGAATGGTAGCAGTGTGTGCGCCTATTTGTTGCATAGATAGATGCATTAGTTTAATACAGACGTACACCTTGTTGGCCTACGTCAAGGGCTTGTACGATGTATTTAAATTGATCAGGACAACGACGGGTAGAACTTGACTTGCGTCTTATGACTTGTTGGCCTACGTCAAGGTCTATAAGAGCTAGGGGTAAAAATCACATCGGGAGTTTCAAACATAAAGGAAACTTGCAGATTAAGCTTACCTTCTGGAGTGTGGTGACTAGAGTGGCTTCCATCTAGGGCATCATGCAATGATAGTTGGATCCCGATCCCACTGATGAGTAGGATTACTCTCGGGAATTTCTCTCACTTAACAATCAATGCTATAAACCAAGTAGGTGCCTAGAAAGGTGTTAGAGGGGCTACGCCTCCAGGGAAAAGAGGTTCTTTAATTAAGGAACTTCGCAAAAGCGTTGGAAAACCTCCCTCGAAGTACCAACACCAGCCTGGCTGAAAGGTTAAGCAAGAATTGAAACGTGTGATTAAATCCTGACTAGTTCTTCTTTTAGGTTTTGAAGAAGGATTTGAGGAAACAGTGGGAGCCATCCTGTTTAGATAAAATAAATAACCAATCTAAACTTGCAAGAGCATATGCTGAGTGTTTCTTTTCTCTCTCTCTGGCAGCTACCATGACTGGACTAAAACTATTACCTGAAAAGAATATACTGACCGGGCAGAACTATAAAGATTGGCTAAGGAACGTCAATATTGCGCTGACTTATGACAAAGTTGCATATGTTACCACCGCTGTTCCTCCCCTTATCCCAGGACCAGATTCCTCAGTTGCGGACAAGGAAGTTCGTAAAACCTGGGATCTAGACTGTGAACGAGCTAAGTGTATCGTGCTGGCGTCCATGAATAATGAACTCCAGAAACAGCACGAGAGTATGGATATTATATCCATATTCCTCCATTGCAAGGAATTGTATGGTGAACACTCCCGTATCGTGAGGTACGAAACCTCAAGGAAACTCTTCCAGATGAGGTTAGCTCCAGGATCGCCTGTTGGAGAGCACGTCCTCAAAATGATCACCCTCATTGAGGAACTCGCAAACCTGGGATGCGTGCTAGAGAATGATTTGTATATCGACTTGATTTTGCAGTCCCTTCCCCACACCTTCTCTCAGTTCGTGCTGAACTTCAACATGCACGAAATGGAAGCGGATCTTCCAAAGCTTCTCAATATGTTGAGGGTAGCAGAGACCTCCTTGAAAAAGGAGAAGACCCCCGTTCTGTATGTTGGCCAATCATCTTCTTCTAAATCTAAAGCGAAAGCTAAAGGGAAGAAGAAGATGAAAGCCAACAAACCGAAGGGTGGGGTCAAGAAGGTGCAGGGAACGAACAAGGCAGGAAGGGTAAAGGCAGAAAAGAACGAGTGCTTCTATTGTCACAAGCAAGGGCACTGGAAGAAAGACTGTTTGGCCTTTAAAACCAAGGACATGAAGCAAGCTGTTGCTTCTGCTTCAGGTGTTTGTAATCGAAAATTGTCTTTCAGTAAACTCTACTTCATGGGTACTTGATACCGGTTCTGGTTCTCACATCTGCAATTCTTTGTAGGATCTGAGAAATAGTAGAGTACTGGGGGCAGATGATATGACTCTCCGGATTGGAAATGGAATGCATGTAGATGCAGTTGCAATAGGGGAATATCACCTAGGGTTGAATAGTGGACACATTTTGGTATTGTATAGCTGTTTTTGTATTCCCAGTATGTTGTGTAATATTATATCAGTATCTTTGTTGTCTAATAAAGGATATAATTTTGTGCTTGAAAGAAATGTCATGAACATTCTCCTAAATCAAGAACCGATTGGGTTTGGCACACTGGAAAACGGCATATACATACTTAATCAACTCAATATTCAAAACACGCGTAAAAGAAAGGCTCCAGATTTGAATCAAGCCTTCCTATGGCATTGTAGACTTGGTCATATAAATGAAACAAGGCTGACTAAGTTACATAAAGATGGATATCTAGATCCGTTTAAATATTCATCATATGCAACTTGTCAATCATGTATCAAAGGAAAAATGACCAAATCTCCGTTCACCGGACATGGAGAAAGAGCCACTGAACTCTTGGGACTAGTACACAGTGATGTATGTGGTCCGATGTCTATACATGCACGAAGTGGTCACTCCTACTTCATCACTTTTACTGATGACTTCTCTAGGTATGGACATGTGTTCTTAATAAAGCATAAATCCGAGGCTTTTAAGAAGTTTAAGGAGTATAAAAATGAAGTAGAGAAACAAACTGGTAAAAGCATCAAGACACTTCGATCTGATCGAGATGGAGAATACTTAAGTACCAGTTTCCTTGAATACTTAAAAGCGAATGGAATTCTCTCTCAGCTTACTCCACCTTATACACCTCAGCATAATGGTGTATCAGAAAGAAGGAATCGCACGCTATTAGATATGGTGCGTTCAATGATGAGTAGTGCTGAGTTGCCACTTTCCTTCTGGGGATTTGCTCTAGAATCAGCCGCATACCTATTGAATAGAGTTCCAACTAAGTCTGTACCTACCACTCCATATGAAATATGGTGTGGGAAGAGACCATATCTCAAATATATCAAGATATGGGGGTGTCCAGTATATGTTAAAAAGCATAATCCGGACAAGCTCGAAGCACGATCGGTTTTATGCAAGTTTGTAGGATACCCCAAGCATTCAAGGGGGTACATAGTCTACCACACTGAAGAACAAAAGGTGTTTGTCGCTCGTCACATTGTCTTCTTAGAAAGCGAATTTCTTGCAAAAGAAATTAGTGGGAGCGCGGTAGAACTGGAAGAAATTCCAGAACCTCAAACTGCAACCGAAGACTTAGAAGAATCTCAGATTTCAATAGAACATGACGAACCAACGCCACTCCGCAGATCTAGTAGGCTTTCTCATCCTCCTGAAAGATACTATGGTTTTCTTCTTGATGGAGATCGAGAGGATTGCATCATCGATGATGATGAGCCTACTAGTTTTCAGCAGGCTATCACGAGTAGTGACTCAGTGAAGTGGCTGGATGCAATGAGATCCGAAATGGAATCCATGTACACCAATAAAGTATGGACTTTAGAAGTTGCTCCTCCTGGGGTAAAACCAGTTGGGTGCAAATGGATCTTCAAAAAGATGATTGGTACATTTGGACAAGTGGAAACCTACAAAGCTAGACTAGTAGCAAAAGGTTTTCATCAAAGACCAGGACTGGACTATGATGAAACTTTTTCACCAGTAGCTATGCTTAAATCCATTCGGATCATGCTTGCCATTGCTGCCTTCCATGACTATGAAATCTGGCAAATGGATGTAAAAACAGCTTTTCTAAATGGACATCTAGAAGAGAGTGTTTACATGGATCAACCGGAAGGTTTCTTAGACAGTGGGAGCAGCGGAAGAGTGTGCAAATTGCTTAAATCCATTTATGGATTAAAGCAAGCATCGCGGAGTTGGAACATCTGCTTTGATGAAACAGTCAAGGAATTTGACTTTATCAAAAATGTAGATGAACCATGTATTTATAGGAAGATTGTAGAAGGAGCAGTAGTCTTCCTCGTTTTGTACGTCGACGACATACTACTGATAGGGAATGATATCCCTATACTACAATCAGTAAAGCTCTTCTTGTTACAGAAATTCTCTATGAAAGACTTGGGAGATGCATCATACATTCTGGCATTAAGATCTATCGAGATAGATCTAATAGAATATTGGGACTTTTCACAGTCCAGGTATATAGACACTATACTAAAGAGATTTAGTATGGAAGATTCCAAATGCGGCAATATGCCCGCTTGTCACGGAATCACCCTCTCCAAAGAGATGTCTCCAAAGACTGATGAAGAGAGGGCTCGCATAGGCATTATACCCTATGCTTCGGCGGTAGGATCAATAATGTATGCGATGTTATGTACCAGACCGGATGTAGCTTACGCACTTAGTGTGCTAAGCAGGTATCAGTCTGACCCAGGTGAGAAACATTGGAGAGCGGTGAAGAACATTCTCAAGTACCTGAGAAGGACTAAGGAGATGTTCTTGATTTACGGTAATAGGGACCTCCAGGTAGAGGCTTTTACCGACTCCGGCTTCCAAACTGATAAGGATGATTCTAAATCTATTTCGGGTTTTGTGTTTACCCTCAATGGAGGGGCGGTATGTTGGAAGAGTTCCAAACAAGATACCGTCGCAGACTCAACTATGGAGGCTGAGTATATAGCTGCTAGTGAAGCCGCAAAAGAGGCTGTCTGGATGAGGAAGTTCATTTCGGAACATCAGGTGGTTTCGTCCATTGCCAATCCAATACCTTTGTATTGCGATAACAATGGCGCTGTAGCTTTAGCGAAGGAACCAAGGTCCCATCAGAAATCCAGGCATATCTTAAGGCGGTTTCACCTGATCAGGGAGATCGTGGATCGTCGGGAGATCGAGATACGGAGAGTGGACACAAAAGACAACACGGCAGATCCATTCACCAAGGCCAATCCTCAAGTATAGTTCGAGAGGATGTTGGGCATGCGGTACGCAAGCAACTGGATCTGGTAGAGACAGTGGGTACTCATTGCGCCAATTATAGGCCTTAGTGCAAGTGGGAGATTGTTGGATATATATGCCCTAGAGGCCTACATTGTATAGGATGCTTGGGATATGTATGTACATGAAAATCTTGCTTGATATGATAGTACGCTATTTGGTTTGACTTTGTCTTAACGTATGATATATTTTACTTGGTATTTATATATGTTGATAAAGCCCATAGGGTGTTTTGTCTGACTACCGGCGTTGTGATGGCAGTCATACTAGTGGGAGCTGGATAGTCAATAGGCACACCCTTAGATGTCCCTGGTCGCAGGAGTATCGAGATTGGGCATCGATACTCCGGAGTAGACTAGTGTATACATATCTAGACCCTGACGAGGGGCAATGGATTGGTCCCACAAACATTGGTGGTGTTCACCTAAGATTGTATACAGATGCCCACTGGGTGTGAGTACACCGGACAGGACTCGCCGAGAACTGACTGGATGGTATTATACCTAACGTCAGATAGCAGTTCTCAGGTGACATGTGTGCAGATAGTCCGTTGACTTAAAGTCATCATTTGTCTCGTGTGAGTTCCCACTGTGCTTTAAGTATTACCCTACCACGGCTCAAACGAGTCGTGCAAACAGGTTTCAGTTGGGCACAGTCCCGAGCCATGTGGAGGCAGTGAGCGACTGTTAGGGATTCGTCTCTCCCGGTATAGGGAGTTGATATCGCACTGTGGTCGGTTGGTCATTACCATAAGTCCCTGGCCAGGGCTGATTGAGAATTACTGATGGAATGATCAGTAGATTCTCGGGTGGTCTTGAACCATACCGACACGACTTGTACGGTTATTAGGGGTCTGACGTCCACCACCTCCCTAGACCATACATGTGATACTCTTAGACGAATAGACCGGACTGCGTGGATATTGTCACAGACCGGCTCAGTAGGATTTCAGATGGATTACCTCATCAGCTTTCTTATCGACAACTACCTGGGGACCGTTACGCACAGCTAGTGCCGCTTGCGGTCTGTGGTTAAACCCACTGCCAGCGTAGTTGTCGAGTCTTTAGAGTCCCACACAGAGATTTCCCAAACCCAGGCGAAAAGATATAGAAGTCGTATGGTTTTACGACAAAGGTTCGGACGCATACGTGTTTGAACGCACGTACAACATTCGGACAGTTTTTACTAGCCGGCTTTGGTTTAAGCCAGATTCTAGTATCAGGTTATTGGATTTATACAGTCTAAAGTTTTTCCGTGTTTTTACGGATGAGAGGGGCGTTCTCGTAATTTTCCGAGAAGCTTCTAGAAGGATGTGACATGGAGGGAGAGGTGGCATTTTCATTTAATGAATTAGTGACTCATGGTGAGTGATTCATCATGTCATTAATGCATTATTAAATGCTTAATGACTCACATAATGAATCACCCACTTGCATTAATGAAACATGATGAATAATCTCTTATTATTCATTTCTATTTAATTCATTATGTTTCATATATCTAGTGAGAAGCTTTTTCATTTTCATATTATTATCATTATCATCTTCTCACTCTCTCTCTTCAAGCTCTCTCCCCTTCACCAAAGCCTAATCCTACCCCTCATGAGTTGAGAACAAGGATTAGGAAAGACTAATTACTCCATAACATATCTCTACATCACCTTAGCTACTCTATTTAGCAACTAGAGAAACTAAGTAACCTCAAGTTTAGAGGTTATAGCTTGGATTAGGGTTCTCGGGTGGATCGTCTATCACGGAAGAAAGCCGAAGAGGATGTGGAGATCCAAAGAGGCTGTAGATAACATTAAGACGAAGGACTAGAACCGTTTGGTATAATCTCTTAACATAGTAGTTTAGAACTTTATAGCTTTTGTTAAAACTTGTTTAGCAAACGATTCATACGGTTAATCGATGTTTGATCATAGAACAAGATTGTTATTCATATTTCCGCCTCCCCATAAGTATTGGGGTGTTGAACACCGACTTACACAAGTAATATACATACTAGTATGATACAGTAATGGCCTCTAGGGCATATACACTAACAATCTCCCACTTGCACTAAGGCCATGTACTGGCGTATCGAAGACCTATCATCTCGATCAGCCGCTCGAACTGAGTCTGAGGTAAGGCCTTCGTGAATGGATCTGCAGTGTAATCTTCTGAAGCAACCCTCCGAACCTCGATCTCCTGGCGATCCACGATCTCCCTGATCAGGTGATACCGCCTCAAGATGTGTCTAGATTTCTGAAGGGACCTGGGTTCCTTCGCTAAAGCTATTGCCCCGTTGTTGTCGCAATACAGAGGTATTGGATCAACAATGGATGGAACCACCTGAAGTTCTTTCAAGAACTTCCTCATCCAGACAACTTCTTTTACGACATCAAATGCAGCGATGTATTCCGCTTCCATAGTCGAGTCAGCAACGGTTTCCTGTTTGGAGCTCTTCCAACACACCGCCCCTCCATTGATGGTAAAGACAAAACCCGACATGGACTTGGAATCATCCTTGTCACTCTGGAAGCTGGAGTCAACAAAGGCCTCAATCTGGCGGTCTTTTCCGCCATACACCAAGAACATCTCCTTAGTCCTTCTCAGGTACTTGAGAATGTTCTTTACTGCTATCCAATGTTTCTCCCCAGGGTTGGACTGATACCTGCATACCACACTCAGTGCATAAGACACATCTGGTCTGGTACACAACATCGCATACATTATAGAGCCTACTGCAGAAGCGTAGGGTATAATAGACATGCGATCCCTCTCCAAATCAGTCTTGGGAGACATCTCTTTGGAGAAGGTGATCCCGTGACAAGCCGGTAGATTACCGCGCTTGAAATCTTCCATACTGAATCTTTTCAGTATGGTGTCGATGTACCTGAACTGTGAAAGTCCTAAAATCCTCTTGGATCTATCACGGTAGATCCGGATCCCCAGAATGTATGAGGCATCACCCAGGTCTTTCATGGAGAACCTGTGTGACAAGAACCCCTTGACAGATTGTAGCATAGGAATGTCATTTTCTATTAAGAGAATGTCATCCACGTATAAAACAAGGAATACTACAGTTCTCGCTACAAATCTACAATAGATGCATGGTTCATCTGGATTTTTGATAAAGCCAAATTCCTTGACCGTCTCATCAAAACAGATGTTCCAACTCCGCGATGCCTGCTTTAGTCCATAAATGGACTTAAGCAACTTGCACACCTTTCCGCTGCTCCCACTCTGAATGAAACCCTCTGGCTGGTCCATATAGACACACTCCTCTAAATGTCCATTTAGAAAAGCGGTTTTTACGTCCATCTGCCAAATCTCATATTCGTGGAAGGCAGCAATAGCAAGAAGGATCCGAATGGATTTCAGCATAGCTACTGGAGAAAAGGTTTCGTCATAGTCCAAACCAGGTCGCTGATGAAAACCCTTTGCAACCAGTCTAGCTTTATAGGTCTCAACCTGTCCATCTACACCAATCTTCCTTTTGAAGATCCACTTGCATCCTACGGGTTTTACCCCATCTGGAGCAATGTCCAACGTCCATACTTTGTTGGTGTACATGGACTCCATTTCGGTCCGTATTGCATCCAGCCATTTTACCGAGTCGACGCTCTGAATGGCTTGCTGGAAGCTAGTAGGCTCATCACAATCTATGATGCAATCCTCTCTATCCCCGTCTATGAGAAAACCGTAGTATCTCTCGGGCGGATGAGACTGCCTACTACTCCTGCGGAGTGGCGTGGGAATGTCCTGATCTTTCGAACCCTCTGGTTCTACTAAGCTTTCATTAATAGCTCGTGGTTCTGGAATTTCTTCCAGTTCTATTGCGCTCCCACTTATTTCTTTTTCTATGAACTGGTGTTCTAGAAAGTGGGCATAGCGAGAAACAAAAACCTTTTGTTCCTCTTCGCAATAGAAGAAATATCCCTTGGAGTTCTTTGGATATCCCACAAACTTGCACTGTACTAAGCGTGCCTCGAGCTTGTCCGCATGCTGCTTTTTTACAAAAGCTGGACATCTCCATGTCTTAATGTGATTAAGATAGGGTCTCTTCCCACACCATATCTGATATGGTGTAGTAGGCAAAGTCTTAGTTGGAACTCGGTTCAAAAGGTATGCAGCTAATTCTAGCGCATATCCCCAGAACAATCGCGGCAACTCAGCGTTACTCATCATGGACCGTACCATATCCAATAGAGTTCGGTTTCGTCTCTCCGATACACCGTTATGTTGCGGAGTGTATGGAGGAGTAAGCTGAGAGAGAATTCCATTCTCTTTTAAGTAACCCAGGAACTCGGCACTCAAGTATTCACCACCTCGATTAGATCTCAGTGCCTTGATACTTTTGCCTGTTTGTTTTTCTACTTCATTCTTATATTCCTGGAATTTTTCAAAAGCCTCGGATTTATGTTTCATTAAGAAGACATAACCGTACCTTGAAAAGTCATCCGTAAAAGTAATGAAGTAAGAATAACCGCTTCGTGCATGCATAGACATTGGACCGCACACGTCGCTGTGTACGAGTCCTAAGAGCTCGCTCGCTCTTACTCCGTGTCCAGTGAACGGAGTCTTTGTCATCTTTCCTTTGAGACAGGATTGACAAGTTGCATATGATTGATATTCGAACGAATCCAAATATCCTTCTGTATGTAACTTAGTCAACCTTCTCTCATTGATGTGACCTAGTCTACAATGCCATAAGAAAGTTTTATTGATTTCTGGAGACATTCTTTTGTGTGTATTCTGGACATTGAAAATCTGTGGTTGGTTCAATACGTATATACCGTTGTTTAATGTACCTGACCCACTCAAAACTTGATTAAGGTGAATGTTCACTACATTACTTACAAATGCAAATTCATAACCTTCTTCAGATAATAAAGATACAGAAATGATATTACAGGTTGCATTTGGTACAAAATAACAACTACGCAAAACCAAAAAGTGTCCATTTAACAATCCCAGGTGATAGTCCCCCACGGCCTCAGCATCCATGCTAGCTCCGTTTGCAACTCTGAGGGTCATGTCACCTGCTTTCAAAACTCTACGCTTTCTCAACGCCTGCAAAGAATTACATATATGAGATCCTGATCCGGTATCCAATACCCAGGATGTAGAGTTTATTGATAGACAGTTTTCAATAACATACACACCTGAAGCTGAAGCCGCAACTTGCTTCAGATCCTGGGTTCTGGCCTTCCGAGCCTTGCAATCCTATTTCCAGTGTCCCCTTTTGTGACAGTAAAAGCACTCTTCTTTACCCACAAGCTTCCCCGCTACTTTTGTTGCTTTTGCCTTTCCTTTTCCGTTCGTATCCACTTTACTGACACCGCCTCTTGGTTTGGCGGAGGCTTTCTTCTTCTTGCCCTTGGCTTTCGCCCTGGACCTAGAAGAGGAAGATCCTCCTACAAACAAAGTGGATGTCCTCCTACCTTTCTGTAGGGTGCCCTCTGCATTCCTCAGCATGTTGAGGAGCTCTGAAAGTTCAACTTCCTTTTCCTGTAAGTTAAAGTTCAGGATGAACTGGGCGTAAGTGGAAGGAAGGGACTGGAGAATCAAGTCCGTATAGAGCTCATTCTCCAACGTGGTCCCAAGTTCCGTGAGCTCCTCTTTGTAGCCAATCATCTTAAGCACGTGTTCTGCTACCGATGATCCGACGGCCAACCTTGCCGAAAACAACTTCTTCGACACTTCGTATCTGGCGATACGAGACTTCTCTCCATACAGTTCTTTTGTATGAAGAAATATGGACTCTAGGTCCATATTCTCGTGCCTCCTCTGATGTTCGTTGTCCATCGAGGCAAGTACGAGGCATTTGGCCTTCGCGCAATCTATTTCCCAGGTCTTACGGATTTCCCTATCCGTGACACTGGTTTTGGGACCTAGGACAGGGGGGGCTTTGGTGGTAAGGAGATACCCCAACTTGTCGTAAGTGATTGCCATCTTGACATTCCTGAGCCAATCTTTGTAGTTTGGCCCTGTCAGTATGTTTTTATCTAGTAATAACTAAAGTCCGGTCATCTTGAATGGTCGCTGCAATTAGGAGAGAGAAAAGAAACACTTTTGCATGATGCTCTTGCAAGTTTAGAGTGGTTTTTAGTTTGTCTAAACAGGATGGCTCCAACTGTCTCTCGAATCCCTTCTCAAACCATAAAGAAAGAATTAGTCGGGATCAATCTCACCGTACAATACTTGCTTAACCGTTCAGCCAGGCCAGTGTCAGTACTTCAAGGGAGGTTTTCCAACGCTTTCGCGAAGTTCCTTAATTATGTAACCTCTTTTCCCTGTGGGCGTAGCCCCGCTAACACCTTTCTAGACACCTACTAGGTTTATAGCATTGATCGTTAAGTGAGAGTTTTCCCGAGGAGTAGCATATACTCACAGTAGGATCGGGATCCAAATATCATTGCGTGATAAAACCGAAGGAATCCTTCCAGAATCATCACACTCCAAATGGTATGCAGCGCAAGTTTCAGTACTTATGAAACTCCCGATGTGGATTTTTGCCCCATGCTCTTATGACCTTGACTTTGGCCAAAATATCATAAGTCACATGTTAAGTTCTACCCGTCATTCTCCTGGTTAATTTGGACCCACCCGTACCTACCCTTGACTTTGGCCAAAATGGCAGCACGACTGTCCCAAACCAACGCATCTATCTATGCTGCACATGAATACCCAATAGCTACCAATCACTATACCTTGACTTTGGCCAAAATACATAGCTTGAATACTTTTTGACCATTCATGTTGAATGACGGAGGGCTACGAATGGTTTTGGCGAAACCGTGAACGCAGTGAACTTGATATAATCGATGGAACGAGATAGCTTTTAAAAGAAGTGGTTCAAGCTCCACGTTTAAAAGTTTAGTTTTGAAAAGAACCGAGTGGTTTTCAAAGTGTTCCAATCGACTTTTACTTGGTTTATTTTCTTCCATTAGTTCTTTTAATGTGTCCCATCATTTAATCCTACCATTGCAGAAAACAACCAAAATATGACGTACGCTTATGCCATTCGCATTCGCCACGGGGCCCCGTCATCACCCGTTAGGTTACTTAACTAACGACAGAGTGCGGGCTGGGCTAGCGCGGCTGTAAAACATAAGCAACGCCTAAATAGTTATAGTATATAGATATATAGCAATGATAGACATTACAGATCACAGATGAATACATTGGATATATTAGGAATCCGCAATCCGTTCGAGCCTGCAACGAAAAGCGGATTACACGGTCGCGGTGAATAGCCAATACCCCACCCAAGCCCCCTACGGGTGCGGCAAACTACCCGCCAAGTACCCGAAGCGAAGCAACCTCCCTCAACAGCGTGAGTAGGCCACTCGGCACTTCGAGATACCCGGTAGTTTGTGCATCCCCTCCATGGGTCTATCCTAGGAGCAAAAATAGTAAAAAGAATTATACAATGACGGCTACAATCCCGACCCGGTTGTGCGGCCAAACAAATAATAATACATCAATTTACATATTACATGAATGAAAGAAAAAGAAACACTCATCTCACATCCACCCCGGCTATTCACCCGCGACAATCCAACGCATTCATATACATATACCATCAACAAACACAGATCACAGATATGTATAACCCCCACTAATCGACGTATAGCGATTAGCGGACGTTCAATACATATAAACATCACAGATATAACCATTTAGTCAAAGTGTAGTGAAGTTCGATCAAAAATACGGATTTATAGGCCCCCAAAAATAAATTTCTTTTCTGGAAAACCTGGGCACAAATAAACCTTCTTAAAAATCCCAAAACCATGTCAGAAGAACACTGCACCAAACTCGATCCAGAACCGAGTCAAATCGGCCGCGGTTGAACGGCAATAGCTTGCTATTGCCGCGGAACCGCGGCGCTTTGAATGATTCACTGGACCGGGTTTGGTGAGTTTCTTAAGAAAACCCTGAGATAATTTTTGACGTATGGTTTTTTATTTTTAGAGCAGAAAAAAATTCAACAGAAAGTTAGGGTTTTCATGTTTTGGTTTTGCGATTTTTTCCGATCAAACTTCTATACACTTTACTATCTAGCTAGTTTATATTTAGTTAGGCTCTGATACCACAGTAAGTCCACGATGCCCACTCCGGTGCTTGCGGGAAGGCAGAAACGGTATAAAAATCGAATTTTTTCTACTCTGGGCAACATGGACTAGACAAAGACGGGATCTTTACTAAATAAAAACTAACTAAAGCTAACTAGAAATTAGCTACATGGAAGAACGGTTATACCTATGGCTTTATGTCCTTCTCTCCTTGCTCCTTGTAGTGAACGGAAGTGATCTCCTTGTCGTCTTCTCTCGTCGAAGAAGGATCCACCCGAGAGCCTCAACCTTTGGCTTCAACTTCAAGCTAGAAGTAACTAAAGTGCTAGAAGTGCTAATCCTAGAACCTTAGATGAGAGTAGAGATTATCAAGAAGAGGTTTTTCTCAAGCTCAAGTGTTTCTCAACACATGAGAGGGGAGAGCTTGAGAGAGAGGAAGAGGAGGAGAGAGAAAGCATATGATAGAATGAGAGAATAAAATGAACCATTCTCTCATATATGGGTGAATTATGTAAATTGATAATTAGCAAGATAATTGTCATGGCTTAATCAAGACATGACCATTATCATTTCAATTTTAATGCAAATTGCAAGGATCAAAGAGCATCTTTTATATGAAATGATGATGGTCAAAGTGTCAAGCTAGGTCAACAAGTCAAGAATGTCAAATGGTCAACAACCTTAACCATGCATAATTATATTAAACTAATATCAATTAATCATAATACACACATAAGCATTAGGGTTAATAGAATGACAATGGTCATTAACCCTAATCAAAGTCCTCTCCCTCTGTCTCAATTAACTGTGCATACGCACCCGTATTCGTGATCCGAGGAACACGAATACAAAGAGATAAAACCAATCCCAAATCATATACTAAGATCTGGCTTAAACCAAAGCCCGCTAGTATAAGCTGTCCGGACAGCAAACGTGCACAAGTGCACGGATGTGAATGAACCCTGTCGCAAAACCATGCGACCTCTACTCATTTTGCCTAAAGGAGAATAGCTCTCTGTGTGGGACTCTAAAGACTCGACACTACGCTGGCATTGGGTTTAACCACAGACCGTAAGCGACACTAGCTGTACGTAACAGTCCCCAGGTAGTTGCCGATAAGAAGACTGACGAGGTGAACCCATCTGAACTCCTACTGAGCCTGTATGTGACAGTCTCCGTACAGTCCGGTCTGTTCGTCTGATACATCGTATGGCGGGCCTAAGGGGCGGTAAACGTCAGTCCCCTAATAGCGGTACAAGTCGTGTCGGAGTGTAGCCCAGAACACCCTGAGATAACACTGGAAACCTACCAGTATATCTCGCTTGCCCTGGCAAGGGACTACTCGTGTAATGGCTCTCCTAGACACAGCGCGATGTCAACCCCCAATACCGGGAGAGACGAATCCTGTCTAACTGTCACTGCCTCCAAGTGCTTCGGGACTGCACCCAACTACTACCTGTTTGCACGACTCCTTTGAGCTATGGTAGGGTAGTAATCAAAGTACAGTGGGAACACACTCGAGACGAAGTAACAGTGTCAAGTCAGCGGACTAAGCTGTACTCATGTCACCTGGGAACTGATAACTGACGATAGGTATAATACCAACCAACAGTTCCCGAAGAGTCCTGTCCAGTGTACTCGTAACCTAACGAGCACCCGCATACTATCTCAAGTACGACGTACTGACGGCTGTGGGACAGACCGTCTCCCACGCTGGGATGAGAAGCGCATACGCTAGTCTACTCCGGAGTATCGATGCCCTGTCTCGATAGTCCAACGACTAGGGACCTGTATAAGGATGTGCTTATGGATTACCCATCCCCCACGAGTGTGAGCGCCATCACAACGCTGGTAATCAAGCAAAGATCCTAAGGGCTCTACTAATATGTATATAAGCGATATGCTAAAAGAAACACATGCACATATTAAAGCAGAGACAAACCAAGTAGCATACTACCATTTCGAGCAAGATTGTATATACAACTGTGAACATCCCAAGCTTCCATCAACTAATATACATACTAGTATGATACAGTAATGGCCTCTAGGGCATATACACTAACAATTTCAACCCGTCATTATCCTGGATTGCATTAAACCCACCCGTACTAGCCCTTGACACAGTCAACAAGGCCGCACGACTATCCTAACCAATCCCATTAATATGCTACAAACAAACACTACTTAGCTACCGCACACTACGTCTTGACACAGTCAACAAACGCAGCACGAATACTAAGTAATACTTGTACGAAATGACGGAAGGCTACGTCTAGTTTTTTGGCGAAAAACTTTTAACGTAATGAACTTGATATCGTTGAACGAACTGCATAGATTTTTATAAAAATATAGTGACGAAAACCTTTGCTAAAGAGGTCACTCCCGGTGAATGGATCTCGGCTCTTTCCCCGTAGAATAAGGTGCAGGATATTCTAACTGAATACCACGATGCAAAGCAAAAGGCAATCGGCTATAGTGAAGTTACTACCCTGACGCAAACTTTTGTCCAAGGGGTCACTCCTGGTGAAGGGATCTCGGCCCTTGCCTCGTCGACTGAGGTGCTGGTTATTCATAACCTAATACCACTGTGCAAAACAAAAGAGAACGACCTTGCAACAACAGCTTTTTGAAAAATGTTCCAACAACATCAGAATATGTTTGTTTAGCTTGCATTGATCTGAATCAATGCAGTCCCATTAATTGATCACACCAATAAAGAACGAAAATAATGATGTACGTATATGCCATCCGCATTCACCACTGGGTGCCTTCATCACCCGTTAGGTTACTTAACTAACGACAGAGCGGGGACTGGACTAGCGCGGATGCAAAACATATACAACATCTACCAGTATATATATCAAAATATAATATTCGCTCAAGGCGTGATAAAATGCAATATCACCTAAAGTAATAAGCATCACAGAACAATACAGATAACTGGGATCCCCGGGTTTCATAGAGCCGCTACTGAAACCCGACGTTCCTCTGGTCGTGTGGATAGCCTGCTCAATTAAATCCTAGACCTCTACGGGCGCGACAAGTTACCCGGCAAAACCTGAAGCGAGGCAGCCCCCTTCAGCAACGTGAATGGACCACCCAGCACTTCACGGAATCCGGTAACTTGTGCACCCCTCCTTGGGTCAACCCGTACCCCCTACGAGTGCGGCGAATAGCCTGCCAATTCTAGAGTGAAGCCCCCTCTGTCTCAACGCCATGAGATGCGGGCCCGTTGCCCTCTAGAACCCTGCTATCCGTGCACCCCTCCGTGGGGTAATCCTAGTACAGAAAGTAAAATATACATACAACGGGTACATCGACCTCAGCCCGGTCGTGCCCCAAAAGAATAATATACAAACAGGCAGTGACGGCAGTCCACATGTCGGACGTGTTGGAGATAGTGCCCTCAGAGTCAATTATTGGATCACAGGCATGTGATTGCAATGATTGAGGGAGGACCTATCCCGGTAGGACAGTCTTACTCGAGATGATAGTATGCTATCTGGTTTATCTTTATCATCGTGTACTGCTTTAGGTGACCTGACATGTCGCTATTACACGTTGATAGAGCCCCTAAGATTCTTGCTTGACTACCAGCAGTATGATGGCGATCATATACGTGGGAGCTGGTAGTCTATAGGCACATCCTTAAAAGGCCCCCAGTCGTAGGAGTTTCGAAACAGGGCATCGATACTCCATTAGTAGACTAGTGTATACAGTCGAGACCCCGACGAGGGGCGGTGGCCGGTCTCAAAAGCCACTGGTGTCAGTTGGTTCACCTAAGATGTATACAGGTGCTCATTGGGTTATGAGTACACCGGACAGGACTCGCCGGGAACCTGCTAGTTGGGATTATACCATACGTCAGATAGCAGTTCCCAGGTGACATGTGTACAGGTTAGTTCATCGACCTGAGATCGTCATTTGTCTCGTGTGAGTTCCCACTGTGCTTTGATTACTACCCTACCACGGCTCAAAGGAGTCATGCAAACAGGTTTTAGTTGGGTACAGTCCCGAGCCACATGGAGGCAGTGAGCGGATCTGCAGGGGTTCGTCTCTCCCGGTATTGGGGGTGAGGTCGCGCTGTGTCTAGGAGAGCCATTACACAAAGCCCTCGGCCGAGGCAGGAGATTTACTGGTAGGTATTCCAGTAGTATCTCAGGGTGTTCTGGGCTTCACTCCGACACGACTTGTACCGCCTTTGGGGGTCTGACTTTTACCAACCCCCTAGGCCCGCCATGCGATGCTCATAGACGAACGGACCGGACTGTACGGATATTGTCACTGACAGGCTCAGTAGGGTGTCAGGATGAGTTCGCTCATCGACGTCCCTTTTGGTCAATAGCTGGTGGCCCGTCACGTATTGGCTTATACCTCTGACGTGCTAATGGTTAAATCCACAGCCATAGTATTGACGAGTCTTTAGAGTCCACCATACTTTCAGTTACTCAGCTTTCGGGCGAAAGCTGTAGAGGCCGTATGGAGATATGGCAGGGTCCGATCAGATACGTGCGGTATTGCACGGGTTAGGATCGGACGGTTTGTACTAGTGGCCGTATGGATATATGGCAGGGTTCGATCTGATACGTGCGGTATTGCACGGATAGGAATCGGACGAACATTACTAGACGGCTTTGGTTTAAGCCGGATCCTAGTTTAGTACAGTGTAGATTTTGTCTCATTGCATTTGTATCCGGACGGAATACAGATGCGGGTGTGTATACACAGTATGGGGGTTTTCCTGTAATTTATTACAGGACCAGTTTTCTGGAGTTGCCAGTTTGCATTCCGTTCCGGCCGGTTTTCCTTTGTTCTTTCCCGGCCGGACTTTTTCGATGGAGGGTGTTATTTGCAAGTTTGCAAATAACACATTGTGGAGGATTTTCTTGCAAATGTATTAATTATGAAAGCATCTTTTGATACCATTCTTTTCTATCATCATCACTTGCTTTTTGTTGATTTGAGGTGATTAGTAGTTGATGTGAGTTAGTTATGATGATGTTTGGATATGGTCACCCTCTCTCTTTTCCTACACTCACCTCCCTCTTGCTTATGTATTCTCTCCTCCACCATTCTAACATGATAAGGTTTTCATTTTGAGAAAAGAGAAGAAGAGGTTTTTCATTCTTGAGAGTTTCATTCTTGATCTCATTTCATGCTAGAAAAATGCAAGCACCATTTTTCTTATCTTGATTCCTCCATCATCTTAAAAGACAACAAACCCCAAATGAGACATAGCTTCAACCCTACACATTCTACAGCAAACCTTGGGCACGTCGACTAGCCAGCTTCGTGCCCGAGTTGCCTCGGTATTGAGGTGGGAGCCCATAAAAGATGCAGACGATGTGGTGCCCTTCCGGCAAGGAGGCGACGACCGGAGTTTCCGCGGGAGATCGGGACGACGACGAGAAGACCGGAGGACTCGGATCACTCGGTATATCTCTCACCCTTTCTCTTGTTTGCTAGTATCGGTTAATGGTTACGATCCGGGTTTATTGTCCGCGGTAGCGCCAGTTTAAAAGTTAAGAAAATTTTGATTCCGTATTTTGGCCTCGGATAGACGGCCGGGGCGCTGCCGTGGCGCAACATGGTATCAGAGCCACGCCATTAACCTTGCCTAGCTTGTTCTAGTGTGTTTTACATTTCCGATCGAACAAAATCCCAAAATCCCCATTTCGTGTGCATCAGTTTTCTGTCGATTTTTTCCGGGCTCTAAAAATTTTTCAGGTTGTAAAAAACTAATGTACAGGAAATTCTAAGACTACTGGAAAAATTCGACACAGTCAGTCGATCACTCAAGCGCGGAACCGCGGCCAAACACCCCTTGGGCCGCGGTTCCGCCGCGCATTGGTGTCTTCACTGTATCATATTTTTCCAGTGGGCTTCTTGGCTAATTTTTGGGGTTTTGGAATATTAATATTGGGCCCAGAATTTCTGTGAGTGCTACAGTATTACTTGGGGGCCCACTTGTTAATTTTTTATCGATTGGATATTTTAAGCACATTATTTCACAGTATTTACATTATATCTGCGACCGTGAATGTCACTCGATCGGTAAATCCTGTTTAACTGCTATAGCCCGGTTAGACGGATTTGCGAACGTGACATTCACGTTGATGTTCTATGTTTATGCTGTGTTGTTGCGGATCGGTCGTGGGGGATAGCCTGGATGCAATGTTAGTACAGTTTTGTTTTATATGTACATTTGTTATTACGGGGAGAGCGTCCGACATGTGGACTGCCGTCACTGCCTGTTTGTATTATTCTTTTGGGGCACGACCTGGTTGCGGTCAATGTACCCGTTGTATGTATATTTTACTTTCTGTACTAGGATTACCCCGCGGAGGGGTGCACGGATAGCCGGGTTCTAGAGGGCAACGGGCCCGCATCTCATGGCATTGAGACGGAGGGGGCTTCACTCTAGGATTGGCGGGCTATTCGCCGCACTCGTAGGGGGTACAGGTTGATCCAGGAGGGGTGCCCAAGTTACCGGATTCCATGAAGTGCTGGGTGGTCCATTCACGGCGATGAAGGGGGCTGCCTCGCTTCAGGTTTTGGCGCGTGACTTGCCGCGCCCGTAGGGGTCTAGGTTTTCATTGTACAGGCTATCCACACGACCAGGGGAACGTCGGGTTTCAGCAGCGGCTCTGTGAAACCCGGGGCTTCCAGATATCTGTATTGTTCTGTGATGCTGCATTTTTCTGTGATGCTGCATTTTATCACGCCTTGAGCGAAAATTATATATTGGTATATATATTAGTAGATGTTGTATATGTTTTGCATCCGTGCTAGTCCAGTCCCCGCTCTGTCGTTAGTTAGCTAACCTAACGGGTAATGACGGGACCTAGTGGCGAATGCGGATGGCATATACGTACATCAGTATATTTTCGTTCCTTGTGGTGTGATCAATTGATGGGACTGCGTTGATTCAGATCAATGCAAGCTAAACAAACCTATTCTGATGTTGTTGGAACATTTTTCAAAAAGATGTTATTGCAAGGGCGTTCTCTTTTGTTTTGCATAGTGGTATTCAGTTAGAATATCCTGCTCCTCAGTCGACGAGGCAAGGGCCGAGATCCCTTCACCGGGAGTGACCCCTTGGACAGAAGTTTGCATCAGGGCATTAACTTCACTATAGCCGATTACTTTTGCTTTGCATCGTGGTATTCAGTTGGAATATCCTGCACCTCATTCTACGGGGAAAGAGCCGAGATCCCTTCACCGGGAGTGACCTCTTTAGCAAAGTTTTTCGTCACTATATTTTATATAAAAGGCTATGCAGTTCCTTCAACGATATCAAGTTCATTACGTTAAAGGTTTTTCGCCAAGAACCAGTCGTAGCCCTCCGTCATTTCAGATTAGTATTACTTAGTATTCGTGCTGCGTATGTCGTGCTTAGCCGAGGCGTAGTGTTCGGTAGCTATGTAGTGCTTTTCTGTTGCATGGATATGAGATTGGTTAGGACAGTCGTACGGTCATTTTGGCTCAGTCAAGGATTCGTGCGGGTGGGTCTAATGCAATCAAGATAATGACGGGTTGAACTTGACTAGGATCCTTTGATATGTTGGCTCAGTCAAGGTCACTTGGGTCCTAGGGGTAAAAACACACATCGGGAGTTTCAAAAGAACTGAAACTTGCCAGATATGCGCATACCTTCTGGAGTGTGGTGACTTGAGTGGATTCCGTCAAGTTATCATGTGATGATAGTTGGATCCCGATTCCCACTGATGAGTTGGTTTACTCCTCGGGTGATCCCGACTAATTCTTCTTTCAGGTTTGGAGGAGAATTTGACGGTACAGTGGGAGGTTTCCTGATTAGATAAAGTGATAACCATTCTGATCTAGGTTAGAGTGCACGCTGAGTGTTTCTTTTCTCTCTCTCTTTGGCAGCAACCATTGACCCGACCCTAGACTATGACTCAGTGACCAAGTTGACCGAACCTTCTTAACACTGGCTTTTGGATTGTCAGAGTTGCAAACCTCATTGCCACTCCTACTTTTACCCTTTTCTCCAGGACACCCCGTATTACTACGAACGTCCACATCCATTGGACAAAACCATCGTATGGTTATATACGAACTCGAAGGACTTCGAGGATGGTTTCTGGTTCTGGAGAAAACGAATAGGATTATTCAGTTGTCTTTTCTTTTCACCTTCTCTCATTGCGAGTACTCCTTGGTTTAGGAGATAGTACACCTATTATGCAAATTGGATAGTCTTCTTCCAAACCTTAGGCTGGTGCCGAACAGTGGGGAATGAAGAAAACCAATTAGCATAACGATGGTGTGCAGAAGGTATTAAGTTAAGACAAAGAAAGGGATTAGTAAAAGGGCAAAGTAAATTGCGACTGCCATTCACGACCAAACCGAGTATTTCTTCGCCAATCCTAAATCACCTTTGTATTTCTCCAGGACACTCCGTATCACTATGAAGATCCATAGTTTATTGGAAACTCCAACCATACGAACTCGAAAGGAACTTGTTCCAGTTCGGGGATGGATTCTGGTCCAGGAGAAATAGGAATAAGGTTTATTCGGTTGTCCTTTCTCTTCACCCTCTCTCGCATTGCGAGTGCTCCTAGAATTAGGACAGTACACCCATTATGCTTATTGGATAGTCTTCTTCCAAACCATAGGCTGGTGCCGAACGGTAGGGAAGGAAGAAAACCAATTGGCCTAAAGGGGTGTGCAGAAGGTAATGACTAAAGACATATAAAGGGATTTGGAGAGGTGGCAAAGAATTATACGGTTATAATTGTGAATCTGGATAATGGAAGAGGCATTACTAAGAATACCGGAATACCCCACCGAAACATTTCAATGTTTCAGTTTCAACTGTGTACTGTTAAAAGAAAACTGATTTCTCGATTAGACACTTGCTCCAGGGTATGTATTTACCAGGTTTAATTCTCACATCTGTATGGTTTTACAGATGATGAGTGGGAGTAAGTTATTGGGAATTGGGTGATCATCCTCATTATATCGGGATTCGTTGTAATCGGTGATATTTGAGGAGATCACCTGGGCTGTTTGCCGGTCGGCAAATATTTGGTTTTGAATATCCGCTGTTGTGCACCAATTTCAAATTGATATATCTGTACGTCTATTTTCATAGAGTGAGATATACCTTTTGATATTATGTCGATGACATTTACCTATATCAGTGGATGGTTAGGTAATGAGCATTGAATAGCGGTGTAATTCTTCTTAACCATAGTACAGTTTTCAACCTACGACACACAGTGAATGAGTTGTTAGACTCAGGGACTTATACAGAGTATTGTATATTGTCCAGTGTCCATTAGGACAGAGGGGTTGGTCCCCATACTATATTCTGTTTACTTTTAGCTTCTCTAGTTCTTAAACATGTGTTTCGTAGAAACACAGGGTCTAAGTTTTGAGGAGTTATAGGTATTTGAATAGAGTAGAGAACCAGGTGTAGCAAGTATCGGGATTCTTCAAAGTGATCGAAGATGTAGATACTTGTGTATGGTATTCAGTTGATAGTAATGATAAAGAGAAATTGCTTCTCTTTCAGGTTACTCATAGTTGGAAGCACTCCTAAGTTGAGTAATGCTGATCGGCCTCTCTCCATTTAGTTGACATGCACTGGAGACAGCTGCATGATTTGAATCTGGTTCAATTAAATCAGTGCCTCTGGTTCTATATTGGGTATAGAACAGTTCATATCTTAACGATGTTAAGGTACGGGGAGTTGTCCGGCTTATGATTGAAACCAGACACTGGACAACTCAAGGCGCGTTTCTGTAATGGCTGTTTGTAGGTTGACCCAGGCTATGACGAGGGTTGACTTTCTACCATCTAGAAGATCGATAGTGATATTGTTCTTAACTCGCCACATTTTAAAAAGAAATGGTTATTTTTCAGAAAACAGTAGTGGGAGTATGGTAGAACTGGAAGCGATTCCAGAACCGCAAACGATTACTGAAGATTTGATAAGGAACCTAAAGATTCAATCTGATTTGACATTCCATTGGCCACTCCGCAGATAAGGTGGGTAACTTCAGGTACCCGAGAGGTACTCCGGTAGCCTCAAGGACGGTGACAGGGAAGTTCTTGTTTACCCACACTTCCCATTGTTGTTGTTCCAGGATGCGAGACCCGGCTGGAGGATGAGTGTAGCGTCGTTCTAAACTAGCTTTAGAAGTGTGCGTCTATATGACTATGCCAGAGGGTTGTCGTAGTCAGTGGGAGCAGCGGAAGCATTGGTGGACATCAGGCTTATGTCTATTTATAGACTAAAGCAGATGTAGCGGAGATAGATCATCTATTTCTGATGTGACAGTCATAGGTTTGACGTCATCAGAATAGGGGATGGATCTGTTAAGAAGGTAGTAGGGTGTGTTGTCCTGGTTTTGGATGACATACACAGAGTAGGAAAGGAAACTCCTATAATACGATCGGCTATACTTTGGTTGTCACACAGTGTTTTCTCCACACAGGACTTGGATATTATATCAGACATTCTGGTTACTAGATCTATGGTTTTAGATCTAGATTTGGGTGGTTTCGCAATCTGGGTACTTTGACAGTATTCTATGAGTATTTAGAATGGACGACTCCTGGCACGGTAGTACACCTGCAGGTAATGGAGTCACCCTCTCTAAAGGTGTCTTACAGACTAAAGGGGAGAGGGATATGAATGATTGACAGATCACTTGCTTAGGCAATTGAGTCAATCATGAGATGTCAAGTACCACACCAGATGTTGTTCTTGCAGTAGCTGCAATAAGCTGATATTAATCCAATCCTGGAGAAACAGTCGGAAGCAGTTTTAGAACATAAGTTGATGTTCTAGGGATGTGATAACGACAACCTCTTTTAGGAGACGGTTATCATTCCAGGCTTCCAAGGTGACATGGATGGCAGAGTGGCTGTCAGAGTTATAGTTTTTCCTTCTGACGAGGGGCAGTATTTTGGACAGGTGGTCCAAGGCAATACTGAGGGAGGCATGGCGCTGGGTACTGATTAAGTTCAATTATCGATACAGTCTAAGAAGTTTGGATTTGGAGTTCATTTATGAGCTAGGTCCCATCAGATATCCAGACATATTCTAAGGCAGGTATTGCTCATTTCGGGAGATGGCTTTCTCCGCGAACTTGAGATATAGAGATGTAAGTCCATATTGCGACCCCCGGTGCTTACGGGGAGGCGGAAACGGTATAAAAAACGAATTTTTATCGCAAGAGGCAACATGGACTAAACTTGGTCGGGATCGTTGTCTAAACTAAAACTAGCAATCTAGCTAAAGAGAGTTAGCTACTATGGAAGATGGTTATACCTAAACTTGAACTCCTTCTTCTTCAAACCTTGTAGAGGTTGATGGTTCTCTTTACGTCGCCTTCTCCCGTCGAAGATGGATCCACCTCGAAGGTTCGACTTTGGGCTCTTCCTCGATCTTTGAGTGAACTAGGGTTTCCGGCTTGCTAAACCTTCATCCTAGAATGAGTAGAGAGAGATTAGGGTTTGCTTTTCTTTCTAAAGAGAATGATTCTCAACACATGAGAAGGTTTCTCTTTTCAAGAGGAAGAAGAAGATGAAATGAGGAGAGAGAGAGGTTATGATAGAATGAGCTCAATTATTTCTTTCTTGCAACCATATTGCAAAAGAAAAAAATATTATCTAAATGATAATAATTGAAAATGAGAATAGTTGATGGTAGTATTTGGAATGACCACAACCATGCTTCATTTAATAAAAAGTAAGCATGAATCAAGGAAGACTTTTTAAAGCATGATGGTAGTCAATGGTCAACAAGTCAACCAAGGTCAACAAGTCAACATAAAATCAACCATAACATAATTCTCATTTAATTACTATTATTAATAGATAATATATAAATCCATTAGGGTTTGGAAAATGAAGACTGTCAACTGTGCATACGCACCCGTTCCGAAACCCTAATGAAAAACCTCATTCTCCGCCTCAAGCAACTGTGCATACACACCTGCATTCTCGTTCCGAGGAACAAGAATACCAAGATATAAAAGCAACCCCCAAAACATATACCAGTATCTGGCTCAAACCAGAGCCTGCCAGTATAATCCGTCCGGACTCCAAACGTGCACAAGTGCGCGGATGAGAACGAACCCTGTCGCAAAACCATGCGACCTCTACTCTTTTTTGCCCAGAGGCGAATACCCTCTGTGTGGGACTCTAAAGACTCGACACTACGCTGGCAGTGGGTTTAACCACAGACCGCAAGCGGCACTAGCTGTGCGTAACGGTCCCCAGGTAGATGCCGACAAGAAGGCTGACGAGGTGAAACCCCATCTTAACTCCTACTGAGTCTGAATGTGACATTCTCCATACAGTCCGGTCTGTTCGTCTGATACATCGCATGGCGGGCCTAGGGGGCGGTAAAACGTCAGTCCCCCAATAGCGGTACAAGTCGTGTCGGAGTGAAGCCCAAAACACCCTGAGATAACACTGGAAACCTACCAGTATATCTCGCTTGCCCTGGCCAGGGACTACTCGTGTAATGGCTCTCCTAGACACAGCGCGATGTCAACCCCCAATACCGGGAGAGACGAATCCTGTCTAACCGTCACTGCCTCCAAGTGCTTCGGGACTGCACCCAACCACCACCTGTTTGCACGACTCCTTTGAGCCGTGGTAGGGTAGTGAACAAAGTGCAGTGGGAACACACTCGAGGCGAAGTGTCAGTGTCAAGTCAGCGGACTAAGCTGTACTCATGTCACCTGGGAACTGATAACTGACGATAGGTATAATACCAACCTGTCAGTTCCCGACGAGTCCTGTCCAGTGTACTCGTAACCCAACGAGCACCCGTATACTATCTCCAGTACGACGTACTGATGGCTGTGGGACAGACCGTCTCCCACACTGGGATGAGAAGCGCATACGCTAGTCTACTACGGAGTATCGATGCCCTGTCTCGATAGTCCTACGACTAGGGACCTGTATAAGGATGTGCCTATAGATTACCCAGCCCCCACTAGTGTGACTGCCATCACAACGCTGGTAATCAAGCAAAGATCCTAAGGGCTCCACTAATGCGTATAAGTGATATACTGAAATAAACACAAGTACACATTGAAGTAGAAACAAACCAAGTAGCATACTACTATGTTGAGCAAGATTGTTTATACAAGGTGAATATCCCAAGCTTCCATCAAGTAATATACAAACTAGTATGATACAGTAATGGCCTCTAGGGCATATACACTAACAAGAGAGACATAGAAAGAAACTTCACAGCGGATCCACTCACTGAGGCTATTCCTCGAACGCAATAGTTTCGCAAACGAGCTTTATGAGACTGACTAGTAGAGGAGTTGGGTGTTCGGTATCACACGGGCTGTGAGTATGCGACGTCGCAATAATTAGCCTTGAGTGCAAGTAGGAGATTGTTGGAGATAGTGCCCTCAGAGTCAATTATTGGATCACAGGCACGTGATTGCAATGATTGAGGGAGGACCTATCCCGGTAGGACAGTCTTACTCGAGATGATAGTATGCTATCTGGTTTATCTTTATCATCGTGTACTGCTTTAGGTGACCTGACATGTCGCTATTACACGTTGATAGAGCCCCTAGGATTCTTGCTTGACTACCAGCAGTATGATGGCGATCATATACGTGGGAGCTGGTAGTCTATAGGCACATCCTTAAAAGGCCCCTAGTCGTAGGAGTTTCGAGACAGGGCATCGATACTCCATTAGTAGACTATTGTATACAGTCGAGACCCCGACGAGGGGCGGTGGCCGGTCTCACAAGCCACTGGTGTCAGTTGGTTCACCTAAGATGTATACAGGTGCTCATTGGGTTATGAGTACACCGGACAGGACTCGCCGGGAACCTGCTAGTTGGGATTATACCATACGTCAGATAGCAGTTCCCAGGTGACATGTGTACAGGTTAGTTCATCGACCTGAGATCGTCATTTGTCTCGTGTGAGTTCCCACTGTGCTTTGATTACTACCCTACCACGGCTCAAAGGAGTCATGCAAACAGGTTTTAGTTGGGTACAGTCCCGAGCCACATGGAGGCAGTGAGCGGATCTGCAGGGGTTCGTCTCTCCCGGTATTGGGGGTGAGGTCGCGCTGTGTCTAGGAGAGCCATTACACAAAGCCCTCGGCCGAGGCAGGAGATTTACTGGTAGGTATTCCAGTAGTATCTCAGGGTGTTCTGGGCTTCACTCCGACACGACTTGTACCGCCTTTGGGGGTCTGAATTTTACCAACCCCCTAGGCCCGCCATGCGATGCTCATAGACGAACGGACCGGACTGTACGGATATTGTCACTGATAGGCTCAGTAGGGTGTCAGGATGAGTTCGCTCATCGACGTCCCTTTTGGTCAATAGCTGGTGGCCCGTCACGTATTGGCTTATACCTCTGACGTGCTAGTGGTTAAATCCACAGCCATAGTATTGATGAGTCTTTAGAGTCCACCACACTTTCAGTTACTCAGCTTTCGGGCGAAACGCTGTAGAGGCCGTATGGAGATATGGCAGGGTCCGATCAGATACGTGCGGTATTGCACGGGTCAGGATCGGACGGTTTGTACTAGTGGCCGTATGGATATATGGCAGGGTTCGATCTGATACGTACGGTATTGCACGGATCAGGATCGGACGAACATTACTAGCCGGCTTTGGTTTAAGCCGGATCCTAGTTTAGTACAGTGTAGATTTTGTCTCATTGCATTTTTATCCGGACGGAATACAGATGCGGGTGTGTATACACAGTATGGGGGTTTTCCTGTAATTTATTACGGGACCAGTTTTCTGGAGTTGCCAGTTTGCATTCCGTTCCGGCCGGTTTTCCTTTGTTCTTTCCCGGCCGGACTTTTTCGATGGAGGGTGTTATTTGCAAGTTTGCAAATAACACATTGTGGAGGATTTTCTTGCAAGTGTATTAATTATGAAAGCATCTTTTGATACCATTCTTTTCTATCATCATCACTTGCTTTTTGTTGATTTGAGGTGATTAGTAGTTGATGTGAGTTAGTTATGATGATGTTTGGATATGGTCACCCTCTCTCTTTTCCTACATTCACCTCCCTCTTGCTTATGTATTCTCTCCTCCACCATTCTAACATGATAAGGTTTTCATTTTGAGAAAAGAGAAGAAGAGGTTTTTCATTCTTGAGAGTTTCATTCTTGATCTCATTTCATGCTAGAAAAATGCAAGCACCATTTTTCTTATCTTGATTCCTCCATCATCTTAAAAGACAACAAACCCCAAATGATACATAGCTTCAACCCTACACATTTTACAGCAAACCTTGGGCACGTCGACTAGCCAGCTTCGTGCCCGAGTTGCCTCGGTATTAAGGTGGGAGCCCGTAAAAGATGCAGACGATGTGGTGCCCTTCCGGCAAGGAGGCGACGACCGGAGTTTCCGCGGGAGATCGGGACGACGACGAGAAGACCGGAGGACTCGGATCACTCGGTATATCTCTCACCCTTTCTCTTGTTTGCTAGTATCGGTTAATGGTTACGATCCGGGTTTATTGTCCGCGGTAGCGCCAGTTTAAAAGTTAAGAAAATTTTGATTCCGCATTTTGGCCTCGGATAGACGGCCGGGGCGCTGCCGTGGCGCAACAGGACGCTCGCCCCGCAATATCAAATGTACATATACAACCAAACTGTACTAACACTGCATCCAGGCTATCCACCACGACAAATCTGCAACATCACAGCACAACACAGAACATCAACGTGAATGTCACGTTCGCAAATCCGTCTAAAAGGGCTATAGCAGTTAGACAGGATTTACCGATCAAATGACATTCACGGTTGCAGATATAATGTAAATACTGTGAACTAACATATTTAAAATTTTCGATCGACCAAATTTTCCGAAGTGGGCCCCAAGAACAACTGTAGCACTCAAAAACATCTGGGCCCAAAAAGAATATACCAAAAACCCTATTTCCATGTCAGAGAGCCACTGTAAAAATTTGATGCAATGAAGCCAAAATTCGGCGGCGGATCCACGGCCAAAACGTAGTTTTGGCCGCTGATCCGCCTCGCTACAGTAAGTTCAGCCTACAAAATTTTCACAGAATTCATAAAAAACCCTGTACGTAATTTTCCAATATACCAAATAATTTTTGGACCACGGAAAAATTCGACAGAAAGTACGACATGGAAACGCGGTTTTTGGAAAATCCGTTCGATCGAACTTGTAAATACGTTAGGGCAAGCTAGACTAGGTTAATGGCCTGGCTCTGATACCATGTAGGACTACGGTAGCGCCCCGGCCGTCTATCCGAGGCCAAAATGCTGAAACGAAAAATTTTCTTGACTTTAAAACCGGCACTACCGCATCCTAAAATCCCAGATCGAACCATTAACCTATATCTAGCAAACAAGAGAAAGGGTAGAATGCTATACCAAGCGATCCGTGTCCTTCGGTCTTCAGCCTCCACTTCGATATCCTCGCGGAATCTCCGGTCTTCATCTCCTCTTCGGAACGGGCACCACATCGCCGGGTTCTTTTACGGGCTCCCACCACTTGACCGAGGAAACTCGATCACGAAGTTGGCGAGTCGACATGCCTAAGGATGCTGTAGGCAAAGTGTAGAATCCATTTGTCTCAAGGGGTTGAAGTTTCCATAATGATGGAGGTGGAATGAACTTTGGAGATCAACTAGAATTTTGTAGCAAGCAAGGAAAGATGAGATGAATGAATTTTCTCCCCACCAAAACAATCCTCATCTCCCTCTCCCTCTAAAGTGTGGCCGGCCAAAAAATGAAGGTAGGAAATTACAAGGGAGGTGAGCATAAGAAAGAGCATGGGTGAGCATAAGAAAAGGTGGTGATAATGAGGTAATAATGTCACACCAAATCCTTTCTCATTCCCATCACATTAATACAAAGCATCATGAAAGAAAAAAGCAAAGATGCTTTGAATTATCATAATGCTTCATATACAAATAAACCCTCCACAAATGCTAATTTGCATATTTGCAAATTAGGCCCTCCATCAGAAAAATCCAGTCGTGAAGGAACAAAGGAAAACTGGCCGAAAAGGAATACAAACTGGCAACTTCAGAAAACTGATCCCGTAATAAATTACAGGAAAACCCCGCGACTGTATATACATACCCGCATTTGTATTACGGCCGAATACAAATGCAATGAGACAAAATCTACACTGTACAATACTAGGATCCGGCTTAAACCAAAGCCCGGTAGTATCATCCGTCCGATCTTGATCCGTGTAATACCGCATGTATAAGATCGAACCCTGCCATATCTCCATACGGCTTCTACAGCGTTTCGCCCGAAACTTGAGAAACGGTCTGTGGGGGACTTTAAAGACTCGTCAATACTTTGGTTGTGGATTTAACTACTAGCACGTCAGAGGTATTAGCCATACGTAACGGGCTACCAAGTATTGACCAAAAGGGACGTCTGTGAGCGAATTCATGCTGACACCCTACTGAGCCTGTCAGTGACAATATCCGTACAGTCCGGTCCGTTCGTCTATGAGCATCGCATGGTGGGCCTAGGGGGTTGGTAAAAGTCAGACCCCAGAAGCGGTACAAGTCGTGTCGGAGTGTAGCCCAGAACACTCTGAGATACTTCTGGAATACCTACCAGTAAATCTCCTGCCTCGGCCGAGGGCTTTGTGTAATGGCTCTCCTAGACACAGCGCGTCCTCACCCCCAATACCGGGAGAGACGAACCCCTGCAGATCCGCTCACTGCCTCCATGTGGCTCGGGACTGTACCAAACTAAAACCTGTTTGCACGACTCCTTTGAGCCATGGTAGGGTAGTAATCAAAGTACAGTGGGAACTCACACGAGACAAATGATGATCCCAGGTCGATGTATTAACCTGTACACATGTCACCAGGGAAGTGCTATCTGACGTCAGGTATAAGACCAACTAGCATGTTCCCGGCGAGTCCTGTCCGGTGTACTCATAACCCAATGAGCACCTATATACATCTTAGGTGAAACAACTGACACCAGTAGCTTGTGAGACCGGCCACCGCCCCTCGTCGGGGTCTCGACTGTATACACTAGTCTACTCTGGAGTATCGATGCCCTGTCTCGAAAACTCCCACGACTAGGGACCTTTTAAAGATGTGCTTATAGACCCCAGCTCCCACGTATATGATCGCCATCATACTGTTGGCCGTCAAGCAAGAATCCAAAGGGCTCTATCAACGCGCAATAGTGACCTGTAAGGTCACCTAAAGCAGTACACGATGATAAAGATAAACCAGATAGCATACTATCATCTTGAGTAAGACTGTTCTAACGGTATAGGTCCTTTCTCAATCATTGCAATCACGTGCCTGTGATCCAATAATTGACTCTGAGGGCACTATCTCCAACAGGCTTAACCCCGTTAACACCTTTCTAGACACCTACTTGATCGGCTAATTGTAATGTGTAAAACTCTCCCAGGAGTAACTCTTACTCGCAGTGGGTATCGGGATCCAACTATCTCATAGAAGATATGCAATCTCATTGCAAATTTCAACACTTGAAATTACCAATAATGTTTTACCCCTAGCGTCCTATGACCTTGACGGAGGTCAACAAACTATAGGCTGCTAGTCAAGTTCTACCCGTCATTTCCTGATTGAATTAAACCCACCCGCACGACCTTTGACGGAGGTCAACAAGGCCGCCGGACTACCCTAAAACAATCGCACCATATGTTAGTTATGTATATGCCCTAGAGGCCATTGTTGTACATATGATGTATATTATAATGGATGCTTGGATATATATAGAGATGACTTTCTTTCTCGTCATGATAGTATGCTATTTGGTTTCACTTTATCTTAACATGTTGACTTGTATTGGTTTACTGTTTTTCTCTCTCACATGTTGATAAAGCCCTTAGGATATGTACTCGACTACTGGGACTATGATGAGATCATACTAGTGGGGCCTTGGTAGTCGATGAGTACATCCTATAACTGTTCCTAGTCGAGGGTATATCGAGACAGGGCATCGATACACCAGAGTAGACTAGCGTATACGCATCTTGACCCATATGATGGGCGATGGATGATCCCACATCCATCGGTGTTTGACATCAGATATGGTGTACGGGTGCTCAGTGGAGACTGGGTACACTGGACGGACTCGCCGAGAACTCCCAGATGGTGATATACCACACGTCAGATGGCAGTTCTCCGGTGACAGTGGTACAGGGTAGTCTGTAGACCCGAGATCGTCATAGAGTCTTGTGTGATTCCTACTGTGCTTTGATTTCCACCTTACCACGTCCAAGAGGGCGTGCAAAACGGTGGCTTTTGGATACAGTCCCGAATCACTTGGAGGCAATGAGCGATAGGAGGGGATTCGTCTCTCCCGGTATAGGGAGTTGATGTTGTGCTGTGTTCGATTGGCTATAACTGGATGTCCCTGGCCAGGGCTGATATAGAGATTTTCTGGTAAGTGTTACTAGTAGTTTCTCGACCCGTTATGAGCCACACATCGACACGACTTATCGGTTACTGGGGTCTGACGTATACCACCCCTAGACTTGATATGCGACATTTCAGACGAACAGACCGGACTGTACGGGAGTGTTACTGATTGGATTCACAGGAGAACATACAGGCTAGCTTGTTGATCTTCTGATCGCTCAATACCTGGGTGGCTGTTACGTTTAGCTGACCGCTTGCAGCTTGTGGGTGTTTGATATGATCATCACCTGCTACCGGCGTATTGACGATTCTTTAGAGTCCTACACAGAGGTTTCTTGGCTCAGGAGAAACGGAGTAGAGACACATATGTGATATGTGCAGGACCGAGAATAATGCGATATGAGATACCGTATTATATTCTTGCGATATTTAGATATGAACCGGGTCATCGGATCAAATGTTGATTCGATGAATCGTTACATGATATATTAGTCGGTAATATTCGATATAGCCGGATCGTCGGATCAAGTGTTGATTCGATGATTTAATGTATAATAATATATATGATATATTCTATTACATTATCTAATATTGGCTCGCTTTATTATTTCATTTTCTCACTGGATAATACATTGATATATATGCGATATATGTTAATTGTATTATTTTCTTTTGTTGCAAATATATAATATATATGTGATATATATTATTGTGACATGATATGATTAATTGTTAAACATGTTTAAGGATGATTAAATGAGGTTAGGGTTTGATTAGGGTTAGTTGCTTCTTGCACCTTCTAGAAGCTATTTCTTTTGTCATGGTTAAGATATTTTTTGATGACACATTTCTAACCCAACCAAACCCTAACTCTAGTTTATTCTCTACACATTCTTAGCCACTCATCCTTGACCATGGTTTATATATCAATCATATACTTTTATTTCTATTCATCACAAAAGGATTGATCATTATCTTTTCCATTATCGTCTTCTTCTCTCTTGATTTTAAGCTCACTTGAAATTCTTTATGTGATGAATAAATATGAGAAAATGATTTAAAAAGAAAGCAAAAATACTACTCTCTCATCCTCATCTCATCTAGCCCATGAGATTAGTGTGTTCATCTCTTTAGAGTGAGAAAGCTTGAGTCTTTGCAACTTCGACGTAGATCATCGGAGATTTGGAACACTTCAAGCTAGCATGGATCGTTCGAGTCGTGGAGCCTCTCATTAGTCCGGGAGATCGTGGATCGCGGCAAAGGGACTTCTACTCGGAGCTTGTGAAGCGAAGGAGCGGACTACAAAGGTTGTAATCCCTCACACTTAGATAAAAGTTATCATCTTGCATGTTTAACCCTAATAATCTAGCAAAGATCCCGGCTTTGGCTTGTTCGGCACGTCTAAATTTTTATCCGGGCATGTTTGATGCCTTATGAACCTTCACAAGAGTGCCTAGGAACCCTACAGTGGTATCAGAGCCAAGCTAGAGCATTAGGCGATGTGTTTACGTAGTTAAAACTTCGATCGAACCCGAACCGACAAAATTTAACCCCTCTCTGGAAATTTTTCAAAATTTGGGATTTTTCTGAATTAAAAATATGTAAAAAAATCAGCAGGGAATTCTAAGAATTACCATGAAATACGGGCCCCCAACTCCACCAAAACGCGGTGGAACCGCGGCGGAAACATGGTTCCCGCGGCGGTTCCGCGGCCTTTTTGTGGAATTGTGACACGTGGCTTCATGGTATTATCTGTAGTTGCTTGTTGATGCTTCTGGGTATTTTTAAACTTTTTTAAGTGTTTAGACTTCTGGGGTTTGTTTTATAATAGTAGACTCGATTGGAAATTTTAAATTCGTATATCTTTCCAGATATTTAGAAATTGTTAAACTATTTGAACGGATATCATTAACTCACTGTTTCCCGGTACGGCAAACTTTCAAGTGTTGAATTTTTATCGGGTTTAAATCTTTCGGAAAAATTGTACAAGTTAAGCGGTGGACCCTCTAGAAGACAACAAAACTTAACTCGATTATGTGACCGTCTTGAACTGCCTTTTGAACCTTTGGGTTTGGGGCAGTACGGCGTGCCACATGTGAGGCGTTGGCTTGACCCTTCTACGGCTGGATCACCGATACTGTGACATATTCTGGGATTATTTGAACTCCGCTCATGCGTTGAGCAATTTAGGAAATTTTGGGTATTTGATTATCTGTTCGGAAAGTTTAATACTGTCTATTTATCTGGAATGTGATACAATATGTGGAATTCATAGAGTTAGGCATGAAATGCGAAGTATGTGATATTTCGGATTTACGATGTCTAAAGTGATTGTGGATTCCAAATGTTGTAGTTTTACACTTTCCTTTCCGTGACCGTAAGTGTAATATGTGATATCGCCGGTTTCGTTGCTATATGTCAACGACAATTAGGATGTGCATATTTACTTACGTTGATGATATGTGATATTATGTGTTGCTGTGATATGTTATATTGGATCGTCGTGTTCTGAATAGCCGGGGGTTTTATGTGAGATGAGGGTTTTTATTTTCATTCATGTAAAATTCATTTGTAATGTAATATTCTTTTATTGGGGCACTTCCAGGTTGTGGATGATGTCACCGTTGTATATTATTTACTTTTCCGCATTAGGTAGACCCAAGAAGGGGAGCACAAGTAACCGGGTTCTAGGGTCCAGTGGGAGGCAATCTCGAGGAGTCGAGACCGGGTCTCCTAACCCTAGAATTGGCAGTGTTACTTGCCGCTCTCGTAGGGGTCTTGGGATGTGGGTTTGGCTATTCGTCGCGACCGTGGAATCCGTGTTTTATACAGGCTCGTATTGAAAACACAGACGTCCTAGTATATCCAATATTTCATATATGTTCTTCTGCTGCAATGTTCTGTGATGAGATCATATTACTGCCTGAGATGAATGCTTATACTATATATATGCTGATATATAAATATTACTGCTTTCGTTTCTTCTGTGATGCTTAGGAAGCATAAGCTGATGGGATTTTATTAATGAGATTAATAAAGAGAAAAGAAACCTAAAGATGTTGTAGAATGAAAACTTTATAAAAAAGGGTAGCTACAGTTTTGCTTTGCACAGTGATATATATGATATATCCTGCACCTTATTCGATGGGGAAAGAGCCGACGATCCCTTCACCGGGAGTGACCTCTTTAGCGAAACTGGCAGATGCTACAAAACACGGTTTGTCTTTTGATTGCTTTTAGAGTTTTGCTTTGCACAGCGGTATATATGATATATCCTGCACCTTATTCGATGAGGAAAGGGCCGACGATCCCTTCACCGGGAGTGACCCCTTTAGCGAAACTAAGAAAAAGCCTAAAAAACACTCCTTTTTCAAAAACACATGATTCTACAACGATATCAAGATCATTACGCTCGGGGTTTTCTGAAAAACCTGCGTAGCCCTCCGTCATTTCAGATAGATATTATTTAGTATTCGTTCTACGTTTGTTGGCCTGCGTCAAGACGTGGTGTGCGGTAGCTAACTAGTATTTATCTGTTTATGCATATGATGCAGATTGGATTAGGGTAGTCGTGCGACTTTGTTGGCCTGCGTCAAGGGTCGTGCGGGTGGGTTTAATTCAATCAAGAAATGACGGGTTGAACTTGACTAGCACGCTATGGTTTGTTGGCCTGCGTCAAGGTCATAGAACGCTAGGGGCAAAATATTATCGGGAATTTCAAGTGTTGAAATTTGCAATGAGATTGCATACCTCCTATAAGATAGTTGGATCCCGATACCCACTGCGAGTAAGTGTTACTCCTGGGAGAGTTTTACACAGGACAATTAGCCGATCAAGTAGGTGTCTAGAAAAGTGTTAACGGGGTTACGCCTCTGAGAAAACGAGGTTTACTTTAATTAGGTCCGTGCGAAAGCACGGGGAACCTCCCTCAAAGTACCGACACTGATCTGGCTGAAAGATTGACGAAATTGTAGGGTGTAATTAATCCCGGCTAATCTTACCTTTTAGGGTTTTAAGGTAGATTTGATAAAAACAGTGGGAGACATCCTGATTAGATAAGATAATAACCAATCTAATCTTGCAAGAGCATACGCTAAAGTGTTTTCTTCTCTCTCTCTCCAGGTAGTGACCATGTCAGGCCATAATCAAGATAATAATATGGATGTATTGACTGAACCCAATTATTGTACTGAGCTAGGGAATGTTGGACCCGTTCTTTCTTATAAGAGTTATAAGACTGAACAGGAAACAGGAGAATATCTGGATTCTCAAGCCGCCCAAAAGAACATGCATGTTGATGCATCTTCTTCGGATGTGTTAGTTATTGAGAACTGTTTCTCAGTTCACCCTACGTCCTGGGTATTAGATACCGGATCAGGATCCCACATATGTAAATTGTTACATGGGCTACAAAAAGGTAGAGAACTGGGAAAGGGTGATCATTCCGTTCAAGTAGGGAACGGTGCAAGTATTGTAGCCAAAGCAGTTGGCGAATATCACCTTGTATTACCAAGTCGTAATACACTGATTCTAAATGAGTGCTATTATATACCGAACATGATGTGCAACATTATATCAGTTTCTTTATTAAGTAAAGAAGGATATAATTTTGTAGTAAAGGATAATGTTATGAACATATTCCTAGATCAAAAGTTGATTGCATCAGGTTCGTTACATAATGGCATATTCATTCTAAATCAGAATACAGTCCTCAATATACAAAGCACACATAAGAGGAAAAATTCAGAAATGAACGAATCCTTCTTGTGGCATTGTAGACTTGGTCATATCAATGCGACACGACTGGCTAAGTTACATAAGGATGGTTATTTGAATCCGTTCGAATTATCATCTTATGATACTTGCCATTCATGTCTCAAAGGAAAAATGACCAAAGCTCCGTTTAGTGGACACGGAGAAAGAGTTACCGAACTCTTAGGACTGGTATATAGTGATGTATGCGGTCCCATGTCTACGCATGCCAGGAACGGTTCTTCCTACTTCATTACATTCACTGACGATCTCTCAAGATTCGGATATGTGTTCCTGATGAAACACAAGTCTGAAGCTTTTGAGAAATTCAGAGACTATAAGCACGAAGTAGAGAATCAAACGGGCAAAAGTATTAAGATTTTTCGATCTGATCGAGGAGGTGAATACTTAAGCAATGAGTTCCTAGATTATCTAAAAGAGAATGGGATTCTCTCTCAGCTTACTCCTCCTTATACACCACAGCACAACGGTGTATCGGAGCAGAGGAATCGCACCCTATTAGATATGGTACGCTCTATGATGAGTACAGCTGAGTTACCTATTTTCTTCTGGGGGTATGCACTGGAGATAGCTGCAGACCTATTGAATATGGTTCCCACCAAATCTGTGCCAACCACTCCATATGAGATATGGAAAGGAAAGAGACCATATCTTAATTATGTTAGGATATGGGGTTGTCCGGCATATGTGAAAACACAAAATCCGGACAAACTCGGCGCAAGGTCTATTCTGTGCAAGTTTATTGGATATCCCAAACATTCGCGCGGGTATATCTTCTACCACACCGAAGAACAAAAGGTGTTTGTTTCTCGGCACGCCACCTTTTTAGAAAAGGAATTTCTTGAAAAAGAAATTAGTGGCTCTGAGGTAGAACTGGAAGAAGTTCCAGCAGAACAAACTACAACAGATGATTTAGTGGAACCAGAGGATTCAGTAGTACCCGACGAACCCCAGCCTCTCCGTCGATCTAGTAGGGTTTCTTGTCCACCTGAGAGATACTACGGTTTTCTCATTGATGGAGGAAGCGAGGACTGCATCATGGATGATGATGAACCGACTAGTTTCGAGTAGGCCATCACGAGTGGTGACTCTGTGAAATGGCTAGATGCAATGCGATCTGAGATGGAATCCATGTACACCAACAAAGTATGGACTTTGGAAAATGCTCCTGAAGGGGTAAAACCCATAGGGAGCAAGTGGATCTTTAAAAAGAAATTTGGTGTAGATGGAAAAGTTGAGACTTTCAAAGCTAGACTTATAGCAAAGGGTTTTCGTCAACGACCAGGTGTGGATTATGACGAAACCTTTTCTCCCGTGGTTATGCTTAAGTCCATCCGGATCTTACTTGCCATTGCTGCATACCATGACTACGAAATCTGGCAAATGGATGTTAAGACCGCCTTTCTAAACGGTGATTTAGAAGAGAGCGTGTACATGACTCAGCCAGAGGGCTTCGTAGATAGTGGGAGCAGCGGAAAGGTGTGCAAGCTGCTTAAATCCATTTATGGGTTAAAGCAAGCATCGCGGAGTTGGAACATCTATTTTGATGTTGTAGTCAAAGAGTTTGACTTCATCAAAAATATAGATGAACCTTGTATCTATAAGAAGGTAGCAGAGGGTAAGGTTGCCTTCCTCGTATTGTACGTGGATGACATACTCTTGATAGGAAATGATATTCCTATGCTGCAATCAGTCAAGCTTTTCTTATCACAGAGATTCTCAATGAAAGATCTAGGTGATGCCTCCTGCATATTGGGAATCATGATCTATAGAGATAGATCTAAAAGGATACTGGGATTGTCCCAATCCAGGTATATTGACACCATATTAAAGAGGTTTAGTATGGAAGAATCTAAGCGTGGGAACCAACCCACGATCTCTGGACTCACTCTCTCCAAAGAGATGTCTCCCAAGACTAATTTGGAAAGAGCTCGCATGCAAGGGATACCCTATGCTTCGGCAGTAGGCTCTATTATGTATGCGATGCTATGTACCAGACCCGATGTAGCATACTCACTAAGTGTGGTGAGTCGGTATCAAGCAGATCCTGGAGAGTGTCATTGGACAGCTGTGAAGAACATTCTCAAGTACTTACGAAGGACTAAGGAGATGCTCTTGGTGTATGGTAACGGAGAACTCCAGGTGGAGTCCTTTACCGATTCCAGCTTCCAAAGTGATAAGGACGACTCTAAGTCGCATTCGGGTTTTGTCTTTACCCTCAATGGAGGGGCGGTATGTTGGAAGAGTTCCAAACAGGATACCGTTGCAGACTCAACGATGGAGGCTGAATACATCGCTGCCAACGATGCTGCCAAAGAGGCTGTCTGGATCAAGAAGTTCATTACTGAACTTGGAGTGGCTCCATCCATTGAGCATCCAATACCTCTGTATTGCGATAACAATGGAGCTGTGGATTTGGCCAAGGAACCCAGATCCCATCAGAAGTCCAGACATATTTTGAGGCGGTATCACCTGATCAGGGAGATAGTTGATCGCCGGGAGATTGAGGTCAGGAGTGTAGATACGAAGGACAACACTGCGGATCCATTCACGAAGGCTATTCCCCAGTTACAGTTTGAGAGATTATTCGGGATGCTAGGTATGAGATACTACAGCAGCTGGCCTTAGTGCAAGTGGGAGATTGTTAGTTATGTATATGCCCTAGAGGCCCGTTGTACATATGATGTATATTATAATGGATACTTGGATATATATAGAGATGACTTTCTTGCTCGTCATGATAGTATGCTATTTGGTTTCACTTTATCTTAACATGTTGACTTGTATTGGTTTACTGTTTTTCTCTCTCACATGTTGATAAAGCCCTTAGGATATGTACTCGACTACTGGGACTATGATGAGATCATACTAGTGGGGCCTTGGTAGTCGATGAGTACATCCTATAAATGTTATTAGTCGAGGGTATATCGAGACAGGGCATCGATACACCAGAGTAGACTAGCGTATACGCATCTTGACCCATATGATAGGCGATGGATGATCCCACATCCATCGGTGTTTGACATCAGAGATGGTGTACGGGTGCTCAGTGGAGACTGGGTATACTGGACGGACTCGCCGAGAACTCCCAGATGGTGATATACCACACGTCAGATGGCAGTTCTCCGGTGACACTGGTACAGGGTAGTCTGTAGACCCGAGATCGTCATAGAGTCTTGTGTGATTCCCACTGTGCTTTGATTTCCACCTTACCACGTCCAAGAGGGCGTGCAAAACGGTGGCTTTTGGGTACAGTCCCGAATCACATGGAGGCAATGAGCGATAGGAGGGGATTCGTCTCTCCCGGTATAGGGAGTTGATGTTGTGCTGTGTTCGATTGGCTATAACTGGAAGTCCCTGGCGAGGGCTGATATAGTGATTTACTGGTAAGTGTTACTAGTAGTTTCTCGACCCGTTATGAGCCACACATCGACACGACTTATCTGTTATTGGGGTCTGACGTATACCACCCCTAGACTTGATATGCGACATATCAGAAAAACAGACCGGACTGTACGGGAGTGTTACTGATTGGATTCACAGGAGAACGCACAGGCTAGCTTGTTGATCTTCTGATCGCTCAATACCTGGGTGGCTGTTACGTTTAGCTGACCGCTTGCAGCTTGTGGGTGTTTGATATGATCATCACCTGCTACCGGCGTATTGACGATTCTTTAGAGTCCTACACAGAGCTTTTTTGGCTCAGGCGAAACGGAGTAGAGGCACATATGTGATATGTGCAGGACCGAGAATAATGCGATATGAGATACCGTATTATATTCTCGCGATATTTAGATATGAACCGGGTCATCGGATCAAGTGTTGATTCGTTGAATCGGTACATGATATATTAGTCGGTAATATTCGATATAGCCGGATCGTCGGATCAAGTGTTGATTCGATGATTTAATGTATAATAAGATATATGATATATTGTATTACATTATCTAATATTGGCTCGCTTTATTATTTCATTTTCTCACTGGATGATACATTGATATATATGCGATATATGTTAATTGTATTATTTTCTTTTGTTGCAAATATATAATATATATATGATATATATTATTGTGACATGATATGATTAATTGTTAAACATGTTTAAGGATGATTAAATGAGGTTAAGGTTTGATTAGGGTTAGTTGCTTCTTGCACCTTCTAGAAGCTATTTCTTTTGTCATGGTTAATATATTTTTTGATGACACATTTCTAACCCAACCAAACCCTAACTCTAGTTTATTCTCTACACATTCTTAGCCACTCATCCTTGACCATGGTTTATATATCAATCATATACTTTTATTTCTATTCATCACAAAAGGATTGATCATTATCTTTTCCATTATCATCTTCTTCTCTCTTGATTTTGAGCTCACTTGAAATTCTTTATGTGATGAATAAATATGAGAAAATGATTTAAAAAGAAAGCAAAAATACTACTCTCTCATCCTTATCTCATCTAGCCCATGAGATTAGTGTGTTCATCTCTTTAGAGTGAGAAAGCTTGAGTCTTTGCAACTTCGACGTAGATCATCAGAGATTTGGAACACTTCAAGCTAGCATGGATCTTTCGAGTCGTGGAGCCTCTCATGAGTCCGGGAGATCGTGGATCGCGGTAAAGGGACTTCTACTCAGAGCTTGTGAAGCGAAGGAGCGGACTACAAAGGTTGTAATCCCTCACACTTAGATAAAAGTTATCATCTTGCATGTTTAACCCTAATAATCTAGCAAAGATCCCGGCTTTGGGTTGTTCAGCACGTCTAAATTTTTATCCGGGCATGTTTGATGCCTTATGAACCTTCACAAGAGTGCCTAGGAACCCTACACCATATGCAGCTGATAAATACTAGTCAGCTACCGCACACTACGTCTTGACAGAGGTTAACAAACGCAGCACGAATACTAAGTAGGACTTATCTCAAATGACAGATGGCTACGACTGGTTTTTAAGAAAACCCTTTTACGTAATGAACATGATATCGTTGTAGAATCGAGTGAATTTTGAGAAAGGAGTGTTTTTGAGGCTTTTACTAGTTTCGCTAAAGAGGTCACTCCCGGTGAAGGGATCTCGGCTCTTTCCTCATCGAATAAGGTACAGGATATTTCACAAATACCACTATGCAAACCAAAAACTATAGAAGCAATAAAAAGACAAACCGAGTGGGTTGTAGCATCTGCTAGTTTTGCTAAAGAGGTCACTCCCGGTGAAGGGATCTCGGCTCTTTTCTTATCGAATAAGGTGCTGGATATTCTACAAGTAATATCGCTATGCAAAGCAAGAACTAGAGCTATCAGTTTTTAAACAAGTTTCTCCAACAACTTTAGATTTCTTTTTCTTTCATTAATCTCATTAATTAAGACCCATTTATTTATGCTTCCCAAGTATCACAGAAGAAACGAAAGCAATAATATTTATATATCATATATATATATATAGTATAAGCATTCGTCTCACGCATATAAAATGATCACATCACAGAATATCAGCAGCAGAAGAATCACATATGAAATATTGGATATACTAAGAATTCCGTGTTTTAAGTTAAGCCAGTATAAAACACGGATTCCACAGTCGCAATGAATAGTCAAACCCACATCCCTAGACCCCTATAAGAGCAGCAAGCAACCCTACCAATTCTAGAGTTAGGAGACCCGGTCTCAACTCCTTGAGATGGTCTCCCACTGTACCCTACAAGCCGGTTACTTATGCTCCCCTCCTTGGGTCTATCCTAATGCGGAAAAGTAAATAATATACAATGGTGACATCATCCTCAACCTGAAAGTGCCCCAATAAATGAATATTACATACAATGAATTTACATGAATGAAAATGAAAAACTCTCATCCCACATAAAACCCCCGGCTATTCAAAACACGACGATCCAATATAACATATCACAGCAACACATAACATCACATATCATCAACGTAAGTAAATATGCGTATCCCAGTTGTCGTTGACATATAGCACCGAAATCGGCGATACACCACATATTACACTTACGATCGCAGAAAAGAAAGTGAAAAACTACAACATTTGGAATCCACAATCACTTTAGACATCTTAAATATGAAATATCATATACTTCGCATTTCATGCCTAACTATATGAATTCCACATATTGTATCACATTCCAGATAAATAGACAATGTTAAACTTTCCGATCGAATAAACAAACACCCAAGATTTCCCAAATAGCTCAACACTTGAGCAAAGTTCAAAAAGTTCCAGAACATGTCACAGCCGCTATGAACCAGCCATAGAAGGGTCAAACCAACGCCTCACATGTGGCAACGCTAAACTATCCCAAACCATATGGTTCAGTGGCAGTTTTGACGGTCACATAATCAAGTTAAGGTTACGTTCTTCTAGAGGGTCCACATATTCTCTTACATGATTTTCTGAAAGTTTTAAACTCAGGAAAAATCCAACACTTGAAAGTTTTCCGACAGGGGAAAAAGTGAGTTATTGATATTCGTTCGAACCTTTTAACACGTTCTAAATTCCCCGGAAAAACTTAAACGAAGTTAAACAATCCGATCGAATCAATGACATCCTAATATTTCCCAGAAAACTCAACACTCGAGTAGAATTAAAAATTCCCAGAAGCATGAAAAAGTACCCAAGAATAAACCCCTCAAGTATTAGCCCCTAACTCCCAAAGTTGGCAGCGGAACCGCCGGCAAACGCATGGTTTGGCCGTGGTTCCGCGGTCTCTTGAGTGAGTCATGGTTTCGTACTTCACAGTAATCCTTAGAATTCCCTGCAAGATTTTCTGAGTATTTTTACTATGAAAAATTTCAACTTTTGAAAATTTTTCCAGAAAGTGGGATTTATCGGGGTTTCGGAGTTCGATCGGATTTCAAACTTCGTCTACACCATGTATAATGCTCTAGCTTGGCTCTGATACCACTGTAGGGTTGGCTTAGTACCTTAGCAAGGTTTTGGCAAGCATCAATCATGCTACTTTAGAATTTTTGGGGTGCTAAACAAACCCTAACCACGATCTTAACTAGAGACTTAGGGTTAAACATGATATGTAAACACTTTACGTCTATGTGAACAAGGAATACAACCTTTGTAGACCGGTCCTTCACTTTAATAGCTCCGTGTAGTAGTCCCTTCGCTGCAATCATGAACTTCCAGACTCTAGAGAGGCTCCAATGAAGAAACGAACAAGCTTGCTTCGAAGTCTTCGAGGCCGAAAATGATCTACGTCGAGGAGACACTAGATCATGCTATCTCTTCACTAATTGTGTAGATTAGTGAAGCAAACACCATAAACTAAATGGCTTATAGTATAGGATGATGAAGTAGGAAGTGGGCTCACTTTAGATATATTTTTCTCACAAGTTTCCATCACTTTTTGAAAAGCTAGCAAGCTTTTCTCACTTGATGAAGAACAAGAAGAAGAATGAACTCATGAGGTTAGAAATGCAACCATGGGTGAGTATATCATATATCTAACCTTTGTAGAGAGTTAACCATGGTAAGGGATTAAAGGTTAGGTCACAAAATATCTTAAGGAAAACAAAGGAGTGGACATAGTCAATGCTTATCCACAAGCTTCTAGCAATGATTTAATCCACTAATTGGTAATTACTTAATGATAAATGAAACCCTAACATAAACCCTAGCATGGTGTAAGTCTTATACATATATGTTGTATGTATAACCTAGCATGACACAATAATATATCATATATATATATATATATATATATTATATGCTAAAAGAATACAATAATATATATCACATATATATCAATGTATTAAAAAGTGAGAAAAGAAATCTTAAGTGAGCTCATATTACTCAATGTAATTTAATATATCAAATATATAATTATACATTAAATTATTAAATCAACTCTTGATTTAATAATCCTGCTATAATACATATAACCGACTAATATCATATATCGCAAGAATAGAATACGGTATCACATACTCGCATTAATCTCGGTCCTGCATATATCACATATGTGCTCCTACTCCTTTTCGCATGAACCAGGAAACCTCAATGTAGGACTCTAAAGACTCGCCAATACTCCAGCAGTAGGTGATGATCATATCGAACGCCTACAAGCCGCAAGCGGTCTGCTAAACGTAATGGCCACCCGGGTATTGAGCGATCAGAAGATCAACAAGCAAGCCTGCTATAACACCTGCGAATCCATTCAGTAATACTACCATACAGTCCTGTCTTTTCGTCTGATATGTCGCATATCACAGCCTAGGGGTGGTTTAACGTCAGACCCTAATAGCCCGATAAGTCATGCCGATGCAAGGTCCATAACGGTTTAAGAAACTACTGGTAACTCTTAACAATAAATCTAAGCAACCCTGGCCAGGGATTTCCTATTATGGCCAATCGAGCACAGCGCAACATCAACCCAAATACCGGGAGAGACGAAACCCCTCCTATCTCTCATTGCCTCCATGTGATTCGGGACTGTACCCAAAAGCCACCGTTTTGCATGATCTCTTGACCGTGGTAAGGTGGAAATCAAAGCACAGTGGGAATCACACAAGTCTCTATGACGATCTCAGGTCTACAGACTAACCTGTACCAGTGTCACCAGAGAACTACTATCCGACAATAGGTATAATACCATCTAGGAGTTCTCGGTGAGTCCGTCCAGTGTACCCAGTCTCCATTGAGCACCCATATACCTTCTCTGATGTCAAACACCAATGGATATAGGATCATCCATCGCCCATCATATGGGTCAAGAAGCGCAGACGCTAGTCTAATCTGGAGTACCGATGCCCTGTCTCGATACTCTCAAGACTAAGAAAATTTGAAGGATGTACTTATCAACTACCCTATCCCCACTAGTATAATCTGCATCATAATCCTGGTAGTCAAGTAATCATCCTAAGGGCTTTATCAACATGTGATCACAAAACAGTATTTGTTTACATGTTAAGATAAAGTGCAACCAGATAGCATACTATCATGTTGAGCAAGAAAGTCCTTCCTATATATGTCCAAGCACCCACTACAATATACATCACATGTACAGTAATGGCCTTTAGGGCATACATATAACTAACACTTAGGCCTCATTTTGATATCTAGTTTGGAAAACCGTAGTTTAATTTAATTAGATAGTTTTATGTAAGTATAATTAATCAAAGCTAAGTCTACAACCAAATAAGCTCAGGCTACTAATATTGCATATGTTACTATCTATAATGTGATATAATATTTTACTATTAAGTAGTATATATACCATCTCCTTCAACTCCTCGATGGTGGTCTTCAAGACGGCAACATCATGCTCTAGACGTCGCTCAGGGGGTTAGGGGAAGTTACCGCCGCAGTGGAGTCCAACCTCATATGGAACCTGTTAAGACCAGTCCTCGGCCTCTCTCCCAACCTCCGTGGCGCCCTCCGTGTGCGACGCCTAGGACTGAAGTCAGCAGCATCGGATCGGTCTGTCCAGTAAAATCGATCTCCGGTGCCTCCGTCTGCTCCACCACCCGCTCCTATACCCACATTAACCAATAAAATATAAGTATATCATTTAAATTTGAACTTTTCAAAACAAAAATTTCAAACCTGTTCGAATAAATATTAACACTTACGCAATACTCCTGGGTAGCGATGTCGGGGAATCGAAGCTCTCCCGTGGTGGGATCTGTCGAGGTGCCATGGACGGCAAAATACGCGGTCAGCACTGCTGGGTTCCCTAGTGTCGTCACTGGGTTTCGAAAGGCAACGACCATGCCGTTTTCAAAAAATTGGCACACTAAAGAACCTTAACGCTAGAATCTAAACTAGAAAATTAGACGAACAAGTATGTAAACAACTTTACATCTAAGTTAACAAGGAATAAAACTTTTGTAGACTGGTCCTTCACTTCAATAGCTCCGTGTAGTAGTCCCTTCGCTCCAAATAGTAATCTCTCAGACTCTACTGAGGCTCCACAAGGTGAAATGAACAAGCTTGCATGAAGTCTTCTAGGCCGAAGATGATCTACGTCGAGAAGACATTAACTCAAGCTACCTCCACACTAAGTGATGAACTTGGTGAAGAAACAACCCAATTTAAATGGCTAGTAGAGAAGAGGTTGATGAAATAGGAATTTTGCTCACTTTATAAAAAAAATCTCACTATACTTCTTCACCTCTCATGAAGCTAGAAAGCTTTTTTAGATGAGAAAGAAGATGAAGTGTGAATGGAATAATGAGTGAGAATAGCAACCATGGGTGAGTTAGTATCATATACTAACTCATGTAGAGACTAAACCATGGGTAAACAATAATGGTTGGGTTAATAAATATCTTCAAGTAAAACAAAATTAGTGGATTTGGTCAATGGTTCCACAAGCTTCTACAAGCTTCAACCATGTGATAATTTCCAACTAATTTGATTTATTTTAAATAAACAAAACCTCACATTATTATATGCATGGTGTGAGTCTCATACACCCATGTAGCATGTTGCATCAAGCATGACACAAAATAATGTACATTAATATATATCACATATATACTAAGTATACACAAGTGAGAAAAAGAAAACTTAAGTATGCTAATATTAGTTAATGTAAGATAATATATCTAATATATAATTATACATTAAATTATTAAATCAACACTTGATTTAATAATCTGGCTATATCACATACAACCGACTAATATCAAATGTATTAACTTATCGAATCAACACTCGATTCGACAGTGCGGCTAAATCATATATAACCGACCGATATCACATATCGTGAGAATAAAATACGGTATCACATACTCGTATTAATCTCAGTCCCAAACATATCACATATGTGCCTCTACTTCATTTCGCTTGAGCCGGGAAACCTCTGTGTAGGACTCTAAAGACTCGTCAATACGCCGGCAGTAGGTGGTGATCATATCAGTCACCCACAAGCCACAAGCGGTCTGCTAAACGTAACGGCCACCCGAGTATTGAGCGATCAGAAGATTAACAAGCAAGCGTGCTCATACTCCAGCGAATCCAATCGGTAACAGTACCGTACAGTCCGGTCTCTTCGTCTGATATGTCGCATATCACAGCCTGGGGGTAGTATAACGTCAGACCCTAATAGCCTAATAAGTCATACCGATGCAAGGTCCATAATGGTTCGAGAAACTACTGATAACACTTACCAGTAAATCTCAGCAACCCTGGCCAGGGATTTCCTGTTATGGCCAATCAAGCATAGCGCAACATCAACCCCCAATACTGGGAGAGACGAAATCCCCTCCTATCACTCATTGCCTCCATGTGACTCGGGAATATACCCAAAAACCACCGTTTTGCACGATCTCTTGAACGTGGTAAGGTGGAAATCAAAGCATAGTAGGAATCACACAAGACACTATGACGATCTCGAGTCGACAGACTAATCTGTACCAGTATCGCCAGAGAACTGCTATCTGACGATAGGTATAATACCATCTAGGAGTTCTCGGTGACTCCCTTTAGTGTACCCAGTCTCCACTGAGCACCCGTATACCATCACTAATGTCAAACACCAATGGATATGGGATCATCCATCGCCCATCATATGGGTCGAGAAGCGTATACGCTAGTCTGCTCTGGAATATCGATGCCCCGTCTCGATACTCCTATGACTAGGAACAATTAAAGGATATACTTACCGACTACCGCTGCCCCACTAGTATGATCTACATCATAATCCTGGTAGTCAAGTACTCCTCCTAAGGGATTTATCAACATGTAATAGAGAGACGGTAATTATACATGTTAAGATAAAAAGCAATCAGATAGCATACTATCATGTCGAGCAAGAAAGTCCTCCCTGTATATGTCTAAGCATCGACTATAATATACATCATATCTACAATAATGGCCTCTAGGGCATACATATAACTAACAATATCCCACTTGCACTAAGACCATTTGTTGTAGTATCTCATACTCAATGCCCCATGAAAGTCTCTTTAGGGAAAGGCCTCTGTGAGTGGATCCGTCGTGTTTTCCTTCGCGTCAACTCTCCTTACCTTGATCCCTTTGAGATCAACCATCTCCCTGATCAGGTGATACTATCCTCTGAATATGTCTAGATCGCTGATTGGACCGGTGTTCCTAGGCCAAAACCACAACTCCATTGTTGTCACAAAAACAGTTATGGATGCTCAATGGTAGGAACCATGTTCATCTCATGAACAAGAATTATCCAGACATCCACTTTGGTAGCATTGTTGGTATCAATGTATTCTGGCTTTATCGTTTAGTATGCCACGGTACCTAGTTTGGAACTCTTCCAACATACTGTCCCTCCAGTGAGGGTAAAGAAAAAGCCCGAGACTGACTTTCAATCGACCTTATCACTCTGGGAGCTGGAATTGGTAAAGGAATCCTACTGGAGTTCACCATTACCAATCCCTAAGGGCATTACTTTAGTGCATCTCAAGTACTTAAGAATGTCCTACACAGCTGTCCAGTGATTCTCCTAAGATCCGATTGATTCCTGATCACTACTCCTAGTGACTCAGCTACATCTGGTCTGGTACACAACATCGCATACATAATAGAGCCTACTGCCTAAGTATATGGTATCCCTTGTACATGAGCTCTCTCCAAATCAATCTTGGAAGACTACTTTTTAGAGAGAGTGATTCCTGAGTAAGTGGACAAACAACCACGCTTAGAATCCTCCATACTAAACTCCTTTAGTAAGGTTTTAATGTACCTGGATTTGGGACACTCCCAACATCCACTTAGATCTATCACCATACATTATAATTCACAAGATGTAGTAGGTATCATCCAGATCTTCCTTAGAGAATCTTCGTGATAAGAGGAGCTTGACCGAGTGTAGCATAGGAAACCATTTCCTCTTAAGAGTATGTCATCTACGTACAATACGTGGAAGATAACCTTACTCTCTACAACCTTCTTGTATATACTAGGTTCATTATGCTTTTTGATGAAGTCAAACTCTTTGACTGCCACATCAAAACTGATGTTCCGACTCCACGATGCGTGCTTTAATCCTGATGGACATAAGCATAGACACTGGAGAAAAGGTTTCATCATAATCCACACTAGGTTACATGACGAGAACCTTTTACTACAAGTCTAGTTTTGAAAGTCTCAAATTTTCCATCTACACCTAGAATCTTCTCAAGATCCATTTGCTCCCAATGGTTTTTACCCCTTTAGGTGTAACATTCAAAGTCATACTTTGTTGGTGTACATGGATTCCATCTTTGATCGCAGAGCATCCAGCCTTTTCACAGATCCCTACTCATGATGGCCTGCCTGAACCTAGTTGGGCCATCATCTACCATCATGCAATCCTCGCTCCCACTGTCACCAAGAAAACTGTAGTATCTTTCATGTGGATGAGGAACCCTACCAGATTCGCGGAGAGGCTAAGGCTCGTTGGAGACTATTGAATCCTTTGGTTTCACCAAATCATCAGCTGTTAGTTTGTGTAGCTGGAACTCCTTCCAGTTCTACCTCATGACCACTAATTTCTTCATAAGAAATTCCTTTTCTAAAAAAGGTAGCATGCTGAGAAACAAAACACCTTTTTCTCCTCATTGTGGTAGAAGATATTCCCTCGCAAATGTTTGGATATCCAACAAACTTATACAGAACTGACCTTGCCTCGAGCTTGCCCGGATTTTGCTTTTCAACATATGCCGGACAACCCCATATCTTAACTCGTTTAAGACATGATCTCTTCCCATCTAATATCTCATATGGAGTGGTAGGCACTGATTTGGTCAGAACCCTATTCAATAGGTATGCAGCTTCCCAAATGCATAACACCCAAAAGGAAACAGGTAACTCAGCAGTACTCATCATAGAGCATACCATATCTCATAGGGTGCGATACCTCATGTTAGTTATATGTATGCCCTAGAGGCCATTATTGTACATGTGATGTAAATTATAGTGGATGCTTGGATATATATAGAGAGTACTTTCTTGCACGACATGATAGTATTCTATATGGTTGCTCTTTGTCTTAATATGTTGACTTGTATTATGATATTGTCTTGCTCTCACCTGTTGATAAAGCCTTTAGGATGTGTACTTGACTACTAGGACTATGATAGAGATCATACTAGTGGGGCCAGGGTAGTCCATAAGTACATCCTATAATTGTTCCTAGTCGAGGTTATCGAGACAGGGCATCGATATTCCAGAGTAGACTAGCGTATACGCTTCTTGACCAATATGATGGGCGAAGGATGATCCCACATCCATTGGTGTTTGACATCAAAGATGATATACGAGTGCTCAGGGGAGACTGGGTATACTGAACGGACTCGCCGAGAACTCCTAGTTGGTATTATACCTATCGTTAGATAGCAGTTCTCTGGTGATACTGGTACTGGTTAGTCTGTAGACCCGAGATCGTCATAGAGTCTTGTGTGATTCCCACTGTGCTTTGATTTCCACCTTACCACATTCAAGAGAACGTGCAAAACGGTGGCTTTTGGTTACAGTCCCGAATCACATGGAAGCAATGAGCGATAGGAGGGGTTTCTTCTCTCCCGGTATCAGGGGTTGATGTTGTGCTGTGCTCAATTGGCTATAACAAGAAGTCCCTGGCCAGGGATGATACGGAGATCTACTGATAACTGTTATCAGTAGTTTCTCAATCCGTTATGAACCTCACATTGGCATGACTTATCGCTTGCTGGGGTCTGACGTTTACCAACGCTAGACCAGATATGTAACATATCAGACGAAGAGACCGGACTATACGGTAGTGTTACTGACAGGCTTTACAGGAGTTAGAGCGGGCTTGTTTGTTGATCTTTTGATCGCTCAATACCCGGGTAGCCGTTACGTCCAGCTAGTACCGTTGAAGGCTTGTGGGTGCCTGATATGATCATCACCTACTGCCGGCATATTGAAGAGTCATTAATGTCCTAAACAGAGGTTTACTCGCTCTGGCAAAACGAAGTAGGAGCATATATGTGATATGTTCGGGTCCAAGATTAATACGAGTATGTGATACCGTATTCTATTTTCGCGATTTATGGTATCGGTCGGTTATATGAGATATAGCCGGGTTATCGAATCAAATGTTGATTCGATAAGTCGATGCAATATCGATTGATTATATGAGATATAGCCGGGTTATCGAATCAAGTGTTGATTCGATAAGTTGATACAAATAACATTAGTCGGTCATATGAGATATAGCCAGATTATTAAATCAAGTGTTGATTTAATGATTTAATGTATAATTATATATTTGATATATTAATTTACATTAACTATTATTAGCACACTTAAGCATTTCTTTTCACTTATGCATTTAATATATATGTGATATATATTAATTGTATTTCTTTTTGTGTCATGCTTGATGCCACATGCTCCATGGGTGTATGAGACATACAAGAGTCATTAGTGTCCTAAACAGAGGTTTGATCGCTCAGGCAAAACGAAGTAGGAGCATATATGTGATATGTACGGGTCCGAGATTAATACGAGTATGTGATACCGTATTCTATTGTCGCGATTTATGGTATCGGTCGGTTATATGAGATATAGCCGGGTTATCGAATCAAATGTTGATTCGATAAGTCGATGCAATATCGATCGATTATATGAGATATAGCCGGGTTATCGAATCAAGTGTTGATTCGATAAGTTGATACAAATAATATTAGTCGGTCATATGAGATATAGCCAGATTATTAAATCAAGTGTTGATTTGATGATTTAATGTATAATTATATATTTGATATATTAATTTACATTAACTATTATTAGCTCACTTAAGCATTTATTTTCACTTATGCATTTAATATATATGTGATATATATTAATTGTATTTCTTTTTGTGTCATGCTTGATGCCACATGCTACATGGGTGTATGAGACATACACCATGCTAATGATAATGTAGGGTTTATTTATTTAGAGTAAATCAAATATTGGTTGGAAATTAGTCACAAGAGTTAGATTAGTGGAAGTTTGTGGAACGATTGACTTAGTCCACTAGTTTTGTCTTGTACTAGATATTTATTAACCCAACCATTATCTAAACTCATGGTTAAGTCTCTACATGAGTTATATGAGATATTTCTCACCCATGGTTGCCATTCACTCTCTCATCCATTATTTGCCTCTTCTTCATCAAGAGCTTAGCTCTCTAGGTTTTTAAGAGGAGAAGAAAAAGAGTGAGAAAATTAATTCTAAAGTGAGCAAAATTCCTACTTCATCATCCTCTACTAGAATAGCCATTTAGTTTAGGGTGTTAGCTTCACTAATCCCTCATAAGTGAAGAGGTAGCTTGGGTTAGTGTCTCCTCGACGTAGATCATCTTCAGCCTCGAAGACTTCGTGCAACCTCGTTCCTTTAATCTTGTGGAGCCATTCTAGAGTCCGGAAGATCACTACTTAGAACGAAGGGACTACTACATGGAGCTATTGAAGTGAAGTACCGATCTACAAAGGTTGTATTCCATATTCACTTAGATGTAAAGTTGTTTACATTTGGTATATTCTAAATCTCTAGTTAAGATTCTAGGGTTAGGATTATTTAGCATGGCAAATTTTTGAAAATGGCATGGACGATGCCTCCCGAAACCTTGCTGTCTTGCTAGGCATTTCTACAGTGGTATCAGAGCCAAGCTAGAGAATTAGACGATGTTTGTAAAATTACGAAACCGAAACAACTCCGAAACACTCAAAACTAAAACCCAGTTTCTGTCAAAATTTTTAAGTCATCGAAAAAAATTTTAAGCAACTGCAGAATGTTATATGAGATGTAACATGAACACTGAACAAATACGAACCCATTCCACCGGTTTTGGCCTAGCGAGACACCTCTAAATTCTGAGCCGGACGGCCTATTTGATGATTCTGGGGTTCGTTTTTGTTCTGTGTTCTGGTCTCTGGGTTTTGGTGTTTCAGGTGCTGCTTGTTTTTCCTAAAATTGCATGAGATGTTAATTTTCTATATAGGCAATACAGAGTGTTTCATAGCCGTAATTCTAACTTTATTTCGGGTTATTAAAAACGGCGTTAAAAAGTTCAAACAGATATCAAATACCCACTTTAACCCTCGCTGGAAATTTTCCAAGAGTTGGATTTTTCCATGTTAAAGAACATTCAAAAATCATGCAAGTAATGCAATGGACTCTCTAGAAGAACAAAACCCTAACTCGATTCTATGACCGTAAGAACCGCCGCCAAAACCTAGCGTTTCCGGTAGTTCCACTGCGCCATAGGTGAGGCAAGGGTTGACCCTTCTACGGTTGGTCCATAGGTACTGTGGCATGTTCTGAGTATTTTTAAACTTCGCTCAAGCGTTGAGCCTTTTAGGAAATTTTGGGTGTTTGTTTATTCGATCGGAATGATTAACATCATCTAGCTATTTGTGGAATGTGATACAATATTTGGAATTCATATAGTTAGGCATGAAATCCGAAGTATGTGATATTTCGGGTTTATGATGTTTAAGATGATTGTGGATTCCAAATGTTGTAGTTTGACATTTTCTTTTCTGCGACCATAAGTGTAATATGTGGTGTATCGCCGGTTTCGTTGCTATATGTCAACGACAATTGGGATACGCATATTTACTTACGTTGATGACATGTGATGTTATGTGTTGCTGGGATATGTTATATTGGATCGTCGTGTTTTGAATATCCGGGGTTTTTTTATGTGAGATGAGTGTTTTTCATTTTCATTCATGTACAAACTTGTATGTAATATTCTTTTATTGGGGCACTTCCGGGTTGAGGATGGTGTAACCATTGTTGTATATTATTTACTTTTCCGCATTAGGATGACCCAAGGCGGGGAGCACAAGTAACCGGGTTCTAGAGTCCAGTGGGAGACCATCTCGAGGAGTCGAGACCGGGTCTCCTAACTCTAGAATTGGTAGGGTTGCTTGCCGCTCTCGTAGGGGTCTAAGGATGTGGGTTTGGATATTCATCGCGACTATAGAATCCATGTTTTTTACAGGCCTAACAGAAAACACGGACCTCTTAGAATATCCAATATTTCATATGTTGTATTCTGCTGCTGATATTCTGTGATGTGATCACTTTATATGCGTGAGACGAATGCTTTATTATTATATATATGATATATAATAAACGTTACTTATGTTTTGCACCCGCGCTAGTCCCGCCCCGCTATGCCATTTGTTAAGTAACCTAACGGTGCATAATAGGACACGGTGGCGAATGCGGATAGCATAAGCGTACGTTGTATTTTCGTTTCTTCTGTGATGCTTAGGAAGCATAGATGATGGGACTTCATTAATGAGATTTATGAAAGAAAAGAAACGTAAAAAGATGTTGTGGAATCAAATTTCCAAAAAGGGTAGCTCTAGTTTTTGCTTTGCATAGCGGTATTCCTTATAGAATATCCAGCACCTCATTCGATGAGGAAAGAGCCGAGATCCCTTCACCGGGAGTGACCTCTTTAGCGAAACTAGCAGATGCTACAACCCACTCGGTTTTATCTTTTGATTGCTTCTTTTTAGTTCTTGCTTTGCATAGTGGTATTTGTGAAATATCCTGCACCTCATTCGATAAGGAAAGAGCCAAGATCCCTTCACCGGGAGTGACCTCTTTAGAAAAACTAGCAAAAGCCTCAAAAACACTCCTTTTCAAAATCACTTGTTTCTACAATGATATCAAGTTCATTACGCTCCTGGTTTTCTTAAAAACCTGCGTAGCCCTCCGTCATTTAAGATAAGTACTATTTTAGTATTCGTGCTACGGTAGTTTGGCCTCCGTCAAGGCGTAGTGTACGGTAGCTGATGTAAGTCCATGTCACACATCCCACGTGTTCACATGGAGGCGGAATATATGAAAAACAATTATCAAAGCTTCGTAACACGGACTTGAGCACGCGGATCGTGTCTAAACCATTACTAACAAACTACGAAAGGTTTAACTACTCGGATTCGAAACTATACCTCACGTTACTTGTCCTTCGGGTCTTCATCGCTGTCCTCCATACCTCGTAGGCTCTATGGAACATGGATACCTCAACTGCCTCCTCGAATCAAAGACGATCCACCCGAGAGTCTATAGTCCGAGTTCATATCTCGAATCAGAGATAACTACAGCTTCTAGTTTGCTAATCTATAAGTCCTCGAGGGTGTAGAGTATTTAGATGGATTACTTATTCATTTTAAACCCTAGGATTCACAATTCATGAGAGCTTTTAGGGTTTGAGGAAGAAGATGAAAACTTGAGGAGAAAGAATTGTTTTGTGATAATGAATTGAACCTTGACTCAATTTGAATTATTATGAAGAATCTAAAATATCTTGCACAAATATCATCCATGCTTCATTTAATTCTTGAGATGAATCATCTTATAAGACATGGTGCAATTAATGATAATTACATCTCATCTCCTCCACCTCATTTAGTTTAAATCTAAAAAGAAATAAACACAAATGAGTCACCTCCTTCTAGAAGCTTCCCGACAAATTACGATACTGCCCCTCCCATCTGTATTTCCGAAAAAAACGGATAAACTGAGACTAAAGAAATCAATCTGTATAATAATAGGATTTGGGTTAAACCAAAGCCCACTAGTATTATCTGGCCGGTCATAGTACGTGGACAAGTGTACCTAAGTGATCGCGGCCCTGTCGTAAAACCATACGGCCTCTATACCTTTTGCCGGGTGCAGGGAAACTCTCTGTGTGGGACTCTAAAGACTCGACACTACGCTGGCAGTGGGTTTAACCACAGGTCGCAACCGGTACTAGCTATACGTAACGGTCCCCAGGTAGATGTCGATAAGAAGGACGATGATGAAACCCATCCAAACTCGTATTGAGACTGATGTGACAATCTACGTACAGTCCGGTCTGTTCGTCTAAGACTATCGCATATCGGGCCTAGGGGGATAAATGTCAGACCCCTAATAGTGGGACAAACCATCTCCCCAACTGGGATAAGAAGCGTATACACCAGTCTACTCCGGAGTATCGATACCCCGTCTCGAAAATCCTACGACCAGAGACCTGTATAGAATGTTGCTTATAGACTACCCAGCCCCACTAGTGTGACTGCCATCACAACGCTAGTATACAAGCAAAGATCCTAAGGGCTCTACTAATTTGTATAAGCGATATGTTAAAATAAACATATGCACATATTAAAGTAGAAACAAACCAAGTAGCATACTACCATTTTTAGAAAGACTGTCAATACAACTGTGAATATCCCAAACATCCATTAAGTAATATAGAAACTAGTATGCTACAGTAATGCCCTCTACGGCATAAACACTAACAATCTCCCACTTGCACTAGGGCCATGTACGGGCATATCGTAGACCTATCATCTCGAATAGCCTTTTAAACTGCATCTGAGGAATGGCCTTTGTGAATGGATCAGTAGTGTTATTCTCTGTATCTACTCTCTTCACCTCGATCTCCCAGCGATCTATGATCTCCCTCATCAGGTGATACCACCTTAAGATGTGTCTGGACTTCTGATGGGACCTAGGTTCCTTCGCTAAAGCTATAGCGCCGGTTTTGTCGCAATACAGAAGTATTGGATCAACACTGGTAGGAACCACCTGAAGTTCTGTATGGAACTTCTTCATCCAGACAGCTTCTTTTGCGGCATCGCAAGCAGCTATCTACACCGCTTCCATCATCGAGTCAGCAACGGTGTCCTGCTTGGAACTCTTCTAACAGACCGCCCCTCCATTGAGGGTAAAGACATGACCCAATATGGACTTGGAGTCATCCTTGTCACTTGTTCATATCAGAATTTTGCATTCGTATATCGCCCATTCTTAATCACATTACACATAAATAGGTGCTTTTGATCCATGTCCGCTAAATAGTTGCAGGTTACAGGTTCTCAGATCATTACATTTAAATTCATGAAAAGTCTCTACAATTGTGAGACTACGACCAACAATAGATGAATCAGTATGATACCGCCTACCAGTTCAAGGAACAAATGAAAATCATTAGACAGTTCAAAGCACAAAGCACAAGGGCAGCACAAGATTCAAGACATCAACGCAAAGCTCAAGGCAAAAGTCCACATCAATCTGCACTGTTGAAAATATGGAAGGAAATAGAAGAAATTCTGAAAAACCAAGTAAAGAAAACAGAAGATAAAAGCAACACAGAGAAACCCTGAAGAGATGGGCCCAAGAACCAACCAAATGGCCGCGGAACCGTGGCCAAACAGGTCTTTCTGCCGCGGTTCCGCGGTCATAATATGCACGTGTCGGTGGGGTGTCGGTGCTTTGACTCGGTCTTTGGGGTTGTTTTGTAATTTCATGTATGGATCAGAATGTAAACCTAGGATTTTTCCTTTCTATAAATAGGAGGGCTTAAAGCCAAATAATGGGTGCCTCTTTCAGGATGGCTCTTTTGGGGCATGCCTTTTTTTAATTTCTTAGATTAAATTTTTTTCATTCAGTTGTAATGCATTGTTGGGAAGTATCAATAAAGTAAGTTCTTTTTCTATCTTGCATTTTTATTTGAATTTAATTTATACAATTTTTTTATTTGTCTTTTTATTATCTGCAAGTTAGTTAGTTTATTAAAAAGAAAAATTATAAAAATGAATTTTATGATTACTTTTCTAATGAGTGAGTAATACCTCACTTGTTAGGGTTAGGATTAGGAAGGTTTGAGAGAAGGAAATCTCTCTCACTCCTTTCTTTGCCAATATAATTTTTATAATTAGATCTCTATTTAAATTAACCACACACCGCTCACTACGGCACCCTATCCTACAAGATAGCGGTGATTCCCTAGTTAGACCGGTTGTGGTTGATTTAAATAGAGATTAGGGCTAAGAGTTAAGAAAGGACGGACAAGGACCAAAAGGAAGAAATTCAGTTTCTTCCAAGTTGTGCTAATCCCCTTTGTTGACTATTACCCTAACACCTATATTGTTAACTAGGGCATTAAAAGCAGTGAGTAGAATTCATTTTCCAAACTAATCTAATCCTAACCCTAGCAAGACTTTAAATCAATTGAATCTCATTCTTAGATTTTAAAACAAAACCTACCAAAAATAGGACTTAACTCGTTAGAACTTAAAGAAAGAACACATTTTCCATGTGGACCGACCCGTACTCAACCGGCTAGCTACCAAGCGACACCGTCTTGATTGCGGTAATCTTAGTTTTAAAATGCACGTACTAAACATCTAACAATCAAATGGCGCCATTGCCGGTGATACAGTATTTATTTTCTTTTTGTAATTTCGGGTTAATTGAAATTGAAAAAAATACAAAAATTGAAAAAATAAAAAATATATAAAAAATTCATCTTGTTCTTTTTGATCGATTTTTGTGCGACTTGTGCAGGAACGGAAGACGGATAGATTCAGATCTAGAAAAAACCCAGTGAACAAATCAACAAACAGAAGATCTGAAAAGACAGAGGAGAACCATAATAGAAAACAAAAAAATTTTGGAGGCTTGAACCGGCTTATACACCGCGGAAACGTGGCATTAACAGGCAATTGGCCGCGAAACCGCGGCAGTTTGCTGACGTCAGCACTTGAAAATTCCTCTGTAAGTATTTTTGTCTTCTCTCCTACCCTCTGAACTCCACTGAAAAATTTTCCTGCAGGGGTCTTTGCGCAAAACATCTTCTCCCTCTCTAATAAATCATTTTGTGCAGGATTCTTTGCGCCGCAAATAAAAAGAAAAAATTTTTGGCAAGTGTTTTAGATTTTGAGTGTTAATTGCTTTGCATTTTTAAAACGGAATTTAAGGGGCTATAACACTAATCAAGATTGGGTGGGGATTTCATTACCCTTCCTAAGACCCCAGAAATCACAAAAAGCATATGCATCACCCTCGAGTTAATTAAAAAATATCTAGACTCGGCTAATTAAGGACTGCCACGCTCATTAGGACAGAGGAAGGTTGTGGGCATTCAGTCGTTTATCTAAGCCTGACTTTGTGGTGCCTAGGATAGACAAGTGGGAAAGGTAACTTTAAAAGGCCTGTCTCACGGTGATTCATGAGCGGAACCCTCCTTTCTTCATTTGTGCTTACCTGGCCACAATTGGCGGTGAAGAGGCGATTTGATGGATATCTCACAACTTATCGCTTTGGACCAGTTGGGAGCAGTCTAGTTGACTTAGGAGACCCTAGTTTTAGGCTTGATTGTGCATGCTTAAATTGTGACTGTTTGAAAGTGTGTCGTAGTTCCTTACAAAATCTTTTGCAAAACTCTTTCTAAAAAAACAAACACTTTCAAAAAAAATTTAAGTTTCAAAACTCCAAGAACAAACAATTTTTTTTTAAAATAATAAAATAAAATAAAATCACATTCTTTTTCTTCTCCTTTCTCAATCTCACATCTTGGGTACCCCACCTCGCAAAACTCTTGCCGGGTACCCTCAACCAGACATTACTTCCTACGCTTCTTGTTTTGGTCGAATTTCGAACGACTCCTCCATGCCTAAAATTTCTTTGAAAGACCGAATAGACGCGTCTAGGAAAACCAATTAGACTCCGCAATCCACTTTATATCAACCATTTCAACCTTCACCACCTTCTTACGTTAATACCCCTTTTTCGAGTCCTGTTGTAACTCTGAAACCCATGTCTATTGCTGAACATATCGAACAATCTCGTAACCGATCTTTCACTCCTTTCACCACTGCGAATTCTTTCGATCAACATTTCCATTCACCTTCTTATCCAAATATTGATCCTATTCCGGTCCAACCATTCAATTCCTACCAGTCCTACCCTACTTTTACACCTTCCCAAGACATTGCTTCTACACAGCCATTTGGGAGTTTCACATATCCAAACAACTTTGAATCTTTTACTGAAACCCCGTCACAACCCATCTCTAGTCTGGAACAGTCATTGGAAGACTCTATGGTAGCGTCATGCCAACAGATGAGGGATTTGAATGCGTCCATGGCCGCCTTCATACAACCTAGTGACCCGGTATCTAGTTTCCAATTAGCTCCACATTTTCCAATTTATGATGAGGCGGTTGGACAGGTTGAGAATTTGAGTGGAAAAAGTGAGCTGTACACCCTTCCAAATCAAACCTACCCATCCCCAATTAAATCCCACAACTCCGATTTTGAATGTCTATCAAATGTACCAAATGATTCACCAGTTGATGATAAAACGTTTAATGAGTTGTGCGACTTTGTAGTGTTTGATTTACCTGATTGTGAATGGTCCCTTTCGAGTGAAACAATCACCAATCCTTTTGACCTCTACACCTCCACTCTAGAACCCGAATTGATTAATATCCATGCTTTTGATGAGGTGTCTAAGAAAACTGATTTTCACTTGATTGAGGATATAGACGCTGGGAATATTTTGGATGATGAACCCACAGATTTGGATGAGTTTCTTTCTCCAATTCATCATCCCGAGTCATTAACTGTTTTTCCCGAACTTCATATGCGTCTTGATTTTGATGAGAATTGCATGGATAAGCTAAATTTTGAGGAGAGTATTGAGAAAATTATTGAGGATGAAGCAGTTTTACTTGAGAAGTCGGATTTTCCAATTCATTCTACCCCTTTCATCGACTGTGCACACTCTCCTGAATCTTTAACCGATACCCTTCCTCAATCACTTCCCTCCATCCTCGTTCCGACCTTGCAAGAAACTGTTACACTTTCATTTTTTATGTCTGGTTTACCAAGTTCGACGTACCCATGTTTTCTCACGAATCCTGAGGGATTTAACATCATTTCTCAGTGGGTTGATAGATTAGCACAATCGCTTTTTACGCATCGGTCATTAAAAATTGTGCTAATTTATACACTCCATCTCCACTCTCAAGTTTGTATTCAACTTCTTTCTCTCACTTTCTCAGGTTCTTCTTCTATTCTTCCTATAATTTCAGTGAGTGTTGATGAATCACAATCCGATAATTCAAGTTTGATCATTCCAGAAAACCAACTTGATTTGGATACTTTTGAAAATGAGGTAAATGAGTTTTTCGAGTCTCCTACCTCCATAATTTTTGACAAATCAAGTATGATAAATTCTGGCACAAAACTTACTGACAGTAAAATGTTCAATTATATCGATGAGAGTTTTGAAGAACTTTTCGCCGATGAACTTGCATTCCTAAACAACAAGGATTTTATGATTAATCAACCTCCACCTATAGAAGTTGAACCACCACCCTTTCTTCTTATAAAATACGAGAATGCCAATATTCCGCTCATTTCTGGTCATTCACATTCCCGTTTTTATTTATCGTCACCTCTTATGTCCTCACATTCATGTTCACACAAACCCTTTCCATACCACCACTTATCTCTTCCCCACTTCTTCTTAGCTCTATATAACATGTTCTTCTACCGACCTATACATTACATTGATAAATTCTTCAAATGGTTGGTGTTGACTTTTGGTCTTTGCAAAACTTGGTATTGACCAATAACTTTGAACCCGTAGTTTAAAAACTTAACATTGTTTAACTCAAGTTGGGGGGGGGGTTATAATTTGGCTCTCGAAAATATTTTTTTCTAACTCAAAGTGGTGAGCCAAAAATAAATTTGGGGGAGATTTTCACGATCATATTTCATGTCCCCGTTAATAATTTTTTCCTCCCAAGTTTACAAGTTTATGAGATTTAAAAAATGGGAATAGTAGAAACAATGTTTCACTTAAGTTGGGGGGGGGGGGAACCTTTTTGTGTATATATATTTTATTTCCTTTTTCTGTTAATAATAAAAATAAAAAAAATTAAAAAATGGAGTGCCGACAATTTTGACCCTCTTGGTGTAACCTGACAGTGAGGGCACTGTCAAGTTTAAGTTTGGGGGTGTGCTCGGTAAGCTTTTTTCCTTCGCATTTATATGTATATTTTCGCATTTGTATACTTATTTTAAAACCCATAAAAATTGAAAAATTTTAAAAAATATATAAAAATTGAAAAGTTCAATTTTGGCCATATTTGACTTAAGTTTAACATGACGGTTGACTAGTGAGCAAAAACTAGATCCTAAACTTAGTAACTTAAAAACCCTAAAATAACCTCTCTTAAAGTTTAATTAGAGAAAATATATGTCCTTATAGTTTATTTAGAAATAGGCAAATTTTGAGTTCAGTTCTTGGGCTAAGTCAAAATGAGGGAAGAGTATTGAAATTTTTATTTGAATTGTAAGTCTGAAAAATAATTCTGAATCTTAAGTCTAAATTCTGAAAATATATACCTTACAACTTGTACATACACGCACCTTGAAACATGGAATAGTAGAGGATACCTTGAAATGCTCTAGTCTAAAATCCTTAGTATGAAGGAAAATAAAATAAAAGTATAAGTGGTGAATACAGAGATAAAAAAAATGAACATTGGTTTTGTAATTACTTAAGGCAGCATAAATAAAAAATATAGCGAGGGTGTTTTATCAGCTAGTGCCTTAGACCAACTGATTTGGGAGTCACTGCTAAGCCTTAAATATTGCAAGACAAAGAATTACGCCTAAATGCGCAAGCATATTTTGTAATCGGTCGTTTAGTACCTCAAGAAAATTAATGATCGTATGAAGGATGTGTGAACAATTTAATCACCAATTAAAAAGTACTTTGGACGATGGACAAGAGTAAAATAGATTGAATTGAATTTCCAAGTGTAGGGGTGATAATTACACACACGTAAAGGTATATGATTGGAGTTTGGATGAGAGATAGGAATGAAAGATAGGGTTTATACCTTCAGTAGAGATGATAGAAATTCCTAAGTTGAGATGGAACCTTAGAAGGAAAATTAAAAAGATTCTGAAAGCTTAATAAATTTGCAGAACACATATGATCTTAAGTTAAATGATAAGTGAGTGTGAAAAATACGGGTTGATGATTTCTAAGTTGAAGATATTATAATTTCTTACTAGAATACTGAATTGAAGAATTAGAGTCAATGGCCTAATTGATTGGATTTTGTGGGTAGTATCCGCTGAAAATTCTCAGGAGACAACACTCCTCCTACTAGGGTCACCTAAAAGTTTTACGGCTTGTTGCACGATCTCAGTGCAATCGCGATTCCCTGCGAAAGTGAGGATAGGATTTTTCAAGAATAAATTGGCTTTGCTCGGGACGAGCAAAAGATAAGTTTGGGGGTATTTGTTCATATCAGAATTTTGCATTTGTATATCGCCCATTCTTAATCACATTACACATAAATAGGTGCTTTTGATCCATGTCTGCTAAATAATTGCAGGTTACAGGTTCTCAGATCATTACAGTGAAATTCTTGAAAAATCGCGACAATTGTGAGATTACGACCAATAATAGATGAATCCGTATGATGCCGCTTACCAGTTCAAGGAGCAAATGAAAATCATTAGACTGTTCAATGCACAAAGCACAAGGGCGGCACAAGATTCAAGACTTCAACGCGAACCTCAAGGAAAAAGTCCACATCATTCTGCACTGTTGGAAATCTAAAAGGAAATAGAAGAAATTCTGAGAAACCAAGTATTGAAAACAGAAGATAAAATCAATACAGAGAAACCCTGAAGAGATGGGCCCAAGAACCCACCAAATGGACGCAGAACCGCGGCCAAACAGGCCTTTCTGCCGCGATTCCGTGGCCATAATATGCACGTATCGGTAGGGTGTCGGCGCTTTGACTCGGTCTTTGGGGTTGTTTTGTAATTTCATGTATGGATCAGAATGTAAACCTAAGGTTTTTTCCTATCTATAAATAGGAGGGCTCAAAGCCAAATAATGGGTGCCTCTTTCAGGATGCCTCTTTTTAATTTCTTAGATTAAAATTTTTTCATTCAGTTGTAATGCATTGTTGAGAGGTATCAATAAAGTAAGTTCTTTTTCTATCTTGCATTTTTATTTGAATTTAACTCGTGCAATTTTTTTATCTGTCTTTTATTATCTGCAAGTTAGTTAGTTTAATAAAAAGAAAAATTATAAAAATGAATTTTATCATTACTTTCCTAATGAGTAAGTAATTCCTCACTTGTGACGGTTTGGATTGGGAAGGTTTGAGAGAAGGAAATCTCTCTCACTCCTTTCTTTGCCCATATAATTTTTATAATTAGGAATCTGTTTAAATTAACCACACACCGCTCACTACGGCACCCTATCCTACAAAATAGCAGTGATTCCCTAGTTAGACCGGTTGTGGTTGATTTAAATAGAGGTTAGGGCCAAGAGTTAAGAAAGGACGGACAAGGACCAAAAGGAAGAAACTGAGTTTCTTCCTAGTCGTGCAAATCCCCTTTGTTGACTATTACCCTAACACTTATATTGTTAACTAGGGCATTAAAAGCAGTGAGTAGAATTCCTTTTCCAAACTAACCTAATTCTAACCCTAGCAAGACTTTAAATCAGTTGAATCTCATTCTTAGATTTTAAAACAAAGCCTACCAAAAATAGGACTTAACTCGTTAGAACTTAAAGAAAGAACAGCTTTTCCCTGTGGACCGACCCGTACTCAACCGGCTAGCTACCAAGAGACACCGTCTTGATTGCGGTATTCTTAATTTTAAAACGCACATACTAAACATCTAATAATCACTCTGGAAGCTGGAGTCGGCAGAGGCCTCGATCTGGAGGTCCTTTCCGCCATACACCAAGAACATCTACTTAGTCCTCCTTAGGTACTTGAGAATATTCTTTACTGCTATCAAGTGCTTCTCCCCTGGGTTTGCCTGATACCGGCTTACAACGCTCAATGCGTATGCTACATCTGGTCCGGTACATAACATCGCATACATTATAGAGCCTACCGCAGAAGCGTAGGGTATAATCGACATGCGAGCCCTTTCTAAATTAGTACTGGGAGACATCTCTTTAGAGAGGGTGATTCCGTGACAAGCCCGTAGGTTACCGCGCTTAGAATCTTCTATCCTAAATCTTTTCCATATGGTGTCTATTTACCTGAACTGTGAAAGTCCCAACATCCTCTTAGATCTATCACGATAGATCTGGATCCCCAGAATATAGGTGGCATCACCCAGGTCCTTCATGGAGAACTTCTGTGACAAGAATCCTTTGACTGACTGTAGCAAAGGAATATCATTTCCTATTAAGAGAATGTCATCCACGTACAAGACGAGAAATACTACAGTTCTCTCTACAATCTTACTATATATGGATGGTTCATCTGGATTTTTGATAAAGTCGAATTCTTTGACAGTATCATCAAAACAGATGTTCCAACTCCGTGATGCCTACTTTAGTCCATAAATGGACTTAAGCAACTTGCACACTTTACCGCTGCTCCAACTCTGAATGAATCCTTCTAGCTGATCCATATAGACACACTCTTCCAAATTACCATTTAGAAAGGCCGTCTTTACATCCATCTGCCGGATCTCATAATTGCGGAAGGCAGCAATGGCAAGAAGGACCTGAATGGATTTGAGCATAGCCACTGGAGAAAAGGTTTCGTCATAGTCCAAACCATGTCTTTGATGAAAGCCCTTTGCAACAAGTCTAGCCTTATAAGTTTCAACCTGTCCATCTACACCAATCTTCTTTCTGAAGATCCATTTGCATCCTATGAGTTTTGCCCCATCTGGAGCAATGTCCAAAGTCCTTACATGGACTCCATTTCGGTCCGCATTGCATCCATCCATCTTACTGAGTCGCCGCTCTGAATGGCTTGCTGGAAGCTAGTAGGGTCATCATTGTCAATGATGCAATCTTCTCTATCCCCGTCTATGACAAAACCGTAGTATCACTCGGGCGGATGAGACTGCCTACTACTTCTGCGGATAGGCGCTGGGATGTCCCTTTCTTCTGAAACTTCTGGTTCTACCATACTTTCAGTAACAACTTATGGTTCCGGAATTTCTTCCAGTTCTATTGCGCTCCCACTCTTCTAATTTTCAAAAAATTCAACTTCCAAGAAGTGGGCATGAGGAGAAACAAAATCCTTTTGCTCCTCTGCGTAATAGAAATAATACCCCTTGGAGTTCTTTGGATATCCTATAAACTTACACTGTACTGAGTGTGCCTCGAGCTTGTCCGCATGCTGCTTTTTAACTAAAGCTGGACATCCCCATGTCTTCAAGTACTGAAGATTGGGTTTCTTCCCACTCCACATCTGATATGGTATGGTAGGCACAGTCTTAGTTGGAACCATGTTCAAAAGATATGCAACTGATTCTAGTGCATAACCCCAGAAAGATCGCGGTAACTCAGCCATACTCAGCATGGAACGAGCCATATCCAATAGGGTTCGATTCCGCTTTTTTGATACACCATTTTGTTGTGGTGTGTATGGAGGAGTAGGCTGAGAGAGAATTCCATTCTCTTTTAAGTATCCCAGGAACTCGGCACTTAAGTATTCACCACCTCGATCAGATCTCAGTGTCTTGATACTTTTGCCTGTTTGGTTTTCCACTTCATTCTTGTATTCCCGGAATTTCTCAAAGGCCTCAGATTTATGCTTCATCAAAAAGATATGTCCATACCTAAAGAAATCATCCGTAAAAGTAATGAAATAGGAATAACCACCTCTCGCGTATGTAGACATTGGACCACACACATCGCTGTGTATGAGTCCCAAGAGCTCGCTCGCTCTTACTCCGTGTCCAGTAAATGGAGTCTTTGTCATCTTTCCCATGAGACAAAATTCACAATTAGCATAAGATTGATATTCGAATGGATTCAAATATCCTTCTCTGTGTAACTTAGTCAACCGTGTTTCATTGATGTGACCTAATCTACAATGCCATAAGAAAGCCTGATTTATTTCTAGAGACTTTCTTTTAAGTGTGTTCTGGACATTGAAAACCCGAGCTTGATTCAATACGTATATACTGTCATCTAATGTATCGGACCCAATTAGAACTTGATTTAGGTGGATGTGAACCACATCGCTTACGAATGTAAAATCATATCCCTCTCTCGAAAGTGAGGACACTGATATGATATTACAAGTTAAACTAGGTACATACAAATAGTTACGTAGAATCAATATCTGCCCACTTGTCAAACCTAGGTGATATTCTCCCACGGATTCAGCATTCACGCTCATTCCGATCGCAACTCTGAGAGACAAATCCCCTACACTTGATAACTCTACGGTTTCTCAAAGCATGTAATGAATTATAGATATGAGATCCTGCTCCGGTATCTAGTACCCAGGAAGTAGAGTTAATTAACAAACAGTTCTCAATCACAAACACACTCGAGGCTGAAGCAACAACATGCTTCGAATCCTGGCTACTGGCTACCAAAGCCCTGCAATCCTTCTGCCAATACCCCTTCCCATAACAATAGGAACATCCCCCCTTTCCTACACCAAGTCGCGAAACTTTTTCTCTTCCCTTTCCCTCTACTTTACTAACACCGTATATCGTCTTTGTGGAGGTTTTTTTCTTTTCACCCTTTGCTTTTGCCCTGGATGCAGAAGAAGAAGGTCCCCCATTAAGTAGAGCGGGTGTCTCCGTGGTTTCTTTCAGGGTGTAAGTAGATGGTAAGGACTGTGGAATTAAGTCAGCATATGACCTGTTTCCCATCGTGGTCTCCAGGTCCGTGAGCTCATTAATATAGCTAGTCATCGTAAGGATGTCGTCCTCTACGGATAACCCGATAGCCAAACTCGATTGAAGCAATTCATTCGAGGTCTCATATCTTGCAATACGAGATTGCTCTCAATATAAATCATTGTTATGGAGGAAGATGGAAACTAAGTCCATCTTCACGTGCTGCTTCTGGTATACACCATCAACTGAAGCCAACACAAGGCACTTGGCATTCACACTGTCCTTTTCCTTTGTTTGACGGATATCCATATCCGCGGTGGTAGAAACTGGACCTGGGACGGCCGGGGCTTGAGTAGTAATAGGGTGGTTCAGCTTATCATAGGCAATAGACATCTGGACAGACCTTTCCCAGTCATAAAAGTCAGATTCAGTCAACTTGTTATCTAGATGTAACCTAGTCATTGTTAGTTATATGTATGCCCTAGAGGCCATTACTGTACATATGATGTATATTGTAGTGGATGCTTGGACATATATAGGGAGGACTTTCTTGCTCGACATAATAGTGCGCTATCTGGTTGCTCTTTATCTTAACATGTACTCTGATTGTCTCTATGTTACATGTTGATAAAGCCCTTAGGATGAGTACTTGACTACCAGGACTATGATGCGGATCATACTAGTGAGGACAGTGTAGTCGCCAAGTACATCCTTCAAATGTTCCTAGTCGTGGGAGTACCGAGACAGGGCATCGATACTCCAGAGTAGACTAGCGTATGCGCTTCTTGACCCATATGATGGGCGATGGATGATCTCATATCCATTGGTGTTTGACATCAGAGAAGGTATACGGGTGCTCAGTGGAGACCGGGTACACTGGATGGACTCGCCGAGAACTCCCAGATGGTATTATACCTCACGTCAGATCGCACAGTTCTCTGGTGACACTGGTACAGAGTAGTCTGTAGACCCGAGATCATCATAGAGCCTTGTGTGATTCCTACTGTACATTGATTTCCATCATACCACGTCTAAGGGGGCGTGCAAAAAGGTGGCTTTGGCTTTTGGGTACAGTCCCGAATCACATGGATGCAATGAGCGATAGGAGGGGATTCGTCTATCCCGGTATAGAGAGTTGATATTGCGCTGTGTTCGATTGGCTATAACTGGAAATCCCGGGCCAGGGTTGCGGAGATTTACTGGTAAGTGTTATCAGTAGTTTCTTGAAATGTTATTTATCTCATATCGACACGACTTATCAAGCTACTGGGGTCTGACGTTTACCACCCCTAGGCGAGATATGCGACATATCAGACGAAGAGACCGGACTGTACGGGAGTGTTACTGACGGGATTCACAGGAGAATGTACATGCTTGCTTGTTGATCTTCTGAGCACTCAATACCTGGGTGGCTGTTATGTTTAGCAGACCGCTTGCAGCTTGTGGGTGTTTGATATATCATCACCTACTGCCGGCGTATTGACGATTCTTTAGAGTCCTACACAGAGGTTTCTTGGCTCAGGAAAAACGGAGTAGGATCACATATGTGATATGTGCGGGACCGAGAACTATGCGTATATGTGATACTGTATTAGATTCTCGCAACATGACATATCGGCCGGGTATATATGATATAGCCGGGTCATCGGATCAAGTGTTGATTCGATGAACTGATACAGATTATATTACTCGGTTATTTGAGAAATAGCCCGATTATCGGATCAAGTGTTGATCCGATAATTTAATGTATAATTATATATTTGATATATTAAATTACATTAACTGATATAAGCTCACTAAAAGATTCTTTTTCTCACTTGGGTTATACATTGATATATATGCGATATGTGTTAATTGTATTATTTTATTTTGTTACAATAAATATTGTATATGTGATATATAATATTGTAACAAGTTAGGGTTATTAATGCAACATGTTTATTGGAGATTAAACATGGTTAGGGTTTGATTTGGGTTAATCTTTTCTAGAACCTTCTAGAAGGTTTTGTTTTGTTTCTTGCAAAGATATTTGTTTTGATATTTTGCAAGATATTTGTTTGACCCAACCCAACCCTTTAACCTTAGTTAAATCTCTACAAGAGTTACATATACCATGGTTGCAATTCTAACCACACTAGAGTTTCATTATTCATCACAAAAGGATTCTTCATCTTCTTCCTTTAGTTCTTGATGGAAAAGCTAGCTTTTTCATTAGTGATGATTTTGAGTGAGATTATGAAAACAAATGAGAGCTAAAATCCTACTTCATCATCCTAATCTTTCCTAGCCATTTAGATTAGGGTGTTCACTTCATTAGTGAGTGAGAGCTTGTGTTAAAGAAACTTCAAGGTAGATCATCTTTGTTATCGAAGATCGGAAGCAAGCTTGCATCTTTCTCTTCGTGGAGCCTCTCGAGAGTCCGGAACTTGATGATCGAAGCGAAGGGACCACAACATAGAGCTTATGAAGTGAAGGACCGGACTACAAAGGTTGTAATCCCAAACTCTTAGATGTTAAAGTATTTAACATACTTTGTTTCGCCTAATCTCTAGTCTAAGATCTTAGTTTAGGGTTGTTCGGCACGGCTAAATTTTAAATCGCGCATGGTTGACGCCTTATAGACCCTTGTGCGTGTGCCTAGTAACCCTAGAGTGGTATCAGAGCCAAACTAGAGCTTTAGACGAAGTCTAGACGAAGTTTAAAGTCCGATCGAACCCAGAAACCCCGATTTATACCCTTCTCTGGAAATTTTTTTAAAATGTGATTTTTTCTGCTTTAAAAATACTCAAAAAAGTCAGCAGGAAATTCTAAGGATTACCCTAAAATACGACACCCTAACTCCCTGATGTCACCGCGGAACCGCGGCAGGAGCATGCTTCCTGCGGCGGTTCCGTGGCCGTACTTGGGAGTTATGGGCTCGTACTGGCAGGGTTGATCTGTAGGTATTTGTCCATGCATTTGGGTAATTTTAATCTTACTCAAGTGTTGAGTTTTCTGGGTTGCATTGGGAGCTCGTTGATTCGATCGGATAATTTAACTTCGTTTAAGTTTTTCCGAATAATTTTAGAACGTGTTAAAAAGTTCGAGCGGATATCAATAACTCACTTTTTCCCCTGCCGGAAAAATTTCCATGTGTTGGATTTTTCCGTAGTTTAAGAACGTTCTAAGTCGTGCAAGTAACGCGGTGGACCCTCTAGAAGAACACAAACCTTAACTCGATTATGTGACCGTCTTGAACTGCCTCTAAACCTTAGGATTTGGGGCAGTACGGCGCTGCAACATGTGAGGCGTTGGATTGACCCTTCTACGGCAGGACCATTGGTACTGTAGCATATGATGGATGTTTTAAAACTAATTTCAAGTGTTGAGAACCATTTGGGAAATCTTGGGTGTTTATTTATTCGATCGAAAAGTTTAACATTGTCTATTTATCTGGATTGTGATACAATATTTGGAATCCACAAGTAGTTATAAAATAACTAATTTGAATGTTATAAATATGGCAGTTTAGTCTCAAATTATCGGTTGCCACGGGATTTTGATGCGATCAAAAGTCCGTCGCAATCACGTAGCGTACGCGGATACTCGCCGGGTAAACTTAATAGATAGCCACACCCCATAGCCCGACCAAGTGACTGTAGGAGAACCCTGTCGCCAAAAGCATCCGTTCGGGTGCTCGCAGCAGCGGTGTTCCGCCTTAGTGCACTTCGTCGACGGTATCCAGGGGTGCGGCTGTCTACTAAAGTTTGCGACGAGCATTCGATCAAGATATCGGGAATCTTATTGAATTGCCCGACTTGATATTGAAAAGTGTTTTCGATAATGAGACTAAAATGCGAGGTTTATAATTGTTAAGCATGCGATGTCTAAGGAATTCATTTGGTTAGGCATGAGATGTCTAAGGATGTTGCGGATTCCAACTGTTGTAGTTTTACACTTTCTTTTCTATGACCGTAAGCGTAGTATATGGTGTATCGCCGGCTTCGTTGCTATTCATCAACGACAATCGGGATACGCATACTTGCTTACGTTGATGATATGAGATATTATGTGTTGCTGTGATATGTTATATTGGATCGTCGCGTTTTGAATAGCCGGGGGTTTTATGTGAGATGAGGGTTTTTATTTTCATTCATGTAAAATTCATTTGTATGTAATATTCTTTTATTGGGGAACTTCCGGGCTGAGGATCACCATTGTATATTATTTACTTTTCCGCATTAGGTAGACCCAAAGCGGGGAGCATAAGTAACCGGGTTTTGGGGTCCAGTGGGAGACCATCTCGAGGAGAGACCGGGTCTCCTAACCTTAGAATTGGCAGTGTTTCTTGTCTCTCTCGTAGGGGTCTAGGGATGTGGGTTTGGCTATTCATCACGACCATGGAATCCGTGTTTTATACAGGCTTGTATTAAAACACGGACGTCCTAGTATATCCAATATTTCATATATGTTCTTCTGCTGCAATGTTCTGTGATGAGATCATATTACTGCCTAAGACGAATGTTTATATTATATATATGAGATATATGTTATATTGTAGATTTCGTTTCAAATGTGATTCTTATGAAGCATAATAAAATGGGACTTCATTAATGAGATTAATGAAATAAAAGAAACCTAAAGATGTTGTAGAAACTTGTTTAAAAACTGGTAGCTCTAGTTCTTGGTTTGCATAACGGTGTTCCATGTAGAACATCCAGCACCTTATTCGATAAGGAAAGAGCCGAGATCCCTTCACCGGGAGTGACCTCTTTAGCGAAACTAGCAGATGCTACAAACTCGGTTTGTATTTTGATTGCTTTTATAGTTCTTGCTTTGCATAGTGGTATTTTTGAAATATCCTGCACCTTATTCGATAAGGAAAGAGCCGAGATCCCTCACCGGGAGTGACCTCTTTAGCGAAACTAGAAAAGCCTAAAAAACACTCCTTTTAAAATCACTCGATTCTACAACGATATCAAGTTCTTTAAGCAAAGGGTTTTCTTAAAAACCTGTCGTAGCCCTCCGTCATTTCAGATAACTAATAGTTAGTATTCGTAATGCGTTTGTTGACCTCTGTCAAGGCGTAGTGTGCGGTAGCTGATTAGCGCTTATCTGTATAAACATATGATGTGATTGATTTAAGATAGTCGTGCGACCTTGTTGACCTCTGTCAAGGGTCGTGCAGGTGGGTTTACTTCAAACAGGAAATGACGGGTTGAACTTGACTAGCAGCATATGGTTTGTTGACCTCTGTCAAGGTCATAGGACGCTTGGGGTAAAAATATTATTGGGAATTTCAAATGTTGAAATTTGCAATGAGTTTGCATACCTTCTATTAGATAGTTGGATCCCGATACCCACTGCGAGTAAGAGTTACTCCCGGGAAAGTTTTACACATTACAATTAGCCGATCAAGTAGGTGTCTAGAAATGTGTTAACGGGGTTACGCCCCTGGGAAAACGAGGTTTATTTTAATTAGGTCCGTGCGAAAGCACTGGGAACCTCCCTCAAAGTACCGGCACTGGCCTGGCTAAAAGATTGGCGAACTTGTAGGGTGTAATTAATCCCGGCTAGTCTTTCCTTTTAGGGTTTGAAGGAAGATTTGACTAAAACAGTGGGAGACATCCTGATTAGATAAATTGATAACCAATATAATCTTGTAAAAGCGCACGCTGAGTGTTTTCTTCTCTCTCTCTCTCTCTCCTGGTTACGACTATGTCACGCCTTAATCAAGATAATAATACGGATGGATTGACCGAACCCGCTTGTTATACTGAGCTAAGGAACGTTGGTCCCGCTCCAACTTATAATTGTTAAAAGACAGAGCAGGAAATTGGGGAATACCAGATTTCCCGAGCCGCCCAAACGAAGAAAGTGCATGATGATGCATCTTCTTCGGGTGTGTTCATTACCGAAAACTGTTTCTCAGTATGCTTTACGTCCTGGGTATGAGATACCGGATCAGGATCCCACATATGTAATCTGTTACATGGGCTACAGATAGGTAGAGAACTGAGAACGGGTGATAAGTTTCATGAGATAGAAACGGTGCAAGTGTTGCAGCCAAATCTGTTGGTAGTAATCACCCTGTATTAGCCAATACATTGATTCTGAACGAATGTTATTGGATACCAAACCTGATATACAACATCATATCATTCACTTTATTAGTAAAGAATGATATAATTTTGTATTGTTGGATAATGTTTTGAACATTTCCTATATCAAGAGTTGATCGGATCAAGCATGTTATCTAAAAACATAAACGTTCTGAATCAAACTACAGTTCTTAGTATACAGAACACACACAAGAGTAAGAGTTCCGAAATGAACGGATCCTTCTTGAGGTATTATAGACTAGGTCATATCAATATGACCCTACTTGCTGAAGTTACATTTAGATGCATATTTAAATTAGTTTGAATTTACATCTTGTGAAACTTGCTGGTCATGTCACAAAGATAAGATGACCACAGCTCTGTTTATTGGAAACAGAGAAAGAGTTAGTGAACTTTTGGGATTGATACATGATGATGTATGTAATGTCCCCTGTCTATAAATGCCAAGACCGGTTCTTTATACTTCATTATATTCACTGATGGTCTCTCTAGATTCGCACAAGTGTTCTTGTTGAAACACAAATCTGAACCTTTTGAGAAATTCAATGAATATGAGTTAGAAGTAGAGAACCAAAAACGGGTAAAAGTATTATGTCCTTTGATGAGATCATGGAGGAGAATACTTGAGCATGGAATTCCTAGAATATTCTAAAGGAGAATGAGATACTCTCTCAGCATTACTCCTCCGTATACACCACAGCACGTCGGCGTAACGGGGCGAAGCAATTACACCCTATGTGATATGGTGTGCTCTATGATGAGTACTACTAAGTTTCCTATTTCCTTTTGTGAGTTACACATTTGAGAAGCTGCATATCTATTGAATAGGGTTCCAATCAAATTAGTTGTCTACCACTTCATATGTGATATGGAATGGGAAGAGCCCATATCTTAAGTATGTTAAGATTTGAGGTTGCCCAACCTATGCCTAAAAGCAAAATCTGGACAAGCTCGAGGCAAAGTCAATTCTATAGAACTTTGTTGGATATCCCAAGTATTCGCAAGGGAATATCTTCTACCTAACCGAGGAACAAAAGATGTTTTGTTTCTCAACATGCCAACTTTGTGAAAGGGAATTTCTTGTGAAGAAATTATTGGTCATGAGGTAGAACTGGAATGAGTTCCAGCTATACAAAATGCAACTGATGATTTGGTAGAACCAAAGGGTTCAATAGTTTCCAATGAACCTTAGCCTCTTCGCCGATCTGGTAGGGTTCCTCTATTGGAGATAGTGCCCTCAGAGTCAATTATTGGATCACAGGCACGTGATTTTAATGATTGAGGGAGGACCTGTCCCAGTAAGACAGTCTTACTCAAGATGATAGTATGCTATCTGGTTTATCTTTATCATCGTGTACTGCTTTAGGTGACCTTACAGGTCAATAATGCACGTTGATAGAGCCCCTAGGATTCTTGCTTGACTTCCAGCAGTATGAGGACGATCATATACGTGGGAGCTGGGGTCTATAAGCACATCTTTAAAAGGGCCCTAGTCGAGGGAGTTTCGAGACAGGGCATCGATACTCCAGAGTAGACTAGTGTATACAGTCGAGACCCCGACGAGGCGCGGTGGCCGGTCTCACAAGCCACTGGTGTCAGTTGGTTCACCTAAGATGTATACAGGTGCTCATTGGGTTATGAGTACACCGGACAGGACTCGCCGGGAACATGCTAGTTGGTCTTATACCTGACGTCAGATAGCAGTTCCCTGGTGACATGTGTACAGGTTAGTTCATCGACCTGAGATCGTCATTTGTCTCGTGTGAGTTCCCACTTTACTTTGATTACTACCCTACCACGATCAAAGGAGACGTGCAAACAGGTTTTAGTTGGGTACAGTCCCGAGCTATATGGAGGCAGTGAGCGGATCTGCAGGGGTCCATTTCTCCCGGTATTGGGGGTGAGGTCGCGCTGTGTCTAGGAGAGCCATTAGATGAAGTCCTTGGCCAAGACAGGAGATTTACTGGTAGGTATTCCAGTAGTATCTCAGGGTGTTCTGGGCAACACTCCGACACGACTTGTACCGCTTTTGGGGGTCTGACTTTTACCAACCCCCTAGGCCCGCCATGCGATGCTCATAGATGAACGGACCGGACAGTATGGATATTGTCACTGACAGGCTCAGTAGGGTGTCAGAATGAGTTCGCTCATCGACGTCCCATTTGGTCAATACCTCGTAACAGGTTACGTATGGCTAATATCTCTGACTTACTAGTGGTTAAATCCACAGCCAAAGTGTTGACGTGTCTTTAGAGTCCCCCACAGACCGTTTCTCAAGTTTCGGGAGAAACGCTATAGAGGCCGTATGGAGATATGGCAGGGTTCGATTAGATACGTGCGGTATTGCACGGATCATGATCGGACGGATAATACTAGCGGGCTTTGGTTTAAGCCGGATCCTAGTATTGTACAGTGTAGATTTTGTCTCATTGCATTTGTATTCGGTCGGAATACAAATGCGGGTATGTATATACAGTAGCGGGGTTTCCTGTAATTTATTACGGGATCTTTTTTTTGAAGTTGCCAGATTTCTTTCCGTTTCGGCTATTTTCCTTTGTTTCTTTCCTTGGTTGAAAAAAGGTGGAGGAGGGCTTATTTGCAAATGTGCAAATTAGCATTGTGGAGGGTGGTCTTTGTATATGGTTGCTTCATGATGGCCCTTGCTTTCTTTGACTTCATTAGTCCATGATTGCTTGACTTTTGGAGTAATCATGGTTGTTGATGAAGATGGTTGATTTGGAGTGAGACTTGGTTTGTGATCATGATTCATCATGATAACTTTTTCTCTCTCTCTAGTATTATTTCTTCTCACCCTCCTTGAGATTTTCCCTCCCTCATTCTTCACAAGGCAAGGCCGGCCACTTGTGAGTGAGGGAATTCATTTTTGTTGTGAGGGAAAATGTTGATCTCATTCTTTGCATGCTATATATTCCTCACTTCTCTCCAAAGTTCATATCCTCCACCAAATGGCAACTTCCTTAACCCCGAGAGACAAATGGATTCTACACTTCATCTACAGCACTTCTTGGGCACGTCGGCTCGCCAACTTCGTGCCCGAGTTGCCTCGGTCGAGAGGTGGGAGCCCGTAAAAGAACCCGGCGATGTGGTGCCCTTCCGACGAGGAGATGAAGACCGGAGATTCCGCGGGGAGATCGGGACGACGACGAGAAGACCGAAGGACACAGATCGCTCGGTATATCTCTCTACCCCTTCTCTAGTTAGCTAGGATTAGATTAATGGCCCGATCCGGGTTTATAGTCCGCGGTGGTGCTGGTTTACAAGTTCTGTAAAAGTTTCGTTTCCGCATTCCGGCCTCGGATTGACGGTCGGGGCGCCACCGTGCACTTTCACTGGTATCAGAGCCATGCCATTCACCTTGTCTAGCTTGATCCAACGTGTTTACAAGTTCGATCGAATGGATTTTCTGAAAACCCGATTTCAAGTGCATCGGTTTTCTGTCGATTTGTTTTTGGCTCGAAAAAATATTTGGTACATTGCAGAAATACGCGCAGGGAATTCTAAGCATTCTGTTAAAATTTGGTCGCATGAAATCACTTTTCCACCGCGGAACCGCGGCCAAACCCATGCTTAGGCTGCGGTTCCGCCGCCACTCTTATTGTTCAATGCACCAAAATTTTACAGAGAGCTTCTGAGTTGAAAATATGGTTTTGGGAATGTTCTGTTTGGGCCCAGATTTTCCTTGAGTGCTACAGTAGTGCTTGGGGCCCGCTTCGGTAAATTTGTTCGATCGAAAATTTTAAACATGTTAGTTCACAGTATTTACTTTATATCTGCGACCGTTAATGTCATTTGATCGGTAAATCCTGTCTAACTGCTATAGCCCTTTTAGACGGATTTACGAACATGACATTTACGTTGATGTTCTGTGTTGTGCTGTGATGTTGCGGATTGGTCGTGGGGGATAGCCTGGATGCAACGGTAGTACAGTTTGGTTATTTATGTACATTTGATATTGTAGGGCGAGCGTCCGACATGTGGACTGCCGTCACTGCCTGTTTGTATATTATTCTTTTGGGGCGCGACCGGGCTGAGGTCGATGTACCCGTTGTTTGTATATTTTACTTTCTGTACTAGGATTACCCTAAGGAGGGGTGCACGGATAGCCGGGTTCTAGAGGGCAACAAGCCCGCATCTCATGGCGTTGAGACGGAGGGGGCTTCACTTTAGAATTGTCGGGCTATTCGCCGCACTCGTAGCAGGTACAGGTTGACCCAAGGAGAGGTGCTCAAATTACCGGATTCCGTGAAGCGCTGGGTGGTCCATTCACGTTGTTGAAGGGGGCCGCCTTGCTTCAGGTTTTGGCGGGTAACTTGGGGCGCCTGTAGGGGTCTAGGATTTCATTGCACAGGCTATCCACACGACCAGGGGAACTTCGGGTTTCAGTAGCGGCTCTATGAAACCCGGGGATCCCAGATATCTGTATTGTTCTGTGATGCTTATTACATTTCTGTGATGTTGCATTTTATCATGCCTTGAGCGAATATTATATATTGATATATATATACTAGTAGATGTTGTATATGTTTTGTATCCGCGCTGGTCCAGTCCCCGCTCTGTCGTTAGTTAAGTAACCTAACGGGTGATGACGGGACCCAGTGGCGAATGTGGATGGCATATATGTACATCATTATTTTCGTTCTTTATTGGTGTGATCAATTGATGGGACTGCATTGATTCGGATCAATGCAAGCTAAACAAACCTATTCTGATGTTGTTGGAACATTTTTCAAAAAGCTGTTATTGCAAGAGCGTTCTCTTTTGTTTTGCACAGTGATATTCAGTTGGAATATCCTGCACCTCAGTCGACGAGGCAAGGGCCGAGATCTCTTCACCGGGAGTGACCCCTTGGACAGAAGTTTGCGTCAGGGCAATAACTTCACTATAGTCGATTACGTTTGCTTTGCATCGTGGTATTCTGTTGGAATATCCTGCACCTCATTCTACGGGAAAGAGCCGAGATCCCTTCACCGGGAGTGACCTCTTTAGCAAAGGTTTTCGTTACTATATTTTTATAAAAGCTATCCGGTTCCTTCAACGATATCAAGTTCATTACGTTAAAGGTTTTTCGCCGGAAACCATTCGTAGCCCTCCGTCATTTCAGACGGGTAGCACTTAGTATTCATGCTATGTTTGTTGGCCTTCGTCAAGGCATAGTGTATGGTAGCTGCTTGTTACCTTTCTGCTGCATAGATAGATGCGTTGGTTTAGGACAGTCGTACTGCCTTGTTGGCCAAAGTCAAGGGTAGGTACGGGTGGGTTCAAATTAACCTGGATAATGACGGGTAGAACTTGACATGTGACTTATGATTTGTTGGCCTTCGTCAAGATCATAAGAGCATGGGGCAAAAATCACATCGGGAGTTTCTAAAGAAACTGAAACTTACCAGATATGCGTATACCTTCTGGAGTGTGATAATGTGAGCGGATTCCATCACGTTATCATGCGATGATAGTTGGATCCCGATTCCCACAGATGAGTTGGTTTACTCTTCAGGTGATCCCGACTAATTCTCCATTCAGGTTAGGAGGAAAATTTGACGGTACAGTGGGAGGTTTCCTGATTAGGTAAAGTGATAACCATTCTGATCTAGGTTAGAGTGCACGCTGAGTGTTTCTTTTCTCTCTCTCTTTGGCAGCGACCATGACCCGACCCTAGACTATGACTCAGTGACCAAAATTAACCGAACCTTCTTAAACACTGGTTTTTGGATTGTCAGAGTTGCAGACCTCATTGCCACTCCTACTTTTACCCTTTTCTACAGGACACCCCGTATTATTACGAACGTCCCCTTCCATTGGATAAAACCATCATATGGTTATATACGAACTCGAAGGAATTTATTCGAGGATGGTTTCCGGTTCTGGAGAAAACGAATAGGACTATTCAGTTGTCTTTTCCTTTTACCTTCCCTCAGGTTGCGAGTGCCCCTTAAATTAGGGGATAGTACACCTATTACGCAAATTGGATAGTCTTCTTCCAAACCATAAGCAGGTGCCGACCGGTAGGGAATGAAGAAAACCAATTAGCCTAACGATGGTGTACAGAAGGTATTATGTAAAGACAAATAAAGGGATTAGAAGGAGGGCAAAGTAAATTGCGACTGCTATTCACGACCAAACCAAGTATTTCATTACCACTCCAACTTCACCTTTGTATTTCTCCAGGACACTCCGTTTCACTATGAAGAAACACAGTTTATTGGATATTCTATTGTTTGGTTATATACGAACTCGAAAGGAACTTGTTCCAGTTCGGGGATGGATTCTGGTTCAGGAGAAATAAGGAATAAGGTTTGTTCAGGTGTCTTTTATCTTTACCTTCTCTTGCGTTGCGAGTGCTCCTAGGATTAGGACAGTACACCCATTATGCTTATTGGATAGTTTTCTTCCAAACCATAGGCTGGTGCCGAGCGGTAGGGAAGGAAGAAAACCATTTAGCCTAGGAGGGTGTATAGAAGGTAATGACTAAAGACATATGAAGGGATGTGGAGAGATGGCATAGAAATATACGGTTACAATTGTGAATCTGGATAATGGAAGAGGCATTACTAGGAATACTCGGATACCCCTACGAAACATTTACATGTTTTAGTTTCACTATGTATTGTTAAAAGAAAACTGATTTCCCAATTAGTCCTTACTCCAGGGTATGTATTTACCAGGTATGATTCTCACTTCTGTATGGTTTTACAGATGATGAGTGGGAGTAAGCTATTGGGAATTGGGTGATTATCCTCATTATATCGGGATTCGTTGTAATTGGTGATATTTGAGGAAGTCACCTGGGTTGTTTGCCGGACGGCAAATGTTTGGTTTTGAATATCCGCTGTTATGCACCAATTTCAAATTGATACATCTGTATGTCTATTTTTAAAGAGTGAGATATAACTTTTTGAAATTATGTCCATGACATTTACCTCTATCAGTGGATGGTTAGGTAAGGAGCATTAAACAGCGGTGTAATTCTTCTTAACCATAAGTACAGTTTTCAACCTACGACACACAGCAAATGAGTTATTAGACTCAGGAGACTTATACAGAGTGTTGTATGTTGTCCAGTGTCCATTAGGACAGAGGGATTGGTCCTCGTACTATATTCGGTTTACTTGTGACTTCTCTAATTTTTAGACAGGTGTTTCATAGAAACACATGGTCCAAGTTTTGTGAAGTTATATGTATGTGGATAAAGTAGAGAACCAGGTGTTGCAAGTATCGGGATTCTACAGGGTGATCGAAGATGTAGATACTTGTGTATGGTATTCAGTTGATAGTAATGATTAAGAGAACTTGCTTCTCTTTCAGGTTACTCATAATTGGAAGCATTCCTAAGTTGAGTAACGTTGATCGGCCTCTTTCCATTTAGTTGATATGCACTGGAGACAGCTGCATGATTTGAATCTGGTTCAATTAAATCAGTGCCTCCGGTTCTATATTGGATATAGAACAGTTCATATCTTAACGATGTTAAGGTACGGGGAGTTGTCCGGCTTTTGCTTAAAACCAGACTCTGGATTACTCAAGGCACGTTTCTGTAATGGCCGTTTGTGGGTTGACCCAGGCTATGACGATGGTTGACTTTCTACCATCTGGAAGATCAATAGTGATATTGTTCTTGACTCGCCACAGTTTTAACAATAATGGATTTTTTCAGAAAACAGTAGTGGGAGTATGGTAGAACTGGAAGTGATTCCAGAACCGCAGACGATTACTGAAAATTTAATAAGAACCTAAAGATTCAATTTGGTTTGGCATTCTATTGGCCACTCCGCAGATACGGTGGGTAACCTCAGGCACCCGAGAGGTACTCCGGTAGCTTCAAGGACGGTGACAGGAAGGTTCTTGTTTACCCAGACTTGCCATTGCTGTTGTTCCAGGTTGCGAGACCCGGCAGGAGGATGAGTATAGCGTCGTCCTAAACTAGCTTTAGAAGTGTATGTCTATATGACTCTGCCAGAGGGTTGTCGTAGTCAGTTGGAGCAGCGGAAGCATAGTGGACAAGTGGCTTATGTCTATTCAAAGACTTAAGCAGATATAGCGGAGATAGATTATCTATTTCTGATGTGACAGTCATAGGTTTGACTTCATCTGAATAGGGGATGGATCTGTTAAGAAGGTAGTAGGGTGTGATGTCCTGGTATTTGGATGACATACACAGAATAGGAAGTGATATTCTTATACTACGATCGGTTATACTTTGGTTGTCACACAGTGGTTTCTCCACATGGGACTTGGATATAATATCAAGACATTCTGGTTACTAGATCTATAGATCTAGATTTGGGTGGTTTCCCAATCAGGGTACTTAGACAGCATTCTAAGAGTTTTTAGAATGGATGACTCCTGGCACGGTAGTATACCTGCAGGTGATGGAGTCACCCTCTCTAAAGGAGTCTTAAAGACTAAAGGGGAGAAGGATATGCATGATTGGCAAATCACTTGCTTAGGCAATTGAGTCAATCATGAGATGTCAAGTACCACACCAGATGTTGTTTTTGCAGTGGATGCAATAAATTGATCCAATCCTGAAGAAACGAACGGAAGCTGTTTTAGAACATAAGTGGATGTTCTAGGGATATGATAACAACAGTCTCTTTTAGGAGACAGTTATCACTCCAGGCTTCAAAGGTGACATGGATGATGGAGAGGTTGTCAGAGTTATAGTTTTCCTTCTGACGAGGGGCAGTATTTTGGACAGGTGGTCGAAGGGGATACTGAGGGAGGCATGACGCAGGATACTGATTAAGTTCAGTTGACGATACAGTCTAAGAAGTTTGGATTTGGAGTTCATTTATGAGCTAGGTCCCATCAAATATCCAGACATATTCTAAGACAGGTATTGCTCATTTCGGGAGATGGCTTTCTCCTCGAACTTGAGATAAAGAGAGACACAGAAAGAAACATCAAGGCGGATCCACTCACTGAGGCTATTTCTCAAACACATTAGTTTCGCAAACTGGTTTTATGAGACTGATTAGAAAAGGAGTTGGGTGTTCGGTATCAAAGGGCTGTGAGTATGCGACATCGCAATAATTAGCCTTGAGTGCAAGTGGGAGATTGTTGGAGATAGTGCCCTCAGAGTCAATTATTGCATCACAGGCATGTGATTGCAATGATTGAGGGAGGACATGTCCCAGTAGGACAGTCTTACTCAAGATGATAGTATGCTATCTGGTTTATCTTTATCATCGTGTACTACTTTAGGTGACCTTACAGGTCAATAATGCGCGTTGATAGAGCCCCTAGGATTCTTGCTTGACTGCCAGCAGTATGAAGGCGGTCATATACGTGGGAGCTGGGGTTTATAAGCACATCCTTAAAAGGTCCCTAGTCGAGGGAGTTTCGAGACAGGGCATCGATACTCCAGAGTAGACTAGTGTATACAGTCGAGACCCCGACGAGGGGCGGTGGCCGGTCTCACAAGCCACTGGTGTCAGTTGGTTCACCTAAGATGTATACAGGTGCTCATTGGGTTATGAGTACACCGGACAGGACTCGCCGGGAACATGCTAGTTGGTCTTATACCTGACGTCAGATAGCTGTTCCCTGGTGACATGTGTACAGGTTAGTTCATCGACCTGAGATCGTCATTTGTCTCGTGTGAGTTCCCACTATACTTTGATTACTACCCTATCACGCTCAAAGGAGACGTGCAAACAGGTTTTAGTTGGGTACAGTCCCGTGCCACATGGAGGCGGTGAGCGGATCTGCAGGGGTTCGTCTCTCCCGGTATTGGGGGTGAGGTCGTGCTGTGTCTAGGAGAGCCATTACACGAAGTCCTTGGCCAAGGCAGGAGATTTACTGGGAGGTATTCCAGTAGTATCTCAGGGTGTTCTGGGCTACATTCCGACACGATTTGTACCGCTTTTGGGGCCTGAATTTTACCAACCTCCTAGGCCCGCCATGCGATGCTCATAGACGAACGGACCGGACTGTACGGATATTGCATTGACAAGCTCAGTAGGGTGTCAGAATGAGTTCGCTCATCGACGTCTCTTTTGGTCAATACCTGGTAGCAGGTTACGTATGGCTAATACCTCTGACTTGCTAGTGGTTAAATCCACAGCCAAAGTGTTGACGACTCTTTAGAGTCCCCCACAGACCGTTTCTCAAGTTTCGGGCGAAACGCTGTAGAGGCCGTATGGAGATATGGCAGGGTTCGATCAGATATGTGCGGTATTGCACGGATCATTATCGGACGGATAATACTGGCGGGCTTTGGTTTAAGCCGGATCCTAGTATTGTACAGTGTAGATTTTGTCTCATTGCATTTGTATTCGGTCGGAATACAAATGCGGGTACGTATATACAGTAGCAGGGTTTCCTGTAATTTATTACGGGATCTGTTTTTTGAAGTTGACAGTTTGCTTTCCGTTTCGGCCATTTTCCTTTGTTTCTTTCCTTGGCTGAAAATTGGTGGAGGAAGGCTTATTTGCAATTGTGCAAATTAGCATTGTGGAGGGTGGTCTTTGTATATGGTTGCTTCATGATGGTCCTTGCTTCCTTTGACTTCATTAGTCCATGATTGCTTGACTTTTTGAGTAATCATGGTTGATTTGGAGTGAGACTTGGTTTGTGATCATGATTCATCATGATAACTTTTTCTCTCTCTCTAGTAATATTACTTCTCACCCTCCTTAAGATTTTCCCTCCCTCATTCTTCACAAGGCAAGGCCGGCCACTTCTGAGTGAGGGAATACATTTTTGTTGTGAGGAAAAATGTTGATCTCATTCTTTGCATGCTAGATATTCCCCACCTCTATCCAAAGTTCATATCCTCCACCAAATGGTAACTTCTTTAACCCCGAGAGACAAATGGATTCTACACTTCATCTACAGCACTTCTTGGGCACGTCGGCTTGCCAACTTCATGCCCGAGTTGCCTCGGTCGAAAGGTGGGAGCCCGTAAAAGAACCCGGCGATGTGGTGCACTTCCGACGAGGAGATGAAGACCGGAGATTCCGCGGGGAGATCGGGACGACGACGAGAAGACCAAAGGACACGGATCGCTCGGTATATCTCTCTACCCCTTCTCTAGTTAGCTAGGATTAGATTAATGGCCCGATCCAGGTTTATAGTGCGCGGTGGTGCCAGTTTACAAGTTCTGTAAAAGTTTCGTTTCCGCATTCCGGCCTCGGATTGACGGCCGGGGCGCCGCCGTGCACTTACACTGGTATCAGAGCCACGCCATTAAGCTTGTCTAGCTTGCTCTAACGTGTTTACAAGTTCGATCGAACGGATTTTTTGAAAACCCAATTTCAAGTGCATCAGTTTTCTGTCGATTTGTTTTTGGCTCGAAAAAATATTTGGTACATTGCAGAAATACGTGCAGGGAATTCTAAGCATTCTGTGAAAATTTGGTCGCATGAAGTCACTTTTCCACCGCGGAACCGCGGCCAAACCCAAGCTTGGACGGCGGTTCCGCCGCCACTCTTATTGTTCAATGCTCCAAAATTTTACAGAGAGCTTCTGAGTAGAAAATGGGGTTTTTGGAATGTTCTGTTTGGGCCCAGATTTTCCTTGAGCGCTACAGTAGTGCTTGGGGCCCACTTCGGTAAATTTGATCGATCAAAATTTTTAAACATGTTAGTTCACAGAATTTACATTATATCTACGACCGTGAATGTCATTTGATCGGTAAATCCTGTCTAACTGCTATAACCCTTTTAGACGGATTTGCGAACGTGACATTCACGTTGATGTTCTGTGTGTTAGTTATATGTATGCCCTAGAGGCCATTACTGTACATAGGATGTATATTGTAGTGGATGCTTGGATATATATATAGGGAGGACTTTCTTGCTCGGCATTATAGTATGCTATCTGGTTGCTCTTTACCTTAACGTGTACACTGATTGTCTCTCTGTTACATGTTGGTAAAGCCCTTAGGGTGTGTACTTGACTACCTGGACTATGATGCGGATCATACAAGTGGGGACAGGGTAGTCCATAAGTACATCCTTCAAGGTCCCTAGTCGTGGGTGTATCGAGACAGGGCATCGATATACCAGAGTAGACTAGCATATACCTTCTCGACCCATACAGATGGGCGATGGATGATCCCATATCCATTGGTGTTTGACATCAGAGATGATATACGGGTGCTCAGTGGAGACTGGGTACACTGGACGGACTCGCCGAGAACTCCCAGATGGTATTATACCTTACGTCAGATGGCAGTTCTCTGGTGACACTGGTACAGAGTAGTCTGTTGACCCGAGATCGTCATAGAGTCTTGTGTAGTTCCCACTGTGCTTTGATTTCCACCTTACCACGTCCAAGAGGGCGTGCAAAACGGTGGTTTTTGGGTATAGTCCCGAGTCACATGAATGCAATGAGCGATAGGAGGGGTTCGTCTCTCCCGGTATAGGGAGTTGATGTTGCGCTGTGTTCGATTGGCTATAACCGGAAATCCCTGGCCAGGGTTACTGAGATTTACTGGTAAATGTTACCAGTAGTTTCTCGAACTGTTATAGACCTCATATCGACACGACTTATCAAGCTATTGGGGTCTGACGTTTACCACCCCTAGGCGAGATATGCGACATATCAGACGACGAGACCGGACTGTACGGTAAGTGTTACTGGTTGGATTCACAGGAGTGTGAGCGGGCTTGCTCGTCGATCTTCTGATCGCTCAATACCCGGGTGGCCGTTACGTTTAGCAGACCGCTTGCGGCTTGTGGGTGTTTGATATGATCATCACCTGCTGACGGCGTATTGACGAGTCTTTAGAGTCCTACACAGAGGTTTCCTGGTTCAAGCGAAATGAAATAGGAGCGCATATGAGATATGTGCAGGACCGAGAATAATGCGTGTATGTGATACCGTATTTCATTCTCGCGATGAATGTATCGAATGGTTGTATGCGATATAACCTAGTTATCGAATCATGGATTGATTCGATAAGTCGATACATTGGATATTAGTCGGTTATATGCGATATGACCGGATCGTTAAATCAAGTGTTGATTTAATAATTTAATGCATAATTATATATTTGATATATTACTTTGCATTAACTAGTATTGGTTCACTTTAAATGGATTTTCTCACTTGCATTGCACAAGTTGTATATGTGATATATACTTTTGTGCACTTGATTGTATCATGTTTGATGATACATGTTTACTTGGGTTTGTGTAAAGATTAAACCATGGTTATATGAATGGTTAGGGTTTTGTTTTCTTATTCATTTATTTATTTATTTATTCTTTTTGGAAATTAAATGGCATAAAGAGAAAATGGTGGCTTTCTTTGTTTGCATCTTGAAGCTTCATGAAGCTTTGACTAAGTGACCATTTTGTCTCATGCTTAACCCTAACCACTCCACTTAACCCTAGTTGATTCTCTACACTTGACCATGGTTGTATTATGATAAGTATTGATTTTCTTTTCTATTCAAAAAGGAACTTATCATAATATTCTATCATCTTCTTCTTCTTCTTCTTCAAGAAGAAAACCTAGCTTTCATCAATGGTGATTTGATGAAAAGAATGAGAAATCCAATTCTAAAGTGAACCCACCTCCTATTTCTTCATCCTCTACCTCTTGCCAAGTAGTATAGGGTGTTTTCTTCACAAGTTTCATGACTTGGTGAAGTGGGAGCTTGATCTTGTGATGCCTCGACGTAGATCATCTTCGGCATCGTAGTCGATGACCTAGCCCGCCCAATTCTCCGATGAAGCCGATGGTAGAGCCCGGGATCCGATATGGACAGCGAAGGGACTTCATCATGGAGCTATGGAGGTGGAGAACCGGATCTACAAAGGTTGTATTTCCGTTCACTTAGTTAAATTGTTAACTAGTTGCTTGTTTTGCCTAAAATCTAGTTAACGATCCGTATTAGGGTTTCTCGGCACTTGTAAAATTTGAAATTGGCATGGTTGATGCCATACGAGACCTCATTAGCGTGCCTAGGAACCCTACAGTGGTATCAGAGCCTAGCTAGAGCTTTAGGTGATGTGTAGACGAAGCTAGAAGTCCGATCGAACCCGATATTCCCCGATTTCAACCCTCTCTGTACAATTTTTCAAACAGTGGATTTTTGTGAATTAAAAATTCTCAAAAAATTAAGCAGGAAAAACTAAGAATTACTGTGAAGTACAGTCCCCTAAGTCAACAATTTGACCGTGGAACCGCGGCCAAACCATGGGTTTTACGGCGGTTCCGCGGCCAAAATTTGGACTTAGTCCCTGAAATTTCATATATTTATTCTTAGGTCCTTTCTTGGCAATTTTTTATGGGAATATTTTAATTCCACTCAAGTGTTGAGTATTCTAGGGTTTTATTGGGAACTCGTTAATTTGATCGGATAATTTAAGTTCGTTTAAGTTTTTCCGGATATTTTAGAAACTGTTAAAAAGTTCGACCGGATATAAATACCCACTTTTTCCCCTGCCGGGAAATTTCCAAGTGTTGGATCTTTTCGTAGTTTATGAACGTTCAAAGTAGTGCAAGTAACGCGATGGTCCCTCTAGAAGACAACAAACCTTAACTCGATTATGTGACCGTCTTGAACTGCCCTTTGAACCTTAGGGTTTGGGGCAGTACGGCGTGCCACATGTGAGGCGTTGGCTTGACCCTTCTACGGCTGGACCGTTGGTACTGAGGCATGAACTGGATGTTTTTAAACTTATTTCATGTGTTGAGCTATTTCAGGAAAACTTGGGTGTTTGAATGTTCGATCGGAAAGTTTAACATTTTCTATTTTATCTGGAATGTGATAAAATAATTGGAATTCACAAGTAGTTATGAGATAACCGAATGAATGTTATAAACATAGCAGTTTAGTCTCACTTGATCGGTTGCCACGGAATTTTGATGTGATCAAAAGTCCGTCGCAATCACGTAGCGTACGCGGATACTCGCCGGGTAAACTTAATAGACAACCTCACTCCATAGCCCCGACCAAGTGACTGTAGGAGAACCCCGTCGCCGAAAGCATCCATTCGGGTGCTCGCGGCAGTGGTGTTCCGCCTTGGTGCATTTCGTCGACGGCATCGGGGGTGCGGCCGTCTACTAAAGTTTGCGACGAGCATTCGATCAGGATGTCGGGAATCTTGTTGAATTGCCCGACTTGATATTGAAAAGTGTTTTCGATAATGAGACTAAAATGCGGGGTTTATAATTGTTAGGCATGCGATGTCTAAGTATTTCATTTGATTAGGCATGCGATGTCTATGCAGGTTGCGGATTCCAACTGTTGTAGTTGTACACTTTCTTTTCTGTGACCGTAAGTGTAATATGTGATATCGCCGGTTTCGTTGCTATTTGTCAACGACAATTGGGATGCGCATATTTACTTACGTTGATGACATGTGATGTTATGTGTTGCTGGATATGTTATATTGGATCGTCGTGTTTGAATAGCCGGGGGTTTGTATGTGAGATGAGTGTTTTTCATTTTCATTCATGTAAAAACTTGTATGTAATATTCTTTTATTTGGGGCACTTCCAGGTTGCGGAAGATGTCACCCTTTGTATATTATTTACTTTTCTGCACTAGGATAGACCCAAGGAGGGGAGCACAAGTAACCGGGTTCTAGGGTCCAGTGGGAGACCATCTCGAGGAGTCAAGTCTGGGTCTCCTAACCTAGAATTGGTAGGGTTGCTTGCCGCTCTCGTAGGGGTCTAGGGGTATGGGGTTGGCTATTCATCACGACCGTGGAATCCGTGTTTTATACTGGCTCGTATTGAAAACACGGACGTCCTAGTATATCCAATATTTCATATGAATCTTCTGCTGCGATATCTGTGATGTGATCATGTGATATGTTCTGTGATGGATACAGTATATAGTATATATGATATATTATATAGACGTTACTTATGTTTTGCACTCGCACTAGCCCTGCCCCGCTCTGCCGTTAGTTACCTAACCTAACGGTGCACGAGGGGCCATCGAGGCGAATGAGGATGGCATAAGTGTACGTCGTATTTATCTGTGATGTTTAGGTACTTAAATGATGGGACTTCATTAATAGGATTAATGAAAGAAAAGAAACCTAAGATGTTGTGGAATCGAATTTCAAAAATTAAAACAGGTAGCTACAGTTCTTGCTTTGCACAGCGGTATATATGATATATCCTGCACCTTATTCGATGAGGAAAGGACCGAGATCACTTCACCGGGAGTGACTCCTTTAGCAATAACTGGCAGATGCTATACACTCGGTTTGTCTTTTGATTGCTTTTAAGAGAGTTTTTGCTTTGCACAGTGATATATATGATATATCCCGCACCTCATTCAACGAGGAAAGGACCGACGATCCCTTCACCGGGAGTGACTTCTTTAGCAAAACTAGAAAAGCCTCAAAAACACTCCATTTTAAAATCATTTGATTCTACAACGATATCAAGTTCATTACGCAATAGGTTTTCAAAAAAACCTGTCGTAGCCCTCCGTCATTTCAGATAAATAGTAGTTAGTATTCGTGCTACGTTTGTTGGTCTGCGTCAAGGCGTAGTGTGCGGTAGCTAACTAGTATTTATCTGCTTATGCATATGATGCAGATTGGATTAGGGTAGTCGTGCGACTTTGTTGGCCTGCGTCAAGGGTCGTGCGGGTGGGTTTAATTCAATCAGGAAATGACGGGTTGAACTTGACTAGCGCACTATGGTTTGTTGGCCTGCGTCAAGGTCATAGGACGCTAGGGGCAAAATATTATCGGGAATTTCAAGTGTTGAAATTTGCAATGAGATTGCATACCTTCTATAAGATAGTTGGATCCCGATACCCACTGTGAGTAAGAGTTACTCCTGGGAGAGTTTTACACATTACAATTAGCCGATCAAGTAGGTGTCTAGAAAGGTGTCAACGGGGTTACGCCTCTGGGAAAACGAGGTTTACATTAATTAGGTTCGTGCGAAAGCACGGGGGACCTCCCTCAAAGTACCGACACTGGCCTGGCTGAAAGATTGGCGAAGTTGTAGCGTGTAATTAATCCCGGCTAGTCTTTCCTTTTAGAGTTTGAAGGAAGATTTGATAAAAACAGTGGGAGCCATCCTGATTAGATAAAATAATAACCAATCTATTCTTGTAAGAGCGCACGCTGAGTGTTTTCTTCTCTCTCTCTCCAGGTAGCGACCATATCACGCCTTAATCAAGATAATAATATGGAGGTATTGACCGAACCCGCTTATTATACTGAGCTGGGGAACGTTGGTCCCGTTCCAACTTATAATTGTTATAAGACAGAGCAGGAAATAGGGGATTACCAGAATTCCCGTGCCACCCAAACGAAGTAAGTGCATGCTGATGCATCATCTTCGGGTGTGTTCATTACAAAAAACTGTTTCTCAGTATCCTCCGCATCCTGGGTATATGATACCAGATCAGGATCCCGCATATGTAATTTGTTACATGGGCTACAGATAGGTAAAGAACTGAGAACGGGTGATAAGTTTCATGAGGCAGAAAACGGGGCAAGTGTTGCAGCCAAGTCTGTTGGTCACTGTCACCTTGTACTATCAATACATTGATTCTAAACGAATGTTATTAGATACCGAACCTGATATACAAAATCATATCAGTCTCTTTATTTGTAAAGAAAGGATATAATCTTGTATTGTTGGATAATGTTTTGAACATTTCCTATATCAAAAGTTGATCGTTTCAGGCACGTTATCTAAAAGCATTAACGTTCTAAATCAAAACACACACAAGAGGAAGAATTCAGAAATGAACAAATCCTTCTTGAGGCATCGTAGACTAGGTCATATCAATACGACCCGACTAGCTAAGTTGCACATAGATGCATATTTAAATCTGTTTGAATTTACATCTTATGAAACTTGCCAGTCATGTCATAAAGATTAGATGACCGTAGCTCTGTTTATTGGAAACAGAGAAAGAGTTAGTAAACTCTTGGGATTGAAACATGCTAATGTATGTAGGTCCCCTGTCTACACTTGCCAAGACCGGTTCTTTATACTTCTTTACATTCTCTGATGATTTTTTGAGATTCAGACCTATGTTCCTGTTGAAACACAAGTCCGAACATTTTGAGATATTCACAGAATATGATTTAGAAGTAGAGAACCAATACGGGTATAAGTATTATGTCCTTTGATGAGATCGAGCAGGAGAGTACTTGAGCACGGAAATCCTGGACAATTCTAAAAGGAGAATGAGATTCTCTCTCAGCATTACTCCTCCGTATACACCATAGCACGATGGTATAACGGGGCGGAGCAATTGCACCCTATGCGATATGGTGTGCTCTATGATGAGTACTACTGAGTTTCCTATTTCCTTTTAGGAGTTATGCACTTGACAAGTTGCATACCTATTGAATTGGGTTCCGATCAAATCAGTTGCCTACCACTTCATATGTGATATGGAAAGGGAATAGCCCATATCTTAAGATGGTTAAGATTTAGGGTTGTCCGGGCTATGTCTAAAAGAATAATCCGGACAAGCTCGAGGCAAGGTCAGTTATGTAGAACTGGAAAGGTTCCAGCTATGCAAACTACAGCAGATGATTTGGTACAACCAAAGGATTCAGTAGATTCCAACGAACCTCAGCCTCTCCGCCGATCTAGTAGGGTTCCTCACCCACCTGAGAGATACTTTGGTTTCTCTATGACAGTGGGAGCGAGGATTGCATCATGAGATGATGACCCAACTAGTTTCGAGCTGGCCATCAGGAGTGGGACTCTGTATGAATGGCTGGATGCTTAGTGATCTGAGATGGAATCCATGTACACCAACAAAGTATGGACTTTGGTTACTATATCTGAAGGGTTAAATCCCCATCAGGAGCAAGTATATCTTGAGAAGATTACTTGGTGTAGATGGAAAAGTTGAGACTTTCAAAGCTAGACTTGTTAAAGATTTTCGTCATCGACCAGGCGTGGATAATGATGAAACCTTTTCAAGTGGCTATGCTTAAGTCCATCCAGATCCTACTTGCCACGGCTACATACCATGACTACGATATCTGGCGGTTGGGTTCCATGACTGCTTTTCTAAATGATGTTTTAGAAGAGAACGTCTATAAGTACACAGCCAGAGGGCTTCGTAAACAATGCGAGCAGCGGAAACGTGTACAAGATGCTTTATAGGATAAAGCAGACATCGAGGAGTTGGAACGTCTGTTTTGATGTAGTTGTCAAAGAGTTTGACATCATCAAAATGGTAGATGAACCTTGTATAAACAAAAAGGTAGTAGGGAGTATGGTGGTGATCCTCGTAGAGTACGTGGATGTCATACTCTTGATAAGAAAGGAGCTTCCTATGCTACGCTCGGTCAATCTCCGCTTATCACAATGATTCTCCATATAGGATCAAAATGATACCTCCTAAATCCTGGATTTTGGATCTATGAGATAGATCTAAATGGATGTTAGGATTCTCACTAGTTGTAGTGAGATGGTATCAATTGATTCTGGGGAGAATCACTGGAAAGGTCCCAGAGTGATAAGGACGACTGAATATCAGTGACAGGCATTGTCTTTACCCTCAGTAAAGGGACGGTATGTTGGAAGAGTTCCAAGCTAGATACCGTGGCATACTAGATGATAAAGGCTGGATACATCGCTACTTAAGATGCTACCAAAGAGGCAGTCTGGATGTATATTTGTTCATGAGATGAACATAGTTCCTCCCATTGTGTGACAATGGAGTTGTGGCCTTTGCCAAGGAACGTCTGTCCCATCAGTGATCCAGACATATTCTAAGGCAGTATCACCTGATCATGGAGATAGTTGATCTCCAGGGTGATCGAGGTTAGGAGAGCAGACTCATAGGATAACACGGCGGATCCACTCACGAAGGCCTATTCCCAGAGAGAGACTTTTAAGGGATGGTTAAGTATGAGATACTATAACCACTGCTACAGATAGCCCTAGTGCAAGTGGGAGATTGTTAGTTATATGTATGCCCTAGAGGCCATTACTGTACATAGGATGTATATTGTAGTGGATGCTTGGACATATATATAGGGAGGACTTTCTTGCTCGGCATGATAGTATACTATCTGCTTGCTCTTTACCTTAACGTGTACACTGATTGTCTCTCTGTTACATGTTGCTAAAGCCCTTAGGATGTGTACTTGACTACCTGGACTATGATGCGGATCATACTAGTGGGGACAGGGTAGTCCATAAGTACATCCTTCAATGTCCCTAGTCGTGGGTGTATCGAGACAGGGCATTGATATACCAGAGTAGACTAGCGTATACCTTCTCGACCCATACAGATGGGCGATGGATGATCCCATATCCATTGGTGTTTGACATCAGAGATGATATACGGGTGCTCAGTGGAGACTGGGTACACTGGATGGACTCGCCGAGAACTCCCAGATGGTATTATACCTTACGTCAGATGGCAGTTCTCTGGTGACACTGGTACAGAGTAGTCTGTTGACCCGAGATCGTCATAGAGTCTTGTGTGGTTCCCACTGTGCTTTGATTTCCACCTTACCACGTCCAAGAGGGCGTGCAAAACGGTGGTTTTTGGGTACAGTCCCGAGTCATATGGAGGCAATGAGCGATAGGAGGGGATTCGTCTCTCCCGGTATAGGGAGTTGATGTTGCGCTGTGTTCGATTGGCTATAACCGGAAATCCTTGGCCAGGGTTGCTGAGATTTACTGGTAAGTGTTACCAGTAGTTTCTCGAACTGTTATAGACCTCATATCGACACGACTTATCAAGCTATTGGGGTCTGACGTTTACCACCCCTAGGCGAGATATGCGACATATCAGACGACGAGACCGGACTGTACGGTATGTGTTACTGGTTGGATTCACAGGAGTGTGAGCGGGCTTGCTCGTCGATCTTCTGATCGCTTAATACCCGGGTGGCTGTTACGTTTAGCAGACCGCTTACGGCTTGTGGGTGTTTGATATGATCATCGCCTGCTGCCGGCGTATTGACGAGTCTTTAGAGTCGTACACAGAGGTTTCCTGGCTCAAGCGAAACGAAATAGGAGCGCATATGAGATATGTGCGGGACCGAGAATAATGCGTGTATGTGATACCGTATTTCATTCTCGCGATGAATGTATCGAATGGTTGTATGCGATATAACCTAGTTATCGAATCATGGATTGATTCGATAAGTCGATACATTGGATATTAGTCGGTTATATGCGATATGACCGGATCGTTAAATCAAGTGTTGATTTAATAATTTAATGGATAATTATATATTTGATATATTACTTTGCATTAACTAGTATTGGTTCACTTTAAATGGATTTTCTCACTTGCATTGCACAAGTTGTATATGTGATATACTTTTGTGCACTTGATTGTATCATGTTTGATGATACATGTTTACTTGGGTTTGTGTAAAGATTAAACCATGGTTATATGAATGGTTAGGGTTTTGTTATCTTATTCATTTATTTATTTATTTATTCTTTTTGGAAATTAAATGGCATAAAGAGAAAATGGTGGCTTTCTTTGTTTGCATCTTGAAGCTTCATGAAGCTTTGACTAAGTGACCATTTTGTCTCATGCTTAACATTAACCACTCCACTTAACCCTAGTTGATTCTCTACACTTGACCATGGTTGTATTATAATAAGTATTGATTTTATTTTCTATTCAAAAAGGAACTTATCATAATATTCTATCATCTTCTTCTTCTTCTTCTTCAAGAAGAAAACCTAGCTTTCATCAATGGTGATTTGATGAAAAGAGTGAGAAATCCAATTCTAAAGTGAACCCACCTCCTATTTCTTCATCCTCTACCTCTTGCTAAGTAGTATAGGGTGTTTTCTTCACAAGTTTCATGACTTGGTGAAGTGGGAGCTTGATCTTGTGATGCCTCGACGTAGATCATCTTCGGCATCGTAGTCGATGACCTAGCCCGCCCAATTCTCCGATGAAGCCGATGCTAGAGCCCGAGATCCGATATGGACAGCGAAGGGACTTCATCATGGAGCTATGGAGGTGGAGAACCGGATCTACAAAGGTTGTATTTCCGTTCACTTAGTTAAATTGTTAACTAGTTGCTTGTTTCGCCTAAAATCTAGTTAACGATCCGTATTAGGGTTTCTCGGCACTTTTAAAATTTGAAATTGGCATGGTTGATGCCATACGAGACCTCATTAGCGTGCCTAGGAACCCTACACTGTGTTGTGCTGTGATGTTGCGGATTGGTCGTGGGGGATAGCCTGGATGCAATGGTAGTACAGTTTTTTTATTTATGTACATTTGATATTGTAGGGCGAGCGTCCGACATGTGGACTGCCGTCACTGCCTGTTTGTATATTATTCTTTTGGGGCACGACTGGGCTGAGGTCGATGTACCCGTTGTATGTATATTTAACTTTCTGTACTAGGATTACCCTAAAGAGGGGTGCACGGATAGCCGGGTTCTAGAGGGCAACGAGCCCGCATCTCATAGCGTTGAGTCGGAGGGGGCTACACTCTAGAATTGGTGGGCTATTCACCGCACTCGTAGCGGGTACAGGTTGACCCAAGGAGGGGTGCTCAAGTTACCGGATTCCGTGAAGTGCTAGGTGGTCCATTCATGTTGTTGAAGGGGGCTGCCTCACTTCAGGTTTTGGCGGGTAACTTGCCGCGCCCGTAGGGGTCTAGGAATTCATTGCATAGGCTATCCACACGACCAGGGTGTAGGGTTCCTAGGCACCCTAATAAGGTCTCACAAGGCATCGATCATGCCAAATTAAAATTTTAGCGGTGCCGAGAAACCCGACTACGGATCGTTTGCTAGAAATCTAGGCGAAAAGTAAACTAGTTAACAAATAACTAATGGGAAACGGAAATACAACCTTTGTAGATCCGGTTCTCCACCTCCACGGCTCTGAGATGAGGTCCTCTCCGCTGTCCAAATCAAATCCGGCTCTAGCGTCGACTTCATCGGAGAATAGGCGAGCTAGGTCGTCGATGTCCATGCCGAAGATGATCTACGTCAAAGCATCGCAAGATCAAGCTCTCACTTCACCAAGTCAAGAAACTTGTGAAGGAAACACACTCTACTACTTGGCAAGAGGTAGAGGATGAAGAAATAGGAAGTGGGTAGACTTTAGAATTGGATTTCTCACTCTAATTCTCACTTTGCCATTAAAGCTTGTGAAGCTTTTTCTTGAAGTGAAGAAGAAAGAAGAAGATGAAGAATATGATAAGTTATTTTTAAAATAGAAAAATAAAACAATACTTATCATAATCTTTACCTTAGTTAAGTGTAGAGAATTGACTAAGGTTGGGTTGATGGTTAGAGTTAAGGATGAGAACAAAAAAGTCATCAAGTCAAAGCTTCATGAAGCTTCAACTAAAAACAAATGAAGCCACCATTCATTTATCTTTCAATTTAATCAAAATGAATAAATAAATTGTAAGATAAATGAATAATTAAAACCCTAATCAACAACTTAACCTTGCTTTAATTCTTTACACTTAACCATAAAGCATGTATCATCAAACATGATACAATCAAGTGCACAAAAGTATATCACATATACAACTTGTGAACAATCCGAGTGAGAAAATCCATTCAAAGTGAACCGATACTAGTTAATGTAAAGTAATATATCAAATATATAATTATGCATTAAATCACTAAATCAACACTTGATTCAATGATCCGGTCATGTCGCACATAACCGACTGGTATCATCAGTAACAACTTATCGAATCAACCCTTGATCCGATAACCCGGCTATATCGCATATAACCGATCAATGTCACATCGCGAGAATGAAATACGGTATCATATACACGCATCATTCTCGGTCCCGCACATATCTCATATGCGCTCCTATTTCGTTTCGCTTGAGCCAGGAAACCTCTGTGTAGGACTCTAAAGACTCGTCAATACGCCGGCAGCGGATGATGATCATATCAAACATCCACAAGCCGCAAGCGGTCTGCTAAACGTAACGGCCACCCGGGTATTGAGCGATCTGAAGATCGACGAGCAAGCCCGCTCACACTCCAGTGAATCCGACTAGTAACACTACAGTACAGTCCGGTCTGATCGTCTGATATGTCGCATATCTCGCCTAGGGGTCCTAAACGTCAGACCCCAATAGCTCGATAAGTCGTGTCGATATGAGGTCTATAACAATTCGAGAAACTACTGGTAACACTTACCAGTAAATCTCAGAAACCCTGGCCAGGGATTTCCTGTTATAGCCAATCGAACACAGCGCAACATCAACCCCCTATACCGGGAGAGACGAATCCCCTCCTATCGCTCATTGCCTCCATGTGACTCGGGACTGTACCCAAAAACCACCGTTTTGCACGCCCTCTTGGACGTGGTAAGATGGAAATCAAAGCACAGTGGGAACCACACAAGACTCTATGACGATCTCGGGTCAACAGACTACTCTGTACCAGTGTCACCAGAGAACTGCCATCTGACGTGAGGTATAATACCATCTGGGAGTTCTCGGCGAGTCCGTCCAGTGTACCCAGTCTCTACTGAGCACCCGTATATCATCTCTGATGTCAAACACCAATGGATATGGGATCATCCATCGCCCATCTGTATGGGTCGAGAAGGTATACGCTAGTCTACTCTGGTATATCGATGCCCCGTCTCGATATACCCACGACTAGGGACTGTGAAGGATGTACTTATGGACTACCATGTCCCCACTAGTATGATCCGCATCATAGTCCAGGTAGTCAAGTACACATCCTAAGGGCTTTACCAACATGTAACAGAGAGACAATCAGCATACACGTTAAGGTAAAGGGTAACCAGATAGCATACTATCATGTCGAGCAAGAAAGTCCTCCCTATATATGTCCCAGCATCCACTACAATATACATCCTATGTACAGTAATGGCCTCTAGGGCATACATATAACTAACAATCTCCCACTTGCACTAGGGCCATCTGTAGCAGTGGTTGTAGTATCTCATACTCAACCATCCCATAAAAGTCTCTCTCTGGGAACAGGCCTTTGTGAGTGGATCCGCTGTGTTGTCCTCTGAGTCTACTCTCCAAACCTCGATCATCCTGGAGATCAATCATCTCCATGATCAAGTGATACTGCCTTAGAATATGTCTGGATCACTGATGGGACGGACGTTCCTTGGCATAAGACACAATTCCATTGTCTCACAATGGTTAGAACGTAGTTCATCTCATGAACCAATATACACCCAAACATCCTCCTTGGTGGCATCTCAAATAGCGATGTATTGTTCATCACAGAATACTGCATTTTATACCGCCCATTCTTACGCTCGGTTGTTTATAGGTAGGTGCTTTTAATCCGTGTTTGTTATATATTTGCAGGATACAGGTTCTCGGTTCTAAAACGGTAAATTCATGGAAAACACGACAAAATCCGGGTTCCTGCCAACCACTGAGAAAACACGGTCTCCGCTCGTCATCCGTATGTTGCCAGATACCAGTTTAGGAAGACAAAATGTCAAATCAATGTCACCTTCATGCACAAGGCTCAATGGCAACAACAAGTTCCAAGAAATCTACGCGGAGCTCGAGGCAATCATGACAAAAACATCCACAAAAAGTCCACCTTTCCTCAACAGAAATTCTGGAAGAATTGTGAAAGAATTATCAGAAAATATGTGTACCAGACAACAGGGGACAGCAGATCAGGGCCGTGCAAGAAACCCCACACCCTAAACCTACTGTAGGGGCGCGGATCCGCGGCCAATAGGGGGTATTGGCGGCGGATCTGCGGCTAGGTGGGGCCCTCTCTGCGTCAACTTTTGGGGTTATTTTGGGTATTTCCCATGTGGTCTGGTGGTTGCCCTAAAACTCCATTCTCCTGCCTATAAATACAGCAGTTTTGAGCACAACCAAGGGTCATTCTTTGTTCTCCATTCTTTTGTAGGATTTAGTTTTTTTTCTTCTTCTTCTTCATTCCTCTTCCATGAAATTGTAAGTGAGAAGCTTTTTTGTGGATGTGAATAAAGATGAAGGTTTTTTGTATTATTCTTTTTGTTTAAGCTTCCCCCTTGAGCTCTCTACCTTAACTTGATCTTGCAACCTCTTAAGTGAGCTTGCATGTTTAAGTTTTGGTCATTGGTCTCAAGGGGTTGTATCATTTCGTTCTCGCCTTAGCGCTTCAATTCACATGCGTTCTCTACCCTTCCCTTGATCTTGCAACATCTTCATTGAGATTGCAAGTTTAAGGGTTGGCTATTGATCCCATACTTGTTTTGAGTTCTATGGTTCTTGTAATTACTTTCTTGCATTTTTCATTCTTGTCTTTAATTACTTGCAATTTATTTCATGCTCTTTAATTACTTGCAATTTACATTCATGCACTTTAAATACTTGTATCTTTTCTTTTCTTTGTTCTTTTCTTTTTGTTCTCTTTTTGTTCATTTTGTGAATGTTGTAATTATTGTTGTTGTTAAGAATTAATACGGTATTATAAGTTAATGTTTCTTTGCCAATTCCTTTTCCCGTTATTTTCCATTTGAACTTCGCCCAAACCATACACAAGCGCTCCGTTAGGCACCGTACCCTGACAAGGTAACGGTGATTCCTAACCGCGACCGGTTGCGTTCGGTTTGGCCGGAGGCGAAAGCAAGAGACAAGAACGGAAGGACAAGGGTAAATAAGCCGGATTCCACGAATACCGCGCTTAAATCCCCTAATCCACGTTGTTGCCAATTGCTTAGCTTCAATTGGTCAAGACTCGGCTCAAAGGTTTTGAGTACGGATTTCTTTAGCTTATAATCTCGTATCTTTTCTTAACAACTTTATACTTGCAGATAATACACATAGGATAGTCTCGAACATACACAAATTCTTTATTGACTCATCTAAGACAAGAAGGTAAGATACCACCATCTCCCTGTGGACCGACCCGTGCTCAACCGGCTAGCTGCATAGCGACACCCTCTTGATTGCGGTTAACTTTGATTCTTTCAATCAAATGGCGCCGTTGCCGGGGAGACGGTAGCGTATTTTCTTTCTTGTTATTCGGGTTAATATTCTTTTTGTATATATATAAAAAATAAAAAAAAAATTCTTTTTGTTTTTTTTTTATATATCATTTTTGTGGGCAAGTGTGCAGAATTTTGCGGATTTGCAAACTGCGATTGTGGGAGCAAAGTGTGCATTCAAGGCTTAGGTGATTACGAAGTACAGTGCCAAAGATCCGGGTAGTTTGACCCGCGCAAGCGAACTTTTCAAGCTTACCAGATTTGATTCAACGGGGGTTTCCTAACCCAAAACTTAACGGTACGTACTTTACTAACACCTTCTTCTCAAATCCGACGCTTCCAATATACTATTCTTTGCAGGATTCTTTGCAAGTTCGCTAGCAAACGCTAAAAAAATTGACTAACCCGTATTTGTTGCAGCGCCGCGCTTAAACTAAAAAACGATTGTTTGATTCTTTATAGAATTTTTGAATTGCGCATTGCATACATTAATACGGACTTAAGGGCAAGCGAACCCCACAACATACGGTAAAGGATTTCATCACCTTTTCCGTGGCCCACAAATCACGAACTTGAGCATAACGTTTACCCGCACAAAATTTAAAAGAAACTAGACTTTAAGCCTTAAGGACTTCGCGCTCACTAGGAGAAGTTAACTGTGTTTAGAACCTTGCTTAACGGTATATTGTTTACGGGGTGTCTAGGAAAGTGTTAACGGCGAAACCGCCAAAAGAGAAAGGGTTATTTAATTAAGGAACTTCGCGAAAGCGTTGGAAAACCTCCCCTTATCTCTGCACTTACCTGGCCTCGTGATCAGTGTATCTTAAGCCTGTTTCTCGACACAGTTTTACTTCGACAATCAAGTTCTGGAGCAGGTCTAGTTGACCTAGGTGAACCCTAGAACGATTAGGTGTGTGGTATTTTTGCGTCGTGATTGTTTTTGTCCATATTGTTTTTTATTCTTTTGTTAAATTATAAACTAAAAATAAAAAATAAAAAAAATAAAAAAAAATCACATTCTTTTTCCCCTCCTTTTCTCTACCTTTCTCTCTCTCTCTTCATATCATGGGTACTCCACCTTGCAAAACTCTTGCCGAACTTTGGTACCCACAACCAGACATTACATCTTACGGTTCTTGCTTTGGCCGAACTTCGAACGACCCCTCCATGCCCAAAGTTTCACTGAAAGATCGCATAGCAGCGTCTAGGACAAACACTTGCTCTCCTCATTCCACTTCGTATCAACCGTTTCAAACATTCACTCCCGCTTATGTTGATACCCCTTCTGCAAGTCGTCCTTTGTCCATCGCTGAACGTATTGAACAATCTCGTAGCCGATCTTTCACTCCTTTCACCACTTCAAACTTTTGGGATCAACAATTCCATTCACCTTCTTATCTAAATGTTGATCCTGCTCCTGTCCAGCCATTCAATTCCTACCAGTCCTACCCGACTTTTTCACCTTCCCTAGACATTGTTTCTGAATCGCCATTTGGGAATTTTCAGTATCCAAACAACTTTGAATCTTTTACTGAAACCCCTTCTCAACCCATGTCTAGTCTGGAACAGTCGTTGGAAGACTTTAGGGTAGCGTCAAGCCAACAGATGATGGATTTGAATGCGTCCATGGCCGCCCTCATGCAACCTAGTGATCCGGTAGCTAGTTTTCAACTAGCTCCAACTTTTTCAATGTATGATGAGGCGGCAGGACAGGCTGTGAATTTAAGTGGAGAGAGTGAGATATACCCCCTTCCAAATCAAACCTACCCGTCTCAAATTGAATCCCACAACTCCTGTGTTGAAAGTCTATCAAGTGTCCCAAATGAATTATCAGTTGAAGATAGAATGTTTAATGAGTTGTGCGACTTTGTAGTGTTTGATTTGCCAGATTGTGAAGGGACCTTGCCAAGTGAAACCACACCCAATCCTTTTGACCTCTACACCTCCATCTTAGAACCTGAATTGATTAAAATCCATGCTTTTGATGAGGTGTCTGAGAATATTAATTTTCATTTGATTGAGGATATTGACGCTGGGAACATTTTGGATGATGAGCCCGTAGATTTGGCTGAGTTTGTCTCTTCAAATCATCATCCCGAGTCATTAAATGTTTTTCCCGAACCCCATATGCGTCTTGATTTTGATGAAATTTGCATGGATAAGCTGAATTTTGAGGAGAATTTTGAGGATATTTTTGAGGATGAAACAGTTCTAGATGATGAGTCGGATTTTCCAATTCATCCTGTTCCTTTCATTGACTGTGTACACCCTCCCGAAACCTTAACCGATACCCTTCCTCAACCACTTCCCTCTATCCTTTCCATCGTTCCGACCTTGCAAGAACCCGTATCACTTTCACTTCGTATATCTGGTTTACCAAGTTCGGTGTACCCATGGTTTCTCACGAATCTTGAGGGATTTGACCCCATTTCTCGACGGGTAAATATATTAGCACAATCGCTTTTCACACATCGGTCATCACAAATTGTGCTAATCTATTTACTCCATTTGCACCCTCAAGTTCGTATTCCGCTTCTTTTTCCCTTCCGCCATTCTTCCTCTCATCTACCGAGACCGCATTCCACTTCTCTCCACTTACGATCTCGTGTATTCTCCATTTCTTTTCTCTACGCCTTCTTTGACCAACCACTGCTTTACAGAGATAAGATTTTTGAATGGTTGGTGTTATCTTTTGGCCTGTGTAAGGCCTTGTATAGCTTGATATTGTTCTTCCCCCCTAATCCTGAATTTCAACGCTTAACAGTGGAAACACTGTTTTACTTAAGTTTGGGGGGGACACTTTTTTTGTATATATTTTTTGTTTTCTTTTTTGTTTTGTATATAATTTGTTTTTAGGGAGCGCCGGCAATTTTGACCCTCTTGGTATAGCCTGACAGTGAGGGCACTGTCAAGTTTAAGTTTGGGGGTGTGCTCGGTAAGCTTTCTTCCTTCGCATTCATTTGTATATTTTGCATCTGCATATTAAAATCCATAAAATCCATAAAAATCTGAAAATTTTCTAAAAACATAAAAACTTTTCTGTCAAGTTAGCTAGTGGGAGGACTCTGATTCAACATTTCGACGGTTTTGTTTGAAAAGATAGGAATAACTAGATCTTCTGTTTGGATTTTGAAAACCTGAAAGATAACTCTCCTTTGAAGTTAACTATAGCTGATATACGTCTTTACATCACACTACACGTGTCGTAAGATTTTGGGAATTAGATGACAAGTCTTTCATGTTTAAACTTTTAAACAGATAAATGATTTTCTGAGGATCAAATAGGTTTGTTCTGAAATAAGTAATGTCAAGAATAGTTTATGAAGTAAAGCGAATATGAAGGAATGTTATTGATGCCGTAATTGGAGCTAAGTCTGAAAAATAACCCATCTGAAACTTGATTGGAATGATTACACACCAAACCCACTAAACACGTCTTTTATCCGAAAAAATAATTGAACTGCCGGTTATATCTCCGTTCGTATTAAATCATCTGATTTTCACGCCAAACTGTCTTTTGTTTTTGGACCTAGGTAACTTGAGTAATTAAGTCCGCTGGGGTGTTTCTACACCTAATGCCCTAAAACCAACTGGTTTGGGTGCATTGGCCCAAAGCTCGCTAAGAAGCCTAGAAAGTCCAGATAAAAACAAAGTCAAGCAAGTGTTCTCTCCGAGTTAAAATTCCTAACGGTTCTTTGTGTGAGAATAATCTTGATAAAAGACAGGCTTTTATAAAAAAATTTAACGGAGATATGAAGGTTTTATTCTATGATAAAGACTATTGCACGTTCACAGAGGTGTGTATGAAATGAAAACAAGAAAAAGGTGGAGTGAAGAATAAGACCTAGTTTCCTGTTAGGGAAGATAGAAATTCTGAAGTTGAAACTTTACTGGAAAACGAAACTTGAAAAATGCTTAACTCTTTATAAAACTTATGTGATCCTTTTAAAATTGTTATCTGGGCTTTATTGTGCGACATGATGACTTTAATCGATCCTTCTGGAACTTAATGACACTATTTGCACTGCACGTGAAGACATATAAAATCTGTAGTTAAATAAGAAGCGAGGTGTGAAAAATAAAGGTTCGATAGTCTAGACTTAGGATTATAGAATTGTTATTTTCTGAAATAAAAACTTTAGGGTTTGAATCTTAGTTATTGTACAAAACCAACTTGACCGGATTTTGTGGGTAGTATCCGCTGAAAACCCTCAGGAGACAACACTCCTCCTACTAGGGACACCTAGAGGTTTAACGGCTTGTTGCACGTGCTCAGTGCAATCGCGTTCCCTGCGAAAGTGCGGTTATCATTTTATTTTTGTGAATAATTGGTTTTGCTCGGGACGAGCAAAAGTTAAGTTTGGGGGTATTTGTTCATCACAGAATACTGCATTTTATACCGCCCATTCTTACGCTCGGTTGTTTATAGGTAGGTGCTTTTAATCCGTGTTTGTTATATATTTGCAGGATACAGGTTCTCGGTTCTAAAACGGTAAATTCATGGAAAACACGACAAAATCTGGGTTCCTGCCAACCACTGAGAAAACACGGTCTCCGCTCGTCATCCGTATGTTGCCAGATACCAGTTTAGGAAGACAAAATGTCAAATCAATGTCACTTTCATGCACAAGGCTCAATGGCAACAACAAGTTCCAAGAAATCTACGCGGAGCTCGAGGCAATCATGACAAAAACATCCACAAAAAGTCCACCTTTCCTCAACAGAAATTCTGGAAGAATTGTGAATGAATTATCAGAAAATATGTGTACCAGACAACAGGGGACAGCAGATCAGGGCCGTACAAGAAACCCCACACCCTAAACCTACTGTAGGGGCGCGGATCCGCGGCCAATAGGGGGTATTGGCGGCGGATCCGCGGCTAGGTGGGGCCCTCTCTGCGTCAACTTTTGGGGTTATTTTGGGTATTTCCCATGTGGTCTGGTGGTTGCCCTAGAACTCCATTCTCCTGCCTATAAATACAGCAGTTTTGAGCACAACCAAGGGTCATTCTTTGTTCTCCATTCTTTTGTAGGATTTAGTTCTTTTTCTTCTTCTTCTTCATTCCTCTTCCATGAAATTGTAAGTGAGAAGCTTTTTTGTGGATGTGAATAAAGATGAAGGTTTTTTGTATTATTCTTTTTGTTTAAGCTTCCCCCTTGAGCTCTCTACCTTAACTTGATCTTGCAACCTCTTAAGTGAGCTTGCATGTTTAAGTTTTGGTCATTGGTCTCAAGGGGTTGTATCATTTCGTTCTCGCCTTAGCGCTTCAATTCACATGCGTTCTCTACCCTTCCCTTGATCTTGCAACCTCTTCATTGAGATTGCAAGTTTAAGGGTTGGCTATTGATCCCATACTTGTTTTGAGTTCTATGGTTCTTGTAATTACTTTCTTGCATTTTTCATTCTTGTCTTTAATTACTTGCAATTTATTTCATGCTCTTTAATTACTTGCAATTTACATTCATGCACTTTAAATACTTGTATCTTTTCTTTTCTTTGTTCTTTTCTTTTTGTTCTCTTTTTGTTCATTTTGTGAATGTTGTAATTATTGTTGTTGTTAAGAATTAATACGGTATTATAAGTTAATGTTTCTTTGCCAATTCCTTTTCCCGTTATTTTCCATTTGAACTTCGCCCAAACCATACACAAGCGCTCCGTTAGGCACCGTACCCTGACAAGGTAACGGTGATTCCTAACCGCGACCGGTTGCGTTCGGTTTGGCCGGAGGCGAAAGGAAAAGACAAGAACGGAAGGACAAGGGTAAATAAGCCGGATTCCACGAATACCGCGCTTAAATTCCCTAATCCACGTTGTTGCCAATTGCTTAGCTTCAATTGGTCAAGACTCGGCTCAAAGGTTTTGAGTACGGATTTCTTTAGCTTATAATCTCGTATCTTTTCTTAACAACTTTATACTTGCAGATAATACACATAGGATAGTCTCGAACATACACAAATTCTTTATTGACTCGTCTAAGACAAGAAGGTAAGATACCACCATCTCCCTGTGGACCGACCCGTGCTCAACCGGCTAGCTGCATAGCGACACCGTCTTGATTGCGGTTAACTTTGATTCTTTCAATCATGTATCCAGCCTTAATCGTCTAGTATGCCACGGTATCATAGCTTGGAACTCTTCCAACATACCGTCCCTTTACTGAGGGTAAAGACAATGCCTGTGACTGACATTCAGTCGTCTTTATCACCCTGGAACCATTCCAGTGATTCTCCCCAGGGTCGATTGATACCATCTCACTACAGCTAGTGAGTATCCTAACATCCATTTAGATCTATCTCATAGATCCAAAATCCAGGATTTAGGAGGTATCACTTTGATCCTATGTGGAGAATCATTGTGATAAGCGGAGATTGATCGAGCGTAGCATAGGAAACTTCTTCCCTATCAAGAGTATGTCATCCACGTACTCTACGAGGATCATCACCATACTCCCTACTACCTTTTTGTATATACAAGGTTCATCTACCATTTTGATGATGTCAAACTGTTTGACTTATCCATCAAAACAGATGTTCCAACTCCGCGATGCCTGCTTTATCCTATAAAGCATCTTGCACACGTTTCCGCTGCTCCCACTGTCTACGAGGCCCTCTGGCTGTGTACTTATAGAAGCACTCTTCTAAATCATCATTTAGAAAAGCAGTCAAGACACCCAACCACCAGAGATCGTAGTCATGGTATGCAGCCGTGGTAAGTAGGATCTGGATGGACTTAAGCATAGCCACTGGAAAAGGTTTCATCATTATCCACGCCTGGTCAATGAAGAAAACCTGTAACAAGTCTAGCTTTGAAAGTCTCAACTCTTCCATATACACCAAGTAATCTTCTCAAGATATACTTGCTCCTGATGGGGATTTAACCCTTCAGATATCGCAACCAAAGTCCATACTTTGTTGGTGTATAAGGATTCCATCTCAGATCGCTAAGCATCCAGCCATTCTTACAGAGTCCTACTCCTGATGGCCAGCTCGAAACAAGTTGGGTCATCATCTCATGATGTAATCCTAGCTCCCACTGTCATAGAGAAACCGAAGTATCTCTCAGGTGGGTGAGGAACCCTACTAGATCGGCGGAGAGGCTGAGGTTCGTTGGAATCTACTGAATCCTTTGGTTCTATCAAATCATCAGCTGCAGTCTGTATAGCTGGAACATTTCCAGTTCTACATAACTGACTTTGCCTCGAGCTTGTCCGGATTATGCTTTTAGACAAAGCCCGGACAACCCCAAATCTTAACCAACTTAAGATATGGGCTCTTCCCTTTCCATATCACATATGAAGCGGTAGGCAACTGATTTGATTGGAACCCTATTCAATAGGTATGCAGCTTCTCAAGTGCATAACCCCTTAAAAGGAAAATAGTAACTCAGTGGTACTCATCATAGAGCACACCATATCAAATAGGGTGTATCTGTTCCGCCCCGATATACCATCGTGCTATGGTGTATACGGAGGAGTAATTCTGAGAGAGAATCTCATTCTCCTTTAGAATAGTTCAGGATTTCCGTGCTCAAGTATTCTCCTCCTCGATCACATCAAAGGACATAATACTTATACCCTTATTTTGGTTCTCTACTTCTAACTTATATTCTGTGAATATCTCAAAAGGTTCGGACTTGTGTTTCAACAGGAACATATGTCTGAATCTTGAGAGATCATCAGAGAATGTAATGAAGTACAAAGAACCGGTCTTGGCATATGTAGACAGGGGACCTTTATACATCAACATGCATCATCCCAAGTGTTCAGTAACTCTTTCTCTGTTTCCAATAAACAGAGCTGGTGTCATTATATCTTTGTGACATGACTGGCGAGTTTCACAAGATGTAAATTCAAACTGATTTAAATATGCATCTATATGTAACTCTAGCTAGTCGGGTCACATTGATCTGACCTAGTCTACAATACCTCAAGAAGGAATCGTTCAGTTCTGAACTCTTCCTCTTGTGTGTGTTCTGTATACTAAGAACTGTAGTTTGATTTAGAACATTAATTCTTTTAGATAACGTGCCTGAACCGATCAACTTTTGATATAGGAAATGTTCAAAACATTATCCAACAATACAAAATTATATCCTTTCTTTTCTAACAAAGAGAGTGATATGATTTGGTATATCAGGTTCGGTATCTAATAACATTCGTTCAGAATCAATGTATTGTAATACAGGGTGACAGTGACCAACAGACTTGGCTGCAACTCTTGCCCCGTTTTCTGCCTCATGAAACTTATCACCCGTTCTCAGTTCTCTACCTATCTGTAGCCCTATGCAATAGATTACATATCTGGGATCCTGATCCGGTATCACATACCCAGGACGTAGAGGATACTGAGAAATAGTTCTGTGTAATGAACACACCCGAAGATGATGCATCAGCATGCACTCTCTTCGTTTGGGCGGCACGGGAAATCTGGTATTCCCCAATTTCCTGCTCTGTCTTATAACAATTATAAGTTGGAGCGGGACCAACGTTCCCCAGCTCAGTATAACAAGCGGGTTCGGTCAATTATCCGTATTATTATCTTGATTAAGGCGTGATATGGTCGCTACCTGGAGAGAGAGAGAAGAAAACACTCAGCGTGCGCTCTTGCAAGAATAGATTGGTTATTATTTTATCTAATCAGGATGGCTCCCACTGCTTTTTATCAAATCTTCCTTCAAACCCTAAAAGGAAAGACCAGCCGGGATTAATTACACACTACAAGTTCGCCAATCTTTCAGCCAGGCCAGTGTCGATACTTTGAGGGAGGTCCCCCGTGCTTTCGCACGAACCTAATTAATGTAAACCTCGTTTTCCCAGAGGCGTAACCCCGTTAACACCTTTCTAGACACCTACTTGATCGGCTAATTGGAATGTATAAAACTCTCCCAGGAGTAACACTTACCCGCAGCGGGTATCGGGATCCAACTATCTCATAGAAGGTATGCAATCTCATTGCAAATTTCAACACTTGAAATTCCCGATAATGTTTTGCCCCTAGCTCGCTATGACCTTGACGCATGCCAAACAACCCATAGTCTGCTAGTCAAGTTCAACCCGTACATTTCTTGATTGAATTAAACCCACCCGCACGACCCTTGACGCATGCCAAACAACGCCGTACGAATACCCTAATCCAATCGCATCATATGCTAGCAGATAAGCACTAGTTAGCTACCGTACACTACGCCTTGACGCATGCCAAACAACCGCAGCACGAATACTAACTAGTACTTATCTGAAATGACGGAGGGCTACGACAGGTTTTTCTGAAAACCTATTGCGTAATGAACTTGATATCGTTGTAGAATCAAATGATTTTAAAATGGAGTGTTTTTTAGGCTTTTCTAGTTTTGCTAAAGGAGTCACTCTTGGTGAAGGGATCTCGGTCCTTTCCTCATCGAATAAGGTGCAGGATATATCTCATATACCGCTGTGCAAAGCAAGAACTGTAGCTACCTATTTTATTTTGAAATTCGATTCTACAACATCTTAGGTTTCTTTTATTTCATTAATCTCATTAATGAAGTCCCATCATTTAAGTACCTAAACATCACAGATAGATATGACGTACACTTATGCCATCCGCATTCGCCTCGATGTCCCCTCGTGCACCGTTAGGTTAGGTAACTAACAGCAGAGCGGGGCAGGGCTAGCGCGGGTGTAAAACATAAGTAACGCCTATATAATATATCATATATACTACATACTGTATCTATCACAGAACATCACATGATCACATCACAGATATCGCAGCAGAAGAATCATATGAAATATTGGATATACTAGGACGTCCGTGTTTTCAATACGAGCCAGTATAAAACACGGATTCCACGGTCGTGATGAATAGCCAAACCCACACCCCTAGACCCCTACAAGAGCGGCAAGCAACCCTTCCAATTCTGGAGTTAGGAGACCCGGACTCGACTCCTCGAGTTGGTCTCCCACTGGACTCCAGAACCCGGTTACTTGTGCCCTCCTCCTTGGGTCTATCCTAGTGTGGAAAAGTAAATAATATACAAACGGTGACAACTTCCGCAACCTGGAAGCGCCCCAATAAAAGAATATTACATACAAGTTTTTACATGAATGAAAATGAAAAACACTCATCTCACATAAAAACCCCCGGCTATTCAAACACGACGATCCAATATAACATATCCAGCAACACATAACATCACATGTCATCAACGTAAGTAAATATGCATATCCCAATTGTCGTTGACGTATAGCAACAAAACCGGCGATATCACATATTACACTTACGGTCACAGAAAAGAAAGTGTAAAACTACAACAGTTGGAATCCGCAACCTGCATAGACATCGCATGCCTAATCAAATGAATTCTTTAGACATCGCATGCCTAACAATTATAAACCCCGCATTTTAGTCTCAAAATCGAAAACTCTTTTCAATATCAAGTCGGGCAATTCAACAGGATTCCCGACAATCTGATCGAATGCTCGTCGCAAACTTCAGTAGGCGGCCGCACCCCTGACGCCGTCGACGAAGTGCACCAAGGCGGAACACCGCTGCCGCGAGCACCCGAACGGATGCTTTCGGCGACGGGGTTCTCCTACAGTCACTTGGTCGGGGCAATGGAGTGAGGCTGTCTATTAAGTTTACCCGGCGAGTATCCGCGTACGCTACGTGATTGCGACGGACTTTTGATCACATCAAAATTCCGTGGCAACCGATCAAGTGAGACTAAACTGCTATGTTTATAACATTCATTCAGTTATCACATAACTATTGTGAATTCCAATTATTGTATCCCATTCCAGATAATTAGAAAATGTTAAACTTTCCGATTGAAGATTCAAACGCCCAAGTTTTCCCGATACAGATCAACACATGAAACAAGTCTAACAACATTCCGTTCGTGCCTCAGTACTAACGGTCCAGCCGTAGAAGGGTCAAGCCAACGCCTCACATGTGGCACGCCGTACTGCCCCAAACCCAAAGGTTCAAAGGGCAGTTCAAGACGGTCACATAATCGAGTTAAGGTTTGTTGTCTTCTAGAGGGTCCATCGCGTTACTTGCACTACTTAGAACGTCGTTAAACTACGGAAAAATCCAACACTTGGAAATTTCCCGACAGGGGAAAAATTGGGTATTTATATCCGGTCGAACTTTTTAACATATTCTAAAATTTATCCGGAAAGCCAAACAGACAAAATTTGAAACCCCGATCGAATCATCGAATCCCCAAAACAACTGCAGAAAATTCAACTCTTGAATAAATTTTAAAAATTCCCAGAAAACTCAGCATAATTTATCAGGAATTACTGTGCATAAAATGAGGGCTGACGTCACTATCATGCCGCGGAACCGCCGCAGAAGCCTAGCTTCTGCCGCGGTTCCGCCGCATATAATACTGTTCACTGGAAAAATTTTGCATCATAATTCATATTTTTCCCTGCTGAATTTTTTAGCAATTTTTAATTTGGAAAAATCCCAGTTTTTGAAAAAAGGACAGAGAGCAAGTTTGATTCGGGGTTTCGGGTTCGTTCGGACTTCAAATTCCGTCTAGACTTCGCCTAAGGCTCTAGCTAGGCTCTGATACCACTGTAGGGTTCCTAGGCACCCTAATGAGGTCTCACAAGGCATCCATCATGCCAAATTAAAATTTTAGCGGTGCCGAGAAACCCGACTACGGATCGTTTGCTAGAAATCTAGGCGAAAAGTAAACTAGTTAACAATTAACTAATGGGAAACGGAAATACAACCTTTGTAGATCCGGTCCTCCACCTCCACGGATCCGAGATGAGGTCCTCTCCGCTGTCCAAATCAAATCCGGGCTCTAGCGTCGACTTCATCGGAGAATAGGCGAGCTAGGTCGTCGATGTCCATGCCGAAGATGATCTACGTCGAAGCATCGCAAGATCAAGCTCTCACTTCACCAAGTCAAGAAACTTGTGAAGGAAACACACTCTACTACTTGGCAAGAGGTAGAGGATGAAGAAATAGGAAGTGGGTAGACTTTAGAATTGGATTTCTCACTCTAATTCTCACTTTGCCATTAAAGCTTGTGAAGCTTTTTCTTGAAGTGAAGAAGAAAGAAGAAGATGAAGAATATGATAAGTTATTTTTAAAATAGAAAAATAAAACAATACTTATCATAATCTTTACCTTAGTTAAGTGTAGAGAATTGACTAAGGTTGGGTTGATGGTTAGGGTTAAGGATGAGAACAAAAAAGTCATCAAGTCAAAGCTTCATGAAGCTTCAACTAAAAACAAATGAAGCCACCTTTCATTTATCTTTCAATTTAATCAAAATGAATAAATAAATTGTAAGATAAATGAATAATTAAAACCCTAATCAACAACTTAACCTTGCTTTAATTCTTTACACTTAACCATAAAGCATGTATCATCAAACATGATACAATCAAGTGCACAAAAGTATATCACATATACAACTTGTGAACAATCCGAGTGAGAAAATCCATTCAAAGTGAACCGATACTAGTTAATGTAAAGTAATATATCAAATATATAATTATGCATTAAATCACTAAATCAACACTTGATTCAATGATCCGGTCATGTCACACATAACCGACCGGTATCATCAGTAACAACTTATCGAATCAACCCTTGATCCGATAACCCGGCTATATCGCATATAACCGATCAATGTCACATCGCGAGAATGAAATACGGTATCACATACACGCATCATTCTCGGTCCCGCACATATCTCATATGCGCTCCTATTTCGTTTCGCTTGAGCCAGGAAACCTCTGTGTAGGACTCTAAAGACTCGTCAATACGCCGGCAGCGGATGATGATCATATCAAACATCCACAAGCCGCAAGCGGTCTGCTAAACGTAACGGCCACCCGGGTATTGAGCGATCTGAAGATCGACGAGCAAGCCCGCTCACACTCCAGTGAATCCGACTAGTAACACTACCGTACAGTCCGGTCTGATCGTCTGATATGTAGAATATCTCACCTAGGGGTGGTAAACGTCAGACCCCAATAGCTCGATAAGTCGTGTCGATATGAGGTCTATAACAATTCGAGAAACTACTGGTAACACTTACCAGTAAATCTCAGCAACCCTGGCCAGGGATTTCCTGTTATAGCCAATCGAACACAGCGCAACATCAACCCCCTATACCGGGAGAGACGAATCCCCTCCTATCGCTCATTGCCTCCATGTGACTCGGGACTGTACCCAAAAACCACCGTTTTGCACGCCCTCTTGGACATGGTAAGATGGAAATCAAAGCACAGTGGGAACCACACAAGACTCTATGACGATCTCGGGTCAACAGACTACTCTGTACCAGTGTCACCAGAGAACTGCCATCTGACGTGAGGTATAATACCATCTGGGAGTTCTCGGCGAGTCCGTCCAGTGTACCCAGTCTCTACTGAGCACCCGTATATCATCTCTGATGTCAAACACCAATGGATATGGGATCATCCATCGCCCATCTGTATGGGTCGAGAAGGTATACGCTAGTCTACTCTGGTATATCGATGCCCCGTCTCGATATACCCACGACTAGGGACTGTGAAGGATGTACTTATGGACTACCAAGTCCTCACTAGTATGATCCGCATCATAGTCCAGGTAGTCAAGTACACATCCTAAGGGCTTTACCAACATGTAACAGAGAGACAATCAGCATACACGTTAAGGTAAAGGGTAACCAGATAGCATACTATCATGTCGAGCAAGAAAGTCCTCCCTATATATGTCCCAGCATCCACTACAATATACATCCTATGTACAGTAATGGCCTCTAGGGCATACATATAACTAACACAGGGGAACGTCGGGTTTCAGTAGCGGCTCTATGAAACCCGGGGATCCCAGATATCTGTATTGTTCTGTGATACTTATTACATTTCTGTGATGTTGCATTTTATCACGCCTAGAGCGAATATTATATATTGATATATATACTAGTAGATGTTGTATATGTTTTGTATCCGTGCTAGTCCAGTCCCCGCTCTGTCGTTAGTTCAGTAACCTAACGGGTGATGACGGGACCCAGTGGCGAATGTAGATGGCATATACGTACATCATTATTTTTGTTCTTGATTGGTGTGATCAATTGATGGGACTGTATTGATTCGGATCAATGCAAGCTAAACAAACCTATTCTGGTGTTGTTGGAACATTTTTCAAAAAGCTGTTATTGCAAGGGCGTTCTCTTTTGTTTTGCACAGTGATATTCAGTTGGAATATTCTGCACCTCAGTCGACGAGGCAAGGGCCGAGATCCCTTCACCGGGAGACAGAAGTTTGCTTCAGGGCAATAACTTCACTATAGTCGATTACGTTTGCTTTGCATCGTGGTATTCAGTTGGAATATCCTGCACCTCATTCTACGGGGAAAGAGCCGAGATCCCTTCACCGGGAGTGACCTCTTTAGCAAAGGTTTTCGTTACTATATTTTTATAAAAGCTATCTGGTTCCTTCAACGATATCAAGTTCATTACGTTAAAAGTTTTTCGCCAGAAACCATTCGTAGCCCTCCATCATTTCAGATGGGTAGCACGTAGTATTCATGCTATGTTTGTTAGCCTTCATCAAGGCATAGTGTATGGTAGCTGCTTGTTACCTTTCTGCTGCATAGATAGATGCGTTGGTTTGGGACAGTCGTACTGCCTTGTTGGCCAAAGTCAAGGGTAGGTACGGGTGGGTTCAAATTAACCTGGATAATGACGGGTAGAACTTGACATGTGACTTATGATTTGTTGGCCTTCGTCAAGGTCATAAGAGCATGGGGCAAAAATCACATCGGGGGTTTCTAAAGAAACTGAAACTTTCCAGATATGCGCATACCTTCTGGAGTGTGATAACGTGAGCGGATTCCGTCACGTTATCATGCGATGATAGTTGGATCCCGATTCCCACTGATGAGTTGGTTTACTCGTCGGGTGATCCCGACTAATTCTCCTTTCAGGTTTGGAGGAAAATTTTACGGTACAATGGGAGGTTTCCTGATTAGATAAATTGATAACCATTCTGATCTAGGTTAGAGTGCACGCTGAGTGTTTCTTTTCTCTCTCTCTTTGGCAGCGACCATGACCCGATCCTAGACTATGACTCAGTGACCAAAATTAACCGAACCTTCTTAAACACTGGCTTTTGGATTGTAAGAGTTGCAGACCTCATTGCCACTCTTACTTTTACCCTTATCTCCAGGACACCCCGTATTATTACGAACGTCCACTTTCATTGGATAAAACCATCGTATGGTTATATACGAACTCGAAGGAATTTATTCGAGGATGGTTTCCGGTTCTGGAGAAAACGAATTGGACTATTCAGTTGTCTTTTCCTTTTATCATTACTCAGGTTGCGAGTGCCCCTTAAATTAGGGGATAGTACACCTATTACGCAAATTGGATAGTCTTCTTCCAAACCATAGGCAGGTGCTGACCTGTAGGGAATGAAGAAAACCAATTAGCCAAACGATGGTGTATAGAAGGTATTATGTAGAGACAAATAAAGGGATTAGAAGGAGGGCAAAGTAAATTGCGACTCCTATTCATGACCAAACCAAGTATTTCATTACCACTCCCACTTCACATTTGTATTTCTCCAGGACACTCCATATCACTACGAAGATCCACAGTTTATTGGATATTCCATCGTATGGTTATATACGAACTCGAAAGGAACTTGTTCTATTTCGGGGATGGATTCTGGTTCAGGAGAAATAAGGAATAAGGTTTGTTCAGGTGTCTTTTATCTTTACCTTCTCTCGCGTTGTGAGTGCTCCTAGGATTAGGACAGTACACCCATTATGCTTATTGGATAGTCTTCTTCCAAACCATAGGCTGGTGCTGAGCGGTAGGAAAGGAAGAAAACCATTTAGCCTAAGAGGGTGTACAGAAGGTAATGACTAAAGACATATGAAGGGATTTGGAGAGATGGCATAGAAATATACGGTTACAGTTATGAATCTGGATAATGGAAGAGGCACTACTAGGAATACTCGGATACCCCTACGAAACATTTACATGTTTCAGTTTCACTGTGTATTGTTAAAAGAAAACTGATTTCCCAATTAGTCCTTACACCAGGGTATGTATTTACCAGGTATGATTCTCACATCTGTATGGTTTTACAGATGATAAGTGGGAGTAAGCTATTGGGAATTGGGTGATTATCCTCATTATATCGGGATTCGTTGTAATTGGTGATATTTGAGGAAGACACCTGGGTTGTTTGCCGTACGGCAAATGTTTGGTTTTGCATATCCGCTGTTATGCACCAATTTCAAATTGATACATCTGTACGTCTATTTTTATAGAGCGGGATATAACTTTTTGAAATTATGTTCATGACTTTTACCTCTATCAGTGGATGGTTAGGTAAGGAGCATTAAAAAGTGGTGTAATTCTTCTTAACCATAAGTACAGTTTTCAACCTACGACACACAGCATATGAGTTATTAGACTCAGGGGACTTATACAGAGTGTTGTATGTTGTCCAGTGTCCATTAGGACAGAGGGATTGGTCCTCGTACTATATTCGGTTTACTTATGACTTCTCTAGTTTTTAGACAGGTGTTTCATAGAAACACAGGGTCCAAGTTTTGAGAAGTTATAGGTATGTGGATAAAGTAGATAACCAGGTGTTGCAAGTATCGGGATTCTTCTAGGTGATCGAAGATGTAGATACTTGTGTATGGTATTCAGTTGATAGTAATGATTAAGAGAACTTGCTTCTCTTTCAGGTTACTCATAATTGGAAGCATTCCTAAGTTGAGTAACGCTGATCGGTCTCTTTCCATTTAGTTGACATGCACTGGAGACAGCTGCATGATTCGAATCTGGTTTAATTAAATCAGTGCCTCCGGTTCTATATTGGATATAGAACAGTTCATATCTTAACGATGTTAAGGTACGGGGAGTTGTCCGGCTTTTGCTTAAAATCAGACTCTGGATAACTCAAGGCACGTTTCTGTAATGGCTGTTTGTGGGTTGACCCAGGCTATGACGATGGTTGACTTTCTACCATCTGAAAGATCAATAGTGATATTGTTCTTGACTCGCCACAGTTTTAACAAAAATGGATTTTTTTTCAGAAAACAGTAGTGGGAGTATGGTTGAACTGGAAGTGATTCCAGAACCGCAGACGATTTCCAGAACCGCAGTGATTCCAAGATACGGTGGGTAACCTCAGGCACCCAAGAAGTACTTCGGTAGCCTCAAGGACGGTGACAGGGAGGTTCTTGTTTACCCAGACTTGCCATTGCTGTTGTTCCAGGCTGCGAGACCCGGCAGGAGGAAGTGTAACGTCTTCAAAATAATAAAATATGATTTTTGGGAAAATTTTATAATTTAATATTATTTTAATGAATATTTTAATATTCTGGTATAATTAAATATAAATAAATGGGGAAAAATTATGGAATATTCTAAAATAAGGTATTTTAAGGAATTATGCCATTTTAAAGTTTTTAAGATTAGTTATATGCTAATTTAGTGTTAATCGCGATTAAAAATCGCTAATTGGATTTTTAGCACTTTTGAGCAAAAATATGCACATATCATTTTCCACACTTGTGTTACATTTCTTTTGCCATGGTTTTCTTTTGGGTTCACTATTCAAGTGAGAAGTGTTAGAAAAGAAAAGAAAAGGAAAAAGGAAATGGAATGATGAGAGAGAGAGGGTAGGTATAGGTCAACCCCACCTTTTGAAGCCATGCCCCCATCATTCCCTTCTCATTTCTCTCTCCCTCTCCTATGGAGCTGCTGCCCTCTTCCTCACTCTCTCACCCTCTTCACTAAAACCCTAGATCCATCATGAAAACAAAGCCAAAAGCTCATTCCCACTTCACAAAAAGTGTTCCCGAGCTCACTAGCTTCACATTGAACCTAGCAAGATTGGATTTGGAGGACTTTGAGCAACTCAAGAATTTTCTTGAGTTGCCAAAAAAGGTAATTTCTGCACCTATAGAGTAGTATTTCAATTCCTTGTGTATCCATACTAGTTTTGTATCGATATGGTGTTGTTTGGTGGATTTGTGAAACATCAAGTTAGGGTTTAGGGTAAAACTGAAACTTAAGATGAAATTGAGGACTAAGGTGACTTTAGAATCCCTTGTGTGATGCTAATTTGAACCCTAACCTGAACTTGTAAACAGAATACGGTATTACGGAACCGATATCGGGGGAAAACTGTAAATCTGTCACTGTGTTGTAGAATCTGCTATCACCCCGAGACCCCAAAAATAAAATTGAGTGGACAGTGAGATGTGCAGGCACTAATGAACCACCACCCCAAACCCTAGCTCCCCACTCCACTTTGAGGCCGCCAATTATCCCATTCTGGCCGCAATTTGCGGCCAGAGCAGGGTGGATCTGCTTCGTTTTCTGTGCATGGCCCCATTTCCTCTATTCTTGACCCTGGGTACTTCTAGTTTTGACTGATTCCATCTAGGGTGAAATCTGGGTTGATTTTCCTATGTTGGTGTATGATTTATGACTTGATTTAGCATGGATTTTGGTATTTGGTGATTCATTCCTGTCGGGTGGCGTTTGGACGTCAACGACATGTGGATATTGAACGTGCTTACATGCGAGTCGATAGGTTTTTACCTATGCGGGTAGCGTGTGCTATTTTGGTTTCCGATGTGGTTTTCATGTGCTTTAGCGTTGTGATATACTTGTAGGTACCCTACGAGATGTTGAGGCAAAGAAGATGAAGATGGCGACATCGACATCGACACATGAGAAGCAAGGTGAGTAGATTTATATCTACGGGGAGAAGTCGGGTGGATGGCGTATAGCACCCCCGCAGTCCGTGGTGATGTATACGAATACGTATACACACGTATATTTATTTTGTGTTGTTTAGGGTTATTGATGGTAATAATGGTATTTTGATGATAAGAATGTATTGGTTGAGTAGTGCGAAACCCTAGGATAGTGGTTGCACCCACACTCACACATACACACATACTTGCATACATTCTTTCATATATCTGTGCGCATATGATGGTGCGTATATCTACACATGGGTATGGGACTATGTGTTTATATACGGGATTTGAGGATGATACGTGGGTTTGAGATGATACTTGATGTGAGGCCGTGAGATCGGCAATGTGACATAGCTTGTCTTTGAGGTGCGATATGATAGTTTTAGCGGGCCTTTGGACATGTGTTTTACCCCGCATTCATATACTTTTAGATGGTATCGATTTGTACTAGACTTAGAGTAGTACTCCAGATTATGCGATCTGATGATAGTGATACCTGATATGTGATGAGATAGTGTGATATTGACCCCTACCCAGCTAGTGGGATGCCGTACGACGATCTACCGTACGAGCCGATATTGATGATAGATCCGCACTCATAACTCGAGGATATCTTACGATATGTTATTGAGGCGGGATCACCGACTCTTATATCCATATATATCGACTCAGATGTAGGTGGTTTCATACCCCTCCTGTCTAGATTACTTAGTAGACCTTAGACTGAGCCGAGACATACCTATTTCAAAGCTAACGAATCGGGGATATTTTAAAGATAGGCAGAAGGGTTATACGGATATTTTCAAATGATGCATCTTTTCTTAAGACACCGTAGCCCTTGTTTTACCAAAAGCCCTGATTCGTCTTATTTCAAAAGGCAAGGTTGCATGACATATCTATTGGGGTAGGTTCTGTACTTTTGCGTTGATCATTCGTTTCCGCATATTCCTGCTATTTCATTGCATCGCTTGTATTGTTGATATATTTCAGTCATGCTGCTAGGACACCAGCACCATTATCGATGATGCATATGTTCCACGTACACTTGTTGCCGGCTCACACACTCATCATCGATAATTGCCATGTCACTACACTGTAGTACTATTTCATTCAGTATATGATCCTTGCATGACATGATGATGTGCATACCTTCCTTTACATGTCACATACTTCATGCTTTTGATTGTACGCATTGAGATATGTTGTTTCTATAACATTTCTGGATTTGGGAACCGAGGGTGTTTCAAAAGAGAATATGTCATTGCTTTAAAAACCCAGTTACCCTTGATATGATATTTCAGTGCGTCCACCATGTGTTTTCTCGGTGCTGAGAGCGACATGTGAAACCCGAATCGAGGAGTGGATGAGCCGATTGCGGGTACATGGTGGACCCGGTATGGTTCCCCTCGGCAAGATGATCGATGAGCTTTGCCGAGTGAGCCTGGAGGCGGGCGAGTACCTACCGGTGATTGGTTGGACCTGGCGGTTATCCGGAGGATACTGACCAGAGTCGATAGATGGATTTAGGCGTACTGCCGGGGCCGAGGGCCGATACCGCAGTCAGAGCCCGTGGGCCGATCCGGACTGACGGAGCCTGATATATGAGGATTTACGTGCCGATACTGGGCACATTTTTCATGATGTTTTCGAGTGCCGATGCTGGGCACTCCGGTTCTATGATTTGACGTGTCGCGAGGGACACGAGTGGATTATGTCATCATATTTCCATGCACAGGTTTTATGATATTTACTTGCATGATGGTTATTGTCAGTGGGTGACGAGTGGACGGGATCCACGTGTATACAGATTTGATTGCATTGATCATACCTCATATTTCTGATATGCTATTACTTGAGGCACTGGCACGAGCACTTGGCACTACACTCATGTATAGAGGTTATATTGCCAGTTTAGCATGCTTCAGCTTTATTCATATTGAGGTTTACTTATATCTGATCGTATTGACCTAGGATGGGTCATGCATTCGATCTCTGCTTGTAGATATTTTTCTATTCACGAGTTCGCAACTCACCCCCGTTGTGCCCCAGTTCTTGCAGGTTTGCCGTACAGTTTCCATAGCGGTATTTTGGCACACTGCTTCCTTATGGGTGACTTGCTTGGTTAGGTGGGTTCTTTTGTATCAGAACCGCTATTGTATTTGTATTATTCATTGTATCTAGAATTTCCATCAACCAAAACTTGTATATTATTTCAGACTTAGAGAACAGTGTTGTATTATTTCGACCTTAGAGTCGCGCTTGTAGTATTGCGGTTTTCTGGCTGTTTTTGAGTTTCTTTTCAGTTTAGATCCTCGCCCTTTGGCGTTGTATATTATTATTGCTTGCGTGGTTGTGACCGTCGATTGACGAAGAGATAGCTCCCGCTTGGGGATGCCTTTGATCATGTTATATATATTGTTCTTGTTGTACCCCGTTTGGGGTCAGTTTTTACAAAGGAAACTCTGCCGAAATTTCCAGGAAAAATTACACATTTTAAAAATTCATATTCGGCTTAGTTATTTAAAAACTTGATTTTCAAAACATGTTTTCTTTACCTCTTAAAACTAGTTTTCCCTATTTACTCCTTAAATGGCTTTAGATTTCTGGGCTTTTGGCTTACTTGGATCAGATGGAGTCCTATAGACTTCATAGGATTCAAGGGCCAGTCATGTACTCTTTCGGGTCGTGACAAAGTTGGTATCAGAGCGCTAGGTTGACCTTGGTTCGAGTCTAAGTTTGACTATGTGGAGCCTAGGGTGTTATCTATGTACGGAACTTAGGCTTGACCTTACGAGAACTTAGACTTAATCGAGGGGGTATTAGACCCGAACTTTCGTCGCATAGGATGACCCTTGGTTGATAGAATAGGTGACTAAAGCAGAGTGGCGTACCGTTGGTTTGTTCCGCGGCATACTTACGACACGCCACTCCGCTTAAGAAACCTTAGGTTGTACATTTCCTTGCACTGTATCATATTCCTTCCTATGATCTATCCTCATCGATACTGGTTATGGTTTTGCTGCCGCGATTGCATGGGCAGAGTGAGCTACGGCTCGAGTTGTCAGCATGAGCTCGTCGTGGATGAGGACTGACCAGGGCATGATTCCCGAGACATATGATTGCATATTGAGGCGTCGTCTTATTGTGTTTCCGCACTTTGGGCGTTTGACAGATCGCTGTTGCGAGATTTCTAGGATGTACCGGTCGGTACCAGAGGATTGAGCCACTGATAGAGGCCAGCCAGGTTGTGATGACCGTTGATATTATCGCTTATCCAGGGTGATTGAGGCGCTGTTTAGCGTATATACGAAGGAGCCAGTTGTTGCTGCTAATGATGAGATATCGCCCAGATGATTGGAGCTACTGCAGCATGGGCATGTTCTTGGAGATATGATGGCGAGTCGCTAGTCACCGAGGATGAATGACTAGGACATGTGGTTCGTTCGCTTACCCCGATGCGAGGTCATCAGGTAGATTGATTCCAGCTAGAGGCGACTTCACGCAGATTCGTTGAGAGTCGATTGAGACGATCGAATGTCAGGAACCTATTTTCCAGGTTTAAAGTATACAGAAAGACATGCAGGTGATTCTATGGACCCTCTAGAAGAATGAAACCCTAACTCGACTTAATGACCGTGTGAAAGCCTTTGAACCATAGGGTTTGCGGCAGTTCCACGGCTCCATTAGCGAGGCTTGGGTTTGCCCTTCTACGGCTGGACCACCGACGCTGTGGCATGTATTCGAAACTATGAAACTGTACCCGAGATGTTGAGCTCTTGGGGGATTGTGAGGTTCTGACGAGTCGATCGGATGATTCGACATCATTCGGATATCATGTGATGGGACACTACTTGGGAGACTCCAGATGCGAGCATAGCCGTCGGAGCGCAGTCCGTGTAGCCACGATGAGATGAGTCCGAATCAGTCGAGATTGGAGCAAGGTGGAGTAAAGAGTTCGCACGAGATTTCGACGAGGAGGTATTCCACTTTGCGGACATTAGAGATGTGACGTGCACGCTGAGGACATGGTCGGCTAGATATCTCCTACTGAGTCAGGAAGATACCGAGTTGTGATTTCGAGTCCGCGTGAGGGACTTCGGATGGACCGTAGCCGAAGGCATTGCAGTGCGCAGATAGAGACGCGATGTCGAAATGGACGATGATACAGACAAGCGGAACCAGAGGTTCGTGCGAGACACTGGCGAGCTGTCATTACTTCCCGTCGAGACCAGGAACCTGATATGCTTACAGAGGCGTTGGGATGCGGCTAATTTCTGAGTAAATGCCGTGCTGAGGACGCGGATGTCCATGGAACGAGAGAAGACTATGCAAGAGTACCAGCCTCCGTACGGATCGGCATAGGCAAGATCAGCTGAGACTTTAAGCAGGATTCCTTCCAGGACACCGCTACAATGACGTTTGCACCCAGGATCAGACGTGTGATGTGCATTCAGAGAGCCGAAGGCCGACGCCAGTGACATATTGCCTTACGAGCGGTCGTGAGGATTGACCCAAAGATTACCAAGGAAGTGCCAGAACGGAATCGTTCCTGTCAGCACACCTGACCGGGCCGATGAGCCGATGGATTGCGAGATTGGTAATCTACAGGAAAGATCAGGAACCAGAGGCAGAGGACGCCAGCCGCGAGCAAGAGGCAAGTAGATATCTTTCGCCACCAGCATCGGATGTTCCGGTACCTTCTCGACCCTGAAGAAGGATATACCGACGACAGTATTTATGATTTGTGATTTTGTGATTTGACTATCATGTATCTGTCACTTTGGGATTTCGGTATTTTGGCGATCTATTTGCATGATTGGTTTTGATGACTGAGTTCTATGATTTCTGTTTTCGTGCACCATGGTTGCACTTATTGGGCATTTATACCTTGCACATAGTTATTACTCTTGAGGTATTGATTGTGATTTCATGCCTATTTTATGCCGGTGATTTGATTTACGCTTCCAGCATAGTTCATGTACTTTTGGTATTTCGATTTTGCACTTGGTATAGCTTATATGTGCTTGTAGTGCATTGATATGTGTTTTGTGCACGCAGTTGCACACGTTTATGATTTTCTTCATATTTGGGTACACTTAGTGTTGCTGCTTACGTATTTGAGATTATTGCTTGGTATTTGTGCATGGGATGCACCAGTTCTATACTTCGTGCGTTTGTCGCACCAGTTTTATGTTTCTTGCGTTTACCGCATCAGATTTATATTCGTGCCTTTGTTGCACCGGATTTATATTCTGTGCATTACGGTTGCACCTGACTTCGATTTGATGCCTTTCGGTATGTCGATTCTGATTGTGATATTGATGTGGATTCTTGCACTCCGTGTGTTTGACTGGACTTACGCATATTCGGCGTTGCTATTGGATTTTTGTGATTCCGTGCATATTGAGTGCGGAGGGTTTAGATTTTCATTCGTGCACGACGGATGCACCGATTTTGATTTTCGCGCATGTTGGGCGCATGTTTTGAGATACGATTTGGTGCACACCCGATGCACTAAATCGAGATTTCTTCGTGCATGTCAGATGCACCGGATTTTTGGCTGTCAGGCATATACGTTGCCTATGACAGATGCTTCGTGCACACCCGATGCACTTAGATGTTGTTTTGTGCACCTGTTTAGCACATATATGGATTTTGATTCCCGTGCGCACCAGACGCACAGGGTGGTGTTATGTGCATTTTTGGGATTTATTCATTTTGGAGCAGTATATTTTATGAGGTTGGATATTTGTTTTCATACTGAGCAGGACTAGTCAGAGGACAGTACCTGGATATATTTTGCATGCATTGATAGTTCGAAGGGATTTCCAAGAGCGAGCTATAGTCTCGGTGTATTTATACCTACGTGTCCGATATGACACGGAACGTTTTAAAAACAGGAAACCCTTCTAAATTGTTTTCAAAATGGCGGAACGTACTTATTAAACAAAGGATATATATATACACATATATAGTTATTTTCTTATGAAAAACGTCCGCCACTGTGCAGTGTTGCGCGCATCGCACAGCGACTTAAAAGTTTGGGCATGCATTTTCATCAGCTATTCACATGTATAGATTGGATGTCTACATGTATAGTTTTGATTTATATCATATTGATTTTCTATTGGATTTGACATTGTGTCTTTACCATGACTCCGATGATTGCGGGATGCTTGACGGAGTTTCGATTTTGAGTTATCTGCTCATTACTCATGCGCATGCATTGCGCTATGATGTTTTATGTATAGATGATTTCGGAGCCCCGATGACTTAGAATTTGTATTGAAATATTTCAGCATTTGGCGGTTTTAAAGTTAAATTCGGGGACCGAATTTCTTTAAGGGGGGTAGATTGTAACGTCTTCAAAATAATAAAATATGATTTTTGGGAAAATTTTATAATTTAATATTATTTTAATGAATATTTTAATATTCTGGTATAATTAAATACAAATAAGTGGGGAAAAATTATGGAAAATTCTAAAATAAGGTATTTTAAGGAATTATGCCATTTTAAAGTTTTTAAGATTAGTTATATGCTAATTTAGTGTTAATCGCGATTAAAAATCGCTAATTGGATTTTTAGCACTTTTGAGCAAAAATGTGCACATATCATTTTCCACACTTGTTACACTTGTGTTACATTTCTTTTGCCATGGTTTTCTTTTGGGTTCACTATTCAAGTGAGAAGTGTTAGAAAAGAAAAGAAAAGGAAAAAGGAAATGGAATGATGAGAGAGAGAGGGTAGGTATAGGTCAACCCTACCTTTTGAAGCCATGCCCCCATCATTCCCTTCTCATTTCTCTCTCCCTCTCCTATGGAGCTGCTGCCCTCTTCCTCACTCTCTCACCCTCTTCACTAAAACCCCAGATCCATCATGAAAACAAAGCCAAAACCTCATTCCCACTTCACAAAAAGTGTTCCCGAGCTCACTAGCTTCACATTGAACCTAGCAAGATTGGATTTGGAGGACTTTGAGCAACTCAAGAATTTTCTTGAGTTGCCAAAAAAGGTAATTTCTGCACCTATAGAGTAGTATTTCAATTCCTTGTGTATCCATACTAGTTTTGTATCGATATGGTGTTGTTTGGTGGATTTGTGAAACATCAAGTTAGGGTTTAGGGTAAAACTGAAACTTAAGATGAAATTGAGGATTGAGGTGACCTTAGAATCCCTTGTGTGATGCTAATTTGAACCCTAACCTGAACTTGTAAACAGAATACAGAATTACGGAACCGATATCGGGGGAAAACTATAAATCTGTCACTGTGTTGTAGAATCTGCTATCACCCCGAGACCCCAAAAATAAAATTGAGTTGACAGTGAGATGTGCAGGCACTAATGAACCACCACCCCAAACCCTAGCTCCCCACTCCACTTTGAGGCCGCCAATTATCCCATTCAGGCCGCAATTTGCGGCCAGAGCAGGGTGGATCTGCTTCGTTTTCTGTGCATGGCTCCATTTCCTCTATTCTTGACCCTGGGTACTTCTAGTTTTGACTGATTCCATCTAGGGTGAAATCTGGGTTGATTTTCCTATGTTGGTGTATGATTTACGACTTGATTTAGCATGGATTTTGGTATTTGGTGTTTCATTCCTGTCGGGTGGCGTTTGGACGTCAACGACAAGTGGATATTGAACGTGCTTACATGCGAGTCGATAGGTTTTTACCTATGCGGGTAGCGTGTGCTATTTTGGTTTCCGATGTGGTTTTCATATGCTTTAGCGTTGTGATATACTTGTAGGTACCCTACGAGATGTTGAGGCAAAGAAGATGAAGATGGCGACATCGACACCGACACATGAGAAGCAAGGTGAGTAGATTTATATCTACGGGGAGAAGTCGGGTGGATGGCGTATAGCACCCCCGCAGTCCGTGGTGATGTATACGAATACGTATACACACATATATTTATTATGTGTTATTTAGGGTTATTGATGGTAATAATGGTATTTTGATGATAAGAATGTATTGGTTGAGTAGTGCGAAACCCTAGGATAGTGGTTGCACCCACACTCACACATACACACATACTTGCATACATTCTTTCATATATCTGTGCGCATATGATGGTGCGTATATCTACACATGGGTATGGGACTATGTGTTTATATACGGGATTTGAGGATGATACGTGGGTTTGAGATGATACTTGATGTGAGGCCGTGAGATCGGCAATGTGACATAGCTTGTCTTTAAGGTGCGATATGATAGTTTTAGCGGGCCTTTGGACATGTGTTTTACCCCGCATTCATATCCTTATAGATGGTATCGATTTGTACTAGACTTAGAGTAGTACCCCAGATTATGCGATCTGATGATAGTGATACCTGATATGTGATGAGATAGTGTGATATTGACCCCTACCCAGCTAGTGGGATGCCGTACGACGATCTACCGTACGAGCCGATATTGATGATAGATCCGCACTCATGACTCGAGGATATCTTACGATATGTTATTGAGGCGGGATCACCGACTATTATATCCATATATATCGACTCAGATGTAGGTGGTTTCATACCCCTCCTGTCTAGATTACTTAGTAGACCTTAGACTGAGCCGAGACATACCTATTTCAAAGCTAACGAATCGGGGATATTTTAAAGATAGGCAGAAGGTTTATACGGATATTTTCAAATGATGCATCTTTTCTTAAGACACCGTAGCCCTTGTTTTACCAAAGCCCTGATTCGTCTTATTTCAAAAGGCAAGGTTGCATGACATATCTATTGGGGCAGGTTCTGTACTTTTGCGTTGATCATTCGTTTCCGCATATTCCTGCTATTTCATTGCATCGCTTGTATTGTTGATATATTTCAGTCATGCTGCTAGGACACCAGCACCATTATCGATGATGCATATGTTCCACGTACACTTGTTGCCGGCTCACACACTCATCATCGATAATTGCCATGTCACTACACTGTAGTACTATTTCATTCAGTATATGATCCTTGCATGACATGATGATGTGCATACCTTCCTTTACATGTCCATACTTCATGCTTTTGATTGTACGCATTGAGATATGTTGTTTCTATGACATTTCTGGATTTGGGAACCGAGGGTGTTTCAAAAGAGAATATGTCATTGCTTTAAAAACCCGGTTACCCTTGATATGATATTTCAGTGCGTCCACCATGTGTTTTCTCGGTGCTGAGAGCGACATGTGAAACCCGAATCGAGGAGTGGATGAGCCGATTGCGGGTACATGGTGGACCCGGTATGGTTCCCCTCGGCAAGATGATCGATGAGCTTTGCCGATTGAGCCTGGAGGCGGGCGAGTACCTACCGGTGATTGGTTGGACCTGGCGGTTATCCGGAGGATACTGATCAGTGTCGATAGATGGATTTGGGCGTACTGCCGAGGCCGAGGGCCGATACCGCAGACAGAGCCCGTGGGCCGATCCGGACTGACGGAGCCCGATATATGAGGATTTACGTGCCGATACTGAGCACAGTTTTCATGATGTTTTCGAGTGCCGATGCTGGGCACTCCGGTTCCATGATTTGACGTGTCGCGTGGGACACGAGTGGATTATGTCCATATATTTCCATGCACAGGTTTTATGATATTTACTTGCATGATGGTTATTGTCAGTGGGTGACGAGTGGACGGGATCCACGTGTATACAGATTTGATTGCATTGATCATACCTCATATTTATGATATGCTATTACTTGAGGCACTGGAACGAGCACATGGCACTACACTCATGTATAGAGGTTATATTGCCAGTTTAGCATGCTTCAGCTTTATTCATATTGAGGTTTACTTATATCTGATCGTATTGACCTAGGATGGGTCATGCATTCGATCTCTACTTGTAGATATTTTTCTATTCACGAGTTGGCAACTTACCCCCGTTGTGCCCCAGTTCTTGCAGGTTTGCCGTACAGTTTCCATAGCGGCATTTTGGCACACTGCTTCCTTATGGGTGACTTGCTTGGTTAGGTGGGTTCTTTTGTATCAGAACCGCTATTGTACTTGTATTATTCATTGTATCTAGAATTTCCATCAACCAAAACTTGTATATTATTTCAGACTTAGAGAACAGTGTTGTATTATTTCGACCTTAGAGTTGCGCTTGTAGTATTGCGGTTTTCTGGCTGTTTTTGAGTTTCTTTTCAGTTTAGATCCTCGCCCTTTGGCGTTGTATATTATTATTGCCTGCGTGGTTGTGATCGTCGATTGACGAAGAGCTAGCTCCCGCTTGGGGATGCCTTTGATCATGTTATATATATTGTTCTTGTTGTACCCCGTTCGGGGTCAGTTTTTACAAAGGAAACTCTGCCGAAATTTTCAGGAAAAATTACACATTTTAAAAATTCATATTCGGCTTAGTTATTTAAAAACTTGATTTTTAAAACATGTTTTCTTTGCCTCTTAAAACTAGTTTTCCCTATTTACTCCTTAAATGGTTTTAGATTTCTGGGCTTTTGGCTTACTTGGATCAGATGGAGTCCTATAGACTTCATAGGATTCAAGGGCCAGTCACGTGCTCTTTCGGGTCGTGACAGGAAGAGTATAGCGTTGTCATAAACTAGCTTTAGAAGTGTACGTCTATATGACTCTGCCAGAGGGTTGTCGTAGTCAGTTGGAGCAGCGGAAGCATAGTGGACAAGTGGCTTATGTCTATTCATAGACTTAAGCAGATATAGCGGAGATAGATCATCTATTTCTGATGTGACAGTCATAGGTTTGACTTCATCAGAATAGGGGATGGATCTGTTAAGAAGGTAGTAGGGTGTGATGTCCTGGTATTTGGATGACATACACAGAATAGGAAGTGATATTCCTATACTACGAACGGTTATACTTTGGTTGTCATACAGTGGTTTCTCCACATGGGAATGGATATAATATCAAGACATTCTGGTTACTAGATCTATAGATCTAGATTTAGGTGGTTTCCCAATCAGGGTACTTAGACAGCATTCTAAGAGTTTTTAGAATGGACGACTCCTGACACGGTAGTATACCTTCAGGTGATGGAGTCACCCTCTCTAAAGGAGTCTTACAGACTAAAGGGGAGAGGGATGTGCATGATTGGCAAATCACTTGCTTAGGCAATTGAGTCAATCATGAGATGTCAAGTACCACACCAGATGTTGTTTTTGCAGTGGATGCAATAAATTGATCCAATCCTGGAGAAACGAACGGAAGCAGTTTTAGAACATAAATGGATGTTTTAGGGATATGATAACAACAGTCTCTTTTAGGAGACAGTTATCACTCCAGGCTTCCAAGGTGACATGGATGATTGAGAGGTTGTCAGAGTTATAGTTTTCCTTCTGACGAGGGGCAGTATTTTGGACAGGTGGTCCAAGGGGATACTGAGGGAGGCATGACGCAGGATACTGATTAAGTTCAGTTGACGATACGGTCTAAGAAGTTTGGATTTGGAGTTCATTTATGAGCTAGGTCCCATCTGATATCCAGACATATTCTAAGACAGGTATTGCTCATTTCGGGAGATAGCTTTCTCCACGAACTTTAGATAAAGAGAGACACAGAAAGAAACGTCAAGGCGGATCCACTCACTGAGGCTATTCCTCGAACACATTAGTTTCACAAACTGGTTTTGTGAGACTGATTAGTAGAGGAGTTGGGTGTTCGGTATCAAAGGGCTGTGAGTATGCGACATCGCAATAATTAGCCTTGAGTGCAAGTGGGAGATTGTTGGAGATAGTGCCCTCAGAGTCAATTATTGGATCACAGGCACGTGATTGCAATGATTGAGGGAGGACCTGTCCCAGTAGGACAGTCTTACTCAAGATGATAGTATGCTATCTGGTTTATCTTTATCATCGTGTACTGCTTTAGGTGACCTTACAGGTCAATATTGCGCATTGATAGAGCCCCTAGGATGCTTGCTTGACTGCCAGCAGTATGAGGGCGATCATATATGTGGGAGCTGGGGTCTATAAGCACATCCTTAAAAGGTCCCTAGTCGAGGGAGTTTCGAGACAGGGCATCGATACTCCAGAGTAGACTAGTGTATACAGTCAAGACCCCGACGAGGGGCGGTGGCCGGTCTCACAAGCCACTGGTGTCAGTTGGTTCAGCTAAGATGTATACAGGTGCTCATTGGGTTATGAGTACACCGGACAGGACTCGCCGGGAACATGCTAGTTGGTCTTATACCTGACGTCAGATAGCAGTTCCCTGGTGACATGTGTACAGGTTAGTTCATCGACCTGAGATCGTCATTTGTCTCATGTGAGTTCCCACTATACTTTGATTACTACCCTACCACGCTCAAAGGAGACGTGCAAACAAGGTTTAGTTGGGTACAGTCCCGAGCCACATAGAGGCAGTGAGCGGATCTGCAGGGGTTCGTCTCTCCAGGTATTGGGGGTGAGGTCGCGCTGTGTCTAGGAGAGCCATTACACGAAGTCCTTAACCAAGGCAGGAGATTTACTGGTAGGTATTCCAGTAGTATCTCAGGGTGTTCTGGGCTACATTCCGACACGACTTGTACCGCTTTTGGGGTCTGACTTTTAACAACCCCCTAGGCCCGCCATGCGATGCTCATAGACGAACGGACCGGACTGTACGGATATTATCACTGAAAGGCTCAGTAGGGTGTCAGAATGAGTTCGCTCATCAACGCCCCTTTTGGTCAATACCTGGTAGCAGGTTACGTATGGCTAATACCTCTGACTTGCTAGTGGTTAAATCCACAACCAAGGTGTTGACGAGTCTTTAGAGTCCCCCACAGACCGTTTCTCAAGTTTCGGGCGAAACGCTGTAGAGGCCGTATGGAAATATGGCAGGGTTCGATCAGATACGTGCGGTATTGCACGGATCATTATCGGACGGATAATACTAGCGGGCTTTGGTTTAAGCCGGATCCTAGTATTGTACAGTGTAGATTTTGTCTCATTGCATTTGTATTTGGTCGGAATACAAATGCGGGTATGTATATACAGTAGCGGAGTTTCCTGTAATTTATTACGGGATCTGTTTTTTGAAGTTGCCAGTTTGCTTTCCGTTTCGGCCATTTTCCTTTGTTTCTTTCCTTGGATGAAAATTGGTGGAGGAGGGCTTATTTGCAATTGTGCAAATTAGCATTGTGGATGGTGGTCTTTGTATATGGTTGCTTCATGATGGTCCTTGCTTCCTTTGACTTCATTAGTCCATGATTGCTTGACTTTTGGAGTAATCATGGTTGTTGATGAAGATGGTTGATTTGGAGTGAGACTTGGTTTGTGATCATGATTCATCATGATAACTTTTTCTCTCTCTCTAGTATTATTGCTTCTTACCCTCCTTGAGATTTTCCCTCCCTCATTCTTCACAAGGCAAGGCCGGCCACTTCTGAGTGAGGGAATTCATTTTTGTTGTGAGGAAAAATGTTGATCTTATTCTTTGAATGCTACATATTCCCCACCTCTCTCCAAAGTTCATATCCTCCACCAAATGGCAACTTCCTTAACCCCGAGAGACAAATAGATTCTACACTTCATCTACAGCACTTCTTGGGCACGTCGGCTCGCCAACTTCGTGCCCGAGTTGCCTCGGTCCAGAGGTGGGAGCCCGTAAAAGAACCCGGCGATGTGGTGCACTTCCGACGAGGAAATGAAGACCGGAGATTCCGCGGGGAGATCGGGACGACGACGAGAAGACCGAAGGACACGGATCGCTCGGTATATCTCTCTACCCCTTCTCTAGTTAGCTAGGATTAGATTAATGGCCCGATCCAGGTTTATAGTGCACGGTGGTGCCAGTTTACAAGTTCTGTAAAAGTTTCGTTTCCGCATTCCGGCCTCGGATTGACGGTCGGGGCGCCGCTGTGCACTTACATCCTCATCCACCTGAGAGATACTTCTGTTTCTCTGTAACAGTGGGAACGAGGATTGCATCATGAGATGATGACCTAACTAGTTTCGAGCTGGCCATTAGGAGTGGGAGTCTGTAAGAATGGCTGGATGCTTAGCGATCTGAGATGGAATCCTTATACACCAACAAATTATGGACTTTGGTTGCTTTATCTGAAGGGTTAAATCCCCATCAGGAGCAAGTATACCTTGAGAAGATTACTTTGTGTACATGGAAAAGTTGAGACTTTCAAAGCTATGCTTAAGTCAATCCAGATCCTACTTGCCACGGCTACATATCATGACTACGATATCTGGCGGTTGGGTGTCATGACTACTTTTCTAAATATTGATTTGGAAGAGTGCGTCTAAAAGTACACAGCCAGAGGGCTTCGTAGATAGTGGGAGCAGCGGAAACTTGAGCAAGATGTTTTATGTGATAAATCAAGCATCGCGGAGTTGGAACATCTTTTTTGATGTGGTAGTCAGAGAGTTTGATTTCAACAAAATGGTAGATGGACCTTGTATATAAAAAAGGTAGTAGGGAGTATGGTGGTGATCCTCGTAGAGTATGTAGATGACATACTCTTGATAGGGAAGGAGTTTCCTATGCTACGCTCAGTCAATCTCCGCTTATCACAAGGATTCTCCATGTAGGATCAAGGTGATACCTCCTAAAATCTAGGTTTTATATCCATGAGATAGATCTAATTGGATGTTAGGATTCTAACTAGTTGTAGTGAGATGGTATCAATCGATCCTGGGGAGAATCACTGGAAAGGTTCCAGAGTGATAAGGACGACTGAATGTCAGTCGCAGGCATTGTCTTTACCCTCAGTGGAGGGATGGTATGTTGGAAGATTTCCAAGCTAGATACTATGACTTAATAGACGATTAAAGGCAAGATACGTCGTTACCAAGGATGCTACCAAAGAGGCAGTCTGGATAAATATAAGTTCATGAGATGAACTTCGTTCCTACCATTGTGTGACAATGGAGTTGTGGCATATGCCAGGGAAACCCCCGTCCCATTAGAAATCCAGATATAATTCTTAGGCAGTATCACCTGATCATGGAGATGGTTGATCTCCAGGGAGATCGAGGTTAGGAGAGTAGACACAGAGGACAACAGAGCGGATCCACTCACAAAGGCCTTTTTCCCATTAGAGACTTTTTATGGGATGGTTGAGTATGAGATACTTCAACCACGGCCAATTGTTGGGTATGCGATACCACAACAGATGGCCCTAGTGTAAGCGGGAGATTGTTAGTTATATGTATGCCCTAGAGGCCATTACTGTACATACGATGTATATTGTAGTGGATGCTTGGACACATATAGGGAGGACTTTCTTGCTCGACATAATAGTACGCTATCTGGTTGCTCTTTATGTTAACATGTACTCTGATTGTCTCTATGTTACATGTTGATAAAGCCCTTAGGATGAGTACTTGACTACCAGGACTATGATGCGGATCATACTAGGGAGGACAGTGTAGTCGCCAAGTACATCCTTCAAATGTTCCTAGTCGTGGGAGTACCGAGACAGGGCATCGATACTCCAGAGTAGACTAACATATGCGCTTCTTGACCCATATGATGGGCAATGGATGATATCATATCCATTGGTGTTTGACATCAGAGAAGGTATACGGGTGCTCAGTGGAGACTGGGTACACTGGACGGACTCGCCGAGAACTCCCAGATGGTAATATTCCTCATGTCAGATGGCAGTTCTCTGGTGACACTGGTACAGATTAGTCTGTAGACTCAAGATCGTCATAGAGTCTTGTGTGATTCCTACTGTGCTTTGATTTCCATCATACCACGTCCAAGAGGGCATGCAAAAAGATGGCTTTTAGGTACAGTCCCGAATCACATGGAGGCAATGAGCGAAAGGAGAGGATTCGTCTCTCCCGGTATAGGGAGTTGATGTTGCGCTGTGTTCGATTGGCTATAACTGGAAATCCCTGGCCAGGGTTGCTGAGATTTACTGGTAAGTGTTATTAGTAGTTTCTAGAAATGTTATAGACCTCATATCGACACGACTTATCAAGCTACTGGGGTCTGACGTTTACCACCCCTAGGCGAGATATGCGACATATCAGACGAAGAGACCGGACTGTACGGGAGTGTTACTGACTGGATTCACAGGAGAATGTACAGGCTTGCTTGTTGATCTTCTGAGCGCACAATACCAGGGTGGCTGTTACGTTTAGCTGACCGCTTGCAGCTTGTGGGTGTTTGATAAGATCATCACCTACTGCCGACGTATTGACGATTTTTAGAGTCCTACACAGAGATTTCTTGGTTTAGGCAAAACGGAGCAGGAGCACATATGTGATATATGCGGGACCGAGAACAATGCGTGTATGTGATACCGTATTAGATTCTCGCGATATGAGATATCGGCCGGGTATATGTGATATAGCCGGGTCATCGGATCAAGTGTTGATTCGATGAACTAATACAGATTATATTAGTCGGTTATTTGAGAAATAGCCGGATTATCGGATCAAGTGTTGATTCGATAATTTAATGTATAATTATATATTTGATATATTGAATTACATTAACTGATATATGCTCACTAAAAGATTCTTTTTCTCACTCGGGTAATACATTGATATAAATACGATATATGTTAATTGTATTATTTTATTTTTTTACAATAAATATTGTATATGTGATATAAAATATTGTAACATGTTAGGGTTATTAATGCAACATGTTTAGTGGAGATTAAACATGGTTAGGGTTTGATTTGGGTTAATCTTTTCTAGAACCTTCTAGAAGGTTTTGTTTTGTTTCTTGCAAAGATATTTGTTTTGATATTTTGCAAGATATTTGTTTAACCCAACCCAACCCTTTAACCTTTGTTAAATCTCTACAAGGGTTACATATACCATGGTTGCGATTCTAACCACACTAGAGTTTCATTATTTATCACAAAAGGATTCTTCTTCTTCTTCCTTGAGTTCTTGATGGAAAAGCTTATTAGCTTTTTCATTAGTGATGATTTTGAGTAAGATTATGAAAACAAATGAGAGCTAAAATCCTACTTCATCATCCTAATCTATCCTAGCCTTTTAGATTAAGGTGTTCACTTCATTAGTGAGTGAGAGCTTGTGTTAAAGAAACTTCAAGGTAGATCATCTTTGTTATCGAAGATCGGAAGCAAGCTTGCAACTTTCTCTTCGTGGAGCCTCTCGAGAGTCCGGAACTTGATGATCGCAGTGAAGGGACCACAACACGGAGCTTATGAAGTGAAGGACCGGACTACAAAGGTTGTAATCCAAAACTCTTAGATGTTAAAGTGTTTAACATGCTTTGTTTCGCCTAATCTCTAGTCTAAGATCTTGGTTTAGGGTTGTTCGGCACGGCTAAATTTTAAATCGGGCATGGTTGATGCCTTATAGACCCTTGTGTGTATGCCTAGTAACCCTACAGTCATGGTCACAGAGTCGCTGCAGTTGAGAGAGAGAAGAAAACACTTTAGCATGATGCTCTTGCAAGTTTAGATTGGTTTTTAGTTTATCTAAACTGGATAGCTCCCACTGTTTCTCGAATCCTTCCTCAAACCATAAAAGAAGAATTATTCAGGACTGATCTCACCGTACAATACTTGCTCAACCGTTCAGCCATGCTAGTGTCGGTACTTCGAGCGAGGTTTTACGACACTTTCGCGAAGTTCCTTAATTAAATAACATTTTTTCTCTGGAGGCGTAGCCCCGCTGACACCGTTCTAGACACTTACTTGGTTTATAGCATTGATCGTTAAGTGACGAATCTCCTGATGAGTAGCATATACTCACAGTTGGATCAGGATCCAAATATCATTGTGTGATAATGCTGAAGGAATCCTACCAACATAATCAAACACCAAATGGTATGCAATACCAGCAGGTTTCAGTTTCTTTAGAAACTCCCGATGTAGATTTTTTCCCCATGCTCTTATGACCTTGACGAAGGCTAACAAATCATAAGTCATATGTCAAGTTATTCCCATCATTATCCTTGTTAATTTGAACCCACCCGTACATACCCTTAACGAAGACCAACAAAGTAATACGACTGTCCTAAACCAACGCATCTTTCTATGTTACATTTGAATACCCCAGCAGCTACCAAAGACTATGCCTTGACGAAGGCCAACAAACATAACTTGAATACTACTGACCATCCAAATGAAATGACGGAGGGCTACGACTGGTTTTGGAGAAACCGTGAACGTAGTGAAATTGATATAATCGAAGGAACCTGATAGCTTTTTAAAAGGAGTGGTTAAAGCTCCACAATTAAAAATTCTGCTCTTTTTAAAATAACCGAGTGGTTTCTTTTAAATTTGTTAAAACGATTCATCTTTGGTTTATTTTCTTTGCATTAAAATAATGCGTCCCATCATTTATCCTATCATTGCAGAAAAAAATAAAAATACAACGTCCGCTTATGCCATCCGCATTCGCCACTGGACCCCGTCATTCACCCGTTAAGTTACTTAACTAACGACTGAGCGGGGGCTGGGCTAGCACGGATGCAAAACATAAGCAATGCCTACTAGATACCATATATAGATATTGTACATTTGTCAGACGCGATAATAGGCAATCCAGATCGCAGATGAACATATTGGATATACTAGGAATCCGCGTTTCGTTTGAGCCTGCAACAAAAGATGGATTACACAGTCGTGATGAATAGCCAAACCCAACCCTAGACACCTGCGGGTGCGGCAAACTATCAGCTTAGTACCAGAAGTGAAACAGTCTCCCTCAACGACGTGAGTAGGCCGTTAAACACTTCAAAGTACCCAGTAGTTTGTGCACCCCATTTTGGGTCTATCCTAGGAGCATAAAACAATAAATGAAATAATACAACGGTGGCTACAACCTCAACTCGGATGTGCCCCGCAAAAGAATATTACAACATATTACAATTTACATCGAATGAAAGATAAAAACCCTCATCTCACATCCCCGGCTATTCATCAACGATGATCCAATAGAGTTCATATACACAAACCAATATCCATCACAGAAATGTGCAACCCCCAACTAACCGACATACTAGCAATTAGCGGAGGTTTACGAACACATTAAACATCACAGATAAAACCTGATTAGCAAATAACTTAGAATTTCGATCGACAACCTTTTTCTGTGTCTACCCTAAATGCAAGCCAACACTGAAAAACCTGGGCAGAAACAAAATATACAGGAAAACAGAACGCGCAAAAGTAAGACAAACTGTGTAAATACGAGTCAACTCGGAGTCGACTCGGCCGCGGATCCGCAGCGAATTGCACCAACTCGCCGCGCTTCCGCGGTCGTCTAACCGAGTTAGGGTCTCTTATTTCTTCAGTATTCTTATAATTCCCTGCTGTGAATTTTCATGCATCGAAAATAATTTTTTCGACAGGATTAAAATCGACAGAAACTTGTGGGGTCCGAGGTTAAGTTTTTATGTTTTTCCGACGATCGAAGTTCTAATTAGTTGCTAACAAGCTAGTAAAGGTTTAGTAGGCTTTGGTACCACTGTAAGTCCATGTCACGCACCCCACGTGTTTGCGGGGAGGCAGAATATATGAAAAACAATTATTAAAGCTTCGTAACACGGACTTGAGCACACGGATCGTGTCTAAACTATTACTAACAAACTACGAGAGGTTTAACTACTCGGATTCGAAGTTATACCTCACGTTACTTGTCCTTCGGGTCTTCATCGCTGTCCTCCACACCTCGTACGCACTATGGAACATGGGTACCTCAACGGCCTCCTCGAGTCAAAGACGATCCACCCGAGAGTCTATAGTCCGAGCTCCTATATCGAATCTGAGATAACCGCGGCTTCTAATTTTCTAATCTAGAAGTCCTAGATGGTGTAGAGTATTTAGATGGATTACTTAGTCACTTTAAACCCCAGGATTCTCAACTCATGAGAGCTTTTAGGGTTTGAGGAAGAATATGAAAACTTGAGGAGAGAGAAGTGTTTTGTGAAAATGAATTGAACCTTGACTCAATTTGAATTATTATGAAGCATCTAAAATATCTCGCACAAATATCATCCATGCTTCATTTAATTCTTGAGATGAATCATCTCATGAGTCATGCTGCAATTAATGATAATTACACCTCTTCTCCTCCACCTCATTTAGTTTAAATCTAAAAAGAAATAAACACAAATGAGTCACCTCCTTCTAGAAGCTTCCCGAAAAATTACGAGACTGCCCCTCCCATCCGTATTTCCGAAAAACAAGGATAAACTGAGACTGAATAAATCCATCTGCATAATACTAGGATCCGGCTTAAACCAAAGCCCACTAGTATTATCTGCCCAGTCACAGTACGTGCACAAGTGTACGTAAGTGATCGCGGCCCTGCCATAAAACCATACGGCCTCTACATTTTTTTCCCGGTGCAGGGAAACTCTCTGTGTGGGACTCTAAAGACTCGACAATACGCTGGCAGTGGGTTTAACCATAAGCTGCAAGCGATACTAGCTGTATGTAATGGTCCCCAGGTAGATGTCGATAAGAAGGACGATGAGGAAACCCATCCGAACTCCTACTGAGCCTGATGTGACAATCTCCGTACAGTCCGGTCTGTTCGTCTAGGACTATCGCATATCGGGCCTAGGGGGCGGTAAACGTCATACTCCTAATAGCGGTATAAGTTGTGTCAGAGTGAAGCCCGTTACACCTTGAGAAACTACTGGAACCTACCCGTAAATCTTGCTTGCCCTGGCCAGGGACTTTGCGTAATGGCTCTCCATACACAGTGCGATATCAACCCCCAATACTGGGAGAGACAAATCCTGTCTAACCGCCACTGCCTCCAAGTGCTTCAGGACTGCACCTAACTACTACCTGTTTGCATGACTCCTTTGAGCCGTGGTAGGGTAGTAATCTAAGTACAGTAGGAACACACCCGAGGCGAAGTAGCAGTGTCAAGTTGACGAACTAAGCTGTACTCATGTCATCTGGGAACTGCTATCTGACGATGGGTATGGAACCAACTTGCAGTTCCCGGCGAGTTCTGTCTGGTGTACCCGTAACCTAACGAGCACCTGCATACTGTCTCCAGTACGACGTACTGATGGCTGTGGGACAGACCATCTCCCCAACTGGTATGAGAAGCGTATAAACCAGTCTAATCCGGAGTATCGATGCCCCGTCTCGATAATCCTACGACCAGGGACCTGTATAGGATGTTGCTTATAGACTACCCAGCCCCACTAGTGTGACTGCCATCATAATGCTGGTAATCAAGCAAAGATCCTAAGGGCTCTACTAATATGTATAAGCGATATGTTAAAAGAACATATGCACATATTAAAGTAGAAACAAACCAAGTAGCATACTACCATTTTTAGCAAAACTGTCAATACAATTGTGAATGTCCCAAGCTTCCATTAAGTAATATACAAACTAGTATGATACAGTCATGGCCTCTAGGGCATAAACACTAACAGCTGATTAGTACTTATTTGCAGCATGAGATGCGATTAGATTAGGGTATTCGTACGGCGTTGTTTGGCCTCCGTCAAGGGTCGTACGGGTGAGTCTAATTTAATCAAGAAATGAACGAGTTGAACTTGACTAGCGCCCTATAGATAGTTTGGCTTCCTCAAGGTCATAGGACGCTAGGGATAAAAACTATTATCAGGAATTTCAAATGTTGAAATTTGCAATAAGATTGCATACCTTTTATGAGATAGTTGGATCCCGATACCCACTGCGAGTAAGAGTTATTCCTGGGAGAATTTTACACATCACAATTAGCCGATCAAGTAGGTGACTAGAAAGGTGTTAACGAGGTTATACCTCTGGGAAATCGAGATTTATTATAATTAGGTCCGTGCGAAAGCACGGAGAACCTCCCTCAAAGTACCGACACTGGCCTGGCTGAAAGATTGACGAACTTGTAATGTGTAATTAATCCCGACTAGTCTTACCTTTTAGGGTTTGAAAGAAGATTTTATAAAAACAGTGGGATCCATCATGATTAGATAAAATAATAACCAATCTAATCTTGTAAGAGCATACGCTAAGTGTTTTCTTCTCACTCTCTCCAGGTAGCGACCATGTCAAGCCTTAATCAAGATAATAATATGGATGTATTGACTGAACCCGCTTGTTATACTGAGCAGGGGTACGTTGGTTCCGTTCTTTCTTATAATTGTTATAAGACTGAGTAGGAAATAGGGGAATATCTGGATTCCTACGCCGCCCAAACAAAGAATAAGCATGTTGATGCATCTTCTTCGGGTGTGTTAGTTACCGAGAACTGTTTCTTAGTACTCTACGTCCTGGGTATTATATACCGGATCGAGATCCCACATATGTAATATGTTGCATAGGCTAAAGAAAGGTAGAGAACTGGGTATATGTGATCATTCTCTGAAAGTAGGGAATGGTGCAAGTGTTGGAGCCAAAGCAGTTGGTGAATATCACCTAGTATTACCAAATGGCAATACTTTGATCTTGAACGAATGTTATTACGTGCCCTCTATGATATGCAATTTAATATCAATTTCTTTATTAGATAAAGAAGGATATAACTTTGTAGTAGAGAATAACGTTATGAACATTTACCTAAATCAAGTATTGATTGGGTTGGTGCGTTATGTAACGGTTTATACGTTCTAAATCAAAACACGGTTCTTAACGTACAGAACACACACAAGAGGAAAAGTTCAGAAATGAACGAATCCTTCTTGTGGCATTGTAGACTAGGTCATATCAATGCGACACGACTAGCTAAGTTGCATAATAATGGATATTTGAATCCGTTCAAATTATCATCTTATGAAACTTGTTAGTCATGTTTCAAAGGTAAGATGATCAATACTCCATTTACAGGAAACGGAGAGAGAGTTACGGAACTCTTGGGACTAATACATAGTGATGCATGCGGTCCCATGTCTACACATGCAAGGAATGGTTCCCCGTACTTCATTACATTCACTGATGATCTCTCAAGATACGGACATGTGTTCCTGTTGAAACACAAGTCTGAAGCTTTTAAGAAATTCAAAGAATATAGGCATGAAGTTGAGAACCAGATGAGTAAAAGTATTAAAATCCTTCGATCTGATCGAGGAGGAGAATACTTGAGCAATGAGTTCCTGGACTATTTAAAAGAGAATGGTATCCTCTCTCAGCTTACTCCTCCATATAAAGCACAGCACAACAGTATATCGGAACTAAGGAATCGTACCCTATTAGATATGGTGTGCTCTATGATGAGCACCGCTGAGTTACCTATTTCCTTTTAGGGCTATGCGCTTGAGACAGCAGCTTATCTATTGAATGGAGTTCCGACCAAATCAGTGCCTACCACTCCATATGAGATATGGAATGGGAAGTGGCCATATCTTAATTTTATTCAGATATGGGGTTATCCGGTCTATGTAAAAACACAAAATCCGGACAAGCTCGAGGTAAGGTCAGTTCTGTGCAAGTTTATATGATATCCCAAACATTCGTGAGGGTATATCTTCTACCACTCCGAGGAATAAAAGCTGTTTGTTTCTCGACATGCCACCTTTTTAGAAAAGGGTTTTCTTATGAAAGAAATTAGTGGAAATGAGGTAGAACTGGAAGAAGTTCCAGCAGCACATACTACAACTGACGATTTGGTGGAACCGGAGGATTCGATATGTTAGTTATATGTATGCCCCATAGGCCATTCACTACTACAAATAAGAGTTGCCCCTACGGATTTACCCGTGGGGGCAAACCACTGCCCCTACTGATTTATCCGTAGGGGTGAAAAAATAATCTGTAGGTGCAAACGCCATAGGTGCAAGTTGAAGCCCTGAACTTACCCCTACGTAGTTCTGTGTAGGTCCATTTTCACCTACGGAGTTAGCCGTAGGGGAAAAAAGTTATTTTATTTACGGTTTTTTTAAATATATTAGATGTACCTACGGATATATCCGTAGGGCCAAGTACTATCCCCTACGGATACATGCGTAGGTACATATCCGTAGGTGCAAAATGTCAGGAATCCTGATATTTTGCCCCTGCGGATATATCCGTAGGGGATTTTGTTTGCCCCTACGGATATATCCGTAGGGGCAAGCCCAACCGCCTGATACTGAGATCAGGAGGGAAATATCAGTTAATGCTGATATTTTGCCCCTATGGTTTAAACCGTAGGGGCAACATGTGTACATACGGATTAATCTGTATGTCACGTCCCGAACGTACGGAATATGACCGGCACTTATACTACGAATGTCTCGAGGCGTACGTACCCTAAGTAAGCCGAACCCAGAAATCCAAACCAAGAAAAGGAGTAGAGAGTAGGAAGAACCATATCAAATCAACCTGCACGCAACATAATATACAACGCCTAAAGGCGAGGATCACACAGAAATGAAACTCAACCAGCAAGAACCCATCGAAATATAACACGCGACTCTAAGGTCGAAAGAATAAACATCACTGGTCTCTATCTCAAATAAATACATGTTTGGTTGATGGAACTTCTAGATACAACTGAAATATAATATATTGTCACGACCCGAAGTTTGGCCCGTGACCGGCACTTAACCACGTAACGTCTACAGGCGTAACGCGACTAAGTGAACCGAAAACCCAGAAATCAAACCAGTGAAAGTATAGAGTGTTAGAAGTTTTAAAGGAAGCACTACTAAAATCATGATAAGAAACTAAGTAAACAATCTCCAAGAAAACAATATACGACGCCGTAGCGAAGATCAAGATCCACAAGTGGGAACATCACAGATAGAATAAACTGCAAGTACAACCGGCTCACAACGAGCTCGACACCAGAATACAAAATAGTACAACATTGTCCTCACACTGTTTCTAAGTCAAATACATACATGGTAGATGGAGAATACTAGATACAACAATGTACATACTGAAAGATAAACAGATACCGCACAAAACCCACCTATCAGCAAAAGGGCTAGTACACCAACTGTGGGGGTATCTGTTCCAAAAGATGCAAAGCAGCCTGCCGCGACTACTCCGAAGGGCAACCTGCAAACACTGTGGCACAACGGGGGTGAGTTGCCAACTCGTGAATAGAGATAACATATAAAGGTAATCGCGAGCATGTACGTACTACACTACTCTATCATATGCCAACAGATGATATCAATAAGGGATGAGCAGTATGTGCAATAATCATGCAAGTGCTCTATAGGGTCCTGTACTACCATATGAGGTACAAATGCTCTAACAAGTAATGCATCTACAGGATGAGGTACAAAAGTAATGCTGAGCAGGGGCAATATAATATCTACACGGAATGTCAACGTGGAACATATATAATCGGCTTCTCAATGCACCCAGATCTCCCAAAACTAACTCATGCGCCGGCACTCACCTCGGCCCTCAATCCTGTACATCTCTGAGAATCCCGAGTGCCCAACATCGGCACCCAAATATCATAAATACTCGTGTCTAGCATCGACACGCAAAACATCCTGTATCGGGCATCCGTCATTCCGGGTCAGCCCTCTCTCAAAGTATATATATCGGGAATCCGTCAGTCCGGGTCATCCCTCTCTCAATACATCGGGCATCCGTCATTCCGGGTCAGCCCTATATCAATCCATCGGGCATCCGTCAGTCCGGGTCAGCCCTCTCTCAAAGTATATACATCGGGAATCCGTCAGTCCGGGTCATCCCTCTCTCAATACATCGGGCATCCTTCATTCCGGGTCAGCCCTATATCAATCCATCGGGCATCCGTCAGTCCGGGTCAGCCCTCTCTCAGTACATGCCTCTAGCACCGAGAAAACACGGGGCGGCGCCCCAAAATATCATATCAAGGAAACCGGGTTTTTAAATGATTACTTATTTAAAAATGCCACGGTTCCCAAATCCAGAAATCACATGAAATCTCAACCAATAATACAAGTAATTGTGATGTGATATGTGCATCAAGTATGAGTATCAAGTCATGTCACATATAGATAAGCTACAATGCAATGATCCAATGTGATATAGGTATCAAATATGAGTATCAAGTCATGTCACATATAGATAAGCTACAATGCAATGATCCAATGTGATATAGGTATCAAATATGAGTATCAAGTCATGTCACATATAGATAAGCTACAATACAATGATCCAATGTGATGTGTGTAGTAGGTATGCAATGCACTAGCTAGTAACCATGAACATGCAATATATATATAAGGAACGCTATAAGGTCCTATCAGCCCTGACGTAGAACGCCATGCGGGCGATATCCCCGTAGATGTGAAATCTACTCACCGTAGCCTTCCACTAGGTATAGCCAACAACCTGTTTCCCCTCCTGCGCGGCGTCCGCTGTACTCGCCTGCGAACCTATAATTACACAATATATCACACGTAAGCTTGAAATCACAGAAACGCGACATTTAAGCCGAACCAGTAACTCGTGTCGCGAACCAAGCGCGCGTGTGCGCGATGCGCTAAAACGTGTGGTTACGTGTCTGAAATCACTCCGACGCGTCGCGATACGCAGAAACCCAAAACCCACACACACGTATCACGCGTGTCGCGAAAGGTTGAAAATACGGAAAAATAGGTATTCTACCCCAGATTTTGATACAGGAAAAATATTGCAAAACTATATATACCATAACAACCCAAATAGCAGCAGACACCCACACCCCAAACCCCAACTCTTGGCTCCCCTATCTGGCCGTAATTTGCGGCCAGAATGCAATAATTGGCGGCCAGACTTGGGAATTGGGTTCCCAGGTTTGGTTGGTGCACTCTATTCTCCCCATACATGCTTCAGTGATGCCTAGTTTTGTTCTGAAAAGTCTCGGGTAATAGCAGATTTCTACAGTGCCTAAAATCAGTTCAAATCACACAATTTGCACAAAACTGGAACTTTATGGTATTTTGATGAAATATGAAACAAGTCTAGGTCTAATCCCACACTAATAACTCATTAACAAGCTAATCAAGCCACCACAACATAAATTTTAACATTTTAACACTAAACCCCCTTCAAAAGCACTAAAATGGTACAAAAACGTGATATTTCTAAGCTAAACATGCAAGTTATGAAAATTGGGTGCTAGGATTAAGATTTTATACCTTTAAATGACCTTAGAGACACCAAAAGTTTCAGCTTTACCCTCAGTTGTGCAGATTAGCTCCCCAACACCTCAAAAACTTCATTTTTCCTAAGGTTTAGTGAAGAAAAGAGTTGATTGTGTAGGGTTTTTGGTGTAGGATTCAAAGAGGAATGAAAAGAAAGAGAAGAGAAGAAGAAAGAGATGTTTTTCCCTGCTGATTTTCTGCAGGAGTTGCAGAAAATGATTGGAAGAGACAGAGAAAAGAGAGGAAAAGTCAAAGAAAGTCCACCTTTCACCTAACCCCCATGCTTTCTTGTTTTATTAGGATTTGAATTATAATTGGGGTTTAGAAAAGACTAAATGGTGGGGGAAAAAGAGTTTGCAACCATGCACAAGAATGGTTAACAAGTCACAAGAAAAGTCTAAGTATGCTAGGTGCACACTACAAAGGAAAATTTCCAATATGCTAACACTACCCATAATAACTATAAATCCTATGAACACACAAATATAAAAGCATGCATGACTACCATTATCACCAAAACAATCAAACGAAAATTTCAAAGTGTTACATATACAATGTATAATGATGGGTACGATACAATAACCCGCCTACTAGCAAGTCACCCGAAAGGAACAGTGCCCACAAAGCCGTAATGAAACCCGTACGGCAACACCTGCAAGAAACTGGGGCACAACGGGGGTGAGTTGCCAACTCGTGAGTAGAAAAAGATCTACAAACAGAAAATCGCATGTATGACGCAATCCTAGGTCATACGATCATAATATATAATCCTCAAATATATAAACCAGCAGCCTATACCATGGCTAGGGTAAATATCTAACCCAAAAGTAAACCCGTGAGCCTGTGTCAGTGCATCAGGTGGCAATATATCATATGCATGATGTATGAATGCGTGAAACAGAATGCATGTACTGAAGAAACTGCTTTTGTAACTTTGTGAGATTACTGTATTTTTAAAATGAGGTATCATAAGGAAATCAGCGTAAAACAGTGCATAGCATCGGCACAAAACATAAATCTCAGTATCTCGATATCTCTGTATCACAATCTCTGTCCCTCAATATCTCAAATCTCAATATCTCAATCATAATATCCAGGGCGCCGTCAGTCCAGATCGGCCCCTACCATCCATCTCATGACTACAACGGTATTCTCCGGATATCCGACGTGTCGGGTAATATCACCGATCGGTCGTGCTCCCTTGCCAGGCTCAACGCCATCTCCTGCGATCTTCTTGCCCCGGGGTACCGCACCGGGCCCACCATGTACCCGAAACGGTTCCTCCACTCCTCGAATCGGGTCTCGAAATCCATCAGCAAACTCATGATGGACGACTCATACATCATGGGAAAACCGGATTTTTATTAAAAGAGAAAGCAGTTTATATATATGTTTTGCGGTTTTCCTCCAAATCCAGAAAATCTCATGGAAACCCGAATCCAAATCATCAATAGCATGTGAAATTATGAATATAAGCATGAGAATCCATGAATGCAGCATATAATGAACAACAGTATGCATGAAGTGACAGGTAATATCTACAATGTCAAGCTGGCATATAAGGCAAGCATACAAATATCATGTCACTAGTAGCTAACAAGCTAAATCAAGCAATAATATTTTCTGAGTGTGCGTGACATGGCAGTTACCGATGAAGATGTGTGCGCGCCGGGAAATAAGTGTACGTGGTACATACGCATCATCGGTAATGGTGCTGGTGTCCTAACAGCAGGATATCAATAATAACATATGAATCACAACAGTAAGCGATGCAGAGCAACAATAATAATATGCGGGAGCTGAAATACGGAACACCATTATCGCTAAACTGTATCTATGGTCATAAAAGTCATATAGCTACACCACTACAAGGCTGAGCTAAACCTAACAGTAAGTAAGGGAAACCGCCTAACCTCTGAGTCGATATATGTATAAGTATATATAGTCGGTGATCCGCCTCAATAATATCACATCCGATAACATATCTCTATAATCAGTTATTCCCAAATCAAGAGTGCGGATCAAACATCAATTTATAGCTCGTACGTAATCCGTCGTACGGCATCCCCAAATCTGGGTACGGGTCAATATCACATTCGTCATATCATTCATCTGGTATTCTCTTTATCAAATATCATTATCTGGGCACTGACCTATGTCTAGTACAATGCCAATATCATTACTATGATCAAGATCTGACTACTGATCGACAGTTTAGTATAAATCGATATTATCATCATAAATAAACAATAATCATAATCCAGCTTCTGATTTACAGCCTCTAGCAAAAACGATATCATCAGCCCAAATCATCTCAAGGGGTAAACAACGCCCAAGGCGGCCTATCATAAATATCTTGTCATATCATATCATATCATATCTCATAACATAATCACGTGTCGATCATTATATATTTATGTCATCATTCCTATGGCATCATTATTCCCAAAATCCTCTAAAGCATCAAGACGTATCTTAATTATGAATTTATCCTATCACCGATATCATAACCTCAGATCAAACTTATCGACTCATCTCAATCTCATGTCTCATCTTCAAGTCTGTATGTGAACATGTAGTCCCATACCTATGTGAACACATATCTATAAGGAATCCCCTCTATGCACATATGAAGTAAGTATGTATGCAAGTATGTATGTGTGTACATGTATGTGTGTATATGTATGTGTAGTGTACCCACGACCTAGGGTTTTCGCGACACTAAATCATCCAAGTCCACCAATTATCCATTCTAAACATCAATAATTTCCAAAACAACATATATAATCATTGTTGGAGTGTATACGCATCCGTATACATCACCACGGACTGCGGGGGTGCTATACGCCATCCACCCGACTTCTCCCCGTAGATATAAATCTACTCACCTTTCTTTAAGCTTGCCGGTGTCGATATCTCCATTTGCATCTCCAACGCTCCGACGCCACGTGGGGTACCTACAAGGATATCACACGCTAAAACACATAAAAACCATGTCGGAAACCAAAATGGTGCGCGCTACGCCCATAGGAAAGAACCTGTGGCCTCGTGTGCAAAAACAGCCAATATCCGCTGTCGTTGACGTCCAAACGCCACCCGACCGAAACGAATCATCGAATACCAAAAACGCATGTTAAACAAGTCGTAAATCATACGCCAACTCATGAAAATCAACTCAGATTCTATCCAAACTGGAATCAGTCAAAACTAGACATACAGGGGGTCAGGTTTACATGAAATAGGGCTGTGCACGCAAAACGAAGCAGTTCTACCCTGCTCTGGCCGCAAATTACGGCCAGGGGGATTAAATTTGCGGCCGGGAATTTGAGATGGTGGCTAGGGCTTTGGGTAGTGGTTCCAGGGTGCCTGCACAGCCTACTGCCAAGTCAATTTTACTCTAGGAGGTCCCGGGTGAAAGCAGGTCTCAGAAAGGTCACAAAATCGACAAAACGCTAATTTACACCAAGTGTTCATACCAGAATATTGCATTTTATACCGCCCATTCTTACGCTCGGATGTTTATAAGTAGGTGCTTTTAATCCGTGTTTGTTACATATTTACAGAATACAGGTTTCCAGTACAAATATTGCAAATCAAGATAAAATCTCCACAGTTACACCAAATACAGAACATCTGTTGACAGCAGATAAAAGCCGGGTTCCGGTCATCCATATCCGTCCAGTGCCGAGTACCAATTCCTGAGACAAGACATATGACAATGGTCATTCGTGTCTGGGACAAGCACAGAGCACGAGGGGGGCTGCACAAGAATCAATGGGTGCGCGGAGCTCGAGGGAGAGAGAAGTCAAAAGTGAAAAGACAATGCAATCTTGGACTTGGAAATCTGCAGATATTCTGGAAGACTTCTGTGCAGTATGAAGATTTCAAACATGAGGAAAAGCCAAACCAGGGATCCCCACAAAACCACACAGCCCAACTCCACTAATGGGCCGCGGATCCGCGGCCAATAGGGGGTATTGGCCGCGGATCCGCGGCCGTATAGTCTCTGCAGGGTGTCATTTTCTGTGGGTAGTTTGGGTACTTCATTTTATGGCAGATTGTTGTCCTAGGTTTTCAGTTCACCTCCTATAAATACCCCAGAACTTGCCAAGCTTAAGGGGACTTCTTTTGTTCCTCTTTTGTAGTTTTTTGTGTAGTTCTTCTTCTTCTTCTTCATTCTTTTTCCATGAAAATTGTAGTGAGAGCTTTTTGAGTGGGAGATCAATGAAGATGAGGGCTTTTTGTATCATTCTCTTTTGTTTCTTCTTCCCCTTGAGATTCTTGCTTTCTCTTGATCATTCAACCTCTTCACTGAGCTTGAATGGTTAAGGGATAGTTATTGATCTCAAGGGTCGTATTTTCTTATGGAATTAGCGCTTCATTTAACATGCGTTCTCTACCCTTCCCTTGATCTTGCAACCTCTTGATTGAGCTTGCAAGTTTAAGGGTTGGCTATTGATCACATGCTTGTCTTGAGTTCTAGTTTCTTGTTCTTGTAATTTCTTTCTTTCTTATTTATTACTTGCTTTTTATTCTTTCTTGCTTTTTTCATTCTTGTCTTTTATTACTTGCAATTTTAATTCATGCACTTACTTACTTGTAATCTTTTCTTTTCTTTGTTCTTTTCTTTCTCTTTTTTTTGTTCATATTGTGAATGGTTGTAATTGTTGTTGTTGTTAAGAATAAATACGATATTGTAAGTTAAGTCTTTCTTTGCTCATTTCCTTTTCCCGATATTTTCCATTGAACTCCGCCCAAACCATACGCAAGCGCTCCGTTAGGCACCCTACCCTAACAAGGTAACGGTGATTCCTAACCGCGACCGGTTGCGTTCGGTTTGGCCGGAGGCGAAAGCAAGAGACAAGAACGGAAGGACAAGGGTAAATAAGCCGTATTCCACGAATACCGCGCTTAAATCCCCTAATCCACGTTGTTGCCGATTGCTCTAGCTTCAATTGGTCAAGACTCGGCTCAAAGGTTTTGAGTACGGATTTCCTTAGCTTACAATCTCGTATCTTTTTCTTAACAACTTCATACTTGCAAATAAATACACATAGGTTAGACTGAACAAACATACACAAATTCTTTATTGACTCGTCTAAGACAAGAACGGACATACAACCATCTCCCTGTGGATCGACCCGTGCTCAACCGGCTAGCTGCATAGCGACACCGTCTTGATTGCGGTAAACTTCAATTCTTTCAATCAAATGGCGCCGTTGCCGGGGAGACGGTAGCGTATTTTCTTTCTTGTTATTCGGGTTAATATTCTTTTTGTATATATAAAAAAAAAATTCTTTTTGTTATTTTTGATCATTTTTGTGGGCAAGTGTGCAGATTTTTGCGTATTTGCAAACTGCGATTGTGGGAGCAAAGTGTGCATTCAAGGCTAAGGTGATTGCAAAGTACGGTGCCAAAGATCCGGGTAGTTTGACCCGCGCAAGCGAACTTTTCAAGCTTACCGGATTTGATTCAACGGGGGTTTCCTAACCCAAAACTTAACGGTACGTACTTTACTAACACCTTCTTCTCAAATCCGACGCTTCCAATATACTACTCTTTGCAGGATTCTTTGCAAGTTCGCTAGCAAACGCTAAAAAATTGACTAACCCGTATTTGTTGCAGTGCCGCGCTTAAACTAAAAAACGATTTTTTGATTCTTTATATAATTTTTATTGAATTGTGCATTGCATCAATTAATACGGACTTAAGGGCAAGCGAACCCCATAATATACGGTAAAGGATTTCATCACCTTTTCCGTAGCCCACAAATCACGAACTTGAGCATAACGTTTACCCGCACAAATTTTAAAAGAAATTAGACTTTAAGCCTTAAGGACTTCGGGCTCACTAGGAGAAGTTAACTGTGTTTAGAACCTCGCTTAACGGTATATTGTTTACGGGGTGTCTAGGAAAGTGTTAACGGCGCAACCGCCAAAAGAGAAAGGGTTATTTAATTAAGGAACTTCGCGAAAGCGTTGGAAAACCTCCCCTTATCTCTGCACTTACCTGGCCTCGTGATCAGTGTATCTTGAGCCCGTTTCTCGACACAGTTTTACTTCGACAATCAAGTTCTGGAGAAGGTCTAGTTGACCTAGGTGAACCCTAGAACGATTAGGTGTGTGGTATTTTTGTGTCGTGATTATTTTTGTCCATATTCTTTTTGTGTGTATATTTCATTCTTCTGTTAATATATAAACTATAAAAAAAAATATCACATTCTTTTTCCCCTCCTTTTCTCTACCTTTCTTTCTCTCTCTTGATATCATGGGTACCCCACCTCGAAAAACTCTTGCCGAACTTTGGTACCCCCAACCAGACATTACTTCTTACGGTTCTTGTTTTGGCCGAACTTCGAACAATCCATCCATGCCAAAAATTTCATTGAGAGATCGGATAGACGCGTCTAGGGCAAACAATTTGACTCCGCAATCAATTTCGTATCAACCATTTCAAACATTCACCCCTTCTTACGTTGATACCCCTTCTTCGAGTCATGTTGCAACTCCAAGACCTATGTCTATTGCAGAACGTATTGAACAATCTCGTAGCCGATCTTTCACTCCTGTCACCACTTCAAATTCTTGGGATCAACAATTTCATTCACCTTCTTATCCAAATGTTGATCCTACCCCTGTCCAACCATTCAATTCCTACCAGTCCTACCCTACTTTTTCACCTTCCCTAGACATTGTTTCTGAACCGCCATTTGGGAATTTTCAGTATCAAAACAACTTTGAATCTTTTACTGAAACCCCTTCACAACCAATGTCTAGTCTAGAACAGTCCTTGGAAGACTTTAGGGTAGCGTCAAGCCAACAGATGATGGATTTGAATGCGTCCATGGCCGCCCTCATACAACCTAGTGACCCCCCAAATTTTCCAATGTATGAAGAGGCGGTAGGACAGGATGTGAATTTGAGTGGAGAAAGTGAGCTGTATACCCTTCCAAATCAAGCCTACCCGTCTCAAATTGAATCCCACAACTCCTGTGTTGAAAGTCTATCAAGTGTCCCAAATGAATTATCAGTTGAAGATAGAATGTTTAATGAGTTGTGCGACTTTGTAGTATTTGATTTGCCAAATTGTGAAGGGACCTTGCCAAGTGAAACCACACCCAATCCTTTTGACCTCTACACCTCCATCTTAGAACCTGAATTGATTGAAATCCATGCTTTTGATGAGGTGTCTGAGAAAATTGACTTTCACTTGATTAAGGATATTGACGCCGGGACTATTTTGGATGATGAACCCGTAGATTTGACTGAGTTTTTCTCTCCAATTCATCATCCCGAGTCATTAAATGTTTTTCCCGAACAACATATGCGTCTGGATTTTGATGAAATATGCATGGATGAGCTTAACTTTGAGGAAAATTTCGAGGATATTTTTGAGGATGAAACAGTTCTAGATGATGAGTCGGATTTTCCAATTCATCCTGGTCCTTTCACTGACTGTGTACACCCTCCAGAACCCTTACCCGATACCTTTCCTCAACCACTTCCCTCCATCCTTTCCATCGTTCCGACCTTGCAAGAACCCGTACCATTTTCACTTCCTGTGTCTGGTTTACCGAGTTTGGCGTACCCATGGCTTCTTACGAATCTTGAGGGATTTGACCTAATCTCTCGCCGGGTTAATAGATTAGCACAATCGCTGTTTACACATCGCTCATCACAAATTATGCTAATCTATTCACTCCATTTCCTCCCTCAAGTTCGTACTCCGCTTCTTTTTCCCTTCCGCCATTCTTCTTCTTCTGATATACCGAGACCGTATCCCGCTTCTATCTCCATACGGTCTCACGTATTCTCAATTTCTTTTTTCTACGCCTTCTTTCACCAGCCACTGCTTTATCACGATAAGATCTTTGAATGGTTGGTGTTAACTTTTGGCCTGTGTAAGGCCTTGTATAGCTTGATACTGTTCTCTTTCCCCCCTAATCCTGAATTTCAACGCTTAATAGTGGAAACACTGTTTTACTTAAGTTTGCGGGGGGACTCTTTTTTTGTATATATTTTTTTTGTTTTCCTTTTTGTTTCGTATATAATTTGTTTCTAGAGAGCGCCGACAATTTTGACCCTCTTGGTATAGCCTGACAGTGAGGGCATTGTCAAGTTTAAGTTTGGGGGTGTGCTCGGTAAGCTTTCTTCCTTCGCATTCATTTGTATATTTTGCATTTGCATACCTTATTAAGCTTTCTTCCTTCGCATTCATTTGTATATTTTGCATTTGCATACCTTATTAAAAAACCCACAAAAATTAAAAATTTTCCAAAAAATATAAAAACTTTGTCGTCAAGTTAGCTAATAGGGTAACTTAGATCTTTATTCTGAAAGTTTAGTTGATATGATAGAAATAACTAAATTCTAGGCTTAGGGATTGAAAACCCTAAAAATAACCCTCATTCTGTCTAACTTTGGTAAGTATACGTCCTTACAGTTTTTTTGAGAAATAGGTAATCTCGAGTTCAGTTCTTGAGTTAAGTCAAGATGAAGGGAAAGTATTGAAGCTTTACTGAAGGATAAGTCTGAAAAATAGTTTCTTTTCTTGAGTTCAAATTTAGAAAGTATATACCCTACAAACTGCACTTACACGCACCTTGAAACTTGGGATAGTAGAGGATACCTTGAAATACTCTTGCCTGAAAGCCTAGTATGAAAGAAAAAACGGTATTTAAAGCTAAACACCAAAAGAGCATGTTGAAAAATATATCCGGTCTTGAAAAAGAAAAAGAAAAAGAAAAAGAAAAAGAAAAATAGAATAAAGTCAAGACCTGGAAACTGCTATTTACTCTTTAAAGTTTAGACATTCAGTAATCGGTCGTTAGTGCCTCATGAAGCATTAATAGTCGCATGAAAGGTGTGTGAGCAAATCCGTCCATCCTTAATGAAAAGAAGTATTATTAGGTATTAGGGCAAGGGTATTATAGCTTGAATTGAATTCTTGAGTGTAGGGGTGCAAATATACACACAAGCAGGGGTATACATTTGATGTTTGGATAAGAGATAGAAATAAAGAATAAGACTTGTGTTTTCTGTAAAGTTGATAAAAATCCCTGATTTGAGGCCGCACTTCAGAAGGAAAACTCAGGAGAACCAACATCTTTCTAAACTTTTTTGGAACGTATAGGATCTAAAGTTAAAACAGATAGGAGGTGTGAAACATATGGGTTGGATATTTCTAACTTAGAATGATAGAATTTCTAACGTAAATACTAAACTGTCGGAGTAGAATCGATGTTAACTTATGACACTAGCTTGACGGGATTTTGTGGGTGTAATCCGCTGAAAACCCTCAGGAGACAACACTCCTCCTACTAGGAACACCTAGAGGTTTAACAGCTTGTTGCACGTGCTCAGTGCAATTGCGTTCCCTGCGAAAGTGCGGTTAGGACTTTTTTGTGAATAATTGGTTTTGCTCTGGACGAGCAAAAGATAAGTTTGGGGGTATTTGTTCATACCAGAATATTGCATTTTATACCGCCCATTCTTACGCTCGGATGTTTATAGGTAGGTGCTTTTAATCCATGTTTGTTACATATTTACAGAATACAGGTTTCCAGTACAAATATTGCAAATCAAGATAAAATCTCCACAGTTACACCAAATACAGAACATCTGTTGACAGCAGATAAAAGCCGGGTTCCGGTCACCCATATAGTGCCGAGTACCAGTTCCTGAGACAAGACATATGACAGTGGTCATTCGTGTCTGGGACAAGCACAGAGCACGAGGGGGGCTGCACAAGAATCAATGGGTGCGCGGAGCTCGAGGGAGAGAGAAGTCAAAAGTGAAAAAGATAAAGCAATCTTGGACTTGGAAATCTGCAGATATTCTGGAAGACTTCTGTGCAGTATGAAGATTTCAAACACGAGGAAAAGCCAAACCAGGGATCCCCACAAAACCACACAGCCCAACTCCACTAATGGGCCACGGATCCGCGGCCAATAGGGGGTATTGGCCGCGGATCCGCGGCCGTATAGTCTCTGCAGGGTATCGTTTTCTGTGGGTAGTTTGGGTAATTCATTTTATGGCAGATTGTTGCCCTAGGTTTTCAGTTCACCTCCTATAAATACCCCAGAACTTGCCAAGCTTAAGGGGACTTCTTTTGTTCCTCTTTTGTAGTTTTTTGTGTAGTTCTTCTTCTTCTTCTTCATTCTTTTTCCATGAAAATTGTAGTGAGAGCTTTTTGAGTGGGAGATCAATGAAGATGAGGGCTTTTTGTATCATTCTCTTTTGTTTCTTCTTCCCCTTGAGATTCTTGCTTTCTCTTGATCATTCAACCTCTTCATTGAGCTTGAATGGTTAAGGGTTAGTTATTGATCTCAAGGGTCGTATTTTCTTATGGAATTAGCGCTTCATTTCACATGCGTTCTCTACCCTTCCCTTGATCTTGCAACCTCTTGATTGAGCTGGCAAGTTTAATGGTTGGCTATTGATCACATGCTTGTCTTGAGTTCTAGTTTCTTGTTCTTGTAATTTCTTTCTTGCTTATTTATTACTTGCTTTTTATTCTTTGTTGCTTTTTTCATTCTTGTCTTTTTTTACTTGCAATTTTAATTCATACACTTACTTACTTGTAATCTTTTCTTTTCTTTGTTCTTTTCTTTCTCTTTTTTTTTGTTCATATTGTGAATGGTTGTAATTGTTGTTGTTGTTAAGAATAAATACGATATTGTAAGTTAAGTCTTTCTTTGCTCATTTTCTTTTCCCGATATTTTCCATTGAACTCCGCCCAAACCATACGCAAGGGCTCCGTTAGGCACCCTACCCTAACAAGGTAACGGTGATTCCTAACCGCGACCGGTTGCGTTCGGTTTGGCCGGAGGCGAAAGCAAGAGACAAGAACGGAAGGACAAGGGTAAATAAGCCGTATTCCACGAATACCGCGCTTAAATCCCCTAATCCACGTTGTTGCCGATTGCTCTAGCTTCAATTGGTCAAGACTCGGCTCAAAGGTTTTGAGTACGGATTTCCTTAGCTTACAATCTCGTATCTTTTTCTTAACAACTTCATACTTGCAAATAAATACACATAGGTTAGACTGAACAAACATACACAAATTCTTTATTGACTCGTCTAAGACAAGAACGGACATACAACCATCTCCCTGTGGATCGACCCGTGCTCAACTGGCTTGCTGCATAGCGACACCGTCTTGATTGCGGTAAACTTCAATTCTTTCAATCACCAAGTCGAACAACTCTGGTTACTAACTAGAAATCTGGGGTTTCTTGGTTACGATGGTCTCAAATACACCTAATAAGGTCACCCTGACAATCGAAACCATCTCTTGGCCAAACCTCACTCAATTTCACTAAAACTAGCACTAATCTCAAATATAACAGTAACTTTCAGCTAGACGTTATAACTTGCAAGATAGGAATTTGGTTATGAGATTATACCTCAAGGGAGTCCTGGAATGAAGGAGAAGGGAAGGAGGAGGAGGTGGGGAAGTGGGTTTGCTGCTGCTGAACTGCTTCTAGAGCTCCTGTAGTTGCTGTTGCAGCTGTTGCTGAAGCTGCTCTGGCTGCTGCTGCTGCTTGTAATCTTTTCCTTCCTTTTTGTTGTTGTTTGCAGCAGCTACTACAGAGCTGAGGTTGTTTGTGGTGGTGAGAAGAAGTGTTGTGGTTGTGGTTTGATGGTGGTGTTGTGGGGTGTTGGTTGGAATAAGGTTGGTGCTGCTGTGGCTGATAAAAATGTGGCTGAAAATGTGCTGATACTGTTTTATTGGTGTTGTGTTGGTGTGTTATGAGGGATGAAGCTGCTGATGTGCTGGAAATTGGGCTGCTTTGTGCTGAGCTGATGCAGGAATTGGGCTGATAGGTTGCCTCAGCTGCAGTTGCAACTGAAATGATGCTGCAGATGTGATTTCTGAGGCTGGGGTGGCTGCTGAAGCAGCAGGTGTAGGGGGCTGATGTAGCTGCTGATGTGAGGGGTTTGGGGTATAGGTTTTGGGCTATGGTGCTAGGGTGGTGGCTGCAGCTGCTGTAGCTGTTGTAGGTGGCTGATGTGAGTGTGTAGGTGGCTGATGTAGGGAGCTGAAGCTGTTTCATCAGCTGCTGTTGCTGATGTTGTGGCTGAATTCTGGGCAGAAATTGGGCTGATGCAAATGATGGTGTTGCTGCTGATGTAGCTACTGCTGTTGGGTTAAAGAGCTGATGCTATGTGGTTTTTTCAAACGATGATACTGCTGTTGTATTGGGTGGTTTAGCAGCTGCTGATGCTGCCTTAGCTGAAGTGTTGGGTTATTCTCTTTTGTTGATGTATTAGTGAGTGTGAGAGAGAGAGTTAGAAGATGTGAGAGGGGGGGAAATCGAAGGAATACAAGGAATTATGAAATGAGAGGGATCATGGCACACCCTAGCCACCTCTCTCTCCCTCAAGCTCAACTCTAACCCTAATCACCCTTAACCAAGCTAAAACCCTTAATTAACCCAACTAACCTAACCAAATGGTTCACCCATCATGGTTGGCTAAACAAGGCAACCCTAGACTTAACCCAAGTTAACATGCACAAGTGTGTGCAGTCCAGACAAAATTCCGATAAAATATCCTTAAAACCAGATAAAATATTTAAAAGCCAATTTGGTAAACTTTTTACCAAAAACCCCACATTAACACACAATTACCACTAAACACAAATTCAGGTGTTACAGTCTTCCCCCCTTAAGAAAATTCGTCCCCGAATTTTAAGTATAAAGCAACACATACCTTCAAAAAGATGAGAGAACTTCTCCCGCATCTCGCCCTTAGCCTCCCAAGCGACCTCTTCACCATTCGGCTGCGCCAAAGCACCCTTACTGATGGCAAGGCCTTCGATCTAAGTTTCTTCACTTGTCAGTCCGATATCACGACTGGCTGCTCGGTGAATGTAAGATTGCGCTCGGCTGAATGCTCTGATGCTGAATCATGAGCGAAGGGTCGTGTAGGTATCAGCGAAGGGTCGACACGTGGAATACGGGGTGAACATCTCGGAAGTTGGGTGGAAGAGCCAAACGATATGCTACTGTGCCCACACGCTCGAGGATCTCAAAGGGACCTATGAATCTGGGGCTATGCTTCCCCCTTCCGTCCACACCTCATCACTCCCTTCATCGGAGAGACCCTCAGACAAAAAAAAAGTCATCACCACAGCGAACTTTAATCTACGGCGGCGCCTGACTGCATACGATCTCCGCTTACTCTGAGTTGTCCTCATCCTGTCTCGAATCAACTGTACTTTACCGGTCGTCTCCTGCATGATCTGCTGCCCGAAAATACTGCTCTCGCTCAGCTCTGTCCAACAGACGGGCGATCTACTTCTCCTCCCATAAAAAACCTCGAAAGGTGCTATCTGAATGGTCTGCTCTGCCTGGTCGTCGGTCTGCGGACGCAATGCTGTGCTGAAGCTCAAGCGTATGCCCAATGCCTCCTGAAGTCTCTGCCATAGTCGGCCGGTAAGATGGGTGCCTCTGTCGGACACGATACATGTCGGGACTCCATGCAGTCATAGAATCTCGTCGATTTAAGTCTTGGCGTACTGCGCAAATCCGAAAGTCATCTTCACTGGCAGGAAATGAGCCTCTTTCGTCAAACGATCCACGATCACCCAAATGGAGTCATACCCTCGCCTAGTCCTGGTAAACCATAACGAAATCCATCGAAATCTGTTCCCATTTCCACTCCGGAATGGGTAACGGCTGTAGCTCACCTACTGGTCTCTGGTGCTCGGCCTTGACTTGCTGACAAGTCAGGCATCTCGACACGAAATCTGCGATGTCCCTCTTCATTCCGTCTCACCAGTAACCATTTTTCATATCATGGTACATCTTGGTGGCACCCGGATGAACACTGTACACCGATCGATTTGTCTCCTCAAAAATCTCACGTCGTAGTCCCTCGGCATCTGGTACGCACAGTCTAGTCCATAATTACCGTATCCCCTGATCATCAAATTAGTCATGCGAATAGATCTCCCAAAACATCGAAATCAAATATGGCGGAATAGTCCCGCTCAAGCGCATCCTCCAAGAATCTCTGGCCAACTGTCGTGGTCACTCATAGCATATCCCGTTGACGATCCTAAACTCTGGCTTGCTGGTGTGCGTAACAATGACCACTCCTGGGTCTAAGTCTTCTATGTGGATTACCAATTTCACGATCCATCGGCTCATCGGCCCTGTCAGGTGTGCTAACGGGGAAGATTCCGTTCTGGCACTTCTTTGGTCATCTTTCGGTCAATCATCATGACTACTCGTAAGCAGCATGTTACTGGCGTCGGCCTCGGGCTCTCTGAATGCAAGTAACACATCAGATCCTGGGTGCAAATATCATTACAGTAGTGTCCTGGAAGGAATCCTGCTTGGGGTCTCTTCCAAGTCTCGTCTCTGCTTAACTGTCCGGAAGTCATCGTCCTTAACATATCCGCTTCTTGTTCTGGAACGGTTGCATACTCATCGCGACTTCTTCTGGCAGGTATATCCAAGTATTATGCCTCGGCATGTGCTTCGCAGCTCTGATGCCGGCAGAGTGGAACGCCGTCTCATCAAGACCCCGTACGAATCTCTTACTCCACTTTTCTTTAATGTCGACTGCTTCGGACCCGTCTCGTCGTGGCTGCATGGACTGAGCTCCGACGGCTATCCTCGTATCTGGAGTCTCCCAAGAAGTGCATCTCACCACCTAGCATCCGAATTAAGTCGAGCCATCCGATCGAGTCGTCAAAACCTCATAATCCCCTAAGAGCTCAATATCTTGGGTACAGTATAATAGTATCGAGTACATACCTCAGTATCGGTGGTCCCGCCGTAGAAGGGCAAACCCAAGCCTCACTAATGGCGCCGTAGAACTGCCGCAAACCCTAAGGTTCAAAGGCTTTCATACGGTCATTAAGTCGAGTTACGGTTTCATTCTTCTAGAGGGACCATAGAATTACCTGCATGTCTTTCCGAATACTTTAAACATGGAATAATAGGTTTCTGACATTCGATCGTCTCCGTCGACTCTCAATGTCTCTGCATGAAGTCGTCTCAGCTGGAATCAATCTATCTGATGACCTCGCATCGAACGAACCATGTGTCCTAGTCATTCATCCTAGGTGACTAGCGACCTTCTATACTCTCATAGTACAATCTCGCACTGCAATAGCTCCAATTATCTGGGCGATATCTCATCGTTCGCAGCACAACTGGCTCACTCGTCTGCACGCTGAACCGTGCCGCAATCATCATGGACAAGCAATACACCAACGGTCATCAAGATCTGGCTGGCCTCTGTCGGTGGCTCAATCCTCTGGTGCTGATCTGCACGTCCGAGTAATCTCATACAGTGATCCATCCAACGCTTATGGCGCAAAAACACAATAAAAAGACACATCTCCACAATCGTGTGTCGCCAGAATCACGCCCCGGTCAGTCCTCGTTCGTGACGAGCTCAGGCTGACCGCAACTCTAGCCGTAGCTCTCCCTGCCCGTAATCGTGGCAGCAAAACCAAAGCTGGTACCGATGAGGCTAGATCAGGAAGGAATACGATACTGAACAAAGAAATGTACATCCTAAGGCTTCTTAGGTGGAGTGGCGTGTCGTAAATATGCCACGGAACATACCAACGGTACGTCACTCTACTTTAGTCACCTATTCCATCAACCAAGGGTCATCCTACGCTCCGAAGGTAAAACCTAACGCTCTGATACCAACTTTGTCACATCCCAAAAGTACGGAATATGACCGGCACTTAGACTACGAACGTCTCGAGGTGTACGTACCCTAAGTAAGCCGAACCCAGAAATCCAAACCAAGAAAAGGAGTAGAGAGTAGGAAGAACCATATCAAATCAACCTGCACGCAACATAATATACAACGCCTAAAGGTGAGGATCACACAGAAATGAAACTCAACCAGCAAGAACCCATCGAAATATAACACGCGACTCTAAGGTCGAAAGAATAAACATCAGTGGTCTCTATCTCAAATAAATACATGTTTGGTTGATGGAACTTCTAGATACAACTGAAATATAATATACAATGTATAATGATGGGTACGATACAATAACCCACCTACTAGCAAGTCACCCGAAAGGAACAGTGCCCGCAAAGCCGTAATGAAACCCGTACGGCAACACCTGCAAGAAACTGGGGCACAACGGAGGTGAGTTGCCAACTCGTGTGTAGAAAAAGATCTACGAACAGAAAATCGCATGTATGACGCAATCCTAGGTCATACGATCATAATATCTAATCCTCAAATATATAAACCAGCAGCCTATACCATGGCTAGGGTAAATATCTAACCCAAAAGTAAACCCATGAGCCTGTGTCAGTGCATCAGGTGGCAATATATCATATGCATGATGTATGAATGCATGAAACAGAATGCATGTACTGAAGAAACTGGTTTTGTAACTTTGTGAGATTACTGTATTTTTAAAATGAGGTATCATAATGAAATCAGCGTAAAACAGTGCCTAGCATCGGCACAAAACATAAATCTCAGTATCTCGATATCTCTGTATCACAATCTCTGTACCTCAATATCTCAAATCTCAATATCTCAATCATAATATCCAGGGCGCCGTCAGTCCAGATCGGCCCCTACCATCCATCTCATGAGTACAACGGTATCCTCCGGATATCCGACGTGTCGGGTAATATCACCGGTCGGTCGTGCTCCCCTGCCAGGCTCAACGCCATCTCCTGCAATCTTCTTGCCCCGGGGTACCACACCGGGCCCACCATGTACCCGAAACGGTTCCTCCACTCCTCGAATCGGGTCTCGAAATCAATCAGCAAACTCAAGATGGATGACTCATACATCATGGGAAAACCGCATTTTTATTAAAAGAGAAAGCAGATTATATATATGTTTTGCGGTTTTCCTCCAAATCCAGAAAATCTCATGGAAACCCGAATCCAAATCATCAATAGCATGTGAAATCATGAATATAAGCATGAGAATCCATGAATGCAGCATATAAAGAACAACAGTATGCATGAAGTGACAGGTAATATCTACAATGTCAAGCTGGCATATAAGGCAAGCATACAAATATCATGTCACTACTAGCTTGCAAGCTAAATCAAGCAATAATATTTTCTAAGTGTACGTGACATGGCAGTTATCGATGAAGATGTGTGTGCGCCGGCAAATAAGTGTACGTGGTACATACGCATCATCGGTAATGGTGCTGGTGTCCTAACAGCAGGATATCAAAAATAACATATGAATCACAACAGTAAGCGATGCAGAGCAACAATAATAATATGCGGGAGCTGAAATACTGAACACCATGATCGCTAAACTGTATCTAAGGTCATAAAAGTCATATAGCTACACCACTACAAGGCTGAGCTAAAGCTAACAGTAGGTAAGGGAAACCGCCTAACCTCTGAGTCGATATATGTATAAGTATATATAGTCGGTGATCCGCCTCAATAATATCACATCCGATAACATATCTCTATAATCAGTTATTCCCAAATCAAGAGTGCGGATCAAACATCAATTTATAGCTCGTACGTAATCCGTCGTACGGCATCCCCAAATCTGGGTACGGGTCAATATCACATTCGTCATATCATTCATCTGGTATTCTTTTCATTAAATATCATTATCTGGGTACTGACCTATGTCTAGTACAATGCCAATATCATTACTATGATCAAGATCTAACTACTGATCGACAGTTTAGTATAAATCGATATTATCATCATAAATCATCAATAATCATAATCCAGCTTCTGATTTACAGCCTCTAGCAAAAACGATATCATCAGCCCAAATCATCTCAAGGGGTAAACAACGCCCAAGGCGGCCTATCATAAATATCTTGTCATATCATATCATATCTCATAACATAATCACGTGTCGATCATTATATATTTATGTCATCATTCCTATGGCATCATTATTCCCAAAATCCTCTAAAGCATCAAGACGTATCTTAATTATGAATTTATCCTATCACCGATATCATAACCTCAGATCAAACTTATCGACTCATCTCAATCCCATGTCTCATCTTCAAGTCTGTATGTGAACATGTAGTCCCATACATATGTGAACACATATCTATAAGGAATCCCCTCTATGCATATATGAAGTAAGGATCTATGCAAGTATGTATGTGTGTACATGTATGTGTGTATATGTATGTGTACTGTACCCACTACCTAGGGTTTCGCGACACTAAATCATCCAAGTCCACCAATTATCCATTCTAAACATCAATAATTTCCAAAACAACATATATAATCATTGTTGGTGTGTATACGCATCCGTATACATCACCACGGACTGCGGGGGTGCTATACGCCATCCACCCGACTTCTCCCCTTAGATATAAATCTACTCACCTTTCTTTAAGCTTGCCGGTGTCGATATCTCCATTTGCATCTCCAACGCTCCGACGCCACGTGGGGTACCTACAAGGATATCACACGCTAAAACACATGAAAACTATGTCGGTAACCAAAATGGTGCGCGCTACGCCCATAGGTAAGAACCTGTGGCCTCGCGTGCAAACACAGCCAATATCCGCTGTCGTTGACGTCCAAACGCCACCCGACAAAAACGAATCATCGAATACCAAAAACCCATGTTAAACAAGTCGTAAATCATACGCCAACTCATGAAAATCAACTCAGATTCTATCCAAACTGGAATCGGTCAAAACTAGACATACAGGGGGTCAAGTTTACATGAAATAGGGCCGTGCACGCAAAACGAGGAAGTTCTACCCTGCTCTGGCTGCAAATTGCGGCCAGGGAGATTAAATTTGCGGCTGGGAATTTGAGATGGTGGCTAGGGCTTTGGGTAGTGGTTCCACGGTGCCTGCACAGCCTACTGCCAAGTCAATTTTACTCTAGGAGGTCCCGGGTGAAAGCATGTCTCAGAAAGGTCACAAAATCGACAAAACGCTAATTTACACCAAGTCGAACAACTCTGGTTACTAACTAGAAATCTGGGGTTTCTTGGTTACGATGGTCTCAAATACACCTAATAAGGTCGCCCTGACAATCGAAACCATCTCTTGGCCAAACCTCACTCAATTTCACTAAAACTAGCACTAATCTCATATATAACTGCATCTTTCAGCTAGACGCTATAACTTGCAAGATAGGAATTTGGTTATGAGATTATACCTCAAGGGAGTCCTGGAATAAAGGAGAAGGGAAGGAGGAGGAGGTGGGGAAGTGGGTTTGCTGCTGCTGAGCTGCTTCTAGAGCTCCTGTAGGTGCTGTTGCAGCTGTTGCTGAAGCTGCTCTGGCTGCTGCTGCTGCTTGTAATCTTTTCCTTCCTTTTTGTTGTTGTTTGCAGCAGCTACTGCAGAGCTGAGGTTGTTTTTGGTGGTGAGAAGAAGTGTTGTGGTTGTGGTTTGATGGTGGTGTTGTGGGGTGTTGGTTGGAATAAGGTTGCTGCTGCTGTGGCTGATAAAAATGTGGCTGAAAATATGCTGATACTGTTTTATTGGTGTTGTGTTGGTGTGTTATGAGGGATGAAGCTGCTGATGTTCTGGAAATTGGGCTGCTTTGTGCTGAGCTGATGCAGGAATTGGGCTGATGGGTTGCCTCAGCTGCTGTTGCAGCTGAAATGATGCTGCAGATGTGATTTTTGAGGCTGGGGTGTCTGCTGAAGCAGCAGGTGTAGGGGGGCTGAAGTAGCTGCTGATGTAAGGGGTTTGGGGTGTAGGTTTTGGGCAATGGTGCTAGGGTGGTGGCTGCAGCTGCTGTAGCTGTTGTAGGTAGCTGATGTGAGTGTGTAGGTGGCTGATGTAGGGGGCTGAAGCTGTTTCATCAGCTGCTGTTGCTGATATCATGGCTGAATTCTGGGAAGAAATTGGGCTGATGCAAATGATGGTGTTGCTTTTGATGTAGCTACTGCTGTTGGGTTAAAGAGCTGATGCTATGGACTTGTTTCAAATGATGATACTGTTGTTGTATTGGGTGGTTTAGCAGCTGCTGATGCTGCCTTAGCTGAAGTGTTGGGTTATTCTCTTTTGTTAATGTTGTTACGACCCGCAAGGTACGGAACGTGACTGGCACTTAAGTTTACGAAACGTCTCAAGACGTCCGTAAAATAAGTAAGCCAAAGCCCAGAAACCAAAACCAAATAAGCAAAAGAGTGAAGAAAACCCAATCAATTGAAAGCGAGTTTATCAAATAAGTCATGTAAACCCCTTTTTAAAAACAATACCAATTTTTCCGAAAATTTCGGCAGAGTCTCCTTTGTAAATACTGGCCCCCAAAATGGGTACAACAAGAATATATATGAATCCAACAAATATGGCATCCCCAAGCGGGAGCAAGCTCTTCGCCACAAGGCGGTCACAAATCCCACGCAATATAAAGCAACAACATGCGAAATAACCATAATGAAGCATAAGAAAAACAGCATGTCGACTTAAGTGAGCTCGACCCCAAAATACAGCATAAAAGTCCACAAACCTCACAGTCTCATCTCTAGGTCAATATACAATAATACTGGTAGATACAGTAGATGGAGTACACTAGATACAAAGAATATACAAGGGGGTGCAAAAATAATAATAAAACCCACCTAAGAGCAAAACCTCGAGTCCAGGCAAAAGAAGCAAGTGCGTCCGCCGCTACTGTACTGACGGAGCGGACCTGCAAAAGGCTATGGCACAACGGGGGTGAGTTGCCAACTCGTGAGTAATAAATAACATCTACACAGGCTATCGAATGCATGCTCACCAGCATCCTAGCATCTATAATACAGGTATGGCAGGACATAATGGCAGGTAGGTATGCAATATAATTATACTAGCAGGTATGAATGCAATGCGAATCAACTCGTGATCTGAATGTGTAAGGATAAGAAATCATGTTTTTCCCTTTAAGAATCTCTTTTGAAATACCAGCACAATACCAATAGAATCAACAAGAACTTGTGTCCCGCAACGACACCTCAAAACTATCACAAATCTCATATATCCATGTCATAGTATCTCTGGCTTCAGCCATCCGGCTGACCCAGCTCAACATCAAAATCTCATCATCTCGCGGCCACGGTCGGTATCCTCTGGATATCCGCCGTGCCAAACAGTCACCGGTAGGTAATCCGTCCCCTGCCAGGCTCAACGTCAACACCACATTCATCTTGCCCCGGGGTACCATACCGGGCCCACCATGTACCCGTGACGGTTCATCCACTCCTCGACACGGATTTCGAAAACCACAACAAACTCATGGTGGACGACACTTTACATCACTAGAAAACCGCAATTACATATTTTAAAAACATAATAAGTTTAGAAATTTTGTGGCTTTCCCCCGAAATCCAGAAATATCATAAAATCTCAAGAAATCCTCATAAGTGCATATGTCAATGATAATGAATGCATATGATATCAATAATCAAGTTTCGATGCGTGATAAATAGATTAAGCATGAACAAATAATATGATGAGGTACATGCACATGAATAGCAATCCTAAGATTTCATTTTAAGGAATTAAAAAAATAGCGCGAGTTTAAGTATCAATTATAGTAAAAGATTTCAATTTAAAGGTTATCTAGTGTGGTGGCTTGGCAATTACTAGGGTGTGTGTGTAAGCATGAATAGTGCTCGTGCTGCATATAAAAACCCTGGCAATGATGCAGGTGTCCTATAAAATGGTTTCGTATATGTATGTCAATATAGGGCATGAATGTGGCAAATAATCATACAAGTATTACACCCCTAATTACTAACATCACTAAGAATCTTTTAAGTTATTAAAACTATCGGGCGGCTTGCGCCATCCAACGATAGTCCCCCGTAGATGTTACATCTACTCACCGAAATCCCTAGCTAGTCACGTCCGATCACCGCTTTCCCCTTTCGAGCTGCGTCTGACGTCTCCGCGACCGAACCTGGAATTTACATCAATACCAAACATAAGATTACATATCGAGAACGACGCAAAACCAAAACGAAAACACTAACGTTCACAAGCTAGGTACAACGTGCACAAGGTGCGCGGAACACACGCGAAAATCGCAAAAACTGCAAAAATCGCCGATTTGGTCGCCCGGCAAAACTAAAACCCGATTACTCAAAAATCCGCACTCACGCATCCTAAATGTCATAGGATATTCCAACAATATAATCTAGATATCGCAATTAATTCGCCACAATAATATAATAAAAACCTAGTAAGCTAGAAGTTTGCAAATTTGGTGCAAACATCGACAATTAGCGACAAAGTTAACACAATCCAACACAACAATCCAAACTAACCCACTAGCTAGCCATTACACTAATTTTAAACCATTAACTATGCTTAAAAACCTAATTTCCATAAACAAAACCTTTCTTGATTTTCATAATTAGCAATTTCAATCCAAAACTAAACATGACAATACCAAATTAACACTAATTTGAAGCCCACACAAATAAAGTAACCTCATTAACCTAGATTAGCAAACAACTAGATAGCTAATTAGCTTTAATTAACTAAATAATGTTTCAAGAAACCCTAGTTAACTCAACCATTAACTTTAAACAACACTAGAATGAAAATAGCACTAAATTAACACTAAACAACTAGATTAAAGAATTCTAACCATATTAACTTAAAAGAGTAGAAATTATGCCTCAAATTTTTATAGATCTAGCAAGAAGAATTTTCCTCAATGATGGCCTCATAGCACCATGATTCCAAGCAAGAGAGGTTAAAGAGAAAGGGGATGAAGAATGGGGTTATTTTGTGAGGTTTAAATTTAGAATTTTTGAAGCAACTTAATGAATTTTTTGAAGAAAATGAAAAGAACAAGGAGATGAAGGGGGGGCTGCTGGAATTCGGCCAGAAATGAGGGAGAGAGGATGGTGGGGGTGTGGGAAAAAAGTCTTGGTCAACTCCCCTCAAAGTCAATGTACCATACCTTCAACATACAATATTTTAAACATACACATTCAACTCAAATCATCCCTAACAATAGAATTTTAAAACAAAAGAGAAGGGGAATTTTCTGCAGTATGGGACAGCCAAGGATATGTGAGGATGTGTGTGTGAGAGTGCACAAAAAAATTTTTGCAAAAAGACCCCCTACAAGTCCAAAATTGCAAGTTTAAGCTTAAATTCAATAAATTTCGTTTTCCATAATAAAAATTAGTTAAAACTTAAAATAAATTACTAAAAATTTATGTTACAACTAGATTTTAATTAACATGATTTTAAAGCTTAATTTTAGCCCATTTAAATTTGTATTTATCGCTAATTTAATGTATTTTCTTACCGGCTTAAAATAATATTAAAAAATTGAAAAATAGGGAAAAAATTTTAAATGACCAAAATTTCATAAGTAACTCATTAGCTACTAAAAACAAGCAATTACCTATCCATTTTAGGTATAATTAGTCCTAAACTGCAAAATAACGAGAAAGACGGTTTTCGGAAAAATACCGAATTTTCACCGATTTTCAGGAAAACACCAAAACGAATTTTCAAGGCGCTACAATCTTCCCCCCTTAAAGAAATTCGGTCCCCGAATTTAAAAATATAACTACGCGTACCTTCAAAGAGATGGGGATATTTCTTCCTCATCTCGCCCTCGGTCTCCCAGATAACCTCCTAGCTGCTCGGGCTACGCCAAAGGACCTTGACGGTTGGTATAATCTTCGATCTCAACTTCTTCACCTGCCGATCCAGGATGGCCACCGGCTGCTCCGCAAAAGAAAGGTCGCGCTCTAGCTGGACTGTCGGGTGTTGAATCGCATGCGAAGGGTCATGAAGGTACTTGCTGAGCATCGAAACATGGAAGACACGGTGAACATCGGGAAAGCTGGGTGGAAGAGCCAAACGATATGCAACAGCGCCGACACGCTCGAGGATCTCGAAGGGACCTACGAATCTAGGGCTAAGCTTCCCCTTTTGCCCAAAATGCATCACGCCCTTCATCGGAGAGACTTTCAGAAAAACATGGTCGCCAACTGCGAACTCCAATCTGCGACGGCGCCTGTCTGCATAGGATTTCTGTCTGCTCTGAGATGCCCTCATCCGGTCTCGAATCAACTGAATCTTCGCTGTCGTCTCCTCAACAAGCTGCGGCCCCAAAATACTGCTCTCGCTGAGCTCTGTCCAACAGACGGGCGATCTGCATCTCCTCCCATACAATGCCTCGAAAGGTGCCATCTGAATAGTATCCTGGAAGCTGTTGTTGTAGGAGAACTCCACTAGAGGTAAATGACGATCCCAGTTACCACCGAAGTCTAAAACGCACGCTCTGAGCATGTCCTCGAGAGTCTGAATGGTCCGCTCTGACTGTCCGTCGGTCTGCGGATGAAATGCTGTGCTGAAGCTCAAACGAGTTCCCAAAGCCTCCTGGAGTCTCTGCCATAGTCGGCTGGTAAACTGAGTGCCTCGATCTGACACGATACAAGTCGGTACGCCATGTAGTCACACGATCTCGTCAATGTAGAGCTGAGCATACTGAGCGAAGATGAAAGTGGTCTTCACTGGTAGGAAGTGAGCCGCTTTCGTCAATCTATCCACGATCACCCAGATGGAGTCGTACCCTCGACTGGTCCTGGGTAGACCCACAACGAAGTCCATCGAAATCTGCTCCTATTTCCACTCTGGAATGGGTAACGGCTGTATCTCTCCTGCGGGCCTCTGGTGCTCGTCCTTGACTTGCTGACAAGTGAGGCATCTCGATACAAACTCTGCAATGTCCCTCTTCATCCCGTCCCACTAGTAGGTCTCTCTCATATCATGGTACATCTTGGTGGAACCGGGGTGGACACTATACACTGATCGGTGTGCCTCCTCAAGAATGTCGCGCCGCAATCCATCAGCATATGGTACGCACAGTCTAGATCCATAGCGTAAAATCCCCTGATCGTCAATCACGAACTCGGAAAATCTGCCCTGTCCCATCTGTGCCATGATCTCCGAGCAACGGTCGTCACTGCGCTGTGCCTCATATATACGGTCAAGCAACTGTGGGCGTGCACGAACATGCGCGAGCTGTCCCCCTGTCTGAGTGAACTCGAACTCAATTCGGCTGTCGCATAAAATCTGCCAATCTGCTGACGACTGTCTCTGCACTGCGCGCAAAAAGGATAGACTACCCCCGGGCCTCCTACTCAACGCATCTGCCACCACATTCGCCTTGCCTGGGTGATATAAGATCTCGCAGTCGTAGTCTTTCACCAACTCCATCCAACGACGCTGTCTGAGGTTCAGATCTCGCTGCTGAAATATGTACTTTAAGCTCTTGTGATCAGTGAATATCTGACACGACTCACCGTATAGGTAATGTCGCCAAATCTTCAGTGCAAAGACCACTGCAGCCATCTCCAAATCATGAGTAGGGTAGTTCTGTTCGTGCTTCTTCAACAGCCGAGAAGCATAAGCGATCACCCGGCCATGCTGCATCAGCACGCACCCTAATCCCACTCGCGAAGCATCACAGTAGACCACAAATCCGCCTGATCCTGAAGGCAAAGATAATACCGGCGCCGTAGTCAAATAAGTCCGTAACTGCTGAAACCTGCACTCGCACTCCTCTGTCCAAACGAAAGGAACTCCCTTCCGGGTCAAACCGGTCAAAGGTGCAGCTATACGGGAGAAGTCCTGAACAAAACGCCTGTAGTAGCCCGCCAGGCCTAGAAAACTACGGATCTCAGTAACCGATGTAGGTCGGAGCCACTGCTGAACAGCCTCAATCTTCTTCGGGTCCACACAAATGCCGTCTCTCGTAACCACGTGACCCAAGAATCTGACGCTGTCCAGCCAGAATGCACACTTGGAGAACTTTGCGAACAGCTGGTGCTCCCTCAGAGTCTGTAACGTAATCTGCAAGTGCTGCTCGTGCTCCTCTCTGCTCCGGGAGTACAACAAGATATCGTCGATAAACACGATGATGAACAAGTCAAGATACGGCCTGAATGTACGGTTCATCAAATCCATGAATGCTGCTGGGGCGTTGGTGAGTCCGAACGACATCACCAAAAACTCGTAGTGGCCGTAGCGCGTGCGGAAAGCTGTCCTCGGTATATCCTCCTGTCGAACTCGCAGCTGATGGTATCCTGATCGCAAGTCGATCCTCGAAAAATACCCCGCATCCTGAAGCTGGTCGAACAGATCATCAATGCGCGGCAACGGATATCTGTTCCGCACGGTAACCTTGTTCAGCTGGCGGTAGTCGACACATAAGCGCAAACTTCCATACTTCTTCTTGACAAACAGGACCGGAGCACCCCACGGAGAAACACTAGGTCGAATAAGCCCCTTATCTAACAAATCCTGCAACTGATCCTTCAGCTCTCGAAGCTCTGCCGGGGCCATCCGATAAGGCGGTATAGAAATAGGCCCCGAGCCGGGAATCAAATCAATGCAGAACTCAACATCACGCTTAGGCGGTAGCCCAGGTAGCTCATCAGGGAAAACATCAGGGAACTCGCAAACAACCGGGACCCGGTCCAACGGAACCTCTGCAGCTAGAGTATCACAAATAAACGCTAAGAATCCCTGACATCCCTTCCGCAAGAGCTGACCAGCGCGAAGAGACGAAATTAAGCTGGGAAGGGTGACACTGCAGTCTCCCTGAATAACAAGGACTGGCTCACCCGGAAAGCTAAATCTGACTGCCTTCTCACGGCAGTCCACCGAAGCATAACAAGTGGCTAGCCAATCCATGCCCAGAAGCACGTCAAAGTCCAACATATCGAGGAGAATCAAATCAACCGATGAATCCCTCTCCCCGATACGAACGGAACACAATCGAAAAACAAAACGAGCGACAAACGACTCGCCTACCGGAGTACTAACAACAAGCGGATGATCAAACGACGACGACTCACGGCCCAACATCGGTGCAAAGTGTGTAGAGACGTACGAATGTGTGGAACCTGGGTCAAAGAATACCCGTGCGTCGAAAGAACAAACTGGCAAGGTACCTGTCACAACGCTATTGGATGCCTGCGCATCCTGCGGTGTCAAAGCAAAAACTCGGGCCTGTCCTCCACCGATAGCGGTCTGACCTCGACCTCGGCCTCTGCCTCCTCGTACTCTCTGAACAGGATCGCCGCGTCCATGGCCTCTGGGTGCACCTAACTAGCGTGGAGCATCGCCTGTGGTAGGAAGTAGGGCTCTCTGAGGAGGGGGTGGTGATGGTGGTAGGGTCACATGCGAAACGGTCGCCGCTCCCTGTCGTCTCGCCGGACAGTCTCTGACAAGATGGTGTGGACTCCCGCACCCAAAACACCCTGGCGACGGCTGCTGTCCCTGGGGATAAGAACCATATAACTGTCCCCGTCCAAATCCTCTGCCAGGCCTATCTCTCGGGAAGAATCTGGCGCGCTGCCTCTGAGACGGTACATTGGTGCGAATCCTCTTCGGCCCAGAAATGGCCGAAGTCTGTGATATGCGTGCCTCCATCCGTAATGCCTTATCCATAGCAGCTGAATAAGTGTCGTAGTGCTGGGCGCCAATGGCAAGATATAGCTGGGCGTCAAGTCCCTGTACGAACCTCTTCACCATCTTCTCTTCGGTATCCACCAAATACGGAGCATATCGGGATAACTGCGTAAACTGGATGTCATACTCAGACACCGTCATCCCAGGTGTCTTGACTAAGGCCTCGAAGCTACGAGCTCTGGCGTCACGAACGCTCTCTGGGAGGAAACGAGCTAGAAAGACCGCTGTAAACTCGACCCAAGTCATAGGCGGTAGACCTGCAGCTCGACCTCTCAAGACTGACTCCTACCATGTCTGTGCGAGACCCTCTAGTCGGAAACTCGCAAGCTCTACCCATCGATCATCCGAACATCTCAGCGAACGGCAGATCCTGGCTAAACTGTCAAGGAACGTCTGTGGGTCCTCCGCTGCCTCGGTGCCGGTGAATACTGGAGGTCTCAGCCTCATGAAATCCTGTAGCGAAACCGGAACGGCCATGGTGGTAGTAGTAGGAGCAGGTATCATGGTCGTCTGTGATGTAGTAGGTGCGTCATCCGGCCTCGGTGTACGACTGGCTGCAACTAGGGATCCTACCATCTGACGTAGCTCCTGCATACTCCCCATCATCTGTCGCAACTCCTCCATACCAGTCTCGAGCCTATCCATACGGCCTTGGGAAGGTGGATCGGTCTGTCCCTACGGCGTAGGCATACCACCCTGCTCAGTCCTAGTCTCGGACGAGCCAGCTCGAATCTCGTCTCTGGCGGCAGCCCTCTGTGCCCTCGTAGCCTTCGGCGGCATAGTGGCTGTTACAGGAAAACGGATAGTAAGAACAGTGCAATAGGATCATAGGATACATGGAATTGAAGAAGGAATTTTCAAGCAAGCATATCCTAAAGTCACTTAGGCGGAGTACCGTATCGCAAGTATGCCGCGGACATACACACGCTACGTTACCCTACTTAAGTCACTTACTCCATCTACCAAGGGTCATCCTACACTCAAAAAGGTAAAACCTAACGCTCTGATACCAACTTTGTCACGACCCGCAGGGTACGTAACGTGACTGGCACTTAAGTTTACGAAACGTCTCAAGACGTCCGTAAAATAAGTAAGCCAAAGCCCAGAAACCAAAACCAAATAAGCAAAAGAGTGAAGAAAACCCAATCAATTGAAAGCGAGTTTATCAAATAAGTCATGTAAAACCCTTTTTAAAAACAATACCAATTTTTCCGAAAATTTCGGCAGAGTCTCCTTTATAAATACTGGCCCCCAAAATGGGTACAACAAGAATATATATGAATCCAACAAATATGGCATCCCCAAGCGGGAGCTAGCTCTTCGCCACAAGGCGGTCACAAATCCCACGCAATATAAAGCAACAACATGCGAAATAACCATAATGAAGCATAAGAAAAACAGCATGTCGACTCAAGTGAGCTCGACCCCAAAATACAGCATAAAAGTCCACAAACTTCACAATCTCATCTCTAGGTCAATATACAATAATACTGGTAGATATAGTAGATGGAGTACACTAGATACAAAGATTATACAAGGGGTGCAAAAATAATAATAAAACCCACCTAAGAGCAAAACCTCGAGTCCAGGCAAAAGAAGCAAGTGCGTCCGCCGCTACTGTACTGACGGAGCAGACCAGCTAAAGGCAATGGCACAACGGGGGTGAGTTGCCAACTCGTGAGTAATAAATAACATCTACACAGGCTATCGAATGCATGCACACAAGCATCCTAGCATCTATAATACAGGTATGGCAGGACATAATGGCAGGTAGGTATGCAATATGAATATACTAGCAGGTATGAATGCAATGCGAATCAACTCGTGATCTGAATGTGTAAGTATAAGAAATCATGTTTTTCCCTTTAAGAATCTCTTTTGAAATACCAGCACAATACCAATAGAATCAACAAGAACCTGTGTCCAGCAACGACACCTCAAAACTATCACAAATCTCATATATCCATGTCATAGTATCTCTGGCCTCAGCCATCCGGCTGACCCAGCTCAATATCAAAATCTCATCATCTCGCGGCCACGGTCGGTATCCTCTGGATATCCGCCGTGCCAAACAGTCACCGGTAGGTAATCCGTCCCCTGCCAGGCTCAACGTCAACACCACATTCATCTTGCCCCGGGGTACCATACCGGGCCCACCATGTACCAGTGACGGTTCATCCACTCCTCGACACGGATCTCGAAAACCACAGCAAACTCATGGTGGACGACACTTTACATCACTAGAAAACCGCAATTACATATTTTAAAAACATAATAAGTTTAGAAATTTTGCGGCTTTCCCCCGAAATCCAGAAATATCATAAAATCTCAAGAAATCCTCATTAGTGCATATGTCAATGATAATGAATGCATATGATATAAATAATCAAGTTGAGATGCGTGATTAATAGATTAAGCATGAACAAATAATATGATGAGGTACATGCACATGAATAGCAATCCTACGATTTCATTTTAAGGAATTAAAGAAATAGCGCGAGTTTAAGTATCAATTATAGTAAAAGGTTTCAATTTAAAGGTTATCTAGTGTGGTGGCATGGCAATTACCAGGGTGTGTGTGTAAGCATGAATAGTTCTCGTGCTGCATATAAAAACCCTGGCAATGGTGCAGGTGTCCTATAAAATGGTTTCGTATAAGTATGTCAATATAGGGCATGAATGTGGCAAATAATCATACAAGTATTACACCCCTAATTACTAACATCACTAAGAATCTTTTAAGTTACTAAAACTATCGGGCGGCTTGCGCCATCCAACGATAGTCCCCCGTAGATGTTACATCTACTCACCGAAATCCCTAGCTAGTCACGTCCGATCACTGCTTTCCCCTTTCGAGCCGCGTCTGACGTCTCCGCGACCGAACCTGGAATTTGCATCAATACCAAACATAAGGTTACATATCAATAACGACGCAAAACCTAAATGAAAACACTAACTTTCACAAGCTAGGTACAACGTGCACAAGGTGCGCGGAACACACGCGAAAATCGCAAAAACTGCAAAAATCGCCGATTTGGTCGCCCGGCAAAACTAAAACCCGATTACTCAAAAATCCGCACTCACGCATCCTAAATGTCATAAGATATGCCAACAATATAATCTAGATATCGCAATTAATTCGCCACAATAATATAATAAAAACCTAGTAAGCTAGAAGTTTGCAAATTTGGTGCAAACATCGACAATTAGCGACAAAGTTAACACAATCCAACACAACAATCCAAACTAACCCACTAGCTAGCCATTACACTAATTTTAAACCATTAACTATGCTTAAAAACCTAATTTCCATAAACAAAAACTTTCTTGATTTTCATAATTAGCAATTTCAATCCAAAACTAAACATGACAATACCAAATTAACACTAATTTGAAGCCCACACAAATAAAGTAACCTCATTAACCTAGATTAGCAAACAACTAGATAGCTAATTAGTTTTAATTAACTAAATAATGGTTTCAAGAAACCCTAGTTAACTCAACCATTAACTTTAAACAACACTAGAATGAAAATAGCACTAAATTAGCACTAAACAACTAGATTAAAGAATTCTAACCATATTAACTTAAAAGAGTAGAAATTATACCTCAAATTTTTATAGATCTAGCAAGAAGAATTTGCCTCAATGATGGCCTCATAGCACCATGATTCCAAGCAAGAGAGGTTAAAGAGAAAGGGGATGAAGAATGGGGTTATTTTGTGAGTTTTAAATTTGGAATTTTTGAAGCAACTTAATGAATTTTTTGAAGAAAATGAAAAGAACAAGGAGATGAAGGGGAGGCTGCTGGAATTCGGCCAGAAATGAGGGAGAGGGGATGGTGTGGGTGTGGGAAAAAAGTCTTGGTCAACTTTCCTCAAAGTCAATGCACCATACCTTCAACATACAATATTTTAAACATACACATTCAACTCAAATCATCCCTAACAAAAGAATTTTAAAACAAAAGAGAGAGGGGGAATTTTCTGCAGTTTGGGACAGCCAAGGAGATGTGAGGATGTGTGTGTGAGAGTGCAAACAATTTTTTTTGCAAAAAGACCCCCTACAAGTCCAAAATTGCAAGTTTAAGCTTAAATTCAATAAATTTCGTTTTCCATAATAAAAATTAGTTAAAACTTAAAATAAATTACTAAAGATTTATGTTACAACTAGATTTTAATTAACATGATTTTAAAGCTTAATTTTAGCCCATTTAAATTTTTATTTATTGCTAATTTAATGTATTTTCTTGCCGGCTTAAAATAATATTAAAAAATTGAAAAATAGGGAAAATTTTTTAAATGACCAAAATTTCATAAGTAACTCATTAGCTACTAAAAACAAGAAATTATCTATCCATTTTAGGTATAATTAGTCCGAAACTGCAAAATAACGAGAAAGACGGTTTTCGGAAAAATACCGAATTTTCACCGATTTTCAGGAAAACACCAAAACGAATTTTCAAGGCGCTACAAATGTATTAGTTCTTGTGAGAGAGAGAGTTAGAAGATGTGAGGGGGGGGGAAATCGATGGAATACAAGGAATTATGAAATGAGAGGGATCATGGCACACCCTAGCCACCTCTCTCTCCCTCAAGGTCAACTCTAACCCTAATCACCCTTAACCAAGATAAAACCCTTAATTAACCCAACTAACCTAACCAAATGGTTCACCCATCATGGTTGGCTAAACAAGGCATCCCTAGACTTAACCCAAGTTAACATGCACAAGTGTGTGCAGTCCAGATAAAATTCCGATAAAATATCCTTAAAACCAGATAAAATATTTAAAGGCCAATTTGGTAAACTTTTTACCAAAAACCCCACATTAACACACAATTACCACTAAACACAAACTCAGGTGTTACAGTGTAGGTACACATTATCTTTTTTTTTTTTAAAAAAGGGCTGCCTGATTTTTTCTCGCCCTGTGCACAATAATATATATATCAATAAAATATAAAATTAATCATCACACAACATATATCGCAGTATTCATAATCACATCTCATGCATATAATATACAAAAGAAACCAAAACACTAAATATGATATAAATATAAACCAATATCAATATCAATATCGTTTCAAAATGTAGTACAATATGTATGATATAAATAAATACATGTTTCAAAAAATAAGAATCAAAAAGCTACCCTAGCTCGGTCCAGCTCCACCTCTGATAAATGATAGAATAAGGCGCGCCTGCTCCTCGGTCAATAAACCGTGCAATTCGGCGCGAGCGGGAGTCTGAGCGTCCTGTGGAGCTGACGATGTGGTCTGCGCAGCCGCCGTCGACGTAGTAGCTTGCGGAGCCGCGGCTGCGGGAGTCTGAGCGGGCGGTGGAGCTATAGGAGCTGTCTGCTGAACCGCAGCCGATGTAGTGGCTTGCGGAGCCGCAGCCGAGGGAGATGCATATGGAGGCTCGGCCGATGTTCCCTGTCGCGTCTGGACCTAACGTGTGTAAGAAGCGTGTAAGAACTGTGTATTATTCGAACTCGTATCATTATCAAGTTATTTCGAAATCCTATTTGGATATCTAGTTTGGAAAACCGTTGTTTATTTTAATTACATATGTATGTATGATTAATCAAACCTAAGTCTAAAACCAAATAAGCTCAAGCTATGTACTAATTATGGATATGTTGATATCTATAATATGACATGATATTTTACTATAAAGTAGTATACATACCAGCATCTCCTTCAACTCCTGAACGGTGGCCCTCAAGCTCTCCAGTTCCTGCTGGACACGTCGCTTACTGGAGACGGAGGAAGTAACCGCCGGGGTGGAGTCCAACCTCATATGGGCCCTGATAGGGCCCAGTCCCCGGCCTCTCTCCCAACCTCCGTGGTGCCCTCCGTATGCAGCGTCCAGAACTGGGGTCAGCAGCCTCGGATTTCTCTGTCCGGTAAAATCGATCCCCGAGGCCTCGGCCTGCTCAACCACCCGCTCCTACACCCACATTAAGCAATAAAGTATAAGTATAAAATTTAAACTTGAACCTTCCAAAACTAAAATTTCAAATATGGGTAGAATAAATATTAACACTTACGCAATACTCCTGGATAGCGACGTCGGGATATCGAAGCTCGCCCGTGGCGGGATCTGTCGAGGTGCCGTGGACGGCAAGATATGCGGACAGCATGCTCGGTGTACCACCTTACGCCACGGTCTGAGCTGTCTGCAATATTAGAAAATAACTCTTAATATTAGAAATATTAGAAAATAACTATTAATATTGCAGAATATAAAAAAGGTCAGTCTATTGTAATTTATCGATAACTCCATGGCTCGAGTAATATTCCTCGAGCCACCTGTGTAAGTGGGGCGACCCCTCTTCGCCGACTTCCTGTTCTCTGTATTCTTAGCGGCCTGTTTCTGCACAACGCATTAACATTTAGTATTCTAATTAAGGAACACAAAAAAATAAATTATATCCTAAACAATGAATTACATTTAAAATACATACCTGTTTGCGTTGGGAGTCGAAATATTCGCACAATTGAGGCCATGTCTCTACGTCGACTCTCGCAAACGCCGGAGTAGATAGGAGGGCCGCTCCCTGCCTCGGCGGTCGCCATCCACAGGGAGTAGCAGTCGGCCTTCAGATCATTCCTGTTGTATCGGACCTTGGTCTACATGTTCTTCATCAGGCCATTGTACAGAGCATGAAGGTCGAGCACCCTCCCAGGGTGATCAGGGTCGGGTACAGGCTGAAAATCGTAATCCAACTGAAAATACAAAAAAAAACATTGTTATTAGATTGCAATTGTTAATAATAAATATATTGGATAAATCAAATGAAAATATATAATAATACGTACCCGAGCCTGATCAAAGAAGAGGGCGAATGAGCGCCGGTGCTGCTCGCCCCACTCAACGTGAAGTGGATAGTTCTTCACGAGCCGGCTCTCGTCCCCTATATACCGGCCGAACCTCTCGGCATGAGGACCGGTATATCGATAGTCAAGGGTAAAAAAGAGGGGGAATGCTTCCTCCCCCTAGCTCTGTCAGGCCTCAGCCTATGGGACTGATTCGGGCCTCGAGTCCCCCTCTGGGGATGGAGAGGCCCTGCGTCTGCAAGAAATATCAAGAGAATCAATATTAAGACAAAGTTGTATTAAGAAATCAAGCTTAAACGAAAATTAAAGTGTGATATATACCTCCGGTGACTATCGCATGAGCCTGGGCCCGGGCAGCAGCATGAGCGGGAAGATAGTTCCTCCGGTGAGGAACAACCGGGGTCCCGGATGCGGACGCATCCCCTCCAACTAGAAAATAAACATTGACGCTAAATTTCCATGAAGTTAATATTTATTCTATAGAGCATATGTAAAATGAATAAATATTTTATATTTATTCATACTAACCTGCAGACGATGCGGATGGTATGGAAGCGGCAGGAGTGGCTCCTGCGGAAGATGTGGATGCACCACCTATAATTATACAATTAAAAATAGATTATATAAGTAATTGCAAAAAGAATGTGTAGATCAATAATATAACGTTCTAAATCAATATGCATGCACTATAGGATATATAAACATACCCGCAGGTGCGGTGGTGTCACCACCTATAACTAGACAATAATAAAAATTGCTAAGTAAGAGCAAAAGGAATGTGTGTATATTTATGATATAGCATTCTAAATCAATATACATGCATTATATGATATATAAACATACCTGGAGGAGCGGGAGTGGCCTCTGTCCCAGATGTGGACGCATCACCAACAACTAGACAATCAAACATTGACAATATAAGTAATTTTGACATAAACAGGCATGAATATCTGTAATATTACATTCAAAATGGATATGCGTGCAGTATACCTGGAGGTGGGGCAAAATCCACATCGAAGGAGGCATCCGAAGGGGTCTCCGATCTGGGTGCAAGACCGGCCCTTTGAAGCTCCTTACGAAGCTCTCCGGGCGGCAGAACCGCTCTGCCTCTGCCTCTGCCGCGGATGGAGCTCCTGCCGCCCCTCGCTGCTCCCGACATCGTCATCAAATCTTGATAAACGGTTCGTGGACGCATTAGACAATCATTAAATGTATTGACTATATATGTATAGAGCGTAAAATGTGAAGTAATAATATAACATTACTGATAACCTTTTTCGTTTCGTGGGCGCGTTATACATATCTACTTGGATTTCATCGTCGATGTCATTTCTAACCCACGTAACTTCATGATCGGTCGAAGACAACCCGTCCATCGAAACAGACGGTCGGAGCACTTTAAGCCTTCTTTCTTCTTCGTCCTCATCGCTGTCCTCGAATTCTGGGACATCGTAGACATCTCTGGGTTTCCATCGGCATACAACACTCCATCCCGGATGCTTTAAACATTGTGAGTAGTATACTTAGAACGCTTGGTTCGAAAAGATAAACGGATCTTCCTGACCATAAAATTGAAGTGTGTTCACACTGGTCAATCCATATTCATCTTTCCAAGTCCCAAGATTGCTTCTCCACTTGTCCGTATCGGTTCGCGTATCGTACCAAGTACACTGGAATATATAAAAAGGTTCTGATCGTCCGGGATAGTGGATGTCGAGTATACAATTTAAGTACCCATAATAAATCACACCGTCCGATCCTACCGTCGCAATCCCACTATTCTGAGTGGTTATAGATGTTTCTATGTCCTTAACTTCGAATTTGTATCCAAGGACACCAAATCCTTTGTAATATGCAACCTCCGTACTACGAAATTGAGCTAAACATCTTGAATCACTCTCAAATGATGCAGACAAGTTCGGATCGTGGATCTAACAAAATAAATTTTACGACAAAACATAACGATACAAGTTTAGATTAAAACTGCTAGCAATAAAATGTTATTCGAATAACTTACATGATCTGTGACCCAATCACAAAAATTATCCTGATGATATTTTTCCAATTGTTCTTCGTTCCAATCAGGATGCCCCTCACGTACCTCGTTAAAATGAATTCTGTTTTCGACAAATAATGGTGACATTAATATTATATCATTTCATACACACATAAACACAGATATAAAAATTAATCCAAATAAACTTACTCTCTAATTTGTTCAAGAGATGTGCAATTAAGCAAGATAAACCGGTATATCTTGTTGATAAACATAGTGTCTACCCACTTATACTCGGCTTTACCATATGGCCCGTCTTGAATTCTTCGTGGCCGGTTAAGCCTTGTCTCAATGTTCTCGTCCAGATAGCGGGAACAAAATGTGGTTGCTTCATCAAGAAGATAACCTTGCATGATAGAACCCTCTGGTCGATTTTTATTGCGTATATACTTCTTAAGAGTGTAGAGATACCTAATGAAAATATGTTGAATAAATAAATACGGTCATACAGGACAACAATAAATTTATAAATTGCGCGAAACGAAAAATTACACGTACCTCTCGATAGGATACATCCATCGATATTGTACCGGTCCGGCTAATTTCGCCTCAGTTGCAAGATGAACCGTCAAGTGTATTATGATATCGAAGAATGACGGTGGGAAAATACGCTCAAACTTGCAAAGTATCAATGCAATAGAATTTTCTAGTTTATCCAGCGTCACAACCTCCAGTGTTTTAGCACACAACTCCCTGAAAAAACAACATAAGTCGTTGATTACTAGACCAACCGATTCGGGGAGAGAAGTCCTGAGGGCTAATGGAAGAAGGTGCTCCATGATAACATGGTGATCATGAATTTTCAGCCCATCGATCTTACCCTTCACAATTTTTATTTTCTTGCTGAATGATCCTGAAAAACCTGTGGGAACTTTCAAATCATGCAGCACCTGCAGGAATCTTTTCTTCTCCGGTTGTGACATATGATAAGCGGCATTGGGAAGTACAAACTTGCCTGGTTTACCCGCTACCGGTCTAGGGTGAAATTCCCTTCTTATTCCCCACTCTTGTAGATCCATCCGAGCATTCAGGTTATCTTTCGATTTCCCGTCTTTACAAAGAAGCAAGTTAAGAATGTGCTCTGATACTCCCTTCTCTATATGCATGACGTCCAGACAATAACACACTGAATTTGTAGACCAGTATGGAAGCTCGAAGAAAATGCTTAACTTGTTCCAAAATGGTGGTTTGACCTGTTTCGTTGGATCCATCCCTAAGGTCACACTATTGTAACCATCCCATTTAGCAGTCACGTCCTCTCCGGACAATGGGGATGGAGGTCCAAGAAGCTCTTGATGACCATCAAAGTGAACCGTGTCTAACCTATAGGGGTGGTCTCGAGGCAGGAAATGTCGATGGCCGCAATAACAAACCTTCCTGCTAAAATTCAAGAATTTCGATGTTGTGTGTTCATGGCAATGAGGACATGCTTTGTGACCATGTACGAACTAACCTGATAGCATTCCATACGCAGGAAAGTCATTAATTGTCCACATTAGAGCCGCACGCAGTATGAAGGTTGTATTTGTGTTTGCATCATATGTCTTTACACCATCAATGAACAAAGATTTCAACTCCTCGATCAGAGGTCGGAGATAGACGTCAATATTGTTCCCCGGTGAGTTTGGTCCGTCGATAAGAAGAGGCATCATAAAGTATGATTGGTCCATAGCCAATCAAGGCGACAGATTATAAATTATCATTACAACGGGCCATGTGCTGTGACTTCTAGCCATATAGTTGAATGGGCAGAAACCATCAGTAGCCAGTCCGAGCCGGACATTGCAAGGATCGCTACTGAATATTGCGTGCCTCCTATCGAAATCCTTCCATGCCGGTGAATCTCTTGGATGGCTCATTTTTCTATCTTCACTTGGAGGAGCACGGTGATGCCAAATCATTGCCTCGGCTGTTTTCTTGCACCTGAATAGCCTCTGCAGCCTCTGTGTTATGGGAAAGTATTGTGCTATCTTGATAGGTATATCGGGCTTCTTATCAGAATCTTTCGGCTTATACCTGGCCTCTCCGCATGTTGGACACTCTTTCAAATCTGAATTCTCTTTCCGGTACATCACGCAATTTTTAGGACATGCTTGAATCTTCTCGCACTTTAGACCCAAATCAGAGATCATCTTCTGGGCTCCGTACCAGCTGTCGGGCATGTTATTTCCCGGAGGCATAGAATCTTTCAAGAACGAAAGAAGCATTGTGAATGACTTGTTGCTCCATTCATTTAGGCACTTAATCTGGAAAAGTTGGACGAACCATGAGAGGGTGGAATACTTCGCATTCTCATAAATTGGTTTCCTAACATCATTCATGAAATTTTCATATTTATCCACACGCGGATCTTGACCGGAAGGAATGTCATCTTCGGTACGAATAGATTCACCTAGGGCAGTCTCTACCATATCCTCCATTTTTTTTATGGCAATAAATTACCGTCTTCTCCTTCTGCCGCATTACCGAATTCTTCTTCTTCTCCTGCCGCATTATCGTGTTCTCCTTCTTCTTCTGCCGCAGTACTGCATTCTTCTCCTTCCCCGTGATATTTCCAAGTTGTATAAAGTCTAGTAAACCCATATTTTACGATATGAAGCTCTGCCAATTCTACCTTCTGCCAGTACTTATTGCCATATCTATCGCACGGACAGAGAATCTTCTCTATTATGATCTTATTATGTGAGCGTGAAAATTCAATAAAAGCAGCAACTCCTACGACAAACTTAGGTTGCATACGTTGTTGCCAATCCACATACATCCAGTCCTTAACTTTGACGTAGTCATGGGCCATGTTAGACTGTATAACATATAAATTGTAGGTTATGGTGACTATATTGAGAAATATAAAAACGGGATAGTTACTGACAAAGGAGAAAATCCGTGTATATGCTTTGTGTGTGTGTTTGTCGTTGAAAAGAATAAATTATCGCACGTATGTTAACCGATAGATAGGGACTAAGTGGCTCTTTTAGTTTCATATATGAGTATCGACAGGAATATGAAAGTTTCATATTATCATCGAGTATCATATATTGGTTTTAACCAGAACATCTCGAATCGCTCTCTAATTATGCGTTTGTTGTGTATTCTTGTTGTATGTGTGTGTTCCGGCTGTCGGGGGTAGGCTTCTATCCCTTTAAGAATGTATAGAGCGAACACCCATCACTTGTGCTTTCAACCGTTTTGAGTAAATTTCGGCAGCACCTCCCCGCTGTTCTCCGAGTACACTGTAATAGAATAGATAATCATTTCAAAGCTGTGAAACAACGTTGAAATGAATATCTAATCTATCTTTGTACACGGAGAACCAGCGGAAAGGTACCGACGAAATATCTCGAAACGGATGAAAACACAAGTGAATGAAGGCGTTTGCTTTATACATCCATAACTTGTCCACACGGGACAAATCTATGGGTTACCATACGATTGAATTTTCTCGTCGCGTTGACTATACGACGGTTGTTAGTATCGAGCTATACCGTCCGATATTTAACAACCTTCGTATAGTTCTATGTCACGACGAACATCGCACGTATGTTAACCGATAGACGGGGACTAAGTGGCACTTTTAGTTTCATATATGAGTATCGATGGGAATATGAAGGTTTCATATTATCATCGAGTATCATATATTGGTTTTAACCTGAACATCTCGAATCGCTCTCTAATTATGCGTTTGTTGTGTATTCTTGTTGTATGTGTGTGTTCCGGCTGTCGGTGGGTAGGCTTCTATCCTATTAAGAATGTATAGAGCGAACACCCATCACTTGTGCTTTCAACCGTTTCGAGTAAATTTCGGCAGCACCTCCCCGCTGTTCTCCGAGTACACTGTAATAGAATAGTTAATCATTTCAAAGCTGTGAAACAACGTTGAAATGAACATCTAATCTATCTTTGTACACAGAGAACCAGCGGAAAAGTACCAACGAAATATCTCGAAATGGATGAAAACACAAGTGAATGAAGGCGTTTGCTTTATACATTCTTAACTTGTCCACACGGGACAAATCTATGGGTTACCATACGATTGAATTTTCTTGTCGCGTAGAATATATGACGGTTGTCAGTATCGAGCTATACCGTCCGATATTTAACAACCTTCGTATAGTTCTATGTCACGATGAATATCGCACGTATGTTAACGGATAGACGGGGGCTAAGTAGTGCTTTTAGTTTCATATATGAGTATCGATGGGAATATGAAGGTTTCATATTATCATCGAGTATCATATATTGGTTTTAACCTGAACATCTCGAATCGCTCTATAATTATGCGTTTGTTGTACATTCGTGTAACATGATTTAAAACCATTGAAATCAAGATTTGAGAAATTTTATAAGTGGCCGTTAACATGATAACAATCATCTCTTCTTATCAGTCTATATCTGAATTCTAAAGGGCAGTATATTTACAATTAAAAGATCGTGTTCAACTCTAAAATAAGGCAAAAACAGAGGAATATAGATCTATTAAAGTCAAGCCATAAAGTTAATCACATATTTACAACATTGCAAATACATTAACGCAAAACATAGTTATGATGCTTCAAAAGAATCAATTATCAAGGATGAAGAGAGCTTGTGATAAAGCAATCAAATTTAGCTTTTGCATTAAAATGGTTTATGATAAAACTTTTGAGATCCTTCAAGAAAGTTATGGCACTGTGAGGTTCCACAACCTATCATAACCAATCGCAAATTTTCATGGTTCTTTACTGGTATAAGACTTGTACTTTTATGAGGCGGAGTAAATAAATTTGTCGAGAGATCGTGATGCATGTGTAATGATAGAATCCAACAAAAATTATTCTCATGTACTAATAATAGCATCCCAATTGCAACTTTTTTATTCAATAAGATAACACATTTGCAAGAGTGCATCATTTACATTATGTTTTACTCCCTCCAGGGCCACCAAAATATACGGTATCTATAGGATGGCTATTGTCAATGGAGTAACAGTCGGGTCTAACGTGGCCAATTTGAAAATCATTATCTCGTTGTTTATATAGATTACCGCTATTGTTTGTAAATCGTATATTGCTTATATATGCTAAGCCTCCCGCTGCAAAACGGCCGCTCTCCATTAGCGGACTCAGTTCACCATTGTTAAAGCTCACTACTCATACGGGTTAATCTCTTGAAGAGAGTTTTTGGCCAATATCCCTAACCCTAACCGAACCCTACCCCCAGCCCCAGCCCAACTGAGCCCCAGCCCCAGCCCAACTGAGCCCTAGCCCCAGCCCCAGCCCCAGCCCAGCCCCAGCCCCAACCCCAACTAAACCTTAGCCCCAGCCCCAGCCCCAACCCCAACCCTAACTGAACCCCACAAAATAACCCTAACCCTAACCCTAACCGAACTTGATCGATGCCGACGCCGACGCCGATGCCCTCACCCCAACTCGAACCTGGCCAGAACCCTAGACTACAACGTCAAAATTAAAAATTATTTAAGATTTACTTACAACAGTGTGCGCGGAGGAGGATACGGTAGAAATTGGTGGTCGCCGACGATCGGCGAAGGTGGCGACGAGGCACGGGAAGTCGACGAAGGTGTGGGGAAGACCGACGAAGCTGGCGCAGGCTCGCGAGCGCGGTGGCGACGAAGCGCGGGAACAGACGACGAGAGGCGCGGGAGTGAGAGAGAGAAATTTGGGAACGATGAATATAATTTTTCTGTGCTTTTTTTTATTAATAACCTATGTAGATGCCCCTACGGACATAACCGTAGGTCCCCGGCTTGCGGCTCCGTAGGGCCAAAGAAAAAAATTAGAATGTAAGGCACAGTAGGGACAACGATTTGGACCTACGGATAAATCCGTAGGGATAAGAAATATTTTCCCTTACGGATTTCTGAGTCCGTAGGGGTAACCCCATATTATAGTAGTGATTACTGTACATACGATATATATTGTAATGGATACTTGGACATATATAGGGAGGACTTTCTTGCTCGACATGATAGTACGCTATCTGGTTACTCTTTATCTTAACATGTACTCTGATTGTCTCTATGTTACATGTTGATAAAGCCCTTAGGATATGTACTCGACTACTGGGACAATGATGAGATCATACTAGTGAGGCCACGGTAGTCGACGAGTACATCCTATAACTGTTCCTAGTCGAGGGTGTATTGAGACAGGGCATCGATACACCAGAGTAGATTAGCGTATACGCATCTTGACCCATATGATGGGCGATGGATGATCCCATATCCATCGGTGTTTGACATCAAGGATGGTGTACGGGTGCTCAGTGGAGACTGGGTACACTGGACGGACTAGCCGAGAACTCCCAGATGGTATTATACCTCACGTCAGATGGCAGTTCTCCGGTGACACTGGTACAGAGTAGTCTATTGACCCGAGATCGTCATAGAGTCTTATGTGATTCCTACTGTGCTTTGATTTCCATCATACCACGTCCAAGAGGGCATGCAAAAAGGTGGCTTTTGGGTGCAGTCCCGAATCACATGGAGGCAATGAGCGATATGAGGGGATTCGTCTCTCCCGGTATAGGGAGTTGATGTTGCGCTGTGTTCGATTGGCTATAACTGGAAATCCCTGGCCAGGGTTGCTAAGATTTACTGGTAAGTGTTATTAGTAATTTCTCGAACTGTTATAGACCTTATATCGACACGACTTATCGAGCTACTGCGGTTTGACGTTTACCACCCCTAGGCGAGATATGCGACATATCAGACGACGAGACCAGACTGTACGGGAGTGTTAATGATTGGATTCACGAGAGAGAGTACATGCTTGCTTCTTGATCTTCTGAGCGCTCAATACCTGGGTAGCTGTTACGTTTAGCTGACCGCTTGCAGCTTGTGGGTGTTTGATATGATCATCACCTACTGCCGGCGTATTGACGATTCTTTAGAGTCCTACACAGAGCTTTCTTGACTCAGGCAAAACGGAGTAGGGGCACATATGTGATATGAGCGGGACCAAGGATAATGCGGTATGTGATACCATATTGGATTCGCACGATATGAGATATCGGCCGGGTATATGTGATATAGCCGGGTCATCGTATTAGTCGGTTATATGCGATATAGCCGGATTGTCGGATCAAGTGTTGATTCGATAATTTAATGTATAGTAATATATATGATGTATTAAATTACATTAACTAATATTAGCTCACTAAAAGATTCTTTTTCTCACTCGGGTAATACATTGATATATATGCGATATATGTTAATTGTATTATTTTATTTTGATACAATAAATATTATATATATGATATATAATATTGTAACATGATATGATAACTAATGCAACATGTTTAGTGGAGATTAAACATGGTTAGGCTTTGATTAGGGTTAAGCTTTTCTAGAAGTTTCTAGATGCTTTGTTTTGTGCAAAGATATTTGTTTAGATATTTTTGCATGATATTTCCTTAACCCAACCACACCCCTTAACCCTAGTTCAATCTCTACCAAGGTTACTTGACCATGGTTGCATTATTCATCATAATTATCCTTTCATTATTCATCACAAATGGAATTATTCATTTCTTCTTCTTCTTCTTCCTCCTTTGCAAAGCTTTCTTACTTTGACATTTGTGATGAAAATATGTGAGAAAAAGATTATAAATGAGAGAGAAAATACTACTTCATCATTCTCATCTATCCTTGCTCTTTAGATGAGAGTGTTCACTTCATTTAGTGAGTGTTAGCTTGTGTTAATGAAACTTCAAGGTAGATCATCTTTGTTATCGAAGATCGGAAGCAAGACTGCATCTTGTAGGGTTCCTAGGCATACTAGTGAGGTCTCACAAGCCATGTTCCATGGCAATTTCAAAAATTCTAGGTGCCGAGAGACCCGACTACGGATCGTTTGCTAGAAAACTAGGCGAAAAAGCTAACTAGTTAACACTTAACTACAAGATACGGAAATACAACCTTTGTAAATCCAGTGCTCCACCTCCATAGCTCCGCAACGAGGTCCTCTCCGCTGTCCAAATCAAATCCGGGCTCAAGCGTCGGCTTCGTCGGAGAAAAAGCGAGCTAGGTCGTCGATGTCCATGCCAAAGATGATCTACGTCGAGGCATCGCTAAATCAAGCTCCACCTTCACCAAGCCCTAAAAACTTGTGAATGAAACACACTCTACTACTTGGCAAGAAGTAGAGGATGAAGAAATAGGAAGTGGGTAGACTTTAGAATTGGATTTCTCACTCATCTTCATCAATCACCATTGATGAAGTGGAGGTTTCTTCATGGAAGAAGATGAAGAAGAAGAAGAAAGAAATTATGATAAGTTATTTAAAAAAGAAAAGAATATCCAAACTTATCATAATCCTAACTATAGTTATGTGTAGAGAATTAACCAAGGGTTAAAGGAATGGTTAGGGTTAAGGATGAGATAAGAATGGTGGACAAAGTCAAAGCTTCATGAAGCTTCAACTAAATAACAAATAAAGCCACCATTCTTTTCTCTTCTCATTTATTTTCCAAAATGAAATGGATAAATAAATAAGTGAATAAAACAAAACCCTAACCATAATCATGTAACCATGGTTTGATCTTTACACAAAAACCCTAGCATAACATGTATCATCAATCATGATACAATCAAGTGCACAAAAGTATATCGCATATACAATGCGCACATCCGAGTGAGAAAATCCATCTTAAGTGAACCAATACTAGTTAACGCAAAATAATATATCAAATATATAATTATGCATTAAATCATTAAATCAACACTTGATTTAGCGATCCGGTCATATCGCATATAACCGACTAGTATCCAATGTATCGGCTTATCGAATCAACCCTCGATTCGATAACTAGGTTATATCGCATATAACCATTCGACACATTCATCGCAAGAATGAAATACGGTATCACATACACGCATTATTCTCGGTCCCGCACATATCTCATATGCGCTCGTATTTCGTTTCGCTTGAGCCAGGAAACCTCTGTGTAGGACTCTAAAGACTCGTCAATACGCCGGCAGCAGATGATGATCATATCAAGCATCCACAAGCCGCAAGCGGTCTGCCAAACGTAACGGCCACCCGGGTATTGAGCGATCTGAAGATCAACGAGCAAGCCCGCTCACACTCCAGTGAATCCGACCAGTAACACTACCGTACAGTCCGGTCTGATCGTCTGATATGTCGCATATCTCGCCTAGGGGTGGTAAACGTCAGACCCTAATAGCTCGATAAGTCGTGTCGATATGAGGTCTATAACTTTTCGAAAAACTACTGGTAACACTTACCCGTAAATCTCAACAACCCTGGCCAGGGATTTCCTGTTATAGCCAATCGAACACAGCGCAACATCAACTCCCTATACCGGGAGAGACGAATCCCCTCCTATCGCTCATTGCCTCCATGTGACTCGGGACTGTACCCAAAAACCACCGTTTTGCACGCCCTCTTGGACGTGGTAAGATGGAAATCAAAGCACAGTGGGAACCACACAAGACTCTATGACGATCTCGGGTCAACAGACTACTCTGTACCAGTGTCACCAGAGAACTGCCATCTGACGTGAGGTATAATACCATTTGGGAGTTCTCGGCGAGTCCGTCCAGTGTACCCAGTCTCTACTAAGCACCCGTATATCATCTCTGATGTCAAACACCAATGGATATGGGATCATCCATCGCCCATCTTCATGGGTCGAGAAGGTATACGCTAGTCTACTCTAGTATATCGATGCCCCGTCTCGATACACCCACGACTAGGGACTTTGAAGGATGTACTTATGGACTACCATGTCCCCACTAGTATGATCCGCATCATAGTCCAGGTAGTCAAGTACAGATCCTAAGGGCTTTACCAACATGTAACAGGGAGACAATCGGTGTACACGTTAAGGTAAAGAGCAACCAGATAGCATACTATCATGTCGAGCAAGAAAGTCCTCCCTATATATGTCCCAGCATCCACTACAATATACATCCTATGTATAGTAATGGCCTCTAGGGCATACATATAACTAACAATCTCCCACTTGCACTAGGGCCATCTGTAGCAGTGGTTGCAGCATCTCATACTCAACCATCCCATAAAAGTCTCTCTCTGGGAATAGGCCTTTGTGAGTGGATCCGCTGTGTTTGTCCTCTGAGTCTACTCTCCAAACCTCGATCTCCCTGGAGATCAACCATCTCTATGATCAAGTGATACTGCCATAGAATATGTCTGGATCACTGATGGGACCGGCGCTCCTTGGCATAAGCCACAACTCCATTGTCACACAATGGGAGGAACAAAGTTCATCTCATGAACAAATATACACCCAAACAGCCTCTTTGGTAGCATCTTAAGTAGCGATGTATCCTGCCTTTATCGTCTAGCATGTCACGGTATCTAGCTTGGAACTCTTCCAACATACCGTCCCTTTACTTAGGGTAAAGACAATGCCTGTGACTGACATTCAGTCGTTTTATCATCCTGGAACCATTCCAGTGATTCTCCCCAGGGTCAATTGATACTATCTCACTACAACTAGTGAGTATCCTAACATCCAATTAGATCTATCTCATAGATCCAAAATCCAGGATTTAGGAGGTATCACTTTGATCCTATATGGAGAATCATGGTGATAAGCGGAGATTGATCGAGCGTAGCATAGGAAACTCCTTCCCTATCAAGAGTATGTCATCCTCGTACTCTACGAGGATCATTACCATACTCCCTACTACCTTTTTGTATATACAAGGTTCATCTACCATTTTGATGATATCAAATTCTTTGACTACTTCATCAAAACAGATGTTCCAACTCCGCGATGCGTGCTTTATCCTATAAAGCATCTTGCACACGTTTCCGCTGCTCCCACTGTCTACGAAGCCCTCTGGCTGTGTTCTTATAGACGCTCTCTTCCGAATCATCATTTAGAAAATCAGTCAAGACACCCAACCACCAGATATCGTAGTCATGGTATGTAGCCGTGGCAAGTAGGATCTGGATGGACTTAAGCTTGGTTACTTGAAAAAGGTTTCATCATAATCCACGCCTGGTAAATGATGCAAACTTTTAACAAGTCTAGCTTTGAAAGTCTCAACTTTTCGATGTACACCAAGTAATCTTCTCAAGATATACTTGCTCCTGATGGGGATTTAACCCTTCAGATATAGCAACCAAAGTCCATACTTTGTTGGTGTATAAGGATTCCATCTCAGATCGCTAAACATCCAGCCATTCTTACAGAGTCTTACTCTCGATGGCCTGCTCGAAGCTAGTTGGGTCATCATCTCATGATGCAATCCTCGCTCCCACTGTCATAGAGAAAACGAAGTATCTCTCAGGTGGGTGAGGAACCCTACAAGATCGGCGGAGAGGCTGAGGTTCATTGGTAACTATTGAATCCTTTGGTTCTTTCAAATCATCAGCTGCAGTTTGTATAGCTGGAACATTTCCAGTTCTACATAACAGTCCTTGCCTCGAGCTTGTCCGGATTTTGCTTTTAGACATAGCCCGGACAACCCCAAATCTTAACCAACTTAAGATATGGGCTCTTCCCTTTCCATATCACATATGAAGAGGTAGGCAACTGATTTGATTTGAACCCTATTCAATAGGTATGCATCTTCTCAAGTGCATAACTCCCAAAAAGAAATAGGTAACTCAGTAGTACTCATCATAGAGCACACCATATCAAATAGGGTGTATCTGCTCCGCCCCGATATACCATCGTGCTATGGTGTATACAGAGGAGTAATGCTGAGAGAGAATCTCATTCTCCTTTAGAATAGTCCAGGAATTCCATGCACAAGTATTCTCCTCCCTGATCTCATCATAGGACATAATACTTATACCCGTATTTTGGTTCTCTACTTCTAAATCATATTCTGTGAATATCTCAAAAGGTTCGGACTTGTGTTTCAACAGGAACATATGTCTGAATCTTGAGAGATTACCAGAGAATGTAATGAAGTACAAAGAACCGGTCTTGGCATATGTAGACAGGGGACCTTTATACATCAACATGTATCATCCCAAGAGTTTACTAACTCTTTCTCTGTTTCCAATAAACAGAGCTGTGGTCAACTTATCTCTGTGACATGACTGGCAAGTTCCACAAGATGTAAATTCAAACTCATTTAAATATACATCTAAATGTAACTTCAGCTAGTCGGGTCACATTGATCTGACCTAGTCTACAATACCTCAAGAAGAATCCGTTCATTTCTGAACTCTTCTTCTTGTGTGTGTTCCATATACTAAGAACTGTAGTTTGATTTAGAACATTAATGCTTTTAGATAACGTGCCTGAATCGATCAACTTTTGATATAGAAAATGTTCAAAACATTATCCAACAATACAAAATTTTACCGTTTCATTACTAATAAAGAGACAGATATGATTTTGTATATCAGGTTCGGTATCTAATAACATTCGTTCAGAATCAATGTATTGTAATACAGGGTGACAGTGACCAACAGACTTGGCTGCAACTCTTGCCCCGTTTTCTGCCTCATGAAACTTATCACCCGTTCTCAGTTCTCTACCTTTCTGTAGCCCTATGTAACTGATTACATATCTGGGATCCTGATCTGGTATCACATACCCAGGACGTAGAGGATACAGAGAAACAGTTTTTTGTAATGAACACACCCGAAGATGATGCATCATCATGCACTCTCTTCGTTTGGGCGGCACGGGAATTCTGGTAATCCCCAATTTCCTGCTCTGTCTTATAACTATTATAAGTTGGAGCGGGACCAACGTTCCCCAGCTCAGTATAATAAGCGGGTTCGGTCAATAATCCGTATTTTTATCTTGATTAAGGCGTGATATGGTCGCTACCAGGAGAGAGAGAGAAGAAAACACTCAGCGTGCGCTCTTGCAAGAATATATTGGTTATTATTTTATCTAATCAGGATGGCTCCCACTGCTTTTTATCAAATCTTCCTTCAAACCCTAAAAGGAAAGACTAGCCGGGATTAATTACACACTACAAGTTCGCCAATCTTTCAGCCAGGCCAGTGTCGGTACTTTGAGGGAGGTCCCCCGTGCTTTCTCACAAACCTAATTAATGTAAACCTCGTTTTCCCAGAGGCGTAACCTCGTTAACACCTTTCTAGATACCTACTTGATCGGCTAATTGCAAAGTGTAAAACTCTCCCAGGAGTAACTCTTACTCGCAGCGGGTATCGGGATCCAACTATCTCATAGAAGGTATGCAATCTCATTGCAAATTTCAACACTTGAAATTCCCGATAATATTTTGCCCCTAGCGTCCTATGACCTTGACAGAGGTCAACAAACCATAGGCTGCTAGTCAAGTTCAACCCGTCATTTCCTGATTGAAGTAAACCCACCCGCACGACCCTTGACAGAGGTCAACAAGGTCGCACGACTACCCTAAATCAATCACATCATATGCTTATGCAGATAAGCACTAATCAGCTACCGCACACTGCGCCTTGACAGAGGTCAACAAACGCAGCACGAATACTAACCAGTACATATCTGAAATGACGGAGCGCTACGACAGGTTTTTCTGAAAACCTTTTGCGTAATGAACTTGATATCGTTGTAGGATCGAATGATTTTGAAATGGAGTGCTTTTTGAGGCTTTTCTAGTTTTGCTAAAGGAGTCACTCCCGGTGAAGGGATCGTCGGTCCTTTCCTCGTCGAATGAGGTGCGGGATATATCATATATATCATTGTGCAAAGCAGAACTCTTAAAAGCAATCAAAAGACAAACCGAGGGCGAAGCATCTGCCAGTTATTGCTAAAGGAGTCACTCCCGGTGAAGGGATCTCGGTCCTTTTCTCATCGAATAAGGTGCAGGATATATCGCATATACCGCTGTGCAAAGCAAGAACTGTAGCTACCTGTTTTATTTTGAAATTCGATTCTACAACATCTTAGGTTTCTTTTATTTCATTAATCACATTAATGAAGTCCCATCTATTATGTACCTAAACATCACAGATAAATACGACGTACACTTATGCCATCCGCATTCGCCTCGATGTCCCCTCGTGCACCGTTAGGTTAGGTAACTAACGGCAGAGCGGGGCAGGGCTAGCGCGGGTGTAAAACATAAGTAACGCCTATATAATATATCATATATACTATATACTGTATCTATCATAGAACATCACATGATCACATCACAGATATCGCAGCAGAAGAAACATATGAAATATTGGATATACTAGGACGTCCGTGTTTTCAATACGAGCCAGTATAAAACACGGATTCCACGGTCGTGATGAATAGCCAATCCCACACCCCTAGACCCCTACGAGAGCGGCAAGCAACCCTACTAATTCTAGGGTTAGGAGACCCGGACTCGACTCCTCGAGTTGGTCTCCCACTGGACCCCAGAACCCGGTTACTTGTGCTCCCCTCCTTGGGTCTATCCTAGTGCAGAAAAGTAAATAATATACAAACGGTGACTACTTCCGCAACCTGGAAGTGCCCCAATAAAAGAATATTACATAAAAGTTTTTACATGAATGAAAATGAAAAACACTCATCTCACATAAAAAAACCCGGCTATTCAAAGACGACGATCCAATAAAACATATCCAGCAACACATAACATCACATGTCATCAACGTAAGTAAGTATGCATACCCCAATTGTCGTTGACGTATAGCAACGAAACCGGCGATATGAACATACTACACTTACGGTCAAAGAAAAGAAAGTGTAAAACTACAACAGTTGGAATCCGCAACCACCTCAGACATCGCATGCCTGACCAAATGAATTACTTAGACATCGCATGCCTAACAATTATAAACCCCGCATTTTAGTCTCATTATCGAAAACACTTTTCAATATCAAGTCGGGTAATTCAACAAGATTCCCGACATCCTGATCGAATGCTCGTCGCAAACTTCAGTAGACAGTCGCACCCCCGATACCGTCGACGAAGTGCACCAAGGCAGAACACCGTTACCGGGAGCACCCGAACGGATGCTTTCGGCGACGGGGTTCTCCTACAGTCACTTGGTCGGGGCTATGGAGTGAAGCTGTCTATTAAGTTTATCCGGCGAGTATCCGCGTACGCTACGTGATTGCGACGGACTTTTGATCACATCAAAATTCCGTGGCAACCGATCAAGTGAGACTAAACTTCTATGTTTATAACATTCATTCAGTTATCTCATAACTATTTGTGAATTCCAATTATTGTATCACATTCCAGATAAACAGAAAATGTTAAACTTTCCGATCGAACAATCGAACACCCAAGTTTTCCCGATACAGATCAACAATGAAACAAGTCTAACAACATTCAGTTCGTGCCTCAGTACCAACGGTCCAGCCGTAGAAGGGTCAAGCCAACGCCTCACATGTGGCACGCCGTACTGCCCCAAACCCGAAGGTTCAAAGGGCAGTTCAAGACGGTCACATAATCGAGTTAAGGTTTGTTGTCTTCTAGAGGGACCATCGCGTTACTTGCACTACTTAGAACGTCGTTAAACTACGGAAAAATCCAACACTTGGAAATTTCTTGACAGGGGAAAAATTGGGTATTTATATCCGGTCGAACTTTTTAACATATTCTAAAATTTATCCGGAAAGCCACACAGACAAAATTTGAAACCCCGATCGAATCTTTGATTCCCAATACAACCCAAAAATGCTCAACTGTTTACTGCATATTAAAAATTCCCTGAAAAACCAACACTGAAAAATAGGAGTTACTGTGCAAAATTCAATGGCAGATAGGACAAAAGTACGGCGGAAGGGCCGCATTAGCACGCTAATGCCGCGGTTCCGCCGCACTTTAGAAAGATCATTAGGTAATTTTTGCATCGTCATTCTTAGATTTACCTGCTAGTTTTTCTGCATATTTTTAATTTGCAAAAATCCACATTTTACAAAAATGTCCAGAGAGCATTTTAAAGTCGGGGTTTTGGGTCGATCGGACTTCTAACTCAGTCTACGCATCGCCTAAGGCTCTAGCTAGGCTCTGATACCACTGTAGGGTTCCTAGGCACACTAGTGAGGTCTCACAAGCCATCGACCATGGCAATTTCAAAAATTCTAGGTGCCGAGAGACCCGACTATGGATCGTTTGCTAGAAAACTAGGCGAAAAAGCTAACTAGTTAACACTTAACTACAAGATACGGAAATACAACCTTTGTAGATCCGGTGCTCCACCTCCATAGCTCCGCAACGAGGTCCTCTCCGCTGTCCAAATCAAATCCGGGCTCAAGTGTCGGCTTCGTCGGAGAAAAAGCGAGCTAGGTCGTCGATGTCCATGCCGAAGATGATCTACGTCGAGGCATCGCTAAATCAAGCTCCACCTTCACCAAGCCCTAAAAACTTGTGAAGGAAACACACTCTACTACTTGGCAAGAGGTAGAGGATGAAGAAATAGGAAGTGGGTAGACTTTAGAATTGGATTTCTCACTCATCTTCATCAATCACCATTGATGAAGTAGAGGTTTCTTCATGGAAGAAGATGAAGAAGAAGAAGAAAGAAATTATGATAAGTTATTTAAAAAAGAAAAGAATATCCAAACTTATCATAATCCTAACTATAGTTATGTGTAGAGAATTAACCAAGGGTTAAAGGAATGGTTAGGGTTAAGGATGAGATAAGAATGGTGGACAAAGTCAAAGCTTCATGAAGCTTCAAATAAATAACAAATAAAGCCACCATTCTTTTCTCTTCTCATTTATTTTCCAAAATGAAATGGATAAATAAATAAGTGAATAAAACAAAACCCTAACCATAATCATGTAACCATGGTTTGATCTTTACACAAAAACCCTAGCATAACATGTATCATCAATCATGATACAATCAAGTGCATAAAAGTATATCGCATATACAATGCGCACATCCGAGTGAGAAAATCCATCTTAAGTGAACCAATACTAGTTAACGCAAAGTAATATATCAAATATATAATTATGCATTAAATCATTAAATCAACACTTGATTTAGCGATCCGGTCATATCGCATATAACCGACTAGTATCCAATGTATCGGCTTATCGAATCAACCCTCGATTCGATAACTAGGTTATATCGTATATAACCATTCGACACATTCATCGCGAGAATGAAATACGGTATCACATACACGCATTATTCTCGGTCCCGCACATATCTCATATGCGCTCCTATTTCGTTTCGCTTGAGCCAGGAAACCTCTGTGTAGGACTCTAAAGACTCGTCAATACGCCGGCAGCAGATGATGATCATATCAAGCATCCACAAGCCGCAAGCGGTCTGCCAAACGTAACGGCCACCCGGGTATTGAGCGATCTGAAGATCGACGAGCAAGCCCGCTCACACTCCAGTGAATCCGACCAGTAACACTACCGTACAGTCCGGTCTGATCGTCTGATATGTCGCATATCTCGCCTAGGGGTGGTAAACGTCAGACCCCAATAGCTCGATAAGTCGTGTCGATATGAGGTCTATAATTTTTCGAGAAACTACTGGTAACACTTACCAGTAAATCTCAACAACCCTGGCCAGGGATTTCCTGTTATAGCCAATCGAACACAGCACAACATCAACTCCCTATACCGGGAGAGACGATTCTCCTCCTATCGCTCATTGCCTCCATGTGACTCGGGACTGTACCCAAAAACCACCGTTTTGCACGCCCTCTTGGACGTGGTAAGATGGAAATCAAAGCACAGTGGGAACCACACAAGACTCTATGACGATCTCGGGTCAACAGACTACTCTGTACCAGTGTCACCAGAGAACTGCCATCTGACGTGAGGCATAATACCATCTGGGAGTTCTCGGCGAGTCCGTCCAGTGTACCCAGTCTCTACTGAGTACCCGTATATCATCTCTGATGTCAAACACCAATGGATATGGGATCATCCATCGCCCATCTTCATGGGTCGAGAAGGTATACGCTAGTCTACTCTGGTATATCGATGCCCCGTCTCGATACACCCACGACTAGGGACTTTGAAGGATGTACTTATGGACTACCATGTCCCCACTAGTATGATCCGCATCATAGTCCAGGTAGTCAAGTACAAATCCTAAGGGCTTTACCAACATGTAACAGGGAGACAATCAGTGTACACGTTAAGGTAAAGAGCAACCAGATAGCATACTATCATGTCGAGCAAGAAAGTCCTCCCTATATATGTCCCAGCATCCACTACAATATACATCCTATGTATAGTAATGGCCTCTAGGGCATACATATAACTAACACATCTTTCTTTTCGTGAAACCTCTCGAGAGTCCGGAACACGATGATCGCAGCGAAGGGAGCTCAACACGGAGCTTAAGAAGTGAAGGACCGGATCTACAAAGGTTGTAATCTCTCTCACTTAGTGTTAAAGAGTTTAACATGCTTGTTTTCGCCTAAACCCTAGTTTAAAGATCCGGATTTGGGTTGTTCGGCACAGCTAAAATTTTAATCGGGCATGGTTGATGCCTCGTAGACCCTCGTGCGCGTGCCTAGAAACCCTACAGTGGTATCAAAGCCAAGCTAGAGCTTTAGGCGAAGTCTAGACGAAGTTTAAAGTCCGATCGAACCCCGAAACCCCAAAACATACCCTTCTCTGGAAATTTTGTAAAACTGTTGATTTTTCGATATTAAAAATTCTCAAAAAAATCAGCAGAGAAATCTAAGAATAACAGTAGAAAACGAGTTCCTAAATCCACTGTAGCGCCGCGGAACCGCGGTCGTACCCTGGTTTTTGCGGCGGTTCCACGGCCATATGTGGAGATTAGGGAATCTTTTTTATACAGTTACCTCAGTAGGTGTTTCCTGATTCTTCTGGGAATTTTTTTTTTTACTCAAGAGTTGAGTTTTCTGGGTTATATTGGGGACTTGTTGATTCGATCGGATAATTTAACTTTGTTTAGTTTTTCCAGATAATTTTAGAAACTGTTAAAAAGTTCGAACGGATATCAATAACTCACTTTTTCCCCTGTCGGAAAAATTTTCAAAAGTTGGATTTTTTCGCGAGTTTGAAACTTTCTAAGTCGTGCAAGTAACGCGGTGGACCCTCTAGAAGATAACAAACCTTAACTCGATTATGTGACCGTCTTGAACTGCTTCTAAACCTTAGGGTTTGTGGCAGTACGGCGTGCCACATGTGAGGCGTTGGCTTGACCCTTCTACGGCTGGACCATCGGTACTGTGGCATGTGATGGATATTTTTGAACTCCGCTCAAGTGTTGAGCTATTTGGAAAAACTTGGGTGTTTGATTATTCGATCGGAAAGTTTAACATTGTCTATTTATCTGGAATGTGATACAATATTTAGAATCCACAAAAAGTTATGAGATAACTAATTTGAATGTTATAAACATAGCAGTTTAGTCTCAGATGATCGGATGCCACGGGATTTTGATGTGATCAAAAGTCCGTCGCAATCACGTAGAGTACGCGGATACTCGCCGGGTAAACTTAAGAGACAGCCATGCCCCATAACCCCGACCAAGTGACTATAGGAGAACCCCGTTGCCAAAAGCATCCGTTCGGGTGCTCGCGGCAGCGGTGTTCCGCCTTAGTGCACTTCGTCGACAGCATCTGGGGATGCAACAGTCTACTAAAGTTTGCGACGAGCATTCGATCAGGATGTCGGGAATCTTGTTGAATTGCCCGACTAGATATCGAAAAGTGTTTTCGATAATGAGACTAAAATGTGGGGTTTATAATTGTTAGGCATGCGATGTCTAAGGAATTCATTTTGTTAGGCATGTGATGTCTAAAGAGGTTGCGGATTCCAACTGTTGCAGTTTTACACATTCTTTTCTGTGACCGTAAGCGTAGTATGTGGTGTATCACCGGCTTCATTGCTATACATCAACGACAATCGGGATACGCATACTTGCTTACGTTGATGATATGAGATATTATGTGTTGCTGTGATATGTTGTATTGGATCGTCGCGTTTGAATAGCCGGGGGTTTTATGCGAGATGAGAGTTTTTCTTTTTTCATTCATGTAAAATTCATTTGTATGTAATATTCTTTTATTGGGGCACTTCCGGGCTGAGGATGATGTCACCATTGTATATTATTTACTTCTCCGCATTAGGTACACCCAAGGCTGGGAGCACAAGTAACCGGGTTCTAGGGTCCAGTGGGAGACCATCTCGAGGAGTCGAGACCAAGTCTCCTAACCTTAGAATTGGCAGTGTTGCTTGCCGCTCTCGTAGGGGTCTAGGGATGTGGGTTTGGCTATTCATCGCGACCGTGGAATCCGTGTTTTATACAGGCTCGTATTATAACACGGACGTACTAGTATATCCAATATTTCATATATGTTCTTCTGCTGCAATGTTCTGTGATGAGATCATATTACTGCCTGAGACGAATGTTTATATTATATATATGAGATATATGTTATATTGCACATTTCGTTTCAAATGTGATGCTTGTGAAGAAAAATAAAACGGGACTTCATTAATTAGATTAATGAAATAAAAGAAACCTAAGATGTTGTAGAAACTTGTTTAAAAACTGGTAGCTCTAGTTCTTGCTTTGCATAGTGGTATATATGATATACCCTGCACCTTATTCGATGAGGAAAGGGCCGACGATCCTTTCACCGGGAGTGACCCCTTTAGCAAAACTAGAAAAGCCTCAAAAACATTCCATTTAAAATCACTCGATTCTACAACGATATCAAGTACATTACGCAAAGGGTTTTCTTAAAAACCTGTCGTAGCCCTCCGTCATTTCAGATAAATACTAGTTAGTATTCGTGCTGCGGTAGTTCGGCCTCCGTCAAGGCGTAGTGTACGGTAGCTAACTAATGCTTATCTGCTAGCATACGATGCAATTGGATTAAGGTATTCATACGGCGTAGTTTGGCCTCCGTCAAGGGTCATGACGGTGGATTTAATTCAATCAGGAAATGACGGGTTGAACTTGACTAGCGGACTATGGGTAGTTTGGCCTCCGTCAAGGTCATAGGACGCTAGGGTTAAAATATTATTAGGAATTTCAAGTGTTGGAATTTGCAATGAGATTGCATACCTTCTATGAGATAGTTGGATCCCGATACCCGCTGGGAGTAAGAGTTACTTCTGGGAGAGTTTTACACATTACATTTAGCCGATCAAGTAGGTGTCTAGAAAGGTGTTAACAGGGTTACGCCCCTGGGAAAACGAGGTTTACTTTAATTAGGTTCGTGCGAAAGCACGGGGTACCTCCCTCAAAGTACCGACACTGGCCTGGCTGAAAGATTAGCGAATTTGTAGCGTGTAATTAATCCCGGCTAGTCTTTCCTTTAAGGGTTTGAAGGAAGATTTGATTAAAACAGTAGGAGACATCCTGATTAGATATATTAGATAACCAATCTAATCTTGCAAAAGCATACGCTGAGTGTTTTCTTCTCTCTCTCTCCAGGTAGCGACCATATCATGCCTTAATCAAGATAATAATATGAATATATTGACCGAACCCCTTGCTATACTGAGTTGGGGAACGTTGGTCCCGCTCCAACTTATAATTGTTATAAGACAGAGCAGAAAATTGGGGATTACCAGATTCCCGTGTTGCCCAAACGAAGAAAGTCCATGCTAATGCATCATCTTCGGGTGTGTTCATTACATAGAACTGTTTCTCAGTATCCTTTACGTCCTGGGTATGAGATACCGGATTAGGATCCCGCATATGTAATCTGTTATATGGGCTACAGATAGGTAGAGAACTGAGAAAGGTTGATAAGTTTCATGAGATAGAAACGGTGCAAGTGTTGCAGCCAAGTCTGTTGGTCTCTATCACCCTGTATTACCAGAATATATTGATTCTGAACGAATGTTATTAGATACCAAATCTGATATACAAAATCATATCAGTCTCTTTATTAGTAAAGAAGGATATAATTTTGTATTGTTGGATAATATTTTGAACATTTCCTCTATTAAGAGTTGATAGGATCAGGCACGTTATCTAAAAGCATAGACGTTCTAAATCAAACCATAGTTCTTAGTGTATAGAACACACACAAGAGGAAGAGTTCAGAAATGAACAAATCCTTCTTGAGGCATTGTAGACTAGGTCATATCAATGCGACCCGACTAGCTGATGTTACATAAAGATGCATATTTAAATTAGTTTGAATTTACATCTTGTGAAACTTGCCGGTCATGTCACAAAGATAACATGACCATAGCTCTGTTTATTGGAAACAGAGAAAGAGTTAGTGAACTCTTGGGATTGATACATGGTGATGTATGAAAGTCCCCTGTCTACACTTGCCAAGACCGGTTCTTTGTACTTCATTACATTCTCTGATGATCTCTCAAGATTCAGACATATGTTCCTGTTGAAACACAAGTCCGAACCTTTTAAGATATTCACAGAATGTAAGTTAGAAGTAGAGAACCAAAATACGGGTATAAGTATTATGTCCTTTGATAAGATCAAGGAGGAGAATACTTGAGCACTGAATTTCTGGAATATTCTAAAGGAGAATGAGATTCTCTCTCAGCATTACTCTTCTGTATACACCACAGCACGTCGGTGTATCGGGGCGGAGCAATAGCACCCTATGTGATATGGTGCGCTCTATGATGAGTACTACTGAGTTTCCTATTTCCTTGTGGGAATTATGCACTTGTGAAGCTGCATACCTATTGAATAGGGTTCAAATCAAATCAGTTGCCTACCACTTCATATGTGATACGGAAAGGGAAGAGCCAATATCTTAAGTTTGTTAAGATTTGGGGTTGTCCGGCCTATGTCTAAAAGCAAAATCCGGACAAGCTCGAGGCAAGGTCTGTTATGTAGAACTGAAAAGGTTCCAGCTATACAAACTACAGCAGATGATTTGATAAAACCAAAGGATTCAATACTAACCAATGAACCTCAGCCTCTCTGCCGATCTAGTAGGGTTCCTCACCCACCTGAGTGATACTTCGGTTTCTCTACGACAGTGGGAGCGAGGATTGCATCATGAGATGATGACCCAACTAGTTTCGAGCTGGCCATCAGGAGTGGGACTCTGTAAGATTGGCTGGATGCTTATTGATCTGAGATGGAATCCTTATACACCAACAAAGTATGGACTTTGGTTTCTTTATCTGAAGGGTTAAATTCCCATCAGGAGCAAGTATATCTTGAGAAGATTACTTGGTGTACACAGAAAAGTTGAGACTTTCAAAGCTATGCTTAAGTCCATCCAGATCCTACTTGCCACGGCTTCATACCATGACAACGATATCTGGCGGTTGGGTGTCATGACTGCGTTTCTAAATGATGATTTGGAAGAGAGCGTCTATAAGTACACAGCCAGAAGGCTTCGTAGACAGTAGGAGCAACGGAAACGTGAGCAAGATGTTTTATATGATAAAGCAGGCATCGCGGAGTTGGAACGTCTGTTTTGATGTGGTAGTCAAAGAGTTTGACTTCATCAAAGTGGTAGATGAACCTTGTATATACAAAAAGGTAGTAGGGAGCATGGTGGTGATCCTCGTAGAGTACGTGGATGACATACTCTTGATAGGGAAGGAGTTTCCTATGCTACGCTCGGTTAATCTCCGCTTATCACAAGGATTCTCCATATAGGATCAAAGTGATACCTCCTAAATCGTGGGTTTTTCGATCTATGAGATAGATCTAATTGGATGTTAGGATACTCACTAGTTGTAGTGAGATGGTATCAATCGATCCTGGGGAGAATCATTGGAAAGGATCCAGGGTGATAAGGACGACTGAATGTCAGTCGTAGGCATTGTCTTTACCCTTAGTGGAGGGACGGTATGTTGGAAGAGTTCCAAGGTAGATACCGTGACTTACTAGACGATTAAAGGCAAGATACATCGTTACCAGGAATGCTACCAAAGAGGCAGTCTGGATATATATGTTCATGAGAAGAACTTCGTTCCTACCATTGTGTGACGATGGGGTTGTGGCTTTTGCCAAGGAACCCCCGTCCCATCAGAAATTCAGATATAATTCTTAGGCAGTATCACCTGATCATGGAGATGGTTGATCTCCAGGGAGATCGAGGTTAGGAGAGTATACACTGAGGACAACAGCGCGGATCCACTCACAAAGGCCTTTTTCCCAGTAGAAACTTTTCTGGGATGGTTGAGTATGAGATACTTCAACCACAGCTAATTGTTAGGTATGTGATACCACAACAGATGGCCCTAGTGCAAGTGGAAGATTGTTAGTTATATGTATGCCCTAGAGGCCATTACTGTACATACGATGTATATTGTAATGGATGCTTGGACATATATAGGGAGGACTTTCTTGCTCGACATGATAGTACGCTATCAGGTTGCTCTTTATCTTAACATGTACTACGATTGTCTCTATATTACATGTTGATAAAGCCCTTAAGATATGTACTCGACTACTGGGACTATGATGAGATCATACTAGTGGGGCCACGGTAGTCGATGAGTACATCCTATAACTGTTCCTAGTCGAGGGTGTAATGAGACAGGGCATCGATACACCAGAGTAGACTAGCGTATACGCATTTTGACCCATATGATGGGCGATGGATGATCTCATATCCATCGGTGTTTGACATCAAGGATGGTGTACGGGTGCTCAGTGGAGACTGGGTACACTGGACGGACTTGCCGAGAACTCCCAGATGGTATTATACCTCACGTCAGATAGCAGTTCTCCGGTGACACTGGTACAGAGTAGTCTGTTGACCCGAGATCGTCATACAGTCTTGTGTGATTCCCACTGTGCTTTGATTTCCATCATACCACGTCCAAGAGGGCGTGCAAAAAGGTGGCTTTTGGGTACAGTCCCGAATCACATAGAGGCAATGAGCGATAGGAGGGGATTCGTCTATCCCGGTATAGGGAGTTGATGTTGCGCTGTGTTCGATTGGCTATAACTGGAAATCCCTGGCCAAGGTTGCTGAGATTTACTGGTAAGTGTTATCAGTAGTTTCTCGAACTGTTATAGACCTCATATCGACACGACTTATCGAGCTACTGGGCCCCTAGGCGAGATATGCGACATATCAAACGACGAGACCGGACTGTACGGGAGTGTTACTGATTGGATTCACGGGAGAGAGTACATGCTTGCTTGTTGCTCTTCTAAGCGCTCAATACCTGGGTAGCTGTTGCGTTTAGCTGACCGCTTGCAGCTTGTGGGTGTTTGATATGATCATCACCTACTGCCAGCGTATTGACGATTCTTTAGAGTCCTCCACAGAGGTTTCTTGACTTAGGCAAAACAGAGTAGGGGCACATATGTGATATGTGCGGGACCGAGGATAATGCGGTATGTGATATCGTATTGGATTCTCGCAATATGAGATATCGGCCGGGTATATGTGATATAGCCGGCTCATCGTATTAGTCGGTTATATGCGATATAGCCGGATTGTCGGATCAAGTGTTGATTCGATAATTTAATGTATAATAATATATATGATATATTAAATTACATTAACTAATATTAGCTCACTAAAAGATTCTTTTTCTAACTCGGGTAATACATTGATATATATGCGATATATGTTAATTGTATTATTTTATTTTGTTACAATAAATATTATATATGTGATATATAATATTATAACATGATATGATAACTAATGCAACATGTTTAGTGGAGATTAAACATGGTTAGGGTTTGATTAGCGTTAAGCTTTTCTAGAAGTTTCTAGAAGCTTTCTTTTTGTTTTGTGCCAAGATATTTATTTAGATATTTTTGCATGATATTTCCTTAACCCAACCACTCCCCTTAACCATAGTTCAATCTCTACAAAGGTTACTTGACCATGGTTATATTATTCATCATAATTATCCTTTCATTATTCATCACAAATGGAATTATTCATTTCTTCTTCTTCTTCCTCCTTTGCAAAGTTTTCTTGCTTTGATATTTGTGATGAAAATATGTGAGAAAAAGATTATAAATGAGGGCAAAAATCCTACTTCATCATTCTCATCTATCCTTACCCTTTAGATGAGAGTGTTCACTTCATTTAGTGAGTGTTAGCTTGTGTTAATGAAACTTCAAGGTAGATCATCTTTGTTATCGAAGATCGGAAGCAAGACTGCATCTTTCTCTTCGTGAAGCCTCTCGAGAGTCCGGAACACGATGTTCGCTGCGAATGGACCTCAACACGGAGCTCAAGAAGTGAAGGACCGGATCTATAAAGGTTGTAATCACTCTCACTTAGTGTTAAAGAGTTTAACATGCTTGTTTTCGCCTAAACCCTAGTTTAAAGATCCGGATTTGGGTTGTTCGGCATGGCTAAAATTTTAATCGGGCATGGTTGATGCCTCGTAGACCCTCGTGCGCATGCCTAGCAACTCTACAGTGGTATCAAAGCCAAGCTAGAGCTTTAGGCGAAGTCTAGACGATGTTTAAAGTCCGATCGGACCCCGAAACCCCAAAACATACCCTTCTCTGGAAATTTTGTAAAACTGTTGATTTTTCAATATTAAAAATTCTCAAAAAAATCAGCAGAGAAATCTAAGAATAACAGTGGAAAATGAGTTCCTAAATCCACTGTAGCGCCGCGGAACCGCGGCCGTACCCTGGTTTTGGCGGCGGTTCCGCAGCCATATGTGGAGATTAGGGAATCTTTTTTATACAGTTGCCTCCGTAGGTGTTTCCTGATTCTTCTGGGAATTTTTTTTTTTACTCAAGAGTTGAGTTTTCTGGGTTGTATTGGGGACTTGTTGATTCGATCGGATAATTTAACTTTGTTTAGTTTTTCCAGATAATTTTAGAAACTGTTAAAAAGTTCGAACGGATATCAATAACTCACTTTTTCCCCTGTCGGAAAATTTTTCAATTGTTGGATCTTTTCGCGAGTTTGAAACTTTCTAAGTCGTGCAAGTAACGCGGTGGACCCTCTAGAAGACAACAAACCTTTGTATTGCGATAACAATGGAGCAGTGGCTTTAGCCAAGGAACCCAGGTCCTATCAGCGATCCATGCATATTCTGAAGCGGTATCACCTGATCCGGGAGATAGTTGATCGCCGGGAGATCGAGGTCAGGAGAGTTGACACAAAGGACAACACATCGGATCCACTCACAAAGGCCATACCCCAGATACAATTTGAGAAACTCTTCGGGATGTTGGGTATGAGATAATACAACAACTGGCCTTAGTGCATGTAAGAGATTGTTAGTTATATGTATGCCCTAGAGGCCATTATTTTACATGTGATCGATATTATAGTAGATGCTTGGATATATATAGAGAGGGCTTTCTTGCTCGACATGATAATATGCTATCTGGTTGCTCTTTGTCTTAACATGTTGACTTGTATTGTGATACTGTCTTTCTCTCACATGTTGAGAAAGCACTTATGACGTGTACTTGACTACTAGGACTATGATGGAGATCATACTAGTGGGGTCAGGGTAGTCCACATGTACATCTTATAATTGTTCCTAGTCGAGGGTGTATCGAGACAGGGCATCGATATTCCAGAGAAGACTAGCTTATACGCTTATTGACCCATATGATGAGTGATGGATGATCCCACATCCATTGGTGTTTGACATCAAAGATGGAATACTGGTGCTCAGTGGAGACTGGGTACACTGAACAGACTCGCCGAGAACTCCTAGTTGGTATTATACCTATCATCAATAGCAGTTCGCTGGTGACACTGGTACAGTTAGTCTGTAGACCTGAGATCGTCATAGAGGCTTGTGTGATTCCCTCTGTGTTTTTATTTCCACCTTACCACGCTCAAGAGAACGTGCAAAATGGTGGTTTTTTGGTACAGTCCCGAATCATATGGAGGTAATAAGCAATAGGAGGGGTTTCGTCTCTCCCGGTATTGGGGGTTGATGTTGCGCTGTTCTCGATTGGCTATAACAGGAAGTCCCTGGCCAGGGCTGATACGGAGATCTACTGGTAAGTGTTATAAGTAGTTTCTCGACCCGTTATGTGCCTCACATCGGCACGGCTTATCAGTTACTAGGGTCTGACGTTTACCAACCCTAGACCAGATATGCGACATATCAGACGAAGAGACCGGACTGTACGGTAGTGTTACAGACAGGCTTTACAGGAGTTAGAGCTGGCTTACTTGTTGATCTTCTGATCGCTCAATACCCGGGTAGCAGTTACGTTCAGCTAGTACCGCTGATGGCTTGTGGGTACCTGATATGATCATCACCTACTGCCGGCGTATTGAAGAATCTTTAGAGTCCTACACAGAGGTTTACTGGCTCAGGCAAAATGAAGTAGGAGAACATATGTGATATGTGCAGGACCGAGATTCATACGAGTATGTGATACCGTATTCTATTCTCGCGATTTATGGTATCGGTCGGTTATATGAGATATAGCCGGGTTATCGAATCAAATGTTGATTCAATAAGTCGATGCAATATCGGTCGGTTATATAAGATATAGCCAGGTTATCGAATCAAGTGTTGTTCGATAAGTTGATACAAATAATATTAGTCGGTCATATGAGATATAGCCGTATTATTAAATCAAGTGTTGATTTAATGATTTAATGTATAATTATATATTTGATATATTAATTTACATTAACTAATATTAGCACACTTAAGCATTTCTTTTCTCACTTATGCATTTAATATATATGTGATATATATTAATTGTATTTCTTTTTGTGTCATGCTTGATGCCGCATGCTATATCGGTGTATGAGACTTACACCATGCTAATGATAATTTAGGGTTTATTTATTTAGAGTAAATCAAATATTAGTTGAAAATTAGTCACATGGGTTAGCTTAGTGGAAGCTTGTAGAACCATTGACTTAGTCCACTAGTTTTGTCTTGCACTAGATATTTATTAACCCAACCATTATCTAAACTCATGGTTAAGTCTCTACATGAGTTATATGAGATATTTCTCACCCATGGTTTCCATTCACTCTCCCATCCGCTATTTGCCTCTTCTTCTTCATCAAGAACTTAGTTCTCTAGGTTTTTGAGAGGAGAAGAAAAAGAGTGAGAAAATTAATTCTAAAGTGAGCAAAAATCCTACTTCATCATTCTCTACTAGATTAGTCATTTAGCTTAGGGTGTTAGCTTCACTAATCCCTCACAAGTGAAGAGGTAGCTTGGGTTATTATCTCCTCAACGTAGATCATCTTCGGCCTCGAAGACTTCATGTAAGCTCGTTCCTTTCTTCTTGTGGAGCCATTCTAGAGTCTGGAAGATCACTACTTAGAGCGAAGGGACTACTACACGGAGCTATTGAAGTGAAGGACCGGTCTACAAAAGTTGTATTCCATATTCACTTAGATGTAAAGTTGTTTACATTTGGTATTGTCTAAATCTCGAGTAAAGATTCTAGGGTTAGGATTGTTTAGCATGGCAAATTTTTAAAAATGGCATGAACGATGCCTCCCAAAACCTTGTTGTCGTGCTAGGAATTCCTACACCTCCGCCCCGATATACCGTTGTGCTGTGGTGTATACGAAGGAGTAAGATGAAAGAGAATCCCATTCTCTGTTTAGAAAATCCAGGAACTCCATGCCCAAATATTCTCTTCCTCGATCACATCGAAGAACTTAACTGGTTCTCAACTTCAAGTTTATATTTCTTGAATTTCTCAAAAGTTTCAGACTTGTGTTTCAACAGGAACAAATGTCTGAATCTTGAGAGATCGTCGATGTATGTAATTAAGTACAAAGAACCAACCTTGGCATTTGTAAACATAGGACCGTATACATCATCATCAAGTATCCATCTTAAGAGTTCGATAACTCTTTCTCTGTTTCCAGTAAACGGAGTATTGGTCATTTTTCCCTTTGAGACAAGACTGACAAGTATCATAAGAAGAAAATTTAAACAGATTCTAATATTCATCCTTATGTAACTTAGCTAGTTGTGTCGCATTGATATAACCTAGTCTACAATGCCACAAGAAGGATTCGTTCACTTATGAACTACTCCTCTTGTGTGTGTTGTATATACTTTAAACTGTTGTTTGATTTAGAATGTAGATGCTATTACATAACATGCCTGATCCAATCAATTCTTGATTCAGGAAAATGTTCACAACATTATCCTCCAAAACAGAATTATAACCTTCTTTAACTCAAAAAAGAATTTGATGTAATGTTGTATATCAGGTTCGGTATCTAATAACATTTGTTCAGAATTAATGTATTTACCATTTAGTAATACAAGTTGATATATGCCAACTAGTTTGGCTGCAACAATTGCACCATTCTTTAACAATTAGAGAAAGATCACCCAATCCCAGTTCTCTACCTGTCTGTAGCCCATGTAACAGATTACATATATAGGATCCTGATCCGGTATCTCATACCTAGGACGTAGAGAATACTGGAAAACAATTCTCGGTAACAAACACACCTGAAAAGATGCATCAACATGCACATTCCTCCAATGGGTGGCATTGTGTTAGTGTATATGCCCTTGAGGCCATTACTGTATCATACTGGTTTGTATATTACTTAATGGATGCTTGGGATATTCACCTTGTATATGCAATCTTGCTCAAAATAGTAGTATGCTACTTGGTTTGTTTCTACTTCAATGTGTACATGTGTTTATTTTTGTATATCGCCTATACACATTAGTAGAGCCCTTAGGATCTTTGCTTGATTACCAGCGATGTGATGGCCGTCACACTAGTGGGGCTGGGTAATCTATAAGCACATCCTTATGCAGGTCCCTGGTCGCAGGACTATCGAGACAGGGCATCGATACTCCGGAGTAGACCAGCGCATGCGCTTCTCATCCCAGTGTGGGAGACGGTCTGTCCCACAGCCGTCAGTACGTCGTACTTGAGATAGTATGCGGGTGCTCGTTAGGTTACGGGTACACTGGACAGGACTCGTCGGGAACTGACTAGTTGGTATTATACCTATCGTTAGTTATCAGTTCCCAGGTGACATGAGTACAGCTTAGTCCGCTGACTTGACACTGTCACTTCGCCTCGGGTGTGTTCCCACTGTACTTTGATCACTACCCTACCATGGCTCAAAGGAGTCGTGCAAACAGGTGGTGGTTGGGTGCAGTCCCGAAGCACTTGGAGGCAGTGACGGTTAGACAGGATTCGTCTCTCCCGGTATTGGGGGTTGACATCGCGCTGTGTCTAGGAGAGCCATTACACGAGTAGTCCCTGGCCAGGGCAAACGAGATATACTGGTAGGTTTCCAGTGTTATCTCAGGGTGTTTTGGGCTTCGCTCCGGCACGACTTGTACCGCTATTGGGGGACTGACGTTTACCGCCCCCTAGGCCCGCCATGCGATGTATCAGACGAACAGACCGGACTGTACGTTGAATGTCACACTCAGGCTCAGTAGGAGTTCAGATGGGTTTCGCCTCGTCGGTCTTCTTGTCGGCATTACCTGGGGACCGTTACGCACAGCTAGTGCCGCTTGCGGTCTGTGGTTAAACCTACTGCCAGCGTAGTGTCGAGTCTTTAGAGTCCCACACAGAAAGCTTTTCGCCTTTAGGCAAAAGAGTAGAGGTCGCATAGTATTGCGACAGGTCGCATGGTTTTGCGACAGGGTTCGGTCACATCCGTGCACTTGTGCACGTACAGTGTCCGGACAGTTTACACTAGCGGGCTTTGGTTTAAGCCAGATCCTAGTGTACCTTATGGGATTGGATTTATCCAGTTTGCATTCGTGTTCCTCGGAATGCGGATGCGGGTGTGTATGCACAGTTGACAGGGAGGCACAGACAGCGGATTCTCATTAGGGTTGTTGACAGTTGACCGTTTGACTTTTTGACTTTATGCTCAACCCTGATGAGAATATGATATGTGATTAACTATTATATTAATTAAGTATTATGGTGATATGGTTGTTGACTTGTTGACTTTGGTGACTTGTTGACTTTTGTTGACTTGTTGACCGGTTGACTAGGCTTGACTAGTTGACCATCATGATAACCATAGCCATCATTTCATGGCAAAGACTTTTGTTTACTTGCTCATTTATGTAAAATGAGTGCATGAAATGATATGGTTGTGGTTGCTTCTAACCATCACATAAGACTTTTGTTAATATGATGAGTTATCATTGCTTTGGATTATGAGAGGGTGAGAGACAAAATACTTGCTCATTCTTTCTTGCTCATTCTCTCTCTTGTTCTTGAGCTCTCCTCTTGCTCTCACCCTCAACCTCTTGCTCCCTCTCTTGATCTATGGTTCTCTTGTCTCATGAGTTGAGAATCAAGAACCATAGATAAAATCCCATTCTATTTCCTCTCTACTCATTCTAGTTCACTAGGTTTAGCAAACCAAGTGAACTTGTTTCTTCAAAGAACGAAGAAGGAGCTAAAGGTTGGAGCTTTCAAGTGGATCTATCTTCGGCGTACGGAGACGACGAGAAGGAGCCATCGGACCACCATCGGAGCTTGGAGAGAAGGAGTTCAAGTTTAGGTATAACCATCTTCATCCGAGTAGCTAAATATCTTTAGCTTAGTTTGCTAGTTTTAGTTTAGGTAAAGATCCCGACCTAGCTTAGTCCATGTTGCCTCTTGCGTTAAAATTTTGATTTTATACCGTTTCCGCCTCCCCGTAAGAACCGGGGGTCGCAACGTGGACTTACAGTGGTATCAGAGCCTAACTAAACTTAAACTAGCTTGGTAGTGAAGTGTAACGAAGTTCGGAACCGAAAAAAATCCAAAAACCAAACTTTTACAAAATCTGAGTTTCTGTTGAAATATTTTCTGGTCAAAATGAAAAACTTTATACTCCTAAATTCGGCTCAGGGTTTTGTGTGAACACCCAAGAAAAACGATACAGTAATTCGTCGAAACCGCCGCCCTTCCGCCGCGCGAGCTAGGTAGCCGCCGCGGAACCGCCGCGCTTTGTCGTCTTCTGTGCATCGTTTTTCGTACAGTGTGTGTCTGTGTTGGTTTTGGGATTTTTGGAATATATTATATGTGCCCAGATTTTCCAGAAAAGAAATTTCCTTTTGGGGTCCTATAATTCCGTATTTTTTCCGAACTTCACTGCACTTTGACTTTGATGGTTATATCTGTGATGTTTGCATGTATTGAACGTCGGCCAATCGCTATAAGTCGATTGGTCGGGGTTATACATGATCTGTAATGTGCTGGAATGTGTATATAAATATGTTGGATTGTCGCGGGTGAATAGCCGGGGGTTGTGAGACGAGAGTTTTCTTTTCTTGCAATTCATGTAAATTTGTAAATTGATGTAATAATTATTTGTATGGCCGCACAACCGGGAAGGGGTTGTAACCGTCATTGTATAATTTCTTTTTACTGTTTTTGCTCCTAGGATAGACCCATGGAGGGGTGCACAAACTACCGGGTATGCCGAAGTGTCGAGTGGCCTACTCATGGAGATGAGGGAGGTTGCTACGCTTCGGGTACTTGGCGGGTAGTTTGCCGCACCCGTAGGGGTCTTGGGTGGGGTTTTGGCTATTCACCGCGACCGTGTAATCTGTTTTTGTTACAGGCTCGTACAAATTACAGATTCCTAGTATATCCAATGTATTTATCTGTGATCTGAAATGTTTATCATTGCAGTATATCTATATATGATATTATTTAGGCGTTGCTTATGTTTTACAGACGCGCTAGCCCAGCCCCCGCTCTGTCGTTAGTTAAGTAACCTAACGGGTAATGACGGGGCCCCGTGGCGAATGCGAATGGCATAAGCGTACGTCATATTTTGGTTGTTTTCTGCAATGGTAGGATTAAATGATGGGACGCATTAAAAGAACTAATGCAAGAATATCACGCATTAAAAGAACTAATGCAAGATAATAAACCAAGTTAAAGTCGTTGGAACACTTTCGAAAAACCACTCGGTTCTTTTCAAAACAAACTTTTAAAATACGGAGTTTGAGCCACTCCATTTAAATGCTATCTCGTTCCATCAACCAAATCAAGTTCACTACGTTCACGGTTTTGCCAAAACCATCCGTAGCCCTCCATCATTTCAGTTAAATATTCGGTAGTATTCAAGCTATGTATTTTGACCTCACGCCAAGGCATAGTGATTGGTAGCTGCCGGATATTTATCTGTTGCATAGATAGAATGCGTTGGTTTGAGACAGTCGTACTGCCATTTTGGCCTACGTCAAGGGTATGTACGGGTGGGTTCAAATTAACCTGGATAATGATGGGACGAACTTGACATGTGACTTATGACATTTTGACCTCACGCCAAGGTCATAAGAGCATGGGGCAAAAATCCACATCGGGAGTTTCATAAGTACTGAAACTTGCTAGATTTGCATACCATTTGGAGTGTGATGATTCTGGTAGGATTCTTTCAGTTTCGTCACGCGATGATATTTGGATCCCGATCCTACTGTGAGTATATGCTACTCCTCGGGAAATTTCTCACTTAACGATCAATGCTATAAACCTAGTAGGTGCCTAGAAAGGTGTTAGCGGGGCTACGCCCCCAGGGAAAAGAGGTTCTTTAATTAAGGAACTTCGCGAAAGCGTTGGAAAACCTCCCTCGAAGTACCGACACAGGCCTGGCTGAACGGTTAAGCAAGTATTGTACGGTGGGATTAATCCTGACTAATTCTTCCTTTATGGTTTGAGGAGGGATTCGAGAAACAGTGGGAGCCATCCTGTTTAGACAAACTAAAAACCACTCTAAACTTGCAAGAGCATCATGCTGAGTGTTTCTTCTTCTCTCTCCTAATTGCAGTGACCAATCAACATGACTGGACTTAAGTTACTCCTAGATAAAAACAAACTGACAGGGCCAAACTACAAAGATTGGCTCAGGAATGTCAAGATAGCAATCACTTATGACAAGCTGGGGTATCTTCTTACCACCAAAGCTCCCCCTGTCCCTGGTCCAACTTCCAGTGTCGCGGATAAGGAAATCCGCAAGACTTGGGAGATTGATAGCGCGAAGGCCAAGTGCCTCCTGCTTGCCTCGATGGACAACGAACATCAGAGGAGGCATGAGAATATGGACATGGAGTCCATATTGCTCCATACAAAAGAACTGTATGGAGAGCAATCACGTATCGCAAGATACGAAGCGTCGAAAAAGTTATTTTCGACAAGAATGGCCGTCGGATCATCAGTAGCCGAGCACGTGCTAAAGATGATCGGCTTCATTGAGGAGCTCGCTGACCTAGGGATCACATTGGAGAGTGAACTATATACGGATATAGTTCTCCAGTCCCTTCCTTCCACTTACGCCCAGTTTATACTGAACTTCAACTTACAAGAAAAAGAGGTTGAACTTTCAGAGCTCCTCAACATGCTGAGGAGCGCAGAGGGCACCCTACAGAAAGGTAGGGATACATCCACTTTGTTTGTAGGAGGATCATCTTCTTCTAGGTCCAAGGCGAAAGCCAAGGGAAAGAAGAAGAAGGCCCCCGCCAAACCAAGGGGCGGTGTTAGTAAAGTGGATACGAAGGGAAAAGGAAAAGCAACAAAGATAGCGGGGAAGCTTGTGGATAAGGAAGAATGCTTCTATTGTCATAAGAAAGGACACTGGAAGAATGATTGCAGGGCCTGGAAGGCCAGAACACAGGAATTGAAGCAGGTTGCAGCTTCAGCTTCAGGTGTGTATGTTATTGAAAACTGTCTTTCAATAAACTCTACTTCCTGGGTATTGGATACCGGATCAGGATCTCATATCTGTAATTCTTTGCAGGCGTTGAGAAACCGTAGGGTTTTGAAGGCAGGTGACATGACCCTCAGAGTTGCAAACGGAGCTAGCATGGATGCTAAAGCCGTGGGGGACTATCACCTGGGAATGTCAGATGGACATGTTTTGGTTTTGCGTAATTGCTTTTTTGTACCCAACGCAACTTGTAATATCATTTCTGTATCTTTAGTTTCTAAAGAAGGTTATGAATTTGCGTTTGTAAGTAATGTTGTAAACATTCACCTTAATCAAGTTTTGATTGGGTCAGGTACATTGAGTAATGGTATATACGTGTTAAACCAACCACAGATTTTTAATGTCCAGAATACACACAAAAGAAAGTCTCCAGAAATAAATCAGACTTTCTTATGGCATTGTAGATTGGGTCACATCAATGAGAGAAGGTTGACTAAGTTACATACAGAAGGATATTTGAATGCGTTCGAATATCAATCGTATGCCACTTGTCAATCTTGTCTCAAAGGAAAGATGACAAAGACTCCGTTTACTGGACAAGGAGTAAGAGCGAGCGAGCTCTTGGGACTCGTACACAGTGACGTGTGCGGTCCAATGTCTACACATGCCCGAAGCGGACATTCTTACTTCATTACTTTTACGGATGACTTCTCAAGGTACGTTTATGTCTTCTTAATGAAACATAAGTCCGAGGCCTTTGGAAAATTCCAGGAGTATAAGAATGAAGTAGAGAAACAGACCGGCAAAAGTATAAAGATTCTAAGATCGAATCGAGGTGGAGAATACTTAAGTGCCGAGTTCCTGGACTATTTAAAAGAGAACGGAATTCTCTCTCAGCTTACTCCTCCATACACCCCGCAACATAATGGTGTATCGGAGAGACGGAACCGCACCCTATTGGATATGGTGCGGTCCATGATGAGTAACGCTGAGTTACCGCGATCGTTCTGGGGGTATGCGCTAGAATCAGCTGCATACCTTTTGAACCGAGTTCCGACTAAGACTGTGCCTACCACCCCATATGAAATGTGGAGTGGGAAGAAACCCTATCTTCAATATCTGAAGATCTGGGGATGTCCAGCTTTTGTTAAAAAGCAGCATGCGGACAAACTCGAGGCACGCTCAGTACTGTGCAAGTTTGTGGGATACCCAAAGAACACCAGGGGGTATCTTTTCTACTACGCAGAGGAACAAAAAGTCCTTGTTTCTCGTAATGCCCACTTTCTAGAACACCAGTTCTTGGAAAAGGAAATAAGTGGGAGCGCAGTAGAACTGGAAGAAATTCCAGAACCACAGACTATTACTGAAAGGTTAGTGGAACCAGAAGGTTCAACAGAGCAGGACATTCCTACGCCGCTCCGCAGAAGTATTAGGCAGTCTCATCCGCCCGAGAGATACTGCGGTTTTCTCATAGACGGGGATAGAGAGGATTGCATCATAGATTATGATGAGCCTACTAGCTTCCAGCAGGCCGTTCAGAGCGTTGACTCAGTGAAATGGCTGGATGCAATGCGGACCGAAATGGAGTCCATGTACACCAACAAGGTATGGACGTTGGACATTGCTCCAGACGGGGTAAAACCCGTAGGATGCAAGTGGATCTTCAAAAGGAAGATTGGTGTAGATGGACAGGTTGAGACCTATAAAGCTAGGCTGGTAGCAAAGGGTTTTCGTCAAAGACCTGGCTTGGACTACGACGAAACCTTTTCTCCAGTAGCCATGCTGAAATCCATTCGGATCCTTCTTGCCATTGCTGCCTTCCACGATTATGAGATCTGGCAAATGGACGTAAAGACAGCTTTTCTAAATGGAAATTTAGAGGAGTGTGTCTATATGGACCAGCCGGAGGGTTTCATTCAGAGTGGGAGCAGCGGAAAGGTGTGCAAGTTGCTTAAGTCCATCTATGGACTAAAGCAGGCGTCGCGGAGTTGGAACATCTGCTTTGATGAAACGGTCAAGGAATTTGGCTTTATCAAAAATCCAGATGAACCATGTATCTATAGTAGATTTGTAGCGAGAACTGTAGTATTCCTCGTTTTATACGTGGATGACATTCTCTTAATAGGAAATGACATTCCTATGCTACAATCTGTCAAGGGGTTCTTGTCACACAGGTTCTCCATGAAAGACCTGGGTGATGCCTCATACATTCTGGGTATCCGGATCTACCGTGACAGATCCAAGAGGATATTAGGACTTCACAGTCCAGGTACATCGACACCGTGCTGAAAAGATTCAGTATGGAAGATTCCAAGCGCGGTAACCTACCGGCTTGTCACGGGATCACCCTCTCTAAAGAGATGTCTCCCAAGACTGATTTGGAGAGGGATCGCATGTCTATTATACCCTACGCTTCTGCGGTAGGCTCTATAATGTATGCGATGTTGTGTACCAGACCGGATGTAGCTTATGCACTGAGTGTGGTAAGCCGGTATCAGTCAAACCCTGGGGAGAAACACTGGATAGCGGTAAAGAACATTCTCAAGTACCTGAGAAGGACTAAGGAGATGTTCTTGGTATATGGCGGAAAAGACCTCCAGATCGAGGCCTTTGCTGACTCCAGCTTCCAGAGTGACAAGGATGATTCCAAGTCCATGTCGGGTTTTGTCTTTACCCTCAATGGAGGGGCGGTGTGTTGGAAGAGTTCCAAACAGGAAACCGTTGCAGACTCGACGATGGAAGCGGAATACATCGCTGCATCTGATGCCGCAAAAGAAGATGTTTGGATGAGGAAGTTCTTGAAAGAACTTCAGGTGGTTCCGTCCATTGTTGATCCAATACCTCTGTATTGCGACAACAACGGGGCTATAGCTTTAGCGAAGGAACCCAGGTCCCATCAGAGATCCAGGCACATCTTGAGGCGGTATCACCTGATCAGGGAGATCGTGGATCGCCAGGAGATCGAGGTTCGGAGAGTCGCTTCAGAAGATAACACTGCAGATCCATTCACCAAGGCCCTGTCCCAGACTCAGTTCGAGCGGCTGATCGAGATGATAGGTCTTCGATACGCCAGTACATGGCCTTAGTGCAAGTGGGAGATTGTTAGTGTATATGCCCTAGAGGCCATTACTGTATCATACTGGTTTGTATATTACTTAATGGATGCTTGGGATATTCACCTTGTATATGCAATCTTGCTCAAAATAGTAGTATGCTACTTGGTTTGTTTCTACTTCAATGTGTACATGTGTTTATTTTTGTATATCGCCTATACACATTAGTAGAGCCCTTAGGATCTTTGCTTGATTACCAGCGATGTGATGGCCGTCACACTAGTGGGGCTGGGTAATCTATAAGCACATCCTTATGCAGGTCCCTGGTCGCAGGACTATCGAGATAGGGCATCGATACTCCGGAGTAGACCAGCGCATGCGCTTCTCATCCCAGTGTGGGAGACGGTCTGTCCCACAGCCGTCAGTACGTCGTACTTGAGATAGTATGCGGGTGCTCGTTAGGTTACGGGTACACTGGACAGGACTCGTCGGGAACTGACTAGTTGGTATTATACCTATCGTCAGTTATCAGTTCCCAGGTGACATGAGTACAGCTTAGTCCGCTGACTTGACACTGTCACTTCGCCTCGGGTGTGTTCCCACTGTACTTTGATCACTACCCTACCACGGCTCAAAGGAGTCGTGCAAACAGGTGGTGGTTGGGTGCAGTCCCGAAGCACTTGGAGGCAGTGACGGTTAGACAGGATTCGTCTCTCCCGGTATTGGGGGTTGACATCGCGCTGTGTCTAGGAGAGCCATTACACGAGTAGTCCCTGGCCAGGGCAAACGAGATATACTGGTAGGTTTCCAGTGTTATCTCAGGGTGTTTTGGGCTTCGCTCCGGCACGACTTGAACCGCTATTGGGGGACTGACGTTTACCGCCCCCTAGGCCCGCCATGCGATGTATCAGACGAACTGACCGGACTGTACGGAGAATGTCACACTCAGGCTCAGTAGGAGTTCAGATGGGTTTCGCCTCGTCGGTCTTCTTGTCGGCATTACCTGGGGACCGTTACGCACAGCTAGTGCCGCTTGCGGTCTGTGGTTAAATCCACTGCCAGCGTAGTGTCGAGTCTTTAGAGTCCCACACAGAAAGATTTTCGCCTTTAGGCAAAAGAGTAGAGGTCGCATAGTATTGCGACAGGTCGCATGGTTTTGCGACAGGGTTCGGTCACATCCGTGCACTTGTGCACGTACAGTGTCCGGACAGTTTACACTAGCGGGCTTTGGTTTAAGCCAGATCCTAGTGTACCTTATGGGATTGGATTTATCCAGTTTGCATTCGTGTTCCTCGGAACGCGGATGCGGGTGTGTATGCACAGTTGACAGGGAGGCACAGACAGCGGATTCTCATTAGGGTTGTTGACAGTTGACCGTTTGACTTTTTGACTTTATGCTCAACCCTGATGAGAATATGATATGTGATTAACTATTATATTAATTAAGTATTATGGTGATATGGTTGTTGACTTGTTGACTTTTGTTGACTTGTTGACTTTGGTGACTTGTTGACTTTTGTTGACTTGTTGACCGGTTGACTAGGCTTGACTAGTTGACCATCATGATAACCATAGCCATCAATTCATGGCGAAGACTTTTGTTTACTTGCTCATTTGTGTAAAATGAGTGCATGAAATGATATGGTTGTGGTTGCTTCTAACCATCACATAAGACTTTTGTTAATATGATGAGTTATCATTGCTTTGGATTATGAGAGGGTGAGAGACAAAATACTTGCTCATTCTTTCTTGCTCATTCTCTCTCTTGTTCTTGAGCTCTCCTCTTGCTCTCACCCTCAACCTCTTGCTCCCTCTCTTGATCTATGGTTCTCTTGTCTCATGAGTTGAGAATCAAGAACCATAGATAAAATCCCATTCTATTTCCTCTCTACTCATTCTAGTTCACTAGGTTTAGCAAACCAAGTGAACTAGTTTCTTCAAAGAACGAAGAAGGAGCTAAAGGTTGGAGCTTTCAAGTGGATCTATCTTCGGCGTACGGAGACGACGAGAAGGAGCCATCGGACCACCATCGGAGCTTGGAGAGAAGGAGTTCAAGTTTAGGTATAACCATCTTCATCCGAGTAGCTAAATATCTTTAGCTTAGTTTGCTAGTTTTAGTTTAGGTAAAGATCCCGACCTAGCTTAGTCCATGTTGCCTCTTGCGTTAAAATTTTGATTTTATACCGTTTCCGCCTCCCCGTAAGAACCGGGGGTCGCAACGTGGACTTACACATTGGAATCCGGATATTCCCCTATTTATTGCTCCCACTTTATAACAATTATAAGATAGAATGGAACCAACGTTCCCCAGCACGGTATAATAAGCAGGATCGGTCAAAACATCCATATTATTATCTTGATTAAGGTATGTTACGGTAGCTACCAGGAGAGAGAGAGAAGAAAACACTCTGCGTGCGCTCTTTCAAGATTAGATTGCTTATTATTTTATCTAATCAGGATGGCTCCCGCTGTTTTTATCAAATCTTCTTTCAAACTCTAAAAGGTAAGACTAGCCAGGATTAATTACACGCTACAAGTTCGCCAATCTTTCGGCCAGTCCAGTGTCGGTACTTTGAGGGAGGTTCCCCGTGCTTTCAAACAGACCTAATTAAAATAAACATCGTTTTCGCAGGGGTGTAACCCCGTTAATACCTTTCTAGACACCTACTTTGATCGGCTAATTGTAATATGTAAAACTCTCCCAAGAGTAACTCTTACTCGCAGTGGGTAACGGGATCTAACTATCTCATAGAAGATATGCAATCTCATTGCAAATTTTAACGCTTGAAATTCCCGATAATAATTTGCCCCTAGCCTCCTATGACCTTGACAAAGGCCAACAAACCATAGGATGCTAGTCAAATCCAACTCGTACATTTCATGATTGAATTAAACTCACCCGCACGAGCCTTGACAAAGGCCAACAAGGTCGCACGACTACCCTAATCCAATTGCATCGCATGCTCAAGCAGATAAGCACTAATTAGCTACCGCACACTACGCCTTGACAAAGGCCGACAAACGCAGCACGAATACTAAATAGTCCTTATCTGAAATGAAGGAGGGCTACGACAGGTTTTTATGAAAACCTTTTTCGTAATGAACTTGATATCATTGTAGAATCGAGTGATTTTGAAAAGGAGTGTTTTTTAGGCCTTCACTAGTTTTGCTAAATAGGTCACTCCTGGTGAAGGGATCTTGGCTCTTTCCTCATCGAATGAGGTGCAGGATATTTCAAAAATACCACTATGCAAAGCTTAAACTAAAAAAGCAATCAAAAACAAAACCGAGTGGGTTGTAGCATCTGCCAGTTTCGCTAAAGAGGTCACTCCCGGTGAAGGGATTTCGGCTCTTTACTTATCAAATAAGGTGCTGGATATTCTATAAGGAATACAACTATGCAAAGCAAAAACTAGAGCTACCATTTTATAAAACAAGATTCTGCAACATCTTTAGGTTTCTTTTATTTCATTAATCTCATTAATGAAGTCCCATCAATTATGCTTCTTAAGCATCACAGAAGAAACGAAAGCAGCAATATTTATAATATATCATATATATAATATAAGCATTCGTCTCAGAATATAAAGTGATCACATCACAGAATATCAGCAGCAGAAGAAGACATATGCAATATTGGATATACTAGGAATTCCGTGTTTTAATTAAGCCAGTAAAAACGTGGATTCCACGGTCACGATGAATAGCCAAACCCATATCCCTAGACCCCTACGAGAGCAGCAAGCAACCCACCCAATTCTAGAGTTAGGACACCCGGTCTCGACTCCTCAAGATGGTCTCCTACTGGACTCTAGAACCTGTTTACTTGTGCTCCCCGCCTTGGATCTATCCTAATGCCGAAAAGTAAATAATATACATCAGTAGTGACATCATCCTCAACCCGGAAGTGGCGCAATAAAAGAATATTACATATAAGTTTTTACATGAATGAAAATGAAAAACTTTCATCTCACATAAAAAAAACCCCGGCTATTTAAAACACGATGATCCAGTAAAACATATCACAGCAACACATAACATCACATGTCATCAACGTAAGTAAATATACGTATCCCAATTGTCGTTAATATATAGCACTTACGGTCGCAGAAAAGAAAGTGAAAAAATTACAACAATTGGAATCCACAACCATCTTAGACATCATAAACCCAATGTATCACATACTTTGGATTTCATGCCTAACCAAATGAATTCCTTAGACATCACAAACCCGAAATATCTCATATTCCGAATTTCATGCCTAACAATTATAAACCGCGCATTTTAGTCTCGATATTAAAAAAAAATTCCAATACAAGTTGAGCAATTCAACAAGATTCCCAACAACCTGATCGAATGCTCGTCGAAAACTTTAGTAGACGGCCGTACCCCCGATGCCGTCGACGAAGTGCAATTAGGCGGAACACCGCGGCCGCGAGCACCCGAACGGATACTTTTGGCGACAGGGTTCTCCTACAGTCACTTGGTCGGGGCTACGGTGCATGGCTATCTAGTTAGGTTACCTGATGAGTATCCGCGTACGCTACGTAATTGCGACGGACTTTTGATCCACATCAAAATTCTGTGGCAACCGAGCAAATAAGACTAAACTGCTAGATTTATAAAATTCAAACTAGTTATCACATAACTAATTATGTGGATTCCAAATATTGTATCACAATTATAGATAGCTAGACGATATTAAATTTTTCGATCGAATCAACAAACACCCAAAATTTCCCAAAGTGCTCAACACTTGAGTATAGTTTAAAAAGTACCCAGAACATGCCACAGCACCTATGGACCAAACATAGAAGTGTCAACCCTTGCCTCACCTATGGCGCCATGGAACCACCACAAACCCTAAGGTTTGGTGGCGGTTCCGACGGTCACAGAATTGGGTTAAGGTTTCGTTCTTCTAGAGGGTCCATAGAAAACACCTGGACGATTTTCTGAAGATTTTAAACTTGGAAAAAATCCAACTCTTGGAAAATTTCCAGCGAGGGAAAAAAGGGGTTACTAATATCCGATCGAACTTTTTAACGTCATTTAAATAACCAGATGTTAGAATTACGACTACGAAACACTCCGAATTGCCTTTACACAAAGATAACATCACATGCAATTTTAGTAAAAATAAGCAACACCTGAAACACCAAAACCCAGAGACTGGAACACAATCCAAAAACGTGTTAGTGATATGTATGCCCTAGAGGCCATTACTATACATACGATGTATATTTTAATGGATGCTTGGACATATATATGGAGGACTTTCTTGCTCGACATGATAGTATGCTATCTGGTTGCTCTTTATATTAACGTGTACACTGATTGTCTCTATATTACATGTTGATATAGCCCTTAGTATGAGTACAAGACTACGATGTAGATCATACTAGTGGGTACAGTGTAGTCGCTAAGTACATCCTTCAAATGTTCCTAGCCATGGGTGTATCGAGACAGGGCATCTATATACCAAAGTATACTAGCGTATAGCTTTTCAACCCATGTAGATGGGAGATGGTTGATCCCATATCCATTGGTGTTTGACATCAGAGACAGTATACGGGTGCTCAGTGGAGATTTGGTACACTTGACGGACTCGCCGAGAACTCTTAGATGGTATTATATCTAACGTCAGATTGCAGTTCTCTAGCGACACTGGTACAGGTTAGTCTGTAGACCCGAGATCGTCATAGAGTCTTGTGTAATTCCCAGTGTGCTTTGATTTCCACCTTACCACGTTCAATAGAACGTGCAAAACGGTGGCTTTTGGGTACAGTCCCGAGTCACATGGAGGCAATAAGCGATAGGACGGGTTTCGTCTCTCCCGGTATAGGGGGTTGATGTTGCGCTATGCTCGATTGGCTATAACAGGAAGTCCTTGGCCAAGGCTGCTTCAGAGATATACTGGTAAGTGTTATCAGTAGTTTCTCGACCCGTTATGAGCCTCATATCGACACGACTTATCGAGTTACTGGGGTCTGACGTTTGCCATCCCTAGACGAGATATGCGACATATCAGACGAAAAGACCGGACTGTACGGTAGTGTTACTGATTGGATTCGCGGGAGTGTGAGCAGGATTGCTTGTTGGTCTTCTGATCGCTCAATACCCAGGTGGCCGTTACGTTTAGCAAAGCGCTCGTGTTTGATATGATCATCACCTACTGCCGGCGTATTGACGAGTCTTTATAGTCCTACACAGGGGTTTCCTGGTTCAAGCGAAACGGATTAGGAGCGCATATGTGATATGTGCGGGACCGAGATTGATACGATATGAGATACCGTATTCTATTCTCGCGATATGAGATATCGGTCGGTTATATATGATATAGCCGGGTTATCAGATCAAGTGTTGATTCGATAAGTTGATTCATATAATATTAGTCGGTTATAGGTGATATAGCCGGATTATTAAATCAAAAGTTGATTTGATAATCTAATGTATAATTATATATTTGATATATTACATTACATTAACTAGTATTAGCTCACTTATGATTTCTTTTCTCACTTTGGATACATTGATATATATGTGATATATGTTAAATGTATCTTGCTAGGTTACAAATGCAACTAGGGTTAATGAGGGTTAAACAATGCTAGGGTTAAGATTAGGGTTTATAATTTATCATTAAGTAATTAAAAGATTATGGATATTTGTCATGGATGATATTTGTTGAAAGCTTGTAGAAGCTTCAAGGCATCTTTAACTTTGTCCATTCTCTTTGTCTAGCTTAAGATATTTTTGACCTAACCTTTAACCATAGCTTATGGTTAACTCTCTACAAGGGTTAAGCATGACATGATTAACCCTTGGTTGCATTTCTAACCTCACATACAACTCATATGATGAGTTCATTCTTCTTCATCTTCTTATTCCTCTCAAGCTTCTAGCTTCACTGGAAAGTGATGATTTTGAGTGAGAAAATGATTTCTAATGTGAGCAAAATTCCTACATCATCATCCTCTACTACTTGACATTTAGTATAGGGTGTTTGCTTCACTAATTCTATTATTAATGAAGAGATAGCTTGGATTAGTGTCTCCTCGATGTAGATCATCTTCGGCCTCGAAGACTTCGAAGCAAGCATGTTCGTTTCTTCATCGGAGCCTCTCTAGAGTCCGGGACTTCTTGATCGCAGCGAAGGGACTACTACACGGAGCTAATAAAGTGAAGGACCGGTCTACAAAGGTTGTATTCCTTGCACTCTTTCATTTGAAAAGTGTTTGCATTTTCTTTTCCGTCGATTTCTAGTTAACGATTCTTTGTTAGGGTTAGCTAGAATGGAAAATTTTTGAATTTGGCATGGACGATACCTCCCGAAACCTTGCTGCCATCCTAGGTAACCCTACATTGGTATCAGAGCCATGCTAGAATTTTATACGTATTTTGTTAAGATTACGAAACCGAAATACTGCGAAACTTGCAACGCCTAAACCTGCTCTCTGTCGATTTTAAATAATTGTCTAAAAAATTTTTAAACAAGTACAGAGTGTTATATGGGATGTAACATGAACACTGACAAAATTTAAGGCAATTTGGTGAATTTTTTGGCCGAGCACAACCAACCCCATCTCGGCCAAAATCCGAGCTCCCCCCTGATTTTTTTCCTGTGTTCAAGTGACTGGATTTTGGTGTTTCAGGTGTTGCTTATTTTTGCAAATTTTGCATGTGATGTTATTTTACACTATAAGCAATTCAGAGTGTTTCATATTCATAGTTTTAACATTGTTTCGGGTTATTCACATATTGTTTATGTGAAGTTAAAAAGTTCGATCGAATGTCAAAAACCCATTTTTCTAAGTTTAACGTATTCGGAAAAATATGCAAGTGATTCTGTGGACCCTCTAGAAGAACGAAACCTTAACTCGATTATGTGGCCATCAGAACCTTTACTAAACCCTAGGGTTTGTGGTAGGTTAGCGTTGTCACATGTGCGGCGTTTGTTTGACCCTTCTACGGCTAGTTCATAGGTACTGAGGCATCTTCTGGGTATTATTAAAACTGTGCTCAAGTGTTAAGCTGTAGGGAAATTGTGGGACTTTGAAGAATCGATCGAAAAGTTTAACGTCGTCCTGGTATCATGTGATGGGATACTGATCATCTCATAAAACTGCATTTTATTACCACTCATTCGTTAACTATATTGCTATATTTCGGTACTATTAATCAGTGTCTGCTCAGTTAATACAGTTTACATGTATTCGTGATACATTACTGAAAACATACCCAAAAACACGAATACGACGTTTGGAAGCCGACATGCAAGCAGACCAGAAAATCTACTGATGTCCTGTGAGCTCTTTTAGAAATAATACATGTGTACACACTTTTTGTGTAGAATTGGTCCAACAAACAAAGGTGCACTTGGCGAGGGGCAGCCATGATGGGATGAGTTGAGCAAAAGAGCTTTTCTTGCTGTGATGTGCATTAAATGAGCATTTAATGCTTAAGATCTGGATGTGATTCAAAGCATCTTCTTCCGTCCAAAAATCTGAAGATGTGCTAGGTTAAATTTAACCATGCAAACAACACCAGAGGGATCTATGAGAGCTGATATGACCCCACACCAAACCCGACCCCCTATGGCCAGATTATGGCCGGCGGCCACCAGGCAAACTCCGGCGAGCCCGGCCCCCCATTCTCCAGTGGGCCCCATTTTCTTTTTGTCTCTCCCTTGCTGCCTAGTCACCTTATTTTTATTGTTTGTTTAATCTGTTTTAGAACCTATAAATACCAGGGCAATGGGCAAGATAGAGACTACTACTTTTTTGTGAGAGAAAAGAACTGTGAGATTGTATTGCTTCTAGTGAGTTTAGTGTAAAATCCTTGTCTTTCTCTGGTCTTGCAACTTCTTTTGAGCTTGCAAGATTAGATTTTAGCATTTGATTTCATTTGTCTTGTACTTGGAACCGTTTGTAATCAAGCTTCATCTTATATAAAGTATTTCTTATATATCTTCTCTTCTTCTCTTTTCATTTTTATTGTCAATTGATTATATGATGTGTGAGTAGTCGTTTTCTAGGCTATGGTGAGGTAGGTTGTGGAATGACTTTACTTCCATCCCTTCCCTTTTGATTCTTGCACTTTACATTTTCTTTTCTTAATATGCAATTTTATTATGTTTTGCTTGATATGGTATATCGTTTTCAATGGTTGCAAATCAACCTAAACGTATATCTTATTCTATCTTCACATTTCATTATTGCTATATTATGAATGGAAATTGAAATGAATACGGAATTTTGTTAAGTTTCGCATTTCGCTAGATAAAATATATAGCACACTTGCATATATCCTATATTTGCCAACCTCACTTAACTAGCTCCGTGTGCATTTCATTCTCTTCTTCAAGTTTTTAGTTTCCATCCTACTCAATCCTGATATCGTATTCTATTTCGAAGTATGTTCGGATAGATACGGTATGCTTTTGCAATTCTAATGGAAACTAAACACTTGAAGCTCTGATCAAAATAGAACGTTGGAGGTAAGTGTCTTATTTCACTAATACCAAACCATTAGCCAAGGTTTTCATTAACTCCTATCTTCTTTGAAAAATCTTGCATTTTGTGACAACCTCATCATCCAACCTTTGCTTATAACTCAAATTGATGTCGTGATAGCCACTCTTTATGGTTCGACCCGTACTTACCGGCTTGCTTCAACGCACCGTGCACTTGCGGTATTTTAAAACTCGAGTCTCACATCGTGCACCTTTTTAAACAAACGAAATAGACATATCCTAATAACAACATAACTTAACATATTGCATGATAACGTGAGAAATCGAACAAGTTTTTGGCGCCGTTGCCGGGGAGTGGCAACATCACTAAGCATTTTGAGTTATCTTTGTAGATAAACTCCAAAACAAAACCAAAACAAAAATTCCTTGTTACATTGTATATCCTATTCTACATTTTGCTCTTTGTTTTGACAACCTGCTATCCTTCTGTGAGAAATTTAACGAATTAAATAAGACCAACAGGATAAATAATTATCTAGGAGAATCCACAACCAATACGAGAATCTAATTCCTATGACCAACCGGCCACCTATTGCACATTTCCGGCGTCGCCGGCCCCTTTGGGGTATTTTTGAAATTTTCTGGTTGTGGTATCTCCAGTGCACTATTGGTACTCTGTTGGTATTGTTTAATTTTTGTAATTTTTATTATGCAGGTAATTGGCCACATATATCGTTTTTCGTACTAAAATCGCCATTTTTGCGACATTTTCAGATTCTATGAATTTGTGCATAGCGATGGTGCAAGGAAAAGGATGCGCTCAAAACTAAGGTGATAACGGAACACGATGCCAAAGATCCGGGTAGATTGACCCGCACAAGTGAACTTTTCAACCCACACGGATTCAAGTCAACGGGGGTTTCTTAACCCAAAAATCCAACAGTACGTATTCCTTACCTTCTTCTTAAAATCCCGACGCGTCCACTACTCTATGTTTGCAGGATTCTTTGCAAGCATACTGCCAAAAAAAAAGAGAACTAACCCATATTTTCTGCAGCGCCGCATTTGAACATTAACTAAAAAATGATTGTTTGATGCTTTGAACAAACTTTTTCATTGTATTGTGCATTGCATACCTTTAATACGGACTTAAGGGCAAGGAACCCCAACAAGATACGGTATGGGATTTCATCCCCCTTCTCCGTGTCCCACAAACCACAAAGAACAAGCATTTTTCACACCCTCATTAAATTTAAAAGAAATTAGACTTTCAGCCCTAAGGACTTCGCGCTCACTAGGGAAAGTTAAGTGTATTTCGAACACCGCCTATCGGTACATTGTTCAAGAAGTGTCTAAGAAAGTGTGAAGGCGCAACCGCCGAAAGAGAGGAGGTTTTGTAATTAAGTAACCTCGTGAAAGCAAGGAAAAACCTCCCTTCCTCTCTGCACTTAATTAAGGAACCTCGCGAAAGCGAGGAAAAACCTCCCTTCCTCTCTGCACTTACCTGGCTTCTCGATCAGTCTATCTTGGGCCCGTTTCGCGGTACATTTTTACTTCACAAGGCATGTTTTTTTGATCAGGTCTAGTTGACCTAGGTGACCGTAGACTGATTAGGTGTGTGCAATGTGTCTTGTTTGTATTCTTGTTACACCTTTTCGTTTGTTTTCAGTTGTGAAAATTTTGTTAAACCCACCTTTTCTTCCACTTCCTCAGTCTTTCCTTACCACTTCTGGATAGTGCATGTCAGCTTGGACTAGAGATTTACAATCTCGATTAGTCCAGTTTGTACCTGTGTCTTCCGACTCTTCTACACCTTCTGATTCTTCGGAAACCTCCGATTCCACACTTTCACTTTCTTCTCCTACACCACCAGCAATGACGGAGCAAACAATTGTTGAGCAACAGGAGGCGGTGTTACAGGACAGATGTTACCCACACTGTTCATCCCTTCCTTCATGAATAGTGTTGCCTACCATTGCGCCAAACAACTATGAAATCAAGCCGCAATTCATACCACTACTCCCCAAATTCCACGGACTCGAGTCCGAAGATGCTTACCTATTGATCAGTGAATTTGAAGGAGTATGTGCGATGATGAAGATTCACGGAGTGGGAGAGGATTTCGTTAACCTCAAATTCATTCCCTTTGCGCTTAAGGATAATGCGAAAAGTTGGTTAAACGGTTTGCCAGCTAGATCAATCACGACTTGGGATGACTTTGTGAAGGTTATTCTAAAAAAAATTTACCCTATTCATAAAACCGTGCGAATTCGCAATGAACTCCACAATTTCAAACAAAAATAGGGTGAAATATTTTGGAAATGCTTAGAGAGGTTTAAAGACATCTTGATCAAGTGTCCCCATCATGGGTTAGAACAGTGGAGGTTATGTCAGATTGTCTATGAAGGGTTAGACTCTAGTTCCCGCATGATGCTAGAATCCATGTGCCAGTGCAAATTCCTGAGCAATGGTGCTAAGGACGCTTGGAACTTTTTAGAGGAACTGGCTGACAAAACCATCCAATGGGAGAGTGTGAGTGAGAAACCATCTGTAACTAGGAGCGGTGCACACATAGTTGACACCTCTATAGCTGCCGAAGCCAAAATCGTCGCTCTTGTACGGCGAATGGAAGCTTTAGAGGGCAAAAATTCACCGCTACCAGTCAATCACATTTCTCCGACTTTGTGCGCTAACTGTCAGCATCCTAGCCACATCACGGAAGAATGTCCGTTTCTCGTTGGGTCCCAGGGACCTGAAAACGTTAATGCGCTATATCAAAACCAGCGTCCCAGGAACGACCCCTTTGTACCAACGTACAACCCTAGTTGAAGAATCATCCCAATTTTGCTTGGAATCAGGCCCCTTTTCAAAACAACAATTCAAACCCGCCTTTCTAACAATTTCAAAATTCAAAATTTCAAAACCAAAAATTGGGATATTCAACTAACCAGCCCCAGCAACCCCAACAGCCGAATCAGCACAACCCAACCTTTACACCCCCTGGGTTCGCCCAAGACGACAAAAGTGTAACAACCATCGAAAAAGGGTTGGAAGCTTTGATTAAAACTTCTGCACAGACTTCATCTAGTCTGGCTACCTTTATGCAAACATCCGGTCAATTGCATAGCGCTAACACTCAAGCGATAGACAGATTAGAAATCCAAATCAGTCAACTGGCTGCAGCAGTAAATGAACGTGAGAAGGGAACATTTCCCTCTCAACCCGTGATAAACCCAGGAGAGCAGAGAAACAATAACGCTCATGTAGTTCAGACGAACAATATTGAGAATGCAAACGCCATCACCGTCCTCAGATCAGGATGAACGTTTGACAACAAGGTTGTCAATCCCAGCGACTCATCCAAGCGTGTGCTTGTCAGTTTACCAGCACGTTGTTCATCTTCTGCCCCTCATTGCGATCCATCGTCATCTTCATCACCTTCCTCTTCTTCTCCTGCTTCTTCTTCGTCGTCTGCCGCACATCCTTCAAAGCAACTTGAGAATTCACCACACGACCACACTGATGATCCAGCAAGAACATTCCAGTCTTCTGCACCTATTTCATCTGCAGCTTCTCCAAACTCAGTATTTGGACCTAAGGCTCCCTATCCTAATAGGTTGAAATCAAAGAAGCCTTCTGCAAACTTAGTATTTTAAACGCTGTGAGGTCAGCATTCCTTTGTTGGACGTCGTTCAACAAGTTCCGGCATACGCAAAATTTTTGAAGGACTTGTGCGCCCAAAAACGACGCACAAACGTCCCCAAAACCGTCTTCTTGGCCGCCACTCTGAGCGATGTTTTGTCCAAGTACGTTCCTGTGAAATATAAGGACCTAGGCTGTCCTACTATTTCTTGCACCATTGGGGACAAGCAAATTAACCGGGCCTTGTTAGACTTAGGGGCAAGTGTGAATCTCCTCCCCTATTCAGTTTATAAACAACTGGGATTGGGAGAACTCAAGCCAACCACAGTGGCTCTGCAACTGGCAGATCGTTAGACAAAAGTACCAAGGGGAGAAATTGATGATGTTCTAATCAAGGTCGGGGAATTCATATTCCTCGTAGACTTCATTGTGTTGGAGACTGAGCCCGTCACCAATCCCAGCGGTCAAATTCCAGTCATACTAGGACGGCCTTTCCTAGCCACATCCAACGCATTGATAAACTGTCGTAATGGGTCCATGAAACTTTCTTTTGGGAACATGACAGTGGACCTCAACATTTTCACGCTAGGAAACCAGGCGAGTGAGAAACACGATGATACTTTTGAAGTCAACACTGTATACGATATGTCTGAGGAGGGGACATTTGACTTCAAAAATGTGTCTAGACGAGACTTTTGAAGAACTATTTTAAGAGGAGCTTCTTTTCCTTGAGAAGCTAAATCCTGAACAGGCGTCCTACGCATATTGGGGGCCCAAATTTGAACCTCTTCGCAATGAACCAGCCCCTGAAGTGCGACCATCTGTGGAGGAGCCACCGAAACTTGACCTCAAAGTTCTTCCTGACCACCTCAAGTATGCGTACTTAGGAAATAATGAAACGCTTCCAGTAATAATTGCAACCAACCTTGCACCTGAGAAAGAGTCGGCCCTCATGGATGTTCTAAGAAAGAACATGGAAGCGATTGGATGGTCAATTGCTGATATCAAAGGAATCAGCCCTGCTATCTCCCAGCACAGAATCCATATGACTGATGATTCCAAACCCTTCAAGGATCCTCAACGCCGGCTTAACCCGGAAATAAAAGAAGCGGTAAGGAATGAAATGCTAAAGTGTCTGTGTTAGTGTTTATGCCCTAGAAGGCCATTACTGTATCATACTAGTTTGTATATTACTTAATGGAAGCTTGGGATATTCACATGTATATAACAGTCTTGCTAAACATGGTATTATGCTACTTGGTTTTTCTATCTTAATATGTGAGTATACGTATTGATAGAGCTCTTAGGATCTTGCTTGACTACCAGCGTTGTGATGGCAGTCACACTAGTGGGGGCTGGGTAGTCTACAAGCACATCCTTATTCAGGTCCCTAGTCGTTGGATTATCGAGACAGGGCATCGATACTCCGGAGTAGACTAGTGTGTACGCTTCTCATCCCAGTTGGGGAGATGGTCTGTCCCACAGCCGTCAGTACGTCGTACTGGAGATAGTATGCAGGTGCTCGTTAGGTTACGGGTACACCGGACAGGACTCACAGGGAACTGTTGGTTGGTTTTATACCAGTCGTCAGTGAACAGTTCCCAGGTGACATGAGTACAGCATAGTCCGCAGACTTGACACTGCTACTTCGCCTCGAGTGTGTCCCACTGTTCTTAGATTGCTACCCTACCACGACTCAAAGGAGTCGTGCAAACAGGTAGCAGTTGGGTGCAGTCCCGAGCACTTGGAGGCAGTGGCGGTTAGACAGGATTCGTCTCTCCCGGTATTGGGAGTTGATATCGCGCTGTGTCAGAGAGCCATTACGCAAAGTCCCTGGCCAGGGCAAGCGAGATTTGCTGGTAGGTTCCAGTAGTTTCTCAGGGTGTAATGGGCTTCCCTCCGAAACGACTTATACCGCTATTAGGGGACTGACGCTTGCCGCCCCTCTAGGCTCGATATGCTATAGTCTAAGACGAACGGACCGGACTGTATGGAGATTGTCACAGCAGGCTCAGTAGGAATTCGGATGGGTTTCCTCATCGGCCTTCTTATCGACATCTACCTGGGGACCGTTACGTACAGCTAGTGCCGCTTGCGGTCTGTGGTTAAACCCACTGCCAGCGTAGTAGTCGAGTCTCTAGAGTCCCACACAGAGAGTTTCCCTACTCCAGGCGAAACGATATAGAGGTCGTATAGTTTTACGACAAGGGTTCGGACGCATACGTGTGTTTACGCACGTACGACTTTCGGACAGTTTTTACCAGTCGGCTTTGGTTTAAGCCAGTTACTGGTATCTGGTTATTGGATTTATACAGTCTAAAGTTTTTCCGTATTTTTGCGGAAAGGAGGGGCGTTCTCGTAATTGTGCGAGAAGCTTCTAGAAGATGGTGACTAAGGAGGTTTAGGTGGCATATACAATGAATGTGATTAGTGAGTCATATGGATGATTCATCCATGTCATTAATGCATCATAAATGCTTAATGACTCATGGATGTGAATCATCACTAGATATTATCAAGCATGGTTGTTAAATTCATTTCTTTTCTTTTCTTGATAAAAGAAATGCTTGATATATATTATCATAACTCATTATTCTCACTTCATTATTATCTTCACCTTCTCTCTCCTCAGGCTCTCCCTCTTCAAACCCTAATCCTCCCCTCTCATGTGTTGAGTACAAGGATTAGTTAGACTAATTAAACCATAACCCTCACTCTATATCACCTAGCTTCTTTGATTAGCACCTAAAGAAGTTTAGTTGCCTCAAGTTTAGAGGCTAAGCTTGGAGTAAAGCTCTCGGGTGGATCGTCTACTACTTCGAGAAGGCCGAGGAAGGAGGTGGAGTTCGTAAAGACGAAGGACATGATTCTTTAGGTATAATTCCTTTACATAGTAGTTGTTAACTTCTATGTTTGATGTTAGTTATCGTTTAGCTTCGATTCATGCGGTTAGTCGATGTTTAAGCAAAGAACAAGATCGTTTTTCATATTTCCGCCTCCCCGCAAGTCGTGGGGTGTTGTACATCGACTTACAGTGGTATCAGAGCCTCGCTAAACAATAAATAACTTACTTACAAATTTGTATGAATTTCGAACGAAAAAAACGAAACCGGAAAACCCCGAAATCACAAGTTTCTGTCGAATTTTAAATGAAGTCCAAAAATTTTTCAGGGAGGTTCAGAAAGCTTAAAAAGACAGTAGAAGAACACCCAAGAAATTTGGGCCCCTGAATCGCCTAAAGCGCCGCGGAACCGCGGCGGATCGCACTGATCCGCCGCGCTTCCGCCGCCGAGTTGGCGATTCAGGAACCCAAATTTCCTGTGTTGCTTCTCTGTGATATTTGGTATTTTCTGAAAGTTTTTATTTTTGCTTAGGTTTCAGATTTACAGAGAAGTATTGGAGCAAAATTAAAAGTGTTTAATCGATCGAAATTATACAGTATTTGCTTGTTGGATTATATCTGTGTTTGTATAATGTGTTCGTAAACCTCCCCTAACTGCTAGTGTGTCGGTTGGCAGCGGGTTGCACATTTCTGTAATGGTTTTTACTGTTTGTGGATATGAACTGTGTTGGACTGTCGTGATGTATAGCCGGGGTTATGTGATGGGTTATTATTTAATTCATTTGATGTAAATGTAATTTGTTGTAATATTATTTTGCGGGGCACATCCAGGTTGCAGTTGTAGCCACCGTTGTATTATTTCATTTTACTGTTTTTACTCCTAGGACAGACCTAAGGTGGGGTGCACAAACTGCCGGGCGGGTAGTTTGCCGTACCCGTTGGGGTCTTCGGTGGGGTAATGGCTATTCATCACAACTGTGTAATCCGTCTTTTGTTGCAGGCTCAAAACAAACACGGATTACTTACAAATCCAATAAAGTTCATCTGTGATCTGGAATGCCTATTATTGCGTCTGACGAATGTACAATATCTATATATGATAGCTATTTAGACGTCACTTATGTTTTACACCCGCGCTAGCCCAGCCCCCGCTCTGTCGTTAGTTAAGTAACCTAACGGGTGATGACTGGACCCCATGGCGAATGCGGATGGCATAAGAGGACGTTGTATTTTCGTTGTTTTCTGCAATGATAGGTTAATGATGGGACGCATTATTTATAATGCAAAGCAAATAAACCAAAAGTTTAATCGTTGGAACAATTTAAAAGAAACCACTCGGTTAATTTTAAAAACAGATATTTTTAAATGCGGAGCTTTAACCACACCTTGTAAAAGCTATCAGGTTCCATCGGTTATATCAAGTTCACTACGTTCACGGTTTCGCCAAAACCATTCGTAGCCCTCTGTCATTTCATCTGGGCATTTAGTAGTATTCAAGCTATGTATTTTGACCTAACGCCAAGGCATAGTGTTTGGTAGCTACTGGGTATTCATTTGTTTCTTAAGATAGATGAGTTAGTTTGGGACAGTCGTATTATCATTTTGGCCGAACGTCAAGGATATATACGGATGGGTTCAAATTGACAAGATAATGATGGGTAGAACTTGACATGTGACTTATGACATTTTGACCTAACGCCAAGGTCATAAGAGCATGGGGCAAAAATATATATCGGGAATTTCTAAAGAAACTGAAATTTGCAAAGAGATGCATACCATTTGGAGTTTGATGAATGTTGGTAGGATTCCTTCAACATTATCATACGATGATATTTGGATCTCGATCCTACTGTGAGTATATGCTACTTATCAGGAGATTCGTCACTTAACGATCAATGCTATAAACCAAGTAGGTGTCAAGAAAGGTGTCAGCGGGGTTACGCCCCCAGAGAAAAAAGGTTATTTAATTAAGGAACTTCGCGAAAGCGTTGGAAAACCTCCCTCAAAGTATCGACACTGCCCTGGCTGAACGGTTAAGCAAGTATTGTACGGTGAGAATAGTCCTTTCTAATTCTTCTTTTATGGTTTGAGGAAGGATTCGAGAAACAGTGGGAGCCATCCAGTTTAGATAAACTAAAAACCACTCTAAACTTGCAAGAGCATCATGCTAAAGAGTTTTCTTCTCTCTCTCCTAATTGCAGCGACCCTGAAAACGACTGGTCTTAAGTTACTTTTAGAGAAAAATATACTGACAGGGCCAAACTATAAAGATTGGCTGCGGAATGTCAAAATGGCTTTGACCTATGACAAATTGGGGTACGTCCTCACCGCTACGGCACCTGCTGTCCCTGGTCCCAAATCCAGCAATGCGGATAAGGAAATCCGCAAACCTGGGATTTAGATTGCGCGAAAGCCAAGTGCATCGTGCTTGCCTCAATGAACAATGAACATCAAAGTAGGCACGAGGATATTGAAAGGTTCCTAGGCACTCTTGTGAAGGTTCATAAGGTATCAAACATGCCCGGATAAAAATTTAGACGTGCCGAACAACCCAAAGCCGGGATCTTTGCTAGATTATTAGGGTTTAACATGCAAGATGATAACTTTTATTTAAGTGTGAGGGATTACAACCTTTGTAGTCCGCTCCTTTGCTTCACAAGCTCCGAGTAGAAGTCCCTTTGCCGCGATCCACGATCTCCCGGACTCATGAGAGGCTCCACGACTCGAACGATCCATGCTAGCTTGAAGTGTTCCAAATCTCCGATGATCTACGTCGAAGTTGCAAAGACTCAAGCTTTCTCACTCTAAAGAGATGAACACACTAATCTCATGGGCTAGATGAGATGAGGATGAGAGAGTGGCATTTTTGCTTTCTTTTTAAATCATTTTCTCATATTTATTCATCACCTAAAGAATATCAAGTAACCTTTTTCAAGAGAGAAGAAGATGATAATGGAAAAGATAATGAATACTTTCTTTTGTGATGAATAGAAAAGAAAACTATATGATTGATGTATCAACCATGGTCAAGGATGAGTGGCTAAGATTTAGTAGAGAATAAACTAGAGTTAGGGTTTGGTTGGGTTAAAAATGTGTCATCCAAAAATATCTTTACAATGACAAAAGAAAAAAGCTTCTAGAAGGTGCATGAAGCATCTAACCCTAATCAAACCCTAACATCAATTAATTATCCTTAAACATGTTTAACAATTAATCATATCATGTCACAATAATATATATCACATATATATTATATATTTGCAACAAAAGAAAATAATACAATTAACATATATCGCATATATATCAATGTATCATCCAATGAGAAAATGAAATAATAAAGCGAGCCAATATTAGATAATGTAATAATATATCATATATATTATTATACATTAAATCATCGAATCAACACTTGATCCGACGATCCGGCTATATCGAATATTACCGACTAATATATCATGTACCGATTCATCGAATCAACACTTGATCCGATGACCCGGTTCATATCTAAATATCGCGAGAATATAATACGGTATCTCATATCGCATTATTCTCGGTCCTGCACATATCACATATGTGCCTCTACTCCGTTTCGCCTGAGCCAAGAAACCTCTGTGTAGGACTCTAAAGAATCGTAAATACGCCGGTAGCAGGTGATGATCATATCAAACACCCACAAGCTGCAAGCGGTCAGCTAAACGTAACAGCCACCCAGGTATTGAGCGATCAGAAGATCAACAAGCTAGCCTGTGCGTTCTCCTGTGAATCCAATCAGTAACACTCCCGTACAGTCCGGTCTGTTCGTCTGATATGTCGCATATCAAGTCTAGGGGTGGTATACGTCAGACCCCAGTAACCGATAAGTCGTGTCGATGTGTGGCTCATAACAGGTCGAGAAACTACTGGTAACACTTACCAGTAAATCTCTATATCAGCCCTGGCCAGGGACTTCCAGTTATAGCCAATCGAACACAGCACAACATCAACTCCCTATACCGGGAGAGACGAATCCCCTCCTATCGCTCATTGCCTCCATGTGATTCGGGACTGCACCCAAAAGCCACCGTTTTGCACACCCTCTTGGACGTGGTAAGGTGGAAATCAAAGCACAGTGGGAATCACACAAGACTCCATGACGATCTCAGGTCTACAGACTACCCTGTACCAGTGTCACCGGAGAACTGCCATTTGATGTGTGGTGTATCACCATCTGGGAGTTCTCGGTTAGTCCGTCCAGTGTACCCAGTCTTCACTGAGCACCCGTACACCATCTCTGATGTCAAACACCGATGGATGTGGGATCATCCATCGCCCATCATATGGGTCAAGATGCGTATACGCTAGTCTACTCTGGTGTATCGATGCTCTGTCTCGATATACCCTCGACTAGGAACAGTTATAGGATGTACTCATCGACTACCAAGGCCCCACTAGTATGATCTCATCATAGTCCCAGTAGTCGAGTACAGATCCTAAGGGCTTTATCAACATGTGGGAGAAAAACAGTAAACCAATACAAGTCAACATGTTAAGATAAAGTGAAACCAAATAGCATACTATCATTACGAGCAAGAAAGTCATCTCTATATATATCCAAGCATCCATTATAATATACATCATATGTACAACAATGGCCTCTAAGGCATATACATAACTAACAATCTCCCACTTGCACTAAGGCCAGCTGCTGTAGTATCTCATACCTAGCATCCCGAATAATCTCTCAAACTGTATCTGGGGAATAGCCTTCGTGAATGGATCCGCAGTGTTGTCCTTCGTATCTACTCTCCTGACCTCGATCTCCCGGCGATCAACTATCTCCCTGATCAGGTGATACCGCCTCTGAATATGTCTGGACTTCTAATGGGACCTGGGTTCCTTGGCTAACGCCACAGCTCCATTGTTATCGCAATACAGAGGTATTGGATGCTCAATGGATGGAACCACTCCAAGTTCAGTAATGAACTTCTTGATCCAGACAGCCTCTTTGGCAGCATCGTTGGCAGCGATGTAATCAGCCTCCATCGTCGAGTCTGCAACGGTATCCTGTTTGGAACTCTTCCAACATACCGCCCCTCCATTGAGGGTAAAGACAAATCCCGAGTGCGACTTAGAGTCGTCCTTATCACTTTGGAAGCTGGAATCGGTAAAGGACTCCACCTGGAGTTCTCCGTTACCATACACCAAGAACATCTCCTTAGTCCTTCGTAAGTACTTGAGAATGTTCTTCACAGCTGTCCAATGACTCTCTCCAGGATCTGCTTGATACCGACTCGCTACGCTTAGTGAGTATGCTACATCGGGTCTGGTACATAGCATCGCATACATGATAGAGCCTACTGCCGAAGCATAGGGTATCCCTTGCATGCGAGCTCTCTCCAAATCAGTCTTGGGAGACATCTCTTTGGAGAGAGTGAGTCCAGAGATCGTGGGTTGGTTCCCACGCTTGGATTCTTCCATACTAAACCTCTTTAGTATGGTGTCAATGTACCTGGATTGGGACAATCCCAGTATCTGTTTAGATCTATCTCTATAGATCATGATTCCCAATACGCAGGAGGCATCACCTAAATCTTTCATTGAGAATCTCTGTGATAAGAAGAGCTTGACTGATTGCAGCATAGGAATATCATTTCCTATCAAGAGTATGTCATCCACGTACAATACGAGGAAGACAACCTTACCCTCTGCTACCTTCTTATAGATACAAGGTTCATCTACATTTTTGATGAAGTCAAACTCTTTGACTACAACATCAAAACAGATGTTCCAACTCCGCGATGCTTGTTTTAACCCATAAATGGATTTAAGCAGCTTGCACACCTTTCCGCTACTCCCACTATCTACGAAGCCCTCTGGCTGAGTCATGTACACGCTCTCTTCTAAATCACCGTTTAGAAAGGCGGTCTTAACATCCATTTGCCAGATTTCGTAGTCATGGTATGTAGCAATGGCAAGTAAGATCCGGATGGACTTAAGCATAGCCACTGGAGAAAAGGTTTCGTCATAATCCACACCTGGTCGTTGACGAAAACCCTTTGCTACAAGTCTAGCTTTGAAAGTCTCAACTTTTCCATCTACACCAAATTTCTTTTTAAAAATCCACTTGCTCCCAATGGGTTTTACCCCTTCAGGAGCATTTTTCAAAATCCATACTTTATTGGTGTACATGGATTCCATCTCAGATCGCATTGCATCCAGCCATTTCACAGAGTCACCACTCGTGATGGCCTGCTCAAAACTAGTGGGGTCATCATCATCCATGATGCAATCCTCGCTTCCACCATCAATGGGAAAACCGTAGTATCTCTCAGGTGGACGAGAAACCCTGCTAGATCGGCGGAGAGGCTGGGGTTCGTCGGGTACTACTGAATTCTCTGGTTCTACTAAATCTTCAGTTGTAATTTGTGTTTCTGGAACCTCTTCCAGCTCTACCTCTTTGCCACTAATTTCTTTTGCAAGAAATTCCTTTTCCAAAAAGGTGGCATATTGAGAAATAAACACTTTTTGTTCTTCAGCGTGGTAGAAAAAATATCCTTGGGAATTCTTAGGATATCCCACAAATTTGCAAAGAACTGATCGTGCCTCGAGCTTGTCTGGATTTTGTCTTTTGACATAGGCCGGACAACCCCATATCTTAACTCTTTTAAAATATGGTTTCTTCCCACTCCATATCTCATGCGGTGTGGTAGGCACAGATTTAGACGGAACTTGATTCAATAGGTATGCTGCTGTTTCAAGCGCATAACCCCAGAAGGAAATAGGCAACTCAGCCTCGCTCATCATAGAGCACACCATATCTAATAGGGTGCGATTCCTCCGCTCAGATACACCGTTGTGCTGTGGTGTATAAGGAGGAGTGAGCTGAGAGAGAATCCCATTCTCTTTTAGATAATCTAGGAACTCATTGCTTAAGTATTCACCTCCTCGATCAGATCGAAGAATCTTAATACTTTTGCCCGTTTGATTCTCTACTTCGTGCTTATATTCTCTGAATTTCTCAAAAGCTTCAGACTTGTGTTTCATCAGGAACATATGTCCGAATCTAGAGAGATTGTCAGTGAATGTAATGAAGTAGGAAGAACCGTTCCTGGCATGCGTAGACATCGGACCGCATACATCACTATGTATCAGTCCTAAGAGTTCAGTAACTCTTTCTCCGTGTCCACTAAACGGAGCTTTGGTCATTTTTCCTTTGAGACATGAATGGGAAGTATCATAAGATGATAATTCGAACGGATTCAAATAACCATCTTTATGTAACTTAGCCAGTCGTGTCGCATTGATATGACCAAGTCTACAATGCTACAAGTAGGATTCGTTCATATCTGAACTTTTCCTCTTGTGTGTGTTTTGTATATTCAGGACTGTATTCTAATTTAGAATGAATATGCCATTATGTAACGAGCCTGATGCAATCAACTTTTGATCTAGGAATATGTTCATAACATTATCCTTTACTACAAAATTATATCCTTCTTTACTTAATAAAGAAACTGAAATAATGTTGCACATCATGTTCGGTATATAATAGCACTCATTTAGAATCAGTGTATTACGACTTGGTAATACAAGGTGATATTCGCCAACTGCTTTGGCTGCAACATTTGCACCGTTCCCTACTTGAACGGAATGATCACCTTTTTCCAGTTCTCTACCTTTACGTAGCCCATGTAACTGTTTACATATGTGGGATCCTGATCCGGTATCTAATACTTAGGACGTAGGGTGAACTGAGAAACAGTTCTCAATAACTAACACACCCGAAGAAGATGCATCAACATGCAAGTTCTTTTGGGCGGCTTGAGAATCCAGATATTCTCCTGTTTCCTGTTCAGTCTTATAACTCTTATAAGAAGGAACGGGTCCAACATTGCCTAGCTCAGTACAATAATTGGGTTCAGTCAATACATCCATATTATTATCTTGATTATGGCCAGACATGGTCGCTACCAGGAGAGAGAGAGAAGAAAACACTTTAGCGTATGCTCTTGCAAGATTAGATTGGTCATTATCTTATCTAATCAGGATGTCTCACACTGTTTTTATCAAATCTACCTTAAAACCCTAAAAGGTAAGATTAGCCGGGATTAATTACACCCTACAATTTCGTCAATCTTTCAGCCAGATCAGTGTCGGTACTTTGAGGGAGGTTCCCCGTGCTTTCGCACGGACCTAATTAAAGTAAACCTCGTTTTCCCAGAGGCGTAACCCCGTTAACACTTTTCTAGACACCTACTTGATCGGCTAATTGTCCTGTGTAAAACTCTTCCAGGAGTAACACTTACTCGCAGTGGGTATCGGGATCTAACTATCTCATAGGAGGTATGCAATCTCATTGCAAATTTCAACACTTGAAATTCCCGATAATGTTTTTACCCCTAGTGTTCTATGACCTTGACGAATGCCAAACAACCCATAGTCCACTAGTCAAGTTCAACCCATACATTTCTTGATTGAATTAAACCCACCCGCACGACCCTTGACGAATGCCAAATAATGCCGTACGAATACCCTAATCCAATCTACATCATATGCATAAGCAGATAAATACTAGTTAGCTACCGTACACTACGCCTTGACGAATGCCAAACTACCGTAGCACGAATACTAAGTAGTACTTATCTGAAATGACGGAGGGCTACGCAGGTTTTTCAGAAAACCCTGAGCGTAATGAACTTGATATCGTCGTAGAATCGAGTGAAGTTTTGAAAAGGAGTGTTTTTGAGGCTTTTCTTAGTTTCGCTAAAGGGGTCACTCCCGGTGAAGGGATCGTCGGCCCTTTCCTCATCGAATAAGGTGCAGGGTATATCATATATACCGCTGTGCAAATCAAAACTTTAAAAGCAATCAAAAGACAAACCGAGTGATGTAGTATCTTCCAGTTTCGCTAAAGAGGTCACTCCCGGTGAAGGGATCGTCGGCTCTTTCCCCATCGAATAAGGTGCAGGATATATCATATATATCACTGTGCAAAACAAAACTGTAGCTACCCTTTTTATAAAGTTTTGATTCTACAACATCTTTAGGTTTCTCTTTCTTTTTATTAATCTCATTAATAAAATCCTATCAGCTTATGCTTCCTAAGCATCACAGAAGAAACGAAAGCAGTAATATTTATATATCAGCATATATATATAGTATAAGCATTCGTCTCAGGCAGTAATATGATCTCATCACAGAACATTGCAGCAGAAGAACATATATGAAATATTGGATATACTAGGACGTCCGTGTTTTCAATACGAGCATGTATAAAACACGGATTCCACGGTCGCGACGAATAGCCAAACCCACATCCCAAGACCCCTACAAGAGCGGCAAGTAACACTGCCAATTTTAGGGTTAGGAGACCCGGTCTCGACTCCTCGAGATGGCCTCCCACTGGACCCTAGAATCCGGTTACTTGTGCTCCCCTCCTTGGGTCTACCTAATACGGAAAAGTAAATAATATACACTGGTGACATCAACCTCAACCTGGAAGTGCCCCAAATAAAAGAATATTACATTACAGATGAATTTTACATGAATGAAAATAAAAAAAAACCCTCATCTCACATAAAAACCCCGGCTATTCTGAACGCGACGATCCAATATAACATATCACAGCAACACATAATATCTCATATCATCAACGTAAGTAAATATGCGCATCCCAATTGTCGTTGACATATAGCAACGAAACCGGCGATAGTACATATTACACTTACGGTCACAAAAAAGAAAGTGTAAAACTACAATATTTGGAATTCACAATCACTTTAGACATCATAAATCCGAAATATCACATACTCCGCATTTCATGCCTAACTCTATGAATTCCACATATTGTATCACATTCCAGATAAATAGACAGTATTAAACTTTCTGAACAGATAATCAAATACCCAAAATTTCCCAAAGTGCTCAACTCTTGAGCGGAGTTCAAATAATCCCAGAATATGTCAAAGTACCAGTGATCCAGCCGTAGAAGGGTCAAGCTAACGCCTCACATGTGGCACACCGTACTGCCCCAAACCCGAAGGTTCAAAAGGCAGTTCAAGACGGTCACATAATCGAGTTAAGGTTTGTTGTCTTCTAGAGGGTCCACCACTTAACTTGTACAATTTTTCCGAAAGATTTATACCCAATAAAAATTCAACACTTGAAAGTTTTCCGTACCGGGAAACAGTGAGTTAATGATATCCGTTTAAATAGTTTAACAGTTTCTAAATATCCAGAAAGAAATACGAATTTAAATATTCCGATCGAATCTACTATTACAAAACAAACTCCAGAATTTTCAACACTTGAAACAGATTAAAAATACCTAGAAGTATCAACAAGCACCTACGGATATTACCATAAAAGACACGTGTCGCCAATCCATGAATCCGCCGCGGAACCGCCCCGCAAGCATGCTTGCGCCGCGGTTCCGCCGCCGTTTGGATGAATTGGGGGCCCGGGTTTTATGGTAATTCTTAGAATTCCCTGCTGATTTTTTTACGTATTTTTAATTCAGAAAAAACCCAGATTTTAAAAAATTTCCAGAGAGGGGGTATATTTTGTCGGTTCGGGTTCGATCGGAGTTTTAACTTCGTAAACACATCGCCTAATGCTCTAGCTAGGCTCTGATACCATTGAAAGGTTCCTAGGCACTCTTGTGAAGGTTCATAAGGCATCAAACATGCCCGGATAAAAATTTAGACGTGCCGAACAACCCAAAGCCGGGATCATTGCTAGATTATTAGGGTTTAACATGCAAGATGATAACTTTTATCTAAGTGTGAGAGATTACAACCTTTGTAGTCCGCTCCTTCGCTTCACAAGCTCCGAGTAGAAGTCCCTTTGCCGCGATCCACGATCTCCCGGACTCATGAGAGGCTCCACGACTCGAACGATCCATGCTAGCTTGAAGTGTTCCAAATCTCTCATGATCTACGTCGAAATTGCAAAGACTCAAGCTTTCTCATTCTAAAGAGATGAACACACTAATCTCATGGGATAGATGAGATGAGGATGAGAGAGTGGTATTTTTGCTTTCTTTTTAAATCATTTTCTCATATTTATTCATCACCTAAAGAATATCAAGTAAGCTTTTTCAAGAGAGAAGAAGATGATAATGGAAAAGATAATGAATACTTTCTTTTGTGATGAATAGAAAAGAAAACTATATGATTGATATATCAACCATGGTCAAGGATGAGTGGCTAAGATTTAGTAGAGAATAAACTAGAGTTAGGGTTTGGTTGGGTTAAAAATGTGTCATCCAAAAATATCTTTAAATGACAAAAGAAAAAAGCTTCTAGAAGGTGCATGAAGCATCTAACCCTAATCAAACCCTAACCTCAATTAATTATCCTTAAACATGTTTAACAATTAATCATATCATGTCACAATAATATATATCACATATATATTATATATTTGCAACAAAAGAAAATAATACAATTAACATATATCGGATATATATCAATGTATCATCCAGTGAGAAAATGAAATAATAAAGCGAGCCAATATTAGATAATGTAATAATATATCATATATATTATTATACATTAAATCATCGAATCAACACTTGATCCGACGATCCGGCTATATCGAATATTACCGACTAATATATCATGTACCGATTCATCGAATCAACACTTGATCCGATGACCCGGTTCATATCTAAATATCGCGAGAATATAATACGGTATCTCATATCGCATTATTCTCGGTCCTGCACATATTACATATGTGCCTCTACTCCGTTTCGCCTGAGCCAAGAAACCTCTGTGTAGGACTCTAAAGAATCGTCAATACGCCGGTAGCAGGTGATGATCATATCAAACACCCACAAGCTCCAAGCGGTCAGCTAAACGTAACAGCCACCTAGGTATTGAGCGATCAGAAGATCAACAAGCTAGCCTGTGCGTTCTCCTGTGAATCCAATCAGTAACACTCCCGTACAGTCCGGTCTGTTCGTCTGATATGTCGCATATCAAGTCTAGGGGTGGTATACGTCAGACTCCAGTAACCGATAAGTCGTGTCGATGTGTGGCTGATAACGGGTCGAGAAACTACTGGTAACACTTACCAGTACATCTCTATATCACCCCTGGCCAGGGACTTCCAGTTATAGCCAATCGAACACAGCACAACATCAACTCCCTATACCGGGAGAGACGAATCCCCTCCTATCGCTCATTGCCTCCATGTGATTCGGGACTGCATCCAAAAGCCACCGTTTTGCACGCCCTCTTGGACGTGGTAAGGTGGAAATCAAAGCACAGTAGGAATCACACAAGACTCCATGACGATCTCGGGTCTACAGACTACCCTGTACCAGTGTCACCGAAGAACTGCCATCTAACGTGTGTTATATCACCATCTGGGAGTTCTCGGCGAGTCCGTCCAGTGTACCCAGTCTCCACTGAGCACCCGTACACCATCTCTGATGTCAAACACCGATGGATGTGGGATCATCCATCGCCCATCATATGGGTCCAGATGTGTATACGCTAGTCTACTCTGGTGTATCGATGCCCTGTCTCGATATACCCTCGACTAGGAACAGTTATAGGATGTACTCATCGACTACCAAGGCCCCACTAGTATGATCTCATCATAGTCCCAGTAGTCGAGTACAGATCCTAAGGGCTTTATCAACATGTGAGAGAAAAACAGTAAACCAATACAAGTCAACATGTTAAGATAAAGTGAAACCAAATAGCATACTATCATGACGAGCAAGAAAGTCATCTCTATATATATCCAAGCATCCATTATAATATACATCATATGTACAACAATGGCCTCTAGGGCATATACATAACTAACAGATATGACCCTAGATGGCATATTTCTCCATACAAAGGAACTTTATGGAGAGCAATCTCGTATAGCAAGATACGAGACCTCTAAGAACTTGTTTCGAGCGAGGTTGGCTGTCGGGTCATTGGTAGGAGAACATGTCCTAATGATGATCGACTATATTGAAGAGCTCGCAGACCTTGGGACGACTTTAGATAATGAGCTCTATACAGACCTTATTCTCCAGTCCCTTCCTCACACCTACGCCCAGTTTATCCTGAACTTCAACCTTCAAAGAAAAGAAGTTGAACTTCCGGAACTCCTGAACATGTTAAGGAGTGCAGAGGGCACCTTGCAGAAAGCAAGGGAAACACCCGCTATGTTTGTTAGCGGTGCATCTTCTTCCGGGTCCAAGGCTAGGGCCAAAGAAAGGAAGAAGAAGGCCGCCACCAAACCTAGAAGAGGTGTTAGTAAGGTGGGAGGGAAGGGAAAGAAAAAGTTTGCGGTACCGGTAGTTGGCCAGGATGAGTGCTTCCATTGTCACAGGAAAGGGCACTGGAAGAAGGATTGCAAGGCGTGGAACGCCAAGAACCAGGAACCGAAGCAAGCTGTGGCTTCGACTTCAGGTGTGTTTGTAATTGAGAATTGTCTGTCGATCAACTCTACTTCCTGGGTATTGGATACCGGATCAGGATCTCATATTTGCAATTCATTGCAGGCACTGAGAAACCGTAGAGTGCTGAAGGAAGGTGATATGACCCTAAAGGTTGCTAATGGAGCTAGCGTGGGAGCTGCGTCCGTCGGGGATTATCACCTGGGATTGACGAGTGGACATATTTTGGTTTTACATAACTGTTTTTTTGTACCAAGCTTAACGTGTAATATCATATCAGTTTCCTCGTTATCAAATAATGGTTACGATTTCACGTTTGTAAGAGATCTTGTTAACATCCACCTTAATCATAGTTTGATTGGGTCCGGTACCCTAAATAACGGTATATATGTTTTAAACCAACTCCAAATTTTCAATGTCCAGAACACACTTAAAAGAAAGTCTCCAGATTTAAATAAAGCTTTCTTATGGCATTGTAGACTGGGTCACATCAATGAGAGAAGGTTGACTAAGTTGCATAGAGAAGGATATTTGGACTCGTTCGAATATCAAACTTATGACACTTGTCAATCTTGTCTCAAAAGAAAGATGACAAAGACTCCATTTACTGGACAAGGAGTAAAAGCGAGCGAGCTCTTAGGACTCATACACAGCGATGTATGCGGTCCAATATCTACACATGCAAGAGGCGGTTTTTCCTATTTCATTACTTTCACGGATGATTACTCAAGGTACGGATTCATTTATCTGATGAAACATAAATCCGAGGCTTTTGAGAAATTCCAAGAGTATAAGAATGAAGTAGAAAACCAAACCGGCAAAAGTATCAAGACACTTAGATCTGATCGAGGTGGTGAATACTTGAGTGCCGAGTTCCTAGGTTACCTAAAAGAGAAAGGAATTCTCTCTCAGCTTACTCCTCCATACACTCCACAGCATAACGGTGTATCGGAGAGACGGAATCGAACCCTATTGGATATGGTACGATCCATGATGAGTAATGCTGAGTTACCGCGATCTTTCTGGGGTTATGCGCTAGAATCAGCGGCATATCTTTTGAACATGGTTCCTACCAAGACTGTGCCTACCACTCCATATCAGATGTGGAGCGGGAAGAAACCCCATCTACAGTATATAAAGATTTGGGGATGTCCAGCTTTTGTTAAAAGGCAGCATGTGGACAAGCTCGAGGCAGGATCAGTAAAGTGTAAGTTTGTGGGATATCCAAAGAAGTCCAGGGGATATCTATTCTACTACGCAGAGGAACAAAAGTTATTTGTTTCTCGTAATGCCCATTTTCTAGAACATCAGTTTTTAGAAAAGGAATCAAGTGGGAGCGAAATAAAACTGGAAGAAATTCTAGAACCACAAACTAATACTGAAAGTTTGGTAGAACCGGTAGTTCAAGAAGAACTGGACATTCCCGCACCCCTCCGCAGGAGTAGTAGGCTGTCTCATCCGCCTGAGAGATACTACGGTTTTCTCATAGATGGGGATAGAGAGGATTGCATCATAGATGATGATGAACCTACTGACTTCCAGCAGGCCATCCAGAGCGGCGACTCGGTACGATGGCTAGATGCAATGCGGACCGAAATGGAGTCCATGTACACCAACAAAGTATGGACTTTGGACTTTGCTCCAGATGGGGTAAAACCCATAGGATGCAAATGGATCTTCAAGAAAAAGATTGGTGTAGATGGACAGGTGGAAACCTATAAGGCTAGACTTGTTGCAAAGGGTTTTCGTCAAAGACCTGGTTTGAACTATGACGAAACTTTTTCTCCAGTGGCTATGCTCAAATCCATTCGGGTCCTTCTTGCTATTGCTGCCTTCCATGATTATGAAATCTGGCAGATGGACGTAAAGACGGCTTTTCTGAATGGAAATTTAGAAGAGTGCGTCTATATGGATCAGCCAGAGGGTTTCAATCAGAGTGGGAGCAGCGGGAAAGTATGCAAGCTGCTTAAGTCCATTTATGGACTAAAGCAGGCATCGCGGAGTTGGAACATCTGTTTTGATGAGACAGTCAAAGAATATGACTTTATCAAAAATCCAGATGAACCGTGCATATATAGTAAAGTTGTAGCCAGAAGTGTCGTATTCCTCGTCTTATACGTGGATGACATTCTATTGATAGGAAATGACATTCCTATGCTACAATCTGTCAAAGGATTCTTGTCACACAGGTTCTCCATGAAAGACCTGGGTGATGCCTCTTACATTCTGGGGATCCGGATCTATCGTGATAGATCCAAGAGGATATTGGGACTTTCGCAGTCCAGGTATATCGACACTGTACTGAAAAGATTCAGTATGGAAGATTCTAAGCGTGGTAATCTACCGGCTTGTCACGGAATCACCCTCTCCAAAGAGATGTCTCCCAAGACTGATTTGGAAAGGGAACGCATGTCTATTATACCCTACGCTTCTGCGGTAGGCTCTATAATGTATGCGATGTTGTGCACCAGACCAGATGTAGCTTACGCACTGAGCGTGGTAAGCCGGTATCAGTCAGACCCAGGGGAGAAGCATTGGATAGCAGTAAAGAACATTCTCAAGTACCTGAGAAGGACTAAGGAGATGTTCTTGGTTTACGGCGGAAAAGACCTCAGGTTGGAGGCCTTTGCTGATTCCGGCTTTCAGAGTGATAAGGACGATTCCAAGTCCATGTCGAGTTATGTCTTTACCCTCAATGGAGGGGAGGTGTGCTGGAAGAGCTCCAAGCAGGACACCGTTGCTGACTCAACGATGGAAGCGGAGTATATAGCTGCTTGCGATGCCGCAAAAGAAGCAGTCTGGATAAAGAAGTTCCTAACAGAACTTCAGGTGGTTCCTACCATAGTTGATCCAATACCTCTGTATTGCGACAACAACGGAGCTATAGCTTTAGCAAAGGAACGAAGGTCCCATCAGAAGTCCAGACACATCTTAAGGCGGTATCACCTGATCAGGGAGATCATTGATCGTCAGGAGATCGAGGTTCGGAGAGTTGCTTCTGAAGAGAACATTGCTGATCCATTCACAAAGGCCCTACCTCAGATTCAGTTCGAGAGGCTACTCGAGATCATCGGTCTTCGATACGCCAGTACATGGCCCTAGTGCAAGTGGGAGATTGTTAGTGTTTATGCCCTAGAAGGCCATTACTGTATCATACTAGTTTGTATATTACTTAATGGAAGCTTGGGATATTCACATGCATATAACAGTCTTGCTAAACATGGTAGTATGCTACTTGGTTTTTCTATCTTAATATGTGAGTATACGTATTGATAGAGCTCTTAGGATCATGCTTGACTACCAGCGTTGTGATGACAGTCATACTAGTGGGGGCTGGGTAGTCTACAAGCACATCCTTATTCAGGTCCCTAGTCTTTGGATTATCGAGACAGCGCATCGATACTCCGGAGTAGACTAGTGTGTACGCTTCTCATCCCCGTTGGGGAGATGGTCTGTCCCACAGCCGTCAGTACGTCGTACTGGAGATAGTATGCAGGTGCTCGTTAGGTTACGGGTACACCGGACAGGACTCACAGGGAACTGTTGGTTGGTTTTATACCAGTCGTCAGTGAACAGTTCCCAGGTGACATGAGTACAGCATAGTCCGCAGACTTGACACTGCTACTTCGCCTCGAGTGTGTCCCACTGTTCTTAGATTGCTACCCTACCACGGCTCAAAGGAGTCGTGCAAACAGGTAGCAGTTGGGTGCAGTCCTGAGCACTTGGAGGCAGTGGCGGTTAGACAGAATTCGTCTCTCCCGGTATTGGGAGTTGATATCGCGCTGTGTCAGAGAGCCATTACGCAAAGTCCCTGGCCAGGGCAAGCGAGATTTGCTGGTAGGTTCCAGTAGTTTCTCAGGATGTAATGGGCTTCCCTCCGACACGACTTATACCGCTATTAGGGGACTGACGCTTACCGCCCCCTAGGCCCGATATGCGATAGTCTAAGACGAACGGACCGGACTGTATGGAGATTGTCACAGCAGGCTCAGTAGGATTTCGGATGGGTTTCCTCATCGGCCTTCTTATCGACATCTACCTGGGGACCGTTACGTACAGCTAGTGCCGCTTGCGGTCTGTAGTTAAACCCACTACCAGCATAGTAGTCGAGTCTCTAGAGTCCCACACAGAGAGTTTCCCTACTCCAGGCGAAACGATATAGAGGTCGTATGGTTTTACGACAAGGGTTCGGACGCATACGTGTGTTTACGCACGTACGACTTTCGGACAGTTTTTACCAGTCGGCTATGGTTTAAGCCAGTTACTGGTATCCGGTTATTGGATTTATACAGTCTAAATTTTTTCCGTATTTTTGCGGAAAGAAGGGGCGTTCTCGTAATTGCATAAGAAGCTTCTAGAAGATGGTGACTAAGGAGGTTTAGGTGGCATATACAATGAATGTGATTAGTGAGTCATATGGATGATTCATCCATGTCATTAATGCATCATAAATGCTTAATGACTCATGGATGTGAATCATCACTAGATATTATCAAGCATGGTTGTTAAATTCATTTCTTTTCTTTTCTTGATAAAAGAAATGCTTGATATATATTATCATAACTCATTATTCTCACTTCATTATTATCTTCACCTTCTCTCTCCTCAGGCTCTCCCTCTTCAAACCCTAATCCTCCCCTCTCATGTGTTGAGTACAAGGATTAGTTAGACTAATTAAACCATAACCCTCACTCTATATCACCTAGCTTCTTTGATTAGCACCTAAAGAAGTTTAGTTGCCTCAAGTTTAGAGGCTAAGCTTGGAGTAAAGCTCTCGGGTGGATCGTCTACTACTTCAAGAAGGCCGAGGAAGGAGGTGGAGTTCGTAAAGACGAAGGACACGATTCGTTAGGTATAATTCCTTTACATAGTAGTTGTTAACTTCTATGTTTGATGTTAGTTATCGTTTAGCTTCGATTCATGCGGTTAGTCGATGTTTAAGCAAAGAACAAAATCGTTTTTCATATTTCCGCCTCCCCGCAAGTCGTGGGGTGTTGTACATCGACTTACAGTCTGGACAATGGGATCATATATCCCATATCTGATATCAAATAGGTAAGCCCCATTCATGTGGTACCAAAGAAATCGGGACTCACAGTCATCACGAATGAAGCAAATGAGCTAATCCCAACCCGCACACAAACGGGATGGAGAGTCTGTATCGATTACAGAAAGCTTAATGCAGCAACTCGCAAGGATCATTTCCCGCTGCCCTTCATTGATCAAATGCTTGAATGCTTAGCTGGACAAGCCTACTACTGTTTTTTAGATGGGTATTCCGGCTACAATCAAATCCCGATTGATCCTGAGGATCAAGACAAAACAACCTTCACTTGTCCTTTTGGTACCTTCGCCTACCGCCGCATGCCCTTTGGGCTGTGCAATGCACCCACAACATTTCAGCGGTGCATGATAAGCATCTTCTCTGATATGGTAGACCGATTTTATAGGTTTTCATGGATTATTTCTCCGTCTATGGAGATTCATTTTCTGAGTGTTTGAGGCATCTGGAGCTAGTAATGCTACGATGTAAAGAAAAACAGCTCACACTAAACTGGGAGAAGTGTCATTTTATGGTCAAACACGGCATTGTGTTAGGCCATATCATTTCTGAAAAAGGAATTGAAGTCAATAGGGCAAAAATCGACGTTATCTCAAGCCTCCCGCCTCCACGGACTGTCCGTGACATTAGGGCATTCTTAGGCCACGCCGGGTTTTTACAGGCATTTCATCAAGGATTTTAGCAAACTGGCTAAACCCTTGACTTCTTTTCTGGACAAAGAAACACCCTTTGATTTCACCTATAAGTGCTTTCACACGTTCAAGCTTCTAAAGTCAGAACTCACTTCTGCTTCGATTTTAAGCGCACCAGACTGGAGCGAACCTTTTGAACTAATGTGCGACGCTTTTGCCTTTGCAATAGGAGATGTCTTAGGACAGAGATTTGAAAAGAAGCCGCTTGTTATTCATTATGCGAGCAGGACGTTGAATGACGCACAGCTAAATTACACAACGACTGAAAAAGAACTCCTAGCTGTTGTGTTCGCACTTGAGAAATTCCGTCCCTACTTGATCGGAACCCACGTCACTATTTACACAGATCATTCTACGCTTAAGTACCTCTTTGCAAAAAAGGATGACAAGGCCAGATTGATACGTTGGATCCTCCTTCTTCCGGAATTTGACTTAACCATCAAGATAAGAAGGGGACCGACAATGCACCAAATGAGGAAATTCTAACCAATGAGCATTTTCCGGACGAACAACTTCTCTCCGTATCAAGCGACCCATGGTTCGCTGATATCATGAACTTTCTAGTCACCGGAGAAACATCTTTTTGGCCGAATCAGGACAAGTATAAATTTCTCTCCCAGGTCAAATTCTTTTACTGGGATAAACCATACCTGTTCAAATACTGTCCTGATCAGATCATTAGACGGTGCATCCCTAACTCTGAGACAAGAAGTGTTTTGTTCTTCTGCCATGACCAGGCCTGCGGGGGCCATTTCGGACCAAGAAAAACAGCTCAAAAAGTTTTGCAGAGCGGCTTCTACTGGCCGACGCTTTTCAAGGATGCTTTCGAATACTGCAAAACCTTCAACCGATGCCAACACATAGGCAAGATTGGAAAACGGAATCAAATTCCCTACAGTCCATTTTGATTGTAGAAATTTTTTATGTCTGGGGCATCGATTTCATGGGGCCATTCCCAAACTCTTTTGGAAATTTGTACATTTTGTTGGCTGTGGACTATGTGTTCAAATGGGTGGAGGCCATCCCTTGTCGAACCAAAGACAACAAGGTTGTCGTAAAATTTTTAAATGAAAACATCTTTTCACGGTTTGGTACGCCTCGCACCATCATTAGTGATGATGGGATGCATTTTTGCAACCGATCCTTTGAATCACTAATGAAGAAGTATTCTATCAGCCACAAATTCTCAACGCCCTATCATCCTCAAACTTGCGGTCAGGTTGAAGTCTCCAGCAGACAAATTAAACAGATTTAGGAAAAGACTGTCAGCGATAACCGCAAGGATTGGTCGTTGAAGTTGAGTGACGCGCTCTGGGCATTCCGCACTGCCTTCAAAACGAACCTAAGTATGTCCCCATACCGACACATCTTTGGAAAGGCATGTCACTTGCCTGTTGAACTAGAGCACCATGTGTTCTGGGCGATCAAACAGCTCAATGTCAACCTAGAAAACGTCGGTGAGGCAAGAAGACTTCAACTGAATGAGCTTGACGAGATACGCAATGATGCGTACGAGAATGCCAAACTTTACAAGGACAAAACAATGGTTTTTCATGACAAGGCGATTCTCCGGAAGACATTCTCCAAGGGGCAAAAGGATCTGCTCTATGACTCCCGACTTCATTTGTTTCCGGCAAAGTTAAAATCACGCTGGAAAGGTCCTTTTTTTGTGCGCACTTTCTTTCTGCACGGTGCTGTTGAAATTGAAGATCAGCAATCTGGCAATATTTTCAAAGTCAATGGCCAACGTCTCACGCCGTTTTTAGAATTGCCTGCGGAAATTGGGGAGCTCAAGTTTTTACATGTGCCGCGTTATGTTGATTAAATCCCTTCCCCTACAATTTTGTATGAACATATTGTTTTTCTTTTTTTTTCTCAAACATTTTTTGACTCGGGTATATAGCATAACAATGAGGACATTGTCAAATTCAAGTTTGGGGGTATGCTTGGTAAGCGTTCCTCCTTCACAGTCTATTGTATATTCTGCATGTATATATTCTGCATCTTTTTATAAAAAAAAATTTGTTATCAAGTAAGCTAATAGGGTAACTCAAATTGTTTTCCGAAAGTTTGGTTGATACATTAGAAATAACTAAATCCTAGGAATAGGAATTGAAAACCTTAAAAATAACCTTCCAGCTGTTTAAACTTGGTAAATATACGTCCTTACAATTTTTTGGGAAATAGGTAATCTTGAGTTCAGTTCTTTAGATAAGTCAAGATGAAGGGAAAGTATTGAAGTTTTACTGAAAGATAAGTCTGAAAAATAGTTTCTGTTCTTGAGTCCAAATTTAGAAAGTATATACCCTACAAACTGCACATACACGCACCTTGAAACTTGGGATAGTAGAGGATACCTAGAAATACTCTTGCCAGAAAGTCTAGTATGAAAGAAAAAACGGTATTTAAAGCTAAACACCAAAAGAGCATCATTGAAAAATATATCCGGTCTTGAAAAAGAAAAAGAAAAAAAAGGGGGAGAAAAATAAATAAAGTGAAGACTTGGAAACTGCTAATTACGCTTTAAGCTTATACATTCGGTAATCGGCCGTTAGTGTCTCAAGAAGCATTAATAATCGCATGAAAGGTGTGTGAGCAATTCCGTCCATCATTTAACAAAAATAAGTAGTATTAGGCATTAGGGCAAAAGTACTATAGCTTGAATTGAATTCTTGAGTGTAGGGGTGCAAATATACACACACGTAGGGGTATACAATGGATATTTGGGTAAAAGATAGAAATGAAGAATAAGACTTATGTTTTCTGTAAAGCTGATAAAAATCCCCGATTTAAGACCGCACTTTTAGAAAGACAACTCAGGAGATACCAACATCTTTCTAAAACTGTAAATACGTATAGGATCTGGGCTTAAATAGATAAGAGGCGTGAACATATGGGTTGAATATTTCTTACTTAGGATTATAGAATCTCTAACGTAGATACTAAGCTGTAGGAGTAGAATTGACGTCAACTTATGAAACTTGCTTGATTGGATTTTGTGGGTGTAATCCGCTGAAAACCCTCAGGAGACAACACTCCTTCTACTAGGGACACCTAGAGGTTTAACGGCTTGTTGCACGTGCTCAGTTGAATCGCGTTCACTGCGAAAGTGAGTCTAGGATTTTTTCTGTATTACCCGGGACGAGAAATAGATAAGTTTGGGGGTATTTGATCATCTCATAAAACTGCATTTTATTACCACAAATTCGTTAACTATTTTGCTATATTTCGGTACTATTAATCAGTGTCTGCTCAGTTAATACAGTTTACAGGTATTCATGATACATTACTGAAAACATACCCAAAAACACGGATACGAAGTTTGGGAGCGAACATGCAAGCAGACCAGAAAATCTACCGATGTCCTGTGAGCTCTTTTGGAAATAATACATGTGTACACACTTTTTGTGTAGAATTGGTCCAACACACAAAGGTGCACTTGGAGAGGGGCAGCCATGATGGGATGAGTTGAGCAAAAGAGCTTTTCTTGGTGTGATGTGCATTAAATGAGCATTTAATGCTTAAGGTCTTGATGTGATTCAAAGCATCTTGTTCCATCCAAAAATCTGAAGATGTGCCAGATTAAATTTAACCAAGCAAACAACACCTGAGGGATCTATGAGAACTGATATGACCCCACACCAGACCCGACCCCCTATGGCCGGATTATGGCCGGCGGCCACCAGGCAAACTCCGGCGAGCCCGGCCCCCCATGCTCCAGTGGGCCCCATTTTCTTTTTTTCTCTCCCTTGCTGCCTAGTCACCTTATTTTTATTGTTTGTTTAATCTGTTTTGGAACCTATAAATACCAGGGCAGTGGGCAAGATAGAGACTAATAATTTTTTGTGAGAGAAAAGAATTATGAGATTGTAATTATTGCATCTAGTGAGTTTAGTGTGAAATCCTTGTCTTTCTCTGGTCTTGCAACTTCTTTTGAGCTTGCAAGATTAGATTTTGGCATTTGATTTCATTTGTCTTGTACTTGGAACCGTTTGTAATCAAGCTTCATCTTATATAAAGTATTTCTTGTATATCTTCTCTTCTTCTCTTTTCTTTTTCATTATCAATTGATTATATGATGTGTGAGTAGTCGTTTTCTACGCTATGGTGAGGTAGGTTTTGCAATGACTTTACTTCCATCCCCTCCTTTTTTGATTCTTGCACTTTACATTTTCTTTTGTTAATATGCGATTTTATTATGTTTTGCTTGATATGGTATATCATTTTCAATAGTTGCAAATCAACCTAAACGTATATCTTATTCTTTCTTCACATTTCATTATTGCTATATTATGAATGGAAATTGAAATGAATACGGAATTTTGGTAAGTGTCGCATTTTGCTAGATAGAATATATAGCACACTTGCATATATCCTATACTTGCCAACCTCACTTAACTAGCTCCGTGTGCATTTCATTCTCTTCTTCATGTTTTTAGTTTCCATCCTACTCAACCTTGATATCGTATTCTATTTCGAAGCATGTTCGGATAGATACGATATGCTTTTGCAATTCTAATGGAAACTAAACACTTGAAGCTCGGATCAAAATGGAACGTTGGAGGTAAGTGTCTTATTTCACTAATACCAAACCATTAGCCTAGGTTTTCCTTAACTCTTGTCTTCTTTTAAAAATCTTGCATTTTGTGACAAACTCATCATCCAACCTTTGCTTATAACTCAAATTGATGTCGTGATACCCACTCCTTGTGGTTCGACCCATACATGCCGGCTTGCTTCAACGCACCGTGCACTTGCGGTATTTTAAAACTCGAGTCTTACATCGTGCACCTTTTTAAACAAACGAAACAGACATATCTTAATAACAACATAACTTAACATATTGCACAAAACCGTGAGAAATCGAACAGATACAATAATTAGAATCCACATGTAGTTATGAGATAACTAATTTGAATGTTATAAATCTGGCAGTTTAGTCCCAATTGATCGGTTGCCACGGGATTTTGATGTGATCAAAAGTCCGTAGCAATCACGTGGAGTACGCGGATACTCGCCGGATAAACTTAATAGATAGCCACTTCCCATAGCCCTGACCAAGTGACTGTAGCAGAACCCCGTCGCCAAAAGCATCCGTTCGGGTGCTCGCGGCAGCGGTGTTCCGTCTTAATGCACTTCATCGACGGCATCGGGGGGTGTGGCCGTCTACTAAAGTTTCCGACGAGCATTCGATCAAGATGTTGGGAATCTTGTTGAATTGCCCGACTAGAAATTAAATGGTATTCTGAATATCGAGACTAAAATGCGGAGTTTATAATTGTTAGGCATGCGATGTCTAAGGAATTCATTTGGTTAGGCATGAAATCTAAAGTATGTGATATGTTGGGTTTATGATGTCTAAGGTAGTTGCGGATTCCAACTGTTGTAGTTTTTCACTTTCTTTTCTGCGACCGTAAGTGTAATTTATGGTGTATCGCTGGTTTCGGTGCTATATGTCAACGACAATTGGGATACACATATTTACTTACGTTGATGACATGTGATGTTATGTGTTGATGTGATATGTTATATTAGATCGTCGTGATTGAATAGCCGAGGGGTTTTATGTGAGATGAGAGTTTTTCATTTTCATTCAGGTAAAATTCATTGTATGTAATATTCTTTTATTAGGGCACAGTAACACCTTAGGATGTGTTTAGTGGCTATTTATATTTAATAAAAAGTTTACCAAATTGTGTTTCAAAAATTTTTCTAGAATTTTCCTAGGGTTGCACACACTTGTGCATGTAAACTAGGGTTTAAAATGAGGTTATACCATGATTAGCAACCATGGTGGGTTTAATAATGGGGATTAAATCTTTTGGGTTTTAATTAAGTCTATTTAGTTAATTGATGGTTGTTTTAATTTGCATTTTCTTTTGGAGTGTTGACTTGGTGAGAATGAGAGAGAGAGAGAGAATGCATCATGGCAAAGCCATGCTTGCATTTAATGACGAGAGAGAAAGGAGAGGTTGACATTGGGAGTTATCATTTCCTCTCATTCTTGTCCTCATTTCTCTCAACCTCACTCTCACACTCAAACACCCATACCTCTCCTCAGCAGCAGCAGCAGAAGCATCCACAGCAGCAGTAGCAAGCAAGCACAGCAGCAGCAGAAGCAAGCATAGCAGCAGCAACTGTGAGCAGCAGCAGCAGCAGTGAACAGCAGCAACAGCAACAACTCCAGCTGCAGCTCCTTCTCTCTACTCCTTCTTCTTCCTCCAGCTCCCTAGGGTCGAGTGTGGGTATACTTCTTGAACTTACCCCCTATTTTACTTAGTTAGTGAAGTTTAGCTTCGATTAGTGATTATTGGTGCGTTTTAGTGCGATATGTGGTAATTAGTAGGAACTTTGATCAAGTAAAGTGTGAATTGGTTTTAGTAGGTTGATGGAGTGTTGTTAGGGCCATGTTAACCTAGCTTAGCCCCCAATTGCACTAAAATACCACCAGATTGCTATTTGATGCAAAATTCATCATTTTTAAGCAAAATCTAGCTTTCTGCAAACTGCTATCGACCTAGTGAGTTCAGAATAAAATTGAGATGACTGCAGTATAGTTGTTAGGTGCTGATCCCATGTGTAGAACAAGATCCCCAGACTTGATCTTTTGGCCGCCGAAATATTAGTTCTGGCCGCAATTTGCGGCCAGATGTGGGAGACTTGGGTTTGGGTTTGGCTCAATAGGTGTCTGCTACTATCCTTAGACTCATGGTATGTGTAATTTTATTTAATTGTTGCCGTTGAAAAATTTGGAGCTAAATACCTGTTTCTCGTATTTTTTTTAAACCTTCACGACACGCGTAATACGTGTGTGGGTTTGGGGTTTCTGCGTATCGCGACGCGTCGGGGTAGTTTCAGGCGCGTAATCACACGTTTTAGCGTATCGCGCACACGCGCGATTGGTTTGCGACGCGGGTTTCTAGTTTGACCTTAATATAGCGTTTTTGTGGATTTGAGCTTATGTGTGATATATTGTGTAATTCTAGGTTCGCAGGCGAGTGAGACAGACATTGCGAAGAAGGGGAAGCAAGTCGTCGGCTACACTTAGCGCGAGACATCGGTGAATAGATTTAACATCTACGGGGATATCTCCCGCATGGCGTTATGCGTCAGGGCTGATAAGACCTTATAGCTATATATTGCATTTACCTACATTGACTGTCATGGATACTATTGTTGCATACTGCATTCTTTGCTATATGTATGTAAACTTAGAATTGATAGAACACCGCACTATTACTAACGGTTCATGTGCACGAGCACTAATGTGCATATTACACACACACCGTTAGTAATTGCCATGACCCACTCACTGTAGAATTGCCATGATCATTATACTATAGTTCATTTCACATATGATTAGATATGATTTTCATAGAAATTGGGAGCCGCAAGATGTCTTTGAAAACTGAAACTATTTTAAAAAGCGGTTCTCCCTTGTACCTATATTACGACTTGATGTACATAGCACATCGCATTTGATTTACTCATTGTTGTTGGATTTCCATGTGATTTTTGGTTTTGAGGACCGTGGAATTATTTAAGAAAAGATGCACTATTTACGGTGTTGAGACGTGTATTTGAAACACGATTCGAGGAGTGGATGATCCGTTTGCGGGTTCGTGGTGGACCCGGTATGGTTCCCCGGGGCGAGAAATGTTTTTCGTGGAGTAGGGGATGAGCCTAGCAGGGTGGCGAGTACCTACCGGTGATTGGTTGGACCTGGCGGTTATCCGGAGGATACTGACCAGAGTCGAGAGATGGATGCGGGATGATCCGTACCGCCGGAGCCGAGGGCCGATACCGCAGACGGAGCCCGTGGGCTGATCCGGAACGACGGAGCCCGATATATGAGGATTTGCGTGTCGATGCTAGACACGAATATTTATGATATTTGAGTGTTGATGATGGGCACTCATGGTTTTCAGAGATTTACAGGATTTGAGGGCCGATGGGAGTGCCGGTGCCTGAGTTTATTTGGGATTTGGGTGCAGTTTTGGGCACCGATTATCTTTCCACGTTGATATTCCGTGTAGATGTTGTTTATTCCATGCTCAGCATTGATTATCATGTATCTTATCCTGTAGTTATTGTACCTGATAGAGCATTTGCATGATCATTGCACCAACTACTTGTCGCATATAGATCTTATCTGCTGGCATATGATAGAGTAGCGCAGTACATGCATGCTCGCGATTACCTTTATATGTTATCTCTAATCACGAGTTGGCAACTCACCCCCGTTGTGCCGCAGTATTTGCAGGTTGCCCCTCAGAGTAGTCTCGGCAGGCTGCCTTTTGCATCTTTTGGCTACAGATACCACTACAGTTGGTGCGAGAGCTGTTTTGCTATTAGGTGGGTTGTGGTATCTGATTACTTTTATTGTACCCCCTTTTGTATCTAGTATCCTCCATCTACCATATATGTACTGGACTTAGAGACAGTATGAGGACGATGATGTATATTTTTGTATTCTGGTGTCGAGCTCGTAGGAGCCGACTGTTTATTTATGAAGTTTATTATACTGTGATGTTACTTATTGCTCATTCTTCGCTACGGCGTCGTATATTACTCTTGTGGTGATAGTTTCCGCCGTTGGGCATGATTGCTCCCATTTTGGGGATGCTTCATTTCATTATATCTCATTTTAACCTATATCCTGTTTTATACCCGATTTCGGGGTTACTTTTACAAAGGAAATGCTGCCAAATTTATTTAAACGATAACTTAACCTTAAAATAACTTTATTGAACTATTCACAATTTTCTAAATGTTTTAATTAAAGGTTTTCAACACTCACTACTTTCAAATGGTTTTGATTTCTGGGTTCGGCTTACTTAGTCGCGTTACGCCTGTAGACGTTGCGTGGTTAAGTACCGGTCACGAGTCGAAATATTCGGGTCGTGACAAAGTTTGTATCAGAGCGTAGGTTTTACCTTTCGGAGTGTAGGATGACCCTGGTATGATGAAGTAGGTAGCTGCAGCAGGGTAGCGTAGCGTGTGTATGTTCCACGGCATACTCAAGACACGATACTCCGCCTAAGCGACCTTAGGACTTATTGATTTAAAATTCCTTCTTGAATACATACATTTTGCGATTCAATTTCCGTATTCTTATCGGATCCTACTTTCCTTTTTAGCCACTATGCCGCCAAAGACTACTAGGACGCAGAGAGCGGCCGTGAGGGCCGAGATTCAAGGTGACTCGTCCGAGATGAGGACTGATCCGGGCAGTGCACCTGTTGTCCCCGAGCAGACTGTTCCTCCTATGACAGATCAAATCGCCACGCTAGGGGCTGGTATGCAGGAGATGCGCCAGACGGTGGGATCCAGCATGCAGGAGATGCGTCAGATGATAGGATCGCTAGTTGAGACACTTCGAGCACAGCGACCAGAGGTAGCTCCACCCGTCATAGGGACCGCGATGGTACCGACCGTACAGCCAGTTGCCCCTGCAGCCACGGAGGTGATTACAGTATCGCTATCAGAGTTTATGAGGCTGAAGCCTCTGGTCTTCACAGGCACCGATACAGCCGAGGACCCACAGTCTTTCATTGATCGGATGGCTCAGATATGCCATTCCCTCAGATGCGCAGATGCGAGATGGGTCGAGTTCGCGAGCTTTTGCCTGGAGGGACTTGCGCAGAAATGGTGCGAATCAATCGAGAAGGGCAGAGCAGCAGGTCTTCCTCCTATGACCTGGACGGAGATTGTGACAGTATTTCTAGCCCGTTTCCTTCCCCAGAGTGTTAGGGATGCCCGAGCACACAGATTTGAGTCCTTGCGCCAGACGCCAGAGATGACAGTGGCAGAGTACGATGTGCTATTTACAGAGCTATCAATTTATGCCCCGTATTTAGTGGCTACCGAGGAGTTGCGAGTCAAGAGATTTGTTCGAGGCTTGCTTACACCACTGTTCCTTGCGATCAGCGCGCAGCATTGCGAGACATATGCAGCAGCGGTAGACGCAGCCCTATTAGTCGAGGAGCGCCTTGCTGAGACTTCGATAGTTCCAGAGCCGAAGAGAGTTCATACTAGTATATCCGCACGGAGATAGACATTGAGACGCCGCGACAGGTATCGTTCAGGTACGGGGAGTGGCAGAGATTCGGGATGAGGCCAGATGTTTAGTTCGTATCCACGGGAGAGTCAGCAGTCGTCGCGGGGTTGCTTTAGATGCGGCAGTATACTTCACCTCGTTAAAGATTGTCCTGAGATACACCGGAAGGAGGCAGCAACACCGCATGTTACCTTACCACCTTCACCACCTCAGAGGGCGTTTCCTGTTGTACCTACCGTTGCTCTGCGTCAGACTCATACACAGAGAGGTCGTGGGCGTGGAGGAGTTGCTCAGAGAGGGCGAGATGACCGAGGCAGAGGACAGTCAGTCACAGGTGGAGGACAGGCGCGGGTTTTTGCTTTGACGCATCAGGACGCTCAGGCGTCCAATGCGGTGGTTTCAGGTATCATTCCAGTATGTTCGGTTGATGCACATATATTGTTCCATCCCGGATCCACGCACTCATACGTATCCACACACTTTGTGCCGAGTTTGGGTAGAGGGTCTGGTTTGCTTGATCAGCCGCTTGTTGTGACTACTCCTGTGGGAGAGTCGTTTGTTGCTAGGCACATGTTCCGATCCTGTACCGTCTGTATTGGCGAGAGGGAGTTGCCGGTCGATTTGATCCTTCTTGAGATGATGGACTTCGACGTTCTTTTGGGCATGGATTGATTAGCCACATGCTATGCTTCTGTGGACTGCCGTGAGAAGACTGTTATATTCTGTTTTCCTGGCGAGTCGGTTTTTGTTGTGTTGGGAGACCGTAGGGCCGCCCCTCACAGTGTGATTTCTTCTTTTTGTGCTGGACAGCTTTTGAGGAAGGGATGTCAGGGATTTCTCGCCCATGTTTGCGATGCTGGCGCTATAGAGGTTCCGTTGGATCAGGTTCCGATTGTTAGCGAGTTTCCTGATGTGTTCCCTGAGGAGCTTCCTGGGCTACCGCCCGAGCGTGACATTTCATTCTGTATTGATTTGGTTCCTGGCACGGGGCCTATTTCCATACCGCCTTATCGGATGGCCCCGGCGGAACTTCAAGAATTGAAGGGTCAGTTGCAAGATTTGCGGGATAAGGGACTTATTCGACCCAGTGTTTCTCCTTGGGGTGCTCCAGTCTTGTTCGTCAAGAAAAAGGACGGCAGTTTGCGTCTCTGTATCGACTACCACCAACTGAACAGGGTGACAGTGCGGAACAGGTATCCCTTGCCACGCATCGACGATTTGTTCGAACAACTTCAGGGGGCAGGGTACTTTTCGAGGATCGATTTACGATCGGGCTATCATCAGCTGCGGGTTCGACAGGAGGACATTCCTAGGACAGCTTTCCGTACGCGCTACGGCCATTATGAGTTTTTGGTGATGTCGTTCGGACTCACCAATGCGCCAGCAGCATTCGTGGACTTGATGAACCGTATTTTCTGGCCATATTTGGATCTGTTCATCATAGTATTCATTGACGATATCTTGGTGTATTGCCGGAGTAGTGAGGAGCACGAGCGGCACCTGTGGATTACACTGCAGACTTTAAGGGAGCACCAGCTTTATGCGAAATTCTCCAAGTGTGATTTCTGGCTGGACAGCGTAGACTTCTTGGGGCATGTGATTTCACGAGACGGTATATGTGTAGACCCGAGAAAGATCGAGGCCGTTCAGCGTTGGCCCAGACCCACATCAGTTGCGGAGATTCGCAGCTTTTTGGGGTTGGCTAGTTACTACAGGCGATTTGTGCAGGACTTCTCCAGTATTGCTACACCTTTGACCGGGTTGACCCGGAAGGGAGTTCCTTTCGATTGGACGGAGGAGTGCGAGCACAGTTTTCAGCAGCTACGGACTCGGCTGACTACGGCACCGGTGTTATCATTGCCTTCAGGATCAGGCGGATTTGTGGTCTATTGTGATGCTTCTCGAATAGGGCTAGGGTGCGTATTGATGCAGTATTGATGCAGTATGACAGGGTGATCGCGTATGCTTCGTGACAATTGAAGAAACATGAACAGAACTACCCCACTCACGATTTGGAGATGGCTGCAGTGGTCTTTGCACTTAAGATCTAGCGACATTACCTATACGGCGAGTCGTGCCAGATATTCACTGATCACAAGAGTTTAAAGTATATATTTCAGCAGCGAGACCTGAACCTTAGACAGCGCCGATGGATGGAGTTAGTGAAGGATTACGACTGCGAGATCTTGTATCACCCGGACAAGGCGAATGTAGTGGCGGATGCTTTGAGCAGGAGGCCCGGGGGTAGTCTATCTTGTTTGAGCGCAGTGCAGGGGCAGTCGTTGGCAGATTGGCAGATATTATGCGACAGCCGGGTACAGTTTGAGTTCACGCCGATCGGAGGACAGATCGCGCATGTTCATGCACGCCCACAGTTGCTTGACCGTATACATGAGGCACAGCACAGTGATGACCGATGTTCAGAGATCATGGTACAGATTGGACAGGGCAGATTTTCCGAGTTCGTGATCGATGATCAGGGGATACTACGATTTGGGGCTAGACTATGCGTACCAGATGCCGAGGGACTGCGGCGCGAGATTCTTGAGGAGGCACATCGATCGGTATATAGTGTTCATCCCGGTTCCACCAGGATGTACCATGACATGAGAGGTGTTTACTGGTGGGACGGAATGAAGAGAGACATCGTAGATTTTGTGTCGAGATGCCTGACTTGTCAGCAGGTCAAGGCTAAGCACCACAGGCCCGCGGGAGAGCTACAGCCGTTACCCATTTTGGAGTGGAAATGGGAGCAGATTTCTATGGACTTCATTGTGGGTCTACCCTGGACTAGTCGAGGGTATGTCTCCATCTAGGAGATCGTGGATCGTTTGACGAAAGCGGATCACTTCCTACCGGTGAAGACGACTTTCGGATTTTCTCAGTATGCCCAGATTTACATCGACGAGATTGTACGACTGGACGGAGTACCGACGTGTATCGTGTCCGATAGAGGCACCCAGTTTACCAGCCGACTATGGCAGAGGCTTCAGGAAGCTTTGGGCACTCGCTTGAGTTTCAGCACAGCATTTCATCCGCAGACCGACGGACAGTCAGAGCGGACTATTCAGACTCTCGAGGACATGCTCAGAGCGTGTGTATTAGATTTCGGAGGTAGCTGGGATCATCATTTACCCTTAGTAGAGTTCTCCTACAATAACAGCTACCAGGAGACCATTCAGAAGGCACCATTTGAGGCACTTTATGGGAGGAGATGCAGATCGCCCACCTGTTGGACAGAGCTTAGTGAGCGCAGTATCTTAGGGCCACAGATTGTTGAGGAAACGACCGCGAAGATCCAGTTGATTCGCGATAGGATGAGAGCAGCCCAGAGTAGGCAGAGATCTTATGCGGACCGTCGGCGGCACAGACTTGAGTTTTCTGTTGGTGATCATGTTTTCTTGAGGGTCTCCATAATGAAAGGTGTGATGAGGTTTGGGAAGAAGGGGAAGCTCAGTCCTAGATATGTGGGCACCCTTCGAGATCCTCGAGCGTGTTGGTGCAGTTGTGTACCGGTTAGCCCTTCCACCCAGTTTTCCAGATGTGCACCCCGTATTTCACGTTTCGATGCTCCGCAGATATCTCCATGATCCTTCGCATGCGATTCAGCACCCGACGATCCAGCTTGAGCGCGACCTTTCCTATGCAGAGCACTCGGTGATTATCTTGGATCGACAAGTGAAGAAATTGAGATTGAAAGACATCCCATCAGTCAAGGTACTTTGGCGTGGTCAGAGCAGCGAGGAGGTCACTTGGGAGACCGAAAGCGAGATGAGGAAGAAGTATCCCCGTCTTTTCGAAGGTACGTATAGTTAGATTTTAAAATTCGGGGATGAATTTCTTTAAGGGGGAGAGATTGTAACACCATAGGATGTGTTTAATGCCTATTTATATTTAAATAAAGGGTTTTTAATAAAAAGTTTACCAAATTGAGTTTCAAATATTTTTCCAAATTTAATAAATATTTTTCTTGAATTTTCCTTGGCTTGCACACACTTGTGCATGTAAACTAGGGTTTAAAATGAGGTTATACCATGATTGGCAACCATGGTAGGCTTAATAATGGGGATTAACTCTTTTGGGTTTTAATTAAGTCTATTTAGTTAATTGATGGTTGTTTTAATTTGAATTTTCTTTTGGAGTGTTGACTTGGAGAGAATGAGAGAGAGAGAGAGAATAGATCATGGCAAAGCCATGCTTGCATTTAATGATGAGAGAGAAAGGAAGGGTTGACATTGGGAGTTATCATTTCCTCTCATTCTTGTGCTCATTTCTCTCAACCTCACACTCACACACACACACCCATACCTCTCCTCAACAGCAGCAGCAAAAGCATCCACAGCAGTAGCAGCAAGCAAGCACAGCAGCAGCAGAAGCAAGCACAGCAGCAGTAGTGAACAGCAGCAGCAACAGTGAGCAGCAGCAGCAGCAGTGAACAGCAGCAACAGCAACTACTCCAGCTGCAGCTCCTTTCCTCTACTCCTTCTTGTTCCTCCAGCTCTCTAGGGTCGAGTGTGGGTATACTTCTTGAACTTACCCCCTAGTTTGCTTAGTTAGTGAAGTTTAGCTTCGATTAGTGATTATTGGTGCATTTTAGTGCGATATGTAGTAATTAGTAGGAACTTTGATCAAGTGAAGTGTGAATTGGTTTTAGTAGGTTGATGGAGTGTTGTTAGGGCCATGTTAACCTAGCTTAGCCCCCAATTGCACTAAAATACCACGAGATTGCTATTTGATGCAAAATTCATCGTTTTTGAGCAAAATCTAGCTTTCTGCAAACTGCTATTGACCAAGTGAGTTCAGAATAAAATTGAGATGACTGCAGTATAGCTGTTAGGTGCCGATCCCATGTGTAGAACACGACCCCCAAACTTGATCTTTTGGCCGCCGAAATATTAGTTCTGGCCGCAATTTGCGGCCAGATGTGGGAGACTTGGGTTTGGGTTTGGCTCAATAGTTGTCTGCTGCTATCCTTAGACTCATGGTATGTGTAATTTTATTTAATTGTTGCCGTAGAAAAATCTGGAGCTAAATACCTGTTTCTCGTATTTTTTTTTAAACCTTCGTGACACGCGTGATACGTGTGTGGGTTTGGGGTTTCTGCGTATCGCGACGCGTCGGCTAGTTTCAGGCGCGTAATCACACGTTTTAGCGTATCGCGCACACGCGCGATTGGTTTGCGACGCGGGTTTCTAGTTTGACCTTAATATCGCGTTTTTTGTGGATTTGAGCTTATGTGTGATATATTGTGAAATTCTAGGTTCGCAGGAGAGTGAGACGGACACCGCGAAGAAGGGGAAGCAAGTCGTCGGCTACACTTAGCGTGAGACTTCGATGAGTAGATTTAATATCTACGGGGATATTGCCCGCATGGAGTTATGCGTCAAGGCTGATAGGACCTTATAGCTATATATTGCATTTACCTACATTGGCTGTCATGGATACTATTGTTGCATACTGCATTCCCTGGTATATGTTTGTAAACTTAGAATTGATAGAACATCGCACTATTACTAACGTTTCATGTTGCACGAGCACTAATCTGCATGTTATACACACACCGTTAGTAATTGCCATGACCCACTCACTGTAGAATTGCCATGATCATTATACTGTAGTTCATTTCACATATGATTCGATATGATTTTCATAGAAATTGGGAGCCGCAAAATGTCTTTGAAAACTGAAACTATTTTAAAAAGCGGTTCTCCCTTGTACCTATATTACGACTTGATGTACATAGCACATCGCATTTGATTTACTCATTGGTGTTGGATTTCCATGTGATTTCTGGTTTTGTGGACCGTGGAATTATTTAAGAAAAGATGCACTATTTGAAAACCCGGTTCTTCGTGATATGATATTTTTGTGTGTCCACCACGCGTTTTCTCGTTGCTGAGACGTGTGTTTGAAAGCCGATTCGAGGAGTTAGATGATCCGTTTGCGGGTTCGTGGTGGACCCGGTATGGTTCTCCGGGGTGAGAAATGTTTTTCGTAGAGTAGACGATGAGCCTAGCAGGGTGGCGAGTACCTACCGGTGATTGGTTGGACCTGGCGGTTATCCGGAGGATACTGACCAGTGTCTAGAGATGGATGCAGGAGGATCCGTACTACCGGGGCCGAGGGCCGATACTGCAGACGGAGCCCGTAGGCTGATCCGGACTGACGAAGCCCGATATATGAGAATTTCCGTGTCGATGCTGGACACGAGTATTTATGATATTTGAGTACCGATGATGGGCACTCATGGTTTTTCAGAGATTTATAGGATTTGAGGGCCGATGGGAGTGCCGGCACCTGAGTTTATTTGGGATTTGGGTGCTGTTTTGGGCACCGATTATCTTTCCACGTTGATATTCCGTGTAGATGTTGTTTATTCCATGCTCATCATTGATTATCATGTATCTCATCCTGTAGTTATTGTACTTGACAGAGCATTTGCATGATCATTGCACCTACTGCTTGTCGCATATAGATCTTACCTGCTGGCATATGATAGAGTAGCGCAGTACGTGCATGCTCGCGATTACCTTTATATGTTATCTCTATTCACGAGTTGGCAATTCACCCCCGTTGTGCCACAGTATTTGCAGGTTGCCCTTCAGAGTAGTCGTGGCTGGCTGCCTTTTGCATCTTTTGGCTACAGATACCACTACAGTTGGTGCGAGAGCTGTTTTGCTATTAGGTGGGTTATGGTATCTGATTACTTTTATTGTACCCTCTTTTGTATCTAGTATCCTCCATCTACCATATATGTACTAGACTTAGAGACAGTGTGAGGACGATGATGTATATTTTTGTATTCTGGTGTCGAGCTCGTGGGAGCCGACTGTTTATTTATGCAGTTTACTATTCTGTGATGTTACTTATTGCTCATTCTTCGCTACGGCGTCGTATATTACTCTTGTGGTAATGGTTTCCGCCGTTGTGTGTGATTGCTCCCGTTTGGGGGATGCTTCATTTCATTATATCTCATTTTCACTTATATCGTGTTTTATACCCGATTTCTGGGTTACTTTTACAAAGGAAATGCTGCCAAAATTATTTAAACGATAACTTAACCTTAAAATCACTTTATTGAACTATTCACGATTTTCTAAATATTTTAATTAAAGGTTTTCAAAACTCACTACTTTCAAATGGTTTTGATTTCTGGGTTCGGCTTACTTAGTCGCGTTACGCCTGTAGACGTTGCGTGGTTAAGTGTCGGTCACGAGTCGAAATATTCGGGTCGTAACAGGCACTTCCGTGTTGAGGATGATGTCACCATTGTATATTATTTATATTTCCGCATTAGGATAGACCCAAGGCGGGGAGCACAAGTAACCGGGTTCTAGGGTCCAGTAGGAGACCATCTCAAGGAGTCGAGACCGGGTCTCCTAACTCTAGAATTGGTAGGGTTGCTTGCCACTCTCGTAGGGGTCTAAGGGTGTGGGATTGCCTATTCATCACGACCGTGGAATCCGTGTTTTATACATGCTCAAAATAAAACCCGGAAATCCTAGTATATCCGATATTTCATATGTTGTTTTCTGGTGCGATATCTGTGATACGATCATTTAATATATTTATGAGATGAGTACAGGATATAGTATATGTGATATATTATATAGACGTTGCTTATGTTTTACACCCATGCTAGCACTGCCCCACTCTGCCTTTAGTTACCTTAACCTAACGGTGCATGAGGGGACATCGAGGCGAATGCGGATGGCATAACCGTACATTGTATTTATCTATGATGTTTAGGTAACTTAAAATGATGGGACTTCATTAATGAGATTAATGAAATAAAAGAAACCTAAAGATATTGTAGAAACTTGTCTTGAGAACTGCTAGCTCTAGTTCTTACTTTACATAGCGATATTCCTTGTAGAATATCCAGCACCATATTCGATAAGGAAAGAGCTGAGATCCCTTCACCGGGAGTGACCTCTTTAGCGAAACTAGCAGATGCTACAAACTCGGTTTGTCTTTGCTTTGCATAGTGGTATTTGTGAAATATCCTGTACCTTATTCGATAAGGAAAGAGCCGAGATCCCTTCACCGGGAGTGAGCTCTTTAGCAAAACTAGTAAAAGCATCAAAAAAACACTCCATTTCAAAATCACTCGATTCTACAACGATATCAAGTTCATTACGCAAAATGTTTTCATAAAAACCTGTCGTAGCCCTCTGTCATTTCTGATAAGTAGTATTTAGTATTTGTGCTGCTTTTGTTGACCTTGTCAAGGCGTAGTGTGCGGTAGCTGATTAGTGCTTATCTGTAAAGCATATAATGTGATTGGATTAGGGTAGTCGTGCGGCCTTGTTGACCTTGTCAAGGGTCGTGCGGGTGGGTTTAATTCAATCAGGAAATTACGGGTTGAACTTGACTTGCGGTCTATGATTTGTTGACCTTTTCAAGGTCATAGATCGCTCGGGGCAAAATATTATCGGGAATTTCAAGTGTTGAAATTTGCAATGAGATTGCATACCTTCTATAAGATAGTTGGATCCCGATACCTACCGCGAGTAAGAGTTACTCCTCGGAGAGTTTTACACATTACAATTAGCCGATCAAGCAGGTGTCTAGAAAGGTGTTGACGGGGTTACGCCCCTGGGAAAATGAGGTTTATTTTAATTAGGTCGGTGCGAAAGCACGGGGAACCTCCCTCAAAGTACCGACACTGGCCTGGCCGAAAGATTGGCAAACTTGTAGGGTGTAATTAATCCCGGCTAGTCTTTCCTTTTATGGTTTGAAGGAAGATTTGACTAAAACAGTGGGTGCCATCCTGATTAAATATATTAATAACCAATCGAATCTTGCAAGAGCATATGCTGAGTGTTTTCTTCTCTCTCTCCAAGTAGCGACCATATCACGCCTTAATCAAGATAATAATACGGATGTATTGACCGAACCCGCTTGTTATACTGAGCTGGGGAACATTGGTCCCGCTCCAACTTATAATTGTTATAAGACCGAGCAGGAAATAATGGATTACCAGAATTTTCGTGCTGCCCAAACGAAGACAGTGTATGATTATGCATCTTCTTCGGGTGTGTTCATTACAGAGAATTGTTTCTCAGTATCCTTTACGTCCTGGGTATGGTGATACCGGATCAGGATCCCACGTATGTAATATGATACATGAGCTACAGATACGTAGAGAACTGAGAATGGGTGATAAGTTTCAAGAGTTGGAAACGGTGCAAGTGTTGCAGCCAAAGCAGTTGGAAGCTATCACCCTGCATTACCAAATACATTGATTCTGAACAAATGTTATTAGTTGCCGAACCTGGTATACAACATCATATCAGTCTCTTTACTTAGTAAAGAAGGATATAATTTTGTATTGTTGGATAATGTTTTGAACATTTCCTATATCAAGCGTTGATCGGTTCAGGCACGTTATCTAAAAGCATATACGCTCTTAATCAAACCACAGTTCTTAACGTACAGAATACACACAAGAGGAAGAGTACAGAAATGAACGAATCTTTCTTGAGGCATTGTAGACTAGGTCATATCAATGCGACCCGACTAGCTAAGTTACATTTAGATGCATATTTAAATCAGTTTGAACTTACATCTTGTGAAACTTATCAGTCATGTCACAAAGATAAGATGACCATAGCTCTGTTTATTGGAAACAGAGAAAGAGTTAGTGAACTCTTTGGATTGATACATGCTGATATATGAAGGTCCCCTATCTACACATGCCAGGACTGGTTCTTTGTACTTCATTACATTCACTGATGATCTCTCAAGTTTCGGATATATGTTCCTGTTGAAACACAAGTCTGAAGCTATTGAGAAATTCAAAGAATATAAGTCAGAAGTAGAGAACCAATACGGGTATAGGTAATATGTCATATGATGAGATCTGGGAGGAGAATACTTGAGCACGGAGATCCTGGACTATTCTAAAGGAGAATGAGATTCTGTCTCGGCATTACTCCTCCGTATACACCACATCACGTTGGTATATCAGGGCGGACAAATCGCACCCTGTGTGATATGGTGCGCTCTATGATGAGTACTACTGAGTTGCCTATTTCCTTTTGGGGGTTATGCACTTGAGAAGCTGCATACCTATTGGATTGGGTTCCAACCAAATCAGGTACCTACCACTCCATATGTGATATGGTATGGGAAGAGACCATCTTTAAGGATATTAAGATTTGTGGTTGTCCGGCCTAAGTCTAAAAGAAAAATCCGAACAAGCTCGAGGCAAGGTCAGTTCTGTGGAAGTTTGTTAGATATCCCAAGCATTCGCAAGGGAATATCTTCTACCGCACTGAGGAGCAAAAGGTGTTTTATTTCTCAGCATGCCACCTTTGGGAAAGGGAATTTCTTGTGAAGAAATTAGTGGTCATGAGGTAGAACTGGAAGGAGTTCCAGCTATACAAACTGCAGCTGATGATTTGGTAGAACTAGAGGATTCAATAACTTCCGACGAACCTCAGCCACTCCGCCGATATGGTAGGGTTCCTCACCCACCTGAGAGATACTTCGGTTTTCTTTATGACAGTGGGAGCAAGGATTGCATCATAAGATGATGACCCAACTAGTTTCGACCAGGCCATCAAGAGTGGGGACTCTGTGAGAATGGTTGGATGCTAAGCGATCTGAGATGGAATCCATATACACCAACAAAGTATGGACTTTGGTTTCTATATCTGAAGGGTTAAATCCCCATCAGGAGCAAGAATATCTTGAGAGATTACTTGGTGTACATGGAAAAGTTGAGACTTTCAAACCTAAGGCTAGTTGTAAAAGGTCCTCGTCATCAACCAGGTATGGATAATGATGAAACCTTTTCTAGTGCCTATTCTTAAGTCCATCCGGATCCTAATTGCCATTGCTACATACCATGACTACGATATCTGGCGATTGGGTGTCATGACTGCTTTTCTAAATAGTGATTTAGAAGAGATCGTCTATAAGTACACAGCCAGAGGGCTTCATAGACAGTGGGAGCAGCGAAAACGTGTGCAAGTTGCTTTATGAGTTAAAGCAGACATCCCAGAGTTGGAACATCTGTTTTGATGTGGTAGTCAAAGAGTTTGACTTAATCAAAATGATAGATGAACCTTGTATATACAAAAAGGTAGTAGGGAGTATGGTGATGATCCTCGCATTGTACGTGGATGACATACTCTTGATAAGAAAGGAGTTTCCTATGCTACGCTCGGTCGATCTCCTCTTATCACAAAGATTCTCCATATAGGATCAAGGTGATACCTCCTAAATCCTGGGGTTTTGGATCTATGAGATAGATCTAAGTGGATGTTAGGATTCTCACTAGATGTAGTGAGATGGTATCAATCGATCCTGGGGAGAATCACTGGATAGCTTCCAGGGTGGTAAGGTCGGCTGAATGTCAGTCACAGGCATTGTCTTTACCCTCAGTAGAGGGACGGTATGTTGGAAGAGTTCCAAGAAAGATACCGTGGCATACTAGACGATAAAGGCTGGATACATTGCTACCAAGGATGCTACCAAAGAGGTAGTCTGGATGTATATTAGTTCATGAGATGAACTCCGTTCCTACCATTGCGTGACAGTGGAGTTGTGGGTTTGGCTTAGGAACCCCCCGTCCAATCAGTGATCCAGACATATTCTTAGGCAGTATCACCTAATCATGGATATGGTTGATCTCCAGGGAGATCAAGGTTAGGAGAGTAGACACAGAGGACAACAGCGCGGAACCACTCACAAAGGCCTATTTCCCAGTAAAGACTTTTATGGTATTGTTGAGTATGAGATATTTCAACTACTGCTGATTGTTTGGTATGAGATACTGCAACAGATGGCCCCAGTGCAAGTTGGAGATTGTTAGTGATATGTATGCCCTAGAGGCCATTACAATACATACGATGTATATTGTAGTGGATACTTGGACATATATATGGAGGACTTTCTTGCTCGACATGATAGTATGCTATCTGGTTGGTCTTTATCTTAACATGTACATTGATTGTCTCTATGTTACATGTTGATAAAACCCTTAGGTTGAGTACTTGACTACCAGGACTATAATGTAGATCATACTAGTGGGGACAATGTAGTCGCTAAGTACATCCTTCAAATGTTCCTAGTCATGGGTGTATTGAGACAGGGCATCGATATACTAGAGTAGACTAGCGTACAGCTTCTCGACCCATATAGATGGGCGATGGATGATCCCATATCCATTGGTGTTTGACATTAGAGACAGTATACGGGTGCTCAGTGGAGACTGGGTACACTGGACATATTCGCCGAGAACTCCAAGATGGTATTATACCTAACGTCAGATGGCAGTTCTCTGGTGACACTGGTACAGGTTAGTCTGTAGACCCGATATCGTCATAGAGTCTTGTATGATTGCCACTGTGCTTTGATTTCCACCTTACCACATTCAAGAGAATGTGCAAAACGGTGGCTTTTGGGTACAGTCCCGAGTCACATGGAGGCAAAGAGCGATAGGAGGGGTTTCGTCTCTCCCGGTATGGGGGGTTGACGTTGCGCTGTGCTCGATTGGCTATAACATGAAGTCCTTGGCCAAGGCTGCTTCAGAGATATACTGGTAAGTGTTATCAGTAGTTTCTCGACACATTATGAGCCTCATATCGACACGACTTATCGAGTTACTGGGGTCTGACGTTTTCCACCCCAGACGAGAAATGCGGCATATCAGACGAAGAGAATGAACTGTTGTAACATTTCAGAAAAATAAAATATTATTTTGGGAATTTTTATAATTAAATAATAAAATATTGAATATTTTAATAGGGCGGTATAATTAAATACCGATAAATTGAAAAAAAAATTGGAAAATTATAGAAATTGCTAAAAAGAGTGTGTTTTATGTGATTTATGCAAATTATGAAATTTTATGATTTATTACACACTATTTAAGTGTTAATCGCGATTAAAAATCGCTAATCGGGCTTGAAGCGTGTTTTGTGCAAAACATGCACCATATCATTTTTACACTTGTGTTACATTTTCCTACATGCTTTCTCTTTTATCATGCATGGTTTGTGCTTATCTTGAGTGAAGAAAAGAAAAGAAAAGGAAAAAAGAAAGAATAGAAAATGTTGCATAGTGAAAGGTATGGGCAAGGGAGAGAAGGAGATGATGAGGGGGTCAACCTTGGTCTTGGTCTTTGTTTCGTTGACCATCTTCGTCATTATCCTCTCCCTCTTCAGCCCCATGGCAGCACCCTCCTCCTCCTCCACTACAACCCCCAAAACTCCATTAAAAACTACTCCAAAGTCCCTCCCCACTTCACAAAAAAAGGTGCACAAGTTCACAAGCTACAGTTTGGATCAAGAAAGTTTGTGTTTTGGTGCTGTAGGGGGATTCATGAGTGCCAAATGAGGTAACCCTTTAACAATTAGTGTAGTATTTCAAGTGATTTAGCCTCTTTTCAAGTTTGTTTTCGTTTTGGAGAAGTTTAGTGAATTTTGGGAAATTCTAGAGAGGGTTAGGTTTAGTTTGAGTTGTGGTTATGCAATTGAACTCTTGTGGTGACCTTAAACCCCCCAATTACCAGAAACTCAGACCTAACAAACCTGAAAACTAAAATATGGAAAAAACCGAACTTTTCATGTCGGTTTGTGAGAACTTAGAGTGTGCAAGGAAATCTGGAATGGCCTGGGTTAAGTACGAGTTAAGCAAACAATACCACAGGACTTAAATTGACCCTAGGAACCTCATGTAACAATACAAACCCCACTGGAGCATGCAGGGCCAGTGAGCTCGGATTTCTGGGGATGGGGCTCGGCCACTTGGTGAAGGGTAGGGTCTAGATCACTTCAGTAGGTCACATACACCCTATATATCACCCTAGTGTTGTTTTGGAACATCGTTTTCACCCTAGACAAAATTTGGGACTATTTCCTTGTGTTGCTGCTTTGATTCGAGTTATGGTTTTGCGTATTTTAAATTCTAAATTTTAGTATTTGTGCTTTATCTCGATCACGTGACGTTTGTACGTCTATATCGAGTGATATCGGGTTGATTTGCGGGTGTAGACCATAGGTTTTGACATATTTGAGTTTCGCGTGTCCTTTTGGTTTCGATTTGGTTTTAATACGATACGATACGTTGTGACATGTAGGTACCACCATTTAGACTTCGAGACGACAAGCAAGCGCGTGGCGACGTCGGCATTGGCAAACGAAGATCAAGGTGAGTAGATTATATCTACGGGGGAAGTCGGGTGGATAGCGTATAGTGCCCCCGCAGTTCGTAGTATAGTGTATGGTATATATTAGATGGATATATAATAATATGTTTATTGTGAGTTTATTACTATCTAGATAGACTTTGGGGAGTCATGGATAACTTTAGTGTAATTGGATGATAGCGTCATTAGTTAGTTTAGAATAAGGTTTACACCCACATGCGCACACACACATGTTTACATTGTTTTACTTGTGCGGTTATGGGGAGATGTATATGTGTATATGTATACTTATACATGGATGATGAGAATTGTACATGGTATTTGGAGATGAGTCGATCGGGCATGGTGCCTTGAGATCGGTGATATGGTTCGAATTAAGAGATACGACATGAGATTATAGAGGGCCGTTATGCATGTTTTCATACACGTATATATATATATAGATGGTATCAGTATGTACTAGACTTAGATCAGTACCCCTAATACAGGATATGACGATAATGGATACTAGATGAATAATGAGATGAATGTGATACTTGACCCGTACCCAGATTGGGATGCCGTACGATGTACGAGCTATATATTGATGATAGATCCGTACTCTAGACTCGAGGATGTCATATTGTATATTGTATCGTATGTGATACTATTGAGGCGGGACCACCGACTATTATATGTATTTATATATCGAATCAGATTTAGGTGGTTTCTATACCCTTTCGATTAGCATGTTAGTTAGATCTGTAGTTTACTTAGTAGATATTAGACTAGACCCAAGTCATCCCTATTTCAAAACTAACGAATCGTGAGTATTTTAAGACAGGTCAAAGGATTATACGGATATTTTCAGAAGGCGCATCTTTTTTTAAAACACCGCAGCCCTTATTTTTCTAAACACCACGATTCGTGTTATTTCAAATGGCAAAACTGTATGACATATATATATTGATGTAGATTCTCCACTGTTGTGTTTATTATTCATTTTCCGCATATTCTTTCTATTCGCATCGCATTGCATGTTTAAATGTGTTTATTGTTATATTAAACCCATGTTGTCAGGACACCAGCACCATTACCGATGATGCCTATGTTCCACATACACCTGCTTGCCGGCTCATACACTTCATCATCGATAATTGCAATGTCACCACACAGTAGGACTGTTGCATCAGGATATGACTCCTTACATGACATACTTGTGTACATACATATTGTACACTCATACTTGCATACATACATATGTGCACATACACAGATGATTCTGGCTTGATTTTGGAGATTCGGGAACCGCAAGATATATTTTTAAACTGGATTCTTTTTTGAGGAGCGGTTTTCCCTCGATATGTGCATATTACTGTTCCATGTTGCATGATATACGGATATGCTTAAATTATCTGTTATATGTCGCATACATCATACTTTATGATTATACGCATTGAGATGTGTTGTTTTAATGAGATTTCTGGATTCGGAAACCGTAGTTATTTCAAAAGAGAGTATGTATTGTTTTAAAAACCCGGTTACCCTTGATATGATATTTCAGTGCCTCCACCATATGTTTTCTCGGTTCTGAGAGTGGCATGTGAAACCCGATTCGAGGAGCGGTAGGCACAGTCAACGGGTACATGGTGGACCCGGTGAGGTACCCCGGGGCAAGAAGACTCGTATATGTTGGACGGTGAGCCTGGCAGGGGAGCACTACCTTCCGGTGATAGTATTTCGGACTCGTCGGTTATCCGGAGGATACCGATCGGAGTCATGAGATGGATATGAGGGCCGACCAGGGTATGCGGCGCCTGCGATTTATGAGGATTTACGTGCCGATGCTGGGCACAGGTTTCATGATATTTTCGAGTGTCGATGCTGGACACTCATGTTTCATGATTTTGATGTGTCATGAGGGACACACGTTGATTTATATCCTCATACTTTCATACATATGCTGTTATGACTTTTACATGCATGATGTTGTTCTGTCATTGGTTGACACGTGGACGAGATCTACATGCATACATGCATTGATTACATTGTTGGATGATATCCACATACTTATAGACTTCATGATATAGTTGACGATGATTTCATGATAATTACATTGATCACACCTCATGTTTTTGATATGTTGCTGTAAGTCAACGGTAGCGTCCCGACCATCATTCTGACGCCAAACGCGGAACAAAAACTTTTATAACTGGCGCTATCGCATACTATAACCCGGATCTTTCCATTAACCCTAAACTAACAAACTATAAAGAGGTAGAAAGGCGGTACCAATCGATCCGAGTCCTTCGGTCTTTAGCCATCATCCCACGCTCATCGCGGCAACTCCGATCTCTTTGCTCCTCGTCGAGATGGCATCACATATACGGATCTTTAAACGGGCTCCCGCCTCTATACCGAGGTAACTCGGTCATCAAGTCTGCTAAAAGAGATGACCAAGATGTAGTAGAGAACGAGTAGAATACTTCGTCTCAAACACCCTAGGGTTCTCATCGCATGAGAGGGGTAGGGTGGAGATAGAAGAAGATGTTATGGATTGAAAATGGTGAACTCAAGAAACACTAGTAAGCCAAAAGAAAACTAAGCTCAAATACTTGTGTTCTCATTCTTCTCATCTTGTGAATAGATATGTGAGGATATATAATCAAAACCATAAAAAAATATCTAATGAAAATATCTCCTCAAATTTCCAAAACCTATTTAATTCTTCATGACTCACTTAGTGACTCATTAGGATGAGTCACTAATGAACATACTAGAATAATGTGTCATCCATAATGAGTCACCATTTCCAAAATCCAGTAATCATTTAAACCAAAATGATTAATCCATAAAGAAATACATCTTCTAAAATATTCTCGTAACAGATTACGAAAATACCCCTCACCTGTATATACATACCTTTATCCGTATTCCTACCGAATACGAATACGAAAGAATAAAATATTCTGACTCGATATAATACATGGATCCGGCTTAAACAAAAGCCCACCAGTATTATCCGTCCGAAATATGACACGTGCGTAAACGCACGTGCATTTTCGAACCCTGCCATAAAACCAAACGGCCTCTACAACGTTTCGCCCAAACTTGGGAAACTATCTGTGGTGGACTCTAAAGACTCGTTAGTACCCTGGAAGTGGGTTTAACCACAAGCACGTCAATGGCACTAGCTATGCGTAACGGCTGCCCATGTGCTGACCAAAAGGGAACCCTGATGAGCGAACTCATCCTGGAACCCTACTGAGCCTATCAGTGACAATATGCAAACAGTCTGGTCCGTTCGTCTATGAGTATCGCATATCGGGCCTAAGGGCTGGTAACGTCAGACCCCCAATAGCGGTATAAGTCGTGTTAGAGTGTAGCCCAGAACACCCTGAGATACTACTGGAGTACCTACCAGTAAATCTCTTGCCTCGGCTGAGGGCTTTGTGTAATGGCTTTCCTAGACACAGCGCGATCTCACCCCCAATACCGGGAGAGACGAATCCCCTGCCGATCCGCTCACTTGCCTCCATGTGGCTCGGGACTGTACCCAAAAAATACCTGTTTGCACGACTCCTTTGAGCCGTGGTAGGGTAGAAATCGAAGCACAGCGGGAACTCACACGAGACAAATGACGACCTCAGGTTGATGAACTAACCTGTACACATGTCACCAGGGAACTCCTATCTGACGCTTGGTATAAATACCAACTAGCAGGTTCTCGGCGAGTCCTGTCCGGTGTACTCATAACCCAATGTGCACCTGTATACATCTTAGGTGATCCAACTGACACCAATGGCTTGTGAGACCAGCCACCGCCCATCGTCGGGGTCTCGACTGTATACACTAGTCTACTCCGGAGTATCGATGCCCTGTCTCGAAACTCCCATGACTAGGGACCACTTTTAAGGATGTGCTTATAGACTACCCAACTCTCACGTATATGATCGCCATCATACTGTTGGTAGTCAAGCAGGATCCTAAGGGCTCTATCAACGTGTAATAGTGATCATGTCACCTAAAACTGTACACGACTGATAAAAGCAAACTAGATAGCATACTATCATTTTGAGTAAGACTGTCCTACCGGTATAGGTCCCCCCTCAATCATTGCAATCATATACCTGCGATCCAATAATTGACTTTGAGGGCACTATATCCAACAATCTCCCACTTGCACTTAAGGCTAATTATTGCGATGTCGCATACTCACAGCCTGTATGATACCGAACACCCAACTCCTCTACTAATCAGTTTCACAAAGCTCGTTTGTAAAACTCTTGTGTTCGAGAAATAGCCTCAGTGAGTGGATCCGCCCTGATGTTTTTTCTATGTCTCTTTTAATCTCAAGTTCGCGGAGAAAACCATCTCCCGAATTGAGTAATACCTGTCTTAGAATATATCTAGATATCTGATGGGACCTAGTTCATAAATGAACTCCAAATCCAAACTTCTTAGACTGTATCGTCAACTGAAACTGATCAGTGTCCAGCACCATGCCTTCCACAGTATCCTCATAGACCACCTGTACATAATACTGCCCCCTTCTTCAAAGGGAAAACTATAACTCTGACAATCACTCTGTCATCCATGTCACCTTTGAAGCCTGGAATGATAACCGTCCCTCGAAGGAGGCTGCCGTCATCAAATCCGTAGAACATTCACTTAAGTTCTAAAACTGCTTCCTTACGTTTCTCCAGGATTGGATTAATATAAACTTATTACATCTGGTGCAAAAATAACATCTGGTGTAGTACTTGACATCTCATGATCGACTCAATTGCCAAAGCAAGTGATATGCCAATCATGCACATCCCTCTCTCCTTTAGTCTGTAAGACACCTTTAGAGAGGGTGAATCCATCACCTGCAGGTACACCACCATGCCAGGAGTCATCTATTCCAAATACTTTTAGAATACTGTCAAAGTACCCACATTGGGAAACTACCCATATCTAGATCTAAAACCATAGATCTAAAAAGCAGGATGTCAGATATTATATCCATATCCTGTGTGGAGAAACAACTGTGTGACAACCACGGTACAACCGATCGTAGTATAGGAATTTTACTTCCTACTCTGTGTATGTCATCCAATTACCAGGACATCACACCCTACTACCTTCTTAACAGATACATCCCCTATTCTGATGAAGTCAAAGCCATGACTGTCACATCAAATTAGATGATCTATCTCCGCTATATCTGCTCGAGTCTATAAATAGACATAAACTACTTGTCCACTATGCTTCCGCTGCTCCCACTGACCACAACAACCCTCTGGCAGAATAATATATACGTGCACTTCTAAAGCTAGTTTAGAACGACGCTATACTTAACCGCTTGCCGGGTCTTATAGCCTGGAACAATAGTAGTGTCAAGCCTGGTTAAACAAGAACCTCCTTATCATCGTCCTTGAGGCTACCGGAGTACCTCTCAAGTGCCTGAAGTTACCCACCATATCTGCGGAGTGGCTAATGGAATGTCAAACCTGATTGAATGTTTAGGTCCTATTAAATTTTCCATAATCGTTTGCGGTTCTGGAATCACTTCCAGTTCTACCATACTCCCACCACTGTTTTCTGAAAAAATCCATTTTACTAAAACTGTGGCGAGTCAAGAACAATATCACTATTGATCTTCCAGATGGTAGAAAGTCAACCCTCGTCATAGCCCGGGCCAACCCACAAACTTCCATTACAGAAATGTGCCCTGAGTTATCCAGAGTCTGGCTTTAAGCATTAGCCGGACAACTCCCCGTACCTTAACATCGTTAAGATATGAACCATTCTATATCCAATATAGAAACTTTGGCACTTATTTAATTAGAACCAGATTCTAATCATGCAATTGTCTCCAGTGCATATCAACTTAATGGAGAGAGACCTGATCAGCATTACTCAACTTAGGAATCCATCAAATTATGAGTAACCTGAAAGAGAAACAAGTTTCACAAAACTTTTACTATAAACTGAATACCAATCACAAGTATCTACATCTTCGATCTCTTTGAAGAATCCCGATACTTGCGATATCTAGTTCTCTACTTTATTCCTATACCCACAACTTCTCAAAACTTAGACCTTGTATTTGTACGAAACACTTGTCTAAAAACAAGAGAAGTCATAAGTAAACAGAACATAGTATGAGGACCAACCCCTTTGTCCTGATGGACACTGGACAACATACAAAAGCCGAATAACTCAAATCATGTGCATCGTAGGTTGAAAATTGTACTTATGGTTAAGAACTACTCCGTTGTTCAATGCTCCTTACCCAATCGTCAACTGATATAGGTAAATGGCACGGACATAATTTTAAAAAGTTATATCTCACTTTATAAAAATAAACTTATAGATATATTATTTTGAAATTGGTGCACAACAACGGATACTCAAAACCAAATACTTGCCGACCGGCAAAAACCCAGGCGATTTCCTCAAATAACACCAATTACAACGAATTCCTATATAATGAGGATGATCACTTTATTCCCAACAACTTACTCCCACTCATCATCTGTAAAACCATACAGATGTGAAAATCATACCTGGTAAATACATTCCCTAGAGTAAGTATCTAATCGGGAAATCCGTTTTCTTTTAACAATGCACAGTGAAACTGAAACATGAAAATGTTTCGTAGGGGTATCCCGGTATTCCTAGTAATGCCTCTTCCATAATCCAATTCATGACTGTAACCGTATATTTCTTTGCCATCTCTCCAAATCCCTTTATTTGTCTTTATTCATTACCTTCTGTACACCCCTTTAGGCTAAGTGGTTTTCTTCCTTCCCAACCGTTCGGCACCAGCCTATGGTTTGGAAGAAGACTATCCAGTAAGCGTAATAGGTGTATACCCTTAAACCAAGGAGTACTCACAACCTGAGAGAAGGTGATGATAAAAGACAACTGAATAATAGCTTATTCTATTTCTCCCGAAGTGGGGAAAAAAAGCGAAGGTGAAATAGGAGTGGCGATGAACTACGCTGTTTGGTCGTGAATGATAGCAGTCGCAATTTACTTTGCCTCTTTCTAATCCTTTTATTTTGTCTTTACTTATTACCTTCTGTACACCCTACTTAGGCTAATTAGTTTTCTTCATTCCCTACCTTTCGGCACCTGCCTATGGTTTGGAAGAAGACTATCCAATAAGCGTAATAGGTGTACTCTCCTGAAACAAGGAGCCCTCGCAACCTGAGAGAAGGTGATGATAAAAGACAACCGAATAAACCAATTCAATTTCTCCTAAATTTGGATCCATCCTCGAAGAAGTCCCTTCGAGTTCGTATATAACCATACAATGGATCTATCCAATGGAAGTGGATGTTCGTAGTGATACGAGGTGTTCTGAGAAATGCAAAGGGTAAAAGAAGGAGCGACAATGACTTATGCAACTCAGACAATCCAAAAGCCAGTATTTTAAGAAGGTTCGGTCAACTTGGTTACTGAGTCATAGTCAAGGGTCGGTCAAAGGTCGCTGCCAAAGAGAGAGAGAAAAGAAACACTCTGCGTGCACTCTAACCTAGATCAGAATGGTTATCACTTTATCTAATCAGGAAACCTCCCACTGTACTGTCAAATTCTCCTCCAAACCTGAAAGAAGAATCAATCAGGATCACCAGAAGAGTAAACCAACTCATTAGTGGAAATCGGGATCCAACTCTCATCACATGATAACGTGAAGGTATCCACTCATGTTATCACACTCCAGAAGGTATGTGCATGCCTGGCAAGTTTCAGTTTCTTTAGAAACTCCCGATATGATTTTTACCCCATGTTCATATGACCATGGCTAAGGGCCAAACCAATCATAAGTCACATGTCATGTTCATCCCATCATTATCTTGTTAATTTGAACACACTCGTACATACTCTTGACTAAGGGCAAACAAAATAATACGACTGTCCCAATCCAACACATCTATCTATGCAACATGTGAACACCCCAGCAGCTACCAATCACTATGTCTTGACTAAGGGCCAAACCAACATAGCTTGAATAGTACTGACCATTCATATGAAATAACGGAGGGCTACAGCTGGTTTTTGGAGAAAAACCATTAACGTAATGAACTTGATCTCGTTGATGGAACCTGATAGCTTTTTATAAAAATATAGCGGCGAAAACCTTTTGCTAAAGAGGTCACTCCCGGTGAAGGGATCTCGGCTCTTTCCCCATAGAATGAGGTGCAGGATATTCCAACTGAATACCACGATGCAAAGTAACATGTAATCGACTATAGTGAAGTTATTACCCTGATGCAAACTTCTGCCCAAGGGGTTACTCCCGGTGAAGGGATCTCGGCCCTTGCCTCGTCGAATGGGGTGCAGGATATTCCAACTGAATACCACCATGCAAAACAAAAGAAAACGTCCTTGCAATAACACTTTTTAAAACTGTTCCAACAACATCCAAACATGTTTGTTTTCTTTTGCATTGATCAAAATCAACGCAGTCCCATCAATTAATCACACCAGAAAAGAACGAAAATAAAATGTACGTATATGCCATCCGCATTCGCCACTAGGTCCCGTCATCACTCGTTAGGTTACTTAACTAACGACAGAGCGGGGACTGGACTAGCGCGGGTGCAAAACATATACAACATCTACTAGTATATAAACCAATATACAATAATCGCTCCAGGCGTGATAATATGCAACATTACAGAAAAGTAATAAGCATCACAGAACAATATAGATAATCTGGGATCCCCGGATTTCACAGAGCCGCTGCTGAAACCCGACGTTACCCTGGTCGTGTGGATAGCCTGTGCAATGAAACCTAGACCCCTAGGGGTGCGGCAAGTTACTCGCTAAAACCTGAAGCGAGGCAGCCCCCTTTACAGCATAGTGAATGGACCACCCTGCACTTCACGGAATCCGGCAACTTGAGCACCCCTCCTTGGGTCAACCTGTACCCCCTACGAGTGCGGCGAATAGTCTGCCAATTCTAGAGTGAGGCCCCTCTACCTCTCAAAGCCATGAGATGCGGACCCGTTGCCCTCCAGAACCCGGCTATCCGTGCACTCCGTCACGGGGAAAACCTTGTACAGAAATGAAAAATATGTACAACGGGTACATCGACCTCAGCCCGGTCGTACCCCAAAAGAATATTATACAAACAGACATTGACGGCAGTCCACATGTTGGACGCTCGTCCCGCAATATCAAATGTACAAATGAATCCAAACTGCACTACCATTGCACACTGCTATCCACCATGACAAATCCGCAACATCACAGTACAATACAGAACATCAATGCGAATGACACGTTCGCAAACCCGTCTAAAAGGACTATAGCAATTGGACGCAATTTACCGCTTGAATGACATTCACGGTCGGAGATATAATGTAAGTACTGTAAACTAACAACTTTAAAATTCCGATCGAGAAAACTTCCCGATGTGGGCCAAACATACATCTGCAGTACACAAACAAAATCTGGGCCCAAAAGAAATATTCCAGAAACCACAATTTTCTATGCAGGAGGTTACTGTAGAAAAATGGTAGTCTGATGCTCCAAACCTGCGGCGGAACCGCAGCCAAACCCTGGTTTGTGCGGCGGTTCCGCGCCAGTACTGTAGAGTCAATCGACCAAATTTCACCAGAATTCTTAAAAATGCCTGCTCGATTTTCTGAGATGCTAAAAATGATTTTTAGACCTGTTTAAAAAATCGACAGAAACTTTACACTGAAAATTGCGGTTTTGGAAATTTCGTTTGATCGTTGTTTTAAACACGTTAGAATAAGTTAGTAAAGGTTAATGGCGTGGCTTTGATACCATGTAAGTCTACGGTAGCGCCCCGGCCGTCATTCTGATACCAAACGCGGAACAAAAACTTTTATAACTGGCGCTATTGCATACTATAACCCGGATCTTGCCATTAACGCTAAACTAACAAACTGTAAAGAGGTAGAAAGGCTATACCGATCGATCCAAGTCCTTCGGTCTTTAGCCATCATCCCACGCTCCTCGTGGAAACTCCGATCTCTTTGCTCCTCGTCGAGGTGGCACCACATCTACGGATCTTTAAACGGGCTCCCGCCTCTATACCGAGGCAACTCGGTCATCAAGTCTGCTAAAATAGATAACCAAGATGAAGTAGAGAACGAGTAGAATACTTTGTCTCAAACACCCTAAGGTTCTCATCGCATGAGAGGGGTAGGGTGGAGGTAGAAGAAGATGTTATGGATTGAAAATGGTGAACTCAAGAAACACTAGTGAGCCAAAAGAAAACTAAGCTCAAATACTTGTGTTCTCATTCTTCTCATCTTGTGAATAGATATGAGAGGATATATAATCAAAACCATAAACAAATATCTAATGAAAATATCTCCTCAAATATCCAAACCCAAAACAAAACACATTTAATTCTTCATGACTCACTTAGTGACTTATTAACATGAGTCACTAATGAACATGCTAGAATAATGTGCCATCCATAATGAGTCACCATTTCCAAAATCCAATAATCATTTAAACCAAAATGATTAATCCATAAAGAAATACATCTTTTAAAATATTCTCGTAACGGATTACGAAAATACCCCTCACCTGTATATACATAGCTGTATCCGTATTCCGACTGAGTACGAATACGAGAAACTAAAATATTCCAACTCAATATAATACATGGATCCGGCTTAAACCAAAGCCCACCAGTATTATCTGTCCGAAATATGACACGTGTGTAAACTCATGTGCATTTTCGAACCGTGCCATAAAACCATACGGCCTCTATAACGTTTCGCTCGAATTTGGGAAACTATCTGTAGGGAACTCTAAAGACTCGTCAGTACCCTGGCAGTGGGTTTAACCACAAGCACGTCTGTGGCACTAGCTGTGCGTAACGGCTGCCCATGTACTGACCGAAAGGGAAGCCTGATGAGCGAACTTATCCTGGAACCCTACTGAGCCTATCAGTGACAATATACATACAGTCCGGTCCGTTCGTCTATGAGTATCGCATATCGGGTCTAGGGGGCTGGTAACGTCAGACCCCCAATAGCGGTATAAGTCGTGTCAGAGTGTAGCCCAGAACACCCTGAGATACTACTGGAGTACCTACCAGTAAATCTCTTGCCTCGGCCGAGGGCTTTGTGTAATGGCTCTCGTAGACACAGCGCGATCTCACTCCCAATACCGGGAGAGACGAATCCCCTGCCGATCCGCTCACTTGCCTCCATGTGGCTCGGGACTGTACCCAAACAATACCTGTTTGCGCGACTCCTTTTTCGCCTTGGTAGGGTTGAAATCAAAGCACAGTGGGAACTCACACGAGATAAATGACGACCTCAGGTCGATGAACTAACCTATACACATGTCACCAGGGAACTGCTATCTGACGTTAGGTATAAATACCAACTAGCAAGTTCCCGGCGACTCCTGTCCGGTATACTCATAACCCAATGAGCACCTGTATACATCTCAGGTAATCCAACTGACACCAATGGCTTATGAGACCGGCCACCGCCCCTCGTCGGGGTCTCGACTGTATACACTAGTCTACTCCGGAGTATCGATGCCCTGTCTCGAAACTCCCACGACTAGGGACCACATTTAAGGATGTGCTTATGGACTATCCAACTCTCACGTATATGATCGCCATCATACTGTTGGTAGTCAAGCAGGATCCTAAAGGCTCTATCAACGTGTAATAGTGATCATGTCACCTAAAACTGTACACGACTGATAAAGGCAAACCAGATAGCATACTATCATCTCGAGTAAGACTATCCTACCGGTATAGGTCCTCCCTCAATCATTGCAATCACGTACCTGCGATCCAATAATTGACTTTGAGGGCACTATATCCAACAGTTGCTACCTGAGGCACTGACATGAGCACTTGGTATTACACTGATGTATAGATGTTTACCCTTGCCACCTTATCATACTTCAGACTTTATCATATTAAGAATATATATTACTGATCGTATTGACCTAGGATTGAGTCGTACATACGATTTCTGCTCTGTGATGTTTTCAACTCACGAGTTGGCAGCTCATCCCCGTTGTGCCACAGTTCTTGCAGGTTTTGCCGTACAGGTTTCATTACGGCTTTCTGGCACACTGCTTCCTTTCTGGGTGATTGCTTTGGTAGGTGGGTTCACTCGCATCGTGACCACCCTTGTATTTATTTTAATCAGTTGTATCTAGTAATTGCATCAACCAGACATGTATTTATTTCATACTTAGAAAACCAGTTATTTATTCTTTCAACCGTAGAGTCGTGCTTGTATTATTATGATTTTCTTGATATTTTGAGTTTTGGTCCTCGCCCTTCGGCGTTGTATATTATATTGCTTGCGTTGTTGTGACCATTGATTGACGAAGAGCTAGCTCCCGCTTGGGTATGCCTTTTATCATTGTGCATATATTATTCATGTTGTACCACGTTTGGGGCCAGTATTTACAAAGGAAACGCTGCCGAAATTTTCAGAAAGGACTTGGGATTTTAAAAACGCATAATTCGGCTTATGCTATTAAAACCACTTCTTTAAAACTAGTTTTCCTTCATTTATTATTTAAAATGGTTTTAGATTTCTGGGCTTTTGGCTTACTTGAATTAGATGGGGTCCTATTGACTTCAAATGATTCAAGGGCCAAACACATGCTATTTCGGGTCATGACAAAATTGGTATCAGAGTGCTAGATTAACCATTGTTCGAGTCTATGTTTGACTATGAAGAGCCTAGTACGTTTAGATATATACGGAATCTAGGCTTGACCTTACGGAACTTCGACTTAGTCGAGGGGGTATTAGACCCAAACTTTCGTCGCATAGGTTGACCTTGGTTGATGGAGTTGGTGACTTTAAGAGAGTGACGTACCGTGTGTATGTTCCGCAGCATACTTACGATACGCCACTCCGCTTAAGGAGCCTTAGGATGTACATTTCCTTGCACAGTATTATATTCATTCCTATGATCTATCCTCATCGATATTGGTTATGATTTTGCTACCACGATTACACGGGCAGAGAGAGCTACGGCTAGAGTTGCAGTCAGCACGAGCTCGTCATGGACGAGGACTAACCAGGGCGTGATTCCAGGGACATACGGTTGTATATAGAAGCGCCGTGTTATTGTGTTTTCGCGCCATGAGCGTTTGATGGATCGCTTTTACGAGATTTCTCGGACGTGCAGATCAGCACCAGAGGATTGAGCCACTGATAGAGGCTAGCCAGAATGTGATGACCATTGAAGTATCGCTTATTCATGATGATTGAGGAGTTGTTCAGCATGCAGACGAATGAGCCAGTTGTTGCTGTGAATGACGAGATATCGCCCCGGATGTTGGAGCTATTGCAGTACGAGATGCACTTAGAGATATGATGGAAGGTCGCTAGTCACCCGAGGATGAATGACTAGGACATGTGGTTCGTTCGCTTACCCCGATGCGAGGTCATCAGATAGATTGATTCCAGCTAGAGATAACTTCACGCAGTTACGTTGAGAGTCGATGGAGTCGATTGAATGTCAGGAAACCATTTCCAAGTTTAAAGTATTCGGAAGACAATGCAAGTAATGCTATAGACCCTCTAGAAGAATGAAACCCTAACTCGACGTAATGACCATGGAATGCCTTTGAACCTTAGGGTTAGCGGCAGTTTAGCGGTGCCATTTGTGAAGCTTGGGTTTGCCCTTCTACGGTTGGTTCACAGCTGCTGTGGCATATATTGGAGTACTATTAAACTGTACCCAAGATGTTTAGCTCTTGGTGGAATTATGGAACCTTGACGAATCGATCGAAAGGTTCGACATCTTTCGGATATCATGTGATGGGATGCATTGCTTGGGAGACACCAGATACAAGTATAGCCGTTGGAACACAGTCCATGCAGCCATGATGTGACGAGTTCGAAGCAGTCGACAGCAGACAAAAGTGGAGTAAGAGGTTCGTACGAGATCTTGATGAGATGACGTTCCACTCTGCCGACATCAGAGATGCGATACGCATGCCGAGGCGTTGATTAATGATATATCTTCCAGAAGGAGTCGTGATGAGAATGCAGCCGTTCCGGAATAAGAAACATATATAGTAAAGGGTGGTAACTACTGGGCAATTCGGCAGAAACGAGATTTGAGAGAGACCTCGACAGGACCTTTCTGGAATACTATCGTTTAGGCAGTTTTTCGGTAATCGGCTAATTTTTCGGCTTTTTCCGTAAAAAGTCAAAATAGGTATTTTTCATTGTAGACCTAATTATACAAAATTTAGATAAGATATTACTATAATTTTGTCACTAAAATGTCACTTATAATTTTCTAGTTAAATAAAAAAAAATTCGTAATTAATTATTTTTTTTATTATTTTAAGCCTTTTTAAATACATTAAATTAGTGATAAATAAAAATTTATTTAGGTAAATTTCATAATTAGGAATCTTTATAAGCTAAAATATGGTGTTAATAAAATTGTATCATGACTTGCAACATTTTAGTTTTATGGTGTGAAAATTATGAAAAAATGGATGTAAAAAGGGTTTTTTTTGTAAAAAGTTGATGTGAAATGCATTAAATGAGATGTGAGGGATCTTTTTGACCTAGAAACTTCTCCAAAAACCCTACACCCTCCTCCTCTTAACCTCTGGCCAAAAATACCAGCAGCTCCCCCTCTTTTCACCTCAATTCTTGCTTCAAAAATCATGAAAAATCATGAAAAATCTATAAAAATTCACCATTTTCTTCTCCAATTCAAAGCCAAACCCTAATCCACTCTCTTCTCAACCAAATTTATCTCAAAACTAGAATAAAGGAGGCTTCTTTGGTGGCTTGATCATGCTAGGGTTCCATTTGTGAGGTAAAATCCTAAACTAGTTTGTTAACTTGTAGTTAATTGTGCTAAAAATTCAATTTTGAAGTATTAATTTAATTGTAAATTCTTGTTCATGAAAATCAAGAATGGGATTTGGTATTGAACTAGGGTTTGAAGCATGGTTGTTAGAGTTAAGTTAGGGCTTTGGTTACCTAATGGATTAGAGTGGTTAATTGTGTAATGATACGCTCGCTAAATCGATAAAATCTCGATGTTTGCATCGAATCGGTATTGAATTTGCTTACTAGATTTTTACAAAAAGTAGAATGCGATCAAATTGCTTTATGTTAGCGATATAATTAGCTTCGTATAGGACTATTAGAGTGCGCGAACGCGGGGTTTCGTCTACTCGGGTTGTAGTTTTGTCGATTTCCCCGAAATGACGATTCTAGTTAAAGGTTAGCAATTTTTGTGCGTTTTCCCGCGCACCGAGTGCATGCTATGTTTAATTCAAGAGCGTCGATAATTGTATATGGTGACTTGCATCGTTTTAGGTTTTGTAATCTTATGCTTGGTATTGTGCAAATATAGGATCGGTCGGGGAAACATCGGACACGGAGCGTAAAGGCCAGGCGGCGGTCGGATCGGATTAGCAAGGCATTCAGGTGAATAGATGTATTCATCTATGGGGGAATCGTCTGAATGGCGCGAGGCGCCCCCCTAGTTAGGATTACCCTACTTTTTGCAAGATTTATATTGTTAGCTAGCTTATCCATTCATGTACACTGCATACCCTTATAGCGAACAGTATATTAGATTGCATGGACATTCATCTATACTTATGCGATATCACTTCGTAGGACACGAACACCATTACCATTGGCATCTGTTGCACACGCACTATTCATGTGACACACACGCCTTTGGTAATTGCCATGCCACGTGCACTATAGAACCTGTTTAACTTAATAACGCCATTTGCATTCATACATGATATATGGAATTGCATAACATGCATATACCTCGCATTATCATCATATCTACATAGATTTCTATCCAAAATTCACATCATATACATTGATATCATAGACATTTATCATATATAACATGAGAACATTATGATTTTCTTGAGGATTTCAGTATTGCTGCGATTTCTGGATTTTTGGGGAAAACCGCATGAATTTAACAAAAGCTTATATTTATCATTTTTAAAACAAAGTTGTGGTTTTCTCGTGATGTATGTGTCGTCCACCATGAGTTTTCATGTTTTTTGTTGGATTTCGAGACCCGATTCGAGGAGTGGATGAACCGTCTCGGGTACATGGTGGGCCCGGTATGATACCCCGGGGCAAGAAGATCGAGTTGTAGACGATGAGCCTGGCAGGGGAAGACTACCTACCGGTGATGTCTGGCGCGGCGGATATCCGGAGGATACCGACCGTTGTCGTGAGATTTATGATATGGGCCGATCCGGACTGACGGAGCCCGATATTGAGACAGATATGATTCCTATTTGGTGTCGATGCTTGACACGGGTTTTCAGATGATTTTTTGATGGTACTTAGCTGTTATACAGATATTCATTTTCTAAAGTTAAGAACGCAGTACCTTTAGCATTTAAAACACTTAAAGAGTTAGAAATGACATTGCATATGTTAGTTGTATGTATGCCCTAGAGGCCAGTATTGTACAGATTATGTATATTATATTGGATGCTTGGACATATATAGAGATGACTTTCTTGCTCGACATGATAGTATGCTATCTGGTTGCTCTTTATCTTAACATGTACACTAGTCTCTTTATACTGTCTTACAGTTACATGTTGGTAAAGCCCTTAGGATTTGTACTTGACTACCTGGACTATGATGCAGATCATACTAGTGGGGACATGGTAGTCCATAAGTACATCCTTCAAGGTCCCTAGTCGTGGGTGTATCGAGATGGGGCATCGATATACCAGAGTAGACTAGCGTATACGCTTCTCGACCCATGTGATGGACGATGGATGATCCCATATCCATTGGTGTTTGACATCAGAGATGGTATACGGGTGCTCAGTAAAGACTGGGTACACTGGACGGACTCGCCGAGAACTCCCAGATGGTATTATACCTCACGTCAGATGGCAGTTCTCAGGTGACACTTTTACAGGTTAGTCTGTAGACCCGAGATCGTCATAGAGTCTTGTGTGATTCCCACTGTGCTTTGATCTCCACCTTACCACGTCCATGAGGGCGTGCAAAACGGTGGTCTTTGGGTACAGTCCCGAGTCACATGGAGGCAATGAGCGATAGGAGGGGTTTCGTCTCTCTCGGTATTGGGAGTTGATGTTGCGCTGTGCTCGATTGGCCGTAACAGGTAAGTCCCTGGCCAGGGCTGATCAGAGATTTGCTGGTAAGTGTTACCAGTAGTTTCTCGACCCGTTACGAGCCTCACATCAGCACGACTTATCGGGTTATTGGGGTCTGACGTATACCACCCCTAGACTTGATATGCGACGTATCAGACGAAGAGACTTGACTGTATGGTAAGTGTTACTGGTCGGATTCGCAGGAGTGTGAGCGGACTAGCTCGTCGATCTTCTGATCGCTCAATACCCGGGTGGCCGTTACGTTTAGCAGACCGCTTGCGGCTTGTGGGTGCTTGATATGATCATCATCTGCTACCGGCGTATTGACGAGTCTTTAGAGTCCTACACAGAGGTTTCCTGGCTCAAGCGAAACGAAATAGGAGCGCATATGAGATATGTGCAGGACCGAGAATAATGCGTGTATGTGATACCGCACTTCATTCTCGCGATATATGTTTCGATTGGTTATATTCGATATGACCTAGTTATCGAATCATTGATTCGATAAATCGATACATTACATACTAGTCGGTTGTATGCGATATAACCGGATCATTGAATCAAGTGTTGATTTAATGATTTAATGTATAATTATATATTTGATATATTACTTTGCATTAACTAGTATTGGTTCACTTTAAACGGATTTTTCTCGCTTGGATTGGACATTGTATATGTGATATGCTTTCGTGCACTTTTCTGTATCATGTTTGATGATACTTGATCATTATGTTAAGTGTATAGAATTAATCCATGGTTAATTTGATAATTAGGGTCTTGCATATTCATTTATTTATTTATTTATTTATTTATTTATTTGGAAAAGAATAAGATGAGAATGGTGGCTTTCTTTGTCATTTGTTGAAGCTTCATGAAGCTTTGACTTTAGCAACCATCCTTATCTTCATGCTTAACCCTAACCCATCCTAGTGACCATGGTTAATTCTCTACACTTAACCCTAGTTCAAGTTATGATAAGTATTTGTTTTTAAATTTATTTTTAATATAACACTTATCATAATCTTTTCTTGAGCTCATCTTCTTCTTCTTCTTCAAGCTTGCTACAAAAATGGCAAGTTGAGATCTAGTGAGTTAAATCCAAATCTAAAGTGAACCCACCTCCTATTTCTTCATCCTCTACCTCTTGCCAAGTGGTTTTGGGTGTTCTCTTCATAAGTTTCACAACTTTGTGAAGTCGGAGCTTGAACTAGTGCAACCTCGACGTAGATCGTCTTTGACACAAAGCCGACGAGCTATTCCGCTTGCTTTCCCGATGAAGCCGATGATCGAGTCGAGGATTCATGATGGACAGCGAGGACATGACGTTGCGGAGCCGTGGAGGTGGAAATCCGGATCTACAAAGGTTGTATATCCGTATCACAGTAGTTAACTGTTAACTAGCTTTCTTTTTCGCCTAAACATCTAGTTAAAGATCCGTAGTCTAGGGTTTCTCGGCACTAAAAATTTTAATTTGGCATGTTTGATGCCTTGTGAGAACCCACTAGGGTGCCTAGGAACCTTTCACTGGTATCAGAGCCAAGCTAGAGCCTTAGGCGAAGTCCCGACGACGTTTGAAACCCGATCGAACCGAAATCCAAAACCGTAAAATGCTCTCTGGACTTTTTCTAAAAATTCGGATTTTTGTCAATTAAAAATATGTATAAAATCAAGCAGGGTGTTATTAGAATTACTGTGAAATACGAGGGGCTAATTCGACTTTTCCACCGCGCAAGCGCGGCACATGCTAGGCATGTGCGGCGCTTCCGCGGCAGTACTGTAGCCTTGTTTAATATTTTATGCACGGTAACTCTTGTAATATAATGCTATGTTTTCTGGGATATTTTTATTGTGACTTTACAGAAGAGTATTTTGGGGTACTATTGGGAATCAGTATTTCGATCGGATTATCAAATTTCGTCTTTTGTGTTTTTCCAGATAACTGTAGAATATGTTAAAGAGTTCGACCGGATATAAATACCCAGGTTTTCACCTGCCAAAATATCCAAGTGTTGGATTATTGTGTGGTTAAAAGACGTTCTGAGTAGTGCAAGTAACGCGATGGTCCCTCTAGAAGACACAAACCTTAACTCGATTATGTGACCGTCTTGAACTGCCCTTTGAACCTTCGGGTTTGGGGCAGTACGGCGTGCCACATGTGAGGCGTTGGCTTGACCCTTCTACGGCTGGACCGTTGGTACTGAGGTATGAAGTGAATGTCTTTGAACCTATTTCATGTGTTGATCGGTGTCGGGAAAACTTGGGTGTTCGAGTGTTCGATCGGAAAGTTTAATATATTCTATTTATCCGGAATTGGATACAATAATTGGAATTCACAAACAGTTATGTGATAACTGAATCAATGTTATAAATCTAGCAGTTTAGTCCCATACGATATTGAAAAGAGTTTTCGATAATGAGACTAAAATGCGGGGTTTGTAACTGTTAGGCATGTGATGTCTAAAGAAGTTGCGGATTCCAATTGTTGTAGTTTTACACTTTCTTTTCTGTGACCGTAAGTGTAGTATGTTCATATCGCCGGTTTCGTTGCTATACATCAACGACAATTGGGGTATGCATACTTACTTACGTTGATGACATGTGATGTTATGTGTTGCTGGATATGTTATATTGGATCGTCGTGTTCGAATAGCCGGGGGTTTTTATGTGAGATGAGTGTTTTTCATTTTCATTCATGTAAAAACTTGTATGTAATATTCTTTTATTCGGGGCACTTCCAGGATGCGGGAGTTGTCACCCTTTGTATATTATTTACTTTTCTGCACTAGGATAGACCCAAGGAGGGGAGCACAAGTAACCGGGTTCTGGGGTCCAGAGGGAGACCAACTCGAGGTGTCGAGTCCGGGTCTCCTAACCCTAGAATTGGCAGGGTTGCTTGCCGCTCTCGTAGGGGTCTAGGGGTGTGGGATTGGCTATTCATCACGACCGTGGAATCCGTGTTTTATACTGGCTCGTATTGAAAACACGGACGTCCTAGTATATCCAATATTTCATATGGTTATTCTGCTGCGATATCTGTGATGTGATTCTGTGATGGATATAGTATATAGTATATATGATATATTATATAGACGTTACTTATGTTTTACACCCGCGCTAGCCCTGCCCTGCTCTGTCGTTAGTTACCTAACCTAACGGTGCACGAGGGTACATCGAGGCGAATGCGGATGGCATAAGTGTACGTCATATCTATCTGTGATGTTTAGGTATTTAAATGATGGGACTTCATTAATGTGATTAATGAAAGATAAGAAACCTAAGATGTTGTAGAATCGAATTTTAAAATAGAACAGGTAGCTACAGTTCTTGCTTTGCACAGCGGTATATATGATATACCCCGCACCTCATTCGACGAGGAAAGGACCGAGATCCCTTCACCGGGAGTGACTCCTTTAGCAATAACTGGCAGATGCTGCACACTCGGTTTGGCTTTGATTGCTTTTAAGAGTTTTTGCTTTGCACAGTGATATATATGATATATCCCGCACCTCATTCGACGAGGAAAGGACCGAGATCCCTTCACCGGGAGTGACTCCTTTAGCAAAACTAGAAAAGCCTCAAAATCACTCCATTTTAAAACTTCATTTGATTCTACAACGATATCAAGTTCATTACGCTCATGGTTTTTAGAAAAACCTGGCGTAGCCCTCCGTCATTTCAGATGAGTAGTAGTTAGTATTCGTGCTACGTTTGTTGGCCTGCGTCAAGGCGTAGTGTGCGGTAGCTAACTAGTATTTATCTGTTTATGCATATGATGCAGATTGGATTAGGGTAGTCGTGCGACTTTGTTGGCCTGCGTCAAGGGTCGTACGGGTGGGTTTAATTCAATCAGGAAATGACGGGTTGAACTTGACTAGCGCACTATGGTTTGTTGGCCTGCGTCAAGGTCATAGCACGCTAGGGGCAAAATATTATCGGGAATTTCAAGTGTTGAAATTTGCAATGAGATTGCATACCTTCTATGAGATAGTTGGATCCCGATACCCGCTGCGAGTAAGAGTTACTCCTGGGAGAGTTTTACACATTACAATTAGCCGATCAAGTAGGTGTCTAGAAAGGTGTTAACGAGGTTACGCCTCTGGGAAAACGAGGTTTACATTAATTAGGTTCGTGCGAAAGCACGGGGGACCTCCCTCAAAGTACCGACACTGGCCTGGCTGAAAGATTGGCGAACTTGTAGTGTGTAATTAATCCCGGCTAGTCTTTCCTTTTAGGGTTTTGGAGGAAGATTTGATAAAAAGCAGTGGGAGCCATCCTGATTAGATAAGATAATAACCAATCTGATCTTGCACGAGCATACGCTAAAGTGTTTTCTTCTCTCTCTCTCCAGGTAGCGACCATTTCATGCCTTAATAAAGATAATAATATGGATGTATTGACCGAACCCGCATGTTATACTGTGCTGGGGAACGTTGGTTCCGTTCTTTCCTATAAGAGTTATAGGACTGAACAGGATATAGGGGAATACCAGGATTCCCATGCCACCCGAATGAAGAAAGTACATGATGATGCATTTTCTTCGGGTGTGTTCGTTACTGAGAACTGTTTCTCCATTTGCCCTACGTCCTGGGTATTGGATACCGGGTCGGGATCCCATATATGTAATCAGTTACATGGGCTAAGGAAAGGTAGAGAACTTGGAGAAGGTGATAAAGACATTAGAGTTGGAAATGGTGCAATTGTTGCAGCTAAGACTGTCGGGGAATATCACCTTGTATTACCAACTGGTAATACATTGGTTCTGAACGAATGCTATTACATGCCGAACCTGATATGCAACATTATATCGGTTTCTTTGCTAAGTAAAGAAGGATATAATTTTGTATTACAGGACAATGTTATGAACATTTTCCATAACCAAAAGTTGGTTGGATCAGGCACGTTGTGCAATGGCATTTATGTTCTAAACCAATCAACAGTCCTGAGCATAACAAACACACACAAGAGGAAGAGTTCTGAACTCAACGAATCCTTCTTGTGGCATTGTAGACTGGGTCACATCAATGCGACACGACTAGCTAAGTTGCATAAAGATGGATATTTAAATCCGTTTGAATTTTCATCTTATGACACTTGCCAGTCATGTCTCAAAGGCAAGATGACCAAGACTCCGTTTACGGGACACGGAGAAAGAGTTACCGAACTCTTAGGACTGATACATAGTGATGTATGCGGTCCCATGTCTACACATGCCAGGGATGGTTCTTCATACTTCATTACATTCACTGATGATCTCTCTAGGTTCGGGTATGTGTTCCTGATGAAACACAAATCAGAAGCTTTTGAGAAATTTAGGGAATATAAACAAGAAGTCGAGAACCAAACCGGAAAAAGTATTAAAATCCTTCGATCTGATCGAGGAGGAGAATACTTAAGCAATGAATTCCTGGACTTCCTAAAAGAGAATGGGATTCTCTTTCAGCTGACTCCTCCATATACACCACAGCACAACGGTGTATCAGAACGAAGGAACCGCACCCTATTAGATATGGTGCGCTCTATGATGAGCACAGCTGAGTTACCTATTTCCTTCTGGGGATATGCACTGGAAACAGCTGCAGACCTATTGAATATGGTTCCCACCAAAACCGTGCCGACCACTCCATATGAGATATGGAAAGGAAAGAGACCATATCTTAATTATGTTAAGATATGGGGTTGTCCGGCCTATGTGAAAACGCAAAATCCGGACAAACTCGCGGCAAGGTCCATTCTGTGTAAGTTTATTGGATATCCCAAACATTCGCGAGGGTATATCTTCTACCACCCTGAGGAACAAAGAGTGTTTGTTTCTCAGCATGCCACCTTTTTAGAAAAGGAATTTCTTGAAAAAGAGATTAGTGGTCATGAGGTAGAACTGGAAGAGGTTCCAGCTGCACAAGCTACAACAGAAGATCTGGTGGAACCAGAGGATTCCATAGTTCCCGATGAACCCCAGCCACTCCGCCGATCTAGTAGGGTTCCTCGCCAACCTGAGAGATACTACGGTTTTCTCATGGACGGTGGGAGCGAGGATTGCATCATGGAGGATGATGACCCAACTAGCTTCGAGCAGGCCATCACGAGTGGGGACTCAGTGAAATGGCTGCATGCTATGCGGTCCGAGATGGATTCCATGTACACCAACAAAGTATGGACTTTGGAAGTTGCTCCTGAAGGGGTAAAACCCATTGGGAGCAAGTGGATCTTCAAGAAGAAACTTGGTGTAGATGGGAAAGTGGAGACTTTCAAAGCTAGACTTGTAGCAAAGGGTTTTCGTCAAAGACCAGGTGTGGACTATGACGAAACTTTTTCTCCAGTAGCTATGCTTAAATCCATCCGAATCATGCTTGCCATTGCTGCCTTTCATGACTACGAAATCTGGCAAATGGATGTTAAGACCGCCTTTCTAAATGGTGATTTAGAAGAATGCGTGTACATGACTCAGCCAGAGGGCTTCGTAGACAGTGGGAGCAGCGGGAAGGTGTGCAAGCTGCTTAAATCCATTTATGGATTAAAGCAAGCATCGCGGAGTTGGAACATCTGCTTTGACGTCGTTATCAAAGAGTTTGATTTCGTCAAAAATCCAGATGAACCTTGTATTTACAAGAAGGTGGCAGAGAGTAAGGTTGTCTTCCTCGTATTGTACGTGGACGACATACTCTTGATAGGAAATGATATTCCTATGCTGCAATCGGTCAAGCTCTTCTTATCACAAAGATTCTCAATGAAAGATCTTGGTGATGCCTCCTGCATATTGGGAATCAGGATCTATAGAGATAGATCCAAACGGATTTTGGGATTGTCCCAATCCAGGTACATTGACACCATACTAAAGAGGTTTAGTATGGAAGAGTCCAAGCGTGGGAACATACCCACGATCTCTGGAGTCACTCTCTCCAAAGAGATGTCTCCCAAGACTGATTTGGAGAGAGCTCGCATGCAAGGGATACCCTATGCTTCGGCAGTAGGCTCTATCATGTATGCGATGCTATGTACCAGACCCGATGTAGCATACTCACTAAGTGTAGTGAGTAGGTATCAAGCTGATCCTGGAGAGAGTCACTGGACAGCTGTGAAGAGCATTCTCAAGTACTTGCGAAGGACTAGAGATATGTTCTTGGTGTATGGTAACGGAGAACTCCAAGTGGAGTCCTTTACCGATTCGAGCTTCCAGAGTGATAAGGACGACTCTAAGTCGCAGTCGGGCTTTGTCTTTATCCTTTACGGAGGGGCGGTTAGCTGGAAGAGTTCCAAGCAGGAAACCGTGGCAGACTCGACGATGGAGGCTGAATACATCGCTGCCAACGATGCTGCTAAAGAAGCTGTCTGGATCAAGAAGTTCATTACTGAACTTGGACTGGTTCCATCCATTGAGCATCCAATACCTTTGTATTGCGATAACAATGGAGCGGTGGCTTTGGCCAAGGAACCCAGGTCCCATCAGCGGTCCAGACATATTCTGAGACGGTATCACCTGATCCGGGAGATAGTTGATCGCCGGGAGATCGAGGTCAGGAGAGTTGACACGAAGAACAACACGGCGGATCCACTCACGAAGGCTATTCCCCAGATACAGTTTGAGAGACTCTTCGGGATGCTCGGTATGAGATACTACAGCAGCTGGCCCTAGTGCAAGTGGGAGATTGTTAGTTGTATGTATGCCCTAGAGGCCAGTATTGTACAGATTATGTATATTATATTGGATGCTTGGACATATATAGAGATGACTTTCTTGCTCGACATGATAGTATGCTATCTGGTTGCTCTTTATCTTAACATGTACACTAGTCTCTTTATACTGTCTTACAGTTACATGTTGATAAAGCCCTTAGGATTTGTACTTGACTACCTGGACTATGATGCAGATCATACTAGTGGGGACATGGTAGTCCATAAGTACATCCTTCAAGGTCCCTAGTCGTGGGTGTATCGAGACGGGGCATCGATATACCAGAGTAGACTAGCGTATACGCTTCTCGACCCATGTGATGGGCGATGGATGATCCCATATCCATTGGTGTTTGACATCAGAGATGGTATACGGGTGCTCAGTAAAGACTGGGTACACTGGACGGACTCGCCGAGAACTCCCAGATGGTATTATACCTCACGTCAGATGGCAGTTCTCAGGTGACACTTTTACAGGTTAGTCTGTAGACCCGAGATCGTCATAGAGTCTTGTGTGATTCCCACTGTGCTTTGATCTCCACCTTACCACGTCCATGAGGGCGTGCAAAACGGTGGTCTTTGGGTACAGTCCCGAGTCACATGGAGGCAATGAGCGATAGGAGGGGTTTCGTCTCTCCCGGTATTGGGAGTTGATGTTGCGCTGTGCTCGATTGGCCGTAACAGGTAAGTCCCTGGCCAGGGCTGATCAGAGATTTGCTGGTAAGTGTTACCAGTAGTTTCTCGACCCGTTACGAGCCTCACATCAGCACGACTTATCGGGTTATTGGGGTCTGACGTATACCACCCCTAGACTTGATATGCGACGTATCAGACGAAGAGACTTGACTGTATGGTAAGTGTTACTGGTCGGATTCGCAGGAGTGTGAGCGGACTAGCTCGTCGATCTTCTGATCGCTCAATACCCGGGTGGCCGTTACGTTTAGCAGACCGCTTGCGGCTTGTGGGTGCTTGATATGATCATCATCTGCTACCGGCGTATTGACAAGTCTTTAGAGTCCTACACAGAGGTTTCCTGGCTCAAGCGAAACGAAATAGGAGCGCATATGAGATATGTGCAGGACCGAGAATAATGCGTGTATGTGATACCGCACTTCATTCTCGCGATATATGTTTCAATTGGTTATATTCGATATGACCTAGTTATCGAATCATTGATTCGATAAATCGATACATTACATACTAGTCGGTTGTATGCGATATAACCGGATCATTGAATCAAGTGTTGATTTAATGATTTAATGTATAATTATATATTTGATATATTACTTTGCATTAACTAGTATTGGTTCACTTTAAACGGATTTTTCTCACTTGGATTGCACATTGTATATGTGATATGCTTTCGTGCACTTTTCTGTATCATGTTTGATGATACTTGATCATTATGTTAAGTGTATAGAATTAATCCATGGTTAATTTGATAATTAGGGTTTTGCATATTCATTTATTTATTTATTTATTTATTTATTTATTTGGAAAAGAATAAGATGAGAATGGTGGCTTTCTTTGTCATTTGTTGAAGCTTCATGAAGCTTTGACTTTAGCAACCATCCTTATCTTCATGCTTAACCCTAACCCATCCTAGTGACCATGGTTAATTCTCTACACTTAACCCTAGTTCAAGTTATGATAAGTATTTGTTTTTAAATTTATTTTTAATATAACACTTATCATAATCTTTTCTTGAGCTCATCTTCTTCTTCTTCTTCAAGCTTGCTACAAAAATGGCAAGTTGAGATCTAGTGAGTTAAATCCAAATCTAAAGTGAACCCACCTCCTATTTCTTCATCCTCTACCTCTTGCCAAGTGGTTTTGGGTGTTCTCTTCACAAGTTTCACAACTTTGTGAAGTCGGAGCTTGAACTAGTGCAACCTCGACGTAGATCGTCTTTGACACAAAGCCGACGAGCTATTCCGCTTGCTTTCCCGATGAAGCCGATGATCGAGTCGAGGATTCATGATGGACAGCGAGGACATGACGTTGCGGAGCCGTGGAGGTGGAAATCCGGATCTACAAAGGTTGTATATCCGTATCACAGTAGTTAACTGTTAACTAGCTTTCTTTTTCGCCTAAACATCTAGTTAAAGATCCGTAGTCTAGGGTTTCTCGGCACTAAAAATTTTAATTTGGCATGTTCGATGCCTTGTGAGAACCCACTAGGGTGCCTAGGAACCTTTCAGCATACATGTGCATGCATACTAGAGCTATTATATCACATATGGACATGCATGTTGTGGTGCATTGCGTGCATTCTTACGATTTCCTTATTAGATGTTATATTTACTCATGAGCTGGCAACTCACCCCCGTTGTGCCACAGTGTCTTGCAGGTCGGACTCATCAGTCTTGTAGCGGCGGCTATCTTATCATCAGCTCCTTTTGCTCAGACTCACGACATCGCCTGTAGGTGGGTTGCGAGCACACTTTATTTCTTTTGCTTTATCATTGTATCTAGTATTCTCCATCTACCACTTTATATTGTATATGTGACCTAGTGGTGGGACTGAGAGATTTGTATATTTGTGGTTTCTTTTGGGTCGAGCTCACTTGAGCCGGCGTTGTGTTTTCTGATAATTTGCGTTTTTTATGCTCTTTTCTTGATATTGCTATTATATTGCATGTGGTTGTGATCCGCCTTAGGCGAAGAGCTAGCTCCCGCTTGGGGATGCCATTTTTTATGATTACAGGTTTATTATCTTGTTGTACCCATTTTGGGGGGGATAGAAAATACATGGGAGACTCTGTCGAAATTTTCGGAAATTTTTGATGTTTTAAAAAGGGATTCTATGCAACTTAATTGATTTTTAAAAACCATTTTCATTAAAGGTTTTCCTTCACTCTCTTTTGATTTTGGTTTAGATTCTTCTGGGCTTTGGCTGACTTAGGTTACGGTATGCCTTTAGACTTCTCGTAATCTAAGTGCCCGTCGCGTTCCGTACTTTTGGGTCGTGATAAAGTTGGTATCAGAGTGTAGGTTTTACCTTTCTGAGTGTAGGACGACCTTGGTAGATGGAGTAGGTGACTTAAGCAGAGTGGCGTCGCGTGGGTATGATCCGCGGCATACTTACGATACGGTACTCCGCCTAAGTGACCTTAGGAAATAATTGCTTGTATTTCCTTTCTTGATTCCTTGCATTCCTTGATCCAATTGTGATGTTCTTATCAGTCCTGTTTCTTATTCCAGTTTCGATGCCGCCAAAGACTACGAGAACTCAGCGGGCTGCCGCTAGGGATGAGATTCGGGCGGGCCCGTCTGAGGCGAGGATCGAGCGGGAGGATACGCCTACCCCTTAGGGTCATACTGATCCGCCTTATCCTGACCGCATTGCCAGATTAGAGGCCGGCATGCAAGAGTTGCGGCAGATGATGGGATCTTTAGTTGAGTCCAGCCGGGCACAGAGATCCGAGGACGTTCCTTCCACCGCACAGACCACGATCGTACCTGCTGCACAGATGGTCACTCATGCTGCTACTACGGACACTATCCCTGTTTCACTATAGGAGTTCATGAGATTGAGACCTCCAGCTTTTACCGGTACAGATGCGACAGAGGACCCACAGGCATTTCTTGATAGGATGGCTCGGATTTGCCGTTCGTTGAGGTGTTCTGATGATAGATTGGTGGAGTTTGCGAGTTTTCGTCTGGTGGGTCTTGCCCAGACATGGTACGACTCAGTAGAGAGAGGCCGAGCTGCAGGTCTACCTTCTATGACCTGGGATGAGTTTACAGCTGCATTTCTTGCCCGTTTTCTTCCGGAGAGTGTTCGAGATGCTCGAGCCCGTAGTTTTGAGTCTTTGCGCAAAACCCCTGGGATGACAGTGTCGGAGTATGATATACAGTTTACCCAGTTGTCTCGATATGCTCCGTACCTACTCGATACAGAAGAGAAGAGAATAAAGAGGTTTGTACGAGGGCTTGATACACAGCTATTCCTTGCCATCGGCACCCAGCACTTTGATACATACGCAGCCGCGATGGATGCAGCCTTACTTTTGGAGGAGCGTATTTCTGAGACTCCAGCCATTTCTAGGCCAAAGAGGATCCGTACTGATACGCCAGCTCAGCGGCAGATGGGCAGACATCGTAATAGATTATTTCCGGAAGATGGCGGAGGCAGAGGATTGAGACGAGGTCAGTTATTTGGTTCATATCCACAGACCCAACAGCCGTCTCCAGGATGTTTTCGGTGCGGGAGTCAGTACCACCGTGTCAGAGACTGTACCATGGGACACCAGGGCGCGGCGACTATCCCGCATGTGACTTTACCACCCTCACCACCTTCTCAGAGAGCTTTACTTCCTGCTCCTGACGATGCTCCACGTCAGTCAGATGCTTCTAGAGGCCGTGGGCGTGGCGGTCCGGTTCAGAGAGGATGAGGCGACAGAGGCAGAGGCCGAGGTAGAGGCAGAGCACAGCCAGCTATTAGTGGTGGACAGGCCCGAGTGTTCGCGTTGACTCCTCAGGATGCACAGGCATCCAATGCCGTCGTGACAGGTACTCTGCCAGTATGTTCTTTTGATGCACGGGTATTATTTGATCCAGGCTCCACACATTCCTATGTATCCACGTATTTTGCACCGAGGTTGGGCCGAGAGTCATCTCCGTTAGATCAGCCGCTTGTCGTTATTACACCGGTAGGAGAGTCTTTTGTTTCCTGTTTTGTATACCGATCGTGTTTCGTTCGTATCGGGGAGAGAGATTCTTTAGTTGATTTGATTCTCCTCGATATGCTAGACTTTGACGTTCTTCTTGGTATGGACTGGCTAGCCACCTGTTATGCATCCGTGGACTGCCGTGAGAAAGCAGTCAAATTCAGTTTTCCTGGTGAGCCGGTTCGTATTATTCAGGAAGATCGTAGCGCTACCCTTCCCAGCTTGATTTCTTCTCTTCGCGCTAGTCAGCTCTTAAGGAAAGGGTGTCAGGGATTCTTAGCCTATGTTTGTGATACTAGCTCCACAGAGGTTCCGTTGGACCAGGTCCCTGTTGTGAGAGAGTTTCCTGATGTATTTCCTGACGAGCTTCCTGGTCTGCCACCAGAGCGCGAGATTGAGTTCTGTATTGACTTGATCCCCGGCACGGGGCCTATTTCTATACCTCCTTATCGGATGGCCCCGGTAGAGCTGAGAGAGCTAAAGGATCAGTTACAGGACTTGCTGGACAAAGGGCTTATCCGACCGAGTGTGTCACCTTGGGGTGCTCCCATCCTGTTTGTTAAGAAGAAAGACGGAAGTATGCGTTTATGCATTGATTATCGTCAGCTGAACCGGGTTACTGTGCGGAACAGATATCCCCTACCCCGCATTGATGACTTATTCGATCAGCTCCAGGGTGCAGGGTTCTTCTCGAAGGTTGATTTACGGTCAGGTTATCACCAGTTGCGGGTTCGGAAGGAGGATATTCCGAAGATCGCCTTCCGTACTCGATATAGTCATTATGAGTTCCTGGTGATGTCGTTCGGGCTCACCAATGCCCCGGCAGCATTTATGGATTTGATGAACCGTGTATTCAGGCTGTATCTCGATCAGTTCATTAATGTGTTCATTGACGACATCTTGGTTTATTCTCGGAGCCGGGAGGAGCATGAGTAGCACTTACGTATCACCTTGCAGACTTTGAGGGAGCATCAGCTGTTCGCCAAATTCTCCAAGTGCGCATTCTGGCTAGACAGTGTCGATTTCTTGGGTCATGTGGTGACGAGAGATGGTATTTGTGTGGACCCGAAGAAGATCGAGGCAGATCAGCGTTGGCCTAGACCAGTATCAGTTACAGAGGTTCGCAGTTTTCTAGGTCTGGCCGGCTACTATCGACGTTTTGTCCAGGATTTCTCCCGCATTGCTGCACCGTTGACCGGATTGACCCGGAAGGGGGTTCCTTTTGATTGGACCCAGGCATGTGAGGATAGTTTCCAGCAGTTGAAGAATCGTCTGACTACTGCACCAGTGTTAGCATTGCCTTCAGGATCAGGCGGGTTCGTGGTATATTGTGATGCTTCTCGAGTGGGGCTGGGATGTGTATTGATGCAGCACGATAGAGTTATTGCGTATGCTTCTCGGCAGCTGAGGAAACACGAGCAGAACTACCCCACACATGATTTAGAGATGGCTGCAGTGGTATTTGCACTTAAGATCTGGAGACATTACCTATACGGTGAGTCGTGCCAGATATTCACTGACCACAAGAGTTGAAGTATATTTTCCAGCAGCGAGATCTGAATCTGAGACAGCGCCGATGGATGGAGTTGGTGAAGGATTATGACCGCGAGATTCTATACCATCCGGGCAAGGCGAATGTGGTGGCAGATGCTTTGAGTAGGAGGCCTGGAGGTAGCTTATCTTGTTTGAGCACAGTGCAGATGCAGTCGACGGCGGATTAGCAGGTGTTATGTGACAGCTGAGTGCAGTTCGAGTTTACTCCTACAGGGGGACAGCTGGCCCATTTCAGAGCACGCCCACAGTTACTTGACCGTATCTGCGAGGCTCAGTCCGGCGATGCCCGTATATTAGAGATTATTGAGCAGATTCGGCAGGGCAGAGTTTCCGACTTCGTGATGGATGATCAGGGGATACTTCGATTTGGGACTCGACTGTGCGTGCCAGATTCAGAGGGACTGAGGCGTGATATTCTCGAGGGGGCACATAGATCAGTATACAGTGTGCATCCAGGTTCCACCAAGATGTACCGTGATTTGAGAGAGGTTTACTGGTGGGACGGGATGAAGAAGGATATTACAGACTTTGTGTCGAGATGCCTGACTTGTCAGCAAGTCAAGGCCGAGCACCAGAGTCCTGCCGGCGAGTTACAGCCTTTGCCCATCCCTGAGTGGAAGTGGGAGCAGGTCTCCATGGACTTCATTGTGGGTCTACCCAGGACCAGTCGAGGGTACGACTCTATATGGGTGATCGTGGATCGACTGACGAAAGCGGCTCACTTTCTGCCAGTGGAGACCACTTTTGGATTTTCTCAGTACGCCCAGGTTTATATTGATGAGATAGTGCGAATGCATGGCGTTCCGACTTGCATCGTGTCCGATCGTGGCACCCAGTTTACCAGCCGATTGTGGCAGAAACTACAGGAAGCTTTGGGCACCCGATTGAGTTTTAGCACAGCCTTTCATCCTCAGACTGACGGTCAGTCGGAGCGTACGATTCAGACTCTCGAGGACATGCTCAGAGCTTGTGTTTTAGATTTCGGTGGTAGCTGGGATCGTCATTTGCTTTTGATCGAGTTTTCCTACAATAATAGCTTCCAGGAGACGATTCAGATGGCACCTTTTGAGGCTTTATATGGGAGGAGATGTCAATCGCCTGTATGTTGGACAGAGCTCAGGGAGAGCAGTATTTTGGGGCCGCAGATTGTACAGGAGACGACCGAGAAGATACTGCTGATTCGGGACAGGATGAGAGCGGCACAGAGCAGGCAGAAATCATATGCTGACAGGCGTCGTCGCCGACTCGAGTTCGCTGTTGGCGATCATGTTTTCCTGAAGGTCTTTCCGATGAAAGGTGTGATGAGATTTGGGCGGAAAGGGAAGCTGAGTCCTAGATATGTTGGTCCTTTCGAGATCCTAGAGCGTGTTGGTCTGGTCGCTTATCGGTTAGCTCTTCCGCACAGCTTCCCCGATGTTCACCCCGTATTCCATGTCTCGATGCTCCGCAAGTACCTTCATGATCCTTCCCATGCGATTCAGCACCAAATGATCCAGCTAGAGCATGATCTTTCTTTCACCGAGCAGCCGGTGGTCATTTTGGATCGGCGGGTGAAGAAATTGAGGTCGAAGGTTATACCGCCCGTCAAGGTCCTTTGGTGTGGCCCGAACTGCGAGGAGGCCACCTGGGAGACCGAGGTCGAGATGAGAAAGAGATATCCCCATCTTTTTGAAGGTACGCGTAGTTAAATTCTAAATTCGGGGACCGAATTTCTTTAAGGGGGGAAGATTGTAACCCTTCGAAAATCGTTTAGGCAGTTTTTCGGTAATCGGCTAATTTTTCGGCTTTTTCCGTAAAAAGTCAAAATAGTTATTTTTCATTGTAGACCTAATTATACAAAATTTAGATAAGATATTACTATAATTTTGTCACTAAAATGTCACTTATAATTTTCTAGTTAAATAAAAAAAATTCGTAATTAATTATTTTTTTTATTATTTTAAGCCTTTTTAAATACATTAAATTAGTGATAAATACAAATTTAATTAGGTAAATTTCATAATTAGGAATATTTATAAGCTAAAATAAGGTGTTAATAAAATTGTATCATGACTTGCAACATTTTAGTTTTATGGTGTGAAAATTATGAAAAAAATGATGTAAAAAGGGTTTTTTTTGTAAAAAGTTGATGTGAAATGCATTAAATGAGATGTGAGGGATCTTTTTGACCTAGAAACTTCTCCAAAAACCCCACACCCTCCTCCTCTTCACCTCTGGCCGAAAATACCAGCAGCTCCCCCTCTTTTCACCTCAATTCTTGCTTCAAAAATCATGAAAATCATGAAAAATCCATAAAAATTCACCATTTTCTTCTCCAATTCAAAGCCAAACCCTAATCCACTCTGTCCTCTACCAAATTTATCTCAAAACTAGAAGAAAGGAGGCTTCTTTGGTGGCTTGATCATGCTAGGGTTCCATTTGTGAGGTAAAATCCTAAACTAGTTTGTTAACTTGTAGTTAATTGTGCTAAAAATTCAATTTTGAAGTATTAATTTAATTGTAAATTCTTGTTCATGAAAATCAAGAATGGGATTTGGTATTGAACTAGGGTTTGAAGCATGGTTGTTAGAGTTAAGTTAGGGCTTTGGTTACCTAATGGATTAGAGTGGTTAATTGTGTAATGATACGCTCAATAAATCGATAAAATCTCGATGTTTGCATCGAATCGGTATTGAATTTGCTTACTAGATTTTTACAAAAAGTAGAATGCGATCAAATTGCGTTATGTAAGCGATATAATTAGCTTCGTATAGGACTATTAGAGTGCGCGAACGCGGGGTTTTGTCTAGTCGGGTTGTAGTTTTGTCGATTTCCCCGAAATGACGATTCTAGTTAAAGGTTAGCGATTTTCATGCGTTTTCCCGCGCACCGAGTGCATGCTATGTTTAATTCAAGAGCGTCGATAATTGTATATGGTGACTTGCATCGTTTTAGGTTTTGTAATCTTATGCTTGGTATTGTGCAAATATAGGATCGGTCGGGGAAACATCGGACACGGCGCGTAAAGGCAAGGCGGTGGTCGGATCGGATTAGCAAGGCATTCAGGTGAGTAGATGTATTCATCTATGGGGGAATCGTCTGAATGGCGTGAGGCGCCCCCCTAGTTAGGATTATCCTACTTTTTGCAAGATTTATATTGTTAGCTAGCTTATCCATTCATGTACACTGCATACCTTTATAGCGAACAGTATATTAGATTGCATGGACATTCATCTATACTTATGCGATATCACTTCGTAGGACACGAACACCATTACCAATGGCATCTGTTGCATGCGCACTATTCATGTGACACACACGCCTTTGGTAATTGCCATGCCACGTGCACTATAGAACCTGTTTAACTTAATAACGCCATTTGCATTCATACATGATATATGGAATTGCATAACATGCATATACCTCGCATTATCATCATATCTACATAGATTTCTATCCAAAATTCACATCATATACATTGATATCATAGACATTTATCATATATAACATGAGAACATTATGATTTTCTTGAGGATTTCAGTATTGCTGCGATTTCTGGATTTTTGGGGAAAACCGCATGAATTTAACAAAAGCTTATATTTATCATTTTTAAAACAAAGTTGCTGTTTTCTCGTGATGTATGTGTCGTCCACCATGAGTTTTCATGTTTTCTGTTGGATTTCGAGACCCGATTCGAGGAGTGGATGAACCGTCTCGGGTACATGGTGGGCCCGGTATGGTATCCCGGGGCAAGAAGATCGAGTTGTAGACGATGAGCCTGGCAGGGGAAGACTACCTACCGGTGATGTCTGGCGCGGCGGATATCCGGAGGATACCGACCGTTGTCGTGAGATTTATGATATGGGCCGATCCGAACTGACGGAGCCCGATATTGAGACAGATATGATTCCTATTTGGTGTCGATGCTTGATACGGGTTTTCAGATGATTTCTTGATGGTACTTAGCTATTATACAGATATTCATTTTCTAAAGTTAAGAACGCAGTACCTTTAGCATTTAAAACACTTAAAGAGTTAGAAATGACATTGCATACATGTGCATGCATACTAGAGCTATTATATCACATATGGACATGCATGTTGTGGTGCATTGCGTGTATTCTTACGATTTCCTTATTAGATGTTATATTTACTCACGAGCTGGCAACTCACCCCCGTTGTGCACAGTGTCTTGCAGGTCGGACTCATCAGTCTTGTAGCGGCGGCTATCTTATCATCAGCTCCTTTTGTTCAGACTCACGACATCGCCTGTAGGTGGGTTGCGAGCACACTTTATTTCTTTTGCTTTATCATTGTATCTAGTATTCTCCATCTACCACTTTATATTGTATATGTGACCTAGTGGTGAGACTGAGGGATTTGTATATTTGTGGTTTCTTTTGGGTCGAGCTCACTTGAGCCGGCGTTGTGTTTTCTGATATTTTGCGTTTCGTTTATGCTCTTTTCTTGATATTGCTATTATATTACATGTGGTTGTGATCCGCCTTGGGCGAAGAGCTAGCTCCCGCTTGGGGATGCCATTTTTTATGATTACAGGTTTATTATCTTGTTGTACCCATTTTGGGGGGATAGAAAATACAGGGGAGACTCTGCCGAAATTTTCGGAAATTTTTGATGTTTTAAAAAGGGATTCTATGCAACTTAATTGATTTTTAAAAACCATTTTCATTAAAGGTTTTCCTTCACTCTCTTTTGATTTTGGTTTAGATTCTTTAGGGCTTTGGCTGACTTAGGTTACGGTACGCCTTTAGACGTCTCGTAATCTAAGTGCCAGTCGCGTTCCGTACTTTCGGGTCGTGACAAAAAGCCTCAGGGCGCCAGACGACAGACCATGAACAGGAGGCAAGTAGATATCTTGCTCTGCTAGCATTGGATGCACCGACACCTTCTCGACTTTGAAGGAGGAAATATCGATGACGGCATTTATGATTTATGATTTGGTGATTCGATTATCACGTATCTGTCACCTTGGATTTCTGTATTTTGAGCGATCTATTCGCATGATTGAGTTTTGATGACCGAGTTTCATATATTTGTTTTCGTGCACCATGGTTGCACCTACTAGGTATTTATATTTTGTGCATAGTATTGCACTTAAGATATGCTTTATACACCGTTGTGTCGATTTATGATTTGTGCACAGTTATCGCACGGGATATCGTTTTTGTGCCTTAACTGCACATGTTTATGATTTCATGAATTCCATACAGTTAGGTTGATTTTGTGCTTATGGAACGATTTGGTTTTTTTTTTGCACTCGGTATAGTTCACATATGCTTGTAGTACATTGATAAGTATTTTGTGCACCACAGTTGCACCTGAGTTCGATTTGATGTCATTGGAGATTTTTGTTTTGATTTCATGCTTAGGGCGTGCATATGATTTGACTTATGCTGTCGGCATAGATTTCATGCACTTTTAGTGTTTTGGTTAGATTTTGTGCACGCGGTTGCACATAGTGATGAGATTATATACCATGGTATAATGGATTTGGATTTGAGATGTGTTGTATACCGTCGATTTCGATAGTGTACACGATATTTGTTTTGTGCACCTTATGCACCTGATTGGATTATTGCGCATATTGGACGCGCTTGGATTGGATTTTGCGCATGTTCGGCGCTTGATACTGGATTTCATGATTTTGTGCATGTTGGATGCACATGATTTAGATTTTATTCGTGCATGATGGATGCACCTGATTTGGATTTTCGCGCATGTTGGGCGCATGCTATGAGATACGATTTTGGTGCACACCAGATGCACTAAATCGGGATTCTTGTGCATATCAGATGCATCTGATATGGCTGTCAGGCACACCTTTGCCTCTGACAGGTGTTTTGTGCACACCCGTTACACTTAGATGTTGTTTCTGTGCACATGTATGGCACATTCATGGATATTGATTTCCGTGCGCACCAGACGCACGTAGCATTCATATGCACATTTTGGGATTTATTTCTTATAGAGCAGTACGTTTTTATGATATTCACTATTTGTTTTCGTACTGAGTAGGACTAGTCAGAGGACAGTACCTGGATATATTTTGCATGCATTGATAGTTATCGAAAGGATTTCCAAAAAGGGAGTTATAGTCTCAGTATTTACCTACGTGTCTGATGTGACACGAAACATTTAATATAAGGAAACCCTTCTAAATTGTTTAAAAAAACGGTGGGACGTGCATATTAAACAAAAGATATATACATATATGATTATTTTCTTACAATAGATGTTCGCCACTGTGCAGTGTTATGCGCATCGCACATCGACTTAAAACGGTTTGGCATGCATTTCCTTCAGGTGTTTATATGTATAGTGTTGATGTATATCATATCGGTTTTCGTATTGGATTTATACATTATGTCTTTCCCATGACTCCAATGATTGCGGGATGCTTGATGGAGTTTTGATTTTCAGTTATCTGCTCATTGTTCATGCGCACGCATTGCGCTATGACGTGTTTTATGTATTGATGGTTTCGGAACCCCGACGACTTGGACTTTTACTGAAATGTTTTAGTATTTGAAGGGTTTAAATTTAAATTCGGGGACCGAATTTCTTTAAGGGGGGAAGATTGTAACATTTCAGAAAAATAAAATATTATTTTTGGGAATTTTTATAATTAAATAACAAAATATTGAAAATTTTAATAAGGCGGTATAATTAAATACCGATAAATTGAAAAAAAATTGGAAAATTATAGAAATTACTAAAAAGAGGGTGTTTTATGTGAATTATTCAAATTATGAAATTTTATCATTTATTAGACACTATTTTAGTGTTAATCGCAATTAAAAATCGCTAATCGGGTTTTAAGCGTGTTTTGTGCAAAATATATACCATATCATTTTTACACCTGTGTTACATTTTCCTACATGCTTTCTCTTTTATCATGCATGGTTTGGGCTTATCTTGAGAGAAGAAAAGAAAAGAAAAGAAAAGGAAAAAGAAAGAATAGAAAATGTTGCATAGTGAAAGGTATGGGCAAGAGAGAGAAGGAGAGGGTGAAGGGGTCAACCTTGGTTTTGGTCTTTGTTTCATTCGCCATTTTCATCATTACCCTCTCCCTCTTCAGCTCCATGGCAGCACCTTCCTCCTCCTCTACTACAACCCCCAAAACTCCATTAAAAACTACTCCAAAGTCCATCCCCACTTCACAAAAAAAAAGGTGCACAAGCTCACAAGCTACACTTTGGACCAAGAAAGTTTGTGTTTTGCTGCTGTAGGGGGATTCATGAGTGCCAAATGAGGTAACCCTTTCACAATTAGTGTAGTATTTTAAGTGTTTTAGCCTCTTTTCAAGTTTTTTTTCGTTTTGGCGAATTTTAGTGAATTTTGGGAAATTCTAGAGAGGGTTATGGTTAATTTGAGTTGTGGTTGTGCAATTGAACTCTTGTGGTGACCTTAAACGCCCCAATTACCAGAAACACAGACTTAACAAACCTGAAAACCAAAATACAGAAAAAAAAACAGAACTTTTCATGTCGGTTTGTGAGAACTTAGAGTGTGCAGGGAAATCTGGAATGACCTGGGTTAAGTACGAGTTAAGCAAACAATACCAGAGGACTAGAATTGACCTTACGAACCCCCTGTAGCAAGACGAACCCTACTGGAGCATGTAGGGCCGGCGAGCTCGAATTTCTAGGGATGGGGCTCAGCCACTTAGTGAGGGGTAGGGTCTAGGTTGCTTCAGTAGGTCACATACACCCTATATATCACCCTAGTGTTGTTTTGGAACATCGTTTTCACCCTAGACAAAATCTGGGACTATTTCCTTGTGTTGCTGCTTTGATTCGAATTATAGTTTTGCATATTTTAAATTCTGAATTTTATTATTTGTGCTTTATCTCGATCACGTGATGTTTGTACGTCTATATCGAGTGATATCGGGTTGATTTGCGGGAGTAGACCATAGGTTTTGACCCAAGTGAGTTTCGTGTGCCGTTTTGGTTATGATTTGGTTTTAATGCGATACGGTACGTTGTGACATGTAGGTACCACCATGTAGACTTCGAGACGACAAGAAAGTACATGGCGACGTCGGCATCGGCAAACGAAGATCAAGGTGAGTAGATTATATCTACGGGGGAAGTCAGGTGGAGGGCGTATAGCACCCCCGCAGTTCGTAGCGTAGTGTATGGTATATATTAGATGGATATATAATTATATGATTATTGTGAGTTTTTGACTATCTAGATAAACTTTAGGGAGTCATGGATAACTTTAGTGTAATTGGATGATACCGTCATTAGTTAGTTTAGTCGCGGACCTTAGAATAAGGTTTACACCCACACGCACACACACACACATGTTTACATTATTTTACTTATGCGGTTATGGGGAGATGTATATGTACAGGCGTATACTTATACATGGATGATGAGGATTGTACATGGTATTTGGAGATGAGTCGATGAGATTGTAAGTCCACGTTGCGACCCCCGGTTCTTACGGGGAGGCGGAAACGGTATAAAATCAAAATTTTAACGCAAGAGGCAACATGGACTAAGCTAGGTCGGGATCTTTACCTAAACTAAAACTAGCATACTAAGCTAAAGATATTTAGCTACTCGGATAGAGATGGTTATACCTAGCTTGTCTTGAACTCCTTCGTCTTCAAGCTCCGGTGGTGGTCCGATGGCTCCTTCTCGTCGTCTCCGTACGCCGAAGATAGATCCACTTGAAAGCTCCAACCTTTAGCTCCTTCTTCGGTCTTTGAAGAAACTAGTTCACTTGGTTTGCTAAACCTAGTGAACTAGAATGAGTAGAGAGGAAATAGAATGGGATTTTATCTATGGTTCTTGATTCTCAACTCATGAGACAAGAGAACCATAGATCAAGAGAGGGAGCAAGAGGTTGAGGGTGAGAGCAAGGGGAGAGCTCAAGAACAAGAGAGAGAATGAGCAAGAAAGAATGAGGCTCTCTTTTTCCTTTCACCCTCTCATAATCCAAAGTGATCATAACTCATCATATCAAAAAAGTCTTTTGGTGATGGTTAGAAGCAACCATAAGGTTATCATATCATGCACTCATTTTACTCAAAAAAGCAAGCAAGAAAAAAGTCTTTGGCATGAAATGATAACCATGGTCATCATGATGGTCAACTAGTCAAGCCTAGTCAACCGGTCAACAAGTCAACAAAAGTCAACAAGTCACCAAAGTCAACAAGTCAACAAAAGTCAACAAGTCAACAACCATATCACCATAATACTTAATTAATATAATAGTTAATCACAAATCATATTCTCATTAGGGTTGAGCAAAAAGTCAAAAGTCAACGGTCAACTGTCAACAACCCTAATGAGAATCCACTGCCTCTGCCTCCCTGTCAACTGTGCATACACACCCGCATCCGCGTTCCGAGGAACACGAATGCAAACTGGATAAATCCAATCCCATAAGGTACACTAGGATCTGGCTTAAACCAAAGCCCGCTAGTGTAAACTGTCCGGACACTGTACGTGCACAAGTGCACGGATGTGACCGAACCCTGTCGCAAAACCATGCGACCTGTCGCAATACCATGCGACCTCTACTCTTTTGCCTAAAGGCGAAAAGCTTTCTGTGTGGGACTCTAAAGACTCGACACTACGCTGGCAGTGGGTTTAACCACAGACCGCAAGCGGCACTAGCTGTGCGTAACGGTCCCCAGGTAATGCCGACAAGAAGACCGACGAGGCGAAACCCATCTGAACTCCTACTGAGCCTGAGCGTGACATTCTCCGTACAGTCCGGTCTGTTCGTCTGATACATCGCATGGCGGGCCTAGGGGGCGGTAAACGTCAGTCCCCCAATAGCGGTACAAGTCGTGCCGGAGTGAAGCCCAATACACCCTGAGATAACACTGGAAACCTACCAGTATATCTCGTTTGCCCTGGCCAGGGACTACTCGTGTAATGGCTCTCCTAGACACAGCGCGATGTCAACCCCCAATACCGGGAGAGACGAATCCTGTCTAACCGTCACTGCCTCCAAGTGCTTCGGGACTGCACCCAACTACCACCTGTTTGCACGACTCCTTTGAGCCGTGGTAGGGTAGTGATCAAAGTACAGTGGGAACACACCCGAGGCGAAGTGACAGTGTCAAGTCAGCGGACTAAGCTGTACTCATGTCACCTGGGAACTGATAACTGACGATAGGTATAATACCAACTAGTCAGTTCCCGACGAGTCCTGTCCAGTGTACCCGTAACCTAACGAGCACCCGCATACTATCTCAAGTACGACGTACTGACGGCTGTAGGACAGACCGTCTCCCACACTGGGATGAGAAGCGCATGCGCTGGTCTACTCCGGAGTATCGATGCCCTGTCTCGATAGTCCTGTGACCACGGACCTGAATAAGGATGTGCTTATAGATTACCCAGCCCCCACTAGTATGACTGCCATCACAATGCTGGTAATCAAGCAAAGATCCTAAGGGCTCCACTAATGCGTATAAGTGATATACTGAAATAAACACAAGTACACATTGAAGTAGAAACAAACCAAGTAGCATACTACTATTTTGAGCAAGATTGTATATACAAGGTGAATATCCCAAGCATCCATTAAGTAATATACAAACTAGTATGATACAGTAATGGCCTCTAGGGCATATACACTAACAATCTCCCACTTGCACTAAGGCCATGTACTGGCGTATCGAAGACCTATCATCTCGATCAGCCGCTCGAACTGAGTCTGGGGCAAGGCCTTGGTGAATGGATCTGCAGTGTTGTCTTCTGAAGCGACTCTCCGAACCTCGATCTCCTGGCGATCTACGATCTCCCTGATCAGGTGATACCGCCTTAAGATGTGCCTGGATTTCTGATGGGACCTGGGTTCCTTCGCTAAAGCTATAGCCCCGTTGTTGTCGCAATACAGAGGTATTGGATCAACAATGGACGGAACCACCTGAAGTTCTTTCAAGAACTTCCTCATCCAGACAGCTTCTTTTGCGGCATCAGATGCAGCGATGTATTCCGCTTCCATCGTCGAGTCTGCAACGGTTTCCTGTTTGGAACTCTTCCAACACACCGCCCCTCCATTGAGGGTAAAGACAAAACCCGACATGGACTTGGAATCATCCTTGTCACTCTGGAAGCTGGAGTCAGCAAAGGCCTCGATCTGGAGGTCTTTTCCGCCATACACCAAGAACATCTCCTTAGTCCTTCTCAGGTACTTGAGAATGTTCTTTACCGCTATCCAGTATTTCTCCCCTGGGTTAGACTGATACCGGCTTACCACACTCAGTGCATAAGCTACATCCGGTCTGGTACACAACATCGCATACATTATAGAGCCTACCGCAGAAGCGTAGGGTATAATAGACATGCGATCCCTCTCCAAATCAGTCTTGGGAGACATCTCTTTAGAGAGGGTGATCCCGTGACAAGCCGGTAGGTTACCGCGCTTGGAATCTTCCATACTGAACCTCTTCAGTATGGTGTCGATGTACCTGGACTGTGAAAGTCCTAATATCCTCTTGGATCTGTCACGGTAGATCCGGATACCCAGAATGTATGAGGCATCACCTAGGTCTTTCATGGAGAACCTATGTGACAAGAACCCCTTGACAGATTGTAGCATAGGAATGTCATTTCCTATTAAGAGAATGTCATCCACGTATAAAACGAGGAATACTACAGTTCTCGCTACAAATCTACTATAGATGCATGGTTCATCTGGATTTTTGATAAAGCCAAATTCTTTGACCGTCTCATCAAAGAAGATGTTCCAACTCCGCGATGCCTGCTTTAGTCCATAGATGGACTTAAGCAACTTGCACACCTTTCCGCTGCTCCCACTCTGAATGAAACCCTCTGGCTGGTCCATATAGACACACTCCTCTAAATTTCCATTTAGAAAAGCTGTCTTTACATCCATTTGCCAGATCTCATAATCGTGGAAGGCAGCAATGGCAAGAAGGATCCGAATGGATTTCAGCATGGCTACTGGAGAAAAGGTTTCGTCGTAGTCCAAGCCAGGTCTTTGACGAAAACCCTTTGCTACCAGCCTAGCTTTATAGGTCTCAACCTGTCCATCTACACCAATCTTCCTTTTGAAGATCCACTTGCATCCTACGGGTTTTACCCCGTCTGGAGCAATGTCCAACGTCCATACCTTGTTGGTGTACATGGACTCCATTTCGGTCCGCATTGCATCCAGCCATTTACTGAGTCAACGCTCTGAACGGCCTGCTGGAAGCTAGTAGGCTCATCATAATCTATGATGCAATCCTCTCTATCCCCGTCTATGAGAAAACCGCAGTATCTCTCGGGCGGATGAGACTGCCTACTACTCCTGCGGAGCGGCGTAGGAATGTCCTGTTCTGTTGAACCCTCTGGTTCCACTAAGCTTTCAGTAACAGTCTGTGGTTCTGGAATTTCTTCCAGTTCTATTGTGTTCCCACTTATCTGGGTTTCCAAAAACTCAGTTTCCAAGAAGCGGGCATGCTGAGAAACAAAAACCTTTTGTTCCTCAGCGGAATAGAAAAGATACCCCCTGGAGTTCCTTGGGTATCCCACAAACTTACACTGTACTGAACGTGCCTCAAGCTTGTCCGCATGCTGCTTTTTTACAAAAGCTGGACATCCCCATACCTTAAGATAATTAAGACAGGGTTTCTTCCCAGTCCACATCTCATATGGGGTGGTGGGCACAGTCTTGGTAAGAGCCTTGTTCAAGAGATACGCAGCTGCTTCTAGTGCATATCCCCAGAATGATCGCGGTAACTCAGCGTTACTCATCATGGACCGAACCATATCCAATAGGGTTCGGTTCCGTCTCTCCGATACACCGTTATGTTGCGGGGTGTAAGGAGGAGTAAGCTGAGAGAGAATTCCGTTCTCTTTTAAATAGTCCAGGAACTCGGCACTTAAGTATTCTCCACCTCGATCCGATCTTAGAATCTTAATACTTTTGCCGGTCTGTTTCTCTACTTCATTCTTATACTCCTGGAATTTTCCAAAGGCCTCGGACTTATGTTTCATTAAGAAGACATAACCGTACCTTGAGAAGTCATCCGTAAAAGTAATGAAGTAAGAATGTCCGCTTCGGGCATGTGTAGACATTGGACCGCACACGTCACTGTGTACGAGTCCTAAGAGCTCGCTCGCTCTTACTCCTTGTCCAGTAAACGGAGTCTTTGTCATCTTTCCTTTGAGACAAGATTGACAAGTGGCATACGATTGATATTCGAACGCATTCAAATATCCTTCTGTATGTAACTTAGTCAACCTTCTCTCATTGATGTGACCCAATCTACAATGCCATAAGAAAGTCTGATTCATTTCCAGAGACTTTCTTTTGTGTGTATTCTGGACGTTGAAAATCTGTGGTTGGTTTAACACGTATATACCATTACTCAATGTACCTGACCCAATCAAAACTTGATTAACGTGAATGTTTACAACATTACTTACAACCGCAAATTCATAACCTTCTTTAGAAACTAAAGATACAGAAATGATATTACAAGTTGCGTTGGGTACAAAAAAGCAATTACGCAAAACCAAAACATGTCCATCTGACATTCCCAGGTGATAGTCCCCCACGGCTTTAGCATCCATGCTAGCTCCGTTTGCAACTCTGAGGGTCATGTCACCTGCCTTCAAAACCCTACGGTTTCTCAACGCCTGCAAAGAATTACAGATATGAGATCCTGATCCGGTATCCAATACCCAGGAAGTAGAGTTTATTGAAAGACAGTTTTCAATAACATACACACCTGAAGCTGAAGCTGCAACCTGCTTCAATTCCTGTGTTCTGGCCTTCCAGGCCCTGCAATCATTCTTCCAGTGTCCTTTCTTATGACAATAGAAGCATTCTTCCTTATCCATAAGCTTCCCCGCTATCTTTGTTGCTTTGCCTTTTCCCTTCGTATCCACTTTACCAACACCGCCCCTTGGTTTGGCGGGGGCCTTCTTCTTCTTTTCCTTGGCTTTCGCCTTGGACCTAGAAGAAGATGATCCTCCTACAAACAAAGTGGATGTTTCCCTACCTTTCTGTAGGGTGCCCTCTGCGCTCCTCAGCATGTTGAGGAGCTCTGATAGTTCAACCTCTTTTTCTTGTAGGTTGAAGTTCAGTATAAACTGGGCGTAAGTGGAAGGAAGGGACTGGAGAACTATATCCGTATATAGCTCACTCTCCAATGTGATCCCTAGGTCAGCGAGCTCCTCAATGAAGCCGATCATCTTTAGCACATGCTCGGCTACTGATGATCCGACGGCCATTCTTGTCGAAAATAACCTTTTCGACGCTTCGTATCTTGCGATACGTGATTGCTCTCCATACAGTTCTTTTGTATGGAGCAATATGGACTCCATGTCCATATTCTCATGCCTCCTCTGATGTTCGTTGTCCATCGAGGCAAGCAGGAGGCACTTGGCCTTCGCGCTATCAATCTCCCAAGTCTTGCGGATTTCCTTATCCGCGACGCTGGAAGTTGGACCAGGGACAGGGGGAGCTTTGGTGGTAAGAAGATACCCCAGCTTGTCATAAGTGATTGCTATCTTGACATTCCTGAGCCAATCTTTGTAGTTTGGCCCTGTCAGTTTGTTTTTATCTAGGAGTAACTTAAGTCCAGTCATGTTGATTGGTCGCTGCAATTAGGAGAGAGAAGAAGAAACACTCAGCATGATGCTCTTGCAAGTTTAGAGTGGTTTTTAGTTTGTCTAAACAGGATGGCTCCCACTGTTTCTCGAATCCCTCCTCAAACCATAAAGGAAGAATTAGTCAGGATCAATCCCACCGTACAATACTTGCTTAACCGTTCAGCCAGGCCGGTGTCGGTACTTCGAGGGAGGTTTTCCAACGCTTTCGCGAAGTTCCTTAATTAGAGAACCTCTTTTCCCTGGGGGCGTAGCCCCGCTAACACCTTTCTAGGCACCTACTAGGTTTATAGCATTGATCGTTAAGTGAGAAATTTCCCGAGGAGTAGCATATACTCACAGTAGGATCGGGATCCAAATATCATCGCGTGACGAAACTGAAGGAATCCTACCAGAATCATCACACTCCAAATGGTATGCAAATCTAGCAAGTTTCAGTACTTATGAAACTCCCGATGTGGATTTTTGCCCCATGCTCTTATGACCTTGACGAAGGTCAACAAATCATAAGTCACATGTCAAGTTCTGCCCGTCATTATCCAGGTTAATTTGAATCCACCCGTATGTACCCTTGACGAAGGTCAACAAGGTAATGCGAATGTCCCAAACCAACGCATCTATTTATGCTACATACGAATACCCAATAGCTACCAATCACTATGCTTTGACGAAGGTCAACAAACACAGCTTGAATACTTATTGAATATTCATACGAAACGACGGAGGGCTACGAATGGTTTTGGCGAAACCGTGAACGTAGTGAACTTGATTTAATCGATGGAACGAGATAGCTTTTAGAAGGAGTGGCTCAAGCTCCGCATTTAAAAGTTATTTTGAAAAGAACCGAGTGGTTTTTCGAAAGTGTTCCAACGACTTTAACTTGGTTTATTATCTTGCATTAGTTCTTTTAATGCGTGATATTCTTGCATTAGTACTTTTAATGCGTCCCATCATTTAACCCTACCATTGCAGAAAACAACCAAAATATGACGTACGCTTATGCCATTCGCATTCGCCACTGGGCCCCGTCATTACCCGTTAGGTTACTTAACTAACGACAGAGCGGGGGCTGGGCTAGCGCGTCTGTAAAACATAAGCAACGCCTAAATAGTAAGCAATGATAGACATTACAGATCACAGATGAATGCATTGGATATACTAGAAATCCGCAATCCTTTCGAGCCTGAAACGAAAAGCGGATAACACGGTCGCGGTGAATAGCCAAATACCCCACCTAAGACCCCTACGGGTGCGGCAAACTACCCGCCAAGTACTCGGTAGTTTGTGCACCCCTCCATGGGTCTATCCTAGGAGCAAAAACAGTAAAAAGAATTATACAATGACGGCTACAACCCCGACCCGGTTGTGCGGTCAAACAAATAATAATTATTACATCAATTTACATTTACAATGAATGAAAGAAAAACAAAAGCTCATCTCACATCCACCCCGGCTATTCACCCGCGACAGTCCAACACATTCATATACACATTCCAGCACATTACAGATCATGTATAACCCCGACTAATCGACTTATAGCGATTAGCCGACGTTCAATACATGCAAGCATCACAGATATAACCATCATAGTCAAAGTGCAGTGAAGTTCGGAAAAAATACGGAATTATAGGACCCCAAAAGGAAATTTCTTTTCTGGAAAATCTGGGCACATATAATATATTTTAAAAATCCCAAAACCAACACAAAAACACACTGCACGAAAAACGATGCAGAGAAGACACCAAGTCGCGGCGGTTCCGCGGCGTCTAAGAAGGATCACGCGGCGGAAGCGCGGCACTTTAGGCGAATCACTGTATCGTTTTTCTTGGGTGTTCACACAAAACCCTGAGCCGAATTTAGGAGTATAAAGTTTTTCATTTTGAGCAGAAAAAATTTCAACAGAAACTCAGTTTTTGTGATTATCCGGTTTTGTGATTTTTTTTTCGGTTCCGAACTTCGTTACACTTCACTACCAAGCTAGTTTAAGTTTAGTTAGGCTCTGATACCACTGTAAGTCCACGTTGCGACCCCCGGTTCTTACGGGGAGGCGGAAACGGTATAAAATCAAAATTTTAACGCAAGAGGCAACATGGACTAAGCTAGGTCGGGATCTTTACCTAAACTAAAACTAGCATACTAAGCTAAAGATATTTAGCTACTCGGATAGAGATGGTTATACCTAGCTTGTCTTGAACTCCTTCGTCTTCAAGCTCCGGTGGTGGTCCGATGGCTCCTTCTCGTCGTCTCCGTACGCCGAAGATAGATCCACTTGAAAGCTCCAACCTTTAGCTCCTTCTTCGGTCTTTGAAGAAACTAGTTCACTTGGTTTGCTAAACCTAGTGAACTAGAATGAGTAGAGAGGAAATAGAATGGGATTTTATCTATGGTTCTTGATTCTCAACTCATGAGACAAGAGAACCATAGATCAAGAGAGGGAGCAAGAGGTTGAGGGTGAGAGCAAGGGGAGAGCTCAAGAACAAGAGAGAGAATGAGCAAGAAAGAATGAGGCTCTCTTTTTCCTTTCACCCTCTCATAATCCAAAGTGATCATAACTCATCATATCAAAAAAGTCTTTTGGTGATGGTTAGAAGCAACCATAAGGTTATCATATCATGCACTCATTTTACTCAAAAAAGCAAGCAAGAAAAAAGTCTTTGGCATAAAATGATAACCATGGTCATCATGATGGTCAACTAGTCAAGCCTAGTCAACCGGTCAACAAGTCAACAAAAGTCAACAAGTCACCAAAGTCAACAAGTCAACAAAAGTCAACAAGTCAACAACCATATCACCATAATACTTAATTAATATAATAGTTAATCACAAATCATATTCTCATTAGGGTTGAGCAAAAAGTCAAAAGTCAACGGTCAACTGTCAACAACCCTAATCAGAATCCACTGCCTCTGCCTCCCTGTCAACTGTGCATACACACCCGCATCCGCGTTCCGAGGAACACGAATGCAAACTGGATAAATCCAATCCCATAAGGTACACTAGGATCTGGCTTAAACCAAAGCCCGCTAGTGTAAACTGTCCGGACACTGTACGTGCACAAGTGCACGGATGTGACCGAACCCTGTCGCAAAACCATGCGACCTGTCGCAATACCATGCGACCTCTACTCTTTTGCCTAAAGGCGAAAAGCTTTCTGTGTGGGACTCTAAAGACTCGACACTACGCTGGCAGTGGGTTTAACCACAGACCGCAAGCGGCACTAGCTGTGCGTAACGGTCCCCAGGTAATGCCGACAAGAAGACCGACGAGGCGAAACCCATCTGAACTCCTACTGAGCCTGAGCGTGACATTCTCCGTACAGTCCGGTCTGTTCGTCTGATACATCGCATGGCGGGCCTAGGGGGCGGTAAACGTCAGTCCCCCAATAGCGGTACAAGTCGTGCCGGAGTGAAGCCCAATACACCCTGAGATAACACTGGAAACCTACCAGTATATCTCGTTTGCCCTGGCCAGGGACTACTCGTGTAATGGCTCTCCTAGACACAGCGCGATGTCAACCCCCAATACCGGGAGAGACGAATCCTGTCTAACCGTCACTGCCTCCAAGTGCTTCGGGACTGCACCCAACTACCACCTGTTTGCATGACTCCTTTGAGCCGTGGTAGGGTAGTGATCAAAGTACAGTGGGAACACACCCGAGGCGAAGTGACAGTGTCAAGTCAGCGGACTAAGCTGTACTCATGTCACCTGGGAACTGATAACTGACGATAGGTATAATACCAACTAGTCAGTTCCCGACGAGTCCTGTCCAGTGTACCCATAACCTAACGAGCACCCGCATACTATCTCAAGTACGACGTACTGACGGCTGTGGGACAGACCGTCTCCCACACTGGGATGAGAAGCGCATGCGCTGGTCTACTCCGGAGTATCGATGCCCTGTCTCGATAGTCCTGCGACCAGGGACCTGAATAAGGATGTGCTTATAGATTACCCAGCCCCCACTAGTGTGACTGCCATCACAACGCTGGTAATCAAGCAAAGATCCTAAGGGCTCCACTAATGCGTATAAGTGATATACTGAAATAAACACAAGTACACATTGAAGTAGAAACAAACCAAGTAGCATACTACTATTTTGAGCAAGATTGTATATACAAGGTGAATATCCCAAGCATCCATTAAGTAATATACAAACTAGTATGATACAGTAATGGCCTCTAGGGCATATACACTAACAGAGATTGGGCATGGTGCCTTGAGATCGGCGATATGATGTGGTTCGTATTAGAAGATACGACATGAGATTATAGCGGGCCGTTATGCGTGTTTTCATACATGTATATATATATATACCGTTAGGCGTGTTTTCATACACGTGTATATATATATATATATGGTATCAGTATGTACTAGATTTAAATCAGTACCCCTAATAGAGGATATGACAATAATGGATAACAGATGAATAATGAGATGAATGTGATACTTAACCCGTACCCAGATTGGGATGCCGTACGACGGATTTACGTACGAGCTATATATTATTGATAGATCCGCACTCTTGACTCGAAGATGTCATATTGTATATTGTACCGTATGTGATACTATTGAGGCGGGAGCACCGACTATTATATGTATTTATATATCGAATCAAATTTAGGTGGTTTCTATACCCTTTCGATTAGCTTGTTAGTTAGATCTGTAGTTTACTTAGTAGATATTAGACTAGACCCGAGTCATACCTATTTCAAAACTAACGAATCTTGAGTATTTTAAGACAGGTCAAGGGATTATACGGATATTTTCAAAAGGCGCATCTTTTCTTAAAACACCGTAGCCCTTATTTTTCTAAACACCACGATTCGTGTTATTTCAAATGGCAAAACTGTATGACATATATATATATATATATATATATATATTTGTTAGTTATATGTATGCCCTAAAGGCCATTACTGTACATTGGATGTATATTGTAGTGGATGCTGGGACATATATAGGTAGGACTTTCTTGCTCGACATGATAGTACACTATCTGGTTGCTCTTTGTCTTAACATATATACTTTCTGTCTCTCTGATTACATGTTGATAAAGCCCTTAGGATGTGTACCCGACTTCCAGGACTGTGATGCAGATCATACTAGTGGGGCCTGGGTATTCAATGAGTACATCCTTCATTGTTCCTAGTCGAGGGAATATCGAGACGGGGCATCGATATTCCAGAGTAGACTAGCGCATATCTTCTCGACCCATGCGATGGGCGATGGATGATCCCATATCCATTGGTGTTTGACATCGAAGATGGTATGCGGGTGCTCAGTGGAGACTGGGTACACTGAACGGACTCGCCGAGAACTCCCAGATGGTATTATACCTCACGTCAGATGGCAGTTCTCTGGTGACACTGGTACAGCTTAGTCTGTTGACCCGAGATCGTCATAGAGTCTTGTGTGTCTCCCACTGTGCTTTGATTTCCACCCTACCACGGCTCTACTGAGTTGTGCAAACAGGTGGTTTTTGGGTACAGTCCCGATTCACATGGAGGCAATGAGCGATAGGAGGGAATTCGTCTCTCCCGGTATTGGGGGTTGATGTTGTGCTATGCTCGACTGGCCATAACAGGAAATCCCTGGCCAGGGTTGCAGTGATATACTGGTAAGAGTTATCAGTAGTTTCACGAATGTTATGGACCTCACGTCGGCATGACTTATCGAGCTATTGGGGTCTGACGTTTACCACCCCTAGGCGAGATATGCGACATATCAGACGAACAGACCGGACTGTACGGTAAGTGTTACTGGTTGGATTCACAGGAGTGTGAGCGGGCTTGCTCGTCGATCTTATGATCGCTCAATACCCGGGTGGCCGTTACGTTTAGCAGACCGCTTGCGGCTTGTGGGTGTTTGATATGATCATCATCTGCTGCCGGCGTATTGACGAGTCTTTAGAGTCCTACACAGAGGTTTCCTGGTTCAAGCGAAACGAAATAGGAGCGCATATGAGATATGTGCGGGACCGAGAATAATTCGTGTATGTGATACCGTATTCCATTCTCGCGACGAATGTATCGATTGGTTATATGCGATATAACCTAGTTATCGAATCAAGGATTGATTCGATGAGCCGATACGTTGGATACTAGCCGGTTATATGCGACATGACCGGATCATTGAATCAAGTGTTGATTTAATGATTTAATGTATAGTTATATATTTGATATATTACTTTGCATTAACTAGTATTGGTTCACTTTAAAAGGATTTACTCACTTGTATTGCACATTGTATATGTGATATATTTTGTGCACATGATTGTATCATGTTTGATGATGCATGCTAGTTTGGTTTTGTGTAAAGTATTAAACCATGGTTAGTTAGTGGTTAGGGTATCATTTCTTTTACTTAATCATTTATTTATTCCTTTTGTTTATTTTGGAAAAACGAAATGATAAAGAGAAAGATAAATGGTGGGCTTGTTTTGTTTTTTAGTTGAATCTTCTTGAAACCTTGACCAAGTCACCATTCTTGTCTCTTCTTTAACCCTAACCACTCATCTAACCTTAGTAAAATCTCTGCACTAAACCATGGTTGATGAAATGATAAGTATTCATTTTATTTACTTTTTTAAATTAAGACTTATCATATCTTCTTCTTCTTCTTCATCTTCTTCAACATGAAGAAAGCTAGTGGCCATCAATGGCAACTAGTGAAATTGAGTGAGAAATCCAAATATAAAGTCTACCCATTTCCTATTTCTTCATCCTCTACCTCTTGCCAAGTTGTATAGGGTGTTTACTTCACAAGTTTTCAAAGCTTGGTGAAGTTGGAGCTTGTTCTTGAGATGCTTCGACGTAGATCATCTTGGGCATCGAACCGACGATCAAGCCCGCCTATTCTTCGATGATGCCAATGCTAGAGTCAAGGGTTTGATTTGGACAGCGGAGGGAGGTCAGCGCAGAGCTTAGGAGGTAGTGGACCGGATCTACAAAGGTTGTAGCCCCTTCCCTATTTCTATATTTCCGTTTACTTGCTTGCTTTGCCTAAATATCTAGTTAACGATCCGTTCTAGGTTTTCTCGGCACCGTAATTTTTAGAAATTTGCATGTTTGATCACTTGTGAGACCTCACTAGGATGCTTAGGAACCCTACAGTGGTATCAGAGCCAAGCTAGAGCCTTAGGCGAAGTCCTGACGGAATTAGAAGTCCGAACGACCCGAAAACCCAACCCTATATATGCTCTCTGTACATTTTTTAATTTCGGGGATTTTTCCACATTAAAAATATGCAGAAAAATCAGCAGGATAATCTAAGAGTTACTGTGAATTTCGATGGAGTAATTCCATCAAAGAGCCGCGGATCCGCGGCACGAGCATGGCTCGTGCGGCAGTTCCGCGGCAGTGTTGTCGTTTTGTGTATTTAAATTTTCACAGTAATTCTCAGTTTTCTGTTATGGTTTTCCTGGGAATTTTTAATATTTATTCAAAAGTTGAATTTTCTGGGTTATATTGGGGACTCGGTGTATTCGATCGGACTATCTAATTTTTGTCGGTGTGCTTTTCCGGGTATTTTTAGAATATGTTAAAAAGTTCGACAGGATATAAATACCCATTTTTTCCCCTGCCGGGAAATTTCCAATTGTTGGATTTTTCCGTAGTTTAACGACGTTCTAAGTAGTGCAAGTAACGCGATGGACCCTCTAGAAGACAACAAACCTTAACTCGATTATGTGACCGTCTTGAACTGCCCTTTGAACCTTCGGGTTTGGGGCAGTACGGCGTGCCACATGTGAGGCGTTGGCTTAACCCTTCTACGGCTGGACCGTTGGTACTGAGGCACGAACTGAATGTTGTTAGACTTATTTCATGTGTTGAGCTGTATCGGGAAAACTTGGGTGTTCGATTGTTCGATCGAAAAGTTTAGCATTTTCTATTTATCCGGAATGTGATACAATAATTGGAATTCACAAATAGTTATGAGATAACGGAATGAATATTATAAACATAGCAGTTTAGTCTCACTTGATCGGTTGCCACGGAATTTTGATGTGATCAAAAGTCCGTCGCAATCACGTAGTGTACGCGGATACTCGCCGGGTAAACTTGATAGACAGCCTCACTCCATAACCCCAACCAAGTGACTGTAGGAGAACCCTGTCGCCGAAAGCATCCGTTCGGGTGCTCGCGGTAGCGGTGTTCCGCCTTGGTGCACTTTGTCGACGGCGTCGGGGGTGCGGCCGTCTACTAAACTTTGCGACGAGCATTCGATCAGAATGTCGGGAATCCTGTTGAATTGCCCGACTTGATATTGAAAAGAGTTTTCGATAATGAGACTAAAAATGCGGGGTTTATAATTGTTAGGCATGCGATGTCTAAAGAATTCATTTGGTCAGGCATGCGATGTCTGAGGTGGTTGCGAATTCCAACTGTTGTAGTTTTACACTTTCTTTTCTGTGACCGTAAGTGTAATATGTGATGTCGCCGGTTTCGTTTCTATATGTCAACGACAATTGGGATGCGTATATTTACTTACGTTGATGACATGTGATGTTATGTGTTGCTGGATATGTTATATTGGATCGTCATGTTTGAATAGCCGGGGTTTTTTATGTGAGATGAGTGTTTTACATTTTCATTCATGTAAAAACTTGTATGTAATATTCTTTTATTGGGGCGCTTCCAGGTTGCGGAAGTTGTCACCGTTGATGTATATTATTTACTTTTCTGCACTAGGATAGACCCAAGGAGGGGAGCACAAGTAACCGGGTTCTGGGGTCCAGTGGGAGACCAACTCGAGGAGTCGAGTCCGGGTCTCCTAACCCTAGAATTGGTAGGGTTGCTTGCCGATCTCGTAGGGGTCTAGGGGTGTGGGATTGGCTATTCATCACGACCGTGGAATCCGTGTTTTATACTGGCTCGTATTGAAAACACGGACGTCCTAGTATATCCAATATTTCATATGTTTCTTCTGCTGTGATTTATCTGTGATGAGATCATGTGATGTTCTGTGACAGATATTATATATAGTATATATGATATATTATATAGACGTTGCTTATGTTTTACACCCGCGCTAGCCCTGCCTCGCTCTGGCGTTAGTTACCTAACCTAACGGTGTAGACGGGACATCGAGGCAAATGCGGATGGCATAAGCGTACGTTATATTTATCTGTGATGTTTAGGTAGACTTAAATGATGGGATATTCATTAATAAGATTAATGAAAGAAAATAAACCTAATTGATGTTGTGGAATCGAATTTCAAAATAAAAACAGGTAGCTACAGTTCTTGCTTTGCATCGCGGTGTTCATTATAGAACATCCTGCACCTTATTCGATGAGGAAAGGACCGAGATCCCTTCACCGGGAGTGACTCCTTTAGCAATAACTGGAAGATGCTACAACTCTCGGTTTGTCTTTGATCGCTTCTATAGTTTCCGCTTTGCACAGTGATATATATGATATATCCCGCACCTCATTCGACGAGGAAAGGGCCGACGATCCCTTCACCGGGAGTGACCCCTTTAGCAAAACTAGAAAAGCCTCGAAAACATTCCATTTAAAAACCATTTGATTCCGCAACGAGATCAAGTTCAAAGCGTTAAAGGTTTTCATAAAAACCATTCGCAACCCTCCGTCATTTTAGGAAGTAGAGTACTTAGTATTCGTGCTGTGTTTGTTGACCATAGTCAAGGCACAGTGTACGGTAGCTAAGTGATGTCTTCCTACACCGCATATGATGCGATTAGTTAGGACAGTCATGTGGCTTTGTTGACCTTAGCCAAGGGTCATGTGGGTGGGTCTAATTAATCATGAAATGACGGGTAGAACTTGACTAGTACCTATGATTTGTTGACCTTAGCCAAGGTCATAGGTGCTAGGGGTAAAAACCTTTATCGGGAGTTTCAAGTATTGAAATTTGCAATGAGATTGCATACCTTCTATGTGATAGTTGGATCCCGATACCCACTGCAAGTAATTGTTACTCCTGGGAGAGTTTTGCACTTTACAATTAGCCGATCATGTAGGTGTCTAGAAAGGTGTCAACGGGGTTACGCCTCTGGGAAAACGAGGTTTACAGTAATTAGGTCCGTGCGAAAGCACGGGGAACCTCCCTCAAAGTACCGACACTGGCCTGGCTGAAAGATTGGCGAACTTGTAGAGTGTAATTAATCCCGGCTAGTCTTTCCTTTTAAGGTTTGAAGGAAGATTTGATAAAAACAGTGGGAGCCATCCTGATTAGATAAAATATATAACCAATCTGATCTTGCAAGAGCGCACGCAGAGTGTTTTCTTCTCTCTCTCTCCTGGTAGCGACCATATCACGCCTTAATCAAGATAATAATATGGATGTATTGACCGAACCCGCTTGTTATACTGAGCTGGGGAACGTTGGTCCCGCTCCGACTTATAATTGTTATAAGACCGAGCAGGAAATAGGGGAATACCAGATTTTCTATGCCGCCCAAACGAAGAAAGTGCATATGACGCATCTCCTTCGGGTATGTTCATTACAAAGAACTGTTTCTCAGTATCCTCTGAATCCTGGGTATATGATACCGGATCAGGATCCCAGATATGTAAGCTATTACATAGGGCTACAAAAAGGTAGAAAAACTGAGAACGGGTGATAAGTTTCATGAGACAGAAATCGGGGCAAGTGTTGCAGCCAAGTCTGTTGGTCACTGTCACCCTGTATTACCAGTACATTGATTCTGAACAAATGCTATTAGATACCGAACCTGATATACAAAATCATATCAGTCTCTTTATTAGTAAAGAAGGATATAATTTTGTATTGTTGGATAATGTTTTGAACATTTCCTATATCAAAAGTTGATCGGTTGAGGCACGTTATCTAAAAGCATTGACGTTCTAAATCAAACTACAGTTCCTAGTATACAGAACACACACAAGAGGAAGAGTTCAGAAATGAACGAATCCTTCTTGAGGCATTGTAGACTAGGTCACATCAATGCGACCCGACTAGCTGAAGTTATATTTTAGATGCATATTTAAATCAGTTTGAATTTACATCTTGTGAAACTTGCCAGTCATGTCACAAAGATTAGATGACCATAGCTCTGTTTATTAGAAACAGAGAAAGAGTTAGTAAACTCTTGGGACTGATACATGATGATGTATGTAAAGTCTCCTGTCTACACATGCCAGGACTGGTTCTTCATACTTCATTATATTCTCTGATAATCTCTCAAGATTCAGTCATATGATCCTGTTGAAACATAAGTCCGAACCTTTTGAGATATTCACAGAATGTAAATTAGAAGTAGAGAACCAAAATACGGGTATAAGTATTATGTCCTATGATAAGATCAGGGAGAAGAATACTTATGCATAGAATTCCTGAACTATTCTAAAGGAGAATGAGATTCTCTCTCAGTGTTACTCCTCTGAATACACCACAGCACAACGGTGTATCAGGGTGGAGCAATTGCACAATATTAGATATGGTGTGCTCTATGATGAGTATTACTGAGTTACCTATTTCCTTTTAGGGTTATGCACTTGAGAAGCTGCATACCTATTGAATTAGGTTTAAATCAAATCACTGCCTACCACTCCATATAAGATATGGTGTGGGAAGATCCCATCTCTTAAGCGAGTTAAGATTTGGGGTTGTCCGGCCTATGTTTAAAGCAAAATCAGGACAAGATCGAGGCAGATCAGTTCTGTAGAACTGGAAAGGTTCCAGCTATACAAAACTGCAGTTGATGATTTGACAGAACCAAAGGATTCTATAGTTCCCGACGAACCTCAGCCTCTCCGCCGATCTAGTAGGGTTCCTCATCCGCCTGAGAGATACCTCGGTTTCTCGATGACAGTGGGAGCAAGGATTGCATCATGAGATGATGACCCAACTAGTTTCGAGCAGGCCATCGAGAGTAGGGACTCTGTAAGAATGGCTGGATGCTTAGCGATCTGAGATGGAATCCATATACACCAGCAAAGTATGGACTTTGGTTGCTATATCTGAAGGGTTAAATCCCCATCAGGAGCAAGTATATCTAGAAAAGATTACTTGGTGTAGATGGAAAAGTTGAGACTTTCAAAGCTAGGCTTATTAAAGGTTTTAGTCATCAACCAGGCATGGATAATGATGAAACCTTTTCCAAGTGACTATGCTTAAGTCCATCCGGATCCTACTTAACATTGCTGCATACCATGACTACAATATCTGGTGGTTGGGTGCCCTGACTGCTTTTCTAAATACTGATTTAGAAGAGAACGTCTATAAGAACACAGCCGGAGGTCTTCGTAAACAGTGGGAGCAGCGGAAACGTGTGCAAGTTGCTTTACATAATGAAGCAGGCATCGCGGAATTGGAACGTCTGTTTTGATGTGATAGTCAAAGTGTTTGACTTCATCAAAATGGTAGACGAACCTTGTATATACAAAAGGGTAGTAGAGAGTAAGGTGGTCATCTTCGTATTGTACGTAGACAACATACTCTTGATAGGAAAAGAGTTTCATATACTACGATCGGTCAATCTCCTATTATCACTAGGATTCTCCAAATAGGATCAAAGTGATACTTCCTAAATCCTGAGTTTTCATCTATGAGATAGATGTAATTGGATGCTAGGATTCTCACTAGATGTAGTGAGATGGTATCAATCGATCCAGGGGAGAATCACTGGAGAAGTTCCAGGGTGATAAAGACGACTGAATGTCAGTCACAGGCACTGTCTTTACCCTCAGTAAAGGGATGGTATGTTGAAAGAGTTCCAAGCTCGATACCGTGGAAAACTAGACGATAAAGGCTGGTAACATCGCTATTAAAGATACTGCCAAAGAGGCAGTTTGGGTGTATATTGGTTCATAAGATGAACTAGGTTCCTGCCATTGTATGACAATGGAAGTATGGCTTCGGCCCTGGAACCCTGGTCCCATCAGTGACCCAGACAAATTCTGAGGCAGCGTCACCTGATCATGGAAATAGTTGATCTCCAGGGTGATCGAGGCTAGGAGAGAAGACTCAGAGGAAAACACGGCGGATCCACTCACGAAGGCCTTTTCCCAGAGAGAGACTCATATGTGATGGTTGAGTATTAGATACTGCGACCACTGCTACAGATGGCCCTAGTGCAAGTGGGAGATTGTTAGTTATATGTATGCCCTAGAGGCCATTACTGTACATTGGATGTATATTGTAGTGGATGCTGGGACATATATAGGTAGGACTTTCTTGCTCGACATGATAGTACGCTATCTGGTTGCTCTTTGTCTTAACATGTATACTTTCTGTCTCTCTGATTACATGTTGATAAAGCCCTTAGGATGTGTACCCGACTTCCAGGACTGTGATGCAGATCATACTAGTGGGGCCTGGGTAGTCAATGAGTACATCCTTCATTGTTCCTAGTCGAGGGAATATCGAGACGGGGCATCGATATTCCAGAGTAGACTAGCGCATATCTTCTCGACCCATGCGATGGGCGATGGATGATCCCATATCCATTGGTGTTTGACATCGAAGATGGTATGCGGGTGCTCAGTGGAGACTGGGTACACTGAACGGACTCGCCGAGAACTCCCAGATGGTATTATACCTCACGTCAGATGGCAGTTCTCTGGTGACACTGGTACAGCTTAGTCTGTTGACCCGAGATCATCATAGAGTCTTGTGTGTCTCCCACTGTGCTTTGATTTCCATCCTACCATGGCTCTACTGAGTTGTGCAAACAGGTGGTTTTTGGGTACAGTCCCGATTCACATGGAGGCAATGAGCGATAGGAGGGGATTCGTCTCTCCCGGTATTGGGGATTGATGTTGTGCTATGCTCGACTGGCCATAACAGGAAATCCCTGGCCAGGGTTGCAGTGATATACTGGTAAGAATTATCAGTAGTTTCATGAATGTTATGGACCTCATGTCGGCATGACTTATCGAGCTATTGGGGTCTGACGTTTACCACCCCTAGGCGAGATATGCGACATATCAGACGAACAGACCGGACTGTACGGTAAGTGTTACTGGTTGGATTCACAGGAGTGTGAGCGGGCTTGCTCGTCGATCTTCTGATCGCTCAATACCCGGGTGGCCGTTACGTTTAGCAGACCGCTTGCGGCTTGTGGGTGTTTGATATGATCATCATCTGCTACCGGCGTATTGACGAGTCTTTAGAGTCCTACACAGAGGTTTCCTGGTTCAAGCGAAACGAAATAGGAGCGCATATGAGATATGTGCTGGACTGAGAATAATTCGTGTATGTGATACCGTATTCCATTCTCGCGACGAATGTATCGATTGGTTATATGCGATATAACCTAGTTATCGAATCAAGGATTGATTCGATGAGCCGATACGTTGGATACGAGCCGGTTATATGCGACATGACCGGATCATTGAATCAAGTGTTGATTTAATGATTTAATGTATAGTTATATATTTGATATATTACTTTGCATTAACTAGTATTGGTTCACTTTAAAAGGATTTACTCACTTGTATTGCACATTGTATATGTGATATATTTTGTGCACATGATTGTATCATGTTTGATGATGCATGCAAGTTTGGTTTTGTGTAAAGTATTAAACCATGGTTAGTTACGGGTTAGGGTATCATTTCTTTTACTTAATCATTTATTTATTCCTTTTGTTTATTTTGGAAAAAGGAAATGATAAAGAGAAAGATAAATGGTGGGCTTGTTTTGTTTTTTAGTTGAATCTTCTTGAAATCTTGACCAAGTCACCATTCTTGTCTCTTCTTTAACCCTAACCACTCATCTAACCTTAGTAAAATCTCTACACTAAACCATGGTTGAAGAAATGATAAGTATTCATTTTATTTACTTTTTTAAATTAAGACTTATCATATCTTCTTCTTCTTCTTCATCTTCTTCAACATGAAGAAAGCTAGTGGCCATCAATGGCAACTAGTGAAATTGAGTGAGAAATCCAAATATAAAGTCTACCCACTTCCTATTTCTTCATCCTCTACCTCTTGCCAAGTTGTATAGGGTGTTTACTTCACAAGTTTTCAAAGCTTGGTGAAGTTGGAGCTTGTTCTTGAGATGCTTCGACGTAGATCATCTTCGGCATCGAACCGACGATCAAGCCCGCCTATTCTTCGATGATGCCAATGCTAGAGTCAAGGGTTTGATTTGGACAGCGGAGGGAGATCATCGCGGAGCTTAGGAAGTGGTGGACCGGATCTACAAAGGTTGTAGCCCCTTCCCTATTTCTATATTTCCGTTTACTTGCTTGCTTTGCCTAAATATCTAGTTAACGATCCGTTCTAGGTTTTCTCGGCACCGTAATTTTTAGAAATTTGCATGTTTGATCACTTGTGAGACCTCACTAGGGTGCCTAGGAACCCTACAATATTGATGTAGATTCTTCACTGTTGTGTTTATTATTCATTTTCTGCATATTCTTGCTTTTCGCATCGCATTGCATGTTTAAATGTGTTTATTGTTATTTTAAACCCATGATGTCAGGACACCAGCACCATTATCGATGATGCGTATGTTCCACGTACACCGCTTGCCGGCTCACACACTTCATCGACAATAATTGCCATGTCACCATACAGTAGGACTGTTGCATCAGGATATGACTCCTTGCATGACATATTTGTGTACATACATATTGAACACTCATACTTGCATACTATATATTTGCACATACACAGATGATTCTGGCTTGATTTTTGAGATTTAGGAACCGCAAGATATATTTTTAAACTGGATTCATTTTAAAGGAGCAGTTTTCCCTCGATATGTGCATATTACTGTTCCATGTTGCATGATATACGGATATGCTTACATTTTCTGTTATATGTCGCATACATCATGCTTTATGATTATACGCATTGAGATGTGTTGTTTTAATGAGATTTCTGGATTCGGAAACCGTGGATATTTCAAAAGAGAGTATGTATTGTTTTAAAAACCCGGTTACCCTTGATATGATATTTCAATGCGTCCACCATGTGTTTTCTCAGTTCTGAGAGTGACATGTGAAACCCGATTCGAGGAGCGGTAGGCACCGTCTGCGGGTGCATGGTGGACCCGGTGAGTTACCCCGGGGCAAGAAGACTCGTATATGTTGGACGGTGAGCCTGGTAGGGGAGCATTACCTTCCTGTGATAGTATTTCGGACCCGTCGGTTATCCGGAGGATACCGACCAGAGTCATGAGATGGATATGAGGGCTGACCAGGGTGTGTGGCGCCTGCGATATATGAGGATTTACGTTCCGATGCTGGGCACAGATTTCATGATGTTTTCGAGTGTCGATGCTGGACACTCAAGTTCCATGATTTTGATGTGTCGCGAGGGACACACGTTGATTTATATCCTCATACTTTCATGCATATGATGTTATGACTTTTACATGCATGATGTTGTTCTGTCATTGGTTGACACGTGGACGAGATCCACATGCATACAGGCATTGATTACAAAGTTGGATGATATCCACATACTTATAGACTTCATGATATAATTGACATTGATTTCATGATAATTACAATGATCACACCTCATGTTTTTGATATGTTGCTACCTGAGGCACTGACACGAGCACTTGATATTACACTGATGTATAGATGTTTATCCTTGCCACCTTATTATGCTTAAGACTTTATCATATTGAGGATATATATTACTGATCATATTGACCTAGGATGAGTCATACATACGATTTCTGCACTGTGATATTTTCTACTCACGAGTTGGCAACTCACCCCCGTTGTGCCACAGTTCTTGCAGGTTTTGCCGTATAGGTTTCATTACAGCTTTTTGGCACATTGCTTCCTTTCTGGGTGATTGCTTTGGTAGGCGGGTTCACTCGCATCATGACCACCCTTGTATTTATTTCAATCAGTTGTATCTAGTAATTCCATCAACCAGACAAGTATTTATTTCAGACTTAGAAAACCAGCTGTTTATTCTTTTGACTGTAGAGTCGCGCTTGTATTATTATGGTTTTCTTTATATTTTGTGTTTTGATCCTCGCCCTTCAGCGTTGTATATTATATTGCTTGTGTGGTTGTGACCATCGATTTACAAAGATCTAGCTCCCGCTTGGGGATGCCTTTTATCATTGTGCATATATTATTCATGTTGTACCCCGTTTGGGGCCAGTATTTACAAAGGAAACGCTGCCGAAATTTTCAGAAAGGACTTGAGATTTTAAAAACGCATAATTCGTCTTATGATATTAAAACCACTTCTTTAAAACTAGTTTTCCTTCATTTATTATTTACAATGGTTTTAGATTTATGGGCTTTTGGCTTACTTGAATTAGATGGGGTCCTATAGACATCATATTATTCAAGGGCCAGTCACGTGGTATTTCGGGTCGTGACAACTGTACGGTAGTGTTACTGATTGGATTCGCAGGAGTGTGAGCAGGCTTGCTTGTTGATCTTCTGATCGCTCAATACCCGGGTGGCCGTTACGTTTAGCAGAGCGCTTGCGGTTTATGGGTGTTTGATATGATCATCACCTACTGCCGGCGTATTAACGAGTCTTTAGAGTCCTACACAGGGGTTTCCTGGCTCAAGCGAAACGGAGTAGGAGTGTATATGTGATATGTGCGGGACCGAGATTGATATGTTATGAGATACCGTATTCTATTCTCACGATATGAGATATCGGTTGGTTATATATGATATAGCCTGGTTATCGGATCAAGTGTTGATTCGATAAGTTGATTCATATAATATTAGTCGGTTATAGATGATATAGCCGGATTATTAAATCGAGAGTTGATTTGATAATCTAATGTATAATTATATATTTGATATATTACATTACATTAACTAGTATTAGCTCACTTATGATTTCTTTTCTCACTTTGGATACAATGATATATATGTGATATATGTTAAATGTATCATGCTAGGTTACAAATGCAACTAAGGTTAATGAGGGTTAAAACATGCTAGGGTTAAGATTAGGGTTTATAATTTATCATTAAGTAATTCAAAGATTATGGATATTTGTCATGGATGATATTTGTTGAAAGCTTGTAGAAGCTTCCAGGTGTTAGTGTATATGCCCTAGAGGCCATTACTGTATCATACTAGTTTGTATATTACTTAATGGAAACTTGGGATATTCACCTTGTATAAACAATCTTACTCAAAATAGTAGTATGCTACTTGGTTTGTTTCTACTTCAATGTGTACATGTGTTTATTTTGCGATATCACCTATACGCATTAGTGGAGCCCTTAGGATCTTTGCTTGATTACCAGCGTTGTGATGGCAGTCACACTAGTGGGGGCTGGGTAATCTATAAGCACATCCTTATACAGGTCCCTAGTCGCAGGACTATCGAGACAGGGCATCGATACTCCGGAGTAGACTAGCGTATGCGCTTCTCATCCCAGTGTGGGAGATGGTCTGTCCCACAGCCATCAGTACGTCGTACTGGAGATAGTATACGGGTGCTCGTTGGGTTACGAGTACACTGGACAGGACTCGTCGGGAACTGACAGGTTGGTATTATACCTATCGTCAGTTATCAGTTCCCAGGTGACATGAGTACAGCTTAGTCCGCTGACTTGACACTGGCACTTCGCCTCGAGTGTGTTCCCACTGCATTTTGATCACTACCCTACCACGGCTCAAAGGAGTCGTGCAAACAGGAAATGGTTGGGTGCAGTCCCGAAGCACTTGGAGGCAGTGCCGGTTAGACAGGATTCGTCTCTCCCGGTATTGGGGGTTGACATCGCGCTGTGTCTAGGAGAGCCATTACACGAGTAGTCCCTAGCCAGGGCAAGCGAGATATACTGGTAGGCTTCCAGTGTTATCTCAGGGTGTTTTGGGCTTCACTCCGACACGACTTGTACCGCTATTGGGGGACTGACGTTTACCGCCCCTAGGCCCGCCATGCGATGTATCAGACGAACAGACCGGACTGTACGGAGAATGTCACATTCAGACTCAGTAGGAGTTCAGATGGGTTTTACCTCGTCAGTCTTCTTATCGGCATCCACCTAGGGACCGTTACGCACAGCTAGTGCCGCTTGCGGTCTATGGTTAAACCCACTGCCAGCGTAGTGTCGAGTCTTTAGAGTCCCACACAGAGGGTATTCGCCTCTGGGCAAAACAGGGTAGAGGTCGCATGGTTTTGCGACAGGGTTCGTTCTCATCCGCGCACTTGTGCACGTTTGGAGTCCGGACGGATATTACTGGCTGGCTCTGGTTTGAGTCAGATACTGGTATATGTTTTGGGGTTGCTTTTATCTCTCAGTATTCTTGTTCCTCGGAACGAGAATGCTGGTGTGTATGCACAGTTGTTTGAGGCGGAGGAAGAGGTTTTTCATTAGGGTTTCGGAACGGGTGCGTATGCACAGTTGACAGTCGTCTTTTTCCAAACCCTAATGGATTTATGAAATATCAATTAATAATAGTAATTAAATGAAATTGTGTCATGGTTGATTTTGTTGACTTGTTGACCATGGTTGACTTGTTGACCATGGTTGAATGTTCGACCATCATCATTGCTTTGCAAGGATACTCCTTGATTCTAGCTTACATTCATTTAATGAAGTGATGATAATGGTCATTCCAAATACAACCATCAACTATTTCATTTGAATTATTATTATTAATTAGATAATTCTTTTTCCTTTTGTTATGGTTGCAAGAAGGAAAAGAGCTTATTCTATCATAACCATTCTCTCTCCTCACTTGTTCTTCTTCCTCCTCTAGTTCAAGGAGAATCCTCCTCATGAGTTGAGAATCCCTCTCCTTGAGATAAAAACACCCCTTAGACACTCTCTACTCTCTCTAGGATCAAAGGTTTAGCAAGCCGAAGATTCTAGTTCTCTCAAAGTTCGAGAAAGAGCCCGAAGGTTGAACTCTCAGGTGGATCCATCTTTGACGGAAGAAGGCAACGAGGAAAGCACCATCAACCTCTACAAAAGTTTGAAGAAGAAGGAGTTCAAGTTTAGGTATAACCATCTTTCTGAGTAGCTAACTCTCTTTAGCTTGTTTGCTAGTTTTAGTTTAGGAAAAGATCCCGACTTTGTTAGTCCATGTTGCCCCATGCGCTAAAAATTTGATTTTTATACCGTTTCCGCCTCCCCGTAAGAACCGGGGGTCGCAACGTGGACTTACAGTGGTATCAGAGCCTAACTAAACTTAAACTAGCTTGGTAGCGAAGTGTATGGAAGTTCGAAACCGAAAAATCGTAAAACCGGAAATTCTAAAACCCTAAGTTTCTGTTGAAATTTTTTTGCTCTAAAAGTAAAAATTTTTACTCCTAAAATCGGCTCAGGGTTTTGTGAGAACACCCACGAAAAACGATCCCATGAATCCTTCAAACCGCCGCGGATCCGCGGCCTCAGCTATTCTCGTCGCCGCGGATCCGCCGCCGTTTGGGCTCTTCATGTGATCGTGTTTTGTTCAGTGTTCTTCTGGTGGGGTTTTAGGATTTTTCAAATATGTTATATGTGCCCAGATTTTCCAGAAAAGAAATTTACTTTTGGGGTCCTATAAATCCGTATTTTTTTCGAACTTCACTACACTTTGGCTATATTGGTTATATCTGTGATGTTTGTATGTATTGAACGTCGGCTAATCGCTATAAGTCGATTAGTCGGGGTTATACATCTCTGTGATCTGTGTTTGATATTGGAATGTGTATATGAATGTGTTGGACTGTCGCGGGTGAATAGCCGGGGTGGATGTGAGATGAGCTTTTGTTTTTCTTTCATTCATTTGTAAATGTAAATTGATGTAATAATATTATTTGTATGGCCGCACAACCGGGTCGGGGTTGTAGCCGTCATTGTATAATTCTTTTTACTGTTTTTGCTCCTAGGATAGACCCATGGAGGGGTGCACAAACTACCGGGTACTTGGTGGGTAGTTTGCCGCACCCGTAGGGGTCTTGGGTAGGGTTTTGGCTATTCACCGCGACCGTGTAATCCGCTTTTCGTTGCAGGCTCGAACGGATTGCGGATTCCTAGTTATCCAATGTATTCATCTGTGATCTGTAATGTCTATCATTGCTTTATATTTAGGCGTTGCTTATGTTTTATAGCCGCGCTAGCCCAGCCCCCGCTCTGTAGTTAGTTAAGTAACCTAACGGGTGATGACGGGACCCCGTGGCGAATGCGAATGGCATAAGCGTACGTCATATTTTGGTTGTTTTCTGCAGTGGTAGGATTAAATGATGGGAAGCATTAAAAGAACTAATGCAAGAATATCACGCATTAAAAGAACTAATGCAAGATAATAAACCATGTTAAAGTCGTTGGAACACTTTCGAAAAACCACTCGGTTCTTTTCAAAACTAACTTTTAAATGCGGAGCTTGAGCCACTCCTTCTAAAAGCTATCTCGTTCCATCGATTATATCAAGTTCACTACGTTCACGGTTTTACCAAAACCATTCGTAGCCCTCCGTCGTTTCGCATGAATAGACAATAGTATTCAAGCTATGTATGTTGGCTAAAGTCAAGGCATAGTGATTGGTAGCTATTGGGTGTTCATGTGTAGCATAGATAGATGCGTTGGTTTGGGACAGTCGTGCCGCCATTTTGGCTAAAGTCAAGGGTAGGTACGGGTGGATCCAAATTAACCTGGATAGTGACGGGAAGAACTTGACATGTGACTTATGATATTTTGGCCAAAGTCAAGGTCATAAGAGCATGGGGCAAAAATCCACATCGGGAGTTTCATAAGTACTGAAACTTGCTAGATTTGCATACCATTTGGAGTGTGATAATTCTGGTAGGATTCCTTCAGTTTCGTCACGCGATGATATTTGGATCCCGATCCTACTGTGAGTATATGCTACTTCTCGGGAAATTTCTCACTAAACGATCAATGCTATAAACCTAGTAGGTGCCTAGAAAGGTGTTAGCGGGGCTACGCCCCCAGGGAAAAGAGGTTCTTAAATTAAGGAACTTCGCGAAAGCGTTGGAAAACCTCCCTTGAAGTACCGACACTGGCCTGGCTGAACGGTTAAGCAAGTATTGTGCGGTGGGATTGATCCCGGCTAATTCTTCCTTTGTGGTTTGAGGAGGGATTCGAGAGACAGTGGGAGCCATCCTGTTTAGACAAATTAAAAACCATTCTAAACTTGCAAGAGCATCGTGCTGAGTGTTCCTTTTCTCTCCCCATGCAGCGACCAAATCGAAATGACTGGACTTAAGTTACTTCTAGATAAAAAACATACTGACAGGGCCAAACTACAAAGATTGGCTCAGGAATGTCAAAATGGCAATCACTTACGACAAGCTGGGGTATCTTCTTACCACCAAAGCTCCCCCAGTCCCAGGTCCCACCTCCAGCGTCGCGGATAAGGAAATCCGTAATACTTGGGAGATTGATTGCGCGAAGGCCAGATGCCTCGTGCTTGCCTCTATGAACATGGAACATCAGAGGAGGCACGAGAATATGGACTTGGAATCCATATTTCTTCATACAAAAGAACTGTATGGAGAGCAGTCTCGTATCGCAAGATACGAAGTGTCGAAGAAGTTATTTTCGGCAAAGTTGGCCGTCGGATCATCGGTAGCGGACCACGTGCTTAAGATGATAGGCTACATTGAGGAGCTCGCAGAACTTGGGACCACGTTGGAGAGTGAGCTCTATACGGACTTAGTTCTCCAGTCCCTTCCTTCCACTTACGCCCAGTTCATACTGAATTTCAACTTGCAAGAAAAAGAAGTTGAACTTTCAGAACTCCTCAACATGCTGAGGAGTGCAGAGGGCACCCTACAGAAAGGTAGGGAAATATCCACTTTGTTTGTAGGAGGATCTTCTTCTTCTAGGTCCAAGGCGAAAGCCAAGGGAAAGAAGAGGAAAGCCCCCGCCAAACCAAGGGGCGGTGTTAGTAAAGTGGATACGAAGGGAAAAGCAAAGGCAACAAAGATAGCGGGGAAGCTTGTGGGTAAAGAGGAATGCTTCTATTGTCACAAGAGTGGACACTGGAAGAAAGATTGCAGGGCTTGGAAAGCCAGGACACAGGAACTGAAGCAGGTTGCGGCTTCAGCTTCAGGTGTGTATGTTATTGAAAACTGTCTTTCGATAAACTCTACTTCCTGGGTATTGGATACCGGATCAGGATCTCATATCTGTAATTCTTTGCAGGAGTTGAGAAACCGTAGGGTTTTGAAGGCAGGTGACATGACCCTCAGAGTTGCGAACGGAGCTAGCATGGATGCTAAAGCCGTGGGGGACTATCACCTGGGAATGTCAGATGGACATGTTTTGGTTTTGCGTAATTGCTTTTTTGTACCCAACGCAACTTGTAATATCATTTCTGTATCTTTGGTTTCTAAAGAAGGTTATGAATTTGCGTTTGTAAGTAATGTTGTAAACATTCACCTAAATCAAGTTCTGATTGGGTCAGGTACACTGAGCAATGGTATATACGTATTAAACCAACCACAGATTTTCAATGTCCAGAATACACACAAAAGAAAGTCTCCAGATATCAATCAGACTTTCTTATGGCATTGTAGACTGGGTCACATCAATGAGAGAAGGTTGACTAAGTTACATACAGAAGGATATTTGGATCCGTTCGAATATCAATCATATGCCACTTGTCAATCCTGTCTCAAAGGAAAGATGACAAAGACTCCGTTCACTGGACACGGAGTAAGAGCGAGCGAGCTCTTGGGACTCGTACACAGCGACGTGTGCCGTCCAATGTCTACACATGCGCGAAGCGGTTATTCTTACTTCATTACTTTTACGGATGATTTTTCAAGGTACGGTTATGTCTTCTTAATGAAACATAAGTCCGAAGCTTTTGAAAAATTCCAGGAATATAAGAATGAAGTAGAAAAACAAACCGGCAAAAGTATCAAGATTCTAAGATCGGATCGAGGTGGAGAATATTTAAGTGCCGAGTTCCTGAATTATTTAAAAGAGAACGGGATTCTCTCTCAGCTTACTCCTCCATACACTCCGCAACACAACAGTGTATCGGAAAGACGGAACCGAACCCTATTGGATATGGTACGGTCCATGATGAGTAACGCTGAGTTACCGCGATTTTTCTGGGGGTATGCGCTAGAATCAGCTGCGTACCTTTTGAACCGAGTTCCTACTAAGACAGTGCCTACTACACCATATGAGATGTGGTGTGGGAAGAGGCCCCATCTCAGTCACATTAAGACTTGGGGAAGTCCAGCTTTTGTTAAAAAGCAGCATGCGGACAGCTCGAGGCGCGCTCAGTACTGTGTAAGTTTGTGGGATATCCAAAGAATTCCAAGGGATATCTCTTCTACTACGAGGAGGAACAAAAAGTTCTTGTTTCTCGTCATGCAAACTTTCTAGAACACCAGTTCTTAGAAAAAGAATTAAGTGGGAGCGCAGTAGAACTGAAAGAAATTCCAGAACCACAGACTATTACTGAAAGCTTAGTGGAACCAGAGGGTTCAAATGAACAAGACATTCCTACGCCGCTCCGCAGGAGTAGTAGGCAGTCTCATCCGCCCGAGAGATACTACGGTTTTCTCATAGACGGGGATAGAGAGGATTGCATCATAGATTATGATGAGCTTACTAGCTTCCTGCAGGCCGTTCAGAGCGTTGACTCGGTAAAATGGCTGGATGCAATGCGGACCGAAATGGAGTCCATGTACACCAACAAAGTATGGACGTTGGACATTGCTCCAGACGGGGTAAAACCCGTAGGATGCAAGTGGATCTTCAAAAGGAAGATTGGTGTAGATGGACAGGTTGAGACCTATAAAGCTAGACTTGTAGCAAAGGGTTTCCGTCAAAGACCTGGCTTGGACTATGACGAAACCTTTTCTCCAGTGGCTATGCTGAAATCCATTCGGATCCTTCTTGCCATTGCTGCCTTCCACGATTATGAGATTTGGCAGATGGACGTAAAAACCGCTTTTCTAAATGGAAATTTAGAGGAGTGTGTCTATATGGATCAGCCAGAGGGTTTCATTCAGAGTGGGAGCAGCAGAAAGGTGTGCAAGTTTCTTAAGTCCATCTATGGACTAAAGCAGGCATCGCGGAGTTGGAACATCTGTTTTGATGAGACGGTCAAGGAATTTGGCTTTATCAAAAATCCAGATGAACCATGCATCTATAGTAGATTTGTAGCGAGAACTGTAGTATTCCTCGTTTTATACGTGGATGACATTCTCTTAATAGGAAATGACATTCCTATGCTACAATCTGTCAAGGGATTCTTGTCACACAGGTTCTCCATGAAAGACCTGGGTGATGCCTCTTACATCCTGGGGATCCGGATCCATCGTGATAGATCCAAGAGGATATTAGGACTTTCACAGTCCAGGTACATCGACACTATACTGAAGAGATTCAGTATGGAAGATTCCAAGCGTGGTAACCTACCGGCTTGTCACGGGATCACCCTCTCTAAAGAGATGTCTCCCAAGACTGATTTGGAGAGGGATCGCATGTCTATTATACCCTACGCTTCTGCGGTAGGCTCTATAATGTATGCGATGTTGTGTACCAGACCGGATGTAGCTTATGCACTGAGTGTGGTAAGCAGGTATCAGTCAAACCCTGGGGAGAAACACTGGATAGCAGTAAAGAACATTCTCAAGTACCTAAGGAGGACTAAGGAGATGTTCTTGGTGTATGGCGGAAAAGACCTCCAGATCGAGGCCTTTGCTGACTCCAGCTTCCAGAGTGACAAGGATGATTCCAAGTCCATGTCGGGTTTTGTCTTTACCCTCAATGGAGGGGCGGTGTGTTGGAAGAGTTCCAAACAGGAAACCGTTGCAGACTCGACGATGGAAGCGGAATACATCGCTGCATCTGATGCCGCAAAAGAAGCTGTCTGGATGAGGAAGTTCTTGAAAGAACTTCAGGTGGTTCCGTCCATTGTTGACCCAATACCTCTGTATTGCGACAACAACGGGGCTATAGCATTAGCGAAGGAACCCAGGTCCCATCAGAGATCCAGGCACATCTTGAGGCGGTATCACCTGATCAGGGAGATCGTGGATCGCAAGGAGATCGAGGTTCGGAGGGTTGCTTCAGAAGAAAACACTGCAGATCCATTCACCAAGGCCCTACCCCAGACTCAGTTCGAGCGGCTGATCGAGGTGATAGGTCTTCGATACGCCAGTACATGGCCTTAGTGCAAGTGGGAGATTGTTAGTGTATATGCCCTAGAGGCCATTACTGTATCATACAAGTTTGTATATTACTTAATGGAAGCTTGGGATATTCACCTTGTATAAACAATCTTGCTCAAAATAGTAGTATGCTACTTGGTTTGTTTCTAATTCAATGTGTACATGTGTTTATTTTGCGATATCACCTATACGCATTAGTGGAGCCCTTAGGATCTTTGCTTGATTACCAGCGTTGTGATAGCAGTCACACTAGTGGGGGCTGGGTAATCTATAAGCACATCCTTATACAGGTCCCTAGTCGCAGGACTATCGAGACAGGGCATCGATACACCGGAGTAGACTAGCGTATGCGCTTCTCATCCCAGTGTGGGAGATGGTCTGTCCCACAGCCATCAGTACGTCATACTGGAGATAGTATACGGGTACTTGTTGGGTTACGAGTACACTGGACAGGACTCGTCGGGAACTGACAGGTTGGTATTATACCTATCGTCAGTTATCAGTTCCCAGGTGACATGAGTACAGCTTAGTCCGCTGACTTGACACTGGCACTTCGCCTCGAGTGTGTTCCCACTGCATTTTGATCACTACCCTACCACGGCTCAAAGGAATCGTGCAAACAGGAAATGGTTGGGTGCAGTCCCGAAGCACTTGGAGGCAGTGCCGGTTAGACAGGATTCGTCTCTCCCGGTATTGGGGGTTGACATCGCGCTGTGTTTAGGAGAGCCATTACACGAGTAGTCCCTGGCCAGGGCAAGCGAGATATACTGGTAAGCTTCCAGTGTTATCTCAGGGTATTTTGGGCTTCACTCCGACACGACTTGTACCGCTATTGGGGGACTGACGTTTACCGCCCCCTAGGCCCGCCATGCGATGTATCAGACGAACAGACCGGACTGTACGGAGAATGTCACATTCAGACTCAGTAGGAGTTCAGATGGGTTTTACCTCGTCAGTCTTCTTATCGGCATCCACCTGGGGACCGTTACGCACAGCTAGTGCCGCTTGCGGTCTGTGGTTAAACCCACTGCCAGCGTAGTGTCGAATCTTTAGAGTCCCACACAGAGGGTATTCGCCTCTGGGCAAAACAGGGTAGAGGTCGCATGGTTTTGCGACAGGTTCGTTCTCATCCGCGCACTTGTGCACGTTTGGAGTCCGGACGGATATTACTGGCTGGCTCTGGTTTGAGTCAGATACTGGTATATGTTTTGGGGTTGCTTTTATCTCTCAGTATTCTTGTTCCTCGGAACGAGAATGCAGGTGTGTATGCACAGTTGTTTGAGGCGGAGGAAGAGGTTTTTCATTAGGGTTTCGGAACGGGTGCGTATGCACAGTTGACAGTCGGCTTTTTCCAAACCCTAATGGATTTATGAAATATCAATTAATAATAGTAATTAAATGAAATTGTGTCATGGTTGATTTTGTTGACTTATTGACCATGGTTGACTTGCTGACCATGGTTGAATGTTTGACCATCATCATTGCTTTGCAAGGATACTCCTTGATTCTTGCTTACATTCATTTAATGAAGTGATGATAATGGTCATTCCAAATACAACCATCAACTATTTCATTTGAACTATTATTATTAATTAGATAATTCTTTTTCCTTTTGTTATGGTTGCAAGAAGGAAAAGAGCTTATTCTATCATAACCATTCTCTCTCCTCACTTGTTCTTCTTCCTCCTCTAGTTCAAGGAGAATCCTTCTCATCAGTTGAGAATCCCTCTCCTTGAGATAAAATCACCCCTTAGACACTCTCTACTCTCTCTAGGATCAAAGGTTTAGCAAGCCGAAAATTCTAGTTCTCTCAAAGTTCGAGAAAGAGCCCGAAGGTTGAACCCTCAGGTGGATCCATCTTTGACGGAAGAAGGCAACGAGGAAAGCACCATCAACCTCTACAAAAGTTTGAAGAAGGAGTTCAAGTTTAGGTATAACCATCTTTCCGAGTAGCTAACTCTCTTTAGCTTGTTTGCTAGTTTTAGTTTAGGAAAAGATCCCGACTTTGTTAGTCCATGTTGCCCCATGCGCTAAAAATTTGATTTTTATAACGTTTCCGCCTCCCCGTAAGAACCGGGGGTCGCAACGTGGACTTACACCAGGCATCTTTGACTTTGTCCATTCTTTTTGTCTAGCTTAAGATATTTTTGACCTAACCTTTAACCATAGCTTATGGTTAACTCTTTAAAAGGGTTAAGCATGACATGCTTAACCCTTGGTTGCATTTCTAACCTCACATACAACTCATATGATGAGTTCATTCTTCTTCATCTTCTTCTTCCTCTCAAGCTTCTAGCTTCAAGGGAAAGTGATGATTTTGAGTGAGAAATTGATTTCTAATGTGAGAAAAATTCCAACTTCATCATCCTCTACCGCTTGCCATTTAGTATAGGGTGTTTGCTTCACTAATTCCATGATTAATGAAGAGATAGCTTGGGTTAGTTTCTCCTCGACGTAGATCATCTTCGGCCTCAAAGACTTCGAAGCAAGCATGTTCATTTCTTCATCGGAGCCTCTCTAGAGTCCGGAACTTCTTGATCGCAGTGAAGTGACTACTACACGGAGCTAATGAAGTGAAGGACTGGTCTACAAAGGTTGTATTCCTTGCTCTCTTTCATTTGCAAAGTGTTTGCATTTTCATTTCCGTCGATTTCTAGTTAACAATTCTTTATTAGGGTTAGCTAGAACGGAAAATTTTGAATTTGGCATGGACGATGCCTCCCGAAACCTTACTGCCGTCCTAGGTAACCCTGCAAAACGAAGCCCAGGATGCATTCCCAGACCGGCCAGGCCAGAATTTCTGCAAATGTCGCTGGGTCAAAACCGGCCAAATGGGTTCGTTTTTGTTTGGTGTTCATGTTACATCTCATATAACATTCTGCAGTTGCTTAAAAAAAATTTAGACACTCTGAAAAATTCGACAGAAACTGGGTTTATGTTTCGAGTGTTTCGGAGTTGTTTCGGTTTCGTAATACAACAACATCGTCTAATTCTCTAGTATGGCTCTTATACTACTGCTGGGTTCCCTAGTGTCGCTGCTGGGTTTCGGGAGGCATCGACCATGCCGTTTTCAAAAAATTGGCGCGCTAAAGAACCCTAACTAGAGAATTAGACGAACAAGCATGTAAACAACTTTAAATCTAAGTGAAAGAGGAATACAACCTTTGTAGACCGATCCTTCACTTCAATAGCTCCGTGTAGTAGTCCCTTCGCTCTAAGTAGTAATCTCCCGGACTCTAGTGAGGCTCCACAAGGTGAAATTAACAAACTTGCTTGAAGTCTTCGAGGCCGAAGATGATCTACGTCGAGAAGAAACTAACTCAAGCTACCTCTTCACTAAGTGATGAACTTGGTGAAGAAACAACCCAATTTAAATGGCTAGTAGAGAAGAGGTTGATGAAGTTGGAATTTTGCTCACTTTAGAAATAATTTTCTCACTATATTTCTTCACCTCTCATGAAGCTAGAAAGCTTTTTGAGATGATAAAGAAGATGAAGTGTGAATGGAATAATGAGTGAGAATAGCAAACATGGGTGAGTTAGCATCATATTCTAACTCATGTAGAGACTAAACCATGGGTAAAATAAAATGGTTCGGTTAATAAATATCTTCAGGTTAAACAAAATGAGTGGACTTGGTCAATGGTTCCACAAGCTTCTACAAGCTTCAACCATGTGACAATTTTCAACTAATTTGATTTACTTTAAATAAACAAAACCTCACATTATTATATGCATGGTGTGAGTCTCATACACCCATGTAGCATGTGGCATCAAACATGACACAAAATAATGTACATTAATATATATCACATATATACTAAGTGTACATAAGTGAGAAAAAGAAATCTTAAGTGAGCTAATATTAGTTAATATAAGATAATATATCAAATATATAATTATACATTAAATTATTAAATCAACACTTGATTTAATAATCCGGCTATATCACATACAACCGACTGATATCAAATGTATCAACTTGTCGAATCAACACTCGATTGGACGACCCGGCAATATCACATATAACCGACCGATGTCACATATCGCGAGAATAGAATACGGCATCATATACTTGCATAAATCTTTGTCCCGCACATATCACATATGTGCTCCTACTTCGTTTCGCTTGAGCCAGGAAACCTCTGTGTAGGACTCTAAAGACTCGTCAATACGCCGGCAGTAGGTGGTGATCATATCAGTCACCCACAAGCAGCAAGTGGCCTGCTAAACATAACAGCCACCCGGGTATTGAGCGATCAGAAAATCAACAAGCAAGCCTGCTCATACTCCTTTGAATCCAATCAGTAACACTATCGTACAGTCCGGTCTCTTCGTCTGATATGTTGCATATCACATCCTGAGGGTGGTATAACATTAGACCCCAATAGCTTGATAAGTCATGCCGATGCAAGGTCCATAACGGTTCGAGAAACTACTAATAACACTTACCAGTAGATCTCAACAACCCTGGCCAGGGATTTCCTGTTATGGCCAATCAAGCATAGCGCAACATCAACCCCCAATACTGGGTTTGTAATATTGCTTTGATTTCCACCTTACCACGTTCAAGAGATCGTGCAAAACGGTGGTTTTTGGGTACAGTCCCGACTCACATGGAGGCAATGAGCGATAGGAGGGGAAACAAAACTAGTGGACTAAGTCAATGGTTCTACAAGTTTCAACCATGTGACTAATTTCCATTTAATTTTGATTTACTTTAAATAAATAAAACCCTTCATTATGTTAAGCATGGTGTGAGTCTTATACACCCATGTCTCATGTATCATCTAGCATGACACAAAAGAGTGTACATAAATATATATCACATATATACTAAATGCACAAGTGAGAAAAAGAATTTTAAGTGAGATAATATTAGTTAATGTAAATTAATATATCAAATATATAATTATACATTAAATTATTAAATCAACACTTGATTTAATAATCTGGCTATATCACATACAACCGACTAATATCAAATGTAACAACTTATCGAATCAACACTTGATTCGATAACTCGGCTATATCACATATAACCGACCGATATCACATATCGCGAGAATAGAATACGGTATCACATACGCGTATTAATCTCGGTCCTGCATATATCATATTTATGCTCCTACTTCATTTCTCCTGAGCCACGAAAGCTCTATGTAGGACTCTAAAGACTCGTCAATACGCCGGCAGTAGGTGGTGATCACATCAGTCACCCACAAGCCGCAAACGGTCTGCTAAATGTAACGGCCACCCGGGTATTTAGCGATCAGAAGATCAACAAGAAAGCCTTCTCATACTCATGCGAATCCAATAAGTAACACTACCGTACAGTCCGGTCTCTTCGTCTGATATGTCGTATATCTCAGCCTAGGGGTGGTAAACGTCAGACCCCAATAGCCTGATAAGTCATGCCGATGTGAGGCTCATAATGGTACGAGAAACTACTAATCAAGCATAGCGCAACATTAACCCCCAATACCGGGAGAGACGAAATCCCCTCCTATCGCTCATTGCCTCCATGTGACTTGGGACTGTACCCAAAAACCACCGTTTTGCATGATCTCTTGAACGTGGTGAGGTGGAAATCAAAGTACAGTGGGAATCACACAAGACTCTATGACGATCTCTGGTCGACAGACTAACCTGTTCCAGTGTCACTAAAGAACTGCTATCTGACGTGAGGTATAATACCATCTAGGAGTTCTCGACGAGTCCGTTCAGTATATCCAGTCTCCACTAAGCACCTGTATACCATCTCTGATGTCAAACACTAATGGATATGGGATCATCCATCGCCCATCATATGGGTCAAGAAGCATATACCCAGTCTACACTGGAATACCGATGCCCCGTCTCGATACTCCAACGACAAGGAACATTTGAAGGATGTACTTACCGACTACCCTTGCCCCACTAGTATGATCTACATCATAATCCTGGTAGTCAAGTACTCGTCCTAAGGGATTTATCAATATGTAACAGAAAGACAATAAGTGTACATGTTAAGATAAAGAGCAACCAGGTAGCATACTATCCTGTCGAGCAAGAAAGTCCTCCCTATATATGTCCAAGCATCCCCTATAATATACATCACATGTATAATAATGTCCTCTAGGGCATACATATACCTAACAATCTCCCACTTGCACTAAGGCCATTTTTTGTAGTATCTCATACCCAACGCCCCATAAAAGTCCCTCTATAGAAAGGCCTCTATGAGTGGATCCGTCGTGTTATCCTTCGCGTCAACTCTCTTAATCTCGATACCTTAGACCCTGATCAGGTGATACTGTCCTCAGAATATGTATGGATGGCTGATGGGACCGGCGTTCCTAGGACAAAGCTAAAACTCCATTGTTGTCACAATAATAGTTATTGGACGCTCAATGGTAGGAACAATGTTCATCTCATGAACAAGAATCATCCAGACATCCACTTTGGTAGCATCGTTTGTAGCGATGTATTCAGCTTTTATCGTCTAGTTTTCCACGGTATCTAGCTTGGAACTCTTCCAACATACCGTCATTCCACTGAGGGTAAAGACAAAGCCCGAGACTGACTTTAAGTCGACCTTATCACTATGGGAGCACGAATTGGTAAAGGACTCCCACTGGAGTTCACCGTTACAAAAAACTAAGAACATTTCTTCAGTGCTTCTCAAGTACTTAAGAATGTCTTTCGCAGCTATCCAGTGATTCTCCCAAGATCCGATTGAATCCCAATCACTATACCTAGTGAGTTAGCTACATCTAGTCTGGTACATAACATCGCATACATGATAGAGCCTTTTGCCGAAGCATAGGGTATCCCATGTATGCGAGCTCCCTCCAAATCAGTCTTAGGAGACATCTTTTTGGAGAGAGTGATTCCTGAATAAGTGGGCAAACCACCACCCTTAGAATCTTCCATACTAAACACTTTTAGTACGGTGTTAATGTACCTGGATTTAGGACACTCCCAACATCCACATAGATCTATCACCATAGATCATAATCCACAAGATGTAGTAGGTATCATCCAGATCATCCATGAAGAATCCTCGTGATATGAGGAGCTTGACCGAATGTAGCATAGGAAACCATTTCCTATCAAGAGTATGTCATCTACGTACAATACGTAGAAGGCAACTTTACTCTCTACAACCTTCTTTTATATACAAGGTTCATCTTCCTTTTTGATGAAGTCAAACTCTTTGACTGCTAAATCAAAACAGATGCTCCAACTCCGTGATGAGTGCTTTAATCCAGATGGTCTTAAGCATAGCCATTGGAGAAAAGGTTTCATCATAATCCATACTTGGTTACATGACGAGAACCTTTTACTACAAGTCTAGCTTTGAAAGTCTCAACTTTTCCATTTACACCAAGAATCTCCTCAAGACCTACTTGCTCCCGATGGGCTTTACCCCTTCAGGTGCAACATTCAAAGTCATACTTTGTTGGTGTACATGGATTCCATCTTTGATCGCATAGCATCCAGCATTTCACTGAGTCCCCACTCGTGATGGCCTGCCTGAACCTAGTTAGGTCATTATCTACCATGATGCAATCCTCGATCCTACCGTCACCGAGGAAACTATGGTATCTCTTAGGTGGATGAGGAACCCTACCAGATTCGCGGAGAGGCTGAGGTTCGTCAGAGACTATTGAATCCTTTGGTTTCACCAAATCATCAGCTGTTAGTTTGTCCAGCTAGAACACCTTCCAGTTCTACCTCATGACCACTAATTTCTTCATAAGAAATTCCTTTTCTAAAAAGGTGGCATCCTGAGAAACAAAACACCTTTTGCTCCTCAGTGTCGTAGAAGATATACCCTCGTAAATGTTCGGGATATCCAACAAACTTATACAGAACTGACCTTGCCTCGAGTTTGTCCGGATTTTGCTTTTTAACATAGGCCAGACAACCCCATATCTTAACTCGTTTAAGACGTGGTCTCTTCCCATTCCATATCTCATATGGAGTGGTAGGCACTGATTTGGTTGGAACCCTATTCAATAGGTATGTAGCTTCTCAAGTGTATAATTCCAAAAGGAAACAGGCAACTCAGCAGTACTCATCATAGAGCGCACCATATCTCATAGGGTGCGATACCTCCGTCCCGATACACCGTTGTGCTGTGGTGTACACGGAGGAGTAAGCTAAGAGAGAATCCTCTTCTCTTTTGAATATTCCAGGAACTCTGTGCTCAAGTATTCTCTTCATCAATCACATCGAAGGACTTTAATACTTATACCTATCAGGTTCTCAATTTCAAGCTTATATTCCTCGAATTCTCAGACTCGTGTTTCAACAGGAACACATGTCCGAATCTTGAGAGATTATCAGTGAATATAATGAAGTATGAGGAACCAACCCTGGCATCTGTAGACATAGGACCGTATACATCACCATGTATCAGTCCTAAGAGTTCAATAACTTTTTCTCTGTTTCCAATAAACGGAGTATTGGTCATTTTACCTTTGAGACAAGACTGGTAAGTATCATAAGATGAAAATTCGAACAGATTCTAATATTCATCCTTATATAACTTAGCCAGTCGTGTCGCATTGATATGACCTAGTCTATAATGCCACAAGAAGGATTCGTTCATTTCTGAACTACTCCACTTGTGTGTGTTCTATATACTTTGAACTGTGGTTTGATTTAGAACATATATGACATTACATAACGTGCCTGATCCAATCAACTATTGATTAAGAAAAATGTTCACAACATTATCCTGCAATACAAAATTATATCCTTCTTTAACTAAATAAAGAAACTGATGTAATGTTGTATATCAGGTTCGGCATGTAATAACATTTGTTCCGAATCAATGTATTTGGTAATAGTAGGTGATATTCGCCTACAGCTTTGGCTGCAATATTTGCACCATTGCCTACTTTAGACAATGATCATCTTTTCTCAGTTGTCTACCTTTATTTAGACCACGTAACAACTTACATATGTAGGATCCTGTTCCAGTATCTCATACCCAGGACGTAGAGTATACTGAGAAACAGTTCTTGGTAATAAACACACCCGAAGAATATACATCAACATGTTCATTCCTCGTTTGGGTTGCGTGGAAATCCGGATATTCCCCTATTTCCTACTCGGACTTATAACAATTATAAGATAGAGCGGAGCCAACGTTCCCCAGCTCAGTATAATAAGCAGGTTCGGTCAATGCATCCATATTATTATCTTGATTAAGGCGTGACATGGTTACTACCAGTAGAGAGAGAATAAAATACTCCGCGTATGCTCTTGTAAAATTAGATTGGTTATTATTTTATCTAATCGGGATGGCTCCCACTGTTTTTATCAAATCTTCCTTCAAACCCTAAAAGGTAAGACCAGCCGGGATTAATTACACCCTACAAGTTCGCCAATCTTTCTGCCAGGCCAGTGTCGGTACTTTGAGAGAGGTTCTCCGTCCTTTCGCACGGACCTAATTAAAATAAAACTCGTTTTCGCTGGGTCATAACCACGTTAACACCTTTCTAGACACCTACTTTGATCGGCGAATTGTAATATGTAAAACTCTTCCAGGAGTAACTTTTACTCGCAGTGGGTATCGGGATCCAACTATCTCAACGAAGGTATGCAATCTCATTGCAAATTTCAACACTTGAAATTCCCAATAAATTTCAACACATTGCAGGCCAACAAACCATAGTCCGCTAGTCAAGTTCAACCCGTACATTTCATGATTGAATTAAACCCACCCGCACGACCCTTGACGCAGGCCAACAAAGTCGCACGATAACTCTAATTCAATCGCATCGTATGCAGCGGATAAGCACTAAATAGATACCGCACACTACGCCTTGACGCAGGCTAACAAACGTAGCATAAATACTAAGTAGTACTTATCTGAAATGATGGAGGGCTACGACGGGTTTTTAAGAAAACTTTTGGCGTAATGAACTTGATATCGTTGTAGAATCGAATGATTTTGAAAAGGAGAGTTTTTTAGGCTTTTACTACTTTTGCTAAAGAGGTCACTCCCGGTGAAGGGATCTCGGCTCTTTCCTCATCGAATGAGGTGCTGGATATTTCATAAATACCACTATGCAAAACATGAACTAAAAAAGCAATCAAAAGACAAAACCGAGTGGATTGTAGCATCTGCTAGTTTTGCTAAAGAGGTCACTCCCGGTGAAGGGATCTCGGCTCTTTCCTCATCGAATGAGGTGCTGGATATTCTACAAAGAACACCGCTATGCAAAGCAAGAACTAGAGCTATCATTTTTTAAAACAAGATTCTACAACATCTTTAGCTTTCTTTTATTTCATTAATCCTATTAATGAAGTCCTATCAATTATGCTTCCTAAGTATCACAGAAGATACGAAAGCAGCAATATTTATTATATATCATATATATAATATAAGCATTCATCTCATCATATAAAGTGATCACATCACAGAATATCAGCAGCAGAAGAACACATCAAATATTGGATATACTAGGAATTCTGTGTTTTAAATTAAGCCAGTAAAAAACGCGGATTCCACGATCATGATAAATAGCCAAACCCACATCCCTAGACCCCTACAAGAGCGTCATGCAACCCTACCAATTCCAGAGTTAGGAGACTGTTCATCACTAAAAACTGCATTTTAATACCGCTCATTCATTATCTATTTTGTTATATATCGGTACTATTAACCAGTGTCTACTCAGTAATACAGATTACAGGTGTTCGTGATAAAATACTGGAAACACACTCAAAATCATGAATATAAACGTTTGGAAGCCGACACTGCAAACAGAACAGAAAACCGATCATTGTCCAAAGAATTCTTTTCGAAAATAAATGTGTGCACACAATTTTGGTCCAACACAATGAAAGTGTGCACATGGACCATGGTGGGGCTGCCTTGGCTGCATGACATGATGAAATTGTGAAAGTAAGGAATATGTGCATTAAATGCTAAAAGAGTTGATGTGATTTGAAGCATCAAGGTTTCCCTCCAAAAGCTACTAAGCAATCCAGGTCGTTATCAAGAAATCAAGCAATTCCATTATACTTGTGGAGTGCGTATGAGACCACCACACCAACACGAGCCCACTTGCTCGGAATTGACCCAGCAACATGCTCAATAATACCGATCTCACCGGCCCCACCATGCCCAATGAGTCCTATTTTTGTTCTGGCTATCCCTTGCAGTCACATCATCCTATTTTTATTACTTGTTCAATTTTCTTTTGTGCCTATAAATACCAGATAAACGGGCAAGGGGTCACATACTTTTTTTTCTTTAGTTTTGCTTTAGAACTCTTGTAATTTGTAACTTGCTTTTCCTTTGAACTCTTTCCCCTTTGTCTTGACCTTGCAACTTCTCCATTGAACTTGCAAGCTTAAGATTTAGGTTCTTAACTTCAAGATTAGTTGTATCTTGTTTGAAATTCAATAAAGTTCTCATTTCATTATATATATCTTACTTTCTACATACTTTGAACTTGTGAAATCATTGCTTTACTTTGATCTTGCAACCTCTTATGTAAGCTTGCAACTTTAAAGTTTGGTATTTTGATTTCACATTGGTACGGGATTAAAGAACAAGTGACGATATTTGCACATTGAATTTACCGGTTCTTAACTTTCTAACTTTAACTTTTCTTTTTCTTGCTATTTTTGTTATGTTTCCTTACTCTTTTCTTTTCTATTTTGGTATCGTAAATATATGTGAGTAATCGATTTGCTTGTTAAGGGTACAATATGGTTAGTTTGTGTCAGGAGATGCTTTTGCTAAAACCTTAAAAACCATAACTTTGCAATTGAAACTCTGAGCAAACCACTCGCAATTCCGCTCCGTTAGACATCCTATCCTACCACGATAGCGGTGAATCCTAATTGTGACCGGATAGCAAGTGGTTTGCCGAAGGCTAAGGTCAAGAGACATCAACGAAAGGACAAGGGACAAGGATAACGGATTTAGCTCAAAATTGCAAATACCGTATATCAAGTTCCCTAATCCACGTTGTTACCTATTGTCTTACTGTCAATATCAAAATTAGGTCTATAAGAAACCGGCAAATATCATCCTCACACAAGCTAACCTAAAACTACCCTTAACAAGTCTTTTTATTGAACATATCCTCGTTACGACACTTAGCATAAACAACAACTCAAAACATGGTATTAACTCATTAAAACAAGCCTAAAAAACCTACCATCTCCCTGCGGACGACCCGTACTCATCACGGCTCGCTATACGCGACACTGTTTTTGATTGCGGTAATTTCAAAATTCTTTCTAAAATACGACACGCAAAAATCTGATCAATCAGAGACCCGGACTCGACTCCTCGAGATGGTCTCCTACTGGACTCTAGAACCCGGTTACTTGTGCTCTCCACCTTGGGTCTATCCTAATGCGGAAAAGTAAATAATATAGATCAATGGTGACATCATCCTCAACTCGGAAGCGCTCCAATAAAAGAATATTACATACAAGTTTTTACATGAATGAAAATAAAAAACTCTCATCTCACGCAAAAACCCCCGGTTATTCAAAACACGACGATCCAATATAACATATCACAGCAACACATAACATCACATGTCATCAACGTAAGTAAATATGCGTATCCCAATTATCGTTGAAATATAGCAACGAAACCGGCGATACACCACATATTACACTTACGGTCATAGGAAAGAAAGTGAAAAACTACAACAATTGGAATCCGCAACCATCTTAGACATCATAAACCCAATGTATCACATACTTTGGATTTCATGCCCAACCAAATGAATTCTTTAGACATCGCATATCTAACAATTACAAACCCCACATTTTAGTCTCGATATTGAAAACACTTTTCAATAACCAGTCGGGTTATTCAACAAGATTGCCGACAACCTGATCGAATGCTCGTCGGAAACTTTAGTAGATAGCAGCACCCCTGATGCCGTCGACGAAGTGCACTTAGGCGGAACTCCGCGGACGTGAGCACCCAAACGGATGCTTTTGGTGACGGGGTTCTCCTACAGTCACTTGGTCGGGGCTATGGGGCATGGCTGTCTAGTAAGGTTACCCGGCGAGTATCCGCGTACGCTACATGATTGTGACGGAATAGTTCCCGCTAAAAATTTCTGCGCAAAATAGCCCAAGGTATCAAATGGCAGCGATACGCTTAAGAAAATGCGAACCAGTATGTTCCGGGGTGTATTTTGACAAACTCCCGAATGAGAAACAGCTAAATTCTGATGGTATCTAAAGAGTCTCGAAAAACCCTTCGATTTAATATATTATGGGCTTCATAATTCATCCGGGATCAAAAGTTATGAGCAAATATGCTATGCACTGTTCCCTGATTAAAAATCAAGAATTACCTCAATGAGGTATCACATGCTCACACGTGACCAATGGTCACGTGTTGACACGTGATAGTTAAAACAGAAATAAAAACAACGGCTGAGGAAGGACCTAATTGGGGGTCATGTGCTCGCACGTGACCAATGGTCACGTGTTGACACATGACAATCAAAACAGAAATAAAATAACAAACGGCTGAAGGAAATACCTCAATGAGGTGTCACGTGCTCACACGTGACCAATGGTCACGTATTGAGATGTGATGGTTAAAACTGAAGCGTAAGTAAACGCTGAGAAAAGGACTCAATTGGGGGTCACGTGCTCACACGCGACCAAGGGTCACGTGTTAGCACGTGACTGGCGTCGAAAGCCTTACAGTTAATAGAATTAAATTTTAAAAGCTTCTAAATCATTCCAAATGGAAAAGGATTATGGGGACCGTTGGATTAAAGATCCAAGGGTGATTAAAAATCACCGATTTATGGACAGATTTTAGACAAGGAAAGATTTCCCTGAAAATCTGACCAGAAATAACAAACAGAATATCTTTGGATTTAAAATCCAACGGTGAATAAAATTCACTGAATGATCTAAATGATCATATTAATTATGAAAACAAACAAAATCTTTCAATGAGAGATTTACTAAACAAATTGATTCTTCTCCTTCTCCTATAAATAGGAGCCAAGAGGAGAAGAAAAGGGGATATAGAATTTTGATATAGAGTTTTGGAATCTTGAAATTTCAGAGAGAAAAGAGAGGATAATTTAATTCTCAGCAAAGAAAACCCTACAAAGAAAACCCCAGGTGAGAAAAGAAAGGGTATCAAAACTTCAAACAGAGAATTTAATTCTCAATCTAAGAGTTTAACTCTTCTGAAAAAGAACTTAGTTCTTCCTCTGAATGAAGATCTGCACAGAGCACATCTCCCCATAAGTTGAGAATTTAATTCTCATCGGGTTGAGATCCTGCCATGTAGATCCAAAACTCAGAGGGGGAATTGAGTTTAGAGAATTTAATTCTCCCAAAACAAAACTAGGGTTTAACCCTAATTGAGAATTTAATTCTCCTAGAATTACAGGAATTTAATTCCTTCAAGATGGACAGAACTAGGGTTTAACCCTAATAGAGAATTTAATTCTCTCAAATTTACAGGAATTTAATTCCTCTTAAAATGAAATTAGGGTTTCACCCTATACAAAAATTTAATTCTTCAACATATATGGGAATTTAATTTCTCTGAAAGGAAACTAGGGTTTAACTCTATATAAGAATTTAATTCTTTCATAATAGGAATTTAATTCCTCCAAAATCATAATCAGGGTTTAGCCCTACAGAGAATTTAATTCTTGGAGATAAAGAGAATTAAAGCATGCAAAGAACTAAGGTCACGTGTCCCCACGTGACCCGTGAAAAGATCTCCGAAAATGAGAAGGAAGAAGCTTTGAGGCAATGCCTCACGTGCTCCCACGTGACCTCTAAAACAAAGAGAATAAAAGCAAAGGAAATGTTGGCTCTGGGCTCTCTCACGTGTTACCACATGACCCCTAATAAATGCGTTAACAAATCAGTGCATGAATGCCTATCACGTGCCCGCACGTGATGGCCAGAAAGTCAAAAAGTGTTTAACACTTATTTGTAGAACAAAGTAAAAAGAAATCTGGCCCCATCTTCAGATGCCTCACGCGCTCACACGTGATGGCCTAAAAGCTAAGTGTTTAACACTTATTTGCAGCTTTGAGGGTAAAATAAAGGAGTTTCGGCCCAATTCTCAGGCGCCTCACATGACCCCACGTGACCACCCCATTTTTAGTGTTTAACACTATTTTTAAAGCACATCACGTGGAAACACGTGATCGTCAAATACCTTCTAGTGTTAACACTATTTCAAAACCAACCTAGCCCAAAATGGCTAAGTTTTTCCAGAGGCAGGATTCCCCTTTGACCGAACTTCAAATATACTCTTGTTTTCCAAACTTGATCATTTCACATGACATTCAAAGTAAACTCCCGAGCCATGATGAATGGTCAGTGCCTAATAAAAGACAAAATGTTATCAGAGCCCTTAAAACTCTGGTTTAGCATTGCTAAATAATGTGGGCTTGAACCCAAACAAATCTTTAATGGTCCAACAAAGAGCCAATATTTCTAATCTAATTGGACTTAGCCCAAAGTGGCCATAAGTCCTCAATTCAGATTTAACTGAGCCAATGTGCTCATAATCTAATAAATTGATCGTAGTTCCAAATTGGACTACAGATCCCCAAATCCACTTTGGTTCGAGGGTACACCTCTTCACTCCTTTGATATTTGTCGGTGTAATCCTTCAACATCTTCAAAGAGGTGACGGGTCCCGACAACCACACATTTCATAGACTATGACGTCTTTAAACTGGACTGTGGGGTCTTTAAACTCATGGACTATGATGTCATTAACCTTGACTGTGAGTTCTTTAAACTCACGGACTATGATGTCCTTAACCTTGACTGTGATGTCTTTAAACTCACGGACTATGATGTCCTTAACCTTGACTGTGATGTCTTTAAACTCACGGACTATGATGTCCTTAATCTCGACCGCGATGTCTTTAAACTAACATTGGACCACTATGTCCTTAAACTGGTATTGGACCACTATGTCCTTAAAATGGTAATTGACTGCAAAGTCTCTAAACTAGAACAATAGAGCCCAAATGCTCTTTTGTTGGATCTAAATGATCCCGTTAAGTTGACCTTAGTCTAAAATTAGACTAACGTGTCCTTAACAAACTGTTAAGTTGATCTTAGTCTAAAATTAGACTAACGTGTCCTTAACAACCGTTGAGTTGATCTTAGTCTAAAATTAGACTAACGTATCATTAATGAACGTTTAAGTTGATCTTAGTCTCAAATGAGACTAACGTATCCTTAAACCCAAACCCCCAAACCCAAATCTAAAAAGATACGAATTTAGACTAATCCACGCCATACGGGCGACAACATAAATTAGTCTCCATATACAATCCACGGGAATCCACACACAAAATAAACACTCACAACACGAAGTGACCATCTGGAGAAGGAGAAAGTTGTAACCGCGATGCGGTAGCGTAATTAACTGCAGGGGCTTGCGCCTACAGGGAAGAGCGTCCCCATAATCAAAAGCTCCTCAAACAAGGGAGAATCTGACGAAGCCTGCTACATCGGTCGCATCCGTTTAAACCTTCGATGCATGGTGCCATAAATCAACTTAGTATCTTCAGAGAGGTGGACGGATAGCACCAATTAGCATCTGCCCCCAGATTCATGCAAGACAGTGCATCTTCCCGGCTTCCGGCGGTAAACAGATTCTGGCATGCCCGGTGGGACCTTTTCCTCTTTCCACTCCACACTTCGTGTGTCAAGTTCGCGAACGAATCGCTGTTTGCTATGGTTGCCTGTGGATTCGAGGTACTAAGATTTGGTGTCTTGCTCCGTGTAGAAAACAGAAGATCAATGGCTTCAAACTGCACTAACTACAACTGCCACTCTCGCTCCGTCCCGTCCGGAGGAGTGACTTACAGGCCCCAAGCGGCCTCCCTTTTCACAATGCCAGTGGAGCAGGTAACTCAGGCCACCACTGGGCTATTCTTTGGGACCATGCTCCCACCCATGAACTTCAATGCCCCGCTGCCGTTACAGAAAGCCCTAAAGAAGTCGGTCTTTGATCGACTTACCACTACTGCGGCCCCTCTCAACGGGTCGTCAAGCTCCAACGCCTCAGTCTTTGACAGACTGGGCCAAAGCTCATTTGGGCCCATGAAGAAGCCCGCGATACCGGAAAGAGTTATCCCTAAGCGGATAGCCATTCCTGCTCATGAAGTCGTCAAGGCGGTTTCTCCTGCCAAAGGGTCGGTCTTAACAAGACTGACTGTTCCGGCTCCTGCTCCAGGCGAAGTCCTCAAAGCTGCTTCCCCTCCCTAAAGGTATGTCTTTGATAGATTGGACACTGCTTCTCAACGGACGTCAGTTTCAAGAGGCTGGCGCTAGCGACAACCCTTCGCCAACACAGGGGGCATAAGGAAGTCACCCTTACAGCTGAGACAATCCCAACGGCTCGACACGCTCGACGTCGCCATTGGCGCCGAGTAAGGAAGGCTGGAGGCAACTCCCTCTCTGGGATAACTCCACCAGCCCCAACGGTGGAAGTCAATGCTGCTGTTCCAACCGGGAACAGCTTCGAACTGCTAAACAAGGTACGCAGGAACTCTCCTATCGCCGTACTGAAAAGATCTCCTCCACCGGTGGAGAATGTTACAAAAATAAAGCTGGATCAGCCCCCTCAACGGCTGTCCTCCAAAGTTTAAAAAGTCTGGCGACGGGTCCAAGAGTCGGTGATTGATCAAGACTATCCCCGTCGACAAAAGAAGCTGAAGGTCCAGCAGGAAGAGAACCGTCCTGGCAAGCCACAAAGGACGACAACCACCTGGGTGCCCACTGCAACGGCCCCCTCAACGTCAACTACTCAAAAGAGAAGGAGGCCAGAGAAAGCCCATGTGACTACGGCTGATCGTAAAGACGCTGAGCCCAAACGCCTAAAGTCTGGGGGCATAACGGTGCATACTGTTTACATGGCTTCGAGAAAAGAGGAAAGCTGCACTTCGACGGTCTACCGACCGCTCACCCGATCAATAACGAGGGCTCATGAACAACAACAGCAAAAGCTTCAGGAGATGCTGACTGCTATGACCGCACTCACCGGGCCAAAAGAAAGCCCGTAGGCGTCATCGGAGCAGCGCCACGAACAAGAAACCGATTCTGACTTCGTCCGCAGAATCCTCGAAAAGAAGGACAGAGAAGCAGTGGAACAAGCGGCCAATATAAAACGAATGGTGCTTCTCTTCCAAGACATGGTCGGGATGATGATACAACCGGATCCTTCGGCTGAAGACCCTCCGATTATCATTGAAGACGACAGAGGGGAGACATCAAACCCTCCTCCGGCTCTTTCAACAGCCAAAGAAGAAACAATCTCTAAAGCCACCCTGGATGATTATATTGCTCAGCAAATACGAGTTCACCAGGCGAACAAAGCGGCCGGCCAAGTTGTCAAAACAGGGCGACCATATCAAGGCTAGTATGATCAGATAAAGTACCCGCCGGGCTACACAATCCCAAAATTCCACGTCTACAAAGGGACAGGCAATCCCCATCAACATGTCGTCCAGTTCAGGGCTCTTTGTGGCAACACCGGTGGCGATGATAAGCTCTTGCTTCGCCAATTCGTCGGCAGCTTATCGGAGACGGCGTTTGAGTGGTACTCCGAGCTCCCAAACGACTTCGTCAAAACATTCGCAGAGATGGAGTTGCTATTCACCCAGCGATTCGCGAGCGCCAGCGAACGCACCCCAATAACGGCATTGATCAATGCCAGGGTGAAACCTGGAGAAACATGGGTCCAATACGCAATACGATGGCGGAATCTGTGGTCAAAATACGAACAGTGCATCGAAAAAGCGCCGGCGGTGGGCATGTTCGTCGGCACCCTGGACCCTCAGGCAACTATTTCCCAATTCATGATGTTCTTCAAGCCAACTACTTTCCAGGCCTTGATTGACAAGTTGGCCCGAATGGACCAGATAGGTCATAGACCGCCTCCTCCAAAGCCAGATTCTCGAAATGAAAACGGGAAAGGAAAAGCAACTTTCGTCGCCAATACTCAACAACAGCCAAGCAACTTAAAGTCGATTGTTCGCCAAAACAATATGGGTCCACGCCCGTCCCTTGAGGAGAGACTAGGATGTCCCTACTCGTTTCCCCAAGATAAAACGAGGAGACTGTTCGAGCTGGCGGTGCACAACGGACTCATCAATCTGTCAGATCCAAAACGTCCATTGCAGCCAGGCGATGTCAACAATCCTAATTACTGCCCTTACCACCAAGCAGTAAGCCATCCAATCGAAGATTGTTTCGTCTTCAAAGGCTGGATGGAGGACCAATACTAATAAGGCAAGTTCGCATTATCCGAAAATTGGAAGGTGAACCCACCATAACCTCACGCCCCTAAAAAGGTGGACATGCCGGGGGCATCATGCTCATTCATAAGGGAAGCCCCATGGGAGGATGTTCTTTCAGCCAAGACGAAAAGAATGCTGAATGATCTCCAAACATGCCCGGCGATCAGGTGGAAAAATCCACTGGAACCCGAGAACATCGAGGGAATGCTAAAATCACGCCCAACTCCAAAAACTGGTGGTGATGGTCAGAGCACTCACACCCAGCCGTCAAAGTCTTCGAAGAAGAAGAAGAAGACCAAAAAGCCCGTGCGGCCTGATGACAAGCGCATGGACCTGCAAAAACAGATTGACGCGTTGGAAGAATATAATCAGAAGGCGCGGACTGTAAGTCCACGGTAGCACCCCGGCCATCTAACAGACGCCAAATGCGGAACAAAAAACTTTTACAACTGGCGCTATCGCGTACTATAACCCGGATCTGCCATTAAAGCTAAAATAACAAATTACAAAGTGGGTAGAAATGTTATACCGAACGATCCGAGTCTTTCGGTCTTCAGCCATCATCCCACGCTTGTTGCGGCTGCTCCGATCTCCTGAATCTCCAATCTTCTCGTCCAGGTGACACCACATCGACGGATCTTTAAACGGGCTCCCGCCTCTGAACCGAAGCAACTCGGTCGCCAAGTTTGCTGAAAGAGACGACCAAGATGATGTAGAGAATGAGTAGAACACTTTGTCTCGTTACGTCCAAAGCTATGGACAAACGGTTAATGAAGTTGCCTTTTGGATCGGGTGGAAATGTGAAAATGAGTATGCTTAATTTCCATGAACCAAATAACTATATCTTTTTTCTAGCAACCACACTTCTTTCTCCAAAGGGGTGGCTGGCCATATAAGGTGGGGGGTGAGTGTAGGAAGGGAGCGGGTGACCATAAGCACATAAAGAAAAGCATGAGTCAAGAAACACCTAGTATGAACTTATTAAATGCAAGTGATGAATCACTAACCTTGTCATCTAAAACATTAAATGACCATTAATGCACTAATCCGCCTCACCATCCTAGTCACCATTCTAGAACCTTCTAGAAACACGACTCACCTCATGACTCACCCTCAAGAAGAAAAGATAAATCCGCATTTAACCGAATGTTAAATACGGCCGATAGAAACTGGAAACTGGCAACTTCCAAAAGTGATCCTGAAACGAATTTCGGGATAACCCCGTAGTGGTATAAACATACCCGCATTTGTATTACGACCGAATACAAATTCATCTGAGACAAAGATATTATATCTACACAGTATAATACTCGGATCCGGCTTAAACCAAAGCCGACCAGTATTATCTGCCCGAAAAATGACACGTGGGAAAACGCACGTGCATTTTCCGAACCCTGCCATAAAACCACACGGCCTCTACAACGTTTCGCCCGAACTTGGGAATGTGTCTGTGGGGGACTCTATTGACTCATCAACACACTGGCACTGGGTATAACCACTAGCACGTCAGAGGTACAAGCTGCACGTAACGGTTGCCTATGTACTGATCGGAAGGGAAGCTGACGAGCGAACTCGTCCATAAACCCTACTGAGCCTAACAATGACAATATACATACATTCCGGTCTGTTCGTCTAAAGAGTATCGCATATCGAGTCTAGGGGGGTGGATAAAGTCAGACCCCTAATAACGCGATAATTCGTGCTGGTATGAAGCCCATCAGCACCTGAGAAACTACTGATCCAAATTAGTAATTCTCCACTACCTTGGCCAAGGATTTCTAGTGATGGCCACCCGTGCACTGTGCGACATCAACCCCTAATACCGGGAGAGACGAATCCCCGACAATCCGCTCACTGCCTCCATGTGGCTCGGGACTGTACCTAAAAAAGACCGGTTTGCACGACTCCTTTGAGCCGTGGTAGGGTAGAAATCAAAGCTCAGTGGCAACTCACACGAGAAAAATGACGATCTCAGGTCGACAAACTAACCTGTACACATGCCACCAGGGAACTGTTGTCTGACGATATGTATAATACCAACTAGTATGTTCCCGGCGAGTCATATCCGGTGTACTCATAACCCAATGAGCACCTGTATACATCTTAGGTGATCCAACTGACACCAGTGGCTTGTGAGACCGGCCACCGCCCCTTATCGAGGTCTCGACTGTATACACTAGTCTACTCTGGAGTATCGATACCCTGTCTCGAAACTCCCACGACTAGGGACACTTTTAAGGATGTGCTTACAGACCCCAGCTCCCATGTATATGATCGCCATCATACTGCTGGCAGTCAAGCAAGAATCCTATGGGCTCTATCAACATGCAATAGCGAACTAAAGCATGTATACAATGATAAAGACAAACCAGATAGAATATTATCATCTCGAGCAAGACTGTCATATCGGTATAGGTCCTGCCTCAATCATTGCAATCACGTACCTGCGATCCAATAATTGACTTTGAGGGCACTATCTCCAATAATCTCCCACTTGCACTTAAGGCTAATTATTACGATGTCGCATACTCACAGCCCGTGTGATACCGAACATCCAACTCATCTACTAATCAGTTTCACAAAGCTAGTTTGTAAAACACTTGTGTTCGAGAAATAGCCTCAGTGAGTGGATCCGCCATGATATCTCATTCTATGTCTCTCTTAATCTCAAGTTCGCGGAAAAAGCCATCTCCCGAATCGAGTAATACCTGTCTTAGAATATGTCTGAATATCTGATTGGACCTAGTTCATAAATGAACTCCAAATCCAAACTTCTTAGACTGTATCTATCACTGAACCTAATCAGTATCCAGCACCATGCCTCCCACAGTATCCTCTTGGACCACCTGTCCATAATACTGTCCCTCTTCAGAGGGAAAACTATAACTCTGACAATCACTCTGTCATCCATGTCACCTTTAAAGCCTGGAATGATAACCGTCTCCTGAAGGAGGCTGCCGTCTTCAAAACCGTAGAACATACACTTATGTTCTAAAACTGCTTCCTTATGTTTCTCCAGGATTGGATTAATATAAACTTATCGCATCTAGTGCAAAAACAACATCTGGTGTGGTACTTGACAACTCACGATTGACTCAATTGCCTAAGCAAGTGATCTGCCAATCATGCACATCCCTCTCCCCTTTAGTCTGCAAGACACCTTTAGAGAGGGTGACTCCATCACCTGCAGGTACACCACCATGCCAAGAGTCATTTGTTCTAAAATACTATTAAAATACTGTCAAAGTACCCACATTGAGAAACTACCCAAATCTAGATCTAAAACCATAAATCTAGTAACCAGAATGTCTGATATTATATCCATGTCTTTTGTGAAGAAACAACTGTGTGACGACCACAGTAGAACCGATCATAGTATAGGAATTTTACTTCCTACTCTGTGTATGTTATCCAAATACCAGGACATCACACCCTACTACCTTCTTAACAGATCCATCCCCTATTCTGATGAAGTCAAACCCATGACTTTCATATCAAAAATGGATGATCTTATCTCCGCTATATCTGCTCAAGCCTATAAATAGACATAAGCTACTTTCCCACTATGCTTCCGCTGCTCCCACTGACTACGATAACCCTCTGGCAGAATAATATATATGTACACTTCTAAAGCATGTTCAGAACGACGCTATACATATCCTCTTGGCGGGTCTCATAGTTTGGAACAACAGTAGTGTCAAGTCTGGATAAACAAGAACCTCCCTGTCACCGTCTTTGAGGCTACCGGAGTACCTCTCGGGTGTCTGAGGTTACCCACCTGTCTGCGGAGTGGCTAAAAGAATGTCAAACCTGATTGAATATATAGGTCCTATTAAATTTTCCGTAATCGTTTGCGGTTCTGGAATCACTTCCAGTTCTACCATACTCCCACTGCTGTTTTCTGAAAAAATCCATTTTACTAAAACTGTGGTGAGTCAAGAACAATATCACTATTGATCTTCCAGATGGTAGAAAGTCAACCCTCGTCAAAGGTAGGGTCAACCCACAAACTGCCATTACAGAAACGTGCCTTGAGTTATCCAGTATCTGGTTTTAAGCATAAGCTGGACAACTCCGCTTACCTTAACCTCGTTAAGATCTGAAGCATTCTATATCCAATATAGAAACTTTGGCACTTATTTAATTGGAACCGGATTCTAATTATGCAGCTGTCTCCAGTGCATATCATCTTAATGGAGAGAGGCTAATCAGCATTACTCAAGTTAGGAATCCATCCAATTACGAGTAACCTGAAAGAGAAACAAGTTTCTCAAAAACCATTAATATCAACTGAATACCAGTCAGAAAAATCTACGTCTTCAATCTCTATGAAGAATCCCGATACTTGCGACACCTGGTTCTCTACTTTATTCTTATACCCACAACTTCTCGAAACTTAGACTTTGTATTTCTACGAAACACTTGTCTACAATAAAAGAAGTCATAAGTAAACAAAACATAGTACGAGGACCTACCCCTTTATCCTGACGGACACTGGACAACATACAATACTCTGTATAAGTTCGCTGAGTTGAATAACTCAAAACTTGTGCAACGTAGGTTGAAAACTGTACCCAGGTGATTTCCTCAAATATCACCAATTACAACGAATTCCGATATAATGAGGACAATTACCTAATTCCCAATAACTTACTCCCACTCATCATCTATAAAACCATACAGATATGAGAATGAAACCTGGTAAATACATACCCTTGGATTAAGTATCTAATCGGGAAATCAGTTTTCCTTTTAACAATGCACAGTGAAACTGAAACATGAAAATGTTTCGTAGGGGTATCCTGGTATTCATAATAATGCCTATTCTATAATCCAATTCATGATTATAACCGTATATTTCATTGCCATCTCTCCAAATCCCTTTATTCGTCTTTAGTCGTTACCTTCTGTACACCGTCGTTAGGCTAAATGGTTTTCTTCCTTCCCTACCGTTCGGCAGCAGCCTATGGTTTGGAAGAAGACTAGTAAGCATAATAGGTGTACTCTCCTAAACCAAGGAGTACTCGCAACTTGAGAGAAGGTGATGATAAAAGACTACTGAATAAAACCTTATTCTATTTCTCCTGAACTGGGGAAAAAGCAAAGGTGAAATAGGAGTAGCGATGAAGTACGCAGTTTGGTCGTGAATGATAGCAGTCGCAATTTACTTTGCCCTTTTTCCAATCCCTTTTTTTTATCTTTATATATTACCTTCTGTACACCCTACTTAGGCTAATTGGTTTTCTTCTTTCCCTACCTTTCGGCACCTGCCTATGGTTTGGAATAAGACTATCCAATAAGCGTAATAGGTGTACTCTCCTAAACTAAGGAGCCCTCGCAACCTGAGAGAAGGTGATAACAAAAGACAACTGAATAAACCAATTCTCTTTCTCCTGAACCTGGATCCATCCTCGAAGAAATCCCTTCGAGTTCGTATATAACCATACGATGGCTCTATCCAATGGAAGTGGATATCCGTAGTAATACGGGGTGTTCTGAGAAATGCAAAGGGTAAAAGAAGGAGCGGCAATGACCTATGCAACTTGGACAATCCAAAAGCCATTATTTTAAGAAGGTTCGGTCAACTTGGTCACTGAGTCATAGTCTAGGGTCGGTCAAAGGTCGCTGCCAGAGAGAGAGAGAGAAAAGAAACACTCTGCGTGCACTCTAACCTAGATCAGAATGGTTATCACTTTATATAATCAGGAAACCTCCCACTGTAATCTCAAATTCTCCTCCAAAGCTGAAAGAAGAATTAGTCGGGATCACCCGAAGAGTAAACCAACTCATCAGTGAGAATCGGGATCCAACTATCATCGCATGATAACTTGATGGAAGCTACTCAAGTTATCACACTCCAAAAGGAATACTCATGCCTGGCAAGTTTCCTGTATGTTTAAAACTCCCGATATAATTTTTGCCCCATGCTCTTATGACCTTGGCTAAGGGCCAAATATCTCATAAGTCACATGTCAAGTTCTATCCATCATTATCCAGGTCAATTTGAACCCACCCGTACATACTCTTGACTAAGGGCCAAGTATATTAATATGACTGTCCCAAACCAACGCATCTATCTATGCATCATGTGAACACCCCAGCAGCTACCAATCACTATGTCTTGACTAAGGGCCAAGTATACATAGCTTGAATACTACTGACCATCTATAAGAAATGACGGAGGGCTACGGCTGGTTTTTGGCGAAAAAACCTTTAACGTAATAAACTTGATCTCGTTGAAGGAACCTGATAGCTTTTTATAAAATATAGTGGCGAAAACGTTTTGCTAAAGAGGTCACTCCTGGTGAAGGGATCTCGGCTCTTTCCTTGTGGAATGAGGTGGAGGATATTCCAACTGAATACCGTGATGCAAAGCAACTTGTAATCGACTATATTGAAGTTATTACCCTGACGTAAACTTCTGCCCAAGGGGTCACTCCCGGTGAAGGGATCTCGGCCCTTGCCTCGTGGAATGAGGTGCAGGATATTCCAACTGAATACCGCTATGCAAAACAAAAGGAAAGATCTTTGTAATAACACTTTTTAAATTGGTTCCAACAACATCAAATATAGGTTTGTTTTATCTTGCATTGATAAGAATCAACGCAGTCCCATCATTCAATCACACCAGAAAAGAACGAAAATAAAATGTACGTATATGCCATCCGCATTCATCACTGGGTCCCGTCATCACCCGTTAGGTTACATAACTAACGACAGAGCGGGGGCTGAACTAGCGCGGGTGTAAAACATATACAACATCTAATAGTTTATACACCAATATACAATAATCGCTCCAGGCGTGATAATATGCAACATTACAGAAAAGTAATAAGCATCACAGAACAATACAGATGATCTGGGATCCCCGGGTTTCACAGAGCCACTACTGAAACCCGACGTTCCCCTGGTCGTGTGGATAGCCTGTGCAATGAAACCTAGACCCCTACGGGTGTGGCAAGTTACCCGCCAAAACCTGAAGCGAGGTAGTCGCCCACAGCATAGTGAATGGAACACCCGGCACTTCACGGAATCCGGTAAATTGAGCACCTCTCCTTGGGTCAACCTGTACCCCCTACGAGTGCGGCGAATAGTCTGCCAATTCTAGAGTGAGGTCCCTCTGCCTCTCAAAACCATGAGATACGGACCCGTTGCCCTCCAGAACCCTGCTATTCGTGCACTCCTTCACGGGATAAACCTAGTACAGAAATAAAAATATGTACAACGGGTACATCGACCTCAACCCGGTCGTGCCCCAAAAGAATATTATACAAACAGGCAGTGACGGTAGTCCACATGTTGGACGCTCGCCCCGCAATATCAAATGTACAAATAAATCCAAACTGCACTATCATTACACACTGCTATCCACCACGACATATCCGCAACAATACAGCACAACACAGAACATCAACGCGAATGTCACGTTCGCAAACCCATCTAAAAGAACTATAGCAATCGGACGCGGTTTACCGATCAAATGACATTCCTGGTCGAAGATATAATGTAAATACTGCATACTAACAAATTTAAAATTTCGATCGATAAAATTTCCTGAAGTGGGCCCCACATACATCTGCTGTACAGTAACAAAATCTGGGCCCAAAATAACTATACCAAAAACCACAAATTCCACAGCAAAGCCTACTGAAGAATTTTGACGCACTGTTCCCACAGTACTGCCGCGGTTCCGCGGTCAAACCCTAGGTTTGACCGTGGATCCGCGGCGGTAACGTGGGATCACGTGCTCAAAATTTACCAGTATTCTTAGAAAACCCTGCTTAGTTTTCTGTGATATGTAAAATTATTTTTAGACCCTTTTAAAAATCGACAGAAACTTAAGCACTTGAAAATTGTGATTTTCGAAATTCGGTACGATCGATGTTTTAAACGGGTAAGCACAAGTTAGTATAGCTTAATGGTGAGGCTTTGATACCACTGTAAGTCCATGGTAGCACCCCGGCCGTCTAATAGACGCCAAATGTGGAACAAAAAACTTTTACAACTGGCGCTATCGCGTACTATAACCCGGATCTGCCATTAAAGCTAAACTAACAAATTACAAAGTGGGTAGAAATGTTATACCGAACGATCCGAGTCCTTCGGTCTTCAGCCATCATCCCACGCTTGTTGCGGCTGCTCCGATCTCCTGAATCTCCAATCTTCTCGTCCAGGTGACACCACATCGACGGATCTTTAAACGGGCTCCCGCCTCTGATCCAAGGCAACTCGGTCGCCAAGTTTGCTGAAAGAGACAACCAAGATGATGTAGAGAATGAGTAGAACACATTGTCTCGTTACATCCAAAGCTATGGACAAACGGTTAATGAAGTTGCCTTTTGGATCGGGTGGAAATGTGAAAATGAGTATGCTTAATTTCCATGAACCAAATAACTATATCTTTTTTCTAGCAACGACACTTCTTTCTCCAAAGGGGTGGCTGGCCATATAGAGTGGGGGGGTGAGTGTAGGAAGGGAGAGGGTGACCATAAGCACATAAAGAAAAGCATGAGTCAAGAAACACCTAGTATGAACTTATTAAATGCAAGTGATGAATCACTAACCTTGTCATCTAAAACATTAAATGACCATTAATGCACTAATCCACCTCACCATCCTAGTCACCATTCTAGAACCTTCTAGAAACACGACTCACCTCATGACTCACCCTCAAGAAGAAAAGATAAATCCGCATTTAACCGAATGTTAAATACGGCCGATAGAAACTGGAAACTGGCAACTTCCAAAAGTGATCCTGAAACGAATTTCAGGATAACCCCGTAGTGGTGTAAACATACCCGCATTTGTATTACGACCGAATACAAATTCATCTGAGACAAAGATATTATATCTACACAGTATAATACTCGGATCCGGCTTAAACCAAAGCCGACCAGTATTATCTGCCCGAAAAATGACACGTGCGAAAACGCACGTGCATTTTCCGAACCCTGCCATAAAACCACACGGCCTCTACAACGTTTCGCCCAAACTTGGGAATGTGTCTGTGGGGGACTCTAATGAATCATCAACACACTGGCACTGGGTATAACCACTAGCACGTCAGAGGTACAAGCTGCACGTAACGGTTGCCTATGTACTGATCGGAAGGGAAGCTGACGAGCGAACTCGTCCATAAACCCTACTGAGCCTAACAGTGACAATATACATACAGTCCGGTCTGTTCGTCTAAAGAGTATCGCATATCGAGTCTAGGGGGGTGGATAAAGTCAGACCCCTAATAACGCGATAATTCGTGTCGGTATGAAGCCCATCACCACCTGAGAAACTACTGATCCAAATCAGTAATTCTCCACTACCTTGGCCAAGGATTTCTAGTGATGGTCACCCGCGCACTGTGCGACATCAACCCCCAATACCGGGAGAGACGAATCCTCGACGATCCGCTCACTGCCTCCATGTGGCTCGAGACTGTACCCAAAAAAGACCTGTTTGCACGACTCCTTTGAGCCGTGGTAGGGTAGAAATCAAAGCACAGTGGGAACTCATACGAGACAAATGACGATCTCAGGTCGACAAACTAACCCGTACACATGCCACCAGGGAACTGTTGTCTGACGATATGTATAATACCAACTAGCATGTTCCCGGCGAGTCCTGTCCGGTGTACTCATAACCCAATGAGCACCTGTATACATCTTAGGTGATCCAACTGACACCAGTGGCTTGTGAGACCGGCCACCGCCCCTCGTCGGGGTCTCGACTGTATACACTAGTCTACTATGGAGTATCGATACCCTGTCTCGAAACTCCCACGACTAGGGACACTTTTAAGGATGTGCTTACAGACCCCATCTCCCACGTATATGATCGCCATCATACTGCTGGCAGTCAAGCAAGAATCCTATGGGCTCTATCAACATGCAATAGCGAACTAAAGCATGTATACGATGATAAAGACAAACCAGATAGCATACTATCATCTCGAGTAAGACTGTCATATCGGTATAGGTCCTTCCTCAATCATTACAATGACGTACCTGCGATCCAATAATTGACTTTGAGGGCACTATCTCCAACACGGACCCCAGTCACACTCCAAGAATTTCTCACCCATGTCCTTGTAGACAAAGATGATGACAATGGAGAAGACTCGTCGGATGAGTCTGAGGATTATGTGGCAAGCTGTCATGTGATCTCTCACTCGTTAATAAACGGTGTAGAAGCTTTGGATGTAGAAAAACCAGGGGCAAATCCTGAGCCTGAATTTCTAGGACCATCAGACGAAATGATTAATGCATTCCAAAACGAAGCCTGTCAGGAAAGCAAAGCCAATCGAGTGCGTGAACTGGCTATATTTGAAAGTGCCAAATGCCGACGACTGGAGGAAAAGGTCGAGACACCCCGACTGGAGCAAAGCATCCCTATCGCTAGCAAGAGCAAGCTTAAAGTAAGGAATCAATTCGCTAGGGCCCTAGCAGTAGGAATGAAGTTGCCCTCTCTCAAAGGAAATTCCCCTGGCAATATACGTCTTGATGAAGCGGACATACATCCTAACTTCTGCCTATACCATCAGAGGATTGCACACCCCACCGAGGAGTGCATAGCCTTTAAAAACCGGTAGCAGGGATATGTTGCCCATCGACGACACGTTCAACGAGTGAAGTGCAAGGCTCGTCGGGAACAAAAAAGCACGACAGATGAGCGCGAAAGAGCTGCTGGCAACTGTCACATAGCCGACACCAAGGGATCGCAAGTTATCACCTTTGGAAGCGACTCTGACGAAAAAATCGCCCTCAGCCCTCTCTTCAAGGAACCACCTCCGGCACAAAACATGCGAAGATTTGCGGCAAAATCTAGCTGCGTAATCGTACGTTGACCTATGACCAAAACGTCGTTAAACTACTCCCAACCCGCGGCATTTTCAGGCTGACGTGGTAAAAAAACGGTACGTCCATAAGCGAGATGGGCACGGATGAAAACTCGAAAGGGCTCCGTGAGTAAAAACAGCAGGGCTACCGGCGAGTCTTGTGAAAACCCGAAAGGGCGCAACCTCGTTTGAAAAAAAAATAAGAAGAAAAAAGAAAACGGTATGTCCATAAGCAAAATGGGCACGGATGAAAACCCGAAAGGGCTCCGTGAGTAAAAAAAAGCAGGGCTACCGGCGAGTCTTGTGAAAACCCGAAAGGGCGCAACCTCGTTACAAGACACTTACAGGGTCCTCTCGACTTTGTGAGGAGAAATCACCCGCGTGAGATCCTTACGACTCACAAGGGAGCAACACACTTAGGGATCCCCACGATTCCTAAGGAGAAATTACACTTACAAGATCCTCACGACTCGTAAGAAGAATCCTCTTATGAGACCTTCACGGCTCATGAGATTTGAAAGTCCTAAGCAACAAAGAGCTAAACCTGTTCGTAAGCGCCCCCCGACAACCTCTAATACTGCCCTACAAGCGGCTCAATGCTGACCCTTGTATACAATCCACGGGCGCGAATAAACATTTCCCTAACAAAGTCCCATCCATGACTAGGGATATGTTTACACGGTGAACAGCCCTTATAAGTCTTCTCGACATATAAGGAGAAATCACTCTTGTAAGATCCTTACGACTTATAAGAGACCATGCACTTAGGAATCCTCACGACTCCTAAGAAGAAAACGCACCTATGAGATCCTCACGACTTGTAGGGAGAAATACCTTTATGAGACCCTTACGGCTCATGAAGTCAAAAGCCTTAGTCGACAGGATCCTAACCCTGTTCGCTAAGCCACCTTTGTTCGACATCGACAGAGGCAATATCCCAGTTGTATCGGTGCTGATGCCGAAATCGGTGTCTAATTCCAAGCTTGCAGCGAAGATCCAACGAGCCACACATGCATACGAAATAGCCGAAATGATGGGGCAACTTGCAACGAAATCAGCATGTAAAAATGTATGCATACAAAAACAGCCGAAATGATTAGGCAACTCGCAATAAAAAGCAGCGAGTAAAAAGAAAAATAGCCGAAATGATCGGGAACTGCGAAAAATAGCCGAAATGATAGGGCAATCGCAATTTTCGCGATATAAAAAGCTGAAATGATAGAGCATCAGGCAAAGAATAAAAAATGATGAAAGAATGAAACTTTTTGCCCTACAGATGAGATCACATCGATCCCTGTATACAATCCAGGGGCACAAACAAAGAGAGAACCATACCTCCCCAACAGGCTCCATCAGAAAGCGAAGCCAAATCTCGATTGTTCATAGACAACATAGAGACAACCTCGACATTTGTCGCAATATTGCAGACACAATGTCAACAAACGAAGCAAAGGAAGATCCCTAGCTTCAGGGTCTCGACGTCAATATCGACAACTTAGAGATCACCAACGGCGTTTCTCCTCACTCCAACCAGATGCAGACGTGACGTCAACAACCGATCTCAGAGTCGCAACGAAACGGAGCCACGACATAGTCCTTAGTTCCAAATCTCGACGGTTCACAGACAACCTAGAGACCATCTCAGCATTCGTCTCGATACAGCAGACGAGATGTCAACAACGGCGTTCCTTCGCAGTCCAGCAGGATGCAGATGCAACGTCAACAAAAGACCTCATGGTCGAAACAAAGCGGAGCGACGGCAAACTCCCAGCTCCACCTCAGCATTCGTCTCGCTATACCAGACGCAATGTCAACAACGGCATTCCTTCGTAGTCCAGCAGGATGCAGATACAACGTCAACAAAAGGCCTCACGGTCGAAACAAAGTGGTGCGATGGAAAAATCCCAGCTCCACCTCAGCATTCGTCTCAATACAGTAGATGAGATGTCACTACGGCGTCCTTCCTCCAACAGAATTCGAACACGCCAAAGAAAACGAAGCAAAGGCCAAATTCCTAGCTTCAGGGTCTTGACGGTAACTCATATAAAACCTGAAAGACTATCGGAGATCATCCCACATCTGTGCGGAGTGGTCACCACCTCGACGTTCATCTCGATACAGCAGACGAAATGTCACTGCGGCGTCCTTCCTCCAACAGAATTCGGATACGCCAATGCAAACGAAGCAAAGGCCAAATTTCTAGCTTCAGGGTCTTGACGGTAACTCATATAAAACCTGAAAGACTATCGGAGATCAACCCACACTAGCGCGGAGTGGTCACCACCTCGACGTTCGTCTCGATACAGCAGACGAGATGTCACCCTAGCGTTCTTCCTCCAGTAGGGATCAGACGCGACAATCAAACAACGGAGCCATGGAAAAATTCCCAGTTCCAAGCCTCGACGGTTCACCAACAATCTAGAGACAACCGCGACATTCGTCTCGATACAGCAGACGCAATGCCAGCAAAACAAAGCAAATGCCAAATTCCTAACTTCAGGGTCTTGGCAGCAACTCATATAAAACCTGAAAAACTATCGGAGATCATCCCACACCAGAGCGGAGTGGTTATGACTCATCGGGGGTCTCCAAAATGAGCATAACCTCATGTAAAAAGCGGCATGGCAAAATTCCTAACGCTTGCTCTTCCGATGGTCAAACTGCCTAGGAGGAATGCTTGAAGACGTCTTGTCCAACCCCCGAAGGGATCAGAGATACGACAGTCGCAAGGCTACTCGAACAGCAAGATTGCCTATCGAGGGATACATCAGCCAACGCAACGGTACGACGGCAAAACCCTAGTACCACAGACCCTAACGGACCTCTGTCGTAAAGAGCAAAGCCTAACTGTGACGTTAGGACATTCTTGCGAGAACTTCTTGATTCATCTCGACTCATAAGGAAATTAGTGTCCTTGCGAGAACTTCTCGATTCATCTCGACTCGTAAGGAAAAGCCTTAGGCAATGGGGATAAAAACCTGTTTCCTAAACACTGGGGCCCTGCAAGTTGGTCCAAAATGAACTCTTGCATACTATTCACGGACCACACTCTCCGAAGTCGAATCTCGACAAGAAGGGAAACAACCACTTACGAGTCCTCTCGACTTATAAGCGGGAAAACTCTCTTGTGAGATCCTTACGACTCTCAAGAGAAAACACACTTAGGAATCCTCACGGCTCCTAAAGAGAAAAGATACCTACTAGATCCTCACGACTTGTAAGGAGAAAAGTCTTTATGAGACCCTCACGGCTCGTAAAATTGAAAAAGTCTTAGGTGGCAGATCCTACCCCTGTCTCCTAAGCCATCTCTGCCCTGCAAAGAGGTCAAAATGGACCATCTATGAGCCACAATTCCCAAAGCTACATGCCACTGAAATGGAGAAGTTACTCATGAGCGTATAAACTACTTCACGCAAGAGTAAGTCCTAAAGAAATAGAAGGGTGCGGCTCATGGAGTTAAGGGTTTGGAACTATATCTCTTAAGAGTCGAGATTTGAGTCAATGATAAATGACGACGCTTGTGTCCGCTCGTTATCATCTCAGATCAAGATTATGAAAATTATATACCAACCCGAAACTGGTCATGCACTATGCATAACTCTGCACTACTTCACCCACGTACATACTTACGTGGGCAAAGTAGTGGGGGCATTTGTACCCGTTAAAAATTTCTGCGCAAAAGAGCCCAAGGTATCAAATGGCAGCGATACGTTTAAGAAAATGCGAACCAGCATTTTTTGGGCTGTATTTTGACAAACTCCCGAATGAGAAATAGCTAAGTTCTGATGGTATCTAAAGCGTCTCGAAAAACCCTTCGATTTGATATATTATGGGCTTCATAATTCATCTGGGATCAAAAGTTATGAGCAAATATGCTACGCACTGTTCCCTGATTAAAAATCAGGAATTACCTCAATAAGGTATCACGTGCTCACACGTGACCAATGGCCACGTGTTGACACGTGATAGTTAAAACAAAAATAAAAACAACGGTTGAGGAAGGACCCAATTGGGGGTCACGTGCTCACACATGACCAATGGTCACAAGTTGACACGTGACAATCAAAACAGAAAAAAAATAACAAACGGCTGAAGGAAATACCTCAATGAGGTGTCAGTGCTCACACGTGACCAATGGTCACGTGTTGACACGTGATGGTTAAAACTGAAGCATAAGTAAACGCTGAGAAAAGGACTCAATTGGGGTCACGTGCTCACACGTGACCAAGGGTCACGTGTCAGCACGTGACTGGCTTCGAAAGCCTTACAGTTAATTGAATTAAATTCTAAAAGCTTCTAAATCTTTCCAAATGGAAAAGGATTATGGGGGTTTAACCGTACAGAGAATCTCACCAGAAATAACAACGGTGAATAAAATCTCACCAGAAATAACAAACAGAATATCTTTGGATTTAAAATCCAACGATGAATAAAATTCACTGAATGATCTAAAGGATCATATTCATTATGAAAACAAACAAAATCTTTCAATGAGAGATTTACTAAACAAATTGATTCTTCTCCTTCTCCTATAAATAGGAGCCAAAAGGAGAAGGAAAAGGGGATATAGAATTTTGATATAAAGTTTTAGAATCTTGAAATTTCAGAAAGAAAAGAGAGGAGAATTTAATTCTCAACAAAGAAAACCCTAGGTGAGAAAAGAAAGGGGATCAAAACTTCAAACAGAGAATTTAATTCTCAATGTAAGAGTTTAACTCTTCTGAAAAAGAACTTAGTTCTTCCTCTTGTTGAAGATCTGCACAGAGCATATCTCCCCATAAGTTGAGAATTTAATTCTCATCGGGGTGAGATCCTGCCATGCAGATCCAAAACTCAGAGGGGGATTGAGTTTAGAGAATTTAATTCTCCCAAAACAAAACTAGGGTTTAACCCTAATTGAGAATTTAATTCTCCTAGAATTACAGAAATTTAATTCCTTCAAGATGGACAAAACTAGGGTTTAACCCTAATTGAGAATTTAATTCTCTCAAATTTACAGGAATTTAATTCCTCTTAAAATGAAATTAGGGTTTCACCCTGTACAAGAATTTAATTCTTTAACATATATGGGAATTTAATTCCTCTGAAAGGAAGCTAGGGTTTAACCCTATATAAGAATTTAATTCTTTCATAATAGGAATTTAATTCCTCCAAAATCATAATCAGGGTTTAACCCTACAGAGAATTTAATTCATAGAGATAAAGAGAATTAAAGCAAGCAAAGAACTAAGGTCACGTGTCCCCTCGTGACCCCTTAAAAGATCTCCAAAAATGAGAAGGAAGAAGCTTTGAGGCAATGCCTCACGTGCTCCCACGTGACCTCTAAAACAAAGAGAATAAAAGCAAAGGAAATGTTAGCTCTGGGCGCTCTCACGTGTTACCACGTGACCCCTAATAAATGCCTTAACAAATCAGTGCATGAATGCTTATCACGTGCCCGCACGTGATGACCAGAAAGTCAAAAAGTGTTTAACACTTATTTGCAGAACAAAGTAAAAGGAAATCTGGCCCCATCTGCAGATGCCTCACGTGCTCACACGTGATGGCCTAAAAGCTAAGTGTTTAACACTTATTTGTAGCTTTGAGGGTAAAATAAAGGAGTTTCGGCCCAATTCTCAGGCGCCTCACGTGACCCCACGTGACCAACCCATTTTTAGTGTTTAACACTATTTTTAAAGCGCATCATGTGGGAACACGTGATCGTCAAATACCTTCTAGTGTCAACATTATTTCAAAACCAACCTAGCCCAAAATGACTAAGTTTTTCCAGAGGCAGGATTCCCCTTTGACCGAACTTCAAATATACTCTTGTTTTCCAAACTTGATCATTTCACATGACATTCAAAGTAAACTCCAGAGCCATGATGAATGGTCAGTGCCTAATAAAAGACAAAATGTTATCAGAGCCCTTAAAACTCTGGTTTAGCATTGCTAAATAATGTGGGCTTGAACCCAGACAAATGTTTAATGGTCCAACAAAGAGACAGTATTTCTAATCTAATTGCACTTAGCCCAAACTGGCCATAAGTCCTCAATTCAGATTTAACTGAGCCAATGTGCTCATAATCTAATAAATTGATCGTAGTTCCAAATTGGACTACAGATCCCCAAATCCACTTCGGTTCGAAGTTACATCTCTTCACTCCTTTGATATTTGTCGTTGTAATCCTTCAACGTATTCAAAGAGGTGACGGGTCCCGACAACCACACATTTCATAGACTATGACGTCTTTAAACTGGACTGTGGGGTCTTTAAACTCATGGACTATGATGTCCTTAACCTTGACTGTGAGGACTTTAAACTCACGGACTATGATGTCCTTAACCTTGACTGTGATGTCTTTAAACTCACGGACTATGATGTCCTTAACCTTGACTGTGATGTCTTTAAACTCATGGACTATGATGTTCTTAAGCTCAATCGTGATGTCTTTAAACTAACATTGGACCACTATGTCCTTAAACTGGTATTAGACCACTATGTCCTTAAACTGGTAATTTACCGCAAAGTCCCTAAACTAGAACAATAAAGCCCAAATGCTCTTTTGTTGGATCCAAATGTTCCCGTTAAGTTGACCTTAGTCTAAAATTAGACTAACGTGTCCTTAACAAACTGTTAAGTTGATCTTAGTCTAAAATTAGACTAACGTGTCCTTAACAACCGTTGAGTTGATCTTAGTCTCAAATGAGACTAACGTATCCTTAAACCCAAACCCCCAAACCCAAATCTAAGAAGATACGGATTTGGACTAATCCACGCCCTACGGGCGACAACATAAATTAGTCTCCGTATACAATCCACGGGCAACCACACACAAAACAAACACCCACGACACGAAGTGACCATCTGGAGAAGGAGAAAGTCGTTACCGCGATGCGGTGGTGTAATTAACTGCAGGGGCTTGCGCCTACAGGGAAGAGCGTCCCCACAATCAAAAACCCCTCAAACAAGGGGGAATCTGATGAAGTCTACTACATCGGCCGCATCCGTTTAAACCTTCAATGCATGGTGCCATAAATCAACTTGGTATTTTCGGAGAGGTGGACGTATAGCACCAATTAGCATCTGCCCCCAGATTCAGACAAGACAATGCATCTTCCCGGCTTCCGGCGGTAAACAAGAATTTTGATCCATATCAAAATCCCGTGGCAACCGATCACATGAGACTAAATTGCTAGATTTATAAAATTCATATTAGTTTTCATAAAACTAAATTTTGTGGATTCCAAATATTGTATCACAATTCATAGATAGCTAGACGATATTAAACATTTCAATCGAATTAACAAACACCCAAAATTTCCCAAAGAGCTCAACACTTGAGCGCGGTTTAAAAAATACCCAGAACATGCCACAGCACTTATGGACCAACCGTAGAAGGGTCAACCCTTGCCTCACCTATAGGGCCGCGGAACTACTGCAAACCCTAGGGTTTGGTGGCGGTTTCGACGGTCACAGAATCGAGTTAAGGTTTCGTTCTTCTAGAGGGTCCATAGAAAACACCTGCATGATTTCTGAAGATTTTAAATTTGGAAAAAGCCAACTCTTGGAAAATTTCCAGCGAGGGAGAAAATGTGTTATTGTTATCCGTTCAAAATTTTTAACGTCATCTAAATAACCCAAAACGATGTTAGAATTACGACTACGAAACACTCCAAATTGCTTTTATAGAAAGATAACATTACATGCAATCTTAGCAAAAACAAGTAACACCTGAAACACCAAAACCCAGAGACTGGAACACCACCAAAAATTGAAGCCAGAAGCCTACTAAAAAACCGGTGATGCCGGTTTTTAACAACATGTCGCCGGTCAAACTCCGGCGAGGGGGGCTCAAATTTCTGTGGTGTTCATGTTATATCTCATATAACATTCCGCAACTGCTTAAAAAAAATTTAGACACTCTTAAAATTTCGAAAGAAACATAGTTTTTATTTCGAGTATTTCGGAGTTGTTTCGGTTTTGTAATTCTACAAATATCGTCTAATTCTCTAGCATGGCTTTAATACCACTGTAGGGTTCCCTAGGGTCGCCGCTGGGTTTCGGGAGGCTTCGACCATGCCGTTTTCAAAAATTTGGCGCGCTAAAGAACCCTAACCTAGAATCTTAACTAGAGAATTTAACGAAAGCTAGAATGCAAACTTCTTTACATCTAAGTGAACAAAGAATACAACCTTTGTAGACCAGTCCTTCACTTCATAAGCACCGTGTAGTAGTCCCTCCACTCCAAGTAGTGAACTCCCGGACTCTAGAAAGGCTCAACAAGATGAAAGGAACAAGCTTGCTTGAAATCTTCGAGGCCGATATGGATCTACGTCGAAGAGACACCAACTCAAGCTACCCCTTCACTAATATGGAATTAGTGAAGCAAACACACTAAACTAAATGGCTAGTCTAGAAAAGGATGATGAAGTAGGAATTTTGCTCACTTTAAAAATTATTTTCTCACTCATTTTCTTCACCTCCCCAAAAGCTAGAGAGCTTGAGGAAGGAGATGAAGAAAAACAACCATGGAAAAAGTCTATGGTAGAATAGCAACCATGGATAAGTTAATATCATATACTAACTCATGTAGAGACTTAACCATGGCTTATGGTGATGGTTTGGTTAATAAATATCTAATGTAAAACAAAACTAGTAGACCAATGGTTCCACAAGCTTCAACGATGTGACAAATTTCCATTTAATTTTGATTTACTTTAAATAAATAAAACACTTCATTATGTTTAGCATGGTGTGTGTCTTATACACCCATGTCTCATGTATCATCTAGCTATTAGTTATATGTATGCCCTAGAGGCCATTACTGTACATACATTGTATATTGTAGTGGATGCTTGGACATATATAGAGAGGACTTTCTTGCTCGACATGATAGTATGCTATCTGGTTACTCTTTATCTTAACATGTACTCTGATTGTCTCTATGTCACATGTTGATAAAGCCCTTAGGATGAGTACTTGACTTCCAGGACTATGATGCAGATCATACTAGTGGGGATAGTGTAGTCACCAAGTACATCCTTCAAATGCTCCCAGTCGTGGGAGTGCCAAGACAGGGCATCGATACTCTAGAGTAGACTAGCGTATGCGCTTCTTGACCCATATGATAGGCGATGGATGATCCCATATCCATTGGTGTTTGACATCAGAGAAGGTATACGGGTGCTCAGTGGAGACTGGGTACATTGTACGGACTCGCCGAGAACTCCCAGATGGTATTATACCTCACGTCAGATGGCAGTTCTCTGGTGACACTGGTACAGGTTAGTCTGTAGACCCGAGATCGTCATAGAGTCTTCTGTGATTCCCACTGTGCTTTGATTTCCATCATACCACATCCAAGAGGGTGTGTAAAAAGGTGGCTTTTAGGTATAGTCCCGAATCACATGGAGGCAATGAGCGATAGGAAGGGTTTCGTCTCTCCCGGTATAGGGAGTTGATGTTGCGCTGTGTTCGATTGGCTATAACTGGAAATCCCTGGCTAGGGTTGCTGAGATTTACCGGTAAGTGTTATTAGTAGTTTCTCGAACTGTTATGGACCTCATATCGACACGACTTATCAAGCTACTGGGGTCTGACGTTTACCACCCCTAGGCGAGATATGCGACAAATCAGACGAAGAGACCGGACTGTACGGGAGTGTTACTGGTTAGATTCACGAGAGAATGTACAGGCTTGCTTGCTGATCTTCTGATTGCTCAATACCTGGATGGCTGTTATGTTTAGCTGACCGCTTGTAGCTTGTGCGTGGTTGATATGATCATCACCTACTGCCGGCGTATTGACGATTCTTTAGAGTCCTAGACAGAGGTTTCCTGGCTCAGGCAAAATGGAGCAGAAACACATATATGATATGTGCGGGACTGAGAACAATACGTGTATGTGATACCATATTAGATTATCGCGATATGAGATATCGACCGGGTATATGTGATATAGCCGGGTCATCGGATCAAGTGTTGATTCGATGAACTAATACAGATTATATTTGTCGGTTATTTGTGAAATAGCCGGATTATCGGATTAAGTGTTGATTCGATAATTTAATGTATAATTATATATTTGATATATTAAATTACATTAACTAATATAAGCTCACTTAAAGATTCTTTTTCTCACTCGGGTAATACATTGATATATATGTGATATATGTTAATTGTATTATTTTATTTTGTTACAATAAATATTGTATATGTGATATATAATATTGTAACAAGTTATGATTACTAATGCAACATGATTTGTGGATATTAAACATGGTTAGGGTTTGATTTGGGTTAGCACCTTCATCAAGCTTCTGGAAGCTTTATGTTTTGTTTTAAGCAAAGATATTTTGTTATGATATTTTGAAGATATTTTCTTAACCCAACCCAAACCCTTTACTATGGTTTATTCTCTACAATGGTTAAGTCTTTTGTTTCTTAACCAAGGGTTGATTTGTAACCATAAATAATGATTTCATTATTCATCACAAAGTGATTTTCTTCTTCTTCTTCTTTTGATGAAAAGCTTTCTAGCTTTTTCATTTGTGATGAAAATGAGTGAGAAATTGAAAACAAATGAGAGCTAAATTCCTACTTCATCATCCTCATCTATTCTTGCCACTTAGATTAGGGTGTTTGCTTTGCTAATACTTGATTAGCAAAGCAAGAGCTTGGGTCTGAATTTCTTCAAGGAAGGTCATCTTTGCTATTGAAGATCGGAAGCAAGCTTGCATCTTTCTCTTCATGGAGCTTCTCTAGAGTCTGGGTACTCGATTGTCGCAGCGAAGACACCTCAACACGGAGCTTTAGAAGTGAAGGAACGGACTACAAAGGTTGTAATCCCTAACTCTTAGATGTAAAGTTGTTTACATACTTTGTTTCGCCTAATCTCTATTCTAAGATCTTGGTTAGGGTTGTTCGGCACATGAAAAAATTGATTATGGCATGGTTGATGTCTTGTAGAACCTTGTTCAAGTGTATAGTAATCCTACAGTGGTATCAGAGCCAAGGTAGAGCTTTAGGCGAAGTCTAGACGAAGTTTAAAGTCCGATCGAACCCCGAAACGTCGATATACACCCATCTCTGGAAATTTTTTAAAATGTTGATTTTTTCTGTATTAAAAATACTCATAAAATTAAGCAGGGAATTCTAAGGATTACTGTGAAAAACGAACCACTAATCCCCTTAAAGCGCCGCGGAACCGCGGCAATACCATGCCATGCGCGGCGATTCCGCCGCCGTACAGGGGTATTAGGGATAGTTTTTTCACAGTAATATCCGTAGGTATTTATACATGCTTCTAGGAATTTTTAAATTACTCAATTGTTGGGTATTCTGGAGATCTTTTGTATTCGTTGATTCGATCGGAAAGTTTGACTTTGTTTAAGTTTTTCCGGGTAATTTAGAACGCGTTAAAAAGTTCGAACGGATATCAATAACTCACTATTTTCCCTACCGGAAAATTTCCAAATGTTGGATTTTTCCTTAATTAAAGAACATTCATAGTCGTGCAAGCAACGTGGTGGACCCTCTAGAAGAACACAAACCTTAACTCGATTATATGACCGTCTGAACTGCCTCTAAACCTTAAAGTTTGGGGCAGTACAGCGTTGCCACAAGTGAGGCGTTGGTTTAACCCTTCTACGGCTGGACCATTGGTACTGTGGCATGTGATAGATACTTTTTGAACTCCGCTCAAGTGTTAAGCTATTTGGGAAATCTTGGGCGTTTGTTTATTCGATCGGAAAGTTTAACATTGTCTATTTATCTGGAATGTGATACAATATTCGGAATCCACAAGTAGTTATGAGATAACTAATTTGAATGTTATAAATCTAGCAGTTTAGTCTCATTTGATCGGTTGCCACGGGATTTTGATGTGATCAAAACTCCGTCGCAATCACGTAGCGTACGTGGATACTCGCCGGATAAACTTAATAGATAGCCACGCCCCATAGCCCCGACCAAATGACTGTAGGAGAACCCCGTCGCCAAAAGCATCCGTTCGGGTGCTTGCGGCAGCGGTGTTCCGCCTTAGTGCACTTCGTCGATGACATCCGGGGGTGCGGCCGTCTACTAAAGTTTGCGACGAGCATTCGATCAGGATGTCGGGAATCTTGTTGAATTTCCCGACTAGATATCGAAAAGTGTTTTCGAGATTGAGACTAAAATGCGGGGTTTATAATTGTTAGGCATGAGATGTCTAAGGAATTCATTTGGTTAGGCATGCGATGTCTAAGAAGGTTGCGGATTCCAACTGTTGTAGTTTTACACTTTCTTTTCTGCGACCGTAAGTGTAATATGTGATGTATCGCCGGTTTCGTTGCTATACATCAACGACAATTGGGATACGCATATTTACATACGTTGATGACATGTGATGTTATGTGTTGCTGTGATATGTTATATTGGATTATCGCGTTTTGAATAGCCGGGGGTTTTATGTGAGATGAGAGATTTTCTTTTTCATTCATGTAAAATTCATTGTATGTAATATTCTTTTATTGGGGCACTTCCGGGATGAGGATGATGTCACCATTGTATATTATTTACTTTTCCGCATTAGGATAGACCCAAGGCGGGGAGCACAAGTAACCGGGTTCTAGGGTTCAGTAGGAGACCATCTCGAGGAGTCGAGACCAGGTTTCCTAACTCTAGAACTGGTAGGGTTGATTGCCGCTCTCATAGGGGTCTAGGGATGTGGCTTTGGCTATTCATCGCGACTGTGGAATCCGCGTTTTATACAGGCTCGCATAAAACACGAAAATCCTAGTATATCCAATATTTCATATGTTATCTTTTGCTGCAATATTCTGTGATGAGATCATATTACTGCCTGAGACGAATGTTTATATTATATATATGAGATATATATTATATTGTTGATTTCGTTTCAAATGTGATGCTTGTGAAGCATAATAAAATGGGACTTCATTAATGAGATTAATGAAATAAAAGGAACCTAAAGATGTTGTAGAAACTTGTCTCAAAAACAGGTAGCTCTAGTTCTTGCTTTACATAGCGGTATTCCTTGTAGAACATCCAGCACCTTATTCGATAAGGAAAGAGCCGAGATCCCTTCACCGGGAGTGACCTCTTTAGCGAAACAAGCAAATGCTACAAACTCGGTTTGTCTTTTGATTGTTTTCATAGTTTTTGATTTGCATAGTGATATTTGTGAAATATTCTGCACCTTATTCGATGAGGAAAAAGCCGAGATCTCTTCACCAGGAGTGACCTCTTTAGCGAAACTAGAAAAGCCTCAAAAACACTCCTTTTAAAATCACTCAATTCTACAATGATATCAAGTTCATTATGCAAAGGGTTTTCTTAAAAACCTATCGTAGCCCTCCGTCATTTCAGATAAGTACTACATAGTATTCGTACTGCGTTTGTTGACCTTGTCAAGGCGTAGTGTGCGGTAGCTATTTATGCTTATCTGCAAAAGCAAATGATGCAATTGAGTTAGGGTAGTCGTGTGACTTTGTTCACCTTGTCAAGGGTCATGCGGGTGGGTTTAATTCAATTGGGAAATGGTGGGTTGAACTTGACTTGCGGTCTATGCTTTGTTGACCTTATCAAGGTCATAGATCGCTCGGGGCAAAATATTATCGGGAATTTCAAGTGTTGAAATTTGCAATGAGATTGCATACCTTCTATGAGATAGTTGGATCCCGATACCCACTGCGAGTAAGAGTTACTCCTGGGAGAGTTTACACATTACATTAGCCGATCAAGCAGGTGTCTAGAAAGGTGTCAACGGGGTTACGCCCCTGGGAAAACGAGGTTTACTTTAATTAGGTCCGTGCGAAAGCACGGGGAACCTCCCTCAAAGTACCGACACTGGCCTGACTGAAAGATTGGCTAACTTGTAAGGTGTAATTAATCCCGGCTAGTCTTTCCTTTTAGGGTTTGAAGGAAGATTTGACAAAAACAGTAGGAGACATCCTGATTAGATATATTAATAACCAATCTAATCTTGCAAGAGCATACGCTGAGTGGTTTCTTCTATCTCTCTCCAGGTAGCGACCATATCACGCCTTAATCAAGATAATAATACGGATGTATTGACCGAACCCGCTTGTCATACTGCGCTAAGGAACGTTGGTCCCGCTCCAACTTATAATTGTTATAAGACAGAGCAGGAAATAGGGGATTACCAGAATTCCCATGACCGCCCAAACGAAGAAAGTTCTTGGTAATGCATCTTCTTCGGGTGTGTTCATTACCGAGAACTGTTTATCAGTATCCTTTTTACCCTGGGTATGAGATACCAGATCAGGATCCCCGCAAATGTAATTTGTTACATGGGCTACAGATAGGTAGAGAAATGAGAACGGGTGATAAGTTTCAAGAGTTGGAAATGATGCAAGTGTTGCAGCCAAGTCTGTTGGCAGTTATCACCTTGTATTACCATAATACATTGATTATGAACGAATGTTATTAGATACCGAATCTGATATACAACATCATATCAGTCTCTTTATTAGTAAAGAAGGATATAATTTTGTATTGTAGGATAATGTTTGGAACATTTCCTATATCAAGAGTTAATCGGTTCAGGCACGTTAGCTAAAAGCATAGACGTTCTAAATCAAACCACAGTTCTTAACATAAAGAACACACACAAGAAGAAGAGTTCAGAAATGAACGAATCCTTCTTGAAGCATTGTAGACTAGGTCATATCAAATCGACCCAACTAGCTGAAGTTACATAAAGATGAATATTTAAATAAGTTTGGATTTACATCTTGTAAAACTTGCCAGTCATGTCACAAAGATAAGATGACCACGGCTCCGTTTATTGGAAACAAAGAAAGAGTTAATGAACTCTAGGGATTGATACATGATGATGTATGATAGTCCCATGTCTACATATGCCAGGACCGGTTCTTTGTACTTCATTACATTCACTGATGATCTCTCAAGATTCAGACATATGTTCCTGTTGAAACACAAGTCCGAAACTTTTGAGATAATCACTGAATATAAGTTAGAAGTAGAGAACCAAAAACGGGTATAAGTATTATGTCCTTTGATGTGATCAAGGAGGAGAATACTTGAGCACGGAATTCCTTGACTATTCTAAAGGAGAATGAGATTCTCTCTCAGCATTACTCCTCCGTATACACCACAGCACGTCGGTATATCGGGGCAGAGCAATTACACCCTATATGATATGGTGTGCTCTATGATGAGTACTACTGGGTTGCCTATTTTTCTTTTGGGGTTATGCACTTGAGAAGTTACATACCTATTGAATAGGGTTCCAACCAAATCAGATGCCTACCACTCCATATGTGATATAGTATGGGAAGAGCCCATCTCTTAAAGATGTTAAGATTTGGGGTTGTCCGGCCTATGTCAAAAGCAAAATCCGGACAAGCTCGAGGTAAGGTCAGTTCTGTGGAAGTTTGTTTGATATCCCAAGCATTCGCAAGGGAATATCTTCTACCAAACTGGGGAACAAAAGGTGTTTTTGTTTCTCAGCATGCCACCTTTGTCAAAGGGAATTTCTTGTGAAGAAATTAGTGGTCATGAGGTAGAACTGGAAGGAGTTCCAGCTATACAAACTGCAGCTGATGATTTGGTAAACCCGGAGGATTCAATAGTTTCCAACGAACCTCAGCCTCTCCGCCGATCTGGTGGGGTTCCTCATCCACCTGAGAGATATTTCAGTTTCTCTATGACAGTGGGAGCGAGGATCGCATCATGAGATGATGACCCAACTAGTTTCGAGCAGGCCATCAGAAGTGGGGACTCTGTGAGAATGGCTGGATGCTTAGCGATCTGAGATGGAACTTATACACCAACAAAGTATGGACTTTGGTTGCTTTATCTGAAGGGTTAAATCCCCATCAGGAGCAAGTATATCTTGAGAAGATTACTTGGTGTACATGGAAAAGTTGAGACTTTCGAAGCTATGCTTAAATCCATCCAGATCCTACTTGCCATTGCTATATACCATGACTACGATATCTGGCGGTTGGGTGTCATGACAGCTTTTCTAAATGATGATTTGGAAGAGAGCGTCTATAAGTACACAGCCAGAGGGCTTCGTAGAAGGTGGGAGCAGCGGAAACATGTGCAAGATGTTTTATGTGATAAATCAGGCATCGCGGAGTTGGAACGTCTGTTTTGATATAGTAGTCAAAGTGTTTGACTTCATCAAAATGGTAGATGAACCAAGTATATAAAAAGAGGTTGTAGGGAGTATGGTGATGATCCTCGTATAGTACGTGGATGACATACTCTTGATAGGGAAGGAGTTTCCTATGCTATACTCGGTCAATCTCCTCTTATCACAAAGATTCTCTATATAGGATCAAGGTGATACCTCCTAAATCCTGGATTATGGATCTATGAAATAGATCTAATTGGATGTTAGGATTCTCACTAGTTGTAGTGAGATGGTATCAATCGATCCTGGGGAGAATCACTGGAAAGGTTCCAGGGTGATAAGGACGACTGAATGTCAGTCACAGGCATTGTCTTTACCCTCAGTGGAGGGACGGTATGTTGGAAGAGTTCCAAGCTAGATACCATGACACACTAGACGATTAAAGGATGGATACATCGTTACCAAGGATGCTACCAAAGAGGCAGTCTGGATATATATGAGTTCATGAGATGAATTTCGTTCCTACCATTGTATGACAATGGAGTTGTGGCTTTTAGGCTTAGGAACCCCCGTCCCATCTATTATCCAGACATATTCTTAGACAGTATCACCTCATCATGGAGATGTTTGATCTCCAGGTAGATCGAGATTAGGAGAGTAGACTCAGAGGACAACAGCGCGGATCCACTCACAAAGGCCTAATTCCCCTAGAGACTTTTATGGGACGGTTGAGTATGAGATACTTCAACCACAGCTTATTGTTGGGTATGAGATACTACAACAGATGGCCCTAGTGCAAGTGGGAGATTGTTAGTTATATGTATGCCCTAGAGGCCATTACTGTACATAGGATGTATATTGTAGTGGATGCTGGGACATATATAGGGAGGACTTTCTTGCTCGACATGATAGTATGCTATCTGGTTACTCTTTACCTTAACGTGTACACTGATTGTCTCTCTGTTACATGTTGGTAAAGCCCTTAGGATGTGTACTTGACTGCCTGGACTATGATGCGGATCATACTAGTGGGGACATTGTAGTCCATAAGTACATCGTTCAAGGTCCCTAGTCGTGGGTATATCGAGACGGGGCATCGATATACCAGAGTAGACTAGCGTATACCTTCTCGACCCAAACAGATGGGCGATGGATGATCCCATATCCATTGGTGTTTGACATCAGAGATGATATACGGGTGCTCAGTGCAGACTGGGTACACTGGACGGACTCGCCGAGAACTCCCAGATGGTATTATACCTTACGTCAGATGGCAGTTCTCTGGTGACACTGGAACAGAGTAGTCTGTTGACCCGAGATCGTCATAGAGTCTTGTGTGATTCCCACTGTGCTTTGATTTCCACCTTACCACGTCTAAGAGGGCGTGCAAAACGGTGGCTTTTGGGTACAGTCCCGAATCACATGGAGGCAATGAGCGATAGGAGGGGATTCGTCTCTCCCGGTATAGGGAGTTGATGTTGCGCTGTGTTCGATTGGCTATAACTGGAAATCTCTGGCCAGGGTTGCTGAGATTTACTGGTAATTGTTATCAGTAGTTTCTCGAACTATTATGGACCTCATATCGACACGACTTATCAAGCTACCGGGGTCTAACGTTTACCACCCCTAGGCGAGATATGCGACATATCAGACGAAGAGACCGGACTGTACGGGAGTGTTACTGGTTGGATTCGCGGGAGAATGTACAGGCCTGCTTGTTGATCTTCTGATTGCTCAATACCTGGGTGGCTGTTACGTTTAGCTGACCGCTTGCAGCTAATGGTTGTTTGATATAATCATCACCTACTGCCGGCGTATTGACGATTCTTTAGAGTCCTACACAGAGATTTCCTGGCTCAGGAAAAACGGAGTAGGAACACATATATAATATGTGCGGGACGGAGAACAATACGTGTATGTGATACCGTATTAGATTCTCGTGATATGAGATATCGGCCGGGTATATGTGATATAGCCGGGTCATCGGATCAAGTGTTGATTTGATGAACTGATACAGATTATATTAGTCGGTTATTTGTGAAATAGACGGATTATCTGATCAAGTGTTGATTCGATAATTTAATGTAGAATTATATATTTGATATATTAAATTACATTAACTAATATAAGCTCACTTAAAGATTCTTTTTCTCACTCGGGTAATACATTGATATATATGTGATATATGTTAATTGTATTATTTTATTTTGTTACAATAAATATTGTATATGTGATATATAATATTGTAACAAGTTATGATTACTAATACAACATGATTTGTGGAGATTAAACATGATTAGGGTTTGATTTGGGTTAGCACTTTCATGAAGCTTCTAGAAGCTTTATGTTTTGTTTTAAGCAAAAATATTTTGTTATGATATTTTGAAGATATTTTCTTAACCCAACCCAAACCCTTTACCATGGTTTATTCTCTACAATGGTTAAGTCTTTTGTTTCTTAACCAAGGGTTGATTTTTAACCATAACTAATGATTTCATTATTCATCACAAAGTGTTTTTCTTCTTCTTCTTCCTTTGATGAAAAGCTTTCTAGCTTTTTCATTTGTAATGAAAATGAGTGAGAAATTGAAAACAAATGAGAGCTAAATTCCTACTTCATCATCCTCATCTATTCTTGCCACTTAGATTAGGGTGTTTGCTTTGCTAATACTTGATTAGCACAGCAAGAGCTTGGGTTTGAATTTCTTCAAGGTAGATCATCTTTGTTATTGAAGATCGGAAGCAAGCTTGCATCTTTCTCTTCATGGAGCTTCTCTCGAGTCCGGGTACTCGATGATCGCAGTGAAGGGGCCTCAACACGGAGCTTTAGAAGTGAAGGAACGGACTACAAAGGTTGTAATCCCTAACTCTTAGATGTAAAGTTGTTTACATGCTTTGTTTCGCCTAATCTCTAGTCTAAGATCTTGGTTAGGGTTGTTCGGCACATGAAAATTTTGATTTTGGCATGGTTGATGCCTTGTAGAACCTTGTTCTAGTGCCTAGTAATCCTACACTAGCATGACACAAAAGAGTGTACATTAATATTTATCGCATATATACTAAATGCATAAGAGAGAAAAAGAATTCTTAAGTGAACTAATATTAGTTGATGTAAATTAATATATCAAATATATAATTATACAGTTAATTATTAAATCAACACTTGATTTAATAATCCAGCTATATCACATACAACCGACTAATATCAAATGTAACAACTTATCGAATCAACACTTGATTCGATAACTCGACTATATCACATATAACCGACCGATATCACATATCACGAGAATGGAATATGGTATCACATACTCATATTAATCTCGGTCCCGCACATATCACAAATGTGCTTCTACTTCGTTAAACCTGAGCCAGGAAAGCTCTGTGTAGGACTCTAAAGACTCATCAATACGCCGTCAGTAGGTAATGATCACATCAGTCACCTACAAGCAACAAGCGGTCTGCTAAACGTAACGTCCATCTAGGTATTGAGCGATCAGAAGATTAACAAGCAAGCCTGCTCATACTCCTGCGAATCCAATAAGTAATATTACCGTACAGTCCGGTCTCTTCGTCTGATATCTTTTATATCTCAGCCTGGGGGCAGTAAACGTCAGACCCCAATAGCCTGATAAGTCATGCCGATGTGAGGCTCATAACGGTATGAGAAACTACTGATAACACTTACCAGTAGATCTCAGCAACCCTGACCAGGGATTTCCTGTTATGGCCAATCAAGCATAGCGCAACATCAACCCCCAATACCGGGAGAAACGAAATCCCCTCCTATCGCTCATTGTCCCATGTAACTCAGGACTGTACCCAAAAACCACCGTTTTGCACGATCTCTTGAACGTGGTAAGGTGGAAATCAAAGCACAGTAGGAATCACACAAGACTCTATGACGATCTCAGGTCGACAGACTAACCTGTACCAGTGTCACCAGAGAACTGCTATCTGTCGTGAGGTATAATACCATCTAGGAGTTTTCAGCGAGTCTGTTCAGTGTACCCAGTCTCCACTGAGGACCCTTATACCATCTCTGATGTCAAACACCAACGGATATGGGATCATCCATCGCCCATCATATGGGTCAAGAAGCGTATACGCTAGTCTACACTGGAATATCGATGCCCCGTCTCGATACTCCCACGACTAGGAACATCTGAAGGATGTACTTACTGACTACCCTTGCCCCACTAGTATGATCTACATCATAATCCTGGCAGTCAAGTACTCATCCTAAGGCCTTTATCAACATGTAACAGAGAGACAATAAGTGTACATGTTAAGATAAAGAGCAACCAGATGGCATACTATCATGTCGAGTAAGAAAGCCCTCCCTATATATGTCCAAGCATCCACTATAATATACATCACATATATAATAATGGCGTCTAGGGCATACATAAAACTAACAAATCAAACATTGACTATATAACTAATTTTGAAATAAATATGCGTGTATATTTATAATATTACATTCAAAATGAATATTCGTGCAATATACCTGGAGGTGTGGCAAAGTCCATACGGAAGGAGTCATCCGAAGGGGTCTCCGATCCGAGTGCAAGATCGGCCCTCTGAAGCTCCCTACGCAGCTCTCCGGGTGGCAGAACCACTCTGCCACTGCCTCTACCGGTGCCGCGGCTGGTGCTCCTGCCGCCCCTCGCTGCTCCGGTCGTCGTCATCGAATCTAGACAAGAGTACAATCATTACATATGCATGCTATATATGTATAGATCGTAAAAATGTGAAATAATAATATAACATTACCGATAACTTTTTTCGTTTCGTGGACACTTTAGACATATCTACTTGGATTTCATCATCGATATCATTTCTGACCCACGTAACTTCACGATCAGCCGAAGACAACCAATCTTTTGAAACAAACGGTCGGAGCACTCTAACTCTTCTCTCTTCTTCATCCTCATCGCTGTCCTCTATACGATCCTCAAATTCTTGGACATCGTAAACATCCCTAGGTTTCCAACAGCATACGACACTCTATCCCGGATGCTTCAAGCACTGTGAGAAGTATACTTGGAACGCTAGGTTCGGAAAGATAAATAGATCGTCCTGACCGTAAAATCGAAGTGTGTTGACACTAGTCAATCCATATTCATCTTTTCAAGCCCCGAGATTGTTTCTCCACTTATCCATATAGATTCGTGTATCGTACCAAGTACATTGAAATATATAAAACGGTTCTGATCATCCGGGATATTGGATGCCAGGTATGCAATTTAAGTATCCATAATAAATCATACCATCTGATCCTACCGTCGCAATCCCGCTATTTTGAGTGGTTCAAGTTGTTTCTATGTCCTTAACTTCAAATTTGTATCCAAAAACACCGAATCCTTTATAATATGCAACCTCCATACTAGGAAACTGAGCTAAACATCTTGAATCACTCTCTACAGTCGCAATCCCACTATTCTGAGTGGTTCGAGAAAGTTTCATATTATCATCGAGTATCATATATTGGTTTTAACTTGAACATTTAACATGAATAGGTTTTACGTTTACATTTCGTTATTAAGGGTTCGAAGTTTTAGTTTAGGGTAAGTTTTTCTTGCGTTTACGATAAAGTTGTACGTTTACATTATCATCAAGTATCCTACTGAAGGAACTAGTGCACCGTAAACCCTAACCCTAATTAACCCAAATTAACCTATTTAACCCAAAATAAGCCTAATCATCACCCTAACTCAAATTATCCTTAATTAACCCAAAATTAACCGAAATTAACCCAATTAAGCCAAATTAACCCTAATAAACACCCTAACCCTTCAAATTATCACTAATTAACCCAATTAACCCAAATTAACCCCAATCAACACCATAACACAAATATACTCTATTTTACCGAATTAACCAAAATTTGTTAGTTATATGTATGCCCTAGAGGCCATTACTATACATAGGATGTATATTGTAGTGGATGCTTGGACATATATAGGGAGGACTTTCTTGCTCGACATGATAGTATGCTATCTGGTTGCTCTTTACCTTAACGTGTACACTGATTGTCTCTCTGTTACATATTGGTAAAGCCCTTAGGATGTGTACTTGACTACCTGGACTATGATGCGGATCATACTAGTGGGGACATGGTAGTCCATAAGTACATCCTTCAAAGTCCTTAGTCGTGGGTATATCGAGACAGGGCATCGATATACCAGAGTAGACTAGCGTATACCTTCTCGACCCATACAGATGGGCGATGGATGATCCCATATCCATTGGTGTTTGACATCAGAGATGATATACGGGTGCTCAGTAGAGACTGGGTACACTGGACGGACTCGCCGAGAACTCCCAGATGGTATTAAACCTTACGTCAGATGGCAGATCTCTGGTGACACTGGTACAGAGTAGTTTGTTGACCCGAGATCGTCATAGAGTCTTGTGTGGTTCCCACTGTACTTTGATTTCCATCTTACCACGTCCAAGAGGGCATGCAAAACGGTGGTTTTTGGGTACAGTCCCGAGTCACATGGAGGCAATGAGCGATAGGAGGGGATTCGTCTCTCCCGGTATAAGGGGGTTGATGTTGCGCTGTGTTCGATTGGCTATAACAGGAAATCCCTGGCCAGGGTTGCTGAGATTTACTGGTAAGTGTTACCAGTAGTTTCTCGAATAGTTATAGACCTCATATCGACACGACTTATCGAGCTATTGGGGTCTGACGTTTACCACCCCTAGACGAGATATGCGACATATCAGACGATCACACCGGACTGTACGGTAGTGTTACTGGTTGGATTCACTGGAGTGTGAGCGGGCTTGCTCGTCGATCTTCAGATCGCTCAATACCCGGGTGGCCGTTACGTTTGGCAGACCGCTTGCGGCTTGTGGGTGTTTGATATGATCATCATCTGCTGCCGGCGTATTGACGAGTCTTTAGAGTCCTACACAGAGGTTTCCTGGCTCAAGCGAAACGAAATAGGAGCGCATATGAGATATGTGCAGGACCGAGAATAATGCGTGTATGTGATACCGTATTTCATTCTCGCGAACAATGTGTCGAATGGTTGTATGCGATATAACCTAGTTATCGAATCGAAGATTGATTCGATAAATCGATACATTGGATATTAGTCGGTTATATGCGATATGACCGGATCGTTAAATCAAGTGTTGATTTAATGATTTAATGCATAATTATATATTTGATATATTACTTTGCATTAACTAGTATTGGTTTACTTTAAATGGATTTTCTCGCTCGGATGTGCGCATTATATATGTGATATGATTTTGTTCGCATGCTTGTATCATGTTTGATGGTGCATGTAAAATTGGTTAAGTATAAAGAATTATACCTTGGTTAATGAAATGGTTAGGGTTTATTATTTGCTTATTCATTTTATTCATTTATTTATTCTTTTGGAAAAAGAAAAGGAAATGATAAAATGGTGGCATTCTTTGTTCTTTCATGAAGCTTCATGAATACTTTGACTTTGTGACCACTTTATCTCATCCTTAACCCTAACCATTCCACTTAACCCTAATTAATTCTCTACACCTAACCATGGTTCTATTATGATAAGAATTCATTATTCTTTTCATTTTTAGAATTAACTTATGATAACTTGATCATCATCTTCTTCTTCTTTTTCAAGATGAAGAACCTTGACTTCATCAATGGTGATTGATGAAATAGAGTGAGAAATCCAATTCTAAAGTCTACCCACTTCCTATTTCTTCATCCTCTACCTCTTGCCAAGTAGTAGAGTGTGTTTCCTTCACAAGTTTTCTTGACTTGATGAAGTTGGAGCTTGATCTAGTGATGCCTCGACGTAGATCATCTTCGGCACGTCATCGATGACCTAGCCCGCCCATTTCTCCGATGAAGCCGACGCTAGAGCCCGGATTTTGATTTGGACAGCGGAGAGGACTTCATCACGGAGCCGTGGAGGTGGAGGACGGGATCTACAAAGGTTGTATTTCCGTATTCTCTTAGTAAAGTAGTTTACTAGTTTGTTTTTCGCCTAGACATCTAGCCAACGATCCGTATTAGGGTTTCTCGGCACCGTTAAATTTTGAAATTGGCATGGTTGATGCCTTGTGAGACCTCTAGTGTGTGCCTAGGAACCCTACAGTGGTATCAGAGCCTAGCTAGAGCCTTAGGCGAAGTCTAGACGGAGTTTGAAGTCCGAACGAACCGAAACCCCAAAATTTCCATGCTCTCTAGACTTTTTCTAAAATCTGGAGTTTTTCGAAAATAAAAATATTCAGAAAAATCAGCAGGAAGATCTAAGGGTTACTGCAAAATTCGAGAGCCTAATTCCTTAATATCGCCGCGGATCCGCGGCATGAGCATGCTCATGCGGCGGTTCCGCGGCCACTTTGTCTTTTTGTGCATCGAATTTTGCACCTTAATTCTTAGTTTTCAGTTCTGGATTTTCTGGAAATTTTTATATTTTATTCAAGAGTTGAATTTTTCTGGGTTGTTTTGGGAATTCGAATGTTTGATCGGATTATCAAATTTTGTCTATGTGGCTTTCCGGATAATTTTTTGAATATGTTAAAAAGTTCGACCGGATATAAATACCCACCTTTTCCCCTGTCGGGAAATTTCCAAGTGTTGGATTTTTCCGTGTTTTAACGACGTTCTAAGTAGTGCAAGTAACGCGATGGTCCCTCTAGAAGACAACAAACCTTAACTCGATTATATGACCGTCTTGAACTGCCCTTTGAACCTTCGGGTTTGGGACAGTACGGCGTGCCACATGTGAGGCGTTGGCTTGACCCTTCTACGGCTGGACCGATGGTACTGAGGCACGAACTGAATGTTATTAGACTTGATTCATGTGTTGATCTGTATCGGGAAAACTTGGGTGTTTGACTGTTCGATCGGAAAGTTTAAAATTTTCTATTTATCCGGAATGTGATACAATAATTGGAATTCACAAGTAGCTATGAGATAACTGAATGAATGTTATAAACATAGCAGTTTAGTCTCACTTGATCGGTTGCCACGGAATTTTGATGTGATCAAAAGTCCGTCGCAATCACGTAGCGTACGCGGATACTCGCCGGGTAAACTTAATAGACAGCCTCACTCCATAGCCCCGACCAAGTGACTGTAGGAGAACCCCGTCGCCGAAAGCATCTGTTCGGGTGCTCCCGGTAGCGGTGTTCCGCCTTGGTGCACTTCGTCGATGGTATCGGGAGTGCGACCGTCTACTAAAGTTTGCGACGAGCATTCGATCAGGATGTCGGGAATCCTGTTGAATTTCCCGACTTAATATTGAAAAGTGTTTTCGATAATGAGACTAAAATGCGGGGTTTATAATTGTTAGGCATGCGATGTCTAAAGAATTCATTTGATTAGGCATGCGATGTCTATGGAGGTTGTGGATTCCAACTGTTGTAGTTTTACACTTTCTTTTCTGTGACCGTAAGAGTAATATGTGATATCGCCGGTTTCGTTGCTATATGTCAACGACAATTGGGATGGACATACTTACTTACGTTGATGACATGTGATGTTATGTGTTGCTGGATATGTTATATTGGATCGTCGTGTTTGAATAGCCGGGGGTTTTTATGTGAGATGAGTGTTTTCATTTTCATTCATGTAAAAACTTGTTTGTAATATTTTTTTTTATTATTGGGGCACTTCCAGGTTGCGGAAGTTGTCACCTTTTGTATATTATTTACTTTTCCACACTAGGATTGACCCAAGGAAGAGGGCACAAGTAACCGGGTTCTGGAGTCCAGTGGGAGACCAACTCGAGGAGTCGAGTCCGGGTCTCCTAACTCCAGAATTGGTAGGGTTGCTTGCCGCTCTCGTAGGGGTCTAGGGGTGTGGGTTTGGCTATTCATCACGACCGTGGAATCCGTGTTTTATACTGGCTCGTATTGAAAACACGGACGTCCTAGTATATCCAATATTTCATATGATTCTTCTGCTGCGATATCTGTGATGTGATCATATGATGTTCTGTGATAGATACAGTATATAGTATATATGATATATTATATAGACGTTACTTATGTTTTACACCCGCGCTAGCCCTGCCCCGCTCTACCGTTAGTTACCTAACCTAACGGTGCACGAGGGGACATCGAGGCGAATGCGGATGGCATAAGTGTACGTCGTATTTATCTGTGATGTTTAGGTACATTAAATGATGGGACTTCATTAATGTGATTAATGAAATAAAAGAAACCTAAGATGTTGTAAAATCGAATTTCAAAATAAAACAGGTAGCTACAGTTCTTGCTTTGCACAGAGGTATATGTGATATATCCTGCACCTTATTCGATAGGGAAAGGACCGAGATCCCTTCACCGGGAGTGACTCCTTTAGCAATAACTGGCAGATGCTGCACACTCGGTTTGTCTTTTGATTGCTTTTAAGTGTTTTTGCTTTGCACAGTGATATATATGATATATCCCGCACCTCATTCGACGAGGAAAGGACCGACGATCCCTTCACCGGGAGTGACTCCTTTAGCAAAACTAGAAAAGCCTCAAAAGCACTCCATTTTAAAATCATTTGATTCTACAAAGATATCAAGTTCATTACGCAATAGGTTTTCAGAAAAACCAGTCGTAGCCCTCCGTCATTTCAGATAAGTGGTAGTTAGTATTCGTGCTACGTTTGTTGGCCTGCGTCAAGGCGTAGTGTGCGGTAGCTAACTAGTATTTATCTGCTTATGCATATGATGCAGATTGGATTAGGGTAGTCGTGCGACTTTGTTGGCCTGCGTCAAGGGTCGTGCGGGTGGGTTTAATTCAATCAGGAAATGACGGGTTGAACTTGACTAGCGCACTATGGTTTGTTGGCCTGCGTCAAGGTCATAGGACGCTAGGGGCAAAATATTATCGGGAATTTCAAGTGTTGAAATTTGCAATGAGATTGGATACCTTCTATGAGATAGTTGGATCCCGATACCCGCTGCGAGTAATTGTTACTCCTGGGAGAGTTTTATACATTACAATTAGCCGATCAAGTAGGTGTCTAGAAAGGTGTCAACGGGGTTACGCCTCTGGGAAAACGAGGTTTACATTAATTAGGTTCGTGCGAAAGCACGGGGGACCTCCCTCAAAGTACCGACACTGGCCTGGCTGAAAGATTGGCGAACTTGTAGTGTGTAATTAATCCCGGCTAGTCTTTCCTTTTAGGTTTTGAAGGAAGATTTGATAAAAAAGCAGTGGGAGCCATCCTGATTAGATAAAATAATAACCAATCTATTCTTGCAAGAGCGCACGCTGAGTGTTTTCTTCTCTCTCTCTCTTGGTAGCGACCATATCACGCCTTAATCAAGATAATAATACGGATTATTGACCGAACCCGCTTGTTATACTGAGCTGGGGAACGTTGGTCCCGCTCCAACTTATAATTGTTATAAGACAGAGCAGGAAATTGGGGAATACCAGATTTCCCGTGCCGCCCAAACGAAGAGAGTGCATGCTGATGCATCATCTTCGGGTGTGTTCATTACAAAGAACTGTTTCTCTGTATCCTCTACGTCCTGGGTATATGATATCGGATCAGGATCCCAGATATGTAATCTGTTACATAGGGCTACAGAAAGGTAGAGAACTGAGAACGGGTGATAAGTTTCATGAGGCAGAAAACGGGGCAAGTGTTGCAGCCAAGTCTGTTGGTCACTGTCACCCTGTATTATCAATACATTGGTTCTGAACGAATGTTATTAGATACCGAACCTGATATACAAAATCATATCAGTCTCTTTATTAGTAAAGAAATGATAAAATTTTGTATTGTTGGATAATGTTTTGAACATTTCCTATATCAAAAGTTGATCGGTTCAGACACGTTATCTAAAAGCGTTGATGTTCTAAATCAAACTACAGTTCTTAGTATACGGATCACACACAAGAGGAAGAGTTCAGAAATGAACGAATTCTTCTTGAGGTATTGTAGACTAGGTCATATCAATGCGACCCGACTAGCTAAGTTACATTTAGATGCATATTTAAATCAGTTTGAATTTACATCTTGTGAAACTTGCCAGTCATGTCACAGACATAAGATGACCATAGCTCCGTTTATTGGAAACGGAGAAAGAGTTAGTGAACTCTTGGGATGATACATGTTGATGTATAAAGGTCCCCTGTCTACACATGCCAAGACCGGTTCTTTGTACTTCATTACATTCTCTGATAATCTCTCAAGATTCAGACATATGTTCCTGTTGAAACACAAGTCCGAACCTTTTGAGATATTCACAGAATATGATTTAGAAGTAGAGAACCAAAACACGGGTATAAGTATTATGTCCTTTGATGTGATCGAGGAGGAGAATACTTGAGCACGGAATTCCTGGATTATTCTAATGGAGAATGAGATTCTCTCTCAGCATTACTCCTCCGCATACACCATAGCACGATGGTATATCGGGGCAGAGCAACCACAACCTATATGATAAGGTGTGCTCTATGATGAGTACTACTGAGTTACCTGTTTCCTTTTGGGAGTTATGCACTTCAGAAGATGCATACCTATTGAATTAGGTTCGAATCAAATCAATGCCTACCACTTCATATGTGATATGACAAGGGAAGAGCCCATCTCTTAAGCTAGTTAAGATTTGGGGTTGTCCGGCCTATGTCTGAAAGCAAAATCCGGACAAGCTCGAGGCAAGGTCTGTAATGTAGAACTGGAAAGGTTCCAGCTATACAAACTACAGCTGATGATTTGATAGAACCAAAGGATTCAGTAGATTCCAACGAACCTCAGCCTCTCCGCCGATCTAGTAGGGTTCCTCACCCACCTGAGAGATACTTCTGTTTCTCTATGACAGTGGGAGCGAGGATTGCATCATGAGATGATGACCCAACTAGTTTCGAGCTGGCCATCAGGAGTAAGACTCTATAAGAATGGCTGGATGCTTAGTGATCTGAGATGGAATCCTTATATACCAACAGAGTATGGACTTTGGTTGCTATATCTGAAGGGTTAAATCCCCATCAGGAGCAAGTATATCTTGAGAAGATTACCTGGTGTACATGGAAAAGTTGAGACATTCAAAGCTAGACTTGTTAAAGGTTTTCGTCATCGACCAGGCGTGGATAATGATGAAACCTTTTCCAGTACCTATGCTTAAGTCTATCCAGATACTGCTTGCCACGGCTACATACCATGACTACGATATCTGGCGGTTGGGTGTCATGACTGCTTTTCTAAATGATATTTTAGAAGAGTGCGTCTATAAGTACACAGCCAGAGGGCCTCGTAGACAGTGGGAGCAGCGGAAACGTGTGCAAGATGCTTTATAGGATAAAGCTGGCATCGCGGAGTTGGAACATCTGTTTTGATGGATTAGTCAAAGAGTTTGACATCATCAAAATGGTAGTTGAACGTTGTATAAACAAAAAGGTAGTAGGGAGTATGGTGGTGATCCTCGTAGAGTACGTGGATGACATACTCTTGATAAGAAAGGAGTTTCTTATGCTACGCTCGATCAATCTCCGTTTATCACAAAGATTCTCTGTGTAGGATCAAAATGATACCTCCTAAATCCTAAGTTTTAGATCTATGAGATAGATTTAATTGGATGTTAGGATTCTCACTAGTTGTAGCGAGATGGTATCAATCGATCCTGGGGAGAATCACTGGAAGGGTTCCAGGGTGATAATGACGACTGAATGTCAGTCGCAGGCATTGTCTTTACCCTCAGTAAAGGGACGGTATGTTGGAAGAGTTCCAAGCTAGATACCGTGGCAAACTAGACGATAAAGGAAAGATACATCGCTACTTAAGATGCTACCAAAGAGGCTGTTTGGGTGTATATTGGTTCATGAGATGAATTACGTTCCTACCATTGTGAGACAATGGAGTTGTGGCTTATGCCAAGGAACGTCCGTCCCATCAGTGATCCAGACATATTCTAAGGCAGTGTCACCTGATCGTGGAGATGGTTGATCTCCAGGGTGATCGAGGTTTGGAGAGTAGACTCAGAGGACAACACAGCGGATCCACTCACAAAGGCCTGTTCCCAGAGAGAGATTTTTATGGGATGGTTGAGTATGAGATACTACAACCACTGCTATCAGATGGCCCTAGTGCAAGTGGGAGATTGTTAGTTATATGTATGCCCTAGAGGCCATTACTATACATAGGATGTATATTGTAGTGGATGCTTGGACATATATAAGGAGGACTTTCTTGCTCGACATGATAGTATGCTATCTGGTTGCTCTTTACCTTAACGTGTACACTGATTGTCTCTCTGTTACATGTTGGTAAAGCCCTTAGGATGTGTACTTGACTACCTGGACTATGATGCGGATCATACTAGTGGGGACATGGTACTCCATAAGTACATCCTTCAAAGTCCCTAGTCGTGGGTATATCGAGACAGGGCATCGATATACCAGAGTAGACTAGCGTATACCTTCTCGACCCATACAGATGGGCGATGGATGATTCCATATCCATTGGTGTTTGACATCAGAGATGATATATGGGTGCTCGGTAGAGACTGGGTACACTGGACGGACTCGCCGAGAACTCCCAGATGGTATTATACCTTACGTCAGATGGCAGTTCTCTGGTGACACTGGTACAGAGTAGTCTGTTGACCCGAGATCGTCATAGAGTCTTGTGTGGTTCCCACTGTGCTTTGATTTCCATCTTACCACGTCCAAGTGGGCGTGCAAAACGGTGGTTTTTGGGTACAGTCCCGACTCACATGGAGGCAATGAGCGATAGGAGGGGATTCGTCTCTCCCGGTATAAGGGGGTTGATGTTGCGCTGTGTTCGATTGGCTATAACAGGAAATCCCTGGCCAAGGTTGCTGAGATTTACTGGTAAGTGTTACCAGTAGTTTCTCGAATAGTTATAGACCTCATATCGACACGACTTATCGAGCTATTGGGGTCTGACGTTTACCACCCCTAGGCGAGATATGCGACATATCAGATGATCAGACCGGACTGTACGGTAGTGTTACTGGTTGGATTCACTGGAGTGTGAGCGGGCTTGCTCGTCGATCTTCAGATCGCTCAATACCCGGGTGGCCGTTACGTTTGGCAGACCGCTTGCGGCTTGTGGGTGTTTGATATGATCATCATCTGCTGCCGGCGTATTGACGAGTCTTTAGAGTCCTACACAGAGGTTTCCTGGCTCAAGCGAAACGAAATAGGAGCGCATATGAGATATGTGCGGGACCGAGAATAATGCGTGTATGTGATACCGTATTTCATTCTCGCGAACAATGTGTCGAATGGTTGTATGCGATATAACCTAGTTATCGAATCGAAGATTGATTCGATAAATCGATACATTGGATATTAGTCGGTTATATGCGATATGACCGGATCGTTAAATCAAGTGTTGATTTAATGATTTAATGCATAATTATATATTTGATATATTACTTTGCATTAACTAGTATTGGTTCACTTTAAATGGATTTTCTCGCTCGGATGTGCGCATTATATATGTGATATGATTTTGTGCACATGCTTGTATCATGTTTGATGGTGCATATAAAATTGGTTAAGTATAAAGAATTATACCTTGGTTAGGGTTTATTATTTGCTTATTCATTTTATTTATTTATTTATTCTTTTGGAAAAAGAAATGGAAATGATAAAATGGTGGCATTCTTTGTTCTTTCATGAAGCTTCATGAATACTTTGACTTTGTGACCACTTTGTCTCATCCTTAAACCCTAACCATTCCACTTAACCCTAATTAATTCTCTACACCTAACCATGGTTCTATTATGATAAGAATTCATTATTCTTTTCATTTTTAGAATTAACTTATGATAACTTGATCATCTTCTTCTTCTTCTTCTTCTTCAAGATGAAGAACCTTGACTTCATCAATGGTGATTGATGAAATAGAGTGAGAAATCCAATTCTAAAGTCTACCCACTTCCTATTTCTTCATCCTCTACCTCTTGCCAAGTAGTAGAGTGTGTTTCCTTCACAAGTTTTCTTGACTTGATGAAGTTGGAGCTTGATCTAGTGATGCCTCGACGTAGATCATCTTCGGCACGTCGTCGATGACCTAGCCCGCCCATTTCTCCGATGAAGCCGACGCTAGAGCCCGGATTTTGATTTGGACAGCGGAGAGGACTTCATCACGGAGCCGTGGAGGTGGAGGACCGGATCTACAAAGGTTGTATTTCCGTATTCTCTTAGTAAAGTAGTTTACTAGTTTGTTTTTTGCTTAAACATCTAGCCAACGATCCGTATTAGGGTTTCTCGGCACCGTTAAATTTTGAAATTGGCATGGTTGATGCCTTGTAAGACCTCTAGTGTGTGCCTAGGAACCCTACAAAATTAACCCTAGCCCAAACCCTAATCCAAATTAACCTAACCCTAATCATCACCCAAACCCCAACACAAATTAACCCTAGCACTAGCCAAAATTAAACCTAATTAATCTAATTAACCCAAACCCTTGCCTTAATTGTCACCAACCCTATTTTACCTAATTAACCCAAACTAACTAACCCTAACCCTACCTAATTAACCTAATTAACTCTAACCCTAAAACTAACTCTAACCCTAACCCTAACCCTAAACCTAACCCTAACCCTACCTAATTAACTCTAACCCTAAAACTAACTCTAACCCTAACCCTAACCCTAAACCAAACCCTAACCCTAACCCTAGCCCAAACCTGCCACGACCCGAAGTACCGAGCGTGACTGGCATTTAAATTATGAAACGTCTCGAGGCGTACGTAATCTAAGTAAGCCAAAACCCAGAAATCAAAACCAAGTAAAGCAGTAGAGTGAAGGAAAACCAATTTAAAGCAAGAAGTTTAACAACATAAGCCGAAGTATGTATTTTTAAAATCACTAGTCCTTTCTGAAAATTTCGGCAGAGTTTCCTTTGTAATTTCAGACCCCAAATGGGTACAAAACATGATAAAGCATGTATAATGAATAAAGGCATCCCCAAGCGGGAGCTAGCTCTTCGCCAACCGGCGGACAAAACCACACAATGCAATATAATATACAACGCCAAAAGGCGAGGATCAAACTCAGGATAAAAATCCAATATCATCAAGAAAACCAGAGGAAAACCATAATAATACAGTGCACGACTCTAAGCTCGAAAGAATAAACACTGGTCATCTATCTCTATCAAATATACAAGTCTGGTTGATAGAGTTTTACTAGATACAACTGAAATAACAAATACACAATGGTGGTCCTGATGCAAAAAAAACCACCTACCAAGGCAATCACCCTGAAGGAACAATGTGCCAGCAAAGCCGCAACGAAATCTGTACGGCAAAACCTCCAAGGAACTGTGGCACAACAGGGGTGAGTTGCCAACTCATGAGTAGAAAACATCTACGAGTAGAAATCGCATGTATGACGCATCCTAGGTCATATCAAGTAATATCCTTAAATAATATCCTGATCCATCTACATATAAGTGCAATACTACGTGCTCGTGTCAGTGCCTCAGATAGCAACATCTCAGATATATGATGTATGAATGCATTACGAATGGAAACAGAATACATCATGAATGAGACAACCATTTTATTTATTTAATGAGATTCCTGCATGTATATAAATCAAATATCATCAATGAAATCAACAGACAAATCAGTGTCAAGTATCGACAAAAAACATGAATCTCAATATCTCAATATCTCAGGGTCCGGCTATCCGGACCGGCCTGTATCATCAAATCTCAATATCTCAGTTTCTCAAATCTCAATATCTCAATATCCCAATACCTCGGGCTCCGTCAGTCCGGATCAGCCCATATCATCAATCACACGACCACGAACGGTATCCTCCGGATATCCGCAGTGCCAAACAATCACCGGTAGGCAGTCTGCCCCTGCCGGAGTCATCGTCTACAACTCGAGCTTCTTGCCCCGGGGTACCATACGTGGTCCACCATGTACCCGCAGACGGTTCATCCAACTCCTCTAATCGGGTCTCAAAAATCATCTCAGAACCGAGAAAACTTCATGGTGTACAATACTTATCATATCAAGAAAAACCACATCTTTCTCTTTAAAATAAAACATCAGTTTATAAAACTTTCACATGCGGTTTCCAAATTCAGAAAATCTCAAGAAGAATCCGAAATCATCAAGTCACCATGTCAATAATAATGAAAACTGGTATAAATCTCCATAATACTACATAACCAATGAATATATGAATGCATGAAGTATCTAGATAAAGAATGCAATCTCTAAGATAACACATAAGAGCAATCACGCAAATATTATGTGGTAACTCGCATTTAGCTGATTATATCAATGAAATAATATGTTCTAAAGTGTACGCGATATGGCAATTACCGATGATGATGTGTGTGAACCGGCAAGCAAGTGTATGTGGAGAATATGCATCATTGGTAATGGTGCTGGTGTCCTGACAACATGGTTTCATAATCACTAAGTACACAATAAACATGCAATGAAACGATAACAACATAATAAATGGCAATGAATAGTAAATGCAAAAATAATATGCGGAACATGAATGATAATGTAACAATAAGGAATCTACACTGCTATACATGTGTCATACTGTTTTGCCATTTGAAATAATACGAATCGTGGTGTTTTGAAAATAAGGACTACGGTGTTTTTAAGAAAAGATACATCCTTTGAAATATCGGTAGAATCCCTTGTCTGTCCTTTAAAATACCCACGATTCGTTAGCTTTGAAATAGGTATGAATCGAATCTAGTCTAACATTTACAATAAACTACAGGACTGAGCGAACAGGCTAATCGAAAAGGGTAAGGAAACCACCTACATCTGAGCTGATACATACATACATATATATATATATAATAGTCGGGATCCTACCTCAATAGTATCCCATACGATACACCATCTAATATGACATCCTCGAGTCAAGAGTGCGGATCTATCATCAATAGCTCGTACGATAAACCCATCATACGGCATCCCAAATTAAGGTACGGGTCAAATATCATATTTATCTCATTATTCATCTGGTATCCACATCGTCACATATCGTGAGCAAAGGGTACTGATCTAAGTCTAGTACACTACTAATATCATCAATAATATCATGATCTGGCTACTGATCTAAAGTCTCATACAATCCGATGTCATCAACACATATTATCATATAAAAGTATACATCGCCCAAGCGATCCATTATAAATATCATAACATATCTCATCTCATATCTCAATCATATGTCAACTATCATATATATATCAGCATCCACATGGTATCGTCGTCCAACGATCCGCTATAACATCATGACATATCTCGGTCACATATTAAATATCTCACGGCATCATGCCCGATCATATCGACTCATTCCCAAGTATCATATAACATCCTCATCATCCAAGCATATGAATACCAATATATATATATGTCCCCAATATGCAAAAGGAAGTAAATGTATGCGAGTATGTGTATGTGCGTGTATGCAAATCTTTACTCTAAGGTTTCGTGACTAAGAAATCAACTAAAGTCCTTTTTTCGATTCTTAACCCCTAATCTCCTAAAGCTTTTCTTGCTAAGGTTCATATCACACACTAACATGTAAAAGTATATCTATATCACATCACGTTGTTTCTCACAACTTTGCGAGGGTGCTATACGCCATCCACCCGACTTCCCCCGTAGATATAAATTTACTCACCTGATCTTCGCTCGTCGATGCCGATGTCGCCACGCGCTTGCTTGTCGTCTCGAAGTCCTCATGAGGGCACCTACACATCATAACGTATCCTATCGCATTAAAACCCAATCCGAAATCGAAACGACATATGAAAACCAAATCGGCACGCGTATCACACATAAGTCCAGAACTATAGCCTACGCATGCAAGAATAGCCAAACCAACCCTCGATGTCGAGGTACAAACGTCAAACCATCGAGGTAAAACACAAATACTAAAATCCAGAATCCAAAATATGTAAAACAAAGCCCCGAATCAAAACAGCAACACAAGAAAGTGGTCCCAGATTTTGTCTAAGGTGAAAACAAGGTAAGCAAACAATACTGGGGTAGTGTATAGGGTGTATATGAGTTATGGGGGCAACCTGGGCACCTATCTCCTCAGAGTGGCCGGCCACACAAGGGAAAATTCCGGCCAAGCCGGATTTTCAGGGGAGTTGGGGTGTCGTTTTTTGCAGGGTGGTCTCGTGGTGGTCAATTTAGGCTAGTGGTGTTGTTTACTTTTCTAGAAAATATTCCAGGTCATCCCAGATTTCCCTGCATGCCCTATACACACACAAACCGACATGGAAGTTTTCTGTTTTGGGTCTCAGGTTTGGTGTTTGTGTTTGGTATGGGTTTCTACCACCAAGGGGGTTTAAGGTCACCACTAAGGCTTATTAGCACTAACCCAACTCAATATTCCACATAACCTCTTCTAGGAAATTCCAAAGTGCACAAAACTACACGAAATTGAATTTAAACTTGAATAGAGGCTAAAACAAAGGGAATACTACACTTAATGTGAAAGATATATCTCATTTGGCACTCATGAATCCCTAGAGCACCAAAATCTGATTTTTCTTGGTCCAATGTGCTTCCCTTGAGCTTGAGCATGTTTTTAATGAATTGGAGATGGGTCTTTTTGGCTTGTTTTGATGATATTTTGAGGGTTTGTAGTGGAGGGGAGGGAGGTGCTGCCATGTGAGTGGAAGAAGAAGAAGAAGAAAAGATGAAGATGATGAAGTGATAAGATGAGCCATGACTATGGTTTGACCCCTCACCCTCTCTCTCTCCAAGCATGGCCTCATATCATCATTATGTCCCCTCTCTCCCTCTCCAAATCATCATGATACCCTTTTTTTATTTTCTATTTCTTCTCTCTTTACTAAATAAAAACCAAAACAAAACAAGAAAGCCATGCAGGAAAATGTAACACAAGTGTAAAAATGATATGGTGCATGTCATGTGCACAAAACACGCTTAATGCCCGATTAGCAATATTTAATCGCGATTAGCACTAAAATGGTGTATAATAAATCATAAAACTTCATAATTTGCATAAATTACACAAAGCACTCTCTTTTTAGTAAATTCTATAATTTTCCAAATATTTTCGACTTTATCGGTATTTAATTATACCGCATTAATAAAATATTCATAATAATTATTATTTAATTATAAAAATTCCCAAAAATAATATTTTATTTTCCTGAAATGTTACAATCTTCCCCCTTAAAGAAATTCGGTCCCCGAATTTAAATTTAAACCCCTCAAATACTAAAACATTTCAGTAAAAAGTCCAAGTCGTCGGAGCTCCGAAATCATCAATACATAAAACGCATCATAGAGTAATGCATGTGGATGAACAATGAGCAGGTAACTCCAAATCAAAACTCCGTCAAGCATCCCGCAATCATCGGAGTCATGGCGAAGACATCAATGTCAAAGCCCAAAACGAAACCAATCATGATATACATCAAAACCATACATGTAAACATCAAAACTATACATGTAAACATCAGAAGGAAATGCATGCCAAACCTTTCATGTTGCTGTGCGATGCGCGTATCGCGGCACAGTGGAGGACGTCTATTGTAAGAAAATAACTATATATATACTTATCCTTTGTTTAATATGTACGTCCCGCCATTTTGAAATGATTTAGAAGGGTTTTCTTATTTTAAACGTTTCGTGTCATCTCGGACACACAGGTAAAAACTAAGACTATAGCTCCCTTTTTGGAAATCCCTTCGATAGCTATCGATGCGTGCAAAATATATCCAGGTACTGTCCTCTGACTAGTCCTGCTCAGTACGAAAACAAATAGTAAATATCATAAAAACGTACTGCTCCATAAGAAATCAAACCCAAAAATGTGCATATGAATGCTACGTGCGTCTGGTGCGCACGGAAATCAAAATCCATGAATGTGCCATACATGTGCACAGAAACAATATCTAAATGTAATGGGTGTGCACGAAAGCATCTGTCCAGTACAACAGGTGTGCACGAAAACAATATCAGGTGCATCTGATATGTACAAAGAAGCCCGATTTAGTGCGTCTTGTGTGCACCAAAATCGTATCTCATATCATGCGCCCAACATGCACGAAAATCCAAATCAGGTTCATCCATCATGCACGAATAAAATCTAAATCTTGTGCATCCAACATGCACGAAATCACGAAATCCATATCAAGCACCGAACATGCGCAAAATCCAATCCAAGCGTGTCAAACATGCACAAGAATCCAATCAGGTGCATAAGGTGGACAAAACAAATATCGAGTATCACAATCGAAATCGACGGTATACAACATATTTCAATCAAAATCCAAATCAGGTATACCGTGGTATATAATCTCACAATCATGTGCATCAGCATGCACAAAAGCAAATCAAAATACAAAAAGTGCATGATGACTATGCCGAAAGCATAAGTCAAATCATATGCATACCATAGGCATGAAATCAACATCAACATCTCGGATGATATCAAATCAAAATCAAGTGCAACTGTGGTGCACAAAATCTCAATCCAGTGCAACTAACATGCACGAATGGAAGTCCCAATCAAGTGCATCTGGAGCGCACAAAGTCCAATACCACGCGCTTAATATGCGCAAAATCCAAATCGAGCGTATACCATATGCACAAAAATCAAATCAACGGTAGGAAATCCACGAAATCAGAAACATGTGCAGCCAAGGCACAAACCGATATCAAGTGCAATAAATACGCACAAATCATAAATCAACACAACGGTGTACAAAAACATATCTCAAGTGCAATAGCTATGCACAAAAACATAAATACCCAGTAGGTGTAGCCATGGTGCACAAAAACAATAACATAGAGCCCAATCATCAAAACTCAAATCTAAGCGATAAAAGTGTGATACTCGGATCACAACGCAAATCGCAATGAAAGACACTAAGGTACGGCTCCTACAACATCGAAAAGTGTCGGTACGTTCAAAACTAGCAGAGCAAGAACATCCGCTGCCTCCTGCTCACGGTTTGGCGTCTTCTGTCTCTGGGTCCTCATTTCTCTGTGGATTACCGATCTCGTAATCCATCGGCTCTTCGGCCCGGTCAGGGATACTAACGGAAACAATCCGCTCTAGTACTCTTCTGGTCCTCTCACAGCCAATTAGCATGACCACTCATCAAGCAGCACGTCTCTAGCACCGGCCTCTGGTCCTCTGAATATACGTCGCACACCTGATCCTCGGTGCAAATCTCATTGCAGCAGTGTCCTGAAAAGAACCTGCTCAGGGTATCTTCCGATCTCGCCTATGCCGAACTGTACGGAGGCTATCATCTTTTACTATATCTCTTTCTTGTTCCGGAATGGATGCATACTCATCACGACTCCTCTTGGAAGATATATCCATTTACAACGCCTCTGCAAGCGTATCACATCTGTGATGTCAACGGAGTGGAACGTCCTCTCGTCACGATCTCGCACGAACCTCTTACTCCACTTTTCTACAATGTCGACTGATTCGGACTCGTCTCCTCATGGATGCATGGACTGCGCTCCAACAGCTATACTCGTATCAGGAGTCTCCCAAGCAATGTATCCCATCACATGATGTAACGCCTTAGATTTCGGTTAGTGTTAGTTTAGACGGTAATGCGGGTTTACTGCAAAAAGTTTACCAATTCGGGTTCCTCACATTTTATAATATTTAATTAATAATTTATTTTTATTTGTTATGGACATGCACGCATGTGTGCACGTTAATGTGAGAGTTTTTTTGTGCTAATTTAGTTTTTAGCAACCATGACAACTTAACCTAATCCCTTTGCTTTATCCAAATCTTTGCTTAATCCAATCCTTAACCTAAAACCCTAGATATTTTGTTTGTGAGAGAGATATTTCTTTTGTTGAGAGAAGAGGTGGCAAGGTGTGATGTGAAGGCATTAAATGGAGATTTAATGCAAGGGTTAAACTCACCTCCCTTTTCACCCTACACTTACCTCCCTCTCTCATTATCCTTTCACTCTCTTTTTCTCTCATTTATTGCTTTCTCATTTCTTGTCATCTCCTCTCACTCCCTAAACTGAACACTCTCAAGTTCTTCAAAAAAACCATCACAAAACTTCGCAAATCTCATAAAAATCACATCTTTGATCACCTTTTGCCTCTTGGATGCCTTGGAGTTTGCAAAGCTTGGATCTTTAAGTTCTTTTGTGTAGGTAATGATCTCTTTCTGTTCTCTATGTGCTTTTTGTGTAGCTTAGCTTGTTAGTTTCTGTTTTTATCACGTATCGTATCGTTTCGGGTAAATATCGTATTTTTAGCGTAATTTTGGGTCTCCAGTGATTTGCTATCAAACCAAGTATTTGTTGCAAAAGTTCATATCACAGTAACCTAGTGTAGTGACCTAGAACCTACCCTCAAAATACGAACCAATTCCATCTTGTTCGGGCCGCAAATTTAATGGTTCTGGTCGCAAATTGCGGCCAGACTGGGGAGTTGGGGTGTGGATTTTGGTGTACGGGTGTCTGGGGTTATTTGTAGTCTCATGGTACTTGCAACTTTTACAAATTATTGGTACAGAAAAATCTGGGACCACTTTGCGTATTTCTAGTGTTTCGTTTCACGCGATACGTTATCCGATACGGTGCATGTTCTGTGTTGCTATTGCTCTGAGTTGGTTTTGTAGTGTCGCTATACACGTTAGCTACAATACGAACCCTTTAGAGCACGTATGTGTGTCGTGTCGGTCCGTATAGATTGTACGTGTTTTAGGGATATTACTAATATATTTCTATTATATTGTTTTATGTTACAGGTTCGCAACTGGGGACTTCGGACGCTGCGACAAAGGGAAAACAGAGGGTAGGCTTCACTTAGCCAGGAGCGTTGGTGAGTAGATTTAACATCTACAGGGGAATCGCCCGCATGGCTTTATGCGTCTGGGCAAGAAATGACTTGACTTGTCGCATATTCTATTTCATATTTAGAATTGCGCATACACCCTACTGCTTAGTTAATTGTTGTGCTTGGACTAGTATCCTTAGGACACTGCACTATTATTGACGGCTCATGTTGCACGAGCACTGATTGTATGCCACACACAACATCAATAATTGCCATGACATGCATAACCCACTTATAGATATAATATAGTTTGGTTAGGGACATTGAGATATTGATTTATATTTCTTTATGCATATGATATATAGCATACCTGTATTGAAAGGTTTACCTAGCACCTCATGTAGGGTTTGGAAGCATCACATGTACCAAAGATTAAGTTTTTATGGTACTAAATAAACTTACAAAGGATCTATCCTAGAAAAATTAGGGTTCCGAAATATTCATATCATCATATGAAAGGAAAGCTAGGGTTTAGAGAGTACAACCTTTGTAGCTCCCTACGCTAGACTCCTCGGCTACTTAGGATTTGAAAAAGCTCCGCTTGAACTCCTCGATGTCACCGATGATCCACCCGGAGTCCGCTTTGTCCAAGCTTGCAACTTTATCCGATCAAGTGAACGAAATCAAGCTAACACCCCAAACAAGTGGGCTAGACTTGTGTAGAATGGTGTTGTGGTTCTCTTTCTCACTTAAAAATCATTTCTTGATGAGTATATTGCTCACTACAAAGAACTAGAGAGCAAAATGAGAGAGGAAGAAGAAGATGATGGCAATATCTTTTCAAGAGTAAATGGATAACTCTTGTGCTAGCAAATTGAAAATATATCAATATATATTTTCTTGTTCTCATCTCAAACCATGGTCTAAACAATGAATATTTTATTAAACTTGAGTTAAAACACAAAAGGAAAGTTTACCCAAGGTTAAAAGGTGGGTGAGAATGGTTAGGTCAAGAGAAGAGTGTAGAAACAATTCAATCATAACCATTTCCTTTTTCCTTTTTGTTTTAAAACAAATGTAATAAAATTCATATTTAAAACCATGGTGTGAGTCTTATATTGCCACCATTTCCTTGTATAAGCAACCATGATAGAATGATGTATGTATGCATGTATGCATGCACATCCATATGTGCATGAAACAATAAGGAATGCATACATGCATCCATACATCCATAGAAACAAGAAAGGATTTCTAGTGAGAATCTAATGGTTAAATGATAAATCAACACTTGATTTATCAATCCGGCCATATCACATACGACCCTAACCAAAAGCAAGCCGCCCGATCAATATACGGTATCCCATACGCGCATTTTAATCGGGTTCATGCGCATATCGCATACGCGCATCACAACGTTTCGCCTGGACTAGGAAACTCCATTGTGGGACTCTGAGACTCGTCAATACGCCGGCAGTGGGTGATGATCATATCAAGCACCCCCAAGCCGCAAGCGGTCAGCTAAACGTAACAGCCACCCGGGTATTGAGCGATCAGAAGAGAACAAGCGAACCTGCTACAACTCCCCTCGAGCCGATCGGCAACACTTCCCGTACAGTCCGGTCTCCTCGTCTGATATGTCGCATATCAAGTCTAGGGGTGGTAAACGTCAGACCCCAATAACCGATAAGTCGTGCCGATGTGAGGCTCATAACGGGTCGAGAAACTACTAGTAACACTTACCAGCAAATCTCTGAAACAGCCCTGGCCAGGGACTTCCCTGTTACGGCCAATCGAGCACAGTACAACATCAACCCCCAATACCGGGAGAGACGAAACCCCTCCTATCGCTTATTGCCTCCATGTGACTCGGGACTGTACCCAAAAACCAACATTTTGCACGCCCTCATGAACGTGGTAAGGTGGAGATCAAAGCACAGTGGGAATCACACAAGACTCTATGACGATCTCGGGTCTACAGACTAACCTGTACAAGTGTCACCTGAGAACTGCCATCTGACGTGAGGTATAATACCATCTGGGAGTTCTCGGCTAGTCCGTCCAGTGTACCCAGTCTCCACTGAGCACCCGTATACCATCTCTGATGTCAAACACCAATGGATATGGGATCATCCATCACCCATCTCATGGGTCGAGAAGCGTATACGCTAGTCTACACTTGTATATCGATGCCCCGTCTCGATACACCTACGACTAGGGACCTTGAAGGATGTACTTATGGACTACCATGTCCCCACTAGTATGATCTGCATCATAATCCAGGTAGTCAAGTACACATCCTAAGGGCTTTACCAACATGTAACTATAAGACAGTTTAAAGAGACTAGTATGCATGTTAAGATAAAGTGCAACCAGATAGCATACTATCATATCGAGCAAGAAAGTCATCTCTATATATGTCCAAGCATCCAATATAATATACATCATCTGTACAATACTGGGCTCTACGGCATACATACAACTAACGATCTCCCACTTGCACTAGGGCCAGCTGCTGTAGTATCGCATACCGTGCATCCCGAAAAGTCTCTCAAACTGTATCTGGGGAATGGCCTTCGTGAGTGGATCCGCCGTGTTGTTCTTCGTGTCAACCCTCCTGACCTCGATCTCCCGGCGATCAACTATCTCCCGGATCAGGTGATACCGCCTCAGAATATGCCTGGATCGCTGATGGGACCTGGGTTCCTTGGCCAAAGCCACCGCTCCATTGTTATCGCAATACAAAGGTATTGGATGCTCAATGGATGGAACCACTCCAAGTTCAGTAATGAACTTCTTGATCCAGACAGCCACTTTGGCAGCATCGTTGGCAGCGATGTATTCAGTCTCCATCGTCGAGTCTGCCATGGTTTCCTGCTTGGAACTCTTCCAGCTAACCGCCCCTCCGTAAAGGGTAAAGACAAATCCCGACTGCGACTTAGAGTCGTCCTTATCACTCTGGAAGCTTGAATCGGTAAAGAACTCTACTTGGAGTTCTCCGTTACCATACACCAAGAGCATCTCTTTAGTCCTTCGTAAGTACTTGAGAATGCTCTTCACAGCCGTCCAGTGACTCTCTCCAGGATCAGCTTGATACCTACTCACTACACTTAGTGAGTATGCTACATCGGGTCTGGTACATAGCATCGCGTACATGATAGAGCCTACAGCCGAAGCATAGGGTATCCCTTGCATGCGAGCTCTCTCCAAATCAGTCTTGGGAGACATCTCTTTCGAGAGAGTGACTCCAGAGATCGTAGGTAAGTTCCCACGCTTGGATTCTTCCATACTAAATCTCTTTAGTATGGTGTCAATATACCTGGATTGGGACAATCCCAGTATCCGTTTGGATCTATCACCAAGATCTTTTATTGAGAATCTTTGTGATAAGAAGAGCTTGACCGATTGCAGCATAGGAATATCATTTCCTATCAAGAGTATGTCGTCCACGTACAATACGAGGAAGACAACCTTACTCTCTGCCAACTTCTTGTAGATACAAGGTTCATCTACATTTTTGACGAAATCAAACTCTTTGATAACGACGTCAAAGCAGATGTTCCAACTCCGCGATGCTTGCTTTAGTCTATAAATGGATTTAAGCAGCTTGCACACCTTCCCGCTGCTCCCACTGTCTACGAAGCCCTCTGGCTGAGTCATGTACACGCACTCTTCTAAATCACCGTTTAGAAAGGCGGTCTTAACATCTATTTGCCATATTTCGTAGTCATGATATGCAGCGATGGCAAGCATGATCCGGATGGATTTAAGCATAGCCACTGGAGAAAAGGTTTCGTCATAGTCCACACATGGTCTTTGACGAAAACCCTTTGCAACAAGTCTAGCTTTGAAAGTCTCTACTTTCCCATCTACACCAAGTTTTTTCTTGAAGATCCACTTGCTCCCAATGGGTTTTACCCCTTCAGGAGCAACTTCCAAAGTCCATACTTTGTTGGTGTACATGGATTCCATCTCAGACCGCATTGCATCCAACCATTTCACTGAGTCCTTACTCGTGATGGCCTGCTCGAAGCTAGTTGGGTCATCATCTTCCATGATGCAATCCTCGCTTCCACTATCAATGAGAAAACCGTAGTATCTCTCAAGGGGATGAGAAACCCTGCTAGATCGGCGGAGCGGCTGGGGTTCGTCAGGTACTACTGAATCCTCTGGTTCTACCAAGTCTTCTGTTATAGTTTGTGTCGCTGGAACCTCTTCCAGTTCTACCTCAATGCCACTTGTTTGTTTCATAAGAAAACCTTTTTCTAAGAAAGTGGCATGTCGAGAAACAAATACCTTTTGTTCCTCGGGGTGGTAGAAGATATACCCTTGTGAATTTTTGGGATATCCTATAAACTTACATAAGACTGATCTTGCCTCGAGTTTGTCCGGATTTTGTCTTTTGACATAGGCTGGACAACCCCATATCTTAATGTAATTAAGATGTGGTCTCTTCCCTTTCCATATCTCATATGGAGTGGTAGTCACAGATTTGGTAGGAACTCTATTCAATAGGTCCATGGCTGTCTCAAGCGCATATCTCCAGAAGGAAATAGATAACTCGGCTGTACTCATCATTGAGCGCACCATATCTAATAGGGTGCGGTTTCTTCGTTCCGATACACCGTTGTGCTGTGGTGTATAAGGAGGAGTGAGCTGAGAGAGAATCCCATTCTCTTTTAGATAATCCAGAAAATCATTGCTCAAGTATTCTCCTCCTCGATCAGATCGAAGGATCTTAATACTTTTGCCCGTTTGTTTCTCTACATCGTGCTTATATTCTCTGAATTTCTCAAAAGCTTCAGACTTGTGTTTTATCAGGAACACATGTCCGTATCTAGAGAGATCGTCAGTGAATGTAATGAAGTAGGAAGAACCGTCCCTGGCATGTGTAGACATGGGACCGCATACATCACTATGTATCAGCCCTAAGAGTTCCGTAACTCTTTCTCCGTGTCCTGTAAACGGAGTTTTGGTCATCTTGCCTTTGAGACATGACTGGCAAGTGTCATAAGATGAAAATTCAAACGGATTTAACTATCCATCCTTATGCAACTTAGCTAGTCGTGTCGCATTGATGTGACCAAGTCTACAATGCCACAAGAAGGATTCGTTCATTTCTGAACTTTTCCTCTTGTGTATGTTTTGTATATTGAGGACTGTATTTTGATTTAGAATGAATATGCCATTATGTAGCGAGCCTGATGCAATCAACTTTTGATCTAGGAATATGTTCATAACATTATCCTTTACTACAAAACTACATCCTTCTTTACTTAATAAAGAAACTGATATAACGTTGCACATCATGTTTGGTATATAATAGCATTCATTTAAAATCACTGTATTACCACTTGGTAATACTAGGTGATACTCGCCAACTGCTTTGGCTGCAACATTTGCCCCATTCCCTACTTGAACAGAATGATCACCTTTTCCTAGTTCTCTACCTTTCCGTAGCCCATGTAACATTTTACATATGTGGGATCCTGATCCGGTATCTAATACCCAGGACGTAGGGTGAACAGAGAAACAGTTCTCAATAACTAACACACCTGAAGAAGATGCATCAACATGCATGTTCTTTTGGGCGGTTTGAGAATCTAGATATTCTCATATTCCTTGTTCAGTCTTATAACTCTTATAAGAAAGAACGGGTCCAACGTTCCCCTGCACAGTATAACATGCAGGTTTGATCAATACATCCATATTATTATCTTGATTAAGGCATGACATGGTCGCTACCTGGAGAGAGAGAGAAGAAAACACTTTAGCGTATGCTCTTGCAAGATCAGATTGGTCTTTATCTTATCTAATCAGGATGGCTCCCACTGGTTTTTATCAAATCTTCCTTCAAACCCTAAAAGGAAAGATTAGCCGGGATTAATTACACCCTACAACTTCGCCGATCTTTCAGCCAGGACAGTGTCGGTACTTTGAGGGAGGTTCCCAATGCTTTCGCACGGACCTAATTAAAGTGAACCTCGTTTTTCCAGAGGCGTAACCCCGTTGACACCTTTCTAGATGTTAGTTATATGTATGCCCTAGAGGCCATTACTGTACATAGGATGTATATTGTAGTGGATGCTGGGACATATATAGGGAGGACTTTCTTGCTCGACATGATAGTATGCTATCTGGTTACTCTTTACCTTAACGTGTACACTGATTGTCTCTCTGTTACATGTTGGTAAAGCCCTTAGGATGTGTACTTGACTACCTGGACTATGATGCGGATCATACTAGTGGGGACATTGTAGTCCATAAGTACATCCTTCAAGGTCCCTAGTCGTGGGTATATCGAGACGGGGCATCGATATACCAGAGTAGACTAGCGTATACCTTCTCGACCCATACAGATGGACGATGGATGATCCCATATCCATTGGTGTTTGACATCAGAGATGATATACGGGTGCTCAGTGCAGACTGGGTACACTGGACGGACTCGCCGAGAACTCCCAGATGGTATTATACCTTACGTCAGATGGCAGTTCTCTGGTGACACTGGTACAGAGTAGTCTGTTGACCCGAGATCGTCATAGAGTCTTGTGTGATTCCCACTGTGCTTTGATTTCCACCTTACCATGTCCAAGAGGGCGTGCAAAACGGTGGCTTTTGGGTACAGTCCCGAATCACATGGAGGCAATGAGCGATAGGAAGGGATTCGTCTCTCCCGGTATAGGGAGTTGATGTTGCGCTGTGTTCAATTGGCTATAACCGGAAATCCCTGGCCAGGGTTGCTGAGATTTGCTGGTAAGTGTTACCAGTAGTTTCTCGAACTGTTATAGACCTCATATCGACACGACTTATCGAGCTATTGGGGTCTGACGTTTACCACCCCTAGGCGAGATATGCGACATATCAGACGACGAGACCGGACTGTACGGTAAGTGTTACTGGTTGGATTCACAGAAGTATGAGCGGGCTTGCTCGTCGATCTTCTGATCGCTCTATACCTGGGTGGCCGTTACGTTTAGCAGACCGCTTGCGGCTTGTGGGTGTTTGATATGATCATCACCTGCTACCGGCGTATTGACGAGTCTTTAGTGTCCTACACAGAGGTTTCCTGGCTCAAGCGAAACGAAATAGGAGTGCATATGAGATATGTGCGGGACCGAGAATAATGCGTGTATGTGATACCGTATTTCATTCTCGCGATGAATGTATCGAATGGTTGTATGCGATATAACCTAGTTATCGAATCAAGGATTGATTCGGTAAGCCGATACATAGGATACTTGTCGGTTGTGTGCGACATGACCGGATCATTGAATCAAGAGTTGATTTAATGATTTAATGCATAATTATATATTTGATATTTGATATATTACTTTGCATTAACTAGTATTGGTTCACTTTAAATGGATTTTCTCACTCGGATGTGCACATTGTATATGTGATATATTTTTTGTGCACTTGATTGTATCATGTTTGATGATACATGTTTGCTAGGGTTTTTGTGTAAAGAATTAAACCATGGTTATTTAAATGGTTAGGGTTTTGATTATCTTAACTAATTATTTAGGTTATTTCCTTTTTAGGCATGTAAAGAGAAAATGGTTTCTTTTCATTCATGAAGCTTGATGAAGCTTCATGAAGACTTTGACCAAGTGACTATTTTGTCTCATGCTTAACCCTAACCATTCCATTCAACCAGGATTAACTCTCTACACATTACCATGGTTAATATTATGATAAGAATGATTTTATTATTCTTTTTCATAATAACTTATCATAATATATCATCTTCTTCTTCTTCTTCAAGAAGAGAAAACCTAGACTTCATCAATGGTGATTGATGAAAAAGGGAGAGAAATCCAATTCTAAAGTCTACCCACTTTCTATTTCTTCATCCTCTACTTCTTGCCAAGTAGTAGAGTGTGTTTCCTTCACAAGTTTTCATGTCTTGATGAAGGTGGAGCTTAATCTAGTGATGCCTCGACGTAGATCATCTTCGGCGTCGTAGTCGATGACCTAGCCCGCCCATTCTCCGATGAAGCCGACACTAGAGCCCGGGATCCGATGATCGCAGCGAGGAGACATCATCACGGAGCTATGGAGGTGGAGCACCAGATCTACAAAGGTTGTATTTCCGTTACACTTTAGTTAAGTTGTTAACTGGCTCGTTGTTTCGCCTAAAATCTAGTTAACGATCCGTATTAGGGTTTCTCGGCACCCGTAATTTTTGAAATTGTCATGGTTGATGCCTTGTGAGACCTCTTGAGAGTGCCTAGGAACCCTACAGTGGTATCAGAGCCTAGCTAGAGCCTTAGGCGATGCGTAGACGGAGTTAGAAGTCCGATTAAACCGAAATCCTAACACAAATTTGCTCTCTGGACTTTTTCCAAAAATTGGGTTTTTTCCAGATTCAAAATATGCTGAAAATTCAGCAGGAAATTCTAAAATTACGGTGCAAAAATTACCTAGAGATCTGTCTAAAGTGCGGCGGAACCGCGGCATTAGCGTGCTAATGCGGCGGTTCCGCGGCCATTTTGTCTCTTCTCCCAATGAATTTTGCACAGTAATTCCTATTTTGCAGTGCTGGTTTTCCTGGGATATTTTTTTCTGAACTCAAGAGTTGAGTTTTCTGGGTTGTATTGGGGACTCGGTGTTTCGATCGGATTGTCTAATTTTGTCTATGTGGCTTTCCGGATATTTTAGAATATGTTAAAAAGTTCGACCGGATATAAATACCCAACTTTTCCCCTGCCGGAAAATTTCCAAGTGTTGGATTTTTCCGAGGTTTAACGACGTTCTAAGTAGTGCAAGTAAGGCGATGGTCCTTCTAGAAGACAACAACCTTAACTCGATTATGTGACCTTCTTGAACTGCCCTTTGAACCTTAGGGTTTGGGGCAGTACGGCGTGCCACATGTGAGGCGTTAGCTTGATCCTTCTACGGCTGGACCGTTGGTACTGAGGCATGAAGTGAATATCTTTGAACTTATTTCATGTGTTGAGTGGTTTCGGGAAAACTTGGGTGTTCGACTGTTCGATCGGAAAGTTTAACATTTTCTATTTATCTGGAATGCGATACAATAATTGGAATTCACAACTAGTTATGAGATAACTGAATGAATGTTATAAACATAGCACTTTAGTCTCACTTGATCGGTTGCCACGGAATTTTGATGTGATCAATAGTCCGTCGCAATCACGTAGCGTACGCGGATACTCGCCGGATAAACTGAATAGACAGCCTCGCTCCATAGCCCCGACCAAGTGACTGTAGGAGAACCCCGTCGCCGAAGGCATCCGTTCGGGTGCTCGCGGTAGCGGTGTTCCGCCTTGGTGCACTTCGTCGACGGTATCGGGGGTGCGGCCGCCTACTGAAGTTTGCGACGAGCATTCGATCAGGATGTCGGGAATCTTGTTGAATTGCCCGACTTGATATTGAAAAGAGTTTTCGATAATGAGACTAAAATGCGGGATTTATAATTATTAGGCATGCGATGTCTAAGTATTTCATTTGATTAGGCATGCGATGTCTAAAGAGGTTGCGGATTCCAACTGTTGTAGTTTTACACTTTCTTTTCTGTGACCGTAAGTGTAATATGTGGTATCACCGGTTTCGTTGCTATATGCCAACGACAATTGGGATACGCATGTTTACTTACGTTGATGACATATGATGTTATGTGTTGCTGGATATGTTATATTGGATCGTCATGTTTGAATAGCCGGGGGTTTTTATGTGAGATGAGTGTTTTTCATTTTCATTCATGTAAAAACTTGTATGTAATAATCTTTTATTGGGGCACTTCCAGGTTGCGGAAGATGTCACCTTTTGTATATTATTTACTTTTCCGCACTAGGATAGACCCAAGGAGGAGGGCACAAGTAACCGGGTTCTGGAGTCCAGTGGGAGACCAACTCGAGGAATCGAGTCCGGGTCTCCTAACTCTAGAATTGGTAGGGTTGCTTGCCGCTCTCGTAGGGGTCTAGGGGTGTAGGTTTGGCTATTCATCACGACCGTGGAATCCGTGTTTTATACTGGCTCGTATTGAAACACGGATGTCCTAGTATATCCAATATTTCATATGATTCTTCTGCTGCGATATCTGTGATGTGATCATGTGATGTTCAGTAATAGATACTGTATATAGTATATATGATATATTATATAGACGTTACTTATGTTTTGCACTCGCGCTAGCCCTGCCCCGCTCTGCCGTTAGTTACCTAACCTAACGGTGCACGAGGGGACATCGAGGCGAATGCAGATGGCATAAGTGTACGTCGTATTTATCTGTGATGTTTAGGTACTTAAATGATGGGACTTCATTAATGTGATTAATGAAATAAAAGAAACCTAAGATGTTGTAGAATCGAATTTCAAAAAAAAAGGTAGCTACAGTTCTTGCTTTGCACAGAGGTATATGTGATATATCCTGCACCTTATTCGATGAGGAAAGGACCGAGATCCCTTCACCGGGAGTGACTCCTTTAGCAATAACTGGCAGATGCTACACACTCGGTTTGTTTTCTGATTGCTTTTAAGAGTTTTTGCTTTGCACAGTGATATATATGATATATCCCGCACCTCATTCGACGAGGAAAGGACCGACGATCCCTTCACCGGGAGTGACCCCTTTAGCAAAACTAGAAAAGCCTCAAAAACACTCCATTTCAAAATCATTTGATTCTACAACGATATCAAGTTCATTACGCAATAGGTTTTCAGAAAAACCTGTCGTAGCCCTCCGTCATTTCAGATATGTACTGGTTAGTATTCGTGCTGCGTTTGTTGACCTCTGTCAAGGCGTAGTGTGCGGTAGCTGATTAGTGCTTATCTGCATAAGCATATGATGTGATTGATTTAGGGTAGTCGTGCGACCTTGTTGACCTCTGTCAAGGGTCGTGCGGGTGGGTTTACTTCAATCAGGAAATGACGGGTTGAACTTGACTAGCAGCCTATGGTTTGTTGACCTCTGTCAAGGTCATAGGACGCTAGGGGCAAAATATTATCGGGAATTTCAAGTGTTGAAATTTGCAATGAGATTGCATACCTTCTATGAGATAGTTGGATCCCGATACCCGCTGCGAGTAAGAGTTACTCCTGGGACAGTTTTACATATTACAATTAGCCGATCAAGTAGGTGTCTAGAAAGGTGTCAACGGGGTTACGCCTCTGGGAAAACGAGGTTTACATTAATTAGGTTCGTGCGAAAGCACGGGGGACCTCCCTCAAAGTACCGACACTGGCCTGGCTGAAAGATTGGCGAACTTGTAGTGTGTAATTAATCCCGGCTAGTCTTTCCTTTTAGGGTTTGAAGGAAGATTTGATAAAAAGCAGTGGGAGCCATCCTGATTAGATAAAATAATAACCAATCTGATCTTGCAAGAGCATACGCTGAGTGTTTTCTTCTTTCTCTCTCCAGGTAGCGACCATATCATGCCTTAATCAAGATAATAATACGGTTAATGATCGAACCCGCTTGTTATACTGAGCTGGGGAACGTTGGTCCTGCTCCAACTTATAATTGTTATAAGACAGAGCAGGAAATTGGGGATTACCAGAATTCCTATGCCGCCCAAACGAAGAGAGTTCATGCTGATGCATCATCTTCGGGTATGTTCATTATAGAGAACTGTTTCTCAGTATCCTTTACGTCCTAGGTATGTGATACCAGATTAGGATCCCAGATATGTAATATGTTACATAGGGCTACAGAAAGGTAGAGGACTGAGAACGGGTGATAAGTTTCATGAGGCAGAAAACGGGGCAAGAGTTGCAGCCAAGTCTGTTGGTCACTGTCACCCTGTAATCCAAATACATTGATTCTGAACGAATGTTATTAGATACCGAACCTGATATACAAAATCATATCAGTCTCTTTATTAGTAAAGAAATGATAAAATTTTGTATTGTTGGATAATGTTTTGAACATTTCCTATATCAAAAGTTGATCGGTTCAGGCACGTTATCTAAAAGTATTGATGTTCTAAATCAAACTACAGTTCTTTAGTATACTGAACACACAAAAGAGGAAGAATTCAGAAATGAATGAATCCTTCTTGAGGTATTGTAGACTAGGTCATATCAATGCGACCCGACTAGCTGAAGTTACATATAGATGCATATTTAAATCAGTTTGAATTTACATCTTATGAAACTTGCCAGTCATGTCACAAAGATAAAATGACCATAGCCCTGTTTATTGGAAACAGAGAAAGAGTTAATGAACTCTTGGGATGATACATGTTGATGTATGTAAGTCCCCTGTCTACACATGCCAAGACTGGTTCTTTACACTTCATTACGTTCTCTGATGATCTCTCAAGATTCAGACATATGTTCCTGTTGAAACACAATTCAGAACCATTTGAGATATTCACAGAATATAAATTAGAAGGAGAGAACCAATACGGGTATAAGTATTATGTCCTTTGATGAGATCAAGGAGGAGAATACTTGAGCACGGAATTTATGGACTATTCTAAAGGAGAATGAGATTCTCTCTCAGTATTACTCCTCCGTATACACCATTACATGATGGTATATCGGGGCGGAGCAGTCACACCATATATGATAAGGTGTGCTCTATGATGAGTACTGCTGAGTTACCTTTTTCCTTTTGGGAGTTATGCACTTATGAAGTTGCATACCTATTGAATAGGGTTCAAATCAAATCAGCTGCCTACCATTTCATATGTGATATGATAAGGAAAGAGCCCATATCTTAAGTTAGTTAAGATTTGGGGTTGTCCGGCCTATGTCTAAAAACAAAATCCGGACAAGCTCGAGGCAAGGTCTGTTATGTAGAACTGGAAATGTTCCAGCTATACAAACTGCAGCTGATGATTTGAAAGAACCAAAGGGTTCAATAGTTACCAACAAACCTCAGCCTCTCCGCCGATCTAGTAGGGTTTCTCACCCACCTGAGAGTTACTTCGGTTTCTCTATGACAGTGGGAGCGAGGATTGCATCATGAGATGATGACCCAACTAGTTTCGAGCTGGCCATCAGGAGTGGGACTCTGTAAGAATAGCTGGATGCTTAGCGATATGAGATGGAATCCTTATACACCAACAAAGTATGGACTTTAGTTGCTATTGTTAGTTATATGTATGCCCTAGAGGCCATTACTGTACATTGGATGTATATTGTAGTGGATGCTGGGACATATATAGGAAGGACTTTCTTGCTCGACATGATAGTATGCTATCTGGTTGCACTTTATCTTAACATGTATACTTTCTGTCTCTCTGATTACATGTTGATAAAGCCCTTAGGATGTGTGCTCGACTTCCAGGACTGTGATGTAAATCATACTAGTGGGGCCTGGGTAGTCCATGAGTACATCCTTGAAATGTTCCTAGTCGAGGGAATATCGAGACGGGGCATCGATATTCCAGAGTAGACTAGCGCATATCCTCTCGACTCATGCGATGGGCGATGGATGATCCCATATCCATTGGTGTTTGACATCAGAGATGGTATGCGGGTGCTCAGTGGAGACTGGGTACACTGAACGGACTCGCCGAGAACTCCCAGATGGTATTATACCTCACTTCAGATGGCAGTTCTCTGGTGACACTGGTACAGCTTAGTCTGTAGACCCGAGATCATCATAGAGTCTTGTGTGTCTCCCACTGTGCTTTGATTTCCACCCTACCACGGCTCTACTGAGTTGTGCAAACAGGAGGTTTTTGGGTACAGCCCCGATTCACATGGAGGCAATGAGCGATAGGAGGGGATTCGTCTCTCCCGGTATTGGGGGTTGATGTTGTGCTATGCTCGACTGGCCATAACAGGAAATCCCTGGCCAGGGTTGCTGTGATATACTGGTAAGAGTTATCAGTAGTTTCACAAATGTTATGGACCTCAAGTCGGCATGACTTATCGAGCTATTGGGGTCTGACGTTTACCACCCCTAGGCGAGATATGCGACATATCAGACGAACAGACCGGACCGTACGGTAAGTGTTACTGGTTGGATTCGCAGGAGTCTGAGCGGGCTTGCTCGTCGATCTTCTGATCGCTCAATACCCGGGTGGCCGTTACGTTTAGCAGACCGCTTGCGGCTTGTGGGTGTTTGATATGATCATCATCTGCTGCCGGCGTATTGACGAGTCTTTAGAGTCCTACACAGAGGTTTCCTAGTTCAAGCGAAACGAAATAGGAGCGCATATGAGATATGTGCGGGAGCGAGAATAATTCGTGTATGTGATACCGTATTTCATTCTCGCGACGAATGTATTGATTGGTTATATGCGATATAACCTAGTTATCGAATCAAGGATTGATTCGATAAGCCGATACATTGGATACTAGCCGGTTATAATCGACATGACCGGATCATTGAATCAAGTGTTGATTTAATGATTTAATGTATAATTATATATTTGATATATTGCTTTGCATTAACTAGTATTGGTTCACTTTAAATGGATTCACTCACTTAGTTTGTGCACATTGCATATATGATATATTTTGTGCACATGATTGTATCATGTTTGATGATACATGCAAGCTAGGGTTAGTGTAAAGAATTTGACCATGGTTAAGATTAAGATTAGGGTTTTCTTTTTCTAATTTATTAATTTATTTATTTTGGAAAAAGAAAATGATAAAGAAAATGAAATGGTGGCTTATTTTGTTTGTAGTTGAAGTTTCTTGAAACTTTGACTAAGTAACCATTTTGTCTTCTTTCTTAACCCTAACTCTTCAAATTAACCTTAGTCAATTCTCTACACCTAACTAAGGTTAATGATATGATAAGTATTATCTTTTCTTTTCTTTTTAATAAGGTTATCATATCATCTTCTTCTTCTTCATCTTCTTTCTCCATGAAAAAAGCTTGCTACATCAATGGTGATTGATGAAAAAGTATGTGAAATCCAAATCTAAAGTCAACCCAACTCCTATTTCTTCATCCTCTTCCTCTTGCCAAGTAGTATAGGGTGTTTCCTTCATAAGTTTTCCCGACTTGGTGAAGTTGGAGCTTGTTCTAGCGATGCCTCGACGTAGATCATCTTCGGCATCGAACCGACGATCAAGCCCGCCTATTCTCCGACGAAGCCGACGCTTGAGCCCGGATTTTGATTTGGACAGCGGAGAGGACTTCATTGCGGAGCCGTGGAGGTGGTGGACCGGATCTACAAAGGTTGTATATCCGTTCCCTTAGTTAAAATGTTAACTAGTTTGCTTGTTTCGCCTAAATATCTAGTAAACGATCCGTAGTCGGGTTTGTAGGCACCCGTAAAATTTGATTTGTGCATGTTTGATCACTTGTGAGACTTCACTAGAGTGCCTAGGAACCCTACAGTGGTATCAGAGCCTAGCTAGAGCCTTAGGCGAAGTCTAGACGGAATTTGAAGCCCGAACGAACCCGAAACCCACCCGGCAATATGCTCTCTGGACGATTTCGTAAAACGTGGATTTTTCCATATTAAAAATTGCTAAAAAATTCAGCAGGGAAAAATAAGAATTACCATGCAAATCTTTTGGGATGAACAGTATATACCGCGGCGGAAGCGCGGCAGATGCCTGCATTCTGCGGCGGTTACGCCGCACCTTGATGACGTCATCCTCCACTATTTGCACAGTAACTCTTATTATTTTATTCTGGATTTTCTAGGAATTTTTAATACTGTTTCCAGAGTTGTATTTTCTGGGATTGTTTTGGGGATTCGGTGTTTCGATCGGGGTATCAAATTTTGTCTATTTGACTTTCTGGATATTTTTAGAATATGTTAAAAAGTTCAACCGGATATAAATACCCAATTTTTCCCCTGTCGGGAAATTTCCAAGTGTTGGATTTTTCCGAAGTTTAACGACGTTCTAAGTAGTGAAAGTAACGCGATGGACCCTCTAGAAGACAACAAACCTTAACTCGATTATGTGACCGTCTTGAACTGCCCTTTGAACCTTCGGGTTTGGGGCAGTATGGCGTGCCACATGTGAGGCGTTGGCTTGACCCTTCTACGGCTGGACCGTTGGTACTGAAGCACGAACTGAATGTTTTTAGACTTATTTCATGTGTTGATCTGTATCGGGAAAACTTGGGTGTTCGATTGTTCGATCGAAAAGTTTAATATTTTCTATTTATCTGGAATAGGATACAATAATTGGAATTCACAAGAAGTTATGAGAAAACTGAATGAATGTTGTAAATCTAGCAGTTTAGTCTCACTTGATCGGTTGCCACGGAATTTTGATGTGATCAAAAGTCCGTCGCAATCACGTAGCGTACGCGGATACTCGCCGGGTAAACTTAATAAACTGCCTCACCCTATAGCCCCGACCAAGTGACTGTAGGAGAACCCCGTCGCCGAAAGCATCCGTTCGGGTGCTCGCGGTAGCGGTGTTCCGCCTTGGTGCACTTTGTCGACGGCGTCAGGGGTGCGGCCGTCTACTGAAGTTTGCGACGAGCATTCGATCAGAATGTCGGGAATCCTGTTGAATTTCCCGACTTGATATTGAAAAGAGTTTTCGATAATGAGACTAAATTGCGGGGTTTATAATTGTTAGGCATGCGATGTCTAAAGTAATTCATTTGGTCAGGCATGCGATGTCTGAGGAGGTTGCGGATTCCAACTGTTGTAGTTTTACACTTTCTTTTCTGTGACCGTAAGTGTAATATGTGATATCGCCGGTTTCGTTGCTATATGTCAACGACAATTGGGATGCGCATATTTACTTACGTTGATGACATGTGATGTTATGTGTTGCTGGATATGTTATATTGGATCGTCGTGTTTGAATAGCCGGGGTTTTTTTATGTGAGATGAGTGTTTTTCATTTTCATTCATGTAAAAACTTGTATGTAATATTCTTTTATTGGGGCGCTTCCAGGTTGCGGAAGTTGTCACCGTTGTTGTATATTATTTACTTTTCTGCACTAGGATAGACCCAAGGAGGGGAGCACAAGTAACCGGGTTCTGGGGTCCAGTGGGAGACCAACTCGAGGAGTCGAGTCCGGGTCTCCTAACCCTAGAATTGGTAGGGTTGCTTGCCGCTCTCGTAGGGGTCTAGGGGTGTGGGATTGGCTATTCATCACGACCGTGGAATCCGTGTTTTATACTGGCTCGTATTGAAAACACGGACGTCCTAGTATATCCAATATTTCATATGTTTCTTCTGCTGTGTTTTATCTGTGATCATGCGATGTTCTGTGCTCTGTGACAGATATTATAGTATATATGATATATTATATAGACGTTACTTATGTTTTACACCCGCGCTAGCCCTGCCCCGCTCTGCCGTTAGTTACCTAACCTAACGGTGCACGAGGGGACATCGAGGCGAATGCGGATGGCATAAGTGTATGTCATATCTATCTGTGTTGTTTAGGTAATTTAAATGATGGGATATTCATTAATAAGATTAATGAAAGAAAATAAACCTAATTGATGTTGTGGAATCAAATTTCAAAATAAAACAGGTAGCTACAGTTCTTGCTTTGCATCGCGGTGTTCATTATAGAACATCCTGCATCTTATTCGATGAGGAAAGGACCGAGATCCCTTCACCGGGAGTGACTCCTTTAGCAATAACTGGCAGATGCTACACACTCGGTTTGTCTTTGATCGCTTCTATAGTTTCTGCTTTGCACAGTGATATATATGATATATCCCGCACCTCATTCGACGAGGAAAGGGCCGACGATCCCTTCACCGGGAGTGACCCCTTTAGCAAAACTAGAAAAGCCTCAAAAACATTCCATTTAAAAAACCATTTGATTCCGCAACGAGATCAAGTTCAAAGCGTTAAAGGTTTTCACAAAAACCAGTCGCAACCCTCCGTCATTTTAGGAAGTTGAGTACTTAGTATTCGTGCTGTGTTTGTTGACCATAGTCAAGGCACAGTGTACGGTAGCTAAGTGATGTCTTCCTACACCGCATATGATGCGATTAGTTAGGACAGTCATGTGGCTTTGTTGACCTTAGCCAAGGGTCATGTGGGTGGGTCTAATTAATCACGAAATGACGGGTAGAACTTGACTAGTACCTATGATTTGTTGACCTTAGCCAAGGTCATAGGTGCTAGGGGTAAAAACCTCTATCGGGAGTTTCAAGTGTTGAAATTTGCAATGAGATTGCATACCTTCTATATGATAGTCGGATCCCGATACCCACTGCGAGTAATTGTTACTCCTGGGAGAGTTTTGCACTTTGCAATTAGCCGATCAAGTAGGTGTCTAGAATGGTGTCAACGGGGTTACGCCTCTGGGAAAACGAGGTTTACAGTAATTAGGTCCGTGCGAAAGCACGGGGAACCTCCCTCAAAGTACCAACACTGGCATGGCTGAAAGATTGGCGAACTTGTAGAGTGTAATTAATCTCGGCTAGTCTTTCCTTTTAAGGTTTGAAGGAAGATTTGATAAAAACAGTGGGAGCCATCCTCATTAGATAAAATATATAACCAATCTGATCTTGCAAGAGCGCACGCAGAGTGTTTTCTTCTCTCTCTCTCCTGGTAGCGACCATATCACGCCTTAATCAAGATAATAATACGGATGTATTGACCGAACCCGCTTGTTATACTGAGCTGGGGAACGTTGGTCCCGCTCCAACTTATAATTGTTATAAGACAGAGCAGAAAATAGGGGAATACCAGAATTCCTATGCCGCCCAAACGAAGAAAGTGCATATGATGCATCTCCTTCGGGTGTGTTCATTACAAAGAACTGTTTCTCAGTATCCTCTGCATCCTGGGTATATGATACCGGATCAGGATCCCAGATATGTAATCTGTTACATAGGGCTACAAAAAGGTAGAAAAGCTGAGAACGGGTGATAAGTTTCATGAGACAGAAAATGGGGCAAGTGTTGCAGCCAAGTCTGTTGGTCACTGTCACCCTGTATTACGAATACATTGATTCTGAACAAATGCTATTAGATACCGAACCTGATATACAAAATCATATCAGTCTCTTTATTAGTAAAGAAAGGATATAATTTTGTATTGATGGATAATGTTTTGAACATTTCCTATATCAAAAGTTGGTCGGTTCAGGCACGCTATCTAAAAGCATTGACGTTCTAAATCAAACTACAGTTCCTCGTATACAGAACACACACAAGAGGAAGAGTTCAGAAATGAACGAATTCTTCTTGAGGTATTGTAGACTAGGTCATATCAATGCGACCCGACTAGCTGAAGTTACATTTAGATGCATATTTAAATCAGTTTGAATTTACATCTTGTGAAACTTGCCAGTCATGTCACAAAGATATAATGACACCAGCTCTGTTTACTGAAAACAGAGAAAGAGTTAGTAAACTCTTGGGACTGATACATGACGATGTATGGAAGGTCTCCTGTCTACACATGCCAGGACTGGTTCTTTTTACTTCATTATATTCTCTGATAATCTCTCAAGATTCAGTCATATGTTCCTGTTGAAACATAAGTCCGAACCTTTTGAGGTATTCACAGAATATAAGTTAGAAGTAGAGAACCAATAACCGGGTATAAGTATTATGTCCTATGATGAGATCAGGGAGGAGAATACTTGTACATGGCATTCCTGGACCATTCTAAAGGAGAATGAGATTCTCTCTCCGTACTACTCCTCTGATTACACCACAGCACAACGGTGTATCAGGGCAGAGCAATTGCACAATATTAGATATGGTGTGCTCTATGATGAGTATTACTGAGTTACCTATTTCCTTTTGGGAGTTATGCACTTGAGAAGCTGCATACCTATTGAATTAGGTTCGAATCAAATCAGTGCCTACCATTCCATATGAGATATGGTATGGGAAGAGCCTATCTCTTAAATAAGTTAAGATTTGGGATTGTCCGGCCTATGTCAAAAGCAAAATCCGGACAAGATCGAGGCAAGATCAGTTCTGTAGAACTGGAAAGGTTCCAGCTGTACAAAACTGCTAATGATTTGACAGAACCAAAGGATTCAATAGTTTCCGACGAACCTCAGCCTCTCCGCCGATCTAGTAGGGTTCCTCATCCGCCTGAGAGATACCTCGGTTTCTCGATGACAGTGGGAGCAAGGATTGCATCATGAGATGATGACCCAACTAGTGTCGAGCAGGCCATCGAGAGTAGGGACTCTGTAAGAATGGCTGGATGCTTAGTGATCTGAGATGGAATCCATGTACACCAGTAAAGTATGGACTTTGGTTGCGATATCTGAAGGGTTAAATCCCCTTCAGGGGCAAGTATATCTTGAGAAGATTACTTGGTGTAGATGGAAATTTGAGACTTTCAAAGCTGGGCTTGTTAAAGGTTTTCGTCATCGACCAGGCGTGGATAATGATGAAACCTTTTTCCAGTAGCTATGCTTAAGTCTGTCCAGATCCTACTTACCACGGCTACATTCCATGACTACGATATCTGGCGGTTGTGCCATGACTGCTTTTCTAAATACTGATTTAGAAGAGAACGTCTATAAGAACACAGCCAGAGGTCTTCGTAAACAGTGGGAGCAGCGGAAACGTGTGCAAGTTGCTTTACATAATGATGCAGGCATCGCGGAGTTGGAACGTCTGTTTTGATGTGATAGTCAAAGTGTTTGACTTCATCAAAATTGTAGACGAACCTTGTATATACAAAAGGGTAGTAGAGAGTAAGGTGGTCATCTTCGTATTGTATGTAGACACCATACTCTTGATAGGAAAAGAGTTTCCTATACTACGATCGATCAATCTCCTATTATCACAAGGATTCTCCAAATAGGATAAAGATGATACCTCCTAAATCCTGAGATTTGGACCTATGAGATAGATCTAAAGGGATATTAGAGTTCTCACTAGGTATAGTGAGATTATATCAATCGATCCTGGGGAGAATCACTGGAAGTGTTCCAGGGTGATAAAGACGACTGAATGTCAGTCACAGGCACTGTCTTTACCCTCAGTAAAGGGACGGTATGTTGGAAGAGTTCCAAGCTAAATACCGTGGCAAACTAGACGATAAAGGCTGGTAACATCGCTATTGAAGATACTACCAAAGAGGCAGTTTGGGTGTATATTGGTTCATAAGATGAACTTGGTTCCTGCCATTGTATGACAATGGAAGTGTGGCTTAGGCCCTGGAACCCTGGTCCCATCAGTGACCCAGACATATTCTGAGGAAGCATCACCTGATCATGGAGATAGTTGATCTCCAGGTTGATCGAGGTTAGGAGAGTAGACTCAGAGGACAACACGGCGGATCCACTCACGAAGGCCTTTTTCCCAAAGAGAGACTTTTAGGGGATGGTTGAGTATGTGATACTGCAACCACTGCTACAGATGGCCCTAGCGCAAGTGAGAGATTGTTAGTTATATGTATGCCCTAGAGGCCATTACTGTACATTGGATGTATATTGTAGTGGATGCTGGGACATATATAGGAAGGACTTTCTTGCTCGACATGATAGTATGCTATCTGGTTGCACTTTATCTTAACATGTATACTTTCTGTCTCTCTGATTACATATTGATAAAGCCCTTAGGATGTGTGCTCGACTTCCAGGACTGTGATGTAGATCATACTAGTGGGGCCTGGGTAGTCCATGAGTACATCCTTGAAATGTTCCTAGTCGAGGGAATATCGAGACGGGGCATCGATATTCCAGAGTAGACTAGCGCATATCCTCTCGACTCATGCGATGGGCGATGGATGATCCCATATCCATTGGTGTTTGACATCAGAGTTGGTATGCGGGTGCTCAGTGGAGACTGGGTACACTGAACGGACTCGCCGAAAACTCCCAGATGGTATTATACCTCACTTCAGATGGCAGTTCTCTGGTGACACTGGTACAGCTTAGTCTGTAGACCCGAGATTGTCATAGAGTCTTGTGTGTCTCCCACTGTGCTTTGATTTCCACCCTACCACGGCTCTACTGAGTTGTGCAAACAGGTGGTTTTTGGGTACAGTCCCGATACATATGGAGGCAATGAGCGATAGGAGGGGATTCGTCTCTCCCGGTATTGGGGGTTGATGTTGTGCTATGCTCGACTGGCCATAACAGGAAATCCCTGGCCAGGGTTGCTGTGATATACTGGTAAGAGTTATCAGTAGTTTCACGAATGTTATGGACCTCAAGTCGGCATGACTTATCGAGCTATTGGGGTCTGACGTTTACCACCCCTAGGCGAGATATGCGACATATCAGACGAACAGACCGGACCGTACGGTAAGTGTTACTGGTTGGATTCGCAGGAGTCTGAGCGGGCTTGCTCGTCGATCTTCTGATCGCTCAATACCCGGGTGGCCGTTACGTTTAGCAGACCGCTGGCGGCTTGTGGGTGTTTGATATGATCATCATCTGCTGCCGGCGTATTGACGAGTCTTTAGAGTCCTACACAGAGGTTTCCTAGTTCAAGCGAAACGAAATAGGAGCGCATATGAGATATGTGCGGGAGCGAGAATAATTCGTGTATGTGATACCGTATTTCATTCTCGCGACGAATGTATCGATTGGTTATATGCGATATAACCTAGTTATCGAATCAAGGATTGATTCGATAAGCCGATACATTGGATACTAGCCGGTTATATTCGACATGACCGGATCATTGAATCAAGTGTTGATTTAATGATTTAATGTATAATTATATATTTGATATATTGCTTTGCATTAACTAGTATTGGTTCACTTTAAATGGATTCACTCACTTAGTTTGTGCACATTGCATATGTGATATATTTTGTGCACATGATTGTATCATGTTTGATGATACATGCAAGCTAGGGTTAGTGTAAAGAATTTGACCATGGTTAAGATTAAGATTAGGGTTTTCTTTTTCTTATTTATTAATTTATTTATTTTGGAAAAAGAAAATGATAAAGAAAATGAAATGGTGGCTTATTTTGTTTGTAGTTGAAGTTTCTTGAAACTTTGACTAAGTAACCATTTTGTCTTCTTTCTTAACCCTAACTCTTCAAATTAACCTTAGTCAATTCTCTACACCTAACTAAGGTTAATGATATGATAAGTATTATCTTTTCTTTTCTTTTTAATAAGGTTATCATATCATCTTCTTCTTCTTCATCTTCTTTCTCCATGAAAAAAGCTTGCTACATCAATGGTGATTGATGAAAAAGTATGTGAAATCCAAATCTAAAGTCAACCCAACTCATATTTCTTCATCCTCTACCTCTTGCCAAGTAGTATAGGGTGTTTCCTTCACAAGTTTTCCCGACTTGGTGAAGTTGGAGTTTGTTCTAGCGATGCCTCGACGTAGATCATCTTCGGCATCGAACCGACGATCAAGCCCGCCTATTCTCCGACGAAGCCGACGCTTGAGCCCGGATTTTGATTTGGACAGCGGAGAGGAATTCATTTCGGAGCCGTGGAGGTGGTGGACCGGATCTACAAAGGTTGTATATCCGTTCCCTTAGTTAAAATGTTAACTAGTTTGCTTGTTTCGCCTAAATATCTAGTAAACGATCCGTAGTCGGGTTTGTAGGCACCCGTAAAATTTGATTTGTGCATGTTTGATCACTTGTGAGACTTCACTAGAGTGCCTAGGAACCCTACAGCTATATCTGAAGGGTTAAATCCCCATCAGGAGCAAGTAAATCTTGAGAAGATTACTTGGTGTACATGGAAAAGTTGAGACTTTCAAAGCTAGACTTGTTGAAGGTTTTCGTCATCGACCAGGCGTGGATAATGATGAAACCTTTTCAAGTATCTATGCTTAAGTCCATCCAGATCCTACTTACCACGGCTACATACCATGACTACGATATCTGGTGGTTGGGTGTCATGACTGCTTTTCTAAATGATGTTTTGGAAGAGGGCGTCTATAAGTACACAGCCAGAGGGCTTCGTAGACAGTAAGAGTAGCGGAAACGTGTGCAAGATGCTTTATAAGATAAAGCAGGCATCACGGAGTTGGAACATCTGTTTTGATGGATTAGTCAAAGAAGTTGACATCATCAAAATGGTAGATGAACCTTGTATAAACAAAAAGGTAGTAGGGAGTATGATGACGATCCTCGTAGAGTACGTGGATGACATACTCTTGATAGGGAAAGAGTTTCCTATGCTACGCTCGATCAATCTCCGCCTATCACAATGATTCTCCATATAGGATCAAGATGATACCTCCTAAATCCTGAGTTTTCATCTATGAGATAGATGTTATTTGGGTGTTAGAATGCTCACTAGCTGTAGTGAGATGGTATCAGTTGATCCTGGGGAGAATCACTGAAAGGGTTCCAGGGTGATAAAGACGACTGAATGTCAGTCACAGGCATTGTCTTTACCCTCAGTAAAGGGACGGTATGTTGGAAGAGTTCCAAGCTAGATACCGTGGCATACTAGACGATAAAGGCAGGATACATCGCTACTTAAGATGCTACCAAAGAGGCTGTTTGGGTGTATATAGGTTCATGAGATGAACTATGTTCCTCCCATTGTGTGACAATGGAGATGTGGCTTATACCAAGGAACGCCCGTCCCATCAGTGATCCAGACAAATTCTAAGGCAGTGTCACCTGATCATGGAGATGGTTGATCTCCACGGTGATCCAGGTTAGGAGAGTAGACTCAGAGGACAACACAGCGGATCCACTCACAAAGGCCTTTTCCCAGAGAGAGATTTTTATGGGATGGTTGAGTATGAGATAATACAACCACTGCTATCAGATGGCCCTAGTGCAAGTGGGAGATTGTTAGTTATATGTATACCCTAGAGGCCATTACTGTACATAGGATGTATATTGTAGTGGATGCTGGGACATATATAGGGAGGACTTTCTTGCTCGACATGATAGTATGCTATCTGGTTACTCTTTACCATAACGTGTACACTGATTGTCTCTCTGTTACATGTTGGTAAAGCCCTTAGGATGTGTACTTGACTACCTGGACTATGATGCGGATCATACTAGTGGGGACATTGTAGTCCATAAGTACATCCTTCAAGGTCCCTAGTCGTGGGTATATCGAAACGGGGTATCGATATACCAGAGTAGACTAGCGTATACCTTCTTGACCCATACAGATGGGCGATGGATGATCCCATATCCATTGGTGTTTGACATCAGAGATGATATATGGGTGCTCAGTGCAGACTGGGTAAACTGGACGGACTCGCCGGGAACTCCCAGATGGTATTATACCTTACGTCAGATGGTAGTTCTCTGGTGACACTGGTACAGAGTAGTCTGTTGACCTGAGATCGTCATAGAGTCTTGTGTGATTCCCACTGTGCTTTGATTTCCACCTTACCACGTCCAAGAGGGCGTGCAAAACGGTGGCTTTTTGGTACAGTCCCGAATCACATGGAGGCAATGAGCGATAGGAGAGGATTCGTCTCTCCCGGTATAGGGAGTTGATGTTGCGCTGTGTTCGATTGGCTATAACCGGAAATCCCTGGCCAGGGTTGCTGAGATTTGCTGGTAAGTGTTACCAGTAGTTTCTCGAACTGTTATAGACCTTATATCGACACGACTTATCGAGCTAGTGGCATCTGACGTTTACCACCCCTAGGCGAGATATGCGACATATCAGACGACGAGACCGGACTGTACGGTAAGTGTTACTGGTTGGATTCACAGGAGTATGAGCGGGCTTGCTCGTCGATCTTCTGATCGCTCTATACCTGGGTGGCCGTTACGTTTAGTAGACCGCTTACGGCTTGTGGGTGTTTGATATGATCATCACCTGCTACCGGCGTATTGACGAGTCTTTAGAGTCCTACACAGAGGTTTCCTGGCTCAAGCGAAACGAAATAGGAGCGCATATGAGATGTGTGCGGGACCGAGAATAATGCGTGTATGTGATACCGTATTTCATTCTCGCGATGAATGTATCGAATGGTTGTATGCGATATAACCTAGTTATCGAATCAAGGATTGATTCGGTAAGCCGATACATAGGATACTAGTCGGTTGTGTGCGACATGACCGGATCATTGAATCAAGAGTTGATTTAATGATTTAATGCATAATTATATATTTGATATTTGATATATTACTTTGCATTAACTAGTATTGGTTCACTTTAAATGGATTTTCTCACTCGGATATACACATTGTATATGTGATATATTTTTTGTGCACTTGATTGTATCATGTTTGATGATACATATTTGCTAGGGTTTTTGTGTAAAGAATTAAACCATGGTTATTTAAATGGTTAGGGTTTTGATTACCTTAACTAATTATTTAGGTTATTTCCTTTTTAGGCATGTAAAGAGAAAATGGTTTCTTTTCATTCATGAAGCTTGATGAAGCTTCATGAAGACTTTGACCAAGTGACCATTTTGTCTCATGCTTAACCCTAACCATTCCATTCAACCATGATTAACTCTCTACACATTACCATGGTTAATATTATGATAAGAATGATTTTATTATTCTTTTTCATAATAACTTATCATAATATATCATCTTCTTCTTCTTCAAGAAGAGAAAACCTAGACTTCATCAATAGTGATTGATGAAAAAGGGTGAGAAATCCAATTCTAAAGTCTACCCACTTCCTATTTCTTCATCCTCTACCTCTTGCCAAGTAGTAGAGTGTGTTTCCTTCACAAGTTTTCATGGCTTGATGAAGGTGGAGCTTAATCTAGTGATGCCTCGACGTAGATCATCTTCGGCGTCGTAGTCGATGACCTAGCCCGCCCATTCTCCGATGAAGCCGACACTAGAGCCCGGGATCCGATGATCGCAGCGAGGAGACATCATCACGGAACTATGGAGGTGGAGCACTGGATCTACAAAGGTTGTATTTCCGTTACACTTTAGTTAAGTTGTTAACTAGCTCGTTGTTTCGCCTAAAATCTAGTTAACGATCCGTATTAGGGTTTCTCGGCACCCGTAATTTTTGAAATTGGCATGGTTGATGCCTTGTGAGACCTCTTGAGAGTCCTAGGAACCCTACAGTAGACACCTACTTGATCGGCTAATTGTCCTGTGTAAAACACTCCAGGGAGTAACAATTACTCGCAGTGGGTATCGGGATCCAACTATCTCATAGAAGGTATGCAATCTCATTGCAAATCTCAACTCTTGAAATTCCCGATAATATTTTGCCCCTAGCGTGCTATGACCTTGACACATGCCAAACAACCCATAGTCCGCTAGTCGAGTTCAACCCGTACAATTCATGATTGAATTAAACCCACCCGTACGACCCTTGACGCATGCCAAACAACGCCGCACGAATACCTTAATCCAATCGCATCTCATGCTACAGATAAGTAATAATCAGCTACCGTACACTACGTCTTGACGCATGCCAAACAACCGTAGCACGAATACTAAATATTACATATCTGAATTGACGGAGGGCTACGCAGGTTTTTTTCTGAAAACCATGAGCGTAATGAACTTGATATCGTTGTAGAATCAAGTGAAGTTTTGAAATGGAGTGATTTTGAGGCTTTTATTAGTTTTGCTAAAGAGGTCACTCCCGGTGAAGGGATCTCGGCTCTTTCCTCATCGAATAAGGTGCGGGATATATCATATATATCACTGTGCAAAGCAAAACTCCAAAAGCAGTCAAAAGTCAAACCGAGTGTTGTAGCATCTGCCAGTTTCGCTAAAGGGGTCACTCCCGGTGAAGGGATCTTGGCCCTTTCCTCATCGAATAAGGTGCAGGGTATATCATATATACCGCTATGCAAAGCAAAACTGTAGCTACCCTTTTATTTTAAAATTTGATTCTACAACATCTTTTAGGTTTCTTTTCTTACATCAATCACATTAATGAAGTCCCATCATTTAAGTCGCCTAAACATCACAGATAAATACGACGTACACTTATGCCATCCGCATTCGCCTCGATGTCCCCTCGTGCACCGTTAGGTTAGGTAACTAACGACAGAGCAAGGCAGGGCTAGTGCGGGTGCAAAACATAAGTAACGTCTATATAATATATCATCTATACTATATACTGTATCCATCAGAACATATCAAATGATCACATCACAGATATCGCAGCAGAAACATAAATATAATGTGGGATATACTAGGACGTCCGTATTTAGTATCTAGCCAACAATAGAAAATACGGATTCCACAGTCGCGATGAATAGCCAAGCCCACACCCTGGATCCCTACGAGAGCGGCAAGCGACCCTACCAATTCTGGAGTTTAGGAGACCCGGTCTCGACTCCTCGAGATGGCCTCCCACTGAACCCCAGAACCCGGTCACCTATGCTCCCCTCCTTGGGTCCATCCTAATGCGGAAAAGTAAATAATATACAACACTGGTGACACAACCTCAACCCGGAAGTCCCCCAAATAAAAGAATATTACATTACATTTAAATTTACATGAATGAAAATGTAAAACTCTCATCTCACATAAAACCCCCCGGCTATTCAATCGCGAGAATCCTGCACATCATATCTCAGCAACACATAATATCACATATCATCAACGTAAGTAAGTATGCGTACCCCAATTGTCGTTCATGTATAGCAACGAAACCGGCAATATCGACATACTACACTTACGGTCACAGAAAAGAAAGTGTAAAACTGCAATATTTGGAATCCACATTCTCTTTAGACATCGTAAATGCGAAATATCACATACTTCGTATTTCATGTCCAACTATATGAATTCCAGATATTGCATCACATTCCAGATAAATAGACGGTATTAAAGTTTTCGAACGATCGATCAAATACCCAAGATTCGCTAAAGCTCAACACTTGAGCGGAGTTCCAAATCCCGGAGTGTGACACAGTGGTAGCGGTCCAGCCGTAGAAGGGTCAAGCCAACGCCTCACATGTGGCACGCCGTACTGCCCCAAACCCTAAGGTTCAAAAGGCAGTTCAAGACGGTCACATAATCGAGTTAAGGTTTGTTGTCTTCTAGAGGGACCACCACAAACAAACTTGCACGTATTTCCGAAAGATTTTAAACCCCATGAAAAGTGAGCAAATGATAGTCGTTCGAACACTTCAATACTTTCTAGATTTACCCGGAAAAGCCACGAAATCAAAATTCCGATCGAACTGTTGAGTCCAAAACCATCTCCAGAATTTTTAGCACTAAATTCAGATTAAAAATACCCTAAAAATATACAAGCAGATTCCAGAATTACTGTATAAAATATATTCATTGATTGATGTGTACGGCCGCGGAACCGCGGCATAAGCAAGCTTAGGCCGCGTTTCCGCGGCGGAAATTACTGTTCATGGAAAAAGTTTTATACCGTAATTCTTAGTTTTACCTGCTGAATTTTTTACATATTTTTAATTCTGAAAATAACGAGATTTTGAAAAAAGTCCAGAGAGCACACAAAAATCGTATTTTCCGGTTCGATCGGAGTTTTAACTTCGTAAAAATGTCGCCTAAAGTTCTAGGTCGGCTCTGATACCAATGAAAGGTTTACCTAGCACCTCATGTAGGGTTTGGAAGCATCACATGTACCAAAGATTAAATTTTTATGATGCTAAGTAAACTTGCAAAGGATCTATCCTAGAAAAATTAGGGTTCCGAAATATTCATATCATCGTATGAAAGGAAAGCTAGGGTTTAGAGAGTACAACCTTTGTAGCTCCCTACGCTAGACTCTCGGCTACTTAGGGTTTGAAAAAGCTCCGCTTGAACTCCTCGATGTCACCGATGATCCACCCGGAGTCCGCTTTGTCCAAGCTTGCAACTTTATCCGATCAAGTGAACGAAATCAAGTTAACACTCCAAACAAGTGGGCTAGACTTGTGTAGAATGGTGTTGTGGTTCTCTTTCTCACTTAAAAATCCTTTCTTGATGAGTATACTGCTCACTACAAAGAACTAGAGAGCAAAATGAGAGAGGAAGAAGAAGATGATGGCAATATCTTTTCAAGAGTAAAAGGATAACTCTTGTGCTAGCAAATTGAAAATATATCAATATATATTTTCTTGTTCTCATCTCAAACCATGGTCTAAACAATGAATATTTTATTAAACTTGAGTTAAAATACAAAAGGAAAGTTTACCCAAGGTTAAAAGGTAGGTGAGAATGGTTAGGTCAAGAGAAGAGTGTAGAAACAATTCAATCATAACCATTTCCTTTTTCTTTTTTGTTTTAAAACAAATGTAATAAAATTCATATTTAAAACCATGGTGTGAGTCTTATATTGCCACCATTTCCTTGTATAAGCAACCATGATAGAATGATGTATGTATGCATGTGTGCATGCACATCCATATGTGCATGAAACAATAAGGAATGCATACATGCATCCATACATCCGTAGAAACAAGAAAGGATTTCTAGTGAGAATCTAATGGTTAAATGATAAATCAACACTTGATTTATCAATCCGGCCATATCGCATACGACCCTAACAAAAAGCAAGCCGCCCGATCAATATACGGAATCCCATACGCGCATTTTAATCGGGTTCATGCGCATATCGCATACGCGCACCACAACGTTTCGCCTGGACAAGGAAACTCCATTGTGGGACTCTGAGACTCGTCAATACGCCGGCAGTGGGTGATGATCATATCAAGCACCCCCAAGCCGCAAGCGGTCAGCTAAACGTAACGGCCACCCGGGTATTGAGCGATCAGAAGAGAACAAGCGAACCTGCTACAACTCCCGTCGAGCCGATCGGCAACACTTCCCTTACAGTCCGGTCTCCTCGTCTGATATGTCGCATATCAAGTCTAGGGGTGGTAAACGTCAAACCCCAATAACCGATAAGTCGTGCCGATGTGAGGCTCATAACGGGTCGAGAAACTACTGGTAACACTTACCAGAAAATCTCTGAAACAGCCCTGTCCAGGGACTTCCCTGTTTCGGCCAATCGAGCACAGTACAACATCAACCCCCAATACCGAGAGAGACGAAACCTCTCCTATCGCTCATTGCCTCCATGTGACTCGGGACTGTACCCAAAAACCACCGTTTTGCACGCCCTCATAGACGTGGTAAGGTGGAGATCAAAGCATAGTGGGAATCACACAAGACTCTATGACGATCTCGGGTCTACAGACTAACCTGTACAAGTGTCACCTTAGAACTGCCATCTGACGTGAGGTATAATACCATCTGGGAGTTCTCGGCGAGTCCGTCCAGTGTACCCAGTCTCCACTGAGCACCCGTATACCATCTCTGATATCAAACACCAATGGATATGGGATCATCCATCGCCCATCTCATAGGTCGAGAAGCGTATACGCTAGTCTACACTGGTATATCGATGCCCCGTCTCGATACACCTACAACTAGGGACCTTGAAGGATGTACTTATGGACTACCATGTCCCCACTAGTATGATCTGCATCATAGTCTAGGTAGTCAAGTACACATCCTAAGGGCTTTACCAACATGTAACTATAAGACGTTTAAAGAGACTAGTATGCATGTTAAGATAAAGTGCAACCAGATAGCATACTATCATATCGAGCAAGAAAGACATCTCTATATATGTCCAAGCATCCATTATAATATACATCATCTGTACAATACTGGCCTCTAGGGCATACATACAACTAACATGTATACCTACATGCTTACACATATGCCTTGACATACTTACATGCTAGTTACCTGTATACCTATACAATATTGTACCATTAGTGATAGGTACATACACACATAATGACATAGCTACATGTATACTTTGCATACATACTTCACTTATGCCTAGAGGGTATATTACATCATTATTGATAGGTAGGTACCTATATCTTGCTATATCTTTATGTTTACAAATATATCTGGTTATAGCTACATGTTTACCTTTACTTGATATTATTTAAAATTGGAGAAAATAGGAACCGCATGATATTTTATATTAACTTGTTGCAGTTAATTAGCGGCTTTTCCTTTATATGCTTACATTTCAGTTTTATGTTGCATATATTATACTCTTGGATTTTCGCATTGAGATATGGATTTTTCATGTTGTTTTCTGGATTTGGGGACCGTGGTAGTTTCATGAAATTATGCTTTATTTGAAAAACCCGGTTTCCCTTGATATGATATTTCAGCATCCACCATGAGATTTATCGGTTATGATATATAAATACCCCACGAGAGGAAAGGAGGGGTCCGTGTGCGGGTACATGGTGGGCCCGGAGGTACTCCGGGGCAAGAGTCGTGGAGTAGGCAATGAGTTAGTGGGAGAACCATACCATCCGGTGACAGTACCTATGACTCGGCAGTTATCATGGGGATACCGACAGGAGTCATGTGCGTATGGATACGTCGAGAGGCGAGGGTCAGAGATAGGCACTCGAGCTTTCGGTATAGCGTATGATACGTACCTATAAGGATGCCGGTCGTGGTGACAGCACCTGATAGATCAGCATTTCTGTGTCGATGCTTGACACATTGTTTTCATGATATTTTACTCCTAAGTATATATAACAGTGGAATGGGACGCTGTTATATATGCATTTATATATATATTGGTGGAATGGGACGCTAATATATATGTATACATATCAATTTATATACATCATCATATTTATTCATGCAAATTTACTTAGGGTATTAGAGATTTACTTGATATTGGATTTTGGATATAGGAGATTCATTTGAGATTGTATACAGGATATATATATATATATGAGATCGCTGATTTTGTACATTCAGGATATATGAGATTTATTCGATATTGTACATTCAGGATTTGTGAGACTTATATGATATGAAACACAATTTAGGGGCTGATTTGAAGAAATTGGGATTTGAATTGTCTTGATGGATTTTGATCCTACCACGATGTCAGGATTCTGTGGAAATGACATGTTTTATTCCATACTCCACATTTATTGTTTATGCACTGTTTCATGTATTAGTTGTACCTGATAGAGTACCTTTCATGACTGCTGCATTTATATACCTTTATTTATATGCATTGCTTCATGTGTTAGTTGTACCTGCTAGCGTACCTTTCATGACTGTTGCATATATACACATTCATATCATTATTGCATAATTATTGCATACCGATTGTCATATTACTGTTTCATGTATTTGTAGTAGCCGTTAGTGTACCTTTCATGATTATTGTATTCATATGACCTTTATTTGCTATTAATTGCATATGTTAGATTCGCGTTGTACGTGCATACTTGCGATTACCTGCATATGTTATTTACTATTGACGAGTTGGCAACTCACCCCCGTTGTGCCACAGTTTGTTTTGCAGGTTGTTTCCCAGAGTAGTCGAGGCAGGCTATTCATCTATCTTATCATCTTTTGCTGCGGATACGACATCAGCTCACAGTGTGCAGTTTTGCTTTAGGTGGATTTTGTGGTTATTCGTTGTTGTATGGTATATTCGATGTATCCTTGTACTCTCCATCTACTACTTTCATGTTGACTTAGTGACTTGATGTGAGGACGATATTGTATATTATTTTGTGACTTGGTTGTCTTTTATACAGTTTCCTTTTTATCGTCTTTTATTTCTTCACTACGGCGTCGTATATCTGTTGTGGTGGTTGTTTTCCGCCTTTGGGTGTGTTTTTGTGTCACGACCCAAAGTTGGCCCGTGACCGGCACTTAACCACGTAACGTCTACAGGCGTAATGCGACTAAGTGAACCGAAAACCCAGAAATCAAACCAGTAAAAGTATAGAGTGTTTTAAGTTTTAAATGGAAGCATTTAAAAGGTGATAAGAAATCTTAAGTAAACAATCACCAAGATAGCAATATACGATGCCGTAGCGAAGATCAAGAATAACAAGTGGGAACATCATAGATACAATAAACTGCAAAAGAAAAGTCGGCTCACAACGAGCTCGACACCAGAATACCAATAATATACAGCATCGTCCTCACACTGTCTCTAAGTCAAATACATATAAGGTAGATGGAGAATACTAGATACAAAAGTGTGTACAATAAAAGTAACCAAATACCTCAACCCACCTAACAGCAAAACAGCTCACGCATCAACTGTAGTGGTATCTGTAGCCAAAAGATGTAAGAAAGCAGCCTGCCGCGACTACTCCGAGGGGCAACCTGTAAATACTGTGGCACAACGGTGGTGAGTTGCCAACTCGTGAATAGAAATAACATATAAAGGTAATCGCGAGCATACACGTACTGCGCTACTCTATCATATGCCAGCAGATGATATCAATGAGTGATAAGCAGTATGTGCAATAATCATGCAAGTGCTCTATCAGGTAATATAACTACAGGATGAGATACAATAATGAATGCTGAGCATGGGAAATATAACATCTACATGGAATGTCAACGTGGAATATGTAATCGGTGTCCATCAATGCACCCTAAATCCCAACAACCCAGACACCGGCACTCCCATCGGCCCTCAAATCCTGTACATCACTGAGAATCACGAGTGCCCAACATCGGCACCCAAATATCATAAATACTCGTGTCTAGCATCGACACGCAAATCTTCCTATATCGGGCATCCGTCAGTCCAGGTCAGCCCCCTCTCTCATATATCGGGCATCCGTCAGTCCGTGTCAGCCCTCTCTCTGATATATATCGGGCATCCGTCAGTCTGGGTCATCCCTCTCTCTCATATATATATCGGGCATCCGTCAGGCCGGGTCAGCCCTCTCTCTCATATATATATCGGGCATCCGTCAGTCCGGGTCAACCCTCTCTCTTATATATATCGGGCATCCGTCAGTCCAGGTCATCCCTCTCTCTCATACATACCGCGCTCTAGCACCGAGAAAACACATGGTGGACACACTGAAATATCATATCAAGGGAAACCGGGTTTTTAAATAATTACCTATTCTCTTTTGAAATATCCACGGTTCCCAAAACCAGAAATCACATGTAATCCAAACCAATATGCAAGTCAATGCAATGTGATATATGCATCAAGTATGAATATCATGTTCAGTCGCATAAAAGATGAGCTACAGCATAATGATCATAGAAATTCTACAGTGTGAGTGTCATGGCAATTACTAACGGTGTGTGTGTAACATGCAGAATAGTGCTCGTGCAACATGAACCGTTAGTAATGGTGCGGTGTTCTGTCAATTCTAGTTTATATACATATAGCAGGGAATGTGGTATGCACAAAATAGTAGCCATGAACAGCCAATGTATGTAAATGTAATATGCTGCTACAAGGTCCTATCAGCCCTGACGCATAATGCCATGCGGGCGATTTCCCCGTAGATGTTAAATCTACTCACCGTAGTCTCTCGCTAGGTATAGCCGATGACTTGTTTCCCCTTCTTCGCGGCGTCCGTCGCACTCGCCTGCGAACCTAGAATTTCACAGAATATCACGCATAAGCTCAAAACCATACAAACACGACATTTAAGGTCAACTAGAAACCCGTGTCGCAAACCAAGCGCGCGTGTGCGTGATACGCTAAAACATGTGATTACGCGCCTGAAGTCACTCCGACGCGTATCGATACGCAGAAACCCTAAACCCACACACACGTATCACGCGTGTCGCGAAAGTTTAAAAAATACGGGAAATAGGGTATTAGATCCCAGATTTTTATACAGAACAGATATTATAAAAATATATATACCAAAATACTCCACATATCAGCAGACTCAAGTGGTCCAAACCCAACCCCCAACTCACCCATCTGGCCGCAAATTGCGGCCAGAATGAATATTCCGGCGGCCAGGTTAGGGAGATGGGCTCCCAGGTTTTGTGTGTGCACTCTATACCCCCTATATATGCTACAGTAAATACAATTTCATTCTTAAATAATTCGGGTAGTAGCAGATCCAACAAATCCCTATTTCTAGTTAAAAACCACACTTTTGCACTAAAATGAAACTTTAGGGTCTTTTTGTGCAAACTGAAACAAAAACCTGACTTAAATAGCTCTAATAGCATGTAGTAAAGTTAACCAAGCTAACAAAACCCAAATCTAACATATGCATCACAAATATCCTTTAATATCACTAAAATGCACAAAAATGAGATTTTTAGCAACCAAACACACAAGTTATGGAAATAGGGTGCTAGACATGAGTTAATACCTTCTAAAGACCTTATAAAACACTAAAAGTTCCAGCTCTAGCATCAAGTGTGCAGATTTGCCTCCAAACACCTCAAAAAGCTCACTTTTCCATGGTTTTGTGATGAAAATGTGTTGATTTGTGTAGGGTTTTGTGTAGGGATCAAAGGGAATGAAAAGAAGAAGAGGAGATGAAGAAAATGATAGGATTTTTCTGCTGGAATCTGCAGAATTCAGAAGTGAGGAGAAGAGAGAGAGAAGGGAGAAGGAATGGTCAACAAAAGTCAAATTCTTACCTAACACCCATACCTCATTTTCTATTTGAATTTTGATATTCAAAAAGGGTTTTGACTTGATTAAAATGGTGGGGAATTAAAATGAACCATGCAACAAAAGAAATGGTTAACATGTTACACTAAAAGACCTAAGTCACAAAATTTGCTATGTGTGCAACACTATAAAGGAAAATTTTCCAATTAGGGTAACCCGACTAAAATAGCTAATAAACCTATGTACACATATAAAAAAACACGCACAATTGCTAATTAACACGAAAAACATTCTAACGAAATTTCAATGTGTTACAATCTACCCCCCTTAAAGAAATTCGGTCCCCGAATTTCAAAATCTAACTACACGTACCTTCAAAAAGGTGGGGATACCTCTTCCTCATCTCGCTCTCGGTCTCCCAAGTGATCTCCTCTCTGCTCGGACCACGCCAAAGTACCTTGACGGACGGTATCTCTTTCGACCTCAATTTCTTCACTTGTCGATCCAAGATCATCACCGGCTGCTCTGCATAGGAAAGGTCGCGCTCAAGCTGGATCGTCGGGTGCTGAATCGCATGCGAAGGATCATGAAAATATCTGTGGAGTATCGAAACGTGAAATACAGGGTGCACATCTGGAAAACTGGGCGGAAGGGCTAACCGATACGCAACTGCACCAACACGCTCGAGGATCTCGAAGGGGCCCACATATCTGGGACTAAGCTTCCCCTTCTTCCCAAATCTCATCACACCTTTCATTGGGGAGACTCTCAAGAAAACATGATCACCAACAGAAAACTCAAGTCTGTGCCGCCGACGGTTCGCATAAGATCTCTGCCTACTCTGGGCTGCTCTCATCCTGTCGCGAATCAACTGGATCTTCACGGTCATCTCCTCAATAATCTGTGGCCCTAAGATACTGCTCTCACTGAGCTCTGTCCAATAGGAGGGCGATCTGCATCTCCTCCCATAAAGAGCCTCAAACGGGGCCATCTGAATGGTCTCCTGGTAGCTGTTCTTATAGGAGAACTCTATTAAGGGTAAATGATGATCCCAGCTACCTCCAAAGTCTAAGACGCACGCTCTGAGCATGTCCTCAAGAGTCTGAATAGTCCGCTCTGACTGTCCGTCGGTCTGGGGATGAAATGCTGTGCTGAAACTCAAGCGAGTGCCCAAAGCCTCCTGAAGTCTCTGCCATAGCCGCCTGGTAAACTGGGTGACTCTGTCGGACACAATACATGTCGGAACTCCGTGCAGTCGTATAATCTGGTCGATGTAAATCTGGGCATACTGAGAAAATCCGAAAGTCATCTTCACCGGTAGGAAGTGAGCCGCTTTCGTCAAACGATCCACGATCACCCAGATGGAGTCATACCCTCGACTAGTTCTGGGTAGACCCATAATGAAGTCCATAGAAATCTGCTCCCATTTCCACTCCGGAATAGGTAACGGCTGTAGCTCTCCCGCGGGCCTATGGTGCTCAGCCTTGACTTGCTGACAAGTCAGGCATCTCGACACAAAATCTACGATGTCTCTCTTCATTCCGTCCCACCAGTAAACACCTCTCATGTCATGGTACATTTGGTGGAACCGGTATGAACACTGTATACCGATCGATGTGCCTCCACAAGAATCTCGCGCCGCAATCTCTCAGCATCTGATACGCACAGTCTAGTCCCGAATCGAAGTACCCCCTGATCATCGATCATAAACTCGGAAAATCTGCCATGTCCAATCTGTGTCCTAATCTCTGAACATCGGTCATCACTGTGCTGTGCCTCATATATACGGTCGAGCAACTATGGGCATGCACGAACATGCGCAATCTGTCCTCCGATCGGCGTAAACTCGAATTGTACCCGGTTGTCGCATAAGATCTGCCAATCTGCCGACGACTGCCTCTGTACTGCGCTCAAACAAGATAGACTACCCCCGGGCCTCCTGCTCAAAGCAGCTGCCATTACATTAGCCCTGCCCGGGTGATACAAGATCTCACAATCGTGGTCCTTCACTAACTCCATCTATCGGCGTTGTCTAAGGTTCAGATCTCGCTGCTGAAATATATACTTTAAGCTCTTGTGATCAGTGAATATCTGGCACGACTCTCCATATAGGTAATGTCGCTAGATCTTAAGTGCAAAGACCACTGCAGCCATCTCCAAATCGTGAGTGGGGTAATTCTGTTCATGTTTCTTTAATTGTCGCGAAGCATACGCGATCACCCTGTCATGCTGCATCAATACACACCCTAGCCCCACTCGTGAAGCATCACAATAGACCATAAATCTGCCTGATCCTGAAAGCAATGATAGCACTGGTGTCGTAGTCAGTAGAGCCCGTAGCTGCTAGAAACTGTGCTCACACTCCTCCGTCCAATCGAAGCGAACTCCCTTCCGGGTCAACCCGGTCAAAGGTGTAGCAATACGGGAGAAGTCCTGCACGAATCGCCTGTAGTAGCCGGCCAGCCCTAGAAAGCTGCGAACCTCAGTAACTAACGTGGGTCTGGGCCAACTCCGAACGACCTCAATCTTCCTCGGGTCTACATATATACCATCTCGCGTAATCACGTGCCCCAAGAAGTCTACGTTGTCCAGCCAGAAAGCACACTTGGAGAATTTGGCGAAAAGCTGATGCTCCCTCAAGGTCTGCAGTGTAATCCGCAGGTGCTGCTCGTGCTCCTCTCTACTCCGAGAATACACCAAGATATCGTCAATGGATACTATGATGAACAGATCAAGATACGGCCGGAAAATACGGTTCATCAAGTCCATGAATGCTGCTGGCGCGTTGGTGAGTCCGAACGACATCACCAAAAACTCATAATGGCCGTAGCGCGTGCGGAAAGCTGTCCTGGGAATGTCCTCCTGTCGAACCGCAGCTGATGGTAGCCTGATCGCAAATCGATCCTCGAGAAGTATCCTGCCCCCTGAAGCTGGTCGAACAAATCGTCGATGCGTGGCAAAGGATACCTCTTCCGCACTGTAACCCTGTTCAGCTGGTGGTAGTCTATACACAAACGCATACTGCCATCCTTCTTCTTGACAAACAGGACTGGAGCACCCCAAGGAGAAACACTGGGTCAAATAAGTCCCTTATCCAGCAAATCTTGCAACTGACCCTTCAATTCTCTAAGTTCCGCCGGGGCCATCCGATAAGGCGGTACAGAAATAGGCCCCGTGTCAGGAACCAAATCAATACAGAAAGAAATATCACGCTCGGGCGGTAGCCCAGGAAGCTCGTCAGGGAACACATCAGGGAACTCGCTAACAACCGGAACCTGATCCATCGGAACCTCTGTAGCTCTAGTATCGCAAACATAGGCGAGAAATCCCTGACATCCCTTCCTCAAAAGCTGTCCAGCGCTAAAAGAAGAAATCACACTGTGAGGGGTGGCACCACAGTCCCCCAACACAACACAAACCGACTTGCCGGGAAAAAAAATCTAACTGTCTTCTCGCGGCAGTCAACAGAAGCATAGCACGTGGCTAACCAATCAATGCCCAAAAGAACGTCGAAGTCCAACATCTCAAGAAGGATCAAATCGACAGGCAACTCTCTCTCGCCAATACGGACGGTACAGGATCGAAATACGTGCCTAGCAATAAACGACTCTCCCATAGGAGTAGTCACAACAAGCGGCTGATCAAGCAAACCGGACTCTCTACCCAAACTCGGCATAAAGTGTGTGGATACGTACGAGTGCGTGGATCCAGGATCGAATAACACGTGTGCATCAACTGAACATACTGGAAGGATACCTGAGACCACCGCATTGGACGCCTACGCGTTCTGATGCGTCAAAGCAAAAACTCACGCCTGTCCTCCACCTGCGACTGACTGTCCCCTGCCGGCCGCTGGCTGTCCTCTGCCTCGATCACCTCGTCCTCTATGAACAAATCCTCCGCGACCATGACCTCTCTGTGCATGAGTCTGACGGGGAGTAATAATAGGTACAATAGGCAACGTCATCTGGGGTGGTGAAGGTGGTAGTGTGATGTGCGGTGCTGCTGCCTCCTTCCGTGGTATCTCAGGACAATCTCGTACACGATGATAAGAACTCCCGCAGCGAAAACATCCCGACGATGACCGCTGACCCTCCTGGGAATAGGAACTGAACAACCAGCCCCGCCCTAAATCTCTGCTGCCTGCAAGATGTCTATCACGGTGCCAAAAAGGCTGTCTCTGCGCTGATGTATCCGCACGAACTCTCTTCGGCTCTGGAACTACCGAAGTCTCAGGAAGGCGCTCCTCGACTAATAGGGCTGCGTCTACAGCTGCTGCATATGTCTCGTAATGCTGTGCGCTGATCGCAAGAAATAGTGGTGTAAGCAAGCCTCGGACAAATCTCTTGACTCGCAACTCCTCAGTAGCCACTAGGTACGGAGCATACACTGATAGCTCGGTGAACAGGATATCATACTCTGTCACTGACATCTCCGGAGTCTGACGTAAAGACTCGAACCTGCGTGCTCTAGCATCCCTGACACTCAGTGGGAAAAAACAGGCAAGGAATAGCGCCACGAACTCTGTCCAGGTCATAGGAGGAAGACCTGCTGCTCTACTCTTCTCGACTGATTCACACCATTTCTGCACGAGACCTTCCAGGCGAAAGCTCGCGAACTCAACCCATCTCACATCTGTGCATCTAAGTGAACGACATATCCGCGCCATCCTATCAATGAAAGACTGTGGGTCCTCGGCAGCATCGGTGCCTGTGAAGACCGGAGGCTTCAGCCTCATAAACTCTGATAACGATACCGAGATAACCTCTGTAGCTGCAGGGGCAACTGCCAATACTGTGGGTACCACCGCGGTCTCTGCAACGGGTGGAACTACCTCTGGTCGCTGCGCTCGAAGTGTCTCAACTAGAAATCCCATCATCTGGCGCATCTCCTGCATACTGGATCCTACCGTCTGGCGCATCTCCTATACACCAGCCCCTAACATGGCAATCTGATCTGTCACAGCAGGAACAGCCTGCTCGGGCACAACCGGTGTACTACCCGGAAAAGTCCTCGTCTCGGACGAGTCAACTCGAATCACGGCCCTCGCGGCCGCTCTCTGCGCCCTCGTAGTCTTTGGCGGCATAATGGCTGAAAGGAAAAGTAGGATTCGATAAGGATACGGAAATCGAATCGCAAGAATGTATGACTCAAGAAGGAATTTAAATCAACAAGTCCTAAGGTCGCCTTGGCGGAGTACCGTGTCATGAGTATGCCGCGGAACATACGCACGCTACGCCACTCTACTTCAGCTACCTACTCTATCATACCAAGGTCATCCTAGGAACACTCCGAAAGGTAAAACCTACGCTCTGATACCAATTTTGTCACGACCCAAAGTTGGCCCGTGACCGGCACTTAACCACGTAACGTCTACAGGCGTAACGCGACTAAGTGAACCGAAAACCCAGAAATCAAACCAGTAAAAGTATAGAGTGTTTTAAGTTTTAAATGGAAGCATTTAAAAAGTGATAAGAAATCTTAAGTAAACAATCACCAAGATAGCAATATATGACGCCGTAGCGAAGATCAAGAACAACAAGTGGGAACATCACAGATAGAATAAACTGCAAAAGAAAAGTCGGCTCACAACGAGCTCGACACCAGAATACCAATAATATACATCATCGTCCTCACACTGTCTCTAAGTCAAATACATATAAGGTAGATGGAGAATACTAGATACAAAAGTGTGTACAATAAAAGTAACCAGATACCACAACTCACTTAACAGCAAAACAGCTCACGCATCAACTGTAGTGGTATCTGTAGCCAAAAGATGTAAGAAAGCAGCCTGCCGCGACTACTCCGAGGGGCAACCTGCAAATACTGTGGCACAACGGGGGTGAGTTGCCAACTCATGAATTGAAATAACATATAAAGGTAATCGCGAGCATACGCGTACTGCGCTACTCTATCATATGCCAGCAGATGATATCAATGCGTGATAAGCAGTATGTGCAATAATCAAGCAAGTGCTCTATCAGGTAATATAACTACAGGATGAGATACAATAATGAATGCTGAGCATGGGAAATATAATATCTACACGGAATGTCAACGTGGAATATGTAATCGGTGTCCATCAATGCACCCCAAATCCCAACAACCCAGACGCCGGCACTCCAATCGGCCCTCAAATCCTGTACATCACTGAGAATCACAAGTGCCCAATATCGGCACCCAAATATCATAAATACTCGTGTCTAGCATCGACACGCAAATCTTCCTATATCGGGCATCCGTCAGTCCGGGTCAGCCCCCTCTCTCATATATCGGGCATCCGTCAGTCCGGGTCAGCCCTCTCTCATATATATCGGGCATCCGTCAGTCCGGGTCATCCCTCTCTCTCATATATATATCGGGCATCCGTTAGTCGGGGTTAGCCCTCTCTCTCATATATATATCGGGCATCCGTCAGTCCGGGTCAACCCTCTCTCTCATATATATCGGGCATCCGTCAGTCCGGGTCAGCCCTCTCTCTCATACATATCGCGCTCTAGCACCGAGAAAACACATGGTGGACGCACTGAAATATCATATCAAGGGAAACCGGGTTTTTAAATAATTGCCTATTCTCTTGTGAAATATCCACGGTTCCCAAAACCAGAAATCACATGTAATCCAAACCAATATGCAAGTCAATGCAATGTGATATATGCATCAAGTATGAATATCATGTCCAGTCACATAAAAGATGAGCTACAGCATAATGATCATGGAAATTCTACAGTGTGAGTGTCATGGCAATTACTAACGGTGTGTGTGTAACATGCAGAATAGTGCTCGTGCAACATGAACCGTTAGTAATGGTGCGGTGTTCTATCAATTCTAGTTTATATAAATATAGCAGGGAATGTGGTATGCACAAAATAGTAGCCATGAACAGTCAATGCATGTAAATATAATATGCTGTTACAAGGTCTTATCAGCCCTGACGCATAACGTCATGCGGGTGATTTCCCCGTAGCTGTTAAATCTACTCACCGTAGTCTCTCGCTAGGTATAGCCGATGACTTGTTTCCCCTTCTTCGCGGTGTCTGTCGCACTCGCCTGCGAACCTATAATTTCACAGAATATCACGCATAAGCTCAAAACCATACAAACACGACATTTAAGGTCAACTAGAAACCTGTGTCGCAAACCAAGCGCGCGTGTGCGCGATACGCTAAAACATGTGATTACACGCCTGAAGTCACTCCGACGCGTCGCGATACGCAGAAACCCCAAACCCACACACACGTATCACGCGTGTCGCGAAAGTTTAAAAAATACGGGAAATAGGGTATTAGATCCCAGATTTTTATACAGAACAGTTATTATAAAAATATATATACCAAAATACTCCACATATCAGCAGATTCCAGTGGCCCAAAGCCCAACCCCCAACTCACCCATCTGGCCGCAAATTGCGACCAGAATGAATATTCCGGTGGCCAGGTTAGGGAGATGGGCTCCCCGGTTTTTTGTGTACACTCTATACCCCCTATATATGCTACAGTAAATACAATTTCATTCTGAAATAATTCGGGTAGTAACAGATCCAACAGATCCCTATTTCTAGTTAAAAACCACATTTTTGCACTAAAATGAAACTTTAGGATATTTTTGTGCAAACTGAAACAAAAACCTGACTTAAATAGCATGTAATAGATTTAACCAAGCTAACAAAACCCCAATCTAACATATGCATCACAAATATCCTTTAATATCACTAAAATGCACAAAAATGAGATTTTTAGCAACCAAACACACAAGTTATGGAAATAGGGTGCTAGACATTTGTTAATACCTTCTAAAGACCTTATAAAACACCAAAAGTTCCAGCTCTAGTATCAAGTGTGCAGATTTGCCTCCAAACACCTCAAAAGGCTCACTTTTCCATGGTTTTGTGATGAAAATGTATTGATTTGTGTAGGGTTTTGTGTAGGGATCAAAGGGAAATGAAAAGAAGAAGAGGAGATGAAGAAAATGATAGGGTTTTTCTGCTGGAATCTGCAGAATTCAGAAGTGAGGAGAAGAGAGAGAGTAGGGAGAAGGAATGGTTCCACTTAGGGTAACCCAACTAAAATAGCTAATAAACCTATGTACACATATAAAATAACACGCACAATTGCTAATTAACACGAAAAATATTCTAACGAAATTTCAAAGTGTAACATTTTGCTCCCGTTTGGGGATGCTTTACTTATATTTATGTTGTACCCATTTTTGGGGCTGGTTTTTACAAAGGAGGTGCTGCCAAAATTTTAAAGGAAATAAAGCTGGACTTTTAAAGAATTTGGGTTGCGATTTCAATAGTTTTAAAAATGTTCTTATTTCTTACTACTTTTGATGGTTTAGATTGCTGGGTTTTCGGTTTACTTAAATTGCGTTACGCCTGTAGACGTTGCGTAATTTAAGGGCCGTCACGTGCCAATTTCGGGTCGTGACAAAGTTGGTATCAGAGCGCTAGGTTTTATCTTTCGGAGTATAGGATGACCTTGGTATGATAGAGTAGGTAGCTTAAGCAGAGTAACATAGTGTGTGTATGTCCGCGGCATACTCACGATGCGGTACTCCGCCCTAAAGTGACCTAAGTACAAATTGCTTGAAATTCCTTTCTTGATGATTCATATCCTTGTGATTCGATTTCCGTTTTCTTATCGAATCTTATTTCCATTTATAGCCTTTGCCGTCGATGACTATGGGGACTCAGAGTGATGCAGCGAGGGCCCAGGTCAGAGTTGGTTCGGGTGGGACGAGGACTAACCGGGATGGCACGCTTGTTGCACAGGTGCAGATAGATCCGCCTTCGACAGATCATCTCGCTAGGCTTGTGGCAGATATGCAGGACATGCGCCAGACTATGAGTTCATTGGTTGAGGCCATTCGAGCGCAGCGACAGGAGGTTGTCACCCCTGTTACCCAGTTGTCCCTTGCGATCAGCATGTAGCATTTCGTCACCTACATAGCTCCAGTGGATGCAGCCACAGTTGACGAGACACGTATTCCAGAGACTTTGAGAATTCTGAAACCGTGGAGGACTCATACCGGTGTACCAGCCCAGAGACAGGCTTAATCGTTGAGACAGATTTCGTGACCGTCGCGGGAGTAGCAGAGGCTTAGGACGAGGACAGTCGTTCAGCTCTCATCCCTAGGAAGGTCAGCAGTCATCACATAGATGTTTTCGATGCGGGAGCCTTCAACACTTCATCAGACAATGTTCCTTAGCACCGCATCAGACTCGTATTCAGAGAGGTCGTGGACGCGAAAGGTTCGTTCAGAGGGGACAGGTTAGCAGAGGAGGAGTTCAGCCAGTTGCAGGTAGGGGACAGACACAAGAATTTGCTTCTACTCATCGGGACGCGCAGGCGTCCAATGCAGAGTTTTCAGGTATTCTTAATTCGTATGTTCTTTTGATGTACTTGTTTGTTTTACACACTTTGTGCCGTGGTTGGGACGAGAGTTGTGTTAGGTAGATCAGCCGTTTGTTGTGTTAACTTCTGTCAGCGATTCTTTTGTTGCGCAACACATATTTCAGTCGTGTGCCAATCGAATAGGAGATAAAGATTCGTCCGTCGTTTTGATCCTTCCAGAGATGTTGGATTTGATGTTCTCCTGGGCACGGACTGGTTAGCAACATGCTAGGCGTCTGTGGACTACCGTAAGGAAACAGTCAGGTTTTGTTTTCCTGGTAAATCTGTTCTTGTTGTGTGGGAGGACAGTGGTGTTGCCTCTCACAGCTTGAATTCATCCTTTTTCGCTAGTCGGCTTTTGAGGAGAGGATGTCGAGGATTCTTGGCGTTCATTCATGATACCGGAGCCACAGTGGGTTTGTTGGACCGGGTTCCTTCTGTAAGTGCACGGCGGCGCCCCGGCCATCAATCCGACGGCCAAAAGCGGAAGCGGTGATAAACTTTAATTTTTCTTGGACTGGCAAACCGCCGCGCACTACTACCCGGATCAAACCATTAACTAGTCCTAGCTATCTACAAGAAAGGGAATAGAGATATACCGACGATCCAAGTCCTCCGGTCTTCTCGTCATGGTCCCGATCTCCTGCGGAAAAGTCCCGTCTCCTCCTCGTCGCCGGAGGTGCACCACATCGCCTACTTTGTTTACGGGCTCCCACCTCAATGCCGAGGCAACTCGGGCACGAAGCCGGCTACTCGACGTGCCCAAGATTTACTGTAGAATCTATAGTAGAGCTTGTGTCTCACTTTTGGGGTTGTGGAATTGCCTTTTGGTGGAGGTATGAAACATGAACTTTTGTGGAGGGATTAGTAGGAGTTTTGCAACATGATATCAACCAAAAACCCCACTCTCTCATTTTGGACAGCCGCTCTATGGCTTTGGCCGGCCATACAAATGGGAAGAAGGAGAGAATGTGAGGGTGAGAGAGTGTATATGAGAGTGTGGCCAACCAAAAATACAATGGAAAGAGAGAGAAGGCTATCATGCCAAAAAGGAAATGATCACAACAATAAACCCACACTCAATCAACCTCACCCCTCATCATAATCAATCATCATGAACCATGATGACTCAAAAAGTCATGCCATCATGAAGAAATCAAGTCAAAGGATGGTGCTATAATCATGACATGATAAAATGCAAAGACCCCTTCCACAATTGCTTATTTGCAACAATGCAAATAAACCCTCCTCCACCAATCTTCGGCCAATGAACGGAACAATGGAAATCGGCCGAAACGGAAAGCAAACTGGCAACTCCAGAAAACTGGTCCCGTAATAAATTACAGGAAAAACCCCGATACTGTGCATACACAACCTCATTTGTATTCCGACCGAAATACAAATGCAATGAGACAAAATCTACACTGTACTATACTAGGATCCGGCTTAAACCAAAGCCGGCTAGTAATATCTGTTCGATCCTGATCCGTGCAATACCGCACGTATCTGATCGAATCCTGCCATATAACCATACGGCCTATAGTACAAACTGTCCGATCCTGATCCGTGCAATACCGCACGTATCTGATCGGACCTTGCCATATCTCCATACGGCCTCTACAACCTTTCGCCTGAAAGCTTGAGTAACTGAATGTGGGGGACTCTAAAGACTCATCAACACCTTGGTTGTGGATTTAACCACTAGCACGTCAGAGGTATAAGCCAATACGTAACGGGCTACCAGGTACTGACTAAAAGGGATGTCTGTGAGCGAACTCAGCCTGACAACCCTACTGAGCCTGTCAGTGACAATATCCGTACAGTCCGGTCCGTTCGTCTATGAGCATCGCATGGCGGGCCTAGGGGGTTGGTAAAAGTCAGACCCCCAAAAGCGGTACAAGTCGTGTCGGAGTGTAGCCCAGAACACCATGAGATACTACTGGAATACCTACCAGTAAATCTCCTTGCCTTAGCCAAGGACTTTGTGTAATGGCTCTCCTAGACACAGCACGACCTCACCCCCAATACCGGGAGAGACGAACCCCTGAAGATACGCTCACTGCCTCCATGTGGCTCGGGACTGTACCCAACTAAAACCTGTTTGCACGACTCCTTTGAGCCGTGGTAGGGTAGTAATCAAAGTACAGTGGGAACTCACACGAGACAAATGACGATCCCCAGGTCGATGAACTAACCTGCACACATGTCACCAGGGAACTGCCATCTGACGTCTGGTATATTACCAACTAGCATGTTCCCGGCGAGTCCTGTCCGGTGTACTCATAACCCAATGAGCACCTGTATACATCTTAGGTGATCCAACTGACACCAGTGGCTTGTGAGACCGGCCACCGCCCCTCGTCGGGGTCTCGACTGTATACACTAGTCTACTAATAGAGTATCGATGCCCAGTCTCGAAACTCCCACGACTAGGGACCTTTTAAGGATAAGCTTATAGACCCCAGCTCCCACTTATATGATCGCCCTCATACTGCTGGTGGTCAAGCAAGAATCCTAGGGGCTCTATCAACGTGTAATAGCGACGTGTCAGGTCACCTAAAGCAGTACACGATGATAAAGGTAAACCAGATAGCATACTATCATCTTGAGTAAGACTGTCCTACCGGGATAGGTCCTCCATCAATCATCGCAATCACGTACCTGTGATCTAATAATTGACTCTGAGGGCACTATCTCCAACACCTTCGTGCGAGAGTTTTCCGATGTTGTTCCAGATGAGCCGGCGAAGATTAGGGAGCTTAAGGATCAGCTGCAGAGTTGTTTGTTGGGGGACTTGTGCGTCTGAGTGTTTCGCATTGGGGAGCTCCTATTTCTGTTCGTCAAGGAGAAGGACGGCAGTTGAGGTTGTGTATTGATTGATCGTCAATTAAACCGGCTTACGGTGCGGATAGGTATCCTTTACCTCGCATTGACGATTTCTTCGATCAGCTGCAGAGAGTGAGACATTTTCTAAGTTTGTTAGGGATTAGGTCATCATTGTTGCGGGTTCAGAGTGATGACATTCTGAAGACTGCCTTATGCGTGCTACGGGCTTTGTGTGTTTTGGTTGTGTTATTGGACTCACCAATGCCCTAGTGATACCGAACATCCAACTCCTCTACTAGTCAGTCTCACAAAGCTCGTTTGCGGAACTATTGCGTTCGAGGAATAGCCTCAGTGAGTGGATCCGCTTAGTTGTTTCTTTCTATGTCTCTCTATATCTCAAGTTCGCGGAGAAACCCATCTCCCGAAATGAGCAATACCTGTCTTAGAATGTGTCTGGATGTCTGATGGGACATAGCTCATAAATGAACTCCAAATCCAAACTTCTTAGACTGTATCGTTAACTGAACTTAATCAGTATCCTGCGCCATGCCATCCTCAGTATTGCCTTGGACCACCTGTCCAAAATACGGCCCCTCATCAGAAGGAAAAACTATAACTCTGACAACCTTCTTGTCGTCCATGTCACCTTGGAAGCCTGGAATGATAACTGTCTCCTGAATGAGGCTGTCGTTATCATCTCCCTAGAACATCCACTTATGTTCTAAAACTGCTTCCGACTGTTTCTCCAGGATTGGATTAATGTCAACTTATTGCATCTAGTGCAAGAACAACATCTGGTGTGGTACTTGACATCTCACGATTGACTCAACTGCCTGAGCAAGTGATCTGCCAATCATGCCCGTCCCTCTCCCCTTTAGTCTGTAAGACACCTTTGGAGAGGGTGACTCCATTACCTGCAGGTACACAACCGTGCCAGGAGTCGTCCATCCTAAATACTCTTAGAATGCTGTCAAGTACCCTGATTGGGAAACCACCCAAATCTAGATCTAAGACCATAGATCTAGTAACCAGTATGTCTGATACAAAATCCATTTCCTTTGTGGAGAAACCACTGTGTGACGACCAAAGTATAACCGATTGTAGTATAGGAGTTTCTTTTCCTACTCTTTGTATGTCATCCAAATACCAGGATATCACACCCTACTACCTTCTCAACAGATCCATCTCCTATTCTGATGAAGTCAAACCTATGACTGTCACGTCAGAAATAGATGATCTATCTCCGCTACATCTGCTTTAGTCTATAAATAGACATAAGCTACCTGTCCACCAATGCTTCTGCTGCTCCCACTGACTACGACAAACCTCTGGCAGAGTCATATACATGTACACTTCTAAAACTAGTTTAGAACGACGCTATACTCATCCTCCCGCCGGGTCTCGCACCCTGGAACAACAGCAATGGTAATTGTGGGTAAACAAGAAGTTCCCTGTCACCGTCCTTGAGGCTACCGTAGTACCTCTCGGGTGCCTGAAGTTACCCACCTTATCTGCGGAGTGGCCAATGGAATGTCAATCCAGATTGAATCTTTAGGTTCCTGTCAAATCTTCAGTAATCAATTGTGGTTCTGGAATCACTTCCAGTTCTACCATACTCCCACTACTGTTTTCTGAAAAAATCCATTTTTATTAAAACTGTGGCGAGTCTAGAACGATATTGCTATTGTCCATCCAGATGGTAGAAAGTCAACCCGCGTCATAGCCTGGGTCAACCCACAAACAGTCATTACTGAAACGTGCCTTGAGTTGTCCAGTGTCTGGTTTTAAGCATAAGCCGGACAACTCCCCGTACCTTAACATCGTTAAGATATGAACTGTTCTATATCCAATATAGAACCAGAGATACTGATTTAATTGAACCAGATTCAAATCATGCAACTGTCTCCAGTGCATGTCAACTAAATGGAAGGAGGCCGATCAGCGTTACTCAACTTAGGAATGCTTCCAATTATGAGTAACCTGAAAGAGAAGCAAGTTCTCTTAGTCATTACTAGCAACTGAATATCATTGACAAGTATCTACATCTTCGATCTTTTTGAAGAATCCCGATACTTGCTATACCTGGTTCTCTACTCTATTCAAATACCTATAACTTCTCCAAATTCGGACCCTGTGTTTCCACGAAACACCTGTCTAATAACTAGAGAAGTCATAAGTGAACCGAATATAGTACGAGGACCAACCCCTCTGTCCTGATGGACCCTGGACAACATACAATACTCTGTATAAGTCCCTTGAGTCTGATAACTCATTCACTGTGTGTCGTAGGTTGAAAACTGTACTTATGGTTAAGAAGAATTACACCGCTGTTCAATGCTCCTTACCTAACCATCCACTGATATAGGTAAATGTCATAGACATAATTTCAAAAAGGTACATCTCACTCTATGAAAATAGACGTACAGATATATCAATTTGAAATTGGTGCATAACTGCGGATATTCAAAACCAAATATTTGCCAACCGGCAAACAGCCCAGGTGATTTCCTCAAATATCACCGATTACAACGAATCCCGATATAATGAGGATAATCACCCAATTCCCAATAACTTACTCCCACTCATCATCTGTAAAACCATACAGATATGAGAATCGTATCTGGTAAATACATACCCTGGAGTAAGTATCTAATCGGGAAATCAGTTTTGTATTAACAGTACACAGTGAAACTGAAACATTGAAATGTTTCGATGGGGTATCCTGGTATTCCTAGTAATGCCTCTTCCAGATTCACGATTGTAACCGTATAATTCTTTGCCACCTCTCCAAATCCCTTCATATGTCTTTAGTCTTTACCTTCTGCACACCCTTTTAGGCCAAATGGTTTTCTTCCTTCCCTACCGTTCGGCACCAGCCTACGGTTTGGAAGAAGACTATCCAATAAGCATAATGGGTGTACTGTCCTAATCCTAGGAACACTCGCAATGCGAGAGAAGGTGAAGATAAAAGACAACCGAATAAACCTTATTCCTATTTCTCCTGAACCAGAATCCATCCCCGAACTGGAACCAGTTCCATTCGAGTTCGTATATAACCATACGATGGAGTATCCATATAAACTGTGGATCTTCGTAGTGATACGGAGTGTCCTGGAGAAATACAAAGGTGATGTGGGAGTGGTAACGAAATATTTGGTTTGATCGTGAATATCTGTTGCAATTTACTTTGCCCTCTTACTAATCCCTTGCTTTGTCTGAACTTAATACCTTCTGCACACCATCGTTATGCTAATTGGTTTTCTTCATTCCCTACCGGTCGGCACCAGCCTAAGGTTTGGAAGAAGACAATCCAATTTGCGTAATAGGTGTACTACCCCTAAACCAAGGAGTACTCGTAACCTGAGAGAGGGTAAAAGGAAAAGACAACTGAATAATCCTATCCGTTTTCTCCAGAACCGGAAACCATCCTCGAATAAATTCTTTCGAGTTCGTATCTAACCATACGATGGTTTTGTCCAATGGAAGTGGACGTTCGTAGTAAAACGGGGTGTCCTGGAGAACAGGGTAAAAGTAGGAGTGGCAATGAGGTTTGCAACTCTGACAATCCAAAAGCCAGTGTTAAGAAGGTTCGGTCAACTTGGTCTCTTAGTCAAAGTCTTAGGGTCGGGTCAATGGTCGCTGCCAAAGAGAGAGAGAAAAGAAACACTCAGCGTGCACTCTAACCTAAATCAGAATGGTCACCAATTTATCTAATCTGGAAACCTCCCACTGTACCTCAAATTCTCCTCCAAACCTTAAAGAAGAATTAGTCGGGGTTACCCGAGGAGTAAACTAACTCATCAGTGGGAATCGGGATCCAACTATCATTGCATGATAACGTGACGGAATCCGCTCACGCTATCACACTCCAGAAGGTATGCGCATATCTGGCAAGTTTCAGTTCTTTTGAAACTCCCGATGTGATTTCTGCCCCATGCTCTTATGACCTTGACTTTGGCCAACATATCATAAGTTACATGTCAAGTTCTACCCGTCATTCTCCAGGTTAATTTGAATCCACCCGTACATACCCTTGACTTTGGCCAACATGGCAGTACGACTGTTCCAAACCAACGCATCTATCTATGCTGCATATGAATACCCAATAGCTACCAATCACTGTGCCTTGACTTTGGCCAACATACACAGCTTGAATACTATTGACCACCCATATGAAACGACGGAGGGCTACGAATGGTTTCTGGAGAAAACCTTTAACGTAAAGAACTTGATATCGTTGAAGGAACTGATAGCTTTTAAAAATATAGTGACGAAAACCTTCGCTAAAGAGGTCACTCCCGGTGAAGGGATCTCGGCTCTTTCCCCGTAGAATGGGGTGCAGGATATTCCAACTGAATACCACGGTGCAAAGCAAAAGTAATCGGCTATAGTGAAGTTAATGCCCTGACGCAAACTTTTTGTCCAAGGGGTCACTCCCGGTGAAGGGATCTCGGCCCTTGCCTCGTCGACTGAGGAGCAGGATATTCTAAATGAATACCGCGATGCAAAACAAAAGTGAATGTCCTTGCAATAACAGCTTTTTGAAAAGTGTTCCAACAACATCAGATTAGGTTTGTTTTTAAACTTGCATTGATCCGAATCAATGCAGTCCCATCAATTGATCACACCACAAAGAACGAAAATATACTGATGTACGTATATGCCATCCGCATTCGCCACTGGGTCCCGTCATTACCCGTTAGGTTAGCTAACTAACGACAGAGCGGGGACTGGACTAGCGCGGATGCAAAACATATACAACATCTACTAATATATATACCAATATATTATATTTCGCTCAAGGCGTGAATAAAATGCAACATCACAGATATGTACAGCATCACAGAAACAATACAGATATCTGGGATCCCCGGGTTTCACAGAGCCGCTGAAACCCGACGTTCCCCTGGTCGTGTGGATAGCCTGTGCAATGAGAACCTAGACCCCTACGGGCGCGGCAAGTCACCCGCCAAAACCTGAAGCGAGGCGGCCCCCTTCAGCGCCGTGAATGGACCACCCAGCACTTCACGGAATCCGGTAACTTGGGCACCCCTCCTGGGTCAACCTGTACCCCCTACGAGTGCGGCGAATATCCCGCCAATCCTAGAGTGAAGCCCCCTCCGTCTCAATGCCATGAGATGCAGGCTTGTTGCCCTCTAGAACCCGGCTATCCGTGCACCCCTCCGCGGGGCAATCCTAGTACAGAAAGTAAAATATACATACAACGGGTACATCGACCGCAACCAGGTCGTGCCCCAAAATAATAATACAAACAGGCAGTGACGGCAGTCCACATGTCGGACGCTCGCCCCGCAATATCAAATGTACATAATACAACAAAACTGTACTAGCATTGCATCCAGGCTATCCCCCACGACCGATCCGCAACATCACAGCAAAAACAAAACATCAACGTGAAAGTCACGTTCGCAAATCCGTCTAACCGGGCTATAGCAGTTAGACCGGATTTACCGATCAAGTGACATTCACGGTCGCAGATATAATGTAAATACTGTGAAAAATGTGTTTAAAATATCCGACCGATCAAATTTTAACAAGTGGGCCCCAAAACAATACTGTAGCAGTTAAAGAAATTATGGGCCCAATATTAATATTCCAAAAACCCCAATTTAACCCCAGAAGCCCACTGGAGAACTTTGGCCCATTGATCTCTCTGAACCGCCGCGGAACCGCGGCCCAAGGTAGGGTTTGGCCGCGGTTCCGCGCTCCACTTAAGAGATCACTTTGCCGAACTTTTCCAGTGGCCTTATATCTTCCTGTACAGTACTTTTATACAACCTGAAAAAAATTTCGAGACTGAAAAATTTCAACAGAAACTGATGCTGAAGGAAATGCGGGTTTTGGGATTTTTGATCGATCCGAATTGCAAACACATTACACAAAGCTAGACTAAGTTAATGGGGAGGCTCTGATACCACTGTAAGTGCACGGCGGCGCCCCGGCCGTCAATCCGACGGCCAAAAGCGGAAGCGGTGATAAACTTTAATTTTTCTTGGACTGGCAAACCGCCGCGCACTACTACCCGGATCAAACCATTAACTAGTCCTAGCTATCTACAAGAAAGGGAATAGAGATATACCGACGATCCAAGTCCTCCGGTCTTCTCGTCATGGTCCCGATCTCCTGCGGAAAAGTCCCGTCTCCTCCTCGTCGCCGGAAGTGCACCACATCGCCTACTTTGTTTACGGGCTCCCACCTCAATGCCGAGGCAACTCGGGCACGAAGCCGGCTACTCGACGTGCCCAAGATTTACTGTAGAATCTATAGTAGAGCTTGTGTCTCACTTTTGGGGTTGTGGAATTGCCTTTTGGTGGAGGTATGAAACATGAACTTTTGTGGAGGGATTAGTAGGAGTTTTGCAACATGATATCAACCAAAAACCCCACTCTCTCATTTTGGACAGCCCCTCTATGGCTTTGGCCGGCCATACAAATGGGAAGAAGGAGAGAATGTGAGGGTGAGAGAGTGTATATGAGAGTGTGGCCAACCAAAAATACAATGGAGAGAGAGAGAAGGCTATCATGCCAAAAAGGAAATGATCACAACAATAAACCCACACTCAATCAACCTCACCCCTCATCATCATCAATCATCATGAACCATGATGACTCAAAAAGTCATGCCATCATGAAGAAATCAAGTCAAAGGATGGTGCTATAATCATGACATGATAAAATGCAAAGACCCCTTCCACAATTGCTTATTTGCAACAATGCAAATAAACCCTCCTCCACCAATCTTCGGCCAATGAACGGAACAATGGAAATCGGCCGAAACGGAAAGCAAACTGGCAACTCCAGAAAACTGGTCCCGTAATAAATTACAGGAAAACCCCGATACTGTGCTTACACACCCGCATTTGTATTCCGACCGAAATACAAATGCAATGAGACAAAATCTACACTGTACTATACTAGGATCCGGCTTAAACCAAAGCCGGCTAGTAATATCTGTTCGATCCTGATCCGTGCAATACCGCACGTATCTGATCGAACCCTGCCATATAACCATACGGCCTATAGTACAAACTGTCCGATCCTGATCCGTGCAATACCGCACGTATCTGATCGGACCTTGCCATATCTCCATACGGCCTCTACAACCTTTCGCCCGAAAGCTTGAGTAACTGAATGTGGGGGACTCTAAAGACTCATCAACACCTTGGTTGTGGATTTAACCACTAGCACGTCAGAGGTATAAGCCAATACGTAACGGGCTACCAGGTACTGACTAAAAGGGATGTCTGTGAGCGAACTCAGCCTGACAACCCTACTGAGCCTGCCAGTGACAATATCCGTACAGTCCGGTCCGTTCGTCTATGAGCATCGCATGGCGGGCCTAGGGGGTTGGTAAAAGTCAGACCCCCAAAAGCGGTACAAGTCGTGTCGGAGTGTAGCCCAGAACACCCTGAGATACTACTGGAATACCTACCAGTAAATCTCCTTGCCTTGGCCAAGGACTTTGTGTAATGGCTCTCCTAGACACAGCACGACCTCACCCCCAATACCGGGAGAGACGAACCCCTGAAGATACGCTCACTGCCTCCATGTGGCTCGGGACTGTACCCAACTAAAACCTGTTTGCATGACTCCTTTGAGCCGTGGTAGGGTAGTAATCAAAGTACAGTGGGAACTCACACGAGACAAATGACGATCCCCAGGTCGATGAACTAACCTGCACACATGTCACCAGGGAACTGCCATCTGACGTCTGGTATATTACCAACTAGCATGTTCCCGGCGAGTCCTGTCCGGTGTACTCATAACCCAATGAGCACCTGTATACATCTTAGGTGATCCAACTGACACTAGTGGCTTGTGAGACCGGCCACCGCCCCTCGTCGGGGTCTCGACTGTATACACTAGTCTACTAATGGAGTATCGATGCCCAGTCTCGAAACTCCCACGACTAGGGACCTTTTAAGGATAAGCTTATAGACCCCAGCTCCCACTTATATGATCGCCCTCATACTGCTGGTGGTCAAGCAAGAATCCTAGGGGCTCTATCAACGTGTAATAGCGACGTGTCAGGTCACCTAAAGCAGTACACGATGATAAAGGTAAACCAGATAGCATACTATCATCTTGAGTAAGACTGTCCTACCGGGATAGGTCCTCCATCAATCATCGCAATCACGTACCTGTGATCTAATAATTGACTCTGAGGGCACTATCTCCAACACCTTCGTGCGAGAGTTTTCCGATGTTGTTCCAGATGAGCCGGCGAAGATTAGGGAGCTTAAGGATCAGCTGCAGAGTTGTTTGTTGGGGGACTTGTGCGTCTGAGTGTTTCGCATTGGGGAGCTCCTATTTCTGTTCGTCAAGGAGAAGGACGGCAGTTGAGGTTGTGTATTGATTGATCGTCAATTAAACCGGCTTACGGTGCGGATAGGTATCCTTTACCTCGCATTGACGATTTCTTCGATCAGCTCCAGAGAGTGAGACATTTTCTAAGTTTGTTTGGGATTAGGTCATCATTGTTGCGGGTTCAGAGTGATGACATTCTGAAGACTGCCTTATGCGTGCTACGGGCTTTGTGTGTTTTGGTTGTGTTATTGGACTCACCAATGCCCTAGTAGCATTCGTAGATATGGTGAACCAGATTTCTTCAGGCCGTTCCTCGACCAGTTATTGTTGTGTTATTGACAACATTCTAGTCTATTCAATGTGTCGTGAGGGACAGGAGTAGCACTTGACGATTTGTTTTGCAGACATTGGGAGAGCCCCAGCTGTTTGCTAGATTCTCGGAGTGTTCCTTCAGGCTTGTTCGTATTGACTCCTAGGTCTTGTAGTTACGGGAGATGGTTTTCGTATGGTTCCGAGGAAGATCGAGGCCGTACAGCTTAGTCCCAGACTTGTGTGCAGGACGGTGGTCCGCAGATTTTTGGGCTTGGCAGGTTTTTACCGCCGTTTCGTGCAGTATTACTAGTGTATCGCTGCACCGTTGACTGAACTGACCGGAAAGGAGATTCCTTTTCTTTGGACTGAGGCATGCGGCGGAGTTTTCAGCAGTTGAAGACTCGGTTGACAACTGCATCAGTTCTTTTTTTGCTTTCTGGTTCGGGCGACTTTGTTGTTTAACTGTGATGTTTCGCGAGTGGGGCTCGATTGTGTACTGATGTAGCACTATAGAGTTATCGCTTTTACTTCCCGACAGTTGGAGGAAGTACGAGCAGGATATCCCACTCATGATCTGGAGATGGCCGCGGTGGTCTTGATTTGGAGATTTGGAAACACTACTTGTTCGGAGAGTCGTGTCATATTTTCACGGACCACCAGAGCTTAATGTACATCTTCCTGCAGCGGGTTTTGATTGTTGAGATAGTCTTCTGCAGATTTACAGTTCTTGTGCGATCGTTGAGTACAACTTATGTTCGCCTCTACTGAGGGGACAGCTTGCTCATGTCCGCGCCCGACCACTTTTCCTTAATCGCTTTCGCGAGGAACTGCCCGCTGATGCTCGTCCGTCAGAGATTCTTGAGCATACTCGGCTGGGTAATGATTCGGAGTCCTTGATTTGTGACCAGATGTACTACGTTTAGGGATGCGTTTGTGTACCTGATACTATTGGGTAGAGACGCGAAATTCTAGAGCAGGCGCATCTGTCAACTCTCAGTGTTCATCCAAGTTCCACCAACATTTGACGTGACTTGTGAGATAGTTACGGGTGGGCAGGGATGTAAAGAGAAGTTTCGGGTTTCGTTTCAAGATGTCTGTCTTGTCGTGTGCTAAGGTTGAGCATCTGAGACCGGCTGGAGAGTTGCAACCTTTAACCATTCCGAAGTGGGAATGGGAGCAGATCTTTATGAAATTCGTTATGGTGTCTATCCAGGTTTAGTCAGGGTGTAACTACATTCGGGTTTTTGTTGTCCGGTTATACTCAGTTTGCTCAGTTGTTCTTTGTTAAGTTTGTGTGTTGCACGGAGTTCCTTCATGGGTCGTATCCAATGAGGGCACCCTGTTCGCTTGCCGTCTTAGGCAGGAGGTTTAGGAAGCCTTGGATACTGGTTGAGCTTTAGCTCTGTCTTTTCATCCGCAGGATGATGGTTTTTGTGAAAGCGGACTATATCGACTCTGGAGGATATGCTTGTGCATGCGTACTAATTATTGTCGGCAGTTGGGATCGTCACTTGCCATTGTTAGGGTTCTCCTTCGATAGCTGTTATCAGGAGGCACTCCAATTGGCAACCTTTAGGTTTAGTTGTTAGGTCGTGTCGATCTCCAGTCTATTTTTCGGACTCTACGTAAGTAGGATTTTTAGACCCCAGCTAGTCTAGAGACTTCGGAGATGATCCAGTTGGTTCAGGTCAGGAAGAGAATAGCCCAGTGAAGACAGAGGTCTTATGCCGACCGTGGTGGTCGCAGACTTGAGTTCGCAGTGGGAGATAGTGTATTCCTACGGATTTTTTCGATGAATGATGTGTTGAGTTTTGGGAAGCTTATCCCAGGATTGTAGGTCCTTTTGAGATCCTTAAAGCGAGATAGTTTTGTTGCCTTTAATTTGGCACTTCCGCCCAGATTATTGAGTATTCACCCCGTATTCCTTATGTGAATACTTTGCAATTACCTTCATGACCTTTCTCACATGATTCAGCACTAAACCATCTAGCTTGAGACGTGATCTTTCGTTCACCAGCAGCCAATTGTGTTGATGGCTCGGCAGGTGGAGAAACTTCGGTCATGGGTTTTGCCATCTGTAAAGGGTTTTCTTAGACGTAGCCGTATAGTGAGGTAATCACTTAGAAGACTATGAGCGAGATATGAGAGTTTTGTAATCTTCTCCTTGAAGGGACGCTTAGTGAGAATTTTAAATTCGGGGACGAATTTTTATAAGGGGGAGATTGTAACGCCTTAGATTTCGGTTAGTGTTAGTTTAGACGGTAATGCGGGTTTACTGTAAAAATTTTATCAATTCGGGTTCCTCACATTTTATAACATTTAATTAATAATTTATTTTTATTTGTTATGGACATGCACGTACGTGTGCACGTTAATGTGAGGGTTTATTTGTGCTAATTTAGTTCTTAGCAACCATGACAACTTTACCTAATCCCTTTGCTTTATCCAAATCATTGCTTAATCCAATCCTTAACCTAAAACCCTAGATATTTTGTTTGTGAGAGAGATATTTCTTTTGTTGAGAGAAGAGGTGGCAAGGTGTGATGTGAAGGCATTAAATGGAGATTTAATGCAAGGGTTAAACTCACCTCCCTTTTCACCCTACACTTACCTCCCTCTCTCATTATCCTTTCACTCTCTTTTTCTCTCTCACTTATTGCTTTCTCATTTCTTTTCATCTCCTCTCACTCCCTAAACTGAACACTCTCAAGTTCTTCATAAAAACCATCACAAAACTTCACAAATCTCATAAAAATCACATCTTTGATCACCTTTTGCCTGTTGGATGTCTTGGAGTTTGCAAAGCTTGGATTTTTGAGTTCTTTTGTGTAAGTAATGATCTCTTTCTGTTCTTTATGTGCTTTTGTGTAGCTTAACTTGTTAGTTTCTGCTTTTATCGCGTATCGTATCGTTTCGGGTAAATATCGTATTTTTAGCGTAATTTTGGGTCTCGGGTGATCTGCTATCAAACCAGGTATTTGTTGCAAAAGTTCATATCACAGTAACCTAATGTAGTGACCTAGAACCTACCCTCAAAATACGAACCAATTCCATCATGTTCCGGCCGCATATTTAATTGTTCTGGCCGCAAATTGCGGCCAGACTGGGGAGTTGGGGTGTGGATTTTGGTGTAAGAGTCTCTGGAGTTATTTTTGGTCTCATGGTACTTGCAACTTTTACAAATTATTGGTACAGAAAAATTTGGGACCACTTTGCGTATTTCTAGTGTTTCGTTTCACGCAATACGTTATCCGATACGGTGCGTGTTCTGTGTTGCTGTTGCTCTGAGTTGGTTTTGTAGTGTCGCTATACACATTAGATACAATACAAACCCTTTAGAGCACGTATGTATGTCGTGTTGGTCCGTGTAGATTGTACGTGTTTTATGGCTATTGCTAATATATTTCTGTTATATTGTTTTATGTTACAGGTTCGCAACCGGGGATTTCTGACGCTGCGACAAAGGGATAACTGGTGGTAGGCTTCACTTAGCCAGGAGCGTTGGTGAGTAGATTTAACACCTACAGGGGAATCGCCCGCATGGCTTTATGCGTCTGGGCTAGAAATGACTTGACTTGTCGCATATTCTATTTCATATTTAGAATTGAGCATACACACTACTGCTTAGTTAATTGTTGTGCTTGGACAAGTACCCTTAGGATACTGCACTATTATTGACGGCTCATGTTGCACGAGCACTGATTGTATGCCACACACACCATCAATAATTGCCATGACACGCACAACCCACTTATAGATATAATATAGTTTGCTTAGGGACATTGAGACATTAATTCATATTTCTTTATGCATATGATATACAGCATACCTGTATACCTACATGCTTACACATATGCCTTGACATACTTACATGCTAGTTACCTGTATACCTATAGAGTGTTGTACCATTAGTGATAGGTACATACACACATAATGACATAGCTACATGTATACTTTGCATACATACTTCACTTATACCTGGAGGGTATATTACATCATTATTGATAGGTAGGTACCTATATCTTGCTAATCTTTATGTTTACATATATATCTGGTTATAGCTACATGTTTATCTTTACTTGATGTTATTTAGAATTATAGAAAATAGGAACCGCATGATATTTTATATTAACTTGTTGCAGTTAATTAGCGGCTTTTCCTTTATATGCTTACATTTCAGTTTTATGTTGCATATATTATACTCATGGATTTTCGCATTGAGATATGGATTTTTCATGTTGTTTTCTTGATTTGGGGACCATGGTAGTTTCAAGAAATTATGCATTATTTGAAAAACCCGGTTTCCCTTGATATGATATTTCAGCATCCACCATGAGATTTATCGGTTCTGATTTATAAATACCCCACGCGAGGAAACGAGGGGTCCGTGTACGGGTACATGGTGGGGCCCGGAGGTACCCCGGGGCAAGAGTCGTAGAGTAGACAATGAGTTAGTGGGGGAACCATACCATCCGGTGACAGTACCTATGACTCGGCAGTTATCGTGGGGATACCGATGGGAGTCATGTGCGTATGGATACGTCAAGAGGCGGGGGTCAGAGCTAGGCACTCAAGCTTTCGGTATAGCGTATGATACGTACCTATCAAGGTGCCGGTCGTAGTGACAGCACCTGATAGATCAGTATTTCTGTGTCGATTTTTGACACATTGTTTTCATGATATTTTACTCCTAAGTATATATAACAGTGGAATGGGACGCTGTTATATATGCATTTATATATATTAGTGGAAATGGATGCTAATATATATGTATACATATCAATTTATACATCATCATATTTATTCATGCAAATTTACTTAGGGTATTAGAGATTTACTTGATATTGGATTTGGGATATAGGAAATTCATTTGAGATTGTATACAGGATATATATATGAGATTGCTGATTTTGTACATTTAGGATATATGAGATCTATTCGATATTGTACATTCAGGATTTGTGAGACTTATATGATATGAGAGCCAATTTGGAGGCAGATTTGAGAAAATTGGGATTTGAATTGTCTTGATGGATTTTGATCCTACCACGATGTCAGGATTCCGTGGAAATGACATGTTTCATTCCATACTCTACATTTATTGTTTATGCACTGCTTCATGTATTAGTTGTACCTGATAGAGTACCTTTCATGACTGCTGCATTTGCATACCTTTATTTATATGCATTGCTTCATGTGTTAGTTGTACCTGCTAGCGTACCTTTTATGACTGTTGCATATATACACATTCATATCATTATTGCATGATTATTGCATACCGATTGTCATATTACTGTTTCATGTATTTGTAGTAGCCGTTAGTGTACCCTTCATGATTATTGCATTCGTATGACCTTTATTTGATATTAATTGCATATGTTAGATTCGCGCTGTACGTGCATACTTGCGATTACCTGCATATGTTATTTACTATTCACGAGTTGGCAACTCACCCCCGTTGTGCCACAGTTTGTTTTGCAGGTTGTTTCCCAGAGTAGTCGAGGCAGGCTATTCATCTATCTTATCATCTTTTGCTGCGGATACCGCATCAGCTCACAGTGTACAGTTTTGCTTTAGGTGGGTTTTGTGGTTATTCATTGTTGTATGGTATATTCGTTCTATCATTGTACTCTCCATCTACTATTTTCATGTTGACTTAGAGACTTGATGTGAGGACGATATTGTATATTATTTTGTGACTTGGTTGTCTTTTATACAGTTTCCTTTTTATCGTCTTTTATTTCTTCACTACGGCGTCGTATATCTGTTGTGGTGGTTGTTTTCCTTCTTTGGACGTATTTTTACTCCCGTTTGGGGATGCTTTACTTATATTTATGTTGTACCCATTTTTAAGCATGGTTTTTACAAAGGAGGTGCTGCCAAAATTTTAAAGGAAATAAAGTTGGACTTTTAAAGAATTTGGGTTGCGATTTCAAAGGTTTTAAAAATGTTCTTATTTCTTACTACTTTTGATGGTTTAGATTGATGGGTTTTCGGCTTACTTAAATTACGTTACGCCTGTAGACGTTGCGTAGTTTAAGGGCCGTCACGTGCCAATTTCGGGTTGTGATACATGATATCCGAATGATGTCGAACTTTTTGATCGATTCGTCGCGGTTCCATAATCTCCCAAGAGCTCAACATCTTGGGTACAGTTTAATAGTATCGAATATATGCCACAGTACCTATGGACCAACAGTAGAAAAGCAAAACCAAGCCTCACTAATGGCACAGCTGAACTGCCGCAAACCCTAAGGTTCATCGGCGTTCCATTGTCATTATGTCGAGTTAGGGTTTAATTCTTCTAGAGGGTCCGTAGAATTACTTGCATTGTTTTCCGGATACTTTAAACTTGGAAAATGGGTTCCTGGCATTCGATCGTCTATATCAACTCTCAACATATCAACGTGAAGTCGTCTCTAGCTGGAATCAATCAATCTGATGACCTCGCATCGGGGTAGGCAATGAATCACATGTCCCAATCTTTCATCTTTGGTAACTAGCGATCTTCTATCATATCTCGAAGTACAACTCGTGCGGAATTAACTTCAAACATCTGGGGTGAAATCTTTTCATTTGCCGAAGTCGCTGGCTCATTCGTCCGCACGCAGAACAGTGCCTCAATCATCAAAATAATTTGTGCTTTGACGGTCATCACAATCTGGCTGGCCTCTGGCGGTAGCCCAATCCGCTGGTGCTGATCTGCACGTCCGAGAAATCTCGTAAAGGCGATCCATCAAACGCTCATGGCGCGAAAACATAATAAAATGACGCTTCTATGCAATCGTAAGTCCCTGGAATCACGCCCTAGTCAGTCCTCGTCCGTGACGAGCTCGTGCTTACCGCAACTCTAGCCATAGCTCTCCACGCCCATACAACCGTGATAACAAAACCATAAACTGGTACCGATGAGGATAGATCATATGAATGAATATAATACTGTGCAAAAAAATATACAACCTAAGGCTTCTTAAGCGGAGTATCGTATCGTAAGTATGCCGCGGAACATACACACGGTACGTCGCTCTACATGAGTCACCTACTCCATCAACCAAGGGTCATCCTACACTCCGAAGGTAAAACCTAACGCTCTGATACCAACTTTGTCACGACCCGAAAAGTACCGAGCGTGACTGGAACTTAAATTACGAAACGTCTCGAGGCGTACGTAATCTAAGTAAGCCAAAACCCAGATATCAAAACTAAGTAAAGCAGTAGAGTGAAGGAAAACCAATTTAAAGCAAGAAGTTTAACAAAATAAGCCGAAGTATATATTTTTGAAATCTCTAGTCCTTTCTGAAAATTTCGGCAAAGTTTCCTTTGTAATTTCAGACCCCAAATGGGTACAAAACCTGATAAAGCATGTATAATGAATAAAAGCATCCCCAAGCGGGAGCTAGCTCTTCGCCAACCGGCGGACAAAACCACACAATGCAATATAATATACAACGCCGAAAAGCGAGGATCAAACTCAGGATAAAAATCCAACATCATCAAGAAAACCAGAGGAAAACCATAATAATACAGCACGCGACTCTAAGGTCAAAAGAATATACACTGGTCATCTATCTCTATCAAATATACAAGTCTAGTTGATGGAGTTTTACTAGATACAACTGAAATAACAAATACACAATGGTTGTCCTGATACAAAAGAAACCACCTGCCAAGGCAATCACCCGGAAGGAACAATGTGCCAGCAAAGCCGCAACGAAACCTGTACAGCAAAACCTGCAAGGAACTGTGGCACAACGGGGTTGAGTTTCCAACTCGTGAGTAGAAAACATCTACGAGTAGAAATCGCATGTATGATGTATCCTAGGTTATATCAAGTAATATTCTCAAATAATATCCTGATCCATCTACATATAAGTGCAATACTACGTGCTCGTGTCAGTGTTAGTTATATGTATGCCCTAGAGGCCATTACTGTACATGAGATGTATATTGTAGTGGATGCTGGGACATATATAGGGAGGACTTTCTTGCTCGACATGATAGTACGCTATCTGGTTGCTGTTTATCTTAACAAGTATACTTACTGTCTCTCTGTTACATGTTGATAAAGCCCTTAGGATGAGTACTCAACTTCCAGGACTATGATGTAGATCATACTAGTGGGGCCTGAGTAGTCTATGAGTACATCCTTCAATGTTCCTAGTCGTAGGAATATCGAGACGGGGCATCGATATTCCAGAGTAGACTAGCATATATCTTTTCGACCCATGTGATGGGCGATGGATGATCCCATATCCATTGATGTTTGACATCAGAGATGGTATGCGGGTTCTCAGTGGAGACTGGCTACACTGAACGGACTCGCCGAGAACTCTCAGATGGTATTATACCTCACGTCAGATGGCAGTTCTCTCGTGATACTGGTATAGCTTAGTCTGTTGACCCGAGATCGTCATAGAGTCTTGTGTTTCTCCCACTATGCTTTGATTTCCACCCTACCACGGCTCTACTGAGTCGTGCAAACAGGTGGTTTTTGGGTACAGTCCCGAGTCACATAGAGGAAGTGAGCGATAGGAGGGGATTCGTCTCTCCCGGTAATGGGGGTTGATGTTGCGCTATGCTCGACTGGCCATAACTGGAAATCCCTGGTCAGGGTTGATGTGATTTACTGGTAAGTGTTATCAGTAGTTTCACGATCGTTATAGACCTTACATCGGCATGACTTATCAAGCTACTGTGGTCTGACGTTTACCCCCCTTAGGCGAGATATGCGACATATCAGACGAACAGACCGGACTGTGCGGTAAGTGTTACTGATTGGATTCACAGGAGTGTGAGCAGGCTTGCTCGTTGATCTTCTGATCGCTCAATACCCGGATGGCCGTTACGTTTAGCAGACCGCTTGCGGCTTATGGGTAACTAATATGATCACCACCTACTGTCGGCGTATTGACGAGTCTTTAGAGTCCTATACAGAGGTTTCCTGGCTCAAGCGAAATAAAATAGGAGCGCATATGAGATATGCACGGGACCGAGAATAATACCAGTATGTGATACCGAATTCTATTCTCGCGATTTGTATCATCGGTCGGTTATATGCGATATAGCCGGGTTACCGAATCAAGTGTTGATTCGATATATTGATACACTTGATATTAGTCGGTTATATGAGATATGACCGGATCATTAAATCAATTGTTGATTTAATGATATAATGTATAATTATATATTTGATATATTACTTTACATTAACTAGTATTTGTTCACTTAAGATTGATTTTCTCACTTAATGTGTACATGTTGTATATTTGATATATTTTTGTGCACTAGATTGTATCATGCTTGATGATACATGCAAACATGGGTAGGCAAACATGGGTGGGTGGGTGTGTGACATACACCATGCTAATTATAATTTAGGTTTTTATTTATCTTAATTATTCAAAAATGGTGGCTTTTTTTGTCATGGCTTAAAGCTTCATGAAGCTTGAAGCATCTTTGACAAAGTCCACTTATTTTGTCTTGATTAAGATATTTATTAACCAAACCATTATAATTAACTATGGTTATGTCTCTACAAAGGTTAGTAGATGATTATATCACCCATGGTTGCATAATTGATCTTATCTTCACTTGAGTTTTATTCTCATTCTTTTCTTTCTTCTTCTTCTTCTTCATCAAGAAGAAAACCTTGCTAGAGATTTTTCTAAGTGAAGAAATAAAGTGAGAAATCAAAATCTAAAGTGAACTCATTTCCTATTTCATCATCCTCTACTACTTGCCATTTAGTTTAGGGTGTTCTCTTCACAAAGTTCTTGACCTAGTGAAGTGGAAGCTTGAGTTTGAGTCTCCTCGACGTAGATCATCTTCGGTCTCGAAGTCAACGAGCTAGCCCGTTCATTTCTCCGAGGAAACCATCACTAGAGTCGGGGATCCCGATGATCGCAGCGAAGGGACGTCAACAGGGAGCTTTAGAAGTGAAGGACCGGATCTACAAAGGTTGTATTTTCATTCACTTCTCTTTTGTAATGTTAGATTACTAGTTTGGTTACCCTAGTTTTCGAGTTCGATCTTGAGTTAGATTGCTTAGCACACCCTAAAAATTTTGTTGTGGCATGTATAATGCTTGCAAACCCTAGGCTGGGTGCTAAGGAATCCCAACATGGTATCAGAGCTACTAGGCATTGGATGTCGACCTATGGGGGTTCTCACTGTGTGACAGTGTGGCGAAGCATAGGCTCTTACCCCCAGGGTGTCCCGAGACCGGAAAGTGTTCCGGCGAGTTGTAGTCCTCGCGAGTGGGCATGCGTAAATAGTAGCTGCTGAGGGACCCGTTGGTTCCACGGTGACCCCATTGGATGGGGCGGTTGCCTGACCAACATGGTATCAGAGCCTAACTAGAAACTTAGACGATGTTAAGACAATCCGAAAACGAAAAACCCCGCAAAATACGATTTTGGAAACCCTATGATTTTGCTCTCCGGAAATTTTTTTAAAAGTGGTCTAAAAATTTTTTAAGCAACTGCAGAGTGAAGTACTGGAGATTGTAAGAACACAGGTAGAAAATGGGGGGGCTCGGTTCCTGGCCGGTGACAGAAGCCCAAATTCTGGCGTCGCCGACCCCATAGACTCCCATCCCCCTCGTATTGCACCTGTGATCTTTTACTCCTATTTTGGGGTTTCTGGCATTGTTTGTTTAGTCCAAATTTTCATGTGATGATAATTGTGTTATGGACTCTTTGCGGAGTATTTCGTATTCGTATTTTTAGCATTGTATTAGTAACATAGACCGTGTTTAACATTTTGAACGAAATTCAAACTTCACCCCATGACCCCCTCTAAAATTTCCAAGTGTTGGAACTTTTGTAAGTTAATTATATTCGATGTTCGTGCAAGTAACTCTATGGACCCTTTAGAAGAACATATAAACCTTAACTCGATTTCATGCCCTCAGAACCATAGTTTGAACCTTAGGGTTTGCCGTGGTTCCGCGGTGTCATAGGTGAGGCGTTGGTTTACCCCTTCTACGGCTGGATCGTAGGTACTATGGCACGTTTTGGGTACTTTAACTTCGCTCAAGTGTTGAGCTCATTGGGAGTTGTGGGGATTTATTGATTCATTCGAAACGTTTAACATAGTCTAGTATATTGTGATACAATACTTGGAATCAACAACATTTGAATTTTATAAGTCTAGCAGTTTAGTCTCATTTCATCGGTTGCCACGGGATTTTGATGCGATCAAAAGTCCGTCGCAATCACTTTGTGTATTCGGATACTCGTCGGGTAACATTATTGGATAGCCACGCCCCATGACCCCGACCAAGTGACTGTTGGAGAACTCCGTTGCCAAAAAGCATCCGTCCGGGTGCTCGCGGCCGCGGTGTTCCGCCTAAGTGCACTTCGTCGTTGGTATCGGGGGGTGCGGCCGTCTATTAAAGTTTTCGACGACCATTCGATCGGGATGTCGGGAATCTTATTGAATTGCCCGACTGATTATTGGAAAGTGTTTTCAATATCGAGACTAAAATGCGGGGTTTATAATTGTTAGGCATATAATGTCTAAGGAATTTATTTGTTAGGCATGAAATCCGCAATATGAGATATTACGGGTTTATGATGTCTAAGGTGGTTGCGGATTCCAACTGTTGTAGTTTTCATTTTCTTTTCTGCTACCGTAAATGTAATATGTGGAGTATCGCCGGTTTCGTTGCTATATATCAACGACAATTGGGATATGCATATTTACTTACGTTGATGACATGTGATGTTATGTGTTGCTGGATATGTTATATTGGATCGTCGTGTTTGAATAGCCGGGGGTTTTTATGTGAGATGAGTGTTTTTCATTTTCATTCATATAAAAACTTGTATGTAATATTCTTTTATTGGGGCACTTCCAGGCTGAGGAAGATGTCACCGTTGATGTATATTATTTACTTTTCCGCATTAGGATAGACCCAAGGAGGAGAGCACAAGTAACCGGGTTCTAGGGTCCAGTGGGAGACCATCTCGAGGAGTAGAGTCCGGGTCTCCTAACTCTAGAATTGGTAGGGTTTCTTGCCGCTCTCGTAGGGGTCTTGGGATGTGGGTTTGGCTATTCATCACGACCATGGAATCCGTATTTTATATAGGCTCAAAATAAAACACGGACATCCTAGTATATCCAATATTTCATATGTTGTTTTCTGCTGCGTTATCTGTGATGTGATCATGTGATATGTTCAGATAGATACTGTATATAGTATATATGATATATTATATATAAACGTTGCTTATTTTTTTCACCCGCTCTGCCGTTAGTTACCTAACCTAACGGTGCACGACGGGACTTCGTGGCGAATGCGGATGGCATAAGCGTACGTTGTATTTATCTGTGGTGTTTAGGCGACTTAAATAATGGGACATTCATTAATGAAATTAATGAAAGAAAATAAACCTAAAAGATGTTGTGGAATCGAATTTCAAAAATTAGGTAGCTCTGGTTGTTGCTTTGCATAGCGGTGTTCCTTGTAGAACATCCAGTACCTCATTCGATAAGGAAAGAGCAGAGATCCCTTCACTGGGAGTGACCTCTTTAGCAATAATTAGCATATGCTACAACCTTCAGTTTGTCTTTTGACTGCTTTTTCTAGTTGTTGCTTTATCCTGCACCTCATTCAACGAGGAAAGAGTCGAGATCCCTTCACCGGGAGTGACCTCTTTAGCGAAACTAGAAAAAGCGTTAAAAACACTCCATTTTAAACTATTTGATTCTGCAACGAGATCAAGTTCAAAGCGTTAAAGGTTTTCTTAAAAACCATCCGCAACCCTCCGTCATTTTAGGAAGTAGAGTACTTAGTATTCGTGCTGTGTTTTTTGACCATAGTCAAGGCACAGTGTATGGTAGCTAAGTAATGTCTTCCTACACAGCATATGATGCGATTACTTAGGACAGTCATGTGACTTTGTTGACCTTGGTTAAGGGTCATGTAGGTGGGTCTAATTAATCATGAAATGACGGGTAGAGCTTGACTAGTGCTTATGATTTGTTGACCATAGTTAAATTCATAAGTGCTAGGGGTAAAAACCATTATCGGGAGTTTCAAGTGTTGAAATTTGCAATGAGATTGCATACCTTCTATATGATAGTTGGATCCTGATACCCACTGCAAGTAATTGTTACTCCTGGGAGAGTTTTGCACTTTACAATTAGCCGATCAAGTAGGTGTCTAGAAAGGTGTCAACGAGGTTATGCCCCTGGGAAAACGAGGTTTATTTTAATTAGGTCCGTGCGAAAGCACAGGGAACCTCCCTCAAAGTACCAGCACTGGCCTGGCTGAAAGATTGGCGAACTTGTAGAGTGTAATTAATCCTGACTAGTCTTTCCTTTTAAGGTTTGAAGGAAAATTTGATAAAAACAGTGGGAGCCATCCTGATTAGATAAAATATATAACCAATCTAATCTTGCAAGAGCGCACGCAGAGTGTTTTCTTCTCTCTCTCTCCAGGTAGCGACCATGTCACACCTTAATCAAGATAATAATATGGATGTATTGACCGAACCCGCTTGTTATACTGAGCTGGTGAACGTTGGTCCCGCTCGAACTTATAATTGTTATAAGACCGAGTAGGAAATAGGGGAATACCAGGATTCCCATGCCGCCCAAACGAAGAAAGTGCATGATGATGCATCTTCTTCGGGTGTGTTCATTACATAGAACTGTTTCTCAGTATCCTCTACGTTCTGGGTATTAGATACCGGATCAGGATCCCGAATATGTAATCTGTTACATAGGCTACAAAAAGGTAGAGAACTGAGAACGGGTGATAAGTTTCAAGAGTTGAAAATGGTGCAATTGTTGCAGCTAAGGTGTTGGCAGTTATCACCCTGTATTACCAAATACATTGATTCTGAACGAATGTTATTAGATACCGAACCTGATATACAACATCATATCGGTCTCTTTATTTATTAAAGAAGGATATTATTTTGTATTGTTGGATAATATTTTGAACATTTCCTAAATCAAGAGTTGATCGGTTCAGGCACGTTATCTAAAAGAATATACATTCTAAATCAAACCACAGTTCCTAACATACGGAACACACACAAGAGGAAGAGTTCAGAAATGAACAAATCCTTCTTGAGGCATTGTAGACTAGGTCATATCAATGTGACCCGACTAGCTAAGTTACACTTAGATGCATATTTAAATCAGTTTAAATTTACATCTTGTAAAACTTGCTAGTCATGTCATAAAGATAAGATGACCATAACTCCATTTACTTGAAACAGAGAAAGGGTTAGTGAAATCTTGGGACTGATGCATAGTGATGTATGAAGGTGCCCAGTCTACAAATGTCAGGACTGGTTCTTTGTACTTTCTTACATTCACTGATGATCTGTCAAGATTCGGACACATGTTCCTGTTGATACACATGTCTGAAGCTTTTGAGAAATTCAAAGAATATAAGTCAGAAGTAGAGAACCAAAACGGGTATAAGTATTATGTCCTATGATGAGATCAGGGAGGAGAATACTTGTGCATGGAATTCTTGGACTATTCTAAAGGAGAATGAGATTCTCTCTCAGCATTACTCCTCTGAATACACCACAGTACGTCGGTGTATCGGGGCGGAGCAATCGCACCCTATGCGATATGGTGCGCTCTTGTTAGTTATATGTATGCCCTAGAGGCCATTACTATACATTGGATGTATATTGTAGTGAATGCTGGGACATATATAGGGAGGACTTTCTTGCTCGACATGATAGTATGCTATCTGGTTGATCTTGACCTTAACGTGTATACTGATTGTCTCTCTGTTACATGTTGGTAAAGCCCTTAGGATGTATACTTGACTACCTGGACTATGATGCGGATCATACTAGTGGGGACATGGTAGTCCATAAGTACATCCTTCAAAGTCCTTAGTCGTGGGTATATCGAGACAGGGAATCGATATACCAGAGTAGACTAGCGTATACCTTCTCGACCCATACAGATGGGCGATGGATGATCCCATATCCATTGGTGTTTGACATCAGATATGATATACGGGTGCTCAGTGGAGACTGGGTACACTGGACGGACTTGCCGAGAACTCCCAGATGGTATTATACCTTACGTCAGATGGCAGTTCTCTGGTGACACTGGTACAGAGTAGTCTGTTGACCCGAGATCGTCATAGAGTCTTATGTGGTTCCCACTGTACTTTGATTTCCATCTTACCACGTGCAAGAGGGCGTGCAAAATGGTGGTTTTTGGGTATAGTCCCGAATCACATGGAGGCAATGAGCGATAGGAGGGGACTCGTCTCTCCCGGTATAGGGAGTTGATGTTGCGCTGTGTTCGATTGGCTATAACCGGAAATCCCTGGCCAGGGTTGCTGAGATTTACTGGTAAGTGTTACCAGTAGTTTCTCGAATTGTTATAGACCTCATATCGACACGACTTATCAAGCTATTGGGGTCTGACGTTTACCACCCTTAGGCGAGATATGCGACATATCAGACGATCAGACCGGACTGTGCGGTAAGTGTTACTGGTTGGATTCATAGGAGTGTGAGAAGGCTTGCTTGTCGATCTTCTGATCGCTCAATACCCGGGTGGCCGTTACGTTTAGCAAACCGCTTGCGGATTATGGGTGATTGATATGATCATCATCTGCTACCGGCGTATTGACGAGTCTTTAGAGTCCTACACAGAGGTTTCCTGGCTCAAGCGAAACGAAATAGGAGCACATATGAGATATGTGCGGGACCGAGAATAATGCGTGTATGTGATACCGTATTCCATTCTCGCGATGAATGTATCGATTGGTTGTATGCGATATAACCTAGTTATCGAATCAAGGATTGATTTGATAAGCCGATACATTGAATATTAGTCGGTCATATGCGATATGACCGGATCGTTAAATCAAGTGTTGATTTAATGATTTAATGTATAATTATATATTTGATATATTACTTTGCATTAACTAGTATTGGTTCACTTTAAATGGATTTTCTCACTCGAAGTTCACAAGTTGTATATGTGATATACTTTTGTGCACTTGATTGTATCATGTTTGATGATACATGTTAACTTGGTTAAGTGTAAAGATTAAACCATGGTTAAATTAATGATTAGGGTTTTGCTTTTCTTTCTTATTTATTTATTTATTTATTTTGGAAAGAATAAAGAGAAAATGGTGGCTTTCTTTGTTTGTAGTTGAATCTTCATGAAGGTTTGACTTTGTAACCATTTTGTCTTCATGCTTAACCCTAACCATTTAAACAAACCATGGTCTATTCTCTACACTTAACTAGGGTTAGGATATGATAAGTATTCATATTATTTTCTATTTTGAAAATACTTATGATATTCTTTCTTCTTCTTCTTCATCTTCTTCAATGAAGAAAGCTTGACTTCATCAATGGTGAATTGATGAAATGAGTGAGAAATCCAATTCTAAAGTGAACCCACTTCCTATTTCTTCATCCTCTACCTCTTGCCAAGTAGTATAGGGTGTTTCCTTCACAAGTTTTCATGGCTTGGTGAAGATGGAGCTTGATCTTGTGATGCCTCGACATAGATCATCTTCGGCATCGTCGTCGATGACCTAGCCCGCTTTTTCTCCGATGAAGCCGATGCTAGAGTCATGGTTCGATTTGGACAGCGGAGAGGACTTCATCATGGAGCTATGGAGGTGGAGAAACGGATCTACAAAGGTTGTATTTCCGTTCTTTTAGTTTAGTTGTAAACTAGTTTCATTGTTTCGCCTATATATCTAGTTAATGATCCGTATTAGGGTTTCTCGGCACCCCAAATTTTTGAAATTGGCATGGTTGATGCCTTGTGAGACCTCACTAGTGTGACTAGGAACCCTACAGTGGTATCAGAGCCTAGCTAGAGCCTTAGGCGATGCGTAGACGGAGTTTGAAGTCCGATCGAACCAAAACCCTAACCCGAAACAAGCTCTCTGGACTTTTTATAAAACTGGGATTTTTCCACATTAAAAATGCTTTAAAAATTCAGCAGGGAATTATAAGAATTACGGTGCAAAATTTGACTCATGAACAGTACAAAGAGCGGCGGAACCGCGGCAGAAGCATGCCTTCTGCGGCGGTTCCACGGCTAAAGTATGACATCACCATCCCCTGTTTGCACAGTAACTCCTATTTTATTATGCTGGATTTTCTGGAAATTTTTAATATTTATTCAAGAGTTGAATTTTCTGGGGTTGTTTTGGGGATTCGGTGTTTCGATCGGAGTATCAGATTTTGTCTATGTGGCTTTCCGGATAAATTTTAGAATATGTTAAAAAGTTCGACCGGATATAAATACCCAATTTTTCCCCTGTCGGGAAATTTCCAAGTGTTGGATTTTTCCGTAGTTTAACGACGTTCTAAGTAGTGCAAGTAACACGATGGTCCCTCTAGAAGACAACAAACCTTAACTCGATTATGTGACCGTCTTGAACTGCCCTTTGAACCTTAGGGTTTGGGGCAGTACGGCGTGCCACATGTGAGGCGTTGGCTTGACCCTTCTACGGCTGGACCGTTGGTACTGAGGCACGAACTGAATGTTGTTAGACTTATTTCATGTGTTGAGCTGTTTCGGGAAATCTTGGGTGTTCGATTGTTCGATCGGAAAGTTTAACATTTTCTATCTTATTCGGAATGTGATACAATATTTGGAATTCACAAGTTGTTATGAGATAACTGAATGAATGTTATAAACATAGCACTTTAGTCTCACTTGATCGGTTGCCACGGAATTTTGATGCGATCAAAAGTCCGTCGCAATCACGTAGCGTACGCGGATACTCGCTGGGTAAACTTAATAGACAGCTACACCCCTTAGCCCCGACCAAGTGACTATAGGAGAACCCCGTCGCCGAAAGCATCCGTTCGGGTGCTCGCGGTAGCGGTGTTCCGCCTTGGTGCACTTCGTCGACGGTATCGGGGGTGCGGCCGTCTACTGAAGTTTGCGACGAGCATTCGATCAGGATGTCGGGAATCTTGTTGAATTGCCCGACTTGATATTGAAAAGAGTTTTCGATAATGAGACTAAAATGCGGGGTTTATAATTGTTAGGCATGTGATGTCTAAGGTATTCATTTGATTAGGCATGCGATGTCTATGGAGATTGCGGATTCCAACTGTTGTAGTTTTACACTTTCTTTTCTGTGACCGTAAGTGTAATATGTGATATCGCCGGTTTCGTTGCTATATGTCAACGACAATTGGGATGGACATGTTTACTTATGTTGATGACATGTGATGTTATGTGTTGCTGGATATGTTATATTGGATCGTCGTGGTTGAATAGCCGGGGGTTTTTATGTGAGATGAGTGTTTTTCATTTTCATTCATGTAAAAACTTGTATGTAATATTCTTTTATTGGGGCACTTCCAGGTTGCGGATGATGTCACCCTTTGTATATTATTTACTTTTCCGCACTAGGATAGACCCAAGGAGGGGAGCACAAGTAACCGGGTTCTGGAGTCCAGTGGGAGACCAACTCGAGGAGTCGAGTCCGGGTCTCCTAGCTCTAGAATTGGTAGGGTTGCTTGCCGCTCTCGTAGGGGTCTAGGGGTGTGGGTTTGGCTATTCATCACGACCGTGGAATCCGTGTTTTATACTGGCTCGTATTGAAAACACGGACGTCCTAGTATATCCAATATTTCATATGATTCTTCTGCTGCGATATCTGTGATGTTTAGGTACTTAAATGATGGGACTTCATTAATTTGATTAATGAAAGTAAAAGAAACCTAAAGATGTTGTAGAATCGAATTTCAAAATAAAACAGATAGCTACAGTTCTTGCTTTGCACAGCGGTATATATGATATATCCTGCACCTTATTCGATGAGGAAAGGACCGAGATCCCTTCACCGGGAGTGACTCCTTTAGCAATAACTGGCAGATGCTACACACTCGGTTTGTCTTTTGATTGCTTTTAAGAGTTTTTGCTTTGCACAGTGATATATATGATATATCCCGCACCTCATTCGACGAGGAAAGGACCGACGATCCCTTCACCGGGAGTGACTCCTTTAGCAAAACTAGAAAAGCCTCAAAAACACTCCATTTCAAAAGCATTTGATTCTACAACGATATCAAGTTCATTACGCAATAGGTTTTCAGAAAAACCTGTCGTAGCCCTCAGTCATTTCAGATAAATTGTATATAGTATTCGTGCTGCATTTGTTGGCTTTCGTCAAGGTGCAGTGTGCGGTAGCTATATGCTGCTTATCTGCCAGCATACGATGCGATTGGATTAGGGTAGTCGTGCGGCTTTATTGCTTTCGTCAAGGGTCGTGCGGGTGGGTTTAATTCAATCAAGAAATGTACGGGTTGAACTTGACTAGCGGGCTATGGTTTGTTGGCTTTCGTCAAGGTCATAGCACGTTAGGGGCAAAATATTATCGGGAATTTCAAGTGTTGAAATTTGCAACGAGATTGCATACCTTCTATGAGATAGTTCGATCCTGATACCCGCTGCGAGTAAGAGTTGCTCCTGGGAGAGTTTTACACATTACAATTAGCCGATCAAGTAGGTGTCTAGAAAGGTGTTAACGAGGTTACGTCTCTGGGAAAACGAGGTTTACATTAATTAGGTTCGTGCGAAAGCACGGGGGACCTCCCTCAAAGTACGACACTGGCCTGGCTGAAAGATTGGCGAACTTGTAGTGTGTAATTAATCCCGGCTAGTCTTTCCTTTTAGGGTTTGAAGGAAGATTTGATAAAAAGCAGTGGGAGCCATCCTGATTAGATAAAATAATAACCAATCTATTCTTGCAAGAGTGCACTCTGAGTGTTTTCTTCTCTCTCTCTCCAGGTAGCGGCCATATCACGCCTTAATCAAGATAATAATACGGATTATTGACCGAACCCGCTTGTTATACTGAGCTGGGGAACGTTGGTCCCGCTCCAACTTATAATTGTTATAAGACAGAGCAGGAAATTGGGAATTACCAGAATTCCCTTGCCGCCCAAACGAAGAGAGTGCATGCTGATGCATCATCTTCGGGTGTGTTCATTACAAAGAACTGTTTCTCTGTATCCTCTACGTCCTGGGTATGTGATACCAGATCAGGATCCCAGAAATGTAATCTGTTACATAGGGCTACAGAAAGGTAGAGAACTGAGAACGGGTGATAAGTTTCTTGAGACAGAAAACGGGGCAAGAGTTGCAGCCAAGTCTGTTGGTCACTGTCACCCTGTATTCCAAATACATTGATTCTGAACGAATGTTATTAGATACCGAACCTGATATACAAAATCGTATCTATCTCTTTATTTAGTAAAGAAATGATAAAATTTTGTATTGTTGGATAATGTTTTGAACATTTCCTATATCAAAAGTTGATCAATTCAGGCACGTTATCTAAAGGCATTAATGTTCTAAATCAAACTACAGTTCATAGTATACGGAACAGACACAAGAGGAAGAGTTCAGAAATGAACGAATCCTTCTTGAGGTATTGTAGACTAGGTTATATCAATGCGACCCGACTAGCTGAAGTTACATGAAGATGCATATTTAAATCAGTTTGAATCTACATCTTGTGAATCTTGCCAGTCATGTCACAAAGATATAATGACACCAGCTCTGTTTATTGGAAACAGAGAAAGAGTTAGTAAACTCTTGGGATGATACATGTTGATGTATGTAAGGTCCCCTGTCTACATATTCCAGGATTGGTTCTTTGTACTTCATTACATTCTTTGATGATCTCTTTAGATTCAGACATATTTTCCTGTTGAAACATAAGTCCGAACCTTTTGAAATATTCACAGAATATAAGTTAGAAGTAGGGAACCAATAAGGGTATAAGTATTATGTCCTTTGATATGATCAGGGAGGAGAATACTTGAGCACGGAATTCCTGGACTATTCTAAAGGAGAATGAGATTCTCTCTCAGCATTACTCCTCCGTATACACCATAGCACGATGGTATATCGGGGTGGAGCAATCACACCCTATATGATAAGGTGTGCTCTATGATGAGTACAACTGAGATACCTGTTTCCTTTTTGGGAGTTATGCGCTTGAGAAGCTGCATACCTATTGAATTGGATTCGACTCAAATCCTTGCCTACCGCTTCATATGTAATATGGAAAGGGAAGAGCCCATATCTTAAGTTGGTTAAGATTTGGGGTTGTCCGGGCTATTTCTAAAAGCATAATCCGAACAAGCTCGAGGCAAGGTCTGTTATGTACAACTGGAAAGGTTCCAGCTATACAAACAACAGCAGATGATTTGGTAGAACCAAAGGATTCAGCAGATTCCAACGAACCTCAGCCTCTCCGCCGATCTAGTAGGGTTCCTCACCCACCTGAGAGATATTTCGGTTTCTCTATGACAGTGGGAGCGAGGATTGCATCATGAGATGATGACCCAACTAGTTTCGAGCTGGCCATCAGGAGTAAGACTCTATAAGAATGGATGGATGCTTAGTGATCTGAGATGGAATCCTTATACACCAACAATGTATGGACTTTGGTTGCTATACCTGAAGGGTTAAATCCCCATCAGGAGCAAGTATATCTTGAGAAGATTACTTGGTGTATATGGAGAAGTTGAGACTTTCAAAGCTAGACTTGTTAAAGCTTTTCGTCATCGACCAGGCGTGGATAATGATGAAACCCTTTCCATTTGCTATGCTTAAGTCCATCCAGATCCTACTTGCCACGGCTACATACCATGACTACGATATCTGGCGGTTGGGTGCCATGACTGCTTTTCTAAATGATGTTTTAGAAGAGAACGTCTATAAGTACACAGCCAGAGGGCTTCGTAGACAGTGGGAGCAGCGGAAACGTGCACAAGATGCTTTATAGGTTAAAGCAGGCATCGCGGAGTTGGAACATCTGTTTTGATGTGTTAGTCAAAGAGTTTGACATCATCAAAATGGTAGATGAACCTTGTAAAAACAAAAAGGTAGTAGGGAGTATGGTGGCGATCCTCGTAGAGTATGTGGATGACATACTCTTGATAAGAAAGAAGTTTCCTATGCTACGCTCGGTCAGTCTCTGCTTATCACAATGATTCTCCATAAAGGATCATAATGATACCTCCTAAATCCGGGGTTTTGGATCTATGAGATAGATCTAATTGGATGTTAGTATTCTCACTAGTTGTAGTGAGATGGTATCAACCGATCCTAGGAAGAATCACTGGAAGTGTTCCAGGGTGATAATGACGACTGAGTGTCAGTCACAGGCATTGTCTTTACCCTCAGTAAGGGATGGTATGTTGGAAGAGTTCCAAACTAGATACCGTGACATACTAGACGATAAAGGCAGGATACATCGCTACTTAAGATGCTACCAAAGAGGCAGTCTGGGTGTATATTAGTTCATGAGATGAACTTTGTTCCTCCCATTGTGTGACAATGGAGTTGTGGCTTATGCCAAGGAACGTCCGTCCCATCAGTGATCCAGACATATTCTAAGGCAGTATCACCTGATCATGGAGATGGTTGATCTCCAGGGTGATCGAGGTTAGGAGAGCAGACTCAGAGGATAACACGGCGGATCCACTCACGAAGGCCTATTCCCAGAGAGAGACTTTTATGGGATGGTTGAGTATGAGATACTACAACCACTGCTACAGATGGCCCTAGTGCAAGTGGGAGATTGTTAGTTATATGTATGCCCTAAAGGCCATTACTGTACATTGGATGTATATTGTAGTGGATGCTGGGACATATATAGGGAGGACTTTCTTGCTCGACATGATAGTATGCTATCTGGTTGATCTTGACCTTAACGTGTATACTGATTGTCTCTCTGTTACATGTTGGTAAAGCCCTTAGGATGTATACTTTACTACCTGGACTATGATGCGGATCATACTAGTGGGGACATGGTAGTCTATAAGTACATCCTTCAAAGTCCTTAGTCGTGGGTATATCGAGACAGGGCATCGATATACTAGAGTAGACTAGCGTATACCTTCTCGACCCATACAGATGGGCGATGGATGATCCCATATCCATTAGTGTTTGACATCAGAGATGATATACGGGTGCTCAGTGGAGACTGGATACACTGGACGGACTCGCCGAGAACTCCCAGATGGTATTATACCTTACGTCAGATGGCAGTTCTCTGGTGACACTGGTACAGAGTAGTCTGTTGACCCGAGATCGTCATAGAGTCTTGTGTGGTTCCCACTGTGCTTTGATTTCCATCTTACCACGTCCAAGAGGGCGTGCAAAACGGTGGTTTTTGGGTACAGTCCCGAATCACATGGAGGCAATGAGCGATAGGAGGGGACTCGTCTCTCCCGGTATAGGGAGTTGATGTTGCGCTGTGTTCGATTGGCTATAACCGAAAATCCCTGGCCAGGGTTGCTGAGATTTACTGGTAAGTGTTACCAGTAGTTTCTCGAATTATTATAGACCTCATATCGACAAGACTTATCAAGCTATTGGGGTCTGACGTTTACCACCCCTAGGCGAGATATGCGACATATCAGACGATCAGACCGGACTGTGCGGTAAGTGTTACTGGTTGGATTCACAGGAGTGTGAGCGGGCTTGCTCGTCGATCTTCTGATCGCTCAATACCCGGGTGGCCGTTACGTTTAGCAGACCACTTGCGGCTTGTGGGTGATTGATATGATCATCATCTGCTACCGGCGTATTGACGAGTCTTTAGAGTCCTACATAGAGGTTTCCTGGCTCAAGCGAAACGAAATAGGAGCGCATATGAGATATGTGCGGGACTGAGAATAATGCGTGTATGTGATACCGTATTCCATTCTCGCGATGAATGTATCGATTGGTTGTATGCGATATAACCTAGTTATCGAATCAAGGATTGATTTGATAAGCCGATACATTGAATATTAGTCGGTCATATGCGATATGACCGGATCGTTAAATCAAGTGTTTATTTAATGATTTAATGTATAATTATATATTTGATATATTACTTTGCATTAACTAGTATTGGTTCACTTTAAATGGATTTTCTCACTCGAAGTTCACAAGTTGTATATATGATATACTTTTGTGCACTTGATTGTATCATGTTTGATGATACATGTTAACTTGGTTAAGTGTAAAGATTAAACCATGGTTAAGTTAATGATTAGGGTTTTGCTTTTCTTTCTTATTTATTTATTTATTTATTTTGGAAAGAATAAAGAGAAAATGGTGGCTTTTTTTTGTTTGTAGTTGAATCTTCATGAAGGTTTGACTTTGTAACCATTTTGTCTTCATGCTTAACCCTAACCATTTAAACAAACCATGGTCTATTCTCTACACTTAACTCGGGTTAGGATATGATAAGTATTCATATTATTTTATATTTTGAAAATACTTATGATATTCTTTCTTCTTCTTCTTAATCTTCTTCAATGAAGAAAGCTTGACTTCATCAATGGTGAATTGATGAAATGAGTGAGAAATCCAATTCTAAAGTGAACCCACTTCCTATTTCTTCATCCTCTACCTCTTGCTAAGTAGTATAGGGTGTTTCCTTCACAAGTTTTCATGGCTTGGTGAAGGTGGAGCTTGATCTTGTGATGCCTCGACGTAGATCATCTTCGGCATCGTCGTCGATGACCTAGCCCGCTTTTTCTCCGATGAAGCCGATGCTAGAGTCATGGTTCGATTTGGACAGCAGAGAGGACTTCATCATGGAGCTATGGAGGTGGAGAAACGGATCTACAAAGGTTGTATTTCCGTTCTTTTAGTTTAGTTGTAAACTAGTTTCATTGTTTCGCCTATATATCTAGTTAACGATCCGTATTACGGTTTCTCGGCATCCCTAATTTTTGAAATTGGCATGATTGATGCCTTGTGAGACCTCACTAGTGTGCCTAGGAACCCTACAGCTTTATGATGATTACTACTGAGGTACATATTTTTTTTTTTGGGTTATGCACTTGAGAAGCTGCATACCTATTTAGTTGGGTTCCAATCAAATCAGTGCCTACCACTCTATATGAGATATGATATGGGAAAAGCCCATCTCTTAAGCAAGTTAAAATTTAGGTTGTCCGGCCTATGTCTAAAAGCAAAATTTAGACAAGCTCGAGGCAAGGTCAGTTCTGTAGAACTGGAAGGAGTTCCAGCTATACAAACTACAACTAATGATTTGGTAGAACCAATGGATTCAATAGTCCCCGACGAGCTTCAGCCTCTCCGCCGATCTGGTAGGGTTCCTCATCCGCCTGAGAGATACTTAGGTTTCTCGATGACAGTGGGAGCGAGGATTGCATCATGAGATGATGACTCAACTAGTTTCGAGCAGGCCATCAAGAGTGGGGACTCTGTAAGAATGGCTGGATACTTAGCGATCTGAGATGGAATCTATATACACCAACAAATTATGGACTTTGGTTGCTATATCTGAAGGGTTAAATCCCTATCAGGAGCAAGTATATCTTGAGAAGATTACTTGGTGTAGATAGAAAAGTTGAGACTTTCAAAGCTAGACTTGTTAAAGGTTCTCGACATCAACCAGGTGTGGATAATGATGAAACCTTTTCCATTGGCTGTGCTTAAGTCCATCCGGATCCTACTTGCCATTGCTACATACCATGACTACGATATCTGGTGGTTGGGTGTCATGACTGGTTTTCTAAATAATGATTTAGAAGAGAGCGTTTATAAGTACACAGCCAGAGGGCTTCATAAACAATGGGAGCAGCGGAAACGTGTGCAAGTTGCTTTACAGGATAAAGCAGGCATCACGGAGTTAGAACATCTGTTTTGATGTGGTAGTCATAGAGTTTGACTTCATCAAGATGGTAGATGAACCTTATATATACGAAAAGGTAGTAGAGAGTATGGTGGTATTCCTCGTACTGTATGTGGATGACATACTCTTGATAGAAAAAGAGTTTCTTATGCTACGCACAGTCAATCTCCTCTCATCAAAAGGATTCTCCATGTAGGATCAAGGTGATACCTCCTAAATCCTGGGTTTTGGATCTATGAGATAGATCTAAGTGGATATTAGGATTCTCACTAGGTGTAGTGAGATGGTATCAATCGATCCTGGGGAGAATTACTAGATAGCTTCCAGGGTGGTAAGGATGACTGAATGTTAGTCACAGGCATTGTCTTTACCCTCAGTGGAGGGGCGGTATGTTGGAAGAGTTTCAAGCTAGATATCGTGGCAAACTAGATGATAAAGGCTGGTGACATCGCTGCTAAAAATACTATAAAAGAGGCAGTTTGGGTGTATATTAGTTCATGAGATGAACTAGGTTCCTTCCATTTGTTAGTTGTATGTATGCCCTAGAGGCCAGTATTGTACAGATGATGTATATTATATTGGATGCTTGGACATATATAGAGATGACTTTCTTGCTCGATATGATAGTATGCTATCTGGTTACTTTTTATCTTAACATGTACACTAGTCTCTTTAAACTGTCTTATAGTTACATGTTGATAAAGCCCTTAGGATGTGTACTTGACTACCTGGACTATGATGCAGATCATACTAGTGGGGACATGGTAGTCCATAAGTACATCCTTCAAGGTCCCTAGTCGTGGGTGTATCGAGACAGGGCATCGATATACCAGAGTAGACTAGCGTATACGCTTCTCGACCCATGAGATGGGCGATGGATGATCCCATATCCATTGGTGTTTGACATCAGAGATGGTGTACGGGTGCTCAGTGGAGACTGGGTACACTGGACGGACTCACCGAGAACTCCCAGATGGTATTATACCTCACGTCAGATGGCAGTTCTCAGGTGACACTTGTGCAGGTTAGTCTGTAGACCCGAGATCGTCATAGAGTCTTGTGTGATTCCGACTGTGCTTTGATCTCCACCTTACCACGTCCATAAGGGCGTGCAAAACGGTGGTCTTTGGGTACAGTCCCGAGTCACATGGAGGCAATGAGCGATAGGAGGGGTTTCGTCTCTCCCGGTATTGGGGGTTGATGTTGCGCTGTGCTCGATTGGCCGTAACAGAGAAGTCCCTGGCCAGGGCTGATCAGAGATTTGTTGGTAAGTGTTACCAGTAGTTTCTCGACCCGTTACGAGCCTCACATCGGCACGACTTATCGGGTTATTGGGGTCTGACGTTTTCCACCCCTAGACTTGATATGTGACATATCAGACGAACAGACCGGACTGTACGGTAAGTGTTACTGGTTGGATTCACAGGAGTGTGAGCGGGCTAGCTCGTCGATCTTCTGATCGCTCAATACCCGGATGGCCGTTACGTTTAGCAGACCGCTTGCGGCTTGTGGATGCTTGATATGATCATCATCTGCTGCCGGCGTATTGACGAGTCTTTAGAGTCCTACACAGAGGTTTCCTGGCTCAAGCGAAACGAAATAGGAGCGCATATGAGATATGTGCAGGACCGAGAATAATGAGTGTATGTGATACCGCATTTCATTCTCGCGATATATGTTTTGATTGGTTATATTCGATATGACCTAGTTATCGAATCATTGATTCGATAAATCGATACATTGGAATCTAGTCGGTTATGTGCGACATGACCGGATCATTGAATCAAATGTTGATTTAATGATTTAATGTATAATTATATATTTGATATATTGCATTGCATTAACTAGTATTGGTTCACTTTATATGGATTTTCTCACTTGATGTGCAAGAAGTATATGTGATATACTTTTGTGCACATATTTGTATCATGTTTGATGATACTTGATCATTTGGTTAAGTGTAAAGAATTAAACCATGGTTAAGTAGATAATTAGGGTTTTGATTTATTCTCTCATTTATTTATCCATTCTTTATTTATATAAATGGATAAATGAAAACATAATGGTTTCTTTTTATCATGAAGCTTGTTGAAGCTTCATGAAGCTTTGACTAAAGAAACCATTTTGTCTTCTAGCTTAACCCTAACCCTTCTCATTTACCATGGTCTTTTCTCTACACTTAACCTTGGTTAAGATATGATAAGTATTGATTTATTTTTCTATTATCAATAGACTTATCATATTCTAGCTTCATCTTCTCCTTCTTCTTCAAGATAGAAACCTTGATGCCATCAATGGCAACTTGAGTTCTAGTGAGAGAAATCCAATTCTAAAGTGAACCCACCTCCTATTTCTTCACCCTCTACCTCTTGCCAAGTTGTTTTGGGTGTTTTCTTCACAAGTTTCACAACTTTGTGAAGTCGGAGCTTGAACTTGTGATGCCTCGACGTAGATCGTCTTTGACACGAAGCCGATGACCTAGCTCGCCCGTTTCTCCGATGAAGCCGACGATTGAGTTCGGGATTCATGATGGACAGCGAGAGGACACCCACGTGGAGCTAAGGAAGTGGAGAACCGGATCTACAAAGGTTGTAGAATCTAACTTTTAGTTAAGTAGTTAACTAGATTATCTTTTCGCCTAAACTTCTAGACAACGATCCGTATTAGGGTTTCTCGGCACCCATAATTTTTGAAATTGGCATGGTTGATGCCTTGTGAGACTTCATTAGAGTGCCTAGGAACCCTACAGTGGTATCAGAGCCTAGCTAGAGCCTTGGGCGAAGTCCAGACGTCATTTGAAGTCCGATCGAACCAAAACTCTAACCCGAAAACGGCTCTCTGTACATTTTCTAAAAACTGGGATTTTTCCAAATTAAAAATATGCAGAAAACTTAGAAAGAAATTCTAAGAATTACGGCACAAAATTTGAGTCATGAACAGTGCAAACTGCGGCGGAACCGCGGCATAAGCCTCCTTAGGCGGCGGTTCCGCGGCAGTATGATGACGTCAGCACTTCTACTTTGCGCAGTAATTAATTATTTCAGAAGCTGAGTTTTATGGGTATTTTTAATATTTATTCCAGAGTTTTATTTTCTGGGGTGTTTTAGGGTTTTGATGTTTCGACCGGATTATCAAATTTCGTCTTTGTGTATTTCTGGATGACTTTAGAATATGTTAAAAAGTTCGACCAGATATAAATACCCAACTTTTCCCCTGTAGGGAAATTTCCAAGTGTTGGATTTTTCCGTAGTTTAACGACGTTCTAAGTAGTGCAAGTAACGCGATGGACCCTCTAGAAGACAACAAACCTTAACTCGATTATGTGACTGTCTTGAACTGCCCTTTGAACCTTCGGGTTTGGGGCAGTACGGCGTGCCACATGTGAGGCGTTGGCTTGACCCTTCTACGGCTGGACCGTTGGTACTGAGGCACGAACTGAATGTTGTTAGACTTATTTCATGTGTTGAGCTGTATCGGGAAAACTTGGGAATTCGACTGTTCGATCGGAAAGTTTAACATTTTCTGTTTATCTGGAATGTGATACAATAATTGGAATTCACAAACAGTTATGAGATAACTGAATGAATGTTATAAATCTAGCAATTTAGTCCCACATGATATTGAAAAGAGTTTTCGATAATGAGACTAAAATGCGGGATTTATATCTGTTAGGCATGTGATGTCTAAGTATTTCATTTGATTAGGCATGCGATGTCTAAAGAAGTTGCGGATTTCAACTGTTGTAGTTTTACACTTTCTTTTCTGTGACCGTAAGTGTAGTATGTTCATATCGCCGGTTTCGTTACTATACGTCAACGACAATTGGGGTATGCATACTTACTTACGTTGATGACATGTGATGTTATGTGTTGCTGGATATGTTATATTGGATCGTCGTGTTTGAATAGCCGGGGGTTTTTATGTGAGATGAGTGTTTTTCATTTTCATTCATGTAAAAACTTGTATGTAATATTCTTTTTATTTGGGGCACTTCCAGGTTGCGGAAGTTGTCACCTTTTGTATATTATTTACTTTTCCGCATTAGGATAGACCCAAGGAGGGGAGCACAAGTAACCGGGTTCTGGGGTCCAGTGGGAGACCAACTCGAGGAGTCGAGTCCGGGTCTCCTAACCCTAGAATTGGCAGGGTTGCTTGCCGCTCTCGTAGGGGTCTAGGGGTGTGGGATTGGCTATTCATCACGACCGTGGAATCCGTGTTTTATACTGGCTCGTATTGAAAACACGGACGTCCTAGTATATCCAATATTTCATATGTTTCTTCTGCTGCGATATCTGTGATGTGATCATGTGATGTTCTGTGATAGATACTATATATAGTATATATGATATATTATATAGACGTTACTTATGTTTTGCACCCGCACTAGCCCTGCCCTGCTCTGTCGTTAGTTACCTAACCTAACGGTGCACGAGGGGACATCGAGGCGAATGCGGATGGCATAAGTGTACGTCGTATTTATCTGTGATGTTTAGGTATTTAAATGATGGGACTTCATTAATGTGATTAATGAAAGAAAAGAAACCTAAGATGTTGTTGAATCAGATTTTAAACAAAACAGGTAGCTACAGTTCTTGCTTTGCATAGCGGTATATATGATATACCCTACACCTTATTCGATGAGGAAAGGACCGAGATCCCTTCACCGGGAGTAACTCCTTTAGCAATAACTGGCAGATGCTACACACTCGGTTTGATTTTGATTGCTTCTATAGTTTATGCTTTGCACAGTGATATATATGATATATCCCGCACCTCATTCGACGAGGAAAGGGCCGACAATCCCTTCACCGGGAGTGACCCCTTTAGCAAAACTAGAAAAGCCTCAAAATCACTCCATTTCAAAACTCCATTTGATTCTACAACGATATCAAGTTCATTACGCAATAGGTTTTCAGAAAAACCTGTCGTAGCCCTCCGTCATTTCAGAAAAATTACATATAGTATTCGTGCTACATTTGTTGGCTTTCGTCAAGGTGTAGTGTGCGGTAGCTATGTGCTGTTTATCTGCTGCATATGATGCGACTGGATTAGGGTAGTCATATGGCTTTGTTGGCTTTCGTCAAGGGTCGTGCGGGTGGGTTTAATTCAGTCAAGAAATGTACGGGTTGAACTTGACTAGCGGGCTGTGGTTTGTTGGCTTTCGTCAAGGTCATAGCACGCTAGGGGCAAAAGCATTATCGGGAATTTCAAGTGTTGAAATTTGCAATGAGATTGCATACCTTCTATGAGATAGTTGGATCCCGATACCCACTGCGAGTAAGAGTTACTCCTGGGAGAGTTTTACACATTACAATTAGCCGATCAAGTAGGTGTCTAGAAAGGTGTTAACGAGGTTACGCCTCTGGGAAAACGAGGTTTACAGTAATTAGGTTCGTGCGAAAGCACGGGGGACCTCCCTCAAAGTACCGACACTGGCCTGGCTGAAAGATTGGCGAACTTGTAGTGTGTAATTAATCCCGGCTAGTCTTTCCTTTTAGGGTTTGAAGGAAGATTTGATAAAAACAGTGGGAGCCATCCTGATTAGATAAGATAATAACCAATCTGATCTTGCACGAGCTTACGCTAAAGTGTTTTCTTCTCTCTCTCTCCAGGTAGCGACCATTTCATGCCTTAATAAAGATAATAATATGGATGTATTGACCGAACCCGCATGTTATACTGTGCTGGGGAACGTTGGTTCCGTTCTTTCTTATAAGAGTTATAAGAATGAACAGGATATAGGGGAATACCAGGATTTCCATGCCACCCGAATGAAGAAAGTACATGTTGATGCATTTTCTTCGGGTGTGTTCGTTACTGAGAACTGTTTCTCCATTTGGTCTACGTCCTGGGTATTAGAAACCGGGTCAGGATCCCATATATGTAATCAGTTACATGGGCTCAGGAAAGGTAGAGAACTTGGAGAAGGTGATAAAGACATTAGAATTGGAAATGGTGCAATTGTTGCAGCTAAGACTGTCGGGGAATATCACCTTGTATTACCAACTGGTAATACATTGGTTCTGAACGAATGCTATTACATGCCGAACCTGATATGCAACATTATATCGGATTCTTTATTGAGTAAAGAGAGATATAATTTTGTATTACAGGATAATGTTATGAACATTTTCCGTAACCAAAAGTTGGTTGGATCAGGCACGTTGTGCAATGGCATTTATGTTCTAAATCAATCAACAGTTCTGAGCATAACAAAGACACACAAGAGGAAGAGTTCAGAACTGAACGAATCCTTCTTGTGGCATTGTAGACTGGGTCACATCAATGCGACACGACTGGCTAAGTTGCATAAGGATGGATATTTGAAACCATTCGAATTTTCATCTTATGACACTTGCCAGTCATGTCTCAAAGGCAAGATGACCAAAACTCCGTTTACGGGACACGGAGAAAGAGTTACTGAACTCTTAGGACTAGTACATAGTGATGTATGCGGTCCAATGTCTACACATGCCAGGGATGGTTCTTCATACTTCATTACATTCACTGACGATCTCTCAAGATACGGACATGTGTACTTAATAAGACACAAGTCTGAAGCTTTTGAGAAATTTAGAGAATATAAACAAGAAGTCGAGAACCAAACCGGAAAAAGTATTAAAATCCTTCGATCTGATCGAGGAGGTGAATACTTGAGCAATGAATTCCTGGACTTCCTAAAAGAGAATGGGATTCTCTCTCAGCTGACTCCTCCATATACACCACAGCACAATAGTGTATCAGAACGGAGGAACCGCACCCTATTAGATATGGTGCGCTCTATGATGAGCACAGCTGAGTTACCTATTTCCTTCTGGGGGTATGCGCTTGAGACAGCCATACATCTATTGAATATGGTCCCAACCAAATCTGTGCCTACCACTCCATATGAGATATGGAAAGGAAAGAGACCAAGTCTTAACTATGTTAAGATATGGGGTTGTCCAGCCTATGTCAAACGACAAAATCCGGACAAACTCGAGGCACGGTCTGTTCTATGCAAATTTGTAGGATATCCCAAGAATTCTCAAGGGTATATCTTCTACCACCCTGAGGAACAAAGAGTGTTTGTTTCTCGGCATGCCACCTTTTTAGAAAAGGAATTTCTTGAAAAAGAGATTAGTGGTCATGAGGTAGAACTGGAAGAGGTTCCAGCTGCAGAAGCTACAACAGAAGATCTGGTGGAACCAGAGGATTCCGTAGTTCCCGATGAACCCCAGCCACTCCGCCGATCTAGTAGGGTTCCTCGCCAACCTGAGAGATACTACGGTTTTCTCATGGATGGAGGGAGCGAGGATTGCATCATGGAGGATGATGACCCAACTAGCTTCGAGCAGGCCATCACGAGTAGGGACTCAGTGAAATGGCTGGATGCTATGCGGTCCGAGATGGAATCCATGTACACCAACAAAGTATGGACTTTGGAAGTTGCTCCTGAAGGGGTAAAACCCATCGGGAGCAAGTGGATCTTCAAGAAGAAACTTGGTGTAGATGGGAAAGTGGAGACTTTCAAAGCTAGACTTGTAGCAAAGGGTTTTCGTCAAAGACCAGGTGTGGACTATGACGAGACCTTTTCTCCAGTGGCTATGCTTAAATCCATCCGGATCATGCTTGCCATCGCTGCATATCATGATTACGAAATCTGGCAAATGGATGTTAAGACCGCCTTTCTAAATGGTGATTTAGAAGAGTGCGTGTACATGACTCAGCCAGAGGGCTTCGTAGACAGTGGGAGCAGCGGCAAGGTGTGCAAGCTGCTTAAATCCATTTATGGATTAAAGCAAGCATCGCGGAGTTGGAACATCTGCTTTGATGTCGTTATCAAAGAGTTTGATTTCGTCAAACCCAGATGAACCTTGTATTTACAAGAAGGTGGAAGGGAGTAAGGTTGTCTTCCTCGTATTGTACATGGACGACATACTCTTGATAGGAAATGATATTCCTATGCTGCAATCAGTCAAGCTCTTCTTATCACAAAGATTCTCAATGAAAGATCTTAGTGATGCCTCCTGCATACTGGGGATCAGGATCTATAGAGATAGATCCAAAAGGATACTGGGATTGTCCCAATCCAGGTACATTGACACCATACTAAAGAGGTTTAGTATGGAAGAATCCAAGCGTGGGAACTTGCCCACGATCTCTGGAGTCACTCTCTCCAAAGAGATGTCTCCCAAGACTGATTTGGAGAGAGCTCGCATGCAAGGGATACCCTATGCTTCAGCTGTAGGCTCTATCATGTATGCGATACTATATACCAGACCCGATGTTGCATACTCACTAAGTGTAGTGAGCAGGTATCAAGCTGATCCTGGAGAGAGTCACTGGACAGTTGTGAAGAGCATTCACAAGTACTTACGAAGGACTAAAGAGATGCTCTTGGTGTATGGTAACAGAGAACTCCAAGTGGAGTCCTTTACCGATTCGAGCTTCCAGAGTGATAAGGACGACTCTAAGTCGCAGTCGGGATTTGTCTTTACCCTTTACGGAGGGGCGGTTAGCTGGAAGAGTTCCAAGCAGGAAACCGTGGCAGACTCGACGATGGAGGCTGAATACATCGCTGCCAACGATGCTGCCAAAGAGGCTGTCTGGATCAAGAAGTTCATTACTGAACTTGGAGTGGTTCCATCCATTGAGCATCCAATACCTTTGTATTGCGATAACAATGGAGCGGTGGCTTTGGCCAAGGAACCCAGGTCCCATCAGCGATCCAGGCATATTCTGAGGCGGTATCACCTGATCCGGGAGATAGTTGATCGCCGGGAGATCGAGGTCAGGAGGGTTGACACGAAGAACAACACGGCGGATCCACTCACGAAGGCCATTCCCCAGATACAGTTTGAGAGACTCTTCGGGATGCTCGGTATGCGATACTACAGCAGCTGGCCCTAGTGCAAGTGGGAGATTATTAGTTGTATGTATGCCCTAGAGGCCAGTATTGTACAGATGATGTATATTATATTGGATGCTTGGACATATATAGAGATGACTTTCTTGCTCGATATGATAGTATGCTATCTGGTTACTCTTTATCTTAACATGTACACTAGTCTCTTTAAACTGTCTTATAGTTACATGTTGATAAAGCCCTTAGGATGTGCACTTGACTACCTGGACTATGATGCAGATCATACTAGTGGGGACATGGTAGTCCATAAGTACATCCTTCAAGGTCCCTAGTCGTGGGTGTATCGAGACAGGGCATCGATATACCAGAGTAGACTAGCGTATACGCTTCTCGACCCATGAGATGGGCGATTGATGATCCCATATCCATTGGTGTTTGACATCAGAGATGGTGTACGGGTGCTCAGTGGAGACTGGGTACACTGGACGGACTTGCCGAGAACTCCCAGATGGTATTATACCTCACGTCAGATGGCAGTTCTCAGGTGACACTTGTGCAGGTTAGTCTGTAGACCCGAGATCGTCATAGAGTCTTGTGTGATTCCCACTGTGCTTTGATCTCCACCTTACCACGTCCATAAGGGCGTGCAAAACGGTGGTCTTTGGGTACAGTCCCGAGTCACATGGAGGCAATGAGCGATAGGAGGGGTTTCGTCTCTCCCGGTATTGGGGGTTGATGTTGCGCTGTGCTCGATTGGCCGTAACAGGGAAGTCCCTGGCCAGGGCTGATCAGAGATTTGCTGGTAAGTGTTACCAGTAGTTTCTCGATCCGTTACGAGCCTCACATCGGCACGACTTATCGGGTTATTGGGGTCTGACGTTTACCACCCCTAGACTTGATATGCGACATATCAGACGAACAGACCGGACTGTACGGTAAGTGTTACTGGTTGGATTCACAGGAGTGTGAGCGGGCTAGCTCGTCGATCTTCTGATCGCTCAATACCCGGATGGCCGTTACGTTTAGCAGACCGCTTGCGGCTTGTGGGTGCTTGATATGATCATCATCTGCTGAAGGCGTATTGACGAGTCTTTAGAGTCCTACACAGAGGTTTCCTGGCTCAAGCGAAACGAAATAGGAGCGCATATGAGATAAGTGCAGGACCGAGAATAATGCGTGTATGTGATACCGCATTTCATTCTCGCGATATATGTTTCAATTGGTTATATTCGATATGACCTAGTTATTGAATCATTGATTCGATAAATCGATACATTGGAATCTAGTCGGTTATGTGCGACATGACCGGATCATTGAATCAAATGTTGATTTAATGATTTAATGTATAATTATATATTTGATATATTGCATTGCATTAACTAGTATTGGTTCACTTTATATGGATTTTCTCACTTGATGTGCAAGAAGTATATGTGATATACTTTTGTGCACATATTTGTATCATGTTTGATGATACTTGATCATTTGGTTAAGTGTAAAGAATTAAACCATGGTTAAGTAGATAATTAGGGTTTTGATTTATTCTCTCATTTATTTATCCATTCTTTATTTATATAAATGGATAAATGAAAACATAATGGTTTCTTTTTATCATGAAGCTTGTTGAAGCTTCATGAAGCTTTGACTAAAGAAACCATTTTGTCTTCTAGCTTAACCCTAACCCTTCTCATTTACCATGGTCTTTTCTCTACACTTAACCTTGGTTAAGATATGATAAGTATTGATTTATTTTTCTATTATCAATAGACTTATCATATTCTAGCTTCATCTTCTCCTTCTTCTTCAAGATAGAAACCTTGATGCCATCAATGGCAACTTGAGTTCTAGTGAGAGAAATCCAATTCTAAAGTGAACCCACCTCCTATTTCTTCACCATCTACCTCTTGCCAAGTTGTTTTGGGTGTTTTCTTCACAAGTTTCACAACTTTGTGAAGTCGGAGCTTGAACTTTTGATGCCTCGACGTAGATCGTCTTTGACACGAAGCCGACGACCTAGCTCGCCCGTTTCTCCGATGAAGCCGACGATTGAGTTCGGGATTCATGATGGACAGCGAGAGGACACCCACATGGAGCTAAGGAAGTGGAGAACCGGATCTACAAAGGTTGTAGAATCTAACTTTTAGTTAAGTAGTTAACTAGATTATCTTTTCGCCTAAACTTCTAGTCAACGATCCATATTAGGGTTTCTCGGCACCCATAATTTTTGAAATTGGCATGGTTGATGCCTTGTGAGACTTCATTAGAGTGTCTAGGAACCCTACACCATTGTGCGACAATGGAGGTGTGGCTTTGGCCCAGGAACCACGAGCCCATCAGTGACCCAGACTTATTCCAAGGCAGTATCACCTGATCATGGAGATAGTTGATCTCCAGGGAGATCGAGATTAGGAGAGTAGACTCAGAGGACAACACGGCGGATCCACTCACAAAGGCCTTTTTCCAGAGAGAAACTTTTATGGGATGGTTGAGTATGAGATACTGCAACCACTGCTACAGATGGCCCTAGTGCAAGGGGGAGATTGTTAGTTATATGTATGCCCTAAAGGCTATTACTGTACATGAGATGTATATTGTAATGGATGCTGGGACATATATAGGGAGGACTTTCTTGCTCCACATGATAGTACGCTATCTGGTTGCTCTTTATCTTAACATGTATACTTATTGTCTCTCTGTTACAAGTTGATAAAGCCCTTAGGATGTGTACTCGACTTCCAGGACTATGATGTAGATCATACTAGTGGGGCCTGGGTAGTTCATGAGTCATCCTTCAATGTTCCTAGTCGGAGGAATATCGAGACGGGGCATCGTTATTCCATAGTAGACTAGCGTATATCTTTTCGACCCATTTGATAGGCGATGGATGATCCCATATCCATTAGTGTTTGACATCAGAGATGGTATGCGGGTGCTCAGTGGAGACTGGGTACACTGAACGGACTCGCCGAGAACTCCCAGATGGTATTATACCTCACGTCAGATGGCAGTTCTCTGGTGACACTAGTACAGCTTAGTCTGTTGACCCGAGATTGTCATATGGTCTTGTGTTTCTCCCACTGTGCTTTGATTTCCACCCTACCACGGCTCTACTGAGTCATGCAAACATGTGGTTTTTGGATACAATCCCGAGTCACATGGAGGAAGTGAGCGATAGGAGGGGATTCGTCTCTCCCGGTAATGGGGGTTGATGTTGCGCTATGCTCGACTGGCCATAACTGGAAATCCCTGGCCAGGGTTGATGTGATTTACTGATAAGTGTTATCAGTAGTTTCACGATCGTTATAGACCTTACATCGGTATGACTTATCAAGCTACTGGGGTCTGACGTTTACCACCCCTAGGCGAGATATGCGATATATCAGACGAACAGACCGGACTGTGCGGTAAGTGTTACTGATTGGATTCGCAGGAGTGTGAGCAGGCTTGCTCGTTGATCTTCTGATCGTTCAATACCCGGGTGGCCGTTACGTTTAGCAGACCGCTTGCGGCTTGTGGGTGACTGATATGATCACCACCTACTGTCGGCGTATTGACGAGTCTTTAGAGTCCTATACAGAGGTTTCCTGGCTCAAGCGAAATGAAATAGGAGCGCATATGAGATATGCGCACCAGTATGTGATACTGAATTCTATTCTCGCGATTTGTATCATCGGTCGGTTATATGCGATATAGCCGGGTTATCGAATCAAGTGTTGATTCGATATATTGATACACTTGATATTAGTCGGTTATATGAGATATGACCGGATCATTAAATCAAGTGTTGATTTAATGATTTAATGTATAATTATATATTTGATATATTACTTTACATTAACTAGTATTTGTTCACTTAAGATTGATTTTCTCACTTAATGTGCACATGTTGTATATGTGATATATGTTTGTGCACTAGATTGTATCATGCTTGATGATACATGCAAATATGGGTGGGTGTGTGACATACACCATGCTAATTATAATTTAGGTTTTTATTTATCTTAATTATTAAAAAATGGTGGCTTCTTTTGTCATGGCTCAAAGCTTCATGAAGCTTGAAGCGTCTTTGACAAAGTCCACTTATTTTGTCTTGATTAAGATATTTATTAACCAAACCATTATAATTAACTATGGTTATGTCTCTACAAAGGTTAGTGGATGATTATATCACCCATGGTTGCATAATTGATCTTATCTTCACTTGTGTTTTATTCTCATTCTTTTCTTTCTTGTTCTTCTTCATCAAGAAGAAAACCTTGCTAGAGATTTTTCTAAGTGAAGAAATAAAATGAGAAATCAAAATCTAAAGTGAACCCATTTCCAATTTCATCATCCTCTACTACTTGCCATTTAATTTAGGGTATTCTCTTCACAAAGTTCTTGACCTAGTGAAGTGGAAGCTTAAGTTTGAGTCTCCTCGACGTAGATCATCTTCGGCCTCGAAGTCAACGAGCTAGCTCGTTCATTTCTCCGAGGAAACCATAACTAGTCTCCGGGATCACGATGATCGCAGCGAAGGGACGTCAACATGGAGCTTTAGAAGTGAAGGACCGGATCTACAAAAGTTGTATTTTCATTCACTTCTCTTTTGTAATGTTAGATTACTAGTTTGGTTACCCTAGTTTTCTAGTTCAATCTTGAGTTAGATTGCTTAGCACACCCTAAAAAATTTGTTGTGGCATGTGTGATTCTTGCAAACTCTAGGCTGGGTGCTATGGAATCCCAACAGTCAGTAACTCAGATAGCAACATCTCAGATATATGATGTATGAATGCATTACGAATGGAAACAGAATACTTCATGAGTGAGACAACTGTTTTCTTTATTTAATGAGATTCCTGCATGTATATAAATCGAATATCATCAATGAAATCAACAGAGAAATCAGTGTCAAGTATCGACACAAAACATGAATCTCAATATCTCAATATCTCAATGTCCTACTATCCGAACTGGCCTGTATCATCAAATCTCAATATCACAGTGTCTCAAATCTCAATATCTCAATATCCCAATACCTCGGGTTCCGTCAGTTTGGATCGGCCCATATCATCAATCACACGACCCCGAACGGTTTCCTCCGGATATCCGCCGCGCCAAACAATCACCGGTAGGCAGTCTGCCCCTGCCGGGCTCACGTCTACAACTTGAGCTTCTTGCCCTGGGGTACCATACCGGGTCCACCATGTACCCGCAGACGGTTCATCCAACTTCTCGAATCGGGTCTCGAAAACCATCTCAGAACCGACAAAACATCATGGTGGACAATACTTATAAAATCAAGGAAAACCGCATCTTTCTCTTTAAAATAAAATATCAGTTTATAAAACTTTCACATGCGGTTTCCAAATTCAGAAAATCTCAAGAAGAATCCAAAATCATCAAGTCACCATGTCAATAACAATGAAAACCGGCATAAATCTCCATAATAATGCATAACCAATGAATATATGAATGCATGAAGTATCTATGTAAAGAATGCAATCTTTAAGATAACACATGAGAGCAATCACGCAAATATTATATGGTAACTAGCATTTAGCTGATTATATCAATGAAATAATATGTTCTAAAGTGTACGTGACTTTAAAATTACTGATGATGATGTGTGTGAGCTGGCAAGCAAGTGTATGTGGAGCATACGCATCATCGGTAATGGTGCTGGTGTCCTGACAACATGGTTTCATAATCACTAAGTACACAATAAACATGCAATGAGATGATAACAACTTAATAAATGAAAATGAATAGTAAATGCAACAATAATATATGGAACATGAATGATAATGTAACAATAAGGAATCTACACTGCTATACATGTGTCATACTGTTTTACCATTTGAAATAATACGAATCGTGGTATTTTGAAAATAAGGGCTACGGTGTTTTTAAGAAAAGATACATCCTTTGAAATATCCGTAGAATCCCTTATCATGTCCTTTAAAATAACCACGATTCGTTAGCTCTGAAATACGTATGAATCGAATCTAGTCTAACATTTACAATAAACTACAGGACTGAGCGAACAGGCTAATCGAAAAGGGTAAGGAAACCACCTACATCTGAGCCGATATGTATATATATCTATATAATAGTCGGGATCCCGCCTCAATAGTATCCCATACGATACACCATCTAATATGACATTCTCGAGTCAAGAGTGCGGATCTATCATCTATAGCTCCTACGGTAAACCCATCATACGGCATCCCAAATTAGGGTACGGGTCAAATATCACATTTATCTCATTATTCATCTGGTATCCACATCGTCACATATCGTGAACAGGGGGTACTGATCTAAGTCTAGTACACTACTAATATCATCAACAATATCATGATCTGGCTACTGATCTAAAGTCTCATACAATCCGATGTCATCAACACATATTATCATATAGAAGTATACATCGCCCAAGTGATCCATTATAAATATCATAACATATCTCATCTCATATCTCGATCATATATCAACTATCATATATATATCATCATCCACATGGTATCGTCGTCCAACGATCCGCTATAACATCATGACATATCTCGGTCACATATTAAATATCTCACGGCATCATGCCCGATCATATCGACTCATTCCCAAGTATCATATAACATCCTCATCATCCAAGCATATGAATACCAATATATATATGTCCCCAATATGCACAAGGAAGTAAATGTATGCGAGTATGTGTATGTGCGTGTATGCAAATATTTACTCTAGGGTTTCGTGACTAAGAAATCGACTAAAGTCCTTTCTTCGATTCTCGCTAACACTTACCCCTAATCTCCTAAAGCTTTTCTTGCTAAGGTTCATATCACACACTAACATGTAAAAGTATATCTATATCACATCACATCGTTTCTCACAACATTGTGGGGGTGCTATACGCCATCCACCCGACTTCCCCCGTAGATATAAATCAACTCACCGGATCTTCGCTCGTCGATGCCGATGTCGCCACGCGCTTGCTTGTCGTCTCGAAGTCCTCGTGAAGGCACCTACACATCATAACGTATAGTATCGCATTAAACCCAATTCGAAATCGAAACAACATACGAAAACCAAATCGGCACGCGTATCACACATAGGTCCAAACCTATATCCTACGCATGCAAGAATAGCCAAACCACCCTCGATGTCGATATACAAACGTCAAACCATCGAGGTAAAACACAAATACTAAAATCCAGAATCCAAAATACGTAAAAAAAAAACCGAATCAAAACAGCAACTCAAGAAAGTGGTCCCAGATTTTGTCTAAGGTGAAAACAAGGTAAGCAAACAATACCGGGTGTCACGCCCCGCTTCCCATAATACGGAATACGAGGGGTTTACAAGGCCATCCATGCTCCTACGGTCAAGGAATTATCATGCTGTAGTCACACTTCGGCTTCTAGCTTTACGTGGTAATCAGTAAACAACACACAGGTAATGAGAAATGCAGTATCGAAACAAAACAAATACAAAGAACTGACCTGATAGAGGTAAAAAGAGTATAGCTCTGGATAACTGATCAAGATGTCCGCGATGTACATCTGGTCCCGGTACAGGCTAAATCCACTCCTCACTCTGAGTATGCATACTCAGGTCGTCAGAGCGACACAATAGCAATATATATATGTAGATGCAAGTAGCAACTCGAACAGTGATAATAGATATATAACAGCAAATCAAGACGGTAAAAAATATGAATATGGAGTAACCAATAGAGTGTCCAATAGATCAGGTGAACAGTAAAGCAGTAAAATAGTATGCCAGGTATGTCAACACAGTAAGTAATGTATATTAATGCCATTATCCCTATCAGTCTCTAAGTCTCACTGTACAGGTCACTAAGCCTATCGTCGGTCCAAGTGTGAGAGTCAACCACTCGTGAGTGTCCTCCACCCAAAGGTAGGACCCAAGGGCAAGGGACCACGGGCCCAAAATATAACTCACGGTAATAATCATGTACCCTGTAAATCTCCATATATCTCCATATATATAAGCCAGCATGGGACTCCCGAGATTCTGTTGAACTCACACTCAAACTACCCCACACCCCATGGTCTACATCAAAGGCCAACCATAACCTCAAATACCGGTCGGTCCATGACAAGTCTGCGCGAGAACTGGAGACAGGATCTCCATCAAACACGTCCCGACTAATACCCAAGATAAATGAGCAGTGTTTGGTGCCTTATCTGTGACACCCATGCAAAAACTTCCATAAGTATCCCATACCACTTATAGTCACACTTACACGCGTCCCACAGACGTCGACAATGCAATAGAATAATGGAGTTCACTGATTGTGTACAAGTACGTGCCACTTTCACTTATCCACACATGCACGAACACTAACGTACTTGCCACAATCACCATTAATACCTAACACTGGGTAATGCACATGATCACTAGGCTACCAATGCAATACATATACATATGATATGATAAGAAAACAGTATGTAAAGCAGGTTTAATATATCATAAGTCGGAATCCTACCACTTGCATAATTTATCATAAATAATATATGCCAAAATTTAGCAAAACAATGAACAGGGGATAAGTAGTATGTGTGATTATCTATCCAGCGAATTTGGTTTCACGTCAATCGGGTTTCAGGTTTACTAGATATGGCCATTTCATTTTAAGCGCTCACTGCTGGAAATCCGGTTTCAGAATTGGAAGTCCGTTTCGTAACGCATTTTCATCCTAGTTGGGCTCAGATTTTAGCGACTCTACAGTTGAATGAAATCTAGGGTTTTAATTAAGGTTTTCAACGCAACAGACATATTTTCAATCGCATCTGTACATCAGGAGTTACACACTGTTTAATACTAGTTAGTCACTTCTGAATCTGTTCTGGACTGTTATACGTCCTCCCCTTTTAATTTACAAATTAAATAGAAAACGTCAATGAAACAGAATGAAACCACTTGTGTTATTTAGATAAAAGATTCACCCTTGATAAACAGTGGAGTTCCACAACATACGAGTTCAGGAAACCAAGTGACACACATTACGGAACAGTAAACAGTAACCCGAGTCGCTCTGAACTGCAGTCCAGAGTCGCACTCCGACCCAAATATCGTCACAATTTCAGTACAGAAACCATTAGAAACTTGCATAGGGTTAAATTTCGTCGAGTTGGCTTCGATTGAATCCCTTTAACGCATCATTTAAATTTGTACGTAATTTACGGTGATTTTATCCATTTTCAGATACGGGAAATTTCAAGTTTTACCGGTATATTTTGGGGTATTCATTTTAGTCACTAACAGTCGTATTTTCCCGTGAAATTTATACAAGGTATTCATCATCATACGGGCCAGCACCGACAATCCAATTCCGTCAAATTAGACGAATAATTTCATTGAGATCATACATCGAACAGGTATATCATAATAGTTATCATGAATTGTAATTTGCAATTTATACGATTTGAGTCTGTAACATGAATAGATTAGCATGTAGCAAGTAAAAATACTTGCCTTTGACGACGATGACTACATGGCAGCGATGCGGTAACAACACGGCAGCAACAGCGATCTATTCCAATGGCACGACGCGATCACGACGCAAACACGACAAAGGTTGGCCTCGGTGGAGCTTGAGCTTGGGCTTGATTGCTCAGCGGTTGCGACGAAGAGGGATTTGGTGGCTCACAGGGATCAGCGGCGGTGGCCCGAAGCTCCGGCAGTGGCTGATGGCGCAGAGAGCTCGGGCAGTGGCTATACAGGAGTTGTGGTTGAGTGTGAGGGGCGGTTTGGGGTTGCGGCTGTGGCTGTAGTGGTGGAGGGAGGTCGGGCGGTGGTTGTCGGAGTTGGAGGTGGTGGGCTTGGGAGCTAGGTGAAGGAGACGGGGAGTAAGAATCTCGGGGTTGCTGATGGAGTAAACAACGCCGAAGATGAAGGCCGAGGGCTCGGTGTTGGGTTTGCTGTCGTGGAGGTTGCGGTAAGGGGAGATCGGCTAGATGGGTTGCAACGATGAGGTGCTAGGGAGAGGAGGTAGGGTGACCGGAAGTGGCTCGACGTTGGGTCGTTGGGAAAGAGCTCAAAGCTCGGAGGAGGAGGGCATCGTCGGGTGTGCAGGTGAGGTGGGAAGGAGAGACTCGGGGTTTTGGAGAGAGGAGAGAAGGGAGAAGGAGGAAGGCCGGAGGTGACGCCTGTGGTGGTGGCGACGGGGCGAGCGTGGAGTGGGCGTGGGCGTGGGTTCGAGAGAGGGAGCGGGAAGGGAGGAGGAGAAAGGAAAAACGAGAGAGAGTGAGATGGTGGGGGGAAAGATGAGGGAGTGAGAATAGAGGGAGAGAGAACGTGAGTATTAGTGTTGGAGGGTTTTAAAGAAGGGGGAGAGAGAGATAATAACGTGGGAATTTAATTAAATTAGAATTATTAGAAGAGAGAGAAGGAGAGAGTGTAATGTGGGTTTTAATAAAATTAAAGAAGAGAGAGAGAGAGAGAGAGTGGAACGGGGATGAGAGAAAAAATGGGAGGAAAAATTAATAATGGAATTGGAATTTTTAAAGGAAAATAATGGGAACTAATTGAGGGGTTTAAAGGAAATAGTATGGAAGTTTAATTTGGTATTATTGAGGATATTATGGGAGAATTCATGATGAGATTTGGAGGAATTTATTTTGATTTTTGAAATTTGAGAAGGTATCTGCTGGGTAAAATAAGTGAAGGATCATTGGCTTGTTGGGCTGGGTTTTGGAAAATAAAATAAAAGAATACGGAAAAATATAAAAGAAATAGGTAATTGGGTTTTAGATAAATTAGGGTTCGGGGATGTTATAATGCCAAAATAATTATAAAATAAAATAAATAAATTTTAAGAGTAACAAAATACGGATATTGGTATAAAAAGGGGCTGGGTATTAAATCATACCACCCTTACAAAAATTTCGTTCTCAAAATTTAAGATAAACGATAAGCTATAAAAATAATATGCGAAAAGCTATGACCTCGAACACTCACATATAGTAGTTTACTTAAAACAGTAAAAGAAAAAATCGAAGGTCCAAGCAAGTATGAGGCAGAGCCACTATAAGAGCAAACTATAAGTTCCAAAGAATAGAATTAGTAATGATGAAAATTAACATTCGAAATATGCTAGATAAAATCGAAGTCCTATATATGTGCACACATACGTATATCAAAAGTAGCGCAGCTAAAATAATAAGTATAAATCACAACCAAAATGAAATAGTGAAGGATTTGTCGGTAGGTTAAAACATTTTACAATAACGTGTCGATCAAACAATTTTAACATAACTTTAGAAAACCACCTGGTGAAAATAAGAAACGTAGCGCAAATAATATGTGCAATATATGGTTGCGCTACCGAGAAAAGGAAAGAATAGTAGTGTACAAAATGCGTAAAACGGAAGTAGTCAATATCACGCACTTTTCGATAAATACAAAATAACGAAAACTAAAATTTCGAATAATGATGTACCTAAATACAGTTATGGTAACAGGGAAAAGCACCAATATGTATAGGGCTAGCTAGGGTAGGGATTACAATGGAGTGTGGCTCATTCAAAAGGTCAGAGTGTGACGGCTTTAGACTAAAGGTCGAAGCGATTGGGGTCGGGTCAGCCCAGGGTGTAAGGGTGTACGGTAATGAATCTCAGGAGAAAATAAATGTATAGGGGAAACAGCCAAGCATCATGTGAACCAAGAAGATCAAAAGATTAGCGAACTCAGCCAATTTTATTTCATTCCAGAAAATTCGAAACAAAGCACTCTCGAAAAGCGAAGATGGCCCTAAACTATACACAGATTTATTTGGCCAGAGAAGACAACATCTAATAAATCCCGTCAGTCGCGGTTGTGGAGGTTCAGGAGGTTACGGTAGGCTCGCGCGCTCAGGTAGGGACATCCATTTCCATAGTGCCTCGTAGGGACCGCCATGGGGAGTTCTTCCACCGCAGGGTCTTGTTCTTCTGGTCCTTCTTCCTCAGCTAGAGTTTCTTCATCGAGATCTGCTTCCATGTGATTCTCTTCTTCTGGATTCTCTTCTATGGGATTTTCCTCCACTAGATTTTCTTCTATCGGGCCCTCCTCGAGATCTTCCTCTATCGGGTTCTCTCCAGGGTTTTCTTCCTCTTTGTCGGAATCACCGATCATGTCAACTTCTGGGGCGGCAGCTCCTTCGTCCTCGGAATCGCTGTGTCCGAAAATGACCTGGGGGCCGTTGATCTCGTCGTCCGAGCTCACCAGCATACGGTCTAAGGAAACACATGACTGTGCATCCTCATCTAAATGCGGCGCTGCTCCAGGGTGGGCCATGGCCTGAAAAGAAAGAGTCATGATTAGACAGTGGAACATATTAGGAAAATAATCAAGGATACGGAGTACAAGAAAAATATGCGGTAAGCAGGGACTGAAGACAAAATCTAGAATACTGATGCAACGAATGTTATAAGTAAAGTGACGGGGAAAAGAGGCGATACATACATCACAACTCAGGATTTTATTACATTCAACCAAAAGTTTAACGGATATAGGATCTCAAACGAAAGGAGAAGTATTTACAAGTGACAACATTTTATTAGAAGCAGAAAACGTGATAACTCTTCTTCGATTACTAGATCGCTGCATTCTCGTCACGCGAGTTGAATCCTGTACTGGGTCCGCCCTATCCTCGAAGTTCGAACTACGTAATAATCATCACTTGGCAGAAGTAGAGAGTATGGACGAGTCTGCTCCTTGTAGCTCCTTCCTTTTAGGGCAACCGATGATAAGATGTTCGCTGGATCCGCAAATCAGGCATTTCCCCTGGCAATCCCTCTGAAGATGTCCTGGCCTCCTACAGTACCAACAACATTGGGTCTTCTGCTGCTTCTGTCTCGGGAAAACAAATGGGCGCTTCATCTTCTTCTCTTTTCCTCGTCTAATAGGGATCCCTTTACGATTGGAGACTTCCGCTGGTGCCTGATTCACCTGCTTTCTCAATCCTTCAGTTAATAGGTCGTTTGCTCGCTCCTGGGCTTCCTTCAGACTTTGCAGTGCAGTCAGGATCTCTACGGTCTGATGCTGGGGAGTGGAGATAGAGGAAGAGTCGTTGGAAGACATGATCCTGAAACAACAATTTTGAGGATGATATAAGGCACAAGCTATAAGAATTGAAATATAATATGAATTGGGAAAGGAATCAAGAACATCGGGTGTGATGAAATTCATTACAAGTGGAAATCAACTGTAGGGCTCTAAGTCACTTAAACCGAGTACAGTATTGTAACTATGAAGTAGTTCACAATTACAACCACGTAACTCTGCCAAGTCACCCGAAACCCTAGAGGATGGATAGCAGAATACACAATGTGAATAAGGATTAGGAATAACAAGTTTACAATCTAGACCGAGGGATGTCTTAGATTGTCAAACTCTATACGGAAAACTGCAATCCCAAACGAAGCAAAACCTGGCTCTGATACCAACAAAACCATGTCACGCCCCGCTTTCCATAATACGGAATACGAGTGGTTGACAAGGCCAGCCATGCTCCTACGGTCAAGGAATTATCCTGCCGTAGTCACACTTCGGCTTCAAGCTTTACGTGGTAATCAGTAAACAACACACAGGTAATGAGAAATGCAGTATCGAAACAAAACAAATACAACGAACTGACCTGATGGAGGTAAAAAGAGTATAGCTCTGGATAACTGATCAAGATGTCCACGATGTACGTCTGGTCCCGGTACAGGCTAAATCCACTCCTCACTCTGAGCATGCATACTCAGGTCGTCAGAGCGACACAATAGCAATATATATATGTAGATGCAAGTAGCAACTCGAACAGTGATAATAGATATATAACAGCAAATCAAGACGGTAAAAAATATGAACATAGAGTAACCAATAGAGTGTCCAATAGATCAGGTGAACAGTAAAGCAGTAAAATAGTATGCCACGTATGTCAACACAGTAAGTAATGTATATCAATGCCATTATCCCTATCAGTCTCTAAGTCTCACTGTACAGATCACTAAGCTTATCGCTAGTCCAAGTGTGAGAGTCAACCACTCGTGAGTGTCCTCCACCCAAGGGTAGGACCCAAGGGCAAGGGACCACGGGCCCAAAATATAACTCACGGTAATAATCATATACCCTGTAAATCTCCATATATCTCCATATATATAAGCCGGCATGGGACTCCCGAGATTCTGTTGAACTCACATTCAAACCACCCCACACCCCATGGTTTACATCAAACGCCAACCATAATCTCAAATACCGATCGGTCCATGACAAGTCTGCGCGAGAACTGGAGATAGGATCTCCATCAAGCACGTCCCGACTAATACCCAAGATAAATGGGCAGTGTTTGGTACCTTATCTGTGACACCCATGCAAGAGCTTCTATAAGTGTCCCATACCACTTATAGTCACACTTACACGCGTCCCACAGACGTCGACAATGCAATAGAATAATAGGGTTCACTGATTGTGTACAAGTACGTGCCACTTTCACTTATCCACTCATGCACGAACACTAACGTACTTACCACAATCACCACTAATACCTAACACTGGGTAATGCATATGATCACTAGGCTACCAATGCAATACATATACATATGATATGATAAGAAAACAGTATGTAAAGCAGGTTTAATATATCATAAGTCGGAATCCTACCACTTGCATAATTTATCATAAATAATATATGCCAAAATTTAGCGAAACAATGAACAGGGGATAAGTAGTATGTGTGATTATCTATCCAGCAAATTTGGTTTCACGTCAATTGGGTTTCAGGTTTACTAGATATGGCCATTTCATTTTAAGAGCTCACTGCTGGAAATCCGGTTTCAGAATCGGAAGTCCGTTTCGTAACGCATTTTAATCCTAGTTGGGATCAGATTTTAGCAACGCTACAGTTTAATGAAATCTAGGGTTTTCATTAAGGTTTTCAACGCAATAGACGGATTTTCAATCGCATCTGTACGTCAGGAGTTTCACACTGTTTAATACTAGTTGGTCACTTCTGAGTCTGTTCTGGACTGTTATACGTCCTCCCCTTTTAATTTACAAATTAAATAGAAAACGTCAATGAAACGGAATGAAACCACTTGTGTTATTTAGCTAACAGATTCACCCTTGATAAACAGTAGAGTTCCACAACATACGAGTTCAGGAAACCAACTGACACACATTACGGAACAGTAAACAGTAACCCGAGTCGCACTGGACTGCAGTCCAGAGTCGCACTCCGACCCAAATATCGTCACATATTCAGAAAGAAACCATTAGAAACTTAGATAGGGTTAAAGTTAGTCGAGTCAGATTCGATTTAATCCCTCTAACGCATCATTTCAATTTGTACGTAATTTACGGTGATTTTATCCATTTTCAGATACGGGAAATTTCTAGTTTTACCGGTATATTTTGGGGTATTCATTTCAGTCACTAACAGTCGTATTTTCCCGTGAAATTTATACAAGGTATTCATCATCATACGGGCCAGCACCAAAAATCCAATTCCGTCAAATTAGAAGAATAATTTCATTGAGATCATACATCGAACAGGTATATCATAATAGTTATCACGAATTGTAATTTGCAATTTATACGATTTGAGTTTGTAACATGAATAGATTAGCATATAGCAAGTAAAAATACTTGCCTTTGACGACGATGACTAAACGGCAGCGACGCGGTAACAACACGGTAGCAACAGCGATCTATTACAATGGCACGACGCGGTCACGACGCAAACACGACAAAGGTTGGCCTCGGTGGAGCTTGAGCTTGGGCTTGATAGCTCAGCGGGTGCGACGAAGAGTGATTTGGTAGCTCACAGGGATCAGCGGCGGTGGCCCGAAGCTCCGGCAGTGGCTGATGGCGCAAAGAGCTCGGGCAGCGGCTATACAGGAGTTATGGTTGAGTGTGAGGGGCAGTTTGGGGTTGCGGCTGCGGCTGTAGTGGTGGAGGGAGGTCGGGCGGTGGTTGTCGGAGTTGGAGGTGGTGGGCTTGGGAGCTAGGTGAAGGAGACAGGGAGTAAGAATCTCGGGGTTGCTGATGGAGTAAACAACGCCGGAGATGAAGGCTGAGGGCTCGGTGTTGGGTTTGCTGTCGTGGAGGTTGCTGTGAGGGGAGATCGGCTAGATGGGTTGCAACGATGAGGTGCTAGGGAGAGGAGGTGGGGTGACCGGAGGTGGCTCGACATTGGGTCGTCGGGAAAGAGCTCGAAGCTCGGAGGAGGAGGGCAGCGTCGGGTGTGCAGGTGAGGTGGGAAGGAGAGACTCGGGGTTTTGGAGAGAGGAGAGAAGGGAGAAGGAGGAAGGCCGGAGGTGACGCCGGTGGTGGTGGCGATGGGGCGAGCGCGGCGTGGGCGTGGGTGTGGGTTCGAGAGAGAGAGCGGGAAGGGAGGAGGAGAAAGGGAAAACGAGAGACAGAGAGATGGTGGGGGAAAAGAAAGAGGGAGTGAGAATAGAGGGAGAGAGAACGTGAGTATTAGTGTTGGAGGGTTTTAGGGAAGGGGGAGAGAGAGATAATAATGTGGGAATTTAATTAAATTAGAATTATTAGAAGAGCGAGAAGGAGAGAGTGTAACGTGGGTTTTAATAAAATTAAAGAAGAGAAAGAGAGAGAGAGTTAAACGGGAATGAGAAAAAAAATGGGAGGAAAATTAATAATGGAATTGGATTTTTTAAAGGAAAATAATGGGAACTAATTGAGGGGTTTAAAGGAAATAGTATGGAAGTTTAATTTGGTATTAATGAGGATATTATGGGAGAATTCATGATGAGATTTGGAGGAATTTATTTTGATTTTTGAAATTTGAGAAGGTATCTGCTGGGTAAAATAAGTGAAGGATCATTGGCTTGTTGGGCTGGGTTTTGGAAAATAAAACAAAAGAATACGGAAAAATATAAAAGAAATAGGTAATCGGGTTTTAGATAAATTAGGGTTAGGGGAAGTTATAATGCCAAAATAATTATAAAATTAAATAAATAAATTTTAAGAGTAACAAAATACGGATATTGGTATAAAAATGGGCTGGGTATTACATAATACCACCCTTACAAAAATTTCGTCCTCGAAATTTAAGATAAACGATAAGCTATAAAAATAATATGCGAAAAGCTATGACCTCGTGTTAGTGTATATGCCCTAGAGGCCATTACTGTATCATACTAGTTTGTATATTACTTAATGGAAGCTTGGGATATTCACCTTGTATATACAATCTTGCTCAAAATAGTAGTATGCTACTTGGTTTGTTTCTACTTCAATGTGTACATGTGTTTATTTTTGTATATCGCCTATACACATTAGTGGAGCCCTTAGGATCTTTGCTTGATTACCAGCGATGTGATGGCCGTCACACTAGTGGGGCTGGGTAATCTATAAGCACATCCTTATGCAGGTCCCTGGTCGCAGGACTATCGAGACAGGGCATCGATACTCCGGAGTAGACCAGCGCATGCGCTTCTCATCCCAGTGTGGGAGACGGTCTGTCCCACAGCCGTCAGTACGTCGTACTTGAGATAGTATGCGGGTGCTCGTTAGGTTACGGGTACACTGGACAGGACTCGTCGGGAACTGACTAGTTGGTATTATGCCTATCGTCAGTTATCAGTTCCCAGGTGACATGAGTACAGCTTAGTCCGCTGACTTGACACTGTCACTTCGCCTCGAGTGTGTTCCCACTGTACTTTGATCACTACCCTACCACGGCTCAAAGGAGTCGTGCAAACAGGTAGTGGTTGCGTGCAGTCCCGAAGCACTTGGAGGCAGTGACGGTTAGACAGAATTCGTCTCTCCCGGTATTAGGGGTTGACATCGCGCTGTGTCTAGGAGAGCCATTACACGAGTAGTCCCTGGCCAGGGCAAACGAGATATACTGGTAGGTTTCCAGTGTTATCTCAGGGTGTTTTGGGCTTCGCTCCGGCACGACTTGTACCGCTATTGGGGGACAGACGTTTACCGCCCCCTAGGCCCGCCATGCGATGTATCAGACGAACAGACCGGACTGTACGGAGAATGTCACACTCAGGCTCAGTAGGAGTTCAGATGGGTTTCGCCTCGTCGGTCTTCTTGTCGGCATTACCTGGGGACCGTTACGCACAGCTAGTGCCGCTTGCGGTCTGTGGTTAAACCCACTGCCAGCGTAGTGTCGAGTCATTAGAGTCCCACACAGAAAGCTTTTCGCCTTTAGGCAAAAGAGTAGAGGTCGCATGGTATTGCGACATGTCGCATGGTTTTGCGACAGGGTTCGGTCAGATCCGTGCACTTATGCACGTACAGTGTCCGGACAGTTTACACTAGCGGGCTTTGGTTTAAGCCAGATCCTAGTGTACCTTTTGGGATTGGATTTATCCAGTGTGCATTCGTGTTCCTCGGAACGCGGATGCGGGTGTGTATGCACAGTTGACAGGGAGGCAGAGGCAGCGGATTCTCATTAGGGTTGTTGACAGTTGACCGTTGACTATTTGACTTTTTGCTCAACCCTAATGAGAATATGATATGTGATTAACTATTATATTAATTAAGTATTATGGTGACATGGTTGTTGACTTTTGTTGACTTTGTTGACTTGTTGACTTTTGTTGACTTGTTGACTTTGTTGACCGGTTGATTAGGCTTGACTAGTTGACCATCATGATAACCATAGCCATCATTTCATGGCAAAGACTTTTTCTTACTTGCTCATTTGTGTAAAATGAGTGCATGAAATGATATGGTTATGGTTGCTTCAACCATCACATAAGACTTTTTTTGGTATGATGAGTTATCATGACTTTGGATTATGAGAGGGTGAGAGACAAAAGACTTGCTCATTCTTTCTTGCTCATTCTCTCTCTTGTTCTTGAGCTCTCTTGTTTTGCTCTCACCCTCTTGCTCTTTTTCCCTCTCTTTAATCTATGGTTCTCTTGTCTCATGAGTTGAGAATCAAGAACCATAGATAAAATCCCATACAAACTATTCTCTACTCATTCTAGTTCACAAGGTTTAGCAAACCGAGTGAACTAGTTTCTTCAAAGAACGAAGAAGGAGCCAAAGGTTGGAGCTTTCAGGTGGATCTATTTTCGGCGTACGGAGACGACGGGAAGAAGCCAATCCGGACCACCGTCGGAGTTTGAAGACGAAGGAGTTCAAGACAAACAACGTATAACCCCCTAACCGAGTAGCTAGAAACTCGTAGTTAGGTTGCTAGATAGATGTTTAACCAAGATCCGGGTTTTAGGTCCATGTTACCACCTCCGTAAAATCGTTTTTTACCAAATTCCGCATTCCCGAAAGTACCGGGAGAGGTAGCATGGACTTACAGTGGTATCAGAGCCTAGTTAAACTCTATCTAACATGTTAGCAAGTAACTAGAAGATCGATCAAAGAAAAAGTCCCGAAAATGAACCCCAAAAATTCGAGTTTCTGTCGATTTTTATACTGTTCAAAAGTTGATTATTTTCACACCTAAAATCGGTTCAGGGTTTTTAAAAGCCACTGTAGAAAAATGACCAAGAGATCCCCCTAAACGACCGCGGAAACGCGGCAATAGCTTGCTATTGCCGCGGTTTCGCGGCCTCCTTGCCCCCTCTCTGGTGTTTCTTTGCTACAGTGTGCTTCTGGGGGTATTTTGGGAATTTTGGTACATGTATTTTCAACCCAGATTTTTCAGAACGAAAATTTTATTTTGGGGTCCCGAAAATCCGTATTTTTGATCTAACTTCTAAAAGACTTAAGCTAACGGGTTTTTCTGTAATGTGATATTTGTATTGAACGTCTACTAATCGCTATATGTCGATTAGTGGGGGTTATACAAATCTGTGATCTGTAATGTTGCTGGAATATGGATATGAATATGTTGGATTGTCGCGGGTGAATAGCCGGGGGTTGTGAGACGAGAGTTTTCTTTTCTTTCAATTCATGTAAATTTGTAAATTGATGTAATAATTATATGTATGGCCGTGTTAGTGTATATGCCCTAGAGGCCATTACTGTATCATACTGGTTTGTATATTACTTAATGGATGCTTGGGATATTCACCTTGTATATACAATCTTGCTCAAAATAGTAGTATGCTACTTGGTTTGTTTCTACTTCAATGTGTACATGTGTTTATTTTTATATATCGCCTATACACATTAGTAGAGCCCTTAGGATCTTTGCTTGATTACCAGCGATGTGATGGCCGTCACACTAGTAGGGCTGGGTAATCTATAAGCACATCCTTATGCAGGTCCCTGGTCGCAGGACTATCGAGACAGGGCATCGATACTCCGGAGTAGACCAGCGCATGCGCTTCTCATCCCAGTGTGGGAGACGGTCTGTCCCACAGCCGTCAGTAAGTCGTACTTGAGATAGTATGCGGGTGCTCGTTAGGTTACGGGTACACTGGACAGGACTCGTCGGGAACTGACTGGTTCGTATTATACCTATCGTCAGTTATCAGTTCCCAGGTGACATGAGTACAGCTTAGTCCGCTGACTTGACACTGTCACTTCGCCTCGAGTGTATTCCCACTGTACTTTGATCACTACCCTACCACGGCTCAAAGGAGTCGTGCAAACAGGTAGTGGTTGGGTGCAGTCCCGAAGCACTTGGAGGCAGTAACGGTTACACAGGATTCGTCTCTCCCGGTATTGGGGGTTGACATCGCGCTGTGTCTAGGAGAGCCATTACACGAGTAGTCCCTGGCCAGGGCAAACGAGATATACTGGTAGGTTTCCAGTGTTATCTCAGGGTGTTTTGGGCTTCGCTCCGGCACGACTTGTACCGCTATTGGGGGACTGACGTTTACCACCCCCTAGGCCCTCTATGCGATGTATCAGACGAACAGACCGGACTGTACGGAGAATGTCACACTCAGGCTCAGTAGGAGTTCAGATGGGTTTCGCCTCGTCGGTCTTCTTGTCGGCATTACCTGGGGACCGTTACGCACAGCTAGTGCCGCTTGCGGTCTGTGGTTAAACCCACTGCCGGCGTAGTGTCGAGTCTTTAAAGTCCCACACAGAAAGCTTTTCGCCTTTTAGGCAAAAAAGTAGAGGTCGCATGGTATTGCGACAGGTCGCATGGTTTTGCGACAGGGTTCGGTCACGTCCGTGCACTTGTGCACGTACAGTGTCCGGACAGTTTACACTAGCGGGCTTTGGTTTAAGCCAGATCCTAGTGTACCTTATGGGATTGGATTTATCCAGTTTGCATTCGTGTTCCTCGGAACGCGGATGCGGGTGTGTATGCACAGTTGACAGGGAGGCAGAGGCAGCGGATTCTCATTAGGGTTGTTGACAGTTGACCGTTGACTATTTGACTTTTTGCTCAACCCTAATAAGAATTTGATATGTGATTAACTATTATATTAATTAAGTATTATGGTGACATGGTTGTTGACTTTTGTTGACTTGTTGACTTTTGTTGACTTGTTGACTTTGTTGACCGGTTGACTAGGCTTGACTAGTTGACCATCATGATAACCATAGCCATCATTTCATGGCAAAGACTTTTGTTTGCTTGCTCATTTGTGCAAAATGAGTGTATGAAATGATATGGTTATGGTTACTTCAACCATCACATAAGACTTTTGTTAGTATGATGAGTTATCATTGCTTTGGATTATGAGAGGGTGAGAGACAAAATACTTGCTCATTCTTTCTTGCTCATTCTCTCTCTTGTTCTTGAGCTCTCCTTTTGCTCTCACCCTCAACCTCTTGCTCCCTCTCTTGATCCTATGGTTCTATTGTCTCATGAGTTGAGAATCAAGAACCATAGATAAAATCCCATTCTAATTCTTCTCTACTCATTCTAGTTCACTAGGTTTAGCAAACCAAGTGAACTAGTTTCTTCAAAGAACGAAGAAGGTGCTAAAGGTTGGAGCTTTCAGGTGGATCTATCTTCGGCGTACGGAGACGACGAGAAGAAGCCAATCGGACCACCATCGGAGCTTGAAGACGAAGGAGTTCAAGACAAGCAAGGTATAACCCTCTAACCGAGTAGCTAGAAACTCATAGTTAGGATGTTAGATAGATGTTTAACCAAGATCCGGGTTTTAGGTCCATGTTACCACCTCCGTAAAAATCGTTTTTTACCATATTCCGCATTCCCGAAAATACCGGGAGAGGTAGCATAGACTTACAGTGGTATCAGAGCCTAGTTAAACTCTATCTAACATGTTAGCAAGTAACTAGAAGATCGATCAAAGAAAAAGTCCCGAAAACGAACCCCAAAATTTGCAGTTTCTGTCGATTTTATTACTGTTCAAAAGTTGATTATTTTAACACCTAAAATCGGCTCAGGGTTTTTAGATGACACTGTAGAAAAATCACCAACCGATCCCTCTAAACGACCGCGGAAACGCGGCAATAGCTTGCTATTACCGCGGTTCCGCGGCTTCCTTGGCGCCTCTCTGGTGTTTCTTTGCTTCAGTGTGCATCTGGGGGCATTTTGGGAATTTTGGTACATGTATTTTCAACCCAGATTTTCCAGAACGAAAATTTTATTTTGGGGTCCCGAAAATCCGTATTTTTGATCGAACTTCTAAAAGACTTAAGCTAACGGGTTTTCTGTAATGTGATATTTGTATTGAACGTCTACTAATCGCTATATGTCGATTAGTGGGGGTTATACAAATCTGTGATCTGTAATGTTGCTGGAATGTGTATATGAATATATTGGATTGTCGCGGGTGAATAGCCGGGGGTTGTGAGACGAGAGTTTTCTTTTCTTTCAATTCTTGTAAATTTGTAAATTGATGTAATAATTATTTGTATGGCCGCACAACCGGGTCGGGGTTGTAGCCGTCATTGTATAATTTCTTTTTACTGTTTTTGCTCCTAGGATAGACCCATGGAGGGGGTGCACAAACTACCGGGTATGCCGAAGTGTCGAGTGGCCTACTCATAGGAGATGAGGGAGGTTACTACGCTTCGGGTACTTGGCGGGTAGTTTGCCGCACCCGTAGGGGTCTTGGGTGGGGTATTTGGCTATTCACCGCGACCGTGTAATCTGTCTTTTGTTATAGGCTCGTACAAATTACAGATTCCTAGTATATCCAATGTATTCATCTGTGATCTGAAATGTTTATCATTGCAGTATATCTATATATGATATTATTTAGGCGTTGCTTATGTTTTACAGACGCGCTAGCCCAGCCCCCGCTCTGTCGTTAGTTAAGTAACCTAACGGGTAATGACGGGGCCCCGTGGCGAATGCGAATGGCATAAGCGTACGTCATATTTTGGTTGTTTTCTGCAATGGTAGGATTAAATGATGGGACGCATTAAAAGAACTAATGCAAGAATATCACGCATTAAAAGAACTAATGCAAGATAATAAACCAAGTTAAAGTCGTTGGAACACTTTCGAAAAACCACTCGGTTCTTTTCAAAACAACTTTTAAATGCGGAGCTTGAGCCACTCCTTTTAAAAGCTATCTCGTTCCATCGACCAAATCAAGTTCACTACGTTCACGGTTTTGCCAAAACCATCCGTAGCCCTCCATCATTTCAGTTAAATATTCGGTAGTATTCAAGCTATGTATTTTGACCTCACGCCAAGGCATAGTGATTGGTAGCTGCCGGATATTTATCTGTTGCATAGATAGAATGCGTTGGTTTGAGACAGTCGTACTGCCATTTTGGCCTACGTCAAGGGTATGTACGGGTGGGTTCAAATTAACCTGGATAATGATGGGATGAACTTGACATGTGACTTATGACATTTTGACTTCACGCCAAGGTCATAAGAGCATGGGGCAAAAATCCACATCGGGAGTTTCATAAGTACTGGAACTTGCTAGATTTGCATACCATTTGGAGTGTGATGATTCTGGTAGGATTCCTTCAGTTTCGTCACGCGATGATATTTGGATCCCGATCCTACTGTGAGTATATGCTACTCCTCGGGAAATTTCTCACTTAACGATCAATGCTATAAATCTAGTAGGTGCCTAGAAAGGTGTTAGCGGGGCTACGCCCCCAGGGAAAAGAGGTTCTTTAATTAAGGAACTTCGCGAAAGCGTTGGAAAACCTCCCTCGAAGTACCGACACCGGCCTGGCTGAACGGTTAAGCAAGTATTGTACGGTGGGATTGATCCTGACTAATTCTTCCTTTATGGTTTGAGGAGGGATTCGAGAAACAGTGGGAGCCATCCTGTTTAGACAAACTAAAAACCACTCTAAACTTGCAAGAGCATCATGCTGAGTGTTTCTTCTTCTCTCTCCTAATTGCAGCGACCAAATCGACATGACTGGACTTAAGTTACTCCTAGATAAAAACAAACTGACAGGGCCAAACTACAAAGATTGGCTCAGGAATGTCAAGATAGCAATCACTTACGACAAGCTGGGGTATCTTCTTACCACCAAAGCTCCCCCTGTCCCTGGTCCAACTTCCAGCGTCGCGGATAAGGAAATCCGCAAGACTTGGGAGATTGATAGCGCGAAGGCCAAATGCCTCCTGCTTGCCTCGATGGACAACGAACATCAGAGGAGGCACGAGAATATGGACATGGAGTCCATATTGCTTCATACAAAAGAACTGTATGGAGAGCAATCTCGTATCGCAAGATACGAAGCGTCGAAAAAGTTATTTTCGACAAGAATGGCCGTCGGATCATCAGTAGCCGAGCACGTGCTAAAGATGATCGGCTACATTGAGGAGCTCGCTGACCTAGGGATCACATTGGAGAGTGAGCTATATACGGATATAGTTCTCCAGTCCCTTCCTTCCACTTACGCCCAGTTTATACTGAACTTCAACTTACAAGAAAAAGAGGTTGAACTTTCAGAGCTCTTCAACATGCTGAGGAGCGCAGAGGGCACCCTACAGAAAGGTAGGGAAACATCCACTTTGTTTGTAGGAGGATCATCTTCTTCTAGGTCCAAGGCGAAAGCCAAGGGAAAGAAGAAGAAGGCCCCCGCCAAACCAAGGGGCGGTGTTAGTAAAGTGGATACGAAGGGAAAAGGTAAAGCAACAAAGATAGCGGGGAAGCTTGTGGATAAGGAAGAATGCTTCTATTGTCATAAGAAAGGACACTGGAAGAATGATTGCAGGGCCTGGAAGGCCAGAACACAGGAATTGAAGCAGGTTGCAGCTTCAGCTTCAGGTGTGTATGTTATTGAAAACTGTCTTTCAATAAACTCTACTTCCTGGGTATTGGATACCGGATCAGGATCTCATATCTGTAATTCTTTGCAGGCGTTGAGAAACCGTAGGGTTTTGAAGGCAGGTGATATGACCCTCAGAGTTGCGAACGGAGCTAGCATGGATGCTAAAGCCGTGGGGGACTATCACCTGGGAATGTTAGATGGACATGTTTTAGTTTTGCGTAATTGCTTTTTTGTACCCAACGCAACTTGTAATATCATTTCTGTATCTTTAGTTTCTAAAGAAGGTTATGAATTTGCGTTTGTAAGTAATGTTGTAAACATTCACCTTAATCAAGTTTTGATTGGGTCAGGTACATTGAGTAATGGTATATACGTGTTAAACCAACCACAGATTTTTAATGTCCAGAATACACACAAAAGAAAGTCTCCAGAAATAAATCAGACTTTCTTATGGCATTGTAGATTGGGTCACATCAATGAGAGAAGGTTGACTAAGTTACATACAGAAGGATATTTGAATGCGTTCGAATATCAATCGTATGCCACTTGTCAATCTTGTCTCAAAGGAAAGATGTCAAAGACTCCGTTTACTGGACATGGAGTAAGAGCGAGCGAGCTCTTGGGAATCGTACACAGTGACGTGTGCGGTCCAATGTCTACACATGCGCGAAGCGGCCATTCTTACTTCATTACTTTTACGGATGACTTCTCAAGGTACGGTTATGTCTTCTTAATGAAACATAAGTCCGAAGCCTTTGGAAAATTCCAGGAGTATAAGAATGAAGTAGAGAAACAGACCGGCAAAAGTATTAAGATTCTAAGATCGGATCGAGGTGGAGAATACTTAAGTGCCGAGTTCCTGGACTATTTAAAAGAGAACGGGATTCTCTCTCAGCTTACTCCTCCATACACCCCGCAACATAACGGTGTATCGGAGAGACGGAACCGCACCCTATTGGATATGGTGCGGTCCATGATGAGTAACGCTGAGTTACCGCGATCATTCTGGGGGTATGCGCTAGAATCAGCTGCATACCTTTTGAACCGAGTTCCGACTAAGACTGTGCCTACCACCCCATATGAAATGTGGAGTGGGAAGAAACCCTATCTTCAATATCTGAAGATCTGGGGATGTCCAGCTTTTGTCAAAAAGCAGCATGCGGACAAACTCGAGGCATGCTCAGTACTGTGCAAGTTTGTGGGATACCCAAAGAACACCAGGGGGTATCTTTTCTACTACGCAGAGGAACAAAAAGTCCTTGTTTCTCGTAATGCCCACTTTCTAGAACACCAGTTCTTGGAAAAGGAAAATAGTGGGAGCGCAGTAGAACTGGAAGAAATTCCAGAACCACAGACTATTACTGAAAGGTTAGTGGAACCAGACGGTTCAACAGAACAGGACATTCCTACGCCGCTCCGCAGGAGTAGTAGGCAGTCTCATCCGCCCGAGAGATACTACGGTTTTCTCATAGACGGGGATAGAGAGGATTGCATCATAGATTATGATGAGCCTACTAGCTTCCAGCAGGCCGTTCAGAGCGTTGACTCAGTGAAATGGCTGGATGCAATGCGGACCGAAATGGAGTCCATGTACACCAACAAGGTATGGACGTTGGACATTGCTCCAGACGGGGTAAAACCCGTAGGATGCAAGTGGATCTTCAAAAGGAAGATTGGTGTAGATGGACAGGTTGAGTCCTATAAAGCTAGGCTGGTAGCAAAGGGTTTTCGTCAAAGACCTGGCTTGGACTATGACGAAACCTTTTCTCCAGTAGCCATGCTGAAATCCATTCGGATCCTTCTTGCCATTGCTGCCTTCCACGATTATGAGATCTGGCAAATGGACGTAAAGACCGCTTTTCTAAATGGAAATTTAGAGGAGTGTGTCTATATGGACCAGCCAGAGGGTTTCATTCAGAGTGGGAGCAGCGGAAAGGTGTGCAAGTTGCTTAAGTCCATCTATGGACTAAAGCAGGCGTCGCGGAGTTGGAACATCTGCTTTGATGAGACGGTCAAAGAATTTGGCTTTATCAAAAATCCAGATGAACCATGCATCTATAATAGATTTGTAGCGAGAACTGTAGTATTCCTCGTTTTATACGTGGATGACATTCTCTTAATAGGAAATGACATTCCTATGCTACAATCTGTCAAGGGGTTCTTGTCACACAGGTTCTCCATGAAAGACCTGGGTGATGCCTCGTACATTCTGGGTATCCGGATCTACCGTGACAGATCCAAGAGGATATTAGGACTTTCACAGTCCAGGTACATCGACACCATACTGAAGAGATTCAGTATGGAAGATTCTAAGTGCGGTAACCTACCGGCTTGTCACGGGATCACCCTCTCTAAAGAGATGTCTCCCAAGACTGATTTGGAGAGGGATCGCATGTCTATTATACCCTACGCTTCTGCGGTAGGCTCTATAATGTATGCGATGTTGTGTACCAGACCGGATGTAGCTTATGCACTGAGTGTGGTAAGCCGGTATCAATCAAACCCTGGGGAGAAACACTGGATAGCGGTAAAGAACATTCTCAAGTACCTGAGAAGGACTAAGGAGATGTTCTTGGTGTATGGCGGAAAAGACCTCCAGATCGAGGCCTTTGCTGACTCCAGCTTCCAGAGTGACAAGGATGATTCCAAGTCCATGTCGGGTTTTGTCTTTACCCTCAATGGAGGGGCGGTGTGTTGGAAGAGTTCCAAACAGGAAACCGTTTCAGACTCGACGATGGAAGCGGAATACATCGCTGCATCTGATGCCGCAAAAGAAGCTGTCTGGATGAGGAAGTTCTTGAAAGAACTTCAGGTGGTTCCGTCCATTGTTGATCCAATACCTCTGTATTGCGACAACAACGGGGCTATAGCTTTAGCGAAGGAACCCAGGTCCCATCAGAAATCCAGGCACATCTTGAGGCGGTATCACCTGATCAGGGAGATCGTGGATCGCCAGGAGATCGAGGTTCGAAGAGTCGCTTCAGAAGATAACACTGTAGATCCATTCACCAAGGCCCTGCCCCAGACTCAGTTCAAGCGGCTGATCGAGATGATAGGTCTTCGATACGCCAGTACATGGCCTTAGTGCAAGAGGGAGATTGTTAGTGTATATGCCCTAGAGGCCATTACTGTATCATACTGGTTTGTATATTACTTAATGGATGCTTGGGATATTCACCTTGTTTATACAATCTTGCTCAAAATAGTAGTATGCTACTTGGTTTGTTTCTACTTCAATGTGTACATGTGTTTATTTTTATATATCGCCTATACACATTAGTAGAGCCCTTAGGATCTTTGCTTGATTACCAGCGATGTGATGGCCGTCACACTAGTGGGGCTGGGTAATCTATAAGCACATCCTTATGCAGGTCCCTGGTCGCAGGACTATCGAGACAGGGCATCGATACTCCGGAGTAGACCAGCGCATGCGCTTCTCATCCCAGTGTGGGAGACGGTCTGTCCCACATCCGTCAGTACGTCGTACTTGAGATAGTATGCGGGTGCTCGTTAGGTTACGGGTACACTGGACAGGACTCGTCGGGAACTGACTGGTTGGTATTATACCTATCGTCAGTTATCAGTTCCCAGGTGACATGAGTACAGCTTAGTCCGCAGACTTGACACTGTCACTTCGCCTCGAGTGTGTTCCCACTGTACTTTGATCACTACCCTACCACGGCTCAAAGGAGTCGTGCAAACAGGTAGTGGTTGGGTGCAGTCCCGAAGCACTTGGAGGCCGTGACGGTTAGACAGGATTCGTCTCTCCCGGTATTGGGGGTTGACATCGCGCTGTGTCTAGGAGAGCCATTACACGAGTAGTCCCTGGCCAGGGCAAACGAGATATACTGGTAGGTTTCCAGTGTTATCTCAGGGTGTTTTGGGCTTCGCTCCGGCACGACTTGTACCGCTATTGGGGGACTGACGTTTACCACCCCCTAGGCCCGCCATGCGATGTATCAGACGAACAGACCGGACTGTACGGAGAATGTCACACTCAGGCTCAGTAGGAGTTCAGATGGGTTTCGCCTCGTCGGTCTTCTTGTCGGCATTACCTGGGGACCGTTACGCACAGCTAGTGCCGCTTGCGGCCTGTGGTTAAACCCACTGCCAGCGTAGTGTCGAGTCTTTAGAGTCCCACACAGAAAGCTTTTCGCCTTTTAGGCAAAAGAGTAGAGGTCGCATGGTATTGCGACAGGTCGCATGGTTTTGCGACAGGGTTCGGTCACGTCCGTGCACTTGTGCACGTACAGTGTCCGGATAGTTTACACTAGCGGGCTTTGGTTTAAGCCAGATCCTAGTGTACCTTATGGGATTGGATTTATCCAGTTTGCATTCATGTTCCTCGGAATGCGGATGCGGGTGTGTATGCACAGTTGACAGGGAGGCAGAGGCAGCGGATTCTCATTAGGGTTGTTGACAGTTGACCGTTGACTATTTGACTTTTTGCTCAACCCTAATGAGAATTTGATATGTGATTAACTATTATATTAATTAAGTATTATGGTGACATGGTTGTTGACTTTTGTTGACTTTGTTGACTTGTTGACTTTTGTTGACTTGTTGACTTTGTTGACCGGTTGACTAGGCTTGACTAGTTGACCATCATGATAACCATAGCCATCATTTCATGGCAAAGACTTTTGTTTGCTTGCTCATTTGTGCAAAATGAGTGTATGAAATGATATGGTTATGGTTACTTCAACCATCACATAAGACTTTTGTTAGTATGATGAGTTATCATTGCTTTGGATTATGAGAGGGTGAGAGACAAAATACTTGCTCATTCTTTCTTGCTCATTCTCTCTCTTGTTCTTGAGCTCTCCTTTTGCTCTCACCCTCAACCTCTTGCTCCCTCTCTTGATCCTATGGTTCTATTGTCTCATGAGTTGAGAATCAAGAACCATAGATAAAATCCCATTCTAATTCTTCTCTACTCATTCTAGTTCACTAGGTTTAGCAAACCAAGTGAACTAGTTTCTTCAAAGAACGAAGAAGGAGCTAAAGGTTGGAGCTTTCAGGTGGATCTATCTTCGGCGTACGGAGACGACGAGAAGAAGCCAATCGGACCACCATCGGAGCTTGAAGACGAAGGAGTTCAAGACAAGCAAGGTATAACCCCCTAACCGAGTAGCTAGAAACTCATAGTTAGGATGTTAGATAGATGTTTAACCAAGATCCGGGTTTTAGGTCCATGTTACCACCTCCGTAAAAATCGTTTTTTACCATATTCCGCATTCCCGAAAGTACCGGGAGAGATAGCATGGACTTACAGGCCGCACAACCGGGTCGGGGTTGTAGCCGTCATTGTATAATTTCTTTTTACTGTTTTTGCTCCTAAGATAGACCCATGGAGGGGGTGCACAAACTACCGGGTATGCCGAAGTGTCGAGTGGCCTACTCATGGAGATGAGGGAGGTTACTACGCTTCGGGTACGGCGGGTAGTTTGCCGCACCCGTAGGGGTCTTGGGTGGGGTATTTGGCTATTCACCGCGACCGTGTAATCTGTTTTTCGTTACAGGCTCGTGCGAATTACAGAATCCTAGTATATCCAATGTATTCATCTGTGATCTGAAATGTTTATCATTGCAGTATATCTATATATGATATTATTTAGGCGTTGCTTATGTTTTACAGCCGCGCTAGCCCAGCCCCCGCTCTGTCGTTAGTTAAGTAACCTAACGAGTAATGACAGGGCCCCGTGGCGAATGCGAATGGCATAAGCGTACGTCATATTTTGGTTGTTTTCTGCAATGGTAGGATTAAATGATGGGACGCATTAAAAGAACTAATGCAAGAATATCACGCATTAAAAGAACTAATGCAAGATAATAAACCAAGTTAAAGTCGTTGGAACACTTTCGAAAAACCACTCGGTTCTTTTCAAAACCAACTTTTAAATGCGGAGCTTGAGCCACTCTTTTTAAAAGCTATCTCGTTCCATCGACCAAATCAAGTTCACTACGTTCACGGTTTTGCCAAAACCATTCGTAGCCCTCCGTCGTTACACATGAATAGTCAATAGTATTCAAGCTGTGTTTGTTGGCCAAAGTCAAGGCATAGTGATTGGTAGCTATTGGGTATTCATGTGCAGCATAGATAGATGCGTTGGTTTGGAACAGTCGCACAGCCTTGTTGGCCAAAGTCAATGGTAGGTGCGGGTGGATTCAAATTAACTTGGAGAACGACGGGTAGAACTTGACATGTGACTTATGATTTGTTGGCCAAAGTCAAGGTCATAAGAGCATGGGGCAAAAATCCACATCGGGAGTTTCATAAGTACTGAAACTTGTTAGATTTGCATACCATTTGGAGTGTGATAATTCTGGTAGGATTCCTTCAGTTTCGTCACGCGATGATATTTGGATCCCGATCCTACTGTGAGTATATGCTACTCCTCGGGAAATTTCTCACTAAACGATCAATGCTATAAACCTAGTAGGTGCCTAGAAAGGTGTTAGCGGGGCTACGCCCCCAGGGAAAAGAGGTTCTTTAATTAAGGAACTTCGCGAAAGCGTTGGAAAACCTCCCTCGAAGTACCGACACCGGCCTGGCTGAACGGTTAAGCAAGTATTGTGCGGTGGGATTGATCCCGACTAATTCTTCCTTTATGGTTTTAGGAGGGATTCGAGAAACAGTGGGAGCCATCCTGTTTAGACAAACTAAAAACCACTCTAAACTTGCAAGAGCATCATGCTGAGTGTTTCTTCTTCTCTCTCCTAATTGCAGCGACCAAATCGACATGACTGGACTTAAGTTACTCCTAGATAAAAACAAACTGACAGGGCTAAACTACAAAGATTGGCTCAGGAATGTCAAGATAGCAATCACTTACGACAAGCTGGGGTATCTTCTTACCACCAAAGCTCCCCCTGCCCCTGGTCCCACTTCCAGCGTCGCGGATAAGGAAATCCGCAAGACTTGGGAGATTGATAGCGCGAAGGCCAAGTGCCTCGTACTTGCCTCGATGGACAACGAACATCAGAGGAGGCACGAGAATATGGACCTTAAATCCATATTTCTCCATACAAAAGAACTGTATGGAGAGCAGTCACGTATCGCAAGATACGAAGCGTCGAAAAAGTTATTTTCGGCAAAGATGGCCGTCGGATCATCAGTAGCCGAGCACGTGCTAAAGATGATCGGCTACATTGAGGAGCTCGCGGACCTAGGGACCACATTGGAGAGTGAACTATATACGGATATAGTTCTCCAGTCCCTTCCTTCCACTTACGCCCAGTTTATACTGAACTTCAACTTACAAGAAAAAGAGGTTGAACTTTCAGAGCTCCTCAACATGCTGAGGAGCGCAGAGGGCAGCCTACAGAAAGGTAGGGAAACATCCATTTTGTTTGTAGGAGGATCATCTTCTTCTAAGTCCAAGGCGAAAGCCAAGGGAAAGAAGAAGAAAGCCCCCGCCAAACCAAGGGGCGGTGTTAGTAAAGTGGATACGAAGGGAAAAGCTAAAGCAACAAAGATAGCGGGGAAGCTTGTGGATAAGGAAGAATGCTTATATTGTCATAAGAAAGGACACTGGAAGAATGATTGCAGGGCCTGGAAGGCCAGAACACAGGAATTGAAGCAGGCTGCAGCTTCAGCTTCAGGTGTGTATGTTATTGAAAACTGTCTTTCAATAAACTCTACTTCCTGGGTATTGGATACCGGATCAGGATCTCATATCTGTAATTCTTTGCAGGCGTTGAGAAACCGTAGGGTTTTGAAGGCAGGTGACATGACCCTCAGAGTTGCGAACGGAGCTAGCATGGATGCTAAAGCCGTGGGGGACTATCACCTGGGAATGTCAGATGGACATGTTTTGGTTTTGCGTAATTGCTTTTTTGTACCCAACGCAACTTGTAATATCATTTCTGTATCTTTAGTTTCTAAAGAAGGTTATGAATTTGCGTTTGTAAGTAATGTTGTAAACATTCACCATAATCAAGTTCTGATTGGGTCAGGTACATTGAGTAATGGTATATACGTATTGAACCAACCACAGATTTTCAATGTCCAGAATACACACAAAAGAAAGTCTCCAGAAATAAATCAGACTTTCTTGTGGCATTGTAGACTGGGTCACATCAATGAGAGAAGGTTGACTAAGTTACATACAGAAGGATATTTGAATGCGTTCGAATATCAATCGTATGCCACTTGTCAATCTTGTCTCAAAGGAAAGATGACAAAGACTCCGTTTACTGGACATGGAGTAAGAGTGAGCGAGCTCTTGGGACTCGTACACAGTGACGTGTGCGGTCCAATGTCTACACATGCGCGAAGCGGCTATTCTTACTTCATTACTTTTACGGATGACTTCTCAAGGTACGGTTATGTCTTCTTAATGAAACATAAGTCCGAAGCCTTTGGAAAATTCCAGGAGTATAAGAATGAAGTAGAGAAACAGACCGGCAAAAGTATTAAGATTCTAAGATCGGATCGAGGTGGAGAATACTTAAGTGCCGAGTTCCTGGACTATTTAAAAGAGAACGGAATTCTCTCTCAGCTTACTCCTCCATACACTCCGCAACATAACGGTGTATCGGAAAGACGGAACCGCACCCTATTGGATATGGTGCGGTCCATGATAGGTAACGCTGAGTTACCGCGATCATTCTGGGGATATGCGCTAGAATCAGCCGCATATCTTTTGAACCGAGTTCCTACTAAGACTGTGCCTACTACGCCATATGAGATGTGGTGTGGGAAGAGACCCTATCTTAAGCACTTTAAGACATGGGGATGTCCAGCTTTTGTCAAAAAGCAGCATGCGGACAAGCTCGAGGCACGCTCAGTACAGTGCAAGTTTATGGGATATCCAAAGAATTCCAAAGGATATTTCTTCTACTGTGAAGAGGAACAAAAAGTTCTTGTTTCTCGTCATGCCTACTTCTTGGAAACTGAGTTTTTGGAAAACCAGATAAGTGGGAGCACAATAGAACTGGAAGAAGTTCCAGAACCACGGACTATTACTGAAAGTTTAGTGGAACCAGAGGGTTCAAAAGAACAGGACATTCCTTCGCCGCTCCGCAGGAGTAGTAGGCAGACTCATCCGCCCGAGAGATACTACGGTTTTCTCATAGACGGGGATAGAGAGGATTGCATCAAAGATTATGATGAGCCTACTAGCTTCCAGCAGGCCGTTAAGAGCGTTGACTCAGTGAAATGGCTGGATGCAATGCTGACCGAAATGGAGTCCATGTACACCAACAAGGTATGGACGTTGGACATTGCTCCAGACGGGGTAAAACCCGTAGGATGGAAGTGGATCTTCAAAAGGAAGATTGGTGTAGATGGACAGGTTGAGACCTATAAAGCTAGGCTGGTAGCAAAGGGTTTTTCGTCAAAGACCTGGCTTGGACTATGACGAAACCTTTTCTCCAGTAGCCATGCTGTAATCCATTCGGATCCTTCTTGCCATTGCTGCCTTCCACGATTATGAGATCTGGCAAATGGACGTAAAGACAGCTTTTCTAAATGGAAATTTAGAGGAGTGTGTCTATATGGACCAGCCAGAGGGTTTCATTCAGAGTGGGAGCAGCGGAAAGGTGTGCAAGTTGCTTAAGTCCATCTATGGACTAAACCAGGCATCGTGGAGTTGGAACATCTGCTTTGATGAGGCAGTCAAAGAATTTGGCTTTATCAAAAATCCAGATGAACCATGCATCTATAGTAGATTTGTAGCGAGAACTGTAGTATTCCTCGTTTTATACGTGGATGACATTCTCTTAATAGGAAATGACATTCCTATGCTACAATCTGTCAAGGGGTTCTTATCGCACAGGTTCTCCATGAAAGACCTGGGTGATGCCTCATACATCCTGGGGATCCGGATCCATCGTGATAGATCCAAGAGGATATTTGGACTTTCACAGTCCAGGTACATCGACACCATACTGAAAAGATTCAGTATGGAAGATTCCAAGCGCGGTAACCTACCGGCTTGTCACGGGATCACCCTCTCTAAAGAGATGTCTCCCAAGACTGATTTGGAGAGGGATCGCATGTCTATTATACCCTACGCTTCTGCGGTAGGCTCTATAATGTATGCGATGTTGTGTACCAGACTGGATGTAGCTTATGCACTTAGTGTGGTAAGCCGGTATCAGTCGAACCCTGGGGAGAAACACTGGATAGCGGTAAAGAACATTCTCAAGTACCTGAGAAGGACTAAGGAGATGTTCTTGGTGTATGGCGGAAAAGACCTCCAGATCGAGGCCTTTGCTGACTCCAGCTTCCAGAGTGACAAGGATGATTCCAAGTCCATGTCGGGTTTTGTCTTTACCCTCAATGGAGGGGCGGTGTGTTGGAAGAGTTCCAAACAAGACACCGTTGCTGACTCGACGATGGAAGCGGAATACATCGCTGCATCTGATGCCGCAAAAGAAGCTGTCTGGATGAGGAAGTTCTTGAAAGAACTTCAGGTGGTTCCGTCCATTGTTGATCCAATACCTCTGTATTGCGACAACAACGGGGCTATAGCTTTAGCGAAGGAACCCAGGTCCCATCAGAGATCCAGGCACATCTTGAGGCGGTATCACCTGATCAGGGAGATCGTAGATCGCCAGGAGATCGAGGTTCGGAGAGTCGCTTCAGAAGATAACACTGCAGATCCATTCACCATGGCCCTGCCCCAGACTCAGTTCGAGCGGCTGATCGAGATGATAGGTCTTCGATACGCCAGTACATGGCCTTAGTGCAAGTGGGAGATTGTTAGTGTATATGCCCTAGAGGCCATTACTGTATCATACTAGTTTGTATATTACTTAATGGAAGCTTGGGATATTCACCTTGTATATACAATCTTGCTCAAAATAGTAGTATTCTACTTGGTTTGTTTCTACTTCAATGTGTACATGTGTTTATTTTTGTATATCGCCTATACACATTAGTGGAGCCCTTAGGATCTTTGCTTGATTACCAGCGATGTGATGGCCGTCACACTAGTGGGGCTGGGTAATCTATAAGCACATCCTTATGCAGGTCCCTGGTCGCAGGACTATCGAGACAGGGCATCGATACTCCGGAGTAGACCAGCGCATGCGCTTCTCATCCCAGTGTGGGAGACGGTCTGTCCCACAGCCGTCAGTACGTCGTACTTGAGATAGTATGCGGGTGCTCGTTAGGTTACGGGTACACTGGACAGGACTCGTCGGGAACTGACTAGTTGGTATTATGCCTATCGTCAGTTATCAGTTCCCAGGTGACATGAGTACAGCTTAGTCCGCTGACTTGACACTGTCACTTCGCCTCGAGTGTGTTCCCACTGTACTTTGATCACTACCCTACCACGGCTCAAAGGAGTCGTGCAAACAGGTAGTGGTTGGGTGCAGTCCCGAAGCACTTGGAGGCAGTGACGGTTAGACAGGATTCGTCTCTCCTGGTATTGGGGGTTGACATCGCGCTGTGTCTAGGAGAGCCATTACACGAGTAGTACCTGGCCAGGGCAAACGAGATATAGTGGTAGGTTTCCAGTGTTATCTCAGGGTGTTTTGGGCTTCGCTCCGGCACGACTTGTACCGCTATTGGGGGACTGACGTTTACCGCCCCCTAGGCCCGCCATGCGATGTATCAGACGAACAGACCGGACTGTACGGAGAATGTCACACTCAGGCTCAGTAGGAGTTCAGATGGGTTTCGCCTCGTCGGTCTTCTTGTCGGCATTACCTGGGGACCGTTACGCACAGCTAGTGCCGCTTGCGGTCTGTGGTTAAACCCACTGCCAGCGTAGTGTCGAGTCTTTAGAGTCCCACACAGAAAGCTTTTCGCATTTAGGCAAAAGAGTAGAGGTCACATGGTATTGCGACAGGTCGCATGGTTTTGCGACAGGGTTCGGTCACATCCGTGCACTTGTGCACGTACAGTGTCCGGACTGTTTACACTAGCGGGCTTTGGTTTAATCCAGATCCTAGTGTACCTTTTGGGATTGGATTTATCCAGTGTGCATTCGTGTTCCTCGGAACGCGGATGCGGGTGTGTATGCACAGTTGACAGGGAGGCAGAGGCAGCGGATTCTCATTAGGGTTGTTGACAGTTGACCGTTGACTATTTGACTTTTTGCTCAACCCTAATGAGAATATGATATGTGATTAACTATTATATTAATTAAGTATTATGGTGACATGGTTGTTGACTTTTGTTGACTTTGTTGACTTGTTGACTTTTGTTGACTTGTTGACTTTGTTGACCGGTTGACTAGGCTTGACTAGTTGACCATCATGATAACCATAGCCATCATTTCATGGCAAAGACTTTTTCTTACTTGCTCATTTGTGTAAAATGAGTGCATGAAATGATATGGTTATGGTTGCTTCAACCATCACATAAGACTTTTTTTGGTATGATGAGTTATCATGACTTTGGATTATGAGAGAGTGAGAGACAAAAGACTTGCTCATTCTTTCTTGCTCATTCTCTCTCTTGTTCTTGAGCTCTCTTGTTTTGCTCTCACCCTTTTGCTCTTTTTCCCTCTCTTTAATCTATGGTTCTCTTGTCTCATGAGTTGAGAATCAAGAACCATAGATAAAATCCCACACAAACTATTCTCTACTCATTCTAGTTCACAAGGTTTAGCAAACCGAGTGAACTAGTTTCTTCAAAGAACGAAGAAGGAGCCAAAGGTTGGAGCTTTCAGGTGGATCTATCTTCGGCGTACGGAGACGACGGGAAGAAGCCAATCCGGACCACCATCGGAGTTTGAAGACGAAGGAGTTCAAGACAAGCAAGGTATAACCCCCTAACCGAGTAGCTAGAAACTCGTAGTTAGGTTGCTAGATAGATGTTTAACCAAGATCCGGGTTTTAGGTCCATGTTACCACCTCCGTAAAATAGTTTTTTACCAAATTCCGCATTCCCGAAAGTACCGGGAGAGGTAGCATGGACTTACACCTCGAACACTCACATATGGTGGTTTACTTAAAACAGTAAAAGAAAAATCGAAGGTCCAAGCAAGTATGAGGCAGAGCCACTATAAGAGCAAAATATAAGTTCCAAAGAATAGAATTAGTAATGATGAAAAATAACATTCGAAATATGCAAGATAAAATCGAAGTCCTATATATGTGCACACATACGTATATCAAAAGTAGCGCAGCTAAAATAATAAGTATAAATCACAACCAAAATGAAATAGTGAAGGATTTGTCGGTAGGTTAAAACATTTTAGAATAACGTGTCGATCAAACAATTTTAACATAACTTTAGAAAACCACCAGGTGAAAATAAGAAACATAGCACAAATAATATGTGCAATATATGGTTGCGCTACCGAGAAAAGGAAAGAATAGTAGTGTACAAAATGCGTAAAACGGAAGTAGTCAATATCACGCAATTTTCGATAAATACAAAATAACGAAAACTAAAATTTCGAATAATGTTGTTCCTAAATACAGTTATGGTAACAGGGAAAAGCACCAATATGTATAGGGCTAGCTAGGGTAGGGATTACAATGGAGTGTGGCTCATTCAAAAGGTCAGAGTGTGGCGGCTTTAGACTGAAGGTCGAAGCGATTGGGGTCGGGTCAGCCCAGGGTGTAAGGGTGAACGGTAATGAATCTCAGGAGAAAATAAATGTATAGAGGAAACAACCAAGCATCATGTGAACCAAGAAGATCAAAAGATTAGCGAACTCAGCCAATTTTATTTCATTCCAGAAAATTCGAAACAAAGCACTCTCGAAAAGCGAAGATGGCCCTAAACTATACACAGATTTATTTGGCCAGAGAAGACAACATCTAATAAATCCCGTCAGTCGCGGTTGTGGAGGTTCAGCAAGTTACGGTAGGCTCGCGCGCTCAGGTAGGGACGTCCATTTCCATAGCGCCTCGCAGGGACCGCCATGGGGAGTTCTTCCACCGCAGGGTCTTGTTCTTCTGGTCCTTCTTCCTTGGCTGGAGCTTCTTCATCAAGGTCTGCTTCCATGTGATTCTCTTCTTCTGGATTCTCTTCCATAGGATTTTCCTCCACTGGATTTTCTTCTATCGGGCCCTCCTCGAGATCTTCCTCTATCGGGTTCTCTCCAGGGTTTCCTTCCTCCTCGTCGGAATCACCGATCATGTCAACATCTGGGGCGGCGGCTCCTTCGTCCTCGGAATCGCTGTGTCCGAAAATGACCTGGGGGCCGTTGATCTCGCCGTCCGAGCTCATCAGCATGCGGTCTAAGGAAACACATGACTGTGCATCCTCATCTAAATGCGGCGCTGCTCCAGGGTGGGCCATGGCCTGAAAAGAAAGAGTCATGATTAGACAGTGGAACATATTAGGAAAATAATCAAGGATACGGAGTACAAGAAAAATATGCGGTAAGCAGGGACTGAAGACAAAATCTAGAATACTGATGCAACGAATGTTATAAGTAAAGTGAGGGGGAAAAGAGGCGATACATACATCACAACTCAGGATTTTATTACATTCAACCAAAAGTTTAACGGATACAGGATCTCAAACGAAAGGAGAAGTATTTACAAGTGACAACATTTTATTAGAAGCAGAAAACGTGATAACTCTTCTTCGATTACTAGACCGCTGCATTCTCGTCACGCAAGTTGAATCCTGCGCTGGGTCCGCCCTATCCTCGAAGTTCGAACTACGTAATAATCATCACTTGGCAGAAGTAGAGAGTATGGACAAGTATCCTCCTTGTAGCTCCTTCCTTTTAGGGCAACCGTTGATAAGATGTTCGCTGGATCCGTAAATCAGGCATTTCCCCTGGCAATCCCTCTGAAGATGTCCTGGCCTCCTGCAGTACCAACAACATTGAGTCTTCTGCTGCTTCTGTCTCGGGGAAACAAATGGGCGCTTCATCTTCTTCTCTTTTCCTCGTCTAATAGGGATCCCTTTACGATTGGAGACTTCCGCTGGTGCCTGATTCACCTGCCTTCTCAATCCTTCAGCTAATAGGTCGTTTGCTCGCTCCTGGGCTTCCTTCAGACTTTGCAGTGCAGTCAGGATCTCTACGGTCTGATGCTGGGGAGTGGAGATAGAGGAAGAGTCGTTGGAAGACATGATCCTGAAACAACAATTTTGAGGAAGATATAAGGCACAAGCTATAAGAATTGAAATATAATATGAATTGGGCAAGGAATCAAGAACATCGGGTGTGATGAAATTCATTACAAGTGGAAATCAACTGTAGGGCTCTAAGTCACTTAAACCGAGTATAGTATTGTAACTATGAAGTAGTTCACAATTACAACCACGTAACTCTACCAAGTCACCCGAAACCCTAGCGGATGGATAGAAGAATACACAATGTGAATAAGGATTACGAATAACAAGTTTACAATCTAGACCGAGGGATGTCTTAGATTGTCAAGCTCTATACGGAAAACTGCAATCCCAAACGAAGCAAAACCTGATTCTGATACCAACAAAACCATGTCACGCCCCGCTTCCCATAATACGGAATACGAGGGGTTGACAAGGCCAGCCATGCTCCTACGATCAAGGAATTATCCTGCCGTAGTCACACTTCGGCTTCTAGCTTTACGTGGTAATCAGTAAACAACACACGGGTAATGAGAAATGCAGTATCGAAACAAAACAAATACAAAGAACTGACCTGATGGAGGTAAAAAGTGTATAGCACTGAATAACTGATCAAGATGTCCGTGATGTACGTCTGGTCCCGGTACAGGCCAAATACACTCCTCACTCTGAGCATGCATACTCAGGTCGTCAGAGCGATACAATAGCAATATATATATGTAGATGCAAGTAGCAACTCGAACAGTGATAATAGATATATAACAGCAAATCAAGACGGTAAAAAATATGAACATGGAGTAACCAATGGAGTGTCCAATAGATCAGGTGAACAGTAAAGCAGTAAAATAGTATGCCAGGTATGTCAACACAGTAAGTAATGTATATCAATGCCATTATCCCTATCAGTCTCTAAGTCTCACTGTACAGGTCACTAAGCCTATCGCCAGTCCAAGTGTGAGAGTCAACCACTCGTGAGTGTCCTCTACCCAAGGGTAGGACCCAAGGGCAAGCGACCATGGGCCCAAAATATAACTCACGATAATAATCATGTACCCTGTAAATCTCCATATATCTCCATATATATAAGCCGGCATGGGAATCCCGAGATTCTGTTGAACTCACACTCAAACTACCCCATACCCCGTGGTCTACATTAAACGCCAACCATAATCTCAAATACCGGTCGGTCCATGGCAAGTCTGCACGAGAACTGGAGACAGGATCTCCATCAAGCTCGTCCCGACTAATACCCAAGATAAATGGGCAGTGTTTGGTGCCTTATTTGTGACACCCATACAAGAGCCTCCATAAGTGTCCCATACCACTTATAGTCATACTTACACGCATCCCACAGACGTCGACAATGCAATAGAATAATAGGGTTCACTGATTGTGTACAAGTACGTGCCACTTTCACTTATCCACTCATGCACGAACACTAACGTACTTGCCACAATCACCACTAATACCTAACACTGGGTAATGCACATGATCACTAGACTACCAATGCAATACATATACATATGATATGATAAGAAAACAGTATGTAAAGCAGGTTTAATATATCATAAGTCGGAATCCTACCACTTGCATAATTTATCATAAATAATATATGCCAAAATTTAGCGAAACAATGAATAGGCGATAAGTAGTATGTGTGATTATCTATCCAGCAAATTTGGTTTCACGTCAATCAGGTTTCAGGTTTACTAGATATGGCCATTTCATTTTAAACGCTCACTGCTGGAAATCCGGTTTCAGAATCGGAAGTCCGTTTCGCAACGCATTTTAATCCTAGTTGGGATCAGATTTTAGCAACCCTACAGTTGAATGAAATCTAGGGTTTTCAGTATGGTTTTCAACACAATAGACGGATTTTCAATCGCATCTTTACGTCAGGAGTTACACATAGTTTAATACTAGTTGGTCACTTCTGAATCTCTTCTTGACTGTTATACGTCCTTCCCTTTTAATTTACAAGTTAAATAGAAAACGTCAATGAAACGGAATGAAACCACTTGTGTTATTTAGAAAACAGATTCACCCTTGATAAACAGTAGAGTTCCGCAACATACGAGTTCAGGAAACCAAGTGACACACATTACGGGACAGTAAACAGTAACCCGAGTCGCTCTGGACTGCAGTCCAGAGTCGCACTCCGACCCAAAAATCATCATAATTTCAGTACAAAAACCATTAGAAACTTGCATAGGGTTAAAGTTTGTCGAGTCATCTTCGATTTAAGCCCTCGAATGCATCATTTCAATATGTACGTAATTTACGGTGATTTTAGCCATTTTCAGATACGGGAAATTTCTAGTTTTACCGGTATATTTGGGGGTATTCATTTTAGTCACTAACAGTCGTATTTTCCCGTGAAATTTATACAAGGTATTCATCATCATACGGGCCAGCACCGGAAATCGAATTCCGTCAAATTAGACGATTAATTTCATTGAGATCACACATCGAACTGGTATATCATAATAGTTATCACGAATTGTAATTTGCAATTTATACGATTTGAGTTTGTAACATGAATAGATTAGCATGTAGCAAGTAAAAATACTTGCCTTTGACGACGATGACTACACGGCAGCGACGCGGTAACAACACGGTAGCAACATCGATCTATTGCAATGGTACGACGCAAACACGAAAAAGGTTGGCCTCGGTGGAGCTTGAGCTTGGGCTTGATAGCTCAGCGGGTGTGACGAAGAGGGATTTGGTGGCTCACAAGGTTCAGCGGCGGTGGACCGAAGCTCCGACAGTGGCTGACGGCGCAGAGAGCTCGGGCAGCGGCTATACAGGAGTTGTGGTTGAGTGTGAGGGGCAGTTTGCAGTTGCGGCTGCGGCTGTAGTGGTGGAGGGAGGTCGAGCGGTGGTTGTCGGAGTTGGAGGTGGTGGGCTTGGGAGCTAGGTGAAGGAGACGGGGAGTAAGAATCTCGGGGTTGCTGATGGAGTAAACAACATCGGAGATGAAGGCCGAGGGCTCGGTGTTGGGTTTGCTGTCGTAGTGGTTGCTGTGAGGGGAGATCAGCTAGATGGGTAGCAACGATGAGGTGCTAGGGAGAGGAGGTGGGGTGACCGGAGGTGGCTCGACGTTGGGTCGTCGGGAAAGAGCTCGAAGCTCGAAGGACGAGGGCAGCGTTGGGTGTGCAAGTGAGGTGGGAAAGAGAGACTCAGGGTTTTGGAGAGAGGAGAGAAGGGAGCGGGAGGAAGGCCGGAGGTGACGCCGGTGGTGGTGGCGACGGGGCGAGCGCGGCGTGGGAGTGGGTGTGGGTTCGAGAGTGTAGGGTTCCTAGACACTCTAATGAGGTCTCACAAGGCATCAACCATGCCAATTTCAAATTTTTCCGGTGCCGAGAAACCCTAATACGGATCGTTAACTAGAATTTTAGGCGAAACAAGCAACTAGTTAACAACTTAACTAAGGGAACGGAAATACAACCTTTGTAGATCCGGTCCTCCACCTCCATAGCTCCATGATGAAGTCTCCTTGCTGTCCAAATCGAATCCCGGGCTCTAGCGTCGGCTTCATCGGAGAAATGGGCGGGCTTGGTCGTCGGCTTCGATGCCGAAGATGATCTACGTCGAGGCAACACAGGATCAAGCTCTAACTTCACCAAGCCATGAAACTTGTGAAGAAAACACCCTATACTACTTGGAAAGAGGTAGAGGATGAAGAAATATGAAGTGGGTTCACTTTAGAATTGGATTTCTCACTCTTTTTCTTAAGATGCCATTGTTGGTAGCAAGCTTCTTCATCTTGAAGAAGAAAGAGAAGAAGAAGAAAAATCTTATGATAAGTTAATTAAAATACAAAAGAAAATGAATACTTATCATAATATGAACCATGGTTAGGTGTAGAGAATTGACTAAGGTTAGATGAATGGTTAGGGTTAAGCATGAAGACAAAATGGTCACTTTGGTCAAAGCTTCAACAAGCTTCAAGAAAGAAAGCAACCATTTTGTTTTCTTATCCATTTCTTTTTAATCCAAATTAAAAAGATAAATGAATGAATAAATAAAAACCCTAACCATTTACTTAACCAAGGTTTAGTTCTTTACACAAACCCTAGCATTCATGTATCATCAAACATGATACAATCAAGTGCACAAAAGTATATCACATATACAACTTGTGCAATGCAAGTGAGAAAATCCATTTAAAGTGAACCAATACTAGTTAATGCAAAGTAATATATCAAATATATAATTATACATTAAATCATTAAATCAACACTTGATTTAACGATCCGGTCATATCGCATATGACCGACTAATATTCAATGTATCGGCTTATCGAATCAATCCTTGATTCGATAACTAGGTTATATCGCATACAACCTTTCGATACATTCATCGCGAGAATTGAATACGGTATCACATACACGCATTATTCTCGGTCCTGCACATATCTCATATGCGCTCCTATTTCGTTTCGCCACGGAAAGATCCAACACTTGGAAAATTCCCGACAAGGGAAAAATTGGGTATTTATATCCGGTCGAACTTTTTAACATATTCAAAAATGTGATACAATAATTGGAATTCACAAGAAGTTATGAGATAACTGAATGAATGTTATAAATCTAGCGGTTTAGTCTCACTTGATCGGTTGCCACGGAATTTTGATGTGATCAAAAGTCCGTCGCAATCACGTAGTGTACTCGGATACTCGCCGGGTAAACTTAATAAACAGCCTCGCCCCATAGCCCGGACCAAGTGACTGTAGGAGAACCCCGTCGCCGAAAGCATCCGTTCGGGTGCTCGCGGCAGCGGTGTTCCGCCTTGGTGCACTTTGTCGACGGCGTCGGGGGTGCGGCCGCCTACTAAAGTTTGCGACGAGTATTCGATCGGGATGTCGGGAATCTTGTTGAATTGCCCGACTTGATATTGAAAAGTGTTTTCGATTTTGAGACTAAAATGCGGGGTTTATAATTGTTAGGCATGCGATGTCTAAGGAATTCATTTAGTCAGGCATGCGATGTCTGAGGATGTTGCGGATTCCAACTGTTGTAGTTTTACACTTTCTTTTCTGTGACCGTAAGTGTAATATGTGATATCGCCGGTTTCGTTGCTATATGCCAACGATAATTGGGATGCGCATGTTTACTTACGTTGATGACATGTGATGTTATGTGTTGCTGGATATGTTATATTGGATCGTCGTGTTTGAATAGCCGGGGGTTTTTTTATGTGAGATGAGTGTTTTTCATTTTCATTCATGTAAAAACTTGTATGTAATATTCTTTTATTGGGGCACTTCCAGGTTGCGGAAGATGTCACCCTTTGTATATTATTTACTTTTTCCGCACTAGGATAGACCCAAGGAGGAGAGCACAAGTAACTGGGTTCTGGAGTCCAGTGGGAGACCAACTCGAGGAGTCGAGTCCGAGTCTCCTAACTCTAGAATTGGTAGGGTTTCTTGCCGCTCTCGTAGGGGTCTAGGGGTGTTGGTTTGGCTATTCATCACGACCGTGGAATCCGTGTTTTATACTGGCCCGTATTGAAAACACGGACGTCCTAGTATATCCAATGTTTCATATGATTCTTCTGCTGCGATATCTGTGATGTGATCATTTGATATGTTCTGTGATGGATACTGTATATAGTATATATGATATATTATATAGACGTTACTTATGTTTTACACCCGCGCTAGCCCTGCCCCGCTCTGTCGTTAGTTACCTAACCTAACGGTGCACGAGGGGACATCGAGGCGAATGCGGATGGCATAAGTGTACGTCGTATTTATCTGTGATGTTTAGGTACTTAAATGATGGGACTTCATTAATGTGATTAATGAAAGAAAAGAAACCTAAGATGTTGTAGAATCGAATTTCAAAAATAAAACAGGTAGCTACAGTTCTTGCTTTGCACAGAGGTATATGTGATATATCCTGCACCTTATTCGATGAGGAAAGGACCGAGATCCCTTCACCGGGAGTGACTCCTTTAGGTATAACTGGCAGATGCTACACACTCGGTTTGTCTTTTGATTGCTTTTAAGAGTTTTTGCTTTGCACAATGATATATATGATATATCCCGCACCTCATTCGACGAGGAAAGGACCGACGATCCCTTCACCGGGAGTGACTCCTTTAGCAAAACTAGAAAAGCCTCAAAAACACTCCATTTTAAAATCATTTGATTCTACAACGATATCAAGTTCATTACGCAATAGGTTTTCAGAAAAACCTGTCGTAGCCCTCCGTCATTTCAGATAAGTACTAGTTAGTATTCGTGCTACGTTTGTTGACTATGTTAAGGCGTAGTGTGCGGTAGCTAATTAGTGTTTATCTGCATAAGCATATGATGCGATTGGATTAGGGTAGTCGTGCGACTTTGTTGACTATGTTAAGGGTCGTGCGGGTGGGTTTAATTCAATCGGGAAATGACGGGTTGAACTTGACTAGCACTTATGATTTGTTGACTATGTTAAGGTCATATAGCTGCTAGGGGCAAAATATTATCGGGAATTTCAAGTGTTGAAATTTGCAATGAGATTGCATACCTTCTATGAGATAGTTGGATCCCGATACCCACTGCGAGTAATTGTTACTCCTGGGAGAGTTTTACACATTACGATTAGTCGATCAAGTAGGTGTCTAGAAAGGTGTTAACGAGTTTACGCCTCTGGGAAAACGAGGTTTACATTAATTAGGTTCGTGCAAAAGCATGGGGGACCTCCCTCAAAGTACCGACACTGGCCTGGCTGAAAGATTGGCGAACTTGTAGTGTGTAATTAATCCCGGCTAGTCTTTCCTTTTAGGGTTTGAAGGAAGATTTGATAAAAAGCAGTGGGAGCCATCCTGATTAGATAAAATAAAAACCAATCTATTCTTGCAAGAGCGCACGCTAAGTGTTTTCTTCTCTCTCTCTCCAGGTAGCGACCATATCAGGCCTTAATCAAGATAATAATACGGATATTGACTGAACCCACTTGTTATACTGAGCTGGGGAACGTTGGTCCCGCTCCAACTTATAATTGTTATAAGAAAGAGCAAGAAATTTGGGGATTACCAGAATTCCCGTGCCGCCCAAACGAAGAAAGTGCATATGATGCATCTCCTTCGGGTGTGTTCATTATATAAAACTGTTTCTCAGTGTCCTTTACGTCCTGGGTATATGATACCAGATCAGGATCCTGCATATGTAATTTGTTACATGGGCTACAGATAGGTAAAGAACTGAGAACGGGTGATAAGTTTCATGAGGCAGAAAACGGGGCAAGTGTTGCAGCCAAGTCTGTTGGTCACTGTCACCCTGTATTACCAATACATTGATTCTGAACGAATGTTATTAGATACTGAACCTGATATACAAAATCATATCAATCTCTTTATTAGTAAAGAGAGGTTATAATTTTGTATTGTTGGATAATGTTTTGAACATTTCCTATATCAAAAGTTGATCGGTTCAGGCACGTTATCTAAAAGCATTAATGTTCTAAATCAAACTACAGTTCTTTAGTATACGGAACACAAACAAGAGGAAGAGTTCAGAAATGAACGAATCCTTCTTGAGGCATTGTAGACTAGGTCATATCAATGTGACCCGACTAGCTGAAGTTACATGTAGATGTATATTTAAATCAGTTTGAATCTACATCTTGTGAAACTTGCCAATCATGTCACAAAGATATAATGACACCAGCTCTGTTTATTGGAAACAGAGAAAGAGTTAGTGAACTCTTGGGATGATACATGTTGATGTATGTAAGGTCCCCTGTCTACACATGCCAAGACCGGTTCTTTGTACTTCATTACATTCTCTAATAATCTCTTTAGATTCAGACATATGTTCTTGTTGAAACACAAGTCCGAACCTTTTGAGATATTCACAGAATATAAGTTAGAAGTAGAGAACCAAAAAGGGTATAAGTATTATGTCCTTTGATGAGATCGAGGAGGAGAATACTTGAGCACGGAAATCCTGGATTATTCTAAAGGAGAATGAGATTCTCTCTCAGCATTACTCCTCCGTATACACCATAGCACGATGGTATATCGGGACGGAGAAATAGCACCCTATGTGATATGGTATGCTCTATGATGAGTACTACTGAGTTTCCTATTTTCCTTTTTTAGGGAGTTATGCGCTTGAGAAGCTGCATACCTATTGAATAGGGTTCGAATCAAATCAAGTTGCCTACCACTTCATATGTGATATGGAAAGGGAAGAGCCCATATCTTAAGTTAGTCAAGATTTGGGGTTGTCCGGCCTATGTCTAAAAGCAAAATCCGGACAAGCTCGAGGCAAGATCTGTTATGTAGAACTGGAAATGTTCCAACTATACAAACTTCAGCTGATGATTTGATAGAACCAAAGGATTCAGTAAAGACCAACGAACCTCAGCCTCTCCGCCGATCTAGTAAGGTTCCTCACCCGCCTGAGAGATACTTCGGTAACTCTATGACAGTGGGAGCGAGGATTGCATCATGAGATGATGACCCAACTAGTTTCGAGCTGGCCATCAGGAGTGGGACTCTGTAAGAATGGCTGGATGCTTAGCGATCTGAGATGGAATCCATGTACACCAACAAAGTATGGACTTTGGTTGCTATATCTGAAGGGTTAAATCCCCATCAGGAGCAAGTATATCTTGAGAAGATTACTTGGTGTAGATGGAAAAGTTGAGACTTTCAAACCTAGACTTGTTAAAGTTTTTCGTCATCGACCAGGCGTGGATAATGATGAAACCTTTTCAAGTGGCTATGCTTAAGTCCATCCAGATCCTACTTGCCACGGCTACATACCATGACTACGATATCTGGCGGTTGGGTGCCATGACAGCTTTTCTAAATGATGTTTTAGAAGAGAACGTCTATAAGTACACAGCCAGAGGGCTTCGTAGACAGTGGGAGCAGCGAAAACGTGTACAAGATGCTTTATAGGATAAAGCAGGTATCACGGAGTTGGAACATCTGTTTTGATGTAGTAGTCAAACAATTTGACATCATCAAAATGGTAGATGAACCTTGTATATACAAAAAGGTAGTAGGGAGTATGGTGATGATCCTCGCAGAGTACGTGGATGACATACTCTTGATAGGGAAGGAGTTTCCTATGCTACACTCGGTCAATCTCCACTTATCGAAATGATTCTCCATACAGGATCAATGTGATACCTCCTAAATCCTGGGTTTTGAATCTATGAGATAGATCTAATTGGATGTTAGGATTCTCACTAGTTGTAGTGAGATGGTATCAACCGATCCTGGGGAGAATCACTGGAAGGGTTCCAGGGTGATAAGGACGACTAAAAGTCAGTCACAGGCATTGTCTTTACCCTCAGTAAAGGGACGGTATGTTGGAAGAGTTCCAAGCTAGATACCGTGGCTAACTAGACGATAAAGACAGGATACATCGCTACTTAAGATGCTACCAAAGAGGATGTTTGGGTGTATATTGGTTCATGAGATGAACTACGTTCCAACCATTGTGAGACAATGGAGTTGTGGCTTATGCCAAGGAAAGCCGTCCCATCAGTGATCCAGACATATTCTAAGGCAGTATCACCTGATCATGGAGATGGTTGATCTCCAGGGTGATCAAGGTTAGTAGAGTAGACTCAGAGGACAACACGGCGGATCCACTCACAAAGGCCTTTTCCCAGAGAGAGACTTTTATGGGATGGTTGAGTATGAGATACTACAACCACTGCTATCAGATGGCCCTAGTGCAAGTGGGAGATTGTTAGTTATATGTATGCCCTAGAGGCCATTACTATACATAGGATGTATATTGTAGTGGATGCTGGGATATATATAGGGAGGACTTTCTTGCTCGACATGATAGTATGCTATCTGGTTGCTCTTTATCTTAACGTGTACACTGATTGTCTTTCTGTTACACGTTGGTAAAGCCCTTAGGATATGTACTTGACTACCTGGACTATGATGCGGATCATACTAGTGGGGACATGGTAGTCTATAAGTACATCCTTCAAGGTCCCTAGTCGTGGGTGTATCGAGACAGGGCATCGATATACCAGAGTAGACTAGCGTATACCTTCTCGACCCATACAGATGGGCGATGGATGATCCCATATCCATTGGTGTTTGACATCAGAGATGATATACGGGTGCTCAGTGGAGACTGGGTACACTGGACGGACTCACCGAGAACTCCCAGATGGTATTATACCTTACGTCAGATGGCAGTTCTCTGGTGACACTGGTACAGAGTAGTCTGTTGACCCGAGATCGTCATAGAGTCATGTGTGGTTCCCACTGTGCTTTGATTTCCACCTTACCACGTCCAAGAGGACGTGCAAAACGGTGGTTTTTGGGTACAGTCCCGAATCACATGGAGGCAATGAGCGATAGGAGGGGATTCGTCTCTCCCGGTATAGGGAGTTGATGTTGCGCTGTGTTCGATTGGCTATAACCGGAAATCCCGGGCCAGGGTTGCTGAGATTTACTGGTAAGTGTTACCAGTAGTTCCTCGAACTGTTATAGACCTCATATCGACATGACTTATCGAGCTATTGGGGTCTGACGTTTACCACCCCTAGGCGAGATATGCGACATATCAGACGAACAGACCGGACTGTACGGTAAGTGTTACTGGTTGGATTCACAGGAGTGTGAGCGGGCTTGCTCGTCGATCTTCTAATCGCTCAATACCCGGGTGGCCGATATGTTTAGCAGACCGCTTGCGGCTTGTGGGTGTTTGATATGATCATCACCTGCTGCCGGCGTATTGACGAGTCTTTAGAGTCCTACACAGAGGTTTCCTGGCTCAAGCGAAACGAAATAGGAGCACATATGAGATATGTGCAGGACCGAGAATAATGCGTGTATGTGATACCGTATTCAATTCTCGCGATGAATGTATCGAAAGGTTGTATGCGATATAACCTAGTTATCGAATCAAGGATTGATTCGATAAGCCGATACATTGAATATTAATCGGTCATATGCGATATGACCGGATCGTTAAATCAAGTGTTGATTTAATGATTTAATGTATAATTATATATTTGATATATTGCTTTGCATTAACTAGTATTGGTTCACTTTAAATGGATTTTCTCACTTGCATTGCACAAGTTGTATATGTGATATACTTTTGTGCACTTGATTGTATCATGTTTGATGATACATGAATGCTAGGGTTTGTGTAAAGAATTAAACCTTGGTTAAGTAAATGGTTAGGGTTTTTATTTATTCATTCATTTATCTTTTTAATTTGGATTAAAAAGAAATGGATAAAAAAACAAAATGGTTGCTTTCTTTCTTGAAGCTTGTTGAAACTTCATGAAGCTTTGACCAAAGTGACCATTTTGTCTTCATGCTTAACCCTAACCATTCATCTAACCTTAGTCAATTCTCTACACCTAACCATGGTTCATATTATGATAAGTATTCATTTTCTTTTGTATTTTAATTAACTTATCATAAGATTTTTCTTCTTCTTCTCTTTCTTCTTCAAGATGAAGAAGCTTGCTACCAATAATGGCATCTTAAGAAAAAGAGTGAGAAATCCAATTCTAAAGTGAACCCACTTCCTATTTCGTCATCCTCTACCTCTTGCCAAGTAGTATAGGGTATTTTCTTCACAAGTTTCATGGCTTGGTGAAGTTGGAGCTTGATCCTGTGTTGCCTCGACGTAGATCATCTTCGGCATCGAAGCCGACGACCAAGCCCGCCCATTTCTCCTGTGAATCCAACCAGTAACACTTACCGTATAGTCCGGTCTGTTCGTTTGATATGTCGCATATCTCGCTTAGGGGTGGTAAACGTCAGACCCCAATAGCTCGATAAGTCGTGTCGATATGAGGTCTATAACAGTTCGAGGAACTACTGGTAACACTTACAAGTAAATCTCAGCAACCCTGGCCAGGGATTTCCGGTTATAGCCAATCGAACACAGCGCCACATCAACTCCCTATACCGGGAGAGACGAATCCCCTCCTATCGCTCATTGCCTCCATGTGATTCGGGACTGTACCCAAAAACCACCGTTTTGCACGCCCTCTTGGACGTGGTAAGGTGGAAATCAAAGCATAGTGGGAACCACACAAGACTCTATGACGATCTCGGGTCAACAGACTACTCTGTACCAGTGTCACCAGAGAACTGCCATCTGACGTAAGGTATAATACCATCTGGGAGTTCTCGGCGAGTCCGTCCAGTGTACCCAGTCTCCACTGAGCACCCATATATCATCTCTGATGTCAAACACCAATGGATATGGGATCATCCATCGCCCATCTGTATGGGTCGATAAGGTATACGCTAGTCTACTCTGGTATATCGATGCCCTGTCTCGATACACCCATGACTAGGGACCTTGAAGGATGTACTTATGGACTACCATGTCCCCACTAGTATGATCCGCATCATAGTCCAGGTAGTCAAGTACATATCCTAAGGGCTTTACCAACGTGTAACAGAGAGACAATCAGTGTACACGTTAAGATAAAGAGCAACCAGATAGCATACTATCATGTCGAGCAAGAAAGTCCTCCCTATATATGTCCCTGCATCCACTACAATATACATCCTATGTATAGTAATGGCCTCTAGGGCATACATATAACTAACAGAGAGAAGGAGCGGGAAGGGAGGAGGAGAAAGGAAAAACGAGAGAGAGATGGTGAGGGAAAAGAAAGAGGGAGTGAGAATAGAGTGAGAGAGAACGTGAGTATTAGTGTTGGAAGGTTTTAAGGAAAGGAAAGAGAGAGATAATAACGTGGGAATTTAATTAAATTAGAATTATTAGAAGAGAGAGAAGGAGAGAGTGTAACGTGGGTTTTAATAAAATTAAAGAAGAGAGAGAGAGAGAGTGGAACGGGAATGAGAGAAAAAATGGGAGGAAAAATTAATAATGGAATTGGAATTTTTAAAGGAAAATAATGGGAACTAATTGAGGGGTTTAAAGGAAATAGTATGGAAGTTTAATTTGGTATTAATGAGGATATTATGGGAGAATTCATGATGAGATTTGGAGGAATTTATTTTGATTTTTGAAATTTGAGAAGGTATCTGCTGGGTAAAATAAGTGAATGATCATTGGCTTGTTGGGCTGGGTTTTGGGAAATAAAATAAAAAAATACGGAAAAATATAAAAGAAATAGGTAATCGGGTTTTAGATAAATTAGGGTTAGGGGAAGTTATAATGCCAAAATAATTATAAAATAAAATAAATAAATTTTAAGAGTAACAAAATACGGATATTGGTACAAAAAGGGGCTGGGTATTACACCGGGATAGTGTATAGGGTGTATATGAGCTATGGGGGCAATCTGGGCACCTATCTCCTTAGAGTGGCCGGCCACACAAGGGAAAATTCCGGCCAAGCCGGATTTTCAGGGGAGTTGGGGTGTCATTTTTTGCAGGGTGGTCTCATGGTGATCAATCTAGGCTAGTGGTGTTGTTTACTTTTCTAGAAAATATTCCAGGTCATCCCAGATTTCCCTGCACGCCTTATACACTCAAAAACCGACATGGAAGTTTTCTGTTTTAGGTCTCAGGTTCGGTGTTTGTGTTTGGTCTGGGTTTCTACCACCAAGGGGGGTTTAAGGTCACCACTAAGGCTTATTAGCACTAACCCAACTCAATATTCCACATAACCTCTTCTATGAAATTCCAAAGTGCACAAAACTACACGAAATTGAATTTAAACTTGAATAGAGGCTAAAACAAAGGGAATACTACACTTAATGTGAAAGATATACCTCATTTGGCACTCATGAATCTCCTAAAGCACCAAAATCTTATTTTTCTTGGTCCAATATGCTTCCCTTGGGCTTGAGCATGTTTTTAATGAAATGGAGATGGGGGTTTTGGCTTGTTTTGATGATGTCTTGAGGGTTTGTAGTGGAGGGGACAGAGGTGCTGCCATGTGAGAGGAAGAAGAAGAAGAAGAAAAGATGAAGATGATGCAGTGATAAGATGAGCCATGACTATGGTTTGACCCCTCACCCTCTCTCTCTCTAAGTATGGCCTCATATCATCATTATGTCCCCTCTCTCTCTCCAAATCATCATGATACCCTTTTTTTTTCCTTTTCTATTTCTTCTCTCTTTACTAAATAAAAACCAAAACAAAATAAGAATGCCATGTAGGAAAATGTAATACAAGTGTAAAAATGATATGGTGCATGTCATGTGTACAAAACACGCTTAATGCCCGATTAGCGATATTTAATCGCGATTAGCACTAAAATGGTGTATAATAAATCATAAAACATAATAATTTGCATAAATTACACAAAGCACCCTCTTTTTAGTAAATTCTATAATTTTCCAAATATTTTTCCACTTTATCGGTATTTAATTATACCGTATTAATAAAATATTCATAATAATTATTATTTAATTATAAAAATTCTCAAAAAAATATTTTATTTTCCTGAAATGTTACAAAACCCTAGACCGAACCATAACTCTAAACCCTAGTAGTAACCCTAAAATCAACAATAACACAAATAAACCCTAGTAGTAACCCTAACTCTAAGCCCTAGAAGTAACCCTAAAATCCCCTCTCTGGATCACGAACTGGGACAAATGTTGGGCTACCAAGCTCCATACCATACCTCAAGAACATTATCATACCTCAAATTGAAATTCGTTCAGCTCTGAAAGCAAAATTTATTGTCAACCTGTTACCTACTTGAAGTATGATTGGTTAAAAGAGTCATTTTGCTCTCTGGTGGGTACAGCCACAACCACATAGAGATGCCCAAACTGCCTTATCAGTTTTTCAACTCTGCATTATGTGAGAATGTTAATTAACTGGATAATAAGCAAGCCTTAATTATCGCAGGTGTCAGCTACCTGCTGAAGAGAGCAGATGCATTGTCACGGTTCCAATTCGTCACAAAAATGAATACTATTGATAAACCCCCGTTATTGAATATGAGATCATGCACTCCAGCAACCGGTCTAAGAGATTAGAGCATCATAGAATATCTAATATCTATGTGAAAGAAATGATAATTACAGGGGATAAAGAGAGAAAATTAAGACGATATGAGTTTGCACACAGGAATGATGAAATGAAATGAATTAATGATGGATGTTGTTTGTCTCTCCATGTGGTATTCATCATACGACACCACTGCCTGCATATTAAATAGAATCTAAGGTGAAGAAAAATCCACAGCTTAAAACATGAAGTGATGTTCAGGTGAAAAAGTAAAACTATCCGGCTAATGATAAGTTAATTATAGAAAATAGATAAAGCAACAAGCATAAACATATAAACTATCATGTATGCTGCGGTAAACTCCTACTCCGAGACCCAATAAATATCTTATGAAATTTAAACCACTTGAAGTTGTTGGATATAGTGCCCTCAAAGTCAATTATTGGATCCCAGGTACGTGATTGCAATGATTGAGGCAGGACCTATACCGATATGACAGTCTTGCTCGAGATGATAGTATGCTATCTGGTTTGTCTTTATCATCGAATACATGCTTTAGTTCACTATTGCATGTTGATAGAGCCCATAGGATTCTTGCTTGACTGCCAGCAGTATGATGGCGATCATATACGTGGGAGCTGGGGTCTGTAAGCACATCTTTAAAGTGTCCCTAGTCGTGGGAGTTTTGAGACAGGGCATCGATACTCCAGAGTAGACTAGTGTATACAGTCGAGACCCCGACGAGGGGCGATGGCCGGTCTCACAAGCTACTGGTATCAGTTGGATCACCTAAGATGTATACAGGTGCTCATTAGGTTATGAGTACACCGGACATGACTCGCCGGGAACATGCTAGTTGGTATTATACATATCGTCAGATAGCAGTTCCCTGGTGACATGTGTACAGGTTAGTCTGTCAACCTGAGATCGTCATTTGTCTCGTGTGAGTTCCCACTGTGCTTTGATTTCTACCTTACCACGGCTCAAAGGAGTCGTGCAAACAGGTATTTTTTGGGTACAGTCCCGAGCCACATGGAGGCAGTGAGCGGATCGTCGGGGATTCGTCTCTCCCGGTATTGGGGGTTGATGTCGTACAGTGCACGGGTGGCCATCACTAGAAATCCTCGGCCGAGCTAGTGGAGAATTATTGATTTGGATCAGTAGTTTCTCAGGAGGTGATGAGCTTCATGCCGACACGATTTATCGCGTTATTAGGGGTCTGACTTTATCCACCCTCGTAGACTTGATATGCGATACTCTTTAGACGAACGGACCGGACTGTATATACATTGTCACTGTCAGGCTCAGTAGGGTTTCTGGATGAGTTCGCTCGTCAGCTTCCCCTTCCTTCAATACATAGGCAACCGTTACGTACAGCTCGTACCTCTGACGTGCTAGTGGTTATACCCAGTGCCAGTGTATTGATGAGTCATTAGAGTCCCCGACAGACAGTTTCCCAAGTTAGGGCAAAACGTTGTAGAGGCCGTATGGTTATATGGCAGGGTTCGGAAAATGCACGTGCGTTTTCGCACGTGTCATTTTTCGGGCAGATAATACTGGTCGGCTTTGGTTTAAGCCGGATCCGAGTATTATACTGTGTATATATAATATCTTTGTCTCAGATGCATTTGTATTCAGTCGTAATACAAATGCGGGTATGTTTATACTATTACGGGGTTATCCTGAAATTCGTTTCAGGATCGCTTTTGGAAGTTGCCAGTTTTCAGTTTTCTATCGGCCGTATTTAATATTCGGTTAAATGCGGATTTATCTTTTCTTCTTGAGGGTGAGTCATGAGTGGAAGCTTCATGTTGTGGTGACTAGGATTAGTGAGTCACTTATTGCATTTATTGTATGATGAGGTATTATTAGTGAGTCATATTTTCATTAATGTTTTGTTCCTACTAAGATATTTCCACTTGATCTTTTCCTTTATGGTTACCACCTTGCTCCTACACTCACCCCCTTCCTCTGTATATCATGGCCGGCCCTTCATGGGAAATGTGATGATGGTTGTTCATTTAAGAGAAAAAAGATTATGGTTCATGGAAATTAATCTACTCATTTCCATTTACCCGATTCCATAAAAGGCAACTTCATTAACCGTTCGTTCATGGCTTTGGACGAAGTGAGACAAAGTGTTCTACTTATTATCTGCATCATCTTAGTCATCTCTTTTAGCAAACTTGACAACCGAGTTGCCTCGGTTCAGAGGCGGGAGCCTGTTTAAAGATCCGTCGACGTGGTGCCACCTGGATGAGAAGACTGGAGATTCAGGAGATCGGAGCAGCCGCAATAAAGCGTGGGATGATGGTTGAAGACCGAAGGACTCGGATCGTTCGGTATAACATTTCTACCCACTTTGTAATTTGTTAGTTTAGCTTTAATGACAGATCTGGGTTATAGTATACGATAGCGCCAGTTGTAAAAGTTTTTGTTCCGCATTTGGCGTCTGTTAGACGGCCGGGGCGCTACCGTGGACTTACAGTGGTATCAGAGCCTCACCATTAAGCTATACTAACTTGTGCTAACGTGTTTAAAATATCGATCGAACGGATTTTCGAAAACCACAAATTCCAAGTTTAAAGTTTCTGTTAATTTTAAATGATGTCTAAAAATAATTTTACATATACCAGAAAATCAAGCAGGGTTTTTATAGAAAATTGGAGAAAAATGACCAACTGCATCGACCGTACAGTCGCGGAAACGCGGTCAAAGCCAGGCTTTGGCCGCCGAACCGCGGCGGTTTTGGTGACTCAGTTGGCAATTTTTCTCCTGTTGTTTCTAAATTGGAAATTGTGGTTTTTAGTACTGTTCTTTTGGGCCCAGATTTTGTTTCTGTACAGCAGATGTACGTGGGGCCCGCTTCGGGAAATTTATATTTCCGACCAGGAATGTCATTCGAGCGGTAAACCACGTCTAATTGCTATAGTTCTTTTAGACGGGTTTGCGAACGTGACATTCGCGTTGATGTTCTGTGTTGTGCCGTGATGTTGCGGATATGTCGTGGTGGATAGCAGTGTGCAATGGTAGTACAGTTTGGATTTATTTGTACATTTGATATTGCGGGGCGAGCATCCAACATGTGGACTGCCGTCACTGCCTGTTTGTATAATATTCTTTTGGGGCACGACCGGGTTGTGGTCGATGTACCCGTTGTATATATTTTTATTTCTGTACTAGGTTTATCCCGCGAAGGAGTGCACAGATAGCCGGGTTCCTGTAAGTCTACGCTAGCGCCCCGGCCGTCTACAGACGCCAAATGCGGAACAAAAACTTTTTATCTGGCGCTATCGTATACTTTAACCCGGATCTTCCATTATTGCTAAACTAACAAACTGTAAAGAGTGTAGAAAGGTTATACCGAACGATCCGAGTCCTTCGTTCTTTAACCATCATCCCACGCTCCATTGCTGCTGCTCTGATCTCGTCGATCTCTGATCTGCTCGTCCAGGTGGCACCACATCACTGATTCTTTAAACGGGCTCCCGCCTCTGACTCGAGGCAACTCGGTCGTCAAGTTTGCTAAAAGAGACGACCAAGATTGATGTAGAGAATGAGTAGATGACTTTGTCTCACTTCGTCCAAGTCCATGGACGATCGGTAAATGAAGCTGCCATTTTTATCGGGTGATGGAATGAAAGAGGTAATGAAATTTCCATGCACCCTTAACCATAGTCTTTTCTCTCCAAAATGAAATCATTCTATCTCTCTCTCACAAATAGTGGCCGGCCAAATATATAGAAAGTGGAGGGTGAGTGTAGGAGCAAAGGTGGTGACCATAAGACATGAAGCTTCTCACAAAATATCTTAAGCTAAACAAAACTCTTTAATGAAAACAATGACTCACATAAACACCTCATCAAGTCATTAATGCATCCAATGAAAACTCAACACCAATTAATCCTAGTCACCTCATCTAGAATCTTCTAGAACACTGAGTCACTCTCATCCAAGAAAAGATAAATCCGTCTTTAACCGAATGTTAAAAGACGGCTGATAGAAAACTGGAAACTGGTAACTTCCAAAAGTGATCCTGAAACGACTTTCAGGATAACCCCGTAACTGTATAAATATACCCGCATTTGTATTACGACCGAATACAAATGCAACTGAGACAAAGATATTATACCTACTCAATATAATACTCGGATCCGGCTTAAACCAAAGCCGACCAGTATCTACTGCCCGAAAACTGACACGTGCGTAAACGCACGTGCATTTTCCGAACCCTGCCATAAAACCATACGGCCTCTACAACGTTTCGCCCGAACTTGGGAAACTGTCTGTGGGGAATGACTCGTCAGTACCCTGGCAGTGGGTTTAACCACAAACCGTCAGCGGCACTAGCTATCCGTAACGGCTGCCCATGGACTGACCTCAAAGGAAGCCGATGAGCGAACTCAAGGGTGGCCGATGAGCGAACTCATCCAGAAACCCTACTGAGCCTAACAGTGACAATGTATATACAGTCCGGTCCGTTCGTCAATGAGTATCGCATATCCGCCTAGGGGGCTAGTAACGTCAGACCCCCAAAAGCAGTATAAGTCGTGTCGGAGCGTAGCCCAAAATCACCCTGAGATACTACTGGAGTACCTACCAGTAAATCTCCTGCCATGGCCATGGACTTTGTGTAATGGCTCTCCTAGACACAGCACGATCTCGCCCCCAATACCGGGAGAGACGAATCCCCTGCCGATCCGCTCACGTGCCTCCATATGGCTCGGGACTGTACCCAAAAGCTACCTGTTTGCACGACTCCTTTGAGCCGTGGTAGGGTAGAAATCAAAGCACAGTGGGAACTCACACGAGACAAATGACGACCTCAGGTCGATGAACTAACCTATACACATGTCACCTGGGAACTGCTATCTGACGATAGGTATAGTACTAACTAGCAGATTCCCGGCGAGTCCTGTCCGGTGTACTCATAACCCAATGAGCACCTGTATACATCTTAGGTGATCCAACTGACACCAGTGGCTTGTGAGACCGGCCACCGCCCCTCGTCGGGGTCTCGACTGTATACACTAGCCTACTCCGGAGTATCGATGCCCTGTCTCGAAACTCCCACGACTAGGGACCACAATTAACGATATGCATATAAACTACCCAACTCTCACGTATATGATCGCCATCATACTGTTGGTAGTAAAGCAAGATCCTAAGGGCTCTATCAAAGTGTAACATGCAATCAGTCACCTGAACATGTACACGACTGATAAAGGCAAACCAGATAGCATACTGTCATTTCGAGTAAGACTGTCCTACCGGGATAGGTCCTCCGCAATCATTGCAATCACGTACCTGCGATCCAATAATTGACTATGAGGGCACTATCTCCAACAATCTCCCACTTGCACTCAAGGCTAATTATTGCGATGTCGACTACTCACAGCCCGTGTGAAACCGAACATCCAACTCCTCTACTAATCAGTTTCACAAAGCCCGTTTGTAAAACTATTGTGTTCGAGAAATAGCCTCAGTGAGTGGATCCGCCTAGAAGTTTCTTTCTATATCTCTCTAAATCTCAAATTCGCGGAGAAAGCCATCTCCCGAATTGAGTAAAACCTGTCTTAGAATATGTCTGGATTTCTGATGGGACCTAGTTCATAAATGAACTCCAAATCCAAACTTCTTAGACTGTATCGATCACTGAACCTAATCAGTATCCGGCACCATGCCACCCACAGTATCCTCTTGAACCACCTGTCCATAATACTGTCCCTCTTGGTCAGAGGAAAAACTATAACTCTGACAATCACTCTGTCATCCATGTCACCTTTGAAGCCTGGAATGATGATCGTCTCCCGAAGGAGGCTGCCGTCATCAAATCCGTAGAACATCCACTTATGTTCTAAAACTGCTTCCTTATGTCTCTCCAGGATTGGATTAATACAAACTTATTGCATCTAGTGCAAAAACAACATCTGGTGTGGCACTTGACATCTCATGATTGACTCAATTGCCTAAGCAAGTGATCTGTCAATCATGCACATCCCTCTCCCCTTTAGTCTATACGACACCTTTAGAGAGGGTGACCCCATCACCTGCAGGTACACCACCATGCTAGGAGTCAACTATTCTAAAAACCATTAGAATATCTGTCAAAGTACCCACATTGGGAAACTACCCAAATCCAGATCTAAAACCATAGATCCAGAAACCAGAATGTCAAATATTATATCCATATCCTGTCTGGAGAAACAACTGTGTGACGATCACAGTACAACCGATCGTAGTATAGGAATTTTACTTCCTACTCTGTGTATGTCATCCAAATACCATGACATCACACCCTACTACCTTCTTAACAGATCCATCCCCTATTCTGATTGAAGTCAAACCCATGACTGTCACATCAAAATTAGATGATCTATCTCCGCTATAACTGCTCAAGTCTATAAATAGACATAAGCCACTTGCCCACTAAGCTTCCGCTGCTCCCACTGACTACGACAACCCTCTGGCAGAATAATATACACGTACACTTCTAAAGCTAGTTTAGAACGACGCTATACTTATCCTCCTGCCTGGTCTCATAGTCTGGAACAACAGTAGTGTCAAGTCTGGGTAGATAAGAACCTCCCTGTCACCGTCCTTGAGGCTACCGAAGTACCTCTCGGGTGTCTAAGGTTACCCACCATATCTGCGGAGTGGCTATTGGAATGTCAAACCTGATTGAATATATAGGTCCTATTAAATTTTCCGTAATCGTTCGCGGTTCTGGAATCACTTCCAGTTCTACCATACTCCCACTATTGTTTTCTGAAAAAATCCATTTTACTAAAACTGTGGCGAGTCAAGAACAATATCACTATTGATCTTCCAAATGGTAGAATATCAACCCTCGTCGTAGCCAGGGTCAACCCACAAACAGCCATCACAGAAACGTGCCCTGAGTTATCCAGAGTCTGGTTCTAAGCATAAGCTGGACAACTCCCCATACCTTAATATCTTTTAAGGTACGATCCATTCTATATCCAATATAGAAACTTTGGCACTTATTTAATTGGAACCATATTCAAATCATGCAGCTGTCTCCAGTGCATATCAACTTAATGGAAAGAGGCTAATCAGCATTACTCAACTTAGGAATCCATCCAATTATGAGTAACCTGAAGGAGAAACACGTTTCTCAAAACCATCACTATCATCTGAATACCAATCACAAAAATCTACATCTTCGATCTCTTTGAAGAATCCCGATACTTGTGATACCTGGTTCTCTACTTTATTCTTATACCCACAACTTCTCAAAACTTAGACCTTGTATTTCTACGAAACACTTGTCCAAATACTAGAGAAGTTATAAGTAAATAGAACATAGTACGAGGACCTACCCCTTTGTCCTGATGGACACTGGACAACATACAATACTCTGTATAAGTCCGCTGAGTTTGAACAACTCAAATCCTGTGCGTCGTAGGTGAAAAACTGTACCCTGGCGATTTCCTCAAATATCACCAATTACAACGAATTCCGATATAATGAGAATAATCACCTAATTCCCAATAACTTACTCCCACTCATCATCTGTAAAACCATACAGATATGAGAATGAAACCTGGTAAATACGTACCCTTGGAGTAAGTATCTAATTGGGAAAACAGTTTTTCTATAACAATGCACTGAAACATGAAAATGTTTCGTAGGGGTATCCTGGTATTCATAGTAATGCCTCTTCCATAATCCAATTCATGACTTCAACCGTATATTTTATTGCCTTCTCTCCAAATCCCTTTATTTGTCTTTAGTCGCTACCTTCTGTACACCATCGTTAGGCTAAATGGTTTTCTTCCTTCCCTACCGTTCGGCACCAGCCTATGGTTTGGAAGAAGACTATCCAGTAAGCATAATAGGTGTACTCTCCTAAACCAAGGAGTACTCGCATCTCGAGAGAAGGTGATGATAAAAGACAACTGAATAATACCTTATCCTTTTAAAAGTGAAATAGGAGTGGCGATGAAGTACGCGGTTTTGGTCGTGAATGATATCAGTCGCAATTTACATTGCCCTCTTTCTAATCCCTTTATTTTGTCTTTAGTTATTGCCTTCTGCACACCCTACTTAGGCTAATTGGTTTTCTTCATTCCCTACCTTTCGGCACCAGCCTATGGTTTGGAATAAGACTGTCCAATAAGCATAATAGGTGTACTCTCCTAAACCAAGGAGCCCTCGCAACCTGAGAGAAGGTGATAATAAAAGACAACTGAATAAACCAATTCAATTTCTCCTGAACCTGGATCCATCCTCGAAGAAGTCCCTTCGAGTTCGTATATAACCATACGATGGATCTATCCAATGGAAGTGGATGTCCGTAGTAATACGGGTGTTCTGAGAAATGCAAAGGGTAGAAGAAGGAGTGGCAATGACTTATGCAACTCAGACAATCCAAAAGCCAGTATTTTAAGAAGGTTCGGTCAACCTGGTCACTGAGTCATAGTCTAGGGTCGGTCAAAGGTCGCTGCCAAAGAGAGAGAGAGAAAAGAAACACTCTGCGTGCACTCTAACCTAGATCAGAATGGTTATCACTTTATCTAATCCGGAAACCTCCCACTGTCCTGTCAAATTCTCCCCCAAACCTGAAGGAAGAATCAATCGGGATCACCCGAAGAGTAAACCAACTCATCAGTGGGAATCGGGATCCAACTCTCATCGCATGATAACGTGATGGAATGCATCCACGTTACTCATACTCCAGAAGGTATGCGCATACTTGGCAAGTTTTAGTTTCTTTAGAAACTCCCGATCTGATTTTTGCCCCATGCTCTTATGACCTTGGCGTATGTCAACAAATCATAAGTCACATGTCAAGTTCTGCCCGTCATTATCTTGTTAATTTGAACCCACCCGTACATACCCTTGACGTATGCCAACAAGGTAATACGACTGTCCCAAACCAACTCATCTATCTATGCAACAAATGAATACCCAGCAGCTACCAAACACTATGCCTTGACGTATGCCAACAAACATAGCTTGAATACTACTGACCATCCATAAGAAACGACGGAGGGCTACGACTGGTTTTTGGCGAAAAACCTTTAGCGTAGTGAACTTGATATCGCTGAAGGAACCTGATAGCTTTTTAAAATATAGTGGCGAAAACCTTTTGCTAAAGAGGTCACTCCCGGTGAAGGGATCTCGGCTCTTTCCTCGTGGAATGAGGTGCAGGATATTCCACTGAATACCGCGATGCAAAGCAACTTGTAATCGACTATAGTGAAGTTATTACCCTGACGCAAACTTCTGCCCAAGGGGTCAGTCCCGGTGAAGGGATATCGGCCCTTGCCCCGTCGAATGAGGTGCAGGATATTCCACTGAATACCTCTATGCAAAACAAAAGAAAACGTCTTTGCAATAACACCTTTTTAAATTTGTTCCAACAACTGAAAACAGGTTTGTTTAACCTTTTGCATTGATCAGAATCAACGCAGTCCCATCAATCAATCACACCAGAAAAGAACGAAAATAAAATGTACGTATATGCCATCCGCATTCGTCACTTGGTCCCGTCATCACCCGTTAGGTTACTTAACTAACGACAGAGCGGGGACTGGACTAGCGCGGGTGTAAAACATATACAACATCTAATAGTATATAAACCAATATACATAATCGCTCCAGGCGTGATAATATGCAACATTACAGAAAAGTAATAAGCATCACAGAACAATACAGATAATCTGGGATCCCCGGGTTTCACAGAGCCGCTGCTGAAACCCGACGTTCCCCTGTCGTGTGGATAGCCTGTGCAATGAAACCTAGACCCCTACGGGTGCGGCAAGTTACCCGCCAAAACCTGAAGCGAGGTAGTCCCCACAGCATAGTGAATGGAACACCCGGCACTTCACGGAATCTGGTAAATTGAGTGCCCCTCCTTGGGTCAACCTGTACCCCCTACGAGTGCGGCGAATAGTCTGCCAATTTTAGAGTGGGGCCCCTCTGCCTCTCAAAGCCATGAGATGCGGACCCGTTGCCCCTCCAGAACCCGGCTATCCGTGCACTCCGTCGCAGGGTAAAACCTAGTACAGTAATGAAAAATAGTACAACAGGTACATCGACCGCAACCTGGTCGTGCCCCAAAAGAATATTATACAACAGGCAGTGACGGCAGTCCACAAGTTGGACGCTCGCCCCGCAATATCAAATGTACAAATAAACTCAAACTGCACTATCATTACACACTGCTATCCATCACGACAAATCCGCAACAATACAGCACAACACAGAACATCAACGCGAATGTCACGTTCGCAAACCCGTCTAAAAGAACTATAGCAATCAAACGCAGTTTACCGATCAAATGACATTCCCGGTCGGAGATATAATGTAAGCACTGTAAACTAACATGTTTAAATTTCGATCGACCAAATATCAAGAAGTGGGCCCCACTGCTTACTGGTGAACAGTAACAAAATCTGGGCCAAAACGATATTTACCAAAAACCCCAAAATCCAACAGAGAACCCACTGTACAAATTTGGGAGCATGAGCTCACCAAGTGGCCGCGGATGCGCGGCCAAACCATGGGTTTGGCCGCGTTTCCGCGGCTGTATGAAGGAATCAAGTGCCCAAATTTTGTCGTGGTTCTTAAAAAACCCTGCACAGTTTTCTGAGATGTGTGAAATATTTTTAGGACACCGTTTAAAAACAACAGAAACTGTCAAGTTGGAATTTTGCAATTTTCGATTTCCGGTTCGATCGAAGTTTTAAACGCGTTAGCACAAGTTAGTATAGCAAAATGGTGAGGCTCTGATACCACTGTAAGTCTACGCTAGCGCCCCGGCCGTCTACAGAGGCCAAATGCGGAACAAAAACTTTTTATCTGGCGCTATCGTATACTTTAACCCGGATCTTCCATTATTGCTAAACTAACAAACTGTAAAGAGTGTAGAAAGGTTATACCGAATGATCCGAGTCCTTCGTTCTTTAACCATCATCCCACGCTCCGTTGCGGCTGCTCCGATCTCGTCGATCTCTGATCTGCTCGTCCAGGTGGCACCACATCACTGATTCTTTAAACGGGCTCCCGCCTCTGACTCGAGGCAACTCGGTCGTCAAGTTTGCTAAAAGAGACGACCAAGATTGATGTAGAGAATGAGTAGATGACTTTGTCTCACTTCGTCCAAGTCCATGGACGGTCGGTAAATGAAGCTGCCATTTTTATCGGGTGATGGAATGAAAGAGGTAATGAAATTTCCATGCACCCTTAACCATAGTCTTTTCTCTCCAAAATGAAATCATTCTATCTCTCTCTCACAAATAGTGGCCGGCCAAATATATAGAAAGAGGAGGGTGAGTGTAGGAGCAAAGGTGGTGACCATAAGACATGAAGCTTCTCACAAAATATCGTAAGCTTAACAAAACTCTTTAATGAAAACAATGACTCACATAAACACCTCATCAAGTCATTAATGCATCCAATGAAAACTCAACACCAATTAATCCTAGTCACCTCATCTAGAATCTTCTAGAACACTGAGTCACTCTCATCCAAGAAAAGATAAATCCGTCTTTAACCGAATGTTAAAAGACGGCTGATAGAAAACTGGAAACTGGCAACTTCCAAAAGTGATCCTGAAACGACTTTCAGGATAACCCCGTAACTGTATAAATATACCCGCATTTGTATTACGACCGAATACAAATGCAACTGAGACAAAGATATTATACCTACTCAATATAATACTCGGATCCGGCTTAAACCAAAGCCGACCAGTATCTACTGCCCGAAAACTGACACGTGCGTAAACGCACGTGCATTTTCCGAACCCTGCCATAAAACCATACGGCCTCTACAACGTTTCGCCCGAACTTGGGAAACTGTCTGTGGGGGACTCTAATGACTCGTCAGTACCCTGGAAGTGGGTTTAACCACAAACCGTCAGCGGCACTAGCTATGCGTAACGGCTGCCCATGGACTGACCTCAAGGGAGGCCGATGAGCGCACTCAAGGGTGGCCGATGAGCGAACTCATCCAGAAACCCTACTGAGCCTAACAGTGACAATGTATATACAGTCCGGTCCGTTCGTCAATGAGTATCGCATATCCGCCTAGGGGGCTAGTAACGTCAGACCCCCAAAAGCAGTATAAGTCGTGTCGGAGCGTAGCCTAAAAACACCCTGAGATACTACTGGAGTACCTACCAGTAAATCTCCTGCCATGGCCATGGACTTTGTGTAATGGCTCTCCTAGACACAGCACGATCTCGCCCCTAATACCGGGAGAGATGAATCCCCTGCCGATCCGCTCACGTGCCTCCATATGGCTCGGGACTGTACCCAAAAGCTACCTGTTTGCACGACTCCTTTGAGCCGTGGTAGGGTAGAAATCAAAGCACAGTGGGAACTCACACGAGACAAATGATGACCTCAGGTCGATGAACTAACCTGTACACATGTCACCTGGAAACTGCTATCTGACGATAGGTATAGTACTAACTAGCAGATTCCCGGCGAGTCCTGTCCGGTGTACTCATAACCCAATGAGCACCTGTATACATCTTAGGTGATCCAACTGACACCAGTGGCTTGTGAGACCGGCCACCGCCCCTCGTCGGGGTCTCGACTGTATACACTAGCCTACTCCGGAGTATCGATGCCCTGTCTCGAAACTCCCACGACTAGGGACCACAATTAAGGATATGCATATAAACTACCCAACTCTCACGTATATGATCGCCATCATACTGTTGGTAGTAAAGCAAGATCCTAAGGGCTCTATCAAAGTGTAACATGCAATCAGTCACCTGAACATGTACACGACTGATAAAGGCAAAACAGATAGCATACTATCATTTCGAGTAAGACTGTCCTACCGGGATAGGTCCTCCGCAATCATTGCAATCACGTACCTGCGATCCAATAATTGACTATGAGGGCACTATCTCCAACAGTTCTGGAGGGCAACGGGTCCGTATCTCATGGCTTTGAGAGGCAGAGGGACTCACTCTATAATTGGCAGACTATTCGCCGCACTCGTAGGGGGTACAGATTGACCCAAGGAGGGGTGCTCAATTTACCGGATTCCGTGAAGTGCCGGGTGTTCCATTCACTATGCTGTGGAGGACTACCTCGCTTCAGGTTTTGGCGGGTAACTTGCCACACCCGTAGGGGTCTAGGTTTCATTGCACAGGCTATCTACACGACCAGGGGAACGTCGGGTTTCAGTAGCGGCTCTGTAAAACCCGGGGATCCCAGATTATCTGTACTGTTCTGTGATGCTTATTACTTTTCTGTAATGTTGCATATTATCACACCTGGAGCGATTATTGTATATTGGTATATATACTATTAGATGTTGTATATGTTTTACATCCGTGCTAGTCCAACCCCCGCTCTGTCGTTAGTTAAGTAACTTAACGGGTGATGACGGGACCCAGTGGCGAATGCGGATGGCAAATACATACATTTTATTTTCGTTCTTTTCTGGGACTGCTTTGATTCTTATCAATGCAAGGATAAAACAAACCTATATTTGATGTTGTTGGAACAAATTTTAAAAAGGTGTTATTACAAAGATGTTTCCTTTTGTTTTGCATAGCGGTATTCAGTTGGAATATCCTGCACCTCATTCCACGAGGCAAGGGCCGAGATCCCTTCACCGGGAGTGACCCCTTGGGCAGAAGTTTACGTCAGGGTAATAACTTTACTATAGTCGATTACAAGTTGCTTTGCATCGCGGTATTCAGTTGGAATATCCTGCACCTCATTCCACGAGGAAAGAGCCGAGATCCCTTCACCGGGAGTGACCTCTTTAGCAAAAGGTTATCGCCACTATATATTTATAAAAAGCTATCAGTTTCCTTCAACAAGATCAAGTTCATTACGTTAAAGGTTTTTCGCCAAAAACCAGTCGTAGCCCTCCGTCATGTCTTATGGATGGTCAGTAGTATTCAAGCTATGTTTGTTTGGCCAAAGTCAAGGCATAGTGTTTGGTAGTTGCTGGGTATTCATCTGTTGTGTAGATAGATGCGTTGGTTTGGGACAGTTGTATTACCTTATTGGCCAAAGTCAAAGGTATGTACGGGTGGGTTCAAATTAACCTGGATAATGACGGGTAGAACTTGGCATGTGACTTATGATGGGTTGGCCAAAGTCACGATCATAAGAGCATGGGGCAAAAATCACATCGGGAGTTTCAAACATACAACAAACTTGCCAGGTATGCGCATATCTTCTGGAGTGTGATAACTTGAGTGGCTTCCATCAAGTTATCATGCGATGATAGTTGGATCCCGATTCTCACTGATGAGTCGGTTTACTCTTCGGGAGATCCCGACTAAATCTTCTTTCAGGTTTGGAGGAGAATTTGAGATTACAGTGGGAGGTTTCCTGATTAGATAAAACGATAACCATTCTGATCTAGGTTAGAGTGCACGCAGAGTGTTTCTTTTCCCTCTCTCTCTCTTTGGCAGCGACCTTTGACCGACCCTAGACTATGACTCAGTGACCAAGTTGACCGAACCTTCTTAAAATACTGGCTTTTGGATTGTCTAAAGTTGCATAAGTCATTATCGCTCCATCTTTTACCCTTTGTATTTCTCAGAACACTCCGTATTACTACGGACATCCACTTCCATTGGATAGATCCATCGTATGGTTATATACGAACTCGAAGGGACTTCTTCGAGGATGGATCCAGATTCAGGAGAAATATAATTGGTTTATTCAGTTGTCTTTTATTATCACCTTCTCTCAGGTTGCGAGGGCTCCTTAGTTTAGGAGAGTACACCTATTACGCTTATTGGATAGTCTTATTCCAAACTATAGGCTGGTGCCGAAAGGTAGGGAATGAAGAAAACCAATTAGCCTAAGTAGGGTGTATAGAAGGTAATAACTAAAGACAAAATAAAGGGATTAGAAAGAGGGCAAAGTAAATTGCGACTGTTATCATTCACGACCAAACCGCGTACTTCATCGTCACTCCTATTTCACCTTTGATTTTTCCCAGTTCGGGAGAAATAGAATAAGGTATTATTCAGTTGTCTTTAATCATCACCTTCTCTCAAGTTGCGAGTACTCCTAGGATTAGGAGAGTACACCTATTATGCTTACTGGATAGTCTTCTTCCAAACCATAGGCTGGTGCCGAATGGTAGGGAAGGAAGAAAACCATTTAGCCTAACGATGGTGTACAGAAGGTAACGACTAAAGACAAATAAAGGGATTTGGAGAAAAAGCAAAGAAATATACGGTTGAAGTCATGAATTGGATTATGGAAGAGGCATTACTAGGAATACCAGAATACCCCTATGAAACATTTTCATGTTTCAGTACATTATTAAAGGAAAACTGATTTCCCGATTAGATACTTACTCCAGGGTATGTATTTACCAGGTTTCATTCTCATATCTGTATGGTTTTACAGATGATGAGTGGGAGTAAGTTATTGGGAATTAGGTGATCATCCTCATTATATCGGAATTCGTTGTAATTGGTGATATTTGAGGAAATCGCCTAGGTACAGTTTTCAACCTACGACGCACAGGTTTTGAGTTATTCAACTCAGCGGACTTATACAGAGTATTGTATGTTATCCAGTGTCCATCAGGACAAAGGGGTAGGTCCCCGTACTATGCTCTGTTTACTTATGACTTCTCTAGTTTTTAGACAAGTGTTTCGTAGAAATACAATGTCTAAGTTTTGAGAAGTTGTGGGTATAAGAATAAAGTAGAGAACCAGGTGTCATAAGTATCGGGATTCTTCAAAGAGATCGAAGATATAGATTCTTATGAATGGTATTCAGATGATAGTAATGGTTTTAAGAAACTTGTTTCTCTTTCAGGTTACTCATAATTGGATGGATTTCTAAGTTGAGTAATGCTGATTAGCCTTTCTCCATTAAGTTGATTTGCACTGGAGACAGTTGCATGGTTTGAATCTGGTTCCAGTTAAATTAGTGCCTCTATCTTTATATGGTATATAGAATGGTTCATATCTTAACGATGTTAAGATACGGGGAGTTGTCCAGCTTATGCTTAAAACCAGACACTGGATAACTCAAGACACGTTTCTGTAATGGCAATTTGTGGGTTGACCCTGGCTTCGACGATGGTTGATTTTCTACCATCTGGAAGATCAATAGTGATATTGTTCTTGACTCGCCACAGTTTTAGTAAAATGGATTTTTTTTCAGAAAACAGTAGTGGGAGTATGGTAGAACTGGAAGTGATTCCAGAACCGCAAACGATTACGGAAAATTTAATAGGACCTATATATTCAATCAGGTTTGACATTCCATTAGCTACTCCGCAGATATGGTGGGTAACCTCAGACACCCGAGAGGTACTCCGGTAGCCTCAAGGACGGTGACAGGGAGGTTCTTGTTTACCCAGACTTGACACTACTGTTGTTCCAGACTATGAGACCCGGCATGTAACGCCTTAAAAAGTCGTTTTGGTGTTTTCCCGAAAATTGGTGAAAATTTGGTATTTTTCCGTAAATCGTCTTTTTTGTTATTTTGCAGTTTAGGCCTAATTATACCTAATTTGGATAGGTAATTGCTAGTTTTTAGTAGCTAATGAGTTACTTATAAATTTCTGGTCATTTAAAATTTTTCCCTAATTTTTCAATTTTTTATATTATTTTAAGCCGGTAAAAAAAAATACATTAAATTGGCGATAAATACAAATTTAAATGGGCTAATTTTAATATTTAAAATCATGTTAATTAAAATCTAGTTGTAATATAAATTTTTAGTATTTTATTTCAAGTTTTAATGGGTTTTTATTATGGAAAACAAAAATATGTTTATTTTGAACTAAAACTTGCAATTTTGGACTTGTGGGGGGGTCTTTTTGCATAAAAAATTTTGTGCACTCTCTCACACTCATCCTCACACCCTCTTGGCTGGCCCCACCTCAGCAGTAAGCCCACAAAATTTTTCCCCAACTCATTTGAACAAAATGATATGATAAGGGTTCTAATATATTAAATTGGGTATGGGTTTTTGGTTGATTAGTATGGCTTTGACCTTGACTTTTCCCACACTTCCCTCACTTTCTCTAACCCCTCCCAAATCTGTCCGAAACCCCACTTGGTGCAGCTCCTCTCATTTCCTTTCTCTTTGCTACAAAAAATTCCATCAAAATCCATTAAAATTCAACAAAAATCAACAATTTCCTTTACAATTTCAAAGCAAAACCTTATTCTATCTCTTTTCAAGCCCAAATTGGTTTAAATCTTGGAGAAAGGAGGTGTCTTTGGAAGCTTGAGCAAGCTTAGGATTGAACTTTTGAGGTATAACTTCTAATCAAATGGTTACATTGCTGCTTAAGTGTGCTAATTAGAACCTTGAAATTGTTTAATGTTAAATCTTTTGTTAATTTCTAATCTAGTTTTTTTTAAAAAGGGTAGTTTGATATGAACTTGGGTTTTAGCATACCATTACTAGGCTAATTAAATCTATTTTTCTATCTAGTTATTTTGCTAACCTAATCTAAGAGGTTAATTTTCTTATGTGGGATTTTATTTGTGTTAATTTAAATTTTCAAGTGTGGAATTGGATTTGGAATTGCTAGGTTATGAATTCAAGAAAGGGTTGTGTTTAGATAATGGGTTTTGTAGCATGGTAATTGGGTTAAATTAATTGTAGTGGCTTTCTAATGGTTAACTTGGGTGGTTGTGCGATGATGTGTGCACTTTATCACAAATCGGCGATGTTTGCACCGATTTTTGGAATGTAAATGCTTACTAGTTTTTATATAAAATTATGTGATAAATTATTTGTGATAACTTGATTATATTTTTAGTATATCCTATGACATTTAGGATGTGTGAGTACGGAATTTTGTGTGATCTGGTTTTAGTTTTGTCGGGCATCCCAAAACGACGATTATAGTTAGTTTTTGCGATTTTCGTGTGCGTTCCGCGCACCTGGTGCACGTTGTGCCTAGCTTGTGAATGTGGATATTTTCGTTTGGGATTTGCGTCGTTTCATGATATGTAACCTTATGTTTTGTATTGATGCAAATTCCAGGTTCGGTCGCGGAGACTTCGGACGCGGCACGAAAAGGGAAAGCGGTGATTGGACGTAGCCAGCTGAGGATTTTGGTGAGTAGATCTAACATCTACGGGGGACTATCGTTTGGATGACGCAAGTCGCCCGATAGTTTAAGTAGTTAAAAATTTCTAGTAATATTAGTAACTGCATCCATGCTTTATTTGACATACATATGCGAACCCATTCTATAGGACACCTGCACCATTGCCAGCGTTTTTATATGCAGCACGAGCACTATTCATGCGTACACACACTCCCTGGTAATTGCCATGCCACCACACTAGATAACCTATAATTTGAAACCATTTACTATAATTGATGCTTAAACATGTGCTATTGCCTTTAATTCCTTAAAATGAAATCGTAGGATTGCTATTCATGTGCATGTACCTCATCATATTATTTGTTCATGACTAGTCTATTAATCATACATCGCAACTTAATTATTGATACCATATGCATTCATTATCATTGACATATGCACTTGTGAGGATTTCTTGAGATTTTATGATATTTCTGGATTTCGGGGGAAAGCCGCAAAATTTCTAAACTTATTACCTTTTTAAAATATGTAAATTGCGGTTTTCTAGTGATGTAAGTGTCATCCACCATGAGTTTGCTGTGGTTTTCGAGACCTGTTTCGAGGAGTTAGATGAACCGTCTCGGGTACATGGTGGGCCCGGTAAGGTACCCCGGGGCAAGAAGGTCGTGTTGCTGACGTTGAGCCTGGCAGGGGATGGACTACCTACCGGTGACTGTTTTGGCACGGCGGATATCCAGAGGATACCGACCGTGGCCGCGAGATGATGAGATATTGATATTTGAGATGGGTCAGCCGGACGGCTGAGGCCAGAGATAGTATGATATGGATACATGAGATTGAGACAGTTTTGAGGTGTCGATGCTGGACACGGATTCTTGTTGATTCTATTGGTATTGTGCTGATATTTAAAAGAAAAGAGATTCCTAAATGAAAAACATGACTTCTTGTACCTATATATTCAGATCACGAGTTGATTCATATTGCATTCATACCTGCTAGTACATTCATGTTGCATACATACCTGTTAGTATATCCTGCCATACCTGTATTATAGATGCTAGGATGCTTGTGTGCATGCTTGCGATAGCCTATATAGATGTTATTTATTACTCACGAGTTGGCAACTCACCCCCGTTGTGCTACAGCCTTTTGCAGGTCCGCTCCGTCAGTACAGTAGCGGCGGGCGCACTTGCTTCTTTTGCCTCTATTGCCTGGACTCGAGGCTTTTGCTCGTAGGTGGGTTGTATTATTATTTTGTACCACCTTGTATATTCTTTGTATCTAGAGTACTCCATCTACTGTATCTACCAGTATTATTGTATATTGACCTAGAGACGAGACTGTGAGATTTGTGGGCTTTTTATGCTGTATTTTGGGGTCGAGCTCACTTGAGTCGACATGCTGTTGTACTTGTGCTTCTTATGTTTTTTTCTGCACATTCCTGATTTACATTGCGTGGGATTTGTGACCGTCTTGTGGCGACGAGCTAGCTCCCGCTTGGGGATGCCTTATTTGATGTATTCATATATATTCTTGTTGTACCCATTTTGGGGGCCAGTATTTACAAAGGAGACTCTGCCGAAATTTTCGGAAAAATTGATATTGTTTTAAAAAGGCTTGATATGACTTATTTGATAAACTCGCTTTCAATTGATTGGTTTTCCTTCACTCGTCTGCTTTTTGGTTTGATTTCTGGGCTTTGGCTTACTTATTTTACGGACGTCTTGAGACGTTTCGTAACTTAAGTGCCAGTCACGTTCCGTACCCTGCGGGTCGTGACAAAGCAGAAGGATAAATATAGCGTCGTTCTAAACTAGGTTTAGAAGTGTACGTATATGTTATTCTGCCAGAGGGTTGTCGTAGTCAGTGGGAGCAGCGGAAGTATAGTGGGCAAGAAGCTTATGTCTATTTATAGGCTTGAGCAGATAAAGCGGAGATAGATCATCTAATTTTGATGTGCAGTCATAGGTTTGACTTCATCAGAATAGGGGATGGATCCGTTAAGAAGATAGTAGGATGTGATGTCCTGGTATTTGGATGACATACACAGAGTAGGAAGTAAAATTCCTATACTACGATCGGTTGTACTGTGTCGTCACACAGTTGTTTCTCCACACAGGATATGGATATAATATCAGACATTCTGATTTCTAGATCTATGGTTTTAGATCTTGATTTGGATAGTTTCCCAATGTAGGTACATTGACAGTATTTTAAAGGTATTTAGAATAGATGACTCCTGGCATGGTGGTGTACCTGCAGGTGATGGAGTCACCCTCTCTAAAGGTGTCTTATAGACTAAAGGAGAGAGGGATGAGCATGATTAGCAGATCACTTGCTTAGTCAATCGTGAGATGTCAAGTACCACACCAGATATTGTTTTTGCACTACATGCGATAAGTTTATATTAATCCAATCCTTGAGAAACATAAGAAAGTAGTCTTAGAACGTAAGTATATGTTCTACGGATTTGATGACGGCAGCCTCCTTCGGGAGACGGTTATCATTCCAGGCTTCCAAGGGAACATGGATGACGGAATAATTGTCAAAGTTATAGTTTTCCCTCTGACGAGAGACAGTATTATGGATAGGTGGTCCAAGAGGATACTGTGGGAAGCATGGTGCTGGATACTGATTAGGTTCAGTTATCAATAAAGTCTAAGAAGTTTGGATTTGGAGTTCATTTATGAACTAGGTCCCATCAGATATTCAAATATATTCTAAGACAGGTATTACTCGATTCGGGAGATGGCTTTCTCCGCGACCTTGAGATTAAGAGAGACATGGAAAGAAATATCAGGGCGGATCCATTCATTGAGGCTATTTCTCGAACACAAGAGTTTTACAAACTAGCTTTGTGAAACTGATTAGTAGAGGAGTTGGATGTTCGGTATCACACGGGTTGTGAGTATGCGACATCGCAATAATTAGCCTTAAGTGCAAGTGGGAGATTGTTGGATATAGTGCCCTCAAAGTCAATTATTGGATCGCAGGTACGTGATTGCAATGATTGAGGCAGGACCTATACCGATATGACAGTCTTGCTCGAGATGATAGTATGCAATATGGTTTGTCTTTATCATCGTATACATGCTTTAGTTCACTATTGCATGTTGATAGAGCCCATAGGATTCTTTCTTGACTGCCAGCAGTATGATGGCGATCATATACGTGGGAGCTGGGGTCTGTAAGCACATTCTTAAAGTATCCCTAGTCGTGGGAGTTTCGAGACAGGGCATCGATACTCCAGAGTAGACTAGTGTATACAGTCGAGACCCCGACGAGGGGCGGTGGCCGGTCTCACAAGCCACCGGTATCAGTTGGATCACCTAAGATGTATACAGGTGCTCATTAGGTTATGAGTACACCGGACATGACTCGCCGGGAACATGCTCGTTGGTATTATACATATCGTCAGATAGCAGTTCTCTGGTGACATGTGTACAGGTTAGTTTGTCGACCTGAGATCGTCATTTGTCTCGTGTGAGTTCCCACTGTGCTTTGATTTCTACCCTACCACGGCTCAAAGGAGTCGTGCAAACAGGTATTTTTTGGGTACAGTCCCGAGCCACATGGAGCAGTGAGCGGATCGTCGGGGATTCGTCTCTCCCGGTATTGGGGGTTGATGTCGCACAGTGCACGGGTGGCCATCACTAGAAATCCTAAGCCGAGGTAGTGGAGAATTACTGATTTGGATCGGTAGTTTCTCAGGAGGTGATGAGCTTCATGCCGACACGATTTATCGCGTTATTAGGGGTCTGACTTTATCCACCCCCCTAGACTCGATATGCGATACTCTTTAGACGAACGGACCGGACTGTATATACATTGTCACTGTCAGGCTCAGTAGGGTTTCTGGATGAGTTCGCTCGTCAGCTTCCCCTTCCTTCAATACATAGGCAACCGTTACGTACAGCTCGTACCTCTGACGTGCTAGTGGTTATACCCAGTGCCAGTGTGTTGATGAGTCATTAGAGTCCCCCACAGACAGTTTCCCAAGTTCGGGCGAAACGTTGTAGAGGCCGTATGGTTATATGGCAGGGTTCGGAAAATGCACGTGTGTTTTCGCACGTGTCATTTTTCGGGTAGATAATACTGGTCGGCTTTGGTTTAAGCCGGATCCGAGTATTATACTGTGTAGATATAATATCTTTGTCTCAGATGCATTTGTATTCAGTCGTAATACAAATACGGGTATGTTTATACTATTACGGGGTTATCCTGAAATTCGTTTTAGGATCGCTTTTGGAAGTTGCCAGTTTCCAGTTTTCTATCGGCCGTATTTAACATTCGGTTAAATGCGGATTTATCTTTTCTTCTTGAGGGTGAGTCATGAGGTAAGTCATGAGTGGAAGCTTCATGTTGTGGTGACTAGGATTAGTGAGTCACTTATTGCATTTATTGTATGATGAGGTGTTATTAGTGAGTCACCTTTTCATTAATGTTTCTTGTTCTTGCTAAGATATTTCCACTTGATCTTTTCCTTTATGGTTACCACCTTGCTCCTACACTCACCCCCTTCCTCTCTATATCATGGCCGGCTCTTCATGGGAGATGTGATGATGGTTGTTCATTTGAGAGACAAAAGATTATGGTTCATGGAAATTAATCTACTCATTTCCATTTACCCGATTCCATAAAAGGAAACTTCATTAACCGTTCGTCTATGGCTTTCGACGAAGTGAGACAAAGTGTTCTACTCATTCTCTACATCATCTTGGTCGTCTCTTTTAGCAAACTTGACAACCGAGTTGCCTCGGTTCAGAGGCGGGAGCCCGTTTAAAGATCCGTCGAAGTGGTGCCACCTGGACGAGAAGACTGGAGATTCAGAAGATCGGAGCAGCCGCAACAAATCGTGGGATGAGGTTGAAGACCGAAGGACTCGGATCGTTCGGTATAACATTTCTACCCACTTTGTAGTTTGTTAGTTTAGCTTTAATGGCAGATCCGGGTTATAGTACGCGATAGCGCCAGTTGTAAAAGTTTTTGTTCCGTATTTGGTGTCTGTTAGATGGCCGGGGCGCTACCGTGGACTTACAGAAGTTCTATGAAAACATATAAATATTTAATGAAATTTCTCTTGAAGAATGGCGGTATGTAATTCCTGGTGAACATGATAAATGATTTAGGTTTTGATGTTTATATATAATCAATACTGTATTTCTTTTGAATGGAAACCCTACCTAATTAAGCCTAACCCGAACCCTAACCCTAACAATAACACAAAAAATAAGAATAATTAATAGTTCAAAATGGATTTAACTCACATCGCTTGTAATTTTGCCGGCAGATAGAGCTCGACGAGGTGGAGGAGGTCGGGGATGGTGCTCGACGAGATCCTCTAGTGTGACAGCAAAATGGCGACGAGCTGACGGGATAGAGATGGAGGTGGACGCAGCGGCTGACGTGATAGAGGTGGAGACGGCGGCTAACGGGAAATTTTGGCGACGAGGGGTTCCAGAGGCGGCTGATGAGAGGTGGAGAAGACGCGGGTGATCGATCGCGCACATGGGTGAGGAAAAATTTAGGAGAGATGAGGAAATTTCAAAGGCTTTATTTTATATAAATTAATCCGTAGGGCCTCTTTTTGTGGCTCCGTATGGCTAAATAAAAGATTAAATTTTAATATTTTTTAATTAATCCATAGGGCATCGTGGGGGCAAACGGATGGATCTATGGATTAATCCATAGGGACAATAAAAAGTTGCCCTACAGATTCCTATCTCGGTAGGACCCCTTATTGTAATAGTGACAGGGAAAGAGATGACAAATTTTTAGCACCTTTTTGGCCACACATGCTGTTATCTGTTATGTGTTTCTTTCTCATACGCAAATGGCTAGCAAGTCAAGAAGTTTGTTTATTTTTCGTTCGGATGGAAGATTCTCTCGTTGACCAGAACAGGATTCCAAATTCATTAATCTTTTCTTCTTTTCTTTTTATTGAAATTTGAAATGGATTTCTTAACACAAACAGGTCAAAGTTAACAGCCTTGATTCAAAACACAAAGAACTAATTAAAGGGTTTTCCACCACAAAGAGACCATCCTTTCTCCCTAAATCTATTTTCTTCTCATTATCCTCCCTTCTAAATCTCTACCAACCACTACTGATATTTTTATACATCAGTTTGAGATTTTTTTTCCCATAAGCTCTATGTTGCTCCCACACCAAGAAAATCAATGAAAGGAATGCTAATCTTCTCCCTCTCATTGCTCATGTGGCTCACCACTGATTCAGCAGCTGAAGCCTCAGAGTTGGAATCACTATTACCTGTTGATTGATCAACAAAGCCTGCAAAAAATCACAAAGTAATCATTAAAAGTAAGAAGCCCATCAAAAGAAAGAGCAAGGTAAAAGGAAATGCATTCTTTTGGAGTACAATCAAATATTAGACAAGACTTGGGTCTGAAAAAATGAGTTTCTAATTATTTTCAAAAGGATCTGTACATATGGTATTACTCTCTCTTTTGTTAATTGAATCAAAATTTGTAGTTATCACTTTTTTTTTTCACTTCCTTATTTATTATTCTACGGAAATAAATCAATGCATTTACAGCTACATACAGATCTAACTGTTGGACTTGCTATATCATTCCTTTTTTGGGTCACAATGTGATTCTAACGGCACATATTGAAAAAAATATATGTTTGGTTGGATGGAGCTGTAATGCAACAGTTACTTGTATTCCTACACATGTAGGCAGCTGTAAAAACGCTCGGTATGAGCGTAGTTCAAACTACACGCTGGAACAACAATCGCAGGAAACCGACACCAATTTTTATAGGGTAAAAAGAAAAGTAAGAGATCAAGAAAATACCCATTTGCTGAAATTGAGGGCTATATCCACTGAAAAACAGAGGAGCAACTCTGTTGCTTGAATTCAGGGAGAGCTCAGTGCAAGTTGACACAGATTCATCTCTAGTGCAAGCATTGTTGTTGTTGTTGTTGTTGTTGATGATGATGGAAGCTTTCCTTCTTCTAAAAGCACTTGATTGCCTCCTGAGCTTTCTAGACATGATGACATGCCAATGGTTCTTCACTGCATTGTCTGTTCTCCCAGGGAAAAGCTTTGAGATCAATGCCCATTTGTTGCCGTAGGCCTCTTGCGCTGCCAAGAGCCTCGCTTCCTCCTCTTGGCTGAAGGGCTTCTTCTTTATCCTTGGGTCTAGTTGATTGAACCATCTCAGCCTGCAGCTCTTCCCTATTTTACCCCAAAAAAATCAATCCAAAAATATTCAGTAGGTTCAAAAACATGCATTATTACTTTCTTCAATTTTAACGACCGTTGGCTTTTGCCGTTTCTATTAATTATTATTTCCATAATACCTCTTGATAAAAATGTTAATTTATGAACCGTTTCTCGAATGACGAAAAAAAACTTTATACAAGTTAAATCATATTCTGGAAAAAAAATAGAGACTAATAATAACACGGTTAGAGTCGAGAGGATAAAACACTAGCTATTAAATAATGCCTTCAACTAATTGAGTCAAAAGTGAGAGTGTTTCTGCAATTTGGCCAAAAATTAATAATTATTTAATAATTTTAATCTTGTGACAGGGGCTAATATGGCATACCCAAGAAAATTAAGCTTCACAGACATCATTAAGAAAAAAGTTAAAAATAAAATACAATAAAACTTTAGAACTAACAAAAACAAAATGAAAACATTTGTTACTAATTTGTGGTTATGTCAGAGATAACTTTAAAATATTATTCTTTTTAACACTCACATTATTAATTATAACCTGAAGAAAAGCTTAACAAAACAAACTGTAACATAAAAATCTTCATTATTTTCATTTCAAGATATAATAAAATTGTAGCTCGATCTAACAAAACCAAAAGAAAACATTGTCTCCTGAGGGGATAGTTTCTCTAACTATAAGAAACTATCTTTTTATCACTTCACATCAGTAGTAAAAAGCATGGATCAACACCAATCTTTTATCAGAAACTAAAGAATCATCATTCAACCAAAAGGTTAAAAAAAATATTAGAAAAAATTATACCCCTTTTTCTTAATTTTTTCATTTTTTTTGGGTACCTGATCTGCCTTCAAGGCTCTGAGCAATGAAGTTCCAGTTCTGAGGGCCATTATGGGAAACAAGCTCGATGAGCTTGGCATCCTCAGCTGGCCTCCAATGCCCTCTACAACAAACTACCTTCAAGTATGAGCTCTGCCCCACAACATTACGACCATTAGCCTTCCCATTTCCCTCCTCCTCCTTCCCAAAATGCCCCTGCTGCTCCCCCATGTCATTCCTTTGGCCAGCAGCAACTTGATTGAAGCAGCTCCCCATTTGATTCAGCTCCTGAGGGGACATTTTCTTTTTTTTCTTTTTTTCCCCTTCTCCTGTGTTCAATAATGAGAAGCAAACAGAGGAGTTTGAACGCACGAGTGGATGAAAAATGAAACTGAAGAAATGCACCCGTGTGGTTTTGGGAAAGCACAAACGCACTGTCTTATAGTGAAACTGATGACCCTCTCTCTCTCCTCTCTCTCTCTCTCTCCCCTCTAACTCTGTGCACACGTTGGTAATGGAGCCAGGATTCTCTTCCCCTTGGCTTTTCTCAAAAGTGAAACTGAAAGCCATGAAAACAGAGACCATTTTGTTTTCAACATAAGAAGAAAAAAACTTTTTAGTAGTATTTTTTTTTGTTGCATAAGATTAAATGAAATAGAATTAGTTACCTTGAGGGAGATAGATGGATGACTTTCCCTACAAAATCTTCATGAGAATTTTCAACATCAATTTTGAAATGAGAATGGAGACATTGATTGGTCTCAAATTTTGTTTTAAATGCATTGGATATTTGGTTGGTTTGTAGAGTATTCTTAAGAATCTTTTGAAGATACAGATGATATTTTCGAGATTTAATGAAATATTTAGGGTTCATGAATACCATAATTATAATATTTTTCGAAAAGATATGGAATAATTTGATATAAATGGTAAATGGTATTTGAATTACTTGGTTTGTTATACGAGTATGTTAAATTTTGGTATGAATATTATGATGAATGGTATGAACAATCGGTTAGCATGGTTTGGATTTGGATTTAGATTAAAATTTGTAAGAGTTATCTGCGAGACGGCTATAGAAAAGCTTTTTTCTTTCAAGTAGTAAAGTCAACAGTCGCCAAAAATGAATGGTTTGGTAGTTATCTCAACACTAGCTTTAAAAAGTGATAATGAAAAAATTAAATAAAAGTTGCACCCTACTCATTATCTACATAGGATGAATCCCTTACCCTGCGGATAACGACTGAAGTTAGTGAAAAACAAGGGAGTTCATGTCATTCATGAATATGAGGATGAAGGAGGCATACCAAATGGTTCGGATCAACGGATCAAGGACAAACAAGAGTAGAGGATCCATATACGATCAACATGTCCTCTATACTCTTAAATAGAAAGCAAATTCTTTTTTCCCCCTACAAATTATTCTTAAACATTTAAATAGAAATTCAATATTGAACAAAAAAGTTACGATGATGTAGAACTTCTTAGTTCAAACAAGTGTCCATGAAACTAAAAGATATAACGCTAATTAAAAATCAATTTGGATAAAGCAATATTTCATTGACAATTAGAAAGGATAAATTGTTTTTATTAAAAAAATCTAAGAGTGTGGTAGGCCAAACTAAGGTAAGATTTAAATGAATGATGCAAGTAACTTAATTAAATTTTGAATTAACTTTTGATTTTCTAACTTGATAATCAAATTCAAATCTTGTTGCACAAATATAACCAGTTCATCTAACCAAATACAGACTTGATAGACATCGACGAGGAGGACCCAACTGTGTAGGATTAAGAACAACTGTTAATCTTTTACTTGTGAAATGTCTAATTTATTATTGACCGATCATTTAGATTATGGACATTACAATGTTGGCTATATATATTAATACAGTGGTTTTGTGGAATATTATTATATCATATTTAAGGGATAATTAAATTTAACATTTTTTTTGCAAATTAATGTAAATCATTCACTATTTGAAAAAAAAGTTATTGTGAGGTTAATTTATAAATTTATTTTTTAGAACCTTTTATTTCATGGAAACTTTTGCTTAATTGTTCATGAGCATCGCTTTCTATATACGTTCCTGTCTAGAAAGAAAAAGGTGAGCTTTATTATAAGTTGGAAAATGCATCGATCACCGACATGGTTTGGATACCCTTTATCTTGCCCTGTTTATTTTAGGCGTTGGATTCTCCTCTTAAACCCTCATATGCATATGGCTCAGATACAATCCTTGCCTATATGGAGCGACTTGACCGTTCCAAAACACGCCGCGTCTAGTTCAACCGAGAAACCCAGACTGCCAAATCTTGTCCGATTCGCGTGTTCTCCCAGCCAATTCGATGATCTTGTAAAATCATCTAAGTCAATGCTGCAAGCAAGATTGACGTCTCTCAGAATCGCAAAAATGGATCAATTAGGGCCTCGAAATCGCGGTCAGAGATTTGCTTCGAAACTTAGTGATGAAATCAACACCCGGATAAGTTAAGATTTTACGGGCAGCATCGGGAATCAATTACGGACGCAATCATATAATTAGTTTCGAATTTTGGAAACTTTCTAATTTTAGAAGTTTCTATTTTTAGTAGTTTTTATTTTCGTTAGCAATTAGTTGTGATTTTGATTACGAGTCTATTAAAAGGCTCAATAGCAATTGTAAAATTTAGTTTTGATGAAATAAAACCCTAATTTTAACGAAACTGTCATTGTTATTTACGAATTCTTCAGCCTCTTCTAAATTCTGCCCAAAAGTGCAGCAGCCCAAACCAAGGGCTGCACCAGTCACTTGAGCTATTCTTTTATTTCGGCTGTTGGATTTCAAAAACCGCGAAAAGCAGAGCGGAGGATCCGGATAACAAAGCATCCTACTCCAATCTCATCTCTTACACTTTCTTTTCCTTTTTTTGTTTTGCAGTGCTCACTTTCCCTATTGTTAGTATAACTTTGGTTGATGGGCCCCTTTAGAACTATGTCATATATCTAACACTAGTCTCTTTATAGTCAAATTTGTCAGCTCGGGTCATATCAGCATCCCATATAATTTATTTATATTGATCCCAATTTTTTCCTTTGTATACCGACATTCAACTTCTTTTCTTCACCAAAAGCATTTCCTTAATTAATAATGTAGGATTGACTCTGTAGATTGTCGAGTGATGATTGATTTAATCCTTGCAACAAAATGTCCCTACATTGGAGACAACTTTAGCAAATATAAAAGTGATGTGGACTTCGGCTGTAAACTAAGGAAAGTGATCCAAACTTGTAGAAATAGTATATTGTATTGCCACTCCTTTATTTAAAATCAACTCTTCTCGGCGATCGAAACTTACAACGTTGAGAAGGAAATTGGTACCAACCGAGCTAAAGCCCAATTGGTGTAGATCACCACTTTGAAGGTCTCTTATCAATGTGCAAGGTAGGATTGTCTCGTATCCGTTTGCGAATTTAAAGCGTTTGATTGGATCATGATGAGCACATTAGACTTTGATCTTGTAGGCTTGGTCAACTATTAGTGTAGGCTACCGATAGAAGACGGATAATATGAGCATCATCCTTGTAACACTAAATATACTTCTAATAAGTAGATTGGTTCAAGCCCAAAATGTTGTCTCGTGTTTGGATTTGTGTGGCCACTCTCTGTTGTGTGGTGAGAGAGAGAGAGAGAGGATTTTTTGTATCTTTCTCATCACAGTGACGTGATATGAGACAATTGCTCTATGGATGTAGGTTGACTTTGGCCGAACAACATTTCGCTGGTGTCTTGTTCTTGTTAGAAATTTAGTATATGAATCGGAAAATTAGGTGGTACGATTAAATGAATTTATTTATTTTTAAAGCGCAATTCTTCAAGTATTTACTTATGCTCATTCAAAATGAGTTTTGTTGCGACAGAATGATCACGAAGTAATATCTAAAAATATAGAGAGGAAACACAAATCAATTAATCACAGGCAAATAAAAAATAAGAGTACTAACCAAAAGGCCAAGAAGAGACTTTTATTAATCACCAAAATATGAAAGAGTACAACCTAATGGATGAATCACACAAATTCCTCAAAGCCCTAGTTCTCAAATTACAAAAGGGTTCTCTCAAAAATCTCAAAAGCTATCAGATCTGCGGTTACAAAATACTACATTATATAGAGTATAGAAAATATTGATCCAAATAACTAATTTCCAAACTAAGAAATTATTCATCTCAAGACACGGAAGACGTTTTGTAACATTTTGAAAATTATAAATATTATTTTATAATTTAAATATAGATATTATGGGTTTTATGAAAATAATACTGAATATGGATTTGGGTTTTTCCGGATTGACATCCGTATGTATATTTATTTTTGGGAATTAGAAAATATGAAATATTTTGAAGACGATAAGTATTTTGCATTTTGAAAATAATATTGGATTTTTATTATATCGTATTATTGCAGAGTGAGAGGCCCATACCTCTCATCCATGCCTATACCCACATCCTTTTCTGTCTCCACCTCTCATAATCTCAATCTATTTATCTCTCCTCACAAAATCTCTCTTATCTCCCTCTCAAAAATATCCTAACTCCTCAACCCAAAACCCAACCAAAACTCCATTTTCATCCACCAAAAATCCAAGTTTTCTTCATCTAAACCCATCAAGGCTTCAAGTGAAGCTACCGCAACTTTCAAGTTCTTCAAGTGGACATCTTTAGGGTTTGGATCTCCACTTTTCATCACTCCAATTGGTAAGAATCCTTCTTTTGACCAAGTCTTACAAGTTTTAAAGTGTTTAGCTATGGAATACACTACACTTTAGTATAAAAAATTGTGTTTTTATTGGATTTTAATCTTCCAAAATTTAGTTTTAGTGATGGATCTAGTATGGTTTACTTGGTGATTACATCATAATTTGGGAAATAGATGGTATTTTGATGTAAAAGAATAGATTTTTATGGTTTTGTAATTTTCAATTTTTTAGCAAAATTTGTTCAATAAAATTCTTCTTCATACGTCTGCTCAATCGGGCTTCAGACGTCTGCCTCGTACATGCTTTCATGTTTTTCCTTCTTTAGACGTCTGGCCCCCAATCCTTCAAACGTCTGTCAATGATATGTGAATCTTTGATTGTTGATCTTCAGACGTCTAATATTCAAGTCAATAGACGTCTGCTTTTGATTTGGATTTCTTGAGATTGTTCTTCAGACGTCTGCTTTCTTTCTGTACGATTGTGATCTTTCGGTCAGACGTATGGTACCCCTTCTTTAGACATCTTCTTAGTTTCTGTGCGACTGTGACCCTTTGGATAGATGTCTTCCTTGTATAAATTCAGACGTTTGTCCTTCAGTAATTTTGACAGTTTTGCTATTTTGATTATGTTTTCGTCGTAATTTGATTGTTTGGATTTGTATTGATTTTAATGGATTTTTCTTGCATGTTTATGACTACTTTGGTTATAGAGACTATTGCAGAGACTTCCAAGAGGCAAGAAAAGGGTGAGACGGTCGTCGGCTTCGACTAAAGCGAGACGCACTTCGGTAAGTAGATTTATATTTACGGGAAAAGTCGGGTGGATGACATATAACACCCTCAAACCAATTCTAGGGTACATTTAGTATAGAAAGCATATATACGTAATTCAGATACTTAGGCTATTATGTAATTAGTCTATAGTTTGTAAATTATGTATTTAGTATATAGTTTATAACTAGTAGGTTATATGCGCACGCGCGCGTGTGTGTGATATTTATGATTATATGTCGTACGCGATTACAAGTCTGTACTTATATTCTTTGGATAATTGTTGACATTATACAATTGAGATTTCATACCAGATGTGATGAGGATAGATCGTCGATTGTGGCTTATGATTATTTGACTCGTAGAGCCTTGATATTTAATCTCGATTGGGTACTATTATTATGCTTGATTATACTATTTGTAAAACTAACGATTCGTTTCCTATTATAAAAACTAATGCTGAGGATGTACTGCTCATTTCAAATGAATATTTATACTAAAAACATTACAGCCTCCTCATTTCTAAATAACATTTCGTTCTATTTTAAACAGTATAATCATATATATTACGCTTGTCCACGTTACGTTTATTTTACTTGTTTTTGTTAGATATGTATGCCCTTAATGTCATTATTATATATTATAGTGGATGCATGAGCATATATATATATATATATATATATATATATACAGGACAATTTTGCTCGATATGATAGTATGCTATCTGATTTGTCTTTATCTTAACATATGTATTTGTTTTACTTGCTTTTTCATTGATGCATGTTGATAAAACCCATAGGATTTTTGCTTGACTACTAGGATTGTGATATCGATCATATTAGTAGGGACTAAGTAGTCCATAAGCACATTTTTAAAAATTCCTAGTCGTGGGGTATCGAGACAGGGCATCGATATTCCAAAATAAACTAATGTATACGTTTCTTGATCCATAAGAGGCGATGGATAATCTCATATTCATAGGTGTTTGACACCAAAAATTGTATACAGGTGCTCAGACTCGCCGAGAACTCTTAGATGGTACTATACCTATCGTCAAATAGCAGTTATCTGATGACATGAGTACATGGTAGTCTGTAGACCTAAGGTCATCATAATGTCTTGTATGGTTCCCACTGTGCTTAGATCACTACCTTACCACAACTTTAAAGAGCTGTACGAACAGGTAGTAATTGGGTCCAGTCCTCAATCATATGGAGGCAGTGAGCGACCAGAAGCAATTCATCTCTCCCGGTATTGGGAGTTGATGTTGTGCAATGTACAATTGGCTATTGTTGAATATATGTATGCCCTAGAGGCCATTATATGATAGTGTATGTACCGGTGTGTGTGTGTATGTGTGTGTGTGTGTGTATTCAGAGGACAGTCTTGCTCGACATGATAGTATGCTATCTGGTTGCTTTTTATCTTGATATGATTGATGAAGCCCTTAGGATATTTGCTTGACTGTTGGGATTATGATGTGGATCATACTAGTGGGACATCCGTAGTTTATAAGCATATCCTTGAAATGTTCCTAGTCGTGGGTGTATCGAGACAGGGCATCGATATTTCAGAGTAGACTAGCGTATACGATTCTTGTCCCATATGATGGGCAATGGATGATCCCATATCCATCTGGTGTGCTGACACCAAAGATTGTATACGGGTGCTCAGTAGAGACTGGGTATACTGAACGGACTCACCGAGAACTCCTATGTGGTATTATATCTTACGTCGGATAGCAGTTCTCAGCTGACATTGGTACAGGTTAGTCTGTAGACCCGAGATCGTCATAGAGCCTTGTGTGTCCTCCCACTGTACTTTGATCTCCACCCTACCACGGCTCTACTGAGTCGTGCAAGAAGGTGGATTTTGGGTACAGTCCCGAGGCATATAGAGGCAATGAGCGATAGGAGGGGTTTTTTCGTCTCTCCCGGTATTGGGGGTTGATGTTGCGCTATGCTCGATTGGCTATAACAGGAAGTCCCTGGCCAGGGCTGCTGAGATTTACTGATAAGTGTTATCAGTAGTTTCTCGATCTGTTATGAGCCATATACCGGTATGACTTATTGAGTTATTGGGGTCGACGGTTCCATCCCTAGACTCGATATGCAGCATATCTGGCGAAGAGATCAGACTGTACGGTAAGTGTTGCCAGTTGGCTCGATAAAGTTTTGACAGGTTCGCTTGTTCTTCTTCTGATCGCTCAATACCCAGGTGGCCGTTACGTTTAGCTGACCGCTTGCGGCTTGTAGGTGTTTGATGTGATCATCACCTACTGCCGGTGTGTTGATGAGTCCTAGAGTCCTACACAGAAGTTTTCTAGCTCAGCCAAAACGATGTGGTGTGCATATGAGATATGCGCGGAAGCTCGATTAAATGCGTGTATGAGATACCGTATATTAATCGGGCGTTTACTATTGGTCGGGTCGTATGTGATATGACCGGTTTATTAAATCAAGTGTTGATTTAATAATGACTTTTAGCTCACTTTTATGAAACCTTTTCTTTATGGATGTATGGATATATGTATATACATACACATGATGATGTATATGCACACATACATACATACAAGTGTATCATGGTTGATGATACATGGAAGATGGCAATGCAAGACTCACATGGTTCAAATTAATATGTGTATTTTTGTTTTGAGATAAAAGAAAAAGGAAAATAACAAATGACTCATTCTTTCTACACTCATCTAAGGTTGACCATTGACTTAACCCTAGGTTTATTTCCTTTGTTCTTTTAACCCATCACAAAATATCTAGATATTTCTGTTAACCATGGTTGGATGTGAGTGTCTCACATATATATCCTTTTTTTTTATTTTAAAATATAACAATTATCATTATCTTGAGAAAAGCTTTGCCATTTTCATCTTCCCCCTTCTTTAAGCTCTCTTGAGTTTCTTTGAGTGTGAGGAAAAGGAAAAAGAAAGGGGTTTTAAGTGAGATAACAAACCAAACAATCATTCTATACTAGTTTAGCCTATTAGTTAAGAGTGTTAGCATCACTTCTTCATTGATCAAGTGAAGTAAGAAGTTTTGAGCAAAGGGATTTCGGGTGGATCGTCGTGGACGTGGAAGTATTCAAGCGAACTGTTCCAAACTGTAGGAGATCCAAGGAGTCACTCAAGGAGGTCTACAAAGGTTGTAGTCTCTCCACTTAGTGATAGATTATTTATTGTATAAAATACTATTAGTTGTTACCCTAAATTTCTAGTTCGATTCCTAGTTAAGTTTGCTTAGCACCTCGTTAAAATTTTATTGTGGCATCTGTAATGCTTCCAAACCCTTGATAAGGTGCTATGGAAACCCTACAGTGGTATCAGAGCCAAGATAGAGCTTTAGAGTAACCTACACGACGTTAAAAACCTCGAACGAACGAAATACGACGCCCGAAGGGTCCTCACTGGAAATTTTTCAAAATGTTGGATTTTTTCATATTAAAATATTCAGAAAATCGTGCAGGGTATTTTATGGGCCTACAAGAAGAACGAAGCCCTAACTCGACTAAACGAGCGCGGAATCGCGGCCAAAATGGTCATTTTGCGGTGGTTCCGCAGCGCCGTTGGTGAGGCTTGGACTGTGCCTTCTTGTGATGGCCCGTATGTACTTGTTGTAGTCTCTGATATATTTTAAAACTGCTCAAGTGTTGAGCTTTCTGAGAATTTTTTGGGTGATTGATCGTTCGATCAAATGTTTTAACTGCGCCTAGTATATGTAAATGTGATACAATAATTGGAATCTACAAATTTGTTTGTTGCGTGTAAATCTAGCATTTCGGTCTCGGGAGTAATCGGAAATCTTGTTGAATTATCCGACTTATTTTGAAAAGGTGTTTTCATGGGTGAGACCTAAATGCGAGCTTTACATTGTTAGGCATGAAACATTGGATATGTGATATCCCAGGTTTGTGTTGTCTAAGGGCAGTTACGATTCCAATTGTTGTAGTTTTTCATTTTATTTCTCTATGACCGTAAGTGTAGTATGTGGTGTATCGCCGTTTTCGTTGCTATACATCAACGACAATCAGGGTACGCATACTTTCTTACATTGATGATATGTGATATTATGTGTTGCTGTAATATGATGTGCATGATTGTCGTGATTGAATAGCCGGGGGGTTTATGTGAGATGAGAGTTTTCTTTTCATTCATGTAAAATTCAATTTTATGTAATATTCTTTTATTTGGGGCACTTCCAGGTTGAGGATGATGTCACCATTGTTGTATATTAATTACTTTTCCGCATTAGGATAGACCCAAGAAGGGGAGCACAAGTAACCGGGTTCTAGGGTTCAGTGGGAGGCCATCTCGAGGAGTCGAGACCGGGTCTCCTAAACTCTAGAATTGGTAGGGTCACTTTCCACTCTCATAGGGGTCTAGGGGTATGGGCTTGGCTATTCATCGCGACCGTGGAATCCGTATTTTCTATTGATAGCTAAATACAAAATACGGACCCCCTTGATATCCTATATTATATGTGCTTCTGCTGCTTATATTCTGTGATGTGATCACTTGATATTTCTGAGACGAATGGAATATTATATATATGATATATAATAGACGTTGCTTATGTTTTTGCATCCGCGCTAGCCCCGTCCCGGTATGCCATTAGTTAAGTAACCTAACCATGCATAACGGAACATTGTGGCGAATACGGGTGGCATAAGCATACGTTATATTTTCGTTTCTTTTTCTGTGATGGCTTAAGGACTTAAATGATGGGCCTACATTAATGAGATTAATGTAAAGATAAATGAACTTAAAAGATGTTGTAGAATCGGATTTAAAACCCACTCGGCTTTTTGTGAAAAGGAAGTTTTCAAAACGCGGAGCTTAAGCCACTCCTTTTAAACCCATTTGATTCTGCAACGATATCAAGTTCAAAGCGTTCAAAGTTTTCTTAAAAACTATCCGCAACCCTCCGTCATTTTAGGAAGTAGATGTAAGTCCACGTTGCGACCCCCGGTTCTTACGGGGAGGCGGAAACGGTATAAAAATCAAATTTTTAGCGCAAGGGGCAACATGGACTAAGCAAAGTCGGGATCTTTGACTAAACTAAAACTAGCATACTTAGCTAAAGAGAGTTAGCTACTCGGATGGAGATGGTTATACCTTGCTTGTCTTGAACTCCTTCATCTTCAAAGCTCCGATGGTGGTCCAATGGCTTCTTCTCGTCGTCTCCGTACGCCGAAGATAGATCCACCTGAAAGCTCCAACCTTTAGCTCCTTCTTCGTTCTTTGAAGAAACTAGTTCACTTGGTTTGCTAAACCTAGTGAACTAGAATGAGTAGAGAGGAAATAGAATGGGATTTTATCTATGGTTCTTGATTCTCAACTCATGAGACAAGAGAACCATAGATCAAGAGAGGGAGCAAGAGGTTGAGGGTGAGAGCAAGAGGAGAGCTCAAGAACAAGAGAGAGAATGAGCAAGAAAGAATGAGCAACTCTTTTGTCTTTCACCCTCTCATAATCCAAAGTGATCATAACTCATCATATCAAAAAAGTCTTATGTGATGGTTTGAAGCAACCATAACCTTATCATGTCATGCACTCATTTTACTCAAATGAGCAAGCAACTAAAAGTCTTTGGCATGAAATGATAACCATGGTTATCATGATGGTCAACTAGTCAAGCCTAGCCAACCGGTCAACAAGTCAACAAAAGTCAACAAGTCAACAAAGTCAACAAGTCAACAAAAGTCAACAAGTCAACAACCATATCACCATAATACTTAATTAATATAGTAGTTAATCACATATCATATTCTCATTAGGGTTGAGCATAAAGTCAAATAGTCAACGGTCAACAGTCAACAACCCTAATGAGAATCCGCCGCCTCTGCCTCCCTGTCAACTGTGCATACACACCCGCATCCGCGTTCCGAGGAACACGAATGCAAACTGGATAAATCCAATCCCATAAGGTACACTAGGATCTGGCTTAAACCAAAGCCCGCTAGTGTAAACTGTCCGGACACTGTATGTGCACAAGTGCACGGATGTGACCGAACCCTGTCGCAAAACCATGCGACCTGTCGCAATACCATGCGACCTCTACTCTTTTGCCTAAAGGCGAAAAGCTTTCTGTGTGGGACTCTAAAGACTCGACACTACGCTGGCAGTGGGTTTAACCACAGACCGCAAGCGGCACTAGCTGTGCGTAACGGTCCCCAGGTAATGCCGACAAGAAGACCGACGAGGCGAAACCCATCTGAACTCCTACTGAGCCTGAGTGTGACATTCTCCGTACAGTCCGGTCTGTTCGTCTGATACATCGCATGGCGGGCCTGGGGGGCGGTAAACGTCAGTCCCCCAATAGCGGTACAAGTCGTGCCGGAGCGAAGCCCAAAACACCTTGAGATAACACTGGAAACCTACCAGTATATCTCGTTTGCCCTGGCCAGGGACTACTCGTGTAATGGCTCTCCTAGACACAGCGCGATGTCAACCCCCAATACCGGGAGAGATGAATCCTGTCTAACCGTCACTGCCTCCAAGTGCTTCGGGACTGCACCCAACCACCACCTGTTTGCACGACTCCTTTGAGCCGTGGTAGGGTAGTGATCAAAGTACAGTGGGAACACACCCGAGGCGAAGTGACAGTGTCAAGTCAGCGGACTAAGCTGTACTCATGTCACCTGGAAACTGATAACTGACGATAGGTATAATACCAACTAGTCAGTTCCCGACGAGTCCTGTCCAGTGTACCCGTAACCTAACGAGCACCCGCATACTATCTCAAGTACGACGTACTGACGGCTGTGGGACAGACCGTCTCCCACACTGGGATGAGAAGCGCATGCGCTGGTCTACTCCGGAGTATCGATGCCCTGTCTCGATAGTCCTGCGACCAGGGACCTGCATAAGGATGTGCTTATAGATTACCCAGCGCCACTAGTGTGACGGCCATCACATCGCTGGTAATCAAGCAAAGATCCTAAGGGCTCTACTAATGTGTATAGGCGATATACAAAAATAAACACATGTACACATTGAAGTAGAAACAAACCAAGTAGCATACTACTATTTTGAGCAAGATTGTACATACAAGGTGAATATTCCAAGCATCCATTAAGTAATATACAAACTAGTATGATACGGTAATGGCCTCTAGGGCATATACACTAACAATCTCCCACTTGCACTAAGGCCATGTACTGGCGTATCGAAGACCTATCATCTCGATCAGCCGCTCGAACTGAGTCTGGGGCAGGGCCTTGGTGAATGGATCTGCAGTGTTATCTTCTGAAGCGACTCTCCGAACCTCGATCTCCTGGCGATCTACGATCTCCCTGATCAGGTGATACCGCCTCAAGATGTGCCTGGATTTCTGATGGGACCTTGGTTCCTTCGCTAAAGCTATAGCCCCGTTGTTGTCGCAATACAGAGGTATTGGATCAACAATGGACGGAACCACCTGAAGTTCTTTCAAGAACTTCCTCATCCAGACAGCTTCTTTTGCGGCATCAGATGCAGCGATGTATTCCGCTTCCATCGTCGAGTCTGCAACGGTTTCTTGTTTGGAACTCTTCCAACACACCGCCCCTCCATTGAGGGTAAAGACAAAACCCGACATGGACTTGGAATCATCCTTGTCACTCTGGAAGCTGGAGTCAACAAAGGCCTCGATCTGGAGGTCTTTTCCGCCATACACCAAGAACATCTCCTTAGTCCTTCTCAGGTACTTGAGAATGTTCTTTACCGCTATCCAGTGTTTCTCCCCAGGGTTTGACTGATACCGGCTTACCACACTCAGTGCATAAGCTACATCCGGTCTGGTACACAACATCGCATACATTATAGAGCCTACCGCAGAAGCGTAGGATATAATAGACATGCGATCCCTCTCCAAATCAGTCTTGGGAGACATCTCTTTAGAGAGGGTGATCCCGTGACAAGCCGGTAGGTTACCGTGCTTGGAATCTTCCATACTGAATCTCTTCAGTATGGTGTCGATGTACCTGGACTGTGAAAGTCCTAATATCCTCTTGGATCTGTCACGGTAGATCCGGATACCCAGAATATACGAGGCATCACCCAGGTCTTTCATGGAGAACCTGTGTGACAAGAACCCCTTGACAGATTGTAGCATAGGAATGTCATTTCCTATTAAGAGAATGTCATCCACGTATAAAACGAGGAATACTACAGTTCTCGCTACAAATCTACTTTAGATGCATGGTTCATCTGGATTTTTGATAAAGCCAAATTCTTTGACCGTCTCATCAAAGCAGATGTTCCAACTCCGCGATGCCTGCTTTAGTCCATAGATGGACTTAAGCAACTTGCACACCTTTCCGCTGCTCCCACTCTGAATGAAACCCTCTGGCTGGTCCATATAGACACACTCCTCTAAATTTCCATTTAGAAAAGCGGTCTTTACGTCCATTTGCCAGATCTCATAATCGTGGAAGGCAGCAATGGCAAGAAGGATCCGAATGGATTTCAGCATGGCTACTGGAGAAAAGGTTTCGTCATAGTCCAAGCCAGGTCTTTGACGGAAACCCTTTGCTACCAGCCTAGCTTTATAGGTCTCAACCTGTCCATCTACACCAATCTTCCTTTTGAAGATCCACTTGCATCCTACGGGTTTTACCCCGTCTGGAGCAATGTCCAACGTCCATACCTTGTTGGTGTACATGGACTCCATTTCGGTCCGCATTGCATCCAGCCATTTCACTGAGTCAACGCTCTGAACGGCCTGCTGGAAGCTAGTAGGCTCATCATAATCTATGATGCAATCCTCTCTATCCCCGTCTATGAGAAAACCGTAGTATCTCTCGGGCGGATGAGACTGCCTACTACTCCTGCGGAGCGGCGTAGGAATGTCCTGTTCTGTTGAACCCTCTGGTTCCACCAAGCTTTCAGTAACAGTCTGTGGTTCTGGAACTTCTTCCAGTTCTATTGTGCTCCCACTTATCTGGGTTTCCAAAAACTCAGTTTCCAAGAAGTAGGCATGACGAGAAACAAGGACTTTTTGTTCCTCTTCACAGTAGAAGAAATATCCTTTGGAATTCTTTGGATATCCCACAAACTTGCACTGTACTGAGCGTGCCTCGAGCTTGTCCGCATGCTGCTTTTTGACAAAAGCCGGACATCCCCATGTCTTAATGTGCTTAAGATAGGGTCTCTTCCCACACCACATCTCATATGGTGTAGTAGGCACGGTCTTAGTAGGAACTCGGTTCAAAAGGTATGCTGCTGATTCTAGCGCATATCCCCAGAATGATCGCGGCAACTCAGCGTTACTCATCATGGACCGCACCATATCCAATAGGGTGCGGTTCCGTCTCTCCGATACACCGTTATGTTGCGGGGTGTACGGAGGAGTGAGCTGAGAGAGAATTCCGTTCTCTTTTAAGTAGTCCAGGAACTCGGCACTTAAGTATTCTCCACCTCGATCCGATCTTAGAATCTTAATACTTTTGCCGGTCTGTTTTTCTACTTCATTCTTATACTCCTCGAATTTTCCAAAGGCCTCGGACTTATGTTTCATTAAGAAGACATAGCCGTACCTTGAGAAGTCATCCGTAAAAGTAATGAAGTAAGAATGTCCGCTTCGGGCATGTGTAGACATTGGACCGCACACGTCACTGTGTACGAGTCCCAAGAGCTCGCTCGCTCTTACTCCTTGTCCAGTAAACGGAGTCTTTGTCATCTTTCCTTTGAGACAAGATTGACAAATGGCATACGATTGATATTCGAACGCATTCAAATATCCTTCTGTATGTAACTTAGTCAACCTTCTCTCATTGATGTGACCCAATCTACAATGCCATAAGAAAGTCTGATTCATTTCCGGAGACTTTCTTTTGTGTGTATTCTGGACATTGAAAATCTGTGGTTGGTTTAACACGTATATACCATTACTCAATGTACCTGACCCAATCAAAACTTGATTAAGGTGAATGTCTACAACATTACTTACAAACGCAAATTCATAACCTTCTTTAGAAACTAAAGATACAGAAATGATATTACAAGTTGCGTTGGGTACAAAAAAGCAATTACGCAAAACCAAAACATGTCCATCTGACATTCCCAGGTGATAGTCCCCCACGGCTTTAGCATCCATGCTAGCTCCGTTCGCAACTTTGAGGGTCATGTCACCTGCCTTCAAAACCCTACGGTTTCTCAATGCCTGCAAAGAATTACAGATATGAGATCCTGATCCGGTATCCAATACCCAGGAAGTAGAGTTTATTGAAAGACAGTTTTCAATAATATACACACCTGAAGCTGAAGCTGCAACCTGCTTCAATTCCTGTGTTCTGGCCTTCCAGGCCCTGCAATCATTCTTCCAGTGTCCTTTCTTATGACAATAGAAGCATTCTTCCTTATCCACAAGCTTCCCCGCTATCTTTGTTGCTTTTGCTTTTCCCTTCGTATCCACTTTACTAACACCGCCCCTTGGTTTGGCGGGGGCTTTCTTCTTCTTTCCCTTGGCTTTCGCCTTGGACCTAGAAGAAGATGATCCTCCTACAAACAAAGTGGATGTATCCCTACCTTTCTGTAGGGTGCCCTTTGCGCTCCTCAGCATGTTGAGGAGCTCTGAAAGTTCAATCTCTTTTTCTTGTAAGTTGAAGTTCAGTATGAACTGGGCGTAAGTGGAAGGAAGGGACTGGAGAACTATATCCGTATATAGCTCACTCTCCAATATGATCCCTAGGTCAGCGAGCTCCTCAATGTAGCCGATCATCTTTAGCACGTGCTCGGCTACTGATGATCCGACGGCCATTCTTGTCGAAAATAACTTTTTCGACGCTTCGTATCTTGTGATACGAGACTGCTCTCCATACAGTTCTTTTGTATGAAGCAATATGGACTCCATGTCCATATTCTCATGCCTCCTCTGATGTTCGTTGTCCATCGAGGCAAGCAGGAGGCACTTGGCCTTCGCGCTATCAATCTCCCAAGTCTTGCGGATTTCCTTATCCGCGACGCTGGAAGTTGGACCAGGGACAGGGGGAGCTTTGGTGGTAAGAAGATACCCCAGCTTGTCATAAGTGATTGCTATCTTGACATTCCTGAGCCAATCTTTGTAGTTTGGCCCTGTCAGTTTGTTTTTATCTAGGAGTAACTTAAGTCCAGTCATGTTGATTTGGTCGCTGCAATTAGGAGAGAGAAGAAGAAACACTCAGCATGATGCTCTTGCAAGTTTAGAGTGGTTTTTAGTTTGTCTAAACAGGATGGCTCCCACTGTTTCTCGAATCCCTCCTCAAACCATAAAGGAAGAATTAGCCGGGATCAATCCCACCGCACAATACTTGCTTAACCGTTCAGCCAGGCCGGTGTCGGTACTTCGAGGGAGGTTTTCCAACGCTTTCGCGAAGTTCCTTAATTAAAGAACCTCTTTTCCCTAGGGGCGTAGCCCCGCTAACACCTTTCTAGGCACCTACTAGGTTTATAGCATTGATCGTTTAGTGAGAAATTTCCCGAGGAGTAGCATATACTCACAGTAGGATCGGGATCCAAATATCATCGCGTGACGAAACTGAAGGAATCCTACCAGAATCATCACACTCCAAATGGTATGCAAATCTAGCAAGTTTCAGTACTTATGAAACTCCCGATGTGGATTTTTGCCCCATGCTCTTATGACCTTGACTTTGGCCAACAAATCATAAGTCACATGTCAAGTTCTGCCCGTCGTTCTCCAGGTTAATTTGAATCCACCCGCACCTACCCTTGACTTTAGCCAACAAGGCAGTACGACTGTTCCAAACCAACGCATCTATCTATGCTGCACATGAATACCCAATAGCTACCAATCACTGTGCCTTGACTTTGGCCAACAAACACAGCTTGAATACTATTGACTATTCATGTGAAACGACGGAGGGCTACGGATGGTTTTGGTAAAACCGTGAACGTAGTGAACTTGATTTGGTCGATGGAACGAGATAGCTTTTAAAAGGAGTGGCTCAAGCTCCGCATTTAAAAGTTGTTTTTGAAAAGAACCGAGTGGTTTTTCGAAAGTGTTCCAACGACTATGACTTGGTTTATTATCTTGCATTAGTTCTTTTAATGCGTGATATTCTTGCATTAGTTCTTTTAATGCGTCCCATCATTTAATCCTACCATTGCAGAAAACAACCAAAATATGACGTACGCTTATGCCATTCGCATTCGCCACGGGGCCCCGTCATTACCCGTTAGGTTACTTAACTAACGACAGAGCGGGGGCTGGGCTAGCGCGTCTGTAAAACATAAGCAACGCCTAAATAATATCATATATAGATATACTGCAATGATAAACATTTCAGATCACAGATAAATACATTGGATATACAAGGAATCTGTAATTCGTACGAGCCTGTAACGAAAGACAGATTACACGGTCGCGGTGAATAGCCAATACCCCACCCAAGACCCCTACGGGTGCGGCAAACTACCCGCCAAGTACCCGAAGCGTAGTAACCTCCCTCATCTCCATGAGTAGGCCACTCGACACTTCGGCATACCTGGTAGTTTGTGCACCCCTCCATGGGTCTATCCTAGGAGCAAAAACAGTAAAAAGAAATTATACAATGACGGCTACAACCCCGACCCGGTTGTGCGGCCATACAAATAATTATTACATCAATTTACAAATTTACATGAATTGCAAGAAAAGAAAACTCTCGTCTCACAACCCCCGGCTATTCACCCGCGACAATCCAACATATTTATATACACATTCCAGCACATTACAGATCATGTATAACCCCGACCAATCGACTTATAGCGATTAGCCGACGTTCAATACATGCAAACATCACAGATATAACCATCATAGTCAAAGTGCAGTGAAGTTCGGAAAAAATACGGAATTATAGGACCCCAAAAGGAAATTTCTTTTCTGGAAAATCTGGGCACATATAATATATTTCAAAAATCCCAAAACCAACACAGACACACACTGCACGAAAAACGATGCAGAGAAGACGACAAACCGCGGCGCTTCCGCGGCACATGCCTACCTAATGCGGCGGAAGCGCGGCGGTTTGAACGAAACAGTGGACCGTTTTTCATGGGTGTTCACATAAAACCCTGAGCCGAATTTAGGAGTATAAAGTTTTTCATTTTGACCAGAAAAAATTTCAACAGAAACTCAGGTTTTGTAAAAGTTAGGTTTTTGGATTTTTTTCGGTTCCGAACTTCGTTACACTTTACTACCAAGCTAGTTTAAGTTTAGTTAGTCTCTGATACCACTGTAAGTCCACGTTGCGACCCCCGGTTCTTACGGGGAGGCGGAAACGGTATAAAAATCAAATTTTTAGCGCAAGGGGCAACATGGACTAAGCAAAGTCGGGATCTTTGACTAAACTAAAACTAGCATACTTAGCTAAAGAGAGTTAGCTACTCGGATGGAGATGGTTATACCTTGCTTGTCTTGAACTCCTTCGTCTTCAAAGCTCCGATGGTGGTCCAATGGCTTCTTCTCGTCGTCTCCGTACGCCGAAGATAGATCCACCTGAAAGCTCCAACCTTTAGCTCCTTCTTCGTTCTTTGAAGAAACTAGTTCACTTGGTTTGCTAAACCTAGTGAACTAGAATGAGTAGAGAGGAAATAGAATGGGATTTTATCTATGGTTCTTGATTCTCAACTCATGAGACAAGAGAACCATAGATCAAGAGAGGGAGCAAGAGGTTGAGGGTGAGAGCAAGAGGAGAGCTCAAGAACAAGAGAGAGAATGAGCAAGAAAGAATGAGCAACTCTTTTGTCTTTCACCGTCTCATAATCCAAAGTGATCATAACTCATCATATCAAAAAAGTCTTATGTGATGGTTTGAAGCAACCATAACCTTATCATGTCATGCACTCATTTTACTCAAATGAGCAAGCAAGTAAAAGTCTTTGGCATGAAATGATAACCATGGTTATCATGATGGTCAACTAGTCAAGCCTAGTCAACCGGTCAACAAGTCAACAAAAGTCAACAAGTCAACAAAGTCAACAAGTCAACAAAAGTCAACAAGTCAACAACCATATCACCATAATACTTAATTAATATAGTAGTTAATCACATATCATATTCACATTAGGGTTGAGCATAAAGTCAAATAGTCAACGGTCAACAGTCAACAACCCTAATGAGAATCCGCCGCCTCTGCCTCCCTGTCAACTGTGCATACACACCCGCATCCGCGTTCCGAGGAACACGAATGCAAACTGGATAAATCCAATCCCATAAGGTACACTAGGATCTGGCTTAAACCAAAGCCCGCTAGTGTAAACTGTCCGGACACTGTACGTGCACAAGTGCACGGATGTGACCGAACCCTGTCGCAAAACCATGCGACCTATCGCAATACCAGGCGACCTCTACTCTTTTGCCTAAAGGCGAAAAGCTTTCTGTGTGGGACTCTAAAGACTCGACACTACGCTGGCAGTGGGTTTAACCACAGACCGCAAGCGGCACTAGCTGTGCGTAACGGTCCCCAGGTAATGCCGACAAGAAGACCGACGAGGCGAAACCCATCTGAACTCCTACTGAGCCTGAGTGTGACATTCTCCGTACAGTCCGGTCTGTTCGTCTGATACATCGCATGGCGGGCCTGGGGGGCGGTAAACGTCAGTCCCCCAATAGCGGTACAAGTCGTGCCGGAGCGAAGCCCAAAACACCCTGAGATAACACTGGAAACCTACCAGTATATCTCGTTTGCCATGGCCAGGGACTACTCGTGTAATGGCTCTCCTAGACACAGCGCGATGTCAACCCCCAATACCGGGAGAGACGAATCCTGTCTAACCGTCACTGCCTCCAAGTGCTTCCGGACTGCACCCAACCACCACCTGTTTGCACGACTCCTTTGAGCCGTGGTAGGGTAGTGATCAAAGTACAGTGGGAACACACCCGAGGCGAAGTGACAGTGTCAAGTCAGCGGACTAAGCTGTACTCATGTCACCTGGGAACTGATAACTGACGATAGGTATAATACCAACTAGTTAGTTCCCGACGAGTCCTGTCCAGTGTACCCGTAACCTAACGAGCACTCGCATACTATCTCAAGTACGACGTACTGACGGCTGTGGGACAGACCGTCTCCCACACTGGGATGAGAAGCGCATGCGCTGGTCTACTCCGGAGTATCGATGCCCTGTCTCGATAGTCCTGCGACCAGGGACCTGCATAAGGATATGCTTATAGATTACCCAGCCCCACTAGTGTGACAGCCATCACATCGCTGGTAATCAAGCAAAGATCCTAAGGGCTCTACTAATGTGTATAGGCGATATACAAAAATAAACACATGTACACATTGAAGTAGAAACAAACCAAGTAGCATACTACTATTTTGAGCAAGATTGTACATACAAGGTGAATATCCCAAGCATCCATTAAGTAATATACAAACTAGTATGATACAGTAATGGCCTCTAGGGCATATACACTAACAGTAGAGTACTTATTATTCGTGCTACGTATGTTGACTTTAGCCAAGGCGTAGTGTACGGTAGCTAAGTGATGTCTTCCTACACTTCATATGATGAGATTAATTAGGACACACACATAATTATGTTGACTTTAGCCAAGGGTCATGTTGGTGGGTCTAATTGATCATGAAATGATGGGAAGAACTTGACTAGTGCTTATGATATGTTGACTATAGCCAAGGTCATAAGTACTGGGGGTAAAAACCATATCGGGAGTTTCAAGAGTTGAAATTTGCAATGAGACTGCATACCTTCTATGTGATAGTAGGATCCCGATCCCACTGTGAGCAAGAGTTGCTCTCAGGAAAGTTTTGCACTTTACAATTAGCTAACCCACTAGGTATCAAGAAAGGTGTCAATGGGGACATGCCTCTGGAAAAATGAGATTTATTCTAATTAGGTCCATGCGACAACATGGGGAACCTCCCTCAAAGTACCGGCACTGGCCTAACTGAACGGTTAGCGAAGTTATAGAATGTAATTAATCCTGGCTAAACTTTTCTTTTTAAATGGTTTTAAAGAAAATTTGATAAAAGCAGTGGGAGATATCGATTAGAAAGATAATAACTAATCTGATCTTTGCAAGGGCTTTCGCTGAGTGTATTCTTCTCCCTCTCTCTTAATGGCAGATACCTATGACAGGCCTTAAACTTCTACTAGATAAAAACAAGCCGACCGGACCGAACTACAAAGACTGGCTGAGCAACATTAACATTGCTCTCACATATGATAAAGTATCATACGTCCTCACTGCCAAAGCCCCGCCCACTCCAGGACCTGAATCTTTTACTGCGGATAAAGAAATCCGCAAAATGTGGGATATTGACTGTGCTACTGCCAAATGCCTCGCGCTTGCATCGATGGACAATACATATCAAAAGCAACATGAGCAGATAGATGTTCAATCCATCTTTCTCCATACAAAGGAATTGTATGAGGAGCAATCTCGGACCCAGAGATACGAAGCATCTTGAAAGTTATTTCAGATGCGGATGGCTCAAGGCACACCAGTAGGCGATCACGTTTTGAAGATGATAGCTCTTATAGAAGAGCTTGAGGACCTCGGATGGACAATGGATAATGAACAGTATACTGATATTGTTCTACAGTCTCTTCCCTCCTCCTTTGCTCCATTCATAGTGAACTTCAACATGCATGACATGGAGAAATCACTACCCGAACTTCTCAATATATTGAGAAGTGCGGAGTGCATGCTGAAAGAGAAATCCCCCTCTATGCTTGTTGGACAATCTTCCTCTTCCATCCCAAAAGCCAAGGCCAAGGGAAAGAATAAGAAGAAATTCACCAAACCGAGAGGAGGAATAAAGAAGGCGAAAGGGAAAAACAAATCCAAAGCTTCGGTGTCGGGGAAGGGAGAATGTTTTCACTGCAAGAAGACGGGGTACTGGAAGCGGAACTGTACTGAGTACCTTGAACTTAAGAAAAAGAAGCATGGTGATGTTTCAGCTTCAGATGTGTTCGTGACTAAAAACTGTTTTTCTATTAACTCTGCTTCCTGGGTATTAGATACCGATTTGGGTTCTCATATTTGCAATTCTGTGCAGGCGTTGAGAAATAGCAGAGTTTTGAAGACAGATGATCATACTCTCCAAATTGGAAATGGTTCCAATGTACATGCAGTTTCAGTAGGAGAGTATCACATAGGGTTGCCCTCGGGTTGTATATTGGTTTTGAACTCACGTTATTTTTGTAAGTGCACGGCGGCGCCCCGGCCGTCAATCCGACGGCCAAATGCGGAAGCGGTGATAAACTTTAATTTTACTTGAACTGGCAAACCGCCGCGCACTAATACCCGGATCGAACCATTAATTAGTCCTAGCTAACAACAAGAAAGGGAAGAGAGATATACAGACGATCCAAGTCCTCCGGTCTTCTCGTCGTCGTCCCAATCTTTTGCGGAATGTCCCGTCTCCTCCTCGTCGCCGGAAGTGCACCACATCGCCTACTTCTTTTACGGGCTCCCACCTCAATGCCGAGGCAACTCGGGCACGAAGCTGGCTACTCGACGTGCCCAAGATTTGCTGCAGAATGTTGTGTAGAACTTGTGTCTCTTTTTGGGGTTGTAGGAATTGCCTTTTTGGTGGAGGGATGATACAAGCTTTTGGAGGTTGTTCTTGTGGGATTTTTACCAAAGCAAAAGCACCAAAAACCCCACATAGGAAATTTGGACAGCCCCCACAAGGAGTGGCCGGCCATGGACATGGTGAGAGGAGAGAATGAGAGTTCGTTCTCTAAAAGAGAGAGTGCCAACCTTATTCAAGAGAGAGAGAGAGGAACGGTTATCATATGAAAAGAAATGATAGAAAGGAAAGTCCAACACTCCAACACCAATGATCATCCATCATCAACAACAATCATCACAACCAAATCCATACTCCACCAACTAATCAACAAAAACCATGATGACTCAAAAGTCAAGCCATGATGAGAAGAAGATGAAGTCAAATGGTGGAGGAATTATCATGATATGATAATAAGCAAAGACCCCCTCCACAAATCTTCGGCCAATGAACGATACAAAGGAAATTGGCCGAAACGGAAAGCAAACTGGCAACTCCAGAAAACTGGTCCCGTAATAAATTACAGGAAAACCCCGATACTGTGCATACACACCCGCATCTGTATTTCGACCGAAATACAAATGCAATGAGACAAAATCTACACTGTACTATACTAGGATCCGGCTTATACCAAAGCCGACTAGTATTATCCGTTCGATCCTGATCTGTGCAATACCGCACGTATCTGATCGAACCCTGCCATATAACCATACGGCCTATAGTACAGACTGTCCGATCCTGATCCGTGCAATACCGCACGTATCTGATCGGACCCTGCCATATCTCCATACGGCCTCTACAACCTTTCGCCCGAAAGCTGAGTAACTGAATGTGGGGGACTCTAAAGACTCGTCAACACCTTGGTTGTGGATTTAACCACTAGCACGTTAGAGGTATAAGCCAATACATAACGGGCTACCAGGTATTGATCAAAAGGGACGTCTGTGAGCGAACTCAGCCTGACTCCCTACTGAGCCTGTCAGTGACAATATCCGTACAGTCCGGTCCGTTCGTCTATGAGCATCGCATGGCGGGCCTAGGGGGTTGGTAAAAGTCAGATCCCCAAAAGCGGTACAAGTCGTGTCGGAGTGTAGCCCAGAACACCCTGAGATACTACTGGAATACCTACCAGTAAATCTCCTTGCCTCGGCCGAGGGCTTTGTGTAATGGCTCTCCTAGACACAGCGCGACCTCACCCCCAATACCGGGAGAGACGAACCCCTGAAGATACGCTCACTGCCTCCATGTGGCTCGGGACTGTACCCAACTAAAACCTGTTTGCACGACTCCTTTGAGCCGTGGTAGGGTAGTAATCAAAGTACAGTGGGAACTCACACGAGACAAATGACGATCCCTAGGTCGATGAACTAACCTGCACACATGTCACCAGGGAACTGCCATCTGACGTCAGGTATATGACCAACTAGCATGTTCCCGGCGAGTCCTGTCCGGTGTACTCATAACCCAATGAGCACCTGTATACATCTTAGGTGATCCAACTGACACCAGTGGCTTGTGAGACCGGCCACCGCCCCTCGTCGGGGTCTCGACTGTATACACTAGTCTACAATGGAGAATCGATGCCCTGTCTCGAAACTCTCACGACTAGGGACCTTTTAAGGATATGCTTATAGACCCCAGCTCCCACTTATATGATCGCCCTCATACTGCTGGTGGTCAAGCAAGAATCCTAGGGGCTCTATCAACGTGTAATAGCGACGTGTCAGGTCACTTAAAACAGTACACGATGATAAAGGTAAACCAGATAGCATACTATCATCTCGAGTAAGACTGTCCTACCGGGATAGGTCCTCTATCAATCATTACAATCACGTACCTGTGACCTAATAATTGACTCTGAGGGCACTATCTCCAACAATCTCCCACTTGCACTCAAGGCTAATTATTGCGATGTCGCATACTCACAGCCCGTGTGATACCGAACACCCAACTCCTCTACTAGTCAGTCTCACAAAGCTCGTTTGCGAAACTATTGCGTTCGAGGAATAGCCTCAGTGAGTGGATCCACTTTGTTGTTTCTTTCTATGTCTCTCTATATCTCAAGTTCGCGGAGAAAGCCATCTCCCGAAATGTGCAATACCTGTCTTAGGATGTGTCTGGATGTCTGATGGGACATAGCTCATGAATGAACTCCAAATCCAAACTCTTTAGACTGTATCGTCAACTGAACTTAATCAGTATCCTGCGCCATGCCACCCTCAGTATTGCCTTGGACCACCTGTCCAAAATACTGCCCCTCATCAGAAGGAAAATTATAACTCTGACAACCTCCTTGTCGTCCACGTCACCTTGGAAGCCTGGAATGATAACTGTTTCCCGAATGAGGCTGTCGTTATCATATCCCTAGAACATCCACTTATGTTCTAAAACTGCTTCCGACTGTTTCTCCAGGATTGGATTAATGTCAACTTATTGCATCTAGTGCAAGAACAACATCTGGTGTGGTACTTGATATCTCATGATTGACTCAATTGCCTGAGCAAGTGATCTGCCAATCATGCACATCCCTCTCCCCTTTAGTCTGTAAGACACCTTTAGAGAGGGTGACTCCATTACCTGCAGGTACACTACCGTGCCAGGAGTCGTCCATCCTAAATACTCTTAGAATGCTGTCAAGTACCCTGATTGGGAAACCACCCAAATCTAGATCTAAAACCATAGATCTAGTAACCAGTATGTCTGATATAAAATCCATTTCCTTTGTGGAGAAACCACTGTGTGACGACCAAAGTATAACCGATTGTAGTATAGGAGTTTCTTTTCCTACTCTGTGTAAGTCATCCAAATACTAGGATATCACACCCTACTACCTTCTCAACAGATCCATCCCCTATTCTGATGAAGTCAAACCCATGACTGTCATGTCAGAAATAGATGATCTATCTCCGCTACATCTGCTTTAGTCTATAAATAGACATAAGCTACCTGTCCACCAATGCTTCCGCTGCTCCCACTGACTACGACAACCCTCTGGCAGAGTCATATAGACGTACACTTCTAAAACTAGTTTAGAACGACGCTATACTCATCCTCCTGCCGGGTCTCGCAGCCTGGAACAACAGCAATTGCAATTGTGGGTAAACAAGAACTTCCCTGTCACCGTCCTTGAGGCTACCGTAGTGCCTCTCGGGTGCCTGAAGTTACCCACCTTATCTGCGGAGTGTCCAATGGAATGTCAATCCAGATTGAATCTTTAGGTTCCTTATCAAATCTTCAGTAATCGTTTGTGGTTCTGGAATCACTTCCAGTTCTACCATACTCCCACTACTGTTTTCTGAAAAAATCCATCTTTAATAAAACTGTGGCGAGTCTAGAACAATATTGCTATTGTTCATCCAGATGGTAGAAAGTCAACCCGCGTCATAGCCTGGGTCAACCCACAAACAGCCATTACAGAAACGTGCCTTGAGTTGTCCAGTGTCTGGTTTTAAGCATAAGCCGGACAACTCCCCGTACCTTAACATCGTTAAGATATGAACTGTTCTATATCCCATATAGGACCAGAGGCACTGATTTAATTGAACCAGATTCAAATCATGCAACTGTCTCCAGTGCATGTCAACTGAATGGAAGGAGGCCGATCAGCGTTACTCAACTTAGGAATGCTTCCAATTATGAGTAACCTGAAAAAAAAGCAAGTTCTCTTAGTCATTACTATCAACTTAATACCATACACAAGTATCTACATCTTCGATCTCTTTGAAGAATCCCGATACTTGCTACACCTGGTTCTCTACTCTATTCAAATACCTATAACTTCTCAAAATTCGGACCCTGTGTTTCCTACGAAACACCTGTCTAAAAACTAGAGAAGTCATAAGTAAACCGAATATAGTACGAGGACCAACCCCTCTGTCCTGATGGACCCTGGACAACGTACAATACTCTGTATAAGTCCCTTGAGTCTGATAACTCATTTACTGTGTGTCGTAGGTTGAAAACTGTACTTATGGTTAAGAAGAATTACACCGCTGTTTAATGCTCCTTACCTAACCATCCACTGATATAGGTAAATGTCGTAGACATAATTTCAGAAAGGTATATCTCACTCTATAAAAATAGACGTACAGATATATCAATTTGAAATTGGTGCATAACAGCGGATATTCAAAACCAAATATTTGCCGACCGGCAAACAGCCCAGGTGATTTCCTCAAATATCACCGATTACAACGAATCCCGATATAATGAGGATGATCACTTAATTCCCAATAACTTACTCCCACTCATCATCTGTAAAACCATACAGATGTGAGAATCATACCTGGTAAATACATACCCTGGAGCAAGTGCCTAATCGGGAAATCAGTTTTCCTTTAACAGTACACAGCGAAACTGAAACATTGAAATGTTTCGATGGGGTATCCTGGTATTCCTAGTAATGCCTCTTCCAGATTCACGACTGTAACCGTATAATCCTTTGCCACCTCTCCAAATCCCTTCATATGTCTTTAGTCTTTACCTTCTGCACACCCCTTTAGGCCAAATGGTTTTCTTCCTTCCCTACCGTTCGGCACCAGCCTATGGTTTGGAAGAAGACTATCCAATAAGCATAATGGGTGTACTGTCCCAATCCTAGGAACACTCGCAATGGGAGAGGGTGAAGATAAAAGACAACCGAATAAACCTTATTCCTATTCCTCCTGGACCAGAATCCATCCCCGAACTGGAACAAGTTCCTTTCGAGTTCGTATATAACCATACGATGGAGTATCCAATAAACTGTGGATCTTCGTAGTGATACGGAGTGTCCTGGAGAAATACAAAGGTGATTTTAGGATTGGCGAAGGAATACTTGGTTTGGTCGTGAATATCTGTTGCAATTTACTTTGCCCTCTTACTAATCCCTTGCTTTGTCTGAACTTAACACCTTCTGTACACCATCGTTAGGCTAATTGGTTTTCTTCATTCCCTACCGGTCGGCACCAGCCTAAGGTTTGGAAGAAGACTATCCAATTTGCGTAATAGGTGTACTATCCCCTAAACCAAGGGGTACTCACAACTTGAGAGAAGGTAAAAGGAAAAGACAACTGAATAATCCTATCCGTTTTCTCCAGAACCTGAAACCATCCTCGAATAAATTCCTTCGAGTTCGTATCTAACCATACGATGGTTTTGTCTAATGGAAGTGGACGTTCGTAGTAATACGGGGTGTCCTGGAGAAAAGGGTAAAAGTAGGAGTGGCAATGAGGTTTGCAACTCTGACAATCCAAAAACCGGTGTTAAGAAGGTTCGGTCAACTTGGTCACTGAGTCATAGTTTTAGGGTCGGGTCAATGGTCGCTGCCAAAGAGAGAGAGAAAAGAAACACTCAGCGTGCACTCTAACCTAGATCAGAATGGTTACCAATTTATCTAATCTGGAAACCTCCCACTGTACCTCAAATTCTCCTCCAAACCTGAAAGAAGAATTAGTCGGGGTCACCCGAGGAGTAAACTAACTCATCAGTGGGAATCGGGATCCAACTATCATCGCATGATAACGTGACGGAATCCGCTCACGGTGTCACACTCCAGAAGGTATGCGCATATCTGGCAAGTTTCAGTTCTTTTGAAACTCCCGATGTGATTTCTGCCCCATGCTCTTATGACCTTGACTAAGGCCAACAAATCATAAGTCACATGTCAAGTTCTACCCGTCATTGTCCAGGTTGATTTGAACCCACCCGTACAAGCCCTTGACTAGGGCCAACAAGGCTATACGACTGTCCCAAACCAACGCATCTATCTATGCAGCATATGAACACCCAACAGCTACCAAACACTGTGCCTTGACTATGGCCAACAAACACAGCTTGAATACTATTGACTACCCATATGAAACGACGGAGGGCTATGAATGGTTTCTGGCGAAAACCTTTAATGTAATGAACTTGATATCGTTGAAGGAACTGATAGCTTTTTTTAAAAGTATAGTGACGAAAACCGTTGCTAAAGAGGTCACTCCCGGTGAAGGGATCTCGGCTCTTTCCCCGTAGAATGGGGTGCAGGATATTCCAAATGAATACCACGGTGCAAAGCAAAAGTAATCGGCTATAGTGAAGTTAATGCCCTGACGCAAACTTTTTGTCCAAGGGGTCACTCCCGGTGAAGGGATCTCGGCCCTTGCCTCGTCGACTGAGGAGCAGGATATTCCAACTGAATACCACGATGCAAAACAAAAGTGAACGTCCTTGCAATAACAGCTTTTTGAAAAAGTGTTCCAACAACATCAGATTAGGTTGTTTTTAACTTGCATTGATCCGAATCAATGCAGTCCCATCAATTGATCACACCACAAAGAACGAAAATATACTGATGTACGTATATGCCATCCGCATTCGCCACTGGGTCCCGTCATTACCCGTTAGGTTAGCTAACTAACGACAGAGCGGGGACTGGACTAGCGCGGATGCAAAACATATACAACATCTACTAATATATATCCCAATATATTATATTCGCTCAAGGCGTGAATAAAATGCAACATCACAGAGAATGAACAGCATCACAGAAACAATACAGATATCTGGGATCCCCGGGTTTCACAGAGCCGCTGAAACCCGACGTTCCCCTGGTCGTGTGGATAGCCTGTGCAATGAAATCCTAGACCCCTACGGGCGCGGCAAGTCACCTGCCAAAACCTGAAGCGAGGCAGCCCTCTTCAGCACCGTGAATGGACCACCCAGCACTTCACGGAATCCGGTAGCTTGGGCACCCCTCCTGGGTCAACCTGTACCCCCTACGAGTGCGGCGAATAGCCCGCCAATCCTAGAGTGAAGCCCCCTCCGTCCCAATGCCATGAGATGCGGGCTTGCTGCCCTCTAGAACCCGGCTATCCGTGCACCCCTCCGCGGGGCAATTCTAGTACAGAAAGTAAAATATACATACACCGGGTACATCGACCGCAACCAGGTCGTGCCCCAAAATAATAATACAAACAGGCAGTGACGGCAGTCCACATGTCGGACGCTCGCCCCGCAATATCAAATGTACATAATACAACCACAACTGTACTAGCATTGCATCCAGGCTATCCCCCACGACCGATCCGCAACATCACAGCAAAAACAAAACATCAACGTGAAAGTCACGTTCGCAAATCCGTCTAACCGGGCTATAGCAGTTAGACCGGATTTACCGATCAAGTGACATTCACGGTCGCAGATATAATGTAAATACTGTGAAATAATGTGTTTAAAATATCCGATCAATCAAATTTTAACAAGTGGGCCCCCAAGCAATACTGTAGCAGTTAAAGAAATTCTGGGCCCAATGTTAATATTCCAAAACCCCAATTTTAAGCCCACAAAGACACTGTAGAAATTTGGTGCAGTGATCTCCACAGTGTGCGGCGGAACAGCGGCGGGAAGGGGGTTTTCGCGGCGGTTCCGCGCTCCCATAGTGGAGTCACTTCATCGAATTTTTACAGTGCTCTTATATTTTCCAGTACATCAATATTTTACAACCTGAAAAATTTTTCGAGACCAAAAATTTTCAACAGAAAACTGTCGATAGGAAAAACACGGTTTTGGAACTTTTTGATCGATCGGAAATGCAAACACATTAAACCAAGCTAGACTAAGTTAATGGCGTGGCTCTGATACCACTGTAAGTGCACGGCGGCGCCCCGGCCGTCAATCCGACGGCCAAATGCGGAAGCGGTGATAAACTTTAATTTTACTTGAACTGGCAAACTGCCGCGCACTAATACCCGGATCGAACCATTAATTAGTCCTAGCTAACAACAAGAAAGGGAAGAGAGATATACCGACGATCCAAGTCCTCCGGTCTTCTCGTCGTCGTCCCAATCTCTTGCGGAATGTCCCGTCTCCTCCTCGTCGCCGGAAGTGCACCACATCGCCTACTTCTTTTACGGGCTCCCACCTCAATGCCGAGGCAACTCGGGCACGAAGCCGGCTACTCGACGTGCCCAAGATTTGCTGCAGAATGTTGTGTAGAACTTGTGTCTCTTTTTGGGGTTGTAGGAATTGCCTTTTTGGTGGAGGGATGATACAAGCTTTTGGAGGTTGTTCTTGTGGGATTTTTACCAAAGCAAAAGCACCAAAAACCCCACATAGGAAATTTGGACAGCCCCCACAAGGAGTGGCCGGCCATGGACATGGTGAGAGGAGAGAATGAGAGTTCGTTCTCTAAAAGAGAGAGTGCCAACCTTATTCAAGAGAGAGAGAGAGGAATGGTTATCATATGAAAAGAAATGATAGAAAGGAAAGTCCAACACTCCAACACCAATGATCATCCATCATCAACAACAATCATCACAACCAAATCCATACTCCACCAACTAATCAACAAAAACCATGATGACTCAAAAGTCAAGCCATGATGAGAAGAAGATGAAGTCAAATGGTGGAGGAATTATCATGATATGATAATAAGCAAAGACCCCCTCCACAAATCTTCGGCCAATGAACGATACAAAGGAAATTGGCCGAAACGGAAAGCAAACTGGCAACTCCAGAAAACTGGTCCCGTAATAAATTACAGGAAAACCCCGATACTGTGCATACACACCCGCATCTGTATTTCGACCGAAATACAAATGCAATGAGACAAAATCTACACTGTACTATACTAGGATCCGGCTTATACCAAAGCCGGCTAGTATTATCCGTTCGATCCTGATCTGTGCAATACCGCACGTATCTGATCGAACCCTGCCATATAACCATACGGCCTATAGTACAGACTGTCCGATCCTGATCCGTGCAATACCGCACGTATCTGATCGGACCCTGCCATATCTCCATACGGCCTCTACAACCTTTCGCCCGAAAGCTGAGTAACTGAATGTGGGGGACTCTAAAGACTCGTCAACACCTTGGTTGTGGATTTAACCACTAGCACGTTAGAGGTATAAGCCAATACATAACGGACTACCAGGTATTGATCAAAAGGGACGTCTGTGAGCGAACTCAGCCTGACTCCCTACTGAGCCTGTCAATGACAATATCCGTACAGTCCGGTCCGTTCGTCTATGAGCATCGCATGGCGGGCCTAGGGGGTTGGTAAAAGTCAGACCCCTAAAAGCGGTACAAGTCGTGTCGGAGTGTCGCCCAGAACACCCTGAGATACTACTGGAATACCTACCAGTAAATCTCCTTGCCTCGGCCGAGGGCTTTGTGTAATGGCTCTCCTAGACACAGCGCCACCTCACCCCCAATACCGGGAGAGACGAACCCCTGAAGATACGCTCACTGCCTCCATGTGGCTCGGGACTGTACCCAACTAAAACCTGTTTGCACGACTCCTTTGAGCCGTGGTAGGGTAGTAATCAAAGTACAGTGGGAACTCACACGAGACAAATGACGATCCCCAGGTCGATGAACTAACCTGCACACATGTCACCAGGGAACTGCCATCTGACGTCAGGTATATGACCAACTAGCATGTTCCCGGCGAGTCCTGTCCGGTGTACTCATAACCCAATGAGCACCTGTATACATCTTAGGTGATCCAACTGAAACCAGTGGCTTGTGAGACCGGCCACCGCCCCTCGTCGGGGTCTCGACTGTATACACTAGTCTACTATGGAGAATCGATGCCCTGTCTCGAAACTCTCACGACTAGGGACCTTTTAAGGATATGCTTATAGACCCCAGCTCCCACTTATATGATCGCCCTCATACTGCTGGTGGTCAAGCAAGAATCCTAGGGGCTCTATCAACGTGTAATAGCGACGTGTCAGGTCACTTAAAACAGTACACGATGATAAAGGTAAACCAGATAGCATACTATCATCTCGAGTAAGACTGTCCTACCGGGATAGGTCCTCTATCAATCATTACAATCACGTACCTGTGACCTAATAATTGACTCTGAGGGCACTATCTCCAACAATTTTGTACCAAGTATGCTTTGTAATATTATATCCGTTTCTATGTTAGACAATGAAGGATATTATTTTGCTGTGCAACACAATGTTATGAACATTAAACTAAATCAAGAGTTGATTGGTTATGGTACACTTAATAACGGGATATACGTCCTTAATCAACACGCAGTTTTCAGCATTAAACACATAAGTAAAAGAAAATTTTCAGATATAAATGAAGCTTTTCTTTGGTATTGTAGACTTGGTCATATTAATGAAACAAGACTAAACAAGCTTCATAAAGATGGATATTTAAATCCTTTTGAGTATAAATCTTATGCAACTTGTCAGTCTTGTATCAAAGGTAAAATGACCAAAACCCCGTTTAGTGGACACGGAGAAAGAGCTACTGAGCTCTTGGGCCTCATACATAGTGATGTATGTGAACCAATGTCTATACATGCAAGATGCGGGTTTTCCTACTTCATAACTTTTACTAACGATTTCTCAAGATTCAGTCATGTGTTTTTGATAAAGCATAAGTTTGAAGCTTTTGAGAAATTCAAGGAGTACAAACTTGAAGTAGAAAAACAAACAGGAATGAGCATCAAGATACTTCGATCAGATCGAGGTGGAGAGTACCTTAGTATCGAGTTCCTAAACTTCCTAAAAGAGAATGGGATTCTCTCTCAGCTCACCCCCCTTACACACCACAACACAACGGTGTGTCAGAACGACGAAATTGAACCCTATTAGATATGGTACGATCCATGGTGAGTGATTCTGAGTTATCTCTCTATTTTTGGGGGCATGCATTTGAGAGTGACCAGCACTTGAATGGATGATAGAGAAGATTGCTTCATGGATGATTGTCGCGACCCGAAATATTAGTCCGTGACCAGCACTTGAATCACGCAACGTCTAAAGGCGTAACAGAATTCAAGTAAGCTGAAACCCAGAAATCTAAACTTTTAAAGAAAAATAAAGGAGGTGAGGTTTTGAAATAAAGGTATAATGAAATCAGGTTTTCTTAATGCATAGAAAAGGACCATGAATGATGCAAGTGAAATTTACTAGTTTGAAAACATGTTTCGTCTTTTAAAAATTTTGGCAGCACCTTCTTTGTATATTTTGATCCAAAACCACAAATACATAATGATGATAAAGGCATCCCCAAGCAGGAGCTAGCTCTTCGCCAAACGGCGGTTCACAACCACGCAATACAGTATAAATAAGTATACGACGGCCAACGGCGAAGTTCACCATAAAAAGATAAATCAATAAGCAAGACATCAAAACCACAAGTAGCGAAAAACCCCTCGCTCTAAGTCTTGCAACCAGAATCTCGACTAAGTCTCATTACTTATACAAATTACTAATTTTGCTTGATGGAGTTAAATAGATACAATATATATAGATACAAGAGTGGGTACGATACAAGTGTCCCACCTACCAATGCAAATCACCCGAATGCAACTGTGTGCCAGCGAAGCCGCTACTGATCCAAGCGGTCAACCTGCAAGAACTGTGGCACAACGGGGGTGAGTTTCCAACTTGTGAGTAGAAAAATATCAACAGATAGAAATCGAATAAACAACGACTCCTAGGTCAACTATATCATAAAGGTAATACTATGATATCTAGGGTGACCGGGTCTGTATATGTGCCAACAAGGTAGTCAATACCTATATGCATGTGGATAACATCCAACAGTAATAATCAATGCATGTGTGCATGTGGATCTCGTCCACCTATATAATCAATGTATGTATGCATGTAGATCTCGTCCACCCATATAATCAATGTCTGTATGCACGTAAATATCATAAAAGAGTGTGCATGAAAGTATGAGGATATGAATCAACGGTGTCCCTCACGACACATCAAAATCATGGAACTTGAGTGCCTAGCATCGACACTCGAAAACATCATGAAAACCGTTCCCAGCATCGGCACGTAAATCCTCATATATCGGGCTCTATCAGTCCGGATTGGCCTACGGGCTCCGTCAGTCCGGATCGGCCCATATCATCTCTCGACTCCGGTCGGTATCCTCCGGATATCCGTCGAGCCTAAATACTATCACTGGTAGGTAGTAGTCTCTCTGCCAAGCTCACCGTCTGTATACACAGCATCCCTTTCTTGCCCCGGGGTACCATATCGGGTCTACCATGTACCCGCAATCGGCCTCATCCGCCTTCTCGAATCGGGTTTCACATGTCACATGTCTTAGAACCGAGAAAACGCATGGTGGACGTACTGAAATATCATATCAAGAGAAACAGGGTTTTTAAAACAACACATAATCTCTTTTAAAATGTCCACGGTTCTCAAATTCAGAAATCTCATGAAAACAGCATATCTCAATGCGTAAAATCATAGAGCATGATGTATGCGACATATAATAGAAATGTGAGCATATCCATGTATCATGCAACATGGAACAGTGATATGACATATTAAGGGAAAACCGTTTTTTTAAAATGATTCCAGTTTTTAAATATATCCTGCGGTTCCCAATCTCTCAATAAAAACTAGTTCTCTATGTAGGTACAATATGTATATGTGCAAGTATAGATGTATCAATGTATATGTGCACCAATATGGATATACAAATGTGTATATGTGCAAGTATGGATGTATCGATGTATATGTGCACCAATATGGATATACAAATGTGTATATGCGCAAGTATGTTATGCGAAGAGTCATATCATGATGCAGCAATCCTACTGTGTAGTGACATGGCAATTATCGATGATGAAGTGTGTGAGCCTACAATCTGTGTACGTGTAACATACGCATCATCGATAATGGTGCAGGTATACTATCACAGGTATAAGTAATACAATGTGAATAACATGAATGCATCATAAGGTAAATCGTCGGCTAGAAGTTATAAGGTATACATATCTAACATGATCGAGTCGGTGAATCTATCAATCGGCATCCAGCTTAACAACATCGCGTACGGTATAATCTATTGTACGACAACTTCTAGTCAAGGGTATAGATCAATCATCAAGTCAAACTCATCACACACGGAAAATCATCGTACGGCAGCATTAAGCTATCAGGGATCCTATCATCCTATAAGACGAGAAGGGTACGGACCGAACATCTCGTACGGCTACCACTCACGATTTAGAACAAATAAATATCTCTATATGCCTATGTCCCATGTCACATCCCCAATAATCTCATATATGGGGACCGGCAGGGTATAAATCATCTCAATCGACTCGCATCCGTATACCAACATATCACCAAATCTTCATGTCGCGTCATATATCCTTTTCATCGCATTCATGTCCCTCACCAAGTCAATTTACAAAAACATCCTACCTTTACTATAAGCATAAGTATCTAATCTAACATACACACCTGAACCATACAAACAGTTTTTGAAAAGATGCGAATCGTAGTTTTGAAAGTAGGGGCTACGTTGTTTTTAAAGAAAAGATATCATTTGAAAATCCATAACGTCACTCAAGGTATTTGTTTAAAGATGCATACGATTCTTCAGTTTAGAAATAAGTATGGTTCGAATGGCGCACCTACATCGACTATCTAGTCCTATAGTATCCTAACGGCAATATCGTCAAACATTATCCTCAAATACCGTCATCACATATTAGCCGAATTATACCATTTCTAACTACCCTTAGTTTCTAATATGGTTTCACTAGATATCATTTAATTCTAACCCTAGTTTCTAAATCTAGGTTTCCTTAACCATAAGCTACAAATCGGTTTCCACCAAAACTTTGCGGGGGTGCTATACGCCATCCACCCGACTTCCCCCGTGGACATAGATCCACTTACCTGGTCTTCGCTTGCCGAAATCGATGACGCCATGCTCCGTCGCCTCGGAATCCATGCGAGGGTACTTACAATAATAAACAATCGCAATGCGTATTAAACATCAAGGCGAAAAACCAAAACGGCACGCGCATTGCTCATTGGTTAGAACTTATAGCTTACGTGTACAAAATCAACCGAACAACCCTTGTTGTTGATGTACGAACATCCAAAAACCAAATACAGATCCAAATATCAAGAATTAGCATTTCAAAATACGGAAAATATAGCCTAAAACACACCAAAGTACTCCCAGATTCTCTCTCAGGTAAAATTGGTCAATTCTGCACATATAAGGGGTCTAATTTACTGCTAAGGGAGCTAGGGACCAAGTCTGGAGGGGTTCTGACCCAGCCTGGCAGCAAATTACGGCCAGGAAGAATAAAATTGCGGCCCAGAATAGTGGGTTTGGGTTCGGGTCTCTGTGGTAGCTTCCTAAGTGCCTTCATGTGTCACTGTGTTTGCAAAATTATTTTTAGTTCCGCCAGGTTACTCCAGATTCCATTATACCCTCACAATTCACACATTTATCCGATGTCGGGGTTTCAAAATCCGTGTTTTGGGTTTCTAAGCTCTGGTCCAGGTCATGAATCATCTCAAAAGTCTTATTAACAGCCACAAACATCACCATTTTCCCAAACCCTTCTCTTGGGATTTTCCAAGTTCACAAATCCATCACTAAACGACATCTAAACTTAAACAAAAGCTAGGAAATCAAAACTACTTTAAATGAAAAGAGATATACCTCATGGTTATTCCTAACCAAAACCGTAGAAGTCCCAAAGTTGCTAAAATCTCATTTTGCTTGGTTCGATGTGATAAGCATGAAGAGGGGATCGTGTTTTGTAAAAGGGGTATATGGTTTGGATGGAGTTTTGGAGATGGATTTGGGGTTTGAATGTGGAGGGAGATGAGGGTGAGTAAAATGAAGAAGAAGATGAAAATGGTGGAGGAAATAAAATGGAGGCAGCACCCTCTCTCCCCCTCTCAATTATTCTCACTTCTCTCTCTCACAAAAGTATACCCACCCTAATCATTATGCCCCTTTTTGACTTTTCTTTTTCTTTTCTCACCACCAATAAACCATAACACATAACCCAAATAAAACAACACCATAAAATAACATGTAACATGTCATGGTGCACTTACCATGAAAAACTGTAGAAACACAGATTTGGCTTAATCGCGATTAGCAGTGCACTAATCGGGTTTTTATCAAAACTGCATATAATAAATTTTAAAAATGCCAAATCATTTAAATATGTTTTTAAATGAATAAATCATTTTAATTTCCATTTATTTCACAAATATTGGTATATATTTATACCCTTTTTCGAAAACCCCAATTTCGCAAATCGGGCAGTTTTCGGGGAATATATTATTTTAACATTAAATTCCAAAAATAATATTTTATATTTTCTGAAATGTTACAATGTTCCCCCTTTAAATAAATTCGGTCCCCGAATTTAAATTTAAACCCCCAAAATCTAAAACATTCAATAATCAGCTCAAAACAACAGGCTCCGAAATCATGGAAAATGCAGAAATAACACAGCGCGTCAAGTGCACATGAAAACGAGTACAAAGCTCAAAATCGGAATTCGTCAACCGTCACGCAAATCATCGGATTCGCACGCATATCCTCTGAGTTACAATAGAGAAATAGATCTCGAAATCCACTACTGAAATCCAATATACACTAGTCAAATACTATAATACGTGTATAGTACGCATCTTTGAAAACCTTTCAAAATCTGAATAAAACTCATGCAAAAATCTTTTCTAAATCGTCGCGTGAATGCGTAACTCATGGCATAACTAACGGACGCTCATTTTAAAATAATAATATATGTCCATATATGTTTTCTTAAATACACGTTCCGTCGTTTTCAAAATATCCTAAAAGGTTTTCCTTTATAAACGTTCGTGTCGTTCACGGGCACATAGGAAATAGCGAGACTATAGTTCCTTTTAAAAACCCTTTTGGTAATCTTTTAATGCATGCAAAGTACTCAGGTACTGTCCTCGGATCAGTCCTGTTTGGCTACTACACAATATAGTGCTCAACATGAAAACAAAGTGTTCAAAAGCAAATCAGCCTAAAAAGGCGTATCCAATAATCACATGCGTCTGGTGCGCATGGAATTCAAATCCAAATACAGGTGCCACAATACGCACAAAGCAAAACTAAGTGCAACGGGTGTGCACAAAAATATCTGTCCACTGCAACGGGTGTGCACGACAACAATATCTGGTGCATCTATTGTGCACGAAAATCTCAAATCTGGTGCGTCAAATGCGCGGAATACAAGTACGGTGCAACCAATGCATGAAAATCACATTAATAACTCAAATACGTATAAGAACGACACCGAGTGTACCAACGTGTATAAATAAAAAATGTGTGCAACTACGAGCACAAATCCGTATCAATGCACTACAAGCACATGTGAGCTATACCGAGTGCAAAAATCACATCATCCGTATGAAATCCTTGAAATCATAAAAACATGCTATGAAGGTACAAAATCGACATCAAACGCAATAGGCATGCACAAATCGCAAATCAACACAACGGTGTATAAAATATATATCAGGTGCGATAACTATGCGCAAAAAAAATGTAAATACCTAGTAGGTGCAGCCATCGTGCACGAAATCAATTGTCATGACCCGAAAGAGCACGTGACTGGCACTTGAATCATATGAAGTCTATAGCACCCCATCTGATCCAAGTAAGCCAAAAGCCCAGAAATCTAAAACCATTTTAAGGAGTAAATAGAGAAAACTGGTTTCTTAAGAAGTAGGAAAATAGCTTTTAAAAGTGAAGAAAACATGTTTGAAAATCAAAGTTTTTAAATAACTAAGCCGAATATGCATTTTAAAAATCACATATCTTTTCTGAAAATTTCGGCAGAGTTTTCTTTGTAAATACTGGCCCCGAACGGGGTACAACATAAATAATATATATGAAATGATAAAATGCATCCCCAAGCGGGAGCTAGCTCTTCGTCAATCGATGGTCACAGCCACGCAAGCAATACAATATACAACGCCGAAAGGCGAGAATCAAAACTCAAAGGAAAACTCAAATAGCATGAAAAGCGTAATACTTCAACGCGCGACTCTAAGGTCGAAATAATACATAACTGGTTTCTAAGTCTGAAACAATATACAAGTTTTTTGTTGATGGAATTACTAGATACAACTGAATAATACATGTACAATGGTGGTTCTGATATAAAAGAACCCACCTACCCAAGCAAGTCACCTATATGGAAGCAGTGTGCCAGAAAAGCCGCATTGAAACCTGTACGGCAAAAACCTGCAAGAACTGTGGCACAACGGGGATGAGTTGCCAACTCGTGAATAAAAGATATCTACAAGTAGAAATCGCATGCATGACCTAATCCTAGGTCAAAACGATCAGATATATAAAAACCTTAAATAAATAAGTCTGAAGTATGATAAGGTGGCAATATAACATCTAAACATGTATGTAGTGCCAAGTGCTCGTGCCAGTGCCTCAGGTAATAACATATCATAGGATGAGGTATGTCTGCATGAATAAGTATGATGAAGTATCTAAACTGATATCAATACACATGTATTAGCTTCCCATTACTCTAATATTGGTGTAAGGGCATATATAACAGCGTCCTCATCCACTGTTATATATACATAAGAAGTATGATCAATGTAATCAAAGTCTGTATGTATGTGGATATCATCTAACTATGTGATCAATGTCTGTATGTATGTGGATCCCGTCCACCTGTCACCAAATGACAATAAGCATCATGCATGTAAATATCATAAAGCATATGCATGGAAGTATGAGGATATAAATCAAATCATGGAACCTGAGTGCCTAGCATCGACACTCGAAAACATCATGAAACATGTGCCTAGCATCGGCACGTAAATCCTCATCTATTAGGCGCTGTCACCATGACTGGCCCTGATAGGTACGTATCATACTCTATCTCGAATACCCGAGTGCCCAGCTTCGACTCTCGAATTCCGACGTATCCATACGTACATAACTCCGGTAGGTATCCCCACGATAACCGCCGAGTCTAAATACTATCACCGGTAGGTAGTACTCCCCTGCCGGGCTCACCGTCTAACATATACGAGTCTCTTGCCCCGGGGTACCTCACCGGGTCCACCATGTACCCGCAGACGGTGCCTACCACTCCTCGAATCGGGTTTCACATGCCACTCTCAGAACCGAGAAAACACATGGTGGACGCACTGAAATATCATATCAAGGGTAACCGGGTTTTAAAAAAAATATATACACTCTTTTAAAATACCCACGGTTCCTAAATCCAGAAATATCATGGAAACAACATATCTCAATGTGTATAGTCAAAAAGCATGATGTATGTGACATATAATCAAAATATAAGCATATCAGTATATCATGCAACATGGAGTAGCAATATGCACATAATTAGGGAAGACCGCTTCTTTAAAATGAATCAGTTTTTAAAACTATCTTGCGGTTCCCGATCTGCGAGTCAAGCCAGAATCATCTATTTATGTGCAATATGTAAGTGTACAAGTATAAGTGTGCAACAGGTAGGTGCACGAGCAGGAGTGTACAATATGTGAGTACACGAACATGTATGTACAATAGGTATGTGCACAAGTATGGGTGTACGCTATGTAGGTACACGAGTATGAATGTACAATAAATATATGCACAGGTATGGGTGTACGCTATGTAGGTACACTAGTAAGCCATGCAAGGAATCATATCATGAATGCAACAGTACTACAGTGCAGTGACATGGCAATTATCAATGATGAAGTGTGTGAGTCGGCAAATAGTGTACGTGGAACATACACATCATCGATAATGGTGCTGGTGTCCTAACAGCATGATGGTAATATAGCAATAAACACAAGTAATGCGATGCAAATAATATGAATATGTGGAATCAAGTAATCAACGCAACAGTGAAGAATCTATATCAATGTGTAAGTGTCATGCAGTTTTTCCTTTTGAAATAAGATGAATCGGGGTTTTTAGTAAAATAAGGGCTACGGTGTTTTTAAGAAAAGATGCGCCTTTTGAAATTATTCGTAGAATCCCTTTTTGCCTATCTTTAAAATATTCCCGGTTTGTTAGTTTTGAAATAGGTATGTCCCGGGTCTAATCTAATGTCTACTAAGGAATCTACATACTTAACTAACAAGCTAAGCAGGAGGGGTATGGAAAACACCTACATCTGAGTTGATATATATATTGTAGGGTTCCTAGGCACTCTTGTGAAGGTTCATAAGGCATCAAACATGCCCGAATAAAATTTTAGACATGCCGAACAACCCAAAGCCGGGATTTTTGCTAGATTATTAGGGTTTAACATGCAAGTAAACATCTTTTACTACTAAGTATGAGGGATTACAACCTTTGTAGTCCGCTCCTTCGCTTCACAAGCTCCGAGTAGAAGTCCCTTCGCCGCGATCCATGATCTCTCGAACTCAAGAGAGGCTCCACGACTCAAACGATCCATGCTAGCTTGTAGTGTTCCGCTTCTCCGATGATCTACGTCGAAATTGCTATAACTCAAGCTCTCTCACTCTAATGAGGTGAACACCCTAATCTAATGGGCTAGATTAGATGAGGATGATGGAGTAGTATTTATGCTTTCTTTTTATATCATTTTCTCACAAGAAATCATCACAAAAGAAATAACTAGTGAGCTCTTTCCAAAACTCAAGAGAGAAGAAGATGAAGAATAATGAGATAATTCCTTTTGTGATGAATAGTAGATAAAAATATATGATTGATTATGGAACCATGGTGAAGGATGAGAAGCTTAACCTTTGTAGAGAATAAACTAGAGCTAGGGTTTGATTAGGTTAATAATGAGTCATGGATAAGTATCAACCATAATATCTTAACCAAGACAAAAAGGAAATCCTTCTAGAATGAACTAGAAGGAGCTAACCCTAATCTCACCCTAATCTCTTTTTATCATCACTAAACATTTTTCATAATAAATCATATCATGTTACTATAATATATATCACATATATATTATATTTGTAACAAAAGAAAATAATACAATTAATATATATCGCGTATATATCAATGTATTAATCGGTGAGAAAATGAAATAATAAAGCGAGACAATATTAGATAATGTAATACAATATATCATATATATTATTATACATTAAATTATCGAATCAAAACTTGATCCGACGATCCGGCTATATCGAATATAACCGACTAATATATCTTGTACCGATTCATCGAATCAACACTTGATCCGATGACCCGGTTCATATTTAAATATCGCGAGAATACAATACGGTATCTCATATCGTATTATCCTCGGTCCTGCGCATATCACATATGTGCCTCTACTCCGTTTTGCCTGAGCCAAGAAACCTCTGTGCAGGACTCTAAAGAATCGTCAAAACGCCGGTAGCAGGTGATGATCATATCAAACACTCACAAGCTGCAAGCGGTCAGCTAAACGTAACAGCCACCCAGGTATTGAGCGATCAGAAGATCAGCAAGCTAGCCTGTCCGTTCTCCTGTGAATCCAATCAGTAACACTCCCGTACAGTCCGGTCTGTTCGTCTGATATGTCGCATATCAAGTCTAGGGGTGGTATACGTCAGACCCCAGTAACCGATAAGTCGTGTCGATGTGAGGCTCATAACAGGTCGAGAAACTACTGGTAAACTTACCGGTATATCTCTATATCAGCCCTGGCCAGGGACTTCCAGTTATAGCCAATCGAACACAGCACAACATCAACTCCCTATACCGGGAGAGACGAATCCCCTCCTATCGCTCATTTCCTCCATGTGATTCGGGACTGTACCCAAAAGCCACCGTTTTGCATGCCCTCTTGGACGTGGTAAGGTAGAAATTAAAGCACAGTAGGAATCACACAAGACTCTATGACGATCTCGGGTCTACAGACTACCCTGTACCAGTGTCACCGGAGAACTGCCATCTGACGTGTGGTATATCACCATCTGGGAGTTCTCGGCAAGTCCGTCCAGTGTACCCAGTCTCCACTGAGCACCCGTACACCATTCTTGATGTCAAACACCGATGGATATGGGATCATCCATCGCCCATCATATGGGTCAAGATGCGTATACGCTAGTCTAGTCTGGTGTATCGATGCCCTGTCTCGATATACCCTCGACTAGGAATAGTTATAAGATGTACTCATCGACTACCGTGGCCCCACTAGTATGATCTCATCATAGTCCCAGTAGTCGAGTACAGATCCTAAGGGCTTTATCAACATGTGAGAGAAAGCAGTAAACCAATACAAGTCAACATGTCAAGATAAAGTGAAACCAAATAGCATACTATCATGACGAGCAAGAAAGTCCTCTCTGTATATATCCAAGCATCCATCATAATATATATCATATGTACAACAACGGCCTCTAGGGCATATACATAACTAACACATATATATATATAATAGTCGGTGATCCCGCCTCAATAGTATCACGTACGATACAGTATATCATATGACATCCTCGAGTCATGAGTGCGGATCTATCATCAATATAAAGCTCGTACGGTAAATCGTCGTACGGCATACCAATAGCCGGGTATGGGTCAATATCACAATTGTCCCATCAATTATCTGGTATCCTCATCATCATATCCCATGATCTGGGGTACTGATCTAAATCTAGTACAAATCGATACCATCCACATAAATATAAGTGCGTGTGTAAAACACACGTCTATAGGCCCGCTAAAACCCCCATGTCGTATCCCAAATACGAATCACATCATATCACCGATATCATGGCACTAAGCCCAAATCATCGACTCATCTCCAATGTCATCCACTATCCTCATCATCAAGGTACACGTATAGCAATAAGTACGTGTGTGCGTGTGCGTGTAAACCTGTTCTAGGGTTCGCGACTAGAAACTACACTAGTTTGCTTCTACCCCTAATATATCTATATTACACCTAACACATCTCAAATATCCACGACACTAAAGGCTATCATGAGTATATATGTATGCTATACTAATATCGCACTACGGGGGTGCTATACGCCATCCACCCGACTTCCCCTTGTAGAAATAATCTACTCACCTGCATTCTGTGTGTCGGTGTTGATGTCGCCTTCATCTTCTTCATCGTCTCGGATCGCCGTGGGGGTAACTACATATCACACGTATTGCATCGCATCAAAACCAAATCGAAACTTAAAACGATACGTGAAAACTAACACGATACGCTAAAAGGCCTATAGGTTAGAACCTATGGTTAGCCTTCGCAAAACAACCTGAAATCACTCGATATAGACGTACAAACGTCACACGATCGAGATAACGCACAAATACCAAAATCTGGAAATCAAAATACGCAAAACCAAAACTAAATTCAAAGCAGAAACCGAAGAAAATGATCCCATATTTTGTCTCAGGTCAAACAAAGGCAAGCAAACAAGTCTAGAGTGATGTATAGGGTGTATGTGACCTACAGTAGAATCCTGGACCCTACCCTACACTAATTGGCTGATCCCCTTAACTTGAAAAATCGGCCTGGCCGGCCCAGGTAAGGAGTTGGGTGCTCGTCTGCCTAGGGTGGTCTTCTGGTGGTCTAACTTGGCTCCTGGTGTTGTTTATTTTCCTTGTATTGACCCCGGATCACTCCAGATTCACCTGCACGATACATAAACTCACAAACCGACATGAAACTGTTCTGTTTTGGGTTTCAGGTTTCGTAATGTGACGGATCTGGGTTCGTAGCACTAAGGGGGGGGGGGTTCAAGGGTCATCAATAGGGCTTAACTACACTAACACAATTCAATTTAACCTTAATCCTCTCTAGGTTTGTCCAAAGTACCCAAAATCACACGATATCGAGATGAAACTTGAATTGAGGCTTAAGCACAAGAATTACAACACTAATTGTGAAGGAAATACCTCAATAGAGATTCATGAATCCTCCTACAGCACCAAAACATCAACTTTCTTGGTCCATTCTATAGCTTGTGAGCTTGTGCACACTTTTTGTGAAATGGGTGTGAGGTTTTGAGTTGATTTTTGAGATGAAGTGAGGGGATTTGTGGAGGGGAGAATGGGGGCAGTAGCAGCAGCAGCACTAAGGGGGAGAGGTGAGAGAAATGAGAGAAATGATGAAGGGGAAAGGCTCATACAAGTCAAAGGTAAACACCCCCCTTCTCTCTCTCATCATACCTACTACCTAATTCTTTATTCAAACCTTTTTCTTTTCTTTTTCTTTTCCAAATCCTTCTCTCTCAAATAGTAAACCCAAAACACCCATGGTAGGGAAAATGTAACACAAGTCCAAAATGATATGTGCATGTTTTGCACAAAAAGCCAAAAATCCGATTAGCGATTTTTAATCGCGATTAGCACTAAATTAGCATATAAATGCTCATAAAACTTAAATATGACATAATTCCATAGAATACATTATTTTTGAATTTTCCAAAAAAATTTTTCAAAATTTTCCTATTTATCGGTATTTAATTATAAATTTAATATTAAAATAATCAATAAAATAATATTAAATTATAAAAATTCCTAAAAATAATATTTTATTGTTTTGAAATGTTACAATCTTCCCCCCTTAAAGAAATTCGGTCCCCGAATTTAAATTTAAACCCTCAAATTCTAAAACATTTCAATAAGAAGTCCAAATCATCGGGGTTTCGAAATCATCAATACATAAAACGCATCATAGCGCAATGCATGCGCATGAGTAATGAGCAGATAACTCAAAAACAAAACTCCGTCAAGCATCCCGCAATCATCGGAGTTATGGTAAAGACACAAATGTCACATCCAATACAAAACCAATATGATATATAGCAAAACTATACATGTAATTAGCTGAAGTAAATGCATGCCAAATCTTTTTAAGTCGCCGTGCGATGCACATAACACTGCAAAGTGGCGGACGCCCATTATAATAAAATACCCATATACATATATATCCTTTGTTTAATATGCACGTCCCGCCGTTTTGAAAACAATTTAGAAGGGTTTCCTTGTTTTAAACGTTTCGTGTCCTATCAGACACGTAGGTATATACTAAGACTATAGCTCGCTTTTTGGAAATCCCTTCGATGACTATCAATGCATGCAAAATATATCCAGGTACTGTCCTCTGACTAGTCCTGCTCAGTATGAAAACACATAGCAAATATCATAAAAAAATGTACTGCTCTATAAGGAATCAATCCTAAGAATGTATGTAAGAATACTCTGTGCGTCTGGTGCGCACGGAAATCAAAATCCATATATGTGCCATACAGGTGCACAAAACAATATCTAGGTGCAACGGGTGTGCACGAAACATCTGTCATAGGCAACGTGCGTGCCTGACAGCAAAATCAGGTGCATCCGACATGCACGAAGAATCCCGATTTAGTGCATCTGGTGTGCACTAAAATCGTATCTCAAATCATGCGCTCAACACGCGCGAAAATCCAAATCAGATGCATCCATCACGCATGAATAAAATCTAAATCATGCGCACTCAACATGCACGAAATCACGAAATCCAATATCAAGCGTCGAACATACGCAAGTCCAATCAAATGCACGGAGTGCAGGAAATCAACATCAATATCAGAATCAAAATCGATGGTATACAATACAGCTCAATAAAATCAGGTATACCGCGGTGGATAATCTCACAATCGTGTGCATCAGCGTGCAAAATTCAAATCAAAACACTAAAAGTGCATGTAAACGATGTCGAAGGCATAAGTCGAATCGCATGCATAACAGGCATGAAATCAAAATCGACATATCGAATGACGTCAAATCGAAGTCATGTGAAACTGTGGTGCACGAAAACAAATATCATGGAACTCAGCCATCAAGACTAAATCATGCGAATAAATCGCCCAAAATACCGAAATCTAAGGTGACGGATACGCGATAATCGAATCACAAAATCACAAATCATAAATACCGTCATCGGTATATCCTCCTTCAAAGTCGAGAAGGTGTCGATGCATTCAATTATAGTAGCGCAAGATATCTACTTGCCTCTTGCTCATGGTCTGGTGTCCTCTGTCTCTGGGCCCTTATCTTTTCTGTAGATTATCAATCTCGCAATCCATCGGCTAAACGGCCCTGTCAGGTGTACTAACGGGAACAATTCCGTTCTGGCACTTCTCTGGTCATCTCTCGGTCAATCCTCACGTCCACTCGTAAAGCAGCACGTCACTGGCGCCGACCTCTGGTCCTCTGAATGCACATCACACTTCTTCTCCTGGTGCAAATCTTATTGCAGCAGTGTCCTGGAAGGAATCCTGCTCAAGGTCTCTTCCTATCTCGCCTATGCCGAACTGTGCGGAGGCTGGTCCTCAGCATAACATTTTCTCGGAAACTGGTCACATCCCAACGCCTCTGTAAACATCTCCGGCCTTTAATCTTAACGGGGAGTAACAACAGCTCGTCAGCATCTCGCACGAACCTCTTGTTCCGCCTGTCTGCATCATCGTCCATTTCGACGTCACGTCTCTATCTGCGCACTGCAATTGTTCTCGGCTACTGTCCATCCGAAGTCTCTCACACGGACTCGAAATCACGAACTCGATATCTCCATCACTCTGTGGAAGATATCCAGCCGAACACACCCTCCGGAACTCATCCCATCCTGTGGAGATATACTCAATACCTGTCCGTTCTTGACCAATTCACAACGCATCTGGGTGAGATCCTCTATCCGAACCTGGTCAACTGTCTCGTCAACGAAGCCGAACCCTGGCCTGCTTGGTGCGCACAATATGACCACTCCTGGGTCCAAGTCTTCTCGTATAGTATTCCAGAAAAGTCCTGTCGAGATTTCTCTCAAATCTCGTTTCTACCGAATTGCCCGGAATTTACCACCTTTACTATATCTGGCTCTTGTTCCGGAATGGCTACATACCCATCGCGACTCCTTCTGGAAGGTATATTCAGCGATCAATGCCTCTGCATGCGTAACACATCTCTGATGTCAGCGGAGTGGAACGTCCTCTCGTCAAGAGCTCATACGAATCTCGTACTTCACTTTTCTCTACTGTCGACTGCTTCGGACTCGTTTCATCGCGGCTGCATGGACGGCGCTCTAATGGCTATACTCGTATCTGGAGTCTCCCAAGCAATATGTCCCATCACATGATATCAGAATGATGTCGAACTATTCGATCGATTTGTCAAGACCTCATAATCCCCCAAGAGCTCAACATCTTGGGTACAGTTTAATAGTATCGAGTACATACCACAGCATCGGTGGTCCAGCCGTAGAAGGGCAAACCCAAGCCTCACTAATGGCGTCGTGGAACTACCGCAAACTCTAAGGTTCAAAGGCTTTCACACGGTCATTATGTCGAGTTAGGGTTTCATTCTTCTAGAGGGTCCATAGACTCGCTTGCATGTCTTTCCAAATATTTTAAACTTGGAAAATGGGCTCCTGACATTCGATCGTCTCTATTGACTCTCAACGAATCTGCGTGAAGTCGTTTCTAGATGGAATCAATCTATCTGATGACCTCGCATCGGGGTAAGCGAATGAACCACATGTCCTAGTCATTCATCCTCGGATGACTAGCAACTCACCATCATATCTCTAGGTATATGCTCATGCTGCAGCGGCTCCAATCACCTGGGCGATATCTCATCATTTGCTGCAACAACTGGCTCATTCGTCTGTACGCTGAACAATGCCTCAATCGTCCTGAATAAGCGATATATCATCGGTCATCATATCCTGGCTGGCCTCTAGCAGTAGCCTGATGCTCTAGTACCGATCTGCACCTCCGAGAAATCTCGTAAAAGCGATCTGTCAAACGCTCATGGCGTGAAAACACAATAAACGACGTCTCTATAAGCAATCGTATGTCTCTGGAATCACGTCCTGGTCAGTCCTCGTCTACGACGAGCTCATGCTGACGCAACTCTAGCCGTAGCTCTCTCTCTCTGCCCGTGTAATCGTGGCAGCAAAAATCATAACCAGTATCGATGAGGATAGATCATAGGAAAGAATATAACACTGTGGAAGGAAATGTACATCCTAAGGTTTCTTAAGCGAAGTAGCGTATCGTAAATATGTCGCGGAACATACGTACGGTACGTCACTCTACTCAAGCTATCTACTCCATCAACCAAGGGTCATCCTACGCGACGAAAGTTCGGGTATAATACCCCCTCGACTAAGTCTAAGTTCCATAAGGTCAAGCCTAAGTTCCGTATATATATAGACGCTCTAGGCTCCACATAGTTAAACTTAGACTCAAACCAAGGTTAACCTAGAGCTCTGATACCAACTTTGTCACGACCCGAAAGAGCACGTAACTGGCACTTGAATCATATGAAGTCTATAGGACCCCATCTGATCCAAGTAAGCCAAAAGCCCAGAAATCTAAAGCCACTGGTTTTTTAAGAAGTAGGAAAATAGCTTTTAAAAGTGAAGAAAACATGTTTGAAAATCAAAGTTTTTAAATAACTAAGCCGAATATGCATTTTAAAAATCACATATCTTTTCTGAAAATTTCGGCAGAGTTTCCTTTTTAAATACTGGCCCCGAACGGGGTTCAACATAAATAATATATATGAAATGATAAAATGCATCCCCAAGCGGGAGCTAGTTCTTCGTCAATCGACGGTCACAGCCACGCAAGCAATACAATATACAACGCCGAAGGACGGGGATCAAAACTCAAAGGAAAACTCAAATAGCATGAAAAGCGTAATACTACAACGCGCGACTTTAAGGTCGAAATAATACATAACTGGTTTCTAAGTCTGAAACAATATACAAGTTTTTGGTTGATGGAATTACTAGATACAACTGAATAATACATGTACAATGGTGGTTCTTATACAAAAGAACCCACCTACCCAAGCAAGTCACCCATATGGAAGCAGTGTGCCAGAAAAGCCGCATTGAAACCTGTACAGCAAAAACCTGCAAGAATTGTGGCACAACGGGGGTGAGTTGCTAACTCGTGAATAGAAGATATCTACAAGTAAAAATCGCATGCATGACCTAATCCTAGGTCAAAACAATCAGATATATAAAAACCTTAAATAAATAAGTCTGAAGCATGATAAGGTGGCAATATAACATCTAAACATGTATGTAGTGCCAAGTGCTCGTGCTAGTGCCTCAGGTAATAACATATCATAGGATGAGGTATGTCTGCATGAATAAGTATGATGAAGTATCTAAACTGATATCAATACACATGTATTAGCGTCCCATTCCACTAATATTGGTGTAAGGGCAAATATAACAGCGTCCTCATCCACTGTTATATATACATAAGAAGTATGATCAATGTAATCAAAGTCTGTATGTATGTGGATATCATCTAACTATATGATCAATGTCTGTATGTATGTGGATCCCGTCCACCTGTCACCCATTGACAATAAACATCATGCATGTAAATATCATAAAGCATATGCATGGAAGTATGAGGATATAAATCAAATCATGGAACCTGAGTGCCTAGCATCGACACTCGAAAACATCATGAAACCTGCGCCTAGCATCGGCACGTAAATCCTCATCTATTAGGCGCTGTCACCATGACTGGCCCTGATAGGTACGTATCATACGCTATCTCGAATACCCGAGTGCCCAGCTTCGACCCTCGAATTCTGACGTATCCATACGTACATAACTCCGGTCGGTATCACCACGATAACTGCCGAGTCCAAATACTATCACCGGTAGGTAGTACTCCCCTGCAGGGCTCACCGTCTAACATATACGAGTTTCTTGCCCCGGGGTACCTCACCGGGTCCACCATGTACCCGCAGACGGTACTTACCACTCCTCGAATCGGGTTTCACATGCCACTCTCATAACCGAGAAAACACATGGTGGACGCACTGAAATATCATATCAAGGGTAACCGGGTTTTTAAAAAAAGATGCGCCTTTTGAAATTATCCGTAGAATCCCTTTTTGCCTATCTTTAAAATATTCCCGGTTCGTTAGTTTTGAAATAGGTATGTCTCGGGTCTAATCTAATGTCTACTAAGGAATCTACAGACCTAACTAACGAGCTAAGCAGGAGGGGTATGGAAACAACCTATATCTGAGTCGATATATATATATATATATATATAATAGTTAGTGATCCCGCCTCAATAGTATCACGTACGATACAGTATATCATATGACGTCCTCGAGTCATGAGTGCGGATCTATCATCAATATAAAGCTCGTACGGTAAATCGTCGTACGGCATCCCAATAGCTGGGTACGGGTCAATATCACAATTGTCTCATCAATTATCTGGTATCTTCATCATCTTATCCCATGATCTGGGGTACTGATCTAAATCTAGTATAAATCGATACCATCCACATAAATATAAGTGCGTGTATGAAACACACGTCTATAGGCCCGCTAAAAACCACATATCGTATCCCAAATACGAATCACATCATATCACCGATATCATGGTACCAAGCCCAAATCATCGACTCATCTCCAATGTCATTCACTATCCTCATCATCAAGGTACACGTATAGCAATAAGTACATGTGTGCGTGTGCGTGTAAACCTGTTCTAGGGTTCGCGACTAAAAACTACACTAGTTTACTTCTACCCCTAATCTATCTATATTACACCTAACACATCTCAAATATCCACGACACTAAAAGCTATCATGAGTATATATGTATGCTATACTAATATCGGACTGCGGGGCTGCTATATACCATCCACCCGACTTCCCCCTGTAGAAATAATCTACTCACCTGCATCCTGCGTGTCGGTGTCGATGTCGCCTTCATCTTCTTCATCGTCTCGGATCGCCGTGGGGGTACATACATATCACACGTATCGTATCACATCAAAACCAAATCGAAACTTAAAACGACACGCGAAAACCAACACGATACGCTAACAGGCTTATAGGTTAGAACCTATGGTTAGCTATCGCAAAACAACCCGAAATCACTCGATATAGACGTACAAACGTCACACGATCGAGATAACGCACAAATACCAAAATCTGAAAATCAAAATACGCAAAACCAAAATTAAATTCAAAGCATCAACCTAAGGAAATGATCCCAGATTTCGTCTCAGGCCAAACAAAGGCAAGCAAACAAGTCTAGAGTGATGTATAGGGTGTATGTGACCTACAGTAGAATCCTGGACCCTACCCTACACTAAGTGGCCGATCCCCTTAACTTGAAAAACCGGCCTGGCCGTCCCAGGTAGGGAGTTGGGTGCTCGTCTGCCTAGGTTGGTCTCCTGGTGGTCTAACTAGGCTCTTGGTGTTGTTTATTTTCCTTGTATTGATCCCGGATCACTCCAGATTCACCTGCACGCTACATACACTCACAAACCGACATGAAACTATTCTGTTTTGGGTTCCAGGTTTCATAATGTGACGGATCTGGGTTCGTAGCACCAAGAGGGGTTCAAGGGTCACCAATAGGGCTTAACTACACTAACACAATTCAATTTAACCTTAACCCTCTCTAGGTTTGTCCAAAGTGCGCAAAATCACACGATATCGATATGAAACTTGAATTGAGGTTTACGCACAAGAATTACAACACTAATTGTGAAGGAAATACCTCATTAGAGACTCATGAATCCTCCTACAGCACCAAAACATTAACTTTCTTGGTCCATTCTATAGCTTGTGAGCTTGTGCACACTTTTTTTGAAATGGGTGTGAGGTTTTGAGTTGATTTTTGAGATGAAGTGAGGGGATTTGTGTAGGGAAGAATGGGGGCAGTAGCAGCAGCGGCACTAAGGGGGAGAGGTGAGAGAAATGAGAGAAATCATGAAGGGGAAAAGCTCACACAAGTCAAAGGTAAACACCCCCTTCTCTCTCTCATCATACCTACTACCGAATTCTTTGTTCAAACCTTTTTCTTTTCTTTTTCTTTTCCAAATCCTTCTCTCTCAAATAGTAAACCCAAAATACCCATGGTAGGAAAAATGTAACACAAGTCCAAAATGATATGTGCATGTTTTGCACAAAAAGCCAAAAATCCGATTAGCGATTTTTAATCGCGATTAGCACTAAATTAGCATATAAATGCTCATAAAACTTAAAAATGACATAATTCTATAGAATATATTATTTTTGAATTTTCCAAAAAAAATTTCAAAATTTTCCCATTTATCGGTATTTAATTATAAATTTAATATTAAAATAATCAATAAAATAATATTAAATTATAAAAATTCCTAAAAATAATATTTTATTATTTTGAAATGTTACATCAATATCAGGAAACTCGTCATCAAAACTCAAATCCAAGCGATATAAGCGTGATAGTCGGATCACAAACACAAATCACAATAAATGATATCGAGATACACCTCCTATAATGTCGAAAAAAGGTAGGTGCGCCCAAAACTGGCAGAGCAAGAACATCCGCTCGCTTCCTTCTCATGTCCTGGCATCCTTTGTCTCTGGGTCCTTATCTTCTCTGTGGATTACCAATCCCGCAATCCATCAGCTCATCGGCCCTCTCTAACGGGAACGATTCCGCTCTAGCACTTCTTTGGTCATCTCTCGGTCTATCATCATGACCACTCGTAAAGCAGCATGTTACTGGCGTCGGCCTCTGGTCCTCTGAATACACGTGACACATCTGATCCTGGGTGCAAACCTTATTACAGCAGTGTCCTGGAAGGAATCCTGCTCAAGGTTTCTTCTGATCTCTCCTATGCTGACTGTACGGAGGCTGGTACTCTTACATAGCCCTTTCGTGTTTTCTGGACATCTGCGTTCTCAGCACACATTTTCTCGGAAACCGGCCGTATCCCAACGCCTCTGTAAGCATATCAGGTCTCTGATCTCGGGGAGTAATAACAGCTCGTCAGCGTCTCGCACGAACCTCTGGTTCTACTTGTCTTTATCGTCGTCTACTATGACGTCACGCCATGCTATCTGCGCACTGCAACTGTTCTCGGCCACGGTCAATCCGAAGTCTCTCGCACGGACTCGAAATCACGTACTCTGTAGCTTCATCACTCTGTAGAAGATATCTGGCCGAACACGTCCTCGGGAACTCATCCCAACCATCGGAGGAATACTCAATACTCGTCCATCCTCGATCAACTCACAACGCATCAAGGTGAAGCCCTCTATACGAAGCTGGTCAGCTTACTGGCCTCTTATCACATGGTATCCGGATGACGTCAAACTTTTCGATCGAGTCATCAAGGTCCCAAAATTTCCCGAAGGCTTAGCACCTGAGCACAGTCTAAAAATATCTGGTACATACCAAAGTACCTCTTGACCAACCGTAGAAGGGCAAACCCAAGTCTCACTGATGGCACCGCTAAACTGCCATAAACCCTAAGGTTCAAAGCGGTTCCATTGTTATCATGTCGAGTTAGGGTTTCATTATTCTAGAGGGTCCATAGAATTACCTGCATGTTCCTCCGAACACTTTAAACTTGGGAAAAATGGGTTTCTGACACTCGCTCGAACTTTTTAACATCGCCTAGGCGACATGCGAATGCCCTTCGTCCGCACGCTAAACAACGCCTCAATCCTCTAGGAAAGGCGATACACCGGCGGTCATCTCTGGATCGGTCTGCTCTAGATCTGAGTAAGACTCTCCACACTGGAAATCTTCAACTCAACTGGGCCTGCGTCGGCGCATCAATCTGATGAATCACCTTCGTCTCTCAAATCAGGGTAGACTAGCTATCATCTGTCGCATTTTTGCCTGGAAGCTCCGGCGATCTTAGCTTGTAAGCTCTGGAAGCGACATCCCATCATCTCAGCAACAACTGGGTCACCTATCTGCACGGTAGACGACATCAAAATCTCTGAGGTATGCTGTACATCAACAGTCCTCTCACAACTCGTAGCTCTAACAATGGCCCGATCATCTGGTGCAAAACCAAACACTCGCCTCAACAAGAGGTTACAACACAACACTACATCGAGACGTTCCTATGTCACCAGAAAACACAATGGTCGGCCCTCGTACCAGACGAGCTCGGCCAAACCGCAACACTAGCAGCAGCTCAAACTGCGCTCAAACTATGGTGACAGGAACCTCAATCGAGTATCGAAGAAAGAAGATCAACGACATGAGAGGAAACGACAGATCCAGAATGGATACATGATCATAAGAAGGAACGGTATCAATGAGAGTATGATCATGGAAACGAATAGAATCGAGGAGAATCATAAGTCTCAAAAATATGTACATCCTAAGATTTCTTAAGTGGAGTATCGTATCGTAAATATGCCGCGGAATATACATATGGTACGTCACTCTACTCAAGCTACCTACTCCATCAATCAGGATCAGCCTATGAAACGAATGTTCGGATCTAATACCCCCGTTCAAGTCTAAGTTCCGTAAGGTCAAGCCTTCGTTCCGAAATACATACCCGCCCTATACTCCGCATAGTCAAACATAGACTCGAACAAAGGTTAAACCTAGCACTCTGATACCAACTTTGTCACGACCCAAAATATTAGCTCGTGACTAGCACTTGAATCACGCAACGTCTAAAGGCATAACGGAATTCAAGTAAGCTGAAACCCAGAAATCTAAACCTTTTAAGAAAAATAAAGGAGGTGAGATTTTGAAATAAAGGTATAATGAAATCAAGTTTTCTTAATGCATAGAAAAGGAATATGAATGATGCAACTGAAATTTACTAGTTTGAAAACACGTTTCGTCTTTTAAAAATTTTGGCAGCACCTCCTTTGTATATTTTGATCCAAAACCATAAATACATAATGATGATAAAGGCATCCCCAAGCGGGAGCTAGCTCTTCGCCAAACGGCGGATCATAACTACGCAATACAGTATAAATAAGTATACGATGCCCAACGACGAAGTTCACCAAAAAAAGATAAATAAATAAGCAAGACATCAAAACCACAAGTAGCGAAAAACCCCTCGCTCTAAGTCTCGCAACTACAATCTCGACTAAGTCTCATTACTTATATAAATTACTAATTTTGATTAATAGAGTTAACTAGATACAATATGATATATAGATACAAGAGTGGGTACGATACAAGTCTCCCACCTACCAATGCAAAACACCCGAATGAAACTGTGTGCCAGCGAAGCCACTACTGATCCAAGCAGTCAACTTACAAGAACTGTGGCACAACGGGGGTGAGTTGCCAACTCGTGAGTAGAAAAATATCAACAGATAGAAATCAAATAAACAAAGACTCCTAGGTCAACTATATCATAAAGGTAATACTATGATAGCTAGGGAGACCGGGTCTGTATATGTGCCAATAAGGTAGTCAATACCTATATGCATGTGGATAACATCCAACAGTAATAATCAATGCATGTGTGCATGTGGATCTCGTCCACCCATATAATCAATGTATGTATGCATGTGGATCTCGTCCACCCATATAATCAATGTCTGTATGCACGTAAATATCATAAAAGAGTGTGCATGAAAGTATGAGGATATGAATCAATGGTGTCCCTCACGACACATCAAAATCATTGAACCTGAGTGCCTAGCATCGACACTCGAAAACATCATGAAAACCGTGCCCAGCATCGGCACGTAAATCCTCATATATCGGGATCCGTCAGTCTGGATTGGCCCACGGGCTCCGTCAGTCCGGATCGACCCATATCATCCCTCGACTCCGGTCGGTATCTTCCGGATATCCGCCGAGCCCAAATGCTATCACCGGTAGGTAGTAGTCCCTCTGCCAGGCTCACCGTCTGTATACACAGCACCCCTTTCTTGCCCCGAGGTACCATACCGGGTCCACCATATACCTGCAATCGGCCTCATTCGCCTCCTCGAATCGGGTTTCACATGTCACATGTCTCAGAACCTAGAAAACGCATGGTGGACGCACTGAAATATCATATCAAGAGAAACCGGGTTTTTAAAACAACACATAATCTCTTTTAAAATGTCCACGGTTCTCAAATTCTGAAATCTCATGAAAACATCATATCTCAATGCGTAAAATCATAGAGCATGATGTATGCGACATATAATAGAAATGTGATCATATCCGTGTATCATGCAACATGGAACAGTGATATGACATATTAAGGAATAACCGCTCTTTTAAAATGATTCCAGTTTTTAAATATATCCTGCGATTCCCAATCTCTCAATAAAAACCAGTTCTCTATGTAGGTACAATATGTATATGCGCAAGTATAGAAGTATCAATGTATATGTGCACCAATATGGATATACAAATGTGTATATGTGCAAGTATGGATGTATCAATGTATATGTGCACCAATATGGATATACAAATGTGTATATGCGCAAGTATGTTATGCGAAGAGTCATATCATGATGCAGCAATCTTACTGTGTAGTGACATGGCAATTATCGATGATGAAGTGTGTGAGCCTACAACCTGTGTACGTGTAACATACGCATCATCAATAATGGTGCAGGTGTACTATCACAGGTAAAAGTTAATACAATGTGAATAACATGAATGCATCATAAGGTAAATCGTCAGCTAGAAGCTATAAGGTATACATATCTAACATGATCGAGTCGGTGAGTCTATCAATCGGCTTGCAGCTTAACAACATCGCGTACGATATAATTCATCGTACAACAAACTCTAGTCAAGGGTATGGATCAATCATCAAGTCAAACTCATCAAGCACAGAAAATCATCGTACGGCGGCATTAAGCTATCAGGGATCTTGTCATCCTATAAGACGAGAAAGGTACGGACCTAACGTTTCGTACGGCTACCACTCACGATTCACAACAAATAATTATCTCTATATGCCTATGTCGCATGTCATATCCGCAATAATCTCATATCAGGGGACCGGCAGGGTATAAATCATCTCAATCGACTCGCATCCGTATACCAACATATTACCAAATCTTCATGTCGCGTCATATATCCTTTTCATCGCATTCATGTCCCTCACCAAGTCAATTTACAAAAACATCCTACCTTTACTATAAGCATAAGTATCTAATCTAACATACACACCCGAACCATACAAACAATTTTTGAAAAGATACGAATCGTAGTTTTGAAAGTAGGGGCTACCATGTTTTTAAAGAAAAGATATCATTTGAAAATCCATAACGTCCCTCAAGGTATCTGTTAAAAGATGCATACGATTCTTCGGTTTAGAAATAATTATGGTTCGGATGGCGCATCTACATCGACTATCTAGTCCTATAGTATCCTAACGGCAATATCGTCAAACATCATCCTCAAATACCGTCATCACATATTAGCCGAATTATACCACTTCTAACTGCTCTTAGTTTCTAATATGGTTTCACTAACTATCATTTAATTCTAACCCTAGTTTCTAAATCTAGGTTTCCTTAACCATAAGCTACAAATCGGTTTCCACCAAAACTTTGCGGGGGTGCTATACGCCATCCACCCGACTTCCCCCATGGATATAGATCCACTCACCTGGTCTTCAGTTGCCGAAATCGATGACGCCACGCTCCGTCGTCTCGGAATCCATGCGAGGGTACCTACAATAATAAACAATCGCAATGCTTATTAAAAATCAAGGCGGAAAACCAAAACGGCACGCGCATTGCTCATTGGTTAGAACCTATAGCTTACGCGTACAAAATCAACCGAACAACCCTTGTTGTTGATGTACGAACATCCAACAACCAGATACAAATCCAAATATCAAGAATTAGCATTTCATAATACGGAAAACATAGCCTAAAACACACCAAAGTGCTCCCAGATTCTCTCTCAAGTAAAATTGGTCAATTCTGCACATATAGGGGGTCTAATTTACTGTTAAGGGAGCTAGGGACCAAGTCTGGAGGGATTCTGCCCCAGCCTGGATGCAAATTAAGGCCAGGAAGAATAAAATTGCGGCCCAGAAGAGTGGGTTTGGGCTCGGGTCTCTGTAGTAGCTTCCTAAGTGCCTGCATGTGTCACTGTGTTTGCAAAATTATTTTTAGTGCCGCCGGGTTACTCCAGATTCCATTATACCCTCACAATTCACACATTTATCTGATGTCGGGGTTTCTAAATCTGTGTTTTGGGTTTCAAAGCTCTGGTCCAGGTCATGAATCATCTCAAAAGTTTTATTAACAGCCACAAACATCACCATTTTCCCAAATCCTTCTCTTGGGATTTTCCAAGTTCATAAATCCATCACTAAACGACATTTAAACTTAAACAAAAGCTAGGAAATCAAAACTACTCTAAATGAAAAGAGATATACCTCATGGTTACTCCCAACCAAAACCCTAGAAGTCCCAAAGTTGCCAAAATCCCATTTTGCTTTGTTTGATGTGATGAGCATGAAGAAGGGATCGTTTTTTGTAAAAGGGGTATATGGTTTGGATGGAGTTTTGGAGATGGATTTGGGGTTTGAAGGTGGAGGGAGATGAGGGTGAGTAAAATGAAGAAGAAGATGAAAATGGTGGAGGAAATAAAATGGAGGCAGCACCCTCTCTCCCCGTCTCAATTATTCTCACTTCTCTCTCTCACAAAAGTATACCTACCCTAATTATTATGTCCCCTTTTGACTTTTCTTTTTCTTTTCTCACCACCAATAAACCATAACATATAACCCAAATAAAACAACACTATAAAATAACAAGTAACATGTCATGGTGCACTTACCATAAAAAACTGTAGGAACACGGATTTGGCTTAATCGCGATTAGTAGTGCACTAATCGGGTTTTTATCAAAACTGCATATAATAAATTTTAAAAATGCCAAATCCTTTAAATATATTTTTAAATGAATAAATCATTTTAATTTCCATTTATTTCATAAATATTGGTATATATTTATACCCTTTTTCGAAAACCCCAATTTCGCAAATCGGGCAGTTTTCGGGAAATGTATTATTTTAATATTAAATTCCAAAAATAATATTTTACATTTTCTGAAATGTTACAATGATGATGACCCTGCCCGTTTTTAGCAAGCTATCACGAGTGGTGACTCTGTGAACTGGCTGGATGCAATGAGATCCGAAATGGAGTCTATGTACACCAACAAAGTATGGATTTTGGAGAATGTACCCTCTGGGGTAAAACCCGTAGGGTGCAAATGGATCTTTAAAAGAAAGATCGGTTTAGATGGACAAGTGGAGACCTATAAGTCAAGATTGGTAGCGAAAGGTTTTCGTCAAATACCACCATTGGAATATGACGAGACTTTCTCTCCGGTAGCCATGCTTAAATCCATATGGATCATACTTGCTATTGCTGCTCACTATGGCTATGAAATCTGGCAGATGGACGTTAAAACAACATATCTAAATGGTGATTTAGAAGAATGCATTTATATGGATCAGCCAGAGGGCTTCATTGATAGTGGAAGCAGCGGGAAAGCGTGTAGGTTGCTTAAATCCATTTATGGATTAAAGCAGGCATCACGGAGTTGGAACATTTGTTTTGATGATGTTATCAAAGAGTTTGATTTTATTAAAAAATCCAGATGAACCTTGTGTTTATAAGAAGACTGTAGGGAAAACTGTCGCATTCCTTGTATTGTACGTGGATGACATTCTTCTGATAGGAAATGACATTCCTATGCTACAGTTGGTCAAATCATTCTTATCACTAAGGTTCTCCATGAAGGACCTGGGAGATGCCATGTACATTTTGGGCATTCGGATCTATAGGGGTAGATCCAAACGGTTATTGGGATTGTCTCAAACCAAGTACATCAACACCATCCTAAAGAGGTTTAGTATGGAAGACTCCAAGGGGGGTGCCTTACCTGCTTGCTATAGAGTCACTCTCTCCAAGGACGATTGTCCAAAGTCTGATGAAGAGAGAGCTCGCATGAGCATTATTCCCAACACTTCAGCCGTAGGATCAATAATGTATGCAATGTTATGTATACGCCCAAATGTAGCTTATGCACTGAGTGTAGTAAGCAGGTATCAGTCAAACCCAGGGGAGAATCACTGGACTGCTGTGAAGAACATTCTTAAGTACTTGCGAAAGACTAAATAGTTGTTTTTGGTGTATGGTAACGGGGATTTCAAAATGGAGGCCTTTACCGATTCAAGTTTCTAAAGTGATAAGGATGACAGTAAGTCTATCTCAGGGTTTGCATTTATCCTCAATGGAGGGTCGGTGAGTTGGAAGAGTTCCAAACAAGATACCGTTGTAGACTCTACGATGGAAGCTGAGTACATTGCTGCAAATGCTGCTGCCATGGAAGCCGTCTAGATGAGGAAGTTCATCTTAGAGCCAGGAGTAGTTCCAACCATTATTGATCCAATACCATTGTATTGTGACAATAATGGGGCTGTGGCGTTGGCCAAAGAGCCCAAGTCCCATCAGAAATCCAGACACATCCTGAGACGATATCATTTGATCCAGGAGATAGTAGATCGCCACGAGATCGAGATTAAGAGAGTAGATACGAAGGATAACACTGCAGATCCATTCACCAAGGCCCGCCCTCAGCCGTAGCATGAGCGACTTTTTGAGATGTTGGGTATGAGATACACCAAAAACTGGCCTTAGTGCAAGTGGGAGATTGTTGGATATATTAGTTATATGTATGTCCTAGAGGCCATTACTGTACATACGATGTATATTGTAGTGGATGCTTGGACATATATAGGGAGGACTTTCTTACTCGACATGATAGTACGCTATCTGGTTACCTTTTATCTTAACATGTAGTCTGATTGTCTCTATGTTACATGTTGATAAAGCCTTTAGGATATGTACTCGACTAGTGGGACTATGATGAGATCATACTAGTAGGGCCATGGTAGTCGACGAGTACATCCTATAACTATTCCTAGTCGAGGGTGTATCGAGACAGAGCATCGATACACCAGAGTAGACTAGCGTATAAGCATCTTGACCAATATGATGGGTGATGGATGATCCCATATCCATCGGTGTTTGACATCAAGAATGGTGTACGGGTGCTCAGTGGAGACTGGGTACACTGGACGGACTCGCCGAGAACCCCCAGATGGTATTATACCTCATGTCAGATGGCAGTTCTCTGGTTACACTGGTAAAGGTTAGTCTGTAGACCCGAGATCGTCATAGAGTCTTGTGTGATTCCCACTGTGCTTTGATTTCCATCATACCATGTCCAAGAGGGCGTGCAAAAAGGTGGCTTTTGGGTACAGTCCCGAATCACATGGAGGCAATGAGCGATAGGAGGGGATTCGTCTCTCCCAGTATAGGGAGTTGATGTTGTCTGTGTTTGATTGGCTATACCTGGAATCCCTGGCCAGGGTTGCTGAGATTTACTGGTAAGTGTTATTAGTAGTTTCTCGAACTGTTATAGACCTCATATCGACACGACTTATCAAGCTACTGGGGTCTGACGTTTACCACCCCTAGGCGAGATATGCGACATATAAGACGACGAGACCGGACTGTACGGGAGTGTTACTGACTGGATTCGCAGGAGAAAGTAAAGGCTTACTTGTTGATCTTCTGATCGCTTAATACCAGGGTGGCTGTTACGTTTAGCTGACCGCTTGCAGCTTGTGGGTGTTTGATATGATCATCACCTACTGCCGGCGTATTGACGATTCTTTAGAGTCCTACACAGTGGTTTCTTGGCTCAGGAAAAACGGAGTAGGAGCACATATGTGATATGTACTGGACCGAGAACAATACGTTTATGTGATACCATACTTGATTCTCGCGATATGAGACATCGGCCGGGTATATGTGATATAGCCGGGTCATCGGATCAAGTGGTGATTCGATGAAATGATACAGATTATATTAGTCGATATTTATGAAATAGCCGGATTATTGGTGTAGGGTTCCTAGACACCCTAATGAGGTCTCACAAGGCATCGAACTTGCCATTATAAAATTTAACGGGTGCCGAGAGACCCGACTACGGATCGTTTGCTAGATTTTTAGGCGAAAAAGCTAACTAGTTAACACTTAACTAAGGGAATACGGAAATACAACCTTTGTAGATCCGGTGCTCCACCTCCATAGCTCCGCAACGAAGTCCTCTCCGCTGTCCAAATCAAATCCGGGCTCTAGCGTCGGCTTCGTCGGAGAATGGGCAAGCTAGGTCGTCGATGTCCATGCCGAAGATGATCTACGTCGAGGCATCGCTAAATCAAGCTCCGACTTCACCAAGTCCAAAAACTTGTGAAGAGAACACACTCTACTACTTGGCAAGAGGTAGAGGATGAAGAAATAGGAAGTGGGTACAATTTAGAATTGGATTTCTCACTCTTCTTCATCAATCACCATTGATGAAGTGGAGGTTTCTTCATGAAGGAAGATGAAGAAGAAGATAAAGAATTATGATAAGAATAATAGAATAGAAAATGAATAATCATTTCTTATCATAATTTAACTATGGTAATGTGTAGAGAGTTGACCATAGTTAAATGAATGGTTAGGGTTTGATAGATGAAGACAAAAGGGTTAGATTGGTCAAAGCTTCATGAAGCTTCACTAAGCTTCATGAAAGAAACCCTTTTGTTTTCTTCTTCTCATTTACCTTTTATATCCAAATGAAAAGATAAATGAATTAATAAAAGAAAACCCTAATCATTTAGTTAACCTAGGTTTAACTCATTACACAAAACCCTAGCATGCTTGCATCATCAAACATGATACAAACAAGTGCACAAAATCATATCGCATATGCAATGCGCACGTCCGAGTGAGAAAATCCATCTAAAGTGAACCGATACTAGTTAATGCAAAGCAATATATCAAATATATAATTATGCATTAAATCATTAAATCCACACTTGATTCAATGATCCGGTCATGTCACACATAACCGACTGGTATCATCAGTAACAACTTATCGAATCAACACTTGATCCGATAACCCGGCTATACCGCATATAACCGATCAATGTCACATCGCGAGAATCGAATACAGTATCACATACTAGTATTATTCTTGGTCCCGCACAGATCTCATATGCGCTCCTATTTCGTTTCGCTTGAGCCAGGAAACCTCTGTGTAGGACTCTAAAGACTCGTCAATACGTCGGCAGCAGGTGATGATCATATCAATCACCCACAAGCCGCAAGCGGTCTGCTAAACGTAACGGCTACCCGGGTATTGAGTGATCTGAAGATCGACGAGCAAGCCAGCTCACACTCCAGTGAATCCAACCAGTAACACTACCGTACAGTCCGGTCTGATCGTCTGATCTGTCGCATATCTCGCCTAGGGGTGGTAAACGTCAGACCCCAATAGCTCGATAAGTCGTGTCGATATGAGGTCTATAACTGTTCGAGAAACTACTGGTAACACTTACCAGTAAATCTCAGCAACCCTGGCCAGGGATTTCCTGTTATAGCCAATCGAACACAGCGCAACATCAACCCCCTATACCGGGAGAGACGAATCCCCTCCTATCGCTCATTGCCTCCATGTGACTCGGGATTGTACCCAAAAACCACCGTTTTGCATGTCCTCTTGGACGTGGTAAGATGGAAATCAAAGCACAGGGGGAACCACACAAGACTCTATGACGATCTCGGGTCAACAGACTACTCTGTACCAGTGTCACCAGAGAACTGCCATCTGACGTGAGGTATAATACCATCTGGGAGTTCTCGGCGAGTCCGTCCATGTTAGTTATATGTATGCCCTAGAGGCCATTACTGTACATAGGATGTATATTGTAGTGGATGCTGCGACATATATAGGGAGGACTTTCTTGCTCGACATGATAGTATGCAATCTGGTTGAACTTTACCTTAACGTGTATACTGATTGTCTCTCTGTTACATGTTGGTAAAGCCCTTAGGATGTGTGCTTGACTACCTGGACTATGATGCGGATCATACTAGTGGGGACATGGTAGTCCATAAGTACATCCTTCAAAGTCCCTAGTCGTGGGTGTATCGAGACGGGGCATCGATATACCAGAGTAGACTAGCGTATACCTTCTCGACCCATACAGATGGGCGATGGATGATCCCATATCCATTGGTGTTTGACATCAGAGATGATATACGGGTGCTCAGTAGAGACTGGGTACACTGGACGGACTCGCCGAGAACTCCCAGATGGTATTATACCTCACGTCAGATGGCAGTTCTCTGGTGACACTGGTACAGAGTAGTCTGTTGACCCGAGATCGTCATAGAGTCTTGTGTGGTTCCCACTGTGCTTTGATTTCCATCTTACCACGTCCAAGAGGGCGTGCAAAATGGTGGTTTTTGGGTACAGTCCCGAGTCACATGGAGGCAATGAGCAATAGGAGGGGATTCGTCTCTCCCGGTATAGGGGGTTGATGTTGCACTGTGTTCGATTGGCTATAACAGGAAATCCCTGGCCAGGGTTGCTGAGATTTACTGGTAAGTGTTACCAGTAGTTTCTCGAACAGTTATAGACCTCATATCGACACGACTTATCGAGCTATTGGGGTCTGACGTTTACCACCCCTAGGCGAGATATGCGACATATCAGACGATCAGACCGGACTGTACGGTAGTGTTACTGGTCGGATTCACTGGAGTGTGAGCGGGCTTGCTCGTCGATCTTCAGATCGCTCAATACCCGGGTGGCCGTTACGTTTAGCAGACCGCTTGCGGCTTGTGGGTGTTTGATATGATCATCACCTGCTGCCGGCGTATTGACGAGTCTTTAGAGTCCTACACAGAGGTTTCCTGGCTCAAGCGAAACGAAATAGGAGCGCATATGAGATATGTGCGGGACCGAGAATAATACGTGTATGTGATACCGTATTACATTCTCGCGATGAATGTATCGGAAAGGTTGTATGCGATATAACCTAGTTATCGATTCAAACGTTGATTCGATAAGCCGATACATTGAATACTAGTCGGTTGTGTGCGACATGACCGGATCATTGAATCAAGTGTTGATTTAATGATTTAATGCATAATTATATATTTGATATGTTACTTTGCACTAACTAGTATTGGTTCACTTTAAACGGATTTTCTCACTTGGATTGTGCACATTGTATATGTGATATATTTTTGTGCACTTGTATGTATCATGTTTGATGATGCATGCTAACTTGTGTTTTGTGTGAAGATTAAACCATGGTTGTGAGAGTGGTTAGGGTTTTATTTTCCATTACTTATTTATTCATTTATTTATTTGTTTATACATTTTGGAAAATAAATGGAAAAGAGAAAAGAATGGTGGCTTTATTTGTTCTTTAGTTGAAGCTTCATGAAGCTTTGATAAAGTCAACCATTCTTATCTCATCCTTAACCCTAACCATTCCCACTAACCCTAGTTTATCTCTACACTTGACCATGGTTAATTTTATGATAAGAATTGATTTTCTTTTCTTTTTCAAAAAACTTATGATAACTATTTTCCTTCTTCTTCTTCATCTTCTTCACATGAAGAAAGTTCACTTCATCAATGGTGATTGATGAAAACAAGTGAGAAATCCAATTCTAAAGTCTACCCACTTCCTATTTCTTCATCCTCTACCTCTTGCCAAGTAGTAGAGTGTGTTCTCTTCACAAGTTTTTGGACTTGGTGAAGTCGGAGCTTGATTTAGCGATGCCTCGACGTAGATCATCTTCGGCACGTCGTCGATGACCTAGCCCGCTTCTTCTCCGATGAAGCCTACGCAAGAGCCCAGATTTCGGATTTGTACAGCGGAGATGACTTCTTCATGGAACTATGGAGGTGGACAAACGGATCTACAAAGGTTGTATATCCGTATCCCTTTGTTAAGTGTTAACTAGTTAGCTTTTTCGCCTAAATATCTAGCAAACGATCCGTACACGGGTCTCTCGGCACCCATAAATTTTTATATTGGCATGTTCGATGCCTTGTGAGACCTCATTAGGGTGCCTAGGAACCCTACAGTGGTATCAGAGCTACTAGGCATTAGATGTCGACCTATGGGGGGTTCTCACTGTGTGACAGTGTGGCGAAGCATAGGCTCTTACCCCCAGGGTGTCCCGAGACCGGAAGGTGTTCCGGCGGGTTGTAGTCCTCGCGAGGGGGCATGCGTAAAAAGTAGTTGCTGAGGGACCCGTTGGTGCCACGGCGACCCCATTGGATGGGGTGGCTGCCTGACCTACAGTGGTATCAGAGCCTAGCTAGAGCCTTAGGCGAAGTCTAGACGGATTTTGAAACCCGAACGAACCCGAAAACCCAAACCCAAAATGCTCTCTGTCCTTTTTTCAGAAACTGGGATTTTTCCAGATTGAAAATTGCTAAAAAAATCAGCAGGGAAATCTAAGGGTTACGGTGAATTTTGATGACGTAACTCCATAGTCAAGGCGCGGATCCGCGGCACGAACATGGCTCGTGCGGCGGATCCGCGGCGGTTTTGTCCTATTGTTCATCAAAATTTGCACCATAATCAATAATAGTCAATGCTGGTTTTTCTGGGAATTTTTAATATTTAATACAGAGTTGAATTTTCTGGAGTTGTTTTGGGGATTCGGTGTTTCGATCGGGGTATCAAATTTTGTCTATTTGGCTTTCCGGATAAATTTTAGAATATGTTAAAAAGTTCGACCGGATATAAATACCCAATTTTTCCCCTGCCGGGAAATTTCCAAGTGTTGGATTTTTCCATAGTTTAACGACGTTCTAAGTAGTGCAAGTAACGCGATGGACCCTCTAGAAGACAACAAACCTTAACTCGATTATGTGACCGTCTTGAACTGCCCTTTGAACCTTCGGGTTTGGGGCAGTACGGCGTGCCACATGTGAGGCGTTGGCTTGACCCTTCTACGGCTGGACCGTTGGTACTGAGGCACGAACTGAATGTTGTTAGACTTATTTCATGTGTTGATCTGTATCGGGAAAACTTGGGTGTTCGATTGTTCGATCGGAAAGTTTAACATTTTCTATTTATCTGGAATGGGATACAATAATTGGAATTCACAAAAAGTTATGAGATAACTGAATGAATATTATAATCATAGCAGTTTAGTCTCACTTGATCGGTTGCCACGGAATTTTGATGTGATCAAAAGTCCGTCGCAATCACGTAGGGTACGCGGATACTCGCCGGGTAAACTTAATAGACAGCCTCGCTCCATAGCCCCGACCAAGTGACTGTAGGAGAACCCCGTCGCCGAAAGCATCCGTTCGGGTGCTCGCGGTAGCGGTGTTCCGCCTTGGTGCACTTCGTCGACGGTATCGGGGGTGCAGCCGTCTACTGAAGTTTGCGACGAGTATTCGATCAGGATGTCGGGAATCTTGTTGAATTGCTCAACTTGATATTGAAAAGTGTTTTCGATTATGAGACTAAAATGCGGGGTTTATAATTGTTAGGCATGCGATGTCTAAGTAATTCATTTGGTCAGGCATGCGATGTCTGAGGTGGTTGCGGATTCCAACTGTTGTAGTTTTACACTTTCTTTTCTGTGACCGTAAGTGTAATATGTGATATCGCCGGTTTCGTTGCTATATGTCAACGACAATTGGGATGGACATATTTACTTACGTTGATGACATGTGATGTTATGTGTTGCTGGATATGTTATATTGGATCGTCGTGTTCGAATAGCCGGGGGTTTTTATGTGAGATGAGTGTTTTTCATTTTCATTCATGTAAAAACTTGTATGTAATATTCTTTTATTGGGGCGCTTCCAAGTTGCGAAAGTAGTCACCTTTTGTATATTATTTACTTTTCCGCACTAGGATAGACCCAAGGAGGGGAGCACAAGTAACCGGGTTCTGGAGTCCAGTGGGAGACCAACTCGAGGAGTCGAGGTCGGGTCTCCTAACTCAAGAATTGGTAGGGTTGCTTGCCGCTCTCGTAGGGGTCTAGGGGTGTGGGTTTGGCTATTCATCGCGACCGTGGAATCCGTGTTTTATACTGGCTCGTATTGAAAACACGGACGTCCTAGTATATCCAATATTTCATATGATCCTTCTGCTGCGATATCTGTGATGTGATCATGTGATGTTCTGTGATAGATACAGTATATAGTATATATGATATATTATATAGACGTTACTTATGTTTTACACCCGCACTAGCCCTGCCCTGCTCTGCCGTTAGTTACCTAACCTAACGGTGCACGAGGGGACATCGAGGCGAATGCGGATGGCATAAGTGTACGTCGTATTTATCTGTGATGTTTAGGTATTTAAATGATGGGACTTCATTAATGTGATTAATGAAATAAAAGAAACCTAAGATGTTGTAGAATCGAATTTCAAAATAAAACAGGTAGCTACAGTTCTTGCTTTGCACAGAGGTATATGTGATATATCCTGCACCTTATTCGATAAGGAAAGGACCGAGATCCCTTCACCGGGAGTGACTCCTTTAGCAACAACTGGCAGATGCTACACACTCGGTTTGTCTTTTGATAGCTTTTAAAGTGTTTTTGCTTTGCACAGTGATATATATGATATATCCCGCACCTCATTCGACGAGGAAAGGACCGACGATCCCTTCACCGGGAGTGACTCCTTTAGCAAAACTAGAAAAGCCTCAAAAGCACTCCATTTTAAAATCATTTGATTCTACAACGATATCAAGTTCATTACGCAATAGGTTTTCAGAAAAACCTGTCGTAGCCCTCCATCATTTCAGATAAGTCCTATTTAGTATTCGTGCTACGTTTGTTGACCTCCGTCAAGGCGTAGTGTGCGGTAGCTAACTAGTATTTATCTGTTTATGCATATGATGCAGATTGAGTTAGGGTAGTCATGCGGCCTTGTTGACCTCCGTCAAGGGTCGTGCGGGTGGGTTTAATTCGATCAAGAAATGACGGGTTGAACTTGACTAGTAGCCTATGGTTTGTTGACCTCCGTCAAGGTCATAGGGTGCTAGGGGCAAAATATTATCGGGAATTTCAAGTGTTGAAATTTGCAATGAGATTGCATACCTTCTATGAGATAGTTGGATCCCGATACCCGCTGCGAGTAAGAGTTACTCCTGGGAGAGTTTTATACATTACAATTAGCCGATCAAGTAGGTGTCTAGAAAGGTGTCAACGGGGTTACGCCTCTGGGAAAACGAGGTTTACATTAATTAGGTTCGTGCGAAAGCACAGGAGACCTCCCTCAAAGTACCGACACTGGCCTGGCTGAAAGATTGGCGAACCTGTAGTGTGTAATTAATCCCGGCTAGTCTTTCCTTTTAGGGTTTGAAGGAAGATTTGATAAAAAGCAGTGGGAGCCATCCTGATTAGATAAAATTATAACCAATCTATTCTTGCAAGAGCGCACGCTGAGTGTTTTCTTCTCTCTCTCTCCAGGTAGCGACCATATCACGCCTTAATCAAGATAATAATACGGATTATTGACCGAACCCGCTTGTTATACTGAGCTGGGGAACGTTGGTCCCGCTCCAACTTATAATTGTTATAAGACAGAGCAGGAAATTGGGGATTACCAGAATTCCCATGCCGCCCAAACGAAGAGAGTGCATGCTGATGCATCATCTTCGGGTGTGTTCATTACAGAGAACTATTTCTCAGTATCCTTTACATCCTGGGTATGTGATACCAGATCAGGATCCCAGATATGTAATCTGTTACATAGGGCTACAGAAAGGTAGAGAACTGAGAACGGGTGATAAGTTTCATGAGGCAGAAAACGGGACAAGTGTTGCAGCCAAGTCTGTTGGTCACTGTCACCCTGTATTACCAATACATTGATTCTGAACGAATGTTATTAGATACCGAACCTGATATACAAAATCATATCTGTCTCTTTATTAGTAAAGAAATGATAAAATTTTGTATTGTTGGATAATGTTTTGAACATTTCCTATATCAAAAGTTGATCGGTTCAGGCACGTTATCTAAAAGCATTAATGTTCTAAATCAAACTACAGTTCTTAGTATACGGAACACACATAAGAGGAAGAGTTCAGAAATTAACGGATCCTTCTTAAGGTATTGTAGACTAGGTCAGATCAATGTGACCCGACTAGCTGAAGTTACATATAGATGCATATTTAAATCAGTTTGAATTTACATCTTATGAAACTTGCGAGTCATGTCACAAAGATATAATGACACCAGCTCTGTTTATTGGAAACAGAGAAAGAGTTAGTGAACTCTTGGGATGATACATGTTGATGTATGTAGGTCCCCTGTCTACACATGCCAAGACCGGTTCTTTGTACTTCATTACATTCTCTGATAATCTCTCAAGATTCAGACATATGTTCCTGTTGAAACACAAGTCAGAACCTTTTGAGATATTCACAGAATATGATTAAGAAGTAGAGAACCAAAACGGGTATAAGTATTATGTCCTGTGATGTGATCAAGGAGGAGAATACTTGAGCATGGAATTCCTGGGCTTTTCTAAAGGAGAATGAGATTCTCTCTCAGCATTACTCCTCTGTATACACCATAGCACGATGGTATATCAGGGCGGAGCAATCACACCCTATATAATAAGGTGTGCTCTATGATGAGTACTACTGAGTTACCTGTTTCCTTTTGGGTGTTATGCACTTGAGAAGTTGCATACCTATTGAATAGGTTCGAATCAAATTAGTTGCCTACCATTTCATATGTGATATGGAAAGGGAAGAGCCCATGTCTTAAACTAGTTAAGATTTGGGGTTGTCCGGCCTATGTCTGAAAAGCAAAATCCGGACAAGCTCGAGGCAAGGTCAGTAATGTAGAACTGGAAAGGTTCCAGCTATACAAACTGCAGCTGATGATTTAAAAGAACCAAAGGATTTGATAGTTACCAACGAACCTCAGCCTCTCCGCCGATCTAGTAGGGTTCCTCACCTACCTGAGAGATACTTCGGTTTCTTTATGACAGTGGGAGCGAGGATTGCATCATGAGATGATGACCCAACTAGCTTCGAGCTGGCCATCAGGGGTAAGACTCTGTAAGAATGGCTGGATGCTTAGCGATCTGAGATGGAATCCATGTACATCAACAAAGTATGGACTTTGGTTGCAATATCTGAAGGGTTAAATCCCCATCAGGAGCAAGTATATCTTGAGAAGATTACTTGGTGTAGATGGAAAAGTTGAGACTTTCAAAGCTAGACTTGTTAAAGCTTTTCGTCATCGACCAGGCGTGGATTATGATGAAACCTTTTCAAGTGACAATGCTTAAGTCCATCCAGATCCTACTTGTCACGGCTACATACCATGACTGCGATATCTGGTGGTTGGGTGTCATGACTGCTTTTCTAAATGATGTTTTGGAAGAGAGCGTCTATAAGTACACAGCCAGAGGGCTTCGTAGACAGTGGGAGCAGCGGAAACGTATGCAAGATGTTTTATAGGATAAAGCAGGCATCGCGGAGTTGGAACATCTGTTTTGATGAAGTAGTCAAAGAGTTTGATATCATCAAAATGGTAGATGAACCTTGTATAAACAAAAAGGTAGTAGGGAGTATGGTGGTGATCCTCGTAGAGTACGTGGATGACATACTCTTGATAAGAAAGGAGTTTTCTTATGCTACGCTCGATCAATCTCCGTCTGTCACAAAGATTCTCCACATAGGATTAAAATGATACCTCCTAAATCCTGAGTTTTGGATCTATGAGATAGATTTAATTGGATGTTAGGATTCTCACTAGTTGTAGTGAGATGGTATCAATCGATCCAGGGAAGAATCACTGGAAGTGTTCCAGAGTGATAAAGACGACTGAATGTCAGTCACAGGCATTGTCTTTACCCTCAGTGGAGGACGGTATGTTGGAAGAGTTCCAAGCTAGATACCGTGACATACTAGACGATAAAGGCATCATACATCGCTACTTAAGATGCTACCAAAGAGGCTGTTTGGATGTATATTAGTTCATGAGATGAACTATGTTCCTACCATTGTGTGACAATGGAGTTGTGGCTTATGCCAAGGAACGCCGGTCCCATAAGTGATCCAGACATATTCTAAGGCAGTATCACTTGATCATGGAGATGGTTGATCTCCAGGGTGATCGAAGTATAGGAGAGTAGACTCAGAGGACAACACAACGGATCCACTCACAAAGGCCTGTTCCCAGAGAGAGACTTTTATAGGATGGTTGAGTATGAGATACTGCAACCACTGCTATCAGATGGCTCTAGTGCAAGTGGGAGATTGTTAGTTATATGTATGCCCTAGAGGCCATTACTGTACATAGGATGTATATTGTAGTGGATGCTGCGACATATATAGGGAGGACTTTCTTGCTCGACATGATAGTATGCTATCTGGTTGAACTTTACCTTAACGTGTATACTGATTGTCTCTCTGTTACATGTTGATAAAGCCCTTAGGATGTGTGCTTGACTACCTGGACTATGATGCGGATCATACTAGTGGGGACATGGTAGTCTATAAGTACATCCTTCAAAGTCCCTAGTCGTGGGTGTATCGAGACGGGGCATCGATATACCAGAGTAGACTAGCGTATACCTTCTCGACCCATACAGATGGGTGATGGATGATCCCATATCCATTGGTGTTTGACATCAGAGATGATATACGGGTGCTCAGTAGAGACTGGGTACACTGGACGGACTCGCCGAGAACTCCCAGATGGTATTATACCTCACGTCAGATGGCAGTTCTCTGGTAACACTGGTACAGAGTAGTCTGTTGACCCGAGATCGTCATAGAGTCTTGTGTGGTTCCCACTGTGCTTTGATTTCCATCTTACCACGTCCAAGAGGGCGTGCAAAACGGTGGTTTTTGGGTACAGTCCCGAGTCACATGGAGGCAATGAGCGATAGGAGGGGATTCGTCTCTTCCAGTATAGGGGGTTGATGTTGCGCTGTGTTCGATTGGCTATAACAGGAAATCCCTGGCCAGGGTTGCTGAGATTTACTGGTAAGTGTTACCAGTAGTTTCTCGAACAGTTATAGACCTCATATCGACACGACTTATCGAGCTATTGGGGTCTGACGTTTACCACCCCTAGGCGAGATATGCGACATATCAGACGATCAGACCGGACTGTACGGTAGTGTTACTGGTCGGATTCACTGGAGTGTGAGCGGGCTTGCTCGTCGATATTCAGATCGCTCAATACCCGGGTGGCCGTTACGTTTAGCAGACCGCTTGCGTCTTGTGGGTGTTTGATATGATCATCACCTGCTGCCGGCGTATTGACGAGTCTTTAGAGTCCTACACAGAGGTTTCCTGGCTCAAGCGAAACGAAATAGGAGCGCATATGAGATATGTGCGGGACCGAGAATAATACGTGTATGTGATACCGTATTACATTCTCGCGATGAATGTATCGGAAAGGTTGTATGCGATATAACCTAGTTATTGATTCAAGCGTTGATTCGATAAGCCGATACATTGAATACTAGTCGGTTGTGTGCGACATGACCGGATCATTGAATCAAGTGTTGATTTAATGATTTAATGCATAATTATATATTTGATATGTTACTTTGCACTAACTAGTATTGGTTCACTTTAAACGGATTTTCTCACTTGGATTGTGCACATTGTATATGTGATATATTTTTGTGCACTTGTATGTATCATGTTTGATGATGCATGCTAACTTGTGTTTTGTGTGAAGATTAAACCATGGTTGTGAGAGTGGTTAGGGTTTTATTTTCCATTACTTATTTATTCATTTATTTATTTGTTTATACATTTTGGAAAATAAATGGAAAAGAGAAAAGAATGGTGGCTTTATTTGTTCTTTAGTTGAAGCTTCATGAAGCTTTGATAAAGTCAACCATTCTTATCTCATCCTTAACCCTAACCATTCCCACTAACCCTAGTTTAGTCTCTACACTTGACCATGGTTAATTTTATGATAAGAATTGATTTTCTTTTCTTTTTCAAAAAACTTATGATAACTATTTTCCTTCTTCTTCTTCATCTTCTTCACATGAAGAAAGTTCACTTCATCAATGGTGATTGATGAAAACAAGTGAGAAATCCAATTCTAAAGTCTACCCACTTCCTATTTCTTCATCCTCTACCTCTTGCCAAGTAGTAGAGTGTGTTCTCTTCACAAGTTTTTGGACTTGGTGAAGTCGGAGCTTGATTTAGCGATGCCTCGACGTAGATCATCTTCGGCACGTCGTCGATGACCTAGCCCGCTTCTTCTCCGATGAAGCCGACGCAAGAGCCCAGATTTCGGATTTGTACAGCGGAGATGACTTCTTCATGGAGCTATGGAGGTGGACAAACGGATCTACAAAGGTTGTATATCCGTATCCCTTAGTTAAGTGTTAACTAGTTAGCTTTTTCGCCTAAATATCTAGCAAACGATCCGTACACGGGTCTCTCGGCACCCATAAATTTTTATATTGGCATGTTCGATGCCTTGTGAGACCTCATTAGGGTGCCTAGGAACCCTACAGTCCAGTGTACCCAGTCTCTACTGAGCACCCGTATATCATCTCTGATGTCAAACACCGATGGATATGGGATCATCCATCGCCCATCTGTATGGGTCGAGAAGGTATACGCTAGTCTACTCTGGTATATCGATGCCCCGTCTCGATACACCCTCGACTAGGGACTTTGAAGGATATACTTATGGACTACCATGTCCCCACTAGTATGATCCGCATCATAGTCCAGGTAGTCAAGCACACATCCTAAGGGCTTTACCAACATGTAACAGAGAGACAATCAGTATACACGTTAAGGTAAAGTTCAACCAGATAGCATACTATCATGTCGAGCAAGAAAGTCCTCCCTATATACGTCCCAGCATCCACTACAATATACATCCTATGTACAGTAATGGCCTCTAGGGCATACATATAACTAACAATCTCCCACTTGCACTAGGGCCATCTGATAGCAGTGGTTGCAGTACCTCATACTCAACCATCCCATAAAAGTCTCTCTAGGAACAGGCCTTTGTCAGTGGATCCGCTGTGTTGTCCTCTGTGTCTACTCTCCTAACCTCGATCTCCCTGGAGATCAACCATCTCCATGATCAAGTGATACTGCCTTTAGAATATGTCTGGATCACTGATGGGACCGGCGTTCCTTGGCATAAGCCACAACTCCATTGTCACACAATGGGAGGAACATAGTTCATCTCATGAACCAATATACACCCAAACAGCCTCTTTGGTAGCATCTTAAGTAGCGATGTATCCAGCCTTTATCGTCTAGTATGCCACGGTATCTAGCTTGGAACTCTTCCAACTTACCGTCTCTCCACTGAGGGTATTATAGCCAATGCCTGCGACTGACATTCAGTCGTCTTTATCACCCTGGAACCCTTCCAGTGATTCTCCCCAGGATCGGTTGATACCGTCTCACAACAACTAGTGAGAATCCTAACATCCATTTAGATCTATCTCATAGATCCAAAACTCAGGATTTAGGAGGTATCATTTTGATCCTATATGGAGAATCATAGTGATAAGCGGAGATTGCTAGAGCGTAGCATAGGAAACTCCTTCCCTATCAAGAGTATGTCATCCACGTACTCTACGAGGATCACCACCATACTCCCTACTACCTTTTTGTTTATACAAGGTTCATCTACCATTTTGATGATATCAAACTCTTTGACTAACTCATCAAAACAGATGTTCCAACTCCGCGATGCCTGCTTTATCTTATAAAGCATCTTGCATACGTTTCCGCTGCTCCCACTGTCTATGAAGCCCTCTGGCTGTGTACTTATAGACACTCTCTTTCAAAACATCATTTAGAAAAGCAGTCATGACACCCAACCACCAGATATCGTAGTCATGGTATGTAGCCGTGGCAAGTAGGATCTGGATGGACTTAAGCATAGATACTTAGAAATGGTTTCAACATAATCCATACCTGGTTAATGATGCAAACCTTTAACAAGTCTAGCTTTGAAAGTCTCAACTTTTCCATGTACACCAAGTAATCTTCTCAAGATATACTTGCTCCTGATAGGGATTTAACCCTTCAGATATTGCAACCAAAGTCCATACTTTGTTGGTGTATAAGGATTCCATCTCAGTTCACTAAGCGTCCAGCCATTCTTACAGAGTCCCACTCCTGATGGCCAGCTCGAAGCTAGTTGGGTCATCATCTCATGATGCATTCCTCGCTCCCACTGTCATAGAGAAACCGAAGTATCTCTCAGGTGGGTGAGGAACCCTACTAGATCGGCGGAGAGGCTGAGGTTCGTTGGTTTCTACTGAATCCTCTGGTTGTACCAAATCATCTGCTGCAGTTTGTATGGCTGGAACATTTCCAGTTCTACATTACAGACCTTGCCTCGAGCTTGTCCGGATTTTGCTTTTAAACATAGGCCGGACAACCCCAAATCTTAACTAACTTAAGAAATGGGCTCTTCCAATTCCATATCACATATGAAGTGGTAGGTAACTGATTTGATTAGAACCCTATTCAATAGGTATGCAGCTTCTCAAGTGCATAACACCCAAAAGGAAATAGGTAGCTCAGTATTACTCATCATAGAGCACACCTTATCAAATAGGGTGTATCTGCTCCGCCCCGATATACCATCGTGCTATGGTGTATACGGAGGAGTAATGCTGAGAGAGAATCTCATTCTCCTTTAGAATAGTCCAGTATTTCCGTGCTCAAGTATTCTCCTCCTTGATCTCATCATGGGACATAATACTTATACCCGTATTCTGGTTCTCTACTTCTCACTTATATTCGGTGAATATCTCAAAAGGTTCGGACTTGTGTTTCAACAGGAACATAGGTATGAAACTCGAAAGATCATCAGAGAATGTAATGAAGTATAAAGAATCAGTCCTGGCATGTGTAGACAGGGGACCTACATACATCAACATGTATCATCCCAAGAGTTCCCTAACTCTTTCTCTGTTTCTAGTAAACGGAGCTATGGTCATCTTATCTTTGTGACATGACTGGCGAGTTTCACAAGATGTAAATTCAAACTGATTTAAATATGCATCTTCATGTAACTTCAGCGAGTCAGGTCGCATCGATATGACCTAGTCTACAATGCCTCAAGAAGAATCCGTTCATTTCTGAACTCTTCCTCTTGTGTGTGTTCCATATACTAAGAACTGTAGTTTGATTTAGAACATCAACGCTTTTAGATAACGTGCCTGATACGATCAACTTTTGATATAGGAAATGTTCAAAACATTATCTATCAATACAAAATTATATCCTTTCTTTTCTAACAAAGAGAGTGATATGATTTGGTATATCAGGTTCGGTATCTAATAACATTCGTTCAGAATCAATGTATTGGTAATACAGGGTGACAGTGACCAACAGACTTGGCTGCAACACTTGCCCCGTTTTCTGCCTCATGAAACTTATCACCCGTTTTCAGTTCTCTACCTTTCTGTAGCCCTATGTAACATATTACATATCTGGGATCCTGATCTGGTATCACATACCCAGGACGTAGAGGATACAGAGAAACAGTTCTTTGTAATGAACACACCCGAAGATGATGCATCAGCATGCACTCTCTTCGTTTGGGCGGCACGGGAATTCTGGTATTCCCCAATTTCCTGCTCTGTCTTATAACAATTATAAGTTGGAGCGGGACCAACGTTCCCCAGCTCAGTATAACAAGCGGGTTCGGTCAAATATCCGTATTATTATCTTGATTAAGGCGTGATAGGGTCGCTACCTGGAGAGAGAGAGAGAGAAGAAAACACTCAGCGTGCGCTCTGTCAAGAATAGATTGGTTATTATTTTATCTAATCAGGATGGCTCCCACTGCTTTTTATCAAATCTTCCTTCAAACCCTAAAAGGAAAGACTAGCCGGGATTAATTACACACTACAAGTTCGCCAATCTTTCAGCCAGGCCAGTGTCGGTACTTTGAGGGAGGTCCCCCGTGCTTTCGCACGAACCTAATTAATGTAAACCTCGTTTTCCCAGAGGCGTAACCCCGTTGACACCTTTCTAGACACCTACTTGATCGGCTAATTGTAATGTATAAAACTCTCCCAGGAGTAACTCTTACTCGCAGCGGGTATCGGGATCCAACTATCTCATAGAAGGTATGCAATCTCATTGCAAATTTCAACACTTGAAATTCCCGATAATATTTTGCCCCTAACCTCCTATAACCTTAACAAAGGCCAACAAACCATAGGATGCTAGTCAAGTTCAACCCGTCATTTCCTGATTGAATTAAACCCACCCGCACGGCCCTTGACAAAGGCCAACAAGGTCGCACGACTACCCTAATCCAATCTGCATCATATGCATAAGCAGATAAGCACCAGTTAGCTACCGCACACTGCGCCTTGACAAAGGCCAACAAACGCAGCACGAATACTAACTACTACTTATCTGAAATGACGGAGGGCTACGACAGGTTTTTCTGAAAACCTATTGCGTAATGAACTTGATATCGTTGTAGAATCAAATGAATTTTGAAATGGAGTGTTTTTGAGGCTTTTCTAGTTTTGCTAAAGGAGTCACTCCCGGTGAAGGGATCGTCGGTCCTTTCCTCGTCGAATGAGGTGCGGGATATATCATATATATCGCTGTGCAAAGCAAAAACACTTAAAAGCAATCTAAAACAAACCGAGTGTGTAGCATCTGCCAGTTATTGCTAAAGGTGTCACTCCCGGTGAAGGGATCTCGGTCCTTTCCTCATCGAATAAGGTGCAGGATATATCGTATATACCGCTGTGCAAAGCAAGAACTGTAGCTACCTGTTTTATTTTGAAATTCGATTCTACAACATCTTAGGTTTCTTTTATTTCATTAATCACATTAATGAAGTCCCATCATTTAAGTACCTAATCATCACAGATAAATACGACGTACACTTATGCCATCCGCATTCGCCTCGATGTCCCCTCGTGCACCGTTAGGTTAGGTAACTAACGGCAGAGCAGGGCAGGGCTAGCGCGGGTGTAAAACATAAGTAACGTCTATATAATATATCATATATACTATATACAGTATCTATCAAAGAACATCACATGATCACATCACAGATATCGCAGCAGAAGAATCATATGAAATATTGGATATACTAGGACGTCCGTGTTTTCAATACGAGCCAGTATAAAACACGGATTCCACGGTCGCGATGAATAGCCAAACCCACACCCCAGACCCCTACGAGAGCGGCAAGCAACCCTACCAATTCTGGAGTTAGGAGACCCGGACTCGACTCCTCGAGTTGGTCTCCCACTGGACTCCAGAACCCGGTTACTTGTGCCCTCCTCCTAGGGTCTATCCTAGTGCGGAAAAGTAAATAATATACAAGAGGTGACAACTTCCGCAACCTGGAAGCGCCCCAAATAAAAGAATATTACATACAAGTTTTTACATGAATGAAAATGAAAAACACTCATCTCACAAAAAAAACCCCGGCTATTCAAACACGACGATCCAATATAACATATCCAGCAACACATAACATCACATGTCATCAACGTAAGTAAATATGTCCATCCCAATTGTCGTTGACATATAGCAACGAAACCGGCGATATCACATATTACACTTACGGTCACAGAAAAGAAAGTGTAAAACTACAACAGTTGGAATCCGCAACCACCTCAGACATTGCATGCCTGACCAAATGAATTCCTTAGACATCGCATGCCTAACAATTATAAACCCCGCATTTTAGTCTCATTATCGAAAACACTTTTCAATATCACGTCGGGCAATTCAACAAGATTCCCGAAAAACTGATCGAATGCTCGTCGCAAACTTTAGTAGGCGGCCGCACCCCCGATACCGTCGACGAAGTGCACCAAGGCAGAACACCGCTGCCGCGAGCACCCGAACGGATGCTTTCGGCGACGGGGTTCTCCTACAGTCACTTGGTCGGGGCTATGGAGTGAGGCTGTCTATTAAGTTTACCCGGCGAGTATCCGCGTACGCTACGTGATTGCGACGGACTTTTGATCACATCAAAATTCCGTGGCAACCGATCAAGTGAGACTAAACTGCTATGTTTATAACATTCATTCAGTTATCACATAACTTTTGTGAATTCCAATTATTGTATCCCATTCCAGATAAACAGAAAATGTTAAACTTTTCGATCGAACAGTCAAACACCCAAGTTTTCCCGATACAGCTCAACACATGAAATAAGTCTAACAACATTCAGTTCGTACCTCAGTACCAACGGTCCAGCCGTAGAAGGGTCAAGCCAACGCCTCACATGTGGCACGCCGTACTGCCCCAAACCCGAAGGTTCAAAGGGCAGTTCAAGACGGTCACATAATCGAGTTAAGGTTTGTTGTCTTCTAGAGGGACCATCGCATTACTTGCACTACTTAGAACGTTGTTAAACCACGGAAAAATCCAACACTTGGAAATTTCCCGACAGGGGAAAAATTGGGTATTTATATCCGGTCAAACTTTTTAACATATTCTAAAAATTATCCGGAAAGCCACACAGACAAAATTTGATACTCCGATCGAAACATCGAATCCCCAAACAACTCCAGAATGCTCAACTGTGTAGTAAAAGTTAAAATATCCCAGAAAATACAGCACTAAGAATTAGGAATTACTGTGCAGAAATCACTAAACAATGGAACAGTACGGACGCGGAACGCCGCACCATGCATAGCACGTGCCGCGGTTCCGCGGTGGAAAATTCGATTCAGACCCTCGTATTTCACAGTAATTCATAACAAACCCTGCTTGATTTTCTGGATATTTTTAATCTTGAAAAATCCACAATTTTAAAATCTGGACAGAGAGCATTTTTGAATATGGGTTTCGGGTTCGTTCGGACTTCAAAATCCGTCTAGACTTCGCCTAAGGCTCTAGCTAGGCTCTGATACCACTGTAGGGTTCCTAGGCACCCTAATGAGGTCTCACAAGGCATCGAACATGCCATTATAAAATTTAACGGGTGCCGAGAGACCCGACTACGGATCGTTTGCTAGATTTCTAGGCGAAAAAGCTAACTAGTTAACACTTAACTAAGGGAATACGGAAATACAACCTTTGTAGATCCGGTGCTCCACCTCCATAGCTCCGCAACGAAGTCCTCTCCGCTGTCCAAATCAAATCCGGGCTCTAGCGTCGGCTTCGTCGGAGAATGGGCAAGCTAGGTCGTCGATGTCCATGCCGAAGATGATCTACGTCGAGGCATCGCTAAATCAAGCTCCGACTTCACCAAGTCCAAAAACTTGTGAAGAGAACACACTCTACTACTTGGCAAGAGGTAGAGGATGAAGAAATAGGAAGTGGGTACAATTTAGAATTGGATTTCTCACTCTTCTTCATCAATCACCATTGATGAAGTGGAGGTTTCTTCATGAAGGAAGATGAAGAAGAAGATAAAGAATTATGATAAGAATAATAGAATAGAAAATGAATAATCATTTCTTATCATAATTTAACTATGGTAATGTGTAGAGAGTTGACCATAGTTAAATGAATGGTTAGGGTTTGATAGATGAAGACAAAAGGGTTAGATTGGTCAAAGCTTCATGAAGCTTCACTAAGCTTCATGAAAGAAACCCTTTTGTTTTCTTCTTCTCATTTATCTTTTATATCCAAATGAAAAGATAAATGAATTAATAAAAGAAAACCCTAATCATTTACTTAACCTAGGTTTAACTCATTACACAAAACCCTAGCATGCTTGCATCATCAAACATGATACAAACAAGTGCACAAAATCATATCGCATATGCAATGCGCACGTCCGAGTGAGAAAATCCATCTAAAGTAAACCGATACTAGTTAATGCAAAGTAATATATCAAATATATAATTATGCATTAAATCATTAAATCCACACTTGATTCAATGATCCGGTCATGTCACACATAACCGACTGGTATCATCAGTAACAACTTATCGAATCAACACTTGATCCGATAACCCGGCTATACCGCATATAACCGATCAATGTCACATCATGAGAATCGAATACAGTATCACATACTAGTATTATTCTCGGTCCCGCACATATCTCATATGCGCTCCTATTTCGTTTCGCTTGAGCCAGGAAACCTCTGTGTAGGACTCTAAAGACTCGTCAATACGCCGGCAGCAGGTGATGATCATATCAATCACCCACAAGCCGCAAGCGGTCTACTAAACGTAACGGCCACCCGGGTATTGAGCGATCTGAAGATCGACGAGCAAGCCCGCTCACACTCCAGTGAATCCAACCAGTAACACTATCGTACAGTCCGGTCTGATCGTCTGATCTGTCGCATATCTCGCCTAGGGGTGGTAAACGTCAGACCCCAATAGCTCGATAAGTCGTGTCGATATGAGGTCTATAACTGTTCGAGAAACTACTGGTAACACTTACCAGTAAATCTCAGCAACCCTGGCCAGGGATTTCCTGTTATAGCCAATCGAACACAGCGCAACATCAACCCCCTATACCGGGAGAGACGAATCCCCTCCTATCGCTCATTGCCTCCATGTGACTCGGGACTGTACCCAAAAACCACCGTTTTGCACGCCCTCTTGGACGTGGTAAGATGGAAATCAAAGCACAGTAGGAACCACACAAGACTCTATGACGATCTCGGGTCAACAGACTACTCTGTACCAGTGTCACCAGAGAACTGCCATCTGACGTGAGGTATAATACCATCTGGGAGTTCTCGGCGAGTCCGTCCAGTGTACCCAGTCTCTACTGAGCACCCGTATATCATCTCTGATGTCAAACACCGATGGATATGGGATCATCCATCGCCCATCTGTATGGGTCGAGAAGGTATACGCTAGTCTACTCTGGTATATCGATGCCCCGTCTCGATACACCCTCGACAAGGGACTTTGAAGGATGTACTTATGGACTACCATGTCCCCACTAGTATGATCCGCATCATAGTCCAGGTAGTCAAGCACACATCCTAAGGGCTTTACCAACATGTAACAGAGAGACAATCAGTATACACGTTAAGGTAAAGTTCAACCAGATAGCATACTATCATGTCGAGCAAGAAAGTCCTCCCTATATACGTCCCAGCATCCACTACAATATACATCCTATGTACAGTAATGGCCTCTAGGGCATACATATAACTAACAATTGGATCAAGTGTTGATTCGATAATTTAATGTATAATTATATATTTGATATATTAAATTACATTAACTGATATAAGCTCACTAAAAGATTCTTTTTCTCACTCGGGTAATACATTGATATATATGCGATATATGTTAATTGTATTATTTTATTTTGTTACAATAAATATTGTATATGTGATATATAATATTGTAACATGATATGATTACTAATGCAACATGTTTAGTGGAGATTAAACAAGATTAGGGTTGGATTTGGGTTAGTTCTTTCTTGAACCATCTAGAAGGTTTCATTTTGTTTCTTGCAAAGATATTTTGTTTAGATATTTGAAAGATATTTCCTAACCCAACCCACACCCTTTAACCTTAGTTAACTCTCTACATTGGTTAACTCTCTTCATCTTGAACCATGGTTGCATCATTAATCATTATCACTTTTTCATTATTCATCACAAAAGAAAAGATCTTCTTCTTCCTTCTTCTTCTTTCATGGAAAAGCTTACTAGCTTTTTCATAAGTGATGATTATGAGTGAGATAAAGAAAACAAATGAGAGCTAAAATCCTACTTCATCATCCTAATCTATCCTAGCCATTTAGATTAGGGTGTTCACTTCATTTAGTGAGTGAGAGCTTGTGTTAAAGAAACTTCAAGGTAGATCATCTTAGTTATCGAAGATCGGAAGCAAGCTTGCATCTTTCTCTTCATGGCGCCTCTCTAGAGTCCGGAAACTCGATGATCGCAGCGAAGGGACCTCAACACGGAGCTTTAGAAGTGAAGAACCGGACTACAAAGGTTGTAATCCCAAACTCTTAGTGTTAAAGTGTTTAACATGCTTTGTTTCGCCTAATCTCTAGTTTAATGATCTTGGTCTGGGTTGTTCGGCATGTCTACATTTTAAATCGGGCATGGTTGATACCTTATAGACCCTTGTGAGAGTGCCTAGTAACCCTGCAGTGGTTTCAGAGCCAAGCTAGAGCTTTAGGCGAAGTCTAGGCGAAGTTTAAAGTCCGATCGAACCCCGAAACCCCGACACGAACCCCTTCTCTGGAAATTTTTCAAAAGTTGACATATTTTCATATTAAAAATACTCAAAAAAATCAGCAGAGAATTATAAGAATTTCAGTGAAAATCGAGCCCATAATTCCTTCAATGCGTCGCGGAACCGCGGCAATACCCCTGCTTGCGCGGCGGTTCCGCGGCCGTACAGTGTGATTAGGGTTTTCTTTTTCACAGTAACTTCCGTACCAATTTCCTGATGCTTCTGGGATTTTTTAATTATACTGAATTGTTGAGTTTTCTGGGTTGTATTGGGGACTCGTTGATTCAATCGGATAATTTAACTTCGTTTAAGTTTTTTCCGGATAATTTTAGAACCTGTTAAAAAGTTCGAACGGATATCAATAACTCACTTTTTCTTCTGTCGGAAAATTTTCAAAAGTTGGATTTTTTCTCGAGTTTGAAACTTCTAGAAAATCATGCAAGTAACGCGGTGGACCCTCTAGAAGAACACAAACGTTAACTCGATTATGTGACCGTCTGAACCGCCTCTGAACCTTAGGGTTTGGGGCAGTACGGCGTTGCCACATGTGAGGCGTTGGCTTGACCTTTCTACGGCTGGACCATTGGTACTGTGGCATGTGATGGATATTTTTTGAACTCCGCTCAAGTGTTGAGCTATTTGGGAAATCTTGGGTGTTTGATTATTCGATCGGAAAGTTTAATACTGTCTTTTTATCTGGAATGTGATACAATATTTGGAATCCACATGTAGTTATGAGATAACTAATTTGAATGTTATAAATCTAGCAGTTTAGTCTCAGATGATCAGTTGCCACGGGATTTTGATGCGATCAAAAGTCCGTTTCAATCACGTAGCGTACGCGGATACTCGCCGGGTAAACTTAATAGACAGCCATGCCCCAAAGCCCTGATCAAGTGACTGTAGGAGAACCCCGTCGCCAAAAGCATCCGTTCGGGTGCTCGCGGCAGCGGTGTTCCACCTTAGTGCACTTCGTCGACGGCATCCGGGGGTGCGGCCGTCTACTAAAGTTTGCGACGAGCATTCGATCATCATGTCGGGAATCTTGTTGAATTGCCCGACTTGATATTGAAAAGAGTTTTCGATAATGAGACTAAAATGCGGGGTTTATAATTGTTAGGCATGCGATATCTAAGGAATTCATTTGGTTAGGCATGCGATATCTAAGGAGGTTTCGGATTCCAACTGTTGTAGTTTTACACTTTCTTTTCTGTGACCGTAAGCGTAGTATGTGGTATATCGCCGGCTTCGTTGCTATACATCAACGACAATCGGGATACGCATACTTGCTTAGTTGATGTTATGTAATATTATGTGTTGCTGTGATATGTTATATTGGATCGTCGCGTTTTGAATAGCCGGGGGTTTTATGTGAGATGAGTGTTTTTCTTTTTCATTCATGTAAAATTTATTTGTATGTAATATTCTTTTATTTGGGCACTTCCGGGTTGAGGATGATGTCACCATTGTATATTATTTACTTTTCGGCATTAGGTAGACCCAAGGCGGGGAGCACAAGTAACCGGGTTCTAGGGTCTAGTGGGAGACCATCTCGAGAAGTTGAGAACGGGTCTCCTAACCCTAGAATTGGCAGTGTTGCTTGTCGCTCTCGTAGGGGTCTAGGGATGTGGGTTTGGCTATTCAACGCGACCGTGGAATCCGTGTTTTATACAAGCTCGTATTAAAACACGGACGTCCTAGTATATCCAATATTTCATATATGTTCTTCTGCTGCAATGTTCTGTGATGAGATCATATTACTGCCTGAGACGAATGTTTATATTATATATATGAAATATATGTTATATTGCAGATTTTGTTTCAAATGTGATGCTTGTGAAGCAAAATAAAATGGGACTTCATTAATGAGATTAATGAAACTAAAAGAAACCTAAAGATGTTGTAGAAACTTGTTTAAAAACTGGTAGCTCTAGTTCTTGCTTTGCGTAGCAGTGTTCCTTATAGAACATCCAGCACCTTATTCGATAAGAAAAGAACCGAGATCCCTTCACCGGGAGTGACCTCTTTAGTGAAACTAGCAGATGCTACAAATTCGGTTTGTCTTTTGATTGTTTTTATAGTTTTTTTGCTTTGCATAGTGATATTTATGAAATATCCTACACCTTATTCGATGAGGAAAGAGCCGACGATCCCTTCACCGGGAGTGACCTCTTTAGCAAAACTAGAAAAGGCCTAAAAAACAATCCATTTAAAATCACTCGATTCTACAACGATATCAATTTTATTACGCTCATGGTTTTCTTAAGAACCTGCGTAGCCCTCCGTCATTTCAGATATGTACTACTTAGTATTCGTGCTGCGGTAGTTTGGCCTCCATCAAGGCGTAGTGTACGGTAGCTAACTAGTGCTTATCTGCTGGCATACGATGCGATTGGATTAGGGTATTCGTACGGCATAGTTTGGCCTCCGTCAAGGGTCGTGCGGGTGGGTTTAATTCAATCAGGAAATGACGGGTTGAACTTAACTAGCGGACTATGGGTAGTTTGGCTTCCATCAAGGTCATAGGACGCTAGGGGTAAAATATTATTGGGAATTTCAAGTGTTGAAATTTGCAATGAGATTGCATACCTTCTATGAGATAGTTGGATCCCGATACCCGCTGCGAGTAAGAGTTACTCCTGTGAGAGTTTTACACATTACAATTAGCCGATCAAGTAGGTGTCTAGAAAAATGTTAACGGGGTTACGCCCCTGGAAAAACGAGGTTTACTTTAATTAGGTCCGTGCGAAAGCACGGGGAACCTCCCTCAAAGTACCAGCACTGGCCTGGCTGAAAGATTGGCGAACTTGTAGGGTGTAATTAATCTTGGCTAGTCTTTCCTTTTAGGGTTTGAAGGAAGATTTGACTCAAACAGTGGGAGACATCCTGATTAGATAAATTGATAACCAATCTAATCTTGTAAAAGCGCACGCTGAGTGTTTTCTTCTCTCTCTCTCTAGGTAGCGACCATGTCATGCCTTAATCAAGATAATAATACGGATGTATTGACCGAACCCGCTTGTTATACTGCGCTAAAGAACGTTGGTCCCGCTCCAACTTATAATTGTTATAAGACAGAGCAGGAAATAGGGGATTACCAGAATTCCCGTGCCGCACAAACGAAGAAAGTGTATGCTGATGCATCTTCTTCGGGTGTGTTCATTACCGAGAACTGTTTCTCAGTATCCTTTACGTCCTGGGTATTTGATACCGGATCAGGATCCCACATATGTACTTTGTTACATGGGCTATATATAGGTAGAGAACTGAGAACGGGTGATAAGTTGCATGAGATAGAAACGGTGCAAGTGTTGCAGCCAAGTGTGTTGGTAGTTATCACCCTGTATTATCAGAATACATTGATTCTGAATAAATATTATTAGATACCGAACCTGATATACAATATCATATCAGTCTCTTTATTAGTAAAGAAAGGATATAATTTTGTATTGTTGGATAATGTTTTGAACATTTCCTATCAAGAATTGATCGGTTCAGGCACGTTATCTAAAAGTATAGACGTTCTAAATCAAACCATAGTTCTTAACGTACAGAACACACACAAGAGGAAGAGTTCAGAAATGAACGAATCCTTCTTGAGGTATTATAGACTAGGTCATATCAATGTGACCCGACTAGCTGAAGTTACATTTAGATGTATATTTAAATTAGTTTGAATTTACATCTTGTGAAACTTGCCGGTCATGTCACAAAGATAAGATGACCACAGCTCTGTTTATTGGAAACAGAGAAAGAGTTAGTGAACTCTTGGGATTGATACATGATGATGTATGCGAGGTCCCCTGTCTATACATACCAAGACCAGTTCTTTGTACTTTATTATATTCACTGATGGTCTCTCAAGATTCGCACATGTGTTCCTGTTGAAACACAAGTCTGAACCTTTTGAGAAATTCAATGAATATGAGTTAGAAGTAGAGAACCAAAAACGGGTATAAGTATTAAGTCCTTTGATGAGATCAAGGAGGAGAATACTTGAGCACGGGATTCCTGGACTATTCTAAAGGAGAATGAGATTCTCTCTCAGCATTACTCCTTCATATACACCACAGCACGATGGTATATCGGGGCGGAGCAATTGCACCCTATATGATATGGTGCGCTCTATGATGAGTACTACTGAGTTTTCTATTTCCTTTTAGGAGTTATGCACTTGTGAAGCTGCATACCTATTGAATAGGGTTCCAACCAAAACAGATGCCTACCACTCCATATGTGATATGGTATGGGAAGAGCCCATATCTTAAGTAAGTTAAGATTTAGGGTTGTCCGGCCTATGTTTAAAAGAAAAATCCGGACAAGCTCGAGGCAAAGTCAGTTCTGTGGAAGTTTGTTGGATATCCCAAGCATTCGCAAGGGAATATCTTCTACCAAACCGAGGAACAAAAGATGTTTTGCTTCTCAGCATGCCACCTTTGTGAAAGGGAATTTCTTGTGAAGAAATTATTGGTCATGAGGTAGAACTGGAAAGAGTTCCTGCTATACAAACTGCAGCTGATGATTTGGTAGAACCAAAGGATTCAATAGTTTCCAACGAACCTCAGCCTCTCCGCCGATCTAGTAGGGTTCCTCACCCACCTGAGAGATAATTCGGTTTTCTCTATGACAGTAGGAGCGAGGATTGCATCATGAGATGATGACCCAACTAGTTTCGAGTTGGCCATCAGGAGTGGGACTCTGTAAGAATGGCTGGATGCTTAGCGATCTGAGATGGAATCCTTATACACCAACAAAGTATGGACTTTGGTTGCTTTATCTGAAGGGTTAAATCCCCATCAGGAGCAAGTATATCTTGAAAAGATTACTTGGTGTACATGGAAAAGTTGAGACTTTTAAAGCAATGCTTAAGTCCATCCAGATCCTACTTGCCACGGCTACATACCATGACTACGATATCTGGCGGTTGGGTGTCATGATTGCTTTTCTAAATGATGATTTGGAAGAGAGCGTCTATAAGTACACAGCCAGAGGTCTTCGTAGACAGTGGGAGCAGCGAAAACGTGAGCAAGATGTTTTATGTGATAAATCAGGTATCGCGGAGTTGGAACATCTGTTTTGATGAGGTAGTCAAAGAGTTTGACTTCATCAAATGGTAGATGAACCTTGTATGTACAAAAAGGTAGTAGGGAGTATGGTGGTGATCCTCGTAGAGTACGTGGATGACATACTCTTGTTAGGGAAGGAGTTTCCTATGCTACGCTCGGTCAATCTCCTTTTATCACAATGATTCTCCATATAGGATCAAGGTGATACCTCCTAATTCCTAGGTTATGGATCTATGCGATAGATCTAATTGGATGTTAGGAATCTCACTAGTTGTAGTGAGATGGTATCAAACGATCCTGGAGAGAATCACTGGAAAGGTTCCAGGGTGATAAGGACGACTGAATGTCAGTCACAGGCTTTGTCTTTACCCTCAGTGGAGGGACGGTATGTTGGAATAGTTCCAAGCTAGATACTGTAACTTACTAGACGATTAAAGGCAAGAAACATCGTTACCAAAGATGCTACTAAAGAGGAAGTCTGGATATATATAAGTTCATGAAATGAACTTCGTTCCTACTATTGTGTGACAATGGAGTTGTGGCTTATTCCAAGGAACCCCCGTCCCATCAGAAATCCAGATATAATTCTTAGGCAGTATCACCTGATCATGGAGATGGTTGATCTCCAGGGAGATCGAGGTTAGGAGAGTAGACACAGAAGACAACAGCGCAGATCCACTCACAAAGGCCTTTTTCCCAGTAGAGACTATTTATGGGATGGATGAGTATGAGATACTTCAACCATAGCTAATTGTTGGGTATGTGATACCACAACAGATGGCCCTAGTGCAAGTGGGAGATTGTTAGTTATATGTATGCCCTAGAGCCCATTACTGTACATACGATGTATATTGTAGTGGATACTTGGACATATATAGGGAGGACTTTCTTGCTCGACATGATAGTACGCTATCTGGTTACCCTTTATCTTAACATGTACTCTGATTGTCTCTATGTTACATGTTGATAAAGCCCTTAGTATATGTACCCGACTAGTGGGACTATGATGAGATCATACTAGTGGGGCGAGTACATCATATAACTGTTCCTAGTCAAGGGTGTATCGAGACAGGCCATCGATACACCAGAGTAGACTAGTGTATATGCAACTTGACCCATATGATGGGCGATGGATGATCCCATATCCATCGGTGTTTGACATCAAGGATGGTGTACGGGTGCTCAGTAGAGACTGGGTACACTGGACGGACTTGCCGAGAACTCCCAGATGGTATTATACCTCACGTCAGATGGCAGTTCTCTGGTGACACTGGTATAGGTTAGTCTGTAGACCCGAGATCGTCATAGAGTCTTGTGTGATTCCCACTGTGCTTTGATTTCCATCATACGATGTCCAAGAGGGCGTGCAAAAAGGTGGCTTTTGGGTACAGTCCCGAATCACATGGAGGCAATGAGCGATAGGAGGGGATTCGTCTCTCCCGGTATAGGGAGTTAATGTTGTCTGTGTTCGATTGGCTATAACTGGAAATCCCTGGCCAGGGTTGCTGAGATTTACTGGTAAGTGTTATCAGTAGTTTCTCGAACTGTTATAGACCTCATATCGACATGACTTATCAAGCTACTGGGGTCTGACGTTTACCACCCCTAGGCGAGATATGCGACATATCAGACGACGAGACCGGACTGTACGTGAGTGTTACTGACCGGATTCGCAGAAGAAAGTACAGGCTTGCTTGTTGATCTTCTGATCGCTCAATACCTGGGTGGCTGTTACGTTTAGCTGACCGCTTGCAGTTTGTGGGTGTTTGATATGATCATCACCTACTGCCGGCGTATTGACGATTCTTTAGAGTCCTACACAGAGGTTTCTTGGCTCAGGAAAAATGGAGTAGGAGCATATATGTGATATGTGCGGGACCGAGAACAATACGTGTATGTGATACCGTACTTGATTATCGCGATATGAGACATCGGCCGGGTATATGTGATATAACCGGGTCATCGGATCAAGTGTTGATTCGATGAAATGATACAGATTATATTAGTCGGTTATTTGTGAAATAGCCGGATTATCGGATCAAGTGTTGATTCGATAATTTAATGTATAATTATATATTTGATATATTAAATTACATTAACTGATAAAAGCTCACTAAAAGATTCTTTTTCTCACTCGGGTAATACATTGATATATATGCGATATATGTTAATTGTATTATTTTATTTTGTTACAATAAATATTGGATCTGTGATATATAATATTGTAAAATGATATGATTACTAATGCAACATGTTTAGTGGAGATTAAACAAGGATAGGGTTTGATTTGGGTTAGTTCTTTCTTGAACCTTCTAGAAGGTTTCATTTTGTTTCTTGCAAAGATATTTTGTTTAGATATTTGCAAGATATTTCCTAACCCAATCCACACCCTTTAACCCTTGTTAACTCTCTACATTGGTTAACTTTCTTCATCTTGAACCATGGTTGCGTCATTAATCATTATCACTTTTTCATTATTTATCACAAAAGAAAAGATCTTCTTCTTCCTTCTTCTTCTTTCATGGAAAATCTTACTAGCTTTTTCATAAGTGATGATTATGACTGAGATAAAGAAAACAAATGAGAGCTAAAATCCTACTTCATCATCCTAATCTATCCTAGCCATTTAGATTAGGGTGTTCACTTCATTTAGTGAGTGAGAGCTTGTGTTGAAGAAACTTCAAGGTAGATCATCTTAGTTATCGCAGATCGGAAGCAAGCTTACATCTTTCTCTTCGTGGAGCCTCTCTAGAGTCCGGAAAATCGATGATCACAGCGAAGGGACCTCAACACGGAGCTTTAGAAGTTAAGGACCAAACTACAAAGGTTGTAATCCCAAACCCTTAGTGTTAAAGTGTTTAACATGCTTTGTTTCGCCTAATCTCTAGTTTAAAGATCTTGGTCAGGGTTGTTCGGCACGTCTAAATTTTAAATCGGGCATAGTTGATACCTTATAGACCCTTGTGAGAGTGCCTAGTAACCCTGCAGGATATATGTATGCCCTAGAGGCCATTATATGATAGTGTATGTACCGGTTTGTCTATATATATATATATTCAGAGAACAATCTTGCTTGACATGATAGTATGCAATCTGGTTGGTCTTTATCTTGATATTATTGATAAAGCCCTTAGGATATTTTCTTGAATACTGGGATTATGTTGTGGATCGTACTAGTGGGACATCCGTAGTTTATAAGCATATCCTTGAAATTGTTAGTGTATATGCCCAAGAGGCCATTACTGTATCATACTAGTTTGTATATTACTTAATGGAAGCTTAGGATATTCACCTTGTATTGACAATCTTGCTCAAAATAGTAGTATGCTACTTGGTTTGTTTCTGCTTTAATGTGTGCATGTGTTTCTTATAGCATATCGCCTTTGCACATTAGTGGAGCCCTTAGGATCTTTGCTTGATTACCAGCGTTGTGATGGCAATCACACTCGTGGGGGTTGGGTAATTCACAAGCACATCCTTATGCAGGTCCCTAGTCGTAGGACTATCGAGACAGGGCATTGATATTCCGGAGTAGACTAGCGTATGCGCTTCTCATCCTAGTTTAGGAGACGGTCTGTCCCACAGCCGTCAGTACGTCGTACTTGAGATAGTATGCCGGTGCTCGTTAGGTTACGAGTATACTGGACAGGACTCGTCGAGAACTGTTGGTTGGTATTATACCTATCGTCAGTTATCAGTTCGCAGGTGACATGAGTACAGCTTAGTCCATTGACTTGACACTGTCATTTCGCCTCGAGTGTGTTCCCACTGTTCTTTGATTACTACCTTACCATGGCTCAAAGGAGTCGTGCAAACAGGTAGTTTTTGGGTGCAGTCCCGAAGCACTTGGAGGCAGTGACGGTTAGACAGGATTCGTCTCTCCCGGTATTAGGGGTTGATATCGCGCTGTGTCTAGGAGAGCCATTACTCAAAATCCTTGGCCAGGGCAAGCGAGATATACTGGTAGGTTTTCAGTGTTATCTCAGGGTGTTCTGGGCTACACTCCGACACGACTTGTACCGCTATTAGGGGACTGACGTTTACCTCCCCTCTAGGCCCGCCATGCGATACTCTTAGACGAACAGGCCGGACTGTACGGAGACTGTCACATTCAGGCTCAGTAGGAGTTCAGATGGGTTTACCTTGTCAGTCTTCTTATCGGCATCTACCTGGGGACCGTTACGTACAGCTAGTAGCGCTTGCGGTCTGTGGTTAAACCCACTGCCAGCGTAGTGTCGAGTCTTTAGAGTCCCACACAGAGGGTTATTCGCCTTTAGGCTAAACGAGTAGAGGTCGCATGGTTTTGCGACGGGGTTCGTTCACATCCGCGCACTTGTGCACGTTTGGTGTCCGGACAGCTTATACTAGCGGGCTTTGGTTTAAGCCAGATCCTTGTATATGTTTTGGGATTGGTTTTATCTCATTGTATTCGTGTTCCTTGGAACACGGATACGGGTGTGTTTGCACAGTTGACTGAGGCAGAGGCATAGGACTTTCATTAGGGTTGATGACCATTGTCTTTTTCTTAACCCTAATGTTTATGTATGAATTATGATTATTAATATTAGTTAATTATAATTGTGTTATGGTTAGGGTTGTTGACCATTTGACTATGGTTGACATGTTGACCTATGTTGACAATTTGACCATCATCATTTCATATGAAAGATGCTCTTTGATTCTTACAAAAGTAATTAATGTGAAATGATAATGGTAATTTCAAGATTAGCAATCACAATTATCTTTAGCTAATTATTTAATTATCATAATTCACATATATGTGAGAAGGTTGGCTTATCTTCTCATTCTATCATTCTCATTCTCTCTCATCCTCTTCCTCTCTCTCTAGCTCTCCCCTCTCATGAGTTGAGAACCATTGAGCTTGAGATAAAACCTTCAAAATTACTCTCTACTCTTTCTAAGGTTCTAGGTTTAGCACACCAAGCACCTTAGTTACTTCTAGTTTGAGGTAGGAGCCAAAGGTAGAGGCCCTCGGGTGGATCTTTCTTCGGCAAGAGAAAGCGACGAAGACAACCCGTTCATCACACTCCAAGGAGCAAGAAGAGAAGGACTTGAAGACCTAGGTATAACCCTTTAACCGAGTAGCTAACTCTTTTAGCTTGGTAGTTAGTTTATGTTTAGCAAAGATCCCTCTTTTTGGTTAGTCCATGTTACCTAGTGTTGTAAAAATCGAATTTTTCATAACGTTTCCGTCTCCCCGTAAGCACCGGGGTGGGCAACGTGGACTTACAGTGGTATCAGAGCCTAGCTAAACACAAACTAGCAAGTTAGCAAAGTATCTAGAACTTCGATCGGAAAAAATCGCAAAACACGTTTTCTAAAACCTAAGTTTCTGCCGATTTTTATTTCTGCTCCAAAAATAATAAATCATGTACTAAAAATCGGCTCAGGCTTTTTTCAGAACAGGCAAGAAAAACGATCCAGTGAGTCGACCAACTCACCGCGGTTCCGCGGCAAGAGCTTACTCCTGCCGCGGATCCGCGACCGAGTTGACTCGGCTATGGATCGTTTCTCCTGCAGTTTTCTTCTGATGGTGTTTTGTGATTTTTGAGATTGTTTGTTTCTGCCCAGAATTTCCAAAGAATAAGTTAGTCTTTGGGGTGGTCACAAATCCGTATTTTGATCGAACTTCTTTACACTTTGGCTAATGGGCTATATCTGTGATGTGATATATGTATTGAACGTCTGCTAATCGCTATACGTTGATTAGTGGGGGTTATACATATCTGTGATCTGTAATATTGATGGTTTGTGTATATGAATTCGTTGGATTGTCGCGGATGAATAGCCGGGGGTTGTGAGATGAGAGTTTTCTTATTCTTTCAATTCTTGTAATATGTAAATTGATGTAATATTATTTGTATGGCCGCACAACCGGGTTGGGGTTGTAGCCGTCATTGTATAATTTCTTTTACTAGTTTTGCTCCTAGGATAGACCCAAGGTGGGGTGCACAAACTACCGGGTATCCCGAAGTGCCGAGTGGCCTACTCACGTCGTTGAGGGAGGTTGCTTCACTTCGGGTACTTGGCGGGTAGTTTGCCGCACCCGTAGGGGTTAGGGTAGGGTATTGGCTATTCATCGCGACCGTGTAATCCGCCCTTCGTTACAGGCTCGTATGAAATGCGGATTCCTAGTATATCCAATGTGTTCATCTGTGATCTGGAATGGCTATCATTGCATGTGATGAATGTGTATATATCTATATATGATATCTATTTAGGCGTTGCTTATGTTTTGCATCCGCGCTAGTCCAACCCCCGCTCTGTCGTTAGTTAAGTAACCTAACGGGTGATGACGGGACCCCGTGGCGAATGCGGATGGCATAAGCGTACGTCATATTTTCGTTGTTTTCTGCAATGGTAGGATTAATTGATGGGACGCATTAAAATTAATGCAAGAAAAATAAACCAAGTAAAAGTCGTTCGAACACTTTCAAAACCACTCGGTTCTTTTCAAAACCAAATTTTAAATGCGGAGCTTGAACCACTCCTTTTGAAAGCTATCTCGTTCCTTCGATTATATCAAGTTCACTACGTTCACGGTTTCGCCAAAACCATTCGTAGCCCTCCGTCGTTTCACATGAATGGTCAATAGTATTCAAGCTATGTATGTTGGCTAAAGTCAAAGCATAGTGATTGGTAGCTATTGGGTATTCATGTGCAGCATAGATAGATGTGTTGGTTTGGGACAGTCGTACTGTCATGTTGGCCAAAGTCAAGGGTAGGTACGGGTGGGTTCAAATTAACCTGGAGAATGACGGGTAGAACTTGACATGTGACTTATGATACGTTGGCCAAAGTCAAGGTCATAAGAGCATGGGGCAAAAATCCACATCGGGAGTTTCTAAAGAAACTGAAACTTGCTAGCGCTGCATACCATTTAGAGTGTGTTGATTCTGGTAGGATTCCTTCAGTTTTGTCACGCGATGATATTTGGATCTCGATCCTACTGTGAGTATATGCTACTCCTCCGGAACTTTCTCACTTAACGATCAATGCTATAAACCAAGTAGGTGTCTAGAAAGGTGTTAGCGGGGCTACGCCCACAGGGAAAAGAGGTTACTTAATTAAGGAACTTCGCGAAAGCGTTGGAAAACCTCCCTCGAAGTACCGACACTGGCCTGACTGAAAGGTTAAGGAAGTATTGTAAGGTGCGATTGATCCCGACTAGTTCTTCCTTTATGGTTTGAGGAGGGATTCAAGAGACAGTGGGAGCCATCCTGTTTAGACAAATTAAAAACCACTATAAACTTGCAAGAGCATCATGCTAAAGTGTTTCTTCTCTCTCTCCTAATTGCAGCGACCAAACATCATGACTGGACTTAAGTTACTACTAGATAAAAATATACTGACAGGGTCAAACTACAAAAATTGGTTCAGGAATGTCAACATGGCAATCACTTATGACAAGTTGGGGTATCTCCTTACCACCAAAGCTCCCCCTGTCCCAGGTCCCAAAACTAGCGTCGCGGATAGGGAAATCCGTAAGACCTGGGAAATCGACTACGCGAAGGCCAAGTGCCTCGTGCTTGCCTCTATGGACAATGAACATCAGAGGAGGCACGAGAATATGGACCTCGAATCCATATTTCTCCATACAAAAGAACTGTATGGAGAGCAATCCCGTTTCTCCAGATACGAAGTGTCGAAAAAGCTATTTTCGGCGAGATTGGCCGTCGGATCATCGGAAGCGGAACACGTGCTTAAGATGATTGGCTACATAGAGGAGCTCGGGGACCTTAGGACCACGTTGGAGAATAAGCTCTATACGGACTTGATTCTCCAGTCCCTTCCTTCCACTTACGCCCAGTTTATCCTGAACTTCAACTTGTAAGAAAAGGAGGTTGAACTTTCAGAACTCCTCAACATGCTGAGGAGTGCAGAGGGCACCCTATAGAAAGGTAAGGAAACATCCACTTTGTTTGTAGGAGGATCTTCCTCTTCTAGGTCCAAGGCGAAAGCCAAGGGAAAGAAGAAGAAAACCCCCGCCAAACCAAGGGGCGGTGTTAGTAAAGTGGATACGAAGGGAAAGGCAAAAGCAACAAAGGTAGCGGGGAAGCTTGTGGGGAAGGAAGAGTGCTTTTACTGTCACAAGAGTGGACATGGGAAGAAAGCTTGGAAGGCCAGAACCCAGGATCTGAAGCAAGTTGCTGCTTAAGCTTCAGGTGTGTATGTTATTAAAAACTGTCTATCAATAAACTCTATTTCCTGGGTATTGGATATCGGGTCAGGATCTCATATCTGTAATTCTTTACAGGCATTGAGAAAGCGTAGGGTTTTGAGGGCAGGTGATATGACCCTCAGAGTTGCAAACGGAACTAGCATGGATGCTGAGGCCGTGGGGGACTATTACCTGGGAATGTCAGATGGACATGTTTTGGTTTTACGTAATTACTTTTTTGTACCCAATGCAACTTGTAATATCATTTCTGTATCTTTAATATCTAAAGAAGGTTATGAATTTGCATTTGTAAGTAATATTGTAAACATTCACCTTAATCAAGTTCTGATTGGGTCAGGTACATTAAGCAATGGTATATACGTATTAAACCAACCACAGATTTTCAATGTCCAGAATACACACAAAAGAAAGTCTCCGGAAATAAATCAGGCTTTCTTATGGCATTGTAGACTGGGTCACATCAATGAGAGAAAGTTGACGAAGTTACATACAGAAGGATATTTGGATCCATTCGAATATCAATCATATGCAACTTGTCAATCCTGTCTCAAAGGAAAGATGACAAAGACTCCGTTCACTGGATACGGAGTAAGAGTGAGCGAGCTCTTGGGACTCGTACACAGCGACGTGTGCGGTCCAATGTCTACGCATGCGCGAAGCGGTTATTCTTACTTCATTACTTTTACGGATGACTTTTCAAGGTACGAATATGTCTTCTTAATGAAACATAAATCCGAAGCCTTTGGAAAATTCCAGGAATATAAGAATGAAGTAGAAAAACAAACAGGCAAAACTATCAAGACACTGAGATTTGATCGAGGTGGTGAATAATTGAGTGCCGAGTTCCTGGATTACCTAAAAGAGAATGGTATTCTCTCTCAGCTTACGCCTCCATACACTCCGCAACATAACGGTGTATCGGAGAGATGGAACCGAACCCTATTGGATATGGTACGGTCCATGATGAGTAACACTGAGTTACCGCGCTCATTCTGAGGATATGCACTAGAATCAGCTGCATACCTTTTGAACCAAGTTCCAACTAAGACTGTGCTTACTACACCATATCAGATGTGGTGTGGGAAGAGACCCTATCTTAATCACATTAAGACATGGGGATGTCCAGCTTTTGTCAAAAAGCAGCATGCGGACAAACTCGAGGCACGCTCAGTACAGTGCAAGTTTGTGGGATATCCAAAGAACTCCAAGGGATATTTCTTCTATTGCGAAGAGGAACAAAAGGTTTTTGTTTCTCGTCATGCCCACTGTTGGAGATAGTGCCCTCAGAGTCAATTATTAGGTCACAGGTACGTGATTGTAATGATTGAGGGAGGACCTATCCCGGTAGGACAGTCTTACTCGAGATGATAGTATGCTATCTGGTTTACCTTTATCATCGTGTACTGCTTTAGGTGACATGACACGTCGCTATTACACGTTGATAGAGCTCCTAGGATTCTTGCTTGACCACCAGCAGTATGAGGGCGATCATATAAGTGGGAGCTGGGGGTCTACAAGCATATCCTTAAAAGGTCCCTAGTCGTGGGAGTTTCGAGACCGGGCATCGATACTCCATTAGTAGACTAGTGTATACAGTCGAGACCCCGACGAGGGGCGGTGGCCGGTCTCACAAGCCACTGGTGTCAGTTGGATCACCTAAGATGTATACAGGTGCTCATTGGGTTATGAGTACACCGGACAGGACTCGCCGGGAACATGCTAGTTGGTCATATACCAGACGTCAGATGGCAGTTCCCTGGTGACATGTGTGCAGGTTAGTTCATCGACCTGGGGATCGTCATTTGTCTCGTGTGAGTTCCCACTGTACTTTGATTACTACCCTACCACGGCTCAAAAGAGTCGTGCAAACAGGTTTTAGTTGGGTACAGTCCCGAGCCACATGGAGGCAGTGAGCGTATCTTCAGGGGTTCGTCTCTCCCGGTATTGGGGGTGAGGTCGTGCTGTGTCTAGGAGAGCCATTACACAAAGTCCTTGGCCAAGGCAAGGAGATTTACTGGTAGGTATTCCAGTAGTATCTCAGGGTGTTCTGGGCTACACTCCGACACGACTTATACCGCTTTTGGGGGTCTGACTTTTACCAACCCCCTAGGCCCGCCATGCGATACTCATAGACGAACGGACCGGACTGCACGGATATTGTCACTGACAGGCTCAGTAAGGTGTCAGGATGGGTTCGCTCATCGACGTCCCTTTTAGTCAGTAGCTGGTGGCCCGTTACGTATTGGCTTATACCTCTGACGTGCTAGTGGTTAAATCCACAGCCATTGTATTGACGAGTCTTTAGAGTCCCCCACACTTTCAGTTACTCAGCTTTCGGGCGAAACGCTGTAGAGGCCGTATGGAGATATGGCAAGGTCCGATCAGATACGTGCGGTATTGCACGGATCAGGATCGGACAGTTTTGTACTAGTGGCCGTATAGTTATATGGCAGGGTTTGATCTGATACGTGCGGTATTGCACGGATCAGGATCGAACGGATTTAACTAGCCGGCTTTGGCTTAAGCTGGTCTTAGTTTAGTACAGTGTAGATTTTGTCTCATTGCATTTGTATCCGGACGGAATACAGATGCGGGTGTGTATGCACAGTATCGGGGTTTTTCCTGTAATTTATTACGGGACCAGTTTTCTGGAGTTGCCAGTTTGCATTCCGTTCCGGCCGGTTTTCCTTTGTTCTTTCCCGGCCGGACTTTTCCGATGGAGGGGGTTATTTGCAATTGTGCAAATAACATTAGTGGAGGGGGTTTCTTGTAAAAGATTGATTATGATAGCTTTCATTTCTTTTCAACCATGCTTTTGCTTTATGAGATTTGATTGTGATAAAGTGAGGGTATGGGTTTAATAGTGAAAGGCATGGTTGTATGTTTTCTTGTCCCTTGATGTGGTCACCTCTTCTCATCTCCTACACTCACCTCCCTTATTGCTTCATATATTCATTCCTCCTCCTTTTCTAAGTTGATAAGTTTTTTCATGGTTGAGTGAGAAGAAGAAAAGAGAAGGAGAGAGTTTCATCCTTGAGAGTGTTTTTCATTCTTGATCTCTTTTCATGCCAAGAAAAATGAAAGCACCATTTTTCATACCTTCATTCCTCCATCTTCAAATGGCAACCAAAACCCCAATGAGACATAGACCCTACACATCCTACAGCAAACCTTGGGCATGTCGAGTTGCCGGCTTCATGCGCGAGTTGCCTCGGTATTGAGGTGGGAGCCCGTAAAAGTACCCGGCTTCGTGGTGCCCTTTCCGACGAGGAGGAGACGGACGGAGATCCCGCGAGGAGATCGGAGTGGAGATGAAGACCGGAGGACTTGGATCGTCGGTATATATCTCTAACCCATCTTCTAGATAGCTTAGACTTGTTAATGGTTACGATCCGGAGTTTAGTGCGCGGTGGTGCCGGTTTGCAAAGTCCGCAAAATTTAAGTTTATCACCGCTTCCGCATTCCGGCGTCGGATTGACGGCCGGGGCGCCGCCGTGCACTTACAGTGGTATCAGTGCCTCCCCATTAACTTAGTCTAGCTTTGTGTAATGTGTTTGCATTTCCGATCGATCAAAAAGTTCCAAAACTGCATTTTAGTTCGCATCAGTTTCTGTTGAAAATTTTTGGTCTCGAAAAATTTTTCAGGTTGTAAAATATTGATGTACTGGAAAATTTAAGAGTTCTGTAAAAATTTGACGAAGTAAATCCACAGTTGGAGCGCGGAACCGCCGCGAAAACCCCACTTGTGCGGCCCTTCCGCCGCGCACTATTCACATCACTTCACCATTTTTTTACAGAGGCCTTCTGGGCTTAAAATATGGTCTTTGGAATATTAAAGTTGGGCCAATTGTTTCTGTGAGTGCTACAGTTTTCTTTGGGGCCCACTTGTTAATTGTTTGATCAATCGGAAATTTTTTTAAACACATTTTTCACAGTATTTACATTATATCTGCGACCGTGAATGTCACTCGATCGGTAAATCCGGTCTAACTGCTATAGCCCAGTTAGACGGATTTGCGAACGTGACTTTCACGTTGATGTTCTATGTATTTGCTGTGATGTTGCGGATCGGTCGTGGGGGATAGCCTGGATGCAATGCTAGTACAGTTTTGTTGTATTATGTACATTTGATATTGCGGGGCGAGCGTCCGACATGTGGACTGCCGTCACTGCCTGTTTGTATTATTCTTTTGGGGCACGACCTGGTTGCGGTCGATGTACCGGTGTATGTATATTTTACTTTCTGTACTAGGATTGCCCCGCGGAGGGGTGCACGGATAGCCGGGTTCTAGAGGGAAACAAGCCCGCATCTCATGGCATTGAGACGGAGGGGGCTTCACTCTAGAATTGGCGGGCTATTAGCCGCACTCGTAGGGGGTACAGGTTGACCCAGGAGGGGTGCCCAAGTTGCCGGATTCCGTGAAGTGCTGGGTGGTCCATTCACGGCGCTGAAGGGGGCTGCCTCGCTTCAGGTTTTGGCGGGTGACTTGCCGCGCCCGTAGGGGTCTAGGATTTCATTGCACAGGCTATCCACACGACCAGGGGAACGTCGGGTTTCAGTAGTGGCTCTGTGAAACCCGGGGATCCCAGATATCTGTATTGTTTCTGTGATGCTGTTCATTATCTGTGATGTTGCATTTCATTCACGCCTTGAGCGAATATAATATATTGGTATATATATTAGTAGATGTTGTATATGTTTTACATCCGCGCTAGTCCAGTCCCCGCTCTGTCGTTAGTTAGCTAACCTAACGGGTAATGACGGGACCCAGTGGCGAATGCGGATGGCATATACGTACATCAGTATATTTTCGTTCTTTTTGGTGTGATCAATTGATGGGACTGCATTGATTCGGATCAATGCAAGTTAAACAAACCTAATCTGATGTTGTTGGAACACTTTTCAAAAAGCTGTTATTGTAAGGACGTTCACTTTTGTTTTGCATCGTGGTATTCAGTTGGAATATCCTGCTCCTCAGTCGACGAGGCAAGGGCCGAGATCCCTTCACCGGGAGTGACCCCTTGGACAAAAGTTTGCGTCAGGGCATTAACTTCACTATAGCCGATTACTTTTGCTTTGCACCGTGGTATTCAGTTGGAATATCCTGCACCCCATTCTACGGGGAAAGAGCCGAGATCCCTTCACCGGGAGTGACCTCTTTAGTAAAGGTTTTCGTCACTATATTTTCTAAAAAGCTATCCGTTCCTTCAACGATATCAAGTTCATTACGTTAAAGGTTTTCGCCAGAAACCATTCGTAGCCCTCCGTCGTTTCATATGGGTAGTCAATAGTATTCAAGCTGTGTTTGTTGGCCTTAGTCAAGGCACAGTGTTTGGTAGCTATTGGGTATTCATATGCTGCATAGATAGATGCGTTGGTTTGGGACAGTCGTATAGCCTTGTTGGCCTTAGTCAAGGGCTTGTACGGGTGGGTTCAAATCAACCTGGACAATGACGGGTTGAACTTGACATGTGACTTATGATTTGTTGGCCTTAGTCAAGGTCATAAGAGCATGGGGCAGAAATCACATCGGGAGTTTCAAAAGTACTGAAACTTGCCAGATATGCGCATACCTTCAGGAGTGTGATGACGTGAGCGGATTCCGTCACGTTATCATGCGATGAGAGTTGGATCCCGATTCCCACTGATGAGTTGGTTTACTCCTCGGGTGATCCCGACTAATTCTTCTTTTAGGTTTGGAGGAGAATTTGAGGTACAGTGGGAGGATTCCAGATTAGATAAATTGGTGACCATTCTGATCTAGGTTAGAGTGCACGCTGAGTGTTTCTTTTCTCTCTCTCTCTCTGGCAGCGACCATTGACCCGACCCTAAGACCATGACTCAGTGACCAAGTTGACCGAACCTTCTTAACACTGGCTTTTGGATTGTCAGAGTTGCAGACCTCATTGCCACTCCTACTTTTACCCTTTTCTCCGGGACACCCCGTATTGCTACGAACGTCCACTTCCATTGGACAAAACCATCGTATGGTTAGATACGAACTCGAAGGAATTCGAGGATGGTTTCCGGTTCTGGAGAAAACGGATAGGATTATTCAGTTGTCTTTTCCTTTTACCCTCTCTCAGGTTACGAGTACTCCTTGGTTTAGGGGTAGTACATCTATTACGCAAATTGGATTGTCTTCTTCCAAATCTTAGGCTGGTGCCGACCGGTAGGGAATGAAGAAAACCAATTAGCATAACGATGGTGTGCAGAAGGTATTAAGTTTAGACAAAGCAAGGGATTAGTAAGAGGGCAAAGTAAATTGCAACAGATATTCACGACCGAACCAAGTATTTCTTCGCCAATCCTAAATCACCTTTGTATTTCTCCAGGACACTCCGTATCACTACGAAGATCCCATTTTATTGGATAATCCATCGTATGGTTATATACGAACTCGAAAGGAACTTGTTCCAGTTCGGGGATGGATCCTGGTTCAGGAGAAATAGGAATAAAGTACATTCAGGTGTCTTTTATCTTCACCTCCTCTCGCATTGCGAGTGCTCCTAGGACTAGGACAGTACACCCATTATGCTTATTGGATAGTCTTCTTCCAAACCATAGGCTGGTGCCGAACGGTAGGAAAGGAAGAAAACCATTTGGCCCAAAGGGGTGTACAGAAAGTAATGACTAAAGACATATGAAGGGATTTGGAGAGGTGGCAAAGAATTATACGGTTATAGTTGTGAATCTGGATAATGGTAGAGGCATTACTAAGAATACCAGGATACCCCATCGAAACATTTCAATGTTTCAGGTTCAACTGTGTACTGTAAAAAGAAAACTGATTTCCCGATTGGACACTTGCTCCAGGGTATGTATTTACCAAGTTTGATTCTCACATCTGTATAGTTTTACAGATGATGAGTGGGAGTAAGTTATTGGGAATTGGGTGATCATCCTCATTATATCGGGATTCGTTGTAATCGGTGATATTTGAGGAGATCATCTGGGCTGTTTGCCGGTCGGCGAATATTTGGTTTTGAATATCCGCTGTTATGCACCAATTTCAAATTGATATATCTGTACGTCTATTTCCATAGAGTGAGATATACCTTTTGATATTATGTCGATGACATTTACCTATATCAGTGGATGGTTAGGTAAGGAGCATTAAACAGCGGTGTAATTCTTCTTAACCATAAGTACAGTTTTCAACCTACGACACACAGTGAAAGAGTTGTTAGACTCAGCGGACTTATACAGAGTATTGTATGTTGTCCAGTGTCCATTAGGACAGAGGGGTTGGTCCTCATACTATATTCTGTTTACTTTTAACTTCTCTGGTTCTTAGACATGTGTTTCGTAGAAACACAGGGTCTAAGTTTTGAGGAGTTATAGGTATTTGAATAGAGTAGAGAACCAGGTGTAGCAAGTATCGGGATTCTTCAAGGTGATCGAAGATGTAGATACTTGTGTATGGTATTCAGTTGATAGTAATGATAAAGAGAACTTGCTTCTCTTTCAGATTACTCATAATTAGAAGCATTCCTAAGTTGAGTAACGCTGATCGGCCTCCTTCCATTTAGTTGACATGCGCTGGGGACAGCTGCATGATTTGAATCTGGTTCAATTAAATCAGTGCCTCTGTTTTTATATTGGATATAGAACAGTTCATATCTTAACGATGTTAAGGTAAGGGGAGTTGTCCGGTTTATGATTAAAACCAGACACTGGATAACTCAAGGCACGTTTCTGTAATGGCTGTTTGTGGGTTGACCCAGGCTATGACGCGGGTTGACTTTCTACCATCTGGATGAACAATAGCGATATTGTTCTAGACTCGCCACAGTTTTATTAAAAGTGGATTTTTTCAGAAAACAGTAGTGGGAGTATGGTAGAACTGGAAGTAATTCCAGAACCACAAACGATTACTGAAGATTTGATAAGGAACCTAAAGATTCAATCTGGATTGACATTCCATTGGCCACTCCGCAGATAAGGTGGGTAACTTCAGGCACCCGAGAGGTACTACGGTAGCCTCAAGGACGGTGACAGGGAAGTTCTTGTTTACCCACAATTACCATTGCTGTTGTTCCAGGTTACGAGACCCGGCGGGAGGATGAGTATAGCGTCGTTCTAAACTAGTTTTAGAAGTGTACGTCTATAGGACTCTGCCAGAGGGTTGTCGTAGTCAGTGGGAGCAGCGGAAGCATTGGTGGACAGGCAGCTTATGTCTATTTATAGACTAAAGCAGATGTAGCGGACATAGATCATCTATTTCTGACGTGACAGTCATAGGTTTGACTTCATCAGAATAGGGGATGGATCTGTTGAGAAGGTAGTAGGGTGTAATGTCATGGTATTTGGATGACATACACAGAGTAGGAAAAGAAACTCCTATACTACAATCGGTTATACTTTGGTCGTCACACAGTGGTTTCTCCACACAGGACTTGGACATTATATCTGACATACTGGTTACTGGATCTATGGTTTTAGATCTAGATTTGGGTGGTTTCCCAATCAGGGTACTTGACAGCATTCTAAGAGTATTTAGGATGGACGACTCCTGGCACGGTAGTGTACCTGCAGGTAATGGAGTCACCCTCTCCAAAGGTGTCTTACAGACTAAAGGGGAGAGGGACGTGCATGATTGGCAGATCACTTGCTTAGGCAATTGAGTCAATCATGAGATGTCAAGTACCACACCAGATGTTGTTCTTGCACTAGATGCAATAAGTTGACATTAATCCAATCCTGGAGAAACAGTCGGAAGCAGTTTTAGAACATAAGTGGATGTTCTAGGGATATGATAACGGCAGCCTCATTCAGGAGACAGTTATCATTCCAGGCTTCCAAGGTGACATGGACGACAAGGAGGATGTCAGAGTTATAGTTTTCCTTCTGATGAGGGGCAGTATTTTGGACAGGTGGTCCAAGGCAATACTGAGGGAGGCATGGCGCGCAGGATACTGATTAAGTTCAGTTAACGATACAGTCTAAGAAGTTTGGATTTGGAGTTCATTTATGAGCTATGTCCCATCAGACATCCAGACACATTCTAAGACAGGTATTGCTCATTTCGGGAGATGGGTTTCTCCGCGAACATGAGATATAGAGAGACGTGGAAAGAAACAACTAAGCGGATCCACTCACTGAGGCTATTCCTCGAACGCAATAGTTCCGCAAACGAGCTTTGTGAGACTGACTAGTAGAGGAGTTGGATGTTCGGTATCACACGGGCTATGAGTATGCGACATCGCAATAATTAGCCTTGAGTGCAAGTGGGAGATTGTTGGAGATAGTGCCCTCAGAGTCAATTATTAGGTCACAGGTACGTGATTGTAATGATTGAGGGAGGACCTATCCCGGTAGGACAGTCTTACTCGAGATGATAGTATGCTATCTGGTTTACCTTTATCATCGTGTACTGCTTTAGGTGACATGACACGTCGTTATTACACGTTGATAGAGCTCCTAGGATTCTTGCTTGACCACCAGCAGTATGAGGGCGATCATATAAGTGGGAGCTGGGGGTCTACAAGCATATCCTTAAAAGGTCCCTAGTCGTGGGAGTTTCGAGACCGGGCATCGATACTCCATTAGTAGACTAGTGTATACAGTCGAGACCCCGACGAGGGGCGGTGGCCGGTCTCACAAGCCACTGGTGTCAGTTGGATCACCTAAGATGTATACAGGTGCTCATTGGGTTATGAGTACACCGGACAGGACTCGCCGGGAACATGCTAGTTGGTCATATACCAGACGTCAGATGGCAGTTCCCTGGTGACATGTGTGCAGGTTAGTTCATCGACCTGGGGATCGTCATTTGTCTCGTGTGAGTTCCCACTGTACTTTGATTACTACCCTACCACGGCTCAAAGGAGTCGTGCAAACAGGTTTTAGTTGGGTACAGTCCCGAGCCACATGGAGGCAGTGAGCGTATCTTCAGGGGTTCGTCTCTCCCGGTATTGGGGGTGAGGCCGTGCTGTGTCTAGGAGAGCCATTACACAAAGTCCTTAGCCAAGGCAAGGAGATTTACTGGTAGGTATTCCAGTAGTATCTCAGGGTGTTCTGGGCTACACTCCGACACGACTTGTACCGCTTTTGGGGGTCTGACTTTTACCAACCCCCTAGGCCCGCCATGCGATACTCATAGACGAACGGACCGGACTGCACGGATATTGTCACTGACAGGCTCAGTAGGGTGTCAGGATGGGTTCGCTCATCGACGTCCCTTTTAGTCAGTAGCTGGTGGCCCGTTACGTATTGGCTTATACCTCTGACGTGCTAGTGGTTAAATCCACAGCCATTGTATTGACGAGTCTTTAGAGTCCCCCACACTTTCAGTTACTCAGCTTTCGGGCGAAACGCTGTAGAGGCCGTATGGAGATATGGCAAGGTCCGATCAGATACGTGCGGTATTGCACAGATCAGGATCGGACAGTTTTGTACTAGTGGCCGTATAGTTATATGGCAGGGTTTGATCTGATACGTGCGGTATTGCACGGATCAGGATCGAACGGATTTAACTAGCCGGCTTTGGCTTAAGCTGGTCTTAGTTTAGTACAGTGTAGATTTTGTCTCATTGCATTTGTATCCGGACGGAATACAGATGCGGGTGTGTATGCACAGTATCGGGGTTTTTCCTGTAATTTATTACGGGACCAGTTTTCTGGAGTTGCCAGTTTGCATTCCGTTCCGGCCGGTTTTCCTTTGTTCTTTCCCGGCCGGACTTTTCCGATGGAGGGGGTTATTTGCAATTGTGCAAATAACATTAGTGGAGGGGGTTTCTTGTAAAAGATTGATTATGATAGCTTTCATTTCTTTTCAACCATGCTTTTGCTTTATGAGATTTGATTGTGATAAAGTGAGGGTATGGGTTTAATAGTGAAAGGCATGGTTGTATGTTTTCTTGTCCCTTGATGTGGTCACCTCTTCTCATCTCCTACACTCACCTCCCTTATTGCTTCATATATTCATTCCTCCTCCTTTTCTAAGTTGATAAGTTTTTTCATGGTTGAGTGAGAAGAAGAAAAGAGAAGGAGAGAGTTTCATCCTTGAGAGTGTTTTTCATTCTTGATCTCTTTTCATGCCAAGAAAAATGAAAGCACCATTTTTCATACCTTCATTCCTCCATCTTCAAATGGCAACCAAAACCCCAATGAGACATAGACCCTACACATCCTACAGCAAACCTTGGGCATGTCGAGTTGCCGGCTTCATGCGCGAGTTGCCTCGGTATTGAGGTGGGAGCCCGTAAAAGTACCCGGCTTCGTGGTGCCCTTTCCGACGAGGAGGAGACGGACGGAGATCCCGCGAGGAGATCGGAGTGGAGATGAAGACCGGAGGACTTGGATCGTCGGTATATATCTCTAACCCATCTTCTAGTTAGCTTAGACTTGTTAATGGTTACGATCCGGAGTTTAGTGCGCGGTGGTGCCGGTTTGCAAAGTCCGCAAAATTTAAGTTTATCACCGCTTCCGCATTCCGGCGTCGGATTGACGGCCGGGGCGCCGCCGTGCACTTACACCCACTTCTTGGAAACTCAGTTTTTGGAAAATCAGATAAGTGGGAGCGCAATAGAACTGGAAGAAATTCCAGAACCACGAGCTATTACTGAAAGCTTAGAAGAACCAGAGGATTCGAAAGATCAGGACATTCCTGCGCCGCTCCGCAGAAGTAGTAGGCAGTCTCATCCACTCGAGAGATACTACGGTTTTCTCATAGACGGGGATAGAGAGGATTGCATCATTGATAGTGATGAGCCGACTAGCTTCCAGCAGGCCATTCAGAGCGTTGACTCGGTAAAATGGCTGAATGCAATGCGGACCGAAATGGAGTCCATGTACACCAACAAAGTATGGACGTTGGACATTGCTCCAGATGGGGTAAAACCCGTAGGATGCAAGTGGATCTTCAAAAGGAAGATTGGTGTAGATGGACAGGTTGAGACCTATAAAGCTAGACTTGTTGCAAAGGGTTTTCGTCAAAGACCTGGTTTGGACTATGACGAAACCTTTTCTCCAGTGGCTATGCTGAAATCCATTCGGATCCTTCTTGCCATTGCTGCCTTCCACGATTATGAGATCTGGCAGATGGACGTAAAGACCGCTTTTCTAAATGGGAATTTAGAGGAGTGTGTCTATATGGATCAACCAGAGGGTTTCATTCAGAGTGGGAGCAGCGGAAAGGTGTGCAAGTTGCTTAAGTCCATCTATGGACTAAAGCAGGCATTGCGGAGTTGGAACATCTGTTTTGATGAGACGGTCAAAGAATTTGGCTTTATCAAAAATCCAGATGAACCATGCATCTATAGTAGATTTGTAGCAAGAACTGTCGTGTTCCTCGTTTTATACGTGGATGGCATTCTCTTGATAGGAAATGACATTCCTATGCTACAATCTGTCAAAGGGTTCTTGTCACACAAGTTCTCCATGAAAGACCTGGGTGATGCCTCTTACATTCTTGGGATCCGGATCTATCGTGACAGATCCAAGAGGATATTAGGACTATCACAGTCCAGGTACATCGACACCATACCGAAAAGATTCAGTATGGAAGATTCCAAGCGCGGTAATCTACCGGCTTGTCACAAGATCACCCTCTCCAAAGAGATGTCTTCCAAGACTGATTTGGAAAGGGATCGCATGTCTATTATACCCTACGCTTCTGCGGTAGGCTCTATAATGTATGCGATGTTGTGTACCAGACCGGATGTAGCTTATGTACTGAGTGTGGTAAGCCGGTATCAGTCAAATCCTGGGGAGAAGCACTGGATAGCGGTAAAGAACATTCTCAAGTACCTGAGATGGACTAAGGAGATGTTCTTGGTGTATGGCGGAAAAGACCTCCAGATCGAGGCCTTTGCTGACTCCAGCTTCCAGAGTGATAAGGATGATTACAAGTCCATGTCGGGTTATGTCTTTACCCTCAATGGAGGGACGGTGTGTTGGAAGAGTTCCAAACAGGAAACCGTTGCTGACTCAACGATGGAAGCGGAATATATCGCTGCTGCAGATGCCGCAAAAGAAGCCGTCTGGATAAGGAAGTTCTTGACAGAACTTCAGGTGGTTCCGTCCATTGTTGATCCAGTACCTCTGTATTGCGACAACAACGGGGCTATAGCTTTAGCGAAGGTACCCAGGTCCCATCAGAAGTCCAGGCACATCTTGAGGCGGTATCACCTGATCAGGGAGATCGTGGGTCGCCAGGTGATTGGTAGAGATTCTGCGTGTTTAAGTTTAGTTACTTACCGCAATCAAAACGGTTTCGCTTTTAGCTAGCCGGTTGAGTACGGGTCGTCCGCAGGGAGATGTGAATCTTTTTCTATGTGCTTTAATGAGTTAAGTCCAATTTTCCATATTTGTTTATGATCATCTAAGTGTTAAAATGATATGTAAAGAGAGCTTGTTAGGGTTAGAATTAGGTTAGTTTGAGTTAGGAGTCGCTCACTTCTTTCGTTGCCACTCTTAATATCGGTGTTACGGTAATCGGCAACAACGGGGATTAACACGACTAGGAAGGAACTTGCGAGTATAAGCTAGGCTTTCCAATGCTTAAGTTCTTCCTTTTGGTGCTTGTCCGTCCGTTCTTGGCTCTTAGCCATAACCTCCGGTTAATTCAACCATAACCGGTCTCACTACGGAATCACCGCTATCATGTAGGATAGGGTGCCGTAGGGAGCGGATTGTGGTTCAATTAACGGGAGTCGATTTAAGATGTTGGGCCAGGAAAGAGTGAGAGAGATTTCCTTCTCTCAAACTTCCCTTATCCTACCCTAACAAGTATGGAAACTACTCACACATCATAATGAAAAGAAAATAAAACAAAGAGGAAGATAGAAAGAAAGAGATTAGAAGATAACAACTAGCTATTTGCGACCTCACCTTAGCAAGGATCAAGCGTAAGCATCATGGTTGTTTTAAGGATAAAGAAAAAGAGAATGAAAGAAACAACAATAAATAACAACAACTACTTATCAATTAACGATTACAAGCGATTAACATAAAAAGAGCAAGACAAGTATAATAACAAAATGAACTTCTTTATTCATCATTCTTCACTCACAAAAGCTCACTACAAGTTTTTCATTGGAGAAGAGATGAGAAGAGGAAGAAGAACAAGTATTCTAAACCCTAAAAAAATACAAGATTATGCCCCCTTGGCTTCACAAGGTTCTGGGCTATTTATAGGCTGGAGAATGAAAACCTAGGGCAAAATTCTGCCTCTACATGAAATGTCAAAACTACCCCTGAAGATTGGACAACTGCGGCGCCAGTATGGCCGCGGAACCGCGGCCTAGACCCCCTATTGGCCGCGGTTCCGCGGCCGTATGGAGGAGTTGGGCCCTCGTTTTTCTTGTGCTTCCCTGGTTCTGTGTGCCCTTTATTCTGGTATATGTATTTTCTCATATTTTCTTCACGATTTTTCCAGAATTTCTGTTGATCAAAAGGTGATTGGATATGGATCTTTTTGTCATGATTTTCTCGAGCTCCGCGTAGATTTCTTGGATCTTGTGCTGCCATTGAGCCTTGTGCATGAAAATGACATTTGATTTGCCATTTTGTCTCCTAAACTGGTGTGTGGCAACAGACGGATAAAGAGCGGAGATCCGTGTTTTATCTGTGGTTGGCAGGAACCGGGATTTTGTCGTGTTTTTCCATGAATTTCATTGTTAAGAGCCGAGAACCTGCATCCTGCAATTGACTAGCAAACACGGCTCAAGAGTACCTACCGATAAGCAATATGATAAAAATTGGGTGGTATAAAAATGCAATAATCTGATATGAACAAATACCCCCAAACTTATCATTTGCTCGTCCCGAGCAAAACCAATTTATTCATAAAAAATTTTCTAACCTCACTTTCGCAGGGAACGCGATTGCACTGAGCATGTGCAACAAGCCGTTAAACTTCTAGGTGTCCCTAGTAGGAGGAGTGTTGTCTCCTGAGGGTTTTCAGCGGATACTACCCACAAAATCCGGTCAAGTTGGTTTTGTAAAATAACTAAGATTCAAACCCTAAAGTTTTGTTTCAGAAAATAACAATTCTATTATCCTAAGTCTAGACTATCGAACCTTTATTTTTTACACGTCGCTTCTTATTTAACTACAGATTTTATATGTCTTTACGTGCAGTGCAAATAGGGTCGTTAAGTTTCCAGAAGGATCGATTTACGTCATCATGTCACACAATAAAGCCCAGATAACAATTTTGAAAGGATCACATAAGTTTTATAAAGAGTTAAGCATTTTTCAAGTTTCGTTTTCCAGTAAAATTTCAACTTTAGAATTTCTATCTTCCTTAACAGGAAACTAGGTCTTATTTTTCACTCCACCTTTTTCTTTTTTTCATTTCATACACACCTCTGTGAACGTGCAATAGTCTTTATCATAGAATAAAACCTTCATATCTCCGCTAAAATTTTTATAAAAGCCTGTCTTTTATCAAGATTATTCTCACACAAAGAACCGTTAGGAATTTTAACTCGGAGAGAACACTTGCTTGACTTTGTTTTAATCTGGACTTTCTAGGCTTCTTAGCGAGTTTTGGGCCAATGCACCCAAACCAGTTGGCTTTAGGGCATTAGGTGTAGAAACACCCCAGCGGACTTAATTACTCAAGTTACCTAGGTCCACAAACAAAAGACAGTTGGGCGTGAAAATCATGATGATTTAATATGAACGGAGATATAGCCGGCAGTTCAATTATTTTTTTTGTGGATAAAAGACGTGTTTAGTGGGTTTTGGTGTGTAAACATTCCAATCAAGTTCCAGATGGGTTATTTTTCAGACTTAGTTCCAATTAAGGCATCAATAACATTCCTTCATATTCACTCACTTCATAAACTGTTCTTGATATTACTTATTTCCGAACAAACCTATTTGATCCTCAGAAAATCATTTATCCATTTAAAAGTTTTTAGACATAAAAAGACTTGTCATCTAATTCCCAAAAACTCACGGCACGTGTAGTGTGATGTAAAGACGTATATCAGCTATAGTTAACTTCAAAGGAGAGTTATCTTTCAGGTTTTCAAAGTCTAAACATAAGATTTAGTTATTCTTATTTTATCAAACAAAACCGTCGAAATGTTGAATCAGAGTCCTCCCACTAGCTAACTTGACAAAAAAGTTTTTATGTTTTTAGGAATTTTTCAGATTTTTATGGATTTTATGGATTTTAATATGCAGATGCAAAATATACATATGAATGCGAAGGTAAGAAATGCGTACCGAGCGTACCCCCAAACTTAAACTGGACAGTGTCCTCACTGTCATTGCATGAAGAGATCATTTGCAGGGTCAAAATTGTCGGTTAGCGATACAAATTTTTTTTTTTGTTTGTATTTTGTTTATTGTTTATTTTTTATTTTTTATTTTTAAAGAAAAGAAAAAGAAAAAGAATATCCACAAATGTATACAAAATGGTTTATACATACCCCCAAACTTATTTGGAACAGTGTCCACTGTTCTTGGCTGGATGACCGAAGTTTGGTGGTAGGTAGTGGAAGATTATGCAGGGTAAACCGGCTCCTGTAAGACCAGGAGCTCCTCTGTTGGTTCGGCGCTAAGGTACGGTTTTAGTCGGTGTCCATTCACTTTGAAAAATGAACCGCCCTTTGGATTTTCCAAATCCACAGCGCCCTGCGGATACACATTCCGCACAAAATACGGCCCTTTCCAGCGAGATCTGAGCTCTCCTGGATGGAAGTGAAGTCGGGTGTCGTAAAGCAGTACCTGCTGACCAGGTACGAAAGTTTTGCGCAAAAGGTGTTTATCGTGAAACACCTTCGTTCGATTCTTAACGACAACCGCGTTATCGTAAGCCTCATCCCTAAGCTCGCTCAATTCATTCAACTGCAGCTTCCGATGGCTGCCCGCATCCTCGATAGACAGATTCAGCTCCTTTATCCCCCAAAATGCGCGATGCTCTATTTCGACAGGTAGGTGGCAGGCTTTTCCGTGCACAAGCCGATAGGGAGACATGCCAAGGTCGGTCTTATAAGCGGTTCGAAATGCCCAAAGGGCATCAGTGAGTTTCAGCGACCAATCCTTACGGTTCTTGGAAACCGTTTTCTCCAGTATCTGCTTGATTTGCCGATTTGAAACTTCGTCCTGCCCGCATGTTTGAGGGTGGTAGGGCGTAGAGAGCTTGTGATTAATGGAATATTTCCGCATCAAGGCCTCGAAAGTCTTATTGCAGAAATGACTTCCATTGTCACTAATGATCGCTCGGAGGTGCCCAAACCGGGAAAAAATGTTTTCCTTAAGAAACCTAACGACAACCTTGTTGTCGTTAGTCCGGCTGGGCACAGCCTCGACCCATTTAGAGACGTAATCAACAGCGAGAAGGATGTACAAGTTCCCAAAAGAGCTGGGAAACGGCCCCATGAAATCTATCCCACAAACATCGAAAATCTCCACAATCAAGATTGGTTGGAGCGGCATCTCGTTCCTCCGGGATATCCGGCCCAAGTGTTGGCACCGAGAGCAAGTCTTGCAATAGTCATGAGCATCTTTGAAGAGTTGTGGCCAGTAGAAACCACATTTCAAGATCTTCTCAGCTGTCTTTCTGGGGCCAAAATGCCCGCCACACGCTTGATCGTGGCAAAATGACAGCACACTCTTGAATTCGTCGTCAGGGACACACCGACGAATAATCTGGTCGAGACAGTACCTGAACAAATAGGGTTCGTCCCAGTAAAAGTGTTTTACTTGGGATAAGAAGCGAAGTCTGTCCTGACTTGACCATTCAGTCGGTAGTAACCCTGTGGCCAAATAGTTCACAATATCTGCGAACCAGAGTTCGCAAGATACTGTCAAGAGCTGTTCATCCGGGAAAACGTCATTGATCGGAATTGGAAGCGAAGGCGAAGAAGGAAGTCGTGAGAGATGGTCGGCAACTACGTTTTCACATCCTCGTTTGTCCTTAATGACAAGGTCAAACTCTTGAAGCAAGAGGATCCAACGTATTAGCCGAGATTTTGCATCTTTCTTCGCAAAAAGATGGCGCAGAGCAGAATGGTCTGTGTAGACAATGACTGGAGAGCTGATGAGGTAGGGCCTGAACTTCTCTAAAGCAAATACAACAGCTAAGAATTCCTTCTCAGTTGTTGTATAATTGAGTTGGGCGTCGTTCAGGGTTCAGCTCGCATAATAGATTATGTGCGGCATCTTGTTTATGTGTTGTCCAAGGACAGCACCAATGGCAAAGTCGGATGCATCGCACATAATCTCAAATGGGTGCGTCCAGTCAGGTGAAGAAAGAACGGGAGCAGAAGTGAGTGAGCGTTTTAATGACTCGAATGCAGTCACACAGCTCGAGTTGAAGTCGAATGGCGTATCCTTGGCCAGTAAAAGAGTCAAGGGCCTAGCAATCTTGCTAAAGTCCTTGATGAACCGTCTATAGAAACCAGCATGGCCAAGGAAGGCTCGGATATCTCTGACGCATCGGGGAGGAGGTAGATTGGAAATGACCTCAATCTTTGCTTTGTCAACCTCTATGCCATTTTGCGAGATGATATGTCCTAAGACAATACCTTTGCGCACCATGAAGTGGCACTTCTCCCAATTCAAAGTGAGATTCTTGTCCTTACATCGGGTAAGGACAGCGTCAAGATGCAGCAAACACTCGTTGAAGGAATCGCCGAAGATGGAGAAATCATCCATGAAAATCTCCAGAAATTTTTCCACCATGTCTGAGAAGATTCCCATCATACACCGCTTGAAATTTTTCCACCATGTCTGAGAAGATTCCCATCATGTCTGAGAAGATTCGCCAAAGGGTATGCGACGATATGCAAACGTGCCGAAAGGACAAGTGAAAGTGGTCTTGTCCTGGTCTTTTTCGGCGATGGGAATTTGATTATAGCCAGAGTAGCCATCAAGAAAGCAGTAGTACTCGTGTCCGGCCAATCGTTCAAGCATTTGGTCAATGAAAGGTAGCGGAAAGTGGTCCTTCCGCGTTGCGGCGTTGAGTTTTCTGTAATCAATGCATACTCGCCACCCAGTTTGGGTGCGAGTAGGGATTAACTCGTTCGCCTCGTTGGTTATGACCGTGATGCCTGACTTCTTGGGGACAACGTGAATGGGGCTAACCCACTGGCTATCAGAGATAGGGTAAATGATACCACTATCTAGACATTTTACGATCTCCTTCTTCACAGCCTCTTTCATGACTGAATTGAGACGTCTTTATGGATCCCGCGCTGGTTTGGCATCATCCATCAGATGAATGTGATGCTCAACGATCAGGGGACTAATCCCCTTGATGTCCGCCATGGACCAGCCAAAAGCTTGCCTGTTGCTGTGCAAGACCGCGAGAAGGGCTTTCTCTTGCTCGGGAGCTAGAGAAGCCGAGATGATGACAGGTAGGGTCTCGTTCTCACCCAAGTAAGCGTACTTAAGGTGAGACGGCAAAGGCTTGAGTTCGAGCGTGGGAGGAGAAACGATTGAAGGCAAGATTGGTGCAGAGGTCTCGAACTCAAAGGATTCCAGCAAAGGTTCAAAACGAGTGTAAGCGACCGAGTCGGATGGTTCATGTAACTCATCCAGAAATTCGAAAGATTCAAACTCGGGTTGCGAGTGGCTAAGATCGTTCGAGAACATGAAACACTCGTAGTCGTTGTCGGGCGTAGAAACAGCAGCAGGTTCGAGGAGGAACGCACTAGTGGCGTCAAGATTATCGTGATCAAACAGAAACTCCTCGAATTCACATTCTCTGGGGTGATCTCCTGGATCGAGCAGACGTCCAGTATATGAGCATTAGGTTCGGCGGGCTGATTCCCCAACCTAAAAATGTTGAGTTCAATCGTCATGTTTCCAAAAGAGAGGTCCATAGAACCATTGCGACAATTGATCACAGCATTTGAGGTTGCAAGGAATGGGCGACCGAGTATCACCGGAATTTGATTCCGGGGGTTAGCTACAGGCTGTGTGTCTAATACAATGAAGTCAACGGGGAATATGAAGTCCCCGACTTTGATTAACACATCCTCTAGCTCACCCCTTGGATGGGTGATCGATCGGTCGGCCATTTGGAGAGTGCAGTGCGTGGGTTTTATCTCTCCTACGCCTAATTGCTCGTATACTGAGTACGGAAGCAGGTTAACACTGGCACCAAGATCTAATAGTGCGCGGTTGATATTCTTATCCCCAATGGTAATAGAAATTGTAGGACAGCCAGGGTCCTTCCGTTTTTGTGGTAAAGATTGGGTAAGGGCATCACTCACAGCACTAGCCAAGAAAACTTTCTTGGGTACCTGAGACTTCCTCTTTTTCGTGCACAAGTCCTTTAAGATTTTCGTGTAGGACGGGACTTGTTGGACAGCATCTAAAAGAGGAATGTTAATGTTAACCTGCTTAAATAACTCTAGAATCTTCTCCATTTGAGGATTATGTTTATTAGACCTCAACCGGTTTGGAAATGGGACGTTTTTAAAATTGGTTGAGTCTAATGCTTGTGGAGGAGATTGTGGAGTAGGAACGGATCCCAGAATAGGTGTTTTCGTGGAGTGAGAAGTGGGTCCGTTCAGAGCAGAAGAAGAGGAAGGAGAGCCTTGTGAAGAATGGAGAATAGGCTCAGAAGACGAAGAAGCAGGAGAAGAAGAAGAAGAAGCGGCCGGGGTGTCATTGTTGATCCGTGTGCCAATGTTGTTTTGCAGCATCCTTCCCGATCTCAATGTGGTCACGGCACTCACATTATGATTCTGTTGTTCAAGAGCAACATGTACATTATGTGGGTGACCGGGATTTGGGAGTGGCTGGGACGGGAGCTTCCCCTTCTCTCGCTCGCTTAAGGCCGCATTCAGCTGTGCAATCTGGGCCTCGATGGTTTTGATGCTTTGCCCGTGAGCGGCAGTGTGTTGCACTAAGGATTGAATGGAAGACTGGATGTTGGCGGTGGATTGTGTCGATTGTTTAACGAACGCCTCCAGACTTCGTTCGAGCGAGGAAACCTTATCGTTGTTTGACGGAACAAAGTTGTTTGGTGGAAAAGAATTGTTGGGTGCAAAGTTGTTCGTCTGATTTTGGAAAGGTTGGGGTTGGAAGGGTTGCTGAAACTGCTGTTGAGTTTGTTGTTGCGCTTGTTGTTGCGGCGGAGGGGCCCTTTGGAAATTGTTGCCTTGGAATCTATTCTGATTCTGATTCCAGGCGAAATTGGGATGGTTCCTCCAACCGGGATTGTAGGTGGAAGAGTATGGATCATTCCTCGGTCTTTGCTGGAATGCAGCATTAACCTGATCCTGTCCTTACGATGGTGGATTGTAAGGACACACTTCGGTTAAGTGAGAAGGATCGGAACAACAAGCGCAGATGGTACGAAGGGGGAGAACACGGGTAGGAGCAGGAGAAGAAAATTTTCTTTCTATTGCTTCAAGCTTTCTCGTTATTGCAGCCATTTCAGCTTTCATCGCAATAGAGACATCAAGTTGGTGAATTCCTACCCTAGACTGACCGGTAGAAGTGGAGGTAGAAGAAGAAGGAGTCAGTCTGGTGCTCTCCCATTGTAGCGTTTGCTCCGCAAGGTCGTCAAAGAATTGCCACGCTTCCTCGTCAGATTTCGATAGGAAGTGGCCCTGACAGATGGTTTCCAACAACTGCTTCGTTGCTGGGTTCAGGCCCTTGTATAAGGTTTGGCAAAGTTGCCATTTCTCTATACCGTGGTGAGGACACTGAACAAGAAGGTCTTTGTACCGGTCAAAGCACTTCCAGAAGAGTTCAGAAGGAAGCTGAGAGAATTGGTTGATTTCACTGCGAATCCTTGCGGTTTTATGATTCGGATAGAAATTTTTGAGAAACGCTTTAACAAACTTGTCCCAACTGGTTATGGAATGGGAAGCGGTTCTTTACAGCCATTTTTCAGCAAGATCGCATAAAGTGAACGGAATGACCCGTAGACGTATAGCATCGTCCGACAGCTGGGTGGTTTTCATTATGGCACAAACGTTTTGAAATTTATTGATGAAGATATAGGCATCTTCAGATTCAAGTCCATGAAATCGTGGAAGCATGTTGATGAAGTGGGGCTTAATTTCAAAATTATCCCCATTGGCCGGTGGAAGAGAAAGGCAGGTGGGAAGTGCAGAACGGGTGGGATAGAAACGATCCTGGAGCGCGATTCGCTGTGGCGCTACAACAGGCGGCGGTGGTAGGTTATTGGTCTCCGTAGGAGGTGGAGCAAATCCAGGGGTATTCAAAGAGATGTTCGGATTAAATCCTGACATTCGCGGAAAAAGAGGTTGGTGATGGTGAAGGTGAAGATGTATGAACAGAATTCCGGTCAACGTCGGAGTTGGCCGGCAAAGGTAAAGGTGAAAGAGGAGTGGACGGAGTTTCGACGTCTGAGTCGATCGCGTAGTCGGTAGCGACTAACGTAACGCGGACTAGGCGGGCGCTAGTGTCCCGAGTCCAAGCGGACATACACTAAACGAGTTTAGTATAGTCAAAGCGGAGAAGGTAAGGGTAAGAAAACGTCAATGGAGAAAGGCGATGGGTGGTGGGTGAAAAATGGATTTTGGCGACAAAGGGCAAGTTTTTATAAAAGTTTTTGATTTTTTCCTTTTTTTTAGAAAGAGCTTTACAAAAATATGTACGGATTTACGGCTTTAAGCAATCACAAACAAGATATGCACAATCACACCTAGATCTAGGGTCACCTAGGTGAGCTAGACAGCTCCTAACTGTTCCAAAGAACTAAAAACAGGACCTCAAACCGCCTCTTCTCCGCCAATTGCGGCCAGATAAGTTCCAGGTAAGTGGGAGGTTGTCCAACGCTTTCGCGAAGTTCCTTAATTAAATAACCACTTGCCTTCGTCACACTTGCCTAGACACCGCAAAGTCAGGATAGGATAAACGGCCGATGCCTGTAATTAGTCCTCTGTCCTATTGAGCGCGAAGTCCTTAGGGCCGAGTCTAGTATTTTTTAATTTAACAATGGTCAATGCATATGCTTTTTGTGATTTCTGGGGTCCTGGGAAGGGTGATGAAATCCCCACCCAATCTGAATTGGTTTCAAGCCCCTTAAGTCCGTATTAATGAATGCAAAGCGGTAACAAATCAACTGCAAACAATTTTTATTTTTAGCGCGGCGCAAAGAATCTTGCACAAGAACAGTTTATTGGAAGGGGGAAGAGAATTTGCGCAAAGAATGCTGCAGAAAACACAGTTTATTGGAGTCCAGAGGAGTGGGGAGAGATAAAAGAGAACGTACTGTTCAGACTATAATATTGTATTATTCATTCCCCTATTCTTATTCTTTTTATAAATAAACAGGTACTCTTGACGCACTTTTGATACATGTTACAGGATACAGGGCTTGGATGCGAATACAGTGAAAAAGACGAAAGCTGATACAGAAAAGGGACCTTTGACGAACAAGTAGACGGATCCTAGTCAAGCCTAGTCGAAGAACAGTGCAAGGTCCAAAATGTCAAGTGAACGGTTAAAAGATCGCTACAAGTATTCACTGAAACATCTAGAGGAGAATAAGAAGCCCAACAGAGAAAGTACATATAAAAATAAAGAGCCCAAGAACCCCTGAACCAAGTCCAAAAAGTTCAGGGCCCAACTCCATTCTTTGGCCGCGGAACCGTGGCCAAACCCAGCCTGGCGCCGCGGTTCCGCGGCCATCAAGTGCCCGTGTCGGTGGAAAATCTCTGAATCGGTGCGTCGGTGCGGGGGTTTGGATTTTCAGTGGGCAAATCTGTATTTTCACATGTGCGAGAGTCTGTAACCCTAGTTTCCCTGTTTTCTTATAAATTGTAGTCAAAAATTGTAAAACCTTATGCCTCTTTTCAATCAATAAAATTCAGACTTTCTGGGAGTTTATTCAGATCTGTTCTTCTTGCTTGGAGGGAGCCATCGAATTAGTAAATAATTTTATTTCTGTTCCTTTAATTAAAATGTTTTCTCATCCCCTAATGAGCGAGTAATCTCCTCGCTTGTTAGGGTTAGCCTTAGAGAAAGGGTTGAGAGATGAGATCTCTCACCCCTTTCAATGCCACATTCACCTAATGAATTAGAACTCCATGCATGCACGCACAACCGCTCCCTACGGCATCCTACCCCTCGAGGTAATGATGAACCGTAGTATAAAGGGCCGGTTGCGCGTGTTTTCCACGGGGGTTAGGGTAATTATCAACAAAGGAAGGATGCGAATCTAGAGGAAGAAACATCTTCCCAAAAGATTCGGACCCACTTTATTGACAATTACCGTAACATCTAATAGATCTGAAAAAGAAGGCATTGAAAGCGGTGAAGAAAAACGTTAATCTCCAAAACTTCCCCTAAGCCTAACCCTAGCAAGACTTTTAATTAGATTAATTAGATCCAGTTTTCATAGATTTTTATAAAGCAACCAAAACGACTCTTTGAATCAACTCGTTAAAACACATAAAAGGAATTTACCCATCTCTGTGGATCGACCCGTACTCACCGGCTAGCTGCGAAGCGACGCCGTTTCTGATTACGGTAAACTTATATTTTTGACACTAATCACGTACAGAAATTTTGGCAGCCCGAAGGCACCAAACGGCCGTGGTTCCGCGGCCTAAGCCTCCTTATGCCGCGGTTCCGCGGTGGTATGATGGGATTGGGCCATCAGTTTTCTGGTGTGGGCTCGTCTTGGTGTCCTCTGCTTGTCTGGATGTGCTGAATTTTGACTTGCTTACTGTATCTGCTCCAGATTTTTACAGTAGACCGTTTGCTTCGTTTTGATCCGTCGCGGTGGAGCCGCGAAATGTGGGTCTATCTTCCCACGTCTTTGGCACTGAACTCGAACTCCGTATTATCCTGCACACTTGCACAAAAACTAATCAAAAATAACAAGATGATTTTTCTTTACAAAGTATATTTTTTTTTGTTTTGGTTATATTTATATTCACAAGTTAACCCGAAATTACACAAGGAAATAAACTACCGTCTCCCCGGCAACGGCGCCAGGTGATTGGTAGAGATTCTGCGTGTTTAAGTTTAGTTAATTACCGCAATCAAAACGGTTTCGCTTGTAGCTAGCCGGTTGAGTACGGGTCGTCCGCAGGGAGATGGGAATCTTTTTCTATGTGCTTTAACGAGTTAAGTCCAATTTTCCAGATTTGTTTGTGATTATCTAAGTGTTAAAATGATATGTAAAGAGAGCTTGTTAGGGTTAGGATTAGGTTAGTTTGAGTTAGGAGTCGCTCACTTCTTTCGTTGCCACTCTTAATATCGGTGTTACGGTAATCGGCAACAACGGGGATTAGCACGACTAGGAAGGAACTTGCGAGTATAAGCTAGGCTTTCCAACGCTTAAGTTCTTCCTTTTGGTGCTTGTCCGTCCGTTCTTGGCTCTTAGCCATAACCTCCGGTTAATTCAACCACAACCGGTCTCACTACGGAATCACCGCTATCATGTAGGATAGGGTGCCGTAGGGAGCGGATTGTGGTTCAATTAACGGGAGTCGATTTAAGATGTTGGGCAAGGAAAGAGTGAGAGAGATTTCCTTTTCTCAAACTTCCCTTATCCTACCCTAACAAGTATGGAAACTACTCACACATCATAATGAAAAGAAAATAAAACAAAGAGGAAGATAGAAAGAAAGAGATTAGAAGATAACAACTAGCTATTTGCGACCTCACCTTAGCAAGGATCAAGCGTAAGCATCATGGTTGTTTTAAGGATAAAGAAAAAGAGAATGAAAGAAACAACAATAAATAACAACAACTACTTATCAATTAACGATTACAAGCGATTAACATAAAAAGAGCAAGACAAGTATAATAACAAAATGAACTTCTTTATTCATCATTCTTCACTCACAAAAGCTCACTACAAGTTTTTCAATGGAGAAGAGTTGAGAAGAGGAAGAAGAACACGTATTCTAAACCCTAAAAAAATACAAGATTATGCCCCCTTGGCTTCATAAGGTTCTGGGCTATTTATAGGCTGGAGAATGAAAACCTAGGGCAAAATTCTGCCTCTACATGAAATGTCAAAACTACCCCTGAAGATTGGACAACTGCGGCGCCAGTATGGCCGCGGAACCGCGGCCTAGACCCCCCATTGGCCGCGGTTCCGCGGCCGTATGGAGGAGTTGGGCCCTCGTTTTTCTTGTGCTTCCCTGGTTCTGTGTGCCCTTTATTCTGGTATATGTATTTTCTCATATTTTCTTCACGATTTTTCCAGAATTTCTGTTGATCAAAAGGTGATTGGATATGGATCTTTTTGTCATGATTTTTTCGAGCTCCGCGTAGATTTCTTGGATCTTGTGCTGCCATTGAGCCTTGTGCATGAAAATGACATTTGATTTGCCATTTTGTCTCCTAAACTGGTGTGTGGCAACAGACGGATAAAGAGCGGAGATCCGTGTTTTATCTGTGGTTGGCAGGAACCGGGATTTTGTCGTGTTTTTCCATGAATTTCATTGTTAAGAGCCGAGAAACTGCATCCTGCAATTGACTAGCAAACACGGCTCAAGAGTACCTACCGATAAGCAATATGATAAAAATTGGGTGGTATAAAAATGCAATAATCTGATATGAACACCAGGAGATCGAGGTTCGGAGAGTTGCTACGGAAGATAACACTGCTGATCCATTCACGAAGGCCTTACCCCAGACTCAGTTCGAGCGGCTGATCGAGATGATAGGTCTTCGATACGCCAGTACATGGCCTTAGTGCAAGTGGGAGATTGTTAGTGTATATGCCCTAGAGGCCATTACTGTATCATACTAGTTTGTATATTACTTAATGGAAGCTTGGGATATTCACCTTGTATTGACAATCTTGCTCAAAATAGTAGTATGCTACTTGGTTTGTTTCTGCTTTAATGTGTGCATGTGTATCTTATAGCATATCGCCTTTGCACATTAGTGGAGCCCTGAGGATCTTTGCTTGATTACCAGCGTTGTGATGGCAGTCACACTCATGGGGGCTGGGTAATCCACAAGCACATCCTTATGCAGGTCCCAAGTCGTAGGACTATCGAGACAGGGCATCGATACTCCGGAGTAGATTAGCGTATGCGTTTTTCATCCCAGTTTGGGAGACGGTTTGTCCCACAGTCGTCAGTACGTCATACTTGAGATAGTATGCAGGTGCTCGTTAGGTTACGAGTACACTGGACAGGACTCGTCGGGAACTGTTGGTTGGTATTATACCTATCGTCAGTTATCAGTTCGCAGGTGACATGAGTACAGCTTAGTCCGTTGACTTGACACTGTCACTTCGCATCGAGTGTGTTCCCACTGTTCTTTGATTGCTATCCTACCACGGCTCAAAGGAGTCGTGCAAACAGCTAGTTTTTGGGTGCAGTCCCGAAGCACTTGGAGGCAGTGACGGTTAGACAGGATTCGTCTCTCCCGGTATTGGGGGTTGATATCGCACCGTGTCTAGGAGAGCCATTACCCAAAGTCCCTGGCCCGGGCAAGCGAGATATACTGGTAGGTTTCCAGTGTTATCTCAGGGTGTTCTGGGCTACACTCCGACACGACTTGTACCGCTATTAGGGGACTGACGTTTTCCGCCCCCTAGGCCCGCCATGCGATACTCTTAGATGAACAGACTGGACTGTACGGAGACTGTCACATTCAGGCTCAGTAGGAGTTCAGATGGGTTTACCTCGTCAGTCTTATTATCGGCATCTACCTGGGGATCGTTACGTACAGCTAGTGCCGCTTGCGGTCTGTGGTTAAACCCACTGCCAGCGTAGTGTCGAGTCTTTAGAGTCCTAAACAGAGGGTTATTTGCCTTTAGGCAAAACAAGTAGAGGTTGCATGGTTTTGCGACGGGGTTCGTTCACATCCGCGCACTTGTGCACGTTTGGTGTCCGGACAGCTTATACTAGCGGGCTTTGGTTTAAGCCAGATCCTAGTATATGTTTTGGGATTGGTTTTATCTCATTGTATCCGTGTTCCTCGGAACACGGATACGGTTGTGTATGCACAGTTGACTGAAGCAGAGGCAGAGGACTTTCATTAGGGTTGATGACCATTGTCTTTTTCTTAACCCTAATGTTTATATGTGAATTATGATTATTAATATTAGTTAATTATAATTGTGTTATGGTTAGGGTTGTTGACCATTTGACTATGGTCGACATGTTGACCTATGTTGACAATTTGACCATCATCATTTCATATGAAAGATGCACTTTGATTCTTGCAAAAGTAATTAATGTGAAATGATAATGGTCATTTCAAGATTAGCCATCACAATTATCTTTAGCTAATTATTTAATTATCATAATTCACATATATGTGAGAAGGTTGGCTTTATCTTCTCATTCTATCATTCTCATTCTCTCTCATCCTTTTCCTCTCTCTCTAGCTCTCCCCTCTCATGAGTTGAGAACCATAGAGCTTGAGATAAAACCTTCAAAATTACTCTCTACTCTTTCTAAGGTTCTAGGTTTAGCACACCAAGCACGTTAGTTACTTCTAGTTTGAGGTAGGAGTCAAAGGTAGAGGCCCTCGGGTGGATCTTTCTTCGGCAAGAGAAGGCGACGAGGACAACCCGTTCATCACACTCCAAGGAGCAAGAAGAGAAGGACTTGAAGACCTAGGTATAACCCCTTAACCGAGTAGCTAACTCTTGTAGCTTGGTAGTTAGTTTATGTTTAGCAAAGATCCCTCCTTTTGGTTAGTCCATGTTGCCTAGTGTTGTAAAAATCGAATTTTTCATAACATTTCCGCCTCCCCGTAAGCACCGGGGTGGGCAACGTGGACTTACAGAAATGTTCCTAGTCGTGGGTGTATCGAGACAGGGTATCGATATTCCAGGGTAGAATTGCGTATACGATTCTTGTCCCATGTGATGGGCGATGGATGATCCCATATCCATCTGGTGTGCTGACACCAAAGATTGTATACGGGTGCTCAGTAGAGACTGGGTACACTGAACGGACTCACCGAGAACTCCTATATGGTATTATATCTTACGTCGGATAGCAGTTCTTAGTTGATATTGGTACAGGTTAGTCTGTAGACCCGAGATTGTCATAGATCCTTGTGTGTCCTCCCATTGTACTTTGATCTCCACCCTACCACGGCTCTACTGAGTCGTGCTAGCAGGTGGATTTTTTGTACAGTCCCGAGGCATATGGAGGCAATGAGCGATAGGAGGGGCTTTTTCGTCTCTCCTGGTATTGGGGGTTGATATTGCGCTATGCTTGATTGGTTATAACAGGAAGTCCCTAGCCAGGGCTGCTGAGATTTACTGATAAGTGTTATCAGTAGTTTCTCGATCTGTTATGAGCCATATACCGGCATGACTTATTGAGTTATTGGGGTCGATGATTCCATCCCCCGACTCGATATGCAGCATATCTGGCGAAGAGATCAGACTGTACGGTAAGTGTTACCAGTTGGCTTGATGAAGTTTTGACAGGTTCGCTTGTTCTTCTTCTGATCGCTCAATACCCGAGTGGCCGTTACGTTTAGTTGACCGCTTGCGGCTTGTAGGTGTTTGATGTGATCATCACCTACTGCCGGTGTTGACGAGTCCTAGAGTCCTACACAGAAGTTTCCAAGCTCGGGCAAAACGATGTGGTGTGCATATGAGATATGCGCGGAAGCTCGATTAAATGCGTGTATGAGATACCGTATATTAATCGGGCATTTACTATTGGTCGTGTCGTATGTGATATGACCGGTTTATTAAACCATGTGTTGATTTAATAATGACCTTTAGCTCACTTTTATTAAACCTTTTCTTTATAGATGTATCCATATATGTATATACATACACATGATGATGTGTATGCACACATACATACATACAAGTGTATCATGGTTGATGATACATGGAAGATGGCAATGCAAGACTCACATGGTTCAAATTAATATGTGTATTTTTGTTTTGAGATAAAAGAAAAAGGAAAATAACAAATGACTCATTCTTTCTACACTCTTCTCGGGCGAACCATTGACTTAACCCTAGGTTTATTTCCTTTGTTCTTTTAACCCATCACAAAATATCTAGATATTTCTTTTAACCATGGTTGGATATGAGTGTCTCACATATATATCCTTTTGTTTTTATTTTAAAACATAACAATTATCATTATCTTGAGAAAAGCATTGCCATCTTCATCTTCCTCCTTCAAGCTCTCTTGAGTTTCTTTGAGTGTGAGGAAAAGGAAAAAGAAAAGGGTTTTTAGGTGAGATAACAAACCACACAATCATTCTATACTAGTTTAGCCTATTAGTTTAGAGTGTTAGCATCACTTCCTCATTGATCAAGTGAAGCAAGAAGCTTTGAGCAAAGGGACTTCGGGTGGATCGTCGTGGACTTGGAAGCATTCAAGCGAGCCGTTCCAAACTCTAGGAGATCCAAGGAGTCACTCAAGGAGGTCTACAAAGGTTGTAGTCTCTCCACTTAGTGATAGATTATTTATTGTATGAGATACTATTAGTTGTTACCCTAAATTTCTAGTTCGATTCCGAGTTAAGTTTGCTTAGCACCTCGTTAAAATTTTATTGTGGCATGTGTGATGCTTCCAAACCCTTGATAAGGTGCTATGGAAACCCTACAGCTATAACCACAAGTCCCTGGAAAGGGCATGTGGGATTTACTGATAAGTATTATCAGTAGTTTCTCAATTAGTTATAGGCTCGAAATTGGCATGACTTTTCGGGTTATTAGGTGTCTGACGATTCCACCCCCAGACCCGGTATATAACATCTTAGAACAAGAGACCAGACAGTATGGTGAGTGTCACTTATATACTCAATAGAGAGTTTGTGTAATCTTTCTTGTTGATCTTCTCTTCAACGATATCTGGGTAGCCATTACGTACAGCTAGTGCCACTGACATACTTGTGAACTGTGGATGTGATCCAGTAATTCACTGCCAGTATATTGTCGAGTCTTTAGAGTCCCACATAGAGCGTTTCAAAGCTTGAGAGAAATATAGTAGTGGCGGTGATTGGCACACTTTTGGCGTGTCGTGTATTTGAAGTTCTAAAGTTAACCGCAATCAGGACGGTATCGCTTTGCACCTAGCCGCGATGAGTACGGGTCGTCCGCAGGGAGACGGATCGTTTTAAGTTCTTGTTTTGATGAGCTAATGTGGGTGGGCGAAAAGTTCGTATCTAACCTATGTGTATATATGCAACGTATAAATTGTTAGGATTACATAGGTTAGTGTAAGCTAGTGAATTCCGTAATCAATCCTTTGTACCGAACTAAACCATTGAAGCTAGAGCAATCAGAAAAAACGTGGATTAGGGTATTTAAGCACGGTATTAGTGGAATCCGGCTTATTGACCCTTGTCCGTCCGTTCTTGTCGCTTGCTTTCGCCTCCGGCCAAACCGAACGCAACCGGTCGCGGTTAGGAATCACCGATACCTTGGTAGGTTAGGGTGCCTAATGGAGAGCTTGCGTAAGGTTTGGATGGAGTTCAATTGGAAAATACGGGCAAAGGAAATGAGAAACGAAACCTTAACTTACAAAACCAATCTTTTTCCTAACAACACAATTATTCACAACCTTTCACAAGAAAATAAAAAGAGCAAAAGAAAGGATACAAAGAAAAGAAAAGAAAACATTACAAGAAAGTAAATTGTATGGAATTAAATTGCATGTAAGTAAATAGAAAGAATATAAATTGCAAGAAAGTAAATGAGCAAGAATGAAATACTAAGAACCATAGAACAAAATGCGATCTTTATTATGTCCAAGTGATACAACCTTGAGTTCAGTAATCTAATCTTAAACTTGCAAACTCAATGAAGAGGTTGCAAGATCAAGAGAAGGCAAGGAGCTCAAGGGAAACTAAGCTATGTACAAGGGAACAAAAAGAAAACAAAAGTGGCTTTATATAAAGAACGAGACAATGTAAGGCAATCCAAGACCCCTCTCCCTTGCTCACTCATCGGCTTTATATAGGAACAAAAGAAAAATAAACTAGCAATAAAAATAAGATGACGTGGCAGCAAGGGAGGGACCACGAAAGATTGGGAGTCATTGGGGCATGGGGGGCCGGCCTGCTCGGTTTTGGAAGTCATGTGGCCGGCTAAATTCCGAGATAATGGGCTCGTGTTGGTTGTGTGGTCTTGTGTGCTCTCCAATATCACTCTGGTGCTGCTAGATTTCTCTGTAAAGGCCTTGGATGCACCCAGGGATTTGGAGGGAAACTTGATGCTACACATCACATCATATCTTTTTGCATTTATAACCAATCATTTCTCATGTGCCCACTTGTGCCATCATGTGCCATGGGCAGCCCCTTCCTAGGTGCATGCCATCAAAGAGCTAGTGCACACTTGCTATGTGTTGGATCAAAATAGTGTGCATACATTTATTTGCAAAATCTCTTTGGATATCGGTCGGTTTCTAGTTCCGGTTGCAGTGTCGGCTCACAAATGATATATCCGTGATTTTAAGTGTATCTCCAGTATTTTGTCACAGATACCTGTAATTTGTAATTATTGAGCAGACACTGGTTAATAGTACCGATATATAACAAAACATATAATGAATGAGCGGTATTGAAATGCAGTTTTCTGTGATAAACAAATACCCCAAACTTATCTTTTGCTCGTCCCGAGCAAAACAAAATCCTAGCCTCAGTTTCATAGGGAACGCGATTGCACTGAGCACATGCAATAAGCCGTTAAATCTCTAGGTGTCCCTAGTAGGAGGAGTGTTGTCTCCTGAGGGTTTTCAGCGGATACTACCCATAAAATCCTGTCAAGCTAGTTTCACAAGTTAACGTTGATTCTACTCCTACAGTTTAGCATCTAAGTTAGAAACTCTATCATCCTAAATTAGAAATATCCAACCCTTATATTTCACACCTCCAATTTATTCAACCCCAGATCCTATACGTTTTACAGTTTAGAAAGATCTCGGTTTCTCTTGAGTTTTCCTTTTAAAGCGCTGTCTCCAATCCGGAATTTTTATCAACTTTACAGAAAAATAAGTCTTATTCTTTATTCCTATCTTTCCTCTAAACATCGATCGTATACCCCTACGTGTGTGTAAAATTTCACCCCTACACTCAGGAATTCAATTCAAGCTATAGTACCCTTGCCTTAATACCTAATACTACTTCTTTTCGTTAATGATGGACGGATTTGCTCACACACCTTTCATGCGACTATTAATGCTTCTTGAGGCACTAACCAGCCGATTACTGAATGTGTGAGCTTAAAGCGTAAATAGCAGTTTTCAGGTCTTGAATTTATTTATTTATTTTTCTTTTCTTTATTTTTCTTTTTCAAGACCGGATATATATTTTTTCAATGATACTCTTTTGGTGGTTAGCTTTAAATATCGTTTTTTCATTCATACTAGGTTTTCAGGCAAGAGTATTTCTAGGTATTCTCTACTATCCCAAGTTTCAAGGTGCATGTATGTGCAGTTTGTAGGGTATATACTTTCTAAATTTGGACTAAAAAATAGAAACTATTTTTCAGACTATCATTCAATAAAGCTTTCAATACTTTCCCTTCATCTTGACTTAATTCAAGAACTGGACTCAAGATTACCTACTTATATAAAAAAACTGCAAGGACGCATAATTACCAAGGTTAAACAGAATGAGGGTTATTTTTAAGGTTTTCAATTCCTAGGCCTAGGATTTAGTTATTTCAAACGTATCAACTAAACTTTCGGAATAAAAATCAAAGTTACCTTATTAGCTAACTTGACGACAAAGTTTTTATATTTTTGTAAATTTTTTTGATTTTTATGGGTTTTTAAAAGTATGCAAATGCAGAATATACAAATAAATGAGAAGTAAGAAAGCTTACCGAGCACACCCCCAAACTTAAACTTGACAGTGTCCTCACTGTCAGGCTAGACCAAGAGGGTCAAAATTATCGGTGCTTCCTAAAAGAAATATATACACACAAAAAGGTTCCCCCAAACTTAAGTGAAACAGTGTTTCCACTGTTTAAGAGTTGAAGTTTAAAGGGGGGAGAGAACAATATCAATCTATACAAGGCCTTACATAGGCCAAAAGTGAGTACCAACCATTCAAAAATTCTATCGCGGTAGTGTGCAGGTTGGTGAAAGATGCGGAGAGAAAAGAAATGGAGAATACGCGAGACCGTATGCGGATAGAGGTGGGATACAGTCTCGGTGAAAGAGAAGAATGGTGGAAGGGAAAAAGAAATGGAGTACGAATTTGAGGGTGAAAATGGAGTGAATAAATTATTACAATTTGTGATGACCGATGTGTAAAGAGCGATTGTACTAATCTATTAACCCCTCGAGAAATAGGGTCAAATCCCTCATGATTTGTGAGAAAACATGGGTAGACCGAACTTGGTAAACCAGACATAGTAAATGAAAATGATACGGTGTCTTGCAAGGTCGGAACGATGGAAATGATGGAGGGGAGTAATTGAGGTAGGTTATCGGTCAAAGGTTCAGGAGGGTGTACACAGTCAATGAAAGTGATAGGATGAATTGGAAAATCTGACTCATCAACTAAAACTGGTTCATCCTCAAAGCTATCCTCAAAAGTCTCCTCGAAATTCAGCTTATCCATGCATTTATCTTCAAAATCTAGACGCATATGGAGTTCGGGAAGAACAGTTAATGACTCGGGATGATGTCCACACGAAAGTGAAAGTAAATGATGAATTGGTGAGAAAAACTCATCAAAAACTATGGATTCATCATCCAAAATATTCCCAGCGTCAATATCTTTAATCAAGTGAAAATCAATATTCTCAGACACCTCATCAAATGCGTGGATTTCAAGCAATTCAGGTTCTAGAGTGGAGGTGTAGAGGTCAAAAGGTTTACGATTGGTTTCACTTGACATGGTCCTTTCATAATCCAGCAAATCAAACACTATAAAGTTACACAACTCATCAAACATTCTTTCTTCAATTGGTGTATTATTTGGGACACTTGATAGTCATTCAAAATCGGAGTTGTCGGATTCAATTTGCAATGGGTAGGTTTGATTAGGAAGGGTGTACCGCTCACTCTTACTACTCAAACTCTCAATCTGTCATACCGCCTCATCATACATTGGAAAATGTGGAGCTAGTTGGAAACTAGCCACCGGGTCGCTAGGTTGTATGAGGGCGGCCATAGACACATTCAAATCCAGCATCTGTTGGTACGACGCTACCTAAAATTCTTCTAACGACAGTTCCAGACTAGACATGGATTGTGAAGGGGTTTCAGTAAAAGATTCAACATTGGTTGGATACATGAAACTCCTAAATGACCATGTAGAAGCAATGTCTAGGGAAGGAGTAAAAGTCGGGTAGGACTGGTAGCAATTGAATGGTTGGACAGGAATAGGATCAACATTCGGATAAGAAGGTGATTGGAATTGTTGATCAAAAGAAGTTGCAGTGGTGAAAGGATTGAAAGATCGGCTACCATATTGTTCAATACGTTCAGCAATAGACATAGGTCTTGGAGTTACAACAGGACTCTCAAAAGGGGTATTAACGTAATTGTCACGACCAGAAATGGCACGTGACTGGCACTTGAATCATATGAAGTCCATAGGACCCCATCTAATTCAAGTAAGCTAAAAGCCCAGAAATCTAAACCATTTAAAAAGAGAGTGAAGGAAAATTCAGTTAAAAGTTAACATATAAATTTACCTTGAAAGTCGTAGTAAGCATTTTTTTAAAACGTCAAGTCTTTTCCGAAAATTTCAGCAGAGTTTCCTTTGTAAATACTGGCCCCAAACGGGTACAAACATGAATAATATACATAATGCATAAAGGCATCCCCAAGCAGGAGCTAGCTCTTCGCCAATTGGCAGATACAACCACGCAAGACATATAATTTACAACGCCGAAGGGCGAGGATCCAAAACTCAGAAAGAAAACCAATATCCTCAAGAAAACCAGGAAAAACCGTAATAATACAAGCGCGACTCTAAGGTCGAAAGAAAATACACCGGTCTTCTAAGTCTATCAATAATACAAGTCTGGTTGATGGAGTTACTAGATACAACTAAATATAAATAAAGTACAATGGTGGTCACGATGTGAGTGAACTCACCTACAAAAGCAATCACTCGGGAGGAAGCAGTGTGCCAGCAAGCCGCAATGAAACTCGTACGGAAAACATGCAAGAACTGTGGCACAACGAGGGTGAGTAGAAAACATCACCGAGAAGAAATCGCATGTATGACTCTATCCTAGGTCATACAATAATATATCCTCAAAATAAAATAACCTAAAGTATCTAATAATGGCAAGGGTAAACATCTATACATAGGTGTAATACCAAGTGCTCGTGTCGGTGCCTCAGGTAATAACATATCATATATATGATATATGAATGTATGAAAACAGAATACATCTAAATGAGAAAACTGTTTTCTTATCTCAGTGAGATTTCTATATAAAACCGAAATATCATCAATAAAATCAATAGAGAATCCGTGTCAAGCATCGACACAAAACATATATCCCAAAATCTCAATATCTCGGGCTCCGGCAATCCGGAATGGCCGATATCATCAAATCTCACTATCTCGGGCTCCGGCAATCCGGACTGGCCCCTATCATCAAATCTCAAGACTACGTCGGTATCCTCCGGATATCTGCCGTGTCATAAATAACCGGTCGGTAATGCTTCCCTGCCAGGCTCAACGCCATCATCTGCGACCATCTAGCCCTGGGGTACCGCACCGGGTCCACCATACACCCGTAGATGGTTCCTCCTCCTCCTCGAATCGGGTGTATGATACTGCTCAAGAGCCGAGAAAACTCATGGTGGACACCTCTTAAATCATATCACGAGAAAACCGCAATTTTCTATCTTTAAAATGATAATAAATTTATAAAATCCTTGCGGTTTCTCCAAATCCAGAAATCTCATGGAAATCCGAAATCTCAAAATCACGATGTCAATAAATAGTGAATACTGGTATAAAGCCTCACGATATTGCATAATGGAATAAACGTATAAATGAATGAGATATCCCAGAAATAAATGCAATATCTAAACCAGCATATGAAAGTAAGCGCGCTAGTACTATATTAAGACTACCGCTAGCAATTTATACAATGAAGTAATATTATCTAATGTGTACGTGACATGGAAGTTACCGATGATGATGTGTGTGAGCCGGCAAGCAAGTGTACGTAGAGTATACACATCATCGGTAATGATGCTGGTGTCCTGATATCAGAGGTTTCATAATAACTAACAGAGCACATTTATAAGCATGCAATGCAATGCGAACAGCAAGGATATATGGAAAATGAATAGTAAATGCAACAATAAGGATATACGTTTTTATATACGAGTCATACAGCGTTGACGTTTGAAATAGCACGAATCGTGGTTTTTAGGAAATAGGGCTACGGTGTTTTTAAGAAAAGGTACATCCTTTGAAAAGTCCGTAGTATCCCTCGGCTTGTCTTTAAATTACTCACGATTCGTTAGTTTTGGAAATAAGTATGACTCGAGCCCAGTCTAACATCTACCAAGTAACTACAGGACTAAACTAAGAGATTAATCGAAAGGGTAAGGAAATCTATCTAAATCTGAGTCGATATATCTAGTAGTCGGCGATCCCGCCTCAATAGCGTCACGTACAATAAATATATAATACGACATCCTCGAGTCAAGAGTACGGATCAATCATCATACTTATACTTCGTACAGTAAAATCCATCGTACGGCATCCCAAATCGGGGTACAGGTCAAATATCACATTTATCTCATTATTTATCTCGTATTATTATCAGCATATCCTGAATTAGGGGTACTGATCTAAAGTCTAGTACATTCCGATACCATCATACATATATATCCGCGTGTGTATGAAAACACATCGCCCAATGATCCACTTATATATCATGTCGTATATTATAACACGACCCAATTCACATCACCGATCTCACGGCATCATGCCCAATCACAACGACTCATCTCCAAGTATCATATACTATCCTCTTCATACGTGTATACGTATATATCTATATATAGCAACGCATCCACACACACACACACACACACACACATCATATACACCAAAACATAACCCGTGTGTGCATGTGTGTGTGTATAAACCTTATTCTAGGGTTTGCGACTAAGAACTAACTAAAAACGTTTCTTCCAATTACACTAAAACTAACCCATGCTCTTCTAAAATCATTCTTGCTAATTATCCACGTTTCATAAAACCACATATATAAATATATAACCTATCATATGCTACACTACGAACTGTGGGGGTGCTATACGCCATCCACCCGACTTCCCCCGTAGATATATATATATCTACTCACCTTGATCCTTACTTGCCAAAGTCGATGTCGCCTTTCTCCTCCTTGTCGTACGACGTCCACAAGGGTACTTACATATATCACACATAATATCGTAAACCGAAATAGCAGATGAAAACCAAAACGGCACAGGAAACACACATAGGTTAGAACTTATGGTCTACATATGCAAGAATAACCAAACAACCCTCGAGATTGACATGCAAACGTCACACCACCGAGTCAAAACCCAATTACTAAAATCCAAGTCGTAAATAGTCCCAAAACCAAAGCAGCAACATAAGAGAACACTTCCAGATTTTGTTTTAGGTGAAATTAGCCAATTCTGCATATGGGGTAGGTCTAATTTACCTAAAATGGAGCCATGGACCAAGCACGAGCCAATTTGCTCACACCAAGGCCGTAATTTGCGGCCAAAAGGGATTATTCGTGGCCCAAACTTGCCTATGTGGTCTTGGGTTTTGGGGTTAGCTTTTAGGTTACCTGCACATCTCTCAGTCTTTGCTAAATAATTTCTAGGGTCCCTGGGTGATAGCAAATCTCTAATAACACCTCACAAATACCACAACTTCCGATATCGGCTAAGTTCAAGTTCACATTTTGGGGTTTGATCTCAGGTTTTGTCCTGAACTCTAATACTAGAGGGGTTGTTTGGCCTCTACTAACCTCAATTTAAACTTCACAACTCATAAAATTCCCTAACCCTCATCTTGGAATTTTCCAAGATCACGAAACTACACTTAATCAATTCTAAACTACAATAGAAGCTAAAGGAAATGGATTACTACTCTAATGGTGAAAGAATTACCTCATTTGGCAACTCAAGAAAATTCTTGAGTTGCCCCAAGTGCTCAAAATCCAAACTTTCTTTATCTCCTATGCTTGTAGTGAGCTTGTGCAAATTTTTAATGAAGGGAAAGAGATGTTTTGATGTGTATTTGATGGTGTAGTGAGGAGGTAGAGATGGTGGAGGGAGAGGGCAGCCATGAAGGAGGAAGAGGGGAAAAATGGTGAAGGAAAAATGAAGGAGGGAAAATGACCAAGGTCAATGAAGACACCTTACCTCTCTCTCTCTCTTCTCTCTCTTGCACATACCCCTCACCATGCCAAAATTCTTTATTCCATTTTCCTTTTTCTTTTCTTTTATTTATGTACTCGTTTAATTCTCATTTAAAAAAAAACAAAAGCCATTCTATAAAAGAAAGAATCATGGTAGAATAAAATGTAACAAGTGTATAACATGACATGGTGCATGTCACATGCAAAATCATACTTAATGCATAATTAGTGAACATTTAATCAAGTTTAGAAATAAACTTGTATATAATAAATTATATAATAATTCATAAAATGTCTAAATCTCACAATTTCTTTAAAAATCAACATTCAGGGTAATTTTTCCAATCTATTGGTATATGATCATACCATAACATTAAAACTAATCTCCATTCATTAAAATATTCATAAAATTTATTATTTTAATTATTTAAATTCCCAACAATAATATTTTATTTTTCTAAAATGTTACAGTCTTCCCCCCTTAAATAAATTCGGTCTCCGAATTTAAATTTGAACCCTTCATTTACTAAAACATTTCAGTAAAATGATCAAGTCGTCGGGGCTCCGAAATCATAAATACATAAAACACATCGTAGCGCAATGCACGCGCAAGAAAAACGAGTATATAACTCTGTTCTTCGCCGAAAGATACGGCCGGGACGTTGGGACGTCCGGGACGTTGGGACGTCCGGCCTGAATTTCGAGGGCAGATGCTATTTGATGCTATCCGTCCACCTCTCCGAAGATGCCAAGTTGATTTATGACACCATATATCGAAGGTTTAAACGGATTCGGCCGATGTAGCAGACTTCGTCAGTTCCCTCTCGTTGAGGGGTTTTTGACTGTGTGGACGCTCTTCCCTGCAGACGCAAGCCCTTGCAGTTAATTACGCCACCGCATCGCGGTAACCACTTTCTCCTTCTGCAGATGGTCACTTCGTGTAGTGTGCGTTTGTTTTGTTTTTGGTTGCCCGTGGATTGTATACGGAGACTAATTTATGTTATCGCCCGTAGGGTGTGGATTAGTCTAAATCCGTATCTTCTTAGATTTGGGTTTGGGGTTGGGTTTAAGGATACGTTAGTCTCATTTGAGACTAAGATCAACTTAAACATTTGTTAAGGATACGTTAGTCTAATTTCAGACTAAGATCAACTTAACGGGATCATTTAGATCCAACAAAAGAGCATTTGGACTCTATTGTTTAGTTTAGGGACATTGCGGTCCAAGGTTAGTTTAAGGACATTACGGTCCAATGTTAGTTTAAGGACATCTCGGTCCAGTTTAAAGGCATCATAGTCTGTAAAGGTTAAGGACATCATAGTCTATTGGTTTAAGGACCCCACAGTCCGTAAAGTTTAAGGACATTATAGTCCATGAGTTTAAGGACCCCATAGTCTATGGAATGATTGGTTATCGGGACCCGTCACCTCTCTGAAGACGTTGAAAGATTACAATGACAAATATCAAAGGAATGAAGAGATGTACCTTTGAACCAATGTTAATTGGGAGATCTGTAGTCCAATTTGGGACTATGATCAATTAATTAGATTATGAGCACATGGGCTCAGTTGACTCTGAATTGAGGACTTATGGCCAACTTGGGCTAAGTCCAATTAAGTTTAAAATGTTGGACATTTGTTTGGGCTGCTGAATATTTGTCTAGGATTAGCCGCTTTTATTTAGCAATGCTAAGCATGGGTCTGGGTTCTGACCATATTTTTTGTCTTGTATTGAGTGCTAAGCACTCGTATGCCATATGAGATGATCAATTTGGAAGACAAAAGTGTGTTTGAGGTTCAGTCAAAAGGGGGTATTGCCTCTGGAAGACTTAGCCAATTTGGGCTAAGACTGATTTGAATGTAGAGTTAAACACTAGAGTATACTCGGCTATCACGTGCTCCCACGTGATGCGCATAAAACAGTGTTAAACAATAAGGATGCAGCGCACAAAATAATGTTAAACACTAAAAAAGGAAGCGCTCACGTGGGGTAACGTGAGGCGCTTGAGTGTTGGGCCCAAACTTCCATTATTTTGTTCTCAGAATATGCAAGTAAGTGTTAAACACTTAATCTTTATGACCACCACGTGTGGGCACGTGATGGGTACCCATGCATTGGATATTAAAAGGATTTTGCTAAGGGTCACATGGGGACACGTGAGGGCGCCCAAAGTCTGTCCTGACTTTGCTTTGTTCTCTTTATTTTGAGGAATTTATCCAAGGGTAACGTGGGAGCACGTGACCCCATCTGAATCATTCTTTTTATTGACCATTGAGGGGAGGGTCACGTGTTGCCACGTGATCATATTGGGTACTTGATCTTTTTACGTGCATGAAAAGTTTAAGTCCTCTGTTTAAGAATTAAACTCTTTTATAGGGTTAAACCCTAATTTTATTTTGAGGAATTAAATTCCTATGTATTTCGAAGAATTAAATTCTTAAAACCCAATTCTCCCTATAAGTTTTAGATCTGCATGGCAGAATCTCCATGATGAGAATTAAATTCTCAACTTATGGGGAGATCTGCTTCTGCAGATCTTCAATCATGAAGAAGAACTAAGTTCTTATTTTAAGGGTTAAACCCTATCTTTGTTGGAGGAATTAAATTCCTAAGTATTTAGAAGAATTAAATTCTTTAAACTCAATTCTCCCTCTAAGTTTTTGATCTGCATGGCAGAATCTCCCTGATGAGAATTAAATTCTCAACTTATGGGGAGATCTGCTTCTGCATATTTTCAACCAGAGGAAGAACTAAGTTCTTATTCAGAAGAGTTAAACTCTTAGTTTGAGAATTAAATTCTCTTTTTGTTTTGTAGGATCTTATAGAATGATCTCTTTCCCTCTCTTATCTAGGGTTTCTTTCTTTTCTGAAGAAATCTTCTTTTCTCTCTGGAGAATTAAATTCTCTTCATTTTTCTCTCTGTTCTTGTATCTATTTTTTTCCCCTTCTCTTCTTGGTTCCTATTTATAGGAGAAAGAAAAGAATCAGTTTGTTTAGTCAATCTTTCATTGAAAGATTTTGATTGATTTTGTAACAAACAAGATATTTTAGATCACTAAGTGAATTTTATTCACCATTGGATTTTTAATCCAAAAGATATTTTGTTTATTGTTCCTGGCAGATTTTAGGAAAATCTTTCCTTGTATAGAATCTTTCTATAAATTGGTGATTTTTAATCACCATTGGATTTTTAATCTAACGTTGCTCCACTTTACAGTGCGCAATCTTTTTGTTTGGAAAGATCTAGGGAACTATCAGGGTTTTTGATTTTCCTTAATTAGAATTTAAAACTATTAGTTCAGAAGGTTTAAGAGCCTCTCACGTGTTAGCACGTGACTCCATTGATTGACCATTTAATTCTATTAGTCCAGAGATCTTAGGAACCCATCACGTGTTGGTACGTGACCCCCTGTCACGTGTGGGCATGTGATGCCCCATTTAGGATTTTCTTTCCATTAACTCAGAGAGTTTTAAGACCCTATCACGTGGTGGCACGTGACCCACTATTTGAGCATTTAACCAGAATTTAATTCCATTATTTTAAAGAACTCGGGAACTCATCACGTGTCAGCACGTGACCCTTGGTCACGTGTGGGCACGTGATACCCCATTAGGGTTTTTTCTTGCTGTTTTATTATACTTTTTAACTCCTTTTAGTGGGTTTAAAGGCCCATTACGTGTGGGCACGTGACCCCATTTGATTAGGATTCAATTCTTATCATTTCAGAGCCCTCAAGAAGCCATCGCGTGACCCTCGATCACGTGTGTGCACGTGATGCCCCATTGGGGTTTTTCCTTGTATTTTATGAGGGAACAAATGCCCCCACAGCATTGTTCTCACGTGTTTGCACGTGAGTGCAACGCTGTAACTTTTGTGGCCATTGGATTTGCCTAGGGAACGTGGAGGATGAACCGTTTCCTATCACGTCTTCTAAATGCAAGGGTCTCTTCAACAACGCCTCCACTCCCTCACCTTTTTCCTTCTTCATATTCTTTGAGAACCTAATTCTCTTCCTTAGATCTCAGTTCTGTGTTATGCGCGTGGGCTCTGCTGATGGGGTCGTTTCGTCTTCTTGCACTGATTTCAACGAGTCATCTCTTTTCATTTCCAGCGCTCTCCCATTTTTCCGGTCTTTGGGAATAGTTCCACCATGCACAACATTTTCTGTGCATAGCATTGAATGCTCCACTTTATAAACTGAAGTCGTGCCTTTCTTTTTCTCTTCAAAGAGAATCCCATTTAGACCTTAAGGTGATCATCTTTGAGAAACCGATCAAGTGTTATGGCTTGCAACCGCCCCCACGCTCGTCGACAACTATGGGAGGTGCCCGTCGAGGAGATATTCCTCGTTTTGCTGCGTGGCTAGTGGATTCTCTTTTCACCGATGCCGAATGTGACGCGGTGACGTACGAACTCCTAACTCGTAGGGGCTCTCCCCTTTTTATGGGTTCCATTTGGCTGCGGATGATCTTTTCGTCCGTACTTGCCGATATTCCTCTTCATCCGGCAGAGATGACCCTGGCAACCCTCGATACAGCAGAGGACAAGATCGAGTGTTTCTATGAGGCGCGCTTGATTACTCGGGCTCTGAAGGATTGCTCGATCCATCTACTGGGTCGGATAAGAGCTCGGCGGGATATCATGTCCGCTTTCGCCGATGAGCATGGCGCGAGTCGGTGGGGTGCAACTCCTCGCGAAAACCGTCGCTTCGATGTGTTGGAGAAGGCAGAGAGGGAGATCGAGAATTTTGTTTTTTGTTTTGTTAACCCTTGTATCACCGATCCTTTGTTTGGTGACCTTTTCCCTATAGCATAGTATATTTAAATCAATGTATCCCTCTTATCATTGGCTGTTGAATGCTTTTCTACGGAATTTTTTCTTTTCAACATATATTCGCACGTGTTTCCCGCCTGAGTACATGAGCGTTATACTTGACCCTTGGGAATTTCTTTTAGGTGCAAACATCGTCGTTTTGTTGTACATAAATCAGCGCGTTCTAGATACCATAAGCATATAGTCATGAATGCATGCTTAAAGGGATACCTACCGAAGACTTTCCTTGTTGCCAGAAAAAGAAAATAGTTTGTGCGTGTTTTGGATCAAGGATTGGCATCGAGTGGAGGTCTTCCCACACGGGTTTGAAGAAATCCGGCTTCTTTCCGACATCTTAAACCTGAGATCAAGTCTGCGAGGATGTATCGAACGGTGCATGGCCAATTGCTAAGACCACTCATGCATATGAAATCTGGCGGATGCTTCAAGAAGCTATCAGAGAGGTGATAGCTATTGATAAAGCCGTCATTTTTACTTGAGAGATGGTTGAAGCCCACAAAGTTACCGAACAGGAGCTTGAAAGTCGGCTCGCCTCGTATCAGGCCCAACAGTCTCCGGTGGAGGCCCGTCTTATCTCAATAACAAATTATGAAGCCGATACCCAGCGGAAGAGGGATGAACCGACGACTTTATTAAATCATCCGCCGGCTTGAAGACAATGTATACGGTTTTTTTATTCTCCTTTTTTGCATACTCCTGAAAGAGAGTATTTCTTGATTCTTTTATAGATTGTACTAGGTATTCATTTTGATTCATGAATAAAAGACATATTTTTCTTGCCTCCCTTTTAGTAAATGCATTTTGTGGATAGTCTATTTCGATCTCCTTGTAGGACAGCGATGGCTTAGGAGTCAGGTTCAGATCTGCCTCCTAAGGCTTTCTAACTTTATGAGTCGTGAGGGTCTCATAAAGGTATTTCTCCTTACGAGTCGTGAGGATCTCGTAAGTGTAATTTCTCCTTAGGAATCATGAGGATTTCTAAGTGTGTTTTCTCTTGAGAGTCGTAAGGATCTCACAAGAGAATTTTCTCCCTACAAGTCGAGAGGACTCGTAAGTAGTTGCTACCTTTCTTGTCGATGTTTGACTTAGGAGAGTGTGGCCTGTAGAAAATCTACCTTGACCTCTCTGCGAGGCAATAATGGCTTGGGAGATAGGGTTATGATCTGCCACCTAAGACTTTTCAACTTTATAAGCCGTGAGGGCCTCATAAAGGTATTTCTCCCTACGAGTCGTAGGGATCTCGTAAGTGTAATTTCTCCTTAGGAATCGTGAGGATTCCTAAGTGTGTTTTCTCTTGAGAGTCGTAAGGATCTCAGAAGAGAATTTTCTTCATTACAAGTCGAGAGGACTCGTAAGTGGTTGATGAGTTGACCTACTCCCGAGTCAAAGCATTGCTTTGACGGGGAGTTTCGATGATTTACTCTGGCTGTTTCCCACGGAGTCAGGATTGCCTTTTAGCCGTGTTCTACGGGGCTAGGAGGGGTTGACTTTATCCGCATTTCACAGAGTCAGGGGTTGACTTTATCCGCATTTCACGGAGTCAGGGGCTGACTTTATCCACATTCACGGAGTTAGGAGTTGACTTTATCCGCATTTCACGGAGTCAGGGGTTGACGTTATCCGCAATTCACGGAGTCAGGAGTTGACTTTTTCCGCATTTTACGGAGTCAGGGGTTGACTTTATCCGCATTTCACGGAGTCAGGGGTTGACTTTATCCGCATTTCATGGAGTCAGGAGTTGCTCTGGACGTTTCCCACGGGGTCAGGATTGACATTAGCCGTGTTCTATGGAACCAGGAGGTGCTCTGGACGTATCCCACGGGGTCAGGGTTGACATTAGCCATGTTCTACGCGACCAGGATTTGCTCTGGGCGTTTCCCACGGGGTCAGGATTGACATTAGCCATGTTCTACGGGGCCGTGATTTGCTCTGGACGTTTCCCACGGGGTCAGGATTGACATTAGCCATGTTTCACGGGACCAGGGGGTGCTCTGGGCGTTTCCCATGGGGTCAGGATTGACATTAGCCGTGTTCCATGGGACCAGGAGGTGCTCTGGGCATTTCCCACGGGGTCAGGATTGATATTAGCCATGTTCCACGGGACAAGGATGTGCTTTGAAAGTTTCCCACGGGGTCAGGATTGACATTAGCCGTGTTCTACGGGACCAGGAGGTGCTCTCTGAGTTGTCTGTGAACCGTCGAGATTTGGAACAGGGACTTTGCCATGGCTCCAAGGTTGATTGTCGCGTCTGAATCCTGCTTGAATGAGGAGGAACGCTGTTGGTGATCTCTAGGCTGTCTGTGAACTGTCGAGATTTGGCTTCTTTTTCTGTTGGAGCCTGGTGGGAAGGTATGGTTCCCTCTTTGTTTGTGCCCTTGGATTGTATACAAGGATCGTTGCGATCTCACCTATAGGGAAAAAAGTTTCATTTTATATATTTTTCTTTCCGCGATGCTCTATCATTTCAGCTTTTACATCACGAAAGTCGCGATTTCCCAATCATTTTGGCTATTTTTCACGGTGCCCAATCATTTCGGCTGTTTTTGTATGCATACATTTTTACTTGCTGATTTTGTTGCAAGTTTCCCCATCATTTCGGCTATTTCATATGCATTTGTGGCTCGCTGACTTTTCGCTGCGAGTTTGGTATTTGACACCGATTTAGACATCAGTATCGCTACAACTGGGATATTTCCAGGAGCGAATCATCATTTATCTCTGTTGATGTTGAACAAAGGTGGCTTAGCGAAAAAGGTTAAGATCCTGTCGACTAAGGCTTTTAACTTCATGAGCCGTAAGGGTCTCATGAAGGTATTTCTCCCTACGAGTCATGAGGATCTCGTAAGTGCGTTTTCTCCTTAAGAATCGTGAGGATTCCCAAGTGTATGGTCTCTTATAAGTCGTAAGGATCTTACAAGAGTGTTTTCTCCTTATAGGTCGAGAGGACTTACAAGTGTCTTTCGCCATATGAGCATATCCTCAGTCTCTGGTGGGACTTTGTTAGGGAAATGTTTATTCGTGCCCGTGGATTGTATACAAGGGTCAATATTGAACCGCTTGTAGGGCAGCATTGGAGATTGTGATGGCTTAAGAACAGGATCAGATCCCTGTAGCTTAAGGTTTTTGAATCCTATGAGCCGTGAGGGTCTCAAAGGGGAATTCTCCTTATGAGTCATGAGGATCTCGTAAGTGTAATTTCTCTTTAGGAATCATGGGGATCTCTAAGTGTGTTGCTCCTTTGTGAGTCGTAAGGATCTCACGCAGGTATTTTCTCCTCACAAGGTCGAGAGGACCTTGCAAGTGTCTTGTAACGAGATTGCGCCCTTTCGGGTTTTCATAAAACTCGCCGGTAGCCCTACTGTTTTTACTCACGGAGCCCTTTCGGGTTTTCATCCGTGCCCATCTCGCTTATGGACATACCGTTTTCTTTCTTTCTTTTTATTTTTTTATTTTTTTTGTGTCAGCCTTGGGATGCTGCAGTCCGTAGTAGTTTATAGACGTCTCGGTCAATAGCCGGTTTTAGGACATACTGGTCCATTGTTAGTTTAAGGACATTTTGGTCCGTCGATAGTTTTAGGACATTTCGGTCCGTTGTTAGTTTAAGGAAAATTTAGGCCGTCGTTAGTTTTAGGAAATTTCGGTCCATTCTTAGTTTAAGGACGTTTCTGTCCGTTTGCCGGCTACTACTTATAGAGTTTAGGCTTAGGAAGATAGCGAGCGGACATAGGCGTCGTCATCTATAGTTGACCTAGGCCGTGACTCATCAGGCATAGTATTTTTTCAGGAAGCGACCTTTTACTGGCCTGAAAGGCCTTTCACCATGCATGTCCATGAGTAGATAGGCTCCACCCTGGTAAACTTTGTCTATGATGTACGGGCCTTCATAGTTCGGTTCGAATTTCCCCCGCTTGGCACGATTCGGGATCATGGGTCTCTTGACCACTAGCACGAGTTTGCCTTGGCGGAATGTTCTCGGCCTAGTCAATCTCTCATATAAGTGTGTCATCTTTGCTTTGTAAGCTTCCAAGTTTTGCTGCGCCATGAGCCGGGTTTCATCGAGGGGGTCGAGCTCCTCAACCTGAAGGTGAGCATTCTCTTCGTCCAATAGATTATAATGAACTGCCACTCGTAAGGAGTGTAGCTCTATCTCCAAGGGGAGTACTGCTTCAGCGCCGAATACCAATGCATACGACGTTGTGCTTGTCGCCGTTTTGAACGTAGTGCGATACGCCAAGAGAGCTTCATGCAGTCTCTCGTGCCAGTCCTTCTAATTTCGAGACACCGTCTTTTTCACGATCTTCATCAAGGTCTTGTTGAAAGCATAAGCCAGACCGTTAGCTCGAGAATTGTAGACTGAGGAGTATCTCCAGTCTATGTTATGCTATTGTGCAAAGCGGCTGATTTTGTGGCTTCTGTAGGCTGGCCCGTTATCGGAGATAATCCGTCACGGAGTGTCGAACCGATAAATGATGTGTTTCTTGAAGAAATGGAGAATATTCTCCGTCTTCACTTCTTTTAGTGGTACTTCTTCTGCCCACTTGGAGAAGTAATCGGTTTTTGCCAGTATGAACCGATGTCCTCTGGACGATGCTGGTTCGATGGGGCCGATTATGTCAGTTCCCCACATTTTGAATGGCCAGCTAGCCACCGTTGGATGCAGTGGATTTGGATGCTGGTGGATAAAATCCCTGTGAATTTGGCACGAGTGACACTGCTTCGCGTATTCTAGACAGTCTTTGATCATCGTGGGCCAATAGTAGCCCATCCTTTTGATCTTTAGTTTCATCTTCGGCCCGTCTTGGTGAGAACCGCAGAGTCCATCGTGAGTTTCTTGGACGACTCTCCTTGCCTCTTCGGGTCCCAGGCATCTTAGCCATAAAGAATCAAATGATCTTTTATACAGAGTATCATTGACGAAGGAAAAAGATAGAGCTCGTTTCATGAGCTGATGTCTTGAGGGCGCATCTTCAGGTGTTCGACGGGATTTGAAGTAGTCTATAAAGACTTCTCTCCAATCCTTAGCCTTTTCCTGGTCTTTTATTTGTAGGGCCATTTTTTCGGTCGCTCCTTTTTCTTCAGACGTATTAGGAAACATTTCTGCCGGTGCAAGAACCTGACGGATTTGCACAACGATCCTCACGTCATCGAGATTCTCGTCGGCCAATTCATTAGCGAGCTTGGATAGTGGATCCGCCTTGCTATTTTCCGCACGCGGTATGCTTTCCACGGCCTATGTGGGAATTTGAGCCAGCAATTGTTGTACCCTTTCGCCGTACTTTACCAACTCCGGTTTGCACGTCTGATAGTCGCCGTTTACTTGGCTAACGACCAGTTGGGAGTCTCCGTATATGAGGAGGTTTTCGATTCCCATATCGATAGCGATCTCAAGACCTGCTATCAAATCTTTATACTCGGCTTCATTATTTGTCCTAGGCTCTATTAAGGAGAAGGCAAAGCGCATTATCCCTCCTTGTGGAGTCACGAAGATAAGGCCTACTCCTGATTTGATTATGGGGGTGCTTTGTTTTCGCTTCTTCATAGAAGATGCTTCGACGAAGTAGAGTTCCCATCGGGTATCACTCTCTTTTCTCTCCCCTTCGATCGTGTCAAACGCGTGCTCGTCGGGCAATTCTCAGTTCAAAGGAGAATCGGCAGGTATCGGATGCTTAGCGAGAAAGTCGGCAATGGCCTGGCCTTTCACTGCCTTGAGAGGATGATAAGTTATCGATAAGTGCTCGTTTGCGCACGCGTGAACCACCCCAAAAGGGAATTAAATAAAGGATACCTCTCGCGGCATCTGAGAATGATTCGAGCCGTATGAAGGGAAACTCCCACCATTAAGAGTAGGGCCTATTTAGCGAGCCGTCCTCTTAATATGGCCTTTGACATCAAATATTTGAGGGGATCCACCTTTGATATGAGATGGACCTCATGTGCCAACGCATAGTGTCTGAGCTTCGTTATCGCGAAGATCAACGCCAGACAGTGTTTTTCGATGGGGGAGTAATTGCTTTCTGCCCCCAGGAGAACTCGACTCAAATAGTAGAGGGCTCTCTCCTTCCCTTGGTCATTCTCTTAAGCCAACAGCACGCTTAAGGAACCTTCGAGGGCTGTTGTGTACAGGACGAGAGGTTTTCCTTTAACGGGAGTGGCCAGTACTGGCGGATTCTGCAGGTATTGATTGATTTCGTCCAGTGCGCTTTGGCATTTGCGATCCCAGATGAACGGGGTTCCCTTCTTCATTAGGTGACTGTAAGGACGGCACTTGCCGGAGAGATTGGCTATAAATCGCCGGATATACATGAGCTTTCCTCGGAGAGACCGCAGTTGCTTGAGAGTCTTTGGTGGAGGCATTTCCATAATCGCCTTGATATTTGACGGGTCTATCTCGATGCCCCGGTGCCGTACGATGAATCCTAGGAATTTACCCGAGGAAACTCCCAACACACATTTGAGAGGGTTCATCTTCAAGTTGTATTTCCAAAGCCGCTGAAACACGGTCATCATATGCTTTAAATGTTCCTCGTATGATTTGCTTTTAATTACGAGGTCGCCAATATAGCATTCAAAGATTTCATGTATGAGGTCATCGAAAATCTTTGTCATGGCCCTCTGATAGGTGGCACCGGCGTTCTTTAGACCGAAAGGCATCACCTTGTAGCAGAATATGCCCAAAGGGGTCCGGAAAGCGGTATGCTTCTGGTCCTCGGGATGCATCTTTATCTGATTGTATCCTGATGAGCCGTCCATGAAGGAGAAAACTTCATGAGTGGACGCATTATCTATCATCAGATCAGTGACCGGTACTGGAAAGTCGTTCTTTGGGCAAGCTTTGTTGAGATCTCGAAAGTCCACACATATGCGCACCGTCCCATTTTTCTTCATCACTGGGACGATGTTGGCAATCCAGTCAGGATACTGAACCTCTTGGATGAATCCGGAGTTGATTAGCTTCTTGACCTCGGTGTTGATGCCCATCTAAAGCTCAAGCCGCATTCTTCTCGGTGCTTGTTTGATTGGCTTGACGTCCGGAGAAATCTCCAATTTGTGGACGACTATTTCTGGATCCAATCCGGGCATCTCGGAATAGTTCCATGCGAAACAGTCTTTATACTGCATGAGCACGTCTTTGAGCGTAGCCACCTTTTCTTCAGACAACAGCTCACTGACGAACGTCGGCCGCGGGTCGTTTGCCGTCCCCAAGTCAATTTTTCTGAGGTCATCAGCAGTAGTACGTATCCCATCTTCCAGCTCTTTTGGCGCCGGTGGGAATTCTGAGATCAACTCATCTTCATTGTTTTCGAAGCACCAAGAAAGGTCATCCGTATTCTTGGGTTCTTCTTCTGACAGCGTTATCGCGTGACAGGTACGAGATCGTTTCCAAGACCGATGTTGATTTGGTTCTACCCTTGCTATACACGTCGCTTTCGGTTCATTCTTCTGTGGCGGGGTTATCCTCCAACTGCTGGATAGGGCGAACCTGCCTTGTTGATATTGGTCTTCGACCCAGTTCTTGAAGGTGAAGAAATCTTCGAGAGGATGTCCTATTGCTCGGTGATAGGAGCAATAGCCTGGGTGAGAGACCTCGTCTGCTTGCTCGGGTGTTTGGACTCCGGGAGCGTCATTATCTGATGTTTTATGACAAGATCGAATATCTTCTTTGTCTTGTCTTGGGGAAAAGAATATACTCGACCCATCTTCTTTATAAGAGACGGATTCTGGCTGCTTGATTTTCGATCGCGTGGCTTCTTAGACCTGCTATGTTTCTTTAGAACGTTTTTTTTTCCGTTTTTTGGTTTATTTTTGCCTCTGCGCCGGGTCTTTTGTATCATGGGCTGACGACGAAGAGCATTTTCATTCTCCGCGGCCCGCTGAAGGAGGCGCTGCGTTCTGGCTTTCTCGTAGATGGCCATTTCACGGCTATGATCATCCTGGACCTTTTGACCCGCTTCCCTTATTAGTTTGTCCATCTGTTCTTCAAATGACGGACTTGGCATTTTCATGGCGGGACCTCGTTTTGGTTCAGGGTTAGCGTCTTTTAACGGAACATCTCCTTCTTCGTCAAAGTCATGTATAACGTAGCAGTCATGGAATCGCTCCCGTTTCTTAGATTGAACATTTCCAAGCCCACTCGTTTCCGTTCTCCCGTTAGGCAATTTTTGCTGAGTTCTAGGGATGCTCCAGATCCTATTGTAGAACTGGCCTTGTCGCGTGGTTTGCTTAAGGGGTACGCCTTGGCGCTTCAACAGCCTCTTCAATCCTTCTGTGTAGTATCTGGGCAGACGGATGGGCTGGAGCCTGTCAAGTGTAGAATCGGCACCATGCCAAATTTCTTTCTCCACTTTGGTTTCCGTTGATCGATAAAAGAGGATCACCTTTTCATTTCTTCGCCTGGGAGGGACGTAGAATGTCTACAGTTCTTGCACACTATAGGTACCAAGCGCGTCAAGCTCTTTGTAATGCTCTTGCGGAACCATGGAAATTTGCAAACTCCGATCATCGCCAGCGAAGGCTTGTATTGATGGCCGAACAGAAAATACGGCATTGACCTCATCTTTCGAGTCGCTGCCGAAGACCAGAATAGGGGTGGACGGTCCCGGCTTGTTGCATTGGGGCGGCCCTGAATAGACTATCTCTTCGTCCTCTTCAGTATCGCTCCTAAAGACTGGAATTGTGGTGATAGATTTTTGTTGCTCTCCGGTTTGCGACATCTTTCCGTGTCTTCAAAGTACGGAAGGAAATATTTTGCATCCTCATACTTTCGGACTTCATTTACGGAAAATGGGTTCAGTTCCCTTGTCACGGTATACTCAATACCATCTTTGAAGTACTTCATACACTGATGCTGTGTAGAAGGGATGATTTGTACTCGTGTAACCAAGGCCTGCCGAGCAAAGCGTTGTAACAAGTCTTGGCGTCAGTGACATGAAACTTGATGTCCATGATGAGCTGCCCAATGCGTAATGTCAATATCACAGACCTAAGCGTCCGTGATGACTGGGAGTCGAACCAGGAGATGGTGATTTTATCACGAGCAAGGTGTTGAACACTCATGCAGATTTCCTTCAACACTCTTACATTGAGGAGATTGACGGAGGACCCATTGTCAACCAGGATCTTGCCTATCTTAATATCATGACAGTATCCAGAGACATAAAGGGGACGGTTATGCTCGCACGTCCCGAGGAGGAGATCTTCATCGCCGAAGGTGATATCAGCTGTGTGCACTTCTTCCAGCTCGTCCTTCATCTTTTCTTCGGCGGGGAAAGATTGGAACTGCTCGGGCTCTTGTAGTGCCTTGATCAAAGAATCTCTCGCCTCTTTGGATAGCAGAAGGGCGTCGAGAATGCTTAGCTGTGAGGGTATCTTCCTCAGGTGTTCCAGAACGTTGTAATCCACCTTGTTTTTCTTGGGCGGATCCTTGGCTGTCAGCTCTTCGACGGCTTGGTCATTGAAGGTGATATCCTCAGGGACCTTTTCTTTTCCCTTATCCTTTTTGGTCGACTCCTTGTTTACGGGTCCGAGATTCTTTTCAGGTAATGTGTGATTGCGCAGCTGAATGTTCTCGCAGCTCTTCGGTTCTTCCTCTTTTCCTGAGGTGGATTCTTTGAAGAGAGGGCCATGTTCATACCATAATTTTGCATTATTTTATTCCCCATTCTTATTCAGTTTACAAATAAACAGGTGCTTTTGACCCATGTCTGCTACATAGTTGCAGGTTACAGGTTCTCAGAACAAAAACAGTGAAATTGACGAAAAGACGATACAAAAGTGAGACTACGACCATCAAATGGAAGAATCTTGATCAAGCCTACAGTTGAAGAATAAATCGAAGATCAGTAAACAAGTTCACTAAGTACAAAGGAAGCGCAAGGTTCAAGATTTCAACACGAAGCAAACGGTAAAGTCCACGATATTGTTCACTGTAGAAATCTGGAAGAAAAATAGAAGAAAATCTGAGAAACCAAGTGAAGAAAATAGGAGAAACAATGCAACAGAAGAAGACCTGAAAAAATGAAGCCGCAAGCTCCCTACTTGGCCGTGGAACCACGGCCAAACCTTGCCCTTGGCCACGGATCCGCGGCCACGTGAAGCACGTGTTGGTGGAAAAATTCCGTAGCGCGTGCGAGGCACGTGTCGGTGGTGTCGGTGCCTCGGTGCAGTAAATAGGGTTTTCTTAGGGTAAAATTATAAATGCAGACATGAATCAATTGTAACCGTAGGGTTTCTATGATCTATAAATAGAAGCCCTAAATCTCTTTTTGAGGTATGCCTTTTCTTGTGCCTCATTTCATTTTATCAAAAATTCAGATCTGTAAATTTCTGTAATGTATGAAGAGAGCATTAAATAAAAATTAGGAGTAAGTTTTCTTTTCATTGCCCTAGTTAAATTTGATTTCCATGCCCTAGGTAATTTCTTTCTTGCCCTAGTATAGATCTTTACTCTCTGCCCTAGTTAGATAGTTAGAAAATGTTTTTCAATTCCCTAATGAGTAAGTAGTCTGCTCGCTTGTTAGGGTTAGATTTAGGGAATGCTTGAGAGATGAAGATCTCTCACCCCTTATTTGCCTACCACACGTTTTTATAGGACTCCATGCATATATGCACACACCGCTCCCTACGGCACCCTATCCTACAAGGTAGCGGTGATACCGTAGTATAAACGACCGGTTGCGCGTGTTTTCCATGGAGGTTAGGGTAAGAATTAAGAAAGGAAGGACAAGAACCTAGAGGAAAAAACACCGTTTCTTCCTGATGGTACTAATCCACTTTATTAATTATTACCATAACACCTCATAGATCTTAATAGGGCATAGAAAGCGGTAAGGAATATTTACTCTCCAAACATAACCTAAACCTAACCCTTGCAAGATTTTAGTTTAGATCAAACTTAGTTTTTAGATTTAATCAATCCGACACCAATCGGAATTAACTCGTTAGAATAATTAGAGAATACACAAAATCCCTGTGGACCAACCCGTACTCACCGGCTAGCTACCAAGCGACGCCGTTCTTGATTGCGGTTATAAATTATTCTCTCATTTCCATCAAATGGCACCGTTCCCGGAGATGGCGTGTTATTTTCTTTTTGTAATTTCGGGTTAATAAAAAAATCATAAAAAATGAAAAATAAAAAAAATATAATTTTTTTTATCATCTTGTTATTTTGTGAAGGGTACTTTCGTTTGAATTGTGCAGGATCGAAGAACAAATTCAGATCTGGAAAAATCCAAAGATCAAAACAGAAAACAGCAGATCTAAACAACAGAGGAAAATCATAACAGATAAAGAGAAGAAGTTTGGAGGACTGATCTTCCTTCCTCACCGCGGAACCGCGGCTGTAAGGCCACTTTGGCGGTGGAAGCGCGGCCATGTGGGGACGTCATCATCTGAAAAATCACTGTAAGTTTCCTTTTTCTCCTCTACAACCCCAATATCTCCTCTGTAAAAATTGCCTGCAGGATTCTTTGCGCTAAAAATCTCTCCCCTTCCAATAATTGATCTTGTGCAGGATTCTTTGCGCTACGCTAAAAAAAAATTGTTTGCAAGTGTTTGAATGTGTTTACTGCTTTGCATACTTTAATTTGACTTTAAGGGGCTTGAACACCAATCTAGATTGGGTGGGGATTTCATCACCCTTCCCAGGACCCTAGAAATCACATAAGGCATATTGCATTGACCATCATTTAATTAAAAAAGATTAGACTCAGCCCTAAGGACTTCGCGCTCAATAGGACAAAGGAATAGTTGTAGGCATCGACCGTTGATCCTAACCTGACTTTGTGGTGTCTAGGCAAGTGTGTCTAAGGCAAGCGGTTACTTAATTAGGCCCACTACTTACGTAGTGGAGAACCTCCTACTTACCTGGCCACAATTGGCGGTGAAGAGGCGGTTTGAGGTCCTACTTCTTGCCCTTAGGAACAGTTAAGAGCTGTCTAGCTGACCTAAGTTACCCTAGATCTAGACCTGATTATGCATTTGTGGTTGATTGAACGTGTGTCTAAGCCTTTTATCGAAAATCTTTTTTGCAAAAAGCTCCACATAAAAAAAACACAAAAAGAAAAAAGAATTTTTTTTTATAAAAGACTTGAAATTTTGTTGCTAAGAAATCCATTGCACCCTACTTGCACCCCACATTCTTTTTCTTCCCCTTTCCTACATCATGGGTACCCCACCTCATAAAACTCTTGCCGAACATTGGTACCCTCAACCAAACTTTGCTCCTTACGCGAATTGTTTTGGTCGAATTACGGACGACCCCTCCATGCCCAAAATTTCTTTGAAGGATCGAATAGAAGCGGCTAGGAGAAACGGTTCGACTCCACAATCCACTTTGTATCAACCATGTCAACCTTCACAACCTTCTTACGTTGATACCCCTTTTTCGAGTCCTGTTATAACTCCGAAACCTATGTCTATTGCTGAAGACATTGAACAATCTCGTAACCGATCTTTCACTCCTTTCAACACTTCTAGTTCTTGGGATCAACAAGTCCATTCACCTTTTTATCCAAATGTTGATCCTACTCCTGTCTAACCATTCAATTCCTATCAGTCCTACCCGACTTTCACACCTTCCCTAGACATTGATTCTACACAACCATTTAGGAGTTTCACGTATCCAAACAACTTTGAAAATTTTACAGAAACCCCTTCACAACCCATGTCTATTCTGGAACAGTCGTTGGAAGCTTATATGCAGCAATAAACAGACAGACGAGGAATTTGGATGCGTCCATTGCCGCCCTTAATTCATCAAGACAACCTAGTGAACCGGTAACTAGTTTCTAACTAGCTCCAAAAATTCTAATATATGATGAGGCGGTTGGACAGATTGAGAATTTGAGTGGAGAGAGTGAGCTGTGCACCCTTCCAAATCAAACCTACCCATCACCAATTGAATTCCACAACTCCAGTTTTGAATGTCTATCAAGTGTCCCAAATGATTCACTAGTTAAAAATAAAGCGTGTAATGAGTTGTGCGACTTTGTAGTGCTTGATTTTCCAGATTGTGAAGAGCCCTTTTCGAGTGAACGCAAACCTAATTCTTTCGAACTTTACACCTCCAATCTAGAACCTGAATTGATAAATATCCATGCTTGTGATGAGGTGTTTAAAATAATTGATTTTCACTTGATTGAGGATATAGACGCAGGGAATATTTTGGATGATGAACCCGTAAATTTAACTGAAATTTTATCTCTAATTCAACATCCCGAGTCATTAAATGTTTCTGCTGAACTTCATATGTGTCTTGATTTTGATGATAATTGCATGGATGAGATAATTTTTGAGGAGAATTATGAGGATAGTATTGATGAGAGAATTGAGGATAGTATTGAGGATGCACCATTTTTGTTTGATGTGTCGGATTTTCCAATTCATCCTCCTGAACCTTTAACTGTTATACTTTCTAAATCACCCTCCCTCCTTTCCATCGTTCCGACCACACAAAAGATCATGCAGGAGGACCGTGAGCTTGAAAGATTTCTCTTCGATCACAGCAGTTTGGACGCCACTAGTGCGTTCCTCTTTGAATCTGACACAGTTCTCACAGACGATAATGATTACGAGTGTTTTACTTTTTCGGACGATTTTGAAGACTCAGCCCGAGTTTGAGTCCTTTGAATTTTTAGTTGAGTTAGTTGAACCATCAGACTCGGTTGCTTACAGTCATTTCGAACCATTGATGGAATCCTTCAAGTTCGAGACAGTTTCCTTAGGTGAGAATAAGACTATCCCTAAATCACTCCCTTTCGTCCTACCTATCGTTTCGACCACGCAAGAATCCGTCGCGTTTCCATTTTTAATGGATTGTTTACCAAGTTCAAAGTACTCATGTTTTCTCGCGAATCTTGAGGGATTTGACCCCATTTCTCGACGGGTTGATAAATTAGCACAATCGCTTTTAACACATCGGTCATCACAAATTGCGCTAATTTATTCACTCAATTTACGCCCTCAAGTTCGTACTAGACTTTTTTCTCTTTTCCACCATTCTTCTCCGAATATACCGAGTCCATATTCCACCCTTCTTCGCATACAGTCTCGTGTGTTTCTCAACTCCTTTCTCTACACTCCATTCTTCCACCAACCCTACCATTATCACGATAAAATTTTTGAATGGTTGGTCCTAACCTTTGGTCTGTGTAAGGCCTTGTATAGTTTGATTATTCTCCTCCCTTACTTTGAACTTTAACACTTAAGACAGTGGAAACACTGTCTCACTTAAGTTTGGGGGGACCTTTTTGTATATATATTTTGTTTTTCTTTTAACAATAAAAAAAGAAATTTTTTTTGTAAATAAATAAACATGGGAGCACTGACAATTTTGACCCTCTTGGTGTAGCCTGACAGTGAGGACACTGTCAAGTTTAAGTTTGGGGGTATGCTTGGTAAGCCTTCTTCCTTCGCATTCATGTGTATATTTTTGCATTTGCATACTTATTTTGAAACCCATAAAAAATTGAAAAATTTCAAAAATTATAAAAGTTGAAAAGTTTAATTTTTGCCATAATAGATTTAAATTTAACAAGAAGGTTAACTAGTTAGGAAAAACTAGATCCTAGACTTAGTAAATTAAAAATCCTAAAAATAACCTTTCTAAAAATTTTAACGGTAGAAAGTATATTTCTTTGTAGTTATTTAGAAATAGGCAAATTTCGAGTTGACTTCTTGGGCTAAATTAAAACAAGGGAGAAGTATTGATATTTTTATTAAAGTATAAGTTTGAAAAATAATTCCTAAACTTAAGTCTAAATTCTGAAAATATATACCCTACAAAATTGCACAAACACGAACCTTGAAACTTGGAATAGTAGGAGAGACCTTGAAATGCTCTTGTCTAAAGTCCTTAGTACGAAGAAAAAACTTAAAAGAAAATACAAATGTGAATAAAGAAAAATGAACACTGGCTTTTCTAATTACTTAAGACGGCAAAAATTGAAAAAATATTTAGCGAGGGTGCTTCATCACCTAGTGCCTTAGACCAACTGGTTTGGGAGTCACTGCTTAAGCCTTAGGTGTTACAAGACTAGGAATTACGCTTTAATGTGCAAACATATTTTGTAATTGGTTGTTGGTACCTCAAGAAGTATTAATGGTCGCATGAAGGATGTGTAAGCAAAATTCATCTAAAAATTCACCAATTAAGAAGTGCTGTGGACGGCGGACAAGAGTATGATAGCTTGATTTGAATTTCCAAGTGTAGTGGTGATATATACACACACGTAGGGGTATGTGATTGGGGTTTAGATAATATATAGGAATGAAGAATAGGACTTATATCTTTAATAGAGATGATAAAAATTCCTCAGTTGAGATAGAACCCTAGAAGGAAAACTTAAAAGATGCCAAAAGCTAAGTAAATTCACAAGAATATATATAATCTTAAGTTAAATGATAAGGAAGCGTGAAGAATACGGGTGGATAATTTATAAGTCGAAGATAATAGAATTCCTTGTTGGAAAACCTAATTGGAGAATAAAAGTCGATAAGCCGAATTGATAGGATTTTGTGGGTAGTATCCGCTGAAAACCCTCAGGAGACAACACTCCTCCTACTAGGGACACCTAGAGGTTTAACGACTTGTTGCACGAGCTCAATGCAATCGCGTTTCCCTGCGAAAGTGAGGCTAGGTCTTTTTCGAGAATAAAACTAGGTTTGCTCGAGGACGAGCAAAAGATAAGTTTGGGGGTATTTGTTCATACCATAATTTTCCATTATTTTATTCCCCATTCTTATTCAGTTTACAAATAAACAGGTGTTTTTGACCCATGTCTACTATATAGTTGCAGGTTACAGGTTCTCGGAACAAAAACAGTGAAATTGACGAAAAGACGATACAAAAGTGAGACTGCGACCATCAAATGGAAGAATCTTGATCAAGCCTACAGTTGAAGAATAAATCGAAGATCAGTAAACAAGTTCACAAAGTACAAAGGCAGCACAAGATTCAAGATTTCAACACGAAGCAAATGGTAAAGTCCACGATATTGTTCACTGTAGAAATCTAGAAGAAAAATAGAAGACAATCTGAGAAACTAAGTGAAGAAAATAGGAGAAACAAAGCAACAGAAGAAGACCTGAAAAAATGAAGCAGCAAGCTCCCTACTTGGCCACGGAACCGCGGCCAAACCTTGTTCTTAGACGCGGATCCGCGGCCACATGAAGCACGTGTCGGTGGAAAAATTCCGTCGCGCGTGCGAGGCGCGTGTCGGTGGTGTCGGTGCGTCGGTGCAGTAAATAGGGTTTTCTTAGGGTAAAATTGTAAATGCAAACGTAAATCAATTTTAACCCTATGGTTTCTATGATCTATAAATAGAAGCCCTAAATCTCTTTTTGAGATATGCCTCTTCTTGTGCCTCATTTCATTTTATCAAAAACTCAGATTTGTAAATTTCTGCAATGTATGAAGTGAGCATCAAATAAAAATTAGGAGTAAGTTTTCTTTTCATTGCCCTAGTTAAATTTGATTTCCATGCCCTAGGTAATTTCTTTCTTGCCCTAGTATAGATCTTTATTCTCTGCCCTAGTTAGATAGTTAGAAAATGTTTTTCAATTCACTAATGAGTAAGTAGTCTCCTCGCTTGTTAGGGTTAGATTTGTAGAAGGCTTGAGAGATGAAGATCTCTCACCCCTATCTTGCCCATCACACGTTTTTATAGGACTCCATGCATACATGCACACACCGCTCCCTACGACACCCTATCCCACGAAGTAGCGGGGATACCGTAGTATAAAAGACCGGTTGTGCGTGTTTTCCATGGAGGTTAGGGTAAGAATTAAGAAAGGAAGGACAAGAACCTAGAGGAAAAAACACCGTTTCTTCCCGATGGTACCAATCCACTTTATTAATTATTACCATAACATCTCATAGATCTTAAAAGGGCATAGAAAGCGGTGATGAATATTGACTCTCCAAACTTAACCTAAACCTAATCCTAGCAAGATTTTAATTTAGATCAAACTTAGATTTTAGATTTAATCAATCCGACACCAATCGGAATTAACTCGTTAGAATAATTACAGAATACACAAAATCCCTGTGGACCGATCCGTACTCACCGGCTAGCTACCAAGCGACACCGTTCTTGATTGCGGTAATAAATTCTTTGATCAGGACAAAAGCTATTTCTTCTTCAGAATCACACCCGAAGGTGAGAACTTGCGATCCCCTGCTATCAACCATGTGACAGTTGCCAGCAGGTCTTCCACGTTCGTCTGTCGCATCTTTCTGCTGTCGACGAGCTTCACGCTTCATCCTCTTGAAGTGCTGCCTGTGAGAGACATATCCTTGCCACCAATTTTTAAAGGTGTTTCCTTCTTCAGTAGGGTGCACAATCCTTCGATGATATAAACAGTAATTAGGATGCACATCCTCTTCATTAAGGTGTATTTCATCCGAAGTGTTTCCTTCGGAGGGTGGCATCTTCATTCCCATCGATATGGCTTTGGCGAACCTTTTCTTCATTTTAAGCCTGCTCTTGTCTGTCGCGGCCTGCCTCGGTATGGTTGGGGCGCTTCAACCCTTTCATCCAGTCACCGACGTTTGGCTTTTCCAAATATGGCCATTTCATGCTCTCGATCAGCCTTGCTTTTCAGAAGAGCTTCGTTAAAAAATGCATCAATTATCTCGTCTGACGGTCCTAGGAGATCTGATTCGGGATTTTCCCCCAGTTTCTCTACGTCAGGAGCTTCTTCACCATTTATCGACGAGTGAGAGATCACATGGCAGCTTGCCACATAATCCTCAAGTTCATCTGACAAGTCCTCTCCATTATCATCATCTCCGTCTTCGAGGACGTGGCTGAGAAATTCTTGGAGTGTGACTGGGGTCCGCGCCTTCTTGTCATATTCTTCCAACACGTCAATGTGTTTTTGCAGGTCTGTGTGCTTGTCAGCAGGCTTCACGATTTTTTGGTTTTCTTCTTTTTCTTCGAAGACTTTGACGGCTGGGCCTGAGCGTTTTGATTATCGATACCAATTTTTGGCGTCAGGCGCGGCTTGAGCATTGCCTCGATGATATCGGGTTCTAGCTGATTTTTCCATCTGATTGTTGGTCATGCTTGGAGATTCTTCAGCATTCTTTTCGTTTTTGCTGAAAGAGAGACCTCCCATGGAGCTTCTTCGACCAAAGAACACGATGCCTCCGGTGTGTCCACCTTTTTGAGAGCGTGCGGCTGGGGCGGGTTTACTTTCCAATTCTCGGACAGTGTGAATTTTCCCTGTTGGTACTGGTTCTCAATCCACCCTTTGAAGACGAAGCAATATTTGATTGGATGGCCTATCGCTTGGTGATAGGGGCAATAATTGGGATTATTAGCCTCACCAGGTTGCAATGGGTGTTTTGGATCCGGCAAGTTGATGAGCCTGTTGCGTACCGCCAGCTCGAACAATCTCCTCGTTTTGTCCCGGGGAAACGAATAGGGGCGCTTCATTTTCTCATTAAAGAATCGACGTCTCTCGTCTAGGCGATCAGTTAGTTTTGGGTCACCGGGCTGCTGTTGAGCATTGGCGACGAAGGTCGCTTTCCCTTTTCCTTTTTCATTTCGAGATTCCAATTTTGAAGAAGATGGTCTGTGACCCATCTGGTCTATTTGGGCCAGTTTGTCAATCAAGGCCTGGAAAGTAGTTGGCTTGATGAATATCATGAATTTGGAAATGGTCTCTCGGGGGTCGAGAGTACCCACGAACATGCCTACCGCAGGCGCTTCTTCGATGCGCTGCTCGCACTTCGCTCATAGATTCCACCACCGTATCGCGTACTGCACCCATGTTTCGCCTGGCTTCACTCTGGAATTAATTAATGCGGTGATCAGGTTGCGTTCGCTAGCGCTTGCGAACATTTGTGTAAAGAGTATCTCTATTTCTTGCAAACGTCTTAACGGAGTCATTCGGGAACTCGAAATACCACTCAAATGCTATCTCTGACAAGCTGCCAACGAATTGGCGAAGTAGTAGCTTATCGTCACCTCCGGTATTACCGCACAGGCTCTAAATTGAGCGACATGTTGGTGTGGATTCCCCGTCCCCTTATATACATGGAATTTAGGGATCTTATATCCCGGCGGGTACTTTATTTGGTCGTCCCAACCCGGATAGGGTCGTCCAGTCTTAACAATTTGTCCAGCCGCTTCATTCGCCTGATGAACTCGTATCTGCAGAGCAATGTAATCATCTAGGGCAGCTTTTGAGATGGTCTCCTCTATGGCTGCTGAATAAGCCGGAAGAGGGTTTGATGTCTCTCCCCTATCATCTTCAATTATTACTGGAGGCTCTTCGGCAGGAGGGTCCGGCTGGATCATCATGCCCACCATATCTTGGAATAGAAGGGCTATTTGTTTTATATTGGCCGCTTGTTCCGCGGCCTCTTTGTCCTTCTTCTCAAGCATTCTCCGAAGGAACTCGCCATCAGTTTCCTGCTCACGGCGCTGCTCCGAGGATGTCTCCGGGCTTGCTTTTAGTCCTGTGAGTGCGGCCATAGCTGTTGACATCTCTTGGAGCTTTTGTTGTTATTGCTCCAGAGCCATAGTCACTGATCGCGTAAGCGGCCGATGACCTGTGGAGATACGGCTATCCTCTTTTCCGGATGCCATATAGATGGTGTGCACCACCATGCCCCCAGACTTGGGGCGTTTAGATTCAGTGTCTTTCCGATTTTCCAAAGACGCAGGGATCTTCTCCGACCTACTTCTTTTGTGGGCGGTAGAAGCTGAGGGGGCTGTTGCAGCGGTCACCCGAGTAGATGACATCTCTTGCGGTATGACAGGGTGGTCTTTTTCTTACCGAACCTTTATCTTTTTCTGTCGGCGTGAGTAATCTGTGTAGGCTTGCTAGGCACAGTCACAAGGGTCTATAATGCATCAACCATACCCGATTTAAAATTTAGACGTGCCAAACAACCTAAAGCGAGGATCTTTGCTAGATAATTAGGGTTAAACATGCAAGTAAACACCTTTAAAACTAAGAGAGAGGGATTACAATCTTTGTAGTCCGCTCCTTCGATTCACAAGCTCCGAGTAGTAGTCCCTTCGCCGCGATCCATGATCTCCCGGACTCAAGAGAAGCTTCACAACCCGAATGATCCATGCTTGCCTGAAGTCTTCCTTTTCGAAGATGATCTACCTTGAAGTTTCTTTAACTCAAGCTCTCACTTCTCTAATCAAGTATTAGAGAAGAGAACACCCTAATCTAAGTGGCTAGAATAGATGAGGATGATGAAGTAGGAATTTAGCTCTCTTTTGTTTTCATAATCTCACACTAATCCATCACAAAAGAAAAACCTAGAAAGCTTTTCAAGAGCTCAAAGAAGAAGAAGAAGAAAATGAATCTTTTTGTGATGAACAATGAATTATTATAATCATTACAATTGCAACCATGGTTAAGTCAAGAAAGACTTAACCATTGTAGAGATTTAACTAGGGTAAGGGTGTGGGTTGGGTTAGGAAAATATCTCCAAAAATATCAACACATAATATCATTGCAAGAAACAAAACAAAAGCTTCTAGAAGCTTCTAGAAAAGATTAACCCAAATCAAATCCTAACCATGTTTAATCTTCACTAATTATGTTGCATTTGTAAACATAACTTGTTACAATATTATATATCACATATATAATATATTTTTGTAACAAAAGAAAATAATACAATTAACATATATTGCATATATATCAATGTATTATCCGGTGAGAAAATGAAATAATGAAGCGAGCCTATATTAGATAATGTAATGTAATATATCACATATTTAATTATACATTAAATTATCGAATCAACACATGATCCGACAATCCGACTATATCGCATATAACCGACTAATATATCATGTACCGATTCATCGAATCAACACTTGATCCAATGAGCCGGCTGGTATCAAATATCGCGAGAATAAAATACGGTATCTCATATCGCATTATTCTCGGTCCCGTACATATTACATATGTGCTCCTACTCCTTTTTGCCTGAGTCAAGAAACCTCTGTGTAGGACTCTAAAGAATCGTCAATACGCCAGCAGTAGGTGATGATCATATCAAACACCCACAAGCTGCAAGCGGTCAACTAAACGTAACAGCCACCCAGGTATTGAGTGATCATAAGGTCAACAAGTAAGCCTGTACATTCTCCTGTAAATCCAATCAGTAACACTACCGTACAGTCCGGTCTCTTCGTCTGATATGTTGCATATCTAGTCTAGAGGTGGTATACGTCAGACCCCAGTAACCGATAAGTCGTGTCGATGTGAGGCTCATAATAGGTCGAGAATCTACTGATAACACTTACCAGTAGTACTCAATATCCTCCCTGGCCAGGGACTTCTAGTTATAGCCAATCGAACACTGCACAACATCAACTCCCTATACCAGGAGAGACGAAACCCCTCCTATCGCTCATTGCCTCCATGTGATTCGGGACTGTACCCAAAAGCCATCGTTTTGCATGCCCTCTTGGACGTGGTATGATGGAAATCAAAGCACAGTGGGAATCACACAAGACTCTATGACGATCTCGGGTCTGCAGACTAACCTGTACTAGTGTCACCAGAGAACTGCCATCTGACGTGAGGTATAATACCATCTGGGAGTTCTTGGCGAGTCCGTCCAGTGTACCCAGTCTCCACTGAGCACCCGTACACCATCTTTGATGTCAAACACCAATGGATATGGGATCATCCATCGCCCATCATATGGGTTAAGATACGTATACGCTAGTCTACTCTGGTGTATCGATGCCCTGTCTCGATACACCCTCGACTAGGAATAGTTATAGGATGTACTCGTTGGCTACCCTGGCCCCACTAGTATAATCTCATCATAGTCCCAGTAGTCGAGTACATATCCTAAGGGCTTTATCAACATGTGAGAACAAGACAGTAAACTAATACAAGTCAACATGTTAAGATAAAGTGAAACCAAATAGCATACTATCATGACGAGAAAGAAAGTCCTCTCTCTATATATACAAGCATCCAGTATAATATACATCATATGTACAACAATGACCTCTAAGGCATATATATAACTAACAATCTCCCACTTGCACTAAGGCCAGCTGTTGTAGTATCTCAAACCCGGCATCCTGAAGAGTCTCCCAAACTGTGTCTGGGGAATGGCCTTCGTGAGTGGATCTGCAGTGTTGTCCTTCGTATCAACTCTCCTGACCTCGATCTCCCAGCGATCAATTATCTCCCTGATCAGGTGATACCACCTCAGGATATGTCTGGACTTCTGTTGGGACCTGGGTTCCTTGGCCAAAGCCACAGATCCATTGTTATCACAATACAAAGGTATTGGATGTTCAATGGATGGAACCACACCAAGTTCAGTGATGAACTTCTTTATCCAGAGAGCCTCTTTGGCAGCGATGTATTCAGCCTCCATCGTCGAGTCTGCAACGGTATCCTGTTTGGAACTCTTCCAACACACCGCCCATCCATTGAGGGTAAAGACAAATCCCGAGTGCGACTTAGAGTCGTCCTTATCACTTTGGAAGCTTGAATCGGTAAAGGACTCCACCTGGAGTTCTCCATTACCATACACCAAGAACATCTCCTTAGTTCTTCTCAAGCACTTGAGAATGTTCTTCACAGCTATCCAGTGACTCTCTCCAGGATCTGCTTGATACCGACTCACTATACTTAGTGAGTATGCTACATCGGGTCTGGTACATAGCATCGCATACATGATAGAGCCTACTGCCGAAGCATAGGGTATCCCTTGCATGCGAGCTCTCTCCAAATCAGTCTTGGGAGTCATCTCTTTGGAGAGAGTGAGTCCAGAGATCGTGGGTTGGTTACCACGCTTGGATTCTTTCATACTAAACCTCTTTAGTATGGTGTCAATGTACCTGGATTGGGACAATCCCAATATCCGTTTAGATCTATCTCTATAGATCATAATTCCCAGTATGCAGGAGGCGTCACCTAGATCTTTCATTAAGAATCTTTGTGATAAGAAGAGCTTGACCGATTGCAGCATAGGAACATCATTTCCTATCAAGAGTATGTCATCCACATACAATACGAGGAAGACAACCTTACTCTCTGCAACCTTCTTATAAATACAAGTTTCATCTACGTTTTTGATGAAGTCAAACGCTTTGACTACAACATCAAAGCAGATGTTCCAACTCCGCGATACTTGCTTTAACCCATAAATGGATTTAAGCAGCTTGCACACCTTTCCGCTGCTCCCACTATCTACGAAGCCCTCTGGCTGAGTCATGTACACGCACTCTTCTAAATCACCGTTTAGAAAGGCGGTCTTAACATCCATCTGCCAGATTTCGTAGTCATGGTATGCAGCAATGGCAAGTAAGATCCGGATGGACCTAAGAATAGTCACTGGAGAAAAGGTTTCGTCATAATCTACACCTGGTCGTCGACGAAAACCCTTTGCAACAAGTCTAGCTTTGAAAGTCTCAACCTTTCCATCTATACCAAGTTTCTTCTTAAAGATCCATTTGCTCCCAATGGGTTTTACCCCTTCAGGAGCAACTTCCAAAGTCCATACTTTGTTGGTGTACATGGATTCCATCTCAGATCGCATTGCATCCAACCATTTCATGGAGTCACCACTCGTGATGGCCTGCTCGAAACTAGTCGGGTCATCATCTTCCATGATGCAATCCTCGCTCCCACCATCAATGAGAAAACCGTAGTATCTCTCAGGTGGATGAGAAACCCTGCTAGATCGGCGGAGAGGCTGGGGTTCGTTGGGTACTACTGAATCCTCTGGTTCCAATAAATCATCATTTGTAGTTTGTGGTGCTGGGACTTCTTCCTGCTCTACATCTTTACCACTAATTTCTTTTGCAAGAAATTCCCTTTCCAAAAAGGTGGTATGTTGAGCAACAAACACCTTTTGTTTCTCAGCGTGGTAGAAAAAATATCCTTGGGAATTCTTAGGATATCCCACAAACTTGCAAAGAACTGATCGTGCCTCGAGTTTGTCCGGATTTTGCCTTTTAACATAGGCCGGACAACCCCATATCTTAACTCGTTTAAAATATGGTCTCTTCCCACTCCATATCTCATATGGTGTGGTGGGTACAGATTTAGATGGAACTAGATTCAATAGGTATATGGCTGTCTCAAGCTCATACCCCCAAAAGGAAATAGGTAACTCAGCTTTACTCATCATAGAGCGCACCTTATCTAATAAGGTGCGATTCCTCCGCTCCGATACACCGTTGTGCTGTGGTGTATAGGGAGGAGTAAGCTGAGAGAGAATCCCATTCTCTTTTAGATAGTACAAAAAATCATTGCTTAAGTATTCTCTTCTTCGATCAGATCGTAGGATCTTAATACTTTTGCCCATTTGGTTCTCTACTTCGTGCTTATATTCTCTGAATTTTTTAAAAGCTTCAGACTTTTGTTTCATCAGGAACACATGTCCGTATCTTGAGAGATCGTCAGTGATTGTAATAATGTAGGAAGAACCGTTCCTGGCATGTGTAGACATGGGACCGCATACATCACTATATACCAGTCCTAAGAGTTCCTCAACTCTTACTCCGTGTCTACTAAACGAAGTTTTGGTCATCTTACCTTCTAGACATGAATGGCAAGTTTCATAAGATGATAATTCGAACGGATTCAAATATCCTTCTTTATGTAACTTCGCTAGCCATGTTGCATTGATATGACCTAGTCTACAATGCCATAAGAAGGATTCGTTCATTTCTGAACTCTTCCTCTTGTATGTGTTTTGTATATTAAGGACTGCAGTTTGATTGAGAATGAAAATGCCATTATGTATCAAGCCCGATCCAATCAACTTTTGATCTAGGAATATGTTCATAACATTATCCTGTATTACAAAATTATATCCTTCTTTACTTAATAAAGAAACTGATATAATGTTGCACATCATGTTCGGTATATAATAGCACTCGTTCAGAATCAATGTATTACTACTTGGTAATACTGGGTGATATTCGCCAACTGCTTTGGCTGCAATATATGCACCATTCCTTACTTGTACGGAATGATCACCTTTTCCCAGTTCTCTACCTTTACATAGCCAACGTAACAAATTACATATGTGGGATCCCGATCCGGTATCTAATACCCAGGACGTAGGGTGAACTGAGAAACAGTTCTCAATAACTAACTCACCCGAAGAAGATGTATCAACATACTTATTCTTCGTTTGGGCGGCGTGAGAATCCAGATATTGTTCTATTCCTTGTTCAGTCTTATAACACTTATAAGAAAGAACGGGACCAACGTTCCCCTACTCAGTATAATAAGCGGGTTCGGTCAATACATCCATATTATTATCTTGATTAAGTCCTGACATGGTCGCTACCTGAAGAGAGAGAGAAGGAAACACTTTAGCGTATGCTCTTGCAAGATTAGATTGGTTATTATCTTATCTAATCAGGATGTCTCTCACTATTTTCATCAAATCTCCTTTCAAACCCTAAAAGGAAAGACTAGCCGGGATTAATTACACCTTACAAGTTCGCCAATCTTTCAGCCAGATCAGCGTTGGTACATTGAGGGAGGTTCCCCTTGCTTTTGCACGGACCTAATTAAAATAAACCTCGTTTTCCCAGAGGCATAACCCCGTTAACAACTTTCTAGTCACCTACTTGATCGGCTAATTGTCCTGTGTAAAATTCTCCCAGGAGTAACTTTTACTCGTAGTGGGTATCGGCATCCAACTATCTGATAGGAGGTATGCAATCTCATTGCAAATTTCAACACTTGAAATTCCCGAAAATTTTTCTACCCCTATCGATCTATGACCTTGACTAAGTCAACAAACCATAAATCGCAAGTCAAGTTCAACCCGTACATTTCCCGATTGAATTAAACCCCCCCCCCGTACGACCCTTGACTAAGTCAACAAAGCCGTACGACTACCCTAATCCAATCGCATCTCATGCTTTAGCAGATAAATACTATTTATCTACCGTACACTACGCCTTGACTAAGTCAACAAATATAGCATGAATACTAAATATTATTTTTCTGAAATGACGGAAGGCTACACAGGTTTTTCAGAAAACCATGAGCGTAATGAACTTGATATCGTTGTAGAAACAAGTGATTTTGAAAAGGAGTGTTTTTTAGGCTTTTCTAGTTTCGCTAAAGAGGTCACTCCAGGTGAAGGGATCTCGGCTCTTTCCCCATCGAATAAGGTGCACGGTATATCATATATACCGCTGTGCAAAGCAAGAACTATAGAAGCTGTCAAAAACTAAACCGCGAGTTTGTAGCATCTGCCAGTTTTGCTAAAGAGGTCACTCCCGGTGAAGGGATCTCGGCTCTTTCCTCATCGAATAAGGTGCAGGGTATATCATATATACCGCTGTGTAAAGCAAAACTGTAGCTACCCTTTTTGTAAAGTTTTGATTCTACAACATCTTTTAGGTTTCTTTTCTTTTATTAATCTCATTAATAAAATCCCATCAATTATGCTTCCTAAGCATCATAGAAGAAACGAAAGCTGTAATATTTATATATCATATAAATAGAGTATAAGCATTCGTCTCAGGCAGTAATATGATCTCATCACAGAATATTGCAGCAGAAGATAACATATAAAACATTGGATATACTGGGACGTCCGTGTTTTACATCGAGCCTGTATAAAGCACGGATTCCACGGTCACGATAAATAGCCAAACCCACATCCCTAGACCCCTACGAGAGCGGCAGGCAACACTGCCAATTCTAGGGTTAGAAGCCCCGGTCTCGACTCCTCGAGATGGCCTCCCACTGTACCTTAGAACCCGGTTACTTATGCTCCCCTCCTTAGGTCTACCTAATGCGGAAAAATAAATAATATACAATGGTGACATCAACCTCATCCCGGAAGTGCCCCAATAAAAGAATATTACATACAAATGAATTTTACAAGAATGAAAATAAAAACCCTCATCTCACATAAAACCCCCGGCTATTCAGAACACGACGATCCAATATAACATATCACAGCAACACATAATATCTCATATCATCAACGTAAGCAAGTATGCGTATCCCGATTGTCATTGATGTATAACAACGAAGCCGGCGATACCCCACATACTACGCTTACGGTCACAGAAAAGAAAGTGTAAAACTACAACATTTGGAATCCACAATCTCTTTAGACATCATAAATCTGAAATATCACATACTTCGCATTTCATGCCTAACTATATGAATTTCACATATTGTATCACATTCCAGATAAATAGACAATATTAAACTTTCCGATCGAATAATCAAACACCCAAGAATTCCCAAATAGTTCAACATTTGAGCGGAGTTCAAAAATCCCAGAACATGTCACCGCCCCAGTGAACCAGCCGTAGAAGGGTCAAACCAACGCCTCACATATGGCAACGCCAAACTACCACAAACCCAAAGGTTCAGTGGAAGTTTTGATGATCACATAATCGAGTTAAGGTTACGTTCTTCTAGAGGGTCCACAGATATGCTTGCATGTTTTTCCGAAAGTCTTAAACTCAAGAAATATTCAACACTTGAAAATTTTTCATGTTGGGAAAAAGCGAGTTATTGATATCCGTTCGAACATTTTAACACGTTCTAAATTATCCGAAAAATTAAACGAAATTAAACTTTCCGATCGAATCAACGAATACAAAGGATCTCCAGAGAACTCAACACTTGATCAAGATTAAAAATTCCCAGAGGTATATACTAAAACCTACGGATTAACCCTACAAATACGAGACCTTAACTCCCAAGTACGGCCGCGGAACTACCGCGGGAAGCATGTTCCTGCCGCGGTTCCACGGCGACTTTAAGGAGTTGGGGGCTCGTATTTTACAGTAATCCTTAGAATTGACTGCTGAATTTTCTGAGTATTTTTAATACGGAAAAAATCAATTTTTTAAAAATTTCCAGAGAGGGGTCAAAAAACGATGTTTCGGCGTTCGATCAGACTTTTAACTTCGTATACACGTCGCCTAATGTTCTATCTAGGCTTTGATACCACTGTAAGGTTGCTTGGCACTGTCACAAGGGTCTATAAGGCATCAACCATATCCGATTTAAAATTTAGACGTGCCGAACAACCTAAAGCGAGGATCTTTGCTAGATAATTAGGGTTAAACATGCAGGTAAACACCTTTACAACTAAGAGAGAGGGATTACAACCTTTATAGTCCGCTCTTTCGCTTCACAAGCTCTGAGTAGTAGTCCCTTCGCCGCGATCCATGATCTCCCCGACTCAAGAGAAGCTTCACAACCCGAATAATCCATGCTTGCTTGAAGTCTTTCTTTTTGTAGATGATCTACCTTGAAGTTTCTTTAACTCAAGCTCTCACTTCTCTAATCAAGTATTAGAGAAGAGAACACCCTAATCTAAGTGGCTAGAATAGATGAGGACGATGAAGTAGGAATTTAGCTCTCTTTTGTTTTCATAATCTCACACTAATCCATCACAAAAGAAAAACCTAGAAAGCTTTTCAAGAGCTCAAGGAAGAAGAAGAAGAAAATGAATCCTTTTGTGATGAACAATGAATTGTTATAATCATTACAATTGCAACCATGGTTAAGTCAAGAAAGACTTAACCATTGTAGAGATTTAACTAGGGTAAGGGTGTGGGTTGAGTTAGGAAAATATCTCCAAAAATATCAACACATAATATCTTTGCAAGAAATAAAACAAAAGCTTCTAAAAAAGATTAACGCAAATCAAACCCTAACGATGTTTAATCTTCACGAATTATATTGCATTTGTAAACATAACTTGTTACAATATTATATATCACATATATAATATATTTTTGTAACAAAAGAAAATAATACAATTAACATATATCGCATATATATCAATGTATTATCCGGTGAGAAAATGAAAAAATAAAGCGAGCCTATATTAGATAATGTAATGTAATATATCACATATATAATTATACATTAAATAATCGAATCAACACTTGATCCGACAATCTGGCTATATCGCATATAACCGACTAATATATCATATACCGATTCATCGAATCAACACTTGATCCGATGAGCCGGCTGATATCAAATATCGCGGGAATAAAATACGGTATCTCATATCGCATTATTCTCGGTCCCGCACATATCACATATGTGCTCCTACTCCTTTTTGCCTGAGTCAAGAAACCTCTGTGTAGGACTCTAAAGAATCGTCAATATGCCGGCAGTAGGTGATGATCATATCAAACACCCACAAGCTGCAAGCGGTCAACTAAACGTAACAGCCACACAGGTATTGAGCGATCAGAAGATCAACAAACAAGCCTGTACATTTTCCTGTGAATCCAATCAGTAACACTACCGTACAGTCCGTTCTCTTCGTCTGATATATTGCATATCTAGTCTAGGGGTGGTATACGTCAGACCCCAGTAACCGATAAGTCGTGTCGATGTGAGGCTCATAACAGGTCGAGAACCTACTGATAACACTTACCAGTAGTACTCAATATCCGCCCTGGCCAGGGACTTCCAATTATAGCCAATCGAACACAGCACAACATCAACTCTCTATATCGGGAGAGAAGAAACCCCTCCTATCGCTCATTGCCTCCATGTGATTCGGGACTGTACCCAAAAGGCACCGTTTTGCATGCCCTCTTGGACATGGTATGATGGAAATCAAAGCACGGTGGGAATCACACAAGACTATATGACGATCTCGGGTCTACAGACTAACCTGTACTAGTGTCACCAGAGAACTGCAATCTGACGTGAGGTATAATACCATCTGGGAGTTCTCGGCGAGTCCGTCCAGTTTACCCAGTCTCTACTGAGCACCCTTACACCATCTTTGATGTCAAACACCGATGGATATGGGATCATCCATCGCCCATCATATGGGTCAAGATACATATACGCTAGTCTACTCTCGTGTATCGATGCCTTGTCCGATACACCCTCGACTAGGAATAGTTATAGGATGTACTCGTTGACTACCCTGGCCCCGCTAGTATGATTTCATCATAGTCCTAGTAGTCGAGTACATATCCTAAGGGCTTTATCAACATGTGAGAACAAGGCAGTAAACTAATACAAGTCAACATGTTAAGATAAAGTGAAACCAAATAGCATACTATCATGACGAGCAAGTAAGTCCTCTCTATATATATCCAAGCATCCACTATAATATACATCATATGTACAATAATGGCCTCTAGGGCATATATATAAGTAACAATTTGGATCAATCACCGAATCTTGGACTAGACGCCAGACTTTGTAAACTTTAGAGGTCAGCCGCTGAGGGGGCTGCTCCAGCTTCGCCTTTGGGGCATATTCCATAGGCGGAGGAGTTCTTTTCAGCACAGCAGTTGGCGAATTCCTGCGCACCCTGTTAAGTAGTTCAAAGTTGTTCCCAGTTGGAACAGCAACATCAACTTCCATCATTGAAGTTGGAGGAGTCAGTCCAGAAAGGGGAATTGCCACCAGCTTTCCTCACTCGGCGCCAGTGGCGTCGTCAAGCATGTCGTGCGGCCGGGATCACCTCCACTGTTGGATTAGCTTTTTGATGCCCCCTATTCTGATGAGAGTCTGCTTTTGGGGCCAGCCCGTCAAAGACAAATGCTCGCTGAGAGGGAACGACCAATCTTGAAAAGGCAGATTTTCGTGCAGGGGAATCGGCCTTGGTTACTGTTGGCTATAGTGCCCTCTATGCAATTATCATACTCGCAAGCAGGTGATCATGATGATTGAGGGAGGACCTATACCGATAAAACAGTCTTACTCAAGATGATAGTATGCTATGTGATTTGTCTTTATCATCATGTATATGTTGATAAAGCCCATAGGATTATTTCTTGACTACCAGCATTGTGATGGCGATCACATATGTGGGAGCTGGGGGTCTATAAGCACATCCTTAAATGTCCCTAGTCATGGGAGTATCGAGACTAGGCATCGATACTCCAGTGTAGACTGGTGTATACTTATCTAGACCCTGACGAGGGGCGGCGGCGGTCTCACAAGCCATTGTCTCAGTTGTTCACCTAAGATAGTATACAGGTGCTCATTGGGTTATGAGTACACTGGACGGACTTGCCGGGAAAATGCTAGTTGGTATTATACCTATAGTCAGATAGCAGTTCCCTAGTGACATGTGTACAGGTTAGTCTGTCGACCTGAGATCGTCATTTGTCTCGTGTGAGTTCCACTGTGCTTTGATTACTACCCTACCAAGGCTCAAAGGAGTCGTACAAACAGGTTTTAGTTGGGTACAGTCCCGAGCCACATGGAGGCAGTGAGCAGATCATCAGGGATTCGTCTCTCCCGGTATTGGGGGTTGATGTCGCGCAGTGCATGGGTGGCCATCACTAGAAATCCTCGGTCGGGGTATGTGAGAATTACCCATCAAGGATCGATAGTTTCTCAGGTAGCGATAGGTTTCATACCGACATGAATTATCGCGTTGTTAGGGGTCTGACTTTATCCACCCCCCTAGACTCGATATGCGATACTCTTAGACGAACGGACCGGACTGTACGGATATTATCACTGACAGGCTCAGTAGGGGTTTGGATGAGTTTGCTCGTCGGCTTTCCTTTCGCTCAATACCTGGATAGCCGTTACGTACAGGTAGTGCCACTGACGTGCTTGTGGTTAAACCCACTGCCAGCATATTGACGAGTCTTTAGAGTCCCATACAGAGGGTTTTCACGGTTCAGGCGATATGGTGTAGGCGACGTATGTTGGTACATACAGGTGTCCGATTAAATATGTGCACGGACTGCACATACTTTTATCGGACGGTTGATAATACTAGCGGCTTAGGATTAAGCCAGATTGTTAAATCAAGTTTTGATTTAATAATTTACATATGTTTATATATATATATATATATGTATGTATTCTAGTATTATTGCTCTCTATTTATTTTCTCTCTTCGGCTATTCGTATTTTCGTACGAATGCGCGTATGTGTATTTCGATACATGTATCGGGAAGCATACCTTATTTATGCGGAATGGCTTCTAGAAGATGCCACCTCATTATTGATTTTCTTTAGAAAATCATTAGTTTTAGATGAGGTGGAAAAGGTGACATGGCATGGGTATGGGTTTTGGTCAAAGCATGGCTTTTGTTCATGTAGAGATTGGTATGGTGTATTTGTTTATTGGATATTGGAAAAGATTTTTTGGGTGTGCATTTTTTTATTGGATATTGGAAAAGATTTTTTGGGTGTGCATTTTTTTGAGGATGAGGAGAGGGGGCCGGCCACTAGGGGGTATGTTTTGCTCATTTGGAAAATTAACTTGGTGCTCTCTCAAGCTCATTTTCACACACCCAAAAACACTTAGCCAATTTTGCTCATGCCACTAGTTTAGCTCACCTCTTCTTCATCTTCTATTGTTGCTCACTTGAGCTTATGGATGAGAGAGAAATAATAGTGACACAATCCTACACCTCAACTCTCAACCGCTAGCAATCTTGGAGAGTCGGTTGGTCCGCTTGGCGAACCTGGAGCTTGTGCTGTTTCCCTCGGATGGATCATCGGAGATGGAGGAAGACCCTCGACCAAAGTCGATCCGCATCATTAGGAGCTTGGAGATTGTTGAAGACCCTAAGGGCTTAGATTAATAGGTATAACCATTCCTATCTCTTTGTGTTTGATTTTCTAGTTTTACGGTTAATGGTTTCGATCTTGCAAATCGAGTAATGGTAGCGCAGGGTTTTAAAAAAATTTCGTTCCGCATTTGGCCACGGTTGGATGGCCGGTGTCACGACCTGAATTAGCCCGTGACTGGCCCTTGAATCATATGAAATCTATAGGACCTCATCTAATTAAAGTAAGCCAAAAGTTCAGAAATCTAAAACCATTTTAAGTAATAAACAAAGGAAAACTAGTTTTAAGAAGTGAAGAAAACATGTTTTAAAAACAAGGTTTTTAAATAAGTAAGCCGAATATGCACTTTTAAAATGTCTAGTCTTTTCTGAAAATTTCGGCAGAGTTTCCTTTGTAAATACAGGGCCCAAACGGGGTACAACATAAATAATATATATGCAATGATAAAAGGCATCCCTAAGCGGGAGCTAGCTCTTCGTCAATCGACGGTCACAACCACGCAAGCAGTATAATATACAATGCCGAAGGGCGAGGATCAAAACTCAAAAAGGAAACTCAAAATCAGCATAAAAACTATAATACTACAACGCGCGACTCCAAGGTCGAAATAATACACAACTAGTTTTCTAAGTCTGAAACTATATACATGTTTGGTTGATGGAATTACTAGATACAACTGAATAATACATATACAATAGTTGTTTTGATGCAAAAGAACCCACCTACCAAAGCAAATCACCCGTAAGGGAAGTAGTGTACCAGAAAGCCGCAATGGAACATGTATGGCAAAACCTGTAAGAAATGTGGCACAACAGGGGTGAGTTGCCAACTCATGAATAGAAAACATCACAGAGCAGAAATCGTATGTATGACACAATCCTAGGTCAATAGATCAATAATAATATATCTTCAATATGAATAAGTCTGATGCATGATAAGGTGGCAGGGGTAAACATCTATATATAAGTGTAATCCCATGTGCTCGTGTTAGTGCCTCAGGTAATAACATATCATAAATATGAGGTATGATCAATGTAATCAACATGAATCAATGTCAACTATATCATGAAGTCTATAAGTATGTAGATATCATCCAACTATGTAATCAATGTCTTTATGTATGTGGATCCCGTCCACATGTCACCCAATGACAATAAGCATTATGCATGTAAATATCATAAAGTATATGCAAGGAAGTATGAGGATATAAATCAACGTGTGTCCCTCGCGACACATCAAAATCATGGAACCTGAGTGTCCAGCTTTGACACTCGAAAACATCATGAAACCTGTGCCCAGCATCGGCATATAAATCCTCATATATATATAGGGCTCCGTTGGTCCGGATCGGCCCATAGGCTCCGTCCGTCCGGATCGGCTTGCATCATCTCTCAACTCCAGTCGGTATCCTCTGGATATCCGTCGGGCTTAAATACTATCACTGATGGGTAGTGCTCCCCAGCCGGGCTCACCGTCTAACATATATGAGTTTTCTTGCCCCGGGATACCTCACCGGGTCCACCATGTACCCACAGACGGTGCCTACCGCTTCTCGAATCGGGTTTCACATGCCACTCTCAGAACCGAGAAAACAAATGGTGGACGCACTGAAATATCATATCAAGGGTAACCGGGTTTTAAAACAATACATACTCTCTTTTGAAATACCTACGGTTTCCAAATCCAGAAATATCATGGAAACAACATATCTCAATGCGTATAATCATAAAGCATGATGTTTGCGATATGTAAAGGAAATGTAAGCATACCAGTATATCATGCAGCATGGAATAATAATATGCACATATTGAGGGAAACCGCTCTTTTGAAATGAATTAGTTTTAAAAGTATCTTGCGGTTCCCAAGTTTCGAATCAAGCCAGAATCATCTATGTATGTGCAAATATGTATGTAAAATAGGTATGTGCACAAGTATGAGTGTACAATATGTATGTAAACGAGTATGAGTGTACAATAGGTATGTGCACAAGTATGAGTGTACAATACGTATGTTCACGAGTATGAGTGTACAATAGGTATGCGCACGAGTATGAGTGTACAATAGGTATGTGCACGAGTATGAGTGTACAATATGTATGTACACGAGTATGAGTGTACAATATGTATGTGCACAAGTATGAGTGTACAATAGGTATGTGCACAAGTATGAGTGTACAATATGTATGTACACGAGTATGAGTGTACAATAGGTATGTGCACAAGTATGAGTGTACAATATTTATGTACACAAGTATGACATGCAAGGGGTCATATCCTGAATGCAACAGTCCTACAGTATAGTGACATGGCAATTATCGATGATGAAGTGTGTGAGCCGGCAAGCAGGTGTACGTGGAATATACGCATCATCGATAATGGTGCTGGTATACTAACAGCATGGTTTTAATATAACAATAAACATATTTAAGCATGCAATGCGATGTGAAAAGCAAGAATATGTGGTAAATGAATAATAAACACAACTGTGCAGAATATACATCAGTGTATCTATGTCATACTGTTTTGCTATTTGAAAGAAGACGAATGGGGTTTTTAGGAAAATAAGGGCCACGGTGTTTTTAAGAAAAGATGCGTCTTTTGAAAATATCCGTAGAATCCCTTGCCTGTCTTTAAAATACTCCCGATTCGTTAGTTTTTGAAATAGGTATGGCATCGATCTAGCCTAACATCTACTAAGAAAAGTATAGATCTAACTAACAAGCTAATCGAGAGGGGTATGGAAAATACCTAAATCTGAGTCGATACATCTATATATATAAATATAATAGTCGGTGATCCCGCCTCAATAGTATCACGTACGATACAATATATCATATGACATCCTTGAGTCATGAGTGCGGATCTATCATCAATATAAAGCTCATACGGTACATCTATCGTACGGCATCCCAAATCTGTGTAAGGTTCAATATCATATTCATCTCATCAATTATCTGGTATCCTTATCATCATATCTCATAATCTGTGGTACTGATCTAAGTCTAGTACAAACCGATACCTTCTATCTAAATGCGTGTGTAAAACACACGTCCAAAGGCCCGCTAAAATCTCATGTCGTATCCCAAATACGAACCGCATCATATCCCTGATCTCACGGCACTATGCCCAATCTCATCAACTCATCTCTAAATATCATCCACTATCCTCATTATACAGGTATAAGTATAACAGATAAGCATATGCGTGCGTGTGGGTGTAAACCTAGTCTAGGGTTCGCAACTAGGAACTATAATAGTTTACTTCTAAACCCTAATCTAACAGTAGTACACCTAATCACATCTAGAATATCCATGTCACGCATAAGGCTATCATAAATATATATAGTATATATCTAATATACTAAGTATTGAACTGCGGGGGTGCTATACGCCATCCACCCGACTTCCCCTGTAGATATAATCTACTCACCTTGATCTTGCTTGCCGATGTCGACGTCGCCACCATCTTCTTCACCGTCTCGAATCATCGTGGGGGTACCGACATGTCACACGTATCGTATCGCATTAAAACCAAATCTAAACCAAAATGACATACGAAAACCAAAACGATACGCTTAAAAGCCTATAGGTTAGAACCTATGGTTAGCTCTCGCAAAACAACTCGATATCACTCGATATAGACGTACAAACGTCACATGATCGAGATAAAGTACAAATACAAAAATCCAGAAATCGAAATACGGAAAACCATAACTCAAATCAAAGAAGCAATTAGAGAAAGTGGTCTCATATTTTGACTAAGGCCAAAACAAGGCAAGCAAACAACTCTGGGGTGATATATGGTGTGAATATGACCTACTGAAGCAATCTGGGCACCTACTTTACCAGGGGGGCCGGCCACATCAACTGAAAATCCGGCCATGCCGGTTTGGGCATGGAGTTAGGGTCTCGTTCTGGTAGGGTGTCTTCCTATGGGTCCCGCTAGGTCTCTGGTATTGTTTACTTTTCTAGTTTGGCCCCGGATCACTCCAGATTTCCCTGCACGCTCCAATTCCTCACAAACCGACATGAAAGTTCTGAAATTCCGTATTTTTGGGTTCCAGGGTTGGTTAGGTCTGGGTTTTGTACAATTGGGGAGTTTAAGGTCACTACTAAAGTCCAATTACACAACCATCACTCAAAATAATCTTAACCCTCTCTAGGTTTTTCCAAAGCTCATCAAATCGAACCAAATCACAACTAAACACAAATATGGTTTAAAGTGATGGAAAAACTACACTAAGTGTGAAGGGATTATTTCATCTAGCACCCATGAATCTTTCACAGCGCCAAAATGAAGACATTCTTGGTCCATAAGGTAGCTAGCGGGCTTGTGCACCTTTTTTGTGAAATGGGTGTTGGGTTTTGAGTTGTTTTTCATGGAGTTTTGGGGAGGTGAAGAGGGGAGGGAGGTGAGGAAGCAGCAACTGCAGCAAAAGAAAGAGAGGGAGAGGAGATGAGTGTAAGAAATGATGAGGGGATGGCCAAGTCCAATGGTTGACATCTTACCCACTCTTTTTCTCTCTTACCCATACCTCTTATTCTAATCTTTTCCTTTTCTTTTCTTTTCCTCTCTAATTTCCTTCTCTCCTCAATAGTGAACCCAAAACAAATACCATACACCCCAAATCATGTAGGAAAAGTAGCAAGTGTGAAAAAAATGACATGTGCACAAAACACGCTTAAAGTCCGATTAGCGATTTTTAATCTCTATTAGCATTAAATTAGCATATAATTAATCATAAAAACTTAAAATTTGCATAATTCACATAAAACACCCTTTTTAAAGTAATTTCTATAATTTTCAAAAAAAATTCCTTATTTTATCGGTATTTAATTATACCGCCATTAAAATATTCAATATTTTATTACTAAATTATAAAAATTCCCTAAGAATAATATTTTACTTTTTGAAATGTTACAATCTTCTCCCCTTAAAGAAATTCGGTCCTCGGATTTAAATTTAAACCCCTCAAATATTAAAACATTTCAGTAAAAGACTAAGTCGTCGGGGATCCAAAATCATCAATACATAAAACGCATCATAGCGCAATGCATGCGCATGAACAATGAGCAGATAACTCGAAAATAAAACTCCATCAAGCATCCCGCAATCATCGGAGTCATGGTATAGACACAAATGTCAAATCAAAAATAATGCCAATATGATATAAATTAGAACTATACATGTAAACATCAAATCTACACATGTAAATATCTGAAGGAAATGCATGCCAAACCTTTTCATGTTGCTGTGCTATGCGCGTATCGCGGCACAGTGGCGGACGTCTATTGTAAGAAAATAGCTATATAAATACTTATCCTTGTTTAATATGTACGTCCCGCCATTTTGAAAACAATTTAGAAGGGTTCCCTTATTTTAAACGCGTCGTGTCATATCAGACACGTAGGTAAATACTGAGACTATAGCTCGCTTTTTGGAAATCCCTTCGATAACTATCAATGCATGCAAAATATATCCAGGTACTGTCCTCTGACTAGTCCTGCTCAGTACGAAAACCAATAGCAAATATCATAAAAACGTACTGCTCCATCAGAAATAAATCCCAAATGTATACGAGAATACCTTGTGCGCCTGGTGCGCACGGAAATCAAAATCCATATATATGCCATACATGTGCACAGAAAAAACATCTAGGTGCAACGGGTATGCATGAAACATCTGTCATAGGCAAAGTGTGTGCCTGACAGCAAAATCAGGTGCATCTGACATGCATGAAGAATCCCGATTTAGTGCATCTGGTGTGCACCAAAATCGTATCTCAAAACATGCGGTCAACACGCGCGAAAATCCAAATCAGGTGCATCCATCATGCACGAATAAAATCTAAATCATGCGCACTCAACATGCACGAAATCACGAAATCCAATATCAAGCATCGAACATGCACAAAGTCCAAATCAAATGCACTGAGTGCAAGAAATCAACATCAATATCAGAATCAAAATCGACGGTATACAATACGGCTCAGTCAAAATCAGGTATACCGCGGTATATAATCTCACAACCAAGTGCATCAATGTGCACAAATCAAATCTAAGCACAAAAGTGCATGAAAACTATGCTGAAAGCATAAGTCTAATCACATGCATAATATAGGCATGAAACCAAAATCAACATATCGAATGACATCAACCCGAAGTCAGGTGCAACTGTGGTGCACGAAATATAAATCCGGTGCAACAAAGGCACGAAATATAAATCTGGTGCGATAAACGCACGAAATATAAAACTGGTGCATCCTGTGCAAGAAATACAAATACAGTGCATCCTGTGCACAAAACCTAAACAATAACTCAAATGCGTAAATTGCAACACCGAGTGTACCAAGGTATAAAAATCATAAACGTGTGCAACTACGTGCACCAAAACGCATATCAATGCACTACAAGCACATATAAGCTATAACGAGTGCAAAAAGCCAAATCGTGTGCATACCATGTGCACAAAATCAACCCAACGGTAAGAAATCCATGAAGTCATAAGCATGTGCAACCAAGGCACAAAAACGTTATCAGGTGCAATAACTGTGCACAAATATGAATACCCAGTAGGTGCAACCATGGTGCACGAAAACAAATATCATGAATCCCAGTCCTCAAAACTAAATCATGCGAATAGATCGCCCAAAATTCCGAAATCCAAGGTGACGGATACGTGATAATCGAATCACCATATCACAAATTATAAATAACGTCGTCAATATTTCCTCTTTCAAAGTCGAGAAGGTGACGGTGCATCCAATGCTAGCAGCGCAATATATCTACTAGCCTTCTATTAATGGTCTGGCATTCTCTGTCTCTGGGTCCTTATCTCCTCTGTGGATTACCAATCTCGCAATCCATCGGCTCATCGGTCCTGTCAGGTGTGCTAACGGGGACGATTCCGTCAGGGCACTTCTCTGGTCATCTCTCGGTCAATCCTCATGACCACTCGTAAAGCAGCACGTTACTGGCGCCGACCTCTGGTCCTCTGAATACACATTACACATTTGATCCTGGGTGCAAATCTTATCGGGGCAGTGCCCTGGAAGGAATCCTGCTCAAGGTCTCTTCTGATCTCTGTTGGGGTAAAAATTTACACCCCGGTTGACCAAGTCAAAATCCAAGTCAACCCCAAGCCAAGTGGGCCCAAGCCCAGACCCAGTGGGCCCATGCCCGGGTCGAGCCCGAACATGGAGCGGCCGGCCTCCCCCCATGCCAAGATAAAAATTTTGTAATAAATAATTTTGTTGTATTTCTTTTATTTTATTTTCGGATAAATGTAAGAAAAATAGGCATAAAGCCAAATTTTTGTAAAGCCCATGGCTTATGTGCAAAAAGAAATGGCACATGAGCCATGGGATAGGCAAAATGCCATTTTGTGAAGCCCAAGGGGCTATGTGTAAAGTGTGTAGCCTATAAAGGCAAGGATAATGAAATATCCCAACAACTTTTTCTCTCTCCAAAAAAAGTCTCAGAGCTGAGCTCTTTCTTCCATCTTCAAGGTTCCAAAACCTTCTTCTTTCTCTTGAATTAAATCAAGAGTTTTACTCTTCCTTTTTCAAAACAAATTAGTTTTTCACCACAAAACCCACAAAGGGGAACTTGGATCTATCATTAAATCTGAAAAAGAAGAGATTTTGAGATTTCACATCTCTTGATCTTCAAGATCCAGCAAGCAACAGGAGGAAGAAGAACATCGTTCACTAAACCCAAAAAAAAAAACACACACACACACACTCAGGAGTCCAACTCCTCTCTGATTTCTCTTCTGAGAAATTTGTTTTAGCCGCGCGCAGCGCAAGTGCGCAAAGCGCCCGCGTGCCGACACTTGGCACGCGCGCTTGCTCACCAGCGCGCTTGCGCAAGGGCGCAAAGCGCCCGCGTGCCGACACGTGGCGCGCGCGCGCTTGCGCACCTAAGCGCTTGCGCAAGTGCGCAAAGCGCCCGCGTGTCGACACGTGGCGCGCGCGCTTGCGCACCTACGCGCCTGCGCAAGTGCGCAAAGCGCCTGCGCAAGTGCGCAAAGCGCCCGCATGCCGACACGTGGCGCGCGCGCGCTTGCGCACCTGCGCTCTTGCGCCCGCGTGCCGACACATGGCGCGCGCGTTTGCGCACCTGCGCGCTTGCGCAAGTGCGCAATACGTCCACGTGCCTACACGTGGCGCGCTTATGCACATGCGCGCAGCGCTCATGCGCAAAGCGCCCACGTGCTGACACGTGGCGTGCTTGCGCCTGAGCGCACAGCACCTAAGCGCACAGCGCCCAAGGTGCTGCCCCACGCATCCTTTGGATGCCCTTTTCCCCTTTATTTATATATACATGTATATATATACATATGTAAACAAATGTACACATACACATACTCCGCCACACTCTCTCCCTCAAAAATTTTTTCGGGCCGGGGCGTTGTCCCGAACCCCGCAAGGGGGCTGCTAGCCCCCTTGACCCCCAGCCCGCTATCCGGGTAGCGGGACTCCCGTAAAAACTCTGCGTGGCTCCCGATATATCCAAAACCCCCCTTTTAGAACAGAACACACGTACACTGCACATTGAGTTCGCATGACCAGTTTAACCCGTTAATCGGAGGTTCCCTCGCCCCAAAGGCGAGGGGTAATTAACGGCAGCTTAGTCCGCGGCTGCCGGAGATTCGGATCCCCACAATCATTAAACCCCGGCCTACCCTAGGCAGGGGGAATCTGTAGTACGCCTAACAAGCGTGCGCGTATTCCCATCTCAATGGGGTGACGAAAAAACACCCTACAGATTCTGGCACGCCCGGTGGGACCAATCTCTCCTCCCATATTTCGGGTTAAACGTTCATGCGAACTCAATTAATATACATATCTATTGTCTATACTGAAATGATATTTTCTTTTCTATGCAGCAATCAACCTTCGACGACAATGTCTCTCCAGATGAATTCAGCTTCCAACGTTACCCCGATTCCATACGTGGTCAAGATCAACGCTCGTGTGGTTCTCCCTGCAAGCCTCAGTCGACAGTGGGAGGAACCGCCCCGCCAGTTTGGCTCCGTCATCATCTACCCTGCTGGAAGCGCTTATCTGGCGGAAATCCCGGCGGAACAGGTGGTCAAGCCGGTCCCAAAGGGCAAGAGGCCGAATGTTGTGATTGCTAAGGCACCACAACCGAAACTTAAGATGGTGTCTGAACGATTCCCTGACGCTCTAGCTGGGGGCAAGACTTCCGGTGCGAAGGGCAACAACAAATGTCGCGGACGAGCTCAAGCGATGACTCCAACAAACGCACAATCGAGTGTATCTCCAAAGCCCTCCGTCGCCCGGTCTGCGGCGTCTTCCCAAAGAGCTGAAGTCTGCCAGGTGCTTAGAACAGAAAAGTTAAGGCAGAAGCGGCTTAGGTATCGAGCCAACAAAAGGGCCAAGGCTTCGGCCAAATGGAATCATGTGAAGTTCCAAGTGCAGGGTTTCCCCGCGACGACGGCTGAGTCGGACGTAAGAATCAGCAATTCCTTCGAGCCTCTGAAGTGGGTTCAGAAAAACGCCATGACCGCCAGAATCAAGAAGACAACGGTCCGAACAGTGCCACAAAGAGACGTGTCCCCGCCCCAACAGAAAAAGTACGACACTATCTCTTCAAGAGTTTATCAAGCGCTCTGTGCCGCACGAAAGCAGCGAGGCAAACCCAGAAAAGATGCGCCAGCACCATTTAAGAACCTGGTTAGGCCAGCCGCCTTCAATCGACTACCAGCTACCGAAACAAGGGGGTCAAGACAGCGACCCATGAAATCAGCTGCCAATGATAGAAAGACGTCCGGATATACCATCCATACGGTCTATATGGCGGGCGGGCGCCCTAGCGACAACCTTCGCAGCAAAAGCAAGGACGGGGCCACCACATCCCAAGCCCAATCTAGCCTGAATGTGGTTGCTGCCGCCCAAGAACAGCCGCCCCCGCTGGATGAAAAAAACCCTCTCGATGAGGATGATAGGCAGAAAGACCCCTCGGTCCATGCAGAGTCAAGCTCGGACAGCGAGGAAGAGCCGACTTTCCGCCCCAGGACTGCGGAGCAAGAGCTGCTTCAAGAGCTTCGAAAACAGCTCAGGAGCAAAGATAAAGAGATGGCCAAGCTCTATTCGAAGATTGACGACTTAACGAATGTGGTGATGCAGCTTACGGCTCAAATTGCTCGAGCGCCTCCTAATCAAGCGCAAGCCGCTACTAATCAGCCGGGTGAGGACAATCCGAGGCAGCCAATGCCTGTTCCTTCGGGTCCAAGACTGGTCGAGCCACATGAAAGCCGGCCACACTCCGCTTCTGGGGACGCCTTGGCCCCAGATAGCACTATCCCGCTAACACAGGATCGGATAATGGATTTGGTCACCAGCAAGGTTAAAACATTGGTGGCCAAAGCTGAAGCTCAGAAAGAAATCGGCAGTAGTGGGCGGCCATACCCCGCGCAGTACGATCTGATTGAGTTCCCAAGCGGCTACGTCATTCCTAAGTTCGGAAGATTTGATGGAACGGGGAATGCAAATCAGCACGTCGCCCACTTCAAAGCATCGTGCGAAAATACAGGGGGCAATGACGCGCTCCTTCTTCGTCAGTTTGTCAACAGCCTGACCGGTGTCGCTTTCGACTGGTACGCGAGCATACCAGACGGGTCCATCATTACCTTTGCCCAAATGGAGTCTCTGTTCCGGCAAAGGTTCATGAGCGTCAGTGATAAAATCTCCATTGCCGACCTTGTGAGGACCAAGCCGGGGAGGAATGAAAGCAACACTGACTTTATCGCCCGATGGCGTAATCTCACGGTCAAGTGCGAACCGCCGCTGGAGCAGGACCAGTCCGTCAGCCTTCTCATTGGGAACCTCAGCAATTGGATGGTCCCATTCTTGTGTACAGCGGGCCTCAAGACATTTCAGGAGCTAACCAAGAAAGTCCAAATGCTGGAACGCTCAAAGCAAGAGTCCCCGCCGGACTCTCAAAGAGAGAAAACTTAGAAAAGCAAGCGGGACGACAACCGTAGAAGCGGGAGTTCCAGCAGTACCAATGTCTTCAATGCGTCCGACAATGAAGAAAAGCGAAAGGCGGCCGAATCCAAAACTAACCGGTCTCGAAAGCCATTGCTGGGAGGAGATGGGCCCTCCCTAGAGGAGAAAAAGAACAAGGTTTACTCTTTCAGAAGGGACAAGGTCCGCAAGATATTTAAAGATGCCTTGAACAACGGCCTACAATTGCCGGAGTCGAAAAGACCCCAAGAAGCAAAAATGACCGACAATCCTCTGTATTGCCCGTACCACCGAGTAGTGAGCCATGCGATCGAGGATTGCTATATCTTCAAAGACTGGGTCGAGAAGCAGTACAAGGCTGGAGAGATCGAGCTGTCCAAAAGCGTGTTGGTGAACAATCAAGTTGCGACCGCCAACTTTATACAGACAGAAGTTGAAGCCTTCTGGGAGCAGACAGCTGAACCCGCTGCCCCGACAAACGAAACCGACTCATCGCAGCCTCCGTGGAGTACGCACATATCTAATAAGACAAAGAAGATGCTAAAGCTGATTCAGAAAGAGCCCAGGATGGAATGGGAAGGACAGAAGAAGCCTACCAGTCCAGCTGCCAATGCGGCTCCTTCAGGCTCAAAATCCAAGAAGCTCAAGAAGAAGAAAAGTGCAGCTCGGCGCGAAAAAGAGTCTGCAGGGAGATCAACCATTCAAAAATATATCGATTCCCTCGAAGAATATGAACAAAAGGAAAGAACATTGATTCAATTGAAGGAGTTCTTCCCTATACAAGCGGCTGAAATTCTAGAGGAGTTAGAAGAAGACATCAATGAAGAAATCCCTGTAGTGACTTGCTACGCCATCCATCTTGGCAGCGACTCCGAGGAGGAGCTCTGTTTTCCCGAAGAGGATGAGGAGCTCGCCACAATGGCCAATCAAATCCATCTTAGAAGCGGCAGGGCTCTACCGCCAAATCAGGGCAACGCCCCAAAAGGGAAGGAAAAACAAGTCGCTAATGAAGAAGATGGCAGAGAACCGGCTGATGAAAACATAAGTCCTTCCTCGGTGGATTATAATGTCTTGGCGCATCTCCGGAAGCTTCCGTCTCTCCTGAGCATCTACGACGCCTTGGTCCTATCTAAGGAGCTTAGAGATGTTCTCATTCACGCTCTACAAAACCCCGAGCGGTACCGGGCTCACATTGCGGAAATTAATATGAAAGAAGCCCAACACGCTTTGTATGCCGCCGCGGTCACATTTAAGGATGAAGACTTGCTACTGGGAACGGCTGAGCATAATCGGCCGCTTTACGTGACCGGGTACAGCGACGGAGATCGAATTAATCGCATATTGATTGATCCGGGGTCCTCAGTGAACATCATGAACTTGCGAACTCTGAAGAGTTTGTCAATGGACGTCCGACACCTGTCAAGGGAAAGGATTGTCATTCAAGGCTTCAACCAAAATTGCCAGCAAGTTCTGGGGTCTATAGCTTTACCAATCAAATTCGGGGATCTGCAAACTGAAGCTAAGATATACGTGATCGACGCCGACACGTCTTATAAGATTCTCCTGGGGCGGCCGTGGCTCCACGATTACGGTATCATTCCGTCAACTCTCCATCAATGCATGAAGTATACTAAAAATGGCGAAGAAAGACGCATTGACGGAGACATCCAACCGTTCGGTGTGCATGAAGTCCGATATGAAGATTCTCGGTACTTTATAAACCACCAAAATGCTAAGCCACAACTGACTGAGGATAGACCAGCCCCAAGGCTCAAAAGCAAATCTGCGCCGGCTGTCACTTTCAAAAGCAAAAATGCCCAAGTGCGCCCGCATTTCGGTAGCGACACTGATGAGTCCGACGCTGGAAGCCCGTCCTTCCATAAAACTCGCCCTCGTTTCGGCAGCGATACGGATGAATCCGTCACTGAAGCCCCATCTAGCAGTAAAGACCGCCCTCATCTTGGCAGCGACACTGAAGAGTCAGAGGAGGAGGACCTGTCGTGCAATAGCGGTGCAGATTGGACCCCCACGCAACAAGCGAAACTGCGAGAGACCTTCGAAGTTGCAGAAGGATCCCTAGCCGTTACAAGGGTACCAGAGCAAATGTGCAAAGAGCTCGATGCATTATCAATCTCCACCGTGGACCAGCTGAAAACTTTCTACGTTCCTGGGAGGAAAAGTGGACAGAAGGGCATCTTGTTTTATGGGTCAAACCCCGTTGCGCACCCGGATGATTTGTCTGTCGCGTGCCTTCCATATGAGAGAGGCATAAGAGCCGTCCTTAATCCCAGATACTATGTGCCCGAGATGCGGGAATACTTTAAGAAGTGCGGATGCCGGTTATATCAAACGGAGTCCGAAGCAAAGTTTTACGAAGGGCTATGGCATCCTCCCCAGGTCCGAGCACTCATTGATGGACGAATTCCAGACAGACGGGGAATAGGTTACATTCAACCTGATTCCAGAGCGTGCTACATGATCCATGTTGGTGAAGCTGGCGAAAGATCAAATGATGACGACGAGATAGCCGAGCCAGAAGAAGCTCCTCGAGAGCTCGAAGATGGAGGACAAGCAACCTTTGACGAGCTAACCGAGATTGACTTAGGAACGCCCGATAATCCAAGGCCGACCTACATCAGCTCGCTCTTGTCAGAGGAAATGAAAGAGCAGATAATTGCCCTGTTGCATGAGTTCGTTGACTGCTTCGCGTGGACATACAAAGAAATGCCTGGCCTTTCCCCTGAGGTAGCCGTGCATAAGCTGGCTATATCTCCTGATGCTAAGCCAATCAAACAAGCTCCTCGAAGAATGAGAAGGGAGTTGGAAGAAAAGGTCATCGAGGAAACCAAGAAACTCATCGATGCCGGCTTCATCAGAGAAGAGAAATATGCGGACTTGATCGCATGCATAGTCCCAGTCAAGAAGAAAAATGGGCAGATCCGAGTCTGTGTCGATTTCAGGGACCTCAATAAGGCATGTCCTAAAGATGACTTCCCGCTACCGGTCATGGAAATGATGGTCGATGACACCTCAAATTACGAACTGTTCACCTTTATGGACGGCTCGTCTGGATATAATCAGATCAAGATGTCTCCTGAGGATGAGAAGCACACAGCATTTCGAACCCCGATCGGAATATATTGCTACAAGGTAATGCCATTCGGACTGAAGAACGCAGGTGCTACATATCAAAGGGCGATGACTAATATCTTTGATGACCTAATCCATAAAGTCATCGAATGTTATGTTGATGATCTGGTCGTCAAGACTAAAGCCAAGGCCGATCATATCCAAGATCTCAGGACCGTTCTCACCAGACTGAGGGAATACGATCTGAAGATGAACCCTCTGAAGTGCGCTTTTGGCGTGTCATCGGGAAAATTCCTGGGCTTCATAGTCCGACATCGAGGGATCGAAGTTGACCCATCAAAGATAAAGGCCATCATGGAGATGCCCCCTCCGAAGAGTCTGACGCAGCTAAGATCTTTTCAAGGCAAGCTTGCTTATATACGGAGGTTTATCTCAAATTTATCGGGGAGATGTAGGCCCTTCTCAAAGCTCATGAAGAAAGGAGCTCCTTTTATCCGGGATGCCGAATGTCAAGCAGCATTCGAAAGCATCAAACAATACTTGTTGCACCCTCCAGTGCTGGCTGCTCCCATTCCAAATAAACCGTTGATTCTCTACACTGCCGCGCTAGATGAGTCACTCGGTGCGCTCCTCGCCCAGAATAACGAGGAGGGAAAGGAAAATGCCCTCTACTACCTCAGTCGAACTCTAGTCGGGACGGAACACAACTATTCCCCAATCGAAAAGCAATTCCTGGCTCTGATATTTGCTGTGAAGAAGATGAGGCACTATCTGCTGGCTCATCGGGTTATGCTGATCTCCAAGGTCGACCCGCTCAAACACTTGATGACCAAAGCAAGCCTAGCCGGCAGGATGGAAAGATGGGCTGTCATGCTACTTGAGTTTGACATAGTTTATACCCCTCAGAAAGCAGTAAAAGGGCAAGCAATTGCAGACTTTCTCGCCGCTCATCCCATACCAGAAGGGTCGCCGCTAAATTGTGAGTTACCCGATGAACAAGTGCTGCACCTCGAGGAAGATGAGCTATGTTGGGAGCTCTACTTCGATGGAGCCTCGTCAATAAGGACCTCCAGTAAATTAAGCGTCCCGAAGATAAAAGCAGGGATAGGATTGGTGTTCATCACACCATCAATGGGAACCCTACGGCGTTCTTTTGCTCTCATCGAGCCTCGGACAAACAATGAAGCTGAGTATGAAGCTCTGATAGCTGGTTTGGAGCTCGCCATAGAAATGGAAATCCTTCGGCTACGTGTTTACGGTGACTCCCAGCTTGTCGTCAACCAAGTAAGCGGCGACTATAAGATGTACAAACCCGAGTTAGCTCGGTACAGAGGTCGAGTGGTGGAACTCATGAAACGGTTCACTCATATTGAACTAACGAGAGTCCCTAGAGCGTTGAACGGAAAGGCTGATGTACTCGCTCGCTTGGCCAAGGAGCTGGCTGATCCTGACATGGACGAAATTCTGATCACAGTCAGGAGCCGGCAAATTCTACCCCCAGTCTCTCTACGAGAAGAGGAAAGCGCGGAACAGAAGAGCAGTCCTGCGGAAGAAGCTTCGATCATCCAAGACGAGCCCGATTAGAGAGAACCCTTCATAGAGTACCTCCGATACGACAAGCCGCCCGAAGAAAAATCTGCGAGGATTCAGCTGAAGAAAAGAGCTCTCCGATATGTGTTTGTAAATGACACGTTATACCGCAGGTCATATGACCAACTCTGGCTCAGGTGCCTGTCATCGGCCGAAGCCCAAAAAGTCATGAAAGAAGTTCACTCAGGCGTTTGCGGTGCTCACCAATCTGGTCCCAAGATGCGACTGCAAATTAAACGGCTTGGGTATTACTGGCCCACCATGATATGGGATTGCGGAGAGCATGCAAAGAAATGTTATATCTGCCAAATTCACGGTGATTTTATTCACAAGCATCCCAATCCATTGCATCCTACAGTGGCGTCGTGGCCCTTCGAAGTCTGGGGCACCGACATTGTTGGCCCAATTGATCCTCCGTCATCTAAAGGCCACCGGTTCATACTGGCCGTGACAGACTACTTCTCCAGATGGGCTGAAGCTGTCCTGCTAAAAGAAGTCAAGACAAAAGATATTCTGACATTCTTCCAGCATAATATTCTATACCGCTTCGGTACACCAAGAAGAATCATTTCTGACAACGGGCCTTCTTTCAAGAGCTTCAATGTCTCAAGGTTCGCTACTCAGCACAAGATAGACTGGAGATATTCCTCCATCTATAATCCAAGAGCCAACGGGCTAGCCGAAGCCTTCAATAAGACTCTATGCAAGCTCCTGAGGAAAAATGCTTCAGCCAACAAGAGAGACTGGAATCTCAAACTTCACGAGGCGTTGTGGGCATATCGTACCACGCACCGTACTCCAACACAGTCCACTCCATACTCATTGCTCTTCAGAGTGGAGGCGGTCCTCCCCCTCGAAGTCGAAGTTCCAAGCTTAAAAATGGCCGTTCAGCATGAGTTGACGGAGGAGGAAAACGTGCTCCTTCGACTTGAAGAGCTCGATGCCCTCGAAGAAAAGAGGCTCGCGGTGCAGCAAAATCTGGAGCTATACCGAGCCCAAATGTCACGGGCCTATGACAAGATAACCCGTCTCCGCGCTTTCAAGAAAGGTGAATTAGTGTTGGTCCTCAAAAGATCGATCATCCCCAATCGACATGCCAAGGGAAAATTCGAGCCAAACTGGGAAGGACCATACGTCATCGAGAAAGTGTTCGACGGAGGATCCTACCAACTAATAAGTGCCGAGGGAGAAAGGCCCATGCCACCCATCAATGGCCGATATCTCAAGAAATACTACACGTGAATGCTCCATGTCGTAGGCGAATTGAGCACATCAGCCCTACGGTCTGGATCATACATCCTGCAAAACCGTATACAATCCACGGGCGTAAATGACCCCTATTTCTCCCAAATCCTGCCGGTGAGACTACTTTTAAAGTCCCACCAGCGGCAAAAAAAAAAAAAAAACGGTATTTCCACAAGCGAAACGGGCACGGATGAAAACCCGAAAGGGCTCCGTGAGTAAAAACAGCAGGACTACCGGCGAGTCTGTGAAAACCCGAAAGGGCGCAAACTCGTGAAAAGAGATGAAATACACTCGCAAAGTCCTCTCGACCTTGTGAGGAGAAAACCCCTGCGTGAGATCCTTACGACTCACAATGGAGCAACACACTTAGGAATCCTCACGATTCCTAAGGAGAAAATACACCTGCGGGATCCTTACGACTCGTAGGGAGAAAATGCTTTATGGGACCCTCACGGCCCATAAAATTGAAAAGCCTTGGGTGATAGGGACCCAGACCTGTCTCCTAAGCCATCGTTCCCCAACGGGTAACGGCAAATGATGAGTCGCTCCTGGCATTTCGCTTCAGTGTTAGCGGTGCTGATGCTGACCAAAAACCCAAATCCCAAGTCCTCCCAAGGCAAATGATGAGTTGCTCCTGGCATTATTCCAGTGCAGCAATGCTGATGCCAAACAAGATCCAAATTCCAAGTCCCCAACCCCAAAGTGGCGAATGATGAGTCGCTCCTGGCATTATTCCAGTGTAGCGATGCAGACGCCAACCAAATTCCAAATCCCATACCCCAACGGCGAATGATGAGTCGCTCCTGGTACCACATTCCAGTCCAGCGATGCAGAAGCCAACAAATCCCTGAAATCTTTCTGGCCCTACGGTCTGGATCATACATCCTGCAAAACCGTATACAATCCACGGGCGTAAAACAATCCCAATCTCTCCTAAGTCCTACTGGTGAGACCACATTCAAAGTCCCACTAAAAAAAAAGAAAAAAAAAGAAAAAAAAGGGTATGTCCACAAGCAAAATGGGCACGGAGGAAAACCCGAAAGGGCTCCGTGAGTAAAAACAGTAGGACTGCCGACGAGTTTGTGAAAACCTGAAAGGGCGCAAACTCGTGAAAAGAAGATGAAATGCACTCTCAAAGTCCTCTCGACTTTGAAAGGAGAAAATTCCCGCGTGAGATCCTTACGACTCACAAAGGAGCAACACACTTAGGAGTCCCCACGACTCCTATGGAGGAAATACACCTACGAGATCCTTTCGACTCGTAGGGAGAAAATGCTTTTATGGGACCCTCACGGCCCATAAAATTGAAAAGTCTTAGGTGATAGGGATCTAAACCTGCCTCCTAAGCCATCAATTCTCAAATTCTCTCGGGGCAAATGATGAGTTGCTCCTGGCATTATTCCAGTGCAGCAATGCAGATGCCAAACAAAAACCAAAATCCCAGAATCCTCTCAATGACAGATGATGAGTCGCTCCTGGCATTATTCCAGTGTAGCGATGCTGATGTCAACCCAAATCAAAATCAACAAGTCAACTTCCACTCCGACACCGCAGAAGGCGGAGCGAGTCAGAATCCAATCTCGACACCGCAAGAAGCGGAGCAAGTCAAGTATACCCCTGACATTGAAAGAAGCAGAGCAAGTCAAATCATCACCGACCGTCCAAGTCGCTAAAATGGCAGCATCGACCGTCCAAGTCGCAAAAAGGGTAGCATCGACCGTCCACGTCGCTAAAATGGCAGAACCGACCGTCCATGTCGCAAAAAGGGCAGAACCGACCGTCCATGTCGCTAAAATGGAAGAATCGACCGTCCACGTCGCTAAAATGGCAGAATCGACCGTCCACGTCGCTAAAAGGGCAGCACCGACCGTCCACGTCGCTAAAAGGGCAGCAACGACCGTCCAAGTCGTAGAAATGGCAGCATCGACCGTCCACGTCGCTAAAATGGCAGAACCGACCGTCCAAGTCGCTAAAAGGGCAGCAACGACCGTCCAAGTCGCTAAAAGGGCGGCATCGACAGCCCATGTCGCTAAAAGGGCAGCACCGACCGTCCACGTCGCTAAAAGGGAAGCAACGACCGTCCAAGTCGCTAAAAGGGCAGCACCGACCGTCCAAGTCGCAAAAAGGGCAGCGCAGGATTCCTACAAAGCGGGAACCAGATAACTCCGGGCCAGGGAAAACGTCTATCACGGGCACTCCGTCTCGGAGACATGTCAAGCAACGACCGTCCATGTCGTAAAAAGGGCAGTGCCAGCTTCCTAAAAAGCCGGAACCAAATCAAGTCACCTTCACGTGAAAGAAGATCCATCAATATCATGCACACGACCCACATATGTGGTGTGCATTTATTGATGGGGGGCAATTTGTTGGGGTAAAAATTTACACCCCGGTTGACCAAGTCAAAATCCAAGTCAACCCCAAGCCAAGTGGGCCCATGCCCGGGTCGAGCCCGAACATGGAGCGGCCGGCCTCCCCTCATGCCAAGATAAAAATTTTGTAATAAATAATTTTGTTGTATTTCTTTTATTTTATTTTCGGATAAATGTAAGAAAAATAGGCATAAAGCCAAATTTTTGTAAAGCCCATGGCTTATGTGCAAAAAGAAATGGCACATGAGCCATGGGATAGGCAAAATGCCATTTTGTGAAGCCCAAGGGGCTATGTGTAAAGTGTGTAACCTATAAAGGCAAGGATAATGAAATATCCCAACAACTTTTTCTCTCTCCAAAAAAAGTCTCAGAGCTGAGCTCTTTCTTCCATCTTCAAGGTTCCAAAACCTTCTTCTTTCTCTTGAATTAAATCAAGAGTTTTACTCTTCCTTTTTCAAAACAAATTAGTTTTTCACCACAAAACCCACAAAGGGGAACTTGGATCTATCATTAAATCTAAAAAAGAAGAGATTTTGAGATTTCAAATCTCTTGATCTTCAAGATCCAGCAAGCAACAGGAGGAAGAAGAACATCGTTCACTAAACCCAAAAAAAAAAACACACACACACACACTCAGGAGTCCAACTCCTCTCTGATTTCTCTTCTGAGAAATTTGTTTTAGCCGCGCGCAGGGCAAGTGCGCAAAGCGCCCGCGTGCCGACACTTGGCGCGCGCGCTTGCTCACCAGCGCGCTTGCGCAAGTGCGCAAAGCGCCCGCGTGCCGACACGCGGCGCGCGCGCGCTTGCGCACCTAAGCGCTTGCGCAAGTGCGCAAAGCGCCCGCGTGCCGACACGTGGCGCGTGCGCTTGCGCACCTGCGCGCTTGCGCAAGTGCGCAAAGCGCCCGCGTGCCGACACGTGGCGCGCGTGCGCTTTTGCGCACCTGCGCTCTTGCGCAAGTGCGCAAAGCGCCCGCGTGCCGACACGTGGCGCGCGCGCGCTTGCGCACCTGCGCGCTTGTGCAAGTGCGCAAAGCGCCCGCGTGCCGACACATGGCGCGCGCGTTTGCGCACCTGCGCGCTTGCGCAAGTGCGCAAAGCGCCCACGTGCCTACACGTGGCGCGCTTGCGCACATGCGCGCAGCGCTCATGCGCAAAGCGCCCACGTGCCGACACGTGGCGCGCTTGCGCCTGAGCGCACAGCCCCTAAGCGCACAGCGCCCAAGGTGCTGCCCCACGCATCCTTTGGATGCCCTTTTCCCCTTTATTTATATATACATGTATATATATACATATGTAAACAAATGTACACATACACATACTCCGCCACACTCTCTCCCTCAAAAAAAATTTCGGAACAGAACACACGTACACTGCACATTGAGTTCGCATGACCAGTTTAACCCGTTAATCGGAGGTTCCCTCGCCCCAAAGGCGAGGGGTAATTAACGGCAGCTTAGTCCGCGGCTGCCGGAGATTCGGAACCCCACAATCATTAAACCCCGGCCTACCCTAGGCAGGGGGAATCTGTAGTACGCCTGACAAGCGTGCGCGTATTCCCATCTCAATGGGGTGACGAAAAAACACCCTACAATCTCGCTTATGCCGAACTGTACGGAGGCTGGTACTCTGGCATAATCTTTTCTCGCTCCCTGGACATCTGCGTCCTCAGCACAGCATTTCCTCAGAAACTGGTCGCATCCCAACGCCTCTATACACATATCCGAACTTTAATCTTAACGGGGAGTAACAACAGCTCGTCAGTATCTCGCACGAACCTCTTATCCCGCTTGTCTGTATCATCGTCCACTTCGACATCACGTCCCTATCTGCGCACTGCAAATGTTCTCGGCTACGGTCAATCCAAAGTCTCTTACACGGACTCGAAATCACGAATTCATTATCTTCATCACTCTGTGGAAGATATCTAGCCGAACATGTCCTCAGGAACTCGTCCCTACCTGAGGAGGTATACTCCATACTCGTCCGTTCTTGATCAATTCATAATGCATCTGGGTGAGGTCCTCTATCCGAACCTGGTCAACTATCTCGTCGACGATGCCGATCTCTGGCCTGCTGGGTGCGCGCAATATGACCGCTCCTGGGTCCAAGTTTTCTCGTATAGTATTCCAGAAAGGTCCTGTCGAGGTCTCTCTCACAAATCTAGTTTCTGCCGAATTTCCTGGAAGTTACCACCCTTACTATATCTGTTTCTTGTTCCGGAACGGCTGCATACTCATCGTGACTCCTTCTGGAAGGTACTTCCATATACAACGCCTCTGCATGCGTATCGCATCTCTGATGTCAGCGGAGTGGAACGTCATCTTGTCGAAATCTTGTGCGAACTCTTTACTACACTCTGTTCCAATGTCGACAAATTCGGACTCGTCTTTTCGTGGTTGCATGGACTGAGCTCCAACGGCTATAGTCGTATCTGGAGTCTCCCAAGCAATGTATCTCATCACATGATATCCGAATGATGTCGAACCATCCAATCGATTTGTCAGAACCTCATAATCCCCTAAGAGATCAACATCTTGAGTAAAGTTTAATAGTATTCCGGTACATACCACAGCACCTGTGGACCAACCGTAGAAGGGCAAAACCAAGCCACACAAATGGCACCGCTAAACTGCCGTAAACCCTAAGGTTCGAAGGCGTTCCATGGTCATTATGTTGAGTTAGGGTTTCATTCTTCTAGAGGGTCCATAGCATTACTTGCATTGTCTTCCGAATACTTTAAACTTGGAAATGGGTTCCTGACATTCGATCGTCTCTATCGACTACCAACGAATCTGCATGAAGTCGTCTCTAGCTGGAGTCAATCTATCTGATGACCTCGCATCGGGGTAAGCGAATGAACCACATATCCTAGTCATTCATCCTCTGGGGACTAGCAACCATCCATCATATCTGTAAGTATATACTCATGCTGCAGTAGCTCCAACATCTGGGCGATACCTCGTCATTTGCAGCAACAAATAGCTCATTCGTCTGTACGCTGAACAGTGCCTCAATCATCATGAATAAGCGATATATCAATGGTCATCACATTTTGGCTGGCCTCTAGCAGTAGCCTGATCCTATGGTGCTGATCTGCACGTCCGAGAAATCTCGTAAGTGCGATCCGTCAAACGCTCATAGCATGAAAACACGATAAAATGAAGGCTCTATGCAATCGTACGTCTCTGGAATCACGCCCTGGTCAGTCCTCGTCCGTGACGAGCTCAAGCTGATGTAACTCTAGTCGTAGCTCTCTTTGCCCGTGCAATCGTGGCAGCAAAATCATAACCAATATCGATGAGGATAGATCATAGGAATAAATATAATACTGTGCAAGTAAATGTACATCCTAAGGTTTCTTAAGCGGAGTAGCGTATTGTAAGTATGCCGCAAAACATACGTAAGGTACGTCACTCTACTCAAGCTACCTACTCCATCAACCAAGGGTCATCCTACGCGATGAAAGTTCGGGTATAATATCCCCTTAACTAAGTCTAAGTCCCGTAAGGTCAAGCCTAAGTTCCGTATATATATACGCTCTAGGCTCTGCATAGTCAAATTTAGACTCGAACCAAGGTTAACCTAGCGCTCTGATACCAATTTTGTCACGACCCGAATTAGCCCATGACTGGCCCTTGAATCATATGAAGTCTATAGGACCTCATCTAATTCAAGTAAGCCAAAAGCCCAGAAATCTAAAACCATTTTTAAGTAATAAAAAAAGGAAAACTAGTTTTAAGAAGTGAAGAAAACATGTTTTAAAAACAAGGTTTTTAAATAAGTAAGCCGAATATGCACTTTTAAAATGTCTAGTCTTTTCTGAAAATTTCGGCAGAGTTTCCTTTGTAAATACTGGCCCCAAATGGGGTACAACATAAATAATATATATGCAATGATAAAAGGCATCCCCAAGCGGGAGCTAGCTCTTCGTCAATCGACGGTCACAACCACGCAAGCAGTATAATATACAACGCCGAAGGGCGAGGATCAAAACTCAAAAAGGAAACTCAAAATTAGCATGAAAACCATAATACTTCAACGCGCGACTCTAAGGTTAAAATAATACATAACTGGTTTTCTAAGTCTGAAACAATATACATGTTTGGTTGATGGAATTACTAGATACAACTGAATAATACATATACAAGGGTGGTTCTGATGCAAAAGAACCAATCTACCGAAGCAAATAAGAACCAACCTACCGAAGCAAATCACCCGTAAGGGAAGCAGTGTGCCAGAAAGCCGCAATGGAACCTGTACGGCAAAACCTGTAAGAACTGTGGCACAACGGGGGTGAGTTGCTAACTCGTGAATAGAAAACACCACAGAGAAGAAATCGTAAGTATGACACAATCCTAGGTCAATACGATTAATAATAATATATCCTCAATATGAATAAGTCTGAAGCATGATAAGGTGGCAGAGGTAAACATCTATATATAAGTGTAATCCCATGTGCTCGTGTCAGTGCCTCAGGGAATAACATATCATAAATTTGAGGTATGATCAATGTAATCAACATGAATCAATGTCAACTATATCATGAAGTCTATAAGTATGTGGTTATCATCCAACTATATAATCAATGTCTGTATGTATGTGGATCCCGTCCACGTGTCACCCAATGACAATAAGCATCATGCATGTAAATATCATAAAGCATATGCAAGGAAGTATGAGGATATAAATCAACGTGTGTCCCTCGCGACATATCAAAATCTTGGAACCTGAGTGTCCAATATCGACACTCGGAAACATCATGAAACCTGTGCCCAACATCGGCACGTAAATCCTCATATATATATATAGGGCTCCGTTGGTCCGGATCGGCCCACGGGCTCCGTCAGTCCGGATCGGCCCATATCATCTCTCAACTCCGGTCGGTTTCCTTCGGATATCCGCCGGGCTCAAATACTATCACCGATGGATAGTGCTCCCCTGCCGGGCTCACCGTCTAACATATACGAGTCATCTTGCCATGGAGTACCTCAACGGGTCCACCATGTACCCGCAGACGGTGCCTACCGCTCCTCGAATCGGGTTTCACATGCCACTCTCAGAACCGAGAAAACACATGGTGGACGCACTGAAATATCATATCAAGGGTAACCGGGTTTTTAAAACAATACATACTCTCTTTTGAAATACCCACGGTTCCCAAATCCAGAAATATCATGGAAACAACATATCTCAATGCGTATAATTATAAAGCATGATGTATGCGACATGTAAAGGAAATGTAAGCATATCAGTATATCATGCAGCATGGAATAATAATATGCACTTATTGAGGGAAACCGCTCTTTTGAAATGAATCAGTTTTAAAAGTATCTTGTGGTTCCCAAGTTTCTAATCAAGCCAGAATCATCTATGTATGTGCAAATATGTATGTACAATAGGTTTGTGCAAAACTATGAGTGTACAATATGTAAGTACACGAGTATTAGTGTACAATAGGTATGTGCAGGAGTATGTGTGTACAATAGGTATGTGCACGAGTATGAATGTACAATAGGTATGTGCACGAGTATTAGTGTACAATATGTATGTACACCAGTATGAGGGTACAATATGTATGTACACCAGTATGAGGGTACAATAGGTATGTGCACAAGTATGAGCGTACAATAGGTATGTGCACAAGTATGAGCGTACAATAGGTATGTTGATTGATCAAAGAATATTGTTTACCGCAATCAAGAACGGCGTCGCTTGGTAGCTAGCCGGTGAGTACGGGTCGGTCCACAGGGATTTTGTGTAATTTCTAATTGTTCTAACGAGTTAATTCTGATTATTGTCGGTCGTATTGATTAAATCTAAAAACTAAAGTTGATCTAGACTAGGACTAGAATCTTGATACGGTTAGGTTTAGGTTAACTTTGGAAAGTCAATATTCCTCACCGCTTTCTATGCCCTAATTAAGATCTATGAGGTGTTATGGTAATAATTAATAAAGTGGATTAGTACCATCGGGAAGAAACGAATTTTCTTTGTCTAGGTTCTTGTTCTTCCTTTCTTAATTCTTACTCTAAACTCCTTGGAAAACACGCTCAACCGGTCGTTTATACTACGTTATCACCGCTACCTCGTGGGATAGGGTGCCTTAGGAAGTGGTGTGTGCATGTATGCATGGAGTCCTATAAAAACGTGTGATGGGCAAGAAAGGGGTGAGAGATCTTCATCTCTCAAGCCTTTCCCAAATCTTACCCTAACAAGTGAGGAGGCTACTCACTCCTTAGGGAATTGATAAACATTTTCTAACTATCTAACTAGGGCAGAGAATGAAATCTAAACTAGGGTAGAAAGGAAAATTATATTAGGGCAGATAATAAAATTAACAAGGGCAATGAAAAGAAAACTTACTCTAATTTTTATTTGATGCTCTCTTCCAACATTTACAGGATCTGAATTTTGATAAATACAATGAGGCACAAGAAGAGGCATAACCTAAAACAGGTTTTAGGGTTTCTATTTATAGAACATAGAAACCCTAGGGTTGCATTCGAGTCACGTCTGCATTTACAATTTTACCCCCTAAGAAAGACTAGTCAACGCGCCGCCAGCGACCATAGAAATTTTCCATCGACACGGGCGACACACGGCCGCGGAACCGTGGCCAAAACCCATGTTTGGCCGCAGTTCCACCGCCAAAAAAGGGGCTTGTTGGCTCTTGTTTTCTAGGGTTCTGTCTGCTACTTTGTACTTGGCTTTTCTTCACTTGGTTCTTCAGAATTTCTTCTAGTTTCTTCCAGAATTCCACAGTGAATAATGTAGTGGACTTTACCGTTTGCTTCGTGTCTAAGTCTTGAACCTTGCGCTGCCTTTGTACTTTGTGAACTTGTTCATTGATCTTCATTGTCCCTCAAAATGTAGGCACGATCAATATTCCACCATTTATCGGTCGTAGTTTCACTTTTGCATCATCTTTTCATCAATTTCACTGTTTTGTTCCGAGAACCAGTAACCTGCAACTATGTAGCAGACATGGGTCAAAAGCACCTGTTTATTTGTAAAATGAATAAGAATGGGGAATATAATAATGCAATATTATGATATGAACAAATACCCCCAAACTTATCTTTTGCTCGTCCTCGAGCAAAACTAGTTTTATTCTCGAAAAGACCTAGCCTCACTTTCGCAGGGAAACGCGATTGCACTTAGCTCGTGCAACAAGCTGTTAAATCTCTAGGTGTCCCTAGTAGGAAGAGTGTTGTCTCCTGAGGGTTTTCAGCGGATACTACCCATAAATTCCTATCAATTTGGCTTATCGACTTTTATTTTCCAATTAGGTTTTCCGACAAGGAATTCTATTATCTTCGACTCATAAATTATCCACCCGTATTCTTCAAGCTTCCTTTTTATTTAACTTAAGATTATATATGTTCTTGTAAATTTACTTAGCTTTTAGCATCTTTTTAGTTTTCCTTCTAGGGTTCAATCTCAACTTAGGAATTTTTATCATCTCTATTAAAGATATAAGTCCTATTTTTTCATTCCTATCTCTTATCTAAACCCCAATCGCATACCCCTACGTGTGTGTATATATCATCCCTACACATGGAAATTCAAATCAAGCTATCATACTCTTGTCTGTCGTCTAAAGCACTTCTTAATTGGTAAATTTTTAGATGAAATTGCTCACACATTCTTCATGCGACCATTAATACTTCTTTAGGTACCAACGACCGATTACAAAATGTGTTTGCACATTAAAGCGTAATTCCTAGTCTTGTAATACCTAAGGCTTATAGCAGTGACTCCCAAACCAGTTGGTCTAAGGCACTAGGTGATGAAGCACCCTTGCTAATTTTTTTTTTAATGCAGCCTTAAGTAATCACAACAACCAGTGTTCATTTTTTTATTATCTCTTTATTCACACTTGTATTTTTATTTTATTTTTTCTTCGTACTAAGGATTTTAGACAAGAGCATTTCAAGGTCTCTTCTACTATTCCAAGTTTCAACGTTCGTGTTTGTGCAATTTGTAGGGTATATATTTTCAGAATCTAGACTTAAGCTTATGAATTATTTTTCGAACTTACACTTTAATAAAAATATCAATATTCTTCCCTTATTTTGACTTAGCCTACGAAGTGAACTCGAAATTTGCCTATTTCTAAATAAACTACAAAGACATATACTTTCTACCGTTAAATTTTAAGAAAGGTTATTTTTAGGGTTTTTAATTCACTAAATCTAAGATCTAGTTGTTCCTAACTAGTTAATTTTTTTGTCAAACTCAAGTCAATTATGGCCAAAATTGAATGTTTTAATTTTAATAATCTTTCAAATTTTTCAGTTTTTATGGATTTTAAAATACGTATACAAATGCAAAAATGTATATATGAATGCGAAGAAATAAAGCCTACCGAGCACACCCCCAAACTTAAACTTGACAGTGTCCTCACTATCAGGCTACACCAAGAGAGTTAAAATTGTCGGCGTTACCCTGTTTATTTATTTACAAATTTTTTTTATTGTTGTTAAAAGAAAAACAAAATATATATACATAATGTTCTGTAGGGTTCCTAGGCACTCTCAAGAGGTCTCACAAGGCATCAACCATGCCAATTTCAAAAATTATGGTGCCGAGAAACCCTAGTGTACGGATCGTTGGCTAGAAATCTAGGCGAAACAATAAACTAGTTAACACTTAACTAAGAGATACGGAAATACAACCTTTGTAGATCCGGTTCTCTACCTCCATAGCTCCGCAATGAAGTCTGCTCGCTGTCCATAACAAGTCCCGGGCTCTAGCGTCGGCTTCATCGGAGAATGGACGGGCTAGGTCATCGATGTCCATGCCGAAGATGATCTACGTCGAGGCATCGCTAAATCAAGCTCCGACTTCACCAAGTGAAGAAACTTGTGAAGAAAACACACTCTACTACTTGGCAAGAGGTAGAGGATGAAGAAATAGGAAGTGGGTAGACTTTAGAATTGGATTTCTCACTCTTTATCATCAATCACCATTGATGACCTCAAGGTTTTCTTCTTGAGTTCAAAGAAGAAGAAGAAGAAAAATGATATGATAAGTTCATTTTAAAAAGAAAATAAAATAGAATATTTATCATACTTTCAACCTTAGTTAAGTGTAGAGAAAAGACCATGGTTAATGGAATGGTTAGGGTTAAGGATAAGAACAAAATGGTCACTAGGTCAAAGTCTTCAAGAAGCTTCAATATGAAACAAAATTAGCCACCATTTTCTCTTTATGCCTTTTCTAATTATTTCCAAAATGAATAAATAGATAAATAAATGAATAAGGAAATAGTAAACCCTAACCATTTCATTAACCAAGGTTTAATTCTTTACACTTAACCAAAAGGCATGTATCATCAAACATGATACAAGCAAGTGCACAAAATCATATCGCATATGCAATGCGCACATCCGAGTGAGAAAATCCATTTAAAGTGAACCGATACTAGTTAATGCAAAGTAATATATCAAATATATAATTATGCATTAAATAATTAAATCAACACTTGATTCAATGATCCGGTCATGTCGCACACAACCGACTAGTATACAATGTATCGGCTTATCGAATCAATCCTTGATTCGATAACTAGGTTATATCGCATACAACCATTCGACACATTCATCGCGAGAATGGAATACGGTATCACATACACGTATTATTCTCGGTCCCGCACATATCTCATATGCGCTCCTATTTCGTTTCGCTTGAGCCAGGAAACCTCTGTGTAGGACTCTAAAGACTCGTCAATACGCCGGCAGCAGATGATGATCATATCAAGCACCCACAAGCCGCAAGCGGTCTGCTAAACGTAACGGCCACCCGGGTATTGAGCGATCTGAAGATCGACGAGCAAGCCCGCTCACACTCCAGTGAATCCAACCAGTAACACTACCGTACAGTCCGGTCTGATCGTCTGATATATCGCATATCTCGCCTAGGGGTGGTAAACGTCAGACCCCAATAGCTCGATAAGTCGTGTCGATATGAGGTCTATAACTGTTCGAGAAACTACTGGTAACACTTACCAGTAAATCTCAGCAACCCTATCCAGGGATTTCCTGTTATAGCCAATCGAACACAGCGCAACATCAACTCCCTATACCGGGAGAGACGAATCCCCTCCTATCGCTCATTGCCTCCATGTGACTCGGGACTGTACCCAAAAACCACCGTTTTGCACACCCTCTTGGACGTGGTAAGATGGAAATCAAAGCACAGTGGGAATCACACAAGACTCTATGACGATCTCGGGTCAACAGACTACTCTGTACCAGTGTCACCAGAGAACTGCCATCTGACGTGAGGTATAATACCATCTGGGAGTTCTCGGCGAGTCCGTCCAGTGTACCCAGTCTCTACTGAGCACCCGTATATCATCTCCGATGTCAAACACCAATGGATATGGGATCATCTATCGCCCATCTGTATGGGTCGAGAAGGTATACGCTAGTCTACTCTGGTATATCGATGCCCCGTCTCGATACACCCTCGACTAGGGACTTTGAAGGATGTACTTATGGACTACCATGTCCCCACTAGTATGATCCGCATCATAGTCCAGGTAGTCAAGCACACATCCTAAGGGCTTTACCAACATGTAACAGAGAGACAATCAGTATACACATTAAGGTAAAGTTCAACCAGATAGCATACTATCATGTCGAGCAAGAAAGTCCTCCCTATATATGTCCCAGGATCCACTACAAAATACATCCTATGTACAGTAATGGCCTCTAGGGCATACATATAACTAACAATCTCCCACTTGCACTAGGGCCATCTGTAGCAGTGGTTGTAGTATCTCATACTCAACCATCCCATAAAAATCTCTCTCTGAGAACAGGCCTTTGTGAGTGGATCCGCTGTGTTGTCCTCTGAATCTACTCTCCTAACCTCGATCACCCTGGAGATCAACTATCTCCATGATCAGGCGATGCTGCCTTAGAATAAGTCTGGATCACTGATGGGACCGGTGTTCCTCGGCATGAGCCACAACTCCATTGTCTCACAATGGTAGGAACGTAGTTCATTTCATGAACTAATATACACCCAAACATCCTCTTTGGTAACATCTTAAGTAGCGATGTATCCTGCCTTTATCGTCTAGTATGTCACGGTATCTAGCTTGGAACTCTTCCAACATACCGTCCCTTTACTGAGGGTAAAGACAATGCCTGCGACTGACATTCAGTCGTCTTTATCACCCTGGAACCCTTCCAGTGATTCTCCCCAGGATCAACTGATACCATCTCACTACAGCTAGTGAGTATCCTAACATCCATTTAGATCTATCTCATAGATCCAAAACTCAGGATTTAGCAGGTATCATCATGATCCTATGTGGAGAATCATTGTGATATGCGGAGATTGATCGAGCGTAGCATAGGAAACTCCTTCCCTATCAGGAGTATGTCATCCACGTACTCTACGAGGATCATCACCATACTCCCTACTACCTTTTTGTATATACAAGATTCATCTAGCATTTTGATGATGTCAAACTGTTTGACTAATCCATCAAAACAGATGTTCCAACTCCGCGATGCCTGCTTTATCCTATAAAGCATCTTGCATACGTTTCCGCTGCTCCCACTGTCTACGAAGCCCTCTGGCTGTGTACTTATAGACGCTCTCTTCCAAAATATCATTTAGAAAAGCTGTCATGACACCCAACCACCAGATATCGTAGTCATGGTATGTAGCCGTGGCAAGTAGGATCTGGATGGACTTAAGCATAGCTACTTATAGAAGGTTTCATTATTATCCATACCTGGTCAATGATGTAGACCTTTAGCAAGTCTAGCTTTGAAAGTCTCAACTCTTCCATGTACACCAAGTAATCTTCTCAAGATATACTTGCTCCTGATGGGGATTTAACCCTTCAGATATAGCAACCAAAGTCCATACTTTGTTGGTGTATATGGATTCCATCTCAGATCACTAAGCATCCAGCCATTCTTACAGAGTCTTACTCCTGATGGCCAGCTCGAAACTAGTTGGGTCATCATCTCATGATGCAATCCTCGCTCCCACTGTCATAGAGAAACAGAAGTATCTCTCAGGTGGGTGAGGAACCCTACTAGATCGGCGGAGAGGCTGAGGTTCGTTGGAATCTACTGAATCCTTTGGTTCTATCAAATCATCAGCTGTAGTTTGTATGGCTGGAACTTTTCCAGCTCTACATTACAGACCTTGCCTCGAGCTTGTCCGGATTTTTCTTTTAGACATAGGCCGGACAACCCCAAATCTTAACTACCTTAAGAGATGGGCTCTTCCCATTCCATATCACATATGAAGCGGTAGGCAACTGATTTGATTGGAACCCTATTCAATAGGTATGTAGCTTCTCAAGTGCATAACTCCCAAAAGGAAATAGGTCACTCAGTAATACTCATCATAGAGTACACCATATCATATAGGGTGTGATTGCTCCGCCCCGATATACCATCGTGCTTTGGTGTATTCGGAGGAGTAATGCTGAGAGAGAATCTCATTCTCCTTTAGAATAGTCCAGGATTTCCGTGCTCAAGTATTCTCCTCCTTGATCTCATCAAAGGACATAATACTTATACCCGTATTTTGGTTCTCTACTTCTTGCTTATATTCTGTGAATATCTCAAAAGGCTCGGACTCATGTTTCAATAGGAACATATGTCTGAATCTTGAGAGATTATCAGAGAATGTAATGAAGTATAAAGAACCTATCCTGGCATGTGTAGACAGGGGACCTTACATACATCAACATGTATCATCCCAAGAGTTTACTAACTCTTTCTCTGTTTCCAATAAACAGAGCTGTGGTCATCTTATCTTTGTGACATGACTGGCGAGTTTCACAAGATGTAAATTCAAACTAATTTAAATATGCATCTAAATGTAACTTCAGCCAGTCGGGTCGCATTGATATGACCTAGTCTACAATGCCTCAAGAAGGATTCGTTCATTTCTGAACTCTTCCTCTTGTGTGTGTTCCGTATACTAAGAACTGTGGTTTGATTTAGAACATTAATGCTTTTAGATAACGTGCCTGAACCGATCAACTTTTGATATAGGAAATGTTCAAAACATTATCCATCAATACAAAATTATATCCTTTCTTTTCTAACAAAGAGAGTTATATGATTTGGTATATCAGGTTCGGTATCTAATAACATTCGTTCAGAATCAATGTATTGGTAATACAGGGTGACAGTGACCAACAGACTTGGATGCAACACTTGCCCCGTTTTCTGCCTCATGAAACTTATCACCCGTTCTCAGTTCTCTACCTTTCTGTAACCCTATGTAACATATTACATATCTGGGATCCTGATCTGGTATCACATACCCAGGACGTAAAGGATACTGAGAAACAGTTCTGTATAATGAACACACCCGAAGATGATGCATCAGCATGCACTCTCTTCGTTTGGGCGGCACGGGAATTCTGGTAATCCCCAATTTCCTGCTCTGTCTTATAACAATTATAAGTTGGAGCGGGACCAACGTTCCCCAGCTCAGTATAACAAACGGGTTCGGTCAATAATCCGTATTATTATCTTGATTAAGGCGTGATATGGTCGCTACCAAGTGAGAGAGAGAAGAAAACACTCAGCGTGCGCTCTTGCAAGAATAGATTGGTTATTATTTTATCTAATCAGGATGGCTCCCACTGCTTTTTATCAAATCTTCCTTCAAACCCTAAAAGGAAAGACTAGCCGGGATTAATTACACACTACAAGTTCGCCAATCTTTCTGCCAGGCCAGTGTCGGTACTTTGAGGGAGGTCCCCCGTGCTCTCGCACGAACCTAATTAATGTAAACCTCGTTTTCCCAGAGGCGTAACCTCGTTAACACCTTTCTAGACACCTACTTGATCGGCTAATTGTAATGTGCAAAACTCTCCCAGGAGTAACTCTTACTCGCAGCGGGTATCGGGATCCAACTATCTCATAGAAGGTATGCAATCTCATTGCAAATTTCAACACTTGAAATTCCCGATAATCTTTTGCCCCTAGCAGCTATATGACCTTAACATAGTCAACAAATCATAAGTGCTAGTCAAGTTCAACCCGTCATTTCCCGATTGAATTAAACCCACCCGCACGACCCTTAACATAGTCAACAAAGTCGCACGACTACCCTAATCCAATCACATCATATGCTTATGCAGATAAGCACTAATTAGCTACCGCACACTACGCCTTAACATAGTCAACAAACGTAGCACGAATACTAACTAGTACTTATCTGAAATGACGGAGGGCTACGACAGGTTTTTCTGAAAACCTATTGCGTAATGAACTTGATATCGTTGTAGGATCAAATGATTTTTGAAATGGAGTGTTTTTGAGGCTTTTCTAGTTTTGCTAAAGGAGTCACTCCCGGTGAAGGGATCGTCGGTCCTTTCCTCGTCGAATGAGGTGCGGGATATATCACATATATCACTATGCAAAGAAAAAACTCTTAAAAGCAATCAAAAGACAAACCGAGTGTGTAGCATCTGCCAGTTATTGCTAAAGGAGTCACTCCCGGTGAAGGGATCTCGGTCCTTTCCTCATCGAATAAGGTGCAGGATATATCGTATATACCGCTGTGCAAAGCAAGAACTGTAGCTACCTGTTTTATTTTGAAATTCGATTCTACAACATCTTAGGTTTCTTTTTATTTCATTAATCACATTAATGAAGTCCCATCATTTTTATACCTAAACATCACAGATAAATACGACGTACACTTATGCCATCCGCATTCGCCTCGATGTCCCCTCGTGCACCGTTAGGTTAGGTAACTAACGGCAGAGCAGGGCAGGGCTAGCGCGGGTGTAAAACATAAGTAACGCCTATATAATATATCATATATACTATATACTGTATCTATCACAGAACATCACATGATCACATCACAGATATCGCAGCAGAAGAAACATATGAAATATTGGATATACTAGGACGTCCGTGTTTTCAATACGAGCCAGTATAAAACACGGATTCCACGGTCATGATGAATAGCCAAACCCACACCCCTAGACCCCTACGAGAGCGGCAAGCAACCCTACCAATTCTGGAGTTAGGAGACCCGGACCCGACTCCTCGAGTTGGTCTCCCACTGGACTCCAGAACCCGGTTACTTGTGCCTTCCTCCTTGGGTCTATCCTAGTGCGGAAAAGTAAATAATATACAAACGGTGACAACTTCCGCAACCTGGAAGCGCCCCAATAAAAGAATATTACATACAAGTTTTTACATGAATGAAAATGAAAAACACTCATCTCACATAAAACCCCCGGCTATTCAAACACGACGATCCAATATAACATATCCAGCAACACATAACATCACATGTCATCAACGTAAGTAAATATGCGCATCCCAATTGTCGTTGACATATAGCAACGAAACCGACGATATCACATATTACACTTACGGTCACAGAAAAGAAAGTGTAAAACTACAACAGTTGGAATCCGCAACCACCTCAGACATCGCATGCCTGACCAAATGAATTCCTTAGACATCGCATGCCTAATAATTATAAACCCCGCATTTTAGTCTCAAAATCGAAAACACTTTTCAATACCAAGTCGGGCAATTCAACAAGATTCCCGACATCCTGATCGAATGCTCGTCGCAAACTTTAGTAGGCGGCCGCACCCCCGATACCGTCGACGAAGTGCACGAAGGCGGAACACCGCTGCCGCGAGCACCCGAACGGATGCTTTCGGCGACGGGGTTCTCCTACAGTCACTTGGTCGGGGCTATGGAGTGAGGCTGTCTATTAAGTTTACCCGGCGAATATCCGCGTACGCTACGTGATTGCGACGGACTTTTGATCACATCAAAATTCCGTGGCAACCGATCAAGTGAGACTAAAGTGCTATGTTTATAACATTCATTCCGTTATCTCATAACTACTTGTGAATTCCAATTATTGTATCCCATTCCAGATAAACAGAAAATGTTAAATTTTTCGATCGAACAGTCAAACACCCAAGTTTTCCCGATACTGCTCAACACATGAAATAAGTCTAACAACATTCAGTTCGTGCCTCAGTACCAACGGTCCAGCCGTAGAAGGGTCAAGCCAACGCCTCACATGTGGCACGCCGTACTGCCCCAAACCCGAAGGTTCAAAGGGCAGTTCAAGACGGTCACATAATCGAGTTAAGGTTTGTTGTCTTCTAGAGGGTCCATTGAGTTATTTGCACTACTTAGAACGCCGTTAAACTACGGAAAAATCCAACACTTGGAAATTTCCCAACAGGGGAAAAAGTGGGTATTTATATCCGGTCGAACTTTTTAACATATTCTAAAATTTACCCGGAAACCCACACAGACAAAATTTGATAATCCGATCGAATATACGAATCCCCAAAATAACCCCAGAAAATTCAACTCTTGAATTAATTATTAAAAATTCCCAGGAAAACCAGAACCACTAAATAGGAGTTACTGTGCAAATTAAATGGGGCAATGAGACAATTAGGCCGCGGAACCGCCGCACGAGCCATGCTCGTGCCGCGGATCCGTGGCTGTTTAAAGGAATTGGCTCATCAAACTTCACCGTAACTCTTAGATATCCCTGTTGGTTTTTCTGCATATTTTTAATCTTGAAAAAACCACGTTTTCAGAAAAAGTACAGAGAGCAATTTTCCGGGTTAGGTTTTGGTTCGATCGGACTTCTAACTCCGTCTAGACTTCGCCTAAGGCTCTAGCTAGGCTCTGATACCACTGTAGGGTTCCTAGGCACTCTCAAGAGGTGTCACAAGGCATCAACCATGCTAATTTCAAAAATTATGGTGCCGAGAAACCCTAGTGTACGGATCGTTGGCTAGAAATCTAGGCAAAACAATAAACTAGTTAACACTTAACTAAGAGATACGGAAATACAACCTTTGTAGATCCGGTTATCCACCTCCATAGCTCCGCAATAAAGTCTCCTCGCTGTCCATAACAAGTCCCAGGCTCTAGCGTCGGATTCATCGGAGAATGGACGGGCTAGGTCATCGATGTCCATGCCGAAGATGATCTACGTCGAGGCATCGCTAAATCAAGCTCCGACTTCACCAAGTGAAGAAACTTGTGAAGAAAACACACTCTACTACTTGGCAAGAGGTAGAGGATGAAGAAATAGGAAGTGGGTAGACTTTAGAATTGGATTTCTCACTCTTTATCATCAATCACCATTGATGACCTCAAGGTTTTCTTCTTGAGTTCAAGGAAGAAGAAGAAGAAAAATGATATGATAAGTTCATTTTAAAAAGAAAATAAAATAGAATACTTATCATACTTTCAACCTTAGTTAAGTGTAGAGAAAAGACCATGGTTAATGGAATGGTTAGGGTTAAGGATAAGAACAAAATGGTCACTAGGTCAAAGTCTTCAAGAAGCTTCAATATGAAACAAAATTAGCCACCATTTTCTCTTTATGCCTTTTCTAATTATTTCCAAATTGAATAAATAGATAAATAAATGAATAAGGAAATATTAAACCCTAACCATTTCATTAACCAAGGTTTAATTCTTTACACTTAACCAAAAGGCATGTATCATCAAACATGATACAAGCAAGTGCACAAAATTATATCGCATATGCAATGCGCACATCCGAGTGAGAAAATCCATTTAAAGTGAACCGATACTAGTTAATGCAAAGTAATATATCAAATATATAATTATACATTAAATAATTAAATCAACACTTGATTCAATGATCCGGTCATGTCGCACACAACCGACTAGTATACAATGTATCGGCTTATCGAATCAATCCTTGATTCGATAACTAGGTTATATCGCATACAACCATTCGACACATTCATCGCGAGAATGGAATACGGTATCACATACACGTATTATTCTCGGTCCCGCACATATCTCATATGCGCTCCTATTTCGTTTCGCTTGAGCCAGGAAACCTCTGTGTAGGACTCTAAAGACTCGTCAATACGCCGGCAGCAGATGATGATCATATCAAGCACCCACAAGCCGCAAGCGGTCTGCTAAACGTAACGGCCACCCGGGTATTGAGCGATCTGAAGATCGACGAGCAAGCCCGCTCACACTCCAGTGAATCCAACCAGTAACACTAACGTACAGTCCGGTCTGATCGTCTGATATGTCGCATATCTCGCCTAGGGGTGGTAAACGTCAGACCCCAATAGCTCGATAAGTCGTATCGATATGAGGTCTATAACTGTTCGAGAAACTACTGGTAACACTTACCAGTAAATCTCAACAACCCTGGCCAGGGATTTCCTGTTATAGCCAATCGAACACAGCGCAACATCAACTCCCTATACCGGGAGAGACGAATCCCCTCCTATCGCTCATTGCTTCCATGTGACTCGGGACTGTACCCAAAAACCACCGTTTTGCACGCCCTATTGGAAGTGGTAAGATGGAAATCAAAGCACAGTGGGAATCACACAAGACTCTATGACGATCTCGGGTCAACAGACTACTCTGTACCAGTGTCACCAGAGAACTGCCATCTGACGTGAGGTATAATACCATCTGGGAGTTCTCGGCGAGTCCGTCCAGTGTACCCAGTCTCTACTGAGCACCCGTATATCATCTCCGATGTCAAACACCAATGGATATGGGATCATCCATCGCCCATCTGTATGGGTCGAGAAGGTATACGCTAGTCTACTCTGGTATATCGATGCCCCGTCTCGATACACCCTCGACTAGGGACTTTGAAGGATGTACTTATGGACTACCATGTCCCCACTAGTATGATCCGCATCATAGTCCAGGTAGTCAAGCACACATCCTAAGGGCTTTACCAACATGTAACAGAGAGGCAATCAGTATACACATTAAGGTAAAGTTCAACCAGATAGCATACTATCATGTCGAGCAAGAAAGTCCTCCCTATATATGTCCCAGCATCCACTACAAAATACATCCTATGTACAGTAATGGCCTCTAGGGCATACATATAACTAACATGTTCCCCCCAAACTTAAGTGAGACAGTGTTTCCACTGTTTTAAACGTTAAACTTCAGAGTTAGGGAGGAGAAAAATCAAACCATACAAGTCCTTACACTGGCCAAAGGTTAGCACCAACCATTCAAAAATTCTATCGTGATAATGGTAGGGTTGGTGGAAGAATGGAGTGTAGAGAAAGGAGTTGAGAAACACAAGAGACCGTATGGGAAGAAGGGTGGAATATGGTCTCGGTGGAGGAGAAGAATGGCGGAAAAGAGAAAGAAGTGTAGTACGAACTCGAGGGTGTAAATAGAGTGAATAAATTAGCGCAAATTGTGATGACCGATGTGTTAAAAGCGATTGTACTAATTTATCAACCCGTCGAGAAATGGGGTCAAATCCCTCAAGATTCGCGAGAAAACATCGGTACATCGAACTTGGTAAACCATCCATTGAAAATGGAAGCGCGATGGATTTTTGCACGGTCGAAACGATGGAAAGGACGAAGGGGAGTGATTTAGGGATAGTCTTATTCTCACCAAAGTAATTTGTCTCGAACTTGAGGGATTCCATCAATGGTTCGAAATGACTGTAGGCAACCGAGTCTGATGGTTCAACTAACTCAACTGAAAATTCAAAGAACTCAAACTCGGGCGGTGAGTCTTTAAAATCGTTCGAAAAAGTGAAACACTCGTAATCGTTATCGGCTGTGAGAACTGTAACAGATTCAAAGAATTACGCACTAGTGGCGTCCAAACTGCTGTGATCGAAGAGAAATCAATCAAGCTCAAAGTCCTCCTGCATGATCTTTTGTGTGGTCAGAACGATGGAAACGAGGGGGTTTGATTTAGGAAGTATAACAGTTAAAGGTTCAGGAGGATGAATTGGAAAATCCGACACATCAAAAAAAACTGGTTCATCCTTAATACTATCCTCAATACTCTCCTCAATACTATCCTCATAATTCTCCTCAAAAGTTATCTCGTCCATGCAATTATCATCAAAATCAAGACGCATATGAAGTTCGGGAGAAACATTTAATGACTCGGGATGATGAATTGGAGAGAAAATTTCAGTCAAATCTACGAGTTCATCATCCAAAATATTACCTGCGTCAATATCCCAATCAAGTGAAAATCCATTTTTTGGACACCTCATCAAAAGCATGGATATTTATCAATTTAGGTTCTAGATTGGAGGTGTAGAGATCGAAAGTATTGGTAATGGTTTCATTCAAAAGGGACCCTTCACAATCTGGCAAATCAAGCACTACAAAATCACACAACTCATTAAACGTTTTATTTTCAACCGGTGAATCATTTGGGACACTTATTTGAAAACCGGAGTTGTGGGATTCAATTGGGTATGGGTAGGTTTGATTTAGAAGTGTGTAGAACTCACTCTCACCACTCAAATTCTCACTCTGTCCAACCGCCTCATCATACATTGGAAGATTTGGAGCTAGTTGGAAACTAGCTACCGGTTCACTTGGTTGCATAAGGGTGGTAAGGGACGCATCCAAATTCCTCATTTGTCGGTTTGTTGCTGCAATGTACGCTTCCAATGACTTTTCCAGACTAGACATGGATTGTGGCGGGGTTTTAGTAAAAGATTCAAAATTGTTTGCATTTTGGAAACTCCCAAATAGTTGTATAGAAGCAATGTCTAGGGAAGGTGCGAAAGTCGGGTAGGACTGGTAGGAATTGAATGGTTGGATAGGAGTAGGATCAACATTTGGATAAAAAAGGTGAATGGACTTGTCGATCCTAAGAACTAGAAGTGTTGAAAGGAGTGAAAGATCGGTTACGAGATTGTTCTATATGTTCAGCAATATACATGGTTTTCGGAGTTACAACAGAACTCGAAAAAGTAGTATCAATGTAAGAAGGTGGTGAAGGTTGAAATGGTTGATACTAAGTGGATTGCGGAGTCGAACTGTTTCTCCAAGACGCTTCTATTCGATCTTTTAAAGAAATTTTGGGTATGGAGGGGTCGTCCGTAATTCGACCAAAACAATTCGCGTATGAAGCAATGTTTGGATGAGGGTACCAAAGTTCGGCAAGAGTTTTGGGAGGTGGGGTACCTATGGTGTAAGAAAGGAGAAGAAAAAGAATGTGGGTGGAAGTGAGGTGCACGGATTTCTTAGCGACAAGTTGCAAGTTTTTTTGTAAAATTTTTTCCTTTTTTCTTTTTGTGTATTTTTTTATGTGTTGCTTTTTTGCAAAAAGATTTTCGATAAAAAGCTTAGACACACGTTCAATCAACCACAAATGCACAATCAGGCCTAGATCTAGGGTCACCTAGGTCAGCTAAACAGCTCCTAACTGTTCCAAAGGGCAAGAAGTAGGATCTCAAACCGCCTCTTCACCGCCAATTGTGGCCAGGTAAGCACAAGAAGAGAAAGAAAGGATCCGGTCACGAATCACCGTGAGACGGGCCTTTTAAAATTACCTTTCACTACCTGTCTAGCCTAGGAACTACAAAGTCAGGTTAGGATCAACGGTCGATGCTTACAACTATTCCTTTGTCCTATTGAGCGCGAAGTCCTTAGGGCTGAGTTTAATCTTTTTTAATTAATTGATGGTCAATGCAATATGCCTTATGTGATTTCTGGGGTCCTGAGAAGGGTAATGAAATCCCCACCCAATCTGGATTGGTGTAAAAGCCCCTTAAAGTCAATTTAAATATGCAAAGCAGTAAACACAATCACTTGCAAACAATTTTTTTTTTAGCGCGGCGCAAAGAATCCTGCACAAGATCAAGTTATTGGAGAAGGGGAGAAATTTTTTTGCCGCAAAGAATCCTGCAGGAAAATAGTTCAGAGGATATCAGGGGGTCCAGAAGAAGAATAGAAGCTTACAGAGAAATTTTTTCGTGCTGACGTCAACATAGAGCGGCAGAACCGTGGTCAAAGACTGGTCACCGCGGCGGTTCCGCGGTCGGACGTGGGCTCCTGCGGCGGAAACGCAGTCAAGAAGAGAGATCAAGCCTCCAATCTTTTCTGTTGCTCTGTTACGGTCCTCCTTTGTTTGTTCAGATATGTGGTTTGCTGTTTTGATCTCTGGATTTTTCCAGATCTGAATTCGTTCGTCGGCCCTGCAAAATTCACACGAAACACCCTTCAAACAATACAAGATGATAAAAAAATTTATATTTTTTTATTTTTCAGTTTTTATGATTTTTCAATTTTATATTAACCCGAAATTACAAAAAGAAAATAACACACCATCCCCAGCAATGACGCCATTTGATTTGTTCAAAGAATATTTATAACCGCAATCAAAAACGGTGTCGCTTGGTAGCTAGCCGGTGAGTACGGGTCGGTCCACAGGGATTTTTTGTATTTTCTAATTGTTCTAATGAGTTAATTCCGATTGTTGTCGGATTGATTAAATCTAAAAAATAAATTTGATCTAGACTAAGACTAGAATCTTGCTAGGGTTAGGTTTAGGTTAAGTTTGGAAAGTCAATATTCCTCACCGCTTTCTATGCCCTAATTAAGATCTATGAGGTGTTATGGTAATAATTAATAAAGTGGATTAGTACCATCGGGAAGAAATGATGTTTCTTCCTCTAGGTTCTTATCCTTCCTTTCTTAATTCTTACCCTAATCTCCATGGAAAACACGCTCAACCGGTCGTTTATACTACAGTATCACCGCTACCTCGTAGGATAGGGTGTCGTATGGAGCGGTGTGTGCATGTATGCATGGAGTCCTATAAAAACGTGTGATGGGCAAGAAAGGGGTGAGAGATCTTCATCACTCAAGCCTTCCCCAAATCTAACCCTAACAAGTGAGGAGACAACCCACTCATTAGGGAATTGATAAATATTTTCTAACTATCTTACTAGGGCAGAGAATGAAATCTAAACTAGGGCAGAAAAGAAAATTATACTAGGGCAGATAATAAAATTAACTAAGGCAATGAAAAGAAAATATACTCTAATTTTTATTTGATGCTCTCTTCCAACATTTACAAGATCTGAATTTTGATAAATACAATGAGACACAAGAAGAGGTATAACCTAAAACAGCTTTTAGGGTTTCTATTTATAGAACATAGAAACCCTAGGGTTACATTCGAGCCACATCTGCATCTACAATTTTACCCCCTAAGATAGACTAGTCAACGCGCCGCCAGCGACCATAGAAATTTTCCACCGACACGGGCGACGCACGGCCGCGGAACCGCGGCTAAAACCCATGTTTGGCCACGGTTCCGCGGCAAAAAAAAGGGCTTGTTGGCTCTTGTTTTCTAGGGTTCTGTCTGCTGCTTTGTACTTGGCTTTTCTTCATTTGGTTCTTCAGAATTTCTTCTAGTTTCTTCCAGATTTCGACAGTGAATAATGTAGTGGACTTTACCGCTTGCTTCTTGTCTAAGTCTTGAACCTTGCGCTTCCTTTGTACTTTGTGAACTTGTTCATTGTTCTTCATTGTCCCTCAAAATGTAGGCACGATCAAGATTCCACCATTTATCGGTCATAGTCTCACTTTTGTATCATCTTTTCATCAATTTCACTGTTTTGTTCCGAGAACCTGTAACCTGCTACTATGTAGCAGACATGGGTCAAAAGCACCTGTTTATTTGTAAAATGAATAAGAATGGGGAATATAGTAATGCAATATTATGATATGAACGTATGTACAAAAGTATGAGTGTACAATATGTATGTTCACGAGTATGAGTGTAAAATAGGTATGTGCACAAGTATGACATGCAAGGGTTCATATCCTGAATGCAACAGTCCTACAGTGTAGTGACATGGCAATTATCGATGATGAAGTGTGTGAGCCGGCAAGCAGGTGTACGTGGAATATATGCATCATCGATAATGGTGCTGATGTACTAACAGCATGGTTTTAATATAACAATAAACACATTTAAGCATGCAATGCGATGCGAAAAGCAAGAATATGCGGTAAATGAATAATAAACACAACAGTGCTGAATCTACATCAGTGTATCTATGTCATACTATTTTGCCATTTGAAAGAAGAAGAATCGGGGTTTTTAGGAAAATAAGGGCTACGGTGTTTTTAAGAAAAGATGCGTCATTTGAAAATATCCGCAGAATCCCTTGCCTGTCTTTAAAATACTCCCGTTTCGTTAGTTTTTTCAATAGGTATGACATCGGTCTAGCCTAACTTCTACTAAGCAAACTACAGATCTAACTAACAAGCTAATCGGGAGGGGTATGGAAACCACCTAAATCTGAGTCGATACATATATATATATATAAATATAAATATAATAGTCGGTGATTCCGTCTCAATAGGATCGCGTACGATACAATATATCATATGACAACCTCGAGTCATGAGTGCTGATCTATCATCAATATAAAGCTTATACGGTACATCCATCGTACGGCATCCCAAATCTGGGTACGGGTCAATATCACATTCATCTCATCAATTATCTGGTATCCTTATCATCATATCTCATGATCTGTGGTACTGATCTAAGTCTAGTACAAACCGATACCATCTATGTAAATGCGTGTGTAAAACACACGTCCAAAGGCCCGCTAAAATCTCATGTCATATCCCAAATACGAACCACATCATATCACCGATCTCACGGCACTATGCCCAATCTCATCGACTCATCTCCAAATATCATCCACTATCCTCATCATACAGTTATAAGTATAACAGATATGCATGTGCATGCGTGTGGGTGTAAACCTAGTCTAGGGTTCGTAACTAGGAACTATACTAGTTTACTTCTAAACCCTAATCTAACAATAGTACACCTAATCACATCTAGAATATCCATGTCACGCATAAGGCTATCGTACATATATATAGTATATATCTAGTATACTAAGTATCGAACTGCAGGGGTGCTATACGCCATCCACCCGACTTCCCGTGTAGATATAATCTACTCACCTTGATCTTGCTTGCCGATGTCGACGTCGCCACCATCTTCTTCACCGTCTCGAATCATCGTGGGGGTACCTACATATCACACGTATCGCATCGCATTAAAACCAAATCGAAACCAAAATGACACAAGAAAACCAAAACGATACGCTTAAAAGCCTATAGGTTAGAACCTATGGTTAGCTCTCGCAAAACAACTCGATATCACTCGATATAGACGTACAAACGTCACATGATTGAGATAAAGTACAAAAACAAAAATCAAGAAATCGAAATACGGAAAACCATAACTCAAATCAAAGCAGCAACTAGAGAAAGTGGTCCCAGATTTTGACTAAGGCCAAAACAAGGAAAGCAAACAACTCTGGGGTGATATATGGTGTGAATATGACCTACTGAAGCAATCTGGGCTTCTACTTTACCAGGGGGCCGGCCACATCAACTGAAAATCCGGCCAGGCCGGTTTGGGTATGGAGTTAGGGTCTCGTTCTGGTAGGGTGTCTTCCTATGGGTCCCACTAGGTCTCTGGTATTATTTACTTTTCTAGTATTGGCCCCGGATCACTCCAGATTTCCCTGCACGGTCCAATTCCTTACAAACCGACATGAAAGTTCTGAAATTCCGTATTTTTGGGTTCCAAGGTTGGTTAGGTCTGGGTTTTGGACAATTGGGGAGTTTAAGGTCACTACTAAAGTCCAATTACACAACCATCACTCAAAATAATCTTAACCCTCTCTAGGTTTTTCCAAAGCTCATCAAATCGAACCAAATCACAACTAAACACAAATATGGTTTAAAGTGAAGGAAAAACTACACTAAGTGTGAAGGGATTACCTCATCTAGCACCTATGAATCCTTCACAGCGCCAAAATGAAGACTTTCTTGGTCCATAAGGTAGCTAGCGGGCTTGTGCACCTTTTTTGTGAAATGGGTGTTGGGTTTTGAGTTGTTTTTCATGGCGTTTTGGGATGGTGAAGAGGGGAGGGAGGTGAGGCAGCAGCAGCAGCAGCAAAAGAAAAAGAGGGAGAGGAGATGAGTCTAAGAAATGATGAGGGGATGGCCAAGTCCAATGGTTGACCCCTTACCTACTCTCTCTCTCTCTTTCTTACCCATACCTCTTATTCTAATCTTTTCTTTTTCTTTTCTTTTCTTTTCCTCTCTAATTTCCTTCTTTCCTCAATAGTGAACCCAAAACAAATACCATACACCCCAAATCATGTCGGAAAAGTAACAAGTGTGAAAAAAATGACATGTGCACAAAACACGCTTAAAGTCCGATTAGCGATTTTTAATCGCGATTAGCACTAAATTAGTATATAATTAATCATAAAAACTTAAAATTTGCATAATTCACATAAAACACTCTCTTTTAAGTAATTTCTATAATTTTCAAAATTTTCCCCAATTTATCGGTATTTAATAATACCGCCATTAAAATATTCAATATTTTATTATTAAATTATAAAAATTCCCCAAAAATAATATTTTATTTTTTGAAATATTATAGCCGGGGCGTTCCCATAACCCTTCATGGTTTCAGAGCCACCCATTAACCCGTAATCTAGCATGTTAATGTTAACATATCGAAATCCGTAAAACCCCGATTCACTGCCGTGCAGATTTGATTCTCTGTCGATTTTTAAAGTTCCTTCAAAAATTATTTAAACATGTGCAGAAGGCTACTGACATGACCACAAGAAAACCCCCCAAACACGAGACCAAGGCACCGGATTTTGGCCTATGATATGTGCATAAATTCCGGTGAGGCCGGTTTTTGGTGGGCTTCGTTTTTGGGGTGTTATCTGGTCTCTAGAATCTATGTGCAGTAGTGTTGTTTATTTAGCAAAATTTGGATATTGTTTTATCAGTTTTCTTGGGGAAAATCGGGGGTTACTTCGGAGTCGATAAGTTTTAATATTGTTTAAAGTTTGCAGTACTTTACATTTCTATCTGTGACCATGAATGTCATTTGATCGGTAAATCTTGTCTACTCGCTATAGTCCTTTTAGACGGGATTGCGAACGTGACATTCACGTTGATGTTCTGTATTGTGCCGTGATGTTGTGGATTGTCATGGCGGATAGCCTGGGTGCAGTGGTAGTACAGTTTTATTTCATTTATACATTTGATATTGCGGGGCGAGCGTCCGACATGTGGACTGCCGTCACTGCCTGTTTGTATATTATTATTTTGGGGCACGACCGGGTTAAGGTCGATGTACCCGTTGTATATATTTTCTTTTCTGTACTAGGATTTCCCCGCTGTGGGGTGCACGGATAGCCGAGTTTTAGAGGGAAACGGGCCCGCATTTCAAGGCGTTGAGACGGAGGGGGCTTCACTCTAGAATTGGCGGGTTATTCGCCGCACTCGTAGGGGGTACAGGTTGACCCAAGGAGGGGTGCTCAAGTTACCGGATTCTGTGAAGTGCTTGATTGTCCATTCACTTTGCTGAAGGGGGCTGGCTCGCTTCAGGTTTTGGCGGGTAATGATTGAAAACGATTTTCCGATTGTGTGAATAGTTTTTAGAAAATAGAATTTAGAAATCACAATAAAAAATTATTTTAACCGCAATCAATAACGGTGTCCGATGTAGCGCGTTAGCGAGTGCGGATCGTCCACAGGAAAAGTGTAATCCGTTCAATTTCCGAATTAGATGAGTTGAAAATTTAAGGAAAAGAAAAGAAAACAATTCATGATTTGTAAAAGAAGATCAAGAGCAAGAAAAATTTAGATCTAAAAGAAACATTAAAAAGCAAGAATAAAGATGAGAGATAATTTCCAACCAACAATCAAGATTATAAGGATAGCTCGTAGGAGTAGATCGGATCTATAGATGTGATGAGATCTAATGATTACTCATTCTTATCCATTAATGAATTGATGCTAGATCGATGCAATTTCATCGAGGTTTAAGGATCTTGCGAGGAAATTAGGAATTCCGCAACTCATCCTTTGTCCTTTCGATAGATCGTATTCAAATTCTAGCTTCTAGTTAATCAAATGGTTAATAGTTGTTCCCTAGTTTCGAGTGAACACGATCTAGAAAGCATCATCTCGAAACTAGGTCATTAATCATTTGATTCACTAGAATTTCCAAACATTATAGGATTTAAGAATTGTAAAAATATCTAAATCATCATCATCTAAAGATCGTCACAACTCCTACACGAGCAGAGATTACTCAAACATCATGATCACAAACACAATCACAAATTGAGATCTAATAATTTTGCTTGAATTAAAAGATAAGCAAGAATATAGAAAATTCACCTTTATTTATCGACAAATTTCGTTACAACTCTCTTGAATTTACAAAAGGAAGGGACTAGATCGTCAATTTCGGCTTCGCTCGGCTCCTTGAGTCGCGGATCGGCGTGGATCTCTTGCTCCGTTGGAATCCAGCGTCGCTTCTAAAGGTTGAAGGCACGCTTGCTTGATTTGATCTCGGGAATTTGATCTTGATTTTTGAATTGGGGTTGAATTTGAGGCACAAGTTTTTATCACTAAACTTGTGGGTTGAAGATGGTGATGATTCTTGAACAATTTCCACTCTAGATCCAGGCTCCTTTTTATAGACCTCCCAATTCTTAGATCTAGAATTGAAATTTGAATTCCCCCCACAAGTTAGTTATCCAAATGATTTAAATTTCCCTCCAAAAAGTTAGTTAAGCCTAAATTTTGAATTTCCCTCTAAGAATTTGTTAAGCCGGGCCTTCTAGATGTGCCACGTGGAACTTCTGGGGTCTTCTGGAAGCTTTAGACGTTGCAAATAGGCATGTGATGAAATTGGGTGGCTTGATCTCTTCAAATGGCCGCTGATCCGCGGCGCCAAGGGGGCTTGGGCCGCGGATCCGCGGCCCTTTAGTGGACTTAGAGCTTTATTTTCCTGGTGTGATCTTGGGCTGTCATATGGGCCTTTTTCTGATATTTTAATTTCTATTTGGCCTTCTGTATCACTACCAGATCTTTAGCCTTTGAGTTGGCGTATCGTTTATCAGATCTTTTCCCAATTTTGGGCTCTGCTTCTGTGATTTCCTGTATTAGACCCCAGACAAGAGTTGCGTAATACAAGGATGATGCGATGCCATGAAAAACATGTTGGAGATAGTGCCCTCAGAGTCAATTATTAGGTCACAGGTACGTGATTGCAATGATTGATGGAGGACCTATCCCGATAGGACAGTCTTACTCGAGATGATAGTATGCTATCTGGTTTACCTTTATCATCGTATACTGCTTTAGGTGACCAGACAAGTTGCTATTACACGTTGGTAGAGCCCCTAGGATTCTTGCTTGACCACCAGCAGTATGAAGGCGATCATATAAGTGGGAGCTGGGGGTCTATAAGCATATCCTTAAATGGTCCCTAGTCGTGTGAGTTTCGAGACAGGGCATCGATACTCCAGAGTAGACTAGTGTGTACATTCGAGACCCCGACGAGGGGCGGTGGCCGGTCTCACAAGCCACTGGTGTCAGTTGGATCACCTAAGATGTATACAGGTGCTCATTGGTGTTCGAGATAGTGCCCTCAGAGTCAATTATTAGGTCACAGGTACGTGATTGCAATGATTGATGGAGGACCTATCCCGGTAGGACAGTCTTACTCGAGATGATAGTATGCTATCTGGTTTACCTTTATCATCGTGTACTGTTTTAAGTGACCTGACACGTCGCTATTACACGTTGATAGAGCCCCTAGGATTCTTGCTTGACCACCAGCAGTATGAGGGCGATCATATAAGTGGGAGCTGGGGGTCTATAAGCATATCCTTAAAAGGTCCCTAGTCGTGAGAGTTTCGAGACAGGGCATCGATTCTCCATAGTAGACTAGTGTATACAGTCGAGACCCCGACGAGGGGCGGTGGCCGGTCTCACAAGCCACTGGTGTCAGTTGGTTCACCTAAGATGTATACAGGTGCTCATTGGGTTATGAATACACCGGACAGGACTCGCCGGGAACATGCTAGTTGGTCATATACCAGACGTCAGATGGCAGTTCCCTGGTGACATGTGTACAGGTTAGTTCATCGACCTGGGGATCGTCATTTATCTTGTGTGAGTTCCCACTGTACTTTGATTACTACCCTACCACGGCTTAAAGGAGTCGTGCAAACAGGTTTTAGTTGGGTACAATCCCGAGCCACATGGAGGCAGTGAGCGTATCTTCAGGGGTTCGTCTCTCCCGGTATTGGGGGTGAGGTCGTGCTGTGTCTAGGAGAGCCATTACACGAAGCCCTCGGCCGAGGCAAGGAGATTTACTGGTAGGTATTCCAGTAGTATCTCAGGGTGTTCTGGGCTACACTCCGACACGACTTGTACCGCTTTTGGGGGTCTGACTTTTACCAACCCCCTAGGCCCGCCATGCGATGCTCATAGACGAACGGACCGGACTGTACGGATATTGTCACTGACAGGCTCAGTAGGGTTGTCAGGCTCACAGACGTCCCTTTTAGTCAGTACCTGGTAGCCCGTTATGTATTGGCTTATACCTCTAACGTGCTAGTGGTTAAATCCACAACCAAGGTGTTGATGAGTCTTTAGAGTCCCCCACATTCAGTTACTCAGCTTTCGGGCGAAAGGTTGTAGAGGCCGTATGGAGATATGGTAAGGTCCGATCAGATACGTGCGGTATTGCACGGATCAGGATCGGACAGTTTGTACTATAGGCCGTATGGTTATATGGCAAGGTTCGATCAGATACGTGCGGTATTGCACGGATCAGGGTCGAACAGATATTACTAGCCATTTTTGGTATAAGCCGGATTCTAGTATAGTACAGTGGAGATTTTGTCTCATTGCATTTGTATTTCGGTCGGAATACAAATGCGGGTGTGTATGCACAGTATCGGGGTTTTCCTGTAATTTATTACGGGACCAGTTTTCTGGAGTTGCCAGTTTGCTTTCCGTTTCGGCCAATTTCCATTGTTCCGTTCATTGGCCGAAGATTGGTGGAGGAGGGTTTATTTGCATTGTTGCAAATAGGCATTTGTGGAGGGGGGTTCTTTGCATCTTGTTGCATCATGATGGCTTTCATGATGTGCACCATCATTGACTTGTTTTGACTCCATCATGACTTGACTTTTTAAGTCATGATTGTTGATGATGATGAGGGGTGAGGTTGGTTGTGTGTGGGTGTATTTGTTATCATGTTCTTTCATGATAACCTTTTTGCATTATTGTTCCACTCACTCCCTCTTTGTATGGCTCTCTCATTTTTCTATCATATGACACTCTCATTCTCTCCTCTCCTTATTGTGCATGGCCGGCCAAAGCTAAAGGGGGCTGTCCCATTTCATTGAGAGGGGAATTTTGTTATTCTAGCTTTGCAAAATTCCCACAAGCTTCATCTCTAAACTCCTTAGTTCATTCCTCCACCAAATGGCAATTCTACAACCCCAAATGAGACTTCTTCTCTAGATATTCTACAGCGAACCTTGGGCACGTCGAGTAGCCGGCTTCGTGCCCGAGTTGCCTCGGCATTGAGGTGGGAGCCCGTAAAAGAAGTAGGCGATGTGGTGCACTTCCGGCGACGAGGAGGAGACGGGACATTCCGCAGGAGATCGGGACGATGACGAGAAGACCGGAGGACTTGGATCGTCGGTATATCTCTATTCCCTTTCTTGTAGATAGCTAGGACTAGTTAGTGGTTCGATCCGGGTATTAGTGCGCAGCGGTTTGCCAGTTCAAGTAAAATCAAAGTTTATCACCGCTTCCGCATTTGGCCGTCGGATTGACGGCCGGGGCGCCGCCGTGCACTTACAGTGGTATCAGAGCCTCGCCATTAACTTAGTCTAGCTTTTTCTAATGTGTTTGCATTTCCGATCGATCAAAAAGTTCCAAAACCGCATCCTTGCTTGCATCAGTTTTCTGTTGAAAATTTTTGGTGTCGAAAAATTTTTCAGGTTGTATAAAATTGATGTACATGATAATATAAGAGCTCTGTAAAAATTCGATGAAGTGATTCCACTGTGGGAGCGCGGAACCGCCGCAAATACCCCCTTAGCGCCGCTGTTCCGCCGCGCACTGTGGAGATCCCTGCATCAAATTTCTACAGTGTCCTTGTGGGCTTAAAATTGGGGTTTTGGAATATTAATATTGGGCCCAGAATTTCCTGATCTGCTACAGTAATGCTTGGGGTCCCACTTGTTAAAATTTGATCGATCGGATATTTTAAACACATTATTTCACAGTATTTACATTATATCTGCGACCGTGAATGTCACTTGATCGGTAAATCCGGTCTAACTGCTATAGCCCGGTTAGACGGATTTGCGAACGTGACTTTCACGTTGATGTTCTGTTTTTGCTGTGATGTTGCGGATCGGTCGTGGGGGATAGCCTGGATGCAATGCTAGTACAGTTGTGGTTGTATTATGTACATTTGATATTACGGGGCGAGCATCCGACATGTGGACTGCCGTCACTGCCTGTTTGTATTATTATTTTGGGGCACGACCTGGTTGCGGTCGATGTACCCGTTGTATGTATATTTTACTTTCTGTACTAGGATTGCCCCGCGGAGGGGTGCACGGATAGCCGGATTCTAGAGGGCAACAAGCCCGCATCTCATAGCATTGAGACGGAGGGGGCTTCACTCTAGGATTGGCGGGCTATTCGCCGCACTCGTAGGGGGTACAGGTTGACCCAGGAGGGGTGCCCATGTTACCGGATTCCGTGAAGTGCTGGGTGGTCCATTCACGGCGCTGAAGGGGGCTGCCTGCTTCAGGTTTTGGCGGGTAACTTGCCGCGCCCGTAGGGGTCTAGGATTTCATTGCACAGGCTATCCACACGACCAGAGGAACGTCGGGTTTCAGTAGTGGCTTTGTGAAACCCGGGGATCCCAGATATCTGTATTGTTTCTGTGATGCTGTACATTTTCTGTGATGTTGCATTTTATTCACGCCTTGAGCGAAATATAATATATTGGTATATATATTAGTAGATGTTGTATATGTTTTGCATCCGCGCTAGTCCAGTCCCCGCTCTGTCGTTAGTTAGCTAACCTAACGGGTAATGACGGGACCCAGTGGCGAATGCGGATGGCATATACGTACATCAGTATATTTTCGTTCTTTGTGGTGTGATCAATTGATGGGACTGCATTGATTCGGATCAATGCAAGTTAAAAACAAACCTAATCTGATGTTGTTGGAACATTTTTTCAAAAAGCTGTTATTGCAAGGACGTTCACTTTTGTTTTGCATCGTGGTATTCATTTGGAATATCCTGCTCCTCAGTCGACGAGGCAAGGGCCGAGATCCTTTCACCGGGAGTGACCCCTTGGACAGAAGTTTGCGTCAGGGCATTAACTTCACTATAGCCGATTACTTTTGCTTTGCACCGTGGTATTCAGTTGGAATATCCTGCACCCCATTCTACGGGGAAAGAGCCGAGATCCCTTCACCGGGAGTGACCTCTTTAGCGAAGGTTTTCGTCACTATATTTTTAAAAGCTATCAGTTCCTTCAACGATATCAAGTTCTTTACGTTAAAGGTTTTCGCCAGAAACCATTCGTAGCCCTCCGTCGTTTCATATGGGTGGTCAATAGTATTCAAACTGTGTATGTTGGCCAAAGTCAAGGCACAGTGATTGGTAGCTATTGGGTATTCATATGCAGCATAGATAGATGCGTTGGTTTGGAACAGTCGTACTGCCATGTTGGCCAAAGTCAAGAGTATGTACGGGTGGATTCAAATTAACCTGGAGAATGACGGGTAGAACTTGACATGTGACTTATGATATGTTGGCCAAAGTCAAGGTCATAAGAGCATGGGGCAGAAATCACATCGGGAGTTTCAAAAGAACTGAAACTTGCCAGATATGCGCATACCTTCTGGAGTGTGATACCGTGAGCGGATTCCGTCACGTTATCATGCGATGATAGTTGGATCCCGATTCCCACTGATGAGTTAGTTTACTCCTCGGGTGACCCCGACTAATTCTTCTTTCAGGTTTGGAGGAGAATTTGAGGTACAGTGGGAGGATTCCAGATTAGATAAATTGGTAACCATTCTGATCTAGGTTAGAGTGCACGCTGAGTGTTTCTTTTCTCTCTCTCTTTAGCAGCGACCATTGACCCGACCCTAAGATTATGACTCAGTGACCAAGTTAACCGAACCTTCTTAACACTGGCTTTTGGATTGTCAGAGTTGCAGACCTCATTGCCACTCCCACTTTTACCCTTTTCTCCAGGACACCCCGTATTACTACGAACGTCCACTTCCATTGGACAAAACCATCGTATGGTTAGATACGAACTCGAAGGAATTTATTCGAGGATGGTTTCAGGTTCTGGAGGAAACGGATAGGATTATTCAGTTGTCTTTTCCTTTTTCCTTCTCTCAGGTTGCGAGTACTCCTTGGTTTAGGAGATAGTACACCTATTACGCAAATTGGATAGTCTTCTTCCAAACCATAGGCTGGTGCCGACTGGTAGGGAATGAAGAAAACCAATTAGCATAACAATGGTGTACAGAAGGTATTAAGTTAAGACAAAGCAAGGGATTAGTAAGAGGGCAAAGTAAATTGCAATAGATATTCACGACCAAACCAAGTATTCCTTCGCCAATCCTAAAATCACCTTTGTATTTCTCCAGGACGCTCCGTATCACTACGAAGATCCACAGTTTATTGGATACTCCATCGTATGGTTATATACGAACTCGAAAGGAACTTGTTCCAGTTCGGGGATGGATTCTGGTTCAGGTGAAATAGGAATAAGGTTTATTCAGGTGTCTTTTATCTTCACCTTCTCTCGCATTGCGAGTGTTCCTAGGATTAGGACAGTACACCCATTATGCTTATTAGATAGTCTTCTTCCAAACCATAGGCTGGTGCCGAACGGTAGGGAAGGAAGAAAACCAATTGGCCTAAAGGGGCGTGCAGAAGGTAATGACTAAAGACATATGAAGGGATTTGGAGAGGTGGCAAAGAATTATACGGTTACAGTCGTGAATCTGGAAGAGGCATTACTAGGAATACCAGAATACCCTATCGAAACATTTCGATGTTTCAGTCTCACTGTGTACTGTTAAAGGAAAACTGATTTCCCGATTAGACACTTGCTCCAGGGTATGTATTTACCAGGTATGATTCTCACATCTGTATGGTTTTACAGATGATGAGTGGGAGTAGGTTATTGGGAATTGGGTGATCATCTTGATTATATCGGGATTCGTTACAATCGGTGATATTTGAGGAAATCACCTGGGCTGTTTGCCGGTCGGCAAATATTTGGTTTTGAATATCCGCTGTCATGCACCAATTTCAAATTGATATATCTGTACGTCTATTTTCATAGAGTGAGATATACCTTTCTGAAATTATGTCTACGACATTTACCTATATCAGTGGATGGTTAGGTAAGGAGCATTAAACAGCGGTGTAATTCTTCTTAACCATAAGTACAGTTTTCAACCTACGACACACAGTGAATGAGTTATCAGACTCAAGGGACTTATACAGAGTATTGTATGTTGTCCAGGGTCCATCAGGACAGAGGGGTTGGTCCACGTACTATATTCGGTTTACTTATGACTTCTCTAGTTTTTAGACAGGTGTTTCGCGGAAACACAGGGTCTGAATTTTGAGAAGTTATAGGTATTTGAATAGAGTAGAGAACCAAGTATAGCAAGTATCGGGATTCTTCAAAGTGATCGAAGATGTAGATACTTGTATATGGTATTCAGTTGATAGTAGTGATTAAGAGAAATTGCTTCTCTTTCAGGTTACTCATAATTGGAAGCATTTCTAAGTTGAGTAACGCTGATCGTTCTTCTTCCATTTAGTTGACATGCACTGGGGACAGCTGCATGATTTGAATCTGGTTCAATTAAATCAGCGCCTCTGTTTCTATATTGGATATAGTACAGTTCATATCTTGACATTGTTAAGGTACGGGGAGTTGTCCGGATTATGCTTAAAACCAGACACTGGACAACTCAAGGCACGTTTCTGTAATGGTTGTTTATGGGTTGACCCAGGCTATGACGCGGGTTGACTTTCTACCATCTGGATGAACAATAGCAATATTGTTCTAGACTCGCCACAGTTTTAATAAATTTTTTTTTTCAGAAAACAGTAATGGGAGTATGGTAGAACTGGAAGTGATTCCAGAACCACAAACGATTACTGAAGATTTGATGAGGAACCTAAAGATTCAATCTGGATTGACATTCCATTGGCCACTCCGCAGATAAGGTGGATAACTTCAGCCACCCGAGAGGTACTACGGTAGCCTCAAGGACGGTGACAGGGAAGTTCTTGTTTACCCACACTTACCATTGCTGTTGTTCCAGGCTGCGAGACCCGGCGGGAGGATGAGTATAGCATCGTTCTAAACTAGTTTTAGAAGTGTACGTCTATATGACTCTGCCAGAGGGTTGTCGTAGTCAGTGGGAGCAGCGGAAGCATTGGTGGATAGGTAGCTTATGTCTATTTATAGACTAAAGCAGATGTAGCGGATATAGATCATCTATTTCTGACGTGACAGTCATGGGTTTGACTTCATCAGAATAGGGGATGGATCTGTTGAGAAGGTAGTAGGGTGTGATATCCTGGTATTTGGATGACATACACAGAGTAGGAAAAGAAACTCCTATACTACAATCGGTTATACTTTGGTCGTCACACAGTGGTTTCTCCACATGGGACTTGGACATTATATCAGACATTCTGGTTACTAGATCTATGGCTTTAGATCTAGATTTGGGTAGTCTCCCAATCTGGGTACTTAGACAGCATTCTAAGGGTATTTAGAATGGACGACTCCATGCACGGTAGTGTACCTGCAGAAGATGGAGTCACCCTCTCTAAAGGTGTCTTATAGACTAAAGGGGAGAGGGATGTGCATGATTGGCAGATCACTTGCTCAGGCAATTGAGTCAATCATGAGATGTCAAGTACCACACCAGATATTGTTCTTGCACTAGATGCAATTAGTTGATATTAATCCGATCCTGGAGAAACAGTCGGAAGCAGTTTTAGAACATAAGTGGATGTTCTAGGGATATGATAACGACAGCCTCTTTCGGGAGACAGTTATCATTCCAGGCTTCCAAGGTGACTTGGACGACAGGGAGGTTGTCAGAGTTATAGTTTTTCCTTCAGAAGAGGGGCAGTATTTTGGACAGTTGGTCCAAGGCAATACTAAGGGAGGCATGGCGCAGGATACTGATTAAGTTCAGTTGACGATACAGTCTAAGAAGTTTGGATTTGGAGTTCATTTATGAGCTATGTCCCATCAGACATCCAGACACATTCTAAGACAGGTATTGCTCATTTCGGGAGTGGCTTTCTCCGCGAACTTGAGATATAGAGAGACATAGAAAGAAACATCAAGGCGGATCCACTCACTGAGGCTATTTCTCGAACGCAATAGTTTCGCAAACGAGCTTTGTGAGACTGACTAGTAGAGGAGTTGGGTGTTCGGTATCATACGGGCTGTGAGTATGCGACATCGCAATAATTAGCCTTGAGTGCAAGTGGGAGATTGTTGGAGATAGTGCCCTCAGAGTCAATTATTAGGTCACAGGTACGTGATTGCAATGATTGATGGAGGACCTATCCCGGTACGACAGTCTTACTCGAGATGATAGTATGCTATCTGGTTTACCTTTATCATCGTGTACTTTTTTAAGTGACCTGACACGTCGCTATTACATGTTGATAGAGCCCCTAGGATTCTTGCTTGACCACCAGCAGTATGAGGGCGATCATATAAGTGGGAGCTGGGGGTCTATAAGCATATCCTTAAAAGGTCCCTAGTCGTGAGAGTTTCGAGACAGGGCATCGATTCTCTATAGTAGACTAGTGTATACAGTCGAGACCCCGACGAGGGGCGGTGGCCGGTCTCACAAGCCACTGGTGTCAGTTGGTTCACCTAAGATGTATACAGGTGCTCATTGGGTTATGAGTACACCGGACAGGACTCGCCGGGAACATGCTAGTTGGTCATATACCAGACGTCAGATGGCAGTTCCCTGGTGACATGTGTACAGGTTAGTTCATCGACCTGGGGATCGTCATTTGTCTTGTGTGAGTTCCCACTGTACTTTGATTACTACCCTACCACGGCTCAAAGGAGTCGTGCAAACAGGTTTTAGTTGGGTACAGTCCCGAGCCACATGGAGGCAGTGAGCGTATCTTCAGGGGTTCGTCTCTCCCGGTATTGGGGGTGAGGTCGTGCTGTGTCTAGGAGAGCCATTACACGAAGCCCTCGGCCGAGGCAAGGAGATTTACTGGTAGGTATTCCAGTAGTATCTCAGGGTGTTCTGGGCTACACTCCGACACGACTTGTACCGCTTTTGGGGGTCTGACTTTTACCAACCCCCTAGGCCCGCCATGCGATGCTCATAGACGAACGGACCGGACTGTACGGATATTGTCACTGACAGGCTCAGTAGGGTTGTCAGGCTGAGTTCGCTCACAGACGTCCCTTTTAGTCAGTACCTGGTAGCCCGTTATGTATTGGCTTATACCTCTAACGTGCTAGTGGTTAAATCCATAACCAAGGTGTTGATGAGTCTTTAGAGTCCCCCACATTCAGTTACTCAGCTTTCGGGCGAAAGGTTGTAGAGGCCGTATGGAGATATGGCAAGGTCCGATCAGATACGTGCGGTATTGCACGGATCAGGATCGGACAGTTTGTACTATATGCCGTATGGTTATATGGCAGGGTTCGATCAGATACGTGCGGTATTGTACGGATCAGGATCGAACAGATATTACTAGCCGGTTTTGGTATAAGCCGGATTCTAGTATAGTACAGTGGAGATTTTGTCTCATTGCATTTGTATTTCTGTCGGAATACAAATGCGGGTGTGTATGCACAGTATCGGGGTTTTCCTGTAATTTATTACGGGACCAGTTTTCTGGAGTTGCCAGTTTGCTTTCCGTTTCGGCCAATTTCCATTGTTCCGTTCATTGGCCGAAGATTGGTGGAGGAGGGTTTATTTGCATTGTTGCAAATAGGCATTTGTGGAGGGGGGTTCTTTGCATCTTGTTGCATCATGATGGCTTTCATGATGTGCACCATCATTGACTTGTTTTGACTCCATCATGACTTGACTTTTTAAGTCATGATTGTTGATGATGATGAGGGGTGAGGTTGGTTGTGTGTGGGTGTATTTGTTATCATGTTCTTTCATGATTCCCTTTTTGCATTATTGTTCCACTCACTCCCTCTTTGTATGGCTCTCTCATTTTTCTATCATATGACACTCTCATTCTCTCCTCTCCTTATTGTGCATGGCCGGCCAAAGCTAAAGGGGGCTGTCCCATTTTATTGAGAGGGGAATTTTGTTATTCTAGCTTTGCAAAATTCCCACAAGCTTCATCTCTAAACTCCTTAGTTCATTCCTCCACCAAATGGCAATTCCTACAACCCCAAATGAGACTTCTTCTCTAGATATTCTACAGCGAACCTTGGGCACGTCGAGTAGCCGGCTTCGTGCCCGAGTTGCCTCGGCATTGAGGTGGGAGCCCGTAAAAGAAGTAGGCGATGTGGTGCACTTCCGGTGACGAGGAGGAGACGGGACATTCCGCAGGAGATCAGGACGATGACGAGAAGACCGGAGGACTTGGATCGTCGGTATATCTCTATTCCCTTTCTTGTAGATAGCTAGGACTAGTTAGTGGTTCGATCAGGGTATTAGTGCGCGGCGGTTTGCCAGTTCAAGTAAAATCAAAGTTTATCACCGCTTCCGCATTTGGCCGTCGGATTGAAGGCCGGGGCGCCGCCGTGCACTTACAATTGGGTTATGAGTACACCGGACAGGACTCGCCGGGAACATGCTAGTTGGTCATGTACCAGACGTCAGATGGCAGTTCCCTGGTGACATGTGTGCAGGTTAGTTCATCGACCTGGGGATCGTCATTTGTCTCGTGTGAGTTCCCACTGTACTTTGATTACTACCCTACCACGGCTCAAAGGAGTCGTGCAAACAGGTTTTAGTTGGGTACAGTCCCGAGCCACATGGAGGCAGTGAGCGTATCTTCAGGGGTTCGTCTCTCCCGGTATTGGGGGTGAGGTCGCGCTGTGTCTAGGAGAGCCATTACACGAAGTCCTTGGCCAAGGCAAGAGATTTACTGGTAGGTATTCCAGTAGTATCTCAGGGTGTTCTGGGCTACACTCCGACACGACTTGTACCGCTTTTGGGGGTCTGACTTTTACCAACCCCCTAGGCCCGCCATGCGATACTCATAGACGAACGGACCGGACTGTACGGATATTGTCACTGACAGGCTCAGTAGGGTTGTCGGCTGAGTTCGCTCACAGACGTCCCTTTTAGTCAATACCTGGTAGCCCGTTACGTATTGGCTTATACCTCTGACGTGCTAGTGGTTAAATCCACAACCAAGGTGTTGACGAGTCTTTAGAGTCCCCCACATTCAGTTACTCAGCTTTCAGGCGAAAGGTTGTAGAGGCCGTATGGAGATATGGCCAGGTCCGATCAGATACGTGCGGTATTGCACGGATCAGGATCGGACAGTTTGTACTATAGGCCGTATGGATATATGGCAGGGTTCGATCAGATACGTGCGGTATTGCACTGATCAGGATCGAACGGATATTACTAGCCGGCTTTGGTTTAAGCCGGATCCTAGTATAGTATAGTGTAGATTTTGTCTCATTGCATTTGTATTTCGGTCGGAATACAAATGCAGGTGTGTATGCACAGTATCGGGGTTTTCCTGTAATTTATTACGGGACCAGTTTTGTGGAGTTGCCAGTTTGCTTTTCATTTCGGCCAATTTCCTTTGTATCGTTCATTGGCCGAAGTTTGGTGGAGGAGGGCTTATTTGCATTGTTGCAAATGAGTGTTTGTGGAGGGGGTTCTTTGCTTATATTTGTATCATGATGGTTTCATGATGGAGCCTATCCTTTGACTCTTTCTTTTCCATCATGGCTTGACTTATGCTATCATGGTTGTTGATTGAGTGTTGGAATTTTTGTGATCATTTGATTTTTTCTCATCATCATTTGCTTTCCACCCACCCCCTTGTTTTTTGCTCTCTCTCTCCAATCACACAAGGGGGGGGGGGCGGCGGCCACTATTGGAGGATGAGGGAAATGCTTCTCTTTTGAGTGGGGAAAAAAATGATACTCTCATTCTTTTGGATATCACATTTTTTCCTCACTTCTCTCCAAGTTCTTTTTCCTCCACCACAAAGGCATCTCTATGAACCCCAAAAATGAGACTTCTACACTACACATTCTACAGCGAATCTTGGGCACGTCGACTAGCCAGCTTCGTGCTCGAGTTGCCTCGGCATTGAGGTGGGAGCCCGTAAAAGAAGTAGGCGATGTGGTGCACTTCCGGCGACGAGGAGGAGACCGGAGCTTCCGCAGGAGATCGGGACGACGACGAGAAGACCGGAGGACTTGGATCAGTCGGTATATCTCTCTTCCCCATCTTGTAGTTAGCTAGGACTAATTAATGGTTCGATCCGGGTATTAGTGCGCGGCGGTTTGCCAGTTCAGTAAAAATTAAAGTTTATCACCGCTTCCGCATTTGGCCGTCGGATTGACGGCCGGGGCGCCGTCGTGCACTTACAGTGGTATCAGAGCCTCGCCATTAATTTAGTCTAGCTTGGTATAATGTGTTTTACATTTCCGATCGACCAAAATTCCAAAATCTACATTTTCACTAGCATCAGTTTATGTTGAAAATTTTTGGTCTCGAAATTTTTTTCAGGTTGTAAAACATTGATGTACTGGAAATTCTAAGAGCTCTGTAAAAATTCGATGAAGTGACTCCACTGTGGGAGCGCGGAACCGCCGCAAACACCCCCTTCTCGCCGCGGTTCCGCCGCAATACTTTGGATTCGCTGCACCAATTTTTTACAGAGGCTTTCTGGGGTTAAAATTGGGGTTTTGGAATATTAATATTGGGCCCAGAATTTCCTGATCTGCTACAGTAGTGCTTGGGGGCCCACTTGTTAAAATTTGATCGATCGGATATTTTAAACACATTATTTCACAGTATTTACATTATATCTGCGACCGTGAATGTCACTTGATCGGTAAATCCGGTCTAACTGCTATAGCCCGGTTAGACGGATTTGCGAACGTGACTTTCACGTTGATGTTCTGTTTTTGCTGTGATGCTGCGGATCGGTCGTGGGGATAGCCTGGATGCAATGCTAGTACAGTTGTGGTTGTATTATGTACATTTGATATTGCGGGGCGAGCGTCCGACATGTGGACTGCCGTCACTGCCTGATTGTATTATTATTTTGGGGCCGGGCCTGGTTGCGGTCGATGTACCCGTTGTATGTATATTTTACTTTCTGTACTAGGATTGCCCCGCGGAGGGGTGCACGGACAGCCGGGTTCTAGAGGGCAACAAGCCCGCATCTCATGGCATTGAGACGGAGGGGGCTTTACTCTAGAATTGACGGGCTATTCGCCGCACTCATAGGGGGTACAGGTTGACCCAAGAGGGGTGCCCAAGTTACCGGATTCCGTGAAGTGCCGGGTGGTCCATTCACGTTGCTGAAGGGGGCTGCCTCGCTTCAGGTTTTGGCGGGTAACTTGCCGCGCCCGTAGGGGTCTAGGTTTTCATTGCACAGGCTATCCACACGACCAGGGGAACGTCGGGTTTCAGTAGTGGCTCTGTGAAACCCGGGGATCCCAGATATCTGTATTGTTTCTGTGATGCTGTACATTTTTTGTGATGTTGCATTTTATCACGCCTTGAGCGAATATAATATATTGGTATATATATTAGTAGATGTTGTATATGTTTTCCATCCGCGCTAGTCCAGTCCCCGCTCTGTCGTTAGTTAGCTAACCTAACGGGTAATGACGGGACCCAGTGGCGAATGCGGATAGCATATACGTACATCATATTATTTTCGTTCTTTGTGGTGTGATCAATTGATGGGACTGCATTGATTCGGATCAATGCAAGTTCAAAAACAAACCTAATCTGATGTTGTTGGAACACTTTTCAAAAAGCTGTTATTGCAAGGACGTTCTCTTTTGTTTTGCATCGTGATATTCAGTTGGAATATCCTGCTCCTCAGTCGACGAGGCAAGGGCCGAGATCCCTTCACCGGGAGTGACCCCTTGGACAGAAGTTTGCGTCAGGGCATTAACTTCACTATAACCGATTACTTTTGCTTTGCATCGCGGTATTCATTTGGAATATCCTGCACCCCATTCTACGGGGAAAGAGCCGAGATCCCTTCACCGGGAGTGACCTCTTTAGCAACGGTTTTCGTCACTATATTTTTAAAAAGCTATCAGTTCCTTCAACGATATCAAGTTCTTTACGTTAAAGGTTTTCGCCAGAAACCATTCGTAGCCCTCCGTCATTTCAGTTAAATATTCGGTAGTATTCAAGCTATGTATTTTGACCTCACGCCAAGGCATAGTGATTGGTAGCTACCGGGTATTTATCTGTTGCATAGATAGATGCGTTGGTTTGGGACAGTCGTACTACTATTTTGGCCTACGTCAAGGGTATGTACGGGTGGGTTCAAATTAACCTGGATAATGACGGGCAGAACTTGACATGTGACTTATGATATTTTGACCTCACGCCAAGGTCATAAGAGCATGGGGCAGAAATCTCATCGGGAGTTTCAAAAGAACTGAAACTTGCCAGATATGCGCATACCTTCTGGAGTGTGATGATGTGAGCGGATTCCGTCACATTATCATGCGATGATAGTTGGATCCTGATTCCCACTGATGAGTTAGTTTACTCCTCGGGTGACCCCGACTAATTGTTCTTTCAGGTTTGGAGGAGAATTTGAGGTACAGTGGGAGGTTTCCAGATTAGATAAATTGGTAACCATTCTGATCTAGGTTAGAGTGCACGCTGAGTGTTTCTTTTCACTCTCTCTTTGGCAGCGACCATAGACCCGACCCTAGACTATGACTCAGTGACCAAGTTGACCGAACCTTCTTAAACACTGGTTTTTGGATTGTCAGAGTTGCAAACCTCATTGCCACTCCTACTTTTACCCTTTTCTCCAGGACACCCCGTATTACTGCGAACGTCCACTTCCATTGGACAAAACCATCGTATGGTTAGATACGAACTCGAAGGAATTTATTCGAGGATGGTTTCCGGTTCTGGAGGAAACGGATAAGATTATTCAGTTGTCTTTTCCTTTTACCTTCTCTCGGGTTGTGAGTACTCCTTGGTTTAGGAGATAGTACACCTATTACGCAAATTGGATAGTCTTCCTCCAAACCTTAGGCTGGTGCCGAACGGTGGGGAATGAAGAAAACCAATTAGCATAACGATGGTGTGCAGAAGGTATTAAGTTAAGACAAAGCAAGGGATTAGTAAGAGGGCAAAGTAAATTGCAACAGATATTCACGAACAAACCAAGTATTCCTTTGCCAATCCTAAATCACCTTTGTATTTCTCCAGGACACTCCGTATCACTACGAAGATCCACAGTTTATTGGATACTCCATCGTATGGTTATATACGAACTCGAAAGGAACTTGTTCCAGTTCGGGGATGGATTCTGGTTCAGGAGAAATAGGAATAAGATTTATTCAGGTGTCTTTTATCTTCACCTTCTCTCGCATTGCAAGTGTTCCTAGGATTGGGACAGTACAGCCATTATGCTTATTGGATAGTCTTCTTCCAAACCATAGGCTGGTGCCGAACGGTATGGAAGGAAGAAAACCATTTTGCCTAAAGGGGTGTGCAGAAGGTAAAGACTAAAGACATATGAAGGGATTTGGAAAGGTGGTAAAGAATTATACGGTTACAGTCGTGAATCTGGAAGAGGCATTACTAGAAATACCGGAATACCCCATCGAAACATTTCAATGTTTCATCTTCACTCTGTAGTGTTAAAAGAAAACTGATTTCCCGATTAGATACTTACTCCAGGGTATGTATTTACCAAGTATGGTTCTCACATCTGTATGGTTTTACAGATGATGAGTGGGAGTAAGTTATTGGGAATTGGATGATCATCCTCATTATATCGGGATTCGTTGTAATCGGTGATATTTGAGGAAGTCACCTGGGTTGTTTGCCGGTCGGCAAATATTTGGTTTTGAATATCCGCTTTTATGCACCAATTTCAAATTGATATATCTGTACGTCTATTTTCATAGAGTGAGATATACCTTTTTGAAATTATGTCTGTGACATTTACCTATATCAGTGGATGGTTAGGTAAGGAGCATTAAACAGCGGTGTAATTCTTCTTAACCATAAGTACAGTTTTCAACCTACGACACACAGTGAATGAGTTATTGATTGAAAGAATTAAAAGTTAACCGCAATCAAGACGGTGTCGCTATGCAGCTAGCCGGTTGAGCACGGGTCGGTCCACAGGGAGATGGTGGTATTTTACCTTCTTGTTTTAGACGAGTCAATAAAGAATTTGTGTATGTTTGTTCAAGACTAACCTATGTGTATTTATTTGCAAGTATGAAGTTGTTAAGAAAGAGATACGAAATTGTAAGCTAAAGAAATCCGTACTCAAAACCTTTGAGCCGAGTCTTGACCAATTGAAGCTAGAGCAATCGGCAACAACGTGGATTAGGGGATTTAAGCGCGGTATTCGTGGAATCCGGCTTGTTTACCCTTGTCCTTCCGTTCTTGTCTCTTGCTTTTACCTCCGGCCAAACCGAACGCAACCGGTCGCGGTTAGGAATCACCGTTACCTTGTTAGGGTAGGGTGCCCAACGGAGCGCTTGCGTATGGTTTGGGCGGAGTTCAATGGAAAATAACGGGAAAAGGAAATGAGAAAAGAAAATCTTTAACTTATAATATCATATTTCTTCTTAACAATGATAATTACAACATTCACAAAAAAAGAACAAAGAAGAAAAGAAAAGAACAAAGAAAAGAGAAAAGAAAAGATTACAAGTAATTAAAGTGCATGAAATATAAATTGCAAGAAAGTAAAGCAAGGTAATAAAAAGCAAGTAATAAATAAGCAATAAAAAGAACAAGAACTAGAACTCAAGACAAGCATGTGATCAATAGCCAACCCTTAATCTTGCAAGCTCAATCAAGAGGTTGCAAGATCAAGAGAAGGGTAAAGAACGCATGTGAAATGAAGTACTAATTCCATAAGAAAATACGAAATGATACAACCCCTTGAGACCAATGACCAAAGCTTAAACTTGCAAGCTCACTTAAGAGGTTGCAAGATCAACTTAAGGTAGAGAGCTCAAGGGGGAAGCTAAGAAAAAAGAATGATACAAAAACCTTCATCTTTATTCATATCCACAAAAAGCTCTCACTACAATTTCATGGAAGAGGAATGAAGAAGAAGAAGAAAAAGAACTAAAACTAACTAAAGTGGAACAAAGAATTGAACACCATACAATGGTTCAGATCTGGGGTATTTATAGGAAGGGAAATGAAACCCTAAGGGCAAATTCTGACATAAAATGAAGTACCCAAAGTGCCCATGAAAAACGACAGAATGAGGACCCCACATAGCCGCGGATCCGCGGCCAATACCCCTATTGGCCGCGGATCCGCGGCCCTTTAGTGGTGTTGGGCTGTGGGCTTTGGTCGGGGTCCCTGGTTTGTAGTCCTCTTCAGTGTGGCATATGACTTTTCTCAGAATCTCTTCACAATTTCTTTCAGAATTTTAGTAGAACAAAGGGTGATGTGATGTGGATCTTTTGCCATGATATCCTCGAGCTCCGCGTAGATTTCTTGGATCTTATGCTGACATTGTGCTTTGTGCATGACATGACAATCGATTTGCCATCTTGTCCCTTAAACTGGTATGTGGCAACACACGGATAGAGAGCGGAGACCGTGTTTATCAGTTGTTGGCAGTAATCCGGAATTTGTCGTACTTTTCATGGATTTCACTGTTCAGAGCCGTGAACCTGTATTCTGCAAATATGTAGCAAACACTGATCAAAAGCACCTATCTATAAACACACGAGCGTAAGAATGGGCGGTATAAAATGCAGTATTCTGGTATGAACAAATACCCCCAAACTTAACTTTTGTTCGTCCCGAGCAAAACAAATTATTCACAAAAAATAAAATCCTAACCGCACTTTCGCAGGGAACGCGATTGCACTGAGCGCGTGCGACAAGCCGTTAAACCTCTAGGTGTCCCTAGTAGGAGGAGTGTTGTCTCCTGAGGGTTTTCAGCGGATACTACCCACAAAATCCTGTCAAGCTAGTGTTATAAGTTAACATTGATTCTACTCCTACGGTTTAGTTTTATGTTAGAAACTCTATCATCCTAAGTTAGAAATATCCAACCCTTATTTTTCACACCTCCTGTCTATTTAACCTTGGTTCTCCTGAGTTTTCCTTCTAAAGTGCGGCCTTAAATCAGGAATTTTTATCAACTTTACAGAAAACACAAGTCTTATTCTTTATTTCTATCTTTTATCCAAACATCGATTGTATACCCCTACGTATGTGTATATTTGCACCCCTACACTCAAGAATTCAATTCAAGCTATAATACCCTTGCCCTAATACCTAATACTACTTCTTTTCATTAAGGATGGACGGATTTGCTCACACACCTTTCATGCGACTATTAATGCTTCTTGAGGCACTAACGACCGATTACTGAATGTGTGAACTTTAAGGCATAAATAGCAGTTTCCAGGTCTTGACTTTATTCTATTTTTTTTTCTTTTTCTTTTTCTTTTTCTTTTTCAAGACCGGATATATTTTTCAATGTGCTCTTTTGGTGTTTAGCTTTAAATACCGTTTTTTCTTTCATACTAGGCTTTCAAGCAAGAGTATTTCTAGGTATCCTCTACTATCCCAAGTTTCAAGGTGCGTGTAAGTGCAGTTTGTATGGTATATACTTTCTAAATTTGAACTCGAGAAAAGAAACTATTTTTCAGACTTATCCTCCAGTAAAGCTTCAATACTTTCCCTTCATCTTGACTTGACTCAAGAACTGAACTCAAAAATTGTAAGGACGTATACTTACCAAAGTTAGACAGAATGAGGGTTATTTTAAGGATTTTCAATTCCTAAGTCTAGAATTTAGTTATTTCTAATATATCAACTAAACTTTCAGAATAAAAATCTAAGTTACCCTAATAGCTAACTTGACGACAAAGTTTTTATATTTTTGGAAATTTTTTTATTTTTGTGGGTTTTTAAATAAGGTATGCAAATGCAAAATATACAAATGAATGCGAAGGAAGAAAGCTTACCGAGCACACCCCCAAACTTAAACTTGACAGTGCCCTCACTGTCAGGCTATACCAAGAGGGTCAAAATTTCCGGCGCTTCCTAAAAACAAATTATATACAAAACAAAAAGGGAAAACAAAAAAAAAATATATACAAAAAAGGAGTCCCTCCCAAACTTAAGTAAAACAGTGTTTCCACTGTTAAGCGTTGACGTTTAGGATTAGGGGAGAAAGAACAATATCTATCTATACAAGGCCTTACACAGGCCAAAGGTGAGCACCAACCATTCAAAGATCTTATCGTGATAAAGCAGTGGCTGGTGAAAGAAGGCGTAGAGAAAAGAGATGGAGAATACGCGAGACCGAATGGAGATAGAAGCGGGATACGGTCTCGGTATATCAGAAGAAGAATGGCGGAAGGGAAAAAGAAGTGGAGTACGAACTTGAGGGTGCAAATGGAGTGAATAGATTAGCACAATTTGTAAGGAGCGATGTGTAAACAGCGATTGTGCTAATCTATTAACCCGGCGAGAGATTGGGTCAAATCCCTCAAGATTCGTAAGAAACCATAGGTACACCGAACTTGGTAAACCAGACATAGTAAATGAAAGTGAGACGGGTTCTTGCAAGGTCGGAACGATGGAAAGGATGGAGGAAAGTGGTTGAGGAAGAGTATCGGTTAAGGGTTCTGGAGGGTGTACACAGTCAGTGAAAGGAACAGGATGAATTGGAAAATCCGACTCATCATCTAGAACTGTTTCATCCTCAAAAATATCCTCAAAATTTTCCTCAAAGTTAAGCTCATCCATGCATGTTTCATCAAAGTCCAGACGCATATGGGGTTCGGGAAAAATATTTAATGACTCGGGATGATGAATTGGAGAGAGAAACTCAGTCAAATCTACAGGTTCATCATCCAAAATATTCCCAGCGTCAATATCCTCAATTAAGTGAAAATCAAAATTCTCTGACACCTCATCAAAAGCATGGATTTTAATCAATTCAGGTTCTAGAGTGGAGATGTAGAGGTTAAAAGGATTGGGTATGGTTTCACTCAAAGGGGACCCTTCACAATTGGGTAAATCAAACACTACAAAGTCGCACAACTCATTAATCATTCTATCTTCAATTGATAAATCATGTGGGATATTTGATAGACTTTCAAAACAGGAGTTGTGGGATTCAATTTGGGATGGGTAGGTTTGATTTGGAAGGGGGTACATCTCACTCTCTCCACTCAAATTCACAGCCTGTCCTACCGCTTCTTCATACATTGGAAAATTTGGAGCTAGTTGAAAACTAGCTACCGGGTCACTAGGTTGTATGAGAGCGGCCATGGACGCATTCAACTCCATCATCTGTTGGCTTGACGCTACCCTAAAGTCTTCCAACGACTGTTCCAGACTAGACAAGGGTTGTGAAGGGGGTTCAGTAAAAGATTCAAAGTTGTTTGGATACTGAAAACTCCCAAATGGCGGTTCTGATGCACTGTCTAGGGAAGGTGCAAAAGTAGGGTAGGATTGGTAGGAATTGAATGGTTAGACAGGGGTAGGATCAACATTTGGATAGGAAGGTGAATGGAATTGTTGATCCCAAGAATTTGAAGTGGTGAAAGGAGTGAAAGATCGGCTACGGGATTGTTCAATACGTTCAGCGATGGACAAAGGACGACTTGCAAAAGGGGTATCAACATAAGCGGGTGTGGGAGGTTGAAAAGGTTGATACAAAGTGGAATGAGGAGTGCAAGTGTTTGTCCTAGACGCTGCTATGCGATCTTTCAGTGAAATTTTTGGCATGGATGGATCGTTCGAAGTTCGGCCAAAGCAAGAACCGTAAGAAGTAATGTCTGGTTGTGGGTACCAAAGTTCGGCAAGAGTTTTGCGAGGTGGGGTACCCATGATATGAAGAGTGAAAGAAGGAAAAGAAGAGAAAAGGAGGAAAAAGAATGTGATTTTTTTTTTATAAATTTTTTTTTAGTTATATATTAACAAAAGAATGAAGTATACAAAAAAAAATATGGATAAAAACAATCACGATACAAAAATACCACACACCTAATCGTTCTAGGGTTCACCTAGGCCAACTAGACCTGCTCCAGAACTTGATTGTCGAAGTAAAACTGTGTCGAGAAACGGGCTCAAGATACACTGATCACGAGGCCAGGTAAGTGCAGAGATAAGGGGAGGTTTTCCAACGCTTTCGCGAAGTTCCTTAATTAAGTAACCCTTTCTCTTTTGGCGGTTTCGCCGTTAACACTTTCCTAGACACCCCGAAAACAATATACCGTTAAGCGAGGTTCTAAACACAATTAACTTCTCCTAGTGAGCGCGAAGTCCTTAAGGCTTAAAGTCTAGTTTCTTTTAAAATTTGTGCGGGTAATCGTTATGCTCAAGTTCGTGATTTGTGGGCCACGGAAAAGGTGATGAAATCCTTTACCGTATGTTGTGGGGTTCGCTTGCCCTTAAGTCCGTATTAATGTATGCAATGCGCAATTCAAAAATTCTATAAAGAATCAAACAATCATTTTTTAGTTTAAGCGCGGCGCTGCAACAAATACGGGTTCGTCAATTTTTTTAGCGTTTGCTAGCGAACTTGCAAAGAATCCTGCAAAGAATATTATATTGGAAGCGTCGGATTTGAGAAGAAGGTGTTAGTAAAGTACGTACCGTTAAGTTTTTGGGTTAGGAAATCCCCGTTGAATCAAATCCGGTAAGCTTGAAAAGTTCGCTTGCGCGGGTCAAACTACCTGGATCTTTGGCACTGTACTTCGTAATCACCTTAACCTTGAATGCACACTTTGCTCCCCACAATCGCAGTTTGCAAATCTGCAAAAATCTGCACTCTTGCCCACAAAAATGATCAAAAATGACAAAAAGATATTTTTTATTTTTTTTTATAAATATATACAAAAAGAATATTAACCCGAATAACAAGAAAGAAAATACGCTACCGTCTCCCCGGCAACGGCGCCATTTGATTGAAAGAATTAAAAGTTAACCGCAATCAAGACGGTGTCGCTATGCAGCTAGCCGGTTGAGTACGGGTCGGTCCACAGGGAGATGGTGGTATTTTACCTTCTTGTTTTAGACGAGTCAATAAAGAATTTATGTATGTTTGTTCAAGACTAACCTATGTGTATTTATTTGCAAGTATGAAGTTGTTTAGAAAGAGATACGAAATTGTAAGCTAAAGAAATCTGTACTCAAAACCTTTGAGCCGAGTCTTGACCAATTGAAGCTAGAGCAATCGGCAACAACGTGGATTAGGGGATTTAAGCGCGGTATTCGTGGAATCCGGCTTGTTTACCCTTGTCCTTCCGTTCTTGTCTCTTGCTTTCACCTCTGGCCAAACCGAACGCAACCGGTCGCGGTTAGGAATCACCGTTACCTTGTTAGGGCAGGGTGCCTAACGGAGCGCTTGCGTATGGTTTGGGCGGAGTTCAATGGAAAATAACGGGAAAAGGAAATGAGAAAAGAAAATCTTTAACTTATAATATCGTATTTCTTCTTAACAATGATAATTACAACATTCACAGAAAAAGAACAAAGAAGAAAAGAAAATAACAAAGAAAAGATTACAAGTAATTAAAGTGCATGAAATATAAATTGCAAGAAAGTAAAGCAAGGTAATAAAAAGCAAGTAATAAATAAGCAATAAAAAGAACAAGAACTAGAACTCAAGACAAGCATGTGATCAATAGCCAACCCTTAATCTTGCAAGCTCAATCAAGAGGTTGCAAGATCAAGAGAAGGGTAAAGAACGCATGTGAAATGAAACACTAATTCCATAAGAAAATACGAAATGATACAACCCCTTGAGACCAATGACCAAAGCTTAAACTTGCAAGCTCACTTAAGAGGTTGCAAGATCAACTTAAGGTAGAGAGCTCAAGGGGGAAGCTAAGAAAAAAGAATGATACAAAAACCTTCATCTTTATTCATATACACAAAAAGCTCTCACTACAATTTCATGGAAGAGGAATGAAGAAGAAGAAGAAAAAGAACTAAAACTAACTAAAGTGGAACAAAGAATTGAACACCATACAATGGTTCAGATCTGGGGTATTTATAGGAAGGGAAATGAAACCCTAGGGGCAAATTCTGACATAAAATGAAGTACCCAAAGTGCCCATGAAAAACGACAGAATGAGGACCCCACATGGCCGCGGATCCGCGGCCAATACCCCCTATTGGCCGCGGATCCGCGGCCCTTTAGTGGTGTTGGGCTGTGGGCTTTGGTCGGGGTCCCTGGTTTGTAGTCCTCTTCAGTGTGGCATATGACTTTTCTCAGAATCTCTTCACAATTTCTTCCAGAATTTTAGTAGAACAAAGGGTGATGTGATGTGGATCTTTTGCCATGATATCCTCGAGCTCCGCGTAGATTTCTTGGATCTTGTGTTGACATTGTGCTTTGTGCATGACATGACAATCGATTTGCCATCTTGTCCCTTAAACTGGTATCTGGCAACACACGGATTGAGAGCGGAGACCGTGTTTATCAGTTGTTGGCAGTAATCCGGAATTTGTCGTACTTTTCATGGATTTCACTGTTCAGAGCCGAGAACCTGTATTCTGCAAATATGTAGCAAATACGGATTAAAAGCACCTACCTATAAACACACGAGCATAAGAATGGGCGGTATAAAATGCAATATTCTGTTATGAACAGTTATCAGACTCAAGGGACTTATACAGAGTATTGTATGTTGTCCAGGGTCCATCAGGACAGTGGGGTTGGTCCTCGTACTATATTCGGTTTACTTATGACTTCTCTAGTTTTTAGACAAGTGTTTCGTGGAAACACAGGATCCGAATTTTGAGAAGTTATAGGTATTTGAATAGAGTAGAGAACCAGGTGTAGCAAGTATCGGGATTCTTCAAAGTGATCGAAGATGTAGATACTTGTATATGGTATTCAGTTGATAGTAATGATTAAGAGAACTTGCTTCTCTTTCAGGTTACTCATAATTGGAAATGCTCCTAAGTTGTGTAACGCTGATCGGCCTCCTTCCATTTAGTTGACATGCACTGGAGACAGCTGCATGATATGAATCTGGTTCAATTAAATCAGTGCCTCTGTTTCTACATTGGATATAGAACAGTTCATATCTTAACGATGTTAAGGTACGGGGAGTTGTCCGGCTTATGATTAAAACCAGACACTGGACAACTCAAGGCACGTTTTTGTAATGGCTGTTTGTGGGTTGACCCAGGCTATGACGAGGGTTGACTTTCTACCATCTGGATGAACAATAGTAATATTGTTCTAGACTCGCCACAGTTTTATTAAAAATGGATTTTTTCAGAAAACAGTAGTGGGAGTATGGTAGAACTGGAAGTGATTCCAGAACCACAAACGATTACTGAAGATTTGATAAGGAACCTAAAGATTCAATCTGGATTGACATTCCATTGGCCACTCCGCAGATAAGGTGGGTAACTTCAGGCACCCGAGAGGTACTACGGTAGCCTCAAGGACGGTGACAGGGAAGTTCTTGTTTACCCACAATTACCATTGCTGTTGTTCTAGGCTGCGAGACCCGGCGGGAGGATGAGTATAGCGTCGTTCTAAACTAGTTTTAGAAGTGTACGTCTATATATAACTCTGCCAGAGGGTTGTCATAGTCAGTGGGAGCAGCGGAAGCATTGGTGGACAAGTAGCTTATGTCTATTTATAGACTAAAGCAGAAGTAGCGGAGATAGATCATCTATTTCTGACGTAACAGTCATGGGTTTGACTTCATCAGAATAGGGGATGGATCTGTTGAGATGGTAGTAGGGTGTGATATCCTGGTATTTGGATGACATACACAGAGTTGGAAAAGAAACTCCTATACTACAGTCGGTTATACTTTGGTCGTCACACAGTGGTTTCTCCACAAAGGAATTGGATTTTATATCTGACATACTGGTTACTGGATCTATGGTTTTAGATCTAGATTTGGGTGGTTTCCCAATTAAGGGTACTTAGACAGCATTCTAAGAGTATTTAGAATGGACGACTCCTGGCACGGTAGTATACCTGCAGGTAATGGATTCACCATCTCTAAAGGTGTCTTATAGACTAAAGTAGAGAGGGATGTGCATGATTGGCAGATCACTTGCTTAGGCAATTGAGTCAATCATGAGATGTCAAGTACCACACCAGATATTGTTCTTGCACTGGATGCAATAAGTTGACATTAATCCAATCCTGGAGAAACGGTCGGAAGCAGTTTTAGAACATAAGTGGATGTTCTAGGGATATGATAACGACAGCCTCATTCGGGAAACAGTTATCATTCCAGGCTTCCAAGGTGACATGGACGACTTGGAGGTTGTCAGAGTTATAGTTTTTCCTTCTGATGAGGGGCAGTATTTTGGACAGGTGATCCAAGGCAATACTGAGGGAGGCATGGCGCAGGATACTGATTAAGTTCAGTTGACGATACAGTCTAAGAAGTTTGGATTTGGAGTTCATTTATGAGCTAGGTCCCATCAGACATCCAGACACATTCTAAGACAGGTATTGCTCATTTCGGGAGATGGGTTTTCTCCGCGAACTTGAGATATAGAGAGACATAGAAAGAAACAACTAAGCGGATCCACTCACTGAGGCTATTCCTCGAACGCAATAGTTTCGTAAACAAGCTTTGTAAGACTGACTAGTAGAGGAGTTGGGTGTTCGGTATAACACGGGCTGTGAGTATGCGGCATCGCAATAATTAGCCTTGAGTGCAAGTGGGAGATTGTTGGAGATAGTGCCCTCAGAGTCAATTATTAGGTCACAGGTACGTGATTGCAATGATTGATGGAGGACCTATCCAGATAGGACAGTCTTACTCAAGATGATAGTACGCTGTCTGGTTTACCTTTATCATCGTGTACTGCTTTAGGTGACCTGACAAGTTGCTATTACACGTTGGTAGAGCCCATAGGATTCTTGCTTGACCACCAGCAGTATGAGGGCGATCATATAAGTGGGAGCTGGGGGTCTATAAGCATATCCTTAAATGGTCCCTAGTCGTGTGAGTTTCGAGACAGGGCATCGATACTCCAGAGTAGACTAGTGTGTACATTCGAGACCCCGACGAGGGGCGGTGGCCGGTCTCACAAGCCACTGGTGTCAGTTGAATCACCTAAGATGTATACAGGTGCTCATTGGGTTATGAGTACACCGGACAGGACTCGCCGGGAACATGCTAGTTGGTCATATACCAGACGTCAGATGGCAGTTCCCTGGTGACATGTGTGCAGGTTAGTTCATCGACCTGGGGATCGTCATTTGTCTCGTGTGAGTTCCCACTGTACTTTGATTACTACCCTACCACGGCTCAAAGGAGTCGTGCAAATAGGTTTTAGTTGGGTACAGTCCCGAGCCACATGGAGGCAGTGAGCGTATCTTCAGGGGTTCGTCTCTCCCGGTATTGGGGGTGAGGTCGCGCTGTGTCTAGGAGAGCCATTACACGAAGTCCTTGGCCAAGGCAAGAGATTTACTGGTAGGTATTCCAGTAGTATCTCAGGGTGTTCTGGGCTACACTCCGACACGACTTGTACCGCTTTTGGGGGTCTGACTTTTACCAACCCCCTAGGCCCGCCATGCGATACTCATAGACGAACGGACCGGACTGTACGGATATTGTCACTGACAGGCTCAGTAGGGTTGTCGGGATGAGTTCGCTCACAGACGTCCCTTTTAGTCAATACCTGGTAGCCCGTTACGTATTGGCTTATACCTCTGACGTGCTAGTGGTTAAATCCACAACCAAGGTGTTGACGAGTCTTTAGAGTCCCCCACATTCAGTTACTCAGCTTTCGGGCGAAAGGTTGTAGAGGCCGTATGGAGATATGGCAAGGTCCGATCAGATACGTGCGGTATTGCACGGATCAGGATCGGACAGTTTGTACTATAGGCCGTATGGATATATGGCAGGGTTCGATCAGATACGTGCGTTATTGCACGGATCAGGATCGAACGGATATTACTAGCCGGCTTTGGTTTAAGTCGGATCCTAGTATAGTACAGTGTAGATTTTGTATCATTGCATTTGTATTTCGGTCGGAATACAAATGCAGGTGTGTATGCACAGTATCGGGGTTTTCCTGTAATTTATTACGGGACCAGTTTTGTGGAGTTGCCAGTTTGCTTTTCATTTCGGCCAATTTCCTTTGTATCGTTCATTGGCCGAAGTTTGGTGGAGGAGGGCTTATTTGCATTGTTGCAAATGAGTGCTTGTGGTGGGGGTTCTTTGCTTATATTTGTATCATGATGGTTTCATGATGGAGCCCATCCTTTGACTCTTTCTTTTCCATCATGGCTTGACTTATGCTATCATGGTTGTTGATTGAGTGTTGGAATTTTTGTGATCATTTGATTTTTTCTCATCATCATTTTCTTTCCACCCACCCCCTTGTTTTTTGCTCTCTCTCTCCAATCACACAAAGGGGGGGGGGGGGCGGCCACTATTGGAGGATGAGGGAAATGCTTCTCTTTTGAGTGGGGAAAAAAATGATACTCTCATTCTTTTGGATATCACATTTTTTTCCTCACTTCTCTCCAAGTTCTTTTTCCTCCACCACAAAGGCATCTCCATGAACCCCAAAAATGAGACTTCTACACTACACATTCTACAGCGAATCTTGGGCACGTCGACTAGCCAGCTTCGTGCCCGAGTTGCCTCGGCATTGAGGTGGGAGCCCGTAAAAGAAGTAGGCGATGTGGTGCACTTCCGGCGACGAGGAGGAGACCGGAGCTTCCGCAGGAGATCGGGACGACGACGAGAAGACCGGAGGACTTGGATCAGTCGGTATATCTCTCTTCCCCATCTTGTAGTTAGCTAGGACTAATTAATGGTTCGATCCGGGTATTAGTGCGCGGCGGTTTGCCAGTTCAGTAAAAATTAAAGTTTATCACCGCTTCCGCATTTGGCCGTCGGATTGACGGCCGGGGCGCCGCCGTGCACTTACAAAACAGTCAATTTCCCTAAAAGTGCCGGTTTTAGTATACAATGCAAGTAATCCAGTTTTACATGTGTTTTGCAAATATGTGTGATATGAATACCGGATACCTCTACTTGACTGCAAAATGTAGGGAAATTGCCGTGTTAGAAATACTGTATTTTCGACTGATCAAATTCCCCCAAACTTGTTTTCGATCGTCTCGATCGATCAGTTTTATTAAAAAGAGAAGGAGAAAATAAAGAAAGAGAAAAGCACACTTTCGTAGGCAACACGATTGCACTGAGCACGTGCACAAGCCTTTAAACCTCTAGGTGTCCCTAGTAGGAGGAGTGTTGTCTCCTGAGGGTTTTCAGCGGATTGCACCCACAAAATCCAATAATAAAAGAAAGATCATGAATATTACATTTTAAGAAAAGAATTATAAAAGAAAATCCATGAAAATTAGGGTTTTCAACCAAGTTAGCTTTTCGGTTGTCATGAGCCCTATCTTAATGGTCACGAAAAGATGTCAGAAATCACGTCCTCCCTCAATAAAACATCGTCTTATTCTTCATTCCTATCTTTCTTCCAGAACATCGATCATATCACCCTACGTTTGTGTAAAGGACATCCCTACACCCTGAGAATTCAATTCAAGCTATCATACTCTTGCCCATCAGCCTCAGTACTTTTTAATTAATGAATATTTAAATGAATTTGCTCACACACTTTCATGCGACCGTTAATACTTCTTGAGGTACTAACCGACCGATTACTCATGTGCTTTGCTTATTTGGTGTATTTTCCTCGTCTTGCACCACCTAAGGCATAGCAGTGACTCTCAGACCAGTTGGCCTTAGGGCACTAGGTGAAGAGGCACCCTCGCTATAAATTTTTATTGCCCTCGGTGATAACAAAACCAGTGTCCATTTTTCTCACCACTTTATTTTTTTTATTCATTTATTTTATTTTATTTCCTTCATACTTTTGGCTTTAAGACAAGAGCATTTCAAGGTATCCTCTACTATCCCGGGCTTCAAGACGTGTGTAAGTGCGAATAGCAGGGTATCAACGTTCAAAATGTTTAGCTTCCAGAATAGAAACTGTTTTTCAGACTTATTTTTATTCTCAGATTAGTGACTTCCTTCATCTTACTAACCCTTGGGACAACGGCTCATAACTACTTATTACTAGTTCGTATAAGAAAACTTCTAATTTTCTTGGTTTTCTTAAATTTTTTCTAATCTCATGGATGTAATTGTTCACTATCTAATCATTTATTATCATAAATATTAAATATTTTGAAAATTTGAAAATTTTTAAGTTTCTATATTTTGAAATTTTTTGAATTTTTATGGATTTTGAAAATTTTTAATTTTTTATAGGTTTTGAAAAATTATTTACAAAAATGACGAGCCAAAAATTTGTACACAAAATTTTTATAGGTTTTGAAAATTTTTAAATTTTCATGGTTTTTTTTAAAGAAATGTTTTGTGCTTATGCAAATGATATGCACATGATGCAAAACTAAGCACAAACCTCCCCCAAACTTGTTTTCAACAGTGTCCTCACTGTTGCCATCCGCTATATCTACAAAAACCTGTAAGCCTGGGAGGAATTTATTAGTGGGGGCAAAATATATTAGAGAAGACCCTCCCCCAAACTTATTCTTTTCACTCACCTCCATGATGCAAAGATACACTGGACATGAAGGTGAGACGGAGGAATTTTAATCCAAATAAAATGGCTCCTGTAAGAACAGGAGCTCCTCCGTGGGGTCAGTGGAAAAATACGGCTTTAGTCTGTGTCCATTCACTTTGAAAAATGTGCCGTTTTTAACATTTTCTAGCTCTACTGCCCCGTGCGGGTATACAGACCGCACAACAAAAGGTCCCTTCTACCGAGATCGAAGCTTACCCGAGGTGAAGGTGTAGTCGTGAATCATAAAGAAGGACTTGTTGACCAGGTGAAAATGTTTTCCTCAAAATGTTTTTATCGTGTAAAACCATGGTCCTATTCTTTATGATTACAACGTTATCATAAGCTTCATCGCGGAGTTCGCTTAGCTCATTAAGTTGCAACTTCCGAAAGTTGTAGGCTTGGTTTAGGTCAAAATTGATTTCCGTAATAGCCCACAATGCTTTATGCTCTATGTCGACCGGTAAATGACATGCCTTCCCAAACACTATCTAGTATGGAGACATCCCTAGGTCGGTTTTAAATGCAGTTCGGAATGCCCAAAGAGCATCCGTCAGTTTGGTCGACCAGTCTTTTCTATTTTTAACAACCGTCTTTTCCAGGATTAGTTTGATCTGTCTATTCGAAATCTCAGCCTGCCCGCTCGTTTGGGGATGATATGGTGTAGAAAGTCGGTGGTTGATTGAGTATTTCCGCATCAGAGTCTCAAAAGACCTGTTGCAGAAATGTGTCCCATTATCGCTAATGATAGCGCGTGGGTGTCCAAATCGCGAAAAGATATTCTCTTTCAAGAACTTAATGACAACTTTCCTGTCATTAGTGCGACATGGAATGGCTTCTACCCACTTTGAGACATAATCAACCGCCAGCAGTATGTACAAATTCCCAAAGGAGTTGGGAAAGGGACTCATAAAATCAATGCCCCAAACATCGAAAATTTCAACAACCAAGATGGGTTGCTGAGGCATTTCATTCCTCCGGGAGATTCTGTAACACCTTAAGATGTGTTTAGTGAATACTTATATTTAAATAATGGGTTTTTAATAAAAAGTTTACCAAATTGGGTTTTAAATATTTTTCCTAATTTAATTGATATTTTTCTAAAATTTTCCTAGGCTTGCACACACATGTGCATGTAAACTAGGGTTTTAAAATGAGTTAATACCATGATTAGTAACCATGGTGGGTTAATCGTGGGGATTAAGCCTTTTGGGTTTTAATTAAGTTTAATTAGTTAATTAATAGTTGCTTTAATTTGAATTTCCTTGGGGTGTTGACTTGGGGTGAGAGAGAGAGAGTGCATCATGGCTTAAGCCATGCTTGCAATTAATGAGGAGAGAGAGAGTGAGGGGTTGACATTGGTGGTTATGATTTCCTCTCATTTGTTTTGTTCTTTCTCACAACTTCACTCACACACACACCCACTTACCTCACAGCAGCAGCAGCAGCAAGCATCCACAGCAGCAGCAGCAGGCTTCACAGCAGTAGCAGCACGCATTCCAGCAGTAGCAACAGCACCAGTAGCAGCAGTTAGCAGCAGCAACAACCTCAACTCCAGCTGCAGCTCCTTCCCTCCACTTCTTCTTTTTCCTCCAGCTCCCTAGGGTCGAGTGTGGGGTATATTTCCTAAACTTACTCCCTAGTTTACTTGTTTAGTGTATTTTTTCTTCGGTTATTGGTTATTAGTGCGATTTAGTGCGATATGTGGTGTTTAGTGGGAACCTTGAGCAAGTGATGTGTGATTTGGTTTCAGTAGGTTGATAGAGTGTTGTTAAGGCCACATTAACCAAGCTTAAACCCCAATTGCACTAAAATACCACCAGATCCCTATTTGATGCAAATTCATCGTTTTTAAGCAAAATTTGAGTTTCTGGAAACTGCTATCGACCCGATGAGTTCAGATTAATTTTGAGAAGACTGCAATCTAGTGGTTAGGTACTGATACCCCAGGTAGAACCCGAACCCCATATCCTTTGTTTTGGCCGCCGAAATATTCGATCTGGCCGCAATTTGCGGCCAGATGGGTAGGGTTTGGGTTGGGGTTTGGTCCTATAGGTGTCTGTTGCAACCCTTAGACTCATGGCATGTGCAATTTTGTTTGGTTCTTACTGCAGGAAAATCTGGGACTAAATACCTATTTCTCGTATTTTAAACCTTCGCGACACGCGTGATACGCGTCTGGGTTTGGGGTTTCTGCGTATCGCGACGCGTCAGGGTAGTTTCAGGCGCGTGATCACACGTTTTAGCGTATCGCGCACAAGCGCGCTTGGTTTGCGACACGGGTCTCTAGGTTGACCCTAATATCTTGTTTTTATGAAATTGAGCTTATGCGTGATATATGTTATGTGATCTAGGTTCGCAGGCAAGTGAGACGGACGCTGCGAAGAAGGGCAAGCAAGTCGTTGGCTACACTTAGCGCGAGACTTCGGTGAGTAGATTTAACATCTACGGGGATATCGCCCGCATGGCGTTATGCGTCAGGGCAGATAGGACCATATTGTTATATGTTGCATTACCTCATGGACTGTGATTGCATATTGCATTCCCTGCTGTATGTATGCTTAGAATTGATAGAACACCGCACTATTACTAACGGTTCATGTTGCACGAGCACTAATCTGCATGCTACACACACACCGTTAGTAATTGCCATGACACACTCACTGTAGAGCTGCCATGATTATATTGTTGTAGTTCATTTCATATATGATTCGATATGACTTTCATGGAAATTGGGAGCCGCATGATATCTTTAAAAACGGAAACTAATTTTAAAAGAGGTTTTCCCTTATACCTATATCATGGATTGATGTACATGGCACATCGCATTAGATTTACTTCTTGGTGTTAGATTTTCATGTGATTTCTGGTTTTGAGGACCGTGGGATTTTAAAGAAAAGATGCACTATTTGAAAACCCGGTTCCTCGTGATATGATATTTTGGTGTGTCCACCACGCGTTTTCTCGGTGCTGAGACGTGTGCTTGAAACCCGATTCGAGGAGTTGGATGATCCGTTTGCGGGTTCGTGGTGGACCCGGTATGGTTCCCCGGGGCGAGAAATGTTTTTCGTGGAGTAGACGATGAGCCTGGCAGGGTAGCGAGTACCTACCGGTGATTGGTTGGACCTGGCGGTTATCCGGAGGATACTGACCAGAGTCGAGAGATGGATGCGGGATGATCCGTACTGCCGGGGCCGAGGGCCGATACCGCAGACGGAGCCCGTGGGCTGATCCGGACTGACGGAGCCCGATATATGAGGATTTGCGTGTCGATGCTGGACACGAGTATTTTATGATATTTTGGGTGCCGATGTTGGGCACTCGTGATTTCTCAGAGATTTACAGGATTTGAGGGCCGATGGGTATGCCGGCGCCTGAGTTATTTGGGATTTGGGTGCAGTTGTGGGCACCGATTGTTTTCCACGATGATATTCCGTGTAGATGTTGTTTATCCCATGCCCAGCTTTGATTACCATATATCTCATCCTGTAGTTATTTTACCTGACAGAGCATCTGCATGATTATTGCACATACTGCTTATCACGCATTGATATCATCTGCTGGCATTTGTTAGAGTAGAGCAGTACGTGCATGCTCGCGATTACCTTTATATGTTATCTCTATTCACGAGTTGGCAACTCACCCCCGTTGTGCCACAGTATTTGCATGTTGCCCTCATCATAGTCGCGGCAAGCTGTCGTTTGCATCTTTTTGCTACAGATACCACTACAGTTGCGGCGAGAGCTGTTGTGCATTTAGGTGGGTTGTGGTATCTGATTACTTTTATTGTATCCCTTTTTGTATCTAGTACTCTCCATCTACCATTTATGTACTGGACTTAGATACTGTGTGGGGACGATGATGCATATTTTGTATTCTGGTGTCGAGCTCGTGGGAGCCGACTGTTTTTTTATGTGCAGTTTATATTCTGTGATGTTTACTTATTGCTCATTCTTCGCTACGGCGTCGTATATTACTCTTGTGATGATGGTTTCCGCCGTTAGGCGTGATTGCTCCCGTTTGGGAATGTTTTGTTTCATTATATCTCATTTTTACTCATATCCTCTTTTATACCCGGTCTCGGGGCTACTTTTACAAAGGAACTTATTGAACTAATTAAGGTTTTCTAAATGTTTTAACTAAATGTTTTCAACACTCACTATTTTTAAATGGTTTTGATTTCTGGGTTCGGCTTACTTAGTCGCGTTACGCCTGTAGACGTAGCGTGGTTAAGTGTCGGTCACGAGTCGAAATATTCGGGTCGTGACAAAGTTGGTATCAGAGCGTAGGTTTTACTTTCCGGAGTGTAGGATGACCTTGGTATGATGGAGTAGGTAGCTGAAGCAGAGTGGCGTAGCGTGTGTATGTTCCGCGGCATACTCACGACACGGTACTCCGCCAAGGCGACCTTAGGACTTATTGATTTAAATTCCTTCTTGAGTATATATATTCTTGTGATTCGATTTCCGTATTCTTATCGGATCCTAATTTCCTTTCTGCCATTATGCCGCCAAAGACTACGAGGGCGCAGAGAGCGGCCGCGAGGGCCGAGATTCGAGTTGACTCGTCCGAGACGAGGACTGATCCGGGCAGTGCACCCATTGTCCCCGAGCAGACTGTTCCTCCTGTGACAGATCAGATCGCCACGCTAGGGGCTGGTGTGCAGGAGATACGCCAGACGGTGGGATCCAGCATGCAGGAGATGCGCCAGATGATAGGATCGCTAGTTGAGACGCTTCAAGCGCAGCGACCAGAGGTAGCTCCACCCGTTCCAGAGACCGCGATGGTACCTACCGCACAGCCAGTTCCCTCTGCAGCCACGGAGGTGATTACAGTATCGCTGTCAGAGTTCATGAGGCTGAAGCCTCCGGTCTTCATAGGCACCGATACAGCCGAGGACCCACAGTCTTTCATCGACAGGATGGCCCGGATATGCCGTTCCCTCAGATGCGCAGATACGAGATGGGTTGAGTTCGCGAGCTATCTCCTAGAAGGTCTTGCGCAGAAGTGGTGTTGTTCAGTTGAGAAAGGCAGAGCAGCAGGTCTTCCTCCTATGACCTGGACGGAGTTTGTGATAGTATTTCTAGCCCGTTTCCTTCCCCAGAGTGTTAGGGATGCCCGAGCACGCAGATTTTAGTCCTTGCGCCAGACGCCAGGGATGACAGTGGCAGAGTATGACGTGCTGTTTACAGAGCTAGCAGCTTATGCCCCGTATTTAGTGGCTACCGAGGAGTTGCGAGTCAAGATATTTGTTTGAGGCTTGCTTACACCACTGTTCCTTGCGATCAGCGCGCAGCACTACGAGACCTATGCAGCAGCTGTAGACGCAGCCCTATTAGTCGAGGAGCGCCTTGCTGAGACTTCGGTAGTTCCAGAGCCGAAGAGAGTTCGTACTAGTATATCCGCACGGAGGCGGTCATTCAGACGCCGCGACAGGTATCGTTCTGGTATGAGGAGTAGCTGAGATTCGGGACGAGGCCAGATGTTTAGTTCGTATCCCCAGGAGAGTCAGCAGTCGCCGCGGGGTTGCTTTAGATGCGGCAGTCTACTTCACCTCGTTAGGGATTGTCCTGAGATACACCGGAGGGAGGCGGCAGCACCGCATGTTACCTTACCACCTTCACCACCCCAGAGAGCGTTGCCTGTTGTGCCTACCGTTGCTCCACGCCAGACTCATACACAGAGAGGTCGTGGGCGTGGAGGAGTTTCTCAGAGAGGACGGGATGACTGAGGCAGAGGGCAGTCAGTCGCAGGTGGAGGACAGGCGCGGGTTTTTGCTTTGACGCATCAGGACGCGCAGGCGTCTAATGCGGTGGTTTCAGGTATCCTTCCAGTATATTCAGTTGATGCACACGTTTTGTTCGATCCCGAATCCACGCACTCGTACGTATCCACACACTTCGTGCCGAGTTTGGGTAGAGAGTCTGGTTTGCTTGATCAGCCACTTGTTGTGACCACTCCTGTGGGAGAGTCCTTTGTTGCTAGGCACGTGTTCCGATCCTATACTGTCTGTATTGGCGAGAGAGAGTTGCCTGTCGACTTGATCCTTTTGGAGATGTTGGACTTCGACATTCTTTTGGGTATGGATTGGTTAGCCACGTGCTATGCTTCTGTGGACTGCCGTGAGAAGACAGTTAGATTTTGTTTTCCTGGCGAGTCGGTTTTTGTTGTGTTGGGGGACCGTGGTGCCGTCCCTCACAGTGTGATTTCTTCTGTTCGCGCTGGACAGCTTTTGAGGAAGGGATGTCAGGGATTTCTCACCTATGTTTGCGATGCTAGTGCTACACAGGTTCCATTGGATCAGGTTCCGGTTGTTAGCGAGTTCCCTGATGTGTTCCCTGACGAGCTTCCTGGGCTACCGCCCGAGCGCGACATTTCCTTCTGTATTGATTTGGTTCCTGGCACGGGGCCTATTTCCATACCGCCTTATCGGATGGCCCCGGCGGAATTTAAAGAATTGAAGGGTCAGTTGCATGATTTGCTGGATAAGGGACTTATTCGACCCAGTATTTCTCCTTGGGGTGCTCCAGTCCTGTTCGTCAAGAAGAAGGACGACAGTTTGCGTCTGTGTATCGACTACCGCCAGCTGAACAGGGTGACAGTGCGGAACAGGTATCCTTTGCCACGTATCGATGATTTGTTCGACCAACTTCAGGGGGCAGGGTACTTTTCGAGGATCGATTACGATCGGGCTATCATCAGCTGCGGGTTCGACAGGAGGACATTCCAAGGACAGCTTTCCGTACGCGCTACGGCCATTATGAGTTTTTGGTGATGTCGTTCGGACTCACCAATGCGCCAGCAGCATTCATGGACTTGATGAACCGTATTTTCCGGCCATATTTGGATCTGTTCATCAAAGTGTTCATTGACGATATCTTGGTGTATTCCCGGAGTAGTGAGGAGCACGAGCAGCACCTGTGTATTACACTGCAGACTTTGAGGGAGCACCAGCTTTTTGCGAAATTCTCCAAGTGTGCTTTCTGGCTGGACATCGTAGACTTCTTGGGGCATGTGATTTCATGAGACGGTATATGTGTGGACCCGAGGAAGATCGAGGCCGTGCAGCGTTGGCTCAGACCCACATCGGTTACGGAGATTCGCAGCTTTTTGGGGTTGGCCGGTTACTACAGGCGATTTGTGCAGGACTTCTCCAGTATCGCTACCCCTTTGACCGGGTTGACCCGGAAGGGAGTTCCTTTCAATTGGATGGAGGAGTGCGAGCACAGTTTTCAGCAGCTACGGACTCGGCTGACGACGGCACCGGTATTATCATTACCTTCAGGCTCAGGGGGGTTTGTGGTCTATTGTGATGCCTCTCGAGTTGGGCTAGGGTGCGTTTTGATGCAGCATGACAGGGTGATCGCGTATGCTTCACGACAATTGAAGAAACATGAACAGAACTACCCCACTCATGACTTGGAGATGGCTGCTGTGGTCTTTGCACTTAAGATCTGGCGACATTACCTATACGGTGAGTCGTGCCAGATATTCACGGATCACAGGAGTCTAAAATATATATTTCAGCAGCGGGACCTGAACCATAGACATCGTCGATGGATGGAGTTAGTGAAGGATTACGACTGCGAGATCTTATATCACCCGGGCAAGGCAAATGTGGTGGCGGATGCTTTGAGCAGGAGGCCCGGGGGTAGTCTATCTTGTTTGAGCGCAGTACAGGGGCAGTCGTCGGCAGATTGGCAGATATTATGCGACAGCAGGATACAGTTCGAGTTCACGCCGATTAGAGGATAGATCGCGCATGTTCGTGCACGCCCACAGTTACTTGACCGCATACATGAGGCACAGCGCAGTGATGGCCGATGTTCGGAGATCATGGCACAGATTGGGCAGGGCAGATTTTCCGAGTTCGTGATCGATGATCACGGGGTACTATGATTTGGAGTTAGACTTTGCGTACCAGATGCTGAGGGACTGTGGCGCGAGATTCTTGAGGAGGCACATCGATCGGTGTACAGCGTCCATCCCGGTTCCACCAAGATGTATCATGATATGAGAGATGTTTACTGGTGGGACGGAATGAAGAGGGACGTCGCAGATTTCATGTCGAGATGCCTGACTTGTCAGCAAGTCAAGGCTGAGCACCAGAGGCCCGCGGGAGAGCTACAGCCGTTACCCATTACGGAGTGGAAGTAGGAGCAGATTTCTATGGACTTCATTGTGGGTCTACCCAGGACTAGTCGAGGGTATGACTCCATCTGGGTGATCGTGGATCGTTTGACGAAAGCGGCTCACTTCCTGCCAGTGAAGACGACTTTCGGATTTGCACAGTATGCCCAGATTTACATCGACGAGATAGTACGACTGCACGGAGTTCCGACGTGTATCGTGTTCGACAGAGGCACCCAGTTTACCAGTCGACTATGGCAGAGGCTCCAGGAGGCTTTGGGCACTCGCTTGAGTTTCAGCACAGCATTCCATCCGCAGACCGACGGACAGTCAGAGCGGACTATTCAGACTCTCGAGGATATGCTCAGAGCGTGTGTATTAGATTTCGGAGGTAGCTGGGATCATCACTTACCCTTAGTAGAGTTCTCCTACAATAACAGCTACCAGGAGACCATTCAGATGGCACCATTCGAGGCTCTTTATGGGAGGAGATGCAGATCGCCCGCCTGTTGGACAGAGCTCAGTGAGAGTAGTATCTTAGGGCCACAGATCGTTGAGGAAATGACCGCTAAGATCCAGTTGATTCGTGATAGGATGAGAGCAGCCCAGAGTAGGCAGAGATCTTATGCGGACCGTCGGCGACGCAGACTTGAGTTTTCTGTTGGTGATCATGTTTTCTTGAGGGTCTCCCCAATGAAAGGTGTGATGAGGTTTGGGATGAAGGGGAAGCTCAGTCCCAGATATGTGGGCCCCTTCGAGATCCTCGAGCGTGTTGGTGCAGTTGCGTACCGGTTAGCCCTTCCGTCCAGTTTTCCAGATGTGCACCCCGTATTTCATGTTTCAATGCTCCGCCGATATCTTCATGATCCCTCGCATGCGATTCAGCACCCGACGATCCAGCTTGAGTGCGACCTTTCCTATGCAGAGCAGCCGGTGATGATCTTGGATCGACAAGTGAAGAAATTGAGATCAAAGGACATTCCATCAGTCAAGGTACTTTGGCGTGGTCAGGGCCGTGAGGAGGTCACTTGGGAGACCGAAAGCGAGATGAAGAAGAAGTATCCCCATCTTTTTAAAGGTACGTGTAGTTAGATTTTGAAATTCGGGGACAAATTTCTTTAAGGGGGAGAGATTGTAACACCTTAGGATGTGTTTAGTGACTAATTATATTTAAATAATGGGTTTTTAATAAAAAGTTTACCAAATTGGGTTTTAAATATTTTTCCTAATTTAATTGATATTTTTCTAAAATTTTCCTAGACTTGCACACACATGTGCATGTAAACTAGGGTTTTAAAATGAGTTAATACCATGATTAGTAACCATGGTGGGTTAATCATGGGGATTAAGTCTTTTGGGTTTTAATTAAGTTTAATTAGTTAATTAATAGTTGCTTTAATTTGAATTTCCTTGGGATGTTGACTTGGTGAGAGAGAGAGAGAGAGAGAGTGCATCATGGCTTAAGCTATGCTTGCAATTAATGAGGAGAGAGAGAGTGAGGGGTTGACATTGGTGGTTATGATTTCCTCTCATTTGTTTTGTTCTTTCTCACAACTTCACTCACACACACACCCACTTACCTCACAGCAGCAGCAGCAACAAGCATCCACAGCAGAGCAGCAGGCTTCACAGCAGCAGCAGCAAGCATTCCAGCAGCAGCAACAACACCAGTAGCAGCAGTTAGCAGCAGCAACAGCCTCAACTCCAGCCGCAGCTCCTTCCCTCCACTTCTTCTTCTTTCTCCAGCTCCCTAGGGTCGAGTGTTGGGTATATTTCCTAAACTTACTCCCTAGTTTACTTGTTTAGTGTAGTTTTGCTTCGGTTAGTGGTTATTGTTGCGATTTAGTGTGATATGTGGTGTTTAGTGGGAACCTTGAGCAAGTGATGTATGATTTGGTTTCAGTAGGTTGATAGAGTGTTGTTAAGGCCACATTAACCCAGCTTAAACCCCAATTGCACTAAAATACAACCGGATCCCTATTTGATGCAAATTCATCGTTTTTAAGCAAAATTTGAGTTTCTGGAAACTGCTATCGACCCGATGAGTTCAGATTAATTTTGAGAAGACTGCAGTATAGTGGTTAGGTACTGATACCCCAGGTAGAACCCGACCCCCATATCCTTTGTTTTGGCTGCCGAAATATTCGATCTGGCCGCAATTTGCGGCCAAATGGGTAGGGTTTGGGTTGGGGTTTGGTCCTATTGGTGTCTGTTGCAACCCTTAGACTCATGGCATGAGCAATTTTGTTTGGTTCTTACTGCAGGAAAATCTGGGACTAAATACCTATTTCTCGTATTTTAAACCTTCGCGACATGCGTGATACGCGTATCGGTTCGGGGTTTCTGCGTATCGCGACGCGTCAGGGTAGTTTCAGGCGCGTGATCACACGTTTTAGCGTATCGCGCACACGCGCGCTTGGTTTGCGACACGGGTCTCTAGGTTGACCCTAATATCATGTTTTTATGAAATTGAGCTTATGTGTGATATATGTTATGTGATTCTAGGTTCACAGGCGAGTGAGACGGACGCTGCGAAGAAGGGCAAGCAAGTCGTCGGCTACACTTAGCGCGAGACTTCGGTGAGTAGATTTAACATCTACGGGGATATCGCCCGCATGGCGTTATGCGTCAGGGCTGATAGGACCTTATTGTTATATGTTGCATTAACTCATGGACTGTCATTGCATATTGCATTCCCTGCTGTATGTATGCTTAGAATTGGTAGAACACCGCACTATTACTAACGGTTCATGTTGCACGAGCACTAATCTGCATGCTACACACACCGTTAGTAATTGCCATGACACACTCACTGTAGAACTGCCAAGATTATATTGCTGTAGTTCATTTCATATATGATTCGATATGACTTTCATGGAAATTGGGAGCCGCATGATATCTTTAAAAACGGAAACTAATTTTAAAAGCGGTTTTCCCTTATACCTATATCATGGATTGATGTACATGGCACATCGCATTGGATTTACTTCTTGGTGTTGGATTTTCATGTGATTTCTGGTTTTGAGGACCGTGGGATTTTTAAGAAAAGATGCACTATTTGAAAACCCGGTTCCTCGTGATATGATATTTTGGTGTGTCCAACACGCGTTTTCTCGGTGCTGAGACGTGTGCTTGAAACCCGATTCGAGGAGTTGGATGATCTGTTTGCGGGTTCGTGATGGACCCGGTATGGTTCCCCGGGGCGAGAAATGTTTTTCGTGGAGTAGACGATGAGCCTGGCAGGGTGGCGAGTACCTACCGGTGACTGGTTGGACCTGGCGGTTATCCGAAGGATACTGACCAGAGTCGAGAGATGGATGCGGGATGATCCGTACTGCCGGGGCCGAGGGCCGATACCGCAGACGGAGCCCGTGGGCTGATCCAGACTGACGGAGCCCGATATATGAGGATTTGCGTGTCGATACTGGAAACAAGTATTTTATGATATTTTGGTTGCCGATGTTGGGCACTCGTGATTTCTCAAAGATTTACAGGATTTGAGGGCCGATGGGTGTGCCGGCGCCTGAGTTATTTGGGATTTGGGTGCAGTTGTGGGCACCGATTGTTTTCTACGATGATATTCCGTATAGATGTTGTTTATCCCATGCTCAGCATTGATTACCATATATCTCATCCTGTAGTTATTTTACCTGACAGAGCATCTGCATGATTATTGCACATACTTCTTATCACACATTGATATCATCTGTTGGCATTTGTTAGAGTAGCGCAGTACGTGCATGCTCGCGATTACCTTTATATGTTATCTCTATTCACGAGTTGGCAACTCACCCCCGTTGTGCCACAGTATTTGCAGGTTGCCCTCAGCATAGTCGCGGCAGGCTGTCTTTTGCATCTTTTGGCTACAGATACCACTACAGTTGTGGCGAGAGCTGTTGTGCATTTAGGTGGGTTGTGGTATCTGATTACTTTTATTGTATCCCTTTTTGTATCTAGTACTCTCCATCTACCATTTATGTACTGGACTTAGACACTGTGTGAGGACGATGATGTATATTTTGTATTCTGGTGTCGAGCTCGTGGGAGCCGACTGTTTTTTTATATGCAGTTTATATTCTGTGATGTTTACTTATTGCTCATTCTTCGCTACGGCGTCGTATATTACTCTTGTGATGATGGTTTCCGCCGTTAGGCATGATTGCTCCCGTTTGGGAATGTTTTGTTTCATTATATCTCATTTTTACTCATATCCTCCTTTATACCCGGTCTCGGGGCTACTTTTACAAAGGAACTTATTGAACTAATTAAGGTTTTCTAAATGTTTTAACTAAATGTTTTCAACACTCACTATTTTTAAATGGTTTTGATTTCTGGGTTCGGCTTACTTAGTCGCGTTACGCCTGTAGACGTAGCGTGGTTAAGTGCCGGTCACGAGTCGAAATATTCGGGTCGTGACAGATTCTACCCGTGTACTGACATTGTGTACAGGTTTTGCAATAGTCAAATGCGTCCTTGAATAAGGTCGGCGAATAAAATCCACATTGCAAAACCTTCTCTGCCGCCTTTTTAGGACCGAAGTTGTTGGATATATGTATGCCCTAGAGGCCATTATGTGATAGTGGATGTATCTATACATGTATATATATTCAGTTTGCATTCTTGCTCGACATGATAGTATGCTATCTGGTTATTCTTTATCTGACATGTTGATTTGATCATGCTTTTATTCATTCATACATGCTGATAAAGCCCCAAGGATATCTGCTTGACTACTCTGACTATGATAGAGATCATACTAGTGGGACATTTGTAGTCTATAAGCACATCCTGAAATGTCCCTAGTCGGAGGTGCATCGAGACGGGGCATCGATATACCAGAGTAGACTAGCGTATATGATACTAGACCCATGTGATGGGCGATGGATGTTCCCACATTCATCGATGTTTGACATCAAGATCATATACGGGTGCTCAGTGCTGACTGGGTACACTGGACGGACTCACCGAGAACTCCTATATGGAATTATATCTATCGTCGGATAGAAGTTCTCAGGTGACACTGGTACAGGTTAGTCTGTAGACCCGAGATCGTCATGGAGTCTTGTGTGTTCTCCCACTGTACTTTGATTGCCACCCTACCATGGCTCTACTGAGTCATGCAAACAGGTGGCCGTTGGGTACAGTCCCGAGACACACGAAGGCAATGAGCGATAGGAGGGGTTTCGTCTCTCCCGGTATTGGGAGTTGATGCTGTGCTGTGCTCGACTGGTTATAACAGCAAGTCCCTGGCCAGGGCTGCTGAGATTTGCTGATAAGTGTTATCAGTAGTTTCTCGATCTGTTATAGACCATTCACCGACACGACTTATTGAGTTATTGGGGTCGACGTGACCATCCCTAGGCTCGATATGCAGCATATCTGACAAAGAGACCGGACTGTACGGTAGTGTTGCCGGATGGCTCGACGGGAGTTGTAGCAGGTTCGCTTGTTGTCTTCTGATCGCTCAATACCCGGGTGGCCGTTATGTTTAGCTGACCGGTTGCGGCTTGAGGGTACCTGATATGATCATCACCCTCTGCCGGCGTATTGATGAGTCTTAGAGTCCCACAAAGGAGTTACCCAGTCCAGGAGAAACGTTGTGGTGCGCGTATGCGATATGCGCATGCACCCGATTGAAATGTGCGTATATGATACCGAACATTGATTGGGTGAACTACTTTTGGTGGGGTCATATGAGATATGACCGGATTGATAAATCAAGTGTTGATTTATCATTTAACCATTAGTTTTCTCACTTAAAACCTTTTCTTGGATGATGGATGTGTGCATGCATGTGTGCTTTTCTTTCTTTCTTTCATGCTAGTTTCATGCACATGAGGATGTGCATACATGCACACATACATACACTCATCCATCATGGTTGTTAGCATATGGAAATGGTGGCAATATAAGACTCACACCATGGATTATATAATGGATTATTATTTAATTTTGGATTTAAAAGAAAATGAAAAAGGAAAGGATAATCATTCATGCTTCTACATTCTTCTTTTGACCTAACCATGCTCAACTACCACTAACCTAAGGTTATCCTTCTCTTTATCATTCTAAACTAAAGTTAAATAATGTCTCCATCACTTTAACCATGGTTCATAGCATGAAGGAATAAAATATATATTGATATATTTCATTTTTTCTTCACAAGAGTTATCTTTTTATCTCTTGTTAAAATTGCCACCATCTTCTACCTCTAGCTCCTTTGCTCTCTTGATCTTCCTAGTGAGCAAATACCACTTAAAGATAGGTTTTTGAAGTGAGAAACCTAACCACAACATCATTCTACACAAGCTTAGCCGCTTTGTTTAGAGTGTTCTCTTCGGTTTGTCGAAGTTGCGAGCTTGGACGGATATCTCCGTGGTGGATCGTCGTGGACACAAGGGGACATCAAAAGGACCTTCGTTCAACACCTTAGAGACCAAGGAGTCCAGCGAAAGGGAGCTACAAAGGTTGTAGTCTCGAAACCCTAGATTAGTTCGCCTTTTATTTCTTAACCTTAATTTTCTAGGATCGATCCATTTGCATGTTAGTTTAGCACCATAAAAATTAAAACTTTGGGTCATGTGATGCTTCAAAACTCTTCATAGAGTGCTATACTAACCTTACATTGGTATCAGAGCCGACCTAGAACATTAGGCGACGTTTTTACGAAGCGAAAACCCCGATCGGACAAAAATACGATATTATGGGATGCTCTCTGGAAATTTTCTAAATTTTGACATTTTGCAGAATTAAAAATATGTAAAAAATAAAGCAGGGAAAAATAAGGATTACGGCAGAAAATTTATCCAATAAACAGTGTTTCTTGCCGCGGAAACGCGGCCTAAGCTTGCTTAAGCCGCGGTTCCGCGGCCTTATATATGAATTAGTGGATAATTTTTCTTCTGTAATTTTTGGTTCTGCATGTATAAATTTTTGGGTATTTTTAATCTGTATTTGGTTTTGAAAATTTCTGGAGATGGTGTTGGACTCGTCAATTCGATCGGGACTTTCATTTCCTAGCTTTTCCGGGTAAATTAGAAAGTATTGAAGTGTTTGAATGAGTATCATTTACTCACTATTCACGGGGTTTAAATACTTTGGAGATACGTGCAAGTCTTTTTGCGGTGGTCCCTCTAGAAGACAACAAACCTTAACTCGATTATGTGACCATCTCGAACCGCCCTTTGAACCTTAGGGTTTGGGGCAGTATGGCGTGCCACATGTGAGGCGTTGGCTTGACCCTTCTACGGCTGGACCGCTACTACTGTGTCATACTCCGGATTTTTGAACCCTGCTCAAGTGTTGAGCTTTAGTGAATCTTGGGTGCTTGATCGTTCGTTCGAAAACTTTAATACTGTCTGTTTGTCAGGAATGTGATACAATATGTGGAATTTATATAGTTTAGGCATGAAATACGAAATATGTGATATTTCGCATTTATGATGTCTAAAGAGAATCTGGATTCCAAATATTGTAGTTTTACACTTTCTTTTCTGTGACCGTAAGTGTAGTATGTACGATATCGCCGGTTTCGTTGCTATACATCAACGACAATCGGGGTATGCATACTTACTTACGTTGATAATATGTGATATTATGTGTTGCTGAGATATGATGTGCAGGATTGTCGCGATCGAATAGCCGGGGGGTTTTTGTGAGATGAGAGTTTTATATTTTCATTCATGTAAATTCAAATGTAATGTAATATTCTTTTATTTGGGGCACTTCCAGGTTGCGGTTGTGTCACCAGTGTTGTATATTATTTACTTTTCCGCATTAGGATGGACCCAAGGAGGGGAGCACAGGTGACCGGGTTCTGGGATTCAGTGGGAGGCCATCTCGAGGAGTCGAGACCGGGTCTCCTAAACTCCAGGATTGGTAGGGTCACTTGCCGCTCTCGTAAGGGTCCAGGGTGTGGGCTTGGCTATTCATCGCGACTGTGGAATCCGTATTTTCTATTCTGGCTAAATACTAAATACGGACGTCCTAAGATATCCCACGTTATATCTATGTTTCTGCTGCCTGTGTTCTGTGATATCTGAGACTAATGACATATTATATATATGATATATAGTAGACGTTGCTTATGTTTTACACCCGCGCTAGTCCCGTCCCGGTATGCCGTTAGTTAAGTAACCTAACGGTGCATAACGGAACATTGCGGCGAATGCGGATGGCATAAGCGTACGTGTTATTTTCGTTTCTTTTCTGTGATTGGCTTAAGGAATTAAATGATGGGATTACATTAATGTGATTAATGTAAAGAAAATAAACCTAAAAAGATGTTGTAGAATCGGATTTAAAAACTACTCGGCTATTTGTGAAAAAGCTACATTTCAAAACTGCGGAGCTTAAGCCACTCCTTTTGAAAACTGTTTGATTCTACAACGATATCAAGTTCAAAGTGTTAAAGATTTTCTTAAAAATCATTCACAACCCTCCGTCATTTTAGGAAGTAGAGTACTTAGTATTCGTGCTACGTTTGTTGACTTTAGTTAAGGCGTAGTGTACGGTAGCTAAGTGATGTCTTCCTATACTGCATATGATGCAGATTAATTAGGACATTCATGCGACTTTGTTGACCATAGTTAAGGGTCATATGAGTGGGTCTAATTAATCAAGAAATGACGGGTAGAACTTGACTGGTACTTATGATTTGTTGACTATAGTTAAGGTCATAAGTACTAGGGGTAAAAATTACATCGGGAATTTCAAGTGTTGAAATTTGCAATGAGATTGCATACCTTCCATGTGATGGTTGGATCCCGATCCCACTGTGGGCAATAGTTGCTCCTAGGAGAGTTTTACAGTTTACAATTAGCTAACTCATTAGGTGTCTAGAAAGGTGTTAACGGGGCTCCGCCTCTGGGAAAACGAGATTTACTCTAATTAGGTCCGTGCGAAAGCACGGGGAACCTCCCTCAAAGTACCGACACTGGCCTGGCTGAACGGTTAGTGAAGTTGTAGACTATAATTAATCCTGGCTAGTTTTTCTTTTTAAGGTTTGAAAGAAAAACTTGATAAAAAGCAGTGGGAAACATCGATTAGACAAGATAATAAAACAATCTAATCTATGCAAGAGCTTTCGCTGAGTGTATTCTTTTCTCTCTCTTAATGGCAGATACCAATGACTGGACTTAAGCTTCTACTAGATAAAAACAAACTGAATGGGACCAACTAAAAAGACTGGCTAAGGAATTTGAAGATCGCCTTGACTTATGATAAAGTATCATATGTCCTCACGGCTTCAGCCCCGCCTGTCCCAGGTCCAAAATCCTCAGTTGCGGACATTGAAGTCCGCAAGACATGGGACGCTGACTGTGCCACGGCCACATGCCTCGCGCTTGCATCGATGGATAACACACATCAAAAGCAGCACGAGGACATGGACATTCACGGGATACTGCTCCATACAAAGGAGTTGTATGGGGAGCAATCCCGCGTATTACGATACGAATCATCAAAGAAACTGTTTCAGATGCGAATGGCTCCTGGCACACTAGTAGGAGACCATGTGTTGAAGATGACAGCTCTTATAGAAGAGCTTGAGGACCTTGGATGGACAATGGACAATGAACAATATATAGATATTATTCTGCAGTCCCTCCCCTCCACCTTTGCTCAGTTCATAGTGAACTTCAACATGCATGGCATGGAGAAGGACCTCCCTGAACTCCTTAATATGTTAAGGAGTGCAGAGAGCACTATGAAGTCAGCAAAGACTCCCGTTATGAACATTGGACAGTCTTCTTCTTCTCGCCCAAAAGCTAAGGCCAAGGGAAAGAAAAAGAAGAAACCCACTAATCCTAAGGGCGGAGTCAAAAAGGTGAAGGGAAAGGGAAAGTCCACGGCTGGAGACCCAGGGAAAGGCGAGTGTTTTCATTGCCACAAGACAGGACATTGGAAGAGCAATTGCACGGAGTACCTAAGTCTCAAGAAGAAGCATGGTGATGCTTCTGCTTCAGGTGCGTTTGTGACTGAAAACTGTTTTTCTATAAACTCTGCTTCCTGGGTATTGGATACCGGTTCAGGTTCTCACATTTGCAATTCTATGCAGGGGCTGAGAAATAGCAAGGTTTTGAAGACAGGTGACCATACTCTCCGCGTTGGAAATGGTTCCAATGTACATACAGTCGCAGTGGGAGAGTATCACTTGGGGTTGCCATCTCGATGTATTTTGATTTTGAATCCATATTATTTTGTACCAAGTATGCTATGTAATATAATATCCGTTTCTTTGTTGGACAATGAAGGATATAATTTTGTGTTGCAGAACAATGTTATGAACATTCACCTATATCAAATGTTGGTTGGGTATGGTACGCTTAATAACGGAATATATGTCCTAAATCAACACACAGTTTTCAGTATACAACACACTAATAAAAGAAAACTTTCAGAATTAAATGAAGCTTTTCTTTGGCATTGTAGACTTGGTCATATTAACGAAACAAGACTAAACAAGTTACATAAAGATGGATATTTAAACTCTTTTGAATATAAATCTTATGCGACTTGCCAGTCTTGTATCAAGGGTAAAATGACCAAAACACCGTTTACAGGACACGGAGAAAGAGCTACTCAGCTCCTTGGCCTCATACATAGTGATGTATGTGGGCCAATGTCTACACAGGCTAGAGGCGGTTTTTCATACTTCATTACATTCACCGACGATTTCTCAAGATTCGGTCATGTATTTTTATTAAAACACAAGTCCGACGCTTTTGAGAAATTCGTTGAATATAAACAAGAAGTAGAAAAATAAACCGGCTTGAGTATTAAGATGCTTCGATCAGATCGAGGTGGAGAGTATCTCAGTACAGAATTTGCAAACTTCCTAAAAGAGAATGGGATTCTCTCTCAGCTCACTCCGCCTTACACACCACAGCACAACGGTGTGTCAGAACGACGGAATAGGACCCTATTAGATATGGTCAGGTCCATGATGAGTGACGCTGAGTTACCCGTCTCATTCTGGGGACATGCATTGGAGACTGCAGCGTTTCTGCTAAACAGTGTTCCGACCAAAGCCGTGTCTACCACGCCATATGAGATATGGAATGGGAAGAGACCATCTCTTAAGAGAATTAAGATTTGGGGTTGCCCGGCCTATGTTAAAAAACAGAATCCGGACAAACTCGAGACACGGTCAGTCATGTGTAACTTTGTGGGATATCCAAAGAATTCTTATGGATATCTGTTCTACCACAAAGAGGAACAAAAAGTGTTTGTTTCTCAGTATGCCACATTCTTGGAAAAAGAGTTTTTCACAGATAAAGATGATGGCAAGGTGGTAGATCTAGAAGAGGTTCTGGAGACACAAACTATAAATGACGATTTGGTTGAACCGGCTGTTGCAACAGAAACTGAAGAACCTCGGCCACTCCGTAGGTCTGGTAGGACTTCTCGCCCACCGGAGAGGTACTACGGTTTCCTCATTGATGGTAACGGAGAAGATTGCATCATGGATGATGATGATCCTACCAGTTTTCAGCAGGCTATCACGAGTGGTGACTCTGTGAAGTGGCTGGATGCCATGAGATCCGAAATGGAGTCTATGTACACCAACAAAGTATGGACTTTGGACGTTGTACCCCCTGGGGTAAAACCTGTAGGGTGCAAATGGATCTTTAAAAGAAAGATTGGTGTGGATGGGCTGGTAGAGACCTATAAGGCAAGACTTGTGGCGAAAGGTTTTCGTCAAAGACCAGGTTTGGACTATGACGAAACTTTTTCGCCCGTAGCCATGCTTAAATCCATTCGGATCCTACTTGCTATTGCTGCTCACTACGACTATGAAATCTGGCAGATGGATGTTAAAACAGCATTTCTAAATGGAAATTTAGAAGAATGCGTTTATATGGATCAGCCAGAGGGCTTCATTGACAGTGGGAGCAGCGAGAAAGCATGTAGATTGCTTAAATCCATATATGGGTTGAAGCAGGCATCTCGGAGTTGGAACATCTGTTTCGATGATGTTATCAAAGAGTTTGATTTCATCAAAAATCCAGATGAACCTTGTGTTTATAAGAAGGCTGTAGGAAGAGCTGTCACATTCCTCGTATTGTACGTGGATGACATTCTTCTGATAGGAAATGATATTCCTATGCTACAGTCGGTCAAATCATTCTTATCACTAAGGTTCTCCATTGAGGACCTGGGTGATGCCACATACATCCTGGGCATAAGGATCTATAGGGATAGATCCAAAAAGTTATTGGGATTGTCCCAAACCAGGTACATCAACACCATCCTAAAGAGGTTTAGTATGGAAGACTCCAAGCGGGGTGCCTTACCCGCTTGCCATGGAGTCACTCTCTCCAAGGATTCTTGTCCAAAGACCGATGAAGAGAGAGCTCGCATGAGCATTATACCTTATGCTTCGGCAGTAGGGTCTATAATGTATGCGATGTTATGTACACGCCCAGATGTAGCTTATGCACTTAGTGTTGTAAGCAGGTATCAATCCAACCCAGGGGAGAACCACTGGATAGCTGTGAAGAACATTCTTAAGTACTTACGAAGGACTAAAGAATTGTTCTTGGTGTATGGTAATACAGATCTCCAAATGGAGGCCTTTACCGATTCGAGCTTCCAGAGCGATAAGGATGACAGCAAATCTATCTCAGGGTTTGTATTTACCCTCAATGGAGGGGCGGTAAGTTGGAAGAGTTCCAAACAGGATACCGTTGCAGACTCTACGATGGAAGCTGAGTACATTGCTGCAAATGATGCCGCCAAGGAAGCCGTCTGGATGAAGAAGTTCGTCTCGGAGCTAGGAGTAGTTCCAACCATTATTGATCCAATACCTTTGTATTGTGACAATAATGGGGCGATGGCGTTAGCCAAAGAACCCAGATCCCATCAGCGGTCCAGACACATCCTGAGGCGCTTTCATTTGATCCGGGAGATTGTAGATCGCCGCGAGATCGAGATTAAGAGAGTTGACACAAAGAACAACGCCGCGGATCCACTCACCAAGGCCCTCCCTCAGCCACAGCATGAGGGACTTTTTGAGATGTTGGGTATGAGATACGCCAATAACTGGCCTTAGTGCAAGTGGGAGATTGTTGGATATATGTATGCCCTAGAGGCCATTATGTGATAGTGGATGTATCTATACATGTATATATATTCAGTTTGCATTCTTGATCGACATGATAGTATGCTATCTGGTTATTCTTTATCTGACATGTTGATTTGATCATGCTTTTATTCATTCATACATGCTGATAAAGCCCCAAGGATATCTGCTTGACTACTCTGACTATGATAGAGATCATACTAGTGGGACATTTGTAGTCTATAAGCACATCCTGAAATGTCCCTAGTCGGAGGTGTATCGAGACGGGGCATCGATATACCAGAGTAGACTAGCGTATATGATACTAGACCCATGTGATGGGCGATGGATGTTCCCACATTCATCGATGTTTGGCATCAAGATCATATACGGGTGCTCAGTGCTGACTGGGTACACTGGACGGACTCACCGAGAACTCCTATATGGAATTATATCTATCGTTGGATAGCAGTTCTCAGGTGACACTGGTACAGGTTAGTCTGTAGACCCGAGATCGTCATGGAGTCTTGTGTGTTCTCCCACTGTACTTTGATTGCCATCCTACCACGGCTCTACTGAGTCGTGCAAACAGGTGGCCGTTGGGTACAGTCCCGAGGCACACGAAGGCAATGAGCGATAGGAGGGGTTTCGTCTCTCCCGGTATTGGGAGTTGATGCTGTGCTGTGCTCGACTGGTTATAACAGCAAGTCCCTGGCCAGGGCTGCTGAGATTTGCTGATAAGTGTTATCAGTAGTTTCTCGATCTGTTATAGACCATTTACCGACACGACTTATTGAGTTATTGGGGTCGACGTGACCATCCCTAGGCTCGATATGCAGCATATCTGACGAAGAGACCGGACTGTACGGTAGTGTTGCCGGATGGCTCGACGGGAGTTGTAGCAGGTTCGCTTGTTGTCTTCTGATCGCTCAATACCCGGGTGGCCGTTACGTTTAGCTGACCGCTTGCGGCTTGAGGGTACCTGATATGATCATCACCCTTTGCCGGCGTATTGACGAGTCTTAGAGTCCCACAAAGGAGTTACCCAGTCCAGGCGAAACGTTGTGGTGCGCGTATGCGATATGCGCATGCACCCGATTGAAATGTGCGTATATGATACCGAACATTGATCGGTTGAACTACTTTTGGTGGGGTCATATGAGATATGACCGGATTGATAAATCAAGTGTTGATTTATCATTTAACCATTAGTTTTCTCACTTAAAACCTTTTCTTGGATGATGGATGTATGCATGCATGTGTGCTTTTCTTTCTTTCTTTCATGCTAGTTTCATGCACATGAGGATGTGCATACATGCACACATACATACACTCATCCTTCATGGTTGTTAGCATATGAAAATGGTGGCAATATAAGACTCACACCATGGATTATATAATGGATTATTATTTAATTTTGGATTTAAAAGAAAATGAAAAAGGAAAGGATAATCATTCATGCTTCTACATTCTTCTTTTGACCTAACCATGCTCAACTACCACTAACCTAAGGTTATCCTTCTCTTTATCATTCTAAACTAAAGTTAAATAATGTCTCCATCACTTTAACCATGGTTCATAGCATGAAGGAATAAAATATATATTGATATATTTCATTTTTTCTTCACAAGAGTTATCTTTTTATCTCTTGTTAAAATTGCCACCATCTTCTACCTCTAGCTCCTTTGCTCTCTTGATCTTCCTAGTGAGCAAATACCACTTAAAGATAGGTTTTTGAAGTGAGAAACCTAACCACAACATCATTCTACACAAGCTTAGCCGCTTTGTTTAGAGTGTTCTCTTCGGTTTGTCGAAGTTGCGAGCTTGGACGGATATCTCCGTGGTGGATCGTCGTGGACACAAGGGGACATCAAAAGGACCTTCGTTCAACACCTTAGAGACCAAGGAGTCCAGCGAAAGGGAGCTACAAAGGTTGTAGTCTCGAAACCCTAGATTAGTTCGCCTTTTATTTCATAACCCTAATTTTCTAGGATCGATCCATTTGCATGTTAGTTTAGCACCATAAAAATTAAAACTTTGGGTCATGTGATGCTTCAAAACTCTTCATAGGGTGCTATACTAACCTTACAGAAGTGACCCCCACAGGCCTGATCTTGACAAAAAGAAAGAATACTCTTGAACTCTTCTTTCGGGACACACCGGCGAATGATCTGATCAGGACAATACTTAAACAAATATGGATCATCCCAGTAAAAGTGTTTTACTTGGGATAAAAAACGGTATTTGTCCTGTTTTGACCAATCGCTGGGTATCAGTCCCGTGACAAGATAGTTCACAATATCCCTGAACCATGGTTCATTGGATACGTTCAAGAGTTGTTCATTAGGGAATGAGTCATTGATCGGCAGGGTCACAGGGGAAGAAGAGATGCGTGAAAGATGGTCGGCTACTACGTTTTCACATCCCTTCTTATCTTTGATAACAAGATCAAATTCTTGTAACAGAAGGATCCAACGTATTAGCCGACCTTTTGCATCTTTCTTCGCCAGGAGATGTTTCAAGGCGGAATGGTCTGTGTACACAATTATTGGAGAGCCGATTAAGTAAGGCCTGAATTTTTCTAATACAAATACAACTGCCAAAAGTTATTTTTTGGTAGTTGTATAGTTGATTTGTGCATCATTCAGGGTCTTACTTGCGTAATAGATCACGTGTGGCATCTTTTCAATGTGCTGTCCTAAGACTGCACCTACTGCAAAGTCGGATGCGTCACTCATCAGCTCAAAGGGGTAGTCCCAATTTGGAGACGATAGAACGGGGGCTGAAGTGAGTGAGTGTTTAAGTGAGTCGAAGGCTGCCTCACAATCCGAGTCAAAGTGGAAGGTCGTATCCTTGGCCAGGAGAAGAGTTAAAGCTCTAGCAATTTTGCTAAAATCCTTAATGAATCTCCTATAAAAGCCTGCGTGGCCAAGAAATGATCGAATGTCCTTGACGCTTTTGGGATGAGGAAGGTTTTGAATGACATCTATCTTAGCTCTGTCAACCTCAATGCCTTTCTGTGAAATAACATGTCCAAGCACAATTCCTTCTTGGACCATGAAGTGGCATTTTTCCCAATTCAAGGTTAAGTTCTTCTCTTTGCAACGAGTAAGAACTGCGTCAAGATTCGATAGGCAGTCGGAAAAAGAGTCTCCGAAAATCGAGAAATCGTCCATAAAGATCTCCAGAAAATTCTCTACCATGTCAGAGAATATCCCCATCATACACCGCTGAAAGGTAGCGGGAGCATTGCACAACCCAAAGGGCATGCGTCTATAAGCAAAGGTACCAAAAGGACAAGTAAAAGTGGTTTTATCTTGATCCTTTTTGGCTATGAGGACCTGATTATAGCCAGAGTATCCGTCCATAAAACAATAATGCGCACGTCCAGCTAAGCGTTCCAGCATCTGATCAATGAAAAGTAGAGGAAAGTGATCTTTCCTCGTGGCGGCATTGAGTTTTCTGTAATCAATACATACACGCCACCCAGTTTGGGCACGTGTCTGAATCAACTCATTTGCCTCATTGGTAACAACAGTGATGCCGGATTTCTTAGGGACGACATGTATAGGACTCACCCATTGGCTATCAGAGATTGGGTATATGATACCACTATCAAGGCATTTGGCGATCTCTTTCATCACCGCTTCCTTCATGACGGGGTTCAACCGTCTCTGTGGTTCTCGGATTGGTCTGGCATCATCCATCAAGTGTATATGATGTTCGACAATCAAGGGACTAATCCTTTTGATGTCCGCCATGGTCCAACCAAACGCCTCCTTATTAGATCTCAATACCGATAAAAGTGCATTCTCTTGCTCTGATGCTAGAGAAGCGGAAATGATAACCGGTAAAGACTCATTCTCACCTAAATATGCATATTTAAGGTGAGAAGGTAAAGTTTTGAGATCTAATTCGGGCGTAGAAATAATAGAAAGTGGGATCATTGAATGATTTTCGGAGTCGCGGAGAAGCTCATATCCTGTAAAAGATACAGATTCGGATGGTGATGAGTCAGGAGTGGCAGACTCAAGCGCAGAAATGGTATCCTCACTAAGGTCATGTGTCAGGTCAAACAGTGATGTGGTAATGTCGCCGAGATCTGTAAAGCAAAGATCCTCAACTCCGCAACTTTCGGGAGCAACCTCATGGACAGAGCACACATCAAGGATATGAGCAGAGGGTTCTGATGGCTGACTTCCAATTCTGTAGATGTTTAGTTTAATGGTCATATTTCCAAATGATAAGTTCATTGAACCATTTCTACAATTAATGACAGCATTGGAAGTGGCAAGGAAAGGTCGACCCTAAATCACCGGAATTTGGCTCCGGGGGTTCGCTACAGGCTGTGTATCGAGAACAATGAAGTCTACAGGGAATACGAATTCCCCGACCTTTATCAACACATCCTCTAGTTCACCCCGAGGTTTGGTGATTGACCGGTCTGCCATTTAGAGAGTGCAGTGAGCAGGTTTCAACTCTCCAATCCCTAACTACTCATAGACAGAGTATGGAAGTAGGTTAACACTTGCGCCAATGTCTAACAGAGCACGGTTGATGTTTTTACCCCCTATAGAAATCGATATCGTAGGACATCCTGGGTCCTTACGTTTCTTTGGTAGCTGGGGGATAAAAGCAGTGCTAATGTTATTGGACATGAAGACCTTCTTCGGCACTTGAGTCTTCCTCTTCCTAGTGCACAAGTCCTTGAGAATTTTCGCATAAGCGGGGACTTGTTGAATTGCATCTAGGAGAGGGATGTTGATATTAACCTGTTTGAACATTTCCATGATTTTCTCCATATGAGGACTCGATTTGTTAGCCCTTAACCGGTTCGGGTAAGGTGCTTTACCAATGAGCGCCGGATCCATCATAGGAGAAGGAAGAGGGGGTAGACAACATCCCGAAAGAGGAGTGGGGATCGTCTGTGAAGAGCTAGAAGAGGTGGGCTGAGGTGTCGAGCCTAGAGGGAAATAGAGAATAGGCTCGCGAGAAGGCGGTGGGGTAGGTGAGCAAGAATCAGACGTAGAAGTGTGTGTGTGTGAGAGGAAAGGTCTCAGCCGGGGTGTTGATAGGATTTTCAGTATCATCAACTTCTTCCCAAACATGGTTAACCAGCATTCTTCCTGATCTCAATGTTGTGATGGCATTTACATTGTAATGCCCAGGATTCGGTAAGGGTTGAGATGGAAGTTTCCCTTTTTCTCTCGCACTTAATTCGGCCTTAAGTCGTGCAATCTCAGCTTCCATCGTTTTGATACTCTCAGCTTGAGACGCTGAGTTTTTATTTATCTCACCGACGGAAGACCTAACTTCGGCCGACACTTCCATGAAATTTGACAAGAGTGATTTCATGGTTTGAGCGACTTGAGAGAACTCGTCAGAACAGGTCGACTGCATAGGATTAGAAGGTGCAGGAGTGTTGACCTGGTTTTGGAAATTTTGTGACTGGTAGGGGTGCTGGGTGAGGTGAAGTGGTTGCTGTTGTGGAGGAAGGGCCCGTTGGAATTGATTAGGGTTTGGAACTGTGTTTTGGGATTGGTTCCAGGCAAAATTCGGGTGATTCCTCCAACCCTGATTGTATGTGGAAGAAAAAGGGTCGTTTCTTGGTCTTTGGAATGTGGCATTGGTATGCTCGAGACCTTGAAACTGAGAGTTTAATGGACATTCTTCCGTTAAGTGAGAAGGGTCAGAACAGCACCCATAAACGGTTTTGGGGAGCGACATTTGGTTTAGGGAGGCTGCTAAGAATTTGTGTTCCATAGCGTCGAGCTTCTTTTGTATTGCTGCCATCTCAGCTCGAGCACCTATGGACACGTCTATTTGGTGTACGCCACCCCTACTCGATGGCTGGGTTCCAGTCTCCCACTGTAGTGACTTTTCAGCAAGCTCTTCTAAAAATTTCCATGCTTCCCCATCATCCTTGGTCATAAAGGTGCCTTGACACATGTTTTCAAGGTTTTGTTTGGTGGTAGGGTTACTGCCCTCATATATGATTCGGCAAAGTTCCCATCTCGGGATGCCGTGATGTGGGCATTGAACCAAAAGATCCTTGAATCGGTCAATGTATTTTGAAAATGGTTCAGCCGGAAGCTGGGAGAATTGATAGAGTTCGCTACGGATTCGAGCTGTCTTTTGCATAGGGTAGAATTTCTTAAGGAATGCCGCAACGAATTCTTCCCAATTCGTTATGGAATGTGCGGTGGTGTTATATAGCCACTTCTCGGCTAAATCGCACAAGGTAAACGGAAGAAGTCGTAGACGCATGGCATCCACAGAAAGTTGTGATGTACCCATCATTGCGCATACGTTTTCAAATTTGGTAATAAAAACGTACGCGTCTTCAGTCTCGAGACCGTGGAATTTGGGTAGGAGCTTGGTGTACTGCGGCTTAATCTCAAAGTTATCCCCGTTGGCTGGTGGAATGGACAAGAAGGTCGAGAGAGGACCTCGCAAAGGGTAGCACGTCTCTTGGAGAGAGACGCGGGGAGGATTCTGCGCACCAACGGACGGCGGCAGAGTAGCGGTAAAGAGGTTCGATGGAGACGGATCCATCGGTGTGGGTGTGGTGGGGGGTAAAAGAAAGGTAAATGGAGAAATACCGACTTCGGAGTCGATCGAGGGGACGCGGACAAGTCGGGCACTAGAATCTCGTGTCCAGCCTATCTTGCACTAAAAGGGGTTAGTAAAAGTGGCAGCGTGATTTATAATTAGGGGAAATGAAGTGAATGCGGTGTTTGTTTTGAAAAATGATACGGATTTTGAAAATATGATGCGATCACAACCAATGCAACAAGCAACCCTAGAATTTATGGTCACCTAGGTCCAATCTCTAGACCGCTCCTAACTGCCAAAAGACAAGTCGCAGGATAAAATCCTCCACTGCCTCTTTGTTTCTCCTGTGGCCAGGTAAGTGCCAGGTAAGTGGGAGGTTCTCCACTACGTAAGTAGTGGGCCTAATTAAGTAACCACTAGCCTTTGACACACTTGTCTTAGACACCACAAAAAGAAACGCGGATAAGCAATGAATTACCCACGGCCTTCTTCTGTCCTAAGTGAGCGCGACGGTCCTTAGAGTCATCTCTAGATATTTTTTAATTAATGAGGGTAATGCGGATGCAGGTTTATGATTTTTGGGGCCTAGGAAGGGTAATGAACTCCCCACCTAATCTGGATTTGGCCGTGCCCCTTAATATTCCGTATTAATTATGCAAACAACCACAAAATCAAAAACAAGCACAATTTATTTTGCTTTTTTCGCGGCGCTGCGATTATTTGCAAAGAAACCTGAACAAAATGTTAATTGGAGCAGATTTTAGGAAGGAGATAAGAAAGTTAGAGATTACCTGATAAAATTTTTCCAGAGAACCCCTTAAATTGCCGCGCTTCTGCCGCACAAGTCGCCAAACGCCGCGGTTCCGCCGCGCCTTGAGCTGATCTCTGCACCAAATTTTTCCAGAGCACTCCTGATCACTTCCCTAGCTCTCTGGAATTCTTCAAATAATTTTCCAATTTCACAGCAAGCTCCAGATCTCCTTGCAATTAACCACAACAATACGTATTAGTAATTTGCGCGAGTTTTGAACTAAAAAATATTGATGGAATAAACTTTTCAACTCAAATTTCAAAAAATGAACAAATAGCACACGATCCCCGGCAACGGCGCCATTTTGATTGAAAACGATTTTCCGATTGTGTGAATAGTTTTTAGAAAATAGAATTTAGTAATCACAATCAAAAATTATTTTGACCGCAATCAATAACGGTGTCGGATGTAGCGCGTTAGCGAGTGCGGATCGTCCACAGGGAAAGTGTAATCCGTTCAATTTCCGAATTAGATGAGTTGAAAATTTAAGGAAAAGAAAAGAAAACAATTCATGATTTATAAATGAAGATCAAGAGTAAGAAAAATCTAGATCTAAAAGAAACATTAAAAAGCAAGAATAGAGATGAGAGATAATTTCCAACCAACAATCAAGATTATAAGGATAGCTCGTAGGAGTAGATCAGATCTGTAGATGTGATGAGATCTAATGATTATTCATTCTTATCCATTGATGAATTGATGCTAGATCGATGCAATTTCATCGAGGTTTAAGGATCTTGCGATGAAATTAGGAATTCCGCAACTCATCCTTTGTCCTTTCGATAGATCGCATTCAAATTCTAGCTTCTAGTTAATCAAATGGTTAATAGTTGTTCCCTAGTTTCGAGTGAACACGATCTAGAAAGCATCATCTCGAAACTAGGTCATTAATCATTTGATTCACTAGAATTTCCAAACATTATAGGATTTAAGAATTGTAAAAATATCTAAATCATCATCATCTATAGATCGTCACAACTCCTACACGAGCGGAGATTACTTAAACATCATGATCACAAACACAATCACAAATTGAAATCTAATAATTTTGCTTGAATTAAAAGATAAGCAAGAATATAGAAAATTCACCTTTATTTATCGACAAATTTCGTTACAACTCTCTTGAATTTACAAAAGGAAGGGACTAGATCGTCGATTTCGGCTTCGCTCGGCTCCTTGAGTCACAGATCGGCGTGGATCTCTTGCTTCGTTGGAATCCGGCGTCGCTTATAAAGGTTGAAGGCACTCTTGCTTGAATTGATCTCGGGAATTTGATCTTGATTTTCGAATTGGGGTTGAATTTGAGGCACAAGTTTTTGTCACTAAACTTGTGGGTTGAAGATGGTGATGATTCTTGAACAATTTCTACTCTAGATCTAGGCTCCTTTTTATAGACCTCCCAATTCTTAGATCTAGAATTGAAATTTGAATTCCCCCCACAAGTTAGTTATCCAAATGATTTAAATTTCCCTCCAAAAAGTTAGTTAAGCCTAAATTTTGAATTTCCCTCCAAGAATTTGTTAAGCCGAGCCTTCTAGATGTGCCACGTGGAGCTTCTAGGGTCTTCTGGAAGTTTTAGCCGTTACAAATAGGCATGTAATGAAATTGGGTGCCTTGATCTCTTCAAATGGCCGCTGATCCGCGGCGCCAAGGGGGTTTGGTCCGCGGATCCGCGGCCCTTTAGTGGACTTGGAGCTTCATTTTCCTGTTGTGATCTTGGGCTGTCCTATGGGCCTTTTTCTGATATTTTAATTTCTATTTGGCCTTCTGTATCACTACCAGATCTTCAGCCTTTGAGTTGGCATATCGTTTATCAGATCTTATCCCAATTTTGGGCTCTGCTTCTGTGATTTTCTGCATTAGACCCCAGACAAGAGTTGCGCAATACAAGGATGATGCGATGCCATGAAAAACAGTCAATTTCCCTAAAAGTGCTGGTTTTAGTATACAATGCAAGTAATTCAGTATTTTACATGTGTTTTGCAAATATGTGAGATATGAATACCGGATACCTCTACTTGACTGCAAAAGGTAGGGAAATTGCCGTGTTAGAAATACAGTATTTTTGACTGATCAGGTAACTTGCCGCGCTCGTAGGGGTCTAGGAGTTCATTACACAGGCTATCCACACGACCAGGGGAACGTCGGGTTTTCAGTTGTGGCTCAAAGGAAACCCGGGGCTCCCAGATTATCTGTATTGTTCTGTGATGCTTATTACTTTTCTGTGATGTTGCATTTATCTTGCCTGGGACGATTGTTATATATATTTATATTTACTAGTAGATGTTGTAAATGTTTTGCACCCGTGCTAGCCCAGTTCCCGCTCTGTCGTTAGTTAAGTAACCTAACGGGTGATGACAGAACCCAGTGGCGAATGTGGATGGCATATACGTACATTTTATTTTCGTTCTTTTCTGGTATGATTAATTGATGGGAATGCGTTGATTCTTATCAAAGCAAGGAAAAGAAACCTATATATGATGTTGTTGGAACCAAGTTTTTAAAAACTGACATTACAGACGTACGCTTTTGCTTTGCACAATGGTATTCGGTTATGAATATCCAACACCTCATTCGACGAGGCAAGGGCCGAGATTCCTTCATCGGGAGTGACCCCTTGGGCAGGAGTTTACGTCAACGTAATAACTTCACTATAGTCGATTACTTTTTGCTTTGCATCGTGGTATTCAGTTTGGAATATCCTGCACCTCATTCGACAAGGAAAGAGCCGAGATCCCTTCACCGGGAGTGACCTCTTTAGCAAAAGTTTTCGCCACTATACTTTTATAAAACCACTTGGATTCCTTCAACGATATCAAGTTCATTACATTAAAGGTTTTCTTCCAAAAACCAGTCGTAGCCCTCCGTCATTCCAGAAAAGCAGCGCCTAGTATTCGTGCTATGTTTGTTGGCTTCCGTCAAGGCATAGTATGCGGTAGCTATGTGTTACTTTTCTGTAGCATGGATATGCATTAATCTAGGACAGTCGTGCAGCCTTGTTGGCATCCGTCAAGGGCGAGTACGGGTGGGTCTAGATTAATCAGGATAATGAATGGTAGAACTTGACTTGCAACTTATGATTTGTTGGCATCCGTCAAGGTCATAAGCTACTTGGGGTAAAAATCATATCGGGAGTTTCAAACATACTGGAAAATTGCCAGGCTTGCGCATACCTTCCGGAGTGTGGTGACTTGAGTGGCTTCCATCAAGTTATCATGCGATGATAGTTGGATCCCGATTCCCACTGATGAGTAGGATTACTCTTCGGGTGATTCCGACTAATTCTCCTTTTATGGTTTGGAGGAGAATTCGAGGAAATAGTAGGAGCCATCCGGATTAGATAAAGTGATTATCCATTCTAATCTAGGTTAGAGTGCACGCTGAGTGTTTCTTTTCTCTCTCTCTTTGGCATCGACCATGGCCCGACCCTAGACTATGACTCAGTGACCAAGTTAACCGAACTTTCTTAAAAACTCTGGCTTTTGGATTGTCCAAGTTGCATACATCATTGCCACTCCTTCTTTTACCCTTTGGTTTTCTTCAGAAAACCCCGTATTACTACGAATATCCACTTCCATTGGATAAAACCATCGTATGGTTATATACGAACTCGAAGGAACTTGTTCGAGGATGGTTTCCAGCTCTGGAGAAAATGAATAGGATTATTCAGTTGTCTCTTCTTTTTACCTTCTCTTAGGTTGTGAGGGCTCTTAGGATTAGGAGACGGTACACCTGTTACGCTTATTGTATAGTCTTCTTCCAAACCATAGGCAGGTGCCGAAAGGTAGGGAATGAAGAAAACCAATTAGTCTAAGTATGGTGTACAGAAAGTAATAAGTAAAGACAAATAAAGGGATTAGAAAGTGGGCAAAGTAAATTGCGATTGCTATTCCCGACCAAACCTAGTCTTTCAACGCCACTCCCACTTCACCTTTGTATTTCTCTAGGACACACCGTATCACTACGAACATCCAATCCTATTGGATAAATCCATCGTATGGTTATATACGAACTCGAAGGAACATTTTCGAGGATGGATTCTGGTTCAGGAGAAATAGAATAAAGTTTATTCAGTTGTCTTTTATCTTTATCTTCTCTCAAGTTGCGAGTACTCCTTGGATTAGGAGAGTACACTTATTACGCTTTTTGGATAGTCTTCTTCCAAACCATAGGCTGGTGCCGAGCGGTAAGGAAGGAAGAAAACCATTTAAGCCTAACGAAGGTGTACAGAAGGTAACGACTAAAGACAAATAAAGAGATTTGGAGAGATGGAAAGGGAATATATGGTTTCAGTCATGAATCTGGATAATGGAAGAGCCATTACTAAGAATACCAGGATACCCCTTCGAAACATTTTCATGTTTCAGTTTTACTGTGTATTGTTAATAGAAAATTGATTTCCCAATTAGACGCTTGCTCTAGGGTATGTATTTACCAGGTATAATTCTCACATCTGTATGGTTTTACAGATAATGAGTGGGAGTAAGTTATTGGGAATTAGATGATCATTCTCATTATATCGGAATTCGTTGTAATTGGTGATATTTGAGGAAATCGCCTGGGTTGTTTGCCGGACGGCAAGTATTTGGTTTTGAATATCCGTTGTTATGCACCAATTTCAAACTGATATATCTATAGGTTTATTTTTATAAAGTGAGATATAAATTTTTGAAATTATATCCATGATATTTACCTATATCAGTTGATGGTTAGGTAAGAAGCATTTAACAATGGTGTAAGTCTTCATAACCATAATACAGTTTTCAACCTACGACACACAGGGTTTGAGTTATTAAACTCAGGGTACTTATACAATGTATTGTATGTTGTCCAGTGTCTATTAGAACAAAGGGGTTGGTCCTCGTACTTTATTCTGTTTACTTGTGACTTCTCAAGTTCTAGACATGTGTTTCGTAGAAATACAAGGTCCAAGTTTTGAGAAGTTATAGGTATAAGAGTAAAGTAGAGAACCACATGTTGCAACTATCAGGATTCTTCAAGGTGATCGAAGATGTAGATACTTGTGTATGGTATTCAGTTGATAGTAATGGTTTTGAGAAACTTTTTTCTCTTTCAGGTTACTCATAATTGGACGCACTCCTAAGTTGAGTAATGCTGATCGGCCTCTCTCCATTTAGTTGACATGCACTGGAGACAGCTGCATGATTTGAATCCGGTTCCAATTAAATTAGTGCCTTTGTTTCTATATTAGATATATATAGAATCAATTTATATCTTGACGATGTTAAGGTATAGGGAGTCGTCTGGCTGATGCTTAAAACAAGAATCCGGATAAACTCAGGGCACGTTTCAGTAATGGCTGTTTATGGGTTATCCCAGGCTTTGACGAGGGTTAACTTTCTACCATCTGGAAGATCAAAAGTGATATTGTTGTTGACTAGGCACAGTTTTAGTAAAATGGATTTTTTCAGAAAACAGTAGTGGGAGTATGGTAGAACTGGAAGTGATTCCAGAACCACAAACGATTACGGAAAATTTAATTGGACCTAAAGATTCAATCAGGATTCACATTCTATTAGCCGCTCCGCAGATATGGTGGGTAACCTCAAGCACCCGAGAGGTACTTCGGTAGCCTCAAGGACGGTGACAAGAAGGTTCTTGTTTACCAAGAATTGATACTACTGTTGTTCCAGACTATGAGACCCGACAGGAGGATGAGTATAGCGTCGTTCTAAACTAGCTTTAGAAGTGCACGTGTATATGACTCTGCCAGAGGGTTGTCGTACTCAGTGGGAGCAGCGTAAGCGTAGTGGACAAGTGACTTATGTCTATTTATTGTAACATTTCAAAAGAATAAAATATTATTTTTGTGAATTTTTATAATTTAAGAATAATTTTAATGAATATTTTAATATTTCGGTATAATTAAATACCGATAAATTGGGGAATTTTTTTGAAAATTATGGAAATTATTAAAAGAGGGTGTTTTATGTGAATTATGTAAATTTTAAGTTTTTATGATTTATTTGACACTATTTTAGTGCTAATCATGATTAAAAATCGCTAATTGGGCTTTAAACGTGTTTTGTGCAAAACATGCACCATATCATTCCACACTTGTATTATATTTCCTACATGGGTTTATCATCTTTTTCATTCTTTGTTTTGGGTTTATCTTGAGAGAAAGAAAATAGAAGAAAATAGAAAAGAAAAGAATAAAGAAAACAATAAAGAAAGGGGTATGGGCATGAGAGAGAGAGGGTGAGGGGTGAATAAAGTCTTGGCTCACCTAGGTCAACTAGACCTGATCAAGAACTTGATTGTCGAAGTAAAACTGTGTCGAGAAACGGGCTCAAGATATACTGATCACGGTGCCAGATAAGTGCAGAGATAATGGGAGGTTTTCCAACGCTTTCGTGAAGGTCCTTAATTAGATAACCCTATCTCTTTTGGCGGTTTATTTGTGAACACTTTTCTAGACACCCCGTAAACGATATACTATTAAGCAGTGTTTTAAACTCAGTTAACTTCTCCTAGTGAGCGCGAAGTCCTTAAAGCCTTAAAGTCTAGTTTCTTTTAAAATTTTGTGCGGGTAAACGTTATGCTCAATTTTCATGATTTGTGGGCCACGGAAAAGCTGATGAAATCCTTTACCCTATGTTGTGGGTTCGCTTGCCCTTAAGTCCGTATTAATGGATGCAATTCGCAATTCAATAAAAATTATTCAAAGAATCAAACAATCGTTTTTACGTTAAAGCTCGGCACTGCAACAAATACAGGTTAGTCAATTTTTGGCATTTGAAAGCGAACTTGCAAAGAATCCTGCAAAGATATTATAGTGGATGCGTCGGATTTGAGAAGAAGGTGTTAGTAAAGTACATACCGATAAAGTTTTGGGTTAAGAAACCCCTATTGAAGTTAAATCCGAATAGCTTGGAAATTTCTCTTGCACGGGTCAAACTACCCGGATCTTTGGCACTGTAATTCGCAATCACCTTAACTTTGAATGTACACATTGCTCCATACGATCGCACTTTGCAAATCCGTAAAAATCAACAAATGTCGGAAAAAATGAATATTAGTGCGGAAAAGCGATATGAATGCCCAAATAACTGCACACTCAAAATTATAAAAAACAAGCAATAAAAATGGGACAAAAACAGAACACTAGAGCACAGAAGAAAGTTTTGGAGCAACTGGAGGTGCTTTGGCCGGCGAGGTCGGATTTGTAGGGTAGGTCGCCGGTTTTACATTGGAGTTTGGGCTCTAAATTTCTTGTGTGATCTAGGTCTTCTACTAGTGTCTCAATGGTATTGCTTATCTTTTCAGTTGAGATCCAGAGTGCTTGCAATTCTTAAATCCAGAGAACAAAATGGTTAGGAAAGTTAGTTTTTGTTTTGGTTTTGAAATTTTGAAATTTTTAGTTTATTTTTAAAAATGTATTAGAGGATATAAACAAGATTAATCTAAAATAACAAGAATAAAAACGTTACCGTCTCCCCGGAAATGGCACCATTTGATTGGAATGCTTTTGGCTTGTCGTGTATTTTAAGTTCTAAAGTTAACCGCAATCAGGACGGTATCGCTTTGCAGCTAGCCGCGATAAGAACGGGTCGCCTGCAGGGAGACAGAGCGTTTTAAGTTCTTGTTTTGACGAGTTAATGCACGTGGACGAAAATTTCGTATCTAACCTATGTGTATATATGCAACGTATAAATTGTTAGGATTAGATAGATTAGTGTAATCTAGTGAATTCCGTAATCAATCCTTTGTGCCGAACTAAACTATTAAAGCTAGAGTAAACGGCAACAACGTGGATTAGGGTATTTAAGCACGGTATTAGTGGCATCCGGCTTATTGACCTTTGTCCGTCCGTTCTTATCGCTTGGTTTCGCCTCCGGCCAAACCGAACGGAACCGGTCGCGGTTAGAAATCACCGATACCTTGTTGGGTAGGATGCCTAACGGACCTCTTGCGTAAGGTTTGGGCGGAGTTCAATTGGAAAATACAGGAAAAAGAAATGAGAAACAAAACCTTAACTTACAAAACCAATCTTTTTCCTTACAACACAAATATTCACAACCCTTCACAACAACATAAAAAGAGCAAATGAAAGGATACGAAGAAAAGAAAAGAAAACATTACAAGAAAGTAAATTGCATGGAATTAAATTGCAAGTAAGTAAATAGCAAGAATATAAATTGCAAGAAAGTAAATGAGAAAGAATGAAATACTAAGAACCATAGAACAAAATGAGATCTTTATTATGTCCAAGTGATACAATCTTGAGTTCAATAATCTAATCTTAAACTTGCAAGCTCAATGAAGAGCTTGCAAGATCAAGAGAAGGCAAGGAGCTCAAGGGAAACTAAGCTATGTACAAGAGAACAAAAAGAAAATAAAAGAGGCTTTATGTAAAGAATGAAACAATGTAAGGCAATCCAAGACCCCTCTCCCTTGCTCACTCATCTTCCTTATATAGGCACAAAAGAAAAATAAACTAGCAATAAAAATAAGATGACGTGGCAATAAGGGAGGGACCACAGAAAATTGGCGGTCATTAGGGCATGGGGGGCCGGCCTTCTCGATTTTGGAAGGCATGTGGCCGGCCAAATTCCGAGATCCTGGGCTCGTGTTGGTTGTGTGGTCTTGTGTTCTCTCCAATATCACTCTGGTGCTGCTAGATTTCTCTGTAAAGGCCTTGGATGCACTCAGCGATTCGGAGGGAAACTTGATGCTACACATCACATCATATCTTTTTGCATTTATAACCCATCACTTCTCATGTGCCCACTTGTGCCACCATGTGCTATAGGCAGCCCCTTCCTAGGTCCATGCCATCAAAGAGCTGGTGCACACTTGTTATGTGTTGGACCAAAATAGTGTGTGAACATTTATTTGCAAAAACTCATTGGATATCGATCGGTTTCTAGTTCCGGTTGCAGTGTTGGCTCACAAATGATATATCCGTGATTATAAGTGTATTTCCAGTATTTTGTCACGGATACCTGTAATCCGTAACTACTGAGCAAACACTGATTACTAGTACCGATATATAACAAAACAGATAATGAATGAGCGGTATTGAAATGTAGTTTTCTGTGATAAACAGGCGGTATAGAGATACTCGCGGGAGTTCGAATAAAGTAATGCATCGTATGCATTGATTTTAATTCAGACATTCGATAATACTAGCCGTCTTTGAGAAAGCCGGTATATTAAATCAAGAGTTGATTTAATATATATATATATATATATATATATATATATATATATTACTAGTATTATCTTTTTCTATTTTTATTCTCTTTTCATATATATTTGTATTTGATATGAATACTAAATATTTATGTATGTATGTATTCATACTTAAATATCTTCTTTCTTTTTGTTATCTAGTGAGTTGGGAGGTGAGAGGGGACATTCATCGCCCCTCCACAATTTAGATGAGAGAAAAAATGGATGGGTGATATATGAGTAGAGTTTCTATTCATTTTATTTCTTATCTTTTCATTTCTATTTTCATCTTCTCTTTCCTCTAATTTTTCTCACAAGAGCTCAAAAAGAAAGAGAAGAAAAGAGAGCTAAATCTTGAGATAAAATCACTTCTACTCTTGATCTTTTATCTTAACAACTTCAAAGATCAAGTATCTTCAAGAGGATCACCTCAAAGTGAAGAAGAAGACCAAGTTTGAACCTTTCAAGTGGATCTTCTTTGACCTTGAAGAGATCAACCTTCAAGCTTATACCTTGCAACTACCTAGTGCCTAGAAAGAGTTCAAACGAGATAATAAAATCTTTCATCACAACTTGGAGCTCTAGAAGAATCCTCAAAGGTTGTAAACCCAAACCTTGAATGAAAAGCTTGCTCCTTTCTTTACAAGTTTAAGTTTTTAGTTATAAGTCCCGGCATAAAGTATTTTGTGCTCTCTTGATTTTTGAAAATCCATGTTAACTTGCTTCTAAAATCCATACATGTGCACAAAAACTTCCTTCATGGTATCAGAGCTAAACTAAATCACTAAACTTGTTCTTGCAAATTTTAGAATCAGTGAAAAACATTTTTTTGAAACGAGTTTGGAAAAATCCTACTTTTGCTATAGTTTTCCGATCACCGCGAAGTTTTGGTGTCACGCCCCACTTCTCAATAGACGGAAATAGTGATGTAGCAATCCCGCAATATATTTATTTCGAGAATGTCATTTTCCGGAATAAATACGCTAAGTGTAAAATAAGCAATATAAAAGTGACAAGATAATTATCATGAGATTTAAAATTCAGCAACTTTTTTTACATTCAACTTGATTCATTTACAATACATGATTTCAACGGAAAGAAAATACAAGAACAGGAATGCCTAAACAGGTGGCATATATAAACTAAGAGAAAGATAACTGGTCTAGGCATGGGTCGCGATCTGAACGTGCTCTTCTTCGGTAGTGTCTACCTCCTCAGTCTCCACGATATCTGACGAACATTCCAAGAAAACAAAGAAGGGTGGAATGCCCGTCAGTGAACTTTCGCTCGGTAAGTCCCCAAGAAATGAAGTAAAATATAAAGTGTAATGAATAAAGAAAAATTTATATCATTAACAGTTGCTTATGAAGTATGATGTGTCGGCATGTCGTTAAATGTAAATCTAGCAAGTTTATTTAGCATGCAGTTATTTATATCATGGTAACTAACATGAGCAGAGTATAACATGGCCGTGTAGTATAGGTATAGTGAACATGAAGTGATTGTAAATGTCTTAACGGTCTCTACTTGGATATAATAATTTAACGTATGTTCATGGGTGAATGTCAACCAATTTTAAGAGTGTTCTCGAACCTAACAGGCTGTAATCCAGGGGTAAGGAACCACGGACCTGAATCAAGTGTTAGTAACGTGACTTCAACCTAGTGTTGAAGTATTCCAAACTTAACAGGCTGTAATCCAGGAGCAAGAAAACACGGGCCCTCATGATAGCTTGCTTGTGTTAGTAGACTTGGATTCATGATCTAGTGGGACTCCTGAGATTTTATTGTATTCACGCATGAACTACCCCAACACCTTGTATATGCTAAGTTACAGTTAAAATTACCAGCCTTGCTCGAGTCCATGAATACATCAAGTTACAAGATTAAGTTCATGTATATATCGAGTATTCCTATCAAGTGTTCTTGTATTCATGTCAAGTTGTATTCATGATTCGAATCAAGTCATAGTGTTCAAATATTCATGTTTGCTTTAGTCAAGTTCAAGTGTTCCGATTCATGATCAATGGTCAACTATACCTGTTTGAGTTTGATATTGATTTCGTGTGTTCAAGTTCATGATCAAGTATTCATGTTTGCTTTGGATATTTGAATTCAAGTATTCATGATCAAGTATTCATGTTTTCTTTTGATGTTTGAATTCAAGTATTCATGATCAAGTATTCGTATTTAGTTTTAGATTCAGGTTTTAATTTGGATTCAGATTTGAGTCAGACACTTGTAACTGATTTAGATCCTGAATTATCTTCGGGAGTTATCGGTAACTGCTGCACATGGACGGCAGGATTTATGTCTTTTTCCAAGACAATTATCATTGATAACTCCGTTAAGTTTTCTATCTTAAATAGGCAAGCACTCATTTTCTCCCGCTCCCCGAGGCTCAAGAGAATTGATCCCGCTTAAGCTTATATTTACTAAAATCCTTAAATGTTGTTTTATATAACTCGAGGGGGTTTTATGAATTATATTTTTATATACTTTGAAAACAAACCTCGAGAAGTTAATTATATTATTTATGGTTTTCATGGATATGAATTTTAATGATTTATGGTATTTTAGTGATAATACCTTAGCTTGGAAAGTTCATGGTATTTGATTGTAAAACTTGTCTTTTGTGGTATCTTAATGGTATTTTAGTGAAACCTGTAATTCTTTTATTTAAAAAAATATAAGTTTATAATATTTTGAAAATATATGGATTTGTAATTTTTATATAATTATTAAAAATTAAATTTTATTTAAGTAGAAAAATGCGTTTTCTTAAAAACCCTTTTTAAAACTTTTTGAGACCAAATGCTCCATGAGAAGGTCTGCATCTCGCTCTACTAGCCAAAGGATGTGCAATAATCTGCACCGTCCAATAGCGGGTCCCCTAAAAAGGGTTCTAGAGGTATAATTGCAAAGGGATTTAAAATACAATTCAAAAGAAAACCGGTTTTTATAATAAATGGTATTTTCTTGCAAAGTTGTACTCGTAACAAAAATTCATATAAGGATATATCATGCTATGGAACCATGTCTGTATTTGAGGGGTAGGTCGTTTACCCATGATGTTTTCTAAAGGTAAGTTTTAAAAAAATACGAAAAGAGGTGTTATCTAAAGTTCATGGTATTTAAATGAAAAACATAAATTAAAATTATTTTACATGGAATTCTAGGTGGAAATTTATTCTAAACATTTATAATTAAGCTTACAAGTATTGTGTAAAATTTGTATGAACAATATGTGAGAAAAAGTGAGTTTTTAGGGTTTAGAAGATCGATATCGGTATTAACTCCATTTATCGATATTCATTTTAAAAATAATTTTTAAAGAAGAGGAAAGAAGATTGGAAAGGACTTACCGTTCGATTATGCTAAGAAGAGAGGGAGGAAGAGTAGGAAAGCTTTAGGGTGTCGCGGGAGCGCTGTAATTAGCTTCGATCATTGCCGGAAGTTGCTTGCTTGCTAAATCGACTTTACTCCACTTGTACTTAAGAAATTTTTGTAAATTTTGGCTAGAATTTTCAGAATGATGAAGGGCTAGGGCATAGGGTAGTATTTATAGTATGGAATTAGGGTTTTGGAATTAAAATGGTGAATTGAAATGAATTAAAACGATGATAAATTGTGGATTGAAAGGGCTCTATTTGATTGCAGTGCAGAGGAGTTAGGTGTAGGCCAAGGGTCGAGTGTGCAAAGCCCGGGGATAAATTTTCACAGTTCACCCGTCGGTGCCGGCCTAGGGGGAATTTGGCCTGTCGGTTTTGGGAGATGGGCCTCTGGATTGATGCCATGTGTACTACTCAGTGTTTAAACTCTTTTGCACATGTTTGATTTTTCTGACTTTTCATTTTTGTGTGTATTCCACGTGTAAACTTTTGGGCTTCTACAAAGTTTAAAAATAAATCAGAAAACATAATGTGTTTGATGGGATTCAAACACATGGGCTACCTCAAAGCAGTGCAAGGGCTTTACCAGTGAGTTACAAGTTGTTTCTTGCCGTTAATTAACAAAAATTACTTATAACTCAATCTCATGCTGTATAACTCATTTTTTGTACATTAAACTGGAAAATTCCGTACAGTAAATTTTTACATTCTACCCTTCTTATAAATATTTCGTTCTCGAAATTTATACAATGAAGCTATAACAGATTCAAGAAAGTTTGGATAAAGCAGCAGTGAAGGAACAGCTAATATCGTACCGATAGTGCATGAAAAATGTTGGAACGAACGATAGGATGCAAGAATTTAAAAAGGCTGAAAAAGATGGGAGGAAGTTTATCAGTATTATCTTGACTTATAGCTTCAGCTTCTATGACCGCCAAAGTGAAAGCCTTACGTCTCTGCACATTTCTCTGTGTATGCTGGTACATCGATGGCAGACGTGGTAAAGGTGGTCCGCGTGAAGGTGGTGCAGGAAGAGCTAACTTAGTAGGTGGAGCTTGAATTGATGGTCTAGCTGTGGAAATTTGGCCAGTTCAGTTGTATGGGCAAATTCCTACAGTGTGTGAGGATGATCCACATATCAGACAAAGACCATTCGCTCGACGACAATCATTGACTAGGTGTCCAGCCCTCTTACAATAAATACAGAAATTGGGTTCAGCCTCGAAAAATGATCCTCCTGGCTTCATAGCTGGGGCTGGGAGAGTTGGCCTAGAAGAGGCTCCTCCATTAATCCGGTTGGCGAGACGTTTCATACCAACAAACTGTGGCCTTCCCTTCTTCTTAATGACAGCTTCATATTGACGGGCTGACTTCAAAGCTACTTCATGTGTTAGGTATTCCCCCATTGCTAGGGTGGTTTGAATCTCAAGGTCCAATCCTTGCTGGAAACGCCTGGCTCTGATTTTTGCAGTAGGAATTAGGTGGACGGCGAATCTGCTGAGCTTGGTGAATTCAACATCATACTCATCCACTAACTTAACCTACATGGATCTTTATTGCAGGTGGATGAACTTTTGTTCTATCTCGAAGTGTACGGTTTCCGGAAAATACTTTGCATCAAAGAGATCACGAAAAGTCTTCCACTCGATTGGCTGCTCAAGACGGCTCTCCTCGGGCTTCCACCAGATTCTGGTCTTGTCAGTAATCTGGAGTTTTGCTATTCTGACCCAAGACAAGACACTTCTGGGACTTGAGCTGCGGCTAGGTCATCTTCTATACTCTGAGCCCATTCCTCGGCCTCAAGCGGTTTCTCTTTCCCTGAGAAGTTCTTAGGGTATAACGCTCGAAATTGTTTCACTCCTGGTGATTCTGCTTCAGAGAGGATGAAACTCTGTTGAAGGAGAGCAGTCTGCTCCTGCAAAATCGTAATTTTAGACTGCTGACCTTCAAGTCGGTTTTTGATAGTCTCCAGAAGTATCGTCTGTTCTGTGAGTGGAGCGGCTATAGTAGGTGGAGGTGGTATAACGGTAAGGATGTTTTGCGGTGGTGTTCTACCATCATTGGTGCTAGGGTTGCTGGGAGAATCCATTACCTTAGATAGAGAAGAAAGATTAGGATAGATTCAACGGAAATTGAATTGCAAGGAATGTAAAATTGTTGAATCTCATAATTCTTGTTATATATTGCTTATGACTTCATGCAGAACAGGCCTGTATGGGACGCCAACAAAACCTGTCATGCCCCTCATCCCAGTAGATGGAAATGGTGACGTGGCAAGCCCACGGCGTATTTATTTCGAGAAGGTCATTTTCCGGAATAAATATGCTAAGCTTAAAATAAGCAATATAAAAATGACAAGAGAATTATCATGAGATTTAAAATTCAACAACTTTATTTACATTCAACTTGATTCATTTACAATACATGATTTCAACTGAAAGAAAATACAAGAACAGGAATGCTTAAACAGGTGGCATACATAAACTGAGAGAAAAATAACCGGTCTAGGTATGGGTCGCGATCTGAATGTGCTCTTCTTCGTTAGTGTCCACCTCCTTAGTCTCCACGATATCTGATGAACATTCCAAGAAAACAAAGAAGAGTGGAATGCCCATCAGCGAACCTTCGCTCGGTAAGTCCCCAAGAAATGACGCGAAATATAAAGTGTAATGAATAAAGAAAAATGTATATCATGAACAATTGCTTATAAAGTATGATGTGTCGGCATCTCGTTTAATGTAAACCTGGCAAGTTTATTATGCATGAAGTTATTTATATCATGGTAACTAACATGAGCAGAGTATAACATGGCCCTGTCGTGTAGGTATAGTGAACATTAAGTGATTGTAAGTGTCTTAACGGTCTCTACTTGGATATACTCAGTTAACGTAAGTTGAAAGGTGAATGTCAACCAATCTCAAGAGTGTTCTTGAACCAAACAGGCAGTAATCCAGGAGTAAGGAACCACTGGCCCAAATCAAGTGTTAGTAACGGGACTTTAACCTAGTGTTGAAGTATTCCAAACTCAACAGGCTGTAATCTAGGAGTAAAGAAACATGGGTCCTCATGATAGCTTGCTTGTATTAGTAGACATGGATTCATGACCTAGTGCGACTCTTGAGATTTCAATGGATTCACGCATGAACTACCCCAACATCCCGTGTAAGCTAAGTTACATTTAAAATTACCAGCATTGCTTGAGTCTATGAATACATCAAGTTGCAAGTGTTAGGTTTCGCCAGTGCACTGGCCATCAACCGTGGTCGGTGCGGAACAAAAACGGCGTTAAAAAAACTTGGCGCTAACGAAACCCCACCGGACCGAACCATAAACCCTAAACTAGCAAACTATAAAGTAGTTAGAATGGTTATACCAAATGTTTGTGTCCTTCGGTCTTCTACCATCTTCCTAAGCTCCTAAAGGCCACCATGATCAAGCTTGCTCACCGGTATCCCTCCATCAATGATGATCCACCTGAGGATTTGTAGTTCGAGCTCCTACCTTATAGTCGAGGTAACTAGGGTACCAAGTTCCCTAAACTAGATAGCCTAGAGGATATAGAGTGTAATGGTGGATTAATTTATCTCTAAACACCCTAGCTTTCTCAACACAAGAGAATATTAGGGTGGAGGTAGAAGAAGAAACTTGAGGGATAAGAGTGTGAGGCAACCATGGAAAATGGCTAAGGGTTGTGAGCTCACCAAATGAACCATACTCCTAAAATATCTCACAACTCCACACAAATATTAAGCATGCCTTAATAGTAACTCATGAGTCAACCCATGAGTCACTAATTGAGCCATGTCACAATAAATGCAAATGCCCACCTCATCCTTCCACCTCATTAACCATTTAATCGAAAACGGTTAAAACTAAATGAGGTGTCTTCTTCTAGAAGCACCTTGTAATAAATTACAAGAATACCCATCATCCGTATATACAAACCCGTATCTGTATTCCGATAAAATACGAATACAATGAGATGAAAATAATCCAACAATATAATATTAGAATCCGGCTTAAACCAAAGCCCACCAGTATTATACGTCTGAATCATGATACGTGCATAGGTGCACCTATATGAACGAACTCTGCCGTAAAACCTTACGGCCTCTACATCATTTCGGCCGAAGCAGGGAAACCCTCTGTGTGGGACTCTAAAGACTCGTCAATATGCTGGCAGTGGGTTTAACCACAAGCACATCAGCGGCACTAGCTGTACGTAACGGCTACCCAGGTATTGAGCGAAAGGAAGGCCGACGAGCAAACTCATCCGAACCCCTATTGAGCATGTCCGTGATAATATCCGTACAGTCTGGTCTGTTCGTCTAAGAGTATCACATATCGAGTTTAGGGGGGAGGATAAAGTCAGACCCATAATAGCGCGATATTTCGTGTCGGTATGAAGCCCATCACCAACTAAGAAACTACTGATCTGAATCAGTAATTCTCGACTACCTTGGCCAAGGATTTTTGTTGATGGCTACCCATGCACAACACGACATCAAGCCCCAATACCGGGAGAGACGAATCCCTGACGATCCGCTCACTGCCTCCATGTGGCTCGGGACTGTACCCAACTAAAATCTGTTTTTACGACTCCTTTGAGCCGTGGTAGGGTAGTAATCAAAGCATAGTGGGAACTCATACAAGATAAATGACGATCTCAGGTCGACAGACTAACCTGTACACATGTCACCTAGGAACTACTATATGAAAATAGGTATAATACCAACTAGCATATTCTCGGCGAGTCCATCCGGTGTACTCATAACACAATGAGCACCTGTATAATATCTTAAATGACAGACTAACACCAATAGCTTGTGAGACCGGCCACTGCCCTCATCGGGGTCTCGATTGTTAGGAATATGAATGCCCTAGAGGCCATTATTGTAAATGTGATGTATATTATAGTGGATGCTTTGACATATATATAGATGACTTTATTGCTCGACATGATAGTATGCTATCTGGTTACTCTTTGTCTTAACATGTTGACTGGTATTCTTTACTGTCTTGCTCTCACATGTTGATAAAGCCCTTAGGATATATACTTGACTACCAGGATTATGTTGAGATCATACTAGTGGGGCCATGGTGGTCCAAAAGTACATCCTTTAATTAGTTCCTCGTCATGGAAATATCGAGACTAGGGTATCGATATTCCAGAGTAGACTAGTGTGTACGTTTCTTGTCCGTTAGAGGGCGATGGTTGATCCCACAACCATTGGTGTGTGGCATCAAAGATTGTACACAGATGCTCATTGGAGAATGGGTACACTGAACAGGACTCGCCGAGGACTCCTAGTTAGTAGTATACCTATCGCCAGATAGCAGTCCTCTGGTGACACTGGTATAGATTAGTCTGTAGACCCGAGATCGTCATAGAGTCTTGTGTGGCTCCCACTGTCCTTTGATTTCCTCCCTATCATGGCTCAAAGGAGTCGTGCAAACAGGTGGATTTTGGGTACAGTCTCGAGTCACATGGAGGCAATGAGCGATAGGAGGAATTTCTTCTCTCCCGGTATAGGAGTTGATGTTGCGCTATGCTCGATTGGCTATCACTGAAAATCCCTGGCCAGGGTTACTGAGATTTACTGATAAGAGTTATCAGCAGTTTCTCAAACTGTTATGAGCCATACATCGGCATGACTTATCAAGTTAATAGGGTCTGACGTTTACTGCCCTAGACTTCATATGCGACATTTCAGACGAAGAGACCAGACTGTATGGTAGTGTTACTGATAGGCTTCATGGAGAGTATGGACGAGCTTGCTTGTTGATCTTCATATCGCTCAATACCTGGGTAGTCGTTACGTCCATCTAGTACCGCTGATGGCTTGTAGGTGATTGATGTGATCATCACCTACTGCTGGCGTATTGACGAGTCTTTAGAGTCCCACATAGAAGTTTCCTAGTTCAAGAGAAATGAAGTTGGGCACATATGTTGATATGTGCGTGGGCCTAATTAAATACGAGTATGTGATACCGTATTCTAATCTGGCAGTTATATGTTGTCGGTTAGGTTATATGTGATATAACCAGATTATCGAATCAAGTGTTGATTTGATAATGTGATAAACAGATAAATGATATTAGTCGGTCATTTGTGATATAACCGGATTATTAGATCAAGTGTTGATTTAATAATTTGATATAAATTATATTTGATATGATTATGTATTAACTAATATCATTATCTCACTAATTGCTTTATTAAAGTGTGTGTGTGTGTGTGTGTGTGTGTGTGAAGTATGGCATATGATTTCTATTTTTGTGAAAAATAGAAATGAGGTGGAAAATGAGGAGACTTTGTGAAGCATGGTGAGGCATGGGCTTTTATTGTTTGTTTATTCATCTTGACTCACTATTCAAGCATGGTTGCAATTTTATATTGCAATAATTCCATGCTTGAATGAGTATGGGTCAAGGATTGCCATTCACTTCACTTCATACTTCACTTGTGATATTTTTCTTGAGTTGAGCTCTTGCTCCCTCTTGCTCTCCACATTTTTCTTCACCTCACCTCCAAGTTCAAACCCTCACATGTTATGTGAATCATTGAACTTGTGGGAACCCTAGCGAGAAAATTAAACCCCTACTTCACCATATCACATTTGATTGGAAATTTGATGTGGAGTGTTTCCTTCACTAATGAGATTAGTGAAGGGTTAGCATGAGCTAGTGGAATTTGGGTGGATCGTCTTTGGCATGAAGATCATAAAGGAGGTTCTTTCATCTTGAAGAGGAGCCGAGTGGAGTCGCATGGACCACAACCCGAAGCTATTGAAGAGAAGGACTCGATCTACAAGGGTATAGCCTTCTTTCCTTCTCTCTAGTTGTATATATCAAACTTCAAACCCTAATCAACAAGTTAAAGATCTTATTTAATCTAGCTTAGCACCTATAAAAAATTTGAATCTGGCATGCTTGATGTCAATTGAACCTTATGGTGGAGCTAGGGTAGACTTTCATGGCATCAGATCCAAAGCTAGAAGATTAGACGATGTAATTTGAATCGCGAAACCGAAAAAATCCGAAACACCCAAAACCCAAAATCAAGTTTCTGTCGAATTTCAAATGATCTGTAAAAATTATTTAAACAATTGCAGAATGTTATATATGTAAGTCTACGGTAGCGCCCCGGCCGTCTGTCCGAGGCCAAAATGCGGAAACGAAAACTTTTTCTAAACTTGAAACCGGCGCTATCGCAGACTTTAATCCCGGATCGAACCATTAACCTATAACTAGAAAACTAGAGAAGGGTTAGAAAGCTATACCGATCGATCCGTGTCCTTCGGTCTTTGGCCACCATCCCAAGATCCTCACGGCATCTCCGATCTCCGGTCTTCTTGTCGGAAAGGGCACCACATCATCGAGTCATTTTATGGGCTCCCGCCTCTGAACCGAGGCAATTCAGGCACGAAGTTTGCTAGCTGACGTGTCCAAGATTGCTGTAGACTAAGTGTAGAACGCTTTGCCTCAAGGGTTAATGGAAGTTGCCATAATGGAGGGAAGATCAAATGAGCTAAGGTTTTTGTTGTAAGAATGAGATGAATCAAATCCTCATTTTCTCCAAGATGGGGGCTGCCAAATATAGGCTCGGCCATGGCTGAATAATTGAGGAGGAGGTGAGCAAAAAGCGTGAAAGAAGTGGGTAATCATCATGGAAAAATGTCACACCAATATCCTTATCAATCCACTCACAATTAATGCATCAATAATGCACAAAAAATGAAGCCAAGCTCTCTAAAAAACTCAAGAAGCTTCATCAAAAATTCTGGAGACCCGGCACCACAAAAAAAACCCTCCATTACAAATTTCATAGTTGCAAATAAGCCCCCTTTCAACAAAGGAATTTCAGCTAAGAATGGAAGAAAGAAAAATGGCCGAAACAGAATGCAAACTGGCAACTTCAAAAAGCGATCCCGTAATTAATTACAGGATAACCCCGTGATTGTATATACATACCCGCATTTGTATTCCGACCGAATACAAATGCAATGAGACAAAATCTACACAGTATAATACTAGGTTCTGGTTTAAACCAAAGCCCGCTAGTATTATCCGTCCGAACCATGACACGTGCACAAGTGCATGCGTATGTTCGAACCCTGCCATAAATCCATACGGCCTCTACAACGTTTCGCCCGAAACATGAGAAACTGTCTGTGGGGGACTCTAAAGACTCGACAATAATTTGGCAGTGGATTTAACCACTAGCACGTCAGTGGTACTAGCTGTACGTAACGGGCCACCAGGTATTGACCAAAAGGTAGGTCGATGAGCGAAATCATCCTGACACCTGTAGGGTTGCTAGGCACTCTAATAAGGTTCTATAAGACATCAACCATGCCCGATTAAAAATTTAGCCGTGCCGAACAACCCTAAACGAGATCTTTAAACTAGAGATTAGGCGAAACAAACATGTAAAACACTTTAACACTAAGTGAGAGGGATTACAACCTTTGTAGATCCGGTCTTTCACTTCATAAACTCCGTGTTGTGTTCCCTTCGCTGCGATCATCATGTTCCGGACTCTTGAGAGCCTCCACGAAGAGAAAGATGCAAGCTTGCTTCCGATCTTCGATAACAAAGATGATCTACCTTGAAGTTTCATTAACACAAGCTCTCACTCACTAAATGAAGTGAACACCCTCATCTAAATGGTAAGGATAGATGAGGATGATGAAATAGGATTTATGCTCTCATTTGTTTTCTTTTTCTCACTCATTTTCATCACCTTTGAAAAAGCTAGAAAGCTTTTCATGAAAGAACTCAAGAAAGAAGAAGAAGAATAATCAATTAAATCCTTTTGTGACGAATAATGAAATAATATATGATTAATAATGTAACCATGGTCAACTAAACCTTTGTAGAGATTTAACTAGGGCTAGGGTTTGGGTTGGGTTAAGAATGAGTCATTACAAAATATCAAGCATAATATCTTAACTCAAAACAAAAAGAAACCTTCTAGAATGTTCATGAAAGAACTAACCTAATTCAAACCCTAACCTTGTTTAATCTCCACTAAACATGTTGCATTAGTAATCATACCATGTTACAATATTATATATCACATAAATAATATTTATTGTAACAAAATAAAATAATACAATTAACATATATCGCATATATATCAATGTACTACCCGAGTGAGAAAAAGAATCTTTTAGTGAGATAATATTGGTTAATGTAATTTAATATATCATATATATTATTATACATTAAATTATCGAAATAACACTTGATTCGACAATCCGGCTACATCGCATATAACCTACTAATATATCATTTACCTATTCATCGAATCAACAATTGATCGGATGACCCGGCTGATATCATATATCGCGAGAATAGAATACGGTATCTCATATCGCATTATTCTCGGTCCTACACATATCATATATGTGCTCCTATTCCATTTTGCCTGAGCCAAGAAACCTCTGTGCAGGAATCTAAACAATCGTCAATACGCCGGCAGTAGGTGATGATCATATCAAACACCCACAAGCTGTAAGCGGTCAGCTAAACGTAACAACTACCCAGGTATTGAGCGCTCAGAAGATCAACAAGCAGGCCTGTATATTCTCCCGTGAATCCAATCAGTAACACACCCATACAGTCCGGTCTCGTCGTCTGATATGTCGCATATCTCGCCTAGGTGTGGTAAACGTCAGACCCCAGTAGCTCGATAAGTCATGTCGATATGAGGTCCATAATAGTTCGAGAAACTAATGATAACACTTACCAGTAAATCGCAGCAACCCTGGCCAGGGATTTCCAGTTATAGCCAATCGAACACAGCACAACATCACCTCCCTATACCGGGAGAGACGAATCCCATCCTATCGCTCATTGCCTCTATATGATTCGGGACTGTACCCAAAAGCCACCTTTTTGCACGCCCTCTTTGACGTGGTATAATGGAAATCAAAGCACAGTGGGAATCACACAAGACTCTATGTCGATCTCGGGTCAACAGACTACTCTGTACCTGTGTCACCGGAGAACTGCCATCTGACGTGAGGTATAATACCATCTGGGAGTTCTCGGCGAGTCCGTCCAGTGTACCCAGTCTCCACTGAGCACCCGTACATGATCCTTGATGTCAAACACCGATGGATATAGGATTATCCATCGCCCATCATATGGGTCAAGATGCGTATACGCTAGTCTGCTCTGGTGTATCGATGCCCTGTCTCGAAACACCCTCGACTAGGAACAGTTATAGAATGTACTCGTCGACTACCGTGGCCCCACCCGTATGATCTCATCATAGTCCCAGTAGTCGAGTACATATCCTAAGGGATTTATCAACATGTAACATAGAGAAAATCAGAGTACATGTTAAGATAAAGTACAACCAGATAGCATACTATCAAGTTCAGCAAGAAAGTCCTCCCTATATATGTCCAAGCATCCATTACAATATACATCATATGTACAGTAATGGCCTTTAGGGTATACATATAACTAACAATCTCCCACTTGCACTAGGGCCATCTGTTGTGGTATCACATACCCAACAATTAGCTGTGGTTGAAGTATCTCATACTGAACCATCCCATAAAAGTCTCTACTGGGAAAAAAGGCCTTTGTGAGTGGATCCGCGCTGTTGTCCTCTGTGTCTACTCTCCTAACCTCGATCTCCCTGGAGATCAACCATCTCCATGATCAGGTGATACCGCCTAAGAATTATATCTGGATTTCTGATGGGACTGGCGTTCCTCGGTATAAGACGCAACTCCATTGTCACAGAATGGTAGGAACGAAGTTCATTTCATGAAGTTATATATATCCAGACTGCCTCAGTGGTAGCATCCTTGGTAATGACGTATCTTGCCTTTAATCGTCTAGTAAGTCACGATATCTAGCTTGGAACTCTTCCAACATACCGTCCCTCTACTGAGGGTATAGACAATGTCTGCGACTGACATTCAGTCGTCCTTATCACCCTGGAACCTTTCCAGTGATTCTCCCCAGGATTGATTGATACCATCCCACTACAACTAGTGAGAATCCAAACATCCAAATAGATTTATATCATAGATCCATAACCCAGGATTTAGGAGGTATCACCTTGATCCTATATGGAAAATCATTGTGATAAGCGGAGATTGACCGAGCGTAGCATAGGAAACTCCTTCCCTATCAAGCGTATGTCATCCACGTACTCTACGAGGATAACCACCATACTCCCTACTACCTTTTTGTATATACAAGGTTCATCTACCATTTTGATGGAGTCAAACTCTTTGACTACGACATTAAAACAGACGTTCCAACTCCGCGATGCCTGCTTTATCACATAAAACATCTTGCACACGTTTCCGCTACTCCCACATTCTACGAAGCCTTCTGGCTGTGTACTTATAGACGCTCTCTTCTAAAACATCATTTAGAAAAGCAGTCATGACACCCAACCACCAGATATCGTAGTCATGGTATATAGCCGTAGCAAGTAGGATCTGGATGGACTTAAGCATAGTTTTGAAAGTCTCAACTTTTCCATGTACACCAAGTAATCTTCTCAAGATATACTTGCTCCTGATGGGGATTTAACCCTTCAGATAAAGCAACCAAAGTCCATACATTTTTGGTGTATAAGGATTCCATCTCAGATCGCTAAGCATATAGCCATTCTTACAGAGTCCCACTCCTGATGGCCTGCTCGAAACTAGTTGGGTCATCATCTCATGATGCAATCCTCGCTCCCACTGTCATAGGGAAAACCGAAGTATCTCTCAGGTGGGTGAGGAACCCTACTAGATCGGCGGAGAGGCTGAGGTTCGTTGGAAACTATTGAATTCTTTGGTTCTACCAAATCATCAAATGCAGTTTGTATAGCCGGAACTCCTTCCAGTTCTACCTCATGACCACTAATTTCTTCACAAGAAATTCCCTTTCACAAATGTGGCATGCTGAGAAACAAAACATCTTTTGTTTCTCGGTTAGGTAGAAGATATTCCCTTGTGTATGCTTGGGATATCTAACAAACTTCCACAGATCTGACTTTGCCTCGAGCTTGTCTTGATTATGCTTTTAGACATAGGATGGACAACCCTAAATCTTAACAAACTTAAGATATGGGCGCTTCCCATTCCATATCACATATGAAGTGGTAGGCAACTGATTTGATTTGAACCCTATTCAATAGGTATGCAGCTTCTCAAGTGCATAACACCCAAAAGGAAATAGGAAACTCAGTAGTACTCATCATAGAGTGCACCATATCTAATAGGGTGCAATTGCTCCGCCCCGATATACCATCCTGCTATGGTGTATACGGAGGAGTAATGCCGAGAGATAATCTCATTCTCCTTTAAAATAGTCCAGGAATTCCGTGCTCAAGTATTCTCTTCCTTGATCTCATCAAAGGACATAATATTTATACCCGTTTTTGGTTCTCTACTTCTAACTTATATTCTGTGAATATCTCAAAAGCTTCGGGCTTGTGTTTCAACAGGAATACATGTGCGAATCTTGAGAGAACATCAGTGAATATAATAAAGTACAAACAACCGGTCTTGGCATGTGTAGACATGGGACTTTCATACATCAGCATGTATTAATCCCAAGAGTTCACTAACTCTTTCTCTGTTTCGAATAAACGGAGCTGTGGTCATGTTATCTCTGTGACATGACCGGCAAGTTTCATAAGATGTAAATTCAAACTAATTTAAATATGCATCTATATGTAACTTCAGCTAGTCGGGTCGCATTGATATGACCTAGTCTACAATGCCTCAAGAAGGATTCGTTCATTTCTGAACTCTTCCACTTGTGTATGTTCTGTACGTTAAGAACTGTGGTTTGATTTAGAACTGCTATGCTTTTAGATAACGTGTCTGAACCAATCAACTCTTGATATAGGAAATGTTCAAAACATTATCCAACAATACAAAATTATATCCTTCTTTACTAATAAAGAAAATGATATGTTGTTGTATATCAGGTTCGGTATCTAATAACATTCGTTCAGAATCAATGTATTTTGGTAATACAGGGTGATAACTACCAACAGACTTGGCTGCAACACTTGCACCATTTCTATTTCATGAAATTTATCACCCGTTCTCAGTTCTCTACCTATCTGTAGCCCATGTAACAAATTACATTTGCGGGATCCTGATCCGGTATCTCATACCCAGGACGTAAAGGATACTGAGAAAAACAGTTCTCTGTAATGAACACACCCGAAGATGATGCATCAACATGCACTTTCTTCGTTTGGGCGGCACGGGAAATCTGGTATTCCCCAATTTCCTGCTCTGTCTTATAACAATTATAAGTTGGAGCGGGACCAACGTTCCCTAGCGCAATATAACAAGCGGGTTCGGTTAATACATCCGTATTATTATCTTGATCAAGGCGTGACATAGTCATAACCAGGAGAGAGAGAGAAGAAAACACTCAACGTGCGCTTTTACAAGATTAGATTGATTATCAATTTATCTAATCAGGATGTCTCCTACTGTTTTAGTCAAATCTTCCTTCAAACCCTAAAAGGAAAGACTAGCCAGGATTAATTACTCTCTACAAGTTCGCCAATCTTTCAGCCAGACCAGTGCCGGTACTTTGAGGAAGGTTCCCCGTGCTTTTGCACGGACCTAATTAAAGTAAACCTCGTTTTCCCATAGGCGTAACCCCGTTAACACCTTTCTAGACACCTACTTGATCGGCTAATTGTAATCTGTAAAACTCTCCCAGGAGTAACTCTTACTCGGAGCGGGTATCGGGATCTAACTATCTCATAGAAGGTATGCAATCTCATTGCAAATTTCAACACTTGAAACTCCCAATAATATTTTACCCCTAGCGTCCTATGACCTTGACGCAGGCCAACAAACCATAGTCCGCTAGTCAAGTTCAACCCATCATTTCCCGATTGAATTAAACCCACCCGCACGACCCTTGATGCAGGCCAACAAAGTCGCATGACTACGCTAACTCAATTGCATCATATGCTTTTACAGATAAGCATAAATAGCTACCGAACACTACGCCTTGACGAAGGCCAACAAACGTAGCATGAATACTATGAAATACTTATCTGAAATGACGGAGGGCTACGACAGGTTTTTAAGAAAACCCTTTGCGTAATGAACTTGATATCGTTGTAGAATCGAGTGATTTTTAATGGAATGTTTTTTAGGCCTTTTCTAGTTTTGCTAAAGAGGTCACTCCCGGTGAAGGGATCGTCGGCTCTTTCCTCATCGAATAAGGTGCAGGATATTTCACAAAGACCACTATGCAAAGAAAAAACTATAGAAACAATCAAAAGACAAACCGAGTTTGTAGCATCTGCTAGTTTCACTAAAGAGGTCACTCCCGGTGAAGGGATCTCGGCTCTTTCCTTATCGAATGAGGTGCTGGATGTTCTATAAGGAACACCGCTATGCAAAGCAAGAACTAGAGCTACCAGTTTTTAAATAAGTTTCTACAACATCTTTAGGTTTCTTTTAGTTTCATTAATCTCATTAATGAAGTCCCATTTTAATATGCTTCACAAGTATCACATTTGAAACGAAATCTGCAATATAACATATATCTCATATATATAATATAAACATTCGTCTCAGGCAGTAATATGATCTCATCACAGAACATTGCAGCAGAAGAACATATATGAAATATTGGATATACTAGGACGTCCGTGTTTTAATACGAGCCTGTATAAAGAACGGATCCCACGGTCGCGATGAATAGCCAAACTCACATCCCTAGACCCCTACGAGAGCGGCAAGCAACGCAGCCAATTCTAGGGTTAGGAGACTCGGTCTCGACTCATCGAGATGGTCTCTCACTGGACCCTAGAACCCGGTTACTTATGCTCCCCGTCTTGGCTCTACCTAATGCGGAAAAGTAAATAATATACAATGGTGACATCATCCTCAGCCCGGAAGTGCCCCAATAAAAGAATATTACATACAAATGAATTTTACATGAATGAAAAAGAAAAACCCTCATCTCACATAAAACCCCCGGCTATTCAAAACGCGACGATCCAATATAACATATCACAGCAACACATAATATCTCATATCATTAACGTAAGCAAGTATGCGTATCCCGATTGTCGTTGATGTATAGCAACGAAGCCGGCGATACACCACATATTACGCTTACGGTCACAGCAAAGAAAGTGTAAAACTACAACAGTTGGAATCCGCAATCTCTTTAGACATCGCATGCCTAACCAAATGAATTCCTTAGACATCGCATGCCTAACAATTATAAACCCCGCATTTTAGTCTCATTATCGAAAACACTTTTCAATATAAAGTCGGACAATTCAATAAGATTCCCGACATCCTGATCGAATGCTCGTCGCAAACTTTAGTAGACGGCCACACCCCCGATGCCGTCGACGAAGTGCACTAAGGTGGAACACCGCTGCCGCGAGCACCCAAACGGATGCTTTTGGCGACAGGGTTCTCCTACAGTCACTTGGTCGGGGCTATGGGGCGTGGCTGTCTATTAAGTTTACCCGGCGAGTATCCGCGTACGCTACGTGATTGTAATGGACTTTTGATCACATCAAAATTCCGTGGCAACCGATCATCTGAGACTGAACTGCTAGATTTATAACATTCAAATTAGTTATCTCATAACTACCTGTGGATTCCAAATATTGTATCACATTCCAGATAAAAAGACAGTGTTAAACTTTCCGATCGAATAATCAAACACCCAAGATTTCTTAAATAGCTCAACACTTGAGCGGAGTTCAAAAAATATCCATCACATGCCACAGTACCAATGGTCCAGCCGTATAAGGGTCAAACCAACGCCTCACATGTGGCACGCCGTACTGCCACAAACCCTAAGGTTTAGAGGCAATTCAAGACGGTCACATAATCGAGTTAAGGTTTGTTGTCTTCTATAGGGTTCACCGTGTTACTTGCACGACTTAGAACGTTCTTAAACTACGGAAAAATCCAACGCTTGGAAATTTTCTGGCAGGGGAAAAAGTGAGTTATTGATATCCGTTCGAACTTTTTAACGCGTTCTAAAAATTACCCGGACAAACTAAACAAAGTTAAATTATCCGATCGAATCAACGAGTCCCCAATGCAACCCAGAAAACTCAACTCTTGAGTAAGAATTAAAAATACCCAGAAGAATCAGGAAACACATACGGATGTTACTGTGGAAAATGAACCTACTGTTTGGCCGTGGAACCGCCGCCAAAGCCTTGGTATGGCCGCGGTTCCGCGGCGCTTTAAGAGTATTGGGGGCACGTGTTCCACAGTAAATCTTGTATTTCCCTGCTGATTTTTTAAGCATTTTTAATACAGAAAAAACTCACAAATTTAGAAAATTTCCAGAAAAGGGTAAAAACTAGGGTTTCTTGGTTCGATCGGACATTAAACTTCGTCTAGACATCGCCTAAAGCTCTAGCTTGGCTCTGATACCACTGTAAGATTGCTAGGCACTCTAATAAGGTTCTATAAGATATCAACCATGCCCGATTAAAAATTTAGCCGTGCCGAACAACCCTAAACGAGATCTTTAAACTAGAGATTAGGCGAAACAAACATGTTAAACACTTTAACACTAAGTGAGAGGGATTACAACCTTTGTAGATCCGGTCCTTCACTTCATAAGCTCCGTGTTGTGGTCCCTTCGCTGCGATTATCATGTTCCGGACTCTCGAGAGGCTCCACGAAGAGAAAGATGCAAGCTTGCTTCCGATCTTCGATAACAAAGATGATCTATCTTGAAGTTTCATTAACACAAGATCTCACTCACTAAATGAAGTGAACACCCTCATCTAAATTGCAAGGATAGATGAGGATGATGAAGTAGGATTTATGCTCTCATTTGTTTTTTATTTCTCATTCATTTTCATCACCTTTAAAAAAGCTAGAAAGCTTTTCATGAAAGACCTCAAGGAAGAAGAAGAATAATAATCAATTAAATCTTTTTATGATGAATAATGAAATAATATATGATTAATAATGTAACCATGGTCAAATAAACCTTTGTAAAGATTTAACTAGGGCTAGGGTTTGGGTTGGGTTAAGAATGAGTCATTACAAAATATCAAGCATAATATCTTAACTCAAAACAAAAAGAAACCTTCTAGAATGTTCATGAAAGAACTAACCCAATTCAAACCCTAACCTTGTTTAATCTCAACTAAACATGTTGCATTAGTAATCATATCATGTTACAATATTATATATCACATATATAATATTTATTGTAACAAAATAAAATAATACAATTAACATATATCGCATATATATCAATGTATTACCCGAGTGAGAAAAAGAATCTTTTAGTGAGCTAATATTAGTTAATGTAATTTAATATATCATATATATTATTATACATTAAATTATCAAATCAACACTTGATCCAACAATCCGGCTATATCGCATATAACCGACTAATATATCATTTACCGATTCATCGAATCAACACTTGATCCGATGACCCGGCAGATATCATATATCGCGAGAATAGAATACGGTATCTCATATCGCATTATTCTCGGTCCTGCACATATCATATATGTGCTCCTACTCCGTTTTTCCTGAGCCAAGAAACCTCAGTGTAAGACTCTAAAGAATCGTCAATACGCCGGTAGTAGGTGATGATCATATCAAACACCCACAAGCTACAAGCGGTCAGCTAAACGTAACAGCCACCCAGGTATTGAGCGCTCAGAAGATCAACAAGCAAGCCTGTACATTCTCCCGTGAATCCAATCAGTAACACTCCAGTACAGTGCGGTCTCGTCGTCTGATATGTCGCATATCTCGCCTAGGGGTGGTAAACTTCAGACCCCAGTAGCTCGATAAGTCATGTCGATATGAGGTCCATAACAGTTTGAGAAACTACTGATAACTCTTACCAGTAAATCTCAGCAGCTCTGGCAAGGGATTTCCAGTTATACCCAATCGAACACAGCATAACATCAACTCCCTATACCGGGAGAGACGAATCCCCTCCTATCGCTTATTGCCTCCATGTGATTCGGGACTGTACCCAAAAGCCACCTTTTTGCACGCCCTCTTGAACGTGGTATGATGGAAATCAAAGCACAGTGGAAATCACATAAGACTCTATGACGATCTCGGGTCAACAGACTACTCTGTACCAGTGTCACCGGAGAACTGCCATCTGACGTGAGGTATAATACTGTAACATTTTAAAAATAATTAAATAAATAAAAAAAAATTTAAGTGAATTTTAGGATTTTCGGTAAAGTAAAATGTATTTTTCGTAAAACTAAACCGTAATTATTTTTCACTATAAATTTAAAAATATCTATTTTAATTATGTTATTACTAGTAAATGGTGTTTATTTAGCCACTTATAAATTTTTAGTTCAATTAAATATTTTTCCTAAATTAAATATTTTAAATATTAACATAAGCTTTATTTTTTATTTAAATTAGTGTAAATTACAAATTTGAATGGTTTTAATTTGTAAAAATGAGCCATGGTATATTAGAATCAAGTGTGTAATATGCAAAATCTTTTCCAAAATATCTCCATGGTTCTAGAAATTTCTAGGAAAAGGGTTAAATTGAAAAAGTTAGATAATAAAGGGTTTAAGTGAAAAAAATGCATTATTTATGAACTTTCTACACAATACCACACATTTTTTCTCTCTCTCCACCCTCCTCCCTCTCCATGGCCGGCCTCCCCTCCATGGATAGCCCCAAAAATTTTCCCCCGTCATTTTTGCATTAAAAATCATCAAAATTCATCAAAAATTCCAAAAATAAATCTCAAAAATCAACATTCAACCTCTACCATTTTCCTTTAACCTATTTAGCATGGATTTTGGAGATGGAAAGCATGCATTTTGGAGGCGTATTTCATGTTTGGGTTTCATATTTTGGAGGTATAAATTTCCTTCTTTTGATTTATTGTTATTAGATGTTCATTTAAGCATAATTAGATTTAATATATTAATTCTATTTGCTACTTTTAAAATTCAAGTTAGAGTTTGAAAAATCAAGTTGTGATTTTTATTAATTAAATAAGGTTATAATAGCTAGTTTAATATTTTTAGAGTGAAAAATCTTGCATGGTTGTTGTATAATAATTTGTTTATCCAAAATTGATTTAATTAAGCTATTTAGCTAACTAGGATTTTATAAAATGTGTTTGTGGGTAAAATAAAATTCTAATTGAGGTTGCTATCATTAGATTGTAGTTTTAGTGAGAATATTAGCATGTTATTGGAAAGAAAAAACATAGTTTGATCACTAGTTTCCTTTGATAATTGGAAATTACTAATAAAATGCTATTTTTGTAAACTAGATTTTGGAAATTCCTAAATAAATGAGATTAAAAATATAATTTATGGTTTCATTATATCATTATCATCATGAATTGTAGTTTAAAACATTAATCCATGTAAAATCAAGTTTTGTTGTGGAATTGTGGTATTTTGCTTGAAAGATGTTAAAAATTACTAAAGGTTGCAAACTAGAAATTTCAAATTAATACAAATTTGTGTAATAAAAATATAGTAATGGTTTGTATAGTCTAGTTATGCAATTTAATGAGTTTTATGACCATTGGTTTCATTTAAATGTCAAGTTTTGAAGAAAAACGGTAAATTGGCATTTTCGGGTTTTACGAAATCGGGCGATTTGATGGATTTTAGGGTTTCGATGGATTTAATCATGTTTTATAATATAAGTAATGAGTTTTAAAACTACGAGTTATTTGTTGATGTTTATCTCGATCCATCGGAGTATGTACGCTGATATCGAGCGATATTTGGTTCTTTTGCATGGACGGGACATAGGTTTTAAGCTATGCTTGTTCCTTGCGTCGTTTTGGCTTTTGTATGTGATTCAGTTTACGATACTATTTATATGTTTGCGTTTAGGTACCCCTCATATGGACTGCGGGCGATGAAGAGGATGATGGCGACACCGTCTTCGGCAGACATGGACCAGATGTGTAGATGCATATCTACGGGGGGAAGTCGGGTGGATGGCGTTTAGCACCCCCGCAACGTAGAATAGGAATAGTACTTATTGACATTAGGAAACCAGATGTGACCCTAGATTCTTAATGAGTAGGACCCTAGTAATGACCCTAGGCTGGACCAGACTGATTTAGGAAGACCATACCAGAGGATGAATACCCTGGAAGAGGTTCGTAGGTTTCAGGTAGAAACACACACACGCACACACTGAAACTCGACATGGTGTATACGGGTATGTGTATATATATATATATGACTAGGTATAGGTATATATATAGATATATACAACATGTATGTGGGATACATTGATACACGGGAATGAAACAGGATAATTGGGCTTGATGCCGTGATTCTTGACTATACAGTCGTATTAAAGTGTTAGCGGATCATTAGAGAATGAGATAATGAACAGGTATAGATAAATTATAATGGGTGGTGATGATATTGAGGTACATGGGACTCTAAAATAGTACCCGGACTGTAACTTGTGACTGATCATGATATGATATATACATGACTTGATTACGACATCATATAGGTGTGACCAGATGTCGATATCAATAAGTGTGACTTGATGACGATATGATATCAGTATGACTTAATCACAATATGATACATATGACATGATATTTCTGAGGATAAACTAATGATGCATATTATGATGGCAATGATATACGATTGATGTAGGCGGTTACAGTTTAGCACCTTGATCATGAGATGTGTTGATGATGACATTATACGAATGATGAGACACCTAGGAGATACTTGACCCGTACCCCGATATTGGGATGCCGTACGATGGATTTTACCGTACGAGGCATAGATGTGATGATTGATCCGCACTCCTGATTTGAGGAAGTCGTACTATGTACGTGACGCTATTGAGGCAGGATCGCCGACTATTAGAGATATGGACTCAGGCGTTAGGTGTACTTCTATCGACCAGTTCTTAGGTTTAGTTTTCCTTAGGAGGGTTAGATGAACACTAGGTTAGGTTTGAGACATATAGTGGTAGTGGTATTTGTATATCAAATGAGTGGATAACACACATCCGTCTTTACTTTTTTTCACTGTAATCATAATGTTGCATGTTCATACATATGTTGCTATAATCAGTATAAACTTTACCTGTTAGGACACCAGCACCATTACCGATGATGTGCATATTCCACGCACACTCATTTGCCGGCTCACACACATCATCATCGGTAATTGCTATGTCACGTACATTTTAGATCATATTGTCTTTTATTGATAAAATCAGTTAACAACTAGACCGATATAATATCGTGATTACTCTCTGATGTTAGTATAGACATGATATTTATTACTTGAAATTCATGTATTCATATTTTCATGTTATCATGCAGTATCATGGGCATATGCCGACACTTATCATATACTTACTCATGATTTTAAGATTTGGATTTCTATGAGATTTCTGGATTTTTGGGGAAAACCGCAAGAAATTATAAAAACTTCTCTCTCTCCTCCACTCTTTTTAAAATAAGATGCGGTTTTCTCATGATGTATGTGTCGTCCACCATGAGATTTCGTGTTTTCTGTTGGATTTCGAGACCCGATTCGAGGAGTGGATGAACCGTCTCGGGTACATGGTGGGCCCGGTATGGTACCCCGGGGCAAGAAGATCGAGTTGTAGACGATGAGCCTGGCAGGGGAAGGCTACCTACCGGTGATGTCTGGCGCGGCGGATATCCGGAGGATACCGACCGTTGTCGTGAGATTTGATGATATGGGCTGATCCGGACTGACGGAGCCCGAGGTATTGAGACTATGAGACTTGAGATTTACATGTTTGTGTCGATGCTTGACACGGATTTCCATGGATTTCATTGTTGAGATTTCAGATTCCTATACATATTTTACTATGATAACAGCTAAAGATTTCTTATACAGATATTTCAGGATTTCAGGATTGATTATTTTATATTCATGATGCTTGCATATCCATTCATATGACATAGTATGATATGAGGCACTGACATGAGCACGGAGTTTTAACCCTGCTATTACTAGATGATTAGGATATAATAGTGTATTATTATGACCTAGGATAGCGTCGTGCATTCAATTTCTTTTCGTAGATGTCTTCTACTCACGAGTTGGCAACTCACCCCGTTGTGCCAAATTTTATTACAGGTTCGATGTACAGGTTTCCCTTGGCAGTTGCTAGCACATCATTTTCATTTTGGGTGATTTGCACGGTAGGTTGGTTCACTTGTATCTGAACCACCATTGTATTTTTTATTCTTTCATTTGTATCTAGTAAGCTCCATCAACCATACTTGTATTACTTGATAAGTTTTTTGGACCAGTCTTTTATTTCGACCTTAGAGTCGCGCATGTATTATTCTGATCTGGTGGTTTTGTTTTATTTTGAGTTTTGAGCCTCGCCCTTTGGCGTTGTATATTATTGTGCTTATTTTGGTTGTTTCCACCTGTTGGCGTTGAGCTAGCTCCCGTTGGGGATGCTTTTTATTGTTTATGTATATTATACTTGTTGTATCCATTTGGGGGCTAGTTTTTACAGAGGAGACTCTGCCGAAATTTTTGGGAAATTTGCTGATTCTTTTAAACTTGTTTTCTTTTTCTTCTTCTTCTTCTTCTATGGTTTAGATTTCTGGGCTTTGGCTTACTTAGGTTACGTGGCGTCTCTAGACGCTTCGTAATCTAAGTGCCGGTCACGTTCCGTACTTTCGGGTCGTGACAAAGTTGGTATCAGAGCACTAGGTTTAACCTTGTATAAGTCTAGGTGACCCTTGGTTAATGGAGTAGGCGATTTAGGTAGAGTAACGTACCGTGGGTATGGTCCGCGGCATACTTACGATATGCTACTCTGCTTAAGGAGCCTTAGGATGTACATTGTTTGCACCGTATTTCATTCGTTCCTTTAATCTATCTTCGTCGATATCGGATGGTAGTTTCTGCTACCACGGGCACACGGGCAGAGGGAGCTGCGGCTCGAATACGATAACCATTAGAGTATTGGTTATTCTTGAGGATTGAAGCATTTCTTAGCGTGCGAACGAAGGGTATTCACATGCCGTCCGGATGAAGTTAAAGGGTTCGAACGATTATCAGAAAATCATTTTCCCAAGTTTAAAGTATTCGGAAGAACATGCAGGTATTTCGATGGACCCTCTAGAAGAATGAAACCCTAACTCGACATAATGACCATGAGAACGCCCTTGAACCTTAGGGTTTACGGCAGTTTCGCGGTGCCATTAGTGAGGCTTGGGTTTGCCCTTCTACGGCTGGATCATCGATGCTGGGGTATGTACCGGATATTTTTAAACTGTACTTGAGTGTTGAGCTCTCGGGGACTTATGGGATTTTGATGGATTGATCGAAAAGTTTAATGTAGTCCGGATATCATGTGAAGGGATCGACTACGTGGGAGACTCTAGACATGAGTATTGCTGTTGGTAGCGCAGTCAGCACAGCTACGAAGAGACGAGTTCGAAGTAATCGACATCAGAGGAAAGATGCGTACATTGACGATAGTGTTTACGATTGTGATTTAGTGATTTGAATTTCATATTTTCGTTGATTGGATTTTGGTATTTGGAGGACTTTGTTCTACGATTGGTATTTCATGTGTGTACCTTCATTACATTCTATTTGTGTTTCATATATCAGTTGTATTGATGTTGTTTAGTACACACCCAGTACACTTGATTTGGTTTTATATATTTCGAGATTTTTGATTTGATTTCGTGCATAGGGGTTACACATGATTTTGACATATGTTTCGACCTAGTTTTCATGCATTTTTGTACTGTGATTTAGATTTTGATATTCGATGTATGTTTTCTTGCACCATGTGCACCTGATTAGGATTCTTGCGCACACTTGGCGCACTTGATGCGATTTTGTGCACACCAGATGCACTAAATCGGGGTTTTGTGCAGATTAGATGCACCTGATAGTGAGTCGTTTACGCCCGTTGTACTTGACAGATGTTTTGGTGCACACCTGTTGCACTTATTTTGTTTTTGTGTGTATTCATGGTATCTGTATTTGGTTTCGATTTCAGTGCACACCGGACGCACATGATATTTTATTGATGTGATTGGGATTGATTTCAGTTTGAGCAGTATGTTTCATAATCATTATTATTTGATTTAGTAACCAGGCGGGACGTATATGTTAAATAAAAGATATATATATATATATAGCTAATTTTTTTTATAAAAATAAACGTCCGCTAGTTATGCCGTGACACGTGCATCACACGGCGATTTTCAAAAGGGGTTTTTGCATATTTCCTTATCCAGATATTTGGATGGTTTTACTATGATGCGCACTATATATAAGCTATAGATTGATGTATATTAAGATGGTTTTCATATTGGGTTTTAATATTTTATTCTCGCCATAACTCCGATGATTGCGTAATGCTTGACGGAGTTGATTTTTGTTATGTATTGAGGATTTCGGAGCCCCGACGATTTGAGTGTTTGGTAAATGTTTTAATAGTTGGAGGGGGAGTTTTAATTTAAATTCGGGGACCGAATTTCTTAAAGGGGGGAAGACTGTAACATTTTAAAAATAATTAAATAAATAAATAAAAATTTATGTGAATTTTAGGATTTTCGGTAAAGTAAAATGTATTTTTCGTAAAACTAAACCGTAATTATTTTTCACTATAAATTTAAAAATATCTATTTTAATTATGTTATTACTAGTAAATTGTGTTTATTTAGCCACTTATAAATTTTTAGTTCAATTAAATATTTTTCCTAAATTAAATACTTTAAATATTAACATAAGCTTTATTTTTTATTTAAATTAGTGTAAATTACAAATTTGAATGGTTTTAATTTGTAAAAATGAGCCATGGTATATTAGAATCAAGTGTGTAATATGCAAAATCTTTTCCAAAATCTCTCCATGGTTCTAGAAATTTCGAGGAAAAGGGTTAAATTGAAAAAGTTAGATAATAAAGGGTTTAACTGAAGAAAATGCATTATTTATGAACTTTCTACACAATACCACACATTTTTTCTCTCTCTCCACCCTCCTCCCTCTCCATGGCCGGCCTCCCCTCCATGGGTAGCCCCAAAATTTTTCCCCCATCATTTTTGCATTAAAAATCATCAAAATTCATCAAAAATTCCAAAAATAAATCTCAAAAATCAACATTCAACCTCTACCATTTTCCTTTAACCTATTTAGCATGGATTTTGGAGATGGAAAGCATGCATTTTGGAGGCTTATTTCATGTTTGGGTTTCATATTTTGGAGGTATAAATTTCCTTCTTTTGATTTATTGTTATTAGATGTTCATTTAAGCATAATTAGATTTAATATATTAATTCTATTTGCTACTTTTAAAATTCAAGTTAGGGTTTGAAAAATCAAGTTGTGATTTTTATTAATTAAATAAGGTTATAATAGCTAGTTTAATATTTTTAGAGTGGAAAAATCTTGCATGGTTGTTGTACAATAATTTGTTTATCCAAAATTGATTTAATTAAGCTATTTAGCTAACTAGGATTTTATAAAATGTGTTTGTGGGTAAAATAAAATTCTAATTGAGGTTGCTATCATTAGATTGTAGTTTTAGTGAGAATATTAGCATGTTATTGGAAAGAAAAAACTTAGTTTGATCACTAGTTTCCTTTGATAATTGGAAATTACTAATAAAATGCTATTTTTGTAAACTAGATTTTGGAAATTCCTAAATAAATGAGATTAAAAATATAATTCATGGTTTCATTATATCATTATCATCATGAATTGTAGTTTAAAACATTAATCCATGTAAAATCAAGTTTTGTTGTGGAATTGTGGTATTTTGCTTGAAAGATGTTAAAAATTACTAAAGGTTGCAAACTAGAAATTTCAAATTAATACAAATTTGTGTAATAAAAATATAGTAATGGTTTGTATAGTCTAGTTATGCAATTTAATGAGTTTTATGACCATTGGTTTCATTTAAATGTCAAGTTTTGAAGAAAAACGGTAAATTGGCATTTTCGGGTTTTACGAAATCGGGCGATTTGATGGATTTTAGGGTTTCGATGGATTTAATCATGTTTTATAATATAAGTAATGAGTTTTAAAACTACGAGTTATTTGTTGATGTTTATCTCGATCCATCGGAGTCTGTACGCTGATATCGAGCGATATTTGGTTCTTTTGCATGGACGGGACATAGGTTTTAAGCTATGCTTGTTCCTTGCGTCGTTTTGGCTTTTGTATGTGATTCAGTTTACGATACTATTTATATGTTTGCATTTAGGTACCCCTCATATGGACTGCGGGCGATGAAGAGGATGATGGCGACACCGTCTTCGGCAGACATGGACCAGATGTGTAGATGCATATCTACGGGGGGAAGTCGGGTGGATGGCGTTTAGCACCCCCGCAACGTAGAATAGGAATAGTACTTATTGACATTAGGAAACCAGATGTGACCCTAGATTCTTAATGAGTAGGACCCTAGTAATGACCCTAGGCTGGACCAGACTGATTTAGGAAGACCATACCAGAGGATGAATACCCTGGAAGAGGTTCGTAGGTTTCAGGTAGAAACACACACACGCACACACTGAAACTCGACATGGTGTATACGGGTATGTGTATATATATATATGACTAGGTATAGGTATATATATAGATATATACAACATGTATGTGGGATACATTGATACACGGGAATGAAACAGGATAATTGGGCTTGATGCCGTGATTCTTGACTATACAGTCGTATTAAAGTGTTAGCGGATCATTAGAGAATGAGATAATGAACAGGTATAGATAAATTATAATGGGTGGTGATGATATTGAGATACATGGGACTCTAAAATAGTACCCGGACTGTAACTTGTGACTGATCATGATATGATATATACATGACTTGATTACGACATCATATAGGTGTGACCAGATGTCGATATCAATAAGTGTGACTTGATGACGATATGATATCAGTATGACTTAATCACAATATGATACATATGACATGATATTTCTGAGGATAAACTAATGATGCATATTATGATGGCAATGATATACGATTGATGTAGGCGGTTACAGTTTAGCACCTTGATCATGAGATGTGTTGATGATGACATTATACGAATGATGAGACACCTAGGAGATACTTGACCCGTACCCCGATATTGGGATGCCGTACGATGGATTTTACCGTACGAGGCATAGATGTGATGATTGATCCGCACTCCTGATTTGAGGAAGTCATACTATGTACGTGACGCTATTGAGGCAGGATCGCCGACTATTAGAGATATGGACTCAGGCGTTAGGTGTACTTCTATCGACCAGTTCTTAGGTTTAGTTTTCCTTAGGAGGGTTAGATGAACACTAGGTTAGGTTTGAGCCATATAGTGGTAGTGGTATTTGTATATCAAATGAGTGGATAACACACATCCGTCTTTACTTTTTTTTACTGTAATCATAATGTTGCATGTTCATATATATGTTGCTATAATCAGTATAAACTTTACCTGTTAGGACACCAGCACCATTACCGATGATGTGCATATTCCACGCACACTCATTTGCCGGCTCACACACATCATCATCGGTAATTGCTATGTCACGTACACTTTAGATCATATTGTCTTTTATTGATAAAATCAGTTAACAACTAGACCGATATAATATCGTGATTACTCTCTGATGTTAGTATAGACATGATATTTATTACTTGAAATTCATGTATTCATATTTTCATGTTATCATGCAGTATCATGGGCATATGCCGACACTTATCATATACTTACTCATGATTTTAAGATTTGGATTTCTATGAGATTTCTGGATTTTTGGGGAAAACCGCAAGAAATTATAAAAACTTCTCTCTCTCCTCCTCTCTTTTTAAAATAAGATGCGGTTTTCTCATGATGTATGTGTCGTCCACCATGAGATTTCATGTTTTCTGTTGGATTTCGAGATCCGATTCGAGGAGTGGATGAACCGTCTCGGGTACATGGTGGGCCCGGTATGGTACCCCGGGGCAAGAAGATCGAGTTGTAGACGATGAGCCTGGCAGGGGAAGGCTACCTACCGGTGATGTCTGGCGCGGCGGATATCCGGAGGATACCGACCGTTGTCTTGAGATTTGATGATATGGGCCGATCCGGACTGACGGAGCCCGAGGTATTGAGACTATGAGACTTGAGATTTACATGTTTGTGTCGATGCTTGACACGGATTTCCATGGATTTCATTGTTGAGATTTCAGATTCCTATACATATTTTACTATGATAACAGCTAAAGATTTCTTATACAGATATTTCAGGATTTCAGGATTGATTATTTTATATTCATGATGCATGCATATCCATTCATATGACATAGTATGATATGAGGCACTGACATGAGCACGGAGTTTTTACCCTGCTATTACTAGATGATTAGGATATAATAGTGTATTATTATGACCTAGGATAGCGTCGTGCATTCAATTTCTTTTCGTAGATGTCTTCTACTCACGAGTTGGCAACTCACCCCGTTGTGCCAAATTTTATTACAGGTTCGATGTACAGGTTTCCCTTGGCAGTTGCTAGCACATCATTTTCATTTCGGGTGATTTGCACGGTAGGTTGGTTCACTTGTATCTGAACCACCATTGTATTTTTTATTCTTTCATTTGTATCTAGTAAGCTCCATCAACCATACTTGTATTACTTGATAAGTTTTTTGGACCAGTCTTTTATTTCGACCTTAGAGTCGCGCATGTATTATTCTGATCTGGTGGTTTTGTTTTATTTTGAGTTTTGAGCCTCGCCCTTTGGCGTTGTATATTATTGTGCTTATTGTGGTTGTTTCCGCCTATTGGCGTTGAGCTAGCTCCCGTTGGGGATGCTTTTTATTGTTTATGTATATTATACTTGTTGTATCCATTTGGGGGCCAGTTTTTACAGAGGAGACTCTGCCGAAATTTTTGGGAAATTTGCTGATTCTTTTAAACTTGTTTTCTTTTTCTTCTTCTTCTTCTTCTTCTTCTTCTATGGTTTAGATTTCTGGGCTTCGGCTTACTTAGGTTACGTGGCGCCTCTAGACGCTTCGTAATCTAAGTGCCGGTCACGTTCCGTACTTTCGGGTCGTGACAAATACCATCTGGGAGTTCTCGGCGAGTCCGTCCTGTGTACCCAGTCTCCACTGAGCACCCGTACACTATCCTTGATGTCAAACACCGATGGATATGGGATCATCCATCGCCCATGATATGGGTCAAGATGCGTATACGCTAGTCTACTCTGGTGTATCGATGCTCTGTCTCGATACACCCTCGACTAGGACCAGTTATAGGATGTACTCGTCGACTATCGTAGCCCCACCAGTATGATCTCATCATAGTCCCAGTAGTCGAGTAAATATCCTAAGGGCTTTATCAACATGTAACATACAGACAATCAGAGTACATGTTAAGATAAAGTACAACCAGATAGCATAATATCTTGTCGAGCAAGAAAATCCTCCCTATATATGTCCAAGCATCCATTACAATATACATCATATATACAGTAATGGCCTCTAGTGCATACATATAACTAACAACACCTTACTGAGCCTGTCAGTGACAATATCCGTACAGTCCGGTCCATTCGTCTATGAGCATCGCATGTCGGGCCTAGGGGTTTGGTAATAGTCAGACCCCCAAAAGCGGTACAAGTCGTGTCGGAGTGTAGCCCAGAACACCTTGAGATACTACTGGAATACCTACCAGTAAATCTCCTGCTTTGGCTAAGGACTTCGTGTAATGGCTCTCCTAGACATAGCGCGATCTCACCCCCAATACCGGAAGAGACGAAACCCCTGCCGATCCGCTCACTGCCTCCATGTGGCTCGGGACTGTACCCAACTAAAACCTTTTTGCACGACTCCTTTGAGCCGTGGTAGGGGAGTAATCAAAGCATAATGGGAACTCACACGATACAAATGACGATCTCAGGTCGATAAACTAACCTGTACATATGTCACCAGGGAACTGCTATCTGACGTTAGGTATAATACCAACTAGCTTGTTCCCGGCAAGTCCTGTCCGGTGTACTCATAACCCAATGAGCACCTGTATACATCTTAGGTGAACCAACTGACACCAATAGCTTGTGAGACCGGCCACCGCCCCTCGTCGGGGTCTCGACTGTATACACTAGTCTACTCCGGAGTATCGATGCCTAGTCTCGAAACTCCCACGACTTGGGATCACTTTAAGGATGTGCTTATAGACTACCCAACTCTCACGTATATGATCGCCATCATACTGCTGGTAGTCAAGCAAGAATCCTAAGGGCTCTATCAATGTGTAATAGTGACCTGTAATGTCACCTAAAGCTGTACACGATGATAAAGATAAACCAGATAGCATACTATCATCTTGAGTAAGACTGTCCTACCGGTATAAGTCCTCCCTCAATCATTGCAATCATGTGCCTGTGATCTAATAATTGACTCTGAGGCACTATATCCAACAATCTCCCACTTGCACTCAAGGCTAATTATTACGATGTCGCATACTCAAAGCCCGTGTGATACCGAACACCCAACTCCTCTACTAATCAGTCTCACAAAACCCGTTTGCGAAACTATTGCGTTCGAGGAATAGCCTCAGTGAGTGGATCCGCCCTGATGTTTCTTTCTATGTCTCTCTTTATCTCAAGTTCGCAGAGAAAGCCATTTCCCGAAATGAGCAATCCCTGTCTTAGAATATGTTTGGATGTCTGATGGGACCTAGTTCATAAATGAACTCCAAATCCAAACTTCTTAGATTGTATCGTCAACTGAACTTAATCAGTATCCTACGCCATCCTCCCTCAGTATCCTCTTGGACCACTTGTCCAAAATACTGCCCCTCGTCAGAGGGAAAAATATAACTCTGACAGTCACTCTGTCATCCAGGTCACCTTGGAAGTCTGGAATAATAACCGTCCCCCGATAGAGGCTGTCGTTATCATATCCCCAGAACATCCACTTATGTTCTAAAACTGCTTCCAAATGTTTCTCCAGGATGGGATCAATATCAACTTATTGCATCTACTGCAAAAACAATATCTGGTGTGGTACTTGACATCTCATGATTGACTCAATTGCCTAAGCAAGTGATCTGCCAATCATGTGCATCCCTCTCCCTTTTAGTCTGTTAGAAACCTTTAGAGAGGGTGACTCCATCACCTGCAGGTACTGATTGAAAGAGATGTTGCGTGTGTGCGCTTTTAAAAAGATGAATCATAGAATATTAACCACAATCAAGAACGGCATCGCTTGGTAGCTAGCCGGTGAGTACGGGTCGGACCACAGGGATTTTGTGTATTCTCAATTTGTTCTAACGAGTTAATTCCAAATGGTGTTGGATTGATTATCACTAAAAACTAAGGTTTATCTAGACTAGGATTAAAACCTTGTTAGGGTTAGGTTTAGGTTAAGTTTGGAAAGTCAATATTCCTCACCGCTTTCAATGGCCTAATTAAGATCTATTAGGTGTTATGGTAATAATTAATAAAGTGGATTAGTACCATCGGGAAGAAACTAGGTTTCTTCCTCTAGGTTCTTGTCCTTCCTTTCTTAATTCTTACCCTAACCTTCACGGAAAACATGCACAACCGGTCTTTTATACTACGGTATCACCGCTACCTCATGAGATAGGGTGCCGTAGAGAGCGGTGTGTGTATGTATGCATGGAGTCCTATAAAAATATGTCATGGGCAAGAAAGGGGTGAGAGATTTTTATCTCTCAAACCTTTCCTATTCCTAACTTTAACAAGTGAGGAACTACTCACTTATTAGGGAATTGATAAAAAGAGACATTTTTATGATTTTTAATTCAATAACCTAATTATCTAAACTAGGGCAAATAATTAAAATTATAACTAGGGCAGATAAAAAAAATCTATACTGGGGCAGGAAAGAAAATTTAACTAGGGCAAGATAAAGAAAAAGGCTTACTTTATTTGATGCACTCTTCAACATTACAAGAATTGAAAATTCTGAAATAGATGAATAAAATGAGGCACAAGAAGAGGCATGACCTAAAACAGGTTTTAGAGTTTCTGTTTATAAAACATAGAAACCCTAGGGTTACAATCGCGTCACATCTGCATTTACAAATATGCCCCTAAGAAGACTAGTCAAACACCGACGCACCGACACTTTTAGCACCGACACGGACACCATATGGCCGCGGAACCGCGGCCAAAACCCATGTTTGGCCGCGGTTCCGCGGCCAAAAAGAAGGGTCTTGAGTTCTGCTTCTCTGGGATGCTTCTGGTTATTTTTGTCTTCTTGTTTCGTTACTTGGTTTCTCAGATTGTTTTCTAGTTTTCTTCTAAATTTCCACAGTGAATAATGTCGTAGACATTACCGTTTGCTTCGTATCGAAGTCTTGAACCTTGCACTGCCTTTTTACTTTGTGAACTTGTTCATTGATCTTCGTTTAGTCATTAAATTGTAGGCATGATCAAGATTCCACCATTTATCGGTCGTAGTCTCACTTTGTATCATCTTTTCATCAATTTCACTGTTTTTGTTCCGAGAACCTGTAACCTGCAACTATGTAGCAGACATGGGTCAAAAGCACCTATTTAATTGTAAAATGAATAATAATGGGGAATATAATGATGCAAAATTTTGGTATGAACAAATACCCCCAAACTTATCTTTTGCTCGTCTTCGAGCAAAACTAGTTTTATTCTCAAAAAAGACCTAGCCTCACTTACGCTGGGAAAACGCGATTGCACTGAGCTCGTGCAACAAGCCGTTAAACCTCTAGGTGTCCCTAGTAAGAGGAGTGTTATCTCCTCAGGGTTTTCAGCGGATACTACCCATAAAATCCTATTCGGCCTGTTGACTTTTATTCTCCAATTAGGTTTTCCAACAAGGAATTCTATTATCTTCGACTCATAAATTATCCACCCGTATTTTTCACGCTTCCTTATCACTTAATTTAAGATTATATATTCTTGTGAATTTACTTAGCTTTTGGCAACTTTTAAATTTTCCTTCTAGGGTTCCATCTCAACTTAGGAATTTTTATCATCTCTACTAAAGATATAACTCCTATTTTTCATTTCTATCTCTTATCTAAACCCCAATCACATACCCCTACGTGTGTGTATATATCACCCCTACGCTTGGAAATTCAAATCAAGCTATTATACACTTGTCCATCGTCCAAAGTACTTTTCAATTGGTGAATTTTTAGATGAAATTGCTCACACATCATTCATTCGACCGTTAATACTTCTTGAGGTACCAACGACCGATTACAAAATGTGTTTGCATATCAAAGCGTAATTCCTAGTCTTGTAACACCTAAGGCTTTAGCAGTGACTCCCTAACCAGTTGGTCTAAGGCACTAGGTGATAAAGCACCCTCGCTAAATATTTTTCTATTAACACAGCCTTAAGTAATTACAAAAACCAGTATTCATTTTTTTATCTCTTTATTCACGCTTGTATTTTTATGTTTTATTTTACTTCATACTAAGGACTTTAGACAAGAGCATTTCAAGGTCTCTTCTACTATTCCAAGTTTCAAGGTTCGTGTTTGTGCAATTTGGATGGTATATATTTTCAGAATTTAGACTTAAACTTAGGAATTATTTTTCAAACTTTTACTTTAATAAAAATATCAATACTTTTCTATTGTTTTAACTTAGCCCAAGAAGTCAACTCGAAATTTGCCTATTCTAAATAAACTACAAAGACATATACTTTCTACCGTTAAATTTTTAAGAAAGGTTATTTTTAGGGTTTTTAGTTTATGAAATCTAAGATCTAGTTATTCCTAGCTAGTTAACCTATTTGTCAAACTCAAGTCAATTATGGCCAAAATTGAATGTTTTAATTTTTATAATTTTTCAAATTTTTCAATTTTGATGGGTTTTAAAATAAGTAAGCAAATGCAAAGATGTACATATGAATGCGAAGGAAGAAAGCTTACCAAGAACACCCCTAAACTTAAACTTGACAGTGTCCTCACTGTCAGGCTACACCAAGAGGGTCAAAAATGTCGGCACTCCCCTATTTTTTTATTTATAATTTTTTTTATTTTTAAAAGAAAAACAAAATATATATACAACAAGGTCCCCCCCAAACTAACGTGAGACAGTGTTTCCACTGTTTTAAACGTTAAAGTTCAGAGTTAGGGAGGAGAAAAATCAAATTATACAAGGCCTTACACAGGCCAAAGGTTAGCACCAACCATTCAAAAATTCTATCGTGATAATGGTAGGGTTGGTGAAAGAATGGAGTATAGAGAAAGGAGTTGAGAAACACACGAGACCATATGGGAAGAAAGGTGGAATATGGTCTCGGTGGAGGAGAAGAATGGCGGAAAAGAGAAAGAAGTGTAGCACGAACTTGAGGGTGTAAATTGAGTGAAAAAATTAGCGCAATTTGTGATGACCGATGTGTTAAAAGCGATTGTGCTAATCTATCAACCCGTCGAGAAATGGGGTTAAATCCCTTAAGATTCGCAAGAAAACATGGCTACGTTGAACTTGGTAATCCATCCATTGAAAATGGAAACGCGACGGATTCTTACGTGGCCGAAACGATAGGAAGAACGAAAGGGAGTGATTTAGGGATAGTCGTATTCTCACCTAAGTAATCTGTCTCGAACTTGAAGGATTCCATCAATGGATCGAAATGACTGTAAGCAACCAAGTCTGATGGTTCAACTAACTCATCTGAAAACTCAAAGGACTCAAAATCGGGCGGTGAGTCTTCAAAATCGTCCGAAAAAGTGAAACACTCGTAATCGTTATCGGCTGTGAGAACTATGTCAGATTCAAAGAGGTACGCACTAGTGGCGTCCAAACTGCTTTGATCGAATAGAATTTTTTCAGGCTCACAGTCCTCCTGTGTGATCTTTGGTGTGGTCGGAACGATGGAAAGGAGGGGTGTGATTTAGGAGGTATAACAGTTAAAGGTTCAGGATGATGAATTGGAAAATCGGACTCGTCAAACAAAACCGGTTCATCCTCAATACTCTCCTCAATACTCTCCTCATAATTCTCCTCAAAAGTTATCTCAACCATGCAATTATCATCAAAATCAAGACGCATATGAAGTTCGGGAGAAACATTTAATGACTCGGGATAATGAATTCGAGACAAAATATCAGTCAAATCTACGGGTTCATCATCCAAAATATTCCCTGCGTCAATATCCTCAATCAAGATAAAATCAATTTTTTTGGACACCTCATCAAAAGCATGGATATTTATCAATTCAGGTTCTAGATTGGAGGTGTGGAGATCGAAAGGATTGGTGATGGTTTCGCTCGAAAGGGACCCTTCACAATCTGGTAAATCAAGCACTACAAAGCCGCACAACTCATTAAAAGTTTTATTTTCAACTGATGAATCATTTGGGACATTTGATAGATATTCAAAACCGGAGTTGTGGGATTCAATTGGTGATGGGTAGGTTTGATTTGGAAGGGTACACAGCTCTTTCTCCACTCAAATTCTCAATCTGTCCAACCGCCTCATCATACATTGGAAAATTTGGAGCTACTTGGAAACTAGCAACCGGTTCACTAGGTTGTTTAAGGGTGGCCATGGACGCATCCACATTCCTCATCATTTGGTTTGTCGCTACCATATAAGCTTCCAAAGACTGTTCCAGACTAGACAAGGATTGTGAAAGGGTTTGAGTAAAAGATTCAAAGTTGTTTGGATACGTGAAACTCCCAAATGGTTGTGTAGAAGCATTGTCTAGGAAAGGTGCGAAAGTCGGGTAGGACTGGTAGGAATTGAATGGTTGGACAGGAGTAGGATCAACATTTGGATAAAAAGGTGAATGGACTTGTTGATCTCAAGAACTAGAAGTGTTGAAAGGAGTGAAAGATCGGTTACGAGATTGTTCAATATGGTCAGCAATAGACATGGGTTTCGGAGTTATAACAGGACTCGAAAAAGGGGTATCAACGTAAGAAGGTGGTGAAGGTTGAAATGGTTGATACAAGGTGGATTGTGGAGTCGAACTGTTTCTCCTCGACGCTTCTATTCGATCTTTCAAAGAAATTTTTGGCATGGAGGGGTCGTCCGTAATTCGACCAAAATAATTCGCGTATGAAGCAATATTTGGATGAGGGTACCAAAGTTCGGCAAGAGTTTTGTGAGGTGGGGTACCCATGATATAAGAAAGGAGAAGAAAAAGAATGTGGGTGCAAGTGGGGTGCATGGATTTCTTAACGACAAGTGGCAAGTTTTTGTTTTTTTTGTAAAGAAATTTTCTTTTCTCTTTTTGTGTTTTTTTTATGTGGAGCTTTTTGCAAAAAAAATGATTTTCGATAATAGGCTTAGACACACGTTCAATCATTCACAAATGTACAATCAAGCCTAGATCTAGGGTCACCTAGGTCAGCTAGACAGCTCCTAACTGTTCAAAAGGGCAAGAAGTGGGACCTCAAACCGCCTCTTCACCGCCAATTGTGGCCATGTAACTGCCAGGTAAGTGGGAGGTTCTCCACTACGTAAGTAGCGGGCCTAATTAAGTAACAACTCGCCTTAGACACACTTGCCTAGACATCACAAAGTCGGGTTAGGATCAACGGTCGATGCCTACAACTATTCCTTTGTCCTATTGAGCGCGAAGTCCTTAGGCCTGATTCTAATCTTTTTTTTAATTAATTGATGGTCAATGTAATATGCCTTATGTGATTTTTGGGGTCCTGCGAAGGGTAATAAAATCCCCACCCATTCTGATTGGTGTAAAAGCCCCTTAAAGCCGATTTAAATATGCAAAGCAGTAAACACAATCAAACACTTGCAAACAATTTTTTTTATTTTTAACGCGGTGCAAAGAATCCTGCACAAGATCAATTATTGGAAGGGGGAGAAATTTTTGGCGCAAAGAATCCTGCAGGAAATTTTTACAGAGGAGATATCAGGGGGTTCAGAGAAGGATAAAGGAAGCTCACAGAGGGGATTTACTTCGCTGACGTCACAAACGCACCGCGGACGCACGGTCGGAGCAGGGATCTCGCGGCAGAAGCGCGGTCGTCCTGTTGACTCGGCCCTCCAAATTTCTTCTGTTATTCTGTTGTGGAAATCCTCTGTTGTTCAGATTTAGGGTTTTCTGTTTTAATCTCTGGATATTTCCATATCCAAACTCGTTCGTCGATCCTGCAAAATTCACACGAAAATACCCTTCACAAAATAACAAGATGATAAATTTTTTATATTTTTTATATTTTTCAGTTTTTATGATTTTTCAATTTTACATTAACCCGAAATAACAAAAAGAAAATAACACGCCATCCCCGGCAACGGCGCCATTTGATTGAAAGAGATGTTGCGTGTGTGCGCTTTTAAAAAGATGAATCAATGAATATTAACCGCAATCAAGAACGGCGTCGCTAGGTAGCTAGCCGGTGAGTACGGGTCGGTCCACAGGGATTTTGTGTATTCTCAATTTGTTCCAACGAGTTAATTCCAAACGTTGTTGGATTGATTATCACTAAAAACTAAGGTTAATCTAGACTAGGATTAAAACCTTGCTAGGTTAGTTTTAGTTTAAGTTTGGAAACTCAATATTCCTCACCGCTTTGTATGTCCTAATTAAGATCTATTAGGTGTTATGGTAATAATTAATAAAGTGGATTAGTACCATCGGAAAGAAACTAGGTTTCTTCCTCTAGGTTCTTGTCCTTCCTTTCTTAATTCTTACCCTAACCTCCATGGAAAACATGCACAACCGGTCTTTTATACTACGGTATCACCGCTACCTCATGGGATAGGGTGCCATAGAAAGCGGTGTGTGTATGTATGCATGGAGTCCTATAAAAATATGTGATGGGCAAGAAAGGGGTGAGAGATTTTCATCTCTCAAAACTTTCCTATTCCTAACCCTAACAAGTGAGGAACTACTCACTTATTAGGGAATTGATAAAATGAGACATTTTTATGATTTTTAATTCAATAACCTAATTATCTAAACTAGGGCAAATAATCAAAATTATAACTTCGGCAGATAAAGAAAAATCTATACTAGGACATGAAAGAAAATTTAACTAGGGCAAGATAAAGAAAAAGCCTTACATTATTTGATGCACTCTTCAACATTACAAGAATTGAAAATTCTGAAATAGATGAATAAAATGAGGCACAAGAAAAGGCATGACCTAAAACAGGTTTTAGGGTTTCTATTTATAGAACATAGAAACCCTAGGGTTACAATCGCGTCACATCTGCATTTACAAATATGCCCCTAAGAAGACTAGTCAAACATCGACGCACCGACAATTTTATCACCGACACGGGCACCATATGGCCGCGGAACCACGGCCAAAACCCATGTTTGGCCGCGGTTCCGCGGCCAAAAAGAAGGGTCTTGAGTTCTGCTTCTCTGGGATGCTTCTGGTTATTTTTGTCTTCTTGTTTCGTCACTTGGTTTCTCAGATTGTTTTATAGTTTTCTTCCAGATTTCCATAGTGAATAATGTCGTGGACTTTACCGTTTGCTTCATGTCGAAGTCTTGAACCTTGCACTGCCTTTGTACTTTGTGAACTTATTCATTGATCTTCGTTTAGTCTTCAAACTGTAGGCATGATCAAGATTCCACCATTTATCGGTCGTAGTCTCACTTTGTATCATCTTTTCATCAATTTCACTGTTTTTGTTCCGAGAACCTGTAACCTCCAACTATGTAGCAGACATGGGTCAAAAGCACCTGTTTATTTGTAAAATGAATAATAATGGGGAATATAATAATGCAAAATTATGGTATGAACAGGTACACTACCGTGCTAGGAGTTTTCCATTTTAAAACACCTTTAGAATGTTGTCTAAGTACCCTGATTCGGAAACTACCCAAATCTAGATCTAAAACCATAGATCTAGTAACCAAAATATCTGATATTATATCTATATCCTATGTGGAGAAACCACTATGTGACAACCAAAGTATAACCGATCGTAGTATAGGAATTTTACTTCCTACTATGTGTATGTCATCCAAATATCAGGACAACTCACCCTAAGACCTTCTTAACAGATCCATCCCCTATTCTGATGAAGTCAAAACTATGACTGTCACATTAGAAATAGATGATCTATCTCTGCTATATCTGCTTTAGTCTATAAATAGACATAAGCTTCTTGTCCACTATGCTTCCACTGCTCCCACTGACTACGACAACTCTCCTGTAGAGTCATATACACGTACACTTCTAAAGCTAGTTTAGAACGACGCTATACTCATCCTCCTGCCGGGTCTCATAGTCTGGAACAACAGCATCGGCAAGTCTGGGTAAACAAGAACCTCCTTGTCACCGTCTTTGAGCATACCGAAGTACCTCTCGAGTGCCTGAGGTTACCCACCATATCTGCGGAGTGGCCAATGGAATGTCAAACCAGATTGAATCGTTTAGGTTCTTATCAAATTTTCAGTAATCGTTTGCGGTTCTGGAATCACTTCCAGTTCTACCATACTCCCACTACTGTTTTCCGAAAAATCCATTTTTATCAAAACAGTGGCGAGTCAAGAACAATATCACTATTGATCTTCCATATGGTAGAAAGTCAACCCTCGTCATAACCCGGGTCAACCCACAAACAGCCATTACAGAAACGTGCCTTGAGTTATCCAGAGTCTGGTTTTAAGCATAAGCCGGACAACTCCCCGTACCTTAACATTGTTAAGATATGAACTATTCTATATCCAATATAGAAACAGAGGCACTGATTTAATTGGAACCAGATTCAAATCATGCAGCTGTCTCCAGTGCATTTCAACTAAATGGAGAGAGGCCGATCAGCATTACTTTACTTTGGAGTGCTTCCAATTATGAGTAACCTGAAAGAGAAGCAGGTTCTCTTAATCATTACTATTAACCGAATACCATACACAAGTATCTACATCTTCGATCACCTTAAAGAATCCTGATACTTGCAACGCCTGGTTCTCTACTTTATTCTTATACCTTTAACTTCTCAAAACATAGACCTTGCATTTCTATGAAACACATGTTTAAGAACTAGAGAAGTCACAAGTAAACAGAATATAGTACGAGTACCAACCCCTCTGTCCTCATGGACACTAGAAAAAATACAATACTCTGTATAAGTCTCCTGAGTCTAATAACTCATTCCCCGTGTGTCGTAGGTTGAAAACTGTACTTATGGTTAAGAAGAATTACACCGCTGTTTAATATTCCTTACCTAACCATCCACCGATATAGGTAAATGTCATGGACATAATTTCAAAAAGTTATATCTCACATTATAAAAATAAACGTACAGATATATCAATTTGAAATTGGTGCATAACAACAGATATTCAAAACCAAATATTTGCCATCCGGCAAACAACCCAGGTGATTTCCTCAAATATCATGAATTACAACGAATCACGATGTAATGAGGATAATCACCCAATTCCCAATAACTTACTCCCACTCATCATCTGTAAAACCATACAGATGTGAGAATCAAACCTGGTAAATACATACCAAGGAGTAAGGGCTAATTGGGAAATCAGTTTTCTTTTAACAATACACAGTGAAACTGAAACATGTAAATGTTTCAAAGGGGTATCCGGGTATTCCTAGTAATGCCTCTTTCATTATCAGATTCACAACTGTAACCGAATATTTCTTTGCTATCTCTCCAAATCCCTTTATATGTCTTTAGTCATTACCTTCTGTACACCCTTTTAGGCTAAATGGTTTTCTTCCTTCCCTACCGTTCGGTACCAGCCTATGATTTGGAAGAAGACTATCCAATAAGCATAATGGGTGTACTCTCCTAATCCTAGGAGTACTCGTAACCTGAGAGAAGGTGAAGATAAAAGACAACTGAATAAAACCTTATTCCTATTTCTCCTGAACCAGAAAACATACCCGAACTGGAACAAGTCCCTTCGAGTTCGTATATAACCATACGATGGAGTATCCAATAAACTGTGGATCTTCGTAGTGATACGGGGTGTTCCGGAGAAATACAAAGGTGAAGTAGGAGTGGCGATGAAATACTTGGTTTGGTTGTGAATAGCAGTCGCAATTTACTTTGCTTTCTTACTAATCCCTTTTTTTGTCTTTACTTAATACCTTCTGTACACTGTTTAGGCTAAATGGTTTTTTTCATTCCCTACCGTTCGGCACCAGCCTATGGTTTGGAAGAAGACTATCCAATTAGCGTAATAGGTGTACCGTCCTAATCTAAGGAGCACTCGCAATCTGAGAGAAGGTAAAAGAAAAAGACAACTGAATAGTCCTATTCATTTTCTCCAGAACCAGAAACTATCCTCGAATGTGGAACAAGTTCTGTAACGTTTTGAAAATCGTTTTGGTGAAATTTCAAAAAAATCGGTAAAATGGGGGGGGGGGTTTCTGCAAAAAGTCAAAATACAAATATTTTTATTATAAAATTAAATATACATATTCTAGCAATGTAATTGCTAGTATTTTATGTTTATTGAGCCACTGTTGAAATTTCAAATTTTCTGAAAAATTTCCCGAAAATAATTATTTTAATATTATTTTAAACCGTCACTAATACATTTAATCAGGGAAAATTACAAATTGGAATGAGTTGAAACAAATTTTGTGCATCATGGCACATCTAAACATATATTGTATCATGTTCTTCAAAAAAAAATTTGTGAGGGTTCTAGTTTTATTTGTATAGAAAAAGGTATAATAGAAAAGAAAATTTAATGAAAATAATAAACAAAGTAGTATGGTGTTTTATATTTGAAGTATGGGCTTTGTTTTGACTTCACACACCTCACTATCTCTTGCTCTCCCTCACTTCTTGGCTGGCCGACCAAGGAAGAATCCCCACCTCCTTGTCACCACTTCATTTCTCATCCCCTCATTTTCATATCAAAATAAATTAAAGTTAAGACAATGAGGTGTGGGTGGCATGTTTCTTAAGATCACCCCCACATTTTCCCCTCACCCACCTCTTCCCCAATTGTGGCCGAAACACACCAATCAGCAGCCCAAAAAAATTCAGCAGCCCGACATCTTTTCCCACCTCATTCTCCTCATAAAAATTCATCAAAAAACCATCAAAAATCCATACAAAAATCACACAAACCCCAAATCTAATCCTTACCCATTTTATCTTGGACTATCAAGCATGGATCTTGATGAAAGCTTAGCATATTGGAGGTCAAGATTTTCATGCTAGATCTCAAATCTTGTGAGATATAATCTCATGCTTTTGTTAAATTTGTTGTTTAGTTGCTTTAATCAAACTTATTTAGTGAGTATTAAGGTTCTAATTTCAAGTTTAGAAATTCAAGAGAAGGATTTGGATCATCTTAGGGTTGTGATAATTTGATGATGGTTGTGTTATGTATTTTAGCATCTTATGATATGCAAATCTAGTCTAGTAGTTGATTTGTATATTGCCACATAAAATTGTTAAAATTGGAGTTTTAACAAACTAGGTTTCGGTAATTAATTGAAAAATTGAGAATTTAAAATATGGTTAGGATGTTTATCACTTCATTAGCAACATAATGTGTAGTTTAACACTTTAGGGCTATGCAAAACTTAGCTAGTTATTGAATTGAGAATTTTCTTTTAAAAATATTAAAAAAATTGATATCTTTGCAAACTTGAAATTTTGTTTAAATACAAATTGATGAGATAAATATGGAGGTGATTTGTATGACCTAATTATATTATTAAGTGAGCATTTTGGCCATTAGAATCGCTAAAATATTTAGTTTGGGTAAAACATCAAGTTTTGAATCGAAATGGGAATTTGTGCTAACTAGGTTCTTGGGAAATAAAACGATTTGTTTACTTATATGGTTTTGATGAATTAAAACCTATTTCATATATAATTAGTGAGTTTTGAAACCACGATTGGTGCGTTTGAGTTTTTCGCGATCACTCGTCGTTGGTACGCCGATGTCGAGTGTTTTGGGTTGATTTGTGAAAGCAACCGTAGGCTTTGACCTACGTGAGATTCAGATGTCGTTTTTGTTTTAAATTGGATTTTAATGCGATACAGTGCGTTATGATATGTAGGTACCCCATGTGGACTTCGAGACGACAAGCAAGCGCGTGGCGACGTCGGCACCGGCGAGCGAGGACCAGGTGAGTAGATTTATATCTACGGGGAGAAGTCGGGTGGATGGCGTATAGCACCCCCGCAGTTCGTGGTGATGTATACGAATGCGTATGCACACATATATTGATTATATATTGTTTGAGATTATTGATGCTAAATATGGATATTTGGTGTGCTTGGATGATTTAGTGTCGCGAAACCCTAGAGTAGTGGTCACACCACACATGCACACACACACCCATACTTGCATTCATTCTTCTTTCATATGTGCTTATATGGGATTCTATATAGTTATGTGTTCATATGGGTATGGGATTATGTGTTCATATACTGGATTTGAGAAGAGTCGATGAGATTTGAGTTGAGACCGTGAGATCGGTGATATGAGAGGATTCGTACTTGACATATGTCCTGATTTTATAGCGGATCTTTGGATGACGATGCCATGTGAATAGTGATATTAGTAGCGTACTAGACGTAGGTCAGTAACCCAGATGATGATCTGATAAAGAGGATACCAGATGAAAAGTGTGATGAGTATGATATTGACCCGTACCCAGATTTGGGGATGCCGTACGATGGATTTACGTACGAGCTATATATTGATGATTGATCCGCACTCTTGATTTGGGATGTCTGATTATAGATATGGTATCGGATATGATATTACTGAGGCGGGATCACCGATTAATATATATACAGGTATGTTTATGTATCGACTCAGATGTTAGGCGGTTTCCTTACCTGTAGTTCAGCTTGTTAGTTCAGCCGTATAGTTTAGTGTAGTTGTTAGACTAGATTAGACTCCTACCTATTTCAAAACTAACGAATCGTGGGTATTTTAAAAGACAGGTCAAGGGATTCTGCGGATATTTCAAAAGATGTATCTTTTCTTAAAAACACCGTAGCCCTTATTTTCAAAACACCGCGATTCGTGTTATTTCAAAAGGCACTATTGTAGGACTTATATTAGGGTAATGCAGACTAGTTATCGTTGTGACTAGTATTCAGCTCCCGCACATTATTGCTGTTGCTCCACATCGCATACTTATTGTTATTCATATTTCATTATTGATATCATGACGTTAGGACACCATCACCATTACCGATGATGCGTATGTACCACGTACACTTACTTGCCGGCTCACACACATATTCATCGGTAATTGCCATGTCACGTACACTTAGAAAATACTATTACATTGACATAGCCTGTTAGCTGATAGTTTAGACATGATATTAGTGTACTTGCCTTATATGCTAGTTTAGACATTGTGGTTATTACCTGCTACTTCATGCATACTGTTATTTATTATTATACCGCATTCATGGATTCTTATGCCTATATTCATGGTTTTAGATGCTATTAATGATTTGGATTCGGATTTCTATGAGATTTTCTGGATTTGGGGGAAAACCGCAAAACTTATATAAGCTTCTTTTCTCTCTTTTTAAATAAAAAGTGCGGTTTTCCCATGATGTATGAGTCGTCCACCATGAGTTTGTTGATGGATTTCGAACCCGATTCGAGAAGTTGGATGAACCGTTTCGGGTACATGGTGGGCCCGGTGCGGTACCCCGGGGCGAGAAGGTCGTGTTGTTGACGTTGAGCCTGGCAGGGGAGCACTACCGACCGGTGATTTTACCCGACGCGTCGGATACCCGGAGGATACCGTCGTGGTCTTGATATGGATGGTAGGGGCCGGTCTGGACTGACGGCGCCCTAGATATTGTGATTGAGACATTGAGATTTTGAGATATTGAGGTACAGAGATTGTGACATAGAGATATCGTGATATTTGGACACTTGTTTTGTGTCGATGCTGGGCACTATTTTATGTTGATTTCATTTATGGTACCTCATTTTTAAAATACAGAAATCTCACTGATTTATGAAAGCAGTTTTCTTCAGTACATGCATTCTGTTTCATGCATTCATACATCATCCATATGATACATTGCTACCTGAGGCACTGACACGGGCATATGGGATTACACTTGGGTTAGATATTTGCCCTAGCCATGGTTATAGGTTGCTGGTTATATATTTGAGGATTATATATTATGATCGTATGACCTAGGATTGCGTCATACATGCGATTTCTATTTGTAGATGTTTTTCTATTCACGAGTTGGCAACTCACCCCCGTTGTGCCGCAGTTTCTTGCAGGTTTGCCGTACAGGTTTCATTACGGCTTTGTGGGCACAGTTTCGTTCGGGTGACTTGCTAGTAGGTGGGTTTATTGGTGTCGTACCCATCATATTACCTTGTATAATATTATCCAGTTGTATCTAGTAAATTCCATCAACCAAACATGTATTTATTCAGAGATAGAGACCAGTGATGCTATTTTTTTCGACCTTAGAGTCGCGCGCTGTATTCTATGGATTTCTTGCTGTTTTGAGTTTCCTTTTGAGTTTTTATCCTCGCCCTTGGCGTTGTATATTATATTGCTTGTGTGGTTGTGACCGTCGATTGACGAAGAGCTAGCTCCCGCTTAGGGATGCCTTTTTATTGATTCCGTATACTATTCATGTTGTATCCCGTTTGGGGGCCAGTATTTTCAAAGGAGACTCTGCCGAAATTTTTAAGAAATATTTGATGTTTTTAAAACCGCATAATTCGGCTTATGCTATTAAAACTACTTGATTTTAAATTGGTTTTCCTTCACTCTATTACTTTTCTTGGTTTGGTTTCTGGGTTTTCGGCTTACTTAAATTACGTACGCCTCGAGACGTTTCGTAGTTTAAGTGCCGGTCGTTTTTCGTACTTTCGGGACGTGACAAAGTTGGTATCAAAGCGTTAGGTTTTACCTTCGGAGCGTAGGATGGCCCTTGGTTGATGGAATAGGTGACTAAAGTAGAGTGACGTATCGTGGGTATGTTCCGCGGCATACTTACGATACGCTACTCCGCTTAAGGAGCCTTAGGATGTACATTTCCTTGTTCAGTATTATATTCATTCCTGATCTAGCCTCATCGGTACCAGTTATGGTTTTGCTGCCACGATTACGGGCAGGGAGAGCTACGGCTAGAGTTGCGGTCAGCACGAGCTTATCATGAACGAGGACTGACCCAGGGCGTAATTCCGGCGACACACGATTGCGGAGATGTGTCTTTTTACTGGGTTTTAGCGCCACGGGCGTTTGATGGATTGCTGTATGAGATTACTCGGATGTGCAGAGGATTGAGCCAATGATAGAGGCCAACCAGATTTTGATGACCGTTGATGTATTGCTTATTCATGATAATTGAGACACTATTCAGCGTGCAGACGAGTGAGCCAGTTGTTGCTGCAAACGACGAATATTTCCCCAGATGTTGGAGCTATTGCTATACGAGTTGTACTAAGAGATGATAGAAGGTCGCTAGTCACCCGAGGATGAATGACTAGGACATGTGGTTCGTTCGCCTACCCCGATGCGAGGTCATCAGATAGATTGATTCCAGCTAGAAACGACTTCACGCGGAGATGTTGAGAGTCGACAGAGACGATTGAATGTCAGAAACCTATTATTCCAAGTTTAAAGTATTCGGAAGAGCATGCAGGCAATTCTATGGACCCTCTAAAAGAATGAAACCCTAACTCGACTTAATGACCGTGTGAAAGCCTTTGAACCTTAGGGTTTGCGGCAGTTCCGTGGCGCCATTAGTGAGGCTTGGGTTTGCCCTTCTATGGCTGGACCATCGATGCTGTGGTATGTACTCGATACTGTTAAACTGTACCCAAGATGTTGAGCTCTTGGGGGATTATGAGGTTTTGACGAATCGATCGGATGGTTCGACTTCATTCAGATGCCAGGTGGTGAGATGCATTTCTTAGGAGACTCCAGATATGAGGATAGCCGTTGGAGCTCAGTCCATGCAGCCACGACGAGACGAGTCCGAAGCAGTCGACATTAGTGAAAGTGGAATAAGAGGTTCGTACAAGATCTAGATAAGATGACATTCCACTACGCCGACATCAGAGATGCGATACGCATGCCGAGGCATCGTACTTGGATAGACCTTCCAAAAGCAGTCGCGATGCGTATGCAGCCGTTCCGGAACGAGAAACAGATATAGTAATGGACGATGACTTCCGGACAGTTCGGCAGAGACGAGATTTGGGAGAGACCTCGACAGGACCTTTCTGGAATGAATTGCGGGAAGACTTGGACCCAGGAGTGGTCATGGTACGCACAACAGCAGGCCAAATTTCAGGATCGTTAACGAGACATGCTATGAGTGACCACGACAGTTGGCCAGAGATTCTTGGAGGATGTGCTTGAGCGGGACTATTCCGCCATAATTGATTTCGGTATTTTGGGCGATCTGTTTGCATGATTGATTTTGATGATTGAGTTTCATGATATTTGTTTTCGTGCACCATAGTTGCACCTACTGAGTATTGACGATTTTTGGCACAGCTGTTGCACTTGAGGTATTTTTCGTGCCTTGGTTTCTCATGTTTGTGATTATATGGATTTCATACAGTTGAGTTGATTTGTGCATATATATGCATACAATTTGGTTTTTGCACTCGGTATAATTCACATATTCTTGTAGTGCAGTGGTATACATTTTGTGCACTTAGATGTACTGGACTTCGATTTCGATTGTGATGTTCGGTATTGTTTTGTGCACCTTATGCACCTGATTGGATATTGCGCATGTTCGGCGCTTGATATTGGATTTCATGATTTCGTGCATGATGGATGCACCGGATTTGGATTTTCGCGCATGTTGAGCGCATGTTTTGAGATGCGATTTTAGTGCACACCAGATGCACTAAATCGAGATTTTTCGTGCATGTCAGATACACCTGATTTTGCTGTCAGGCACACACGTTGCCTATGACGGATGTTTCGTGCACACCTGTTGCACCTTGAGGTTGTTTCGTGCACATGTATGGTACATCCATGGATTTTGATTTCCGTGTGCACCAGACGCACGTAGTATTCATATGCATATTTTGGGATTGATTTCTTATGGGGCAGTACGTTTTTATGATATTAGCTATGTGTTTTTGTATGGAGCAGGACTAGTCAGAGGACAGTACCTGAATATATTTTGCATGCATTGATTGATTTCAAGGGATTTCCAAAAAAAAAGCGAACTATAGTCTCAGTATTTACCTACGTGTCTGATATGACACGAAACGTTTAAAACAAGGAAACCCTTCTAAATTATTTTCAAAAACGGCGGAACGTGCATATTAAACAAAAGGTATATATGTATATAGTTAATTTCTTATGATAGATGTCCGCCACTGTGCAGTGTTATGCGCATTGCACATCGACCTTAGTAGATTTGGCTTGCATTACCTTCAGATATTTGTATATATAGATTTGATATTTACATGTATAGTTTCGAGTTATATCATATTGGTTTTGCTTTGGATTTGGCATTAATGTCTTCCCCATGACTCCGATGATTGCGGTATGCTTGACGGAGTTTTGATTTTGAGTTATATGCTCATTTTTCATGCGCATGCGTTGCGCTACGATTTGTTTTATGTATTTATGATTTCGGAGCCCCGACGACTTGATGGTTTTGCTTAAATGTTTTAGTATTTGGGGGGAGTTTTAATTTAAATTCGGGGACCGAATTTCTTTAAGAGGGGAAGATTGTAACGTTTTGAAAATCGTTTCGGTGAAATTTCAAAAAAATCGGTAAAATGGGGGGGGGGTTTCTGCAAAAAGTCAAAATACAAATATTTTTATTATAAAATTAAATATACATATTCTAGCTATGTAATTGCTAGTATTTGATGTTTATTGAGCCACTGTTGAAATTTCAAATTTTCTGAAAAATTTCCCGAAAATAATTATTTTAATATTATTTTAAGCCGTCACTAATACATTTAATCAGGGAAAATTACAAATTGGAATGAGTTAAAACAAATTTTGTGCATCATGGCACATCTAAACATATATTGTATCATGTTCTTCAAAAAAAAATTTGTGAGGGTTCTAGTTTTATTTGTATAGAAAAAGGTATAATAGAAAAGAAAATTTAATGAAAATAATAAACAAAGTAGTATGGTGTTTTATATTTGAAGTATGGGCTTTGTTTTGACTTCACACACCTCACTATCTCTTGCTCTCCCTCACTTCTTGGCTGGCCGACCAAGGAAGAATCCCCACCTCCTTGTCACCACTTCATTTCTCATCCCCTCATTTTCATATCAAAATAAAATAAAGTTAAGACAATGAGGTGTGGGTGGCATGATTCTTAAGCTCACCCCCACATTTTTCCCTCACCCCCTCTTCCCCAATTGTGGCCGAAACACACCAATCAGCAGCCCAAAAAAATTCAGCAGCCCCTCATCTTTTCCCACCTCATTCTCCTCATAAAAATTCATCAAAAAACCATCAAAAATCCATACAAAAATCACACAAACCCCAAATCTAATCCTTACCCATTTTATCTTGGACTATTAAGCATGGATCTTGATGAAAGGTTAGCATATTGGAAGTCAAGATTTTCATGCTACATCTCAAATCTTGTGAGGTATAATCTCATGCTTTTGTTAAATTTGTTGTTTAGTTGCTTTAATCAAACTTATTTAGTGAGTATTATGGTTACAATTTCAAGTTTAGAAATTCAAGAGAAAGATTTGGATCATCTTAGGGTTGTGATAATTTGATGATGGTTGTGTTATGTATTTTAGCATCTTATGATATGCAAATCTAGTCTAGTAGTTGGTTTATATATTGCCACTTAAAATTGTTAAAATTGGAGTTTTAACAAACTAGGTTTTGGTAATTAATTGAAAAATTGAGAATTTAAAATATAGCTAGGGCTTTTATCACCTCATTAGCAACATAATGTGTAGTTTAACACTTTAGGGCTATGCAAAACTTAGCTAGTTATTGAATTGAGAATTTTGTTTTAAAAATGTTAAAAAAATTGATATCTTTGCAAACTTGAAATTTTGTTTAAATACAAATTGATGAGATAAATATGGAGGTGATTTGTATGACCTAATTATGTTATTAAGTGAGCATTTTGGCCATTAGAATCGCTAAAATATTTAGTTTGGGTAAAATATCAAGTTTTGAACCGAAATGGGATTTTGTGCTAACTGGCTTTTTGGGAAATAAAACGATTTGTTTACTTTTATGGTTTTGATGAATTAAAACCTATTTCTTATATAATTAGTGAGTTTTGAAACCACGATTGGTGCGTTTGAGTTTTTCGCGATCACTCGGCGTTGGTACGCCGATGTCGAGAGTTTTGGGTTGATTTGTGAAAGCAACCGTAGGCTTTGACCTACGTGAGATTCAGGTGTCGTTTTGGTTTTAAATTGGATTTTAATGCGATACGGTGCATTATGATATGTAGGTACCCCATGTGGACTTCGAGACGATAAGCAAGCGCGTGGCGACGTCGGCACCGGCGAGCGAGGACCAGGTGAGTAGATTTATATCTACGGGGAGAAGTCGGATGGATGGCGTATAGCACCCCCACAGTTCGTGGTAATGTATACGAATGCGTATGCTCATATATATTGATTATATATTGTTTGAGATTATTGATTCTAAATATGGATATTTGGTGAGCTTGGATGATTTAGTGTCGCGAAACCCTAGAGTAGTGGTCACACCACACATGCACACATACACCCATACTTGCATTCATTCTTCTTTCATATGCGCTTATATGGGATTCTATATAGTTATGGGTTCACATGGGTATGTGACTATGTGTTCATATACTGGATTTGAGAAGAGTCGATGAGATTTGAGTTGAGGCCGTGAGATCGGTGATATGACAGGATTCATACTTGAGATACGTCCTGATGTTATAGCGGATCTTTGGATGACGATGCCATGTGAATAGTGATATTAGTAGCGTACAAGATGTAGGTCAGTACCCCAGATGATGATCATGATAAAGAGGATACCAGATAAACAGTGTGATGAGTATGATATTGACCTGTACCCAGATTTGGGGATGCCGTACGACGGATTTACGTACGAGCTATATATTGATGATTTATCCGCACTTTTGACTTGGGATGTCTGATTATAGATATGGTATCGGATATGATATTATTGAGGCGGGATCACCGACTAATATATATACAGGTATGTATATGTATCGACTCAGATGTTAGACGGTTTCCTTACCTGTAGTTCAGCTTGTTAGTTCAGCCGTATAGTTTAGTGTAGTTGTTAGACAAGATTAGATTCCTACCTATTTCAAAACTAACGAATCGTGGGTATTTTAAAAGACAGGTCAAGGGATTCTACGGATATTTCAAAAGATGTATCTTTTTCAAAAACACCGTAGCCCTTATTTTCAAAACACCGCGATTCGTGTTATTTCAAAAGGCACTATTGTAGGACTTATATTAGGGTAATGCAGATTAGTTATTGTTGTGTCTAGTATTCAGCACCCGCACATTATTGCTGTTGCTCCGCATCGCATACTTTTTGTAATTCATATTTCATTATTGATATCAAGCTGTTAGGACACTATCACCATTACCGATGATGCGTATGTACCACGTACACTTACTTGCCGGCTCACACACATCTTCATCGGTAATTGCCATGTCACGTACACTTAGAAAATACTATTACATTGAAATAGCCTGTTAGCTGATAGTTTAGACATGATATTAGTGTACTTGCCTTATATGCTAGTTTAGACATTGTGGTTATTATCTGCTACTTCATGCATACTGTTATTCATTGTTATGCCGCATTCATGGATTCTCATGCCTATATTCATGGTTTTAGATGCTATTGATGATTTGGATTTGGATTTCCATGAGATTTTCTGGATTTGGGGGAAAACCGCAAAACTTATATAAGCTTCTTTTTCTCTTTTTAAATAAAAAGTGCGGTTTTCCCATGATGTATGAGTCGTCCACCATGAGTTTGCTGATAGATTTCGAGACCCGATTCGAGGAGTTGGATGAACCGTTTCGGGTACATGGTAGGCCCGGTGCGGTACCCCAGGGCGAGAAGGTTGTGTTTTTGACGTTGAGCCTGGGAGGGGAGCACTACCGATCGGTGATTTTACCCGACGCGTCGGATATCCGGAGGATACCGTCGTAGTCTTGAGATGGATGGTAGGGGTCTGTCTGGACTGACGGCGCCCTAGATATTGTGATTGAGACATTGGGATTTTGAGATATTGAGGTACAGAGATTGTGACATAGAGATATCGAGATATTTGGACACTTGTTTTGTGTCGATACTGGGCACTATTTTATATTGATTTCATTTATGATACCTCATTTTTAAAATACAGAAATCTTACTGATTTATGAAAGCAGTTTTCTTCAGTACATGCATTCTGTTTCATGCATTCATACATCATCCATATGATGCATTGCTACGTGAGGCACTGACACGGGCATATGGGATTACACTTGGATTAGATATTTGCCCTAGCCATGGTTATAGGTTGCCGGTTATATATTTAAGGATTATATATTATGATCGTATGACCTAGGATTGCGTCATACATGCGATTTCTATTCGTAGATATTTTTCTATTCACGAGTTGGCAAATCACCCCCGTTGTGCCGCAGTTTCTTGCAGGTTTGCCGTACAGGTTTCATTACGGCTTTGTGGGCACAGTTTCGTTCGGGTGACTTGCTAGTAGGCGGGTTTATTGGTGTCGTACCCATCATATTACCTTGTATAATATTATCCAGTTGTATCTAGTAAATTTCATCAACCAAACATGTATTTATTCAGAGATAGAGACCAGTGATGCTATTTTTTTCGACCTTAGAGTCGCGCGTTGTTTTCTATGGATTTCTTGCTGTTTTGAGTTTCCGTTTGAGTTTTTATCCTCGCCCGTGGCATTGTATATTATATTGCTTTTGTGGTTGTGACCGTCGATTGACGAAGAGCTAGCTCCCGCTTGGGGATGCTTTTTTATTGATTTCGTATACTATTCATGTTGTATCCCGTTTGGGGGCCAGTATTTTCAAAGGAGACTCTGCCGAAATTTTCAAGAAATATTTGATGTTTTTAAAACCGCATAATTCGGCTTATGCTATTAAAACTACTTGATTTTAAATTGGTTTTCCTTCACTCTACTACTTTTCTTGGTTTGGTTTCTTGGTTTTCGGCTTACTTAAATTACGTACGCCTCGAGACGTTTCGTAGTTTAAGTGCCTGTCGTGTTCCGTACTTTCGGGACATGAAAAGTTCCTTCGAGTTCGTATATAACCATACGATGGTTTTATCCAATGGAAGTGGATGTTTGTAGTAATACGGGGTGTTCTGGAGAAAAGGGTAAAAGTAGGAGTGATAATGAGGTATGCAACTCTGACAATCCAAACGCCAGTGTTTTAAGAAAGTTCGGTTAACTTGGTCACTGCGTTATAGTCTAGGGTCGGGTCATGGTCGCAGCCACAGAGAGAGAGAAAAGGAACACTCAGCGTGCACTCTAACCTAGATCAGAATGGTTATCAATTCATCTAATCAAGAAACCTCCCACTGTATCCTCAAATTCTCCTCCAAACCTGAAAGAAGAATTAGTCGGGATCACCCGAGGAGTAAACCAACTCATCAGTGGGAATCGGGATCCAACTATCATCGCATGATAACGTGATGGAATTCACTCACGTTATCACACTCCAGAAGGTATGCGCATATCTGTTAACTTTCAGTTTCTTTAGAATCTCCCGATGTGATTTTTACCCCATGCTCTTATGATCTTGACGAAGGCCAACATATCATAAGTCACATGTCAAGTTCTACCCGTCATTATCTTGTCAATTCGAACCTACCCGTACATACCCTTGACGAAGGCCAACAAGGTAATACGACTGTCCTAAACCAACTCATCTATCTATGTAGCAGAAAAGTAACAAATAGCTACCATGCACTATACCTTGACGAAGGCCAACATACATAGCATGAATACTAAGTGCTACCTTTCTGAAATGACGGAGGGCTACGAATGGTTTCTGGCGAAAAACCATTAACGTAATGAACTTGATATCGTTGAAGGAACCAGATAGCTTTTTATAAAAATATAGTGGCGAAAACCTTTGCTAAAGAGGTTACCCCCGGTGAAGGGATCTCGGCTCTTTCCCCGTAGAATGAGGTGCAGGATATTCAAACTGAATACCACGATGCAGAGTAAAAAGTAATCGGCTATAGTGAAGTTATTACCCTGACGCAAACTTCTGTCCAAGGGGTCACTCCCGGTGAAGGGTTCTCGGCCCTTGCCTGGTCGACTGAGGTGCTAGATATTCATAACCGAATACCACTGTGCAAAACAAAAGAGAACGTCCTTGCAATGACAGCTTTTTGAAAAATGTTCCAACAACATCAGAATAGGTTTGTTTAGTTTGCATTGATCCGAATCAATGCAGTCCCATCAATTAATCACACCATAAAAGAACGAAAATATGATGTACGTATATGCCATTCGCATTCGCCACTGGGTCCCGTCATCACCCGTTAGGTTACTTAACTAACGACAGAGCGGGGACTGGACTACCACGGGGGTAAAACATATACAACATCTACTAGTATATATATCAATATATAATATTCGCTCATGGCGTGATAAAATGCAACATCACAGAAATGTAATAAGTATCACAGAACAATACAGATAATCTGGGATCCTCGGGTTTCATAGAGCCACTACTGAAACCCGACGTTCCCCTGGTCGTGTGGATAGCCCGTGCAATGAAATCCTAGACCCCTACGGGTGCGGTAAGTTACCCGCCAAAACCTGAAGCGAGGCAGCCCCTTTCAACAAAGTGAATGGACCACCAAGCACTTCACTGAATCCGGTAACTTCAGCATCCCTCCTTGGGTCAACCTATACTCCCTACGAGTGCGGCGAATAGCCCGCCAATTCTAGAGTGAAGCACTCTCCGTCTCAAAGCTATGAGATGCGGGCCCGTTGCCCTCTACAACCCGGCTATCCGTGTACCCCACCGCGTGGTAATCCTAGTACAGAAACTAAAATATATATACAACGGGTATATCGACCTCGGCCCGGTCGTGCCCCAAAAGAATAATATACAAACAGGCAGTGACGACAGTCCACATGTCGGACGCTCGCCCCGCAATATCAAACGTACAAATACAACCAAACTGTACTACCATTGCATCCAGGCTATCCACCATGACAAATCCGCAACATCACAGCACAACACAGAACATCAACGTGAATGTCACGTTCGCAAATCCGTCTAAAAGGGCTATAGCAATTAGATAAGAATTACCGATCAAATGACATTCACGGTCGCAGATATAATGTAAGTACTGTAAACTAACATATTTAAATTTTAGATCGACAAAATTTCCTGAAGTGGGCCCCAAGTACAATTCCCAGTAATCAAAACAAATCTGGACCAAAACAAAATATTCCAGAAACCACATTTTCACTTCAAAGACCACTGTAGAAAAATTGGTGGACTGATGCTACAGTAGTGCGGCGGAACCACGGCCAAAACAAGAGTAATGCCGCGGTTTCACGGCGCTACAGTGATCTCTTTCTACAAATTTTCTGCAGTGTTCATATTAAAGCCTTCCTGCTTTTCTTCAATACTCAAAATAATTTTTTGACGACAAAAAAAATTCGACAGAAACTCAGAAAATGAGAATGCGGTTTCGGAAATTTTGATCGATCGATATTTTAAATACATCAGAACAAGCTAGTAAAGGTTAATGGCGTGGCTCTGATACCATGTAAGTCTACGGTAGCGCCCCGGCCGTCTGTCCGAGGCCAAAATGCGGAAACGAAAAGTTTTTCTAAACTTGAAACCGACGCTATCGCAGACTTTAATACCGGATCGAACCATTAACCTATAACTAGCAAACTAGAGAAGGGTTAGAAAGCTATACCGATCGATCTATGTCCTTCGGTCTTTGGCCACCATCCCAAGCTCCTCGCGGCATCTCTGATCTCCGGTCTTCTTGTCGGAAAGGGCACCACATCATCGAGTCTTTTTACGGGCTCCCGCCTCTGAACCGAGGCAACTCGGACACGAAGTTTGCTAGCCGACGTGTCCAAGATTGTTGTAGATTAAGTGTTGAACGCTTTGCCTCTAGGGTTAATCGAAGTTGCCACAATGGAGGGAAGATCAAATGAGGTTTGAAAATGAGCTAAGGTTTTTTTTGCAAGAATGAGATGAATCAAATCCTCATTTTATCCAAGATGGGGGCTGCCAAATATAAGCTCGGCCATGGCTGAATAATTGAGGAGAAGGTGAGCAAAAAGCAAGAAAGAAATGGGTAATCATCATGGAAAAATGTCACACCAATATCCCTATCAATCCACTCACAATTAGTGCATCATTAATGCACAAAAAATGAAGCCAAGCTCTCTAGAAAACTCAAGAGGCTTCATCAAAAATTCTGGAGACCCAGCACCACAAAAAAAAACCTCCATTACAAATTTCATATTTGCAAATAAGCCCCCTTTCAACAAAGGAATTTCAGCCAAGAATGGAAGAAAGAAAAATGGCCGAAACGGAATGCAAACAGGCAACTTCAAAAAGCAATCCTGTAATAAATTACAGGATAACCCCGCGACTGTATGTACATACCCGCATTTGTATTCCAACCGAATACAAATGCAATGAGACAAAATCTATACAGTATAATACTAGGATCCGGTTTAAACCAAAGCCCGCTAGTATTATCCGTCCGAATGATGACACATGCACAAGTGCACGCGTATGTTCGAACCCTGCCATAAATCCATACGGCCTCTACAACGTTTCGCCTGAAACTTAAGAAACTGTCTGTGAGGGACTCTAAAGACTCGACAATACTTTGGCTGTAGATTTAACCACTAGCACGTTAGTGGTACTAGCTGTACGTAACGGGCCACCAGGTATTGACCAAAAGGGAGGTCGATGAGCGAACTCATCCTGACACCCTACTGAGCCTGTCAGTGACAATATCCGTACAGTCCGGTCCGTTCGTCTATGAGCATCGCATGTCGGGCCTAGGGGGTTGGTAATAGTCAGACCCCCAAAAGTGGTACAAGTCGTGTCGGAGTGTAGCCTAGAACACCCTGAGATACTACTGGAATACCTACCAGTAAATCTCCTGCCTTGACCAAGGACTTTGTGTAATGGCTCTCCTAGACACAGTGCGATCTCACCCCCAATACCGGGAGAGACGAAACCCCTGCCGATCCGCTCACTGCCTCCATATGGCTCGGGACTGTACCCAACTAAAACCTGTTTGCACGACTCCTTTGAGCCGTGGTAGGGTACTAATCAAATCACAGTGGAAACTCACACGAGACAAATGACGATCTCAGGTCGATGAACTAACCTGTACACATGTCACCAGGGAACTGCTATCTGACGTCAGGTAATATATCAACTAGCATGTTCCCGGCGAGTCATGTCCGGTGTACTCATAACCCAATGAGCACCTGTATATATTTTAGGTGAACCAACTGACACCAATGGCTTGTGAGACCGGCCACCGCCCCTCGTCGGGGTCTCGACTGTATACACTAGTCTACTCCGGAGTATCGATGCCCAGTCTCGAAACTCCCACGACTAGGGACCACTTTAAGGATGTGCTTATAGACTACCCAACTCTCACGTATATGATCGCCATCATACTACTGGTAGTCATGCAAGAATCTTAAGGGCTCTATCAATGTGTAATAGTGACCTGTAATGTCACCTAAAGCTGTACATGATGATAAAGATAAACCAGATAGCATACTATCATCTTGAGTAAGACTGTCCTACCGGTATAGGTCCTCCCTCAATCATTGCAATCACGTGCCTGTGATCCAATAATTGACTCTGAGGGCACTATATACCATAATATATGATATAACAAGAACACACAACAAAAATGAGACCAATCCACTTTAAAAAGTCCGGCTAGAATACCATTTTAACCGGCCTCGCTGGCCGTACAGTCTCATTTTGGTCTCGTATTTGTTTTGTGCTCTGTTGGCTTGGTTTAGGGGTTTCAGCTATTGTTTGATTAGCCCAGTTTGCATGTGATCTTAACAGTTCTATTGGGGCTAATACGGAGTGTTTCGTTGTCGTGTTTTTGACATTGTTTCGGGTTTTAAGTTTGATATGGATACAGTAGTTGGAATCTACATTTGATTAGTTTTGTGAAAACTAGTTAGTATTATAAATCTAGCCGTTTAGTTTCATTCGATCGATTGCCATGGAATTTTGAGTCGGATCAAACTCCGTCGCAATTGCGTATAGTACGCGATCAATTAGTCGGGAAATTTGTTGAATTACCCGATAATTTATTGAAAAGAGTTTTCAATTTGAGACTAAAATGCAATGTTTATAAGTTAGGCATGAAATTCGGAATATGAGATATTTCGAGTCTATGATGTCTAAGGATATTGCGGATTCTAATTATTGTAGTTTTCCGTTTTCTTTTCTGCGACTGTAAGTGTAATATGTGGGGTATCCTAATCTCGTTGCTATATGTCAACGAGTTTTAGGGATACGCATATTTGTAAGTCGATGTTGCGCACCCAACGTGTTCTCGAGGAGGCGGAAATTGCAAAAAATGATTTTTACGGGCTTCGCAACACCGACTAGAACCAAGGATCGATCATTAACCCTAGCTAGCATACTACTTGAGGTTTAACTACTTGGACGAATGCTATACCTCTTAGTATCGTGTCCTTCAGCTCTGTTACTTGCTGTCCTCCTCGTCATCAAAGGATCCAAGGATCGTAATGGATCATGGCTTCCTCGAGTCAAAGACGTTCCATCCGAGAGTTTATAGTCCGAGCTCCAACCTCAACTCCGTGGTAAGTAGGGCAAGTAGCTTGCTAGACCAGATGGCCTAGGTGATGTATAGAGTGAAGATGGAATACTTTTTCTCTTGGAACCCTAGGATTCCCAACTCATGAGACAATTAGGGTTTTATGAGAAAAGAAGAAGACTTGAGAAATGAGAGATGAGTTGTGAGCTTTGAAGATTGCTTGGCTGCCCTCTTAGAATGAGCGAGTCTTCTTCAATAATTGTGAATATATTTCTTACAGAAATATCTCACAAGTTCACAAATATCTTCTGTTGAGTCATAACCATGAGTCACCAAGTAGCCATGCTAGGTTCAATGTTCACAACTCACCTCATTTCTCCACCCATAATGTTTAATCCAAAAAAGAATCCAAACCCTAATTGATGTCCTCTTCTAGAAGCTTTCCTCAACTAATTACGAGAATGCCCCTCATCCGTATATACATACCCGCATCCGCATTCCGAAGAATACGAATACAAAGAGATGAAACAATCCAGCAACACAATACTAGGATCCGTCTTAATCCAAACCCCACTAGTATCATCTGCCCGATCATCATATGCACACAAGTGCACGTAAGTGTTCGAAGCCCTGTTGTAAAACCATACGACCTCTACATCTTTCGCCCGATGAAGGGAAACCCTCTGTGTGGGACTCTAAAGACTCGACAGTACGATAGCAGTGGGTTTAACCACAAGCCGCATGTGGTACTAGCTGCACGTAACGGCTACCCAAGTATCTGTCGATGAGAAGGCCGATGAGCAAACTCATCCGAAATCCTACTGAGCCTGTATGCGACAATCTCCATACAGTCTGGTCTGTTCGTCTAAGAGTATCGCATATCGGTCCTAGGGGGACGGTAAACGTCGGACCGCTAATAGTGTAATAAGTCGTGTCAGAATGTAGACAAGAACACCTTGAGAAACTACTGGAATACCAACGAGTAAATCTGGCTTGCCCTGGCCAGGGAATTTGTGTAATGGCTTTTCAAAGACAGTGCGATATCAACCTCCAATACCGGGAGAGACGAATCCTTTCTAATAGCCACTAGCTCCTAGTGCTTAAGGACTGCACCCAACTACTATCTGTTTGCACGACTTCTTTGAGCCATGGTAGGGTAGTAATCAAAGTACAGTGGGAACACACTTAAGTCGAAGTAGCAGTGTCAAGTCGATGGACTAAGCTTGTATGTCTATGTTACCCACCCTGGTAGTTTACGGGAAGGCGGAATAGGTAAAAATCAAATTTTTCATAGCAAGGTAACATAGACAAGCCATAAGGATCTTTTATAAACATTAACTAACAAACTAACTAGGAGTGTTAACTACTAGGTTAGATGATTATACCTTAAGCTACAAGTCCTTCTTCTCCTTATTGTGCTTCTCCTTGGAGTGGTTATGGATGGTTCCTCCTCACCGGCTTCTCTACTTCAAAGACGATCCACCCAAAGGTCTCTACCTTGAGCTCCAACCTGTATAATGAAGTGACTAAGGTGCTTGGTGTGCTAAACAAAGAACCCTAGAGTGAGTAGAGAAGGATCTTGGTAGTTATGTCTCAACAACCTATGTTTCTCAACTCATGAGACATTTGAGCTTTGAGAGAGGAAGAAGGAGAAGAGAGAGCCATGAGAGAGAATTCTATTTGTCAATAATGAAGAGATCTCCCATATGAGGAAAAAAAGAATAATAATTTTAATTAGGAAAATTGTGATGCTTCATCTGATTTGACCATTATCATGTTATAATTAATGATAAGCAAAATATCTCATACTCAACAAAAATATCTAAGTCAACAGTGGTCAACTAGTCAAATGGTCAAACCAATTAATCATGACACAATTAACTCTAATAAATTTAGTAAACAATTTTCTCCATCTCATTATGGTTTTAATCAAGTCAATGGTCGAAACCCTAATGAGGTGTCTCCTTCTCTGCCTCTATTAACTGTATATACATACCCGCATCCGTGTTCCAAGAAACACGAATACAAAGAGACTAAACCAATCCAAAATCAAATACTAGGATCCGGCTTAAACCAAAGCCCACTAGTATCAACTTCCTGAACACTAAAACACGCACAAGTGCGTGTATGTGAACGAACCCCGTCGTAAAACCACAACCATCTATGTGGGACTCTAAAGACTCGACACTACGCTGGTAGTGGGTTTAACCACAGGTCGGAAGCGGTACTAGCTGTACGTAACAGTCCCCAGGTAGATGACGATAAGAAGGCCGATGGGGAAAACCCATTCGAACTCCTACCGAGCCTGAATGTGACAATCTCCGTACAGTTCGGTCTGTTCGTCTAAGAGTATCGCATATCGGGCCTAAGGGGGCGGTAAACGTCAGTCCCTTAATATCGGTATAAGTCGTGTCGGAGTGTAGCCCAGAACACCCTGAGAAACTACTGGAATACCTACCAGTAAATCTCACTTGCCCTGGCCAGGGACTTTGTGTGATGGCTCTCCAAGCACAGCGCGATATCAACCTCCAATACGGGGAGAGACGAATCCTATCCAACCGCCACTGCCTCCAAGTGCTTCGGGACAGCACCCAACTACTACCTATTTGCATGACTTCATAGAGCCGTGGTAGGATAGTAATCTTAGAACAGTGGGAACACACTGGAGGCGAAGTAGCAGTGTCAAGTCAACATACTAAGCTATACTGATGTCACTTAGGAACTGCTACCTGACGATAGGTATAGTACTAACCAACAGTTTCCTACCAGTCCTGTCCAGTGTACTCGTAACCTGATGAGCACCTGCATACTATCTCCAATATGACATACCGATGGCTGTGGGACAGACCATCTCCCCTCCTGGAATGAGAAGCGTATACACTAGTCTACTCTGGAGTATCGATGCCCCGTCTCGATAATCCTACGACTAGCGACTTGTATAAGGATGTGCTTATAGACTACCCAGCCCAGTGCGACCGCCATCACAACGCTGGTAGTCAAGCAAAGATCTTAAGGGCTCTATCAATATGTACTAGCGATATGTTAAAAGAAACACAAAAACATATTAAGATATATACAAACCAAGTAGCATACTGCCATATTGAGAAAGACTGTCAACAATCCATCTATATATCTATATCTATATATATATATCCCAAGCTTCCAAAATATAATATACATACTAGTACTATACAATAATAACCTCTATGGCATATTACACAAACAATCTCCCACTTGCACTAAGGCCATGTGCTGGCATATCGCAGACCTATCATCTCGAATAGCCTCTCGAACTGCGTCGGAGGGATGGCTTTTGTGAATGGATCTGCAGTGTTGTCCTCTGTAGCAACCCTCCGAACCTCGATCTCCCGGCGATCCATGATTTCCCTGATCAGGTGATACCGCCTCAAGATGTGTCTGGACTTTTGATAGGGCCTGGGTTCCTTTGCTAAAGCTATAGCCATGTTGTTGTCGCAATACAGAGATATTAGATCAACAATGGACGGAACCACCTGAAGTTCTGTTAAGAACTTCCTCATCCAGATTGCTTCTTTTGCGTCATCAGAAGCTGCGATAAACTCCGCTTTCATCGTCGAGTCAACAACGGTGTCCTGATTGGAACACTTCCAATAGACCGCCCCTCCATTGAGGGTAAAGACATAACCCGACATGGACTTGGAGTCATCATTGTCACTGTGGAAGCTGGAGTTAGCAAAGGCATCGATCTGGAGGTCTTTTCCGCCGTAAACCAAGAACATATCCTTAGTCTTTCTCAGGTACTTGAGAATGTTCTTAACTGCTATCCGGTGCTTCTCCCCAGTATTTGACTGATACCGGCTTACCTCGCTCAGTGCGTAAGCAACATTTGGTCTGGTACACAACATCGCATACATTATAGAGCCTACAACAGAAGCGTAGGGTATAACAGTCATGCGATCCTTTTCCAAATCAGTCTTGGGAGACATCTCTTTGGAGAGGGTGATTCCGTGAGAAGCCGGTAAATTACAGTGTTCTGAATCTTCCATACTGAACCTTTATAGTATGGTGTCGATGAACCTGGACTGCGAAAGTCCCAACATCCTCTTAGATCTATCACGATAGATCCGGATCCTCAGAATGTAAGAGACATCACCCAGGTCTTTCATGGAGAACCTGTGTAACAAGAATCCTTTGACATATTGCAGCATAGGAATGTCATTTCCTATCAAGAGAATGTCATCCACATACAAGACGAGGAATACAACAGTTCAATGTACAATCTTACTATAAATGCAAGGTTCATCTGGTTCTTGATAAAATCAAATTCTTTAACTGTCTCATCAAAACAGATGTTCCAACTCCGCAAAGCCTGCTTTGGTCCATAAATGGACTTAAGCAACTTGAACACTTTCCCACTGCTCCCACTCTGAATGAAACCCTTTGGCTGGTCCATATAGACGCACTCCTTTAAATAACTATTTAGAAAAGTGGTCTTTACGTCCATCTGCCAATGGCAAGAAGGATCCAAATGTATTTGAGCATAGCCACTGGAGAAAAGGTTTCGTCATAGTCCAAGATAGGTCTTTAACGAAAACCCATTGCAATAAGCCTAGCTTTATAGGTTTCAACCTTTCCATCTACACCAATCTTCTTTTTGAAGATTCATTTGCAGCCTATGGGTTTTACCCCTTCTGGAGCAATGTCCAAAGTCTATACTTTGTTGGTGTGCATGGACTCTATCTCGGTCTGCATTGCATCCAGCCATTTTACCGAGTCAGTGCTCTGAATAGCTTGCTATAAGTTAGTTGGCTTATCATTATCAATGATGCAATCCTCTCTATCCCTGTCTATGAGAAAACCGTAGTATCTCTCAGACGGATGAGACAGCCTACTACTCCTGCGGAGAGGTACGGGAATGTCATATTCTTTTGAAACTTTCGGTTCCACCAAGCTTTCAGTAACAGTTTGTGTTTATGGAATTTCTTCCAGTTCTATTGCGCTCCCACTTATCTAATTTTCTAAAAATTCAGTTTCCAAGAAGCGGGCATGACGAAAAACAAAGGCTTTTTGCTCCTCGGCGTAATAGAAAAAATACCTCTTGGAATTCTTTGGGTATCCCACAAACTTGCATTGTACCGAGCGTGCCTCGAGTTTGTCCGCATGCTTCTTTTTAACAAAAGCTGGACATCCTTATGTCTTAAAGTGTTTAAGACATGGTTTCTTCCCACTCCACATCTGATATGGTGTGGTAGGCACTGACTTAGTAGAAACCTGGTTCAAAAGATATGCAGCTGATTCTAGTGCATACCCCTAGAAGGATCGCAGCAACTCAGCCTTACACATCATTGAACGAACCATATCCAATAGAGTTCGGTTCCGTCTCTCCGATACACCGTTGTGTTATGGCGTGTATGGAGGAGTAAGATGAGAGAGAATTCCATTCTCTTTTAGGTAATTCAGGAACTCGGCACTCAAGTATTCACCACCTCAATCAGATCTCAGTGCCTTGATACTTTTGCCTGTTTGTTTTTCTACTTCATTCTTGTATTCCCGGAATTTTTCAAAGGCTTCAGATTTATGCTTCATCAAGAAGACATGTCCATACCTTGAAAAATCATCCGTAAAAGTAATGAAGTACGAATAACCACTTCGCGCATATATAGACATTGGACCACACACATCACTGTGTATGAGTCCCAAGAGCTCGCTCGTTCTCACTCCATGTCTAATGAACAGAGTCTTTGTCATCTTTCCAATGAGACAAGATTGACAAGTTGCATAAGACTGATATTCGAACGGATCCAAATATCCTTCTTTATGTAACTTCATCAATCTTCTTTCATTGATATGACCCATTCTACAATGCCATAAGAAAGCATGATTTAGTTCCGGAGACTTTCTTTTAAGTGTGTTCTGGATATTAAACATTTGTAGTTAGTTTAATACGTATATACCGTTGTTTAGAGTACCTGACCTAATCTGACCATGATTAAGGTGGATGTTTACGACATCGCTTACAAATGCAAAATCATAACCTTCTTTTGATAACAAAGATACTGAAATGATATTACAAGTCAAACTTAGTACACAAAAACATTTGCGCAAAACCAAAATATGTCCACTCGTCAACCCAAGGTGATATTCCCCTACGGACAGCTTCCACGCTCGCTCCGTTAGCAACCCCGAGGGTTATATCACCGGTCTTCAGAACTCTACGACTTCTCAGTGCCTGCAAAGAATTGCATATATGAGAACTTGATCCGGTATCCAATACCCAGGAAGTAGAGTTGATTGACAAGCAGTTTTCAATTACAAACACATCTGAAGCCGAAGCTACAACTTGCCTCGGGTCCTGGTTCTTGGCCTTCCAAGCCTTGCAATCTTTCTTCCAATGGCCCTTCTTATGATAGTAGAAGCATTCTTCCATCCCTACTGTCAGCCCTGCCACTTTTTCTTTTCCCTTAGGTTCCACTTTACTAACACCGCCTCTCGGTTTGGTAGGGGCCTACTTCTTCTTTCCTTTGGCTTTTGCCTTGGACCTAGAAGAGGAAGCACCACCAACAAACAGAGCGGGTGTTTCCCTGACCTTTTGCAGGGTGCCCTCTGCACTCCTCAACATGTTTAGGAGTTCCGGAAGTTTAACTTCTTTTCTTTGAATATTAAAATTCAAGATAAACTGGGCATAGGTGGAAGGAAGGGATTGGAGAATCAAGTCTGTATACAACTAGTTCTCTAACGTGTTCCCAAGGTCCGCGAGGTCCTCAATGTACCCAATTATTTTAAGGACGTGTTCCCCTACAGATGACCCGACAGCCAACCTCGCCTGAAATATCTTCTTCGAGGTCTCGTATCTTGCTATACGAGATTGCTCTCCATATAATTCCTTGGTATAGAGGAATATGGATTCAAGATCCATATTCTTGTGCCTCCTCTGGTTTTCATTGTCCGTGGAAGCTAGCACGAGGCACTTGGCTTTCACGCTATCATTCTCCCAGGTCTTACGGATTTTCTTATCCGCGACACTGGATTCTGGACCTAGGATGGTGGGGGCTTTAGTTGTGAGCAAATACCCTAATTTGTCATAAGTGATTGCCATCTTGACATTTCTGAACCAATCTCTATAGTTTGGCCCTGCCAATATGTTTTTATCTAATAATAACTTAAGGCCCGTCATGTTTGGTCGCTGCAATTAGGAGAGAGAGAAGAAACACTTTAGCATGATGCTCTTGCAAGTTTAGAGTGGTTTTTAGTTTATCTAATCAGGATGGCTCCCACTGTTTCTCGAATCCTTCCTCAAACCATAAAAGAAGAATTAGTCAGGATTAATCTCACCGTACAATACTTGCTTAACCGTTCGGCCAGGCCAGTGTCGGTACTTCGAGGGAGGTTTTACGACGCTTTCGCGAAGTTACTTAATTAAATAACCTCTTTTCCCTAGGGGCGTAGACCCGCTAACACCTTTCTAGACACCTACATGGTTTATAGCATTGATCGTTAAGTCGAAAAATCTCCCGAGGAGTAACATATAATCACAGTAGGATCGGGATCCTAATATCATTGTGTGATAATGATGAAGGAATTCTACCAACATTATCAAACTCCAAATGGTATGCAGCACTAGCAAGTTTCAGTTTCATTAGAAACTCACAATGTGAATTTTTGCCCATGTTCTTATGACCTTGACTAAGGCCAACAAATCATAAGTCACATGTCAAGTTCTACCCGTCATTATCCAAGTTAATTTGAACCCAGCCATACACACCCTTGACTAAGGCCAACAAAGTAGTATGACTGTCCCAAACTAACGCATCTATCTATGCAACATATGAATACCCAGTAGCTACCAATCACTATGCCTTGACTAAGGCCAACAAATATAGCTTGAATACTATTGAATATTCATATGAAATGACGGAGGGTTACGAATAGTTTTGGTGAAACCGTGAACGTAGTGAACTTGATATAATCGAAGGAACTTGATAGCTTTTAAAAGGAGTGGTTTACGCTCCGCATTTTAAAAGTTTTGCTGTTTTGAAAAATCGAGTGGTTTTAAAATTGTTCCAACGATTCAACTTTGGTTTGTTTTCTTAGCATTAATATAATGCAGTCCCATCAATTAATCCTACCATTGCAGAAAACAACGAAAATATAACGTACGCTTATGCCATCCGCATTCGCTACGTGGCCCCGTCATCACCCATTAGGTTACTTAACTAACGACAGAGCGGGGCTGGACTAGTGCGGATGTAAAACATAAGCAACGTCTACTAGATATCATATATAGTATATACATTCGTCGGATGCAATGATAGTCATTCCAGATCACAGATGAACACATTGGATATGCTACGAATCAGCGTTTTGTTTGAGCCTGTAACGAATGACGGATTACACAGTCGTGATGAATAGCCAAACCCCACCCTTGACCCCTACGGGTGAGGCAAACTAACCGCCAAATATTCGAAGTGAGGCAACCTCCCTCAACAAAGTGAGTAGGCCACTCGGCACTTCAAAGTACCCGGTAGTTTGTCCACCCCACCTTGGGTCTATCCTAGGAGCAGAAAACAGTAAAAGAAATAATATACAATGGTGGCTACAACCTCAACCCGGATGTGCGACCATAAAATAATATTATATCAATTTACAATTTACATCAAATGAAAGATAAAAAACACCCATCTCACATCCCCGGTTATTCGTCCACGACAATCCAACAAGTTCATATACACAAACCAATATCACGGATCACAGATATGTGCAACCCCCACTAATCGACGTATAGCGATAAGCAGACGTTCAGCACATATAACACATCACAGATACAATCCAATTAGACAAAGTTTATAGAATTTCGATCAATAACCACATTTGAATCTACTCCAAGTACGACACTATACACAAAAATTCCTGAGCAGAAACAAAAATTCTAGAAAACACAAAACAACCACAGAGGGCACCGGAAGAAATTTGGACTAACTCGGAGTCGACTCGGCCGCGAATCAATGGCAGAACGCATGGTTCGGCCGCGGTTCCGTGGTGGTCTAACCGAGTTAGGTGCCTAAATTTCTTCAGTGATCTAGAAAAAGCCTGCACGTATTTTTCAGGTCTCTGAAAATATTTTTAGACCCGATTTAAAATTCGACAGAAAATGCAAGTTTTGGTCGTGTTTTCTGGATTTTTCCGTGATCGAAGTTCTAACTTCTTTGCTAATATGTTAGTTATGGTTTAGCTAGGATCTGATACCACTGTAAGTCTATGTTACCCACCCCAGTAGTTTACGGGGAGACGGAATAGGTAAAAATCGAATTTTTCATAGCAAGGTAACATAGACAAGCCATAAGGATCTTTGCTAAACATTAACTAACAAACTAATTAGGAGTGTTAACTACTAGGTTAGATGATTATATCTTAAGTTACAAGTCTTTCTTCTCCTTGGTGTGGTTGTGGATGGTTCCTCCTCACCGGCTTCTCCACGTCAAAGACAATCCATCCGAAGGTCTCTACCTTGAGCTCCAACCTTTACAATGAAGTGACTAGGGTGCATGGTGTGCTAAACTAAGAACCCTAGAGTGAGTAGAGAATGATTTTGGTGGTTATGTCTTAACAACCCGTGTTTCTCAACTCATGAGACATTTGAGCTTTAAGAGAGGAAGAAGGAGAGGAGAGAGAGCTATGAGAGAGAAATCTATTTGTCAATAATGAAGAAAGCTCCCATATGAGGAAAAAAAGAATAATAATTTTAATTACGATAATTGTGATGGTTCATTTGATTTGACCATTATCATGTCACAATTAATGCTAAGCACAATATCTCATGGTCAACAAAAATATCTAAGTCAACAATGGTCAACTATTCAAATGGTCAAACCAATTAACCATGATACAATTAACACTAATAAAATTAGTAAACAATTTTCTCCATCTCATTATGGTTTTAATCAAGTCAATGGTCAAAACCCTAATGAGGTGTCTCCTTCTTTGCCTCGATCAACTGTATATACATACCCGCATCCGTGTTGCGAGCAACACGAATACAAAGAGACTAAACCAATCCAAAATCAAATACTAGGATCCGGTTTAAACCAAAGCCCACTAGTATCAACTTCCCGAACACCAAAACACACACAAGTGCGCGTATGTGAACGAACCCCGTCGTAAAACCATACGACCTCTACCTCGTTTCGTCCAAAGGTGAACAACCCTCTGTGTGGGACTCTAAAGACTTGACACTACGTTGGCAGTGGGTTTAACCACAGGCCGTAAGCAGTACTAGCTGTACGTAACGGTCCCCAGGTAGATGTCGATAAGAAGGCCGATGGGGAAAACCCATCCGAACTCCCACTGAGCCTGAATGCAACAATCTCCGTACTGTTCGGTCTGTTCGTCTAAGAGTATCGCATATCGGGCCTAGGGGGCGGTAAACGTCAGTCCCCTAATAGCGTTATAAGTCGTATCAGAGTGTAGCCCAGAATACCTTGAGAAACTACTGGAATACTTACCAGTAAATCTCACTTGCCCTGGCCAGGGACTTTGTGTGATGGCTCTCCAAACACAGCACGATATCAACCCCAACACTGGGAGAGACGAATCCTATCTAACCGCCCCTGCCTCCAAGTGCTTCGGGATTGCACCCAACTACTACCAGTTTGCACGAATCAATAGAGCCCTGGTAGGGTAGCAATCTAAGAACAGAGGGAACACACTTGAGGCGAAGTAGCAGTGTCAAGTCAACGGACTAAGCTGTACTCATGTCACCTGGGAACTGCTACCTGACGATATGTATAGTACCAACCAACAGTTCCCTACGAGTTGTTGGATATAGTGCCCTCAGAGTCAATTATTGGATCGCAGGCACGTGATTGCAATGATTGAGGGAGGACCTATACCGGTAGGACGATCTTACTCAAGATGATAGTATGCTATCTGGTTTATCTTTATCATCGTGTACTGCTTTAGGTGACCTTACAGGTCGCTATTACACATTGATAGAGCCCTTAGGATTCTTGCTTGACAGCCAGCAGTATGATGGCGATCATATATGTGGGAGCTGGGGTCTATAAGCACATCCTTAAAAGGTCCCTAGTCGTGGGATTTTCGAGACCGGGCATCTATACTCCATTAGTAGACTAGTGTATATAGTCGAGACCTCGACAAGGGGCGGTGGCCGGTCTCACAAGCCATTGGTGTCAGTTGGTTCACCTAAGATGTATACAGGTGCTCATTGGGTTATGAGTACACCGGACAGGACTCGCCGGGAACATGCTAGTTGGTATTATACCTGACGTCACATAGCAGTTCCCTGGTGACATGTGTACAGGTTAGTTCATCGACCTGAGATCGTCATTTGTCTCGTGTGAGTACCCACTGTGCTTTGATTACTACCCTACCACGGCTCAAAGGAGTCGTGCAAACAGGTTTTAGTTGGGTACAGTCCCGAGCCACATGGAGGCAGTGAGCGGATCGGCAGGGGTTTCGTCTCTCCCGGTATTGGGGGTGAGATCGCGCTGTGTCTAGGAGAGCCATTACATGAAGTCCTTGGCCAAGGCAGGAGATTTACTGGTAGGTATTCCAGTAGTATCTTGGGGTGTTCTGGGCTACACTCCGACACGACTTGTACCGTTTTTGGGGGTCTGACTTTTACCAACCCCCTAGGCCCGACATGCGATACTCATAGACGAACGGACCAGACTGTACGGATATTGTCACTGACGAGCTCAGTAGGGTGTCAGGATGAGTTCGCTCATCGACCTCCCTTTTGGTCAATGCCTGGTAGCTCATTACGTACAGCTAATACCACTGACGTGCTAGTGGTTAAATCCACAGCCACTATATTGACGAGTCTTTAGAGTCCCCCACAGACAGTTTTCAAGTTTCGGGCGAAACGTTGTAGAGGCCGTATGATATATGGTAGGGTCCGATCATATACATGCAGTAGTGCACGGATCATGATCGGGCGGATCATACTAGTGGGCTTTGGTTTAAGCCGGATCCTAGTATTACATTTGCTGGATTAGATTAGTCTCATTTCATTCGCATTCAGTCGGAATGCGGATGCAGGTATGTATATACAGGTAAGGGGTACTCTTATGATCCGTCATGAGTTTACTTTAGTAGATACCATTATCTTTTTAGTGTTGCAAACATTTGGATTAATGTTCGCATATGGATATAATGAGCTCAAAACCATGATTAGGTGCATTAATTATGACATGGACAAGGGTGGTGACTCATGGTCTTATTCTTTGAACCATGTCATGTTTAGTGATTGATTTGTGAGGTGAAATGTGAGAGAGAGAGAGAAAGGGCAGCCATGTAAATGGTTAGCTCTTGTATTATTTCATTCCAACATTCTCACTCTCATTTGATCTCAATACAAAAGAAAAAGAGAGGAAAGCTTCTTCTTCTTCCTCCTCTTTCTTGAGCTCATTATCTCCTCTCTAATGGCATCCACTAAATCCTCAAGAGACAAAGTGATGACACATATTCTCTACATCGCCTTGCACACGTCGGCTAGCGAATTTTGTGCCCTAGTTGCTTCAGACAAAGCGGGAGCCCGTAAAAAGACTCGAAGATGTGGTGCCCTTTCCGACGAGGAGATCGAGACCGGAGATGCCGCGAGGAGCTTGGGATGGTGGCCAAAGACCGAAGGACATGGATCGATCGGTATAGCTTTCCAACCCTTTCTCTAGTTGCTAGTTGTAGGTTAATGGTTCGATCCAGGTTTTAAGTATACGATAGCGCCGGTTTCTAGTTTAAAAAAGTTTTCGTTTCCGCATTTTGGCCTCAGACAGACGGCCGGGGCCCTACCGTAGACTTACATGGTATCGGAGCCACGCCATTAACCTTTACTAGTTTGCTCTAACGTATTTAAAACATCGATCGGCCGAAAATTCTGAAACCACGATTCCAAGTCATCAAGTTTCTGCCGAATTTCTTTTTTGCTCTAAAAATTATTTTGAGTATTGCAGAAATTCAGGCAGGCTTTTTAATGAACACTGTTGAAATTTGGTGCCATGATCTCATCATTGCGCCGCGAAACCGTGGCACTAACCTTGTTCTGGCCGCGGTTCCACCGCACTACCGTAGACTTAGGACGCCATTTTTCATGCAGTGGTTTCTGACTTGGAAATGGGGTTTCTGGTATTTTTTGTTTGGGCCCAGATTTGTTTGAGTACTGGGTATTGTGCTTGGGGCCCACTTTGGGAAATTTAGTTGATCGAAAATTTTAAACATGTTAGTTCATAGTATTTACATTATATCTACGACCGTGAATGTGATTTGAGCGGTAAATCCTGTCTAATTGCTATAGCCCATTTAGACGGATTTGCGAACGTGACATTCACGTTGATGCTCTGTGTTGTGCTGTGATGTTGCGGATTTGTCGTGGTGGATAGCCTGGATGCATTGGTAGAACAGTTTGGTTGTATTTGTATATTTGATATTGCGGGGCGAGCGTCCGACATGTGGACTGTCGTCACTGCCTGTTTGTATATTATTCTTTTGGGGCACGATCGGGCTGAGGTCGATGTACCCGTTGTATATTTTACTTTATGTACTAGGATTACCCAGCGGAGGGGTGCACGGATAGCCGAGTTCTAGAGGGCAACGGGCCCGCATCTCATGGCTTTGAGACAGAAGGGGCTTCACTCTAGAATTGGCGGGCTATTCGCCGCACTCGTAGGGGGTACAGGTTGACCCAGGGAGGGGTGCTCAAGTTACCGGATTCCGTGAAGTGCTGGGTGGTCCATTCACGTTGTTGACGGGGGCTGCCTCGCTTCAGGTTTTGGCAGGTAACTTGCCGCGCTCGTAGGGGTCTAGGATTTCATTGCACAGGCTATCCACACGACCCGGGGAACGTCTGGTTTCAGTAGCGGCTCTATGAAACCCGGGGATCCCAGATTATCTGTATTGTTCTGTAATACTTATTACATTTCTGTGATGTTGCATTTTATCATGCCATGAGCGATTATTATATAGTGCTATATATATACTAGTAGATGTTGTATATGTTTTACACCCGCGCTAGTCCAGTCCCCGCTCTGTCGTTAGTTAAGTAACCTAACGGGTGATGACGGGACGCAGTGGCGAATGTGGATGGCATATACGTACATCATATTTTCGTTCTTTTGTGGTGTGATAAATTGATGGGACTGCATTGATTCGGATCAATGCAAGCTAAACAAAGCTATTTTGATGTTGTTGGAACATTTTTCAAAAAAAAGCTGTTATTGCAAGGACGTTCTCTTTTGTTTTGCATAGTGGTATTCGGTTATGAATATCCAGCACCTCAGTCGACGAGATAAGGGCCGAGATCCCTTCACCGGGAGTGACCCCTTGGACAGAAGTTTGCGTCAGGGTAATAACTTCACTATAGTCGATTATTTTTGCTTTGCATCGTGGTATTCAGTTTGGAATATCCTGCACCTCATTCTACGGGGAAAGAGCCGAGATCCCTTCACCGAGTGTGACCTCTTTAGCAAAGGTTTTCACCACTATATTTTTATAAAATGTTATGCAGTACCTTCAACGATATCAAGTTCATTACGTTAAAGGTTTTTCGCCAAAAACCAGCCGTAGCCCTCTGTCATTTCTTACAAGTATTACTTAGTATTCGTGCTGCGTTTGTTGACTGTGTCAAGGCATAGTGTGCGGTAGCTAAGTAGTGTTTGTTTGTGGCATATTAATGCGATTGGTTAGGACAGTCGTGCGGCCTCGTTGAATGTGTCAAGGGCTCGTACGGGTGGGTTTAATGCAATCCAGGATAATGACGGGTTGAACTTGACAAGGACTCTTTGATTTGTTGACTGTGTCAAGGTCACTTAGGTCGTAGGGGTAAAAATCACATTAGAAGTTTCTAAAGAAACTGAAACTTACCAGATATGCGCATACCTTCTGGAATGTGATAACGTGAGTGGATTTCGTCACGTTATCATGCGATGATAGTTGGATCCCGATTCCCACTGATGAGTTGGTATACTCCTCGGGTGATCCCGACTAATTCTTCTTTCAGGTTTGGAGGAGAATTTGAGGTTACAGTGGGAGCTTTCCTGATTAGACAAATTGATAACCATTCTGATCTAGGTTAGAGTGCACGCTGAGTGTTTCTTTTCTCTCTCTCTTTGGCAGCGACCATGACCCGACCCTTGACTATAACTCAGTGACCATGTTAACCGAACCTTCTTAAAACACTGCCTTTTGGATTGTGAGAGTTGCATACCTCATTGCCACTCCTACTTTTACCCTTTTCTCCAGAACACTCCGTATTATTATGAACATCTACTTCCATTGGATAAAACCATCGTATGGTTATATACGAACTCGAAGGAACTTGTTCCAGATTCGAGGATGGTTTCCGGTTCTGGAGAAAATGAATAGGACTATTCAGTTGTCTTTTCTTTTTACCTTCACTCAGATTGCGAATGCTCCTTGGATTAGGACGGTACACCTATTACGCTAATTAGATAGTCTTCTTCCAAACCATAGGCAGGTGTTGAATGGTGGGGAATGAAGAAAATCAATTAGCCTAACGAAGGTGTACAGAAGGTATTAAGTAAAGACAAATAAAGGGATTAGAAAGAGGGAAAAGTAAATTGCGACTGCTGTTCACGACCAAACCAAGTATTTCTTCGCCAATCCTATTTCACCTTTGTATTTCTGCGGAACACCCCGTATCACTACGAAGATCCATAGTTTATTAGATACTCTATCGTATGGTTATATATGAACTCGAAGGAACTTGTTCCAGTTCAGGGATAGATTCTGGTTTAGGAGAAATAGGAATAAGGTTTTATTCAGTTTTCTTTTATCTTCACCTTCTCTCAGGTTACGAGTACTCCTAGGATTAGGAGAGTACACCATTATGCCTATTAGATAGTCTTCTTCCAGACCATAGGCTGGTGCCGAACATTAGGGAAGGAAGAAAACCATTTGGCCTAAAGGGGTGTACAGAAGGTAATGACTAAAGACATATAAAGGGATTTGGAGAGATGGCAAAGAAATATACGGTTACAGTTGTGAATCTGATAATGGAAGAGGCATTACTTAGAATACCCGGATACCCCTTCGAAACATATACATGTTTCAGTTTCACTGTGTATTGTTAAAAGAAAACCGATTTCCCAATTAGTCCTTGCTCCAGGGTATGTATTTACCAGGTTTGATTCTCACATCTGTATAGTTTTACAGATGATGAGTGGGAGTAAGTTATTGGGAATTGGGTGATCATCCTCATTATATCAGGATTCGTTGTAATTGGTGATATTTGAGGAAATCACCTGGGTTGTTTGCCGGACGGCAAATATTTAGTTTTGAATATCCGTTGTTATGCACCAATTTCAAATTGATATATCTGTACTTTTATTTTTATAAAGTGAGATATAACTTTTTTGAAATTATGTCCATGACATTTACCTATATCAGTGGATGGATAGGTAAGGAGCATTAAACAACGGTGTAATTCTTCTTAACCATAAGTACAGTTTTCAACTTACGACATACAGGGAATGAGTTATTAGACTCAGGGGACTTATACAGAGTATTGTATGTTTTCCAGTGTCCATGAGGACAGAGGGGTTGGTACTTGTACTATATTCTGTTTACTTGTGACTTCTCTAGTTCTTAGACATGTGTTTCGTAGAAATGCAAGGTCTAAGTTTTGAGAAGTTATAAGTATAAGAATAAAGTAGAGAACCAGGCGTTGCAAGTATCAGGATTCTTCAAGGTGATCGAAGATGTAGATACTTGTGTATGGTATTCAGTTAATAGTAATGATTATGAGAACATACTTCTCTTTCAGGTTACTCATATCTGGATGTATTCCTATGTTGAGTAATGCTGATCGGCCTCTCTCCATTTAGTTGACATGCACTGGAGACAGCTGTATGATTTGAATCCGGTTCCAATTAAATCAGTGCCTCTGTTTCTATATTGGATATAAAATAGTTCATATCTTAATAATGTTAAGGTACGGGGAGTTGTCCGGCTTATACTTAAAACCAAGCTCTGGATAACTCAAGGCACGTTTCTGTAATGGCTATTTGTGGGTTGACCCGGGTTATGACGAGGATTGACTTTCTGCCATCAAGAAGATCAATAGTGATATTGTTCTTGACTCGCCACAGTTTTAGTAAAATGGATTTTTTCATAAAACAGTAGTAGTAGTATGGTAGAACTGGAAGTGATTCCAGAACCGCAAACGATTACTGAAAATTTGATAAGAACCTAAAGATTCAATTTGGTTTGACATTCCATTGGCCACTCTGCAGATATGGTGGGCAACCTCAGGCACCCGAGAGGTACTCTGGTAGCCTCAAGGACGGTGACAGGGAGGTTCTTGTTTACCCAGACCTGCCATTGCTGTTGTTCCAGACTGTGAGACCCGGCAGGAGGATGAGTATAGCGTCGTTCTAAACTAGCTTTAGAAGTGTACGTATATATGACTCTGCCAGAGGGTTGTCGTAGTCAGTGGGAGCAGCGGAAGCATAATGGAGAAGTAGCTTATGTCTATTTATGGACTAAAGCAGAATAGCGGAGAAAGATCATCTATTTCTGATGCGACTGTCATAGGTTTGACTTCATCAGAATAGGGGATGTATCTGTTAAGAAAATAGTAGGGTGTGATATCCTGGTATTTGGATGACATACACAGAGTAGGAAGTGAAATTCCTATACTACGATCGGTTATACTTTGGTTGTCACACAGTGGTTTCTCCACATAGGATATAGATATAATATCAGACATTCTGGTTACTAGATCTAGATTTGGGTAGTTTCCCAATCTGGGTACTTAGACAGCATTCTAAAGTTGTTTTACAATGGACGTCTTCTGGCACGGTAGTGTACCCGCAGGTGATGGAGTCACCCTCTCTAAAGGTGTCTTACAGACCAAAGGGGAGTGGGATGCGCATGATTGGCAGATCACTTACTTAGGAAATTGAGTCAATCATGAGATGTCAAGTACCACACTAGATATTGTTTTTGCAGTAGATGCAATAAGTTGATATTGATCCTATCGTGGAGAAACATTCGGAAGCAGTTTTAGGACATAAGTGGATATTCTAGGGGTATGATAACGACAGCTTCTATCGGGGGACGGTTATCATTCCACGCTTCCAAGGTGACTTGGATGACAGAGTGACTGTCAGAGTTATAGTTTTCCCTCTGACGAGGGCCAGTAGTTTGGACAGGTGGTCCAAGCGGATACTGAGGGAGGCATGGCGCAGGATACTGATTAAGTTCAGTTGACGTTACAGTCTAAAAGTTTGGATTTGGAGTTCATTTATGAACTAGGTCCCATCAGATATCCAGACATATTCTAGGACTTGTATTGCTCATTTCGGGAGATGGCTTTCTCCGCGAACTTGAGATAAAGAGAGACATAGAAAGAAACATTCAGGCTGATCCACTCACTGAGGCTATTCCTCGAACGCAATAGTTTCGCAAACGGGTTTTGTGAAACTGATTAGTAGAGGAGTTGGGTGCTCGGTATCACACGGGCTTTGAGTATGCGACATCGCAATAATTAGCCTTGAGTGCAAGTAGGAGATTGTTGGATATAGTGCCCTCAGAGTCAATTATTGGATCGCAGGCACGTGATTGCAATAATTGAGGGAGGACCTATACCGGTAGGACAGTCTTAATCAAGATGATAGTATGCTATCTGGTATATCTTTATCATCGTGTACTGCTTTAGGTGACCGTACAGGTCGCTACTACACGTTGATAGAGCCCTTAGGATTCTTGCTTGACGGCCAGCAGTAAGATGGAGATCATATATGTGGGAGCTGGGGTCTATAAGCACATCCTTAAAAGGTCCCTAGTCGTGGGAGTTTCGAGACTGGGTATCGATACTCCATTAGTAAGCTAGTGTATACAGTCGAGACCCCGACGAGGGGTGGTGGCCAGCCTCACAAGCCATTGGTGTCAGTTGGTTCACCTAAGATGTATACATGTGCTCATTGGGTTATGAGTACACGGGACAGGGCTCGCCGGGAACATGCTAGTTGGTATTATACCTGACGTCAGATAGCAGTTCCCTGGTGACATGTGTACAGGTTAGTTCATCGGCCTGAGATCATCATTTGTCTCATGTGAGTTCCCACTGTGCTTTGATTACTACCCTACCACGACTCAAAGGAGTCGTGCAAACTGGTTTTAGTTGGGTACAGTCCCGAGCAACATGGAGGCAGTGAGCAGATCGGCAGCGGTTTCGTCTCTCCCGGTATTAGGGGTGAGATCGCGCTGTGTCTAGGAGAGCCATTACACGAAGTCCTTGGCCATGGCAGGTGATTTACTGGAAGGTATTCCAGTAGAATCTCAAGGTGTTCTAGGCTACACTACGACACGACTTGTACCGCTTTTAGGGGTCTGACTATTACCAACCCCCTAGGCCCAACATGCGATGCTCATAGACGAACGGACCGGACTGTACGGATATTGTCACTGACAGGCTCAGTAGGGTGACGGGATGAGTTCGCTCATCGACCTCCCTTTTGGTCAATACCTGGTGGCCCGTTACGTACAGCTAGTACCACTGACGTGCTAGTGGTTAAATCCACAGCCAGTATATTGACGAGTCTTTAGAGTCCCCCACAGACAGTTTTCAAGTTTCGGGCGAAACGTTGTAGAGGTCGTATGATATATGGCAGGGTCCGATCATATACGTGTAGTAGTACGCAGATCATAATCGGACGGATCATACTAGTGGGCTTTGGTTTAAGCCGGATCCTAGTATTTGATTTGTTGGATTACTTTAGTCTCATCGCATTCGCATTCAGTCGGAATGCGGATGCAGGTATGTATATACAGGTGAGGGGTACACTTGTGATCCGTCACGAGTTTACTTTAGTAGATGCCATTCTCTTTTTATTGTTGCAAACATTTGGATTAATGTTTGCATATGGAAATAATGAGCTCGACCATGATTAGGTGCATTAATTATGATATGGACAAGGGTGGTGACTCATGGTCTTATTCTTTGAACCATGTCATGTTTAGTGATTGATTTGTGAGGTGAAATGAGAGAGAGAGAGGGAGAAAGGGCAGCCATGTATATGGTTAGCTCTTGTATTATTTCATTCCAACTTTCTCACTCTCATTTGATCTCAACATAAAAGAAAAAGTGAGGAAAGCTTCTTTTTCCTCCTCCTCTTTCTTGAGCTCATTATCTCCTCTCTAATGGAATCCACTAAATCCTCAAGAGACAAAGTGATGACACACATTCTCTACATCGCCTTGGACACGTCGGCTAGCGAACTTCATGCCCGAGTTGCTTTGGACGAAGCGGGAGCCCATAAAAAGACTCGAAGATGTGGTGCCCTTTCCGACGAGAAGATCGAGACCGGAGATGCCGCGAGGAGCTTGGGATGGTGGCCAAAGACCGAAGGACACGGATCGATCGGTATAGCTTTCCAACCCTTTCATTAGTTGCTAGTTGTAGATTAATGGTTCGATCCGGGTTTTAAGCATACATAGCGCCAGTTTCTAGTTTGAAAATGTTTTCGTTTCCGCATTTTGGCCTTGGACAGACGGCCGGGGTTCTACCGTAGACTTACTCGAGTCCTGTCCAGTGTACTCGTAACCTGATGAGCACCTGCATACTATCTCCAGTATGGCGTACTGATGGCTGTGGGACATACCATCTCTCCTCTTGGGATGAGAAGTGTATACACTAGTCTACTCTGGAGTATCGATGACTTGCCTCGATAATCGTATGACTAGGGACCTGTATAAGGATGTGCTCATAGACTACCCAGCCCCCACTAGTGTTACTGTCATCACAACACTGGTAGTCAAGCAATGATCCTAAGGTCTCTATCAATATATACTAGCGATATTTTAAAAGAAACACATACACATGTTAAGATAAATACAAACCAAGTAGCATACTACAATATTGAGCAAGACTGTCATAAATCCGTGTGTATATATATATATGTATATATATATATATCTATATCCTAAGCTTCCAAAATGTAATATACATACTAGTACTATACAATAATAGCCTCTAGGGCATATTACACCAACAAAGCTGTACTCATGTCACCTGGGCACTGCTACCCGACGATTGGTATGATACCCACCAACAGTTCCCGACGAGTCCTATCCAGTGTACTCATAACCTAATGAGCACCTGTATACTATCTCTAATACGATGTACTAATGGCTGTGGGACAGACCATCTCCCATGCTGGGATGAGAAGCGTATACTCTAGTCTACTCCAGAGTATTGATGCCCCGTATCGATAATCCTACGACTAGGGACCTGTATAAGGATGTGCTTATAGATTACCCAGCTCCCACTAGTGTGACTGACATCACAACGCTGGTAATCAAGCAAAGATCCTAAGGGCTCTACTAATATATATAAGCGATATGCTAAAAGAAACACATGCACATATTGAAGTAGGAACAAACCAAGTAGCATACTACCATTTTGAGCAAGACTGCTAATACAACTGTGAATATCCCAAGCTTCCATTAAGAAATATACAAGCCAGTATGATACAATAATAGCCACTAGTGCATACATCACTAACAATCTCCCACTTGCACTAGGGTCATGTACTCATGTATCGCAGACCGATCATCTCGATCAGCCTCTCGAACTGTGTCTGAGGGATGTCCTTCGTGAGTGGATCTGCTGTGTTATTCTCCATATCTACTCTCCTCACCTCGATATCCTGGCGATCAACGATCTCCCTGATCAGGTGGTACCGCCTCAAAATGTGTCTGGACTTCTGATGGGACCTGGGTTCCTTCGTTAAAGCTATAGCGTCGTTGTTGTCGCAATTCAGCGGTATTGGATCAACAATGGTCGGAACCACCTGAAGTTCTGTGAGGAACTTCTTCATCCAGAAAGCTTCTGTTGCGGCATCACAAGTAGCTATGTACTCCGCTTCCATCGTCGAGTCAGTAACGGTGTTCTGATTGGAGCTCTTCCAATAGACCGCCCCTCCATTGAAGGTAAATACATAACCTGACATGGACTTGGAGTCATCTTTGTCACTCTGGAAGCTGGAGTCAGCAAAGTGTTAGCTATATGTATGCCCTAAAGGCCTTTACTGTACATGGGATGTATATTGTAGTGGATACTTGGACATATATAGGGAGGACTTTCTTGCTCGATATGATAGTATGCTATCTGGTTGCTCTTTGTCTTAATATTTTGACTTGTATACGTGATACTATCTTGCTCTCACATATTGACAAAGCCCTTAGGATGTGTACTTGACTACCAGGGCTATGATGGAGATCATACTAGTGGGGCCAAGGGTAGTCCACAAGTGCACCCTATAATTGTTCCTAGTCGTGGGAGTATCTGTAAGAATGTTCGGCACGACATCAAGGTTTCGGGAGGCAGCATCCATGCCATTTTGAAAAATTTTCCGTATAAAACAATCCTAACCCTAAAATCTTAACTAGTGATTTAGATGAAACATAATGTAAACTACTTTACATCTAAGTGAGTAGGGATTACAACCTTTTTAGTCCGTTCCTTCACTTCTTTAGCTCCTTGTAGTGGTCCCTTCGTTGCGATTAAGTTATCTTGCGGACTCTTGAACGGCTCCATAAGAGGAAAGCAACGAACTTGCACGAAGTTTTCGAGACTGAAGACGATCTACGTCGAGGAGTCACTAACCCAAGCTACCTCTTCACCAATGTGGGATTAGTGAAGCGAACACCTATACTAAAGTGCTAATCTAGTAGAGAATGATGAAGTAGGATTTTTGCTCACTTTAGATTTACTTTTCTCACTCTTTTTCTTCTTCTCTCAAAAACCTAGAGAGCTCTCTCTTGCTCTTGATGAAGATGAAGCAAATAAAAGATGAGAGAGTGAATGGCAACAATGGGTGAGAAAATATCTAATATTACTCGTGTAGAGACTTAAGCATAGGTTTAGATAATGGTTGGGTTAACAAATATCCAGTATTAAGACAAAACTAGTGGACTAGTCAATGGTTCTCCAAGCTTCATGCCATGTGACCATTATCCAACTAATAATTGAATTACACTAAATAAATAAACCCTTCATTATCATTAGTATGGTGTAAGTCTCATACACCCGTGTTGCATGTATCATCAACCATGACACAAAAATGTACATTAATATATATCACCTATATACTTTATGCACACAAGTGAGAAAAAGAAATGTTTAAGTGAGCTAATATTAATTAATGTAAACAAATATATCAAATATATAATTATACATTAAATCATTAAAACAACACTTGAATTAATAATCCGGTTATATCTCATATTACACTAAATAAATAAACCGTTCATTATCATTAGTATGGTGTAAGTCTCATACACCCATGTTGCATGTATCATCAACCAAGACCCAAAAATGTACATTAATATATATCACATATATACTTTATGCACACAAGTGAGAAAAAGAAATGTTTAAGTGAGCTAATATTAGTTAATGTAAACAAATATATAAAATATATAATTATACATTAAATCATTAAATCAACACTTGAATTAATAATCCGGTTATATCTCATATGACCAACTAATATTATTTGTATCATCTTATTGAAACAACACTTGATTCGATAAACCGGCTATATCTCATATAACCCACTGATACTATATCGACTTATCGAATCAACACTTGATTCGATAACCCGGCTATATCTCATATAACCGATCGATACCTTATATTGCGAGAATAGAATACGGTATCACATACTCGTATTAATTTCGGTCCCGCACATATCACATATGTGCTCCAACTTAGTTTTGCCTGAGCCTGTGAAACCTCTGTGTAGGACATTAAAGACTCGTCAATACGCCGGCAGTAGGTGATGATCACATCATACACCCACAAGCCGTTAACGGTACTAGCTAGACGTAACGGCTACCTGGGTATTGAACGATCAGAAGATCAGCAATTTAACTCCTGCAAAAGCCTGTCAGTAACACTAACGTACAATCCGGTCTCTTCGTCTGATATGTCGCATATATAGTATAGGGGTGGTAAACGTCAGACCCCAATAACCGATAAGTCGTGCCGATATGAGGCTCATAACGGGTCGAGAAACTATTGATAACACTTATCAGTAAATCTCCGTATCAGCCTTGGCCAGGGACTTATCGTTATGGCCAATCGAGCACAACGCAACATCAACCCCCAATACCAGGAGAGACGAATCCCTTCCTATTGCTCATTGCCTCCATGTGATTCGGGACTATACCCAAAAGCCACTGTTTTGCACGTTCTGTTGAACGTGATAAGGTGGAAATCAAAGCACATTGGGAATCACACAAGACTCTATGACGATCTCGGGTCTACAGAATAACTTGTACCAGTGTCACCAGAGAACTGCTATCTGACGATAGGTATAATACAACCTAGGAGTTCTCGGCGAGTCCGTTCAGAGTACCCAGTCTCCACTGAGCACCCTTATACCATCTTTGATGTCAAACACCATTGGATGTGGGATCATCCATCGCCCATCATATGGGTCAAGATGTGTATACGCTAGTCTACTCTGGAATATCAATGCCCTGTCTCGATACACCCTCGACTAGGAACAATTTTAGGGTGTACTTGCGGACTACCCTTGGCCCCACTAGTATGATCTCCATCATAGTCCTGGTTGTCAAGTAGACAACCTAAGGGCTTTATCAACATGTGAGAGCAAGACAGCATCACAAATACAAGTCAACATGTTAAGATAAAGAGCAACCAGATAGCATACTATCATGTCGAGCAAGAAAGTCCTCTCTATATATATCCAAGCATCCACTATAATATACATCACATGTACAATAATGGCCTCTATGGCATACATATAACTAACAATCTCCCACTTGTACTAACGCCAGTTGTTATAATATCTCATACCTAACATCCCGAAGAGTATCTCAAATTGTATATGGGGAATGGCCTTGGTGAGTGGATCCGCCGTGTTGTCCTTCATGTCAACTCTCCTGACCTCGATCTCCCGGCGATCAACTATCTCCCGAATCAGGTGATACCGCCTCAGAATATGCCTGGATCGTTGATGGGACCTGGGTTCCTTTGCCAAGGCCACTGCTCCATTGTTATCGCAGTACAAAGGTATTAGACGCTCAATGGATGGAACCACACCAAGTTCAGTTATGAACTTCTTCATCCAGACAACCTCTTTGGCAGTATCGTTGGCAGCGATATATTCAGCCTCCATCGTCGAGCCTGCCACGGTTTCCTGTTTGGAACTCTTCCAACAAACCTCCCCTCGATTGAGGGTAAAAAAAATCCCGAGACCGACTTAGATTCGTCATTATCACTCTGGAAGCTCGAATCAGTAAAGGACTCCACTTGGAGTTCTCCGTTACCATACACCAAGAACATCTCTTTAGTCCTTCTCAAGTACTTGAGAATGTTCTTCACAGCTGTCCAGTGACTCTCTGCTGGATCTGCTTGATACCTACTCACTACACTTAGTGAGTATCCTACATTGGGTCTGGTACATAACATCCCATACATGATAGAGCCTACTGCCGAAACATAAGGTATCCCTCTCATGCGAGCTCTCTCCAAATCAGTCTTGGGAGACATCTCTTTGGAGAGAGTGGGTCCAGAGATCGTGGGTAAATTCCCGCGTTTGGATTCTTTCATACCAAACCTCATTAGTATGGTGTCAATGTACCTGGATTGGGACAATCCCTGTATCCGTTTAGATCTATCTCTATAGATCTTAATCCCCAAGATGTCAGAGGCGTCACCTAGATCATTCATTGAGAATCTTTGTGATAAGAAGAGCTTGACTGATTGCAGCATAGGAACATCATTTCCTGTCAAGAGTATTTCATCCACGTAAAATACGAGGAAGACAACCTTACTCTCTGCCACCTTCTTGTGTATCATGGTTCATCTACATTTTTGATGAAGTCAAACTCTTTCACTACCACATCAGAACAAATATTCCAACTCCGCGATCCCTGCTTTAACCCGTAGATGGATTTAAGCAGCTTTCACACTTTACCGCTGCTCCCACTGTCCACGAAGCCCTCTGGCTGAGTCATGTACATGCACTCTTCTAAATCACCATTTAGAAAGGCGGCCTTAACATCCATTTTCTAGATTTCGTAGTCATGGTATGCAGCGATAGCATGCAGGATATGGATGGACTTAAGCATAGCCACTGGAGAAAAGGTTTCATCATAGTCCACACCTGGTCGTTGACAAAAACCTTTTGCAACAAGTCTAGTTTTGAAAGTCTCAACTTTTCCATTTACATGAAGTTTCTTCTTAAAGATCCATTTGCTCCCGATGGGTTTTACCCCTTCAGGAGCAACTTCCAAAGTCCATACTTTGTTGGTGTACATGGATTCCATCTCAGATCGCATTGCATCCAGCCATTTCACAGAGTCCCCACTCGTGATGGCCTGCTCGAAACTAGTTTGGTCATCATCTACCATTATGCAATCCTCGCTCCCACCGTCAATGAGGAACCCGTAGTATATCTCTGGTGGATGAGGAACCCTACTAGATTGGCAGAAAGGCTGGGGTTCGTTGGGAACTACTGAATCCTCTGGTTCCACCAAATCTTTTGTTCTAGTTTGTGCTGTTGGAACCTCTTCTAGTTCTACCTCATGACCACTAAATTCTTTTGCAAGAAATTCCTTTTCTAAAACGGTGGCATGTTAAGCAACAAACAACTTTTGATCCTCATAGTGGTAGATGATATGCCCCTGCGAATGCTTGGGATATCTTACAAACTTGCACAGAACAGACCTTGCCTCGAGTTTGTCCGGATTGTGCCTTTTGACATAGACCGAACAACCCTATATCTTAACATAATTAAGACATGGTATCTTCCCCTTCCATATCTCATATGGAGTGGTAGGCAATAATTTGGTATGAACCATATTCAATCGGTCCGCAACTGTTTCCAGTGCATGTCCCCAAAAGGAAATAGGCAACTCAGCAGTTCTCATCATAGAGCGCACCATATCCAACAGGGTGTGATTCATTCGCTCTGATACACCGTTGTGCCGTGGTGTAAATGAAGGAGTAAGATGAGAGAGAATCCCATTCACATTTAGATAGTCACGGAATTCCGTGCTCATGTATTCTCCTCCCCGATCGGATCTTAAGATTTTAATACTTTTACCCGTTTGGTTCTCGACTTCGGATTTATATTCCTTGAATTTCTCAAAAGCTTCAGACTTGTGTTTCATTAGGAAGACATGTACGTATTTTGAGAGATCGTCAGTGAATGTAATGAAGTAGGAAGAGTCATTCCTGGCATGTGTAGACTTAGGACCACATACATCACTATATATCATTCGCAAAAGCACACTAGCTCTTTCTCCGTGTCTTGTAAACAGAGTTTTGGTCATTTTGCCTTTGAGACACGACTGGAAAGTTTCATAAGATGATAATTCAAACGGATTCAAATATCCATCCTTATGTAATTTAGCTATTCGTGTCGCATTGATATGACCTAGTCTATAATGCCACAAGAAGGATTCGTTCATTTCTGAACTCTTCCTCTTCTGTCTGTTTTGTACGCTAAGAATTGTGGTTTGATTTAGAACGTATATGCCATTATTTAACGAGCCCGATCCAATAAACTTTTGATCCAGGAAGATGTTCATAATATTATCCTGTACTACAAAATTATATCCTTCTTTACTTAATAAAGAAACTGATATAAGATTGCATATCAGGGTCGGTATGTAATAGTATTCGTTCAGAATCAATGTATTACCATTTGGTAATACAAGGTGATATTCGCCAACTGCTTTGGCTGCAACATTTGCATCATTCCCTACTCTTACGGAATGATCACCCTCTCCCAGTTCTCTATCTTTTCTTAACCCATGCAACATATTACATATGTAGGATCCCGATACGGTATCTAATACCCATGACGTAAAGTGTACTGAGAAGCAGTTCTCGATAACTAACACACCCGAAGAAGATACATCAACATGCTTATTCTTCGTTTGGGCGGCGTGGAAATTCGGATGTTTTCCTATCTCCTGCTCGGACTTATAACAATTATAAGTTGGAGTGGAACCGACATTCTCCTACTCAGCATAAAAAGCCGGTTCGGTCAATACATCCATATTATTATCTTGTTTAAGCCCTGATATTGTCGCTACCTGCAGAGAGAGAGAAGAATACACTTAGCGTATGCTCTTGTAAAGATCGAATTCGTTATTTATCTTATCTAATCGATGTCTCCCACTGCTATTCTCAAACTTTCCCTCAAACCTTTAAAAGGAAAATTCAGCCAGGATTAGTTTAATTCTACAACTTCGCTAACCGTTCAGCCAGGCCAGCACCGGTACTTCTGAGGGAGGTTCCCCGTGCTTTCGCACGGACCTAATTAAAATAAATCTCATTTTCCCAGAGGCGTAGCCCCGTTGACATCTTTCTAGACACCTAATGAGTTAGCTAATTATGAGTTAGCTAATTGTAAAGTGCAAAACTCTCCCGGGAGCAACTTTTTCTCACAGTGGGATCGGAATCCTACTATCACATAGAAGGTATGCAATCTCATTGCAAATTTTAGCACTTGAAATTCCCGATAATATTTTGCCACTAGCGTCCTATGACCTTGACGCATGTCAACAAACCATAGTCTGCTAGTCAAGTTCAACACGTATATTTCATGATTGAATTAAAACCACCCGTACGACCTTTGACTCAGGTCAACAAAGTCACACGACTACCCTAATCCAATCGCATCACATGCTTTTGCAGATAAGTGTTAGTTATATGTATGCCCTAGAGGCCATTACTATACATAGGATGTATATTGTAGTGGATGCTGGGACATATATAGGGAGGACTTTCTTGCTCGACATGATAGTATGCTATCTGGTTAATCTTTACCTTAACATGTATACTGATTGTCTCTCTGTTACATGTTGGTAAAGCCTTTAGGATGTGTACTTGACTACCTGGACTGTGATGCGGATCATACTAGTGGGGACATGGTAGTCCATAAGTACATCCTTCAAAGTCCCTAGTCGTGGGTGTATCGAGACGGGGCATCGATATACCAGAGTAGACTAGCGTGTACCTTCTCGACCCATACAGATGGGCGATGGATGATCCCATATCCATTGGTGTTTGAGATCAGAGATGATATACGGGTGCTCAGTAGAGACTGGGTACACTGGACGGACTCGCCGAGAACTCCCAGATGGTATTATACCTCACGTCAGATGGCAGTTCTCTGGTGACACTGGTACAGAGTAGTCTGTTGACCCGAGATCGTCATAGAGTCTTGTGTGGTTCCCACTGTGCTTTGATTTCCATCTTACCACGTCTAAGAGGGCATGCAAAACGGTGGTTTTTGGGTACAGTCCCGAGTCACATGGAGGCAATGAGCGATAGGAGGGGATTCGTCTCTCCCGGTATAGGGGGTTGATGTTGCGCTGTGTTCGATTGGCTATAATAGGAAATCCCTGGCCAGGGTTGCTGAGATTTACTGGTAAGTGTTACCAGTAGTTTCTCGAACAGTTATAGACCTCATATCGACACGACTTATCGAGCTATTGGGGTCTGACGTTTACCACCCCTAGGCGAGATATGCGACATATCAGACGATCAGACCGGACTGTACGGTAGTGTTACTGGTCGGATTCACTGGAGTGTGAGCAGGCTTGCTCGTCGATCTTCAGATCGCTCAATACCCGGGTGGCCGTTACGTTTAGCAGACCGCTTGCGGCTTGTGGGTGTTTGATATGATCATCATCTGCTGCCGGCGTATTGACGAGTCTTTAGAGTCCTACACAGAGATTTCCTGGCTCAAGCGAAACGAAATAGGAGTGCATATGAGATATGTGTGGGACCGAGAATAATGCGTGTATGTGATACCGTATTTCATTCTCGCGATCAATGTGTCGGATGGTTGTATGCAATATAACCTAGTTATCGATTCAAGCGTTGAATCGATAAGCCGATACATTGAATACTAGTCGGTTGTGTGCGACATGACCGGATCATTGAATCAAGTGTTGATTTAATGATTTAATGCATAATTATATATTTGATATATTACTTTGCATTAACTAGTATTGGTTCACTTTAAATAGATTTTCTTACTTGGATTGTGCACATTGTATATGTGATATATACATTTGTACATTTGATTGTATCATGTTTGATGATACATGATAGTTTGGTGTATGGATTAAAACATGGTTGGTCAATGGTAAGTGTTGGAGATAGTGCCATCAGAGTCAATTATTGGATCACAGGCACGTGATTGCAATGATTGAGGGAGGACCTATCCCGGTAGAACAGTCTTACTCGAGATGATAGTTTGCTATCTGGTTTACCTTTATCATCGTGTACTGCTTTAGGTGACCTGACAGGTTGCTATTGCACGTTGATAGAGCCCCTAGGATTCTTGCTTGACTGCCGGCAGTATGAGGACGATCATATACATGAGAGCTGGGGTCTACAAGCATATCCTTAAAAGGTCCCTAGTCGTGGGAGTTTCGAGACAGGGCATCGATTCTCCAGAGTAGACTAGTGTATACAGTCGAGACCCCGACGAGGGGCGGTGGCCGGTCTCACAAGCCACTGGTGTCTGTTGGTTCACCTAAGATGTATACAGGTGCTCATTGGGTTATGAGTACACCGGACAGGACTCGCCGGGAACATGCTAGTTGGTCTTATACCTGACGTCAGATAGCAGTTCCCAGGTGACATGTGTACAGGTTAGTTCATCGACCTGGGGATCGTCATTTGTCTCGTGTAAGTTCCCACTGTACTTTGATTACTACCCTACCACGGCTCAAAGGAGTCGTGCAAACAGGTTTTAGTTGGGTACAGTCCCGAGCCACATGGAGGCAGTGAGCGGATCTTCAGGGGTTCGTCTCTCCCGGTATTGGGGGTGAGGTCGCGCTGTGTCTAGGAGAGCCATTACACAAAGTCCTTGGCCAAGGCAGGAGATTTACTGGTAGGTATTCCAGTAGTATCTCAGGGTGTTCTGGGCTACACTCCGACACGACTTGTACCGCTTTTTGGGGTCTGACTTTCACCCACTCCCTAGGCCCGACATGCGATGCTCATAGACGAACGGACCGGACTGTACGGATATTGTCACTGACAGGTTCAGTAGGGTGTCAGGATGAGTTCACTCATCGACGTCCCTTTTAGTCAATAGCTGGTGGCCCGTTACGTATTGGCTTATACCTCTGACGTGCTAGTGGTTAAATCCACAGCCATAGTATTGACGAGTCTTTAGAGTCCACCACACTTTCAGTTACTCAAGCTTTCGGGCGAAACGCTGTAGAGGCCGTATGGAGATATGGCAGGGTCCGATCAGATACGTGCGGTATTGCACGGATCAGGATCGGACAGCTTTGTACTAGTGGCCGTATGGATATATGGCAAGGTTCGATCAGATACGTGCGGTATTGCACGGATCAGGATCGGACAGTTTTTACTAGCCGGCTTTGGTTTAAGCCGGATCCTAGTATAGTACAGTGTAGATTTTGTCTCTTTGCATTTGTATCCGGACGGAATACAGATGCGGGTGTGTATGCACAGTATCGGGGTTTTCCTGTGATTTATTATGGGACCAGTTTTCTGGAGTTGCCAGTTTGCATTCCGTTCCGGCCGGTTTTCCTTTGTTCTTTCCCGGCCGGACTTTTCTGATGGAGGGCTTATTTGCAAGTTTGCAAATAACACTTTGTGGAGGGTTTTATTGCAAAAGTATCGATTATGATATCTTTCATCCATGATGCATTTATTGTGAAGAGAAAGGATTTGATTTGGATGTGAGTTTTGTGATCATTATGTTTGTTTGTGGTCACCCTTGCTTTTCTCCTACACTCACCTCCCTTCATGTTTCATAATCTTTGCTCCACCATTTTCTAAGTATGAGAGTTTTCATTAGAAAAGAGAGAAGAAGAAAAGAAGAAGAAGAGAGCTTCATCTTTGAGAGAGTAGGATTCTTGATCTCATTTTTCATGTTAAGAAAAATGCAAGCACCATTTTTCTTATCATGTTTCCTCCATCATCTTCAAATGGCAACCACCCCAAAAGAGACTACGATTCTACACTACACTTCCTACAGCATATCTTGGACGCGTCGGCTAGCCTACTTCGCGCCCGAGTTGCCTCGGTATTGAGGTGGGAGCCCGTATAAGTACCCGGCTTCGTGGTGCCCTTTCCGACGAGGAGGAAACGGACGGAGATCCCGCGAGGAGATCGGAGTGGAGATGAAGACCGGAGGACTCGGATTAGTCGGTATATCTCTAACCCATCCTCTTGTTAGCTTAGACTAGTTTAATGGCACGATCCGGGGTTTAGTGCGCGGTGGTGCCGGTTTGCTAAGTCCGCAAAAATTAAAGTTTATCACCGTTTCCGCATTCCGGCGTCGGATTGACGGCCGGGGCGCCGCCGTGCACTTACAGTGGTATCAGAGCCTCGCCATTAACTTCGTCTAGCTTTGTTTAATGTGTTTTACGTTTCCGATCGAACAAAATCCCGAAAACGCGTTTTTCAAGCACATCAGTTTCTGTCGAATTTTTTTTGAGTCCAAAAATTTTTCAGGTTGTCTCAGAGTGATGTGCAGGGAAATATAAGCATACTGTAAAAATTTGGTAGCATGAACTCTCCATACCACCGCGGAACCGCGGCCAAACCCCTGCTTCGGCCGCGGTTCCGCCGCAATGTTAACTGTTCATGCCCCCTAAACTTTGCAGAATGTTCCTGAGTTAAAAATGTGGTTTCTGGGAGGTTAATTTTGGGCCCATAATTTCTGTGAGTGCTACAGTATTGTTTGGGGGCCTACTTGTTAAGTTTGATCGATCGGATATTTTAAACACATTATTTCACAGTATTTACATTATATCTGCGACCGTGAATGTCACTCGATCGGTAAATCCGGTCTAACTGCTATAGCCCGGTTAGATAGATTTGCGAACGTGACTTTCACGTTGATGTTCTATGTTTATGCTGTGATGTTGCGGATCGGTCGTGGGGGATAGCCTGCATGCAATGCTAGTACAGTTGTGGTTGTATTATGTACATTTGATATTGCGGGGCGAGCGTGCGACATGTGGACTGCCGTCACCGCCTGATTGTATTATTCTTTTGGGGCACGACCTGGTTGCGGTCGATGTACCCGGTGTATGTATATTTTACTTTCTGTACTAGGGTTACCCCGCGGAGGGGTGCACGGATAGCCGGGTTCTAGAGGGCAACGGGCCCGCATCTCAGGGCATTGAGACGGAGGGGCTTCAGTCTGGAATTGGCGGGCTATTCGCCGCACTCGTAGGGGGTACAGGTTGACCCAGGAGGGGTGCCTAAGTTACCGGATTCCGTGAAGTGCTGGGTGGTCCATTCACGGTGCTGAAGGGGGCTGCCTCGCTTCAGGTTTTGGCGGGTGACTTGCCGCGCCCGTAGGGGTCTAGGATTTCATTGCACAGGCTATCCACACGACCAGGGGAACGTCGGGTTTCAGCAGTGGCTCTGTGAAACCCGGGGATCCCAGATATCTGTATTGTTCTGTGATGCTGTACATTTCTGTGATGTTGCATTTTATTCACGCCTTGAGCGAAATACTATATATTGGTATATATATTAGTAGATGTTGTATATGTTTTTCATCCGCGCTAGTCCAGTCCCCGCTCTGCCGTTAGTTAGCTAACCTAACGGGTGATGACGGGACCCAGTGGCGAATGCGGATGGCATATACGTACGTCAGTATATTTTCGTTCTTTGTGGTGTGATCAATTGGTGGGACTGCGTTGATTCGGATCAATGCAAGTTAAACAAACCTATTCTGATGTTGTTGGAACACTTTTCAAAAAGCTGTTATTGCAAGGACGTTCACTTTTGTTTTGCATCGTGGTATTCATTTGGAATATCCTGCTCCTCAGTCGACGAGGCAAGGGCCGAGATCCCTTCACCGGGAGTGACCCCTTGGACAGAAGTTTGTGTCAGGGCATTAACTTCACTATAGCCGATTACTTTTGCTTTGCATCGTGGTATTTATTTGGAATATCCTGCACCCCATTCTACGGGGAAAGAGCCGAGATCCCTTCACCGGGAGTGACCTCTTTAGTGAAGGTTTTCGTCACTATATTTTCTAAAAAGCTATCCGTTCCTTCAACGATATCAAGTTCATTACGTTAAAGGTTTTCGCCAGAAACCATTCGTAACCCTCCGTCGTTTCATATGGATAGTCAATAGTATTCAAGCTGTGTTTGTTGGCCATAGTCAAGGCACAGTGTTTGGTAGCTGTTGGTTATTCATATGCAGCATAGATAGATGCGTTGGTTTGGCACAGTCGTATAGCCTTGTTGGCCCTAGTCAAGGGCTTGTACGGGTGGGTTCAAATCAACCTGGATAATGACGGGTAGAACTTGACATGTGACTTATGATTTGTTGGCCATAGTCAAGGTCATAAGAGCATGGGGTAAAAATCCACATCGGGAGTTTCAAAAGAACTGAAACTTGCCAGATATGCGCATACCTTCTGGCGTGTGATACCGTGAGCGGATTCCGTCACGTTATCATGCGATGAGAGTTGGATCCCGATTCCCACTGATGAGTTGGTTTACTCCTCGGGTGACCCCGACTAATTCTTCTTTCAGGTTTGGAGGAGAGTTTGAGGTACAGTGGGAGGTTTCCAGATTAGATAAAGGGATAACCATTCTGATCTAGGTTAGAGTGCACGCTGAGTATTTCTTTTCTCTCTCTCTTTGGCAGCGACCATTGACCCGACCCTAGACTTTGACTCAGTGACCAAGTTGACCGAACCTTCTTAACACAGGCTTTTGGATTGTTAGAGTTGCAGACCTCATTGCCACTCCTACTTTTACCCTTTTCTCCAGGGCACCCCGTATTACTACGAATGTCCACTTCCATTGGACAAAACCATCGTATGGTTAGATACGAACTCGAAGGAATTCGAGGATGGTTTCCGGTTCTGGAGAAAACGGATAGAATTATTCAGTTGTCTTTTCCTTTTTGCCTTCTCTCAAGTTACGAGTACTCCTTAGTTTAGGAGATAGTACACCTATTACGCAAATTGGATAGTCTTCTTCCAAACTTTAGGCTGGTGCCGAACAGTGGGGAATGAAGAAAACCAATTAGCATAACGATGGTGTGCAGAAGGTATTAAGATTAAGACAAAGCAAGGGATTAGTAAGAGGGCAAAGTAAATTGCGACTGATATTCACGACCAAACCAAGTTTTTCTTCGCCAATCCTAAATCACCTTTGAATTTCTCCAGGACACTCCGTATCACTACGAAGATCCACAGTTTATTGGATACTCCATCGTATGGTTATATACGAACTCGAAAGGAACTTGTTCCAGTTCGGGGATGGATTCTGGTCCAGGAGAAATAGGAATAAGGTTTATTCGGTTGTCTTTTATCTTCACCTTCTCTCGCATTGCGAGTGCTCCTAGGATTAGGACAGTACACCCATTATGCTTATTGGATAGTCTTCTTCCAAACCATAGGCTGGTGCCGAATGGTAGGGAAGGAAGAAAACCAATTGGCCTAAACGGGTGTGCAGAAGGTAATGACTAAAGACATATAAAGGGATTTGGAGAGGTGGCAAAGAATTATACGGTTATAGTTGAGAATCTGGATAATGAAAGAGGCATTACTAGGAATACCAGGATACCCCATTGAAACATTTCAATGTTTCAGTTTCACTGTGTACTGTTAAAAGAAAACTGATTTCCCGATTAGACACTTGCTCCAGGGTATGTATTTACCAGGTATGATTCTCACATCTGTATGGCTTTACAGATGATGAGTGCGAGTAAGTTATTGGGAATTGGGTGATCATCTTCATTATATCGGGATTCGTTGTAATCGGTGATATTTGAGGAGATCACCTGGGCTGTTTGCCGGTCGGAAAATATTTGGTTTTGAATATCTGCTGTTGTGCACCAATTTCAAATTGATGTATCTGTACGTCTATTTTAATAGAGTGAGATATACCTTTTGATATTATGTCGATGACATTTACCTATATCAGTGGATGGTTAGGTAAGGAGCATTAAACTGCGGTGTAATTCTTCTTAACCATAAGTACAGTTTTCAACCTACAACACACAGTGAAAGAGTTGTTAGACTCGGCGGACTTATACAGAGTATTGTATGTTGTCCAGTGTCCATTAGGACAGAGGGGTTGGTCCTCAAACTATATTCTGTTTACTTTTAACTTCTCTAGTTCTTAGACATATGTTTCGTAGAAACACAGGGTCTAAATTTTGAGGAGTTATAGGTATTTGAATAGAGTAGAGAACCAGGTGTAGCAAGTATCGGGATTCTTCAAGGTGATCGAAGATGTAGATACTTGTGTATGGTATTCAGTTGATAGTAATGATAAAGAGAAATTGCTTCTCTTTCAGGTTACTCATAATTGGAAGCATTCCTAAGTTGAGTAACGCTGATCGGCCTCTCTCCATTTTGTTGACATGCACTAGAGACAGCTGCATGATTTGAATCAGGTTCAATTAAATCAGTGCCTCTGGTTCTATATTGGATATAGAACAGCTCATATCTTAACGTTGTTAAGGTACGGGGAGTTGTCCGGCTTATGATTAAAACCAGACTCTGGACAGCTCAAGGCGCGTTTCTGTAATGGCTGTTTGTGGGTTGACCCAGGCTATGACGAGGGTTGACTTTCTACCATCTGAAAGATCAATAGTGATATTGTTCTTAACTCGCCACATTTTAAAAGAAATGGTTATTTTTCAAAAACAGTAGTGGGAGTATGGTAGAACTGGAAGTGATTCCAGAACCGCAAATGATTACTGAAGATTTGATAAGGAACCTAAAGATTCAATCTGTTTTGACATTCCATTAGCCACTCCGCAGATAAGGTGAGTAACTTCAAGCACCCGAGAGGTACTCCGGTAGCCTCAAGGACGGTGACAGGGAAGTTCTTGTTTACCCACACTTGCCATTGCTGTTGTTCCAGGCTGCGAGACCCGGTGGGAGGATGAGTATAGCGTCGTTCTAAACTTGCTTTAGAAGTGCACATCTATATGACTCTGCCAGAGGGTTGTCGTAGTCAGTGGGAGCAGCGGAAGCATTGGTGGACATCAGGCTTATGTCTATTTATAGACTAAAGCAGATATAGCAGAGATAGATCATCTGTTTCTGATGTGACAGTCATAGGTTTGACGTCATCAGAATAGGGGATGGATCTGTTGAGAAGGTAGTAGGAAGTGATATTCCTATACTACGATCGGTTATGCTTTGGTCGTCACACAGTGGTTTCTCCACATGGGACTTGGACATTATATCTGACATACTGGTTACTAGATCTATGGTTTTAGATCTAGATTTGGGTGGTTTCCCAATCAGGGTACTTAGACAGCATTCTAAGAGTATTTAGAATGGACGACTCCTGGCACGGTAGTGTACCTGCAAGTGATGGAGTCACCCTCTCTAAAGGTGTCTTATAGACTAAAGGGGAGAGGGATGCGCATGATTGGCAGATCACTTGCTTAGGCAATTGAGTCAATCATGAGATGTCAAGTACCACACCAGATGTTGTTCTTGCACTAGATGCAATAAGTTGACATTGATCCAATTCTGGAGAAACAGTCGGAAGCAGTTTTAGAATATAAGTGGATGTTCTAGGGATATGATAACGACATCCTCATTTGGGAGACAGTTATCATTCCAGGCTTCCAAGGTGACATGGACGACAGGGTGATCCTCAGAGTTATAGTTTTCCCTCTGACGAGGGGCAGTATTTTGGACAGGTGATCCAAGGAAATACTGAGGGTGGCATGGCGCAGGATACTGATTAAGTTCAGTTGACGATACAGTCTAAGAAGTTTGGATTTGGAGTTCATTTATGAGCTCGGTAACATCAGACATCCAGACACTCTAAGACAGGTATTGCTCATTTCGGGAGATGGCTTTCTCCGCGAACTTGAGATATAGAGGGACATAGAAAGAAAATTCAGAGCGGATCCACTCGCTGAGGCTATTCCTCGAACGCAAGAGTTTCGCAAACAGGATTTGTGAGACTGACTAGTAGAGGAGTTGGGTGTTCGGTATCACACGGGCTGTGAGTATGCGACATCGCAATAATTAGCCTTGAGTGCAAGTGGAAGATTGTTGGAGATAGTGCCCTCAGAGTCAATTATTGGATCACAGGCACGTGATTGCAATGATTGAGGGAGGACCTATCTCGGTAGAACAGTCTTACTCGAGATGATAGTTTGCTATCTGGTTTACCTTTATCATCGTGTACTGCTTTAGGTGACCTGACAGGTCGCTATTGCACGTTGATAGAGCCCCTAGGATTCTTGCTTGACTGCCGGCAGTATGAGGGCGATCATATACGTGAGAGCTGGGGTCTACAAGCATATCCTTAAAAGGTCCCTAGTCGTGGGAGTTTCGAGACAGGGCATCGATTCTCCAGAGTAGACTAGTGTATACAGTCGAGACCCCGACGAGGGGCGGTGGCCGGTCTCACAAGCCACTGGTGTCTGTTGGTTCACCTAAGATGTATACAGGTGCTCATTGGGTTATGAGTACACCGGACAGGACTCGCCGGGAACATGCTAGTTGGTCTTATACCTGACGTCAGATAGCAGTTCCCAGGTGACATGTGTACAGGTTAGTTCATCGACCTGGGGATCGTCATTTGTCTCGTGTGAGTTCCCACTGTACTTTGATTACTACCCTACCACGGCTCAAAGGAGTCGTGCAAACAGGTTTTAGTTGGGTACAGTCCCGAGCCACATGGAGGCAGTGAGCGGATCTTCAGGGGTTCGTCTCTCCCGGTATTGGGGGTGAGGTCGCGCTGTGTCTAGGAGAGCCATTACCCAAAGTCCTTGGCCAAGGCAGGAGATTTACTGGTAGGTATTCCAGTAGTATCTCAGGGTGTTCTGGGCTACACTCCGACACGACTTGTACCGCTTTTGGGGGTCTGACTTTCACCCACCCCCTAGGCCCGACATGCGATGCTCATAGACGAACGGACTGGACTGTACGGATATTGTCACTGACAGGCTAAGTAGGGTGTCAGGATGAGTTCACTCATCGACGTCCCTTTTAGTCAATAGCTGGTGGCCCGTTACGTATTGGCTTATACCTCTGACGTGCTAGTGGTTAAATCCACAGCCATAGTATTGACGAGTCTTTAGAGTCCACCACACTTTCAGTTACTCAAGCTTTCGGGCGAAACGCTGTAGAGGCCGTATGGAGATATGGCAGGGTCCGATCAGATACGTGCGGTATTGCACGGATCAGGATCAGACAGCTTTGTACTAGTGGCCGTATGGATATATGGCAAGGTTCGATCAGATACGTGCGGTATTGCACGGATCAGGATCGGACAGTTTTTACTAGCCGGCTTTGGTTTAAGCCGGATCCTAGTATAGTACAGTGTAGATTTTGTCTCTTTGCATTTGTATCCGGACGGAATACAGATGCGGGTGTGTATGCATAGTATCGGGGTTTTCCTGTGATTTACTACGGGACCAGTTTTCTGGAGTTGCCAGTTTGCATTCCGTTCCGGCCGGTTTTCCTTTGTTCTTTCCCGGCCGGACTTTTCCGATGGAGGGGGTTATTTGCAAGTTTGCAAATAACACTTTGTGGAGGGTTTTATTGCAAAAGTATTGATTATGATATCTTTCATCCATGATGCATTTATTGTGAAGAGAAAGGATTTGATTTGGATGTGAGTTTTGTGATCATTATGTTTGTTTGTGGTCACCCTTGCTTTTCTCCTACACTCACCTCCCTTCATGCTTCATAATCTTTGCTCCATCATTTTCTAAGTATGAAAGTTTTCATTAGAAAAGAGAGAAGAAGAAAAGAAGAAGAAGAGAGCTTCATCTTTGAGAGAGTAGGATTCTTGATCTCATTTTTCATGTTAAGAAAAATGCAAGCACCAATTTTCTTATCATGTTTCCTCCATCATCTTCAAATGGCAACCACCCCAAAAGAGACTACGATTCTACACTACACTTCCTACAGCATATCTTGGACGCGTCGGCTAGCCTACTTCGCGCCCGAGTTGCCTCGGTATTGAGGTGGGAGCCCGTATAAGTACCCGGCTTCGTGGTGCCCTTTCCGACGAGGAGGAGACGGACGGAGATCCCGCGAGGAGATCGGAGTGGAGATGAAGACCGGAGGACTCGGATCAGTCGGTATATCTCTAACCCATCCTCTTGTTAGCTTAGACTAGTTTAATGGCACGATCCGGGGTTTAGTGCGCGGTGGTGCCGGTTTGCTAAGTCCGCAAAAATTAAAGTTTATCACCGTTTCCGCATTCCGGCGTCGGATTGACGGCCGGGGCGCCGCCGTGCACTTACAGTAAGGGTTTCTTTTGCTTCATTTATTCATTTATTTATCCATTTTGTTTATTTTAGCAAAAGAAAATAATGAAGAGATAATGGTGGCTTTCTTTGTTTGTTTATGAACCTTCATGAAGGTTTGACCTAAGTAACCATTTTGTCTTCATGTCTTAACCCAACCATTCACTAACCCTTGTTAATTCTCTACACCTAACTATGGTTTGATTATGATAAGGATGATTTTCTTTTCTAATTTTGAAATTCTTATCATAACTTATCATCTTCTTCCTCTTCTTCTTCTTCATGAAGAAACCTTTCTTCATCAATGGTGGATTGATAACAAGTGAGAAATCCAATTCTAAAGTCTACCCACTTCCTATTTCCTCATCCTCTACCTCTTGCCAAGTAGTAGAGTGTGTTCTCTTCACAAGTTTTTGGACTTGGTGAAGTCGGAGCTTGATTTAGCGATGCCTCGACGTAGATCATCTTCGGCATGGACATCGATGACCTAGCCCGTCCATTCTCCGATGAAGCCGACGCTAGAGCCCGGGACTTGTTATGGACAGCGAGGAGACTTCATTGCGGAGCTATGGAGGTGGAGAACCGGATCTACAAAGGTTCTATTTCCGTATCTCTTAGTTAAGTGTTAACTAGTTTGCATTTTCGCCTAAATATCTAGCCAACGATCCATAGTCTAGGGTTTCTCGGCACCGTATTTTTTGAAATTGGCATGGTTGATGCCATGTGAGACCTCATTAGCGTGCCTAGGAACCCTACAGTGGTATCAGAGCCTAGCTAGAGCCTTAGGTGAAGTCTAGACGCAATTTGAAGTCCGAACGACCCGAAACCCAAACCTAAACATGCTCTCTGTCCTTTTTCTAAAATCTGGGAATTTTCAACATTAAAAATATGCAGAAAATCAAGCAGGGTTTTCTAAGAATTACTGTAAATTTCGTGAACCTAATTCCACTTTTCCACCGCGGTTCCGCGGCATGAGCAAGGCTCATGCGGCGGATCCGCGGCCGTACGGCCACAACATTTAAATTATTTTGCACAGTAATTCTTATTTTCCTGTGGTGATTTTTCTGGGAATTTTTAATATTTTTTCTATAGTTGAATTTTCTGGGATTGATTTGGGGATTCGGTGTTTCGATCGGAGTATCAAATTTTGTCTATGTGGCTTTCCGGATAAATTTTTAGAATATGTTAAAAAGTTCGACCGGATATAAATACCCAATTTTTCCCCTGTCGGGAAATTTCCAAGTGTTGGATTTTTCCGTAGTTTGACGACGTTCTAAGTAGTGCAAGTAACGTGATGGACCCTCTAGAAGACAACAAACCTTAACTCGATTATGTGACCGTCTTGAACTGCCCTTTGAACCTTCGGGTTTGGGGCAGTACGGCGTGCCACATGTGAGGCGTTGGCTTGACCCTTCTATGGCTGGACCGTTGGTACTGAGGCACGAACTGAATGTTGTTAGACTTATTTCATGTGTTGATGTTTCGGGAAAACTTGGGTGTTCGATTGTTCGATCGAAAAGTTTAACATTTTCTATTTATCTGGGATAGGATACAATAATTGGAATTCACAAGAAGTTATGAGATAACTGAATGAATGTTATAAACATAGCAGTTTAGTCTCACTTGATCGGTTGCCACGGAATTTTGATGTGATCAAAAGTCCGTCGCAATCACGTAGCGTACGCGGATACTCGCCGGGTAAACTTAATAGACAGCCTCGCTCCATAGCCCCGACCAAGTGACTGTAGGAGAACCCCGTCGCCGAAAGCATCCGTTCGGGTGCTCGCGGTAGCGGTGTTCCGCCTTGGTGCACTTCGTCGACGGTATCGGGGGTGCGGCCGCCTACTGAAGTTTGCGACGAGTATTCGATCAGGATGTCGGGAATCTTGTTGAATTGCCCGACTTGATATTGAAAAGAGTTTTCGATTTTGAGACTAAAATGCGGGGTTTATAATTGTTAGGTATGCGATGTCTAAGTAATTCATTTGGTCAGGCATGCGATGTCTGAGGAGGTTACGGATTCCAACTGTTGTAGTTTTACACTTTCTTTTCTGTGACCGTAAGTGTAATATGTGATATCGCCGGTTTCGTTGCTATATATCAACGACAATTGGGATGCATATATTTACTTACGTTGATGACATGTGATGTTATGTATTGCTGGATATGTTATATTGGATCGTCGTGTTTGAATAGCCGGGGTTTTTTATGTGAGATGAGTGTTTTTCATTTTCATTCATGTAAAAACTTGTATGTAATATTCTTTTATTTAGGGCACTTCCAGGTTGCGGAAGTTGTCACCTTTTGTATATTATTTACTTTTCCGCACTAGGATAGACCCAAGGAGGAGGGCACAAGTAACCGGGTTCTGGAGTCCAGTGGGAGACCAACTCGAGGAGTCGAGTCCGGGTCTCCTAACTCCAGAATTGGTAGGGTTGCTTGCCGCTCTCGTAGGGGTCTAGGGGTGTGGGTTTGGCTATTCATCACGACCGTGGAATCCGTGTTTTATACTGGCTCGTATTGAAAACACGGACGCCCTAGTATATCCAATATTTCATATGATTCTTCTGCTGCGATATCTGTGATGTGATCATGTGATGTTCAGTGATAGATACAGTATATAGTATATATGATATATTATATAGACGTTACTTATGTTTTACACCCGCGCTAGCCCTGCCCCGCTCTGCCGTTAGTTACCTAACCTAACGGTGCACGAGGGGACATCGAGGCGAATGCGGATGGCATAAGTGTACGTCGTATTTATCTGTGATGTTTAGGTACATTAAATGATGGGACTTCATTAATGTGATTAATGAAATAAAAGAAACCTAAGATGTTGTAGAATCGAATTTCAAAATAAAACAGGTAGCTACAGTTCTTGCTTTGCACAGCGGTATATATGATATATCCTGCACCTTATTCGATGAGGAAAGGACCGAGATCCCTTCACCGGGAGTGACTCCTTTAGCAATAACTGGCAGATGCTACACACTCGGTTTGTCTTTTGATTGCTTTTAAGAGTTTTTGCTTTGCATAGTGATATATGTGATATATCCCGCACCTCATTCGACGAGGAAAGGACCGACGATCCCTTCACCGGGAGTGTCTCCTTTAGCAAAACTAGAAAAGCCTCAAAAACACTCCATTTCAAAATTCATTCGATCCTACAACGATATCAAGTTCATTACGCAATAGGTTTTTAGAAAAACCTGTCGTAGCCCTCCGTCATTTCAGATAAGTTGTATATAGTATTCGTGCTGCATTTGTTGGCTTTCGTCAAGGTGCAGTGTGCGGTAGCTATATGCTGCTTATCTGCCAGCATACGATGCGATTGGATTAGGGTAGTCGTGCGGCTTTGTTGGCTTTCGTCAAGGGTCGTGCGGGTGGGTTTAATTCGATCAAGAAATGTACGGGTTGAACTTGACTAGCGGGCTTTGGTTTGTTGGCTTTCGTCAAGGTCATAGTACGTTAGGGGCAAAATATTATCGGGAATTTCAAGTGTTGAAATTTGCAATGAGATTGCATACCTTCTATGAGATAGTTGGATCCCGATACCCGCTGCGAGTAAGTGTTAATCCTGGGAGAGTTTTATACACTACGATTAGCCGATCAAGTAGGTGTCTAGAAAGGTGTCAACGGGGTTACGCCTCTGGGAAAACGAGGTTTACATTAATTAGGTTCGTGCGAAAGCACGGGGGACCTCCCTCAAAGTACCGACACTGGCCTGGCTGAAAGATTGGCGAACTTGTAGTGTGTAATTAATCCCGGCTAGTCTTTCCTTTTAGGGTTTGAAGGAAGATTTGATAAAAAGCAGTGGGAGCCATCCTGATTAGATAAAATAATAACCAATCTATTCTTGCAAGAGCGCACGCTGAGTGTTTTCTTCTCTCTCTCTCCAGGTAGCGACCATATCACGCCTTATTCAAGATAATAATACGGAATATTGACCGAACCCGCTTGTTATACTGAGCTGGGGAACGTTGGTCCCGCTCCAACTTATAATTGTTATAAGACAGAGCAGGAAATTGGGGATTACCAGAATTCCCGTGCCGCCTAAACGAAGAGAGTGCATGCTGATGCATCATCTTTGGGTTTGTTCATTATACAGAACTGTTTCTCAGTATCCTTTACGTCCTGGGTATATGATACCGGATCAGGATCCCAGATATGTAATCTGTTAAATAGGGCTACAGATAGGTAGATAACTAAGAACGGGTGATAAGTTTCATGAGGCAGAAAACGGGGCAAGTGTTGCAGCCAAGTCTGTTGGTCACTGTCACCCTGTATTACAATACATTGATTCTGAATGAATGTTATTAGATACCGAACCTGTTATGCAAAATCATATCTGTCTCTTTATTAGTAAAGAAACGATAAAATTTTGTATTGTTGGACAATGTTTTGAACATTTCCTATATCAAAAGTTGATCGGTTCAGGCACGTTATCTAAAAGCATTAATGTTCTAAATCAAACTACAGTTCTTAGTATACGGAACACACACGAGAGGAAGAGTTCAGAATTGAACGATTCCTTCTTGAGGTATTGTAGACTAGGTCAGATCAATGTGACCCGACTAGCTAGAGTTACATAAAGATGCATATTTAAATTAGTTTGAATTTACATCTTGTGAAACTCGCCAGTCATGTCACAAAGATAAGATGACCATAGCCCTGTTTACTGGAAACAGAGAAAGAGTTGATGAACTCTTGGGATGATACATGTTGATGTATGTAAGGTCCCCTGTCTACACATGCTAGGACTGGTTCTTTGTACTTCATTACATTCTCTGATAATCTCTCAAGATTCAGACATATGTTCCTGTTGAAACTTGAGTCCGAGCCTTTTGAGATATTCACAGAATATAAGCGAGAAGTAGAGAACCAAAATACGGGTAAAAGTATTATGTCCTTTGATGCGATCAAGGAGGAGAATACTTGTGCACGGAATTCCTGGACTGTTCTAAAGGAGAATGAGATTCTCTCTCAGCATTACTCCTCCGAATACACCATAGCACGATGGTATATCGGGGTGGAGCAATTACACCCTATGTGATAAGGTGTGCTCTATGATGAGTAATACTGAGTTACCTATTTCCTTTTGGGTGTTATGCGCTTGAGAAGCTGCATACCTATTAAATAGGGTTCGAATCAAATCAGTTGCCTACCACTTCATATATGATATGGAAAGGGAAGAGCCCATGTCTTAAGTTAGTTAAGATTTGGGATTGTCCGGCCTATGTCTAAAAGCAAAATCCGGACAAGCTCGAGGCAAGGTCAGTTATGTAGAACTGGAAATGTTCCAGCCATACAAACTACAGCAGATGATTTGATAGAGCCAAAGGATTCAGTAGATTCCAATGAACCTCAGCCTCTCCGCCGATCTAGTAGGGTTCCTCACCCACCTAAGAGATACTTCGGTTTCTCTATGACAGTGGGAGCGAGGACTGCATCATGAGATGATGACCCAACTAGTTTCGAGCTGGCCATCAGGAGTGTGACTCTGTAAGAATGGCTGGATGCTTAGCGATCTGAGATGGAATCCTTATACACCAACAAAGTATGGACTTTGGTTGCTATATCTGAAGGGTTAAATCCCCATCAGAAGCAAGTATATCTTGAGAAGATTACTTGGTGTACATCGAAAAGTTGAGACTTTCAAAGCTAGACTTGTTAAAAGTTTGCATCATTGACCAGCTGTGGATAATGATAAAACCTTTTCAAGTATCTATGCTTAAGTCCATCCAGATCCTACTTACCACGGCTACATACCATGACTACGATATCTGGTGGTTGGGTGTCATGACTGCTTTTCTAAATGATATTTTGGAAGAGAGCGTCTATAAGTACACAGCCAGAGGGCTTCGTAGACAGTGGGAGCAGCGGAAACGTGTGCAAGATGCTTTATAGGATAAAGCAGGCATCGCGGAGTTGGAACATCTGTTTTGATGAATTAGTCAAAGAGTTTGACATCATCAAAATGGTAGATGAACCTTGTATAAACAAAAAGGTAGTAGGGAGTATGGTGACGATCCTCATAGAGTACGTGGATGACATACTCTTGATAGGGAAGGAGTTTCCTATGCTACGCTCGATCAATCTCCGCTTATCACTATGATTCTCCATATAGGATCAAAGTGATACCTACTAAATCCTAGACTTTGGATCTATGAGATAGATCTAAATGGATGTTAGGATACTCACTAGCTGTAGTGAGATGGTATCAATCGACCCTGGGGAGAATCACTGGAATGGTTCCAAGGTGATAAAGATGACTGAATGTCAGTCACAGGCATTGTCTTTACCCTCAGTAAAGGGACGGTATGTTGGAAGAGTTCCAAGCTAGATACCGTGACATACTAGACGATAAAGGCTGGATACATCGCTACTTAAGATGCTACCAAAGAGGCAGTCTGGGTGTATATTGGTTCATGAGATGAACTTTGTTCCTTCCATTGTGTGACAATGGAGTTGTGGCTTTTGCCAAGGAACGTCCATCCCATCAGTGATCCAGACATATTCTAAGGCAGTATCACTTGATCATGGAGATGGTTGATCTCCAGGGAGATCGAGGTTAAGAGAGTAGACTCAGAGGACAACACAGCGGATCCACTCACAAAGGCCTGTTCCCAGAGAGAGACTTTTATGGGATGGTTGAGTATGAGATACTTCAACCACTGCTACAGATGGCCCTAGTGCAAGTGGGAGATTGTTAGTTATATGTATGCCCTAGAGGCCATTACTATACATAGGATGTATATTGTAGTGGATGCTGGGACATATATAGGGAGGACTTTCTTGCTCGACATGATAGTATGCTATCTGGTTAATCTTTACCTTAACGTGTATACTGATTGTCTCTCTGTTACATGTTGGTAAAGCCCTTAGGATGTGTACTTGACTACCTGGACTGTGATGCGGATCATAGTAGTGGGGACATGGTAATCCATAAGTACATCCTTCAAAGTCCCTAGTCGTGGGTGTATCGAGACGGGGCATCGATATACCAGAGTAGACTAGCGTGTACCTTCTCGACCCATACAGATGGGCGATGGATGATCCCATATCCATTGGTGTTTGACATCAAAGATGATATACGGGTGCTCAGTAGAGACTGGGTACACTGGACGGACTCACCGAGAACTCCCAGATGGTATTATACCTCACGTCAGATGGCAGTTCTCTGGTGACACTGGTACAGAGTAGTCTGTTGACCCGAGATCGTCATAGAGTCTTGTGTGGTTCCCACTGTGCTTTGATTTCCATCTTACCACGTCCAAGAGGGCGTGCAAAACGGTGGTTTTTGGGTACAGTCCCGAGTCACATGGAGGTAATGAGCGATAGGAGGGGATTCGTCTCTCCCGGTATAGGGGGTTGATGTTGCGCTGTGTTCGATTGGCTATAACAGGAAATCCCTGGCCAGGGTTGCTGAGATTTACTGGTAAGTATTACCAGTAGTTTCTCGAACAGTTATAGACCACATATCGACACGACTTATCGAGCTATTGGGGTCTGACGTTTACCACCCCTAGGCGAGATATGCGACATATCAGACGATCAGACCGGACTGTACGGTAGTGTTACTGGTCGGATTCACTGGAGTGTGAGCGGGCTTGCTCGTCGATCTTCAGATCGCTCAATACCCGGGTGGCCGTTACGTTTAGCAGACCGCTTGCGGCTTGTGGGTGTTTGATATGATCATCATCTGCTGCCGGCGTATTGACGAGTCTTTAGAGTCCTACACAGAGGTTTCCTGGCTCAAGCGAAACGAAATAGGAGCGCATATGAGATATGTGCGGGACCGAGAATAATGCGTGTATGTGATACCGTATTTCATTCTCGCGATCACTGTGTCGGATGGTTGTATGCAATATAACCTAGTTATCGATTCAAGCGTTGAATCGATAAGCCGATACATTGAATACTAGTCGGTTGTGTGCGACATGACCGGATCATTGAATCAAGTGTTGATTTAATGATTTAATGCATAATTATATATTTGATATATTACTTTGCATTAACTAGTATTGGTTCACTTTAAATAGATTTTCTCACTTGGATTGTGCACATTGTATATGTGATATACATTTGTACATTTGATTGTATCATGTTTGATGATACATGATAGTTTGGTGTATGGATTAAACCATGGTTGGTCAATGGTTAGGGTTTCTTTTGCTTCATTTATTCATTTATTTATCCATTTTGTTTATTTTAGCAAAAGAAAATAATGAAGAGATAATGGTGGCTTTCTTTGTTTGTTTATGAACCTTCATGAAGGTTTGACCTAAGTAACCATTTTGTCTTCATGTCTTAACCCAACCATTCACTAACCCTTGTTAATTCTCTACACCTAACTATGGTTTGATTATGATAAGGATGATTTTCTTTTCTATTTTTGAAATTCTTATCATAACTTATCATCTTCTTCCTCTTCTTCTTCTTCATGAAGAAACCTTTCTTCATCAATGGTGGATTGATGAAACAAGTGAGAAATCCAATTCTAAAGTCTACCCACTTCCTATTTCCTCATCCTCTACCTCTTGCCAAGTAGTAGAGTGTGTTCTCTTCACAAGTTTTTGGACTTGGTGAAGTCGGAGCTTGATTTAGCGATGCCTCGACGTAGATCATCTTCGGCATGGACATCGATGACCTAGCCCGTCCATTCTCCGATGAAGCCGACGCTAGAGCCCGGGACTTGTTATGGACAGCGAGGAGACTTCATTGCGGAGCTATGGAGGTGGAGAACCGGATCTACAAAGGTTGTATTTCCGTATCTCTTAGTTAAGTGTTAACTAGTTTGCATTTTCGCCTAAATATCTAGCCAACGATCCATAGTCTAGGGTTTCTCGGCACTGTATTTTTTGAAATTGGCATGGTTGATGCCTTGTGGGACCTCATTAGCGTGCCTAGGAACCCTACAATAAGCACTAAATAGCTACCGCACACTACGCTTTGACGCAGGTCAACAAACGTAGCACGAATACTAAGTGGTACTTATCTGAAATGATGGAGGGCTACGACAGGTTTTTAAGACCATCTTTTACCTAAACTTGATATCGTTGTAGAAACAAGTGATTTTTGAAAAGGAGTGTTTTTGAGGCTTTTTACTAGTCTTGATAAAGAGGTCACTCTCGGTGAAGGGATCTCGGCTCTTTCCTTATCGAATAAGGTGCAGGATATTTCATAAATACCGTGTGCAAAGCAAGAACTAAAAGAAGCAATCAAAAACAAAACCGAGTGGGTTGTAGTATTTGCTAGCTTTTGCTAAAGAGGTCACTCCCGGTGAAGGGATCTCGACTCTTTCCTCATCGAGTGAGGTGCTAGATATTCTATAAGGAATACCGCTATGCAAAGAAAAAACTAGAGCTACCCTTTTTGAAAATATGATTCTACAACATCTTTTAGGTTTCTATTCTTTCATTAATCTCATTAATGAATTCCCATCATTTATGCTTCATAAGCATCACAGAAGAAACGAAAATACAACATACGCTTCTGCCATCCGCATTCGCCACAGTGTCCCGTTATGCACCGTTAGGTTACTTAACTAACGGTATAGCGGGGTAGGACTAGCGCGGGTGTAAAACATAAGCAACGTTTATTATATATCATATATAAATAATAAAGCATTCGTCTCAGATATATTAAGTGATCACATCACAGAATATCAGCAGCAAAAGATAACATATGAAATATTGGATATACTAGGAATTCCGTGTTTTATTTTAAGCCAGTATAAAACACGGATTCCACGGTCGCGATCAATAGCCAAACCCACATCCCTAGACCCCTACGAGAGCGGCAAGCAACCCTACCAATTCTAGAGTTAGGAGACCCGGACTCGACTCCACGAGATGGTCTCCCAGTGGACTCTAGAACCCGGTTACTTATGCTCCCCTCCTTGGGTCTATCCTAATGCGGAAAAGTAAATAATATAAAACAATGGTGACATCATCCTCAACCCGGAAGTGCCCCAATAAAAGAATATTCCATACAATGAATTTTACATGAATGAAAATAAAAACTCTCATCTCAAATAAAACCCCCGGCTATTCAATACACGACGATCCAATATAACATATCACAGCAACACCTAACATCACAAGTCATCAACGTAAGTAAATATGCGTATCACAATTTTCGTTGACATATAGCAACGAAAACGGAGATACCCCACATATTACACTTACAGTCGCAGAAAAGAAAATGTTAAACTATAACATTTGGAATCAACAATCACCTTAGACATCATAAACCCAAAATATCACATACTTTGGATTTCATGCCTAACTCTATGAATTCCACATATTGTATCACATTCCATAAAAAGCTAGACGACGTTAAATATTCCGATCGAATCAAAAAACACCCAAAATTTCCCAAAAAGCTCAACACTTGAGCGGAGTTTAAAAATATTCAGCACATGCCACAGTACCAATGAACCAGCCGTAGAAGGGTCAACCAATTCCTCACCTGTGGTGCCGCGGAACTACCGCAAACTCTAGGCTTTGGCGGCGGTTCTTAAGGTCACAGAATCAAGTTATGGTTTTGTTCTTCTAGAGGGTAAACCACATTACTTGCATGATATTTGAACGTTCCTTAACTCGGAAAAAAATCCAACTCTTGGAAAATTTTTCGTTGAGGGTTAAAGTGGGTATTTGATATCCGTTCGAAATTTTTAACACCATCTAAAAAAACCCAAAAATATGTTAGAATTACGACTACGAAACACTCCGAGTTGCCTTTGCAGAAAGTTAACATCACATGCAAATTTAGTAAAAAACAAAAAACACCTGAAACACCAAACCCCATAGACGAGAACAGAAATAAATTTGAAACCAAGAACACACTGTACGGCCAGCCTGCTCGATTTTTGGGCACATCTGCTCGGCCAAAAATCGGCCAAGTTGGATCAAATTTCTTCTGTGTTCATCTAATGTCCCATACAACATTTTGCAGTTGTTTAAAAAAAATTTAGAGCACTTTATAAATTCGACAGAAACAAGAGTTTGGTGTTGCAAGTTTCGGAGTATTTTCGGTTTCGTAATCTAACAAACATCGTTTAAATCTCTAGCTTGTCTCTGATACCACAGTTAGAATGTTCGGCACGACAGCAAGGTTTCGGGAGGTATCGTCCATGCCATTTTGAAAAATTTGCCGTACAAAACAATCCTAACCCTAGAATCTTACTAGTGATTTAGACGAAACATAATGTAAACTACTTTACATCTAAGTGAATAGGGATTACAACCTTTGTAGCCCGGTCCTTCAGTTCTTTAGCTCCTTGTAGTGGTTCCTTCGCTGCGACGAAGTTATCTTGCGGACTCTTGAACAGCTCTATAAGAGGAAAGCAACGAACTTGCACGAAGTCTTCGAGGCCGAAGATGATCTACGTCGAGGAGTCACTAACCCAAGCTACCTCTTCAATAATGTGGGATTAATGAAACTAACACCCTATACTAAAGTGCTAATCTAGTAGAGGATGATGAAGTAGGATTTTTGCTCACTGTAGAATTACATTTCTCACTCTTTTTCTTCTTCTCTCAAAAACCTAGAGAGCTCTCTCTTGCTCTTGATGAAGATGAAGCAAATGAAAGATGAGAGAGTGAATGGCAACCATGGGTAAGAAAATATCTAATATCACTCATGTAGAGACTTAATCATAGGTTTATATAATGATTGGGTTAACAAATATCTGGTATTAAGACAAAACTAATGGACTAGTCAATGGTTCTCCAAGCTTCTCAAAGCTTCATGCCATGTGACCATTATCCAACTAATAATTGAATTACACTAAATAAATAAATCCTTCATTATCATTATTATGGTGTAAGTCTCAAACACCCATGTTGCATGTATCATCAACCATGACACAAAAAATGTACATTAATATATATATATATATATATATATATATATATATATATCACATATATACTTAATGCACACAAGTGAGAAAAAGAAATGTTTAAGTGCCAAAATTGCATACACATAATTATTTGCAAAAGAGCTCTTTGAATATCGGTCGGTTTTCTGTTCTGATTGCAGTGTCTGCTCCCAAACGCTATATACGTGATTGAGTGTTTTCCAGTACAAAATCACGAATAGTTGTAAACTGTATTTACTAAGCAGACACCGATTAATAGTACCGATATAAACAAAATAGATAATGAATTACCGGTATTAACTTGCAGTTTTCAGAGATGAAAAAATACCCCCAAACTTATCTTTTGCTCGTCCCGGGAAAAAAGAAAAAAAATCCTAGCCTCACTTTTGCAGGGAATGCGATTGCACTAAACACGTGCAACAAGCCGTTAAATCTCTAGGTGTCCCTAGTAGGAGGAGTGTTGTCTCCTGAGCTTTTTCAGCGGATTAAACCCATAAAATCCAGTCAAGTTAGCATCGCGGAGAAACTGTAGATACTAATTTTAAGGTTAAGAATCAAACCTAGAAGTTCTATTATCCATGTTAGAAACGTCAAACCCTATTTTTCACTCCTCACAATTTATTTAACATAAGCTTATACGTGTTTTTACGTGATTGTGCGGATAGTGTGCATAAGTTTTTTAAGAACTAAATTAGGGTCATCATGTCATAAATACAGACCAGGATAGACTTCGAACACGAGTTTGAAAGGAGTTAAGATTTTCTCAAGTTTCGTTCTCCAGTTAGGGTTCAAGTCAGAATTTATATCATTTTTAACAGAGAACCTAAGTCTTATTTTTCACTCCTACCTTTCACCTGTTGTTGTTCATACACACTTTCGTCATAGTACACAACATATTTATAAATATAAACCTTTATATCTCCGCGAAAAAACTGTTTTATAATCGAAAACTCATCTTCGCTAAGATTATTCTCCCACAAAGAACCGTGAGGACTTTTAACTCGGGGAGAACACTTGCTTAGCTTGTTTTATTTGGCGATTAGAAACTTAGCGAGTTTTGGGTCAATGACTCACAAACCAGATGGTTTTAGGGCATTAGGTGTGAAAACACCCCAAGGACTTAATTACCCAAGTTACCCAGGCCGCAAAACAAAAGACTTATTTTTTTTGCGTTCAGAATATTCTGAAAGAGAACGGAGATATAGCCAGTTTTTTTCTTTTTAATTCGAAGAAGTATTTATGTAAATAAGGTGTGTAATCACTCCAACAAGGTTCCAGATGGATTATTTTTCAGACCTTAAAATTCTATTAAAACCTCAATAATATCCTTCATATTCACTTTACCTTATGAAAAATTCTTGATATTACTTAACTCAGAACAAACCTGTTTGATTCTAAAGATGTTTTATCAGTTTTCAAAAGTATGATACATGTCAGACCTTTTATCTAATTCTCAAGAACATATGACATGTGTAAAGTGATATAAAAGCCGTATATTAGCTACGGTTAAACTCAAAGGAGGGTTTATTTTTGGGGGTTTCAATTTCTCGAAAAGGAATTAGTTGTTTCTATCTTATCAACCGAACCATCAGACTTTGAATCAATGTTCCCCGGCTAACTAACATGACGAACAAGTTTTTATGTTTTGAATTTTTTCAATTTTTATAAAAAATTTTGGTTTATACAAATAACAGAATGCAATACAAAAGAAAATATGAAATGCAACTACATGAAAAAATAAAAATAGAAATACATAATATAAAATGCTCAAATGGAGGAAATATGCACATGCAAAACTATATGCTGATACAAGATGCAACCAAAATCAAGATTCACCCCCAAACAGAAGATGACGATGTCCTCATCATCGCTTGGCCTTGCCCTTTCCCTTCATCTTACTTGATCCGCTTTCCTCATCCTGATTCGCTAAGATCTGGCTCAGTTGTTCTTTTATCTCTTTATTTTGCTGAATCAATGTTTTGATTCCATGGACCTCCATCCTGTGTAGCTCATATGGATCAGTCGGAACATCCTCTCCTAAGTAAATCTCAGAGGAAGTCTGTGTTGTCACATGCTCGCTGGGGTCAGTGGGTGACAAGATCTGCTGCTCACTCCTGCTGTCAGTATAACCCGGTGAGATCCTTTCAATCTCGACTGGGACGGTGTCGTACATAGTGATGCATGCCGCGAAATCTTCTTCCTCCATGTAGTAGTAACAAATCTGGGTGATGAGAACAGGAAGTAACGATTTGTGTGCCGCGACACCCTCCTTGATTGTGGTAAATAGCATGCTTGCCATGCAAAACTAATAGTCTTTGGTCATAAAACAGTGGACAATATGCTCTATAATCGCCGGAAACGAGGAAACTCGAATGATCCCCCTAACATTACGGTAAGCCCAGCGGCAAGCCGTATAGACGTTTCTGCAGGGTTGCCTAGCACGGCAGCAAGGTTTAGGGAGGTATCTTCCATGCCAAATTAAAATTTTAGCCTTTACAGCTAACCCAAACATAGAATCGTATACTAGAAATCCGACGAAATGAAATGCAAACAACTTTGCATAGGAAGTGAACAAGGAATACAATATTTGTAGACTGGTCCTTCACTTCAATAGCTCTGTGTAGTAGTCCCTTCGCTGCGATCACGAACTCCCGACTCTTGGGAGGCTCCCATGAAGAAATGAACAAGCTTGCATCGAAGTCTTCGAGGCCGAAAATGATCTACGTCGAAGAGACACTAACCCAAGCTATCCCTTCACTAATTGTTGAATTAGTGAAGCAAACACCCTATAATACATGGCAAGTAGTAGAGGATGATGAAGTTGGAATTTTTCTCATATTAGAAATGATTTTCTCACATTTTTTCTCCCATCTACATTGAAGCTAGAGAGCTTTGAGGAAGAAGAAGAAGAAGAAAATCTCTCATGATAAAATCCAAAGGATAATGGCAACCATGGGTGAGTTAAGAATCATATGCTAACCCTTATAGAGACATAACCATGGTTAGGATAATTGGTTAGGTTAATAAATATCTTAGGCAAAACAAACGAGTGGACTTGGTCAATGAAGACTACAAACTTCTACAAGCTACTAGCCAGGACAAAATCCCACCATTTGTAATTACCAAAAAAATTAGAAACCCTAATAATCATCATAAGCATGTGTGTGTGTCATACACCCATCTTGCATGTATCATCAAACATGACACATTAACTTGTACACTAATATATATATCACATATATACAATGTGCACAAATCTAGTGAGAAAAGAAATCTTAAGTGGGCTAATACTAATTAATGTAAATTAATATATCAAAAATATAATCATACATTAGATTATCAAATCAACTCTTGATTGAATAATCCTGCTATATTACATATAACCGACTAATATCATATGTAACAACTTATCGAATCAACACTTGATCTGATAAGTGGCTATATAACATATATCCGACCGATGTCACATGTCGCGAGAATAGAATAGGGTATCACATATCGTATTATTCTCGGTCCCGCACATATCTTACTCCATTTCTCTTGAGCCAAGAGACCCCTGTGTAGGAAACTAAAGAATCATCAATACGCCGGCAATAGGTGATGATCATATCAAAAACCCACAAGCCGTAAGCGGTCTGCTAATAATAACGGCCACCCGGGTATTGAGCGATCAGAAGATCAACAAGCAAGCCTGCTCATACTCTTGCGAATCCAATCAGTAACACTACCGTACAGTACGGTTTCTTCGTCTGATATGTCGCATATCTCGTCTAGGGGTGGTAAATGTCAGACCCTAGTAACTCGATAATTCGTGCCGATGTAAGGCTCATAATGGGTCAAGCAATTACTGATAACACTTACCAGTATATCTCTAAAGCAGCCCTGGCCAGGTGTAAGTCAACGTTAGACACCCCACATGATGCGGGGAGGCGGAATAGGTAAAACAATCATTTTGTTCAAGTTAACATCGACTAACTTTACGGATCTTTGCTAAACCCTAACTAACAACAATCTACAAGTGATTAACTACTATGATAAATGATTATACCTAAAGATACAAGTCCTTCTTGTTCTTGTTGATCACCTCCTCGTCGGCCTCCTCGATGTGATAGAAGATCCACCCGAGAGTTCCTTCTCTAAACTTTAACCTCTCACTTGAGGTAACTAGGTGGCTATGATTGCTAATTGAAGTAACCTAGAGGATATAGAGATGGATTAAGGATTAATTAGTCTTTCTAACCCTTGGGATCTCAACACATGAAAGGATTAGGGTTAGGTTTTTGAAGAGAAAGAGCTTGAGGAGAGAGAATGTGTTTGTGAGAATGAATTGAAAATATAACTCATTATGTATATAATGAACCATAATAATTATCAAATAAATCATATAGATAATTACAACCATGCTTCATTTAATACAAATGAATGACTCATCTAATGAGTCATTAAGTAATAAATGCTTCATTAACTCATTTGGATGAATCACTTCATGTGTCACAAATTCATTTAATGCAAATTACACTTAAGCTCTCCACCTCACCTTTCTTCTAGAAGCTTCTCGACTAATTACGAGAATGCCCCTCCCATCCGTAAAAACACGGAAATACTAAGACTGTATAAATCCAATAATTTAATACTAGAATCTGGCTTAAACTAAAGCCCGCTAGTATTATCTGTCCAAACATCGTACGTGCATAAATACACGTATGTATCCGAACCCTATCGTAAAACTATACGACCTCTATATCGTTTCGCCTGAAGTAGGGAAACTCTCTGTGTGGGACTCTAAAGACTCGACACTACGCTGGTAATGGTATTAACCACAGGACGCAAGCGGTACTAGCTGTACGTAACGGTCCCCAGGTAGATGTCGATAAGAAGGACGATGAGGCAACCCATCTGAACTCCTACTGAGCTTGATGTGACAATCTCCGTACAGTCTGGTCTTTTCGTCTAAGACTATCGCATATCGGGCCTAGGGGGCGGCAAGCGTCAATCCCCTAAAAGCGGTATAAGTCGTGTCGGAGTGAAGCCTATTACACCTTGAGAAGCTACTGGAAATCCTACCAGTAAATCTCGTTTGCCCTGGCCAGGGACATTGCGTAATGGGTCTCCAAACACAGCGCGATATCAACTCCCAATACTGGGAGAGACGAATCTTATCTAACCGCCACTGCCTCCAAGTGCTTCGGGATTGCACCCAACTACTACCTATTTGAACGACTCCTTTGAGCCGTTGTATGGTAGAATTCTAAGAACAGTGGGAACACACTCGAGACGAAGCAGCAGTGTCAATTCTGCGGACTATATTGTACCCATGTCTCCTGGGAACTGTTAACTGACGATGGGTATAATACCAACCAACAGTTCCCTGCGAGTCCTGTCCGGTGTACCCGTAACCCAACGAGCACCTGTATACTATCTCCAGTACAACGTACTAATGGCTATAGGACAGACCATTTTCCTTGCTGGGATGAGAAGCGTACACACTAGTCTACTCTGGAGTATCGATGCCCTGTCTCGATAATCCTACGACTAGGGACCTGAAAAAGGATGTGCTTGTAGACTACCCAGCCCCCACTAGTATAACTGCCATCACAACGCTGGTAGTCAAGCAAGATCCTATGGGCTCTATCAATATGTATTCGCGATATCTTAAAATAAACATATACAAATATTAAGATAGATACAAACCAAGTAGCATACTACTATGTTGAGCGAGACTGTTAATATAACTGTGAATATCCAAGCTTCCATTAAGTAATATACAAACTAGTATGATACAATAATGGCCCCTAGGGCATATACACTAACAATCTCCCACTTGCACTAGGGCCATGTACTGGCGTATCGAAGACCTATCATCTCGAATAGCCTCTTGAACCGTGTCTGAGGTAAGGCCTTTATGAATGGATCTGCAGTGTTCTTCTCTGTAGCAAGTCTCTGTACCTCGATCTCCAGGCGATTTATGATCTCCCTGATCAGGTGATACCGCCTTAAGATGTGTTTGGACTTCTGATGGGACCTGGGTTCCTTCGCTAAAGCTATAGCCCCGTTGTTGTCACAATACAGAGGTATTGGATCAACAATGGAAGGAACCACCTGAAGTTCTGTTAGGAACATCTTCATCCAGACTGCTTCTTTTGCGGCATCGCAAGCAGCTATATACTCCGCTTCCATCCTCGAGTCAGCAACGGTGTCCTGCTTGGAACTCCTCCAACACACCGCTCCTCCATTGAGGGTAAAGACATAACCTGACATGGACTTAGAGTCATCCTTGTTACTCTGGAAGCTGGAATCCGCAAAAGCCTCGATCTTGAGGTCTTTTCCGCCACAAACCAAGAACATATTCTTAGTCCTTCTCAGGTACTTGAGAATGTTCTTTACAGCTATCCAGTGCTTCTCCCCTTTGTCTGACTGATACCGGCTTACCACGCTTAGTGCGTAAGCTACATCTGGTCTGGTACACAACATCGCATACATTATAGAGCCTACCGCAGAAGCGTAGCGTAAAATCGACATGCGATCCCTTTCCAAATTAGTCTTGGGAGACATCTCTTTGGAGGGGGTGATTCCGTGACAAGCCGGTAAATTACCGTGCTTAGAATCTTCCATACTGAATCTTTTCAGTATAGTGTTGATATACCCGGACTGCGAAAGTCCTAACATCCTCTTAAATCTATCACGATAGATCCGGATCCCCAAAATGTAAGAGGCAACACCCAGGTCTTTCATGGAGAACCTGTGTGAAAAGAATTCTTTGACAGATTGTAGCATAGGAATGTCATTTCCTATTAAGAGAATGTCATCCACGTACAAGACGAGGAATACGACAGGTCGTGCTATAATTTTACTATATATACATGGTTCATCTGGATTTTTGATAAAGTCATATTCTTTGACCGTTTCATCAAAACAGATTTTCCAACTCCCCGATGCCTGCTTTAGTCCATAAATGGACTTAAGCAACTTGCACACTTTCCCGCTGCTCCCACTCTGATTGAAACCTTCCGGTTTATCCATATAGACGCATTCTTCTAAATTACCATTTAGAAAAGCCGTCTTTACGTCCATCTGCCAGATCTCATAATCATGGAAGGCGGCAATGGCAAGAAGGATCCGAATGGATTTAAGCATAGCCATTGGAGAAAAAGTTTCGTCATAGTCCAAACAATCTTTGACGAAAACCCTTTGCAACAAGTCTAGCCTTATAGGTTTCCACCAGTCCATCTACACCAATCTTTTTCTTGAAGATCCACTTGCATCCTATGGGTTTTACCCCATCTGGAGAAAAGTCCAAAGTCCATAATTTGTTGGTGTACATGGACTCCATTTCATCCCGCATTGTATCCAGCCATCTTACTGAGTCGCCGCTCTGGATGGCCTGCTGGAAGCTAGTAGGTTCATCATTATCAATGATGCAATCTTCTCTATCCCCATCTATGAGAAAACCGTAGTATCTCTCAGGAGGATGAGACGGCCTACTACTCCTGCAGAGGGGTGCGGGAATGTCATGTTCTTCTTGAACTTCTGGTTCTACCAAACTTTCTGTAGTAGTTTGTGGTTCTGGAATTTCTTCCAGTTCTATTGCACTCCCACTTGTTTCCTTTTCTAAAAACTGCTGTTCTAGAAAATGGGCATTACGAGAAACAAAAACCTTTTGTTCCTCTGCGTAATACCCCTTAGAGTTCTTTGGATATCCTACAAACTTACACTGTACTGATCGTGCCTCGAGTTTGTCCGCATGCTGCTTTTTAACAAAAGCTGGACATCCCCATATCTTTAGATACTGAAGATAGGGTTTCTTCTCACTCTACATCTGATATGGTGTGGTAGGCACAGTCTTGGTAGGAACCCTGTTCAAAAGATATGCAGCTGATTCTAGCGCATAACCCCAGAAAGATCGCGGTAACTCAGCATTACTTATTATGGAACGCACCATATCTAATAGGGTTCGATTACGTCTTTCCGATACACCGTTATGCTGTGGAGTGTATGGAGGAGTAAGCTGAGAGAGAATTCCTTTCTCTTTTAGGTAACCCAGGAACTCGGCACTTAAGTATTCACCACCTCGATCAGATCTCAGTGTCCTGATACTTTTGCCGGTTTGGTTTTCTACTTCATTCTTATATTCTTGGAATTTCTCAAAGGCCTCGGATTTATGTTTCATCAAGAAAATGAATCCATACCTAGAGTGATCATCCATAAAAGTAATGAAATATGAAAAACCGCCTGTTTCAAGTGTATACATTGGACCACATACATCGCTGTGTATGAGTCCTAAGAGCTCACTCGCTCTTACTCCATGTCCAGTGAATGGAGTCTTTATCATCTTTCCTTTGAGACATGATTGATAAGTGGCATAAGATTGATATTCGAACGGATCCAAATATCCTTCTCTATGTAACTTAGTTAACCTAGTCTCATTGATGTGACCTAGTCTACAATGCCATAAGAAAGCCTGATTTATATCTGGAGACTTTATTTTTAGTGTGTTCTGGACATTGAAAATTTGTAATTGGTTTAACACGTATATACCGTTATCTAGTGTACCAAACCCAATCAAACCATGATTAAGGTGGATGTTAACAACATCGCTTACAAACGTGAAATCATAACCTTCTTTTGATAACAACGATACTGATATGATATTACATGTTAAACTGGGTACACAAACACAGTTATGCAAAACCAAAATATGTCCACTCGTTAATCCATGGTGATAATCTCCTACGGACACAGCATTCATGCTAGTTCCGTTAGCAACCTAGAGCATCATATCACCAACCTTCAGCACTCTACGGTTTCTCAGTGCCTGCAATGAATTGCATATATGAGATCCTGATCCGGTATCCAATACCTAGGAAGTAGAGTTGATTCACAGACAATTTTCAATTACAAACACACCTGAAGTTGAAGCCACAGCTTGCTTCGGGTCCTGGTTCTTGGCAATCCAAGCTTTGCAATCTTTCTTGCAATAGCCTTTCCTACGACAGTGGAAGCACTCGTCCTTTGCAACTACTGGCACCGCAACCTTTTCCTTTCCCTTGACTCCCACCTTACCAACACCACCTCTTGGTTTGGTAGCGGCCTTCTTCTTCCTTCCTTTTGCCCTTGCCATGGACCTGGAAGAGGAAGCACCACGAACAAATATATTGGGTGTTTCTCTTGCTTTCTGCAAGGTGCCCTCTGCACTCCTCAACATGTTAAGGAGTTCTGGAAGCTCGACTTCCTTACCTTGAATATTGAAATTCAAGATAAATTGGGCGTAGGTGGAAGGAAGGGACTGAAGAACCAAGTTTGTATATAGCTCGTTCTCTAATGTTGTCCCGAGGTCCGCGAGCTCTTATATATAGCCAATCATCTTAAGGACATGTTCTCCTACAGATGATCCGACGGCCAGCCTCGACTGAAACAAGTTCTTCGAGGTCTCGTATCTAGCTATACGAGATTGCTCTCCATACAGTTCCTTGGTGTGGAGAAATATGGATTCAAGATCTATATTCTCGTGCCTCCTCTGATGTTCATCATTCATAAAGGCAAGCACGATACATTTGGCTTTCGCGCAGTCAATCTCCCAGGTCTTACGGATTTCCTTATCTGCGACACTGGATTCTGGACCAGGGACAGCAGGTGCCTTAGTAGTAAGGACATACCCTAATTTGTCATAAGTTATAGCCATCTTGACTTTCCGGAACCAGTCTTTATAGTTTGGCCTTGTCAAAATATTTTTATCTAATAGTAACTTAAGGCCTGTCATGTTCTGGGTCGCTGCAATTAGGAAAGAGAGAGGAAACACTTTAGCATGATGCTCTTGCAAGTTTAGAGTGGTTTTTAGTTTATCTACACAGGATGGCTCCTACTGTTTCTCGAATCCCTCCTCAAGCCAAAAAGGAAGAACTACTTAGGACTATTCTCACCGTACAATACTTGCTTAATCGTTCAGCCAGACTGGTGTCGGTAATTTGAGGTAGGTTTTACGACACTTTCGCGAAGTTGCTTAATTAAATAACCTCTTTTCTCTGGGGGCATAGCCCCGCTGACACCTTTCTCGACACCTACTTGGTTTATAGCATTGATCGTTAAGTGACGAATCTCCTGATGAGTAGCGGATACTTATAGTACGATCGAGATCCAAATATCATCGTGTGATAAAGCTGAAGGAATCCTACAAAAATTATCACACTCCAAATGGTATGCAACTCTTAGCAAATTTCAGTTTCTTTAGAAATTCCCGATATAAATTTCTGCCCCATGCTCTTATGACCTTGGCGTTGGTCAAAATGTCATAAGTCACATGTGTTAGTGTATATGCCCTAGAGGCCATTACTGTATCATACTAGTTTGTATATTACTTAATGGATGCTTGGGATATTCACCTTGTATATACAATCTTGCTCAAAATAGTAGTATGCTACTTGGTTTGTTTCTACTTCAATGTGTACATGTGTTTATTTTTGTATATCGCCTATACACATTAGTAGAGCCCTCAGGATCTTTGCTTGATTACCAGCGATGTGATGGCCGTCACACTAGTGGGGCTGGGTAATCTATAAGCACATCCTTATGCAGGTCCCTGGTCGCAGGACTATCGAGACAGGGCATCGATACTCCGGAGTAGACCAGCGCATGCGCTTCTCATCCCAGTGTGGGAGACGGTCTGTCCCACAGCCGTCAGTACGTCGTACTTGAGATAGTATGCGGGTGCTCGTTAGGTTGCGGGTACACTGGACAGGACTCGTCGGGAACTGACTAGTTGGTATTATACCTATCGTCAGTTATCAGTTCCCAGGTGACATGAGTACAGCTTAGTCCGCTGACTTGACACTGTCACTCCGCCTCGAGTGTGTTCCCACTGTACTTTGATCACTACCCTACCACGGCTCAAAGGAGTCGTGCAAACAGGTAGTGGTTGGGTGCAGTCCCGAAGCACTTGGAGGCAGTGACGGTTAGACAGGATTCGTCTCTCCCGGTATTGGGGGTTGACATCGCGCTGTGTCTAGGAGAGCCATTACACGAGTAGTCCCTGGCCAGGGCAAACGAGATATACTGGTAGGTTTCCAGTGTTATCTCAGGGTGTTTTGGGCTTCGCTCCGGCACGACTTGTACCGCTATTGGGGGATTGACGTTTACCGCCCCCTAGGCCCGCCATGCGATGTATCAGACGAACAGACCGGACTGTACGGAGAATGTCACACTCAGGCTCAGTAGGAGTTCAGATGGGTTTCGCCTCGTCGATCTTCTTGTCGGCATTACCTGGGGACCGTTACGCACAGCTAGTGCCGCTTGCGGTCTGTGGTTAAACCCACTGCCAGCGTAGTGTCGAGTCTTTAGAGTCCCACACAGAAAGCTTTTCGCCTTTAGGCAAAAGAGTAGAGGTCGCATGGTATTGCGACAGGTCGCATGGTTTTGCGACAGGGTTCGGTCACATCCGTGCACTTGTGCACGTACAGTGTCCGGACAGTTTACACTAGCGGGCTTTGGTTTAAGCCAGATCCTAGTGTATCTTATGGGATTGGATTTATCCAGTTTGCATTCGTGTTCCTCGGAACGCGGATGCGGGTGTGTATGCACAGTTGACAGGGAGGCACAGACAGCGGATTCTCATTAGGGTTGTTGACAGTTGACCGTTGACTTTTTGACTTTTTGCTCAACCCTAATGAGAATATGATATGCGATTAACTATTATATTAATTAAGTATTATGGTGACTTGGTTGTTGACTTTTGTTGACTTTGTTGACTTGTTGACTTTTATTGACTTGTTGATTTTGTTGACCGGTTGACTAGGCTTGACTAGTTGACCATCATGATAACCATGGTTATCATTTCATGCCAAAGACTTTTACTTGCTTGTTCATTTGAGTAAAATGAGTGCATGACATGATAAGGTTATGGTTGCTTCAACCATCACATAAGACTTTTATTGATATGATGAGTTATGATTATATTGGATTATGAGAGGGTGAGAGACAAAAGAGAGCCTCATTCTTTCTTGCTCATTCTCTCTCTTGTTCTTGAGCTCTCCTCTTGCTCCCTCTCTTGATCTATGGTTCTCTTGTCTCATGAGTTGAGAATCAAGAACCATAGATAAAATCCCATTCTAAATCTTCTCTACTCATTCTAGTTCACTAGGTTTAGCAAACCAAGTGAACTAGTTTCTTCAAAGAACGAAGAAGGAGCTAAAGGTTGGAGCTTTCAGGTGGATCTATCTTCGGCGTACGGAGACGACGAGAAGGAGCCATCGGACCACCATCGGAGCTCGGAGATGAAGGAGTTCAAGTTTAGGTATAACCATCTCCATCCGAGTAGCTAACTCTCTTTAGCTAAGTATGCTAGTTTTAGTTTAGTCAAAGATCCCGACTTTGCTTAGTCCATGTTGCCCCTTGCGCTAATAATTTGATTTTTATACCGTTTCCGCCTCCCCGTAAGAACCGGAGGTCGCAACGTGGACTTACAGTGGTATCAGAGCCTAACTAAACTTAAACTAGCTTGGTAGTGAAGTGTAACGAAGTTCGGAACCGGAAAAATCAAAAAAACCAAACTTTTACAAAACCTGAGTTTCTGTTGAAATTTTTTCTGGTCAAAATGAAAAACTTTATACTCCTAAATTCGGCTCAGGGTTTTGTGTGAACACCCATGAAAAACGGTCCACTGTTTCGTTCAAACCGCCGCGCTTCCGCCGCACGAGGTAGGCATGTGCCGCGGAAGCGCCGCGGTTTGTCGTCTTCTATGCATCGTTTTTCGTGCAGTGTGTGTCTGTGTTGGTTTTGGGATTTTTGAAATATATTATATGTGCCCAGATTTTCCAGAAAAGAAATTTCCTTTTGGGGTCCTATAATTCCGTATTTTTTTCCGAACTTCACTGCACTTTGACTATGATGGTTATATCTGTGATGTTTGCATGTATTGAACGTCGGCTAATCGCTATAAGTCGATTGGTCGGGGTTATACATGATCTGTAATGTGCTGGAATGTGTATATGAATATGTTGGATTGTCGCGGGTGAATAGCCGGGGGTTGTGAGACGAGAGTTTTCTTTTCTTTCAATTCATGTAAATTTGTAAATTGATGTAATAATTATTTGTATGGCCGCACAACCGGGTCGGGGTTGTAGCCGTCATTGTATAATTTCTTTTTACTGTTTTTGCTCCTAGGATAGACCCATGGAGGGGTGCACAAACTACCGGGTATGCCGAAGTGTCGAGTGGCCTACTCATGGAGATGAGGGAGGTTGCTACGCTTCGGGTACTTGGCGGGTAGTTTGCCGCACCCGTAGGGGTCTTGGGTGGGGTTTTGGCTATTCACCGCGACCGTGTAATCTGTCTTTTGTTACAGGCTCGTACAAATTACAGATTCCTAGTATATCCAATGTATTCATCTGTGATCTGAAATGTTTATCATTGCAGTATATCTATATATGATATTATTTAGGCGTTGCTTATGTTTTACAGACGCGCTAGCCCAGCCCCCGCTCTGCCGTTAGTTAAGTAACCTAACGGGTAATGACGGGGCCCCGTGGCGAATGCGAATGGCATAAGCGTACGTCATATTTTGGTTGTTTTCTGCAATGGTAGGATTAAATGATGGGATGCATTAAAAGAACTAATGCAAGAATATCACGCATTAAAAGAACTAATGCAAGATAATAAACCAAGTTAAAGTCGTTGGAACACTTTCGAAAAACCACTCGGTTCTTTTCAAAACAAACTTTTAAAATACGGAGTTTGAGCCACTCCATTTAAAAGCTATCTCGTTCCATCGACCAAATCAAGTTCACTACGTTCACGGTTTTGCCAAAACCATCCGTAGCCCTCCATCATTTCAGTTAAATATTCGGTAGTATTCAAGCTATGTATTTTGACCTCCTGCCAAGGCATAGTGATTGGTAGCTGCCGGATATTTATCTGTTGCATAGATAGAATGCGTTGGTTTGAGACAGTCGTACTGCCATTTTGGCCTACGTCAAGGGTATGTACGGGTGGGTTCAAATTAACCTGGATAATGATGGGACGAACTTGACATGTGACTTATGACATTTTGACCTCACGCCAAGGTCATAAGAGCATGGGGCAAAAATCCACATCGGGAGTTTCATAAGTACTGAAACTTGCTAGATTTGCATACCATTTGGAGTGTGATGATTCTGGTAGGATTCCTTCAGTTTCGTCACGCGATGATATTTGGATCCCGATCCTACTGTGAGTATATGCTACTCCTCGGGAAATTTCTCACTTAACGATCAATGCTATAAACCTAGTAGGTGCCTAGAAAGGTGTTAGCGGGGCTACGCCCCCAGGGAAAAGAGGTTCTTTAATTAAGGAACTTCGCGAAAGCGTTGGAAAACCTCCCTCGAAGTACCGACACCGGCCTGGCTGAACGGTTAAGCAAGTATTGTATGGTGGGATTGATCCTGACTAATTCTTCCTTTATGGTTTGAGGAGGGATTCGAGAAACAGTGGGAGCCATCCTGTTTAGACAAACTAAAAACCACTCTAAACTTGCAAGAGCATCATGCTGAGTGTTTCTTCTTCTCTCTCCTAATTGCAGCGACCAATCAACATGACTGGACTTAAGTTACTCCTAGATAAAAACAAACTGACAGGGCCAAACTACAAAGATTGGCTCAGGAATGTCAAGATAGCAATCACTTATGACAAGCTGGGGTATCTTCTTACCACCAAAGCTCCCCCTGTCCCTGGTCCAACTTCCAGTGTCGCGGATAAGGAAATCCGCAAGACTTGGGAGATTGATAGCGCGAAGGCCAAGTGCCTCCTGCTTGCCTCGATGGACAACGAACATCAGAGGAGGCATGAGAATATGGACATGGAGTCCATATTGCTCCATACAAAAGAACTGTATGGAGAGCAATCACGTATCGCAAGATACGAAGCGTCGAAAAAGTTATTTTCGACAAGAATGGCCGTCGGATCATCAGTAGCCGAGCACGTGCTAAAGATGATCGGCTACATTGTGGAGCTTGCTGACCTAGGGATCACATTGGAGAGTGAGCTATATACGGATATAGTTCTCCAGTCCCTTCCTTCCACTTACGCCCAGTTTACACTGAACTTCAACCTACAAGAAAAAGAGGTTGAACTATCAGAGATCCTCAACATGCTGAGGAGCGCAGAGGGCACCCTACAGAAAGGTAGGGAAACATCCACTTTGTTTGTAGGAGGATCGTCTTCTTCTAGGTCCAAGGCGAAAGCCAAGGGAAAGAAGAAGAAAGCCCCCGCCAAACCAAGGGGCGGTGTTAGTAAAGTGGATACGAAGGGAAAAGCAAAAGCAATAAAGATAGCGGGGAAGCTTGTGGATAAGGAAGAATGCTTCTATTGTCATAAGAAAGGACACTGGAAGAATGATTGCAGGGCCTGGAAGGCCAGAACACAGGAATTGAAGCAAGTTGCAGCTTCAGCTTCAGGTGTGTATGTTATTGAAAACTGTCTTTCAATAAACTCTACTTCCTGGGTATTGGATACCGGATCAGGATCTCATATCTGTAATTCTTTGCAGGCGTTGAGAAACCGTAGGGTTTTGAAGGCAGGTGACATGACCCTCAGAGTTGCAAACGGAGCTAGCATGGATGCTAAAGCCGTGGGGGACTATCACCTGGGAATGTCAGATGGACATGTTTTGGTTTTGCGTAATTGCTTTTTTGTACCCAACGCGACTTGTAATATCATTTCTGTATCTTTAGTTTCTAAAGAAGGTTATGAATTTGCGTTTGTAAGTAATGTTGTAAATATTCACCTTAATCAAGTTTTGATTGGGTCAGGTACATTGAGTAATGGTATATACGTGTTAAACCAACCGCAGATTTTTAATGTCCAGAATACACACAAAAGAAAGTCTCCAGAAATAAATCAGACTTTCTTATGGCATTGTAGATTGGGTCACATCAATGAGAGAAGGTTGACTAAGTTACATGCAGAAGGATATTTGAATGTGTTCGAATATCAATCGTATGCCGCTTGTCAATCTTGTCTCAAAGGAAAGATGACAAAGACTCCATTTACTGGACAAGGAGTAAGAGCGAGCGAGCTCTTGGGACTCGTACACAGTGACGTGTGCGGTCCAATGTCTACACATGCCCGAAGCGGACATTCTTACTTCATTACTTTTACGGATGACTTCTCAAGGTACGGCTATGTCTTCTTAATGAAACATAAGTCCGAGGCTTTCGGAAAATTCCAGGAGTATAAAAATGAAGTAGAGAAACAGACCGGCAAAAGTATTAAGATTCTAAGATCGGATCGAGGTGGAGAATACTTAAGTGCCGAGTTCCTGGACTATTTAAAAGAGAACGGAATTCTCTCTCAGCTTACTCCTCCATACACCCCGCAACATAACGGTGTATCGGAGAGACGGAACCGCACCCTATTGGATATGGTGCGGTCCATGATGAGTAATGCTGAATTGCCGCGATCATTCTGGGGATATGCGCTAGAATCAGCCGCATATCTTTTGAACCGAGTTCCAACTAAGACTGTGCCTACCACACCATATGAAATGTGGAGTGGGAAGAAACCCTATCTTCAATATCTGAAGATCTGGGGATGTCCGGCTTTTGTCAAAAAGCAGCATGCGGACAAGCTCGAGGCACGCTCAGTACTGTGCAAGTTTGTGGGATACCCAAAGAACACCAGGGGGTATCTTTTCTACTACGCAGAGGAACAAAAAGTCCTTGTTTCTCGTAATGCCCACTTTCTAGAACACCAGTTCTTGGAAAAGGAGATTAGTGGGAGCGCAGTAGAACTGGAAGAAATTCCAGAACCACAGACTATTACTGAAAGGTTAGTGGAACCAGAGGGTTCAACAGAACAGGACATTCCTACGCCGCTCCGCAGAAGTAGTAGGCAGTCTCATCCGCCCGAGAGATACTACGGTTTTCTCATAGACGGGGATAGAGAGGATTGCATCATAGATTATGATGAGCCTACTAGCTTCCAGCAGGCCGTTCAGAGCGTTGACTCAGTGAAATGACTGGATGCAATGCGGACCGAAATGGAGTCCATGTACACCAACAAGGTATGGACGTTGGACATTGCTCCAGACGGGGTAAAACCCGTAGGATGCAAGTGGATCTTCAAAAGGAAGATTGGTGTAGATGGACAGGTTGAGACCTATAAAGCTAGGCTGGTAGCAAAGGGTTTTCGTCAAAGACCTGGCTTGGACTACGACGAAACCTTTTCTCCAGTAGCCATGCTGAAATCCATTCGGATCCTTCTTGCCATTGCTGCCTTCCACGATTATGAGATCTGGCAAATGGACGTAAAGACAGCTTTTCTAAATGGAAATTTAGAGGAGTGTGTCTATATGGACCAACCAGAGGGTTTCATTCAGAGTGGGAGCAGCGGAAAGGTGTGCAAGTTGCTTAAGTCCATCTATGGGCTAAAGCAGGCATCGCGGAGTTGGAACATCTGCTTTGATGAGACGGTCAAAGAATTTGGCTTTATCAAAAATCCAGATGAACCATGCATCTATAGTAGATTTGTAGCGAGAACTGTAGTATTCCTCGTTTTGTACGTGGATGACATTCTCTTAATAGGAAATGACATTCCTATGCTACAATCTGTCAAGGGGTTCTTGTCACACAGGTTCTCCATGAAAGACCTGGGTGATGCCTCATACATTCTGGGTATCCGGATCTACCGTGACAGATCCAAGAGGATATTAGGACTTTCACAGTCCAGGTACATCGACACCATACTGAAGAGGTTCAGTATGGAAGATTCCAAGCGCGGTAACCTACCGGCTTGTCACGGGATCACCCTCTCTAAAGAGATGTCTCCCAAGACTGATTTGGAGAGGGATCGCATGTCTATTATACCCTACGCTTCTGCGGTAGGCTCTATAATATATGCGATGTTGTGTACCAGACCGGATGTAGCTTATGCACTGAGTGTGGTAAGCCGGTATCAGTCTAACCCTGGGGAGAAACACTGGATAGCGGTAAAGAACATTCTCAAGTACCTGAGAAGGACTAAGGAGATGTTCTTGGTGTATGGCGGAAAAGACCTCCAGATCGAGGCCTTTGCTGACTCCAGCTTCCAGAGTGACAAGGATGATTCCAAGTCCATGTCGGGTTTTGTCTTTACCCTCAATGGAGGGGCGGTGTGTTGGAAGAGTTCCAAACAGGAAACCGTTGCAGACTCGACGATGGAAGCGGAATACATCGCTGCATCTGATGCCGCAAAAGAAGCTGTCTGGATGAGGAAGTTCTTGAAAGAACTTCAGGTGGTTCCGTCCATTGTTGATCCAATACCTCTGTATTGCGACAACAACGGGGCTATAGCTTTAGCGAAGGAACCAAGGTCCCATCAGAAATCCAGGCACATCTTGAGGCGGTATCACCTGATCAGGGAGATCGTGGATCGCCAGGAGATCGAGGTTCGGAGAGTCGCTTCAGAAGACAACACTGCAGATCCATTCACCAAGGCCTTGCCCCAGACTCAGTTCGAGCGGCTGATCGAGATGATAGGTCTTCGATACGCCAGTACATGGCCTTAGTGCAAGTGGGAGATTGTTAGTGTATATGCCCTAGAGGCCATTACTGTATCATACTAGTTTGTATATTACTTAATGGATGCTTGGGATATTCACCTTGTATATACAATCTTGCTCAAAATAGTAGTATGCTACTTGGTTTGTTTCTACTTCAATGTGTACATGTGTTTATTTTTGTATATCGCCTATACACATTAGTAGAGCCCTTAGGATCTTTGCTTGATTACCAGCGATGTGATGGCCGTCACACTAGTGGGGCTGGGTAATCTATAAGCACATCCTTATGCAGGTCCCTGGTCGCAGGACTATCGAGACAGGGCATCGATACTCCGAAGTAGACCAGCGCATGCGCTTCTCATCCCAGTGTGGGAGACGGTCTGTCCCACAGCCGTCAGTACGTCGTACTTGAGATAGTATGCGGGTGCTCGTTAGGTTGCGGGTACACTGGACAGGACTCGTCGGGAACTGACTAGTTGGTATTATACCTATCGTCAGTTATCAGTTCCCAGGTGACATGAGTACAGCTTAGTCCGCTGACTTGACACTGTCACTCCGCCTCGAGTGTGTTCCCACTGTACTTTGATCACTACCCTACCACGGCTCAAAGGAGTCGTGCAAACAGGTAGTGGTTGGGTGCAGTCCCGAAGCACTTGGAGGCAGTGACGGTTAGACAGGATTCGTCTCTCCCGGTATTGGGGGTTGACATCGCGCTGTGTCTAGGAGAGCCATTACACGAGTAGTCCCTGGCCAGGGCAAACGAGATATACTGGTAGGTTTCCAGTGTTATCTCAGGGTGTTTTGGGCTTCGCTCCGGCACGACTTGTACCGCTATTGGGGGATGACGTTTACCGCCCCCTAGGCCCGCCATGCGATGTATCAGACGAACAGACCGGACTGTACGGAGAATGTCACACTCAGGCTCAGTAGGAGTTCAGATGGGTTTCGCCTCGTCGGTCTTCTTGTCGGCATTACCTGGGGACCGTTATGCACAGCTAGTGCCGCTTGCGGTCTGTGGTTAAACCCACTGCCAGCGTAGTGTCGAGTCTTTAGAGTCCCACACAGAAAGCTTTTCGCCTTTAGGCAAAAGAGTAGAGGTCGCATGGTATTGCGACAGGTCACATGGTTTTGCGACAGGGTTCGGTCACATCCGTGCACTTGTGCACGTACAGTGTCCGGACAGTTTACACTAGCGGGCTTTGGTTTAAGCCAGATCCTAGTGTATCTTATGGGATTGGATTTATCCAGTTTGCATTCGTGTTCCTCGGAATGCGGATGCGGGTGTGTATGCACAGTTGACAGGGAGGCACAGACAGTGGATTCTCATTAGGGTTGTTGACAGTTGACCGTTGACTTTTTGACTTTTTGCTCAACCCTAATGAGAATATGATATGCGATTAACTATTATATTAATTAAGTATTATGGTGACTTGGTTGTTGACTTTTGTTGACTTTGTTGACTTGTTGACTTTTGTTGACTTGTTGACTTTGTTGACCGGTTGACTAGGCTTGACTAGTTGACCATCATGATAACCATGGTTATCATTTCATGCCAAAGACTTTTACTTGCTTGTTCATTTGAGTAAAATGAGTGCATGACATGATAAGGTTATGGTTGCTTCAACCATCACATAAGACTTTTATTGATATGATGAGTTATGATTACATTGGATTATGAGAGGGTGAGAGACAAAAGAGAGCCTCATTCTTTCTTGCTCATTCTCTCTCTTGTTCTTGAGCTCTCCTCTTGCTCTCACTCTCAACCACTTGCTCCCTCTCTTGATCTATGGTTCTCTTGTCTCATGAGTTGAGAATCAAGAACCATAGATAAAATCCCATTATAAATCTTCTCTACTCATTCTAGTTCACTAGGTTTAGCAAACCAAGTGAACTAGTTTCTTCAAAGAACGAAGAAGGAGCTAAAGGTTGGAGCTTTCAGGTGGATCTATCTTCGGCGTACGGAGACGACGAGAAGGAGCCATCGGACCACCATCGGAGCTCGGAGACGAAGGAGTTCAAGTTTAGGTATAACCATCTCCATCCGAGTAGCTAACTCTCTTTAGCTAAGTATGCTAGTTTTAGTTTAGTCAAAGATCCCGACTTTGCTTAGTCCATGTTGCCCCTTGCGCTAATAATTTGATTTTTATACCGTTTCCGCCTCCCCGTAAGAACCGGGGGTCGCAACGTGGACTTACAACATGTCAAGTTCTACCCATCATTATCTTGTTAATTTGAACCCATCCGTACATACCCCTGACGTTGGCCAATTGGCAGTACGACTGTCCCAAACTAACTCATCTATCTATGCAACAAATGAACACCCAGCAGGTACCAAACACTATGCCTTGGCGTTAGTCAAAATACATAGCTTGAATACTACTGAATATACAAATAAAATGATGGAGGGCTATGAATAGTTTTGGCAAAACCATGAACGTAGGGAACTTGATATGATCGAAGGAACCTGATAGTTTTTAAAAGGAGTGGTTTAAGCTCCGCAATTTAAAAAAAAATCTTCTGTTTTAAAATAACCGAGTGGTTGCTTTTAAACTGTTCCAACGATTCAACTTTGGTTTATTTTCTTTGCAATAATATAATTCGTCCTATCAATTAACCCATCATTGCAGAAAACAACGAAAATACAACGTCCTCTTATGCCATCCGCATTCGCTACTGGGCCCCGTCATTCACCTGTTAGGTTACTTAACTAACGATAGAGCGGGGGCTGGGCTAGCGCGGGTGCAAAACATATACTAGATATCATATATTGATATTGCACATTTGTCAGACGCAATAATAGGCATTCCAGATCACAGATGAACATATTGGATTTTCTACGAATCCGCATTCTTTTTTAGCCTGCAAAGAAAGATGGATTACACAGTCGTGATGAATAGCCAAAACCCCACCCTAGACCCCTACGGGTACGGCAAATTACCCGCCTAGTACCCAAAGTGAAGCGGTCTCCCTCAATGATGTGAGTAGGCCACTAAACACTTCAAAGTATCCGGTAGTTTGTGCACCCCACCTTGGGTCTATCCTAGGAGCAGAAAACAGTAAATGAAATATTACAACGGTGGCTACAACCTCAACCAGGATGTGCCCCGTAAAAGAATATTACAACAAATTACAATTTACATTTGAATGAAAGAAACACTCGTCTCACATCCCCGGCTATCCATTCATGACAATCCAAGAAGTTCACAATTACAAACCAGTAAAAACCATTACAGAAATGTGCAACCCCCTGCCAACCGACATACTAGCAGTTAGGGGAGGTTTACGAACACATTAAACACAACACATATATAATCAAATTAGCCAAACATCTTAGAATTTCGATCAAGCAACGCTAATTATCTACTCCAAACAATTCTCTGTGCACATAAAACATGAGCAGAAACAAATCATCCCAGAAAACACAACATCAACACAGAAGAATAACTGAGCAAATTTGGATTGACTCGGTGTCAACTCGGCCGTGGATCCGCGGCGGATCGCTTGGATCGGCGGCGGTTCCGCGGTGGTATGGTCGAGTCACGATCCCAAATTTCATCACAATTCTTAAAAAACCCTGCTTGTATTTTTAAGGGTCCCTGAAAAATTTTTAGACCCCGTTTTAAAAACGGCAGAAACTATGTGAAAATGTCGTATTTTCGGGTTTGTTTTGCAATCGAATTTCTAAAGACTTTGCTAACATGTTAGTTATGGTTTAGCTAGGCTCTTATACCACTGTAAGTTGACGTTAGACACCCCACATGATGCGGGGAGGCGGAATAGGTAAAACAATCATTTTGTTCAAGTTAACATCGACTAATTTTACGGATCTTTGCTAAACCCTAACTAACAACAATCTAGAAGTGATTAACTACTATGGTAGATGATTATACATAAAGATGCAAGTCCTTCTTGTTCTTGTTGATCACCTCCTCATCGGCCCCCTCGATGTGACAGAAGATCCACCCGAGAGTTCCTTCTCCAAGCTTTAACCTCTCACTTGAGGTAACTAGGTGGCTATGATTTCTAATCAAAGTAACCTAGAGGATATAGAGATGGATTAAGGATTAATTAGTCTTTCTAACCCTTGGGATCTAAACACATGAGAGGATTAGGGTTACCTTTTTGAAGAGAGAGAGCTTGAGGAGAGAGAATGTGTTTATGAGAATGAATTGAAAATATAACTCATTATGTATATAATGAAGCATAATAATTATCAAATAAATCATATAGATAATTACAACCATGCTTCATTTAATACAAATGAATGAATCATCTCATGAGTCATTAAGTAATAAATACTTCATTATCTCATTTGGATGAATCACTTCATGAGTCACAAATTCATTTAATGCAAATTACACCTAAGCTCTCCACCTCACCTTTCTTCTAGAAGCTTCTCGACTAATTACGAGAATGCCCCTCCCATCCGTAAAAACACGGAAATACTGAGACTGTATAAACCCAATAATCCAATACTAGAATCTGGCTTAAACTAAAACCCGCTAGTATTATCTGTCCGAACATCGTACGGGCATAAATACGCGTAAGTGTCCAAACCCTGTCGTAAAACCATACGACCTCTATATCGTTTCTCCTGAAACTGGGAAACTCTCTGTGTGGGACTCTAAAGACTCGACACTACGCTGGCAGTGGGTTTAACCACAGGCCGCAAGCGGTACTAGCTGTACATAACGGTCCCCAGGTAGATGTCGATAAGAAGGCCGATGAGGAAACCCATTCGAACTCCTACTGAGCCTGATGTGACAATCTCGGTACAGTCCGGTCTGTTCGTCTAAGACTATCGCTTATCGGGCCTAGGGAGCGGCAAGCGTCAGTCCCCTAAAAGCGGTATAAGTCGTGTCGGAGTGAAGACCATTACACCTTGAGAAGCTACTTGAAATCCTACCAGTAAATCTCGTTTGCCCTGGCCAGGGACTTTGCGTAATGGCTCTCCAAACACAGCGCGATATCAACTCCCAATACCGGGAGAGACGAATCCTATCTAACCGCCACTACCTGTTTGCACGACTCCTTTGAGTCATGGTAGGGTAGCAATCTAAAAACAGTGGGAACACACTCGAGAAGAAGTAGCAGTGTCAAGTCTTTGGACTATGCTGTACTCTTGTCACCTGGGAACTTTTAACTGACGACGGGTATAATACCAACCAACTGTTCCCTGCGAGTCCTGTCCGGTGTACCTATAACCCAACGAGCACCTGTATACTATCTCCAGTACAACGTACTAATTGCTGTGGGACAGACCATTTGCCCTGCTGGGATGAGAAGCGTACACACTAGTCTACATTGGAGTATCGATGCCCTGTCTCGATAATCCTATGACTAGGGACCTAAAAAAGGATGTGCTTGTAGACTACCCAGCCCCCACTAGTGTGACTGCCATCACAACGCTGGTAGTCAAGCAAGATCCTATGGGCTCTATCAATATGTATTCACGATATGTTAAAAGAAACATATACAATATTAAGATAGAAACAAACCAAGTAGCATACTACTATGTTGAGCAAGACTGTTAATATAACTATGAATATCCCAAACTTCCATTAAGTATGATACAATAATGACTCCTAGGGCATATACACTAACACTAGGGACTTCCTGTTATAGCCAATCGAGCACAACACAACATGAACTCCCAATACCGGGAGAGACGAAACCCCTCCCACCGCTCATTGCCTCCATGTGATTCGGGGTTGTACCCAAAAGCCACCGTTTTGCATATTCTCTTGAATGTGCTAAGGTGGAAATCAAAGCATAGTGGGAATCACACAAGACTTTATGATGATCTCGGCTCTACATACTAACCTATACCAGTATCACCAAAGAACTGCTATCTGACGATAGGTATAATACCATCTAGTAATTCTCGGCGAGTCCGTTCAGTGTACCCAGTCTCCACTGAGCACCCGTATACTGTCTCTGATGTCAAACACCAATGGATATGGGATCACCCATCGCCCATCTACATGGGTCGAGAAGCTATACGCTAGTCTACTCTGGTATATCGATGCCCTGTCTCGATACACCTACGACTAGGAACATTTAAAGGATGTACTTACCAACTATACTATGCCCACTAGTATGATTTGCATCATAATCCTGGTAGTCAAGTACTCATCCTAAGGGCTTTATCAACATGTAATAGAGAGACAATAAGTTTACATGTTAAGACAAAGAGCAGCCAGATACCATACTATCATACCAAGCAAGAATGTCCTCCCTATATATGTCCAAGCATCCACTACAATATACATCGTATGTACAGTAATGGCCTCTAGGGCATACATATAACTAACAATCTCCCACTTTCACTAGGGCCATCTGTTGTAGTATCAAATACCCAACAATCTGCAGTGGTTGAAGTATCCCATACTCAACCATCCCATAAAAGTCTCTCCTGGGAAAAGGCCTTTTTGAGTAGATCCGCCATATTGTCCTCTGTATCTACTCTCCTAACCTCGATCTGGAGATAATCCATATCCATGATCAGGTGATACTTCCTCAGAATATGTCTGGATCACTGCTGGGACGTGGGTTCCTGGGCATAAACCACAACTCCATTGTCACACAATGGTAGGAACGAAGTTCATCTCATGAACTAATATATATCCAGACTGCCTCTTTGGTAGCATCCTTGGTAGCGATGTATCCAGCCTTTATCGTCTAGTTTGTTACGGCATCTAGCTTGGAAATCTTCCAACATACCGTCTCTCTACTGAGGGTAAAGACGATGGTTATGACTGACATTCAGTCGACCTTACAAACCTGGAAGCTATCCAGTGATTCAACCCAGGATCGATTGATACCATCTCACTACACCTAGCAAGAATCCTAACATCCACTTAGATCTATCTCATAGATCCGAAACCCAGGATTTAGGAGGTATCACCTTGATCCTATATGGAGAATCTTTGTGATAAGAGGAGATTGACTGAGTGTAGCATAGGAAACTCCTTTCCTATCAAGATTATGTCATCCATGTACAATACAAGGATCACCACCATACTCTCTACTACCTTTTTGCATATACAAGGTTCATCTACTATTTTGATGATGTCAAACTCTTTGACTACCACATCAAAACAGATGTTCCAACTCCGCAATGCCTGCTTTAACCTGTAAAGCAACTTGCACACGTTTCTGCTGCTCCAACTGTCTACGAAGCCCTCTGGCTGTGTACTTATACACGCTCTCTTCTAAATCACTATTTAGAAAAGCAGTCATGACACCCAACCGGCAGATATCGTAGTTATGGTATGTAGCAGTGGCAAGTAGGATCCGGATGGACTTAAGCATAGCTACTGGAGAAAAAGTTTCATCATAATCCACACCCGGTCGATGATGAGAACCTTTTGCAACAAGTCTTAGCTTTGAAAGTCTCAACTTTTCCATGTACACCAAGTAATATTCTCAAGATATACTTGCTCCTGATGGGGATTTAACCCTTCAGATATAGCAACCAAAGTCCATACTTTGTTGGTGTACATAGACTTCATCTCAGATCGCTTAGCATCCAGCCATTCTCACATAGTCTCCACTCTTGATGGCCTGCTCAAAACTAGTTGGGTCATTATCTAATGATGCAATCCTCGCACCCACTGTCATTGAGAAAACCGAAGTATCTCTCAAGTGGATGAGGAACCCTACTAGATCGGCGGAGAGGCTGAGGTTCGTTGGGAACTATTGAATCCTTCGGTTCTACTAAATCATCAGCTGCAGTTTGTATAGATGGAACTCTTTCCAGTTCTACCTCATGACCACTAATTTCTTCACAAGAAATTCTCTTTCCAAAAGATGGCATGCTGAGAAACAAAACACCTTTTGCTGCTCAGTGTGGTAAAAGATATTCCCTTGCGAATACTTGGGATATCCAACAAACTTCCACAAAACTGACCTTGCCTTGAGTTTATCCGGATTTTGCTTTTGACATAGGCCGGACATTCCCAAATCTTAACTTACTTAAGAGATGGGCTCTTCCCATACCATATCGTATATGGAATAGTAGGCACCTGATTTGGTTGGAACCCAATTCAATAGGTATGCATCTTCTCAAGCGCATAACCCCAGAAAAAAATAGGCAACCCAGTGGTACTCATCATAGAGCACACCATATCTCATAGGGTGTGATTTCTCTGCTCCGATACACCGACGTATTGTGGTGTATATGGAGGAGTAATACTGAGAGAGAATCTCATTCTCCTTTAGAATAGTCCAGGAATTCCATGCTCAAATATTCTCCTCCCTAATCACATCAAAGGACATAATACTTATACCCGTTTTTGTTCTCTACTTCTAACTTATATTCTTTGAATTTCTCAAAAGCTTCAAACTTGTGTTTCAACAAGAACACATGTTCGAATCTTGAGAGATCGTTAGCTAATGTAATGAAGTACAAAGAACCAATCCTGGCATGTGTAGACAGGGGAGTTACATACATCATCATGTATCAATCCTAAGAGTTCACTAACTCTTTCTCTGTTTTCAACAAACGGAGCTATGTTCATCTTATCTTTGTGACATAACTGGCAAGTTTCACAATATGCCAATTTAAACTGATTTAAATATGTATTTTCATATAACTTAGCTAGTCGGGTCGCATTGATATGACCTAGTCTACAATGCCTCAAGAATGATTCATTCATTTCTGAACTCTTTCTCTTTTGTGTTCAGTACGTTAAGAACCATGGTTTGTTTTAGAACGTATATGCTTTTAGATAACGCGCCTGAACCGATCAACTCTTGATAAAAGAAATATTCAAAATATTATCCAACAATACAAAATTATATCCTTCTTTACTAAATAAAGAGACTGATATGATGTTGTATATCAGGTTCGGTATCTAATAATATTCGTTCAGAATCAATGTATTTTTTAATAAAGGGTGATAACTGCCAACAACTTGGCTGTAACAATTGCACCATTCTCTAACACTTAGAGATATATCACCCATCCTCAGTTCTCTACCTATCTATAGCCTATGTAATATATTACATATATGGGATCCTGATCCGGTATCTCATACTCAGGACGTAGAGTATACTGAGAAAAAGTTCTCGGTAATGAACACACCCGAAGAAGATGCATCATCATGCACTTTCTTCGTTTGGGCGGTACGGGAATTCTGGTAATCCGCTATTTCCTGCTCCGTCTTATAACAATTATAAGTTAGAGCGGGGCCAACGTTCCCCAGCTCAGTATAACAAGTGGGTTCGATCAATACATCCGTATTATTATCTTGATTAAGACGTGACATGGTCACTACCTTGAGAGAGAGAGAAGAAAACACTCAGCATATGCTCTTGCAAAATTAGATTGTTATTAATTTATCTAATCAGGATGGCGCCCACTATTTTTATCAAATATTTCTTCAAACCCTAAAAGGAAAGACTAGCCGGAATTAATTACACACTACAAGTTCGCCAATCTTTTAGGCAGGCCAGTGCCGGTACTGTGAGGGAGGTTCCCCGTGCTTTCGCATGGCCCTAATTAAAATAAATATCGTTTTCCTAGGGGGCGTAACCCCGTTGACACCTTTCTAGACACCTACTTGATCGACTAATTGTAATGTGCAAAATTCTCTCAGGAGCAACTCTTACTCGCAGTGGGTATCGGGATCTAACTATCTCATAAAAAGTATGCAATCTCATTGAAAATTTCAACACTTAAAATTCCCGATAATATTTTGCCCCGAGCAATCTTTGACCTTGACAAAGTCAACAAACCATAGACCGCAAGTTAAGTTCAACCCGTCATTTCCTGATTGAATTAAACCCACCCACTTGACAAGGTCAACAAGGTCGCACGACTACCCTAATCCAATCACATCATATCCTAGCAGGTAAGTACTAATCAGCTACAGCACACTACACCTTGATAAGGTCAATAAACGCAGCACGAATACTAACTATTACTTATCTAAAATGACGGGGGGCTACGACAGAGTTTTAGAAAAACCTTTTGCGTATTGAACTTGATATTATTGTAGAATCAAATGATTTAAATGAAGAGTTTTTGAGGCTTTTACTAGTTTTGCTAAAGAGGTCACTCACGGTGAAGGGATCTCGGCTCTTTTCTTATCGAATAAGGTGCAGGATATTTCACAAATACCACTATGCAAAGCAAGAACTAGAAAAGAAATCTAAAGACGAAATCGAGGGATGTAACATCTGCCAGTTATTGCAAAAGTGGTCACTCCCGGTGAAGGGATCTCGGCTCTTTCCTTATCGAATAAGGTGCTGGATATTCTACAAGGAATACCGCTATGCAATGCAACAACTAGAGCTGCCTGTTTTTGAAAATTTGATTCCACAACATCTTTAGGTTTCTTTTAGTTTCATTAATCTTATTAATGAAATCCTATCGATTATGTTACCTAAACATCACAGATAAATACAACATACGCTTATGCCATCAGCATTCGTCTCGATGTCCCATCATGCACCGTTAGGTTAGGTAACTAACGGCAGAGCGGGGCAGTGCTAGCGCGGGTGAAAAACATAAGCAACGTTTATATAATATATCACATATACTATATACAATATCTATCTCATCATACAAAGTGATCACATCACAGAATATCGCAGCAGAACACAACATATGAAATATTAGATATACTAAGATTTCCGAGTTTTAAATTAAGCCTGTATAAAACACGGATTCTACGGTCGTGATGAACAGCCAATCCCACATCCCTAGACCCCTATAAGAGTGGCAAGCAACCCTACCAATTCTAGAGTTAGGAGACACGGTCTTGACTCCTCGAGATGGTCTCCCACTGGACCCTAGAACCCGGTTACTTGTGCTCCCCCTTGAGTCTATCCTAATGCGGAAAAGTAAATAATATACAATGGTGACATCATCCTCAACCCGGAAGTGCCCAAATAAAAGAATATTACATACAATGAATTTTTACATACAATGAACTTTACATGAATGAAAATGAAAAACTTTCATCTCACATAAAACCCCCGGCTATTCAAACACGACGATCCAATATATCATATCACAGGAACACATAACATCACATGTTATCAACGTAAGTAAATATACATATCCCAATTGTCGTTGACATATAGCAACGAAACCGGCGATACACACATATTACACTTACGGTTGCAGAAAATAAAGTGAAAAACTACAACAGTTGGAATCCGCAACCACTTTAGACATCATAAACCCGAAATATTTCATATTCCGAATTTCATGCCTAACTAAATGAATTCCTTAGACATCGCATACCTAACAATTATAAACCCCACATTTTAGTCTCGATCTCGAAAAGGTTTTCAATATCAAGTCGGGTAATTCAACAAGATTCCCGAAAACCTGATCGAATGCTCGTCGGAAACTTTAGCAGACAGCCGCACACCCCGATGCCATCGACGAAGTGCACTAAGGCGGAACACAGCGCACGCGAGCACCCGAACGGATGCTTTAGGCAACGGGGTTCACCTACAGTCACTTGGTCGGGGCTATGAGGCGTGGCTATCTAATATGGTTACCCGACGAGTATCCGCGTATGCTACGTGATTGCGATGGACTTTTGATCACATCAAAATCCCGTGGCAACCGATCAATTGAAACTAAATTGCTAGATTTACAAAATTCAAATTAGTGTTGATTCTAAGTATAGTATCCCATCATATGATACCCGGACGACGTTAAACTTTTCGATCGAATTATCAAAGTCCCACAATTCCCCGAGAGCTCAACACTTGAGCACAGTTTAATGATTCCAAGAATATGCCACAGTACCTATGCACCAGCCGTAGAAGGGCAGACCCAAGCCTCACTCATGTCGCCACGGAACTGCGGCAAACCCTAGGGTATGACCGTTGTTCCGCGATCCAAAAAGTCGAATTAGGGTTTCACTCCTCTAGAGGGTTCACAGAATTACTTGCATTTTTTTCCGAATACGTTAGACTTGGAAAAATTGGGTTTTGACATTCGATCGAACATTTTAACTTCGCATAGACAACATGCAAACAACCCGAAACAATGTTAAAACTACGAATACAAAACTCTCCGAATTGCATATACTGTAAGATCACATCACATGTAAAATTAGAAAAAACAAACAATACCTAAAACACCAAAACCTAAAGACTGGAACACACAAGAAATTTGAAGCCAAAATTCCATACTTGGACCGAGGAGCTCGGATTTTTGGGGTTGTGGCCTGCCAAATCATGACCAAATTGCTTCAATTTTCTTCTATGTTCATGTTATATCACATACAACATTCTGCAGCTGTTTAAAAAATTTTTTAAGATTTTTTAAAATCGACAGAAACCAAGTTTTGGTGTTGCAAGTTTCAGAGTATTTCGGTTTTGTAATCTTAACAAAATAAGTTTAATTTTCTAGCATGGCTCTGATACCACTGTAGGGTTTCCTAGCATGGTAGCAAGGTTTCGGAAGGCATCTTCCATGCCAAATTAAAATTTTAGCCGTTCTAGCAAATATTAAAATAGAATCGTATACTAGAAATCCGACGAAATGAAATGCAAACAACTTTGCATAGGAAGTGAACAAGGAATACAACCTTTGTAGACCGGTCCTTCACTTCAATAGATCCGTGTAGTAGTCCCTTCACTGCAATCACGAAATTCCGACTCTTGAGAGGCTCCCATAAAGAAACGAACAAGCTTGCATCGAAGTCTTCGGGGCCGAAGATGATCTACGTCGAGGAGATACTAACCTAAGCTATCTCTTCACTAATTGTGGAATTAGTGAAGCAAACACCCTATAATACATGGAAAGTAGTATAGAATGATGAAGTAGGAATTTTGCTCACATTAGAAATGATTTTCTCACATTTTTTCTCTCATCTCCATTGAAGCTAGAAAGCTTTGAGGAAGAAGAAGAAGACGAAAAACTCTAATGATAAAATCCAAAGGATGATAGCATCCATGGGTGAGTTAAGAATCATATGCTAACCCTTATAGAGACATAACCATGGTTAGGATAATTGGTTGGGTTAATAAATATCTTAGGCAAAACAAAATAGTGGACTTGGTCAATGAAGACTACAAGCTTCTACAAGCTATTAGCCATGACAAAATCCCACCATTTGTAATTACCAAAATAATTAAAAACCCTAATAATCATCATAAGCATGTGTGTGTGTCATACACCCACGTTGCATGTATCATCAAACATGACACATTAACTTGTACACTAATATATATCACATATATACAATGTGCACAAATCTAGTGAGAAAAGAAATCTTAAGTGAGCTAATACTAGTTAATGTAAATTAATATATCAAATATATAATTATACATTAGGTTATCAAATCAACTCTTAATTTAATAATCCGGCTACAGTACATATAACCGACTAATATCATATGTAACAACTTATCGAATTAACACTTGATCCGATAACCCAGCTATATCACATATATCCAACCGATGTCAAATGTCGCGAGAATAGAATACGGTATCACATATCGTATTAATCTCAGTCCCGCACATATCACATATGTGCTCCTACTCCGTTTCGCTTGAGCCAGAAAACCCATGTGTAGGACTCTAAAGACTCGTCAATACGCCGGCAGTAGGTGATGATCATATCAAACACCCACAAGCCACAAGCGGTCTGCTAAATGTAACGGCCACCCGGGTATTGAGTGATCAGAAGATCAACAAGCAAGACTGCTCATACTCCTGTGAATCCAATCGGTAACACTACCGTACAGTCCGGTCTCTTCGTCTGATATGTCGCATATCTCGTCTAGGGATGGTAAACGTCAGACCCCAGTAACTCGATAAGTCATGCCGATGTGAGGCTCATAACGGGTCGAGAAACTACTAATAAAACTTACTAGTATATCTTTAAAGCAGCCCTGGCCAGGGACTTCCTGTTATAGCCAATCGAGCACAGCGTAACATCAACTCCCAATACCGGGAGAGATGAAACCCTTCCTATCACTCATTGCCTCCATGTGATTCGGGACTGTACCCAAAAGCCACTGTTTTCCACGTTCTCTTGAACATGGTAAGGTGGAAATCAATGCACAGTGGGAATCACACAAGACTCTATGACGATCTCGGATCAACATATTAACCTGTACCAGTGTCACCAGAGATCTGCTATCTGACGATAGGTATAATACCATCTAAGAGTTCTTGGCGAGTCCGTTCAGTGTACTCAGTCTCCACTGAGCACCCGTATACTGTCTATGATGTCAAACACCAATGGATATGGGATCATCCATCGCCCATCTACATGGGTCGAGAAGCTAGACGATAGTCTACTCTGGTATATCGATGCCCTGTCTCGATGCACGTACGACTAAGAATATTTGAAGGATGTACTTACCGACTACATTGTCCCTACTATTATGATCTGCATCATAATCCTGGTAGTCAAGTACTTATCCAAAGGGCTTTATCAACATGTAATAGAGAGACAATCAGTGTACATGTTAAGATAAAGATCAACCAATAGCATACTATCATATCGAGCAAGAAAGTCCTCCCTATATATATCCAAGCATCCACTACAATATACATCGTATGTACAGTAATGGCCTCTAGGGCATACATATAACTAACAGTTTTAGTAAATCTGCTGGGCATTTAGCCCAGCATCTCGTAACTCACATCGTGACCCCATGATCGTCCTATACTGGGTAAGTTCTAACAGTCTCTGAAAACCTGGTCGGATGGGGATGTTTGTGACATTTGAAATCGTCTCAGCAGAAAACACCCTCCGTTTATTCCGACATTGAAACCGAATACGGTCCTGGAGTATTTCACCCTCACGTAGAGCGTTGTAGAACTCATCTAGCAATTGCTCATAAGCACACAACCCCTCATCCCCATACAACAAAAACTCCCAATCCAACTGTCGGATAGCGTCATGAAAATAACTCCCAAACACCTCGTGGGTGAACATATCAACAAAAAATTTCACTAATTCAAAGGGAGACATGATCTATGTGTTTTCTAAATTTTCTGGAAATTAAAACAACGCTGAAGGGGGGAAGAAAAATTCTTTCAGAGCCGACGAAGGCAATCGATGATCGGAGATGGCAAGACCGGCGACGGCGGATTTTCTGAGAGTTTCGCCGGTCGGATCAGGTGGGGTGGATCTTGGGTTTGGGCGAAGGTTTTAGGGAGAGCAGAGAAAAGAGATGAAGTTGTTTGAATAAATGGTAAAGGTCGGTTCGGATGTGTGCTGTTATAGATGAAGATTTACAAAATAAAACCCCCATTAAAAAAGAAACCCAACTTTTTACATATTTACTCAAACCAGAAGTTAATCAATATGCTATCCCCAAAAATTCACCCCCAAACGGGTGAGATCTTATTTTCGAAAAGCTAAAAAAACTAAGATTAATTACCGTATTAAGAAGTTAAAAGACAGTGTTAGTTCAGATATTAATACCAGCCATTCAAAAATTTATCGATATAATGCAAGGGCTGGTAAAAGAATACTTATATAAAAAAGAAAAAGAATTAGAATGTGTTAGTTGTTAGTGAAGGGCATGGGTGTGTGTAAGTAGGGATCGAAAGACGTTGAAGGTGAAGATGATGTTTTGAAGAGATAAAAGAATTGTTGCCCGAATGTATTGAATTTTCAAGAAGTACGTGTTGAGTTTCTGAGTCAGATTCGTTTAAAAACTGGAGTTCATTCTTAAAAAATTTAGAAAAGGAAAGGTTCATGGGATGTTCCCAAATTGATCCTAACTCAAACTCACCTAAAATATCAAGTTCATCCGCAAATAATTCCTCAAAACTTTGCATGAAAGAATATTTATCAAGGCTGCCATCCTCTTTATAATCCTGCACAATCCTATTCTCATCGTTACAGCCCCGAACTCTCCCAATACTATTTCTCCGTCATCATATTCACAACCGGGTAGGTACATGTCATCTAAAAAAGTAGGTTCCCACACTAACGTTTCTACAGAAATAATATCAACTGGTGATACAAAAATTGTTGGTTCCTGATCATTGATTTCCTCTAATAATTTATCACAACCATACTCGTCAAATTCACAAGCTCCCTCCTTTAAAATCGGAGTGCAAAAATCAGTCGGTTCATGAATTTCTTCGTCAAGTAATATTTCAGTTAATTCAACCTCAAAATCATAAGTGACAGGAGGTTCAGTGGGTACCTGAAGATTAGTGGTGGACCGACTTAGAGGGTTTTCCTGTGTGTCCTGATAATACTTAGTCAATTCATTCGCATCATCATCTACGAAATCATCAAAATTCATTTGATCGTTTATCTCACTCGGGTGACTTCCTAGATGACTGATATTGACAATATCTTGTCCTAATTGATTGTGTTCACTCCTTAGAAACCTCACAGCTACATGCTCATCGATTCTAGCCAAAGATTGAGCATGAGCGTGAAATAATTGCTCAGACTGCTGTATAAACAGGGCTAGTGTCGCAGCTGTTTGATTCTCGACCGCAGTCATCACTTCAATACCCTTCTCTATAGCGGTCAGCCTAGCATCCATCTCACTATCATACCCTAATGATGGGTCAGTTATTTCAGGGAGGGATGGTTGTGACGGTGGTGATGCCAAAGCTGTTAGCCTGTCGACCTCTTTCTCTAAATTTTTAATCATTTGATCTAGGTTTGAAATGGTACTGGGTTCAAGAGTGTTAGGTGGATGAACGTTATCAAAACTCTGGGACGGTTGGTCACCCCCTAAAAAAGACAGTTTTCATGAATGTGGGAAGAATTGTGGCAATTTAAACAAAAGAATTGTGACTGAGTATAAACAAAGAAATAAGAATCGTAAAAATTTGAATTGAATTTTGTATCACCCATATCAACAAGAATTCACAAATATCACAAAAACACAGAATATCACACCCTTAGCAGTCTATGTTATGCAAAGTCAATATATCTGCTCAAGAACCTGATTGTCAAAGTAAAACCGTGTTGAGAAACGGGCTTAAGATATACGGATCACGAAGCCATGTAAGTGCAGAGATAAGGGGAGTTTTTCCAATTCTTTTGCGATGTTCCTTAATTAAAATAACCCTTTCTCTTTTGGCGGTTTCACCGGGAACACTTGCCTAGACACCCCGTGAACGATATACCGTTAAGCAGTGTTCTAAACACAGTTAACTTCTGCTAATGAGTGCGAAGTCCTTAAAGTCAAAGTTGTAGTTGATTTTAAAATTATTAGGGGTATGCAAGAATGCGGTTTTGTGATTTGTGGGCTATGGAGAAAGGTGATGAAATCCTTAACCGTATCTTGTTTGGTTTTGTGCCCTTAATATCCGTATTAAGATGCAAATGCGCAAATAAATAAAAGAATTTAAGAATTTAATCAATAAAGTAATTCTTTTTCATTTAGGCTTAAGCGCTGCAACAAATACGGGTTAGTTCTCTATGCAATTGGTGGCAAGTTTGTGCGAAGAATCCTGCAGAAATTGAATATTGGAATGCGTCAGACTTGAGCGAAGGTGTTAGAAAATACGTACCGATGCGATTGTGGGTTTAGAAACCCCCTTGAAGTGATTACGGGTATTTGAATGTTCTCTTGCGCGGGTAAAACTACCCGAATCTTTGGCGCTATACTTCACTAACGTCTTGCACTAGAATTTGAAGCCCGCTCCGCACGATCGCTGGTCGTAATTCCGTTTAAAATCCGCAAATGTCGGAATATACGATATTTAGTGCAAAAATCAATATATATGCCCCAATTCCTGCGCACACCAAATTACAAAAGTCAAACAATACCATTAGATTAGTAAGAAGGCACTGGAGACCACCCAAATGAAAAAATCGACAACACCCAAAAGGGGCCCGGCAACATCGGGAATTTCCTTGTTTTCGCCGGTCCAATAACAAGAAAAGGTGTTCAATTTTTGTGTGGAATCTCTAGGCTATATTAGTATTCTACTAGTATACTTTGATTTTTTAATTTAAGTTCAAGGAGATAGCAGGTTATAACAACAGAGAGTAAAGTTAGAAAAATGTGTTTTGTTAGTTTTGAAAAGATTGAGTTAAAAATTAGTGAGTTTGTACGAACCAGAAATAACAATTCCTAATGACTACCAACTCCCCGGCAACGGCACCCAAAACTTGTTGGGACTTTACCCGCGCGTGTAAACGCGTACGTTTTGAAAATGGGACCGTTTTAAAGAAATGGATGCGGACGCGAGGTCGGTCTCGTTTTAAAATTTATAAACCGCAAGTGCACGGCGCGTTGTAGCGATCCGGCAAGTAAGGGTCAATCTGCAGGGAATTATGTATTAGGTTTTGTTGTAAAAGGTTCAACAAATAATGAATTGTTTGGTTTGTCATAAAAATATAAAACACGAAAGCAAAGAAAACAAGTTAAGTAAGAAATGGCCGTGGTTTTGGCTCAGATGGTCGAATCGTGACGATTCCTTCGACGCTCCCTTACTTATGAGTTGTCCGTCCTTATGTCTATCCTGGCGTGAAGCATGAGTTGTCAAAGCCGTTGCGAAGAACAAATCATCAAAATACCGATATTTCACGCAAAACACGAAACAAGTCCTTATTGTTGACTTACCGTTTGTATGTCCAAACTTGAGGTATCAACATTAAGCATAAGGGTTAGCAAGCATACGACAACATCAAAAACACAAATTAGTGAGTGAGAGAAATTAGTTTTAGTGTTAACTTTGCTAAGTGTTTGTGATAGTATAGGGTATATGAAAACCGAGGGTTTGTCAAGCACTTGGTCACAAAATACCGTATCTAAACTTAGCAAACTTACCACCAAATTGATTTTAGCTTAAAGATTGTGAAATGATAAAAGGGAGTGAATATGGTATATGAAGAGGTTATAAAGTAACCATGGTTTCAACACACCATATCACATCATTACATAAAACAATTTATAAGTTAGAATCACATAAACACATTAAACATGAACAAGAGGAGGACGAAGGCAAGGCCTTTCAACTTACATTCTTACAATAACCACAACCAAAGTAGATTAGTTACACATAATAATAGCAAAAGAAAGCAAGTAAGAAAAAGAATTAAAGAAACAAATCAAAAGAAATATTATTTAACACTTGATGTAGTTGAGATACAAGACATTGGTAACTTGTTCAACTTCCATAATGAAGCTCTCAAAAGAAAGCTTCAAGAGGGAAGAAGAAGAATAAACCAAGTTAAAGCCCACACAACTCTCAAGCTAAACAAAAAACTAAGAAAATGAAAACGGTATATATTACTCCTTTCCCATGCTCAATATGTGTTCTGGTATATATAGGCTCATCATCAGAATAAATAAACAATATAGATGGGCTGATGTGACCCTAAGAAATGGCCAGAGAAAAAATTAGGAGAATTGGAGCTCATTTGGGGGGTTCTCGTCGGTCTAAGTCCGAGCAAAGTGGCTCGTTTTGCTGTGGTGAACTTGAGTGCTCTCCATGATCTCTGGTGCTATTTGATTTGTCTATAATAATCTGGTTTACATTAAGGGATTTGGTGGGAAACTAGAAGCTTTATATCACATCACAACTTTTTAAGCATTAACTCACACACCCCACTTGAGTCAACATGTTGTGTCATGGAAGCCCCACCATGGTTCAAGTCATCAAAGAGCTATGTGCACACCTGTATTGTGTTGGACAAAAATTGTTTACACATGATTATTTGCAAAAGAGCTCTTTGAATATCGGTCGGTTTTCTGTTCTGCTTGCAGTGTCGGCTCCCAAACACTATATCCGTGATATTGAGTGTGTTTCTAGTACAAAATTACGAATACTTGTAAACTGTATTTACTGAGCAAACACTGATTTATAATACCGATATAAACAAAATAATAATGAATGAGCGGTATTAACTTGCAGTTTTCAGAGATGAACACTCCCACTTGTTTCTTTTTCAAGAAACAACCTTTCAAGAAAGGTGGCGTGTCGAGAAAAAAAAACCTTTTGTTCATCGACATGGTAGAATAAATATCTATTCGAATGCCTGGGATATTCTATAAACTTACATAAAACTGATCGTACCTGATGTTTGTCTGGATTCTGGTTTTTCACATAGGCCGGACAACCCCATATCTTAACACGTTTAAGACATGGTGTTTTACCACTCCATGTTTCATATGGAGCCTTAGGCACAGATTTAGATGGAACCTGATTCAATAGATATGCTGTTGTTTTAAGTGCAAGTCCCCAGAATGTAAGATGCAATTCTGCATTACTCATCATGGAGCGAACTATGTCCAATAGGGTACGGTTCCTCCTCTCCGATACACTGTTGTGCTATGGTGTATACGGAGAAGTAAGCTGAGAGATAATACCATTCTCTTTCAGAAAGACCTGGAATTCTGAGCTCAAGTACTCCCCTCCTCTATCAAATCGGAGGATCTTGATGCTTTTGCCAGTCTGGTTCTCTACATCCTTTCTGAGTTCTTTGAATTTCTCAAATGTTTTAGATTTGTGTTTTATAAGATACACATACTCGAACCTAAAGAGATCGTCAGTGAATGTGATGAAGTACGAGAACCCACCCCTTGCATGTATATATATTGGACCATACGCATCACTGTGTATGAGTCCCAAGAGCTCTGCTGCTCTTTCTCCTTGTTCGGTGAACGGAGATTTGATCATCTTTCCTTTGAGACAGGACCGACAAGTCTCATAAGATGAAAATTCGAATGTATTCAAATATCCATCCTTATGCAATTTACTCAGTCTTTTCTCTCCGATATAAACAAGTCTACAATAACACAAGTAGGATTCGTTCGTATCTGAACACTTCCTCTTGCGTGTGTTTTGTACATTGAAAATTGTGTTTTGATTTAGAACATAGATACCATTACACAGTTTACCTTCAGCAACCAATACCTGATTAAGGTAAATGTTCATGATATTTCTATCAAGAACAAACTTATATCCATCTTTATCAAGTAAAGAAACTGATATGATGTTGCAAACCATGGAAGGTACATAGTAGCAATTGTTCAAAATCATAGTATTGACACTTGGCAATGCTAGGTGATATTCACCGACGGTAGCAGCAGCAACTTCTGCTCCGTTCCCTACTCTGAGGGACATATCTGTAAGTGCACGGCGGCGCCCCGGCCGTCAATCCGACGGCCAAATGCGGAAGCGGTGAGAAACTTTAATTTTTCTTGAACTGGCAAACCGCCGCGCACTAATACCCGGATCGAACCATTAATTAGTCCTAGCTAACTACAAGATGGGGAAGAGAGATATACCGACTGATCCAAGTCCTCCGGTCTTCTCGTCGTCGTCCCGATCTCCTGCGGAAGCTCCGGTCTCCACCTCATCGCCGGAAGTGCACCACATCGCCTACTTCTTTTACGGGCTCCCACCTCAATGCCGAGGCAACTCGGGCACGAAGCTGGCTAGTCGACGTGCCCAAGGTTTGCTGTAGAATGTAGTGTACAAGTCTCATTTTGGGGTTGTAGGACTTGCCTTTTGGTGGAGGGATGAACTATGGAGTTTGGAGATGGAACTTGTGAATATTTGGGAGCATGAAATGAACCAAATTTCACTCTCAAAAACTTGGACAGCCCTTGCCCAAAAATGGCTGGCCTTTCTTGGTGGGGGAGAGTGAGAATGAGAGAGACAGATAATAGAATAAGAGAGCCATCCAATAATACAATGGAGAGAGAGAGAAGGCTATCATGCAAAAGGAAATGATCACAAGCTTAAACTAACACTCCAACAACCTCATCATCAACAACCATGATGACAAAACAATAACCAATACTCCACCAAAACCATCACCTCACCAAGTCAAGCAATGATAGAAGAAGAAGTCAAGGTCAATGGATGGTGAAGTCATCATGAAGCAACAAGATGCAAAGAACCCCCTCCACAAACACTTATTTGCAACAATGCAAATAAGCCCTCCTCCACCAATCTTCGGCCAATGAACGATACAAAGGAAATCGGCCGAAACGGAAAGCAAACTGGCAACTCCTGAAAACTGGTCCCGTAATAAATTACAGGAAAACCCCGATACTGTGCATACACACCCGCATTTGTATTCCGACCGAAATACAAATGCAATGAGACAAAATCTACACTGTACTATACTAGGATCCGGCTTAAACCAAAGCCGGCCAGTAATATCCGTTCGATCCTGATCCGTGCAATACCGCACGTATCTGATCGAACCCTGCCATATATCCATACGGCCTATAGTACAACCTGTCCGATCCTGATCCGTGCAATACCGCACGTATCTGATCGGACCTTGCCATATCTCCATACGGCCTCTACAACTTTTCGCCCGAAAGCTGACTAACTGAATATGGGGGACTCTAAAGACTCGTCAATACCTTGGTTGTGGATTTAACCACTAGCACGTCAGAGGTATAAGCCAATACGTAACGGGCTACCAGGTATTGACTAAAAGGGACGTCTGTGAGCGAACTCAGCCTGACACCCTACTGAGCCTATCAGTGACAATATCCGTACAGTCCGGTCCGTTCGTCTATGAGCATCGCATGGCGGGCCTAGGGGGTTGGTAAAAGTCAGACCCCCAAAAGCGGTACAAGTCGTGTCGGAGTGTAGCCCAGAACACCCTGAGATACTACTGGAATACCTACCAGTAAATCTCCTTGCCTCGGCCGAGGGCTTCGTGTAATGGCTCTCCTAGACACAGCACGACCTCACCCCCAATACCGGGAGAGACGAACCCCTGAAGATACGCTCACTGCCTCCATGTGGCTCGGGACTGTACCCAACTAAAACCTGTTTGCACGACTCCTTTGAGCCGTGGTAGGGTAGTAATCAAAGTACAGTGGGGACTCACACAAGACAAATGACGATCCCCAGGTCGATGAACTAACCTGTACACATGTCACCAGGGAACTGCCATCTGACGTCTGGTATATGACCAACTGGCATGTTCCCGGCGAGTCCTGTCCGGTGTACTCATAACCCAATGAGCACCTGTATACATCTTAGGTGATCCAACTGACACCAATGGCTTGTGAGACCGGCCACCGCCCCTCGTCGGGGTCTCGACTGTATACACTAGTCTACTCTGGAGTATCGATGCCCTGTCTCGAAACTCTCACGACTAGGGACCATTTAAGGATATGCTTATAGACCCCAGCTCCCACTTATATGATCGCCCTCATACTGCTGGTGGTCAAGCAAGAATCCTAGGGGCTCTACCAACGTGTAATAGCGACTTGTCAGGTCACCTGAAGCAGTACACGATGATAAAGGTAAACCAGATAGCATACTATCATCTCGAGTAAGACTGTCCTACCGGGATAGGTCCTCCATCAATCATTGCAATCACGTACCTGTGACCTAATAATTGACTCTGAGGGCACTATCTCCAACAATATCACCAGGTCCAACCATGCTACTTTCTCTCAGTCCCTGCGATAAATTACATATATGAGATCCTGATCCAGTATCTAGTACCCAGGAGGTAGGACTGACCGAAAAACAGTTCTCAATAACAAGAACATCTGAAGGAGACGCAATAGTATGCTTCTTGTTTGTTTGGGTCATCAAGGAATTCGTGCAATCCTCTTTCCCTTGCTCGTACATATGACCACCGTCATAAGTTAGAGCCAAACAGACGTTCCCCAGCTCCGAATAAGAATTCGGATCGGTCAATCGATACATTTTATTATCTTGATTAGGGTGAGAAATGGTTGCTACCTTGAGAGAGAGAAAAGAAACACTTAGCGTGCTCTCTTTCAAGATTAGATTGGTTATTAGTTTATCTAATCAGGATGGCTCCCACTATTTCCTCAAATTCTTCTTCAAAGCTTAAAAGAAGAACTAGTCAGGATTAATCGCACGTCATAATACTTGCTTAACCTTTCAACCAGGCTAGTGTTGGTACTTCGAGGGAGGTTTTCCAACGCTTTCACGAAGTTCCTTTAATTATATAACCTCTTTTCCCTGGAGGCGTATCCCTGCTAACACCGTTCTAGACACCTATATGGTTTATAGCATTAATTGTTAAGTGAAATAATCTCCCGAGAGTAATCCTACTCATCAGTAGGATTGGGATCCAATTATCATTGTGTGATGACCTATATGGAATCCACTCTAGTGACCACACTCCAGAAGGTACGCTAAATCTGCAAGTTTCCTGTATATTTGAAACTTCCGATATAGTTTTTGCCCCTAACAACATATGGTCTTAATAGACCAACGTACCATAAGTTGAAAGTCAAGTTCAACCCATCATTGTCCTGGATTAACTTAAACCAACCCGCATAATTAATCTATAGTATAAACTGCATCCTAAAATGGTTATGCGACTTCTTAATTAATCGCATCCTAAAATGCAACAGCTGAGTAACATTTAGCTACCATTCATTATGCCTTGATAAAGACCAACATACATAGCCCGAATACTAATTACTAGTTATCTGAAATGACGGAGGGATACGGCTGGGTTTTTGGCAAAAAACCCTTTAACGTAATGAAGTTGATATCGTTGAAGGAACCTGAGCAGTTTTGAAAAGGAGTGGTTTAAGCTCCACTTTCGAAAACTTCTAGTTTTGAAGAAAACCAAGTAATCTACAATATAAACTTTTGCTCAAGAGATCACTCCCCACGAAGGGATCTCGGCACTTGTGTCACGACCCGAAAGAGCACGTGACTGGCCCTTGAACCATATGAAGTCTATAGGACCCCATCTGATCCAAGTAAGCCAAAAGCCCAGCAATCTAAAACCATTTAAAGAGTAAATAAGGAAAACTGTTTTTGAAAAGTAAGGAAATCAAAGTTTTTAAATAACTAAGCCGAATATGCATTTTTTTAAAATGTGTAACCTTTCCTGAAAATTTCGGCAGAGTTCCCTTTGTAAAAACTGGCCCCGAACGGGGTACAACAAGAATAATATATATGAAATGATAAAAGGCATCCCCAAGCGGGAGCTAGCTCTTCGTCAATCGACGGTCACAACCACGCAAGCAATAAAAATATACAACGCCAAAGGCGAGGATCAAATCCAAAAAGAACTCAAAACAGCCAGAAAACCGCAATACTACTAGCGCGACTCTAAGGTCGAAATAAAACAACACTGTTTTCTAAGTCTGAAACAATAAACAAGTTTTGGTTGATGGACAATTCTAGATACAATAAATAATACATGAACAATGGCGGTTCTGATACAAAAGAACCCACCTATCCAAGCAAGTCACCCATAAGGTAACAGTATGCCAGAAATGCTGCTATGGAATCTGTACGGCAAACCTGCAAGAACTGGGGCACAACGGGGGTGAGTTGCCAACTCGTGAATAGAAAGATATCTACAAGCAGAGATCGAATGCATGACCCATCCTAGGTCAATACGATCAGATATAAATAAACCTCAATATGAATAAAGCTGAAGCATGCTAAACTGGCAATGTAATCTCTACATGAGTGTAATGCCAAGTGCTCATGCTAGTGCCTCAGGTAATAGCATGTCATGAATATGAGGTATGATCAATGTAATCAAATCTGCACACACGTGGATCCCGTCCACTCGTCACCCACTGACGATAACCACCATGCATGTAAATATCATGAATCATGTGCATGGGAAATAATATGAGGATATAACCATCTGCGTCCCTCACGACACATCAAAATCATGGAACCAGGGTGCCCAGCATCGACACCCGAAAACATCATGAAAACTGTGCCCAGCATCGGCACGTAAATCCTCATATATCGTGCTCCGTCAGTCCGGATCGGCCCACGGGCTCTGTCTGCGGTATCGGCCCTCGGCCCCGGCAGTATGCCCAAAACATCTATCAACTCTGGTCGGTATCCTTCGGATAACCGCCAGGTCCAACCAATCACCGGTAGGTACTCGCCCGCCTCCAGGCTCAATCGGCAAAGCTCATCGATCATCTTGCCGAGGGGAACCATACCGGGTCCACCATGTACCCGCAATCGGCTCATCCACGCCTCGATTCGGGTTACACATATCGCTCTCAGCACCGAGAAAACACATGGTAGACGCACTGAAATATCATATCAAGGGTAACCGGGTTTTTAAAGAAATGACTTTCTCTTTTGAAATACCCTCGGTTCCCAAATCCAGAAATATCATAGAAACAACATATCTCAATGCGTACAGTCAAAGCATGATGTATGCGGCATGTAACAGTAATGCAAGCATATCGGTAAGTCATGCAACATGGAATAATAATGTGCACATGTCGAGGGAGACCGCTCTTTTAAAAGGAATCTGTTTTTAAAGAGTATCTTGCGGTTCCCAAATCCCCAATCAAGCTAGAATCATCTATATATGTGTACAGGTATAAGTGTACAATATGCCATGCCAGAATCATATCATGAATGCAATAGTACTATAGTGTAGTGACATGGCAATTATCGATGATGAGTGTGTGAGCCGGCAACAAGTGTACGTGGAACATATACATCATCGATAATGATGCTGGTGTCCTAGCAGCATGACTGAATGTCACAACAATACAAGCGATGCAATGCAAATAGCAGGAATATGCGGAAACGAATGATCAACGCAAAAGTACAGAACCTACCCCAATAGATATGTCATGCAACCTTGCCTTTTGAAATAAGACGAATCAGGGCTTTTGGTAAAGTAAGGGCTACGGTGTTTTAAGAAAAGATGCATCATTTGAAAATATCCGTATAACCCTTCTGCTTATCTTTAAAATATTCCCGATTCGTTAGTTTTAAAATAGGTATGAAACCACCTAATCTGAGTCAATATATAAATATAGATATGATAGTCGGTGATCTCTCCTCAATAACATATCGTATGATATCCTCGAGTCATGAGTGCGGATCTATCATCAATATCGGCTCGTACGGTAAATCGTCGTACAGCATCCCAATAGCTGGGTAGGGGTCAATATCACACTATCTCATCACATATCAGGTATCACTTATCATCAGATCACACAATCTGGGGTACTACTGTAAGTCTAGTACAAATCGACACCATCTATAAAAATATGAATGCGGGTAAAGCACATGTCCAAAGGCCCGCTAAAACTATCATATCGCACCTCGAAGACAAGCTATGTCACATCGCCGATCTCACGGCCTCACATCAAGTATCATCTCAAACCACGTATCATCCTCCAATCCCGTATATAAACACATAGTCCCATACCCATGTGTAGATATACGCACCATCATATGCACTCTAATAAATGAAAGAATGAATGCAAGTATGTGTGTAAATGTATGTGTGAGTGCAACCACTACTCTAGGGTTCGCACTATACTAAACCAATATATTCTTATCAAAATATCATTATTACCATCAATAACCCTAAACAACACATAATAAATATTCATGTGTATACGTATTCGTATACATCACCACGGACTGCGGGGATGCTATACGCCATCCACCCGACTTCTCCCCGTAGATATAAATCTACTCACCTTGCTTCTCGTGTGCCAAAGCCGATGTCGCTATCTTCACCTCCTTTGCCTCAACATCACGCGGGGTACCTACAAGTATATCACAATGCTAAAGCACATGAAAATCACATCGGAAACCAAAATAGCACACGCTACCCGCATAGGTAAAAACCCATCGACTCGCATGTAAATACAATCAAAATCCACTTGTCGTTGACGTCCAAACGCCACCCGACAGGAATGAATCACCAAATACCAAAATCCATGCTAAAACAAGTCCCAAATTATACACCAACATAGGAAAATCAACCCAGATTTCACCCTAGATGGAATCAGTCAAAACTAGACATACTCAGGGTCAAAACTAGAGGAAATGGGGGCATGCACAGAAAACGAGGCAATTCCTTAAAATACCTTATTTTAGAATTTTTCATAATTTTTCCCCATTTATCTGTATTTAATTATACCAGAATATTAAAATATTCATTAAAATAATATTAAATTATAAAATTTCCCAAAAATCATATTTTATTATTTTGAAGACGTTACAACTTGCCTCCTGGAATGAGGTGCTGGATATTCACAACCGAATACCACTATGCAAAGCTCAAGAATATATTTATAGTTTTCGAAATTTGTTCCAACGACATCTTTTTAGGTTTCTTTTCTTGCATTAATCAAAATTAATGCGGTCCTATCGATTAACCTATCACAACAGAAAAGAACAAAAATACAATGTACGTATATGCCATCCGCATTCGCCATTGGGCCCTGTCATCACCCGTTAGATTACTTAACTAACGATAGAAGGGGGGCTGGACTAGCGCGGGTGCAAAACATATACAACATCTACTAGTATATATATAAATATATATAACATTCATCTCAGGTATGATAATAAGCAACATCACAAAATCTCAGCAAGCAACACAGAATGGTGGATAATCTTTGAGACTCGGGATTCATTTGAGCCGGAAATAAAACCCGACATTTCCGGTCGTGTGGATAGCCTGTGCAATGAAGCCTGGACCCCTATAAGAGCGGCAAGTTACCCGCCAATCACAAAAGTGAGGCAACCCTAATCAAAAAAGTGAATGAGCCACCCAGCACTCTACGGGATCCGGTAACTTGAGCGCCCCTCCATGGATCATCCTATACCCCCTACAAGTGAGGCGAATAGCCCGCCAATTCTAGAGTGAAGCCCCCTCCGTCTCAACGCCATTAGATTGGGGCTTGCTGGCTTCTAGAACCCGGCAATTCTTGCACTTCACCGTGGGATAATCCTAGTATAGAAAAAGGAAATAATATGTACAATGGTGACATCGACCTCAACCCGGTCGTGCCCCAAACAAATAATATACAACAGGCAGTAACGGCTGTCCACATGTCGGATGCTCGCCCCTCTATAACAAATGTACAAATGAATCTCAACTTACCACTAACATTGCACCATAAGCTATCCACCACGACTATCCAACCATGACCACAACACATGTAGGGTTATTAGGCACACTAAGGAGGCTCCACAAGGCATCGACCATGCCGGATTCAAATTTTCTAGGTGCCTAACAACCCGAAGCAAGATCGTTAACTAGAGATTAGGCGAAAGAACATGCAAGCAAACGACTTTGCTACCAAGTGAATGGAAATACAACCTTTGTAGATCCAGTCCTCCGCTTCTTTAGCTCCATGTTGACATCCCTCCGCTGCGATCATCGGGATCCCGGACTTTAGCGATGGTTTCGTCGGAGAAAAGATCGAGCTAGGTCATTGACTTCGAGGCCGAAGATGTCTACGTCGGGGAGACTCAAACTCAAGCTAATCCTTCACTTGGTCGAAAACTTTGTGAAGAGAACACCCTATACTACATGGCAAGTGGTAGAGGATGAAGAAATAGGAAGTGGGTTCACTTTAGAATTGGATTTCTCACTCTTTTTCTCATGGCACCATTGGAGCTCTCAAGCTTTTGTGAGCTTGATGAAGATGAAGAAGAAGAAACGAAATTAAGAGAATAATATGAAACTTATCCTTTTAATCATGGCACCATGGTTAAGTTAAGCCCTCATGCTTAACTCATGTAGAGAATTAACCAAAGCAATAGGTTAAGGGTTGGGTTAGCTAATATCTTAAACAAATGACAAAAAGAGTTGACTTTGTCAATGTTCATCAAGCTTCATGAAGCTTGATAACATTGACCAAAGTCATACTATTTTGTTATATGCTTAGGAAAATAGTAAACCCTAATCTAACCTTGATTTGGTTCAAGTCTCATACACACAACTTGTTTGTATCATCAAACATGATACAAACATGTACACTTGCATATATCTCATATAAACAATGTGCACATCCAAGTGAGAAAATCAATCTTAAGTGAACCAATACTAGTTAATGTAAAGTAATATATCAAATATATAATTATACATTAAATCATTAAATCAACACTTGATTTAACGATCCGGTCATATCGCATATAACCGACTAATATCAATAGTAACAACTTATCGAATCAACACTTGATCAGATAACCCGGCTATATCGCATACAACCGATCAATGTCACAATTCATGAGAATAGAATTCAGTACCACATACTGGTATTATTCTCGGTCCCGCACATATCTCATATGTGCTCCTATTTCGTTTCGCTTGAGCCAGGAAACCCCTGTGTAGGACTCTAAAGACTCGTCAATACGCCGGCAGTAGGCGATGATCATATCAAACACCCACAAGCCGCAAGCGGTCTGCTAAACGTAACGGCCACCCGGGTATTGAGCGATCAGAAGATCAACGAGCAAGCCCGCTCACACTCCTTTGAATCCAACCAGTAACACTTACCGTACACTCCGGTCTGTTCGTCTGATATGTCGCATACCTCGTCTAGGGGTGGTAAACGTCATACCCCAATAACTCGATAAGTCGTGTCGATATGAGGCTCATAACGGGTCGGGAAACTACTGGTAACACTTACCAGTAAATCCCTAAAGTAGCCTTGGCCAAGGACTTCCTGTTATAGCCAATCGAGCACTGCGCAACATCAACTCCCTATACCGGGAGAGACGAAACCCCTCCTATCGCTCACTGCCTCCTTGTGACTCGGGACTGTACCCAAAAGCCACCTTTTTGCATGCCCTCTTGGACATGGTATGATGGAAATCAAAGCACAGTGGGAATCACACAAGACTCTATGACGATCTCGGATCTACAGACTAACCTGTACCAGTGTCACCAGAGAACTGCCATCTGACGTAAGGTATAATACCATATGGGGGTTTTCGGCGAGTCCGTACAGTGTACCCAGTCTCCACTGAGCACCCGTATATCATCTCTGATGTCAAACACCAATGGATATGGGATCATCCATCGCCCATCTGTATGGGTCGAGAAGGTATACGCTAGTCTACTCTGGTATATCGATGCCCCGTCTCGATACACCCACGACTAGGGACTTTGAAGGATGTACTTATAGACTACCACGTCCCTACTAGTATGATCCGCATCATAGTCTAGGTAGTCAAGTACACATCCTAAGGGCTTTACCAACATGTAACAGAGAGACAATCAGTGTACACGTTAAAGTAAAGAGTAACCAGATAGCATACTATCATATCAAGCAAGAAAGTCATCCCTATATATGTCCAAGCATCCACTACAATATACATCCTATGTATAGTAATGGCCTCTAGGGCATACATATAACTAACAATCTCCCACTTGCACTAGGGCCATTTGATAGCAGTGGTTGTAGTATCTCATACTCAACCATCCCATAAAAGTCTCTCTCTGGGAAAATGCCTTCGTGAGTGGATCCTCCGTGTTGTCCTCTAAGTCTACTCTCCTAACCTCGATCCCCTGGAGATTAACCATCTCCACGATCAGGTGATACTGCCTAAGAATATGTCTGGATCACTGATGGGACGGGCGTTCCTTGGCATAAGCCACTACTCCATTGTCACACAATGGGTGGAACGAAGTTCATCTCATGAACTAATATACACCCAGACTGCCTCTTTGGTGGCATCTTTAGTAGCGATGTATCCAGTCTTTATCGTCTAGTATGCCACGGTATCTAGCTTGGAACTCTTCCAACATAACGTCCCTTTACTGAGGGTAAAGACAATGCCTGTGACTGACATTCAGTCATCCTTAGCACCCTGGAACCTTTCCAGTGATTCTCCTCAAGATCGATTGATATCATCTCACTACAACTAGTGAGTATCCTAACATCCAATTAGATCTATCTCATAGATCCAAAACCCAGGATTTAGTAGGTGTCACATTGATCCTATATGGAGAATCCTTGTGATAAGCGGAGATTGACCGAGTGTAGCATAGGAAACTCCTTCCCTATCAAAAGTATGTCATCCACGTACTCTACGAGGATCACCAGTATAATCCCTACTACCTTTTTGTATATACAAGGTACATCTACCATTTTGATGAAGTCAAACTCTTTGACTACTACATCAAAACAGATATTACAACTCCGCGATGCCTGCTTTATCATATAAAACATCTTGCACACGTTTCCGCTGCTCCCACTGTCTACGAAACCCTCTGGCTGTGTACTTATAGATTATCTCTTCTAAATTTTTATTTAGAAAAGCAGTCATGACATCCAACCGCCAGATATCGTACTCATGGTATGTAGCCGTGGCAAGTAGGATCTGGATGGACTTAAGCATAGCTACTTAGAAAAGGTTTCATCATAATCCATACCTGGTCAATGATGCAAACTTTTAACAAGTCTAGCTTTGAAAGTCTCAACTTTTCCATGTACAGCAAGTAATCTTCTCAAGATATACTTGCTCCTGATGGGGATTTAACCCTTCAGATAAAGCAACCAAAGTCCATACTTTGTTAGTGTATAAGGATTCCATCTCAGATCGCTAAACATTTAGCCATTCTTATAGAGTCACACTCCTGATGGCCAACTCGAAACTAGTTAGGTCATCATCCCATGATGCAATCCTCGTTCCCACTGTCATAGAGAAACCGGAGTATCTCTCAGGTGGGTGAGGAAACCTACTAGATCGGCGGAGAGGCTGAGGATAATTGGTTTCTATTGAAACCTTTGGTTCTACCAAATCATCAGCTGTAGCTTGTATTGCTGGAACTGTTTCCAGTTCTACCTCATGTCCTCTAATTTCTTCATAAGAAATTCCCTTTCACAAAGGTGGTATGCTGAGTAACAAAACATCTTTTGTTCCTCGGTTAGGTAGAAGATATTCCCTTGCGTATACTTGGGATATCCAACAAACTTCTACAGATCTGACTTTCCCTCGAGCTTGTCCGGATTTTGCTTTTAGACATAGGCCGGACAACCCCAAATCTTAACAAACTTAAGATATGGGCTCTTCCCTTTCCATATCTCATATGAAGTGGTAGGCAACTGATTTGATCGAAACCCTATTCAATAGGTATGCAACTTCATAAGTGAATAACTCCCTAAAAGGAAATAGGAAACTCAGTAGTACTCATCATAGAGCGCACCATATCATATAGGGTGTGATTGCTCCGCCCCGATACACCGTCGTTCTGTGGTGTATACGGAGGAGTAATGCTGAGAGAGAATCTCATTCTTAGAATAGTCCAGGAATCTCGTGCTAAAGTATTCTCCTCCCTTATCACATCAAAGGACATAATACGTATACCCATTTTTGGTTCTGTACTTCTAACTTATATTTTATGAATATCTCAAAAGGTTCGGACTTGTGTTTCAACAGGAACATATGTCTGAATCTTGAGAGATTATCAGAGAATGTAATGAAGTACAAAGAACCGGTCTTGGCATTTGTAGACAGGGGACCTTCATACATCAATATGTATCATCCCAAGAGTTCACTAACTCTTTCTCTGTTTTCAATTAACAGAGCTATGGTCATCTTATCACTGTGACATGACTGGCAAGTTTCACAAGATGTAAATTCAAACTAATTTAAATATGCATCTTAATGTAACTTCAGCTAGCCGGGTCGTATTGATATGACCTAGTCTACAATACCTCAAGAAGGATTTGTTCATTTCTGAACTCTTCCTCTTTTGTGTGTTCTATATACTATGAACTGTAGTTTGATTTAGAAAGTTAATGCTTTTAGATAACGTGCCTGAACCGATCAACTCTTGATTTAGGAAATGTTCAAAACATTATCTAGCAATACAAAATTATATCCTTCTTTATCTAAATAAAGAGACTGATATGATTTTGTATATCAGGTTCGGTATCTAATAACATTTGCTCAGTATCAATGTATTCTGGTAATAAAGGGTGATAGCGACCAACAGACCTGGCTGCAACACTTGCACCGTTTTCTGTCTCATGAAACTTATCACCTGTCCTCGGTTCTCTACCTTTCTATAGCCCATGTAATATATTACATATGTGGGATCTTGATCTGGTATCATATACCCAGGACGTAAAGGACACTGAGAAACAGTTCTCTGTAATGAACAGACCCGAAGATGATGCGTCAACATGCACTCTCTTCGTTTGGGCGGCACGTGAATTCTGGTATTCCCCAAATTCCTGCTGTGTCTTATAACATTTATAAGTTGGAGTGGGACCAACGTTCCCTAGCTCAGTATAACAAGCGGGTTCGGTCAAATATCCATTTTATTATCTTGATTAAGGCGTGACATGGTCGCTACCTGGAGAGAGAGAGAGAGAAGAAAACACTCTGCGTGCGCTCTTGCAAGATCAGATTGGTTATTATTTTATCTAATCAGGATGGCTCCTACTGTTTTTATAAAATCTTCCTTCAAACCCTAAAAGGAAAGACTAGCCGGGATTAATTACACGCTACAAGTTCGCCAATATTTCAGCCAGGCCAGTGTCGGTAGTTTGAGGGAGTTTCCCCGTGCTTTCGCACGGACCTAATGAAAGTAAACCTCGTTTTCCCAGAGGCGTAATGTCACGACCCAAAGTTTGGCCCGTGACCGGCACTTAACCACGTAACGTCTACAGGCGTAACGCGACTAAGTGAACCGAAAACCCAGAAATCAAACCAGTGAAAGTATAGAGTGATATAAGTTTTAAATGAAAGCACTTACTAACATGCTAAGAAATCTAAGTAAACAATCACCAAGATAGCAATATACGACGCCGTAGCGAAGATCAAGATCCACAAGTGGGAACATCACAGATAGAATAAACTGCAAGTACAGTCGGCTCACAACGAGCTCGACACCAGAATACAAATAATATACATCATCGTCGTCACACTGTCTCTAAGTCAAATACATACATGGTAGATGGAGAATACTAGAGACAACAATGTACATAACTGAAAGATAACAGATACCGCGTAAAACCCACCTATCAGCAAAAGAGCTAGTACACCAACTATGCGGGTATCTGTGTCAAAAGATGAAAAACGCAGCCTGCCGCGACTACTCCGAAGGGCAACCTGCAAACACTGTGGCACAACGGGGGTGAGTTGCCAACTCGTGAATAGAGATAACATATAAAGGTAATCGCGAGCATGCACATACTGCGCTAATCTATCATATGCCAACAGATGATATCAATATGTGATAAGCAGTATGTGCAATAATCATGCAAGTGCTTTATCAGATAATATAACTACAGAATGAGGTACAATAATAATGCTGAGCATGGGCAATATAACATCTACACGGAATGTCAACGTGGAATATATAATCGGTGTCCATCAATGCACCCAGATCCCCCAAATAGCTCAGGCGCCGGCACTCTCATCGGCCCTCAAACCTTGTAAATCTCTGAAAATCCCGAGTGCCCAACATCGGCACCCAAATATCATAAATACTCGTGTCCAGCATCGACACGCAAATCCTCATCCATCAGGCCCGTCCGTCCGGGTCAGCCCACGGGCTCCGTCTGCGGTATCGGCCCTCGGTCCCGGCAGTACGGATCACCCCGCATCCATCTATCGACTCTGATCAGTATCCTCCGGATAACTGTCAGGTCCAACCAATCACCGGTAGGTAGTAGTCCCTCTGCCAGGCTCACCGTCTACTACACAGCGAAACCGTTCTCGCCCCGGGGTACCATACCGGGTCCACCATGTACCCGTAATCGGCCTCATCCATCTCCTCGATTCGGGTTCACACATATCACTCTAGCACCGAGGAAACACATGGTGGATGCACCGAAATATCATATCAAGGGAAACGGGTTATTAAATGATTACATATTTGGAATAGCTACGGTTCCCAAATCCAGAAATCACATATAATCCAAAACAATATGTAAGTCAATGATCCGATATGATATGTGCATCAAGTATGAATATCATGTCAAGTCACATAAAGATGAGCTACTACATAATAATCCGATGTGATATATGCATCAAGTATGAATATCATGTCAAGTCACATAAAGATGAGCTACTACATAATAATCCGATGTGATATATGCATCAAGTATGAATATCATCTCAAGTCACATAAAGATGAGCTACTACATAATAATCCGATGTGATATATGCATCAAGTATGAATATCATGTCAAGTCATATAAAGATGAGCTACTACATAATAATCCGATGTGATATATGCATCAAGTATGAATATCATGTCAAGTCACATAAAGATGAGCTACTACATAATAATCCGATGTGATATATGCATCAAGTATGAATATCATGTCAAGTCACATAAAGATGAGCTACTACGTAATAATCCGATGTGATATATGCATCAAGTATGAATATCATGTCAAGTCACATAAAGATGAGCTACTACATAATAATCCGATGTGATATACTACAGTGTGAGTGTCATGGCAATTACTAACGGTGTGTGTGTAACATGCAGGATAGTGCTCGTGCAACATGAACCGTTAGTAAGAGTGCGGTGTCCTATCAATTCTAGTTTATATACATACATCAGGGAATGTGGTATGCACTAAATAGTGGCCATGAACAGTCAATGTATGGAAATGTAGCTATAAGATCCTATCAGCCCTGACGTAGAACGCCATGCGGGCGATATCCCCGTAGATGTCAAATCTACTCACCGTAGTCTCTCGCTAGGTATAGCCGATGACTTGTTCCCCTCCTTCGCGGCGCCCGTCGCACTCGCCTGTGAATCCTAGAATTTCACAATATATCACACATAAGCTCAAAACCGTACAAACACGACATTTAAAGTCAACTAGAAACCCGTGTCGCAAACCAAGCGCGCGTGTGTGCGATGCGCTAAAACGTGTGATTACGCGCCTGAAGCCACTCCGACTCGTCGCGATACGCAGAAACCCCAAACCCACACACACGTAACACGCGTGTCGCGAAAGATTAAAAAATACGGGAAATAGGGTATTCTACTCCAGATTTTTCTACAGAACAGATATTATAAAAATTTATATACCAAAATACTCCACATAGCAGCAGACTCCAGTAGACCAAACCCCAACCCCCATGTCACCCATCTGGCCGCAAATTGCGGCCAGAACGAATATTCCGGCGGCCTCACTTGGGAATTGGGCTCCCAGGTTTGGTGTGTGCACTCTATACCCCCCATACATGCTACAGTAACATCTAGTTTCACTCTAAAATATCTCGGGTAGCAGCAGATCCAACAGAACCCTATTTCTAGTTAAAAACCCCACTTTTGCACTAAAATGGAAATTGGTGGTATTTCTGTGCAAACTGAAACAAACCTAGCCTAAAATAGTTCTAATAACACATAATAGAGCTAACCAAACTAACAAAACCCTAATCTAACATGTGAATCACAATTATCCTTTAATATCACTAAAAATGCACAAAAATGAGATTTTTGCTAAAGAATACTACAAGTTTAAGGAAAAGGAGTGCTAACATGAGTTAATACCTTCAAAAGACCCTATAAAGCACCAAAAATCCCACCTCTAACATCAAGTGTGCAGATTTGCCTCCAAACACCTCAAAAGATCATTTTTCCCAAGGTTTTGTGAAGGAAATGTGTTGTTTTGTGTAGGGTTTTGTATAGATCCAAATGGGAAATGAAAAGATGGTGAAATTATGGTGTTGTTGCTGTTGAGGCTCTCTCTTTTCTGCAGGAACTTCCAGAATTGAGAAAAGAGAGAGAGAAGAGAGAGAAAAGAGAGAAGGAATGGTCAATAAAAAGTCAAGTTTTCCTACCTAACCACCATGCCTCATTTTCTAATTGAAAATTTGAATTTAAAAAGGGATTTGTTTTTTATTAAAGGGTGGGAAATTAACAAGGAAACATGCAAGGAAAGAATGGCTAACACTTTAACCTAGATCAAAGAAAATTGTGCTAAGGGGCAAGTGTGCACTAACACAAGAAATTTCCCAATTAAGGTAAACCCGACTAGAATTAATTAATAACCCTAAAATTATATATAGACATATATATGTAACACTTCACAACACAATTATCATTAGCCAAGAAGGAAAATACGACACTCGGGCTTTTATGAAAAACACGACAATTGTTAACGAACACGAAAACATCCCAAACGAATTTCAAAGTGTTACAATCTACCCCGCTTAAAGAAATTCGGTCCCCGAATTTAAAAATCTAACTATACGCACCTTCAAAAAGATGGGGATACCTCTTTCTCATCTCGTTCTCGGTCTCCCAAGTGACCTCCTCGCCGCTCTGGCCACGCCAAAGTACCTTGACGGACGGTATCTCCTTCGACCTCAATTTCTTCACTTGTCGATCTAAGATCATCACCGGCTGCTCTGCATAGGAAAGGTCGCGCTCAAACTGGATCGTCGGGTGCTGAATCGCATGCGAAGGATCATGAAGATATCTGCGGAGCATCGAAACGTGAAATACGGGGTGCACGTCTGGAAAACTGGGCGGAAGGGCTAATCGATACGCAACCGTACCAACGCGCTCGAGGATCTCAAAGGGGCCCACATATCTGGGACTAAGCTTCCCCTTCTTCCTAAACCTCATCACGCCATTCATTGGGGAGACCCTCAAGAAAACTTGATCACCAACAGAAAACTCAAGTCTGCGCCGACGACGGTCCGTATAAGATCTCTGCCTACTATGGGCTGCTCTCATCCTATCGCGAATCAACTGGATCTTCGCGGTCGTCTCTTCCACAATCTGCGGCCCTAAAATACTGCTCTCGCTGAGCTCCGTCCAACAGGTGGGCGATCTGCATCTCCTTCCCTAAAGAGCCTCAAACGGTGCCATCTGAATGGTTTCCTGGTAGTTGTTGTTGTAAGAGAACTCTACTAAGGGCAAATGATGATCCCAGCTACCTCCGAAGTCTAATACGCACACTCTCAGCATGTCCTCGAGAATCTGAATAGTCCACTCTGACTGTCCGTCGGTCTGCGGATGGAATGCTGTGATGAACTCAAGCGAGTGCCCAAAGCCTCCTGAAGCCTCTTCCATAACCGGCTGGTAAACTGGGTGCCTCTATCGGACACGATACATGTCGGAACTCCGTGCAGTCGTACAATCTTATTAATATAAATCTGGGCATACTGAGAAAATCCGGAATTCGTCCTCACCGGTAGGAAGTGAGCCACTTTCGTCAAACGATCCACGATCACCCAGATAGAGTCATACCCTCGACTAGTCCTGGGTAGATCCATAATGAAGTTCATAGAAATCTGCTCCCATTTCCCTTAAGGAATGGGTAACGGCTGTAGCTCTCCCGCGGGCCTCTGGTGCTCAGGCTTGACTTGCTGACAAGTCAGGCATCCCGACACAAAATCTGCGATGTCTCTCTTCATTCCGTCCCACCAGTAAACACCCCTCAAGTCATGGTACATCTTGGTGGAACCGGGATGAACACTATATACCGATCGATGTGCCTCCTCAAGAATCTCGTGCCGCAATCCCTCGGCATCTGGTACGCACAGTCTAGTCCCAAATTGTAATATTCCCTGATCATCGATCATGAACTCGGAAAATCTGCCCTGTCCCATCTGTGTCTTGATCTCAGAACAGCGGTCATCATTGTGCTGTGCCTCATGTATACGGTGAAACAAATGTGGGCGTGCACGAACCTGTGCAATCTGTCCTCCGATCGGCGTAAACTCGAACTGTACCCGGCTGTCGCATAAGATCTGCCAATCTGCCGACGACTGCCTCTGCATTGCGCTCAAACAAGATAGACTACCTCCGGGCCTCCAGCTTAAAGCATCCGCCACTACATTCGCCCTGCTCGGGTGATACAAGATCTCACAATCGTAGTCCTTCGCTAACTCCATCCATCGGCGCTGTCTAAGGTTCAGGTCTGGCTGTTGGAATATATGCTTTAAGCTCTTGTGGTCAGTGAATATCTGGCACGACTCTCCATACAGATGACGTCGCCAGATCTTAAGTGCAAAGACCACTGCAGCCATCTCCAGATCATGAGTGGGGTAATTCTGTTCATGTTTCTTTAATTGCCGCGAAGCATACGCGATCACCCTGTCATGCTGCATCAAAACGCACCCTAGCCCCACTCGTAAAGCATCACAGTAGACCACAAATCCGCCTGATCCTCAAGGCAATGATAGCCCTGGTGTCGTAGTCAGTAGAGCCCGTAGCTGCTGGAAACTGTGCTCACACTCCTCCGTCCAATCAAAGCGAACTCCCTTCCGGGTCAACCCGGTCAAAGGTGTAGCAATGCGAGAGAAGCCTTACACGAATCGCATGTAATAGCCTGCCAGCCCTAGGAAGCTACGAACCTCCGTCACTGACGTGGGTCTAGGCCAACTCCGAACTGCCTCGATCTCCCTCGGGCCTACACATATACCATCTCGTGTAATCACGTGCCCCAAGAAGTCCACGCTGTCTAGCCAGAAAGCACACTTTGAAAATTCGGTGAAAAGCTGATACTCCCTCAAGGTCTGCAATGTAATCCGCAGGTGCTGCTCGTGCTCCTCTCTACTCCGAGAATACACCAAGATATCGTCAATAAACACTATGATGAACATATCAAGATACGGCCGGGAAATACGGTTCATCAAGTCCATGAATGCTGCTGGCGCGTTGGTGAGTCCGAACGACATTACCAAAAACTCATAATGGCCGTAACGCGTGCGGAAAGCTGTCCTAGGAATGTCCTCCTGTCGAACCCGCAGCTGATGGTAGCCTGATCGCAAATCGATCCTCGAGAAGCATCCTGCCCCCTGGAGCTGGGCGAACAAATCGTCGATGCGTGGCAAAGGATACCTGTTCCGCGCTGTCACCCTGTTCAGCTGGCGGTAGTCGACGCACAAACGCATACTGCCGTCCTTCTTCTTGACAAACAGGACTGGAGCACCCCACAGAGAAACACTGGGTCGAATAAGTCCCTTATCCAGCAAATCTTGCAACTGACCCTTCAATTCTCTAAGTTCCGCCGGGGCCATCCGATACGGCGGTACAGAAATAGGCCCCGTGCCAGGAACCAAATCAAAACAGAAGGAAATATCACGCTCGGGCGGTAGCCCAGGAAACTCGTCAGGAAACACATCAGGGAACTCGCTAATGACCGGAACCTGATCCAATGGAACCTCTGTAGCCCTAGTATCGCAAACATAGGCGAGAAATCCATGACATCCCTTCCTCAAAAGCTGTCCAGCGCGAAAAGAAGAAATTGCACTGTGAGGGGTGGCACTACGGTCCCCCAACACAACAAAAACTGACTTGCCGGGAAAACAAAAATCTAACTGTCTTCTCGCAGCAGTCAACAGAAGCATAGCACGTAGCTAACCAATCCATGCCCAAAAGAACGTCGAAGTCCAACATCTCAAGAAGGATCAAATCGACCAGCAACTCTCTCTCGCCAATACGGACGGTACAGGATCGGAAGACGTGACTAGCGACAAACGACTCTCCCACGGGAGTAGTCACAACTAGCGGCTGATCAAGCAAACCGGACTCTCTACCCAAACTCGGCATAAAGTGTGTGGATACGTACGAGTACGTGGAAACATAAGAGTACAAGGATCCGGATCAGACAATAAGTGTGCAACAAAGGACATACTGAAAGAGTACCTGAAAGCTCTGCGTTGGACACCCTCGCGTCCCGATGAGTCAAAGCGAAAACTTGTGCCTGTCCTTCATCTGCGACTGACCAAACTCCTCCTCTACTAACCTGACCCCTCTGCGCGAACCCTCTGCGTCCACGACGTCTCAGAATACGACCCTGACGTGGTGTGAAGGAACACTGCCTGATGAGGTGTTGAAGGCTCCCACATCGTAAACATCTACGCGCTGGCTGCCGTCCTCCCTGGGGATGAGAGCCAAACAACTGTCCTCGTCTTAAGCCTCTGCTCTGGGCTGGTACACCAGTACGATTCCTCAACTGTTCCGAAACTCTCACGGTCTCTGGAAGACGTGTCACGTATACTGGGGCTGCCTCCACCGGTGCTATGTAGGGGACGGAATACTGCATGATGATCGCAAGGAACAACTGGGTAACAGGGGTGACAACCACCTGTCGCTGCGCTCGAACGACCTCTACCAACGAGCTCATCGCCTGGCGTAAGCCCTGCATCTCTACCACCAGTCTAGCAAGCTGAGCTGTCGTAGGGGGAACAATCTGTCCTTGTACAACAGGAGTACTACTCGGATTAGTCCTCGTCTCAGATGAATCAACTCGAACCTCGGCTCTCACGGCCGCTCTCTGCACCCTCATAGTCCTTGGCGGCATAATGGCTGAAAAGAAGGTAGGATTCGATGAGGATACAGAAATCGAATCGCAAGGATGTATACAATCACGAGGGAATTTCAATCAATAAGTCCTAAGGTCGCGTAGGCGGAGTACCGTGTCGTGAGTATGCCGCGGAACATACACACGCTACGCTACCCAGCTGCAGCTACCAACTCCATCATACCAGGGTCATCCTACACTCCGAAGGTAAAACCTATGCTCTGATACCAACTTTGTCACGACCCAAAGTTTGGCCCGTGACCGGCACTTAACCACGTAACGTCTACAGGCGTAACGCGACTAAGTGAACCGAAATCCCAGAAATCAAACCGGTGAAAGTATAGAGTGATATAAGTTTTAAATGAAAGCACTTACTAACATGTTAAGAAATCTAAGTAAACAATCACCAAGATAGCAATATACGACGCCGTAGCGAAGATCAAGATCCACAAGTGGGAACATCACAGATAGAATAAACTGCAAGTACAGTCGGCTCACAACGAGCTCGACACCAGAATACAAATAATATACATCATCGTCCTCACACTGTCTCTAAGTCAAATACATACATGGTAGATGGAGAATACTAGATACAACAATGTACATAACTGAAAGATAACAGATACCGCGTAAAACCCACCTATCAGCAAAAGAGCTAGTACACCAACTATGCGGGTATCTGTGTCAAAAGATGCAAAACGCGGCCTGCCGTGACTACTCCGAAGGGCAACCTGCAAACACTGTGGCACAACGGGGTGAGTTGCCAACTCGTGAATAGAGATAACATATAAAGGTAATCGTGAGCATGCACATACTGCGCTACTCTATCATATGCCAGTAGATGATATCAATACGTGATAGGCAGTATGTGGAATAATCATGCAAGTGCTTTATCAGATAATATAACTACAGGATGAGGTACAATAATAATGCTGAGCATGGGAAATATAACATCTACATGGAATGTCAACGTGGAATATATAATCGGTGTCCATCAATGCACCTAGATCCCCCAAATAGCACAGGCGCCGGCACTCTCATCGGCCCTCAAATCCTGTAAATCTCTGAAAATCCCGAGTGCCTAACATCGGCACCCAAATATCATAAATACTCGTGTCCAGCATCGAAACGCAAATCCTCATCCATCGGGCCCCGTCCGTCCGGGTCAGCCCACGGCCTCCGTCTGCGGTATCGGCCCTCGGCCCCGGCAGTACGGATCACCCCGCATCCATCTATCGACTCTGATCAGTATCCTCCGGATAACTGTCAGGTCCAACCAATCACCGGTAGGTAGTAGTCCCTCTGCCAGGCTCACCGTCTACTACACAGCGAAACTGTTCTCGCCCCGGGGTAACATACCGGGTCCACCATGTACCCGTAATCGGCCTCATCCATCTCCTCGATTCGGGTTCACATATATCACTCTAGCACTGAGGAAACACATGGTGGACGCACCGAAATATCATATCAAGGGAACCGGGTTTTTAAATGATTACATATTTGGAATAGCCACGGTTCCCAAATCCAGAAATCACATATAATCCAAAACAATATGTAAGTCAATGATCCGATACTATATGTGCATCAAGTATGAATATCATGTCAAGTCACATAAAGATGAGCTACTATATAATAATCCGATGTGATATATGCATCAAGTATGAATATCATGTCAAGTCACATAAAGATGAGCTACTACATAATAATCCGATGTGATATATGCATCAAGTATGAATATCATGTCAAGTCACATAAAGATGAGCTACTATATAATAATCCAATGTGATATATGCATCAAGTATGAATATCATGTCAAGTCACATAAAGATGAGCTACTACGTAATAATCCGTTGTGATATAGGCATCAAGTATGAATATCATGTCAAGTCACATAAAGATGAGCTACTACATAATAATCCGATGTGATATATGCATCAAGTATGAATATCATGTCAAGTCACATAAAGATGAGCTACTACATAATAATCCGATGTGATATATGCATCAAGTATGAATATCATGTCAAGTCACATAAAGATGAGCTACTACATAATAATCCGATGTGATATTCTACAGTGTGAGTGTCATGGCAATTACTAACGGTGTGTGTGTAACATGCAGGATAGTGCTCGTGCAACATGAACCGTTAGTAATAGTGCGGTGTCCTATCAATTCTAGTTTATATACATACATCAGGGAATGTGGTATGCACTAAATAGTGGCCATAAACAGTCAATGTATGGAAATGTAGCTGTAAGATCCTATCAGCCCTGACGTAGAACGCCATACGGGCGACATCCCTGTAGATGTCAAATCTACACACCGTAGTCTCTCGCTAGGTATAGCCGACGACTTGTTCCCCTCCTTCGCGGCGCACGTCGCACTCGCCTGCGAATCCTAGAATTTCACAATATATCACATATAAGCTCAAAACCGTACAAACACGACATTTAAAGTCAATTAGAAACCCGTGTCGCAAACCAAGCGCGCGTGTGCGCGATACGCTAAAACGTGTGATTACGCGCCTGAAGTCACTCCGACTCGTCGCGATACGCAGAAACCCCAAACCCACACACACGTATCACGCGTGTCGCGAAAGATTAAAAAATATGGGAAATAGGGTATTCTACTCCAGATTTTTCTACAGAACAGATATTATAAAAATATATATACCAAAATACTCCACATAGCAGCAGAATCCAGTAGACCAAACCCCAACTCCCATGTCACCCATCTGGCCGCAAATTGCGGCCAGAACGAATATTCCGGCGGCCTCACTTGCCAATTGGGCTCACATATTTGGTTTGTGCACTCTATACCCCCCATACATGCTACATTAATATCTAGTTTCACTCTGAAATATCTCGGGTAGCAGCAGATCCAACAGAACCCTATTTCTAGTTAAAAACCCCACTTTTGCACTAAAATGGAACTTGGTGGTATTTCTGTGCAAACTGAATCAAACCTAGCCTAAAATAGTTCTAATAACACATAATAGAGCTAACCAAACTAACAAAACCCTAATCTAACATGTGAATCACAATTATCCTTTAATATCACTAAAAATGCATAAAAATAAGATTTTTGCTAAAGAATATTACAAGTTTAAGGAAAAGGAGTCCTAACATGAGTTAATACCTTCAAAAGACCCTATAAAGCACCAAAAATCCCACCTCTAACATCAAGTGTGCAGATTAGCCTCCAAACACCTCAAAAGATCATTTTTCCCAAGGTTTTGTGAAGGAAATGTGTTGTTTTGTGTAGGGTTTTGTATAGATCCAAATGGGAAATGAAAAGATGGTGAAATTATGGTGTTGTTGCTGTTGAGGCTCTCTCTTTTCTGCAGGAACTTCCAGAATTGAGAAAAGAGAGAGAGAAGAGAGAGAAAAGAGAGAAGGAATGGTCAATAAAAAGTCAAGTTTTCCTACCTAACCACCATGCCTCATTTTCTAATTGAAAATTTGAATTTAAAAAGGGATTTGTTTTTTATTAAAGGGTGGGAAATTAACAAGGAAACATGAAAGGAAAGAATGGCTAACACTTTAACCTAGATGAAAGAAAATTGTTCTAAGTGGGCAAGTGTGCACTAACACAAGAAATTTCCCAATTAAGGTAAACCCGACTAGAATTAATTAATAACCCTAAAATTATATATAGACATATATATGTAACACTTCACAACACAATTATTATTAGCCAAGAAGGAAAATACGACACTCGGGCTTTTATGAAAAACACGACAATTGCTAACGAACACGAAAACATCCCAAACGAATTTCAAAGTGTTACACGTAACCCCGTTGACACCTTTCTAGACACCTACTTGATTGGCTAATTGTAATGTGTAAAACTCTCCTAGGAGTAACAATTACTCGCAGTGGGTATCGGGATCCAACTATCTCATAGAAGGTATGTAATCTCATTGCAAATTTTAACACTTGAAATTCCCGATAATATTTTACCCCTAGCGTTCTATGACCTTGACGAATGCCAAACACCCATAGTCCACTAGTCAAGTTCAACCCGTACATTTCTTGATTGAATTAAACCCACCCGCACGACCCTTGAAGAATGCCAAACAACGCCGTACGAATACCCTAATCCAATCTGCATCATATGCATAAGCAGATAAATACTAGTTAGCTACCGTACACTACGCCTTGACGAATGCCAAACTACCGCAGCACGAATACTAAGTAGTACTTATCTGAAATGACGGAGGGCTACGACAGGTTTTTCTAAAAACCTATTGCGTAATGAACTTGATATCGTTGTAGAATCAAATGATTTTAAAATGGAGTGTTTTTGAGACTTTTCTAGTTTTGCTAAAGGGGTCACTCCTGGTGAAGGGATCGTCGGCCCTTTCCTCATCGAATAAGGTGCAGGATATATCATATATACCGCTGTGCAAAGTAAGAACTATAGGAGCAATCAAAAGACAAACCGAGGGTTGTAGCATCTGCCAGTTATTGCTGAAGAGTCACTCCCGGTGAAGGGATCTCGGTCCTTTCCTTATCGAATAAGGTGCAGGATGTTCTACAAGGAACACCGCGATGCAAAGCAAGAACTGTAGCTACCTGTTTTTGAAAATTCGATTCCACAACATCTTTAGGTTTCTTTTTCTTTCATTAATCATATTAATGAAGTCCCATCATTTAAGTTACCTAAACATCATAGATAAATACAACGTACACTTATGCCATCCGCATTCGCCTCGATGTCCCCTCGTGCACCGTTAGGTTAGGTAACTAACGGCAGAGCGGGGCAGGGCTAGCACGGGTATAAAACATAAGTAACGTCTATATAATATATCATATATATCATATACCGTATCTATCATCACATATCAAATGATCACATCACAGATATCGCAGCAGAAGAAACATATGAAACATTGGATATACTAGGACGTCCGTGTTTTCAATACGAGTCTGTATAAAACACGGATTCCACGGTCGCGATGAATAGCCAAACCCACACCCCTAGACCTCTACGAGAGCGGCAAGCAACCCTACTAATTCTAGAGTTAGGAGACCCGGACTCGACTCCTCGAGTTGGTCTCCCACTGGACTCCAGAACCCGGTTACTTGTGCTCTCCTCCTTGGGTCTACCCTAGTGCGGAAAAGTAAATAATATACAATGGTGACATCTTCCGCAACCTGGAAGTGCCCCAAAAAAAGAATATTACATACAATTAATTTTACATGAATGAAAATGAAAAACACCCATCTCACATAAAACCCCCGGCTATTCAAAACGCGACGATCCAATATAACATATCCAGCAACACATAACATCGCATGTCATCAACGTAAGTAAATGTGCGCATCCCAATTGTCGTTGACATATAGCAACGAAACCGGCGATATCACATATTACACTTACGGTCACAGAAAAGAAAGTTTAAAACTACAACAGTTGGAATTCGTAACCTCCTTAAATATCGCATGCCTAACAGTTATAAACCCCGCATTCTAGTCTCTATATCGAAAACACTTTTCAATATCAAGTCGGGCAATTCAACAAGATTCCCGATATTCTGATCGAATGCTCGTCGCAAACTTTAGTAGACGGCCGCACCCCCGGATGCCGTCGACGAAGTGCACTAAGGCGGAACACCGTTGCCGCAAGCACCCGAACGGATGCTTTTGGCGACGGGGTTCTCCTACAGTCACTTGGTCGGGGCTATGAGACATGGCTGTCTATTAAGTTTACCCGGCGAGTATCCGCGTACGCTACATGATTGCGACGGACTTTTGATCGCATCAAAATTCCGTGGCAACCGATCATCTGAGACTAAAGTGCTATGTTTATAACATTCAAATTAGTTATCTCATAACTACCTGTGGATTCCAAATATTGTATCACATTCCAGATAAATAGACAATGTTAAACTTTCCGATCGAACAATCAAACACCCAAGTTTTCCCGAAACAGCTCAACACATGAAATAAGTTTAAAAACATCCACTTCATGCCACAGTACCAACGGTCCAGCCGTAGAAGGGTCAAGCCAACGCCTCACATGTGGCACGCCGTACTGCCCCAAACCCTATGGTTCAAAGGGCAGTTCAAGACGGTCACATAATCGAGTTAAGGTTTGTTGTCTTCTAGAGGGTCCATCGCGTTACTTGCACTACTTAGAACGTCTTTAAACTACGGAAAGATCCAAAACTTGGAAATTTTTCGGCAGGAGAAAAATTGGGTATTTATATCCGGTCGAACTTTTTAACATATTCAAAAATTATCCGGAAAAATACAGACAAAGTTAAAGATTCCGATCGAATCATCGAACTCCCAATACAACCCAGAAAACTCAACACTTGAGTATACATTAAAAATTTCCAGAAGATTCAGTAAACTAATAAGGAAGTTACTGTGCAAAAATAAATTAACAATGTGACTGTACGGCCGCGGAACCGCCGCACGAGCCATGCTCGTGCCGCGTTTCCGCGGCGCCTTAATCGAATTAGGCACTCGTTTTGCACAGTAACTCTTAAAAAAGCCTGCTGATTTTTCTGTATATTTTTAATTTGGAAAAATCCACATTTTCAATAAATGTACAGAGAAGGGTTTGAGTTAGGGTTTCGGGGCTCGATCGGATTTCTAACATCGTCTACACTTCACCTAAAGCTTTAGCTAGGCTCTGATACCACTGTAGGGTTACTAGGCACACTAAGGAGGCTCCACAAGGCATCGACCATGCCGGATTCAAATTTTCTAGGTGCCTAACAACCCGAAGCAAGATCGTTAACTAGAGATTAGGCGATAGAACATGCAAGCAAACGACTTTGCTACTAAGTGAATGGAAATACAAGCTTTGTAGATCCGGTCCTCCACTTCTTTTGTTCCGTGTTGACGTCCCTCCGCTGCGATCATCGGGATCCCGGACTCTAGCGATGGTTTCGTCGGAGAAAAAATCGGGCTAGGTCATTGACTTCGAGGCCGAAGATGATCTACATCGGGGAGACTCAAACTCAAGCTATTCCTCACTTGGTCGAAAACTTTGTGAAGAGAACACCCTATACTACATGGCAAGTGGTAGAGGATGAAGAAATAGGAAGTGGGTTCACTTTAGAATTGGATTTCTCACTCTTTTTCTCATGGCACCATTGGAGCTCTCAAGCTTTTGTGAGCTTGATGAAGATGAAGAAGAAGAAAGAAATTAAGAGAATAATATGAAACTTATCCTTTTAATCATGGCACCATGGTTGAGTTAAGCTCTCATGCTTAACTCATGTAGAGAATTAACCAAAGCAATAGGTTAAGGGTTGGGTTAGCTAATATCTTAAACAAATGACAAAAAGAGTTGACTTTGTCAATGTTCATCAAGCTTCATGAAGCTTGATAACTTTGACCAAAGTCATACTATTTTGTTATATCCTTAGGAAAATAGTAAACTCTAATCTAACCTTGATTTGGTTCAAGTCTCATACACACAACTTGTTTGTATCATCAAACATGATACAAACATGTACACTTGCATATATCTCATATAAACAATGTGCACATCCAAGTGAGAAAATCAATCTTAAGTGAACCAATACTAGTTAATGTAAAGTAATATCTTAAATATATAATTATACATTAAATCAATAAATCAACACTTGATTTAATGATCCGGTCATATCGCATATAACCGACTAATATCAATTGTAACAACTTATCGAATCAACACTTGATCCGATAACCCGGCTATATCGCATACAACCGATCAATGTCACAATTCGTGAGAATAGAATTCAGTATCATATACTGGTATTATTCTCGGTCCCACACATATCTCATATGCGCTCCTATTTCATTTCGCTTGAGCCAGGAAACCCCTGTGTAGGACTCTAAAGACTCGTCAATACGCCGGCAGTAGGCGATGATCATATCAAACACCCACAAGCCGCAAGCGGTCTGCTAAACGTAACGGCCACCCGGGTATTGAGCGATCAGAAGATCAACGAGCAAGACCGCTCACACTCCTGTGAATCCAACCAGTAACACTTACCGTACACTCCGGTCTGTTCGTCTGATATGTCGCATATCTCGTCAAGGGGTGGTAAACGTCAGACCCCAATAACTCGATAAGTCAGGCAGTAGGCGATGATCATATCAAACACCCACAAGCCGCAAGCGGTCTGCTAAACGTAACGGCCACCCGGGTATTGAGCGATCAGAAGATCAACGAGCAAGACCGCTCACACTCCTGTGAATCCAACCAGTAACACTTACCGTACACTCCGGTCTGTTCGTCTGATATGTCGCATATCTCGTCTAGGGGTGGTAAACGTCAGACCCCAATAACTCGATAAGTCATGTCGATATGAGGCTCATAACGGGTCGAGAAACTACTCATAACACTTACCAGCAAATCCCTAAAGCAGCCTTGGCCAAGGACTTCCTGTTATAGCCAATCGAGCACTGCGCAACATCAACTCTCTATACCGGAAGAGACGAAACCCCTCCTATCGCTCATTGCCTCCATGTGACTCGGGACTGTACCCAAAAGCCACCTTTTTGCACGTCCTCTTGGACATGGTATGATGAAAATCGAAGCACAGTGGGAATCACATAAGACTCTATGACGATCTCGGGTCTACAGACTAACCTGTACCAGTGTCTGTTAGGTCCACGTTACCTCTCCCGGTACTTTCGGGGTTGCGGAAACGGTAAATCAAATTTTTTCTAAACTTTGTAACATGGACCGTAAAAGCCGGATCTTTGCTAAACTAAACTAGCATACTTGCAAAGAAGAACTAACTACTCGGCAAAGTGGTTATACCTCAACTTGAACTCCTTCACTTCTTGTTGTTGTTCTTCTTTGATGTTCTTCTCTTCTTGTTGTTCTTCTCATTGCTTGCTCAAAGGTTGATCCGGACTTCGGTCACCTCCGCGGCCTCCTTGAGTCGAAGACGATCCACCCGAGAGATGTACACCGAGCTCCACCTCAAGCCGAGGTAACTAGGGCAAGGAGATTGCCAATCTAGAAGCCCTAGGTTGTGTAGAGAGGATGTATGGATGTGTTTGTCAAGTAGAATCCTTTTTCTCTCAACACATGAGATCAAAGGAGAAATCAAGAGGAGGAAGAAGGAGGAGATTTTCTAGCAACCATGGAGCTTCTCATTTCAAGAGAGAGAATGAGAATAAGCAAATGAAAAGCTTAACCAAGAGAGAAGCTAACCATGGTTGCAATAATGCACCAAACATTATCATTACAAATCCAATCAAGATAAAGGTGATGGCTACAAATGACATGACCATTATCATAACTTAATAAAAAGAAAACCAAAGAATACTTTAGATCTTCTAAGAAGGTCCAAGTCAACTTTGGTCAAAAGGTCAACAAAGTCAAGATGGTCAAATGGTCAATGTAATTAGCCATAACAAAATTATCAATGAAAGGATTAGTAAATAATGTCCCCGGCTCATTTATGGTTTTGACCAAACGAACTGTCGAAACCCTAATGAGTCCGCCTCAAAATGGTTTTGACCGAATCAACTGTCAAAACCCTAATGAGCCTGCCACATAGTGGTTTTGGCCGAACCAACTGCCAAAACCCTAATGAGGCACCTCCTCCTTCATCGCTCCAGAAAACTGTGCATACACACCTGCATCCGTATTCCGTAGAATGCGGATGCGCAGAAGACAAAACAGATCCATCCGTGCAATACTAGGATCTGGCTTAAACCAAAGCCCACTAGTACTGCCTGCCCGAACATCATACGCACACAAGTGTACGTAAGTGATCGCAGCCCTGCCGTAAAACCATACGGCCTCTACACGTTTCGCTCAGTGCAGGGAAACTCTCTGTGTGGGACTCTAAAGACTCGACACTACGCTGGCAGTGGGTTTAACCACAGACCGCAAGCGGCACTAGCTGTACGTAACGGTCCCCAGGTAGATGTCGATAAGAAGGCCGATGAGGTAAACCCATCCGAACTCCTACTGAGTCTGCATGTGACAATCTCCGTACAGTCCGGTCTGTTCGTCTGATACATCGCATGTCGGGCCTAGGGGGGCGGCAAGCGTCAGACCCCTAATAGCGGTACAAGTCGTGTCGGAGTGAAGCCCAGAACACCCTGAGATAACACTGGAACCTACCAGTATATCTCGCTTGCCCTGGCCAGGGACTACTCGTGTAATGGCTCTCCTAGACACAGCGCGATGTCAACCCCCAATACCGGGAGAGACGAATCCTGTCTAACCGTCACTGCCTCCAAGTGCTTCGGGACTGCTCCCAACTACTACCTGTTTGCACGACTCAGTAGAGCCGTGGTTGGGTAGTAATCAAAGAACAGTGGGAACACACTCGAGGCGAAGTGACAGTGTCAAGTCAGCGGACTAAGCTGTACTCATGTCACCTGGGAACTGATAACTGACGATAGGTATAATACCAACCATCAGTTCCCGACGAGTCCTGTCCAGTGTACTCGTAACCTAACGAGCACCCGCATACTATCTCAAGTACGACGTACCGACGGCTGTGGGACAGGCCGTCTCCCGTGCTGGGATGAGAAGCGCATACGCTAGTCTACTCCGGAGTATCGATGCCCTATCTCGGTACTCCCACGACTAGGGACGTGTATAAGGATGTGCTTGTAGATTACCCAGCCCCCACGAGTGTGATCGCCATCACAACGCCGGTAATCAAGCAAGGATCCAAAGGGCTCTACTAATGCGTATAGGTGATATAATAAATAAACACACAAGTACACATTAAAGCAGAGACAAACCAAGTAGCATACTACTATATTGAGCAAGATTGTCTGTACAACTGTGAATATCCCAAGCTTCCATTAAGTGATATACATACTAGTATGATACAGTAATGGCCTCTAGGGCATATACACCAACAATCTCCCACTTGCACTAAGGCCATGTACTGGCGTATCGAAGACCTATCATCTCGATCAGCCGCTCGAACTGAGTCTGGGGTAAAGCCTTTGTGAATGGGTCCGCAGTGTTGTCCTTTGTGTCCACTCTCCGCACCTCGATCTCCTGGCGATCAATGATCTCCCTGATCAGGTGATACCGCCTTAAGATGTGCCTGGATTTCTGATGGGACCTTGGTTCCTTCGCTAAAGCTATAGCCCCATTGTTATCGCAATACAAAGGTATTGGGCCAACAATGGACGGAACCACCTGAAGTTCACTAATGAACTTCTTAATCCAGACCGCCTCTTTTGCGGCATCGCTTGCAGCAATGTATTCAGCCTCCATCGTCGAGTCTGCGACGGTATCCTGCTTGGAACTCCTCCAACATACCGCACCTCCGTTGAGGGTAAACAAAAAACCCGAGACAGACTTGCTGTCATCTTTGTCACTCTGGAAGCTTGAATCGGTAAAGGACTCGACCCTGATGTCTCCATTACCGTAAACCAGGAACATCTCCTTAGTCCTTCTCAGGTACTTGAGAATGTTCTTCACTGCTGTCCAGTGGTCCTCCCCTGGGTCTGACTGATACCGGCTTACCGTGCTCAACGCGTAAGCTACATCTGGTCTTGTACATAGCATCGCATACATTATAGATCCTACCGCCGAAGCGTAGGGTATAGTGCTCATGCGAACCCTCTCCTCGTCAGTCTTAGGAGACATCTTCTTGGAGAGGGTAATTCCGTGCAATGCGGGTATGTTACCGCGCTTGGAATCCTCCATACTAAATCTCTTTAGTACGGTCTCTATGTACCTGGACTGCGAAAGTCCCAATAGTCTCTTGGATCTATCTCTATAGATCTTGATCCCCAGAATGTACGAGGCATCACCCAGGTCCTTCATGGAGAACCTTTGTGACAAAAACAGCTTGACCGATTGTAGCATAGGAATGTCATTTCCTATCAAAAGAATGTCGTCCACGTACAAGACTAGGAATACGACAGTTCGTCCTACAATCTTCTTATATACACAGGGTTCATCTTCGTTCTTGATGAAATCAAATTCCTTGATTGCCTCATCAAAACAGATGTTCCAGCTCCGCGATGCCTGCTTTAATCCATAAATGGATTTAAGCAACTTGAACACCTTTCCGCTGCTCCCACTGTCTACGAAACCTTCTGGTTGATCCATGTAAACGCACTCTTCCAAACAACCGTTTAGGAAAGCCGTTTTAACATCCATCTGCCAGATTTCATAGTCATGGAAGGCAGCAATGGCAAGTAGGATCCGAATGGATTTGAGCATAGCCACCGGAGAAAAAGTTTCATCATAGTCCAAACCAGGTCTTTGACGAAAACCTTTTGCAACGAGTCTAGCTTTATAGGTTTCCACCTGCCCATCTACACCAAGTTTCCTTTTGTAGATCCATTTGCATCCAACGGGTTTTACCCCAGGTAGAGCAATATCCATGGTCCACACTTTATTGGCGTACATGGACTCCATTTCGGATTGCATTGCTTCCTGCCACTTATCAGAGTCCCTACTGATAATGGCCTGCCTGAAACTGGTAGGGTCATCTTCTTCCAAGATGCAATCCTCTCGATCCCCGTCTATGAGAAAACCGTAGTATCTCTCGGGCGGATGAGAAATCCTACCAGATCTGCGGAGTGGCTGAGGTTCGTTTGGGGTTATTGAATCTAGCGGTTCCTCCAAATTTTCTGTTAAAGCTTGTGTTTCTGGAATTTCATCCAGTTCTACCGTGCTGCCACTAATGTTTTTAACAAGAAATTCTTTTTCTAAAAATGTGGAATTTCTTGAAACAATTATCTTCTGTTCCTCTGCATGGTAGAATAGATACCCACTTGAATCTTTTGGGTATCCCACAAACTTACACAAAACTGCCCGTGCCTCAAGTTTGTCTGGGTTCTGCTTTTTGACATAAGCTGGGCAACCCCAAATCTTAATACGTTTACGATACAAACTTTTACCACTCCATATCTTATACGGAGTCTTAGGCACGGATTTGGATGGAACTTGATTCAATAGATGTGCTGCAGTTTGAAGTGCATATCCCCAGAATGAAAGAGGTAACTCAGCACTACTCATCATGGAGCGAACCATATCCAATAGGGTACGATTCCTCCGCTCCGATACACCGTTGTGCTGTGGTGTATAAGGAGGAGTAAGCTGAGAGAGAATACCATTCTCTTTTAAGTAATCTAGGAATTCCGTGCTTAAGTACTCCCCTCCCCTGTCAGACCGGAGGATCTTGATACTTTTGCCTGTCTGGTTCTCTACTTCGTTTCTGAATTCCTTGAATTTCTCAAAAGCTTCAGATTTGTGTTTCATCAGATACACATATCCGAACCTAGAGAGATCGTCAGTGAATGTGATGAAGTACGAGAACCCACCCCTTGCATGTATAGACATCGGACCACATACATCACTATGTACGAGTCCCAAGAGCTCTGCTGCTCTTTCTCCATGTCCGGTGAACGGAGATTCGGTCATCTTCCCTTTGAGACAAGACTGACAAGTTTCATAAGATGAAAACTCGAACGCATCCAAGAGTCCATCTTTATGCAACTTACTCAGTCTTTTCTCTCCGACATGACCAAGTCTACAATGCCACAAGTAGGATTCATTCGTATCTGAATTCTTCCTCTTGCGTGTGTTTTGTATATTGAGAACTGTATTCTGATTTAGAACGTAGATACCATTAAACAGTGTACCCTCTGCAACCAGTACCTCATCAAGGTAAATGTTCATGATATTCTTTTCAAGAACAAACTTATATCTATCTTTATCGAGTAAAGAAACTGATATGATGTTGCAAACCATGGAGGGTACATAGTAGCAATCGTTCAAAATCATAGTCTTACCATTTGGCAATACTAGGTGATATTCACCGACGGCTGCCGCATTAACTTGTGCTCCGTTCACTACTCTGAGCGACATATCACCCGGTGCAACTTTCCTACTTTTTCTCAGTCCCTGCAATAAATTACAGATATGAGATCCTGATCCGGTATCAAGTACCCAGGAGGTAGGGCTGACCGTAAAACAGTTCTCAATTACAAGAACACCTGAAGTAGATGCAAAACCATGCTTCTTCTTCAACTGGGTATCCTGGAAATCCATACTTTCCTCTTTCCCATTCTCATACTCATGACTGTTGTCACAAGTTAGAGCTGAACCAACTTTCCCCAGTCCCGAATAAGAATTCGGTTCGGTCAAGCGATACATTTTGTTATCTTGATTAGGGCGTGAAAATGTTGCTGCCTGGAGAGAGAGAAAAGAAACACTCAGCGTATGCTCTTGCAAAATTAGATTGGTTTATTAATTTATCTAACCAGGATGTCTCCCACTGTTTCCTCAAATTCTTCTTAAAACCTTGTAAAAGAAGAACTAGCCGGGTTTTAATTCACGTCACAATACTTGCTTAACCTTTCAGCCAGGCTAGTGTCGGTACTTCGAGGGAGGTTTTCCAACGCTTTCGCGAAGTTCCTTAATTAAAGAACCTCTTTTCCCTGGGGGCGTAACCCCGCTAACACCTTTCTGGACACCTACTAGGTTTATAGCATTGATCGTTAAGTGAAATAATCTCCCGAGAGTAAACTAACTCATCAGTGGGATCGGGATCCAACTGTCATTGTGTGATAACCTAGATGGAATCCACTCTAGTCACCACACTCCAGAAGGTATGCTAAATCTGCAAGTTTCAGTTCTTTTGAAACTCCCGATGTGGTTTTTGCCCATAGGACTCAAGTGATCTTGACACAGTCAACAAATCAAAAAGTCCTAGTCAAGTTCATCCCGTCGTTGTCTTGATTGCATTAAACCCACCTGCATAACCCTTGACACAGTCAACAAGGTTACACAAATGTCCTAACCAATCACATTGTATCCAGCAAATAAGCAACACTTAGCTACCGTTCACTGCGCCTTGACACAGTCAACAAACGCAGCACGAATACTAAGTATAACTTATAAGAAACGACGGAGGGCTACGGCTGGGTTTTTGGCGAAAAACCTGTTAACGTAATGAACTTGATGTCGTTGAAGGAACGTGATACACCTTTTGAAAATATAGTGGCGAAAAACTTTTTGCTAAAGAGGTCACTCCCTGTGAAGGGATCTCGGCTCTTTCCTCGTCGAATGAGGTGCAGGATATTACAAAATGAATACCTCGATGCAAAGCAAGAATAATCGACTATAGTGAAGTTATTACCCTGACGCAAACTTTTATCCAAAGGGTCACTCCCGGTGAAGGGATCTCGGCCCTTACCTCGTCGACTGAGGTGCTGGGTATTCATAACCGAATACCGCGATGCAAAACAAAAATGAACGTCCTTGCAATAACAGCTTTTTGAAAAACTTGTTCCAACAACGTCTTTTAGGTTTATTTTCTTGCATTAGTTCTTTTAATGCGTCCCATCATTTAATCCTACCATTGCAGAAAACAACCAAAATATGACGTACGCTTATGCCATTCGCATTCGCCACGGGGTCCCGTCATCACTCGTTAGGTTACTTAACTAACGACAGAGCGGGGGCTGGGCTAGCGCGGCTGTAAAACATAAGCAACGCCTAAATAGTAAAGCAATGATAGACATTACAGATCACAGATGAATACATTGGATATACTAGCAATCCGCAATCCTTTCGAGCCTGCAACGAAAAGCGGATTACACGGTCGCGGTGAATAGCCAAATACCCCACCCAAGACCCCTACGGGTGCGGCAAACTACCCGCCAAGTACTCGGCAGTTTGTGCACCCCCTCCATGGGTCTATCCTAGGAGCAAAAACAGTAAAAAGAATTATACAATGACGGCTACAACCCCGACCCGGTTATGCGGCCAAACAAATAATAATATTACATCAATTTACATTTACAATGAATGAAAGAAAAACAAAAGCTCATCTCACATCCACCCCGGCTATTCACCCGCGACAGTCCAACACATTCATATACACAAACCATCAAGAACAATCACAGATCACAGATATGTATAACCCCAACTAATCGACATATAGCGATTAGCCGACGTTCAATACATAAGAACATCACAGATATAACCTTTATAGTCAAAGTATATTGAAGTTCGGAAAAATACGGAATTATAGGCCCCCAAAAACAAATTTCTATTCTGGAAAATCTGGGCACATATAATATATCTGAAAAATCCTAAAACCATGTCAGAAACACCCTGCACCAAAATCGATGCAGTAACTCACCAAGTTGGCCGCGGTTCCGCGGCAAGAGCTTGATTTTGCCGCGGAAGCGCGGCGCTTTGGTTGAGTCGCTGCATCGTTTTTGGTGGTTTTCTTATAAAAACCCTGAGATGATTTTTTGGGATATAACAAATTTTGTTTTGACCAGAAAAAGTTTTAACAGAAACTCAGATTTTTACAACTTGGTTTTTTCGATTTTTCCGTTTCGAACTTCGACACACTTTACTACCAAGCTAGTTTATGTTTAGTTAGGCTCTGATACCACTGTTAGGTCCACGTTACCTCTCCCGGTACTTTCGGGGTTGCGGAAACGGTAAATCAAAATTTTTCTAAACTTTGTAACATGGACCGTAAAAGCCGGATCTTTGCTAAACTAAACTAGCATACTTGCAAAGAAGAACTAACTACTCGGCAAAGTGGTTATACCTCAACTTGAACTCCTTCACTTCTTGTTGTTGTTCTTCTTTGATGTTCTTCTCTTCTTGTTGTTCTTCTCATTGCTTGCTCAATGGTTGATCCGGACTTCGGTCACCTCCGCGGCCTCCTTGAGTCGAAGACGATCCACCCGAGAGATGTACACCGAGCTCCACCTCAAGCCGAGGTAACTAGGGCAAGGAGATTGCCAATCTAGAAGCCCTAGGTTGTGTAGAGAGGATGTATGGATGTGTTTGTCAAGTAGAATCCTTTTTCTCTCAACACATGAGATCAAAGGAGAAATCAAGAGGAGGAAGAAGGAGGAGATTTTCTAGCAACCATGGAGCTTCTCATTTCAAGAGAGAGAATGAGAATAAGCAAATGAAAAGCTTAACCAAGAGAGAAGCTAACCATGGTTGCAATAATGCACCAAACATTATCATTACAAATCCAATCAAGATAAAGGTGATGGCTGTTAGTGTATATGCCCTAGAGGCCATTACTGTATCATACTAGTTTGTATATTACTTGATGGAAGCTTGGGATATTCACCTTGTATAAACAATCTTGCTCAATATAGTAGTATGCTACTTGGTTTGTTTCTACTTCAATGTGTACTTGTGTTTATTTCAGTATATCACTTATACGCATTAGTGGAGCCCTTAGGATCTTTGCTTGATTACCAGCGTTGTGATGGCAGTCACACTAGTGGGGGCTGGGTAATCTATAGGCACATCCTTATACAGGTCCCTAGTCGTAGGACTATCGAGACAGGGCATCGATACTCCGGAGTAGACTAGCGTATGCGCTTCTCATCCCAGTGTGGGAGATGGTCTGTCCCACAGCCATCAGTACGTCGTACTGGAGATAGTATACGGGTGCTCGTTGGGTTACGAGTACACTGGACAGGACTCGTCGGGAACTGAAAGGTTGGTATTATACCTATCGTCGGTTATCAGTTCCCAGGTGACATGAGTACAGCTTAGTCCGCTGACTTGATACTGGCACTTCGCCTCGAGTGTATTCCCACTGCACTTTGATCACTACCCTACCACGGCTCAAAGGAGTCGTGCAAACAGGTGGTGATTGGGTGCAGTCCCGAAGCACTTGGAGGCAGTGACGGTTAGACAGGATTCGTCTCTCCCGGTATTGGGGGTTGACATCGCGCTGTGTCTAGGAGAGCCATTACACGAGTAGTCCCTGGCCAGGGCAAGCGAGATATACTGATAGGTTTCCAGTGTTATCTCAGGGTGTTTTGGGCTTCACTCCGACACGACTTGTACCGCTATTGGGGGACTGACGTTTTACCGCCCCCTAGGCCCGACATGCGATGTATCAGACGAACAGACCGGACTGTACGGAGAATGTCACATTCAGACTCAGTAGGAGTTCAGATGGGGTTTCACCTCGTCAGCCTTCTTGTCGACATCTACCTGGGGACCGTTACGCACAGCTAGTGCCGTTTGCGGTCTGTGGTTAAACCCACTGCCAGCGTAGTGTCGAGTCTTTAGAGTCCCACACAGAGGGTATTCGCCTCTGGGCAAAACAGAGTAGAGGTCGCATGGTTTTGCGACAGGGTTCGTTCTCATCCGCGCACTTGTGCACGTTTAGAGTCCGGACGGATATTACTGGCTGGCTCTGGTTTGAGTCAGATACTGGTATATGTTTTTGGGGTTGCTTTTATCTCCGTATTCATGTTCCTCGGAATAAGGATGCAGGTGTGTATGCACGGTTATTTGAGGAAGGGGAAGATGACTTTCATTAGGGTTTCGGAACGGGTGCGTATGCACAGTTGACAGTCGTCTTTTTCCAAACCCTAATGGATTTGTATTATATCAATTAATAATATATAATAAAATGAAATTGTGTCATGGTTGGTTTTTGTTGACTTGTTGACCATGGTTGACTTGTTGACCATGGTTGAAGTTTTGACCATCATCATTACAAAAGAAAGATGCTCTTTGATTCTAGCAAATTCATTTAATGTTTGAAATGATAATGGTCATTCTAAAACTTTCCATCAACCTTTTCATTTTCATTATTATTATTGATAATTCTTTTTCTTTTTCATTATGGTTGCAAGAAAGAAAAAGGATAGCTCATTTCTATCATAACCTCTCTCTCTCCTCATTTTCATCTTCTTCTTCCTCTAGCAAAGAGAAACCTTCTCATGTGTTGAGAATCCTTCTCTTTAAAAAAGAAAAGCAAACCCTAGTTACTCTCTACTCATTCTAGATTCAAGGTTTAGCAAGCCGGAAACCCTAGTTCACTCAAAGATCGAGGAAGAGCCCAAAGGTCGAACCTTCGAGGTGGATCCATCTTCGACGGGAGAAGGCGACGAAAAGAGAACCATCAACCTCTACAAGATTTCAAGAAGAAGGAGTTCAAGTTTAGGTATAACCTTCATCCGAGTAGCTAACTCCTTTTAGCGTTTATGCTAGTTTAGTTTAGACACGATCCCGACCTTGTTTAGTCCATGTTGCCTCTTGCGATAAAAATTTGTTTTTTATACCGTTTCCGCCTCCCCGTAAGCACCGGGGGTCGCAATATGGACTTACAGTGGTATCAGAGCCTAACTAAACTTAAACTAGCTTGGTAGCGAAGTGTATGGAAGTTCGAAACCGAAAAATCACAAAACCGGAAAAACCAAAACCCTAAGTTTCTGTTGGATTTTTTTTCTGCTCTAAATGAAAAACTTTATACTCCAAAAATCGGCTCAGGGTTTTGTGTGAACACCCAAGAAAAACGATGCAGTGATTCGTTCAAACCGCCGCGCTTCCGCCGCACGAGGTAGGCATGTGCCGCGGAAGCGCCGCGGTTTGTCGTCTTCTGTGCATCGTTTTTCGTGCAGTGTGTGTCTGTGTTGGTTTTGGGATTTTTAAAATATATTATATGTGCCCAGATTTTCCAGAACTGAAATTCACTTTTGGGGTCCTATAATTCCGTATTTTTCCGAACTTCACTGCACTTTGGCTATGTTGGTTATATCTGTGATGCTTGCATGTATTGAACGTCGGCTAATCGCTATAAGTCGATTAGTCGGGGTTATACATGATCTGTGTTTGATATTGGATTGTGTATATGAATCTGTTGGACTGTCGCGGGTGAATAGCCGGGGTGGATGTGAGATGAGCTTTTGTTTTTCTTTCATTCATTGTAAATGTAAATTGATGTAATTATATTATTTGTTTGGCCGCACAACCGGGTCGGGGTTGTAGCCGTCATTGTATAATTCTTTTTACTGTTTTTGCTCCTAGGATAGACCCATGGAGGGGGTGCACAAACTGCCGAGTACTTGGCGGGTAGTTTGCCGCACCCGTAGGGGTCTTGGGTGGGGTATTTGGCTATTCACCGCGACCGTGTAATCCGCTTTTCGTTGCAGGCTCGAAAGGATTGCGGATTGCTAGTATATCCAATGTATTCATCTGTGATCTGTAATGTCTATCATTGCTTTCTATTTAGGCGTTGCTTATGTTTTACAGCCGCGCTAGCCCAGCCCCCGCTCTGTCGTTAGTTAAGTAACCTAACGAGTGATGACGGGACCCCGTGGCGAATGCGAATGGCATAAGCGTACGTCATATTTTGGTTGTTTTCTGCAATGGTAGGAATTAAATGATGGGACGCATTAAAAGAACTAATGCAAGAATATCACGCATTAAAAGAACTAATGCAAGATAATAAACCAAGTTAAAGTCGTTGGAACACTTTCGAAAAACCACTCGGTTCTTTTCAAAACTAACTTTTAAATGCGGAGCTTGAGCCACTCCTTCTAAAAGCTATCTCGTTCCAATCGATTATATCAAGTTCACTACGTTCACGGTTTCGCCAAAACCATTCGTAGCCCTCCGTCGTTTCGTATGAAAATTCAATAGTATTCAAGCTATGTTTGTTGACCTTCGTCAAGACATAGAGATTGGTAGCTATTGGGTGTTCATATGTAGCATAGATAGATGCGTTGGTTTGGGACAGTCGTATTGCCTTGTTGACCTTCGTCAAGGGTATATACGGGTGGGTTCAAATTAACCTGGATAATGACGGGAAGAACTTGACATGTGACTTATGATTTGTTGACCTTCGTCAAGGTCATAAGAGCATGGGGCAAAAAATCCACATCGGGAGTTTCATAAGTACTGAAACTTGCTAGATTTGCATACCATTTGGAGTGTGATGATTATGGTAGGATTCCTTCATTTTCGTCACGCGATGATATTTGGATCCCGATCCTACTGTGAGTATATGCTACTCCTCGGGAAATTTCTCACTAAACGATCAATGCTATAAACCTAGTAGGTGCCTAGAAAGGTGTTAGCCGGGCTACGCCCCCAGGGAAAAGAGGTTCTTAAATTAAGGAACTTCGCGAAAGCGTTGGAAAACCTCCCTCGAAGTACCGACACTGGCCTGGCTGAACGGTTAAGCAAGTATTGTACGGTGGGATTAATCCCGGCTAATTCTTCCTTTGTGGTTTGAGGAGGGATTCGAGAGACAGTGGGAGCCATCCTGTTTAGACAAATTAAAAACCATTCTAAACTTGCAAGAGCATCGTGCTAAGTGTTTCTTCTCTCCCCCTGCAGCGACCAAATCGAAATGACTGGACTTAAGTTACTTCTAGATAAAAACATACTGACAGGGCCAAACTACAAAGATTGGCTCAGGAATGTCAAATTGGCAATCTCTTACGACAAGCTGGGGTATCTTCTTACCACCAAAGCTCCCCCCGTCCCAGGTCCCACCTCCAGCGTCGCGGATAAGGAAATCCGTAAGACTTGGGAGATTGACAGCGCGAAGGCCAGATGCCTCGTACTTGCCTCGATGGACAACGAACATCAGAGGAGGCACGAGAATATGGATTTGGAATCCATATTTCTTCATACAAAAGAACTGTATGGAGAGCAGTCTCGTATCGCAAGATACGAAGTGTCGAAGAAGTTATTTTCGACAAAGTTGGCCGTCGGATCATCGGTAGCGGACCACGTGCTTAAGATGATTGGCTACACTGAGGAGCTCGCGGAACTTGGGACCACGTTGGATAGTGAACTCTATACGGATATAATTCTCCAGTCCCTTCCATCCACTTACGCCCAGTTCATACTGAATTTCAACTTGCAAGAAAAGGAAGTTGAACTTTCAGAACTCCTCAACCTGCTGAGGAGCACAGAGGGCACCCTACAGAAAGGTAGGGATACACCCGCTTTGTTTGTAGGAGGATCTTCTTCCTCTAGGTCCAAGGCGAAAGCCAAGGGAAAGAGGAAGAAAGCCCCCGCCAAACCAAGAGGCGGTGTTAGTAAAGTGGGTACGAAGGGAAAGGAAAAGGCAACAAAGATTGCGGGGAAGCTTGTTGGTAAAGAGGAATGCTTCTATTGTCACAAGAGTGGACACTGGAAGAAAGATTGCAGGGCTTGGAAAGCCAGGACACAGGAACTGAAGCAGGTTGCGGCTTCAGCTTCAGGTGTGTATGTTATTGAAAACTGTCTTTCTATAAACTCTACTTCCTGGGTATTGGATACCGGATCAGGATCTCATATCTGTAATTCTTTGCAGGCGTTGAGAAACCGTAGGTTTTTGAAAGCAGGTGACATGACCCTCAGAGTTGCGAACGGAGCTAGCATGGATGCTAAAGCCGTGGGGGACTATCACCTGGGAATGTCAGATGGACATGTTTTGGTTTTGCGTAATTGCTTTTTTGTACCCAACGCAACTTGTAATATCATTTCTGTATCTTTGGTTTCTAAAGAAGGTTATGAATTTGCGTTTGTAAGTAATGTTGTAAACATTCACCTTAATCAAGTTCTGATTGGGTCAGGTACACTGAGCAATGGTATATACGTATTAAACCAACCACAGATTTTTAATGTCCAGAATACACACAAAAGAAAGTCTCCAGATATCAATCAGGCTTTCTTATGGCATTGTAGACTGGGTCACATCAATGAGACACGGTTGACTAAGTTACATAAAGAAGGATACTTAGATCCGTTCGAGTATCAGTCTTATGCCACTTGTGAATCTTGTCTCATGGGAAAGATGACAAAGACTCCGTTCACTGGACACGGAGAAAGAGCGAGCGAGCTCTTGGGACTCATACACAGTGACGTGTGTGGTCCAATGTCTACACATGCGCGAAGCGGTTATTCATACTTCATCACTTTCACAGACTATTTCTCTAGGTATGGACATGTCTTCTTAATGAAGCACAAATCCGAGGCCTTTGAGAAATTTCGGGATTATAAGAATGAAGTTGAAAAACAAACAGGCAAAAGTATTAAAATCCTAAGATCGGATCGAGGTGGTGAATACTTGAGTGCCGAGTTCCTGGACTATTTAAAAGAGAATGGAATTCTCTCTCAGCGTACTCCTCCATACACTCCGCAACATAACGGTTTATCGGAAAGAAGGAATCGAACCCTATTGGATATGGTTCGTTCCATGATGAGTAAGGCTGAGTTACCGCGATCTTTCTGGGGCTATGCACTAGAAGCAGCTGCATACCTCTTGAACAAGGCTCCTACCAAGACTGTGCCTACCACTCCATATCAGATGTGGAGTGGGAAGAAACCCTGTCTTAAGTACCTTAAGATATGGGGATGTCCAGCTTTTGTAAAAAAGCAGCATGCGGATAAGCTCGAGGCACGTTCAGTACAGTGTAAGTTTATGGGATACCCAAAGAACTCCAGGGGGTATCTGTTCTATTCCGCTAAGGAACAAAAGGTTTTTGTTTCTCAACATGCCCGCTTCTTGGAAACTGAGTTTTTGGAAACCCAGATAAGTGGGGACGCAATAGAACTGGAAGAGATTCCAGAACCACAAGCTATTACTGAAAACTTGGAAGAGCCAGTAGGTTCAAAAGAACAGGACATTCCTGTGCCGCTCCGCAGAAGTAGTAGGCAGTCTCATCCGCCCGAGAGATACTTCGGTTTTCTCATAGACGGGGATAGAGAGGATTGCATCATAGACTATGATGAGCCTACTAGCTTCCAGCAGGCCGTTCAGAGCGTTGACTCGGTAAAATGGCTGGATGCAATGCGGACCGAAATGGAGTCCATGTACACCAACAAAGTATGGACATTGGACATTGCTCCAGACGGGGTAAAACCCGTAGGATGCAAGTGGATCTTCAAAAGGAAGATTGGTGTAGATGGACAGGTTGAAACCTATAAAGCTAGACTTGTAGCAAAGGGTTTCCGTCAAAGACCTGGCTTGGACTATGACGAAACCTTTTCTCCAGTGGCTATGCTGAAATCCATTCGGATCCTTCTTGCCATTGCTGCCTTCCACGATTATGAGATTTGGCAGATGGACGTAAAAACCGCTTTTCTAAATGGAAATTTAGAGGAGTGTGTCTATATGGATCAGCCAGAGGGTTTCATTCAGAGTGGGAGCAGCGGAAAGGTGTGCAAGTTGCTTAAGTCCATCTATGGACTAAAGCAGGCATCGCGGAGTTGGAACATCTGTTTTGATGAGACGGTCAAGGAATTTGACTTTATCAAAAATCCAGATGAACCGTGCATCTATAGTAGATTTGTAGCGAGAACTGTGGTATTCCTTGTTTTATACGTGGATGACATTCTCTTAATAGGAAATGACATTCCTATGCTACAATCTGTCAAGGGTTTCTTGTCACACAGGTTCTCCATGAAAGACCTGGGTGATGCCTCTTACATCCTGGGGATCCGGATCCATCGTGATAGATCCAAGAGGATATTAGGACTTTCACAGTCCAGGTACATCGACACCGTACTGAAAAGATTCAGTATGGAAGATTCCAAGCGCGGTAACCTACCGGCTTGTCACGGGATCACCCTCTCTAAAGAGATGTCTCCCAAGACTGATTTGGAGAGGGATCGCATGTCTATTATACCCTACGCTTCTGCGGTAGGCTCTATAATGTATGCGATGTTGTGTACCAGACCGGATGTAGCTTATGCACTGAGTGTAGTAAGCCGGTATCAGTCAAACCCTGGGGAGAAACATTGGATAGCAGTAAAGAACATTCTCAAGTACCTGAGAAGGACTAAGGAGATGTTCTTGGTGTATGGCGGAAAAGACCTCCAGATTGAGGCCTTTGCTGACTCCAGCTTCCAGAGTGACAAGGATGATTCCAAGTCCATGTCGGATTTTGTCTTTACCCTCAATGGAGGGGCGGTGTGTTGGAAGAGTTCCAAACAGGAAACCGTTGCAGACTCGACTATGGAAGCGGAATACATCGCTGCATCTGATGCCGCAAAAGAAGCTGTCTGGATGAGGAAGTTCTTAAAAGAACTTCAGGTGGTTCCGTCCATTGTTGACCCAGTACCTTTGTATTGCGACAACAACGGGGCTATAGCTTTAGCAAAGGAACCCAGGTCCCATCAGAGATCCAGGCACATCTTGAGACGGTATCACCTGATCAGGGAGATCGTGGATCGCAAGGAGATCGAGGTTCGGAGGGTTGCTTCAGAAGAGAACACTGCAGATCCATTCACCAAGGCCTTACCCCAGACTCAGTTCGAGCGGCTGATCGAGATGATAGGTTCGCCAGTACATGGCCTTAGTGCAAGTGGGAGATTGTTAGTGTTTATGCCCTAGAGGCCATTACTGTATCATACTAGTTTGTATATTACTTGATGGAAGCTTGGGATATTCACCTTGTATAAACAATCTTGCTCAATATAGTAGTATGCTACTTGGTTTGTTTCTACTTCAATGTGTACTTGTGTTTATTTCAGTATATCACTTATACGCATTAGTGGAGCCCTTAGGATCTTTGCTTGATTACCAGCGTTGTGATGGCAGTCACACTAGTTGGGGCTGGGTAATCTATAGGCACATCCTTATACAGGTCCCTAGTCGTAGGACTATCGAGACAGGGCATCGATACTCCAGAGTAGACTAGCGTATGCGCTTCTCATCCCAGTGTGGGAGATGGTCTGTCCCACAGCCATCAGTACGTCGTACTGGAGATAGTATACGGGTGCTCGTTGGGTTACGAGTACACTGGACAGGACTCGCCGGGAACTGAAAGGTTGGTATTATACCTATCGTCAGTTATCAGTTCCCAGGTGACATGAGTACAGCTTAGTCCGCTGACTTGATACTGGCACTTCGCCTCGAGTGTATTCCCACTGCACTTTGATCACTACCCTACCACGGCTCAAAGGAGTCGTGCAAACAGGTGGTGATTGGGTGCAGTCCCGAAGCACTTGGAGGCAGTGACGGTTAGACAGGATTCGTCTCTCCCGGTATTGGGGGTTGACATCGCGCTGTGTCTAGGAGAGCCATTACACGAGTAGTCCCTGGCCAGGGCAAGCGAGATATACTGGTAGGTTTCCAGTGTTATCTCAGGGTGTTTTGGGCTTCACTCCGACACGACTTGTACCGCTATTGGGGGACTGACGTTTTACCGCCCCCTAGGCCCGACATGCGATGTATCAGACGAACAGACCGGACTGTACGGAGAATGTCACATTCAGACTCAGTAGGAGTTCAGATGGGGTTTCACCTCGTCAGCCTTCTTGTCGACATCTACCTGGGGACCGTTACGCACAGCTAGTGCCGCTTGCGGTCTGTGGTTAAACCCACTGCCAGCGTAGTGTCGAGTCTTTAGAGTCCCACACAGAGGGTATTCGCCTCTGGGCAAAACAGAGTAGAGGTCGCATGGTTTTGCGACAGGGTTCGTTCTCATCCGCGCACTTGTGCACGTTTAGAGTCCGGACGGATATTACTGGCTGGCTCTGGTTTGAGTCAGATACTGGTATATGTTTTTGGGGTTGCTTTTATCTCCGTATTCATGTTCCTCGGAATAAGGATGCAGGTGTGTATGCACGGTTATTTGAGGAAGGGGAAGATGACTTTCATTAGGGTTTCGGAACGGGTGCGTATGCACAGTTGACAGTCGTCTTTTTCCAAACCCTAATGGATTTGTATTATATCAATTAATAATATATAATAAAATGAAATTGTGTCATGGTTGGTTTTTGTTGACTTGTTGACCATGGTTGACTTGTTGACCATGGTTGAAGTTTTGACCATCATCATTACAAAAGAAAGATGCTCTTTGATTCTAGCAAATTCATTTAATGTTTGAAATGATAATGGTCATTCTAAAACTTTCCATCAACCTTTTCATTTTCATTATTATTATTGATAATTCTTTTTCTTTTGCATTATGGTTGCAAGAAAGAAAAAGGATAGCTCATTTCTATCACAACCTCTCTCTCTCCTCATTTTCATCTTCTTCTTCCTCTAGCAAAGAGAAACCTTCTCATGTGTTGAGAATCCTTCTCTTTAAAAAAGAAAAGCAAACCCTAGTTACTCTCTACTCATTCTAGGTTCAAGGTTTAGCAAGCCGGAAACCCTAGTTCACTCAAAGATCGAGGAAGAGCCCAAAGGTCGAACCTTCGAGGTGGATCCATCTTCGACGGGAGAAGGCGACGAAAAGAGAACCATCAACCTCTACAAGATTTCAAGAAGAAGGAGTTCAAGTTTAGGTATAAGCTTCATCCGAGTAGCTAACTCCTTTTAGCGTTTATGCTAGTTTAGTTTAGACACGATCCCGACCTTGTTTAGTCCATGTTGCCTCTTGCGATAAAAATTTGTTTTTTATACCGTTTCCGCCTCCCCGTAAGCACCGGGGGTTGCAATATGGACTTACAATGGCTACAAATGACATGACCATTATCATAACTTAATAAAAAGAAAACCAAAGAATACTTTAGATCTTCTAAGAAGGTCCAAGTTAACTTTGGTTAAAAGGTCAACAAAGTCAAGATGGTCAAATGGTCAATGTAATTAGCCATAACAAAATTATCAATGAAAGGATTAGTAAATAATGTCCCCGGCTCATTTATGGTTTTGACCAAACGAACTGTCGAAACCCTAATGAGTCCGCCTCAAAATGGTTTTGACCGAATCAACTGTCAAAACCCTAATGAGCCTGTCACATAGTGGTTTTGGCCGAACCAACTGCCAAAACCCTAATGAGGCACCTCCTCCTTCATCGCTCCAGAAAACTGTGCATACACACCTGCATCCGTATTCCGTAGAATGCGGATGCGCAGAAGACAAAATAGATCCATCCGTGCAATACTAGGATCTGGCTTAAACCAAAGCCCACTAGTACTGCCTGCCCGAACATCATACGCACACAAGTGTACGTAAGTGATCGCAGCCCTGCCGTAAAACCATACGGCCTCTACACGTTTCGCTCAGTGCAGGGAAACTCTCTGTGTGGGACTCTAAAGACTCGACACTACGCTGGCAGTGGGTTTAACCACAGACCGCAAGCGGCACTAGCTGTACGTAACGGTCCCCAGGTAGATGTCGATAAGAAGGCCGATGAGGTAAACCCATCCGAACTCCTACTGAGTCTGCATGTGACAATCTCCGTACAGTCCGGTCTGTTCGTCTGATACATCGCATGTCGGGCCTAGGGGGGCGGCAAGCGTCAGACCCCTAATAGCGGTACAAGTCGTGTCGGAGTGAAGCCCAGAACACCCTGAGATAACACTGGAACCTACCAGTATATCTCGCTTGCCCTGGCCAGGGACTACTCGTGTAATGGCTCTCCTAGACACAGCGCGATGTCAACCCCCAATACCGGGAGAGACGAATCCTGTCTAACCGTCACTGCCTCCAAGTTCTTCTGGACTGCTCCCAACTACTACCTGTTTGCACGACTCAGTAGAGCCGTGGTTGGGTTGTAATCAAAGAACAGTGGGAACACACTCGAGGCGAAGTGACAGTGTCAAGTCAGCGGACTAAGCTGTACTCATGTCACCTGGGAACTGATAACTGACGATAGGTATAATACCAACCATCAGTTCCCGACGAGTCCTGTCCAGTGTACTCGTAACCTAACGAGCACCCGCATACTATCTCAAGTACGACGTACCGACGGCTGTGGGACAGGCCGTCTCCCGTGCTGGGATGAGAAGCGCATACGCTAGTCTACTCCGGAGTATCGATGCCCTATCTCGGTACTCCCACGACTAGGGACGTGTATAAGGATGTGCTTGTAGATTACCCAGCCCCCACGAGTGTGATCGCCATCACAACGCCGGTAATCAAGCAAGGATCCATAGGGCTCTACTAATGCGTATAGGTGATATAATAAATAAACACACAAGTACACATTAAAGCAGAGACAAACCAAGTAGCATACTACTATATTGAGCAAGATTGTCTGTACAACTGTGAATATCCCAAGCTTCCATTAAGTGATATACATACTAGTATGATACAGTAATGGCCTCTAGGGCATATACACCAACAGTGTCACCAGAGAACTGCCATCCGACGTAAGGTATAATACCATCTGGGAGTTCTCGGCGAGTCCGTCCAGTGTACCCAGTCTCCACTGAGCACCCGTATATCATCTCTGATGTCAAACACCAATGGATATGGGATCATCCTGTATGTCCACGGTAGCGCCCCGGCCGTCTACAGACGCCAAATGCGGAACAAAACTTTTTAACTAGCGCTATCGTATACTTTAACCCGGATCTGCCATTATTGCTAAACTAACAAACTGTAAAGAGTGTAGAAAGGTTATACCGAACGATCCGAGTCCTTCGTTCTTTAACCATCATCCCACGCTCCGTTGCGGCTGCTCCGATCTCGTCGATCTCCGATCTACTCATCGAGGTGGCACCACGTCGACGATTCTTTAAACGGGCTCCCGCCTCTGACTCGAGGCAACTCGGTCATCAAGTTTGCTAAAAGAGACGACCAAGAATGATGTAGTGAATGAGTAGATGACTTTGTCTCACTTCGTCCAAAGCCGTGAACGATCGGTTAATGAAGTTGCCGATGGAACAAGAAATGAACTATGAAATTTCCATGCATCCAAAACTTTAGTCTTTTCTTTTTAGCAACCATAATTTTCTAAAGTGAGTGAGTGGAGGAGGAGAGAGAGGGCCGACCACTAATAAAGAAGGAGGAGGGTGAGTGTAGGAGGAGATAAGGAGGTGACCATAAACAATGATCCTTATCATAACAAAAATATCAAGAACAAATATCTTAAGGAAAACAAGAATCATTAAAGTCAAAGCATGAGTCATAATCCTTGTCACCACTTTCTAGAAACTTCTAGAACCTTCTAGAAGCATGACTCACCCTCATCCAAGAAAAGATAAATCCGTCTTTAACCGAATGTTAAAAGGCGGCTGATAGAAAACTGGAAACTGGCAACTTCCAAAAGTGATCCTGAAACGACTTTCAGGATAACCCCGAAACTGTATAAATATACCCGCATTTGTATTACGACCGAATACAAATGCAACTGAGACAAAGATATTATATCTACTCAATATAATACTCGGATCCGGCTTAAACCAAAGCCGACCAGTATCATAAGCCCGAAAAATAACACGTGCGTAAACGCACGTGCATTTTCCGAACCCTGCCATAAAACCATACGGCCTCTACAACGTTTCGCCCGAACTTGGGAAACCGTCTGTGGGGGACTCTAATGACTCGTCAGTACCCTGGCAGTGGGTTTAACCACAAACCGTCAGCGGCACTAGCTATGCATAACGGCTGCCCATGGACTGACCTCAAAGGAGGCCGATGAGCGAACTCATCCGGAAACCCTACTGAGCCTAACAGTGACAATGTATATACAGTCCGGTCCGTTCGTCTATGAGTATCGCATATCTTCCTAGGGGGCTAGTAACGTCAGACCCCCAATAGCAGTATAAGTCGTGTCGGAGTGAAGCCCAATAACACCCTGAGATACTACTGGAGTACCTAACAATAAATCTCCTGCCATGGCTATGGACTTTGTGTAATGGCTCTCCTAGACACAGCACGACCTCGCCCCCAATACCGGGAGAGACGAATCCCCTGCCGATCCGCTCACGTGCCTCCATATGGCTCGGGACTGTACCCAAAAACTACCTGTTTGCACGACTCCTTTGAGCCGTGGTAGGGTAGAAATCAAAGCACAGTGGGAACTCACACGAGACAAATGACGACCTCAGGTCGATGAACTAACCGGTACACATGTCACCAGGGAACTGCTATCTGACGATATGTATAATACCAACTAGCAGGTTCCCGGCGAGTCCTGTCCGGTGTACTCATAACCCAATGAGCACCTGTATACATCTTAGGTGATCCAACGGACACCAGTGGCTTGTGAGACCGGCCACCGCCCCTCGTCGGGGTCTCGACTGTATACACTAGTCTACTCCAGAGTATCGATGCCCTGTCTCGAAACTCCCACGACTAGGGACCACAATTAAGGATATGCATATAAACTACCCAACTCTCACGTATATGATCGCCATCATACTGTTGGTAGTAAAGCAAGATCCTAAGGGCTCTATCAAAGTGTAACATGTAATCAGTCACCTGAACATGTACACGACTGATAAAGGCAAACCAGATAGCATACTATCATCTCGAGTAAGACTGTCCTACCGGTATAGGTCCTCCGCAACCATTGCAATCATGTACCTGCGATCCAATAATTGACTATGAGGGCACTATCTCCAACAATCTCCCACTTGCACTCAAGGCTAATTATTGCGATGTCGACTACTCACAGCCCGTGTGAAACCGAACATCCAACTCCTCTACTAATCAGTTTCACAAAGCCCGTTTGTATAACTATTGTGTTCGAGAAATAGCCTCAGTGAGTAGATCCGCCTAGATGTTTCTTTCTATATCTCTCTTAATCTCAAGTTCGCGGAGAAAGCCATCTCCCGAATTGAGTAATACCTGTCTTAGAATATGTCTGGATATCAGATGGGACCTAGTTCATAAATGAACTCCAAATCCAAACTTCTTAGACTGTATCGATCACTGAACCTAATCAGTATCCGGCACCAATCCACCCACAGTATCCTCTTGGACCACCTGTCCATAATACTGTCCCTCTTCGTCAGAGGGAAAACTATAACTCTGACAATCACTCTGTGATCCATGTCACCTTTGAAGCCTGGAATGATAATCGTCTCCCGAAGGAGGCCGCCGTTATCAAATCCATAGAACATGTACTTATGTTCTAAAACTTCTTCCTTATGTTTCTCCAGGATTGGATTAATACAAACTTATTACATCTAGTGCAAAAACAACATCTGGTGTGGTACTTGACATCTCACGATTGACTCAATTGCCTAAGCAAGTGATCTGTCAATCATGCACATCCCTCTCCCCTTCAGTCTATACGACACCTTTAGAGAGGGTGACTCCATCACCTGCAGGTACACCACCATGCTAGGAGTCACATATTCTAAAAACCATTAGAATATCTGTCAAAGTGCCCACATTGGGAAACTACCCAAATCCAGATCTAAAACCATAGATCTAGAAACCATAATGTCTGATATTATATCCATATCCTGTCTGGAGAAACAACTGTGTGACGATCACAGTACAACCGATCGTAGTATAGGAATTTTACTTCCTACTCTGTGTATGTCATCCAAATACCATGACATCACACCCTACTACCTTCTTAACAGATCCATCCCCTATTCTGATTGAAGTCAAACCCATGACTGTCACATCAAAACTAGATGATCTATCTCCGCTATAACTGCTCTAGTCTATAAATAGACATAAGCTACTTGCCCACTTCCGCTGCTCCCACTGATTACGACAACCCTCCTACCGGGTCTTATAGCCTGGAACAACAGTAGTGTCAAGTCTTGGTAGATAAGAACCTCCCTGTCACCGTCCTTGAGCCTACAGAAGTACCTCTCGGGTGTCTGAGGTTACCCACCATATCTGCGGAGTGGCTAATGGAATGTCAAACCTGATTGAATATATAGGTCCTATTAAATTTTCCGTAATCGTTTGCGGTTCTGGAATCACTTCCAGTTCTAACATACTCCCACTACTGTTTTCTGAAAAATATCCATTTTACTAAAACTGTGGCGAGTCAAGAACAATATCACTATTGATCTTCCAAATGGTAGAATATCAACCCTCATCATAGCCAGGGTCAACCCACAAACAGCCATTACAGAAACGTGCCCTGAGTTATCCAGAGTCTGGTTTTAAGCATAATCTGGACAACTCTCCGTACCTTAACATCTTTTAAGGTACGATCTATTCTATATCCAATATAGAAACTTTGGCACTTATTTAATTGGAACCATATTCAAATCATGCAACTGTCTCCAGTGCATATCAACTTAATGGAAAGAGGCTAATCAGCATTACTAAACTTAGGCATCCATCCAATTATGAGCAACCTGAAAGAGAAAACACGTTTCTCAAAACCATCACTATCATCTGAATACCAATCACAAGAATCTACATCTTCGATCTCTTTGAAGAATCCCGATACTTGTGACACCTGGTTCTCTAATTTATTCTTATACCCACAACTTCTCCAAACTTAGACCTTGTATTTCTACGAAACACTTGTTTAAATACTAGAGAAGTTATAAGTAAACAGAACATAGTACGAGGACCTACCCCTTTGTCCTGATGGACACTGGACAACATACAATACTCTGTATAAGTCCGCTGAGTTTAAGCAACTCAGAACCTGTGCATCGTAGGTTAAAAACTGTACCCTGGCGATTTCCTCAAATATCACCAATTACAACGAATTCCGATATAATGAGGATAATCACCTAATTCCCAATAACTTACTCCCACTCATCATCTGTAAAACCATACAGATATGAGAATGAAACCTGGTAAATACATACCCTTGGAGTAAGTGTCTAATCGGGAAAACAGTTTTTCTTTAACAATCCACTGAAACATGAAAATGTTTCGTAGGGGTATCTTGGTATTCATAGCAATGCCTCTTCCATAATCCAATTCATGACTTCAACCGTATATTTTATTGCCATCTCTCCAAATCCCTTTATTTGTCTTTAGTCGTTACCTTCTGTACACCATCGTTAGGCTAAATGGTTTTCTTCCTTCCCTACCGTTCGGCACCAGCCTATGCTTTGGAAGAAGACTATCCAGTAAGCATAATAGGTGTACCCTCCTAAACCAAGGAGTACTCGTATCTTGAGAGAAAGTGATGATAAAAGACAACTGAATAATACCTTATTCCTTTAAAGGTGAAATAGAAGTGGCGATGAAGTACGCGGTTTTGGTCGTGAATGATATCAGTCGCAATTTACTTTGCCCTCTTTCTAATCCCTTTATTTTGTCTTTACATATTACCTTCTGCACACCCTACTTAGGCTAATTGGTTTTCTTCATTCCCTACCTTTCGGCACCTGCCTATGGTTTGGAATAAGACTATCCAATAAGCGTAATAGGTGTACTCTCCTAAACCAAGGAGCTCTCGCAACCTGAGAGAAGGTGATAATAAAAGACAACTGAATAAAACAATTCTATTTCTCCTGAACCTGGATCCATCCTCGAAGAAGTCCCTTCGAGTTCGTATATAACCATATGATGGATCTATCCAATGGAAGTGGATATCCGTAGTAAAACGGGTGTTCTGAGAAATGCAAAGGGTAAAAGAAGGAGTGGCAATGACTTATGCAACATAGACAATCCAAAAGCCAGTATTTTAAGAAGGTTCGGTCAACCTGGTCACTGAGTCATAGTCTAGGGTCGGTCAAAGGTCGCTGCCAAAGAGAGAGAGAAAAGAAACACTCTGCGTGCACTCTAACCTAGATCAGAATGGTTATCACTTTATCTAATCAGGAAACCTCCCACTGTAATCTCATACTCTCCTCCAAACCTGAAAGAAGAATCAATCGGGATCACCCGAAGAGTAAACCAACTCATCAGTGGGAATCGGGATCCAACTCTCATCGCATGATAACGTGACGGAATCCACTCGCGTTATCACACTCCAGAAGGTATGCGCATGCTTGGCAAGTTTCAGTTTCTTTAGAAACTCCCGATATGATTTTTGCCCCATGCTCTTATAACCTTGGCGTTAGGTCAAAATGTCATAAGTCACATGCCAAGTTCTACCCGTCACTATCTTGTTAATTTGAACCCACCCGCACATGCCCTTGGCGTTAGGTCAAAATGGCAGAACGGCTGTCCCAAACCAACTCATCTATCTATGCAACAATTGAATACCCAGTAGCTACCAAACACTATGCCTTGGCGTTAGGTCAAAATACATAGCTTGAATACTACTGAATACCCAAAAGAAGTGACGGAGGGCTACGGCTGGTTTTTTGCGAAAAACCTTTAACGTAGTGAACTTGATATCGCTGAAGGAACCTGATAGCTTTTTTAAAATATAGTAGCGAAAACCTTTGCTAAAGAGGTCACTCTCGGTGAAGGGATCTCGGCTCTTTCCTCGTGGAATGAGGTGCAGGATATTCCACTGAATACCGCGGTGCAGAGCAACATGTAATCGACTATAGTGAAGTTATTACCCTGACGCAAACTTCTGCCTAAGGGGTCAGTCCCGGTGAAGGGATATCGGCCCTTGCCCCGTTGAATGAGGTGCAGGATATTCCACTGAATACCACTATGCATAACAAAAGGGAACGTCTTTGCAATAACACTTTTTTAAATTTGTTCCAACAACTGAAAACAGGTTTGTTTTACTTTGCATTGATCTGAATCAACGCAGTCCCATCAATCGATCACACCAGAAAAGAACGAAAATAAAATGTACGTATATGCCATCCGCATTCGTCACTGGGTCCCGTCATCACCCGTTAGGTTACTTAACTAACGAAAGAGTGGGGATTGGACTAGCGCGGGTGTAAAACATATACAACATCTAATAGTATATATACCAATATACAATAATCGCTCCAGGCGTGATAATATGCAACATTACAGAAAAGTAATAAGCATCATAGAACAATACAGATAATCTGGGATCCCCGAGTTTCACAGAGCCGCTGCTGAAACCCTACGTTTCCCTATCGTGTGGATAGCCTGTGTAATGAAACCTAGACCCCTACGGGTGCGGCAAGTTACCCGCCAAAACCTGAAGCGAGGTAGCCCCCTACAGCATAGTGAATGGACCACCCGGCGCTTCACGGAATCCGGTAGCTTGAGCACCCCTCCTTGGGTCAACCTGTACCCCCTACGAGTGCGGCGAATAGTCTGCCAATTCTAGAGTGGGACCCCTCTGCCTCTCAAAGCCATGAGAAGCGGACCCGTTGCCCTCCAGAACCCGGCTATCCGTGCACTCCGTCTCGGGGCAAAACCTAGTACAGTAATGAAAAATAGTACAACAGGTACATCGACCGCAACCTGGTCGTGTCCCAAAAGAATATTATACAACAGGCAGTGACGGCAGTCCACATGTTGGACGCTCGTCCCGCAATATCAAATGTACAAATAAATCCAAACTGCACTACCATTGCACACTGCTATCCACCACGACAAATCCGCAACATCACAGCACAACACAGAACATCAACGCGAATGTCACGTTCGCAAACCCGTCTAAAAGAACTATAGCAATCAGACGCGGTTTACCGATCAAATGACATTCCCGGTCGGAGATATAATATAAGCATTGTAAACTAACATGTTTAAATTTCGATCGACTAAATATCACAAAGTGGGCCCCACGAACAACTGGTGAACAGTAACTAAATCTGGGCCCAAAAGATATATACCAAAAACCCCAAATTCCAACAGAGAAGACATAGAGAAAATTTGGTGCACTGATCCCATAGAACGGCCGCGGATGCGCGGCCAAACCATGCGTTTGACCGCGATTCCGCGGCTGTTTGGTGGAATCACGTGCTCAAATTTTGTCGGTGTGGTTCTGAAACCCTGAACAACTTTCTGTGATATGTGGAATATTTTTAGGACACCATTTAAAATCGACAGAAACTGTGAAAATGTAATTTTGCGGTTTTTGATTTCCGGTTCGATCGATGTTTTAAACGCGTTAGCACAAGTTAGTATAGCAAAATGGTTAGGCGCTGATACCACTGTAAGTCCACGGTAGCGCACCGGCCGTCTACAGACGCCAAATGCGGAACAAAACTTTTTAACTGGCGCTATCGTATAATTTAACCCGGATCTGCCATTATTGCTAAACTAACAAACTGTAAAGAGTGTAGAAAGGTTATACCGAACGATCCGAGTCCTTCATTCTTTAACCATCATCCCACGCTCCGTTGCGGCTGCTCCGATCTCGTCGATCTCCGATCTGCTCATCGAGGTGGCACCACGTCGACGATTCTTTAAACGGGCTCCCGCTTCTGACTCGAGGCAACTCGGTCGTCAAGTTTGCTAAAAGAGACGACCAAGAATGATGTAGAGAATGAGTAGATGACTTTGTCTCACTTCGTCCAAAGCCGTGGACGATCGGTTAATGAAGTTGCCGATGGAAATGAAATGGAACAAGAAATGAACTATGAAATTTCCATGCATCCAAAACTTTAGTCTTTTCTTTTTAGCAACCATAATTTTCTCAAGTGAGTGAGTGGAGGAGGAGAGAGAGGGCCGGCCACTAATAAAGAAGGAGGAGGGTGAGTGTAGGAGGAGATAAGGAGGTGACCATAAACAATGATCCTTATCATAACAAAAATATCAAGAACAAATATCTTAAGGAAAACAAGAATCATTAAAGTCAAAGCATGAGCAATAATCCTTGTCACCACTTTCTAGAAACTTCTAGAACCTTCTAGAAGCATGACTCACCCTCATCCAAGAAAAGATAAATCCGTCTTTAACTGAATGTTAAAAGACGGCTGATAGAAAACTGGAAACTGGCAACTTCCAAAAGTGATCCTGAAACGACTTTCAGGATAACCCCGAAACTGTATAAATATACCCGCATTTGTATTACGACCGAATACAAATGCAACTGAGACAAAGATATTATATCTACTCAATATAATACTCGGATCCGGCTTAAACCAAAGCCGACCAGTATCATAAGACCGAAAAATAACACGTGCGTAAACGCACGTGCATTTTCCGAACCCTGCCATAAAACCATACGGCCTCTACAACGTTTCGCCCAAACTTGGGAAACTGTCTGTGGGGGACTCTAATGACTCGTCAGTACCCTGGCAGTGGGTTTAACCACAAACCGTCAGCGGCACTAGCTATGCGTAACGGCTGCCCATGGACTGACCTCAAGGGAGGCCGATGAGCGAACTCATCCGGAAACCCTACTGAGCCTAACAGTGACAATGTATATACAGTCCGGTCCGTTCGTCTATGAGTATCGCATATCTGCCTAGGGGGCTAGTAACGTCAGACCCCCAATAGCAGTATAAGTCGTGTCGGAGTGAAGCCCAATAACACCCTGAGATACTACTGGAGTACCTAACAATAAATCTCCTGCCATGGCCATGGACTTTGTGTAATGGCTCTCCTAGACACAGCACGACCTCGCCCCCAATACCGGGAGAGACGAATCCCCTGCCGATCCGCTCACGTGCCTCCATATGGCTCGGGACTGTACCCAAAAACTACCTGTTTGCACGACTCCTTTGAGCCGTGGTAGGGTAGAAATCAAAGCACAGTGGGAACTCACACGAGACAAATGACGACCTCAGGTCGATGAACTAACCGGTACACATGTCACCAGGGAACTGCTATCTAACGATATGTATAATACCAACTAGCAGGTTCCCGGCAAGTCCTGTCCGGTGTACTCATAACCCAATGAGCACCTGTATACATCTTAGGTGATCCAACTGACACCAGTGGCTTGTGAGACCGGCCACCACCCCTCGTCGGTGTCTCGACTGTATACACTAGTCTACTCCGGAGTATCGATGCCCTGTCTCGAAACTCCCACGACTAGGGACCACAATTAAGGATATGCATATAAACTACCCAATTCTCACGTATATGATCGCCATCATACTGTTGGTACTAAAGCAAGATCCTAAGGGCTCTATCAAAGTGTAACATGTAATCAGTCACCTGAACATGTACACGACTGATAAAGGCAAACCAGATAGCATACTATCATCTCGAGTAAGACTGTCCTACCGGTATAGGTCTTCCGCAATCATTGCAATCACATACCTGCGATCCAATAATTGACTATGAGGGCACAATCTCCAACACATCCATCGCCCATCTGTATGGGTCAAGAAGGTATACGCTAGTCTACTCTGGTATATCGATGCCCCGTCTCGATACACCCACGACTAGGGACTTTGAAGGATGTATTTATGGACTACCACGTCCCCACTAGTATGATCCGCATCATAGTCTAGGTAGTCGCATCCTAACGGCATTACCAACATGTAACAGAGAGACAATCAGTGTACACGTTAAAGTAAAGAGTAACCAGATAGCCTACTATCATATCGAGCAAGAAAGTCATCCCTATATATGTCTAAGCATCCACTACAATATACATCCTATGTATAGTAATGGCTTCTAGGGCATACATATAACTAACAACACAAACACAGAACATGAACGTGAATGTCATGTTCGCAAACCCGTTTAAAAGAACATATAGCAGTTAGACGAGTTATACCGCTCAAATGACATTCACGGTCGCAGATAAAAGTCTATGCACTGAAAACTATTAAACAATGTTAAAAATAACGACTTCGAAATACTCTGTATTGCCCTAAACTCAAAGATACCAAAATATCCAACTTGGGCAAACACAAACATATCCTGAAATCCTAAATCCAAGAGTTAGAGAGAACCAAACAAAAAAGTTCCAATTTCACAATAGTAGAACCAATAGGGCCGGTAATTTTTAGACTTTGATCGGCAAAGATCAAGTGGAACTATCTCATTTTTGGTTTGTGTTCATCTCACAACAAAAGGAGCACTCTGCAATTGTATAAAAAAAATTTAGAGCCTCTGAAAATTTCGACATAAACTTGGATTTCGTTTCGTGTTTCGGAGTTATTTCGGTTTCGTTACATTAATATGTAAGTGCACGGCGGCGCCCCGGCCGTCAATCCGACGGCCAAATGCGGAAACGGTGATAAACTTTAATTTTGCGAACTTTGCAAACCGGCACCACCGCGCACTAAACACCCGGATCGGACCATTAAACTAGTTCTAGCTAACTACAAGATGGGAAGAGATATACCGAGTGATCTGAGTCCTCCGGTCTTCTCGTCGTCGTCCCGATCTCCTGCGGAAACTCCGGTCGTCGCCTCCTCGCCGGAAGGGCACCACATCGCCTGCATCTTTTACGGGCTCCCACCTCAATACCGAGGCAACTCGGGCATGAAGCTGGCAAGTCGACATGCCCAAGATTTGCTGTAGAATGTAGTGTAGAATTTGTCTCTAGGGTTTTGGTTGCCATGGAGGATGGAGGAATCAAGATAAGGAAAAATGGTGCTTGCATTTTTCCTAACATGAGAATGAGATCAAGGAAAATTGCCACACTCAAAATGAAACACTCTCATCACTTCCTCAAAATTGTGGCCGGCCTTATCATATAAGAATGGTGGAGGAAAGAATGTGTAGCATGAAGGGAGGTGATGGTAGGAGAAGAGAAGAGGTGACCACACCATAAAGCAAAACCTCACATCAACTCTCATCAAAGATCAAAAACAATCTTAATCCAATCTAATCTCATAAATGCACCATCATGGATGAAGAAGCAAAAGATGCTTATCCTATCATAATGAATACATTTGCAAGAAAACCCCCTCCACAAATGTTATTTGCACAAATGCAAATAACCCCCTCCATCGGAAAAGTCCGGCCGGGAAAGAACAAAGGAAAACCGGCCGGAACGGAATGCAAACTGGCAACTCCAGAAAACTGGTCCCGTAATAAATTACAGGAAAACCCCGATACTGTGCATACACACCCGCAGCTGTATTCCGACCGGATACAAATGCAATGAGACAAAACTACACTGTACTATACTAGGATCCGGCTTAAACCAAAACCGGCTAGTATTATCCGTTCGATCATGATCCGTGCAATACCGCACGTATCTGATCAAACCCAGCCATATAACCATACGGCCTTCAGTACAAACCGTCCGATCCTGATCCGTGCAATACCGCACGTATCTGATCGGACCCTGCCATATCTCCATACAGCCTCTACAGCGTTTCGCCCGAAAGATGACTAACTGAATGTGTGGTGGACTCTAAAGACTCGTCAATACTATGGCTGTGGATTTAACCACTAGCACGTCAGAGGTATAAGCCAATACGTAACGGGCCACCAGCTATTGACCAAAAGGGACGTCGATGAGCGAACTCATCCTGACACCCTACTGAGCCTGTCAGTGACAATATCCGTACAGTCCGGTCCGTTCGTCTATGAGCATCGCATGTCGGGCCTAGGGGGTTGGTAAAAGTCAGACCCCCAAAAGCGGTACAAGTCATGTCGGAGTGTAGCCCAGAACACCCTAAGATACTACTCGAATACCTACCAGTAAATCTCCTGCCTTGGCCAAGGACTTCGTGTAATGGCTCTCCTAGACACAGCGCGACCTCACCCCCAATACCGGGAGAGACGAACCCCTGAAGATCCGCTCACTGCCTCCATATGGCTCGGGACTGTACCCAACTAAAACCTGTTTGCACGACTCCTTTGAGCCGTGGTAGGGTAGTAATCAAAGCACAGTGGGAACTCACACGAGACAAATGACGATCTCAGGTCGATGAACTAACCTGTACACATGTCACCAGGGAACTGCTATCTGACGTCAGGTATAAGACCAACTAGCAGGTTCCCGGCGAGTCCTGTCCGGTGTACTCATAACCCAATGAGCACCTGTATATATCTTAGGTGAACCAACTGACACCAGTGGCTTGTGAGACCGGCCACCGCCCCTCGTCGGGGTCTCGACTGTATACACTAGTCTACTCTGGAGTATCGATGCCCTGTCTCGAAACTCCCACGACTAGGGACCATTTAAGGATGTGCTTATAGACTACCAGCTCCCACTTATATGATCGCCCTCATACTGCTGGTGGTGAAGCAAGAATCTTAGGGGCTCTATCAATGTGTAATAGCGACCTGTAAGGTCACCTGAAGCAGTACACGATGATAAAGGTAAACCAGATAGCATACTATCATTTCGAGTAAGACTGTCCTACCGGGATAGGTCCTCCCTCAATCATTGCAATCACGTGCCTGTGATCCAATAATCGACTCTGAGGGCACTATCTCCAACAATCTCCCAATTGCACTCAAGGCTAATTATTGCGATGTCGCATACTCACAGCCTGTGTGATACCGAACACCCAACTCCCTACTAGTCAGTCTCACAAAATCCGTTTGTGAAACTGTTGCGTTCAAGGAATAGCCTCAGTGAGTGGATCCTCCTAGATGTTCCTTTCTATGTCTCTCTATATCTCAAGTTCGCGGAGAAAACCATCTCCCGAAATGAGCAATACCTGTCTTAGAATGTCTGGATGTCTGATGGGACCTAGCTCATAAATGAACTCCAAATCCAAACTTCTTAGACTGTATCGTCAACTGAAACTTAATCAGTATCCTGCGCCATGCCTCCCTCAGTATCTGCCTGGATCACCTGTCCAGAATACTGCCCCTCGTCAGAAGGAAAAACTATAACTCTGACAACCTCCTTGTCGTCCATGTCACCTTGGAAGCCTGGAATGATAACTGTCTCCCAATTGAGGCTGTCGTTATCATATCCCTAGAACATCCACTTATGTTCTAAAACTGCTTCCGACTGTTTCTCCAGGATTGGATCAATGTCAACTTATTGCATCTAGTGCAAGAACAACATCTGGTGTGGTACTTGACATCTCATGATTGACTCAATTGCCTAAGCAAGTGATCTGCCAATCATGCACATCCCTCTCTACTTTAGTCTATAAGACACCTTTAGAGAGGGTGACTCCATCACCTGTAGGTACACTACCGTGCCAGGAGTCGTCCATTCTAAATACTCTTAGAATGCTGTCAAAGTACCCTGATTGGGAAACCACCCAAATCTAGATCTAAAACCATAGATCTAGTAACCAGTATGTCTGATACAAAATCCATTTCCTTTGTGAAGAAACCACTGTGTGACGACCAAAGTATAACCGATCGTAGTATAGGAATATCACTTCCTACATTGTGTATGTCATCTAAAACCCGGATATCACACCCTACTACCTACTCAACAGATCCATCCCCTATTCTGATGAAATCAAACCTATGACTGTCACATCAGAAATAGATGATCTATCTCCGCTACATCTGCTTTAGTCTATAAATAGACATAAGCCTGATGTCCACCAATGCTTCCGCTGCTCCCACTGACTACGACAACCCTCTGGCAGAGTCATATAGATGTGCACTTCTAAAGCTAGTTTAGATCGACGCTATACTCATCCTCCTGCCGGGTCTCGCAGCCTGGAACAACAACAATAGCAAGTGTGGGTAAACAAGAACTTCCCTGTCACCGTCCTTAAGGCTACCGGTGTACCTCTCGGGTGCCTGAAGTTACCCACCGTATCTACGGAGTGGCCAATGGAATGTCAAAACAGATTGAATCTTTAGGTTCCTTATCAAATCTTCAGTAATCGTTTGCGGTTCTGGAATCACTTCCAGTTCTACCATACTCCCACTACTGCTTTTGAAAAAATCCATTTTTATTAAAACTGTGGCGAGTCTAGAACAATATTACTATTGATCTCCCAGATGGTAGAAAGTCAACCCTCGTCATAGCCTGGGTCAACCCACAAACAGCCATTACAGAAACGTGTCTTGAGTTGTCCAGTGTCTGGTTTTAATCATAAGCCGGACAACTCCCCGTACCTTAACAATGTTAAGATATGAACTGTACTATATCCAATATAGGACCAGAGGCACCGATTTAATTGAACCAGATTCAAATCATGCAGCTGTCTCCAGTGCATGTCAACTAAATGGAGAGAGGCCGATCAGCGTTACTCAACTTAGGAATGCTTCCAATTATGAGTAACCTGAAAGAGAAGCAATTTCTCTTTATCATTACTATCAACTGAATACCATACACAAGTATCTACATCTTCTATCACTTTGAAGAATCCCGATACTTGCTACACCTGGTTCTCTACTCTATTCAAATACCTATAACTCCTCAAAACTTAGACCCTGTGTTTCTACGAAACACATGTCTAAGAACTAGAGAAGTTAAAAGTAAACAGAATATAGTATGAGCACCATGTAGGGTTCCTAGGCACTCTAGTGAAGTCTCACAAGTGATCAAACATGCACAAATCAAATTTTACGGGTGCCTAGAAACCCGACTACGGATCGTTTACTAGATATTTAGGCGAAGTATGCAAGTAAACGGAAATATATCTAAAGGGAATGGGCTACAACCTTTGTAGATCCGGTCCACCACATCCTAGGTTCCGTGATGAAGTCCCTCCGCTGTCCAAAACGAACCCATGACTCTAGCATCGGTATCATCGAAGAATGGGCGAGCTTGATCGTCGGTTCGATGCCGAAGATGATCTACGTCGAGGTATCGCAAGAACAAGCTCCAACTTCATCAAGCTTTGAAAACTTGTGAAGGAAATACCCTATACTACTTGGCAAGAGGTAGAGGATGAAGAAATAGGAGTTGGGTTCACTTTAGATTTGGATTTCTCACACTTTTTCAACACTTGCCATTGGAGTAGCAAGCTTTTCCATGGAAGATGAAGATGATGAAGAAGAAAGATATGATAAGTATATATTAAAAATAGAAATATAAAATGATACTTATCATAATCAAAACCCTAGTTAAGTGTAGAGAAGAGACCATGGTTAATGGGATGGTTAGGGTTAAGCAAAAGAACAAAAAAGGAGACTAAGTCAAAACTTTCAAGAAGCTTCAAGCTAGAAAACAAAACATGCCACCATTTATCTTTTACTTTATCATTTCCTTTTTCCAAAATGAAAATAATAAATAAAAAGATAAATGAATGAGAAAGCAAAACTCTAATCATGAGTTTAACCATGGTTTAATTCTTTACACTTAACCAAGCAAGCATGTATCATCAAACATGATACAATCATGTGCACATAACTATATCGCATATACAATGTGCAAAAATCGAGTGAGAAAATCCTTTTAAAGTGAACCAATACTAGTTAACGCAAAGCAATATATCAAATATATAAATATGCACTAAATCATTAAATCAACACTTGATTTAACGATCCTGTCATATCGGATATAACCGACTAGTATCATATGTATCGGCTTATCGAATCAATCCTTGATTCGATGACTAGGTTATATCGCATATAACCAATCGATACATTCGTCGCGAGAATGGAATACGGTATCACATACACGCATTATTCTCGGTCCCGCACATATCTCATATGCGCTCCTATTTCGTTTCGCTTGAGCCAGAAAACCTCTGTGTAGGACTCTAAAGACTCGTCAATACGCCGGCAGCAGATGATGATCATATCAAGCATCCACAAGCCGCAAGCGGTCTGCTAAATGTAACGGCCACCCGGGTATTGAGCGATCAGAAGATCGACGAGCAAGCCCGCTCACACTCCTGTGAATCCAACCAGTAACACTTACCGTACAGTCTGGTCTGTTCGTCTGATATGTCGCATATCTCGCCTAGGGGTGGTAAACGTCAGACCTCAATAGCTCGATAAGTCATGCCGACTTGAGGTCCATAACATTCGTGAAACTACTGATAACTCTTACCAGTATATCACAGCAACCCTGGCCAGGGATTTCCTGTTATGTCCAGTCGAGCATAGCACAACATCAACCCCCAATACCGGGAGAGACGAATCCCCTCCTATCGCTCATTGCCTCCATGTGAATCGGGACTGTACCCAAAAACCACCTGTTTGCACGACTCAGTAGAGCCGTGGTAGGGTGGAAATCAAAGCACAGTGGGAGACGCACAAGACTCTATGACGATCTCGGGTCAACAGACTAAGCTGTACCAGTGTCACCAGAGAACTGCCATCTGACGTGAGGTATAATACCATCTAGGAGTTCTCGGCGAGTCCGTTCAGTGTACCCAGTCTCCACTGAGCACCCGCATACCATCTTCGATGTCAAACACCAATGGATATGGGATCATCCATCGCCCATCGCATGGGTCGAGAAGATATGCGCTAGTATACTCTGGAATATCGATGCCCCGTCTCGATATTCCCTCGACTAGGAACAATGAAGGATGTACTCATTGACTACCCAGGCCCCACTAGTATGATCTGCATCATAGTCCTGGAAGTCGAGTACACATCCTAAGGGCTTTATCAACATGTAATCAGAGAGACAGAAAGTATACATGTTATGATAAAGAGCAACCAGATAGCGTACTATCATGTCGAGCAAGAAAGTCCTTCCTATATATGTCCCAGCATCCACTACAATATACATCCAATGTACAGTAATGGCCTCTAGGGCATACATATAACTAACAATCTCCCACTTGCACTAGGGCCATCTGTAGCAGTGGTTGCTGTATCACATACTCAACCATCCCCTAAAAGTCTCTCTTTAGGAAAAAGGCCTTTGTGGGTGGATCCGCCGTGTTGTCCTCTGAGTCTTCACTCCTAACCTCGATCACCCTGGAGATCAACTATCTCCATGATCAGGTGATGCTGCCTCAGAATTTGTCTAGGTCACTGATGGGACCAGGGTTCCAGGGTCGAAGCCACGCTTCCATTGTCATACAATGGCAGGAACCTAGTTCATCTTATGAACCAATATACACCCAAACTTCCTCTTTGGTAGTATCTTTAATAGCGATGTTACCAGCCTTTATCGTCTAGTTTGCCACGGTATCGAGCTTGGAACTCTTCCAACATACCGTCCCTTTACTGAGGGTAAAGACAGTGCCTGTGACTGACATTCAGTCGTCTTTATCACCCTGGAACACTTCCAGTGATTCTCCCCAGGATCGATTGATACCATCTCACTATACCTAGTGAGAACCCTAATATCCCTTTAGATCTATCTTATAGGTCCAAATCTCAGGATTTGGGAAGTATCATCTTTATCCTATTTGGAGAATCCTTGTGATAATAGGAGATTGACCGATCGTAGTATAGGAAACTCTTTTCCTATCAAGAGTATGTTGTCTACGTACAATACGAAGATGACCACCTTACTCTCTACTACCCTTTTGTATATACAAGGTTCGTCTACAATTTTGATGAAGTCAAACACTTTGACTATCACATCAAAACAGACGTTCCAACTCCGCGATGCCTGCTTCATTATGTAAAGCAACTTGCACACGTTTCCGCTGCTCCCACTGTTTACGAAGACCTCTGGCTGTGTTCTTATAGACGTTCTCTTCTAAATCAGTATTTAGAAAAGCAGTCATGGCACCCAAACGCCAGATATCGTAGTCATGGTATGTAGCCGTGGTAAGTAGGATCTGGATGGACTTAAGCATAGTCCCTGGAAAAGGTTTCATCATTATCCGTGCCTGGTTGATGACGAAAACCTTTAACAAGTCTAGCTTTGAAAGTCTCAACTTGTCCATCTACACCAAGTAATCTTCTCAAGATATACTTGCTCCTGATGGGGATTTAACCCTTCAGATATCGCAACCAAAGTCCATACTTTGTTGGTGTATAAGGATTCCATCTCAGATCACTAAGCATCCAGCCATTCTTACAGAGTCCCTACTCTCGATGGCCTGCTCGAAACTGGTTGGGTCATCATCTCATGATGCAATCCTCGCTCCCACTGTCATCGAGAAACCGAGGTATCTCTCAGGCGGATGAGGAACCCTACTAGATCGGCGGAGAGGCTGAGGTTCGTCGGAAACCATTGAATCCTTTGGTTATACCAAATTATCTGCAGTTTTGTACAGCTGGAACCTTTCCAGTTCTACAGAACTGATCTTGCCTCGATCTTGTCCGGATTTTGCTTTTGACATAGGCCGGACAATCCCAAATCTTAACTTACTTAAGAGATAGGCTCTTCCCATACCATATCTCATATGGAATGGTAGGCACTGATTTGATTCGAACCTAATTCAATAGGTATGCAGCTTCTCAAGTGCATAACTCCCAAAAGGAAATAGGTAACTCAGTAATACTCATCATAGAGCACACGATATCTAATATTGTGTGATTGCTCCGCCCCGATACACCGTTGTGCTGTGGTGTATTCAGAGGAGTAATACTGAGAGAGAATCTCATTTTCCTTTAGAATAGTCCAAGGATTCCATGCACAAGTATTCTCCTCCCTGATCTCATCATAGGACATAATACTTATACCCGGTTATTGGTTCTCTACTTCTAACTTATATTATGTGAATACCTCAAAAGGTTCGGACTTATTTTTCAACAGGAACATATGACTGAATCTTGAAAGATTATCAGAGAATATAATGAAGTAAAAAGAACCAGTCCTGGCATGTGTAGACAGGAGACCTTACATACATCATCATGTATCAGTCCCAAGAGTTTACTAACTCTTTCTCTGTTTCCAGTAAACAGAGCTGGTGTCATTATATCTTTGTGACATGACTGGCAAGTTTCACAAGATGTAAATTCAAACTGATTTAAATATGCATCTAAATGTAACTTCAGCTAGTCGGGTCGCATTGATATGATCTATTCTACAATACCTCAAGAAGAATTCGTTCATTTCTGAACTCTTCCTCTTGTGTGTGTTCTGTATACGAGGAACTGTAGTTTGATTTAGAACGTCAATGCTTTTAGATAACGTGCCTGAACCGATCAACTTTTGATATAGGAAATGTTCAAAACATTATCCATCAATACAAAATTATATTCTTTCTTTACTAATAAAGAGACTGATATGATTTTGTATATCAGGTTCGGTATCTAATAGCATTTGTTCAGAATCAATGTATTCGTAATACAGGGTGACAGTGACCAACAGATTTGGCTGCAACACTTGCCCCGTTTTCTGTCTCATGAAACTTATCACCCGTTCTTAGCTTTTCTACCTTTTTGTAGCCCTATGTAACAGATTACATATCTGGGATCCTGATCCGGTATCATATACCCAGGATGCAGAGGATACTGAGAAACAGTTCTTTGTAATGAACACACCCGAAGGAGATGCATCATATGCACTTTCTTCGTTTGGGCGGCATAGGAATTCTGGTATTCCCCTATTTCCTGCTCTGTCTTATAACAATTATAAGTTGGAGCAGGACCAACGTTCCCCAGCTCAGTATAACAAGCGGGTTCGGTCAATACATCCGTATTATTATCTTGATTAAGGCGTGATATGGTCGCTACCAGGAGAGAGAGAGAAGAAAACACTCTGCGTGCGCTCTTGCAAGATCAGATTGGTTATATATTTTATCTAATCAGGATGGTTCCCACTGTTTTTATCAAATCTTCCTTCAAACCTTAAAAGGAAAGACTAGCCGGGATTAATTACACTCTACAAGTTCGCCAATCTTTCAGCCAGGCCAGTGTCGGTACTTTGAGGGAGGTTACCCGTGCTTTCGCACGGACCTAATTACTGTAAACCACGTTTTCCCAGAGGCGTAACCCCGTTGACACCTTTCTAGACACCTACTTGATCGGCTAATTGCAAAGTGCAAAACTCTCCTAGGAGTAACAATTACTCGCAGTGGGTATCGGGATCCAACTATCATATAGAAGGTATGCAATCTTATTGCAAATTTCAACACTTGAAACTCCCGATAAAGGTTTTTACCCCTAGCACCTATGACCTTGGCTAAGGTCAACAAATCATAGGTACTAGTCAAGTTCTACCCGTCATTTCGTGATTAATTAGACCCACCCACATGACCCTTGGCTAAGGTCAACAAAGCCACATGACTGTCCTAACTAATCGCATCATATGCGGTGTAGGAAGACATCACTTAGCTACCGTACACTGTGCCTTGACTATGGTCAACAAACACAGCACGAATACTAAGTACTCTACTTCCTAAAATGACGGAGGGTTGCGACTGGTTTTTGTGAAAACCTTTAACGCTTTGAACTTGATCTCGTTGCGGAATCAAATGGTTTTAAATGGAATGTTTTCGAGGCTTTTCTAGTTTTGCTAAAGGGGTCACTCCCGGTGAAGGGATCGTCGGCCCTTTCCTCGTCGAATGAGGTGCGGGATATATCATATATATCACTGTGCAAAGCGGAAACTATAGAAGCGATCAAAGACAAACCGAGGGTTGTAGCATCTGCCAGTTATTGCTAAAGGAGTCACTCCCGGTGAAGGGATCTCGGTCCTTTCCTCATCGAATAAGGTGCAGGATGTTCTATAATGAACACCTCGATGCAAAGCAAGAACTGTAGCTACCTGTTTTATTTTGAAATTCGATTCCACAACATCAATTAGGTTTATTTTCTTTCATTAATCTTATTAATGAATATCCCATCATTTAAGTCCACCTAAACATCACAGATAAATATAACGTACGCTTATGCCATCCGCATTCGCCTCGATGTCCCGTCTGCACCGTTAGGTTAGGTAACTAACGGCAGAGCGGGGCAGGGCTAGCGCGAGTGTAAAACATAAGCAACGTCTATATAATATATCATATATACTATATATAATATCTGTCACAGAACATCACATGATCTCAGATAAATCACAGCAGAAGAAACATATGAAATATTGGATATACTAGGACGTCCGTGTTTTCAATACGAGCCAGTATAAAACACGGATTCCACGGTCGTGATGAATAGCCAAGCCCACACCCCTAGACCCCTAAGAGAGCGGCAAGCAACCCTACCAATTCTAGGGTTAGGAGACCCGGACTCGACTCCTCGAGTTGGTCTCCCACTGGACCCCAAAACCCGGTTACTTATGCTCCCCTCCTTGGGTCTATCCTAGTGCAGAAAAGTAAATAATATACAACGGGTGACGACTTCCGCAACCTGGAAGTGCCCCAATAAAAGAATATTACATACAAGTTTTTACATGAATGAAAATGAAAAACACTCATCTCACATAAAAAAAACCCGGCTATTCAAACACGACGATCCAATATAACATATCCAGCAACACATAACATCTCATGTCATCAACGTAAGTAAATATGCGCATCCCAATTGTCGTTGACATATAGCAACGAAACCGGCGATATCACATATTACACTTACGGTCACAGAAAAGAAAGTGTAAAACTACAACAGTTGGAATCCGCAACCTCCTCAGACATCGCATGCCTGACCAAATGAAATCTTAAGACATCGCATGCCTAACAATTATAAACCCCGCATTTTAGTCTCATTATCGAAAACTCTTTTCAATATCAAGTCGGGCAATTCAACAGGATTCCCGACATTCTGATCGAATGCTCGTCGCAAACTTTAGTAGGCGGCCGCACCCCCGACGCCGTCGACGAAGTGCACCAAGACGGAACACCGCTACCGGGAGCACCCGAACGGATGCTTTCGGCGACGGGGTTCTCCTACAGTCACTTGGTCGGGGCTATGGGGTGAGGCTGTCTATTAAGTTTACCCGGCGAGTATCCGCGTACGCTACGTGATTGCGACGGACTTTTGATCACATCAAAACTCCGTGGCAACCGATCAAATGAGACTAAACTGCTATGTTTATAACATTCATTCCGTTATCTCATAACTATTTGCGAATTCCAATTATTGTATCACATTCCGGATAAATAGAAAATGTTAAACTTTCCGATCGAACAATCGAACACCCAAGTTTTCCCGAAACAGCTCAACACATGAAATAAGTCTAACAGCATTCAGTTCGTGCCTCAGTAGCAACGGTCCAGCCGTAGAAGGGTCAAGCCAACGCCTCACATGTGGCACGCCGTACTGCCCCAAACCCGAAGGTTCAAAGGGTAGTTCAAGACGGTCACATAATCGAGTTAAGGTTTGTTGTCTTCTAGAGGGTCCATCGCGTTACTTGCACTACTTAGAACGTCGTTAAACAACGGAAAAATCCAACAATTGGAAATTTCCCGGCAGGGGAAAAAGTGGGTATTTATATCCGGTCGAACTTTTTAACATATTCTAAGATTTATCCCGAAAAACACACGGACAAAATTAGACAATCCGATCGATACACCGAGTTCCCAATACAACCCAGAAAATGCAACTCTGGAAAAATCATTAAAAATCCCCAGGAAAACCAACACAGAAAGCTAAGAACTACTGTGCAAAATTGGCTGCACAAAGCGACAAAAGCGCCACGGATCCGCCGCATGAGCCTACTGTAGGGCCGCGGATCCGCGCTGCATTTATGGAATTAATCCTTCGAATTTCACAGTAAGTCTTATGATTACCTGCTGATTTTTCTGCATATTTTTAATTTCAAAAAAACCACATTTTACAGAAATGTCCAGAGAGCAATATTCGGGTCGGGGTTTTGGGTCGATCGGACTTCTAACTCCGTCGGGACTTCGCCTAAGGCTCTAGCTAGGCTCTGATACCACTGTAGGGTTCCTAGGCACTCTAGTGAAGTCTCACAAGTGATCAAACATGCACAAATCAAATTTTACGGGTGCCTAGAAACCCGACTACGGATCGTTTACTAGATATTTAGGCGAAGTATGCAAGTAAACGGAAATATATCTAAAGGGAATGGGCTACAACCTTTGTAGATCCGGTCCACCACCTCCTAGGTTCCGTGATGAAGTCCCTCCGCTGTCCAAAACGAACCCATGACTCTAGCATCGGTATCATCGAAGAATGGGCGAGCTTGATCGTCGGTTCGATGCCGAAGATGATCTACGTCGAGGTATCGCAAGAACAAGCTCCAACTTCATCAAGCTTTGAAAACTTGTGAAGGAAACACCCTATACTACTTGGCAAGAGGTAGAGGATGAAGAAATAGGAGTTGGGTTCACTTTAGATTTGGATTTCTCACACTTTTTCAACACTTACCATTGGAGTAGCAAGCTTTTCCATGGAAGATGAAGATGATGAAGAAGAAAGATATGATAAGTATATATTAAAAATAGAAATATAAAATGATACTTATCATAATCAAAACCCTAGTTAAGTGTAGAGAAGAGACCATGGTTAATGGGATGGTTAGGGTTAAGCAAAAGAACAAAAAAGGAGACTAAGTCAAAACTTTCAAGAAGCTTCAAGCTAGAAAACAAAACATGCCACCATTTATCTTTTACTTTATCATTTCCTTTTTCCAAAATGAAAATAATAAATAAAAAGATAAATGAATGAGAAAGCAAAACCCTAATCATGAGTTTAACCATGGTTTAATTCTTTACACTTAACCAAGCAAGCATGTATCATCAAACATGATACAATCATGTGCACATAACTATATCGCATATACAATATGCACAAATCGAGTGAGAAAATCCTTTTAAAGTGAACCAATACTAGTTAACGCAAAGCAATATATCAAATATATAAATATGCACTAAATAATTAAATCAACACTTGATTTAACGATCCGGTCATATCGGATATAACCGACTAGTATCATATGTATCGGCTTATCGAATCAATCCTTGATTCGATGACTAGGTTATATCGCATATAACCAATCGATACATTCGTCGCGAGAATGGAATACGGTATCACATACACGCATTATTCTCGGTCCCGCACATATTGTTGCGCCATGGCAGCGCCCCGGCCTCGTGCTCGAGGCCAAAATGCGGAATCAAAAATTTTCCTTACTCGGAAACCGGCACTACCGCGGACAATTACCCGGATCGTTAACCATTAACCTACGCTAGCTAACAAGAGATGGGGTGAGAAGTATACCGAGTGATCCGAGTCCTCCGGTCTTCTCGTCATCGTCCCGATCTCCCGCGGAAAGTGTTGCCTCCACATCGTCGCCTCCTCGCCAGAAAGGGCACCACATCGCCTTCTTCTTTTACGGGCTCCCGCCTCAATACCGAGGCAACTCGGGCATGAAGCCGGCAACTCGACATGCTCAAGATATGCTGTAGAATGTGTAGTGTAGTGTCTCACTTGGGGTTTGTTGCCATTTGAAGATGATGGAGGAAACAAGGATTAGAAAAATAGTGCTTGCATTTTTCTAGCATGAAAAAGAGATCAAGAAAGAAACTCTCAAGAATGAAGCTCTCTCTTCTTCTTCCTCTCTTTCTTTTTCTTCTTCTCTCTTTCTTTTTCTTATTCTTTCTTTTCTTAAAAAAAAACTTCTCTTTCTAAATGAGAATGGTGGAGGAATGAATAACAAGCATGAAGGGAGGTGATGGTAGGAGCACAAGTGGTGACCATAACCAAACATAATCATAACAAACTTACATCAACCATTCTTATCAATTCTAATCAAGATAAAGCATGAAAAGATCAAGGAAAAGAATGGCATCTAAAGATGCTATCATAATTAATCATCTTGTAAATAAACCCTCCACAAAATGTAATTTGCAAAAGTGCAAATTACCCCCTCCATCAGAAAAGTCCGGCCGGGAAAGAACAAAGAAAAACCGGCCGGAACGGAATTCAAACTGGCAACTCCAGCAAACTGGTCCCGTAATAAATTACAGGAAAACCCCGATACTGTGCATACACACCCGCATCTGTATTCCGACCGGATACAAATGCAATGAGACAAAATCTACACTGTACTAAACTAGGACCGGCTTAAGCCAAAGCCGGCTAGTAAAAACCGTTCGATCCTGATCCGTGCAATACCGCACGTATCTGATCGAACCCTGCCATATAACTATACGGCCACTAGTACAAAACTGTCCGATCCTGATCCGTGCAATACCGCACGTATCTGATCGGACCCTGCCATTCTCCATACGGCCTCTACAGCGTTTCGCCCGAAAGCTTGAGTAACTGTAAGTGTGGTGGACTCTAAAGACTCGTCAATACTATGGCTGTGGATTTAACCACTAGCACGTCAGAGGTATCAGCCAATACGTGACGGGCCACCAGCTATTGACTAAAAGGGACGTCGATGAGCGAACTCATCCTGACACCCTACTGAGCCTGTCAGTGACAATATCCGTACAGTCCGGTCCGTTCGTCTATGAGTATCGCATGGCGGGCCTAGGGGGTTGGTGAAAGTCAGACCCCCAAAAGCGGTACAAGTCGTGTCGGAGCGTAGCCCAGAACGCCCTGAGATACTACTGGAATACCTACCAGTAAATCTCCTGCCTCGGCCGAGGGCTTTGCGTAATGGCTCTCCTAGACACAGCGCGACCTCACCCCCAATACCGGGAGAGACGAACCCTTGAAGATCCGCTCACTGCCTCCATGTGGCTCGGGACTGTACCCAACTAAAACCTGTTTGCACGACTCCTTTGAGCCGTGGTAGGGTAGTAATCAAAGCACAGTGGGAACTCACACGAGACAAATGACGATCCTCAGGTCGATGAACTAACCTGTACACATGTCACCTGGGAACTGCTATCTGACGTCAGGTATAAGCCCAACTAGCAGGTTCCCGGCGAGTCCTGTCCGGTGTACTCATAACCCAATGAGCACCTGTATACATCTCAGGTGAACCAACTGACACCAGTGGCTTGTGAGACCGGCCACCGCCCCTCGTCGGGGTCTCGACTGTATACACTAGTCTACTAATGGAGTATCGATGCCCAGTCTCGAAACTCCCACGACTAGGGACCTTTTAAGGATGTGCTTATAGACCCCAGCTCCCACGTATATGATCGCCATCATACTGCTGGTCGTCAAGCAAGAATCCTAAGGGCTCTATCAACGTGTAATAGCGACATGTCAGGTCACCTAAAGCAGTACACGATGATAAAGATAAACCAGATAGCATACTATCATCTCGAGTAAGACTGTCCCACCAGGATAGGTCCTCCCTCAATCATTGCAATCACGTGCCTGTGATCCAATAATTGACTCTGAGGGCACTATCTCCAACAATCTCCCACTTGCACTCAAGGCTAATTATTGCGATGTCGCATACTCACAGCCCGTGTGATACCGAACACCCAACTCCTCTACTAGTCAGTCTCACAAAGCTCGTTTGCGAAACTATTGCGTTCGAGGAATAGCCTCAGTGAGTGGATCCGCAGTGATGTTTCTTTCTATGTCTCTCTATATCTCAAGTTCGCGGAGAAAGCCATCTCCCGAAATGAGCAATACCTGTCTTAGAATGTCTAGATGTCTGATGAGACCTAGCTCATAAATGAACTCCAAATCCAAACTTCTTAGACTGTATCGTCAACCGAACTTAATCAGTATCCTGCGCCAAGCCTCCCTCAGTATTGCCTTGGACCACCTGTCCAAAATACTGCCCCTCCTCAGAAGGAAAACTATAACTCTGACAACCTCCTTGTCGTCCATGTCACCTTGGAAGCCTGGAGTGATAACCGTCTCCTAAAGGAGGCAGCCGTTATCATATCCCTAGAACATTCACTTATGTTCTAAAACTGCTTCCGACTGTTTCTCCAGGATTGGATCGATATCAACTTATTGCATCTAGTGCAAGAACAACATCTGGTGTGGTACTTGACATCTCATGATTGACTCAATTGCCTAAGCAAGTGATCTGCCAGTCATGAGTATCCCTCTCCCCTTTAGTCTATAAGACACCTTTAGAGAGGGTGATTCCTTCAACTGCAGGTGCACTACCGTGCCAGGAGTCGTCCATTCTAAATACTCATAGAATGCTGTCAAGGTACCCAGATTGGGAAACCACCCAAATCTAGATCTAAAACCATAGATCTAGTAACCAGTATGTCTGATATAATATCCAAGTCCTATGTGGAGAAAACACTGTGTGACGACCAAAATATAACCGATCGTAGTATAGGAATATCACTTCCTACTACCTGCTCAACAGATCCATCCCCTATTCTGATGACGTCAAACCCATGACTGTCACATCAGAAACAGATGATCTAACTCCGCTATATCTGCTTTAGTCTATAAATAGACATAAGCCTGATGTCCACCAATGCTTCCGCTGCTCCCACTGACTACGACAACCCTCTGGCAGAGTCATATAGACGTGCACTTCTAAAGCTAGTTTAGAACGACGCTATAGTCATCCTCCCACCGGGTCTCGCAGCCTGGAACAACAACAATGGCAATTGTGGGTAAACAAGAACTTCCCTGTCACCGTCCTTGAGACTACCGGAGTACCTCTCGGGTGCCTGAAGTTACCCACCGTATCTGCGGAGTGGCCAATGGAATGTCAAATCAGATTGAATCTTTAGGTTCCTTATTAAATCTTCAGTAATCGTTTGCGGTTCTGGAATTACTTCCAGTTCTACCATACTCCCACTGCTGTTTTTGAAAAAATCCATTTTTAATAAAACTGTGGCGAGTTTAGAACAATATTTCTATTGATCTGCCAGATGGTAGAAAGTCAACCCTCGTCATAGCCTGGGTCAACCCACAAACAGCCATTACAGAAACGTGCCTTGAGTTATCCGGAGTCTGGTTTTAAGCATAAGCCGGACAACTCCCCGTACCTTAACATCATTAAGATATGAACTGTTCTATATCCAATATAGAACCAGAGGCACTGATTTAATTGAACCAGATTCAAATCATGCAGCTGTCTCCAGTGCATGTCAACTAAATGGAGAGAGGCCGATCAGCGTTACTCAACTTAGGAATGCTTCCAATTATGAGTAACCTGAAAGAGAAGCAAGTTCTCTTAATCATTACTATCAACTGAATACCATACACAAGTATCTACATCTTCGATCTCTTTGAAGAATCCCGATACTTGCTACAGCTGGTTCTCTACTCTATTCAAATACCTATAACTCCTCAAAACTTAGACCCTGTGTTTCTACGAAACACATGTCTAAGAACTAGAGAAGTCATAAGTAAACAGAATATAGTATGAGGACCAACCCCTCTGTCCTAATGGACACTGGACAACATACAATACTCTGTATAAGTCCGCTGAGTCTAACAACTCTTTCACTGTGTGTCGTAGGTTGAAAACTGTACTTATGGTTAAGAAGAATTACACCGCTGTTTAATGCTCCTTACCTAACCATCCACTGATATAGGTAAATGTCATCGACATAATATCAAAAGGTATATCTCACTCTATGAAAATAGACGTACAGATATATCAATTTGAAATTGGTGCACAACAGCGGATATTCATAACCAAATATTTGCCGACCGGCAAACAGCCCAGGTGATCTCCTCAAATATCACCGATTACAACGAATCCCGATATAATGAGGATGATCACCCAATTCCCAATAACTTACTCCCACTCATCATCTGTAAAACCATACAGATGTGAGAATCATACCTGGTAAATACATACCCTGGAGTAAGTGTCTAATCAGGAAATCAGTTTTCCATTAACAGTACACGGTGAAACTGAAACATTGAAATGTTTCTTCGGGGTATCCTGGTATTCTTAGTAATGCCTCTTCCATTTTCCAGATTCACAATTGTAACCGTATAATTCTTTGCCATCTTTCTAAATCCCTTTCTGTGTCTTTAGTCATTACCTTCTGTACACCCCTTTAGGCCAAATGGTTTTCTTCCTTCCCTACCGTTCGGCACCAGCCTATGGTTTGGAAGAAGACTATCCAATAAGCATAATGGGTGTACTGTCCTAGTCCTAGGAGCACTCGCAACGCGAGAGAAGGTGAAGATAAAAGACACCTGAATGTACTTTATTCCTATTTCTCCTGAACCATAATCCATCCCCGAACTGGAACAAGTTCCTTTCGAGTTCGTATATAACCATACGATGGAGTATCCAATAAAATGGGATCTTCGTAGTGATACGGAGTGTCCTGGAGAAATACAAAGGTGATTTAGGGTTGGCGAAGAAATACTTGGTTTGGTCGTGAATATCAGTCGCAATTTACTTTGTCCTCTTACTAATCCCTTGCTTTGTCTAAACTTAATACCTTCTGTACACCATCGTTATGCTAATTGGTTTCCTTCATTCCCTACCGGTCGGCACCAGCCTAAGGTTTGGAAGAAGACTATCCAATTTGCGTAATAGGTGTACTACTCCTAAACCAAGGAATACTCGCAACCTGAGAGAAGGTGAAAAGAAAAGACAACTGAATAATCCTATCCGTTTTCTCCAGAACCAGAAACCATCCTCGAAGTCCTTCGAGTTCGTATCTAACCATACGATGGTTTTGTCCAATGGAAGTGGACGTTCGTAGTAATACGGGGTGTCCTGGAGAAAAGGGTAAAAGTAGGAGTGGCAATGAGGTCTGCAACTCTGACAATCCAAAAAGCCAGTGTTAAGAAGGTTCGGTCAACTTGGTCACTGAGTCATAGTCCAGGGTCGGGTCAATGGTCGCTGCCAAAGAGAGAGAGAAAAGAAACACTCAGCATGCACTCTAACCTAGATCAGAATGGTTGTCACTTTGTCTAATCTGGAAACCTCCCACTGTATCTCAAATTCTCCTCCAAACCTAAAAGAAGAATTAATCGGGGTCACCCGAGGAGTAAACTAACTCATCAGTGGGAATCGGGATCCAACTCTCATCGCATGATAACGTGACGGAATCCACTCACGTCACCACACTCCAGAAGGTATGCGCATGCCTGGCAAGTTTCAGTTCTTTTGAAACTCCCGATGTGTGTTTTTACCCCTAGGACCCAAGTGTCCTTGACGAATAATCAACAAATCAAAAGGTCCTAGTCAAGTTCAACCCGTCATTATCTTGATTGCGTTAAACCCACCCGCACGACCCTTGACGAATAATCAACAAAGTCGCACGACTGTCCTAACCAATCCACATATCCATGCGACAGAAAGCATTACAGAGCTACCGCACACTACGCCTCGGCGAATAGCAACGACAAACGTAGCGCGAATACTAAGCAATACTAATCCGAAATGACGGAGGGCTACGAATGATTTCTGGCGAAAACCTTTAACGTAATCAACTTGATATCGTTGAAGGAACTGGATAACTTTTTAGAAAATATAGTGACGAAAACCTTTACTAAAGAGGTCACTCCCGGTGAAGGGATCTCGGCTCTTTCCCCGTAGAATGAGGTGCAGGATATTCCAACTGAATACCACGATGCAAAGCAAAAGTAATCGGCTATAGTGAAGCTATTGCCCTGACGCAAACTTCTGTCCAAGGGGTCACTCCCGGTGAAGGGATCTCGGCCCTTGCCTCGTCGACTGAGGAGCAGGATATTCCAAATGAATACCACGATGCAAAACAAAAGTGAACGTCCTTGCAATAACAGCTTTTTGAAAAAGTGTTCCAACAACATCAGAAAAGGTTTGTTTAAACTTGCAATGATCCGAATCAATGCAGTCCCATCAATTGATCACACCACAAAGAACGAAAATATACTGACGTACGTATATGCCATCCGCATTCGCCACTGGGTCCCGTCATCACCCGTTAGGTTAGCTAACTAACGGCAGAGCGGGGACTGGACTAGCGCGGATGTAAAACATATACAACATCTACTAATATATATGCCAATATATAGTATTTCGCTCAAGGCGTGAATAAAATGCAACATCACAGAAATGTACAGCATCACAGAACAATACAGATATCTGGAAGCCCCGGGTTTCACAGAGCCGCTGCTGAAACCCGACGTTCCCCTGGTCGTGTGGATAGCCTGTGCAATGAAATCCTAGACCCCTACGGGCGCGGCAAGTCACCCGCCAAAACCTGAAGCGAGGCAGCCCCCTTCAGCACCGTGAATGGACCACCCAGCACTTCACGGAATCCGGTAACTTGGGCACCCCTCCTGGGTCAACCTGTACCCCCTACGAGTGCGGCGAATAGCCCGCCAATCCTGGACTGAAGCCCCCTCCGTCTCAATGCCCTGAGATGCGGGCCCGTTGCCCTCCAGAACCCGGCTATCCGTGCACCCCTCCGCGGGGTAACCCTAGTACAGAAAGTAAAATATACATGCACCGGGTACATCGACCGCAACCTGGTCGTGCCCCAAAAGAATAACACAAACAGGCAGTGACGGCAGTCCACATGTCGGACGCTCGCCCCGCAATATCAAATGTACATAATACAACAAAACTGTACTAGCATTGCATCCAGGCTATCCCCCACGACCGATCCGCAACATCACAGCATAAACATAGAACATCAACGTGAAAGTCACGTTCGCAAATCCGTCTAACCGGGTTATAGCAGTTAGACCGGATTTACCGATCAAGTGACATTCACGGTCGCAGATATAATGTAAATACTGTGAAATAATGTGTTTAAAATTTTCCGATTGACCAAAAATTAACAAGTGGGCCCCCAAACAAAACTGTAGCACTCACAGAAAACCTGGGCCCAATTTTAATATTCCAAAACACCTAACAAAAGCCCAGAAGCCCACTGAGAAAATACGAAGCAATGAACCCTCCAGATTGCGGCGGAAGCGCGGCAGAAGTGGGGTTCTTGCCGCGCTTCCGCGCTATAATGAACTGTTCACTGTCTCGTTTTTCTCAGGACTTCTTAGAACTCTCTGCACATCTTTCTGAGACCACCTGAAAAATTTTTAGACTTCAAAAAATTTCAACAGAAACTGATGTGAAGAAAAATACGGTTTTTTGGGAATTTCGGTCGATCGGAAACGTAAAACACATTAAAACAAGCTAGGTAAGGTTAATGGCGTGGCTCTGATACCATGTTGCGCCACGGCAGCGCCCCGGCCTCGTGCTCGAGGCCAAAATGCGGAATCAAAAATTTTCCTTACTCGGAAACCGGCACTACCGCGGACAATTACCCGGATCGTTAACCATTAACCTACGCTAGCTAACAAGAGATGGGGTGAGAAGTATACCGAGTGATCCGATTCCTCCGGTCTTCTCGTCATCGTCCCGATCTCCCGCGGAAAGTGTTGCCTCCACATCGTCGCCTCCTCGCCAGAAAGGGCACCACATCGCCTTCTTCTTTTACGGGCTCCCGCCTCAATACCGAGGCAACTCGGGCATGAAGCCGGCAACTCGACATGCTCAAGATATGCTGTAGAATGTGTAGTGTAGTGTCTCACTTGGGGTTTGTTGCCATTTGAAGATGATGGAGGAAACAAGGATTAGAAAAATGGTGCTTGCATTTTTCTAGCATGAAAAAGAGATCAAGAAAGAAACTCTCAAAAATGAAGCTCTCTCTTCTTCTTCCTCTCTTTCTTTTTCTTCTTCTCTCTTTCTTTTTCTTATTCTTTCTTTTCTTAAAAAAAAAACTTCTCTTTCTAAACGAGAATGGTGGAGGAATGAATAACAAGCATGAAGGGAGGTGATGGTAGGAGCACAAGTGGTGACCATAACCAAACATAATCATAACAAACTTACATCAACCATTCTTATCAATTCTAATCAAGATAAAGCATGAAAAGATCAAGGAAAAGAATGGCATCTAAAGATGCTATCATAATTAATCATCTTGTAAATAAACCCTCCACAAAATGTAATTTGCAAAAGTGCAAATTACCCCCTCCATCAGAAAAGTCCGGCCGGGAAAGAACAAAGAAAAACCGGCCGGAACGGAATGCAAACTGGCAACTCCAGAAAACTGGTCCCGTAATAAATTACAGGAAAACCCCGATACTGTGCATACACACCCGCATCTGTATTCCGACCGGATACAAATGCAATGAGACAAAATCTACACTGTACTAAACTAGGACCGGCTTAAGCCAAAGCCGGCTAGTAAAAACCGTTCGATCCTGATCCGTGCAATACCGCACGTATCTGATCGAACCCAGCCATATAACTATACGGCCACTAGTACAAAACTGTCCGATCCTGATCCGTGCAATACCGCACGTATCTGATCGGACCCTGCCATATCTCCATATGGCCTCTACAGCGTTTCGCCCGAAAGCTTGAGTAACTGTAAGTGTGGTGGACTCTAAAGACTCGTCAATACTATGGCTGTGGATTTAACCACTAGCACGTCAGAGGTATCAGCCAATACGTGACGGGCCACCAGCTATTGACTAAAAGGGACGTCGATGAGCGAACTCATCCTGACACCCTACTGAGCCTGTCAGTGACAATATCCGTACAGTCCGGTCCGTTCGTCTATGAGTATCGCATGGCGGGCCTAGGGGGTTGGTGAAAGTCAGACCCCCAAAAGCGGTACAAGTCGTGTCGGAGCGTAGCCCAGAACGCCCTGAGATACTACTGGAATACCTACCAGTAAATCTCCTGCCTCGGCCGAGGGCTTTGCGTAATGGCTCTCCTAGACACAGCGCGACCTCACCCCCAATACCGGGAGAGACGAACCCCTGAAGATCCGCTCACTGCCTCCATGTGGCTCGGGACTGTACCCAACTAAAACCTGTTTGCACGACTCCTTTGAGCCGTGGTAGGGTAGTAATCAAAGCACAGTGGGAACTCACACGAGACAAATGACGATCCTCAGGTCGATGAACTAACCTGTACACATGTCACCTGGGAACTGCTATCTGACGTCAGGTATAAGCCCAACTAGCAGGTTCCCGGCGAGTCCTGTCCGGTGTACTCATAACCCAATGAGCACCTGTATACATCTCAGGTGAACCAACTGACACCAGTGGCTTGTGAGACCGGCCACCGCCCCTCGTCGGGGTCTCGACTGTATACACTAGTCTACTAATGGAGTATCGATGCCCATGTAAGTGCACGGCGGCGCCCCGGCCGTCAATCCGATGCCGGAATGCGGAAACGGTGATAAACTTAAATTTTTGCGGACTTTGCAAACCGGCACCACCGCGCACTAAACTCCGGATCGTAACCATTAACAAGTCTACGCTACAATAAGAAAGGGAAGAGATGTATACCGACGATCCAAGTCCTCCGGTCTTCATCTCCACTCCGATCTCCTCGCGGGATCTCCGTCCGTCTCCTCCTCGTCGGAAAGGGCACCACGAAGCCGGGTACTTTTACGGGCTCCCGCCTCTATACCGAGGCAACTCGCGCATGAAGCCGGCAACTCGACATGCCCAAGGCTCGCTGTAGGATGTGTAGGGTTTATGTCTCATTGGGGTTTTGGTTGCCTTTTGAAGATGGAGGAATGAAGGTATGAAAAATGGTGCTTTCATTTTTCTTGGCATGAAAAGAGATCAAGAATGAAAAACACTCTCAAGGATGAAGCTCTCTCCTTTTCTTTTCTTCTTCTCACTCAACCATGAAAAAACTTATGAACTTAGAAAATGGAGGAGGAAAGAATATGAAGCAATAAGGGAGGTGAGTGTAGGAGATGAGAAGAGGTGACCACATCAAGGGACAAAGAAACATACAACCATGCCTTTCACTATTAAACCCATACCCTCACTTTATCACAATCAAATCTCATAAAGCAAAAGCATGGTTGAAAAGAAAATGATAGCTATCATAATCAAACATTTACAAGAAACCCCCTCCACAAATGTTATTTGCACAATTGCAAATAACCCCCTCCATCGGAAAAGTCCGGCCGGGAAAGAACAAAGGAAAACCGGCCGGAACGGAATGCAAACTGGCAACTCCAGAAAACTGGTCCCGTAATAAATTACAGGAAAACCCCGATACTGTGCATACACACCCGCATCTGTATTCCGTCCGGATACAAATGCAATGAGACAAAATCTACACTGTACTAAACTAGGACCGGCTTAAACCAAAGCCGGCTAGTAATATCCGTTCGATCCTGATCCGTGCAATACCGCACGTATCTGATCGAACCCTGCCATATAACTATACGGCCATTAGTACAAAACTGTCCGATCCTGATCCGTGCAATACCGCACGTATCTGATCGGACCCTGCCATATCTCCATACGGCCTCTACAGCGTTTCGCCCGAAACTTGAGTAACTGAAAGTGTGGTGGACTCTAAAGACTCGTCAATACTATGGCTGTGGATTTAACCACTAGCACGTCAGAGGTATAAGCCAATACGTAACGGGCCACCAGCTATTGACCAAAAGGGACGTCGATGAGCGAACTCATCCTGACACCCTACTGAGCCTGTCAGTGACAATATCCGTATAGTCCGGTCCGTTCGTCTATGAGCATCGCATGGCGGGCCTAGGGGGTTGGTAAAAGTCAGACCCCCAAAAGCGGTACAAGTCGTGTCGGAGTGTAGCCCAGAACACCCTGAGATACTACTGGAATACCTACCAGTAAATCTCCTTGCCTTGGCCAAGGACTTTGTATAATGGCTCTCCTAGACACAGCACGACCTCACCCCCAATACCGGGAGAGACGAACCCCTGAAGATACGCTCACTGCCTCCATGTGGCTCGGGACTGTACCCAACTAAAACCTGTTTGCACGACTCCTTTGAGCCGTGGTAGGGTAGTAATCAAAGTACAGTGGAAACTCACACGAGACAAATGACGATCCCCAGGTCGATGAACTAACCTGCACACATGTCACCAGGGAACTGCCATCTGACGTCTGGTATATGACCAACTAGCAGGTTCCCGGCGAGTCCTGTCCGGTGTACTCATAACCCAATGAGCACCTGTATACATCTTAGGTGATCCAACAGACACCAGTGGCTTGTGAGACCGGCCACCGCCCCTCGTCGGGGTCTCGACTGTATACACTAGTCTACTAATGGAGTATCGATGCCCAGTCTCGAAACTCCCACGACTAGGGACCTTTTAAGGATATGCTTGTAGACCCCCAGCTCCCACTTATATGATCGCCCTCATACTGCTGGTGGTCAAGCAAGAATCCTAGGGGCTCTATCAACGTGTAATAGCGACGTGTCATGTCACCTAAAGCAGTACACGATGATAAAGGTAAACCAGATAGCATACTATCATCTCGAGTAAGACTGTCCTACCGGGATAGGTCCTTCCTCAATCATTGCAATCACGTACCTGTGATCCAATAATTGACTCTGAGGGCACTACCTCCAACAATCTCCCACTTGCACTCAAGGCTAATTATTGCGATGTCGCATACTCACAGCCCGTGTGATACCGAACATCCAACTCCTCTACTAGTCAGTCTCACAAAGCCTGTTTGCGAAACTATTGCGTTCGAGGAATAGCCTCAGCGAGTGGATCCGCTTTGTTGTTTCTTTCCATATCTCTCTATATCTCATGTTCGCGGAGAAACCCATCTCCCGAAATGAGCAATACCTGTCTTAGAATATGTCTGGATGTCTGATGGGACATAGCTCATAAATGAACTCCAAATCCAAACTTCTTAGACTGTATCGTCAACTGAACTTAATCAGTATCCTGCGCGCCATGCCTCCCTCAGTATTGCCTTGGACCACCTGTCCAAAATACTGCCCCTCATCAGAAGGAAAACTATAACTCTGACAACCTCCTTGTCGTCCATGTCACCTTGGAAGCCTGGAATGATAACTGTCTCCTGAATGAGGCTGTCGTTATCATATCACTAGAACATCCACTTATGTTCTAAAACTGCTTCCGTTTATTTCTCCAGGATTGGATTAATGTCAACTTATTGCATCTAGTGCAAGAAAAACATCTGGTGTGGTACTTGACATCTCACGATTGACTCAATTGCCTGAGCAAGTGATCTGCCAATCATGCCCGTCCCTCTCCCCTTTAGTCTGTAAGACACCTTTGGAGAGGGTGACTCCATTACCTGCAGGTACACTACCGTGCCAGGAGTCATCCATCCTAAATACTCTTAGAATGCTGTCAAGTACCCTGATTGGGAAACCACCCAAATCTAGATCTAAAACCATAGATCTAGTAACCAGCATGTCGGATATAAAATCCATTTCCTTTGTGGAGAAACAACTGTATGACGACCAAAGTATAACCGATCGTAGTGTAGGAGTTTCTTTTCCTACTCTGTGTATATCATCCAAATACCAGGATATCACACCCTACTACCTTTTCAACAGATCCATCCCCTATTCTGATGAAGTCAAACCCATGACTGTCACGTCAGAAATAGATGATCTATCTCCGCTACTTCTGCTTTAGTCTATAAATAGACATAAGCTACCTGTCCACCAATGCTTCCGCTGCTCCCACTGACTACGACAACCCTCTGGCAGAGTCATATAGACGTACACTTCTGAAGCGAGTTCAGAACGACGCTATACTCATCCTCCCGCCGGGTCTCGCAGCCTGGAACAACAGCAATGGTAATTGTGGGTAAACAAGAACTTCCCCGTCACCGTCCTTGAGGCTACCGTAGTACCTCTCGGGTGCCTGAAGTTACCCACCATATCTGCGGAGTGGCCAATGGAATGTCAATCCAGATTGAATCTTTAGGTTCCTTATCAAATCTTCAGTAATCGTTTGTGGTTCTGGAATCACTTCCAGTTCTACCATACTCCCACTACTGTTTTCTGAAAAAATCCATTTTTAATAAAACTGTGGCGAGTCTAGAACAATATCGCTATTGTTCATCCAGATGGTAGAAAGTCAACCCTCGTCATAGCCTGGGTCAACCCACAAACAGCCATTACAGAAACGTGCCTTGAGTTGTCCAGTGTCTGGTTTTAATCATAAACCGGACAACTCCCCGTACCTTAACAATGTTAAGATATGAACTGTTCTATATACAATATAGAAACAGAGGCACTGATTTAATTGAACCAGATTCAAATCATGCAGCTGTCTCCAGTGCATGTCAACTAAATGGAAAGAGGCCGATCAGCGTTACTCAACTTAGGAATACTTCCAATTATGAGTAACCTGAAAAAGAAGCAAGATCTCTTTATCATTACTATCAACTGAACACCATACACAAGTATCTACATCTTCGATCACTTTGAAGAATCCCGATACTTGCTACACCTGGTTCTCTACTCTATTCAAATACCTATAACTCCTCAAAACTTAGACCCTGTGTTTCAACGAAACACATGTCTAAGAACTAGAGAAGTTAAAAGTAAACAGAATATAGTATGAGGACCAACCCCTCTGTCCCGATGGACCCTGGACAACATACAATACTTTGTATAAGTCCCTTGAGTCTGATAACTCATTCACTGTGTGTCGTAGGTCGAAAACTGTACTTATGGTTAAGAAGAATTACACCGCTGTTTAATGCTCCTTACCTAACCATCCACTGATATAGGTAAATGTCGTAGACATAATTTCAGAAAGGTATATCTCACTCTATGAAAATAGACGTACAGATATATCAATTTGAAATTGGTGCATAACAGCGGATATTCAAAACCAAATATTTGCCGACCGGCAAACAGCCCAGGTGATTTCCTCAAATATCACCGATTACAACGAATCCCGATATAATGAGGATAATCACCCAATTCCCAATAACTTACTCCCACTCATCATCTATAAAACCATACAGATGTGAGAATCGTACCTGGTAAATACATACCCTGGAGTAAGTATCTAATCGGGAAATCAGTTTTCCTTTAACATTACACAGTGAAACTGAAACATTGAAATGTTTCGTGGGGTATCCCGGTATTCATAGTAATGCCTCTTCCATTATCCAGATTCACAACTACAACCGTATAATTCATTGCCATCTCTCCACATCCCTTCATATGTCTTTAGTCATTACCTTCTGCACACCCCTTTATGCCAAATGGTTTTCTTCCTTCCCTACCGTTCGGCACCAGCCTATGGTTTGGAAGAAGACTATCCAATAAGCATAATGGGTGTACTGTCCCAATCCTAGGAACACTCGCAATGAGAGAGGGTGAAGATAAAAGACAACCGAATAAACCTTATTCCTATTTCTCCTGAACCAGAATCCATCCCCGAACTGGAACAAGTTCCATTCGAGTTCGTATATAACCATACGATGGAGTATCCAAATAAACTGTGGATCTTCGTAGTGATACGGAGTGTCCTGGAGAAATACAAAGGTGATGTGGGAGTGGTAACGAAATATTTGGTTTGGTCGTGAATATCTGTTGCAATTTACTTTGCCCTCTTACTAATCCCTTGCTTTGTCTGAACTTAATACCTTCTGCACACCATCGTTATGCTAATTGGTTTTCTTCATTCCCTACCGGTCGGCACCAGCCTAAGGTTTGGAAGAAGACAATCCAATTTGCGTAATAGGTGTACTACCCCTAAACCAAGGAGTACTCGTAACCTGAGAGAGGGTAAAAGGAAAAGACAACTGAATAATCCTATCCGTTTTCTCCAGAACCGGAAACCATCCTCGAATTCCTTCGAGTTCGTATCTAACCATACGATGGTTTTGTCCAATGGAAGTGGACGTTCGTAGTAATACGGGGTGTCCTGGAGAAAAGGGTAAAAGTAGGAGTGGCAATGAGGTCTGCAACTCTGACAATCCAAAAGCCAGTGTTAAGAAGGTTCGGTCAACTTGGTCACTGAGTCAAAGTCTTAGGGTCGGGTCAATGGTCGCTGCCAAAGAGAGAGAGAAAAGAAACACTCAGCGTGCACTCTAACCTAGATCAGAATGGTTACCAATTTATCTAATCTGGAAACCTCCCACTGTACCTCAAATTCTCCTCCAAACCTGAAAGAAGAATTAGTCGGGGTCACCCGAGGAGTAAACCAACTCATCAGTGGGAATCGGGATCCAACTCTCATCGCATGACAACGTGACGGAATCCGCTCACGGTATCACACTCCAGAAGGTATGCGCATATCTGGCAAGTTTCAGTACTTTTGAAACTCCCGATGTGATTTTTGCCCCATGCTCTTATGACCTTGGCGAAGGTCAACAAATCATAAGTCACATGTCAAGTTCTACCCGTCATTATCCAGGTTAATTTGAATCCACCCGTACAAGCCCTTGACGAAGGTCAACAAGGCTGTACGACTGTCCCAAACCAACGCATCTATCTATGCAGCAGAAAGGTAACAAGCAGCTACCATACACTATGCCTTGACGAAGGTCAACAAACATAGCATGAATACTACGTGCTACCCGTCTGAAACGACGGAGGGCTACGAATGGTTTCTGGCGAAAACCTTTAACGTAAAGAACTTGATATCGTTGAAGGAACTGATAGCTTTTTAGAAAATATAGTGACGAAAACCTTTACTAATGAGGTCACTCCCGGTGAAGGGATCTCGGCTCTTTCCCCGTAGAATGAGGTGCAGGATATTCCAACTGAATACCGCGATGCAAAGCAAAAGTAATCGGCTATAGTGAAGTTAATGCCCTGACGCAAACTTTTTGTCCAAGGGGTCACTCCCGGTGAAGGGATCTCGGCCCTTGCCTCGTCGACTGAGGAGCAGGATATTCTAAATGAATACCACGATGCAAAACAAAAGTAAACGTCCTTGCAATAACAGCTTTTTTTTTTTGAAAAAGTGTTCCAACAACATCAGATTAGGTTTGTTTTAACTTGCATTGATCCGAATCAATGCAGTCCCATCAATTGATCACACCACAAAGAACGAAAATATACTGATGTACGTATATGCCATCCGCATTCGCCACTGGGTCCCGTCATTACCCGTTAGGTTAGCTTACTAACGACAGAGCGGGGACTGGACTAGCGCGGATGCAAAACATATACAACATCTACTAATATATATACCAATATATTATATTTCGCTCAAGGCGTGAATAAAATGCAACATCACAGAGAATGAACAGCATCACAGAAACAATACAGATATCTGGGATCCCCGGGTTTCACAGAGCCGCTGAAACCCGACGTTCCCCTGGTCGTGTGGATAGCCTGTGCAATGAAATCCTAGACCCCTACGGGCGCGGCAAGTCACCCGCCAAAACCTGAAGCGAGGCAGCCCCCTTCAGCGCCGTGAATGGACCACCCAGCACTTCACGGAATCCGGCAACTTGGGCACCCCTCCTGGGTCAACCTGTACCCCCTACGAGTGCGGCGAATAGCCCGCCAATCCTAGAGTGAAGCCCCTCTGTCCCAATGCCATGAGATGCGGGCTTGTTGCCCTCCAGAACCCGGCTATCCGTGCACCCCTCCGCGGGGCAATCCTAGTACAGAAAGTAAAATATACATACACCGGGTACATCGACCGCAACCAGGTCGTGCCCCAAAAGAATAATACAATCAGGCAGTGACGGCAGTCCACATGTCGGACGCTCGCCCCGCAATATCAAATGTACATAATACAACAAAACAGTACTAGCATTGCATCCAGGCTATCCCCCACGACCGATCCGCAACATCACAGCAAATACATAGAACATCAACGTGAAAGTCACGTTCGCAAATCCGTCTAACCGGGCTATAGCAGTTAGACCGGATTTACCGATCGAGTGACATTCACGGTCGCAGATATAATGTAAATACTGTGAAAAATGTGTTTAAAATTTTCCGATTGATCAAACATTAACAAGTGGGCCCTCAAACAAAACTGTAGCAACCACAGAAAACCTGGGCCCAATTTTAATATTCCAAAAACCACAATTATCACTCAGAAACACACTGGAAAAATTTGGGGTGGTGAACAGTAAAGGCCGCGGCGGAAGCGCGGCCAAATCAGGGATTTGGCCGCCCTTCCGCGGCGGTATGGGGAGATCGAGGTACCAAATTTTTACAGTGTGCTTAGTTTTCCCTGCACATCATTCTGAGACCACCTGAAAAATTTTTGGACTCAAAAAAAATTCGACAGAAACTGATGTGCAAAGAAATACGGGTTTTCGGGATTTTGTTCGATCGGAAACGTAAAACACATTACACAAAAGCTAGACGAAGTTAATGGCGAGGCTCTGATACCACTGTAAGTGCACGGCGGCGCCCCGGCCGTCAATCCGATGCCGGAATGCGGAAACGGTGATAAACTTAAATTTTTGCGGACTTTGCAAACCGGCACCACCGCGCACTAAACTCCGGATCGTAACCATTAACAAGTCTACGCTACAATAAGAAAGGGAAGAGATGTATACTGACGATCCAAGTCCTCCGGTCTTCATCTCCACTCCGATCTCCTCGCGGGATCTCCGTCCGTCTCCTCCTCGTCGGAAAGGGCACCACGAAGCCGGGTACTTTTACGGGCTCCCGCCTCTATACCGAGGCAACTCGCGCATGAAGCCGGCAACTCGACATGCCCAAGGCTCGCTGTAGGATGTGTAGGGTTTATGTCTCATTGGGGTTTTGGTTGCCTTTTGAAGATGGAGGAATGAAGGTATGAAAAATGGTGCTTTCATTTTTCTTGGCATGAAAAGAGATCAAGAATGAAAAACACTCTCAAGGATGAAGCTCTCTCCTTTTCTTTTCTTCTTCTCACTCAACCATGAAAAAACTTATGAACTTAGAAAATGGAGGAGGAAAGAATATGAAGCAATAAGGGAGGTGAGTGTAGGAGATGAGAAGAGGTGACCACATCAAGGGACAAAGAAACATACAACCATGCCTTTCACTATTAAACCCATACCCTCACTTTATCACAATCAAATCTCATAAAGCAAAAGCATGGTTGAAAAGAAAATGATAGCTATCATAATCAAACATTTACAAGAAACCCCCTCCACAAATGTTATTTGCACAATTGCAAATAACCCCCTCCATCGGAAAAGTCCGGCCGGGAAAGAACAAAGGAAAACCGGCCGGAACGGAATGCAAACTGGCAACTCCAGAAAACTGGTCCCGTAATAAATTACAGGAAAACCCCGATACTGTGCATACACACCCGCATCTGTATTCCGTCCGGATACAAATGCAATGAGACAAAATCTACACTGTACTAAACTAGGACCGGCTTAAACCAAAGCCGGCTAGTAATATCCGTTCGATCCTGATCCGTGCAATACCGCACGTATCTGATCGAACCCTGCCATATAACTATACGGCCATTAGTACAAAACTGTCCGATCCTGATCCGTGCAATACCGCACGTATCTGATCGGACCCTGCCATATCTCCATACGGCCTCTACAGCGTTTCGCCCGAAACTTGAGTAACTGAAAGTGTGGTGGACTCTAAAGACTCGTCAATACTATGGCTGTGGATTTAACCACTAGCACGTCAGAGGTATAAGCCAATACGTAACGGGCCACCAGCTATTGACCAAAAGGGACGTCGATGAGCGAACTCATCCTGACACCCTACTGAGCCTGTCAGTGACAATATCCGTACAGTCCGGTCCGTTCGTCTATGAGCATCGCATGGCGGGCCTAGGGGGTTGGTAAAAGTCAGACCCCCAAAAGCGGTACAAGTCGTGTCGGAGTGTAGCCCAGAACACCCTGAGATACTACTGGAATACCTACCAGTAAATCTCCTTGCCTTGGCCAAGGACTTTGTGTAATGGCTCTCCTAGACACAGCACGACCTCACCCCCAATACCGGGAGAGACGAACCCCTGAAGATACGCTCACTGCCTCCATGTGGCTCGGGACTGTACCCAACTAAAACCTGTTTGCACGACTCCTTTGAGCCGTGGTAGGGTAGTAATCAAAGTACAGTGGGAACTCACACGAGACAAATGACGATCCCCAGGTCGATGAACTAACCTGCACACATGTCACCAGGGAACTGCCATCTGACGTCTGGTATATGACCAACTAGCAGGTTCCCGGCGAGTCCTGTCCGGTGTACTCATAACCCAATGAGCACCTGTATACATCTTAGGTGATCCAACAGACACCAGTGGCTTGTGAGACCGGCCACCGCCCCTCGTCGGGGTCTCGACTGTATACACTAGTCTACTAATGGAGTATCGATGCCCAGTCTCGAAACTCCCACGACTAGGGACCTTTTAAGGATATGCTTGTAGACCCCCAGCTCCCACTTATATGATCGCCCTCATACTGCTGGTGGTCAAGCAAGAATCCTAGGGGCTCTATCAACGTGTAATAGCGACGTGTCATGTCACCTAAAGCAGTACACGATGATAAAGGTAAACCAGATAGCATACTATCATCTCGAGTAAGACTGTCCTACCGGGATAGGTCCTCCCTCAATCATTGCAATCACGTACCTGTGATCCAATAATTGACTCTGAGGGCACTACCTCCAACAGCCCAGTCTCGAAACTCCCACGACTAGGGACCTTTTAAGGATGTGCTTATAGACCCCAGCTCCCACGTATATGATCGCCATCATACTGCTGGTCGTCAAGCAAGAATCCTAAGGGCTCTATCAACGTGTAATAGCGACATGTCAGGTCACCTAAAGTAGTTCACGATGATAAAGATAAACCAGATAGCATACTATCATCTCGAGTAAGACTGTCCCACCGGGATAGGTCCTCCCTCAATCATTGCAATCACGTGCCTGTGATCCAATAATTGACTCTGAGGGCACTATCTCCAACACATATCTCATATGCGCTCCTATTTCGTTTCGCTTGAGCCAGGAAACCTCTGTGTAGGACTCTAAAGACTCGTCAATACGCCGGCAGCAGATGATGATCATATCAAGCATCCACAAGCCGCAAGCGGTCTGCTAAACGTAACGGCCACCCGGGTATTGAGCGATCAGAAGATCGACGAGCAAGCCCGCTCACACTCCTGTGAATCCAACCAGTAACACTTACCGTACAGTCTGGTCTGTTCGTCTGATATGTCGCATATCTCGCCTACGGGTGGTAAACGTCAGACCCCAATAGCTCGATAAGTCATGCCGACTTGAGGTCCATAACATTCGTGAAACTACTGATAACTCTTACCAGTATATCACAGCAACCCTGGCCAGGGATTTCCTGTTATGGCGAGTCGAGCATAGCACAACATCAACCCCCAATACCGGGAGAGACGAATCCCCTCCTATCGCTCATTGCCTCCATGTGAATCGGGACTGTACCCAAAAACCACCTGTTTGCACGCCTCAGTAGAGCCGTGGTAGGGTGGAAATCAAAGCACAGTGGGAGTCACACAAGACTCTATGACGATCTCGGGTCAACAGACTAAGCTGTACCAGTGTCACCAGAGAACTGCCATCTGACGTGAGGTATAATACCATCTGGGAGTTCTCGGCGAGTCCGTTCAGTGTACCCAGTCTCCACTGAGCACCCGCATACCATCTTCGATGTCAAACACCAATGGATATGGGATCATCCATCGCCCATCGCATGGGTCGAGAAAATATGCGCTAGTCTACTCTGGAATATCGATGCCCCGTCTCGATATTCCCTCGACTAGGAACAATGAAGGATGTACTCATTGACTACCCAGGCCCCACTAGTATGATCTGCATCATAGTCCTGGAAGTCGAGTACACATCCTAAGGGCTTTATCAACATGTAATCAGAGAGACAGAAAGTATACATGTTAAGATAAAGAGCAACCAGATAGCGTACTATCATGTCGAGCAAGAAAGTCCTTCCTATATATGTCCCAGCATCCACTACAATATACATCCAATGTACAGTAATGGCCTCTAGGGCATACATATAACTAACAGACCAACCCCTCTGTCCTAATGGACACTGGACAACATACAATACTCTGTATAAGTCCGCTGAGTCTAACAACTCTTTCACTGTGTGTCGTAGGTTGAAAACTGTACTTATGGTTAAGAAGAATTACACCGCTGTTTAATGCTCCTTACCTAACCATCCACTGATATAGGTAAATGTCATCGACATAATATCAAAAGGTATATCTCACTCTATGAAAATAGACGTACAGATATATCAATTTGAAATTGGTGCACAACAGCGGATATTCAAAACCAAATATTTGCCGACCGGCAAACAGCCCAGATGATCTCCTCAAATATCACCGATTACAACGAATCCCGATATAATGAGGATGATCACCCTATTCCCAATAACTTACTCCCACTCATCATCTGTAAAACCATACAGATGTGAGAATCAAAACTTGGTAAATACATACCCTGGAGCAAGTGTCCAATCGGGAAATCAGTTTTCTTTTAACAGTACACAGTTGAACTGAAACATTGAAATGTTTCGATGGGGTATCCTGGTATTCCTAGTAATGCCTCTACCATTATCCAGATTCACAACTATAACCGTATAATTCTTTGCCACCTCTCCAAATCCCTTTATATATCTTTAGTCATTACCTTCTGCACACCCCTTTAGGCCAATTGGTTTTCTTACTTCCCTACCGTTCGGCACCAGCCTATGGTTTGGAAGAAGACTATCCAATAAGCATAATGGGTGTACTGTCCTAACCCTAGGAGCACTCGCAATGCGAGAGAAGGTGAAGATAAAAGACAACCGAATAAACCTTATTCCTATTTCTCCTGGACCAGAATCCATCCCCGAACTGGAACAAGTTCCTTTCGAGTTCGTATATAACCATACGATGGAGTATCCAATAAACTGTGGATCTTCGTAGTGATACGGAGTGTCCTGGAGAAATACAAAGGTGATTTAGGATTGGCGAAAAAATACTTGGTTTGGTCATGAATATCAGTCGCAATTTACTTTACCCTCTTACTAATCCCTTGCTTTGTCTTAACTTAATACCTTCTGCACACCATCGTTATGCTAATTGGTTTTCTTCATTCCCTACCGGTCGGCACCAGCCTAAGGTTTGGAAGAAGACTATCCAATTTGCGTAATAGGTGTACTATCTCCTAAACCAAGGAGTACTCGCAACCTGAGAGAAGGTAAAAGGAAAAGACAACTAAATAATCCTATCCGTTTTCTCCAGAACCGGAAACCATCCTCGAATAAATTCCTTCGAGTTCGTATCTAACCATACGATGGTTTTGTCCAATGGAAGTGGACGTTCGTAGTAATACGGGGTGTCCTGGAGAAAAGGGTAAAAGTAGGAGTGGCAATGAGGTCTGCAACTCTGACAATCCAAAAGCCAGTGTTAAGAAGGTTCGGTCAACTTGGTCACTAAGTCATAGTCTTAGGGTCGGGTCAATGGTCGCTGCCAGAGAGAGAGAAAAGAAACACTCAGCGTGCACTCTATCCTAGATCAGAATGGTTACTAATTTATCCAATCAGGAAACCTCCCACTGTACCTCAAATTCTCCTCCAAACCTGAAAGAAGAATTAGTCGGGGTCACCCGAGGAGTAAACCAACTCATCAGTGGGAATTGGGATCCAACTATCATCGCATGATAACGTGACGGAATCCGCTCACGGTGTCACACTCCAGAAGGTATGCGCATATCTGGCAAGTTTCAGTTCTTTTGAAACTCCCGATGTGATTTTTACCCCATGCTCTTATGACCTTGACTTTGGCCAACATATCATAAGTCACATGTCAAGTTCTACCCGTCATTCTCCTGGTTAATTTGAACCCACCCGTACATACCCTTGACTTTGGCCAAAATGGCAGTACGGCTGTCCCAAACCAACGCATCTATCTATGCTGCATATGAATACCCAACAGCTACCAAACACTGTGCTTTGACTTTGGCCAACATACACAGTTTGAATACTATTGATTATCCATATGAAACGACGGAGGGCTACGAATAGTTTCTGGCGAAAACCTTTAACGTAATGAACTTGATATCGTTGAAGGAACGGATAGCTTTTTAGAAAATATAGTGACGAAAACCTTTACTAAAGAGGTCACTCCCGGTGAAGGGATCTCGGCTCTTTCCCCGTAGAATGGGGTGCAGGATATTCCAAATGAATACCATGGTGCAAAGCAAAAGTAATCGGCTATAGTGAAGTTAATGCCCTGACGCAAATTTCTGTCCAAGGGGTCACTCCCGGTGAAGGGATCTCGGCCCTTGCCTCGTCGACTGAGGAGCAGGATATTACAAATGAATACCACGATGCAAAATAAAAGTGAACGTCCTTGCAATAACAGCTTTTTGAAAAGTGTTCCAACAACATCAGAATAGGTTTGTTTTAACTTGCATTGATCCGAATCAACGCAGTCCCATCAATTGATCACACCACAAAGAACGAAAATATACTGATGTACGTATATGCCATCCGCATTCGCCACTGGGTCCCGTCATTACCCGTTAGGTTAGCTAACTAACGACAGAGCGGGGACAGGACTAGCGCGGATGTAAAACATATACAACATCTACTAATATATATACCAATATATTATATTCGCTCAAGGCGTGATAAAATGCAACATCACAGAAATGTACAGCATCAAAGAACAATACAGATATCTGGGATCCCCGGGTTTCACAGAGCCACTACTGAAACCCGACGTTCCCCTGGTCGTGTGGATAGCCTGTGCAATGAAACCCTAGACCCCTACGGGCGCGGCAAGTTGCCCAAAAAATCCTGAAGCGAGGCAGCCCCCTTCAGCAACGTGAATGGACCACCCGGCACTTCACGGAATCCGGTAACTTGGGCACCCCTCCTGGGTCAACCTGTACCCCCTACGAGTGCGACGAATAGCCCGCCAATCCTAGAGTGAAGCCCCCTCCGTCTCAATGCCATGAGATGCGGGCTTGTTGCCCTCTAGAACCCGGCTATCCGTGCACCCCTCCGCGGGGTAATCCTAGTACAGAAAGTAAAATATACATATAACGGGTACATCGACCGCAACCAGGTCGTGCCCCAAAAGAATAATACAAACAGGCAGTGACGGCAGTCCACATGTCGGACGCTCGCCCCGCAATATCAAATGTACATAATACAACAACACTGTACTAGCATTGCATCCAGGCTATCCCCCACGACCGATCTGCAACAACACAACAAAATCACAGAACATCAACGTGAAAATCATGTTCGCAAATCCGTCTAACCGGGCTATAGCAGTTAGACTGGATTTACCGATCAAGTGACATTCACGGTCGCAGATATAATGTAAATACTGTGAAATAATATGTTCAAAATATCCGATCGATCAAAAATTAACAAGTGGGCCCCAAAGCAATACTGTAGCACTCATAGAAATTCTGGGCCCAAGTTTAATATTCCAAAACCCCTATTTTCAGCCCACCAGCCCATGGGAAAATTTTGACGCATTGATCCCTCAAGACGGCGGCGGAACCGCGGCAACATGGGGGGTTTCCCCGCGGTTCCGCGCTCTACCTGAGAGATCAATGTCTCGAATTTTCCCAGAACTCTTAGAACTTCTTGTACATCAGTTTTCTACAACTTGAAAAATTTTTGGAGCCAGGAAAAAATCGACAGAAAACTGATGTGAGGAAAAACGCAGGTTTTTGGAATTTTGGTCGATCGGAAATGCAAACACATCAAACAAAGCTAGACTAAGTTAATGGCGAGGCTCTGATACCAATGTAAGTGCACGGCGGCGCCCCGGCCGTCAATCCGACGGCCAAATGCGGAAACGGTGATAAACATTAATTTTGCGAACTTTGCAAACCGGCACCACCGCGCACTAAACACCCGGATCGGACCATTAAACTAGTTCTAGCTAACTACAAGATGGGAAGAGATATACCGAGTGATCCGAGTCCTCCGGTCTTCTCGTCGTCGTCCCGATCTCCTGCGGAAACTCCGGTCGTCGCCTCCTCGCCGGAAGGGCACCACATCGCCTGCATCTTTTACGGGCTCCCACTTCAATACCGAGGCAACTCGGGCATGAAGCTGGCAAGTCGACATGCCCAAGATTTGCTGTAGAATGTAGTGTAGAATTTGTCTCTAGGGTTTTGGTTGCCATGGAGGATGGAGGAATCAAGATAAGGAAAAATGGTGCTTGCATTTTTCCTAACATGAGAATGAGATCAAGGAAAATTGCCACACTCAAAATGAAACACTCTCATCACTTCCTCAAAATTGTGGCCGGCCTTATCATATAAGAATGGTGGAGGAAAGAATGTGTAGCATGAAGGGAGGTGATGGTAGGAGAAGAGAAGAGGTGACCACACCATAAAGCAAAACCTCACATCAACTCTCATCAAAGATCAAAAACAATCTTAATCCAATCTAATCTCATAAATGCACCATCATGGATGAAAAAGCAAAAGATGCTTATCCTATCATAATGAATACATTTGCAAGAAAACCCCCTCCACAAATGTTATTTGCACAATTGCAAATAACCCCCTCCATCGGAAAAGTCCGGCCGGGAAAGAACAAAGGAATACCGGCCGGAACGGAATGCAAACTGGCAACTCCAGAAAACTGGTCCCGTAATAAATTACAGGAAAACCCCGATATTGTGCATACACACCGGCAGCTGTATTCCGACCGGATACAAATGCAATGAGACAAAACTACACTGTACTATACTAGGATCCGGCTTAAACCAAAACCGGCTAGTATTATCCGTTCGATCATGATCCGTGCAATACCGCACGTATCTGATCGAACCTAGCCATATAACCATACGGCCTCCAGTACAAACCGTCCGATCCTGATCCATGCAATACCGCACGTATCTGATCGGACCCTGCCATATCTCCATACGGCCTCTACAGCGTTTCGCCCGAAAGCTGAGTAACTGAATGTGTGGTGGACTCTAAAGACTCGTCAATACTATGGCTGTGGATTTAACCACTAGCACGTCAGAGGTATAAGCCAATACGTAACGGGCCACCAGCTATTGACCAAAAGGGACGTCGATGAGCGAACTCATCCTGACACCCTACTGAGCCTGTCAGTGACAATATCCGTACAGTCTGGTCCGTTCGTCTATGAGCATCGCATGTCGGGCCTAGGGGGTTGGTAAAAGTCAGACCCCCAAAAGCGGTACAAGTCGTGTCGGAGTGTAGCCTAGAACACCCTGAGATACTACTGGAATACCTACCAGTAAATCTCCTGCCTTGGCCAAGGACTTCGTGTAATGGCTCTCCTAGACACAGCGCGACCTCACCCCCAATACCGGGAGAGACGAACCCCTGAAGATCCGCTCACTGCCTCCATGTGGCTCGGGACTGTACCCAACTAAAACCTGTTTGCACGACTCCTTTGAGCCGTGGTAGGGTAGTAATCAAAGCACAGTGGGAACTCACACGAGACAAATGACGATCTCAGGTCGATGAACTAACCTGTACACATGTCACCAGGGAACTGCTATCTGACGTCAGGTATAAGACCAACTAGCAGGTTCCCGGCGAGTCCTGTCCGGTGTACTCATAACCCAATGAGCACCTGTATACATCTTAGGTGAACCAACTGACACCAGTGGCTTGTAAGACCGGCCACCGCCCCTCGTCGGGGTCTCGACTGTATACACTAGTCTACTCTGGAGTATCGATGCCCTGTCTCGAAACTCCCACGACTAGGGACCATTTACGGATGTGCTTATAGACTACCAGCTCCCACTTATATAATCGCCCTCATACTGCTGGTGGTCAAGCAAGAATCCTAGGGGCTCTATCAACGTGTAATAGCGACCTGTAAGGTCACCTGAAGCAGTACACGATGATAATGGTAAACCAGATAGCATACTATCATTTCGAGTAAGACTGTCCTACCGGGATAGGTCCTCCCTCAATCATTGCAATCACGTGCCTGTGATCCAATAATCGACTCTGAGGGCACAATCTCCAACATAATATTGTTTAAACTTGCTTGTGTAGGGTTTATGGGTTGTCTCTCATACCATGAAAGGTTATGCTAACGCCCTGGCCATCAACCGAGGCCGATTGCGGAACAAAATTTTTTCTAACGATGTAAACTTGGCGCTAGAATAACTCTATACCGGATTTACCTGAAAGTTTACCCTAGCACCACCATGAGGTTCTAGTAGAATCAACAATGGTGGAATTAAAATTTTACGGATGCTAAGCTAGACTAACCAAGATCATAACTAGATTATTAGGGTTTCGTATGATGATATGAACTAAACTAAAGAAGAGGAAGAATGCTACAACCTTTGATGACCGTGCCCTTCTCTTCTAAAGCTCTGAGATGTAGTCCACGCGACTCCACTGGGCTCCACTTCAAGTTGAACGTGCCTCCTTCGTGATCTTCGCGCCGAAGACGATCTACCCGTAGTCCATCTAGCTCAAGTTACCTCTTCACTAAACAATCTTTAGTGAAGGAACCACACTACACTTGATTGCTAATCAAGTGTAGGATGGTGAAGTTGGGGTTTTGTTTAGCTCACTAGTTTGTTCAAAGTTCCATGGTTCACATCACATGTGAGGGGTTGGAATTTGATGCATGAAGAGGAAGAAGAAGAAGAGGAGAGCACAAGAGACCAACTCAAGAAAAATGACTCAAGTGATAGAATGGGAGAAGAATGGCTCATCATAGACCCTCACTCATTGAAGCATCCAATATCCACAAATAAAAATATGGAGCCATGCTTCAATAGTAGGTCAAGAAAAATAAAATATTAGATAAAGCCATGCTTCCCCATTCCTCTTCATTTTCCACTACATTTTATGTTTTCTAAAAATAGAAAATTATGCCATGCCTCATACATATATATATATATATATATATATATATATATCATTTATATAAATATATATATTAATATATATATATATATAAGAAAATATTAAGTGAGCTATTAATATTAGTTAAGATATAATTATATCAAATATAAGATATATCACATTATTAAATCAACACTTGATTTAATAATCCGGTTATATCATATATAACATACTAATATCATTTATCTGTATATCACATTATCAAATCAACACTTGATTCGATAATCCGATTATATCACATATAACCTGACCGACATCAGATAACTGCCAGGTTACAATACGGTATCACATACTCGTATTTAATCAAGCCCCCCGCACATATCATCATATGTGCCCTACTTTGTTTCGCTTGAACTAGGAAACTTCTGTGTGGGACTCTAAAAACTCGTCAATACACCAGAAGTAGATGATGATCATATCAGTCACCCACAAGCCGTCAGCGGTACTAGCTAGACGTAACGGCTACTCAGGTATTGAGCGATATGAAGATCAACAAGCAAGGTTGTCCATACTCTCCATGAAGCCAATAAGTAACACTACCATACAGTCCAGTCTCTTCGTCTGATATGTCGCATATCGAGTCTAGTGGTAGTAAACGTCAGACCCTAATAACAAGATAAGTCATGCCGATGTCTGGCCTATAACGGTTCAAGAAACTATCGATAACTCTTATCAGTAAATCTCAGCAGCAGCCCTCGACAGGGACATCCAGTTATAGCCAATCGAGCATAGCGCAACATCAACCCCCAATACCGGGAGAGAACAAACCCTTCCTATCGCTCATTGACTCCATGTGACTCGAGACTGTACCCAAAATCTGCCTATTTGCACAACTCCTTTGAGCGTGGTAGGGAGGAAATCAAAGCACAGAGGAAGCCACACAAGACTCTATGACGATTTCAGGTCTACAGACTAACCTGTACCAATGTGACCAGAGGACTGTTATCTGACGATAGTTATACTACCAACTAGGAGTCCTCGGCAGGTCATGTTCGGTGTACCTATTCTCTAATGAGCACCTGTCTACAATCTTTGATGTCAAACACCAATGGCTATGGGACCAATCATCGCCCCCATACTGGGTCAAGAAACGTACACACTAGTCTACTCTGGTAATATCGATGCCCTGTCTCGATATACCCTCGACTAGGAATAATTGAAGGATGTTCTAGTTGTTAGTTATATGTAAGCCCTAGAGGCCATTACTGTACATACGATGTATATTGTAGTGGATGCTTGGACATATATAGGGAGGACTTTCTTGCTCGACATCATAGTACGCTACCTGGTTGCTCTTTATCTTAACATGTACTTTGATTGTCTCTATGTTACATATTGATAAAGCCCTTAGGATATGTACTCGACTACTGGGACTATGATGAGATCATATTAGTGGGGCCACGGTAGTCGACGAGTACATCCTATGACTGTTCCTAGTCGAGGGTGTATCGAGACAGGGCATCGATACACCAGAGTAGACTAGCGTATACGCATCTTGACCTATATGATGGGCGATGGATGATCCCATATCCATCGATGTTTGACATCAAGGATGGTGTACGGGTGCTCAGTAGAGACTGGGTATACTGGACGGACTCACCGAGAACTCCCAGATGGTATTATACCTCACGTCAGATGGCAGTTCTCTGGTGACACTGGTACAGGTTAGTCTGTAGACATGAGATCGTCATAGAGTCTTGTGTGATTCCCACTATGCTTTGATTTCCATCATACCACATCCAAGAGGGAGTGCAAAAAGGTGGCTTTTGGGTACAGTCCCGAATCACATGGAGGCAATGAGCGATAGGAGGGAATTCGTCTCTCCCGGTATAGGGAGTTGATGTTGCGCTGTGTTCGATTGGCTATAACTGGAAATCCCTGGCCAGGATTGTTGAGATTTACTGGTAAGTGTTATCAGTAGTTTCTCGAACTGTTATAAACCTCATATCGACACGACTTATCAAGCTACTTGGGTCTGACGTTTACCACCCCTAGGCGAGATATGCGACATATCAGACGACGAGACCGGACTGTACGGGAGTGTTACTGACTGGATTCATAAGAGAATGTACAGGCTTGCTTGTTGATCTTCTGAGCGCTCAATACCTGGGAGGCTCTTACGTTTAGCTGACCGCTTGCACCTTGTGTGTGTTTGATATGATCATCACCTACTGCCGGCGTATTGATGATTCTTTGAAGTCCTACACAGAGGTTTCTTGGCTCAGCAAAAACGGAGTAGGGGCACATATGTGATATGTGCGGGACCGAGAACAATATGTGTATATGATACCGTATTTGATTCTCGCGATATGAAATATCGGCCGGGTATATGTGATATAGCCGGGTCATCGGATCAAGTGTTGATTCGATGAACTGATAAAGATTATATTATTAGGTTATTTGTGAAATAGCCGGATTATCGGATCAAGTGTTGATTCGATAATTTAATGTATAATTATATATTTGATATATTAAATTACATTAACTGATATAAGCTCACTAAAAGATTCTTTTTCTTACTCGGGTAATACATTGATATATGTTAATTGTATTATTTTATTTTGTTACAATAAATATTGTATATGTGATATATAATATTTTAATATGTTAGGGTTATTAATGCAACATGTTTAGTGGAGATTAAACATGGTTAGGGTTTGATTTGGGTTAAGCTTTTCTAGAAGTTTCTAGAAGCTTTGCTTTTGTTTTAAGCAAAGATATTTGTTAAAGATATTTTGTTGATATTTCCTTAACCCAACCCAAACCCTTGACCATGGTAAACTCTCTACAATGGTTAAGTCTTCTCACTTGAATTATGGTTGCATTTCTAACCTCACACAATTCATTATTCATCACAAAAGGATTACTATTCTTCTTCTTCTTCCTTTAGCTTTGAAAAGCTTTCTTGCTTTGATTTTGTGACGAAAGTGATTGAGAATAAGGAAACAAATGAGAGCTAAAATCCTACTTCATCATCCTCATCTACCCTTGCCATTTAGATGAGGGTGTTCACATTATTTTTTTAGTGAGAGCTTGTGTTAATGAAACTTCAAGGTAGATCATCTTTGTTATCGAAGATCGGAAGCAAGCTTGCATCTTTCTCTTTGTGGAGCCTCTCTAGAGTCTTGATGCACGATGATCGTAGCGAAGGGACCTCAACACAAAGCTTTAGAAGTGAAGGACAGGATCTACAAAGGTTGTAATCCCTCTCACTTAGTATTAAAGTGTTTAACATGCTTGTTTTCGCCTAATCTCTAGTTTAAAGATCTTGGTTAGGGTTGTTCGGCACGTCTAAATTTTAAATCGGGCATGGTTGATGCCTTATAGACCCTTATGAGAGTGCCTAGTAACCCTGCAGTGGTATCAGAGCTAAGCTAGAGCTTTAGGCAAAGTCTAGGCGAAGTTTAAAGTCCGATCGAACTCCGAATACCCGTAAAACCCTAGTTTCTGGAAATTTTCTAAAATTGTGATTTTTTCTGTATTAAAAATGCTCAAAAAAATCAGCAGGGAAATACAAAAGTTACTGTGAAACACGTGCCACTGACACCATCAAAGCGCCGCGGAACAGCGGCCGTACCATGGCTTGCGCGGCGGTTCCGCGGCCAAACGGTAACGTTAGGGTTTACTGTTTGCACAGTAATGTCCATATTTCTTTCCTGATATTTTTGGGAAATTTTTATTTTACTCAAGTGTTGAGTTTACTGGGTTGTATTGGGAGCTCATTGATTTGATCAGAAAGTTTAATTTCGTTTAAGTTTTTCCGGATAATTTTAGAAACTGTTAAAAAGTTCGAACTGATATCAATAACTCACTTTTTCCCCTGTCGGAAATTTTTCAAAAGTTGGATTTTTTCTCGATTTTGAAACTTCCGGAAAATCATGTAAGTAACGCGGTGGACCCTCTAGAAGAACACAAACCTTAACTCGATTCTGTGACCGTCCGAACCGCCTCTGAAGCTTAGGGTTTGGGGCAGTACGGCGTTGCCACATGTGAGGCGTTGGCTTGACCCTTCTACAGCTGGACCATTAGTACTGTGGCATGTGATGGATATTTTTTGAACTCCGCTCAAGTGTTGAGCTATTTGGGAAATCTTGGGTGTTTGATTATTCGGTCGGAAAGTTTAACACTGTCTTTTTATCTGGAATGTGATACAATATTTAGAATCCACATGTAGTTATGAGATAACTAATTTGAATGTTATAAATCTAGCAGTTTAGTCTCACATGATCGGTTGCCACGAGATTTTGATGTGATCAAAAGTCCGTCGCAATCATGTAGCGTACGCGGATACTCGCCGTGTAACCTTAATAGACAGCCACACCCCATAGCCCCGATTAAGTGACTGTAGGAGAACACCGTCGCCAAAAGCATCCGTTCGGGTGCTCGTGGCAACGGTGTTCTGCCTTAGTGCACTTTGTCGACGGCATCGGGGGTGCAGCCGTCTACTAAAGTTTGCGACGAACATTCGATCAGGATGTCGGGAATCTTGTTGAATTACCCGACTTGATATTGAAAAGAGTTTTCGATAATGAGACTAAAATGTGGGGTTTATAATTGTTAGGCATGCGATGTCTAAGGAATTCATTTGGTTAGACATGCGATATCTAAGGAGGTTGCGGATTCCAACTGTTGTAGTTTTACACTTTCTTTTCTGTGACCGTAAGCGTAGTATGTGGTGTATCGCCGGCGTCGTTGCTATACATCAACGACAATCGGGATACACATACTTGCTTACGTTAATGATATGAGATATTATGTGTTGCTATGATATGTTATATTGGATCGTCGTGTTTTGAATAGCCGAGGGTTTTATGTGAGATGAGAGTTTTTCTTTTTCATTCATGTAAAATTCATTTGTATATAATATTCTTTTATTGGGGCACTTTCGGGCTGAGGATGATGTCACCATTGTATATTATTTACTTTTCCGCATTATGTAGACCCAAGGCGGGGAGCACAAGTAACCGTGTTCTAGGGTCCAATGGAAGACTATCTCGAGGAGTCGAGACCGAGTCTCCTAACTTCAGAATTGGCAGTGTTGCTTGCCGCTCTCGTAGGGGTCTAGGGATGTGGGTTTGGCTATTCATCGCGACCGTGGAATCCATGTTTTGTACAGGCTCGTATTAAAACACGTACGTCCTAGTATATCCAATATTTCATATATATTCTTCTGCTGCAATGTTCTGTGATGAGATCATATTACTGCCTGAGACGAATGTTTATATTATATATATGAGATATATGTAATATTGCAGATTTCGTTTCAAATGCAATGCTTGTGAAGCATAATAAAATGGGACTTCATTAATGAGATTAATGAAACTAAAAGAAACCTAAAGATATTGTAGAAACTTGTTTAAAAACTGGTAGCTCTACTTCTTGCTTTGCATAGCGGTGTTCCTTATAGAACATCCAGCACCTTATTCGATAAGGAAAGAGCCGAGATCCCTTCACCGAGAGTGACCTCTTTAGTGAGACTAGCAGATGCTACAAACTCGGTTTGTCTTTTGATTGTTTTTATAGTTTTTTCTTTGCATAGTGATATTTGTGAAATATCCTGCACCTTATTCGATGAGGAAAGAGCCGACAATCCCTTCACCAGGAATGACCTATTTAGCAAAACTAGAAAAGGCCTAAAAAACATTCCATTAAAAATCACTCGATTCTACAACGATATCAAGTTCATTACGCGAAGGGTTTTCTTAAAAATCTGTCGTAACCCTCCGTCATTTCAGATAAGTCCTACTTAGTATTCGTGCTAGGTTTGTTGACCTCCGTCAAGGCGTAGTGTGCGGTAGCTAATTAGTATTTATCTGTTTATGCATATGATGCAGATTGTTTTAGGGTAGTTGTGCGGCCTTGTTGACCTCCGTCAAGGGTCGTGCGAGTGGGTTTAATTCAATCAGGAAATGACGGGTAGAAATTGACTAGCAATCTATGGTTTGTTGACCTCCGTCAAGATCATAGGACGCTAGGGGTAAAATATTATTGGGAATTTCAAGTGTTGAAATTTGCAATGAGATTGCATACCTTCTATGAGATAGTTGGATCCCGATACCCGCTATGAGTAAGAGTCACTCCTAGGAGAGTTTTACACATTATAATTAGCCGATCAAGTAGGTGTCTAGAAAGTGTCAACGGGGTTACGCACCTGGAAAAATAAGGTTTACTTTAATTAGGTCCGTGCAAAAGCGCGGGTAACCTCCCTCAAAGTACCGGCACTAGCCTGGCTGAAAGATTGGCGAACTTGTAGAGTGTAATTAATCCCGGCTTGTCTTTCCTTTTAAGGTTTGAAGAAAGATTTGACTAAAACAGTGGGAGACATCCTGATTAGATAAATTGATAACCAATCTAATCTTGTAAAAGTGCACGCTGAGTGTTTTCTTCTCTCTCTCTCCTGATTGCGACTATGTCACGCCTTAATCAAGATAATAATACGGATGAATTGACCGAACCCTCTTATTATACTACGCTAGGGAACGTTGGTCCCGCTCCAACTTATAATTGCTATAAGACAGAGCAGGAAATAGAGGATTACCAGAATTCCCGTGCCACCCAATCGAAGAAAGTGCATGCTGATGGATCTTCTTCGGGTGTGTTCATTACCGAGAACTGTTTCTCAGTATCCTTTACGTCCTGGGTATGAGATACCGGATCAGGATCCCGCAAATGTAATTTGTTACATGGACTATAGATAGGTAGAGAACTGAGAACGGGTGATAAGTTTCAAGAGTTGGAAAAGATGCATGTGTTGCAGCCAAGTCTGTTGGCAGTTATCAACCTGTATTATCAGAATACATTGATTCTGAACAAATGTTATTAGATACCGAACCTGATATACAACATCATATCAGTCTCTTTATTAGTAAAGAAGGATATAATTTTGTATTGTTGAATAGTCGATCGGTTCAGGCACGTTATCTAAAAGCATAGACGTTCTAAATCAAACCACAGTTCTTAGTGTACAGAACACACACAAGATGAAGAGTTCAGAAATGAACGAATCATTCTTGAGGCACTGTAGACTATGTCATATCAATGCGACCCGACTAGCTGAAGTTACATATAGATTCATATTTAAATTAGTTTGAATTTACATCTTGTGAAACTTGTCGGTCATGTCATAGAGATAACATGACCACAGCTCCGTTTATTGGAAACAGAGAAAGAGTTAGTGAACACTTGGGATTGATACATGCTGATGTATGAAGGTCCCCTGTCTACACATGCCAGGACCGGTTCTTTGTACTTCATTACATTCACTGATGATCTCTCAAGATTCAGACATATGTTCCTGTTGAAACACAAGTCCGAAACTTTTGAGATAATCACATAATGTAAGTTAGAAGTAGAGAACCAAAAACGGGTATAAGTATTATGTTCTTTGATGAGATCAAGGAGGAGAATACTTGAGCATGGGATTCCTGGACTATTCTAAAGGAGAATTAGATTCTCTCTCAGCATTACTCCTCCGTATACACCACAGCACGTCGGTGTATCGGGGCGGAGCAATCACACCCTATGTGATCTGGTATGCTCTATGATGAGTACTACTGAGTTTCCTATTTCATTTTGAGAGTTATGCACTTGAGAAGCTGCATACCTATTGAATACGGTTCAAATCAAATCAGTTACCTACCACTTCATATGTGATATAGAATGGGAAGAGCCCATATCTTAAGTTTGTTAAGATTTTGGGTTGTCCAGCCTATGTCTAAAAGCATAATCCGGACAAGCTCGAGGCAAAGTTAGATCTGTGGAAGTTTGTTGGATATCCCAATCATTCGCAAGGGAATATCTTCTACCAAACCGAGGAACAAAAGATGTTTTGTTTCTCAGCATGCCACCTTTGTGAAAGGGAATTTCTTGTGAAGAAATTATTGGTCATGAGGTAGAACTGGAAAGAGTTCCAGCTATACAAACTGTAGCTGATGGTTTGGTAAACCCAGAGGATTCAATAGTTTCCAACGAATCTCAGCCTCTTCGCCAATCTAGTAGGGTTCCTCATTCACTTGAGAGATACTTCGGTTTCTCTATGACAGTGGGAGTAAGGATTGCATAATGAGATGATGACCCAACTAGTTTCGACCTGGCCATCAGGAGTGGGACTCTGTAAGAATGGCTGGATGCTTAGCGATCTGAGATGGAATCCTTATACACCAACAAAGTATAGACTTTGGTTGCTTTATCTGAAGAGTTAAATCCACATCAGGAGCAAGTATATATTGAGAAGATTACTTGGTGTAAAGGGAAAAGTTGAGACTTTCAAAGCTATGCTTAAGTCCATCCAGATCCTACTTGCCACTGCTACATACCATGACTACGATATCTGGCGGTTGGGTGTCATGACTGCTTTTCTAAATGTTGATTTGGAAGAGAGCGTCTATAAGTACATAGCCAGAGGGCTTCGTAGACAGTGGGAGTAGCGGAAACATGTGCAAGATGTTTTATGTGATAAATCAGGCATCGCGGAGTTGGAACATCTATTTTGATATGGTAGTCAAAGAGTTTGACTTCATCAAAATGGTAGATGAACCTTGTATATGCAAAAAGTTAGTAGAGAGTATGGTGGTGATCCTCATAGAGTACGTGGATGACTATATTCTTTATAGGAAAGGAGTTTCCTATGCTACGCTCGGTCAATCTTCGCTTATCACAAGGATTCTCCATATTGGATCAAGGTGATACCTCCTAAATCCTAGGTTTTATATCTATGAGATAGATCTAAATGGATGTTAGGATTCTCACTAGATGTAGTGAGATAGTATCAATCGATCCTGGGGAGAATCACTGGAAAGGTTCCACGGTGATAAGGACGACTGAATGTCAGTCGCAGGCATTGTCTTTACCCTCAGTGGAGGGACGGTATATTGGAAGAGTTCCAAGCTAGATACCATGACTTACTAGACAATTAAAGGCAAGATACATTGTTACCAAAGATGCTACCAAAGAGGCAGTCTGTATATATATAAGTTCATGAGATGAACTTCGTTCCTACTATTGTATGATAATGGAGTTGTAGCTTATGCCAAGGAACTCCCGTCCCATCAGAAATCCAGAAATAATTCTTAGGCAGTATCACTTGATCATGGAGATGGTTGATCTCCAGGGAGATTGAGGTTAGGAGAGTAGACACAGAGGACAACAATGCGAATCCACTCACAAAGGCCTTTTTCCCAGTAGAGACTATTTATGGGATGGTTGAGTATGAGATACTTCAACCACAGCTAATTGTTGGGTATGTGATACTACAACAGATGGCCCTAGTGCAAGTGGGAGATTGTTAGTTATATGTATGCCCTAGAGGCCATTACTGTATATACGATGTATATTGTAGTGGATACTTGGATATATATAGGGAGGACTTTCTTACTCGACATGATAGTACGCTATCTGGTTGCTCTTTATCTTAACATGTACTCTGATCGTCTCTATGTTACATATTGATAAATCCCTTAGGATATATACTCGACTACTGGGACTATGATGAGATCATACTAGTGGGGCCACGGTAGTTGACGAGTACATCCTATGACTATTCCTAATCGAGGGTGTATCGAGATAGGGCATCGATACACCAGAGTAGACTGGCGTATACGCATCTTGACCCATATGATAGGCGATGGATGATCCCATATCCATCGGTGTTTGACATCAAGGATGGTGTACGGGTGCTCAGTAGTGACTAGGTACAGTGGACGGACTCGCCGAGAACTCCCAGATGGTATTATACCTCATGTTAGATGGCAGTTCTCTGGTGACACTGGTACAGGTTAGTCTGTAGACCCGAGATCGTCATAGAGGCTTGTGTGATTCCCACTGTGGTTTGATTTCCATCATACCACGTCCAAGAGGGCGTGCAAAAAGGTGGCTATTAGGTACTGTTCCGAATCACATGGAGGCAATGAGCGATAGGAGGGGATTCGTCTCTCCCGGTATAGGTAGTTGATGTTGCGCTGTGTTTGATTGGCTATAACTGGAAATTCCTGGCCAGGGTTGGTGAGATTTACTGGTAAGTGTTATCAGTAGTTTCTCGAACTGTTATAGACCTCATATCGACACGACTTATCAAGCTACTGGGGTCTGACGTTTACCACCCCTAGGCGAGATATGTGATATATCAGACGACGAGACCGGACTGTACGGGAGTGTTACTGACTGGATTCACAGGAGAATGTACAGGCTTGCTTATTGATCTTCTGAGCGCTCAATACCTGGGTGGCTCTTACGTTTAGCTGACCGCTTGCAGCTTGTGGGTGTTTGATATGATCATCACCTACTGCCGGCGTATTGACGATTCTTTAGAGTCCTACACAGAGGTTTCTTGGCTCAGGCAAAATGGAGTAGGGGCACATATGTGATATGTGCGGGACCGAGAACAATACGTGTGTATGATACCGTATTATATTCTTGCAATATGAGATATCGGCCGGATATATGTGATATAGCCGGGTCATCGGATCAAGTGTTGATTCGATGAACTGATAAAGATTATATTAGTCGGTTATTTGTGAAATAGCCGGATTATCGGATCAAGTGTTGATTCGATAATTTAATGTATAATTATATATTTGATATATTAAATTACATTAACTGATATAAGCTCACTAAAAAATTCTTTTTCTCACTCGGGTAATACATTGATATATGTTAATTGTATTATTTTATTTTGTTACAATAAATATTGTATATGTGATATATAATATTGTAACATGTTAGGGTTATTAATGCAACATGTTTAGTGGAGATTAAACATGGTTAGGGTTTGATTTGGGTTAAGCTTTTCTAGAAGTTTCTAGAAGCTTTGCTTTTGTTTTAAGCAAAGATATTTGTTAAAGATATTTTGTTGATATTTCCTTAACCCAACCCAAACCCTTGACCATGGTAAACTCTCTACAATGGTTAAGTCTTCTCACTTGAACCATGGTTGCATTTCTAACCTCACACAATTCATTATTCATCACAAAAGGATTACTATTCTTCTTCTTCTTCCTTGAGCTTTGAAAAGCTTTCTTGCTTTGATTTTTGTGATGAAAGTGATTGAGAATAAGAAAACAAATGAGAGCTAAAATCCTACTTCATCATGCTCATCTACCCTTGCCATTTATATGAGGGTGTTCACTACATTTTGTGAGTGAGAGCTTGTGTTAATGAAACTTCAAGGTAAATCATCTTTGTTATCAAAGATCGGAAGCAAGCTTGCATCTTTCTCTTCGTGGAGCCTCTCTAGAGTCTGGATGCACGATGATCGCATCGAAAGGACCTCAACACGGAGCTTTAGAAGTGAAGGACAGGATCTACAAAGGTTGTAATCCCTCTCACTTAGTGTTAAAGTGTTTAACATGCTTGTTTTCGCCTAATCTCTAGTTTGAAGATATTGGTTAGGGTTGTTCGGCACGTCTAAATTTTAAATCGGGCATGGTTGATGCCTTATAGACCCTTGTGAGAGTGCCTAGTAACCCTGCACTTGTAGACTACACAAGTCCGAGCAGTATGATCTCCATCATTGTCCTGGTAGTCAAGCTACATACTGAAGGCTTTATCAACATGTGAAGGAGAGACGGTATAAGAATATCAATATACATGTTAAGATAAAGGCAACAAGATAGCACACTATCATATCGAGCAAGAAAGTCCTATGTATATATGTCCAAGCATCCACTATATCTTACAATAATGGCCTCTAGGGCATACATATTCCTAACAATCTCCCACTTGCACTAAGGCCAGTTGTTGTAGTATCTCATACCCAACATCATTAAAATCTCTCGAATCGCATTTGGGGGTGGGTCTTTGTGAGTGGATCCGCTGTGTTATCCTCTGTGTCAACTCTCCTGATCTCGTTCTTCCGGAGATCAACTATCTCCCTGATCAAATGATACTGCATAAGAATTTGTCTGGATCGCTGATGGGACCGGGGTTCCTAGGCCAAAGCCACAACTCTATTGTTATCACAATACGCAGGTATTGGATGCTCAATGGAAGGAACCACACCTAGTTCATCTTATGAACTTGTTCATCCAGACAGCCACTTTGGCAGCATCGTTGGTAGAGATGTATTTAGCCTTCATCATCGAGTTTGCTACGGTATCTAGCCTGGAACTCTTCCAACAAACCGTCCTTCCACTGAGGGTCAAGATAATACCCGAGACCGACTCACAGTCGTCCTTATCACTCTAGAAGCTCGAATCGATAAGGACTCCACCTGGAGTTCACTATTACCATACACCAAGAACATTTCTTTAGTCCTTCTCAAATACTTAAGAATGTTCTTCACAGTTGACCAGTGCTTTTCCCCAGGATCTTATTAATACCTACTCACTACACCTGGTGGGTCAGCTACATTCGGTATCTTACATAATATCGCATACATAATTGAACCGACTGTTGATGCATAGGGTATCCCTTGTATGTTAGCCCTATCCAAATCAGTCTTGGGAGACATCTTTTTGTTGAGAGTGATTCCTGAACAAGCTGGTACATTACCATGCTTAGAATCTTCCATACTAAACCTCTTTAGTATGGTGTTTATGTACCTGGATTGGGACAATCCCAACATTCTCTTAGATCTATCTCTATATATCTTAATCCCCAGGATATAGGAGGCATCATTAAGATATTTCATAGAGAACTCGTGTGAGAAGAAGAGCTTGACCGAGTGTAGCATAGTAACACCCTTTCATATCAAGAGTATGTCACCTACGTACAAAACGGGAAAGACAACCTTACTCTCTAAAACTTTTTTGTATATACAAAGTTCATCTACATTTTTGATTAAATCAAACTCTTTGATCGCTTCATCAAAACAAATGTTCCAGCTCCGCGATACGTGCTTTAATCCATAAATTAATTTAAGCAGCTTGCACATGCTTCCGCTGCTCCCATTGTCTATGAAGCCCTCTGGCTGTGTCATGAACACGCTCTTTTCTAAATCCCCATTTAGAAAAGTGGTCTTTATGTCCAACTGCCATATTTCGTAGTCATGGTATGCAGCATTGGCAAGTAGGATCCTGATGGACTTAAGCATATCCATTGGAGAAAAGGATTCATCATAGTCCACACCTGGTCGTTGATGAAAACCTTTTGCAATAAGTCTATCTTTGAAAGTCTCAACTTTTTCATCTACACCAATTATCTTTCTCAAGGATCCACTTGTTCCCGATGGGTTTTTCCCCTTCAGGAGCAACATCCAAAGTCCATACTTTGTTGGTGTACATGGATTCCATCTCAGATCGCATAGCATCCAGCCATTTCACTGATTCACCACTCATGATGGCCTGCTCGAAACTAGTTGGGTCTGTTACTTGTATGTATGCCCTAGAGGCCAGTATTGTACAGATGATGTATATTATATTGGATGCTTGGACATATATAGAGAAGACTTTCTTGCTCGATATGATAGTATATGCTATCTGGTTGCACTTTCCTTTAACATGTATGCTTGTCTCTTTATGCTGTCTTATAGTTACATGTTGGTAAAGCCCTTAGTATGTGTACTTGAGTACCTGGACTATGATGCGGATCATACTAGTGGGGACATGGTAGTCCATAAGTACATCCTTCAAGGTCCCTAGTCGTGGGTGTATCGAGACGGGGCATCGATATACCAGTGTAGACTAGCGTATACGCTTCTCGACCCATGAGATGGGTGATGGATGATCCCATATCCATTGGCGTTTGACATCAGAGATGGGATACGGGTGCTCAGTGGAGACTGGGTACACCGGACAAACTCGCCGAGAACTCCCAGATGGTATTATACCTCACGTCAGATGGCAGTTCTCTGGTGACACTTGTGCAGGTTAGTCTGTAGACCCGAGATCGTCATAGAGTCTTGTGTGATTCCCACTGTGCTTTGATTTTCACCTTACCACGTCCATGAGGGCGTGCAAAACGGTGGTTTTTGGGTACAGTCCCGAGTCACATGGAGGCAATGTGCGATAGGAGGGGTTTCGTCTCTCCCGGTATTGGGGGATGATGTTGCGCTGTGCTCGATTGGCCGTAACAGGGAAGTCCCTGGCAAGGGCTGATTCAGAGAATTGCTGGTAAGTGTTACCAGCAGTTTCTCGACCCGTTATGAGCCTCACATCGGCATGACTTATCGGTTATTGGGGTCTGACGTTTACCACCCCTAGACTTGATATGCGACATATCAGACGAGGAGACCGGACTGTACGGGAAGTGTTACTGGCAGGCTTTAACAGGAGTTGTAGCGGGCTTGCTTCCTGATCTTCTGATTGCTCAATACCCGGGTAGCCGTTACGTCCAGCTAGTACCGCTGACGGCTTGTGGGTGCCTGATGTGAATATCACCTACTGCCGGCGTATTGACGAGTCTTTAGAGTCCTACACAGAGGTTTTACTGGCACAGGCAAAATGAAATAGGAGCGCATATGTGATATGTGCGAGACCGAGAATAATGCGTGTATGTGATACCGTATTCTATTCTCGTGACTTTTTGTATCGGTCGGTTATATATGATATAGCCGGGTTATCGAATGAAAAGTTGATTCGATAAGTCGATACAATGGATGTTAGCCGGTTATATGAGATATGACCGGATTATTAAGTCAAGTGTTGATTTAATAATTAAGTGTATAATTGTATATTAGATATACTATTTTATATTTACTAACACTTGTTCACTTTAGGATTTTTCTCACATGAGCACAATTTTAATGTATATATGATATATATTAAAATTGTGTTTTCTTAATGTATCATGGTTGATGATACACAAGACTTGGGTGTATGAGACTTACACCATGCTATATAATATGTTGGGTTTTTATATTTTAAGTAATTACAAAATAAAGTGGAGGATTAGATCAATGCATGAAGCTTGTGGAAGCTTGTGGATGCATTGACTAAGTCCACTTGAGTTTGTTTCAACCATAGATATTTCTTAACCCAACCATAAGTCTTAGCTATGGTTATGGCTCTACAAGAGTTAGTATATGATACCCACTCACCATGGTTAGCCTACACACTTGATCATTATCCTCTCCTCTTTCTTTTGTTCATCTTCTTCATTGAACAAAAGAAAAAGAAAACTAGGGTTTTGAAAAGAGAGCAAAAGATTGTGAGAAATAAAAATCCAAAGAGAACCCACTTTCTATTTCTCCATCCTCTACTAGACTAGCACTTTAGTATAGGGTGTTTGCTTCACTAATTCTCTAGTTAGTGAAGTAGTAGCTTGAGTCGGAATTCCCTCGACGTAGATCATCTTCGACCTCGGAGACTTCAAGCAAGGTCGCATCTTTCGCGTCGTGAAGCCTTGCAAGAGCCTGGGAGAACCTTGATCGCAGCGAAGGGACTTCAACAAGGAGCTAAAGAAGTGAAGGACCGATCTACAAAGATTGTATTTCGTATTCACTTAGTTGTAAACATAGTTTACTTGCATATGAAACCCTAATCTCTAGTATACGATCTTGCTTAGGGTTATTCGGCATATAAATTTTTTATTTTGGCATGGTCGATGCCTTGTAGAGCCTTGTTAGTATGCCTAGTAACCCTACAGTGGTATCAGAGCCTAGCTAGAGCATTAGGTGATGCGTTAACGAAGTTAAAACCCCGATCGAACCTGAAAACCTCAAAGTTAACCCCCTCTATGTACAATTTTTCAAAACTGTGTATTTTCAGCATTAAAAATACCTAAAAAATTCAGTAGGGTTTTCTAAGCAATACAGTGCAAAACGAGCACCTGAATCGTACGGTCTACCGCGGTTCCGCGGCAAATCCCTGCTTGTGCCGCGGAACCGCGGCAGTATAGTGACAATGGGCTTCTTTGTTTGCACAATAATGTTTACTTATGTTCCTGCATCTTTCTGGGTAATTTTAATCTGACTCAACTGTTGAGTATTTTGGGGTTTATTTTGAAATCGTCGATTCGATCGGAGAATTTAATTTTGTTATGTTATTCCGGATAATTTAGAAAGTATTAAAATGTTCGAACGAATATCATTAACTCAATTTTTCCCGGCACGAAAAACATTCAAGTGTTGAATTTTTCTCGGGTTTAAATTTTTCGGAAAAACGTGCATGTGACGCGATGGACCCTCTAGAAGACAACAAACCTTAACTCTATTATGTGACCGTCTTGAACTGCCCTTTGAACCTTAGGGTTTGGGGCAGTACGGCGTTCCACATGTGAGGCGTTGGCTTGACCCTTCTACAGCTGGACCGTTGCTACTGTGACGTATTCTGAAATTTTTGAACTCCGCTCAAGTGTTGAGCTATTTAGGAAATCTTAGGTATTTGATTATTCGATCGGAAAGTTTAATACTGTCTATTTATCTGGAATGTGATACAATATGGGGAATTCACACAGGTTAGGCATGAAATACGAAATATGTGATATTTCGGATTTATGATGTCTAAAGAGATTATGGATTCCAAATGTTGTAGTTTTACACTTTATTTTCTGTGACCGTAAGTGTAATATGTGATATCGCCGGTTTCGTTTCTATATGTCAACGACAATTGAGATGCGCATATTTACTTACGTTGATGACATGCGATGTTATGTGTTGCTGGATATGTTATATTGGATCGTCGCGTTCTGAATAGCCGGGGTTTTTTATGTGAGATGAGAGTTTTTTATTTTCATTCATGTAAAATTAAATATATGTAATATTCTTTTATTGGGGCACTTCCGGGATGAGGTTGATGTCACCATTTGTATATTATTTACTTTTCCGCACTAGGATAGACCCAAGGAGGAGAGCACAAGTAACCGGGTTCTAGAGTCCAGTGGGAGACCAACTCGAGGAGTCGAGTCCGGGTCTCTTAACTCTAGAATTGGTAGGGTTGCTTGCCGCTCTCGTAGGGGTCTAGGGGTGTGAGTTTGGCTATTCGTCACGACCGTGGAATCCGTGTTTTATAAAGGCTCAAAATAAAACACGGACGTCCTAGTATATCCAATATTTCATATGTTTCTTCTGCAGCGATATCTGTGATGTGATCATTTGATGTTCTGTGATAAATACTGTATATAGTATATATGATATATTATATAGACGTTACTTATGTTTTACACCCGCGCTAGCCCTGCCCTGCTCTGCCGTTAGTTACCTAACCTAACGGTGCACGAAGGGACATCGAGGCGAATGCGGATGGCATAAGTGTACGTCGTATTTATCTGTGATGATTAGGTGACTTAAATGATGGAACTTCATTAATGTGATTAATGAAAGAAAAGAAACCTAAAAGATGTTACTGAATCAAAACTTTATAAAAAGGGTAGCTACAGTTTTGCTTTGCATAGCGGTATATATGATATACCGTGCACCTTATTCGATGAAGAAAGAGCCGAGATCCCTTCACCGGGAGTGACCTCTTTAGCAAAACTGGCAGATGCTACAACACTCGGTTTGACTTTTGACTGCTTTTGGAGTTTTGCTTTGCATAGCGATATATATGATATATCCTGCACCTTATTCGATGAGGAAAGAGCCGAGATCCCTTCACCGGGAGTGACCTCTTTAGCAAAACTAATAAAAGCCTCAAAATCACTCCATTTCAAAATTCACTCGATTCTACAACGATATTAAGCTCATTACGCAATAGGTTTTCAGAAAAAACCTGTCGTAGCCCTCCGTCATTTCAGATAAGTTGTATATAGTATTCGTGCTGCATTTGTTGGCTTTCGTCAAGGTGTAGTGTGCGGTAGCTATATGCTGTTTATCTGCTGCATATGATGCGATTGGATTAGGGTAGTCGTATGGCTTTGTTGGCTTTCGTCAAGGGTTGTGCGGGTGGGTTTAATTCAATCAAGAAATGTACGGGTTGAACTTGACTAGTGGGCTATGATTTGTTGGCTTTCGTCAAGGTCATAGCACGTTAGGGGCAAAATATTATCGGGAATTTCAAATGTTGAGATTGCATACCTTCTATGAGATAGTTGGATCCCGATACCCACTGCGAGTAATTGTTACTCCTAGGAGAGTTTTATACAGGACAATTAGCCGATCAAGTAGGTGTCTAGAAAGGTGTCAACGGGGTTACGCCTCTGGGAAAATGAGGTTTACTTTAATTAGGTCCGTACGAAAGCACGGGGAACCTCCCTCAAAGTACCGACACTGGCCTGGCTGAAAGATTGGCGAAGATGTAGGGTGTAATTAATCCCGGCTAGTCTTTCCTTTAAGGGTTTGAAGGAAGATTTGATAAAAAAACAGTGGGAGCCATCCTGATTAGATAAAATAATAGCCAATCTGATCTTACAAGAGCATACGCTAAAATGTTTTCTTCTCTCTCTCTCCAGGTAGCTACCATATCATGCCTTAATAAAGATAATAATATGGATGTATTGACCGAACCTGCATGTTATACTGTGCTGGGAAACGTTGGTTCCGTTCTTTCTTATAAGAGTTATAAGACTGAACAGGATATAGGGGAATACCAGGATTCCCATACCACCCGAATGAAGAAAGTACATGTTGATGCATTTTCTTCGGGTGTGTTCGTTACAGAGAACTGTTTCTCCATTTCCTCTACGTCCTGGGTATTAGATACTGGGTCAGGATCCCATATATGTAATCAGTTACATGGGGTTAGGAAAGGTAGAGAACTTGGAGAAGGTGATAAAGACATAAGGGTTGGAAATGGTACAATTGTTGCAGCTAAAACCGTCGGGGAATATCACCTTGTATTGCCAACTGGTAATACATTGGTTATGAACGAATGTTATTACATGCCGAATCTGATATGCAACATTATATTGGTTTCTTTACTAAGTAAAGAGGGATATAATTTTGTATTACAGGATAATGTTATGAACATTTTCCTTAACCAAAAGTTGGTTGGATCAGGCATGTTGTGCAATAGCATTTATGTTCTAAATCAATTAACAATTCTGAGCATAACAAACACACGCAAGAGGAAGAGTTCAGAACTGAACGAATCCTTCTTGTGGTATTGTAGACTCGGTCATATAAATGCGACACGGCTAGCTAAGTTGCATAAGGATGGATACTTGAAACCATTCGAATTTTCATCTTATGACACTTTCCAGTCATGTCTTGATTGTAATAATTTCTTGTTTGTGTAATTCAAAATAAGCGAATAAGTTTCTATGTGTCGGTAATATTGAATAAAGTTCACAATCAAAGAATTATATTTCACCGCAATCAACTACGGTGTCAGTTGTAGATCGTAAGCGAGTGCGGATCGTCCACAGGGATTGTGCGATTCGTTTCAATGTTTAATTTGTTTGAATCGAAAAGTTAATCGAAAAGAAAAGAAAACATGATTCAAGAATTTATCGATTGATTCAGGTGTCACGATGTTTAATCAAGAATCAAGAAACTGATAAACAAATCAAGAATCAGTGTTTCGATGATATTTCCAACCAAAATGTCAAGAATCTAAATGAGGCTCGTAGGAATCGATCGGATCTATAGACATGATGTAATTTCAAGATTTGGTGTTCTTGTCCTTCGAAGGATTGATACTAGATCGATGATGATCGATGAGAGTTAGGGCTTCATTGATGAAACTAGGGTTTCATCGTTTAACCCTTGTTCTTTCATCAATATCATTCACATTCTAGCCTCTAACAATTTCAAGAAACAATCGTAACTCCCCAATCTCGAGCGATATCAATCAAGAAAGCATCGCATCGAATTGGGTCGTCGATTCTTGAACTTGCTAGGGTTTACAAAACTCGTAGGATTCAAGAATCGATTTAAGATATATTACATCATCATTCTATTGATCGTCTCGACTCCTCGACTAGCGGAGTATTACTCAAACATCATCACACAGAAAGTATTCAAGAATTGAAAAGATATCATGATGCGAGAATTTAAAGAAAACAAGATAAAAGAATATCACCTTTTATTTATATCAACAATTTGATTACAGCCGCTCAAGAACTACAAGAGGAAGAACTAAATTGTTGAATTGGCGTCGCTCGGCTCCGTGAGTCGTGGATCGGCTTGGACCACTTGCTCCGTTGAAGATCAGCTCGGCTCATAAAAGGTTGCAAGGCTTCTTGCTTGATGGGTACTCGGGATCTTGGCTTTTGATTGGAATTAGTGTTAGGGTTTCACACAAGTCCTCTCACTAGACTTATGGAAGAAGAAGATGAAGAAGGAGATAGAATGGCTCTAAAATGAACTAATGGATTGATTTTTCCAAGGTTCCAAGATGATTTACAAGTGAGCCTAGGGTCTTATTTATTGAGCACCCCAAACCCTAAGCCTTTGAGTTCCCTCCAAAAGTTTGTTGAAAAACTTCTAGAAGTAGTTAGTTAGGCTTAGCTTAGGGTTTAAGCTAGGGTTTAGGGAGAAGTTTCTAGAATGATAGGCGAGTTTAGTGTTGATCCCAAAGCTTGCTGATCTGGCAGAAGTCTCTGGAGTCTTCTGGAATTTGAAGTATATGAGCTGAATGTGGGCCCTGAGTTAAACATTATGCAGCAAAATTGGATGGCTGAAGTGGCAAGGCCGCCGCGGAACCGCGGCGCAATCAGGCTCCAGCCGCGATTCCGCGGCCATGTAGGAGGCTTGGAGCTTGAACTCTCTGGTGCTGTCTTTGGTTGATATTTGGGCCTTTCTTTGATATGTTAATTTTTGTTTTGCCTTTTGGATTGATACCAGAACTGAAATTATTGAGTTGGCGTAATGTTTGATCGGTACCATGTAAATTTTTGTCCTTCCTTCTGGATTTTCCTGCACAGATCTCAAAACAAGTGTTGCGCAAATGTAGGGATGATGCGATGCCATGAAATGCAGTCAATTTCCTTTATAGTGCCGGTTTTAGAGTCTAACACATGCAATCTGATATTTTGCGACAGTTTTGCTAATATGTAAAATATGAATGCCGAACACTTATATATGGATGCAAATGATGAGGAAATTGCCGGCTAAAATATGCAATATTTTCGACTAATCAAATTCCCCCAAACTTAATTTCGATCGTCTCGAGCGAACTGTTTTATCAAAAAGATAAGGAGAAAATAAAGAAAGAGAAAAACTAACTAGCACACTTTCGTAGGCAACACGATTGCACTGAGCACGTGCAACAAGCCTTTAAACCTCTAGGTGTCCCTAGTAGGAGGAGTGTTGTCTCCTGAGGGTTTTCAGCGTATTGCACCCACAAAATCCAATAATAAAAGAAAGATCATGAATATTACATTTAAAGAAAAGAATTGTAAAAGAAAAGCTTTGAAAATTAGGGTTTCCAACTAAGCTAGCTTTTCGGTTGTCATTAGCCCTATCTTAATGGTCAAGAAAAAATGTTAGAAATCACGTCCTCCCTCAATAAAACATCGTCTTATTGTTCATTCCTATCTTTATTCCAAACATCGATCATATAACCCTGCGTGTGTGTAAAGACATCCCTACACCCGGAGAATTCAATTCAAGCTATCATACTCTTGCCCATCAGCCTCAGTACTTTTTAATTAATGAATATTTAGATGAGATTGCTCACACACTTTCATGCGACCGTTAATACTTCTTGAGGTACTAACCGACCGATTACTCATATGCTTGCTTATTTGGTGTATTTTCCTCGTCTTGCATCACCTCAGGCATAGCAGTGACTCCCAGACCAGTTGGCCTTAGGGCACTAGGTGAAGAAGAACCTTCGCTATATTTTTATTGCCCTTGGTGATAACAAAACCAGTGTCCATTTTTCTCACCACTTTATATTTTTTTATTCACTTCTTTTTTTTCCTTCATACTTTTGGCTTTAAGACAAGAGCATTTCAAGGTATCCTCTACTATCCCAGGCTTTAAGACGTGTATAAGTGCGAATAGCAGGGTGTCAACGTTCAAAATGTTTGGCTTCCAGAATAGAAACTATTTTTCAGACTTAGTTTTATCCTCAGATTAGTGACGTCCTTCGTCTTACTAACCCTTGGGATAACGGCTCATAACAAGTTATTACTAGTTCGTATAAGAAAACTTCTAATTTTCTTAGTTTTCTAAAAAATTTTTTAATCTCATGGATGTAATTGTTCACTATCTAAACTTTTATTATCTTATTTATGTACAAAAAGTGTAAATATTAAAATTATTTTTATACTTGGAAAATTTTTAAATTTTTATGGGTTTTGAAAATTTTTCAATTTTTTATAGATTTTTAAAGAAATGTTTTGTGCTTATGCAAATGATATGCAAAGGATGCAAAAATAAGCACAAACCTCCCCCAAACTTATTTTCAACAGTGTCCTCACTGTTGCCAATCGCTATACCTACAAAACTGTAAGCCTGGGAGGAATTATTAATGGGGGCAAAATATATAAGTGAAGAACTTCCCTCAAACTTACTCTTTTCACTCACCTTCATTCAAAACATGATGCAGTGATATACAGGATATGAAGGTGAGACGGAGGAAAATTTAATCCACATAAACTGGCTCTTGTAAGAACAAGAGCTCCTCCGTGGGGTCAGTGGAAAAATACGGCTTAAGTCTATGTCCATTCACTTTGAAAAAGGTGCCATTTTTAACATTTTCTACTTCTACTGCCCCGTGCGGGTATACAGACCGCACAACAAAAGGTCCCTTCCATCGAGATCGGAGCTTACCCGCGTGAAGGTGTAATCGTGAATCATAAAGAAGGACTTGTTGACCAGGTGAAAATGTTTTCCTCAAAATGTTTTTATCGTGAAAAAGCTTAGTCCTATTCTTTGTGATTACAGCGTTATCATAAGCTTCATCGCGGAGTTCGCTTAGCTCATTTATTTGCAGCTTCCGAAAGTTGCAAGCAAGGTTCAGATCAAAATTTATTTCTTTTATAGCCCACAATGCTTTATGCTCTATCTCGACGGGTAAATGACATGCTTTCCAAACACTATCCTATATGGAGACATTCCTAGGTCGGTCTTATATGCAGTTCGGAATGCCCAAAGAGCATCCGTCAGTTTGGTCGACCAGTCTTTTCTATTTTTAGCAACAGTTTTCTCCAGGATAAGTTTGATTTGTCTGTTTGAGATTTCAGCCTGCCCGCTTGTTTGGGGATGATAGGGTGTAGAAAGTCGGTGGTTGATTGCGTATTTTCGCATCAGAGTCACGAAAGATCTATTGCACAAATGTGTCCCATTATCGCTAATAATAGCGCGTGGTTGTCCAAATCGCGAAAAGATATTTTCTTTCAAGAACTTAATGACAACTTTCTTGTCATTAGTGCGACATGGAATGGCTTCTACCCATTTTGAGACATAATCAACCGCCAGCAGAATGTACAAATTCCCAAAGGAGTTCGGAAAAGGACCCATAAAATCAATGCCCCAAACATCGAATATTTCAACAACCAAGATGGGTTGCTGAGGCATTTCATTCCTCTGGGATATTCTACCCGTGTACTGACATTGTGTACAGGTTTTGTAATAGTCAAATGCGTCCTTGAATAAAGTCGGCCAATAAAATCCACATTGCAAAACCTTTTCCGCTGTCTTTCTAGGACCAAAGTGACCCCCACAGGCCTGATCATGACAAAATGAAAGAACACTCTTGAACTCTTCATTCGGGACACACCGGCGAATGATCTGATCAGGACAATATTTAAACAAATAGGGCTCGTCCCAGTAAAAGTGTTTTACTTGGGAAAGAAAACGATATTTGTCCTGTTTTGACCAATCGCTCGGTATAAGTCCCGTGGCATGATAGTTAACAATATCCCTGAACCATGGTTCAGCGGATATGCTCAAGAGTTGTTCGTCAGGGAACGAATCATTGATCGGCAGGGTCACAGGGGAAGAAATGATGCGTGAAAGATGGTCAGCTACTACGTTTTCACATCCTTTCTTATCTTTGATAACAAGATCGAATTCTTGTAACAGAAGGATCCAACGTATTAGTCGACCTTTTGCATCTTTCTTCGCCAGAAGATGTTTTAAAGCGGAATGGTCAGTATACACAACTATAGGAGAGCCAATTAAGTAAGGCCTGAATTTTTCTAATGCAAATACAACCGCTAAAAGTTCTTTCTCGGTGGTTGTATAATTGATTTGCGCATCATTCAGGGTCTTACTTGCATAGTATATTACGTGTGGCATCTTTTCAATGTGCTGTCCTAAGACTGCACCTACTGCAAAATCAGATGCGTCACACATCAGCTCAAAGGGGTAGTCCCAGTTTGGTGATGATAAAACGGGGGCTGAAGTGAGTGAGTGTTTAAGTGAGTCGAAAGCTGTCTCGCAGTCCGAGTCAAAATGGAAGGTCGTATCCTTGGTCAGGAGAAGAGTTAAAGGTCTAGCAATTTTGCTAAAGTCCTTAATGAATCTCCTATAAAAGCCCGCATGGCCAAGGAAAGATCGAATATCTTTGACGCTTTTGGGATGAGGGAGGTTTTGAATGACATCAATCTTAGCTCTGTCAACCTCAATGCCTTTCTGTGAAATGACATGTTCAAGTACTATTCCTTCTTGGACCATAAAATGGCATTTTTCGCAGTTCAATGCCAAGTTCTTCTCTTTGCAATGAGTAAGAACAGCGTCAAGATTCGCTAGGAAATCGGAAAAAGAGTCTCCAAAAATCGAGAAATCGTCCATAAAGATCTCCAGAAAATTCTCTACCATATCAGAGAATATCACCATCATACACCGCTGAAAAGTAGCGGGAGCATTGCATAACCCAAAAGGCATGCGACTGTAAGCAAAGGTACCAAAAGGACAAGTAAAAGTGGTTTTATCTTGATCCTTTTTGGCGATGGGGACCTGATTATAGACTGAGTATCCGTCCATAAAACAATAATACTCTCGTCCCGCTAAGCGTTCCAGCATCTGATCAATGAATGGTAGAGGAAAGTGGTCTTTCCTCGTGGCAGCATTGAGTTTTCTATAATCAATACATACACGCCACCTAGTTTGGGCGCGTGCCTGAATCAACTCATTTGCCTCATTGGTTATAACAGTGATGCCGGATTTCTTAGGAACGACATGTATAGGACTTACCCACTGGCTATCGGAGATGGGGTATATAATACCATTATCTAAGCATTTGACGATCTCTTTCATGACCGCTTCCTTCATGACGGGATTCAACCGTCTCTGTGGTTCTCGGGTTGGTCTGGCATCATCCATCACATGTATATGATGTTCAACTATCAAGAGACTAATCCCTTTGATGTCCGCCATACTCCAACCAAGCGCCTCTTTGTTAGATCTCAATACCGATAAAAGTGCATTCTCTTGCTCTGATGCTAGAGAAGCGGATATGATAACCGGTAAAGACTCATTCTCACCTAGATATGCATATTTAAGGTGAGAAGGTAAAATTTTGAGATCTAATTCAGGCGGAGAAATGATAGAAGGAGGGATCATTGAGTGATTTTTGGAATTACAAAGAAGCTCAGAGCCTGTGAAAGATACAAACTCGGGTGGAGAAAAGTCAGGAGTGCAGGACTCAAGTGTAGAGAAAGTGTCCTCACTAAGATCATGTGTGAAATCAAACAGAGATGTGGTAATGTCATCGAGATCAGTAAAGCAAAGTTCCTCGGCTCTACAACTATCGGGAGCGATCTCATGGACAGAGCACACATCTAAAATATGAGCAGAGGGTTCTGATGGCTGACTTCCAACTTTGTAGATATTTAGTTCAATGGTCATATTTCCAAATGATAAGTTCATTGAACCATTTCTACAGTTTATAACAGCGTTGGAAGTGGCAAGGAAAGGACGACCCAGAATCACCGGAATTTGGCCCCGGGGGTTTGCTACAGGATGTGTGTCGAGCACAATGAAGTCTACAGGGAAAACAAATTCCCCGACATTTATCAATACATCCTCTAATTCACCCCTTGGTTTGGTGATAGATCGGTCTGCTATCTGGAGGGTGCAATGAGCAGGTTTCAGCTCTCCAATCCCTAATTGCTCATAGACAAAATAAGGGATCAGGTTAACACTTGCGCCAAGGTCTAAAAGAGCACGATTTATGTTTTTACCCCCAATCGAAATCGATATTGTAGGACATCCTGGGTCCTTTCGTTTCTTTGGTAGCTGAGGTATAAAAGCAGTGCTAATATTATTAGACATGAAGACCTTCTTCGGCACTTAAGTCTTCCTCTTCCTAGTGCACAAGTCCTTAAGAATTTTCGCATAAGCGGGGACTTGTTGAATCGCATCTAGGAGAGGGATATTGATGTTAACCTGTTTGAACATTTCCAAAATTTTCTCCATATGAGGACTCGTTCTATTAGCCCTTAACCGGTTCGGGTAAGGTGCTTTCGCAATAAGCGCAGGGTCCATCACAGGAGAAGGAAGAGGGGGTAGACGAGGTCCCAAAAGAGGTGTGGGGACCGTCTGTGGAGAACTATAAGGGTTGGGAGAAGGTATCGAGCCTAGTGGGAAATGGAGAATAGGCTCGCGAGAAAGTGTTGTTGTAGAAAAAGAAGGATCAGAAGGAGAACTGTGTGTGTGTGGAAAGGTCTCAGCCGGGGTGTTGATATGATTTTCAGTATCATCAGTACCTTCCCCGACATGATTGTTCAGCACTCTTCCCGATCTCAACGTTGTGATGGCATTTACATTGTAATGCCCAGGATTCTGTAGGGGTTGAGAGGGAAGTTTCCCTTTTTCTCTCGCACTCATTTCGGCTTTTACTCGTGCGATTTCAGCTTCCATCGTTCTGAAACTCTCAACTTGGGACGCTGAGTTTTTCTTTATCTCACTTACGGAAGATCTAACCTCAGTCGAAACCTCTATGAAATTTGATAAAAGTGATTTCATGGTTTGAGTGAATTGAGAGAACTCGTCAGAACAGAACTGCATAGGATTAGACTGTGCAGGAGTGTTGCCCTGGTTTTGGAAATTTTATGACTGATAGGGGTGCTGAGTGAGTTGAAGGGGTTGCTGTTGTGGTGGAGGAAGAGCCCTTTGAAAATTATTCGTGTTTGGAACCGTGTTTTGAGATTGGTTTTGGTTCCAAGCAAAATTCGGGTGATTCCTCCAACCCTGATTGTACGTGGAAGAATATGGATCGTTTCTAGGTCTTTAAAATGCGGCATTAGAATGCTCGTGACCTTGAAACGCAGAGTTTAATAGACATTCTTCCGTTAAATGAGACGGATTAGAACAGCACCCACAAACAGTTTTGGGGAGTGACACTGGGTTTAGGGAGGCTGCTGCAAATTTGTGTTCTATAGCGTCGAGCTTCTTTTGCATTGCTTCCATTTCAGCTCGAACACCTATGGACACATCTATTTGGTGTACGCCACCCCTATTCAATGGTTGGGTTCCACTCTCCCACTGTAGTGATTTTTCAGCGAACTCTTCTAAATACTTCCAAGCTTCCCCATCATCTTTGGTCATAAAAGTACCTTGACACATGTTTTCAAGGCTCTGTTTAGTGTTTGGGTTAATGCCCTCATAAATGATTCGGCAAAGCTCCCATCTCGGGATGCCGTGATGAGGACACTGAACCAAAAGATCCTTGAAACGTTCAAAGCATTTAGAAAATGGTTCAGCAGGGAGCTGGGCAAATTGATTCAGTTCGCTACGGATTCGAGCTGTCTTTCGAATTGGGTAAAATTTCTTAAGGAATGCAGCGACGAATTCTTCCCAATTCGTGATAGAATGTGCGGTAGTGTTATATAGCCACTTCTCGGCTATATCGCACAATGTAAATGGAAGAAGTCGTAGACGCATAGCATCCACTGAAAGTTGTGACGTACCCATCATTGCACATACGTTTTCAAATTTGGTAATGAAAACGTAAGCGTCCTCAGTCTCGAGTCCGTGGAATTTGGGTAAAAGATTGATGTACTGGGGCTTAATCTCAAAGTTATCCGCGTTGGCTGGTGGTGTGGATAAGCAGGTCGAAAGAGGACCTCGAATAGGGTAGCACCTCTCCTAGAGAGAGATGCGGGGTGGATTCTGCGCACCAACGGACGGTGGCAGATTAGGGTTAAAGAAGTTTGATGGATTCAGATCCATCGGTGTGGGTGTGGTAGTGGTTAAAGAAAAGGTAAATGGAGAAATGTCGACTTCGGAGTCGATAAAGGGTACGCGGACTAAACGGGCACTAGAATCCCGTGTCCAGCCTATCTTGCACTAAAAAGGGTTAGTACAAGTGGCAGCGTTGACTTATAATTAGGGGTAATGAATGAATGCGGTGTTTGTTTTGAAAAATGATACGGATTTTTGAAAAAATGATACGACAAAATAAATGCAGCACACAAACCCTAGAATCTAGTGGTCACCTAGGTCCGGCTCTAGACCGCTCCTAACTGCCAAAAGACAAGTCGCAGGATAGAATCCTCCACTGCCTCTTTGTCCCCTTGTGGCCGGATAAGTGCCAGGTAAGTGGGAAGGTACTCCACTACGTAAGTATTGGGCCTAATTAAAAACCACTAGCCTTAGACACACTCGCCTTAGGCACCACAAGAAAACGCGGATAAGCAATGAATTACCCACGGCCTTCTCTTGTCCTAATTGAGCGCGACAGTCCTTAGAGTCTTCTCTAGATTTCTTTTAGTTAATGTGGGTCAATGCGGATGCAAGTTTTGCGATTTTCAGGGCCTAGGAAGGGTAATGAAATCCCCACCTAATTTGGATTTGGCCGTGCCCCTTAATTTCCGTATTAGAATGCAAACAACCAAGAAACAAAATCACGCACAAATTTAATTTTGCAATTTGCGGCGCTGCGATTATTTGCAAAGAAACCTGCAGCAAACTGTTAGTTGGAGCTAAAAAGAGGAGAGAGGAGAAGGTAAGAATTCACCTGAAGCAAAAATTTTGCAGAGATCCCCCAGGATTGCCGCGGTTCCGCCGCAAATATCCTCTAATGCCGCGCTTCCGCGGTCTCTTGATGAGATCACCCCACAAAAATTTTTCAGGGAGCTTCTGTAGACTCCCACTGCTCTCTGGTATTTTCCAAAAATTTTCTTCAGTTTCCAAACAGCTCCAGATTTCCTTGCAATGAACCACAACAAATCGTTTAGGGTTTGCACGAATTTTGATCTCAAAAATCACAATGAAATAAATCTTTCAATTCAAACTTTGATATAAAACGAATTAGCGCGCGATCCCCGGCAACGGCGCCATTTGATTGTAATAATTTCTTGTTTGTGTAAATCGAAATAAGCGAATAAGTTTCTATGTGTCGGTAATATTGAATAAAGTTCACAATCAAAGAATTATATTTGACCGCAATCAACTACGGTGTCAGTTGTAGTTCGTAAGCGAGTGCGGATCGTCCACAGGGATTGTGCGATTCGTTTCAATGTTTAATTTTTTTGAATCGAAAAGTTAATCGAAAAGAAAAGAAAACATGATTCAAGAATTTATCGATTGATTCAGGTGTCACGATGTTTAATCAAGAATCAAGAAACTGATAAACAAATCAAGAATCAGTGTTTCGATGATATTTTCAACCAAAATGTCAAGAATCTAAATGAGGCTCGTAGGAATCGATCGGATCTATAGACGTGATGTAATTTCAAGATTTGGTGTTCTTGTCCTTCGAAGGATTGATACTAGATCGATGATGATCGATGAGAGTTAGGGCTTCATTGATGAAACTAGGGTTTCATCGTTTAACCCTTGTTCTTTCATCGATATCATTCACATTCTAGCCTCTAACAATTTCAAGAAACGATCGTAACTCCCCAATCTCAAACGATATCAATCAAGAAAGCATCGCATCGAATTGGGTCATCGATTCTTGAACTTGCTAGGGTTTACAAAACTCGTAGGATTCAAGAATCGATTTGAGATATATTACATCATCATTCTATTGATCGTCTCGACTCCTCGACGAGCGGAGTATTACTCAAACATCATCACACAGAAAGTATTCAAGAATTGAAAAGATATCATGATGCGAGAATTTAAAGAAAACAAGATAAAAGAATATCACCTTTTATTTATATCAACAATTTGATTACAGTCGCTCAAGAACTACAAGAGGAAGAACTAAATTGTTAAATTGGCGTCGCTCGGCTCCGTGAGTCGTGGATCGGCTTGGACCACTTGCTCCGTTGAAGATCGGCTCGGCTCATAAAAGGTTGCAAGGCTTCTTGCTTGATGGGTACTCGGGATCTTGGCTTTTGATTGGAATTAGGGTTAGGGTTTCACACAAGTCCTCTCACTAGACTTGTGGAAGAAGAAGATGAAGAAGGAGATAGAATGGCTCTAAAATGAACTAATGGATTGATTTTTCCAAGGTTCCAAGATGATTTACAAGTGAGCCTAGGGTCTTATTTATAGAGCACCCCAAACCCTAAGCCTTTGAGTTCCCTCCAAAAGTTTGTTGAAAGACTTCTAGAAGTAGTTAGTTAGGCTTAGCTTAGGGTTTAAGCTAGGGTTTAGGGAGAAGTTTCTAGAATGATAGGCGAGTTTAGTGTTGATCCCAAAGCTTGCTGATCTGGCAGAAGTCTCTGGAGTCTTCTGGAATTTGAAGTATATGAGCTGAATGTGGGCCCTGAGTTAAACATTATGCAGCAAAATTGGATGGCTGAAGTGGCAAGGCCGCCGCGGAACCGCGGCGCAAGCAGGCTCCAGCCGCGGTTCCGCGGCCATGTAGGAGGCTTGGAGCTTGAACTCTCTGGTGCTGTCTTTGGTTGATACTTGGGCCTTTCTTTGATATGTTAATTTTTGTTTTGCCTTTTGGATTGATACCAGAACTGAAATTATTGAGTTGGCGTAATGTTTGATCGGTACCATGTAAATTTTTGGCCTTCCTTCTGGAATTTCCTGCACAGATCTCAAAACAAGTGTTGCGCAAATGTAGGGATGATGCGATGCCATGAAATGCAGTCAATTTCCTTTATAGTGCCGGTTTTAGATTCTAACACATGCAATCTGATATTTTGCGACAGTTTTGCTAATATGTAAAATATGAATGCCGAACACTTATATATGGATGCAAATGATGAGGAAATTGGCGGCTAAAATATGCAATATTTTCGACTAATCATGTCTCAAAGGCAAAATGACCAAAACTCCGTTTACGGGACACGAAGAAAGAGTTACCGAACTCTTGGGACTGATACATAGTGATGTATGTGGTCCCATGTCTACACATGCCAGGGATGGTTCTTCGTACTTCATTACATTCACTGACGATCTCTTAAGATACGGACATGTGTTCTTGATAAGACACAAATCTGAAGCTTTTGAGAAATTTAGAGAATATAAACAAGAAGTCGAGAACCAAACCGGAAAAAATATTAAAATCCTACGATCTGATCGAGGAGGTGAATACTTGAGAAATGAATTCCTGGATTTCCTAAAAGAGAATGGGATTCTCTCTCAGCTGACTCCTCCAAATACACCACAGCACAACGGTGTATCGGAACGGAGGAACCGCACCCTATTAGATATGGTGCGCTCTATGATGAGCACAGCTGAGTTACCTATTTCCTTCTGGGGGTATGCGCTAGAAACAGCCATACATCTATTGAATATGGCCCCCACCAAATCTGTGCCTACCACTCCATATGAGATATGGAAAGGGAAGAGACCATATCTTAACTATGTAAAGATATGGGGTTGTCCAGCTTATGTCAAACGACAAAATCCGGACAAACTCGAGGCACGGTCTGTTCTATGCAAATTTATAGGATATCCCAAGAATTCACAAGGGTATATCTTCTACCACACTGAGGAACAAAGAGTGTTTGTTTCTCGGCATGCCACTTTTTTAGAAAAGGAATTTCTTGCAAAAGAAATTAGTGGTCATGAGGTAGAACTGGAAGAGGTTCCAGCTACAAAAGCTGCAACAGAAGATTTGGTGGAACCAAAGGATTCGGTAGTTCCCAATGAACCCCAGCCACTACGCCGATCTAGTAGGGTTCCTCACCCCACCTGAGAGATACTACGGTTTTCTCATGGATGGTGGGAGCGAGGATTGCATCATGGAGGATGATGACCCAACTAGTTTCGAGCAGGCAATCACGAGTGGAGACTCAGTGAAATGGCTGGATGCAATGCGGTCCGAGATGGAATCCATGTACACCAACAAAATATGGACTTTGGAAGTTGCTCGGGTAAAACCCATTGGGAGCAAGTGGATCTTCAAGAAAAAACTTGGTGTAGATGGGAAAGTGGAGACTTTCAAAGCTAGAGTTGTTGCAAAGGGTTTCGTCAAAGACCAGGCGTGGACTATGACGAAACCTTTTCTCCAGTAGCTATGCTTAAATCCATCCGGATCATGCTTGCCATCGCTGCATATCATGACTATGAAATCTGGTAAATGGATGTTAAGACCGTCTTTCTAAACGGTGATTTAGAAGAGTGCGTGTACATGACTCAGCCAGAGGGCTTCGTAGATAGTGGGAGCAGCGGCAAGGTGTGCAAGCTGCTTAAATCCATTTATGGATTAAAGCAAGCATCGCGGAGTTGGAACATCTGCTTTGACGTCGTTATCAAAAGGTTTGATTTCGTCAAAAACGTGGATGAACCTTGTATCTACAAAAAGGTGGCAGAGAGTAAGGTTGTCTTCCTCGTATTGTACGTGGACGACATACTCTTGATAGGAAATGACATTCCTATGCTGCAATCGGTCAAGCTCTTCTTATCACAAAGATTCTCAATGAATGATCTTGGTGATGCCTCCTGCATATTGGGAATTAGGATCTATAGAGATAGATCTAAAAGGATATTGGGATTGTCCCAATCCAGGTACATTGACACCATACTAAAGAGGTTTAGTATGGAAGAGTCCAAACGTGGGTTTTTACCCACAATCTCAGGGCTCACTCTCTCTAAAGAGATGTCTTCCAAGACTGATTTGGAGAGAGCTCGCATGCAAGGGATACCCTATGCTTCGGCTTTAGGCTCTATCATGTACGCGATGCTATGTACCAGACCCGATGTAGCATACTCACTAAGTGTAGTGAGTAGGTATCAAGCTGATCCTGGAGAGAGTCACTGGACAGCTGTGAAGAGCATTCTCAAGTACTTATGAAGGACTAAAGAGATGCTCTTGGTGTATGGTAACGGAGAACTCCAAGTGAAGTCCTTTACCGATTCAAGCTTCCAGAGTGATAAGGACGACTCTAAGCAGTAGTCGGGATTTGTCTTTACCCTTTGCAGAGGGGCGGTTAGCTGGAAGAGTTCCAAGCAGGAAACCGTGGCAGACTCAACGATGGAAGCTGAATACATCGCGGCCAACGATGTTGCCAAAGAGGCTGTCTTGATCAAGAAGTTCATTACTGAACTTGGAGTGGTTCCATCCATTGAGCATCCAATACCTTTGTATTGCGATAACAATGGAGCGGTGGCTTTGGCAAAGGAACCCAGGTCCCATCAGCGATCTAGGCATATTCTGAGGCGGTATCACCTGATCCGGGAGATAGTTGATCGCCGGGAGATCGAGGTAAGGAGGGTTGACACGAAGAACAACACAGCGGATCCACTCACGAAGGCTATTCCCCAGATACAGTTTGAGAGACTCTTCGGGATGCTCGGTATGCGATACTACAGCAGCTGGCCCCAGTGCAAGTGAGAGATTGTTAGTTGTATGTATGCCCTAGAGGCCCATATTGTACAAATGATGTATATTATATTGGATGCTTGGATATATATTGAGAAGACTTTCTTGCTCGATATGATAGTATTCTATCTGGTTGCACTTTACTTTAACATGTATGCTTGTCTCTTTATGCTGTCTTATAGTAACGTGTTGGTAAAGCCTTAGGATGTGTACTTGACTACTTGGACTATGATGCGGATCATACTAGTGGGGACATGGTAGTCTATAAGTACATCCTTCAAGGTCCCTAGTCGTGGGTGTATCGAGACGGGGCATCGATATACCAATGTAAACTAACGTATACGCTTCTCGACCCATGAGATGGGCAATGGATGATCACATATCCATTAGTGTTTGATATCAGAGATGGTATACGGGTGCTCAGTGGAGACTGGGTACACTGGACGGACTCGCCGAGAACTCCCAGATGGTATTATACCTCACGTCAGATGGCAGTTCTCTGGTGACACTTGTGCAGGTTAGTCTGTAGACCCGAGATCGTCATAGAGTCTTGTGTGATTCCCACTGTGCTTTGATTTCCACCTTACCACGTCCATGAGGGCGTGCAAAACGGTGGTTTTTAGGTACAGTCCCAAGTCACATGGAGGCAATGAGCGATAGGAGGGGTTTCGTCTCTCCCGGTATTGGGGGTTGATGTTGCGCTGTGCTCGATTGGCCGTAACAGGGAAGTCTCTGGCCAGGGCTGATTCAGAGATTTGCCGGTAAGTGTTACCGGTAGTTTCTCGACCCGTTATGAGCCTCACATCGGCACGACTTATCGGTTATTGGGGTCTGACGTTTACCACCCCTAGACTTGATATGCGACATATCAGACGAGGAGACCGGACTGTACGTGAAGTGTTACCGGCAGGCTTTTACAGGAGTTGGAGCGGTCTTGCTTGCTAATCTTCTGATCGCTCAATACCCGGGTAGCCGTTACATCCAGCTACTACCGCTGACGGCTTGTGGGTGCTTGATGTGATCATCACCTACTGCCGGCGTATTGACGAGTCTTTAGAGTCCTACACAGAGGTTTTACTGGCTCGGGCAAAACGAAATAGGAGCGCATATATGATATGTGCAAGACCGAGAATAATGCGTGTATGTGATACCGTATTCTATTCTCACGACTTTTTGTATCGGTCGGTTATATATGATATAGCCGGGTTATCGAATCAAGTGTTGATTCGATAAGTCGATACAATGGATGTTAGCCGGTTATATGAGATATGACCGGATTATTAAGTCAAGTGTTGATTTAATAATTAAGTGTATAATTGTATATTAGATATACTAGTTTACATTTACTTACACTTGTTTACTTTAGGGTTTTTCTCACATGAGCACAATTTTAATGTATATATGATATATATTAAAATTGTGTTTTCTTAATGTATCATGGTTGATGATACACATGACTTGGGTGTATGAGACTTACACCATGCTATATATTATGTTAGGTTTTTATATTTTAAGTAATTACAAAATTAAGTGGAGGATTAGATCAATGCATGAAGCTTGTGGAAGCTTGTGGATGCATTGACTAAGTCCACTTGAGTTTGTTTTTACCATAGATATTTCTTAACCCAACCATAAGTCTTAGCTATGGTTATGGCTCTACAAGAGTTAGTATATGATACCCACTCACCATGGTTAGCCTACACACTTGATCATTATGCTCTCCTCTTTCTTTTGTTCTTCTTCTTCATTGAACAAAAGAAAAAGAAAACTAGGGTTTTGAAAAGAGAGCAAAAGATTGTAAGAAATAAAAATCTAAAGAGAACCCACTTCCTATTTCTCCATCCTCTACTAGACTAGCACTTTAGTATAGGGTGTTTGCTTCAATAATTCTCTAGTTAGTGAAGTAGTAGCTTGAGTCGGAATTCCCTCGACGTAGATCATCTTCGGCCTCGGAGACTTCAAGCAAGGTCACATCCTTCACGTCGTGAAGCCATGCAAGAGCCCGGGAGAACCTTGATCGCAGCGAAGGGACTTTAACAAGGAGCTAAAGAAGTGAAGGACCGATCTACAAAGGTTGTATTTCGTATTCACTTAGTTGTAAACATAGTTTATATGCATATGAAACCCTAATCTCTAGTATACGATCCTGCTTAGGGTTATTCGGCATATAAAATTTTTATTTTGGCATGGTCGATGCCTTGTAGAGCCTTGTTAGTGTGCCTAGTAACCCTACAGGGTCATCATCTTCCATGATGTAATCCTTGCTCCCACCGTCTATGAAAAAACCGTAGTATCTCTCAAGTGGATGAGGAACCCTACTAGATCTGCGGAGTGGCTGGGGTTCGTTGGGTACTATTGGATCCTCCGATTCCACCAAATCATCAGTTATAGTTTGTTTGGAGGAAAATAGAGGAGGCCTACTTAGCGAAGTAGGCCCCTACGCCGTTTGCGAGTTGACTCGGAGACAGACGTGGGCGAAGGTTCATCAATGATTAGCCTGACAAGGCTCGTTCCAGACTTACGAGCTCGTGTAGTAAGGCGCTGTTGCTACGCCCTCCACTCGCTGTCTACTAAACGAGCGTTAGAGCGAATTGAGCGAGCAAAGCCTTCCTTGAGCTTCCCTCACCCTGCAATTTCATTTCCGCTTCAGCTGCAGGTTCGGTGATTCATGCCATGTCGGATCAGAACAGCAGCTACATACAGTTTTGGAAAGTGACATTTGATTAAGGGAGGCGGCTAAAAATTTGTTTTCCATAATCTCGAGTTTCTTTTGTATAGCTGAAATGTCAGCTCTAACTCCTATGGAAACATCTGATTGGTTGTTGCCACTCCTAAATGATGGACTTTCCCACTGTAAAGACTTTTCGGCGAACTCTTCTAAATATCGCCAAGCTTCCCCATCATCCTTAGACATAAAAGTACCTTGACACATGTTTTCAAGGCTCTGTTTAGTGTTAGGGTTACTGCCCTCATAAATGATTCGGCACAATTCCCATCTCGGGATGCCGTGATGAGGACATTGAACCAATAGATCCTTGAAACGTTCAAAGCATTTTGAAAATGGTTCAGCAGGGAGCTGGGCAAATTGATTCAGTTCGCTACGGATTCGAGCTGTCTTTTGTATTGGGTAAAATTTCTTAAGGAATGCAGCGACGAATTCTCCCCAATTCGTAATAGAATGTGCGGTAGTGTTGTATAGCCACTTCTCGGCTATATCGCACAAGGTAAATGGGAGAAGTCGTAGACGCATCGCATCCACTGAAAGTTGTGACGTACCCATCATTGCGCATACGTTTTCAAATTTGGTAATGAAAACATAAGCGTCCTCAGTCTCGAGTCCGTGGAATTTGGGTAAAAGATTGATATACTGGGGCTTAATCTCAAAGTTATCCCCATTGGCTGGTGGTGTGGATAAGCAGGTCGAAAGAGGACCTCTATGTGGATAGCATCTTTCCTGGAGAGAAATGTGGGGAGGATTCTGCGCACCAACGGACGGCGGCAGATTAGGGTTAAAGAAGTTTGATGGATTCGGATCCATCGGTGTGGGTGTGGTAGTGGGTAAAGAAAAGGTAAATGGAGAAATATCGACTTCTGAGTCGATAAAGGGTACGCGGACTAAACGGGCACTAGAATCCCGTGTCCAGCCTATCTTGCACTAAAAAGGGTTAGTACAAGTGACAGCGTTGGCTTATAATTAGGGGTAAAATGAATGCGGTGCTTGCTTTTGAAAAGGGTCGGATTTTTGAAAAAATGATGCGACAAAACAAATGCAGCACACAAACCCTAGAATCTAATGGTCACCTAGGTCCGGCTCTAGACCGCTCCTAACTGCCAAAAAACAAGTCGCAGGATAGAATCCTCCACTGCCTCTTTGTCCCCCTGTGGCCGGATAAGTGCCAGGTAAGTGGGAAGGTACTCCACTACGTAAGTAGTGGGCCTAATTAAAAACCACTAGCCTTAGATACACTCGCCTTAGGCACCACAAGAAAACGCGGATAAGCAATGAATTACCCACGGCCTTCTCTTGTCCTAATTGAGCGCGACAGTCCTTAGATCTTCTCTAGATTTCTTTTAATTAATGAGGGTAATGCGGATGCAAGTTTTGCGATTTTCGGGGCCTAGGAAGGGTAATGAAATCCCCACCTAATTTGGATTTGGCCGTGCCCCTTAAATTTCCGTATGAGAATGCAAACAACCAAGAAATCAAAATCACGCACAAATTTAATTTTGCTTTTGCGGCGCTGCGATTATTTGCAAAGAATCCTGCGGAAAAGGGTTAATTGGAGCTAAAAGAGGAGAGGGGGGAGAGCAAGAAAGTACCTGCACTGAAAATTTTGCAGAGAACTCTTCAACAAGCCGCGGAACCGCCGCACTTGGTGGGTACTCGCCGCAGATCCGCGCTCTAACAGAGAGATCACTGTACACAATTTCTTCAGGGAGCTTATCTTGGCTCCCTCAGCTCTCTGGTATATTCCAAAAAAAAATTTCACAGCACAGAATGCTCCAGATCACCTTGCAGTCAATCACAACATACGTATAAGAGTTTGTACGAATTTTGATTTCAAGAAGTAGAATGTAATAATTCTTTCACTTCAAACTAAAAATGTAAACGAATTAGCGCGCGATCCCCGGCAACGGCGCCATTTTGATTGATCGTTTTTTCCCGTTGTGTAGTATGTAGAAAATTTGTAAAGAACTTCACAACCAAAAAAATATTTTGACCGTAATCAAACTACGGTGTCGATTGTAGTTTGTAGTGAGTGCGGATCGTCCATAGGGATTGCACGATTCGTTTGTATTTTTGATACGTTTGAAATGAAAAGTTAAGCAACAATAAAAGAAAACACGATTCAAGAATGATTTGTATTCGAGTGTCACTATTCTTTATTCAAGAATCAAGAAACTATAAACAATCAAGAATCGGTGTTTCGATAATATTTCCAATCAACAATCAAGAATATAAGAGAGGCTCGTAGGAATCGATAGGATCGATAGACGTGATGTAATCTAAAGATATCGTGTTCTTGTCCTTCGAAGGATTGATACTAGATCGATGATCATCGACGAGAGTTGGGGCTTTCTCGTGAAACTAGGGTTTCATCCTATAACCCTTGTTCTTTCGTCGATATCATTCCTTTTCTAGCTCTACCAAATTCAAGAAACGATCGTAACTCCCCAATTTCGATCGATGTCAATCAAGAAAGCATCGAAACGAAATGGGTTGTCGTTTCTTGAACTTGCTAGGGTTTACAAAACTCGTAGGACTCAAGAATCGATTAAAGCTATGTTACATCATCATTCTATTATCCATCTCGACTCCTCGACGAGCGGAGTTTTATTCACACATCACCACACAGAAAAGATTTACGAATTGTAAAGATAGCATGATGCAGAATTTAAAGAAAACAAGATAAAAGAATATCACCTTTATTTATCTCAACAATTTTGATTACATTTGCTTCAAGAACTACAAGAAGAAGAATCTAGATCGTTGATCGGGCGTCGCTCGGCTTCGTGTGTCGTGGATCGGCTCGGATTGCTTGTTCCGTTGAAGATCGGCTCCGCTCCTAAAGGTTGTAGGGCTTCTTGCTTAATGGGTACTCGGGATTCTTGATCTCAATTGGAATTAGGGTTAGGGTTTCCTACAAGCCCTCTCACTAGACTTGAGGAAGAAGGAGATGAAGAAGGAGAATGGCTAAAATGAATCACACCCTCTCTTGGATGCAAGATTGTAAGATTTTCTAAGATGATCTCTCTTTGAGTCTAGGGTCTTATTTATAGAACTCCCAAACCCTAGGTTTAGGTTTGAAATGGTAGTTCCCTCCAAAAGTTTGTTGAGTCTTCTAGAAGATAGTTTGTTAGGAGCTAGCTTAGGGTTTAAGCTAGGATTAATTAAGCTTAGAAACCCTTGTTTGCTGATCTGGCAGAAACCCCTGGAGTCTTCTGGAAACTGAGATGCATTTCTGAACTGTAGGCCCTGAAACAGGAATTTTGCACCAAAATTGAGGAGGCAAGTCCCTTGTTCAACCGCGGATCCGCGGCATTAGCAAGCCCATGCCGCGGATCCGCGTCCATGTTGAAGGCTTGGGCCTGGGTTCTTCTGGTGAAGCTTTGTACTGGAGTTTGGGCTTTTCTCTGATGTTTTGATTTGTATTTTACCTTCTGTGTTGATACCAGATTTGAGTTGAGTGAGTTTACGTATCTTTCGAGTGGTGTAATGGTCGAGCAAGCTTTCCTTTTCCTGCACAGACTTCGAAACACGGGTTGCGACATATAGAAATATTGCGATGCCATGCAATGCAGTCAATTTCCCTAGAAATGCCGGTTTTAAGGTCGAATACATGTAATCTGATATTTTGCGACCGATTTGCTAATATGTGAATTATGAATACCGTACACTTCTATATGTATGCAGATGATAGGGAAATTGCCGGTTAAAATATGCAATATTTTCGACTGATCAATGCTCATGGGCAGCTTATCTCTTATTGGATTTCCTTTTCCAACTGGATTTTATTCCAAAGATGTGATCGTAGAGCTCGCTTACACTAAGTATGCCATCAGTGGGAACTTTGCTTTCTGGTTGGGAAGTGTCTTTGTCCTTTTCACTTCTTATTACTCTTTTCGTTTACTATTTCTAACATTTCTAGTACCAACAAATTCATTCGGGCGAAACAGATTACGATGTCATGATGCGCCCATTCCTATGGCCATTCCTTCAATACTTCTGGGACCTAAATTAAATGACGCTAATAAGGCATCCCAAGTCGTTGGAACTAAGAAAGAGCCTTTGCCGGTGGACTTAAGCGGATCAATGCTTGCTGGAAAAAAACGACAACCTCTACAGCTGTTGAATTCTATTGTTCTAGAATTACAGACAGCTTTTGGCTCTTTTTCGCTAGCAGGGATAGACGCTCTTGTCTTTTAGTAGCTAGCTCTGCTTTCCTCAACCTCTACTCTCCTGGAAGTCATGCATCAAATCTGACTTACAAGGTAAAGATTTGGGGGATGTAGTTGGTGGGAGTGAGACCAACAAACGTGAACATTTCATGAAACCCCGTGTTTTTGGGGTAGACCTCGAGTTTACGAGTGGGTTCCATGTCGATTTGTTGTCAAGTTCATGAAACCCCGTGTTTTTCAGCTGGAACTCTTCCAGTTCTACCTCATTGCCACTAATTTCTTTTACAAGAAATTCCTTTTCTAAAAAGGTAGCAATTCCGAGAAATAGACACCTTTTGTTTCTCGGTGTGGTAGAAGATATACCCTCATGAATGTTTGGGTTATTCTACAAACTTGCACAGAACCGACCTTGCCTCGAGCTTGCCCTGATTTTGCTTTTAACATAGGACGGACAACGCTATATCTTAAATTGTTTAAGAGATGGTCTCTCCCATTCCATATCTCATATGGTGTGGTAGGAAACGGTTTTAGTCGAAACTCTATTCAATAGATATGCAGCTGTCTCAAGTGCATTACCCCAAAAAGGAATAGGCAACTCAGCAGTACTCATCATAGATCACACCATATCTAATAGGGTGAGATTCCTCCGCCCTCATATACCGTTGTGCTATGGTAAACACGGAGGAGTAAGCTGAGAGAGAATCTCATTATCTTTTGAATAGTTTCGGAACTCCGTGCGTAAGTATTCTCCTCCCTGATTAGATCGAAGGACTTTAATACTTTTACCCGTCCGGTTCACTACTCCGTACTTATATTCCATGAATTTCTCAAAAGCTTCAGGCTTTTATTTCAACAAGAACACATGTTCGAACATTGAGAGATCATCGGTGAATGTAATAAAGTACGAGGAACCATTCCTGGCATGTGTAGACATAGGACCACATACATCACCATGTATCAGTCCTAAGAGTTCAGTAGCTCTTTCTCCATGTCTAGTAAACGAAGTTTTGGTCATCTTGCCTTTGAGACATGACTCGCAAGTTTCATAAGATGTAAATTCGAACGGATTCAAATATGCATCTTTATGTAACTTATCTAGCCTTGTCGCATTGATATGACCTAATCTACAGTGCAACAAGAAGGCTTCGTTCATTTATGAACTTTTCCTCTTGTGTGTGTTCTGTATGGTTAGAACTGTATTGTGATTTAGAACGTATATACCGTTATACAACGTACCATACCCAATCAATACTTGATTTAAGAAAACATTCACAATATTTTTGGAATGAAATAACCGTTGCTCAGAATCGTTATATTACCAGTTGCTAACACTAGATGATATTCGCTAACTGCTTTGACTGCAACAATTGCACCATTCCTTACTACTAGTGATGTATCACCAATTCCCAGATCTCTACCTGACTTTAGCCCATGTAACAAATTACATACGTAGGATCCTAATTCGGTATCCAATACCTAAGACATAGAGATAACTGAGAAATAGTTCTTGGTAATGAACACACCCGAATACGATGCATCAACATGCTTATTCTTCGTTTGGGTGATGTGGGAATATGGATATTCCCCTGTTCCATGCTCAGACTTATGACAATCATAAGATAGAGCGGAACCTGGCCCTGTATAATAAGTGGGTTCGGTCAGTACATCCATATTATTATCTTGATTCAGGTATGTCATTGGTCGCTACCAGGAGAGAGAGAAGTGTTGGCTATATTGCCCTCAAGTCAATTATTAGATCGCAGGAACGTGATTTCAGTGATTGAGTGAGGACCTATACCGGTAGAACAGTCTTACTCGAGATGATAGTATGCTATCTAGTTTGTCTTTATCATCGTGTATATGCTTCAGGTGACATTACAGATCACTATTACATGTTAATAGAGCCAATACGATTCTTGCTTGACTACCAGCCGTATGATGGCGATCATATACGTGGAAGTTGGGTGGTCTATAAGCACATCCTTAAAATGTCCCTAGTCGTGGGAGTTTCAAGACTGGGCATCGATACTCTAAGAGTAGACTAGTGTATACGGATCGAGACCCCAAAAAGGGACGGCGGCCGGTCTCACAAGTCATTGGTATCAGTTGGTTCATCTAAGATGTATACAGGTGCTCATTAGATTATAAGTACACTGGACGGACTTACCGGGAATATAACAGTTGGTATTATACCTATTGTCAGATAGCAGTTCCCTGGTGACATGGGTACAGGTTAGTCTATCAACCTGAGATCATCATTTGTCTCGTGTGAGTTCCCACTGTGCTTTGATTACTACCCTACCACGGCTCAAAGGAGTCGTGCAAACAGCTTTTAGTTGGGTACAGTCCCGAGCCACATGGAGGCAGTGAGCGAATCGTCGGAGGATTCGTCTCTCCCGGTATTGGGGGTTGATGTCGCGGTTGTGTAAGGGTGGCCATCACCAGAAATTCTTGGCCAAGGTAGTCGAGAATTACTAAATTAGGATCGGTAGTGTCATGATTCGAAAAGTACGGAACATGACGGGCACCTAAATTACAAAACATCTCGAGGCGTACGTAATCTACGTAAGACAAAACCCAGAAATCAAAACCAATTAACTAGTAGACTGAAGGGAAAACAAATTTAAAGTGAGTTGTTTAACATCATAAGCCGAAGTATTGCATCTTTAAAAACCTCAAGTCTTTTATAAAAATTTCGGCAGAGTTTCCTTTGTAAATTCTGACCCCAGACGGGTACAAAACTTGATAAGGCATATATAATGAAAAAGGCATCCCCAAGCAGGATCTAGCTCTTCGCCAAAAGGACGGACAAAACCACGCAAGCAATATAATATACAACGCCGAAGGGTGAGGATCAAAACTCAAAAGAACGCCCATATCCACCAGAAAACCATAATAATACAAGCGCGACTCTAAGGTCGAAAGAATAAACAATACTGGTCTTCTAGTTCTATCAAATGTACAAGTCTGGTTGATGGAGTTTTACTAGATACAACTGAATATAAATATAAATACAATGGTGGTCATGATGCAAATGAATCCACGTACTAAAGCAATCACCCGGAAGGAACAGTGTGCCAGCAAAGCCGCAACGAAACCTGTACGGCAAAACCTGCAAGGAACTGTGGCGCAACAGGGGTGAGTTGCCAACTCGTGAGTAGAAAATATCACAGAGCAGAAATCGCATGTATGATGCTATCCTAGGTCATATCAAGTAATATCCTCGAATAATATCCTGATCCATATACATATAAGTGCAATACCACGTGCTCGTGTTAGTGCCTCAGATAGCAACATATCAGATATATGATGGATGAATGCATTATGAATGAAAACAGAATACATCATGAGTGAGACAACTGTTTTCTTTATTTAATGAGATTTCTGTATGTATATAAATCGAGTATCATCAATGAAATCAACAGAGAAATCAGTGTCAAATATCGACCCAAAACATAAATCTCAATATCTCAGGCTCCGGCTATCCGAACTGGCCTGTATCATCAAATCTCAATATCTCAGTGTCTCATATCTCAATATCTTGAGCTCCGTTAGTCCGGATCGGCCCATATCATCAATCACACGACCACGAACGGTATCCTCCGGATATCCGCCGCGCCAGACAATCACTAGTAGGCAGTCTGCCCCTGCCGGGCTCATCATCTACAACTCGAGCTTCTTGCCTCGGTGTACCTTACCGGGTCCACCATGTACCCGCAGACGGTTCATCCAACTCCTCGAATCGGGTTTCGAAAACCATCTCAGAACCGAGAAAACATCATAGTGGACAAGACTCATCATATCAAGGAAAATCACATTTTTCTCTTTAAAATAAATCATCAGTTTATAAAACTTTCACAAGCGGTTTCCAAATCCAGAAAATCTCAAGAAGGATCCGAAATCATCAAATCACCATGTTAATAAACAGTGAAAATCGGCATAAATCTCCATAATACTGCATAAACAATGAATATATGAATGCATCTGATATCATGCAATGAATGCAATAGTTAAACTAGCATATGAAAGCTATAACATATTGCAACTATCAGCTAGCAAGATATGTCAATGAAATAGTATTCTCTAAAATGTATGTGACATGGAAATTACCGATGATGATGTGTGTGAACCGGCAAGCAAGTGTATGTGGAGCATACGCATCATCGGTAATGGTGCTGGTGTCCTGACAACATGGTTTCATAATCACTAAGTACACAATAAACATGCAATGAAACGATAACAACATAATAAATGGCAAATGAATAGTAAATGCAGCAATAATATGCCGAGAATGAATAATAACGTAACAATAAGGAATCTACATTACTATACATGTGTCATACTGTTTTGCCATATGAAATAATACGAATCGTGGTGTTTTGAAAATAAGGGCTACGTTGTATTTAAGAAAAGGTACGTCCTTTGAAATATCCATAGAATCCCTTATCCTGTCTTTAAAATACACACGATTCATTAGCTTTGAAATAGTTATGAATCGAATCTAGTCTAACATCTACAAATAAACTACAGGACTGAGCTAACAGGCTAATCGAAAAGGGTAAGGAAAACCACCTAAGTCTTAATAGATATATATATATATAATAGTCGATGATCCCGCCTCAATAATATCCCATACGATACACTATATAATATAATAACCTCGAGTCAAGAGTGCGGATCTATCATCAATATAGCTCGTACGGTAAATCCATCGTACGGCATCCCAAATCAGGGTACGGGTCAAATATCACATTATCTCATTATTCATCTGGTATCTTCCTCATCATATGTCATGAACTGGAGTACAGATCTAAGTCGAGTACAAACTGATACCATCAACAATTATATGTGCGTGTGTCTGAAACACATCGCCTAAAGATCCGCTATAACATCATGTCGTATCTCCTAATATGAACCAAATCACATCACCGATCTCATGGCACAATGCCCAATCTCATCGACTCATCTCTAAATACCATATACTATCCTCAATCATCCGTGTATACGTATATTTATGTATGTCTATATATATATATATATATATATATATATATATATAAACCCACGCATCCACATCTGCCTATATACATATAACATATACACCCAAACCGATATCCCATGCGTGTATGTGTATGTGTAACAAGCTTACTCTAGGGTTCGCGACTATGAAACCAACTAAATCACTTTCCTCAAATCTCGCTAACACTAACCCATGATCTTCTAAAGCTTTTCTTGCTAGGTATGCATATATCTCAATAGCACATCTATCTATATCTATATCACATCACGTCATTTCTTACGTCTTTGCGGGGGTGCTATACGCCATCCACCCGACTTCTCCCCGTAGATATATATCTACTCACCCAATCCTCGCTTTCTGGAGTCGATGAAGCCATGCACATCCTCGTCATCTCGAAGTCCACGTGGGGGTACCTACATATCTTACATAATAACGTAAATCGAAATCGCACACGAAAACCAAATCGGCACGCGTATCTCAAATAGGTTAAAACCCTATAGCCTCGCATGCAAAACACGACCAAATAACCATCGTTGTTGACGTTCAAATGCCACACGATGGAACACAATAAAAAAAATACCAAATCCCAATTCATTAAAAGCCGCAAAACAAAACCAGAAACATGGAAAACATGCTCCAGAATTTACACTAGGAGAAATTAGCCAATTTTTCATATGGGAGGGGTCTAGTTTACTGACATAGGAGCCACAGAACAAGAACGAGCCAATTTGCTCGCACCAAGGCCGTAAATTACGGACAAAAAGAGTAAATTTGCGGCCAAAACATGGAGTGGGTGCCTCAGGTTTTGGGGTTAGCTTCTAGGTTGCCTGCACACCTCTCAGTCTTCGCTAAAAAATTTTCAGGTCACCCGGGTTATAGCAGATCACTAAAACACATCACAATTCTCACAAATTCCCGATGTCGGGGTTTCTAAGTTTGTGAATTATGGTTCTAGTCTATGGTTTAGCCCACCATGAAATTCCTACAGGGGTCTAAGGTTACTACTAAGCCAAAATTTCACCTATAGATTCAACTCAAACCATAACCCTTTTTAAAAAATTTCAAAGTTCACTAATCATCACCTAATCAATTTTAAACATGCATAGGTGCTAAAGTAATTGAAATACAATACTAATAGTGGAGAAATTACCTCATTTGGGCAACCCAAGAAAAACCCTAGTTTGCCAATGTTATCAAAATCCCACTTTTCTTAGTCCAATATGTAGAGGAGAAGGAGGGGATCAACTTTTGTGAAGGGAGTATAGGGTTTAGGTGAATGTTTGGAGATGGATCTTGGGGTAGAGGTGGACGGAAGTGAGTTGAAGGAGGTGATGAAAACAAATGGGGGAGGATGAAGATGGCTGCCCTCTCACTCTCTTTCCTCTCTTATTCTCACCCTCACTCACTATTTACCCTTTTACCCTTTTTTTTTTAACCATTTCTTATTTATTTAAAACCAAACCATATAATACCCCAGAAAAACACAAGAAACAACATGTACCCAAATTGCGACATGCCATAGTGCACTAGCCATGAAAAACTGTAAAAACATGGATTTGGCATAATCGCGATTAACAGTGCACTAATCGGGTTTTCATTTAAACTGCATATAATAAATCTTAAAAATTCCAAATCATTTAAATATATTTTTAAATGAATAAATCAATTTAATTCCCAATTATTTCACAATTATCAGTATATATTTATACCCTTTTTCGAAAACCCTAATTTCGCAAATCGGGCAGTTTTCGGGAAACATATTATTTTAATATTAAATTCAAAAAATAATATTTTATATTTTCTGAAATGTTACAATCTTCCCCCCTTGAATAAATTCGGTCCCTGAATTTAAATTTAAACCCCTAAATTCTAAAACATTTCAATAATCAGATCAAATCAATGGGGCTCCGAAATCACGGAAAATATAAAAACACTACAGCGCATCGCGTGCGCCTGCAAAACTAGTACAAAACTCAAAATCGAACTCCATCAAGCGTCTAGCAAATCACCGGGTTTGCATGCATATCATCGGAGTTACAATGGAGATACAGATCTCGAAATCCAATGCTGAAATCCAATATACCCTAGTCAAATACTATAACATGTATATAGTACTCATACTTGAAAAATCTCCAAAAACTAAATAAAATACACGCAAAAAAATCCTTTCTAAATTGCCGTGTGATGCGTAACTCACGGCATAAGTGACGGACGTCCATTTGTAAAGTAATAAATGTATCTGTACATGTCTTTGCTCAAATATGCGTTCCGCCTTTTGAAACATCCTAAAAGGTTTTCGTTTGTAAACATTCGTGTCGCTCACAGACACGTAAGAAATAGCGAGACTAGAACTCCTTTTTGAAAACCTCTGGTTAAACTTTTAATGCATGCAAGGTAGTCAGGTACTGTCCTCAAATCAATCCCGTTTGGCTATTACGTAACATAGTGCTCATCATGAAAACAAGGTGCTCAAGAGCAAAATTAGCCTCGAGAGGCGTATCCAACAATCACATGCGTCCAGTGCGCATAGAAATCGAAATCCATGAATGTGCCGTACATGGCACAGAAACAAAATCTAAGTGCAATGGGTGTGCACGAAACACCTGTCAAGGGCAACGTGTGTGCCTGACAGCAATTTCAGGTGCATCTGATATACAAGAAAAATCTCGATTTAGTGAATCCGGCGTGTGCAACAAAATCGCATCAAGCGCCCAAATATGCGCAAAATCCAAGTCAAGTGCACAAGGTGCACGAAAACGAATATCGAATATCACAATCAAAATCGATGGTATACAACACATCTCGATCCAAATCCAAATCAGGTATACCGTGGTATATAATCTCACAACCATATGCATCAGCGTGTACAAAATCAAATCAAAATACTAAATGTGCATGAAAACGATGCCGAAAGCACAAGTCAAATCACCTGCAAACCATAGGCATGAAATCAAAACCAACGTCTCAAATGACATCAAATCGAAGTCAAGTGCAACAGTGGTGCACAAAATCTCAATCATGTAAATAAATCGCCAAAAAAATCAAAATCAAAGATGACGGAAATAGTCCCGCTCTAGCACATCCTCTAAAGGTCTCTGGCCAACCGTCATGGTCACTCATAACATGTCTCGTCAACGATACCGAACTCTGGCCTACTGGGTGTGCGTAACATGACCGATCCTGAGTCTAAGTCTTCTCATATAGTATTCCAGAATAGTCCTGTCGAAGTCTCCCAAAATTCTCGTTTCTGCCGAACTTCCTGGAAGTTATCATCTTTTACTATATCCTTTTCTTGTTCGAAACGGTTGCATACTCATCGCGACTCCTTCTGGAAGATATATCCATATACAATACCTCTGCATGCGTATCACATCTCTGAGGTCAGCGGAGTGGAATGTCATCTCGTCAAGATCTGGTATGAACCTCTTACTTGACTCTTCTCTAATGTCCACTGCTTCGGACTCGTCTCTTCATGGCTGCATGGACTGTACTCCAACGGCTATACTCGTATCTGGAGTCTCCCAAGCAATGCATCCCATCACATATATCCGAATGAAGTCGAACCTTTAGATCGACTCATCAAAACCTCATAATCCCCCAATAGCTCAACATCTTGGGTAAAGATTAATAATATTGAGTACATGCCAAAACACCTATGTACTAACCGTAGAAGAGCAAACCCAAGCCTTATTAATGGCACCGCTGAACTGCCGTAAACCCTAAGGTTTAAAGGCGTTCTCATAGTCATTATGTCAAGTTAGGGTTTCATTCTTCTAGAGGGTCCATAGAATTACTTGCATGTTTCTCCGAATACTTTAAACTTGGAAAATGGTTTCTGACATTCGATTGTTTTCTTTCGACTCGCAACGTATCTGCATGAAGTCTTCTCAAGCTGGAATCAATCAATCTGATTAACTCGCATCGGGGTAAGTGATGAATCACATGTCTTAGTCTTTCATCTTTGGTGACTAGCCATCTTCTATCCTATCTCTAAGTATAACTCGTGCGGCATTAGCTCCAAACATCTGGGGCGATATCTTGTCATTTGCAGCAGCAAATGGCTCATTTGTCCGCACGCGGAACATTACCTCAATCATCAAATACTCGGTGCATTGACGGTCATCACAATTTGGCTGGCCTCTAGCGGTAGCCCAAATACTCTGGTGCTGATCTGCACGTCCGAGAAATCTCATAGAAGCAATCCGTCAAATGCTTATTGTGCGAAAACACAACTAAACGACGCATCTATGCAAATCGTATGTCCCTGGAATCACACCTTGGTCAGTCCTCGTCCATGATGAGCTCGTGTTGACGCAACTCTAGCCGTAGCTCTCTCTGCCCGTGTAATCGTGGCAGCAAAACCATAAACCGATATCAATGAAGATAGATCATGAATGAATATAATGCTGTGCAAGGAAATGTACATCCTAAGGCTTCTTAAGCGGAGTAGCGTATCGTAAGTATGCCGCGGAACATACAAAAGGTACGTCACTCTACTTGAGTCACCTACTCCATCAACCAAAGGTCATCCTTCACAAAGAAGGTAAACCCTAACGCTCAGATACCAACTTTGTTACGACCCGAAAAGTACGGAACATGGCAGGCACCTAAATTACGAAACGTCTCGAGACGTACGTAATCTAAGCAAGCCAAAACCCAGAAATCAAAACTAATGAAGTAGTAGAGTGAAGGGAAAACCAATTTAAAGTGAGTAGTTTAACAACATAAGCCGAAGTATTGCATCTTTAAAAACCTCAAGTCTTTTATAAAAATTTTGGCAGAGTTTCCTTTGTAAATACTGACCCAAAACGGGTACAAAACCTGATAAGGCATATATAATGAATAAGGCATCCCCAAGCGGGAGCTAGATCTTTATCAAAAGGGTGGGCAAAACCACGCAAGCAATATAATATACAATGCCGAAGGGCGAGGATCAAACCTCAAAAGAATTCCCATATCCACCAGAAAACCATAATAATATAAGCGCGACTCTAAGGTCGAAAGAATAAACAGCACTGGTCTTCTAGTTCTATCAAATATACAAGTCTGATTGATGGAGTTTTACTAGATACAACTGAATATAAATATAAATAAAATGGTGGTCACGATGCAAATGAAACCACCTACCAAAGCAATCATCCGGAAGGAACAGTGTGCCAGCAAATCCGCAACGAAACCTGTACGGCAAAACCTGCAAAGAACTGTGGCACAACGGGGGTGAGTTGCCAACTCGTGAGTAAAAAACATCACAGAGCAGAAATCGCATGTATGACGCTATCCTAGGTCATATCAAGTAATATCCTCGAATAATATCCTGATCCGTCTACATATAAGTGCAATAACACGTGCTCGTGTCAGTGCCTCAGATAGCAACATATCAGATATATGATGGATGAATGCATTATGAATGAAAACAGAATACATCATAAGTGAGACAGCTGTTTTCTTTATTTAATGAGATTTTTGTATAGATATAAATCGAGTATCATCAATGAAATCAACAGAGAAATCAGTGTCAACCATCGACACAAAACATAAATCTCAATATCTCAATATCTCAGGCTCCGGCTATCCGGACTGGCCTGTATCATCAAATCTCAATATCTCAGTGTCTCAAATCTCAATATCTCAATATCTCAATACCTCGGGCTCCGTTAGTCCGGATCGGCCCATATCATCAATCACACGACTACGAATGGTATCCTCCGGAGATCCGCCATGCCAGACAATCATCGGTAGGCTGTCTGCCCCTGTCGGGCTCATCGTCTACAACTCGAGCTTCTTGCCCTGGGGTACTATACCGGGTCCACCATGTACCCACAGACGGTTCATCCAACTCCTCGAATCGGGTCTCGAAATCAATTTCAGAACCGAGAAAACATCATGGTAGAAAAGACTCACCATATAAAGGAAAACCACATTTTTCTCTTTAAAATAAATCATCAGTTTATAAAACTTTCACATGCGATTTCCAAATCCAGAAAATATCAAGAAGGATCCGAAATCATCAAATCACCATGTCAATAAACAGTGAAAACCGATATAAATCTCCATAATACTGCATAACCAATGAATATATGAATGCATCTGATATCATGCAATAAATGCAATAGTTAAACTAGCATATGAAAGCTATAACATATTGCAACTATCAGCTAGCATGCTATGTCAATGAAATAGTATTCTCTAAAGTGTACGTGACATGGCAATTACCAATGATGATGTGTGTGAGCCGGCAAGCAAGTGTATGTAGAGCATACGCGTCATCGGTAATGGTGCTGGGGTCCTGACAGCATGGTTTCATAATCACTAAGGACACAATAACATGCAATGAGACGATAGCAATATAATAAATGGCAAATGAATAGTAAATGCAGCAATAATATGCGGAACATGAATAATAACGTAACAATAAGGAATTTACATTACTATATATGTGTCATACTGTTTTGCCATTTGAAATAATACGAATCGTGGTGTTTTGAAACTAAGGGCTACGGTGTTTTTGAGAAAATATACGTCCTTTGAAATATCCGTAGAATCCCTTGTCCTGTTTTTAAAATACACATGATTCGTTAGTTTTGAAATAGGTATGAATCGAATATAGTCTAACATCTACAAATAAACTGCAGAACTGAGCTAACAGGCAAATCGAAAAGGGTAAGGAAAACCACCAAAGTCTGAGTCGATATATATATATATATATATATATATAATATTCGGTGATCCCGCCTCAATAGTATCCCATACGATACACTGTATAATATGACATCCTCGAGTCAAGAGTGCGGATCTATCATCAATATAGCTCGTACGGTAAATCCATCGTTCGGCATCCCAAATCAGGGTACGGGTCAAATATCACATTTATCTCATTATTCATCTGGTATCCTCATCATCATATGTCATGAACTGGGGTACAGATCTAAGTCTAGTACAAACTAATACCATCAACAATTATATGTGCGTGTCTCTGAAACACATCGCCTAAAGATCCGCTATAACATCATGTTGTATCTCCTAATACGAACCAAATCACATCACCGATCTAACGGCACCATGCCCAATCTCATCGACTCATCTCCAAATACCAAATACTATCATCAATCATCCGTGTATTCGTATATGTATATATATATAAACCCATGCATCCACATCTATCTATATACATATAACATATACACCCAAACCCATATCCCGTGCGTGTATGTGTATGTGTAACAACCTTACTCTAGGGTTCGCCACTATGAAACCAACTAAATCACTTTCCTCAAATCTCGCTAACACTAACCCATGATCTTCTAAAACTTTTCCTGCTAAGTATTCACATCTCTCAATAGCACATCTATGTATATCGATATCACATCGCGTCATTTCTTACGACTTTGCGGGGGTGCTATACGCCATCCACCCGACTTCTCCCCGTAGATATATATCTACTCACCTGATCCTCGCTTTCTGGAGTCGATGACGCCATGCTCATCCTCGTCGTCTCGAAGTCCACGTGGGGTTACTTACATATCTCACATAATATCGTAAATCTAAATCGCACAAGAAAACCTAATCGGCACGCGTATCTCATATAGGTTAAAACCTATAGCCTCGCATGCAAATCACGACAAAATAACCCTCGTTTTGGACGTTCAAACGCCACACGATGGAACACAATAACAAATACCAAATCCTAATTCATTAAAAGCCTCAAAACTAAACCAGAAACTTGGAAAACATGCTCTAGATTTTACCCTAGGAGAAATTAGCCAATTTTGCATATGGGAAGGGTCTAGTTTACTGACATAGGAGCCGCAGAACAAGCACGAGCCAATTTGCTCGCAACAAGGCCGCAAATTGTGGCCAAAAAGAGTAAATTTGCGGCCAAAACATGGAGTGGGTGCCTCGGGTTTTGGGGTTAGCTTCTAGATTGACTGCACACCTCTCAGTCTTCGCTAAAAAATTTTCCGGTCATCCGGGTTATAGCAGATCACTAAAACACATCACAGTTCTCACAAATTCCCGATGTCGTTGTTTCTAAGTTTGTGAATTGTGGTTCTAGTCTATGGTTTAGCCCAACAAGAAATTCCTACAGGGGTCTAAGGTTACTTCTAAGCCAAAATTTCACCTCTAGATTCAACTCAAACCCTAACCCTTTCTAAAAAATTTCAAAGTTCACTAATCATCACCTAATCACTTTCAAACAAGCATAGGTACTAAAGTAATTGAAATACAATACTAATGGTGGAGAAATTACCTAATTTGGGCAACCCAAGAAAAACCCTAGTTTGCCAATGTTGTCAAAATCCCACTTTTCTTGGTCCAATGTGTAGAGGAGAAGGAGGGGATCAACTTTTGTTAAGGGAGTATAGGGTTTAGGTGAATGCTTGGAGATGGATCTTGGGGTAGAGGTAGAGGGAAATGAGTTGAAGGAGGAGATGAAAACAAATTGGGGTGGAAGAAGATGGCTGCCCTCTCTATCTTTTTCCTCTCTTATTCTCACCCTCACTCACTATTTACCCTTTTACCCTTTCTCTTTTTAACATTTTCTTATTTATTTAAAACCAAACCAGATAATACCCCAAAACAACACAAGAAACAACATGTAACCAGAATACGACATGCCATGGTGCACTAGCCCTGAAAAACTGTAAAAACAATGATTTGGCCTAATCGCGATTAGCAGTGCACTAATCGGGTTTTCATTTAAACTGCATATAATAAATCTTAAAAATGCCAAATCTTTTAAATATATTTTTAAATGAATAAATCATTTTAATTCCCAATTATTTCACAATTAATAGTATATATTTATACCCTTTTTCGAAAACCCTAATTTCGCAAATCGGGCAGTTTTCGGGAAATATATTATTTTAATATTAAATTCAAAAAATAATATTTTATATTTTCTGAAATGTTACGGGTAGTTTCTCAGGTGGTGGTGGGCTTCATACCGACACTAAATGTCGTGTAATTAGGGGTCTGACTTTATCCACTCCCTAGACTCGATATGCGATACTCATAGACGAACGAACCGGACTGTACAGATATTGTCACTGTCAGGCTCAGTAGGGGTTTCAGGATGAGTTTGCTCGTCGGCCTCCCTTTCTCTCAATACCTAGGTAGCCGTTATGTACAGCTAGTGCCGCTGACGTGCTTGTGGATGAACCCACTGCCAGCATATTGACGAGTATTTAGAGTACCACACAGAGGGTTTCCCTGTTTTGGGCGAAATGATGTAGAGGCCGTATGGTTTTACGGCAGGGTTCGATCACGTGTACTTGTGCACGGATGATGTTCGGACGGATAATACTAGTGGGCTTTGGTTTAAACCGGATCCTAGTATTATTTTGTTGGATTATTTTCGTCTCTTTGTATTCGTATTCTTCGGAATACGGATGCGAGTATGTATATACGGTTGAGCGGTATTCTTGTAATTTATTACAAGATTAGTTTTAGAAGATTACACCACATCATAGTTTAGTCCTTTTTGGATCAAAATGTTATTGAGGTGTAGGATGTGGTGTTTACTGCATTTTTGTGACATGGCTAATTAGTGACCCATGGTTAGTATTCTAGCATGCTTTGGGTTTTTGTTTGTTGTGAGATTATGTTAACTTGAGATATTTTTTGTTGACTAAAATATTTTGGAGAAATGGACATTTATGTGATGGCTCCATTATTTCTTATCACACTCACACAACAAACAAAAATGACAAGCCATTATTCATTTTTTTTTCTCTTTCTTGTGTTGCTCTCAACACCTTATTCTCATGGCATCTTCTTCTTCCTATAGCTCCACCCAAACCCTCTTATGAGTTGAGAATCCTTGGGTGTCTTCAGACAAATTAATCCTTCATCACTATCTACTTCATCTACAGTATCTAGAGTAGCGATCTAGGTTCTCTAGTTGCCTCGTATATGAGATTGGAGCTCATTGCATAGACTCTCGGGTGGATTATCTTCGATGGAGGGAGAACGGAGATCAAGCTTGATCAAGGAAGCCCCTAGGTTCTTGGGATGTTGGTTGAAGACCGAAGGACACGGAACTATTCGGTATAACCATTCTAATTCTTTTGCATGTTTTGTTATCTAAGGCTTAAGGGTAGATCCGGGTAATTGGTTGTGGTAGCGCCAAGTTTTAAGAACACGGATTGATAGCCGGGGCACTGCCGTAACCCTACATGGTATCAGAGCCACTCCATAAGCTTTAGTTTACTCATCGCGACATTAGAAATCCGCCGTTTTTGTCGTGCAAAAACTGTCGAAAAAAACAGTTCCGAAAACTGAACGTTTGAGATGTTTGGACACCCCGCAGGCTCACGGTTTGAACTAAGAAGCTGTGGGGTGGTGCATGGGCACCCCAGGGAATCCCTGGGGAGGACCGAATATCTGGGCCCAGTCCTCTAGACTACCACAAGGTGGTCTTGGCAGTGGGGACCCGAAACTGCCCCATCTTGGGGAGTTTTGGGTCTGCCTCACCCCATGGCCACCTCATGGTGGCCTCGTTGGTGGGATACCCTTTGTAGCCCCCCCGACTCGAAGTTAATTTCATGCACTAACTCCCCGTGAAGGTTCGGGCACGTTTCGTTTTGATTCGGATTTCCGAATTGGCTTTAAACGGTCGGTTTTTTGAACTTTAGCTCTGTTTTTTCATAGATTTTGAAATTGGTTAAGTTTGCTAATTGTGTGCGGAATTCTAATGTCGTAGTTTTCAGTACATATATTACTATCTATAACCGTGAATGTTATTAGAGCGGTACAACTCGTCTAATTGCTATATGACTTTTAGACGGGTTTGCGAACGTTACATTCACGTTGATGTTCTGTGTTGTGCTGTGGTTGTAGCGGGATCGTCGTGGTGGATAGCTTGGGTGCAATGGTAGTATAGTTTGGATTTATTTTTACATTTGATATTGTGGGGCTAGCGTCCGACATGTGGACTATCGTCACTGCCAGTTTGTATATTATTTATTTGGGGCACGACCAGGTTGAGGTTGATATCACCGTTGTACATATTCCTTTCTTTTCAGTACTAGGATTACCCCACGGTGGAGTGCACGGTAAGCCGGGTTCTAGAGGGCAACGGGCCCGTATCTCATGGCGTTGAGACGGAGGGGGCCTCACTCTAGAATTGGCAGGTTATTTGCCGCACTCGTAGGGGGTATAGGTTGACCCACGGAGGAGTGCTCAAGTTACCGGATCCCGTGAAGTGCTGGTTGGCCCATTCATGTTGTTGATTGGGGTTTCCCCACTTCTGATTTTGGCGGGTAACTTTCCATACTCGTAGGGGTCTAGGTTTTCATTGCACAGGCTATCCACACGACCAGGGGAACGTCGGGTTTCACTTGTGGCTCAAGTGAAACCCGGGGCTCCAGGATTATCCACCACTCTGTGATGCTTGGATGTGATTCTGAGATGTTGCTTTATATCATGCCTGGGACGATTCTTATAAATATTCCTATATATACTAGTAGATGTTGTATATGTGTAACGTTTTGAAAATCGTTTCGGTGAAATTTCGGAAAATCGGTAAAATAAAGGGGTTTTCTGTAAAAAAAATAAAAATACAAATATATTTATTATAAAATTAAATATACATATTCTAGCTGTGTAATTACTAGTATTTGGTGTCTATTGAGCCGCTGGTGAAATTTCAAATTTTCTGAAAAATTTTCCGAAATTAATTATTTTAATATTATTTTAAGCCGTCACTAATACATTTAATTAGGGAAAATTACAAATTGGAATGGGTTGAAACAAATTTTTTGCATCATAACAAATTAAACAAAATTTTAACATGTTGATTTTGAAATGAAATGAAGTTGTTAAACGGTGTTAGAAAATATCGAAGAAAAATGCTTAAATAGTGAATTTAGTGTAAAGGGATGTTTGGGGTATAGTATTTATCATTTTCCATCACTCCACACCCATAACCACACCCACACACCCCCATTTTTCCTTCCCCTTGGCTGAATTCAGCAGCCCCCCCCCCTCAATTTTCCCCACTTTTTTTGCAAAAGAAAAGAAAAAAAAAGAAAAGGAAATGATAGAAGTAAAAGGGTGGACTTTAACTTTTCCCCCCACTTTCTCCACCTCACTCTCTCTCCTCCCTCACACCCCTACATTCCTGGCCGAAAATTTCTAGCCCCAAACAGCAGCCCTCTTCCCTCTTCTCCCCTCATTTTCCCTCAAGAAAAATTCACCAATTTCCATCTAAAATCAAAACTAAAATTCAAATCCAACTTCTACCCATTTCTCATTTGCCTATCTAGCATGAATCTTGGTACAAGGATTTCAAATTGGAGGTCTAGATCTTAAGTTTGATCTATGGTTTGTGAGGTATAAAATCTTGATCTTTTGTTACTCTATTTGTTATTACTTCAAATTAAGTTGGTAAAGGGTTTAATTTTAGATTTGAAATTGCAAGTCCAAATTCTTGAGATTAGGGTTTGTGAAAATCTAGTTAGGTTTTTGTGTTGTGAGACTATGGTTGTGGGATGTATTTGACATATTAATGTTATGCTAAATCAAATTAAGTTGCTAGTTTGCATTTTTGTTGATTTAAATTGTGATGATTATATAAATTGCAAACTAGGTTTTTAAAATGTTTATATTTTGGTGAGATAAAATTCTAATTAGGGTTTTATGGCATTATTAATATTATTATGAGTGGTTTAATGCCTTTGGACCATGCAAAACCAAGTGTAGTGGTTGTTTTGTGCATTCTTAGTTGAAATTATTAAAATTAGATAAATTGCAAAACTAGAAGTTTTAGTTTTATAAGAATTGATGGGATTAAATTTTTGAAATGGGTTGTATGACTTATTTAAGATGTTTAATAAGTATTATGGCCGCTAGATTTTTTTAAACGTTGAGTTTTGTACTAAAACGGGTAATTTTGCTTGCTAGATTTTCGGAAAAATGGCTTTTAAGGTGAATTTGGGGTTTTTGTGAATTTTAACCTATTTTATATTATAATTAGTGTTCGTGAATGTGCAAATGAGTGTGTTTGGGTTTTTCTCGATGGTTTGACGTTTGTACATCGACATCGAGGGTTGGTCTAGCTATTCTTGCATGCGTAAGCGATAGGTTTTGACCTATGCGTGATACGCGTGCCGACTTGATTTTCGTATGCCGTTTCGATTTCGAATTTGATTTTAATGCGATACGGTGCGTTATGACATGTAGATACCCCATGTGGACATCGAGATGACAAGCAAGCGCATGGCGGCGTCGGCACCGGCGAGTAAGGACCAGGTAAGTAGATTTATATCTACGGGGAGAAGTCGGGTGGATGGCGTTTAGCACCCCCGCAATTCGTGGTGATGAATACGAATACGTATACATACATATATATTGATTATATTGTTGAGGTTATTGATGATAAAGATAGACTTTAGGTGTGATTGGATAGGTTTAGTGTTGCGAAACCCTAGAGTAGAGGTTGCACCACACATACACACACCCATACTTGCATACATTCTTCTTTCATTGTGCTTATACGGGAATATGTATTTATATGTTCACATGGGTATGGGACTATGTGTTCACATACTGGATTTGAGGATAGTATTTGGGATTTGAGGTGAGTCGATGAGATTGATTTGAGACCGTGAGATCGGTGATATAGCAGGATTCGTATTTGAGATACGTCCTGATGTTATAGCGGATCTTGGGACGACTATACATGTGAATAGTGTTATACATTGAATGGTTGACATGTTATCGTGATATGAGATAAGATATGTTAAGATATTCATAATAGGCCGCATTAGGCGATGCATACCTCTTTATGACGATATATGGTGATGATATCGGTTTGTATGAGACTGTAGGTCAGCAGTCAGATCATGACTATATTGATGATATTAGTTTCGTACTAGACGTAGATCAGTATCCAGATTATGATCTTGGATAAAGAGGATACCAGATGAATAATGCGATATTGACCCGTACCCAGATTTGGGATGCCGTACGACGGATTTATGTACGAGCTATATATTGATGTTTGATCCGCACTCTTGACTTGGGAATGTCTGATTATAGATATGGTATCGGATGTGATATTATTGAGGCATGATCATCGACTAACATATACATGTAGGTATATGTATCGACTCAGAGGTTAGGCGGGTTCCTTACTTTCAGTAGCCAGTTGGCTTAGCCCTTTAGTTTAGTGTAGTTGTTAGACTAGATTTATATTAAATATAAATTTGTTATCTTTGTATCTAGTATTTAGCTCCCGCTCATTATTGTTGTTGCTCCGCATCGTATGTTTATATTATGATTCATATTCTATTGTTGATATCATGCTGTTAGGACACCAGCACCATTACCGATGATGCGTATGTACCATGTACACTTACTTGCCGGCTCACACACATCTTCATCGGTAATTGCCATGTCACGTACACTTAGAAAATACTTTTGCTTGACTTAGCTTGTTAGCTAGTAGTTTTGACATGATATTAGTGTATTTGCCTTATATGCTAGTTTAGACATTGTAGTTATTACTTGTCAGTTCATGCATACTGTTATTCATTGTAATGCTGCATTCATGGATTTTTATGCCTATATTCACTGTTTACATCCTATTGAGGATTTGGATTCGGATTTCCATGAGATTTTCTGGATTTTGGGGAAAACTGCAAAACTTATATAAACTTCTTTTCTCTCTTTTTAAATAAAAAGTGCGGTTTTTCCATGATGTATGAATCGTCCACCATGAGTTTGCTGATGGATTTCGAGACCCGAGTTCGAGGAGTGGAGGAACCGTTTCGGGTACATGGTGGACCCGGTGCGGTACCCCGGGGCAAGAAGATCGCAGATGATGGCGTTGAGCCTGGCAGGGGTGCACTACCAACCGGTGATATTACCCGACGCGTTGGATATCCGGAGGATACCGTCGTGGTCTTGAGATTGATGGTAGGGGCCGGTCTGGACTGACGGCACCCTAGATAGTGAGATTGAGACATACTGAGATATTTGAGATATTGAGGTACAGAGATTATGACACGGAGATATCGAGATATTTGGATATTTGTTTTGTCTCGATGCTAGGAACTGTTTATGCTAATTTCATTTATGTTACCTCGTTTTTACAAAGATACAGAAATCTCACTAATATATGAATGCAGTTTTCTTCAGTACATGCATTCTGTTTCATGCATTCATACATCATCCATATGATATATTGCTACCTGAGGCACTGACACGGGCACATGGGATTTCACTTGGGTTAGACTTTTACCCTAGCCATTGTTATAGGCTGCTGGTTATATATTTGAGGATATATTATGATTGTTGACTTAGGATTGTGTTGTTCATGCGATTTTCTGTTCATAGATGTTTTTCTACTCACGAGTTGGCAACTCACCCCCGTTGTGCCACAGTTTCTTGCAGTTTTTGCCGTACAGGTTTCATTACGGCTTGCTGGCACTACTTCCTTTTCCGGGTGATTTGCAAGTAGGTGGGTTTATTTGTATCGTACCCCCTATTATATACCTTGTATATTATTACTCTGTTATATCTAGAATTTCCATCAACCAAACATGTATTTATTTCAGAGATAGAGACCAGTGATGTTTATTCTTTCGACCTTAGAGTCGTGCGTTGTATTTCTGTGGATTCCTCGTTGTTTTGAGTTTCCTTTTAAGTTTTGATCCTCGCCCTTGGCGTTTTATATTATATTGCTTGTGTGGTTGTGACCGTCAATTGACGAAGAACTAGCTCCCGCTTGGGGATGCCTTTTATTGATTTCATATACTATTCATATTGTAGCCCGTTTGGGGGCCAGTATTTACAAAGGAGACTCTGCCGAAATTTTCAGGAAATATTTGATGTTGTTAAAAACGCATAATTCGGTTTATGCTATTAAAACTACTTGATTTAAATTGGTTTTCCTTCACTCTACTACTTTTCTTGGTTTGGATTTCTGGGTTTTCGGCTTACTTAGATTACGTACGCCTCGAGGCATTTCGTAGTTTAAGTGCCGGTCATGTTCCGTACTTTCGGGACATGACAAAGTTGGTATCAGAGCGTTAGGTTTTACCTTCGGAGCGTAGGATGACCCTTGGTTGATCGAATAGGTGACTAAAGTAGAGTGACGTACGGTGGGTATATTCCGCGGCATACTTACGATACGCTACTCCACTTAAGAAGCCTTAGGATGCATATTTCTTTGTTCAGTATTATATTCATTCCTGATCTAGCCTCATCGGTACCAGTCATGGTTTTGCTGCTACGATTACGGGCAGGGAGAGCTATGGCTAGAGTTGCGGTCAGCACGAGCTCGTCACGAACGAGGACTGACCAGTGCGTGATTCCAGGGACATACGATTGCATTGAGAGGCGTCATCTGATTGTGTTTTCGCGCCATGAGTGTTTAACAGATCGCTTTTATGAGATTTCTCGGACGTGCCGATCAGCACCAGAGGATTGAGCCAATGATAGAGGCCAGCCAGATTTTGATGACCGTTGGCGTATTGCTTTTTCGTGATAATTGAGGCACTGTTCGGCGTGCAGACGAGTGAGCCAGTTGTTGCTGCGATCGACGAGATATCGCCCCAGATGTTGGAGCTATTGCAGTATGAGTTGTACTAAGAGAGGATAAAAGGTCGCCAGTCACCGAGGATGAATGACTAAGACATGTGGTTCGTTCGCTACCCCGATGTGAGGTCATCAGATAGATTAATTCCAGCTAGTGACGACTTCACGTGGAGACGTTGAGAGTCGACAGAGACGATCGAATGTTAGAAACCTATTATTCCAAGTTTAAAGTATTCGGAAAGACATGCAGGCAATTCTATGGACCCTCTAGAAGAATGAAACCCTAACTCGACTTAATGACCATGTGAAAGCCTTTGAACCTTAGGGTTTGCAGCAGTTCCGCAGCGCCATTAGTGAGGCTTGGGTTTGCCCTTCTATTGCTGGACCATCGATACTGTGGTACGTACTCGATACTATTAAACTGTACCCAAGATGTTGAGCTCTTCGGGGATTATGAGGTTTTGACAAATCGATCGGATGGTTCGATTTCATTCGGATGCTAGATGGTGAGATGCATTCTTGGGAGACTCCAGATACGAGGATAGCCGTTGGAGCTCAGTCCATGCAGCCACGACGAGACGAGTCCGAAACAGTCGACATTAGAGAAAAGTGGAGTAAGAGGTTCGTACCAGATCTGGATAAGATGACGTTTCACTCCGCCGACATCAGAGATGTGATACGCATGCCGAGGCATTGTGCTTGGCTATACCTTCCAGAAGGAGTAGCGATGAGTATGCAGCCGTTCCGGAACAAGAAACTGATATAGTAAAGGACGATGACTTCCGGACAGTTCGGCAGAGACGAGATTTGGGAGAGACATCGATAGGACCTTTCTGTAATGAATTACGAGAAGACTTGGACCCAGAAGTGGTCATGTTACGCACATGTTCATCACAGAATACTGCATTTTATACCGCCCATTCTTACGCTCGGTTGTTTATAGGTAGGTGCTTTTAATCCGTGTTTGTTACATATTTGCAGGATACAGGTTCTCGGTTCTAAAACGGTGAAATTCATGGAAAACACGACAAAATCCGGGTTCCTGCCAACCACTGAGAAAACACGGTCTCCGCTCGTCATCCGTATGTTGCCAGATACCAGTTTAGGAAGACAAAATGTCAAATCAATGTCACCTTCATGCACAAGGCTCAATGGCAACAACAAGTTCCAAGAAATCTACGCGGAGCTCGAGGCAATCATGACAAATGCATCCACAAAAGTCCACCTTTCCTCAACAGAAATTCTGGAAGAAATGTGAATGTATTTTAAGAAAATATATATACCACACTGAAGGGGACAGCAGACCAGGGCCGTACTGAAATGCCCATGCCCTAACTCCATCATAGGGCCGCGGATCCGCGGCCAATAGGGGGTATTGGCGGCGGATCCGCGGCCGTACGGGCGCCGCAGCTTGTCAACTTTTGTGGGTATTTTGGTCTTTTCACATGGGTCCAGTTTGTTGCCCTAGATTTCATTTTCCCTGTCTATAAATACAGCAGATCTGAGCCCAACCAAGGGTCATTCTTTTGTTCCTCTTTTGTAGTCTTTTGTATAGTTTTTCTTCTTCTTCTTCATTCTTTTTCCATGAAAATTGTAGTGAGAGCTTTTTGAGTGGGAGATCAATGAAGATGAGGGTTTTGTATCATTCTCTTTTGTTTCTTCTTCCCCTTGAGATTCTTGCTTTCTCTTGATCATTCAACCTCTTCATTGAGCTTGAATGGTTAAGGGTTAGTTATTGATCTCAAAGGTCGTATTCTTTCATGGAATTAGCACTTCATTTCACATGCGTTCTCTACCCTTCCCTTGATCTTGCAACCTCTTGATTGAGCTTGCAAGTTTAAGGGTTGGCTATTGATCACATGCTTGTCTTGAGTCCTAGTTTCTTGTTCTTTTTATTGCTTATTTATTACTTGCTTTTTATTACCTTGCTTTACTTTCTTGCAATTTAATTCATGCACTTTCTTTCTTGTAATCTTTTCTTTTCTTTTCTTTGTTTATCTTTTCTTTTGCTCTCTTTTGTTCATTTTGTGAATGTTGTATTTATTGTTGTTGTTAAGAATCCATATGATATTGTAAGTTAACATTTCTTTGCTCATTTCCTTTTCCCGTTATTTTCCATTGAACTCCGCCCAAACCATACGCAAGCGCTCCGTTAGGCACCCTACCCTGACAAGGTAACGGTGATTCCTAACCACGACCGGTTGCGTTCGGTTTGGCCGGAGGCGAAAGCAAGAGACAAGAACGGAAGGACAAGGGTAAATAAGCCGGATTCCACGAATACCGCGCTTAAATCCCCTAATCCACGTTGTTGCCGATTGCTCTAGCTTCAATTGGTCAAGACTCGGCTCAAAGGTTTTGAGTACGGATTTCCTTAGCTTACAATCTCGTATCTTTTCTTAACAACTTTATACTTGCAAATAAACACATAGGTTAGAAACAAACTCATACAATTCTTTATTGACTCGTCGAAAACAAGAAAGGACATACAACCATCTCCCTGTGGATCGACCCGTGCTCAACCGGCTAGCTGCATAGCGACACCGTCTTGATTGCGGTTAACTTTAATTCTAACAATCAAATGGCGCCGTTGCCGGGGAGACGGTAGCGTATTTTCTTTCTTGTTATTCGGGTTAATATTCTTTTTGTATATATAAGAAAAATAATAATAATAATAATAAAATCTTTTTGTTTTTTTTGATAATTTTTGTGGGCAAGAGTGCAGATTTTTGCGTATTTGCAAACTGCGATTGTGGGGAGCAAAGTGTACATTCAAGGCTTAAGGTGGTTGCAAAGTACAGTGCCAAAGATCCGGGTAGTTTGACCCGCGCAAGCGAACTTTTCAAGCTTACCGGATTTGATTCAACGGGGGTTTCCTAACCCAAAACTTAACGGTACGTACTTTACTAACACCTTCTTCTCAAATCTGACGCTTCCAATATACTACTCTTTGCAGGATTCTTTGCAAGTTCGCTAGCAAACGCTAAAAATTGACTAACCCGTATTTGTTGCAGTTCCGCGCTTAAACTAAAAAACGATTTTTTGATTCTTTATAGAATTTTTATTGAATTGCGCATTGCATACATTAATACGGACTTAAGGGCAAGCGAACCCCACAATATACGGTAAAGGATTTCATCACCTTTTCCGTGGCCCACAAATCACGAACTTGAGCATAACATTTACCCGCACTAATTTTAAAAGAAATTAGACTTTAAGCCTTAAGGACTTCGCGCTCACTAGGCGAAGTTAACTGTGTTTAGAACCTCGCTTAACGGTATATTGTTTACGGGGTGTCTAGGAAAGTGTTAACGGCGAAACCGCCAAAAGAGAAAGGGTTATTTAATTAAGGAACTTCGCGAAAACGTTGGAAAACCTCCCCTTATCTCTGCACTTACCTGGCCTCGTGATCAGTGTATCTTGAGCCCGTTTCTCGACACAGTTTTACTTCGACAATCAAGTTCTGGAGCAGGTCTAGTTGACCTAGGTGAACCCTAGAACGATTAGGTGTGTGGTATTTTCGTGTCGTGATTGTTTTTGTCCCTATTCTTTTTTTGTGTATATTTCATTCTTTTGTTAATATCTAAAAAAAAAAATTAAAAAATAAAAAATAAAAAAAAATCACATTCTTTTTCCCTTCCTTTTCTCTGCCTTTCTCTCTTTCTCTCTTCATATCATGGTTACTCCACCTCGCAAAACTCTTGCCGAACTTTGGTACCCACAACCAGACATTACATCCTACGGTTCTTGTTTTGGTCGAACTTTGAACGACCCCTCCATGCCCAAAATTTCTTTGAAAGATCGGATAGACGCGTCTAGGACAAACAACTGGACCCCGCAATCCACTTCGTATCAACCATTTCAAACATTCACCCCTTCTTACGTTGATACCCCTTCTTCGAGTCATGTTGCAACTCCAAGACCTATGTCTATTGCAGAACGTATTGAACAATCCCATAGCCGATCTTTCACTCCTTTCACCACTTCAAATTCTTGGGATCAGCAATTCCATTCACCTTCCTGTCCAGATGTTGATCCTGCTCCTGTCCAGTCATTCAACTCCTACCAATCCTACCCTACTTTTGCACCTTCCTTAGACATTGCATCAGAACAGCCATTTGGGAATTTTCAGTATCCAAACAACTTTGAATCTTTTACTGAAACCCCTTCACAACCAATGTCTAGTCTAGAATAGTTGTTGGAAGACTTTAGTGTAGCGTCAAGCCAACAGATGATGGATTTGAATGCGTCCATGGCCGCCCTCATGCAACCTAGTGACCCGGTAGCTAGTTTTCAACTAGCTCCAACTTTTTCAATGTATGATGAGGCGGCAGGACAGGCTGTGAATTTGAGTGGAGAGAGTGAGATATACCCCCTTCCAAATCAAACCTACCCGTCCCAAATTGAATCCCACAACTCCTGTTTTGAAAGTCTATCGAATATCCCACATGATTTATCAATTGAAGATAGAATGATGAATGAGTTGTGCGACTTCGTAGTATTTGATTTGCCCAATTGTGAAGGGTCCCTTCCAAGTGAAACCATACCTAATCCTTTTGACCTCTACACCTATATCTTAGAACCAGAATCGATTAATATCCATGCTTTTGATGAGGTGTCAGAGAATTTTGATTTTCACCTGATTGAGGATATTGACGCTGGGGATATTTTGGATGATGAACCCGTAGATTTGGCTGAGTTTGTCTCTTCAAATCATCATCCCGAGTCATTAAATGTTTTTCCCGAACCCCATATGCGTCTGGACTTTGAAGAGAAGAGCATGGATGTGCTAAATTTTGAGGAGAATATTGAGGATAGTTTTGAGGATGAACCAGTTTTGCTTGATGAGTCGGATTTTCCAATTCATCATGTTCCTTCCACTGACTGTGTACACCCTCCTGAACCTTTAACCGATACCCTTCCTCAACCATTTCCCTCCATCCTTTCCATCGTTCCGACCTTGCAAGAACCCGTCTCACTTTCATTTACTATGTCTGGTTTACCAAGTTCGGCGTACCCATGGGTTCTTACGAATCTTGAGGGATTTGACCCAATCTCTCGCCGGGTTAATAGATTAGCACAATCGCTGTTTACACATCGCTCATCATAAATTGTGCTAATCTATTCACTCAATTTCCTCCCTCAAGTTCGTATTCCACTTCTTTTTCCCTTCCGCCATTCTTCTTCCTCTCATATACCGAGACCGTATCCCGCTTCTCTCCGCATACGGTCTCGCGTATTCTCCATTTCATTCCTCTTCACCTTCTTTCACCAGCCACTGCTTTATCACGATAAGATCTTTCAATGGTTGGTACTAACTTTTGGCCTGTGTAAGGCCTTGTATAGCTTGATACCGTTCTTTCCCCCCTAACCCTGAACTTCAACGCCTAACAGTGGAAACACTGTTTTACTTAAGTTTGGGGGGAACACCTTTTTTGTATATATTTTTGGTTTTTCTTTTTGTATATAATTTGTTTTTAGGGGGAACGCCGACAATTTTGACCCTCTTGGTATAGCCTGACAGTGAGGGCACTGTCAAGTTTAAGTTTGGGGGTGTGCTCGGTAAGCTTTCTTCCTTCGCATTCATTTGTATATTTTGCATTTGCATACCTTATTAAAAACCCACAAAAATGAAAAATTTTCCAAAAAATATAAAAAATTTGTTGTCAAGTTAGCTAATAGGGTAACTTAGATCTTTATTCCGAAAGTTTAGTTGATATGATAGAAATAACTAAATTCTAGGCTTAGGGATTGAAAACCCTAAAAATAACCCTCATTCTGTCTAACTTTGGTAAGTATACGTCCTTACAGTTTTTTTTGAGAAATAGGTAATTTTGAGTTCAGTTCTTGAGTTAAGTCAAGATGAAGGGAAAGTATTGATGCTTTACTATCGTCTGAAAATAGTTTCTTTTCTCGAGTTCAAATTTAGAAAGTATATACCCTACAAACTGCACTTACACGCACCTTGAAACTTGGGATAGTAGAGGATACCTTGAAATACTCTTGCTTGAAAGCCTAGTATGAAAGAAAAAACGGTATTTAAAGCTAAACACCAAAAGAGCATATTGAAAAATATATCCAGTCTTGAAAAAGAAAAAGAAAAAGAAAAAAGAAAAAGAAAAAATAGAATAAAGTCAAGACCTGGAAACTGCTATTTACGCTTTAAAGTTCACACATTCAGTAATCGGTCGTTAGTGCCTCAAGAAGCATTAATAGTCGCATGAAAGGTATGTGAGCAAATCCGTCCATCCTTAATGAAAAGAAGTAGTATTAGGTATTAGGGCAAGGGTATTATAGCTTGAATTGAATTCTTGAGTGTAGGGGTGCAAATATACACACACGTAGGGGTATACAATCGATGTTTGAATAAAAGATAGAAATAAAGAATAAGACTTGTGTTTTCTGTAAAGTTGATAAAAATCCCTGATTTGAGGCCGCACTTTAGAAGGAAAACTCAGGAGAACCAACATCTTTCTAAACTTTTTTGGAACGTATAGGATCTAAGGGTAAATAGATAGGAGGTGTGAAAAATAAGGGTTGGATATTTCTAAGTTAGGATGATAGAATTTCTAACGTAAATACTAAACTATAGGAGTAGAATCGATGTTAACTTATGACACTAGCTTGACGGGATTTTGTGGGTAGTATCCGCTGAAAACCCTCAGGAGACAACACTCCTCCTACTAGGGACACCTAGAGGTTTAACGGCTTGTTGCACGCGCTCAGTGCAATCGCGTTCCCTGTGAAAGTGCGGTTAGGATTTTATTTTTTGTGAATAATTGGTTTTGCGAGCAAAAGTTAAGTTTGGGGGTATTTGTTCATCACAGAATACTGCATTTTATACCGCCCATTCTTACGCTCGGTTGTTTATAGGTAGGTGCTTTTAATCCGTGTTTGTTACATATTTGCAGGATACAGGTTCTCGGTTCTAAAACGGTGAAATTCATGGAAAACACGACAAAATCCGGGTTCCTGCCAACCACTGAGAAAACACGGTCTCCGCTCGTCATCCGTATGTTGCCAGATACCAGTTTAGGAAGACAAAATGTCAAATCAATGTCACCTTCATGCACAAGGCTCAATGGCAACAACAAGTTCCAAGAAATCTACGCGGAGCTCGAGGCAATCATGACAAATGCATCCACAAAAGTCCACCTTTCCTCAACAGAAATTCTGGAAGAAATGTGAATGTATTTTAAGAAAATATATGTACCACACTGAAGGGGACAGCAGACCAGGGCCGTACTGAAAAGCCCATGCCCTAACTCCATCATAGGGCCGCGGATCCGCGGCCAATAGGGGGTATTGGCGGCGGATCCGCGGCCGTACGGGCGCCGCAGCTTGTCAACTTTTGTGGGTATTTTGGTCTTTTCACATGGGTCCAGTTTGTTGCCCTAGATTTCATTTTCCCTGCCTATAAATACAGCAGATCTGAGCCCAACCAAGGGTCATTCTTTTGTTCCTCTTTTGTAGTCTTTTGTATAGTTTTTCTTCTTCTTCTTCATTCTTTTTCCATGAAAATTGTAGTGAGAGCTTTTTGAGTGGGAGATCAATGAAGATGAGGGTTTTGTATCATTCTCTTTTGTTTCTTCTTCCCCTTGAGATTCTTGCTTTCTCTTGATCATTCAACCTCTTCATTGAGCTTGAATGGTTAAAGGTTAGTTATTGATCTCAAAGGTCGTATTCTTTCATGGAATTAGCACTTCATTTCACATGCGTTCTCTACCCTTCCCTTGATCTTGCAACCTCTTGATTGAGCTTGCAAGTTTAAGGGTTGGCTATTGATCACATGCTTGTCTTGAGTCCTAGTTTCTTGTTCTTTTTATTGCTTATTTATTACTTGCTTTTTATTACCTTGCTTTACTTTCTTGCAATTTAATTCATGCACTTTCTTTCTTGTAATCTTTTCTTTTCTTTTCTTTGTTTATCTTTTCTTTTGCTCTCTTTTGTTCATTTTGTGAATGTTGTATTTATTGTTGTTGTTAAGAATCCATATGATATTGTAAGTTAACATTTCTTTGCTCATTTCCTTTTCCCGTTATTTTCCATTGAACTCTGTCCAAACCATACGCAAGCGCTCCGTTAGGCACCCTACCCTGACAAGGTAACGGTGATTCCTAACCACGACCGGTTGCGTTCGGTTTGGCCGGAGGCGAAAGCAAGAGAAAAGAACGGAAGGACAAGGGTAAATAAGCCGGATTCCACGAATACCGCGCTTAAATCCCCTAATCCACGTTGTTGCCGATTGCTCTAGCTTCAATTGGTCAAGACTCGGCTCAAAGGTTTTGAGTACGGATTTCCTTAGCTTACAATCTCGTATCTTTTCTTAACAACTTTATACTTGCAAATAAACACATAGGTTAGAAACAAACTCATACAATTCTTTATTGACTCGTCGAAAACAAGAAAGGACATACAACCATCTCCCTGTGGATCGACCCGTGCTCAACCGGCTAGCTGCATAGCGACACCGTCTTGATTGCGGTTAACTTTAATTCTTTCAATCAGCACACCAGCAGACCAGAGTTCATGATCATTGACGAGACATGCTATGAGTGACCACGACAGTTGGCCAGAGATTCTTGGAGGATGTGCTTGAGCGGGACTATTCCACCATATTTGATTTCTGTATTTTGGGCAGTCTATTTGCATGATTGATTTTGATAATGGAGTTCCATGATATTTGTTTTCATGCGCCATGGTTGCACCTACTGAGTATTTACGATTTTTGCACAGTTGTTGCACTTGAGATAGTTTTCGTGCCTTGGTTTCTCATGTTTGTGATTATATGGATTTCATACAGTTGAGTTGATTTGTGTGTATATATGCATACAATTTGGTTTTTGCACTCGGTATAGTTCCCATATGCTTGCAGTGCAGTGATACGCATTTTGTGCACTTAGATGCACTGGACTTCGGTTTTGATTGTGATGCTCGAAATTGGTTTTGTGCACCTTGTGCACCTGATTGGATTTTGCGCATGTTCGGCGCTTGATATTGGATTTCATGATTTCGTGCATGATAGATGCACCTGCCTTGGATTTTCGCGCATGTTGAGCGCATGTTTTGAGATGCGATTTGGTGCACACCAGATGCACTAAGTCGAGATTTTTCGTGCATGTCAGATGCACCTGATTTTGCTGTCAGGCACACACGTTGCCTATGACAGATGCTTTGTGCACACCCGATGCACTTAGATCATGTTTCTGTGCACTTGTATGGCACGTATATGGATTTTGATTTCCGTGCGCACCAGACGCACGTAGTATTCATATGCGTATTTTGGGATTGATTTCTTATAGAGCAGTACGTTTTTATGATATTTGCTATGTGTTTTCGTACTTAGCAGGACTAGTCAGAGGACAGTACATGAATGTATTTTGCATGCATTGATAGTTATCGAAAGGATTTCCAAAAAGCGAGCTATAGTGTCAGTATTTACCTACGTGTCTGATATGACACGAAACGTTTAAAACAAGGAAACTCTTCTAAATTGTTTCCCAAAACGGTGGAACGTACATTTCAAACAAAAGATATATATGTATATGGTTATTTTCTTATGATAGACGGCCGCCACTGTGCAGTGTTTTGCGCATTGCACAGCGACTTTAAGAGATTTGGCATGCATTTCCTTCAGATATTTACATATATAGATTTGATATTTACGTGTATAGTTTCGAGTTATATCATATTGGTTTTATATTGGATTTGACATTTGTGTCTTTACCATGACTCCGATGATTGCGAGATGCTTGACGGAGTTTTGATTTTGAGTTATATGCTCATTTTTCATGTGCATGCGCTGCGCTACGATTTGTTTTATGTATTTACGATTTCGGAGCCCCGACGACTTGATGGATTTGCTTAGATGTTTTAGTATTTGGGGGAGTGTTAATTTAAATTCGGGGACCGAATTTCTTTAAAGGGGGAAGATTGTAACGTTTTGAAAATCGTTTCGGTGAAATTTCGGAAAATCGGTAAAATAAAGGGGTTTTCTGTAAAAAGTAAAAATACAAATATATTTATTATAAAATTAAATATACATATTCTAGCTATGTAATTACTAGTATTTGGGGTTTATTGAGCCACTGGTGAAATTTCAAATTTTCTGAAAAATTTTCCGAAATTAATTATTTTAATATTATTTTAAGGCGTCACTAATACATTTAATTAGGGAAAATTACAAATTGGAATGGGTTGAAACAAATTTTTTGCATCATAACAAATTAAACAAAATTTTAACATGTTGATTTTGAAATGAAATGAAGTTGTTAAACGGTGTTAGAAAATATCGAAGAAAAAAGCTTAAATAGTGAATTTAGTGTAAATGGATGTTTGGGGTATAGTATTTATCATTTTTCATCACTCCACACCCATACCCACACCCACACACCCCCGTTTTCCCTTTCCCTTGGATGAATTCAGCAGCCCCCCTCAATTTCCCCCACTTGTTTTGCAAAAGAAAAGACAAGAAAAGAAAAGGAAATGATATAAGTAAAAGGGTGGACTTTGACTTTTCCCCCCACTTTCTCCACCTCACTCTCTCTCCTCCCTCACACCGCCACATTCCTGGCCCAAAATTTCTGGCCCCAAACAGCAGCCCTCTTCCCTCTTCTCCCCTCATTTTCCCTCAAGAAAAATTCACCAATTTCCATCTAAAATCAAAACTAAAATTCAAATCCAACTTCTACCCATTTCTCATTTGCCTATCTAGCATGAATCTTGGTGCAAAGATTTCAAATTGGAGGTCTAGATCTTAAGTTTGATCCATGGTTTGTGAGGTATAAAATCTTGATCTTTTGTTACTCTATTTGTTATTACTTCAAATTAAGTTGGTAAAGGGTTTAATTTTAGGTTTGAAATTGCAAGTCCAAATTCATGAGATTAGGGTTTGTGAAAATCTAGTTAGGGTTTTGTGTCGTGAGACTATGGTTGTGGGATGTATTTGACATATCAATGTTATGCTAAATCAAATTAAGTTGCTAGATTGCATTTTTGTTTATTTAAATTGTGATGATTCTATAAATTGCAAACTAGGTTTTTAGAATGTTTATATTTTGGTGAGATAAAATTCTAATTAGGGTTTTATGGCATTATTAATATTATTATGAGTGGTTTAATGCCTTTGGACCATGCAAAACCAAGTGTAGTAGTTGTTTTGTGCATTTTTAGTTGAAATTGTTAAAATTATATAAATTGCATAACTAGAATTTTTAGTTTTATAAGAATTGATGAGATTAAATTTTTGAAAAGGGTTGTATGACTTATTTAAAATGTTTAATAAGTAATGTGGTCGCTAGATTTGTTTAAACGTCGAGTTTTGTACTAAAACGGGTAATTTTGCTTGCTAGATTTTCAGAAAAATGGCTTTTAAGGTGAGTTTGGAGTTTTTGTGAATTTTAACCTATTTTATATTATAATTAGTGCCCGTGAATGTGCAAATGAGTGTGTTTGGGTTTTTCTCGATAGTTTGACGTTTGTACATCGACATCGAGGGTTGGTCTGGCTATTCTTGCATGCATAGGCGATAGGTTTTGACCTATGCGTGATACGCGTGCCGACTTGATTTTCGTATGCCGTTTCGATTTCGAATTTGATTATAATGCGATACGGTGCGTTATGACATGTAGGTACCCCATATGGACTTCGAGACGACAAGCAAGTGCGTGGCGGTGTCGGCACCGGCGAGCAAGGACCAGGTGAGTAGATTTATATCTACGGGGAGAAGTCGGGTGGATGGCGTATAGCACCCCCGCAATTCGTGGTGATGTATACGAATACATTTACACACATATATATTGATTATATTGTTGAGGTTATTGATGATAAAGATAGATTTTAGATGTGATTGGATAGATTTAGTGTTGCGAAACCCTAGAGTAGAGGTAGCACCACACATACACACACACACACCCATACTTGCATACATTCTTCTTTCATTGTGCTTATACAGGAATATATATTTATATGTTCACATTGGTATGGGACTATGTGTTCACATACTGGATTTGAGGATAGTATTTGGGATTTGAGGTGAGTCGATGAGATTGATTTGAGACCGTGAGATCGGTGATATAGCAGGGTTCGTATTTGAGATACGTCCTGATGTTATAGCAGATCTTGGGACGACTATACATGTGAATAGTGTTTTACATTGAATGGTTGACATGTGATCGTGATATGAGATAAGATAAGTTAAGATATTCATAATAGGACGCATCAGGCGATGCATACCTCTTTATGACGATATATGGTGATGATATCGGTTTGTATGAGGCTGTAGGTCAGCAGTCAGATCATGAATATATTGATGATATTAGTATCGTACTAGACGTAGATCAGTACCCAGATTATAATCTTGGATAAAGAGGATACCAGATGAATAATGCGATATTGACCCGTACCCAGATTTGGGATGCCGTACGACGGATTTACGTACGAGCTATATATTGATGTTTGATCCGCACTCTTGACTTAGGAATGTCTAATTATAGATATGGTATCAGATGTGATATTATTGAGGCAGGATCACCGACTAACATATACATGTAGGTATATGTATTGACTCAGAGGTTAGGCGGGTTCCTTACTTTCAGTAGCCAGTTAGCTTAGCCCTTTAGTTTAGTGTAGTTGTTAGACTAGATTTATATTAAATATAGATTTGTTATCTTTGTGTCTAGTATTTAGCTCCCGCTCATTATTTTTGTTGCTCGGCATCGCATGTTTAGATCATGATTTATATTCTATTGTTGATATCATGCTGTTAGGACACCAGCACCATTACCAATGATGCGTATGTACCACGTACACTTACTTGCCGGCTCGCACACATTTTCATCGGTAATTGCCATGTCACGTACACTTAGAAAATACTTTTGCTTGACTTAGCTTGTTAGCTAGTAGTTTTGACATGATATTAGTGTATTTGCCTTATATGCAAGTTTAGACATTGTAGTTATTACTTGTCACTTCGTGCATACTGTTATTCATTGTTATGCCGCATTCATGGATTTTTATGCCTATATTCACTATTTACATGCTATTGAGGATTTGGATTCGGATTTCCATGAGATTTTCCGGATTTGGGAGAAAACCGAAAAACTTATATAAATTTCTTTTCTCTCTTTTTAAATAAAAAGTGCGGTTTTTCCATGATGTATGAGTCGTCTACCATGAGTTTCCTGATGGATTTCGAGACCCGAGTTCGAGGAGTGGAGGAACCGTTTCGGGTACATGGTGGACCCGGTGCGGTACCCCGGGGCACGAGGATCGCAGATGATTGCGTTAAGCCTGGCAAGGGAGCACTACCGACCGGTGATATTACCCGACGCGTCGGATATCCGGAGGATACCGTCGTAGTCTTGAGATTGATGGTAGGGGCCGTTCTGGACCGACGGCGCCCTAGATAGTGAGATTGAGACATACTGTGATATTTGAGATATTGAGGTACAGAGATTAGGACACAGAGATATCGAGATATTTGGATATTTGTTTTGTGTCGATGCTAGGCACTGTTTATACTAATTTCATTTATGATACCTCGTTTATACAAAGATACAGAAATCTCACTAATTTATGAAAGCAGTTTTCTTCAGTACATGCATTCTGTTTCATGCATTCATACATTATCCATATGATATATTGCTACCTGAGGCACTGACACGGGCACATGGGATTACACATGGGTTAGACTTTTACCCTAGCCATTGTTATAGGCTGCTGGTTATATATTTGAGGATATATTATGATTGTTGACCTAGGATTGCGTTGTTCATGCGATTTCTGTTCATGGATGTTTTTCTATTCACGAGTTGGCAACTCACCCCCGTTGTGCCACAGTTTCTTACAGGTTTTGCTGTATGGGTTTCATTACGGCTTGCTGGCACTATTTCCTTTTCCGGGTGATTTTCTAGTAGGTGGGTTTATTTGTATCGTACCCCCCATTATATACCTTCTATATTATTACTCTGTTGTATCTAGAAGTTCCATCAACCAAACATGTATTTATTTCAGAGATAGAGACCAGTGATGTTTATTCTTTCGACCTTAGAGTCGTGCGTTGTATTTCTGTGGATTCCTCGTTGTTTTGAGTTTCCTTTTGAGTTTTGATCGTCGCCCTTGGCGTTGTATATTATATTGCTTGTGTGGTTGTGACCGTCAATTGACGAAGAGCTAGCTCCCGCTTGGTGATGCCTTTTATTGATTTCGTATACTATTCATGTTGTATCCCGTTTGGGGGCCTGTATTTACAAAGGAGACTGGCGAAATTTTCAGGAAATATTTGATATTTTTAAAAACGCATAATTCGGCTTATGCTATTAAAACTACTTAATTTAAATTGGTTTTCCTTCACTCTACTACTTTTCTTGGTTTGGATTTCTGGGTTTTCGGCTTACTTAGATTACGTACGCCTCAAGACGTTTCGTAGTTTAAGTGCCGGTCATGTTCCGTACTTTCGGGACATGACAATATGTTTTGCACCCGCACTAGTCCAGTCCCCGCTTTGTCGTTAGTTAAGTAACCTAACGGGTGATGACGGGACCCAGTGGCGAATGCAGATGGGATATACATACATTTTATTTTTCGTCCCTTTTTTCTGTGGTACGATATGTTAACTAAAGGGACTGCGTTGATTCTGATCAATGCAAGGAAAACAAACCTATTTGATATTGTTGGAACAAATTTTCAAAAGCTATTATTACAAGGACGTTTTCTTTTATTTTGCACAGCGATATTCGGTTATGAATATCCAGCACCTCATTCGACGGGGCAAGAGCTGAGATCCCTTCACCGGGAGTGACCTCTTGGGCAGAAGTTTGTGTCAGGATAATAACTTAACTATAGTCGATTACTTTTTGCTTTGCATCGTGATATTCAGTTTGGAATATCCTGCACCTCATTCTACGAGGAAAGAGCCGAGTTCATTTCACCTGGAGTGACCTCTTTAGCAAAAGTTTTCGCCATTATATATTTGTAAAGCTATCCGGTTCCTTCAACAATATCAAGTTCATTACGTTAAAGGTTTTTCGCCAAAAACCATTCGTAGCCCTCCGTCATTTAAGACGGGTAGCACTTAGTATTCATGCTATGTTTATTGTCCTTAGTCAAGGCATAGTGTATGGTAGCTATTTGTTACTTTTCTGTTCCATAGATAAATGAGTTGGTTTGGGACAGTCATACAGCCTTGTTGGCCTTAGAAAAGGGCGAGTATGGGTGGGTTCAAATTAACCTAGACAATTACGGGTAGAACTTGACATGTGACTTATGATTTGTTGGGCTTAGTTAAGGTCATAAGAGCATGGGGTAAAAAAATCGCATCGGCAGTTTCTAAAGAAACTGAAAGTTGCCAAGCATGCGCATACCTTCTGGAGTGTGATAACTTGAGTGGATTCCTTCAAGTTATCATGCGATGATAGTTGGATCCTGATTCGCACTGATGAGTTGGTTTACTCCCCGGGTGATTTTAGATGATCCCGACTAATTCTCCTTTGGGTTTGGGTGAGGATTCAAGGAAACCGTGGGAGCCATCCGGATTAGATAAAGTGATTAACCATTCTGATCTAGGTTAGAGTGCACGCTTAGTGTTTCTTTTCTCTCTCTCTCTTTGGCAGCGACCATAGCCCGACCCTAGACTAGAACTCATGAACCAAGTTAACCGAACCTTCTTAAAACACACTGGCTTTTGGATTGTTAGATTAGCATACTTCATTGCCACTCCTGCTTTTACCCTTTGATTTTCTCCAAAACATTCCGTATCACTATGAAGATCCACGGTTATTGGATATGACCATCGTATTGTAGGGTTCCTAGGCACCCTAATGAGGTCTCCCAAGGCATCGAACATGCCAATTTCAAATTTAAACGGTGCCGAGAAACCCTAGAACGGACCGTTGGCTAGAAATCTAGGCGAAACAATAAACTAGTTATCACTTAACTAAGAGATACGGAAGTACAACCTTTGTAGATCCGGTTCTCCACCTCCATAGCTCCTCAATGAAGTCTCCTCGCTGTCCATAACAAGTCCCGGGCTCTAGCGTCGGCTTCATCGGAGAATGGACGGGCTAGGTCATCGATGTCCATGCCGAAAATGATCTACGTCGAGGCATCGCTAAATCAAGCTCCGACTTCACCAAGTCAAGAAAACTTGTGAAGGAAACACACTCTACTACTTGGCAAGAGGTAGAGGATGAAGAAATAGGAGTTGGGTTCACTTTAGAATTGGATTTCTCACTCTTTTTCAAGAGTTGCCATTGATGGAGGAAGGTTTTTCTTCATGAAGATGAAGAAGAAGAAGAGGTTGAATATGATAAGTTCTTATTTAAAAAGAAAAGAAATTCCAAACTTATCATCATACAACCATGGTCAAGTGTAGAGAATAAACTAGGGTTAAATCAAATGGTTAGGGTTAAGCATGAGATAAGAATGGTGGACAAAGTCAAAGCTTCATGAATCTTCAAATACAAACAAAGAAAGCCACCATTCTTCTCATTTCTTTTTCCAAAAAGAAAATAAATAAATAAATGAATAAATAGATATGAAAAACAAAACCCTAACCATTTAAATAACCATGGTTTAATCTTTACACAAACTCAAGTAAACATGTATCATCAAACATGATACAATCAAGTGCACAAAAGTATATCACATATACAACATGTGAACTTCAAGTGAGAAAATCCATTTAAAGTGAACCAATACTAGTTAATGAAAAGTAATATATCAAATATATAATTATACATTAAATCATTAAATCAACACTTGATTCAATGATCCGGTCATGTCGCACATAACCGACTAGTATCCAATGTATCGGCTTATCGAATCAATCCTTGAATCGATAACTAGGTTATATCGCATACAACCAATCGATACATTTATCGCGAGAATGGAATACGGTATCACATACACGCATTATTCTCGGTCCCGCACATATCTCATATGCGCTCCTATTTCGTTTCGCTTGAGCCAGGAAACCTCTGTGTAGGACTCTAAAGACTCGTCAATACGCCGGCAGCAGGTGATGATCATATCAAACACCCACAAGCCGCAAGCGGTCTGCTAAACGTAACGGCCACCCGGGTATTGAGCGATCTGAAGATCGACGATCAAGCCCGCTCACAGTCCAGTGAATCCAACCAGTAACACTACCGTACAGTCCGGTCTGATCGTCTGATATGTCGCATATCTTGCCTGGGGTGGTAAACGTCAGACCCCATTAGCTCGATAAGTCGTGTCGATATGAGGTCTATAACAATTCGAGAAACTGCTGGTAACACTTACCAGTAAATCTCAGCAACCCTGGCCAGGGATTTCCTGTTATAGCCAATCGAACACAGCGCAACATCAACTCCCTATACCGGGAGAAACGAATCCCCTCCTATCGCTCATTGCCTCCATGTGACTCGGGACTGTACCCAAAAACCACCGTTTTGCACGCCCTCTTGGACGTGGTAAGATGGAAATCAAAGCACAGTGGGAACCACACAAGACTCTATGACGATCTCGGGTCAACAGACTACTCTGTACCAGTGTCACCAGAGAACTGCCATCTGACGTAAGGTATAATACCATCTGGGAGTTCTCGGCGAGTCCGTCCAGTGTACCCAGTCTCTACTGAGCACCCGTATATCATCTCTGATGTCAAACACCAATGGATATGGGATCATCCATCGCCCATCTGTATGGGTCGAGAAGGTATACGCTAGTCTACTCTGGTATATCGATGCCCCGTCTCGATACACCCACGACTAGGGACTTTGAAGGATGTACTTATGGACTACCATGTCCCTACTAGTATGATCCGCATCATAGTCCAGGTAGTCAAGTACACACCCTAAGGGCTTTACCAACATGTAACAGAGAGACAATCAGTATACACATTAAGGTAAAGAGCAACCAGATAGCATACTATCATGTCGAGCAAGAAAGTCCTCCCTATATATGTCCCAGCATCCACTACAATATACATCCTGTGTATAGTAATGGCCTCTAGGGCATACATATAACTAACAATCTCCCACTTGCACTAGGGCCATCTGATGCAGTGGTTGTAGTATCTCATACTCAACCATCCCATAAAGGTCTCTCTTTGGGAACAGGCCTTTGTGAATGGATCCGCTGTGTTGTCCTCTGAGTCTACTCTCCAAACCTCGATCCCTTGGAGATCAAGCATCTCCATGATCAGGTGACACTGCCTTAGAATATGTCTGGATCACTGATGGGACGGATGTTCCTTGGCATAAGCCACAACTCCATTGTCACACAATGGTAGGAACGAAGTTCATCTCATGAACTAATATACATCCAGACTGCCTCTATGGTAGCATCTTAAGTAGCGATGTATCAAGCCTTTATCGTCCAGTATGCCACGGTATCTAGCTTGGAACTCTTCCAACATACCGTCCCTTTACTGAGGGTAAAGACAATGCCTGCGACTGACATTCAGTCGTCTTTATCACCTTGGAACACTTCCAGTGATTTTCCCTAGGATCAACTGATACCATCTCACTACAACTAGTGAGAATCCTAACATCCAATTAGATCTATCTCATAGATCCAAAATCCAGGATTTAGTAGGTATCACTTTGATCCTATATGGAGAATCTTTGTGATAATCGGAGATTGATCGAGCGTAGCATAGAAAACTACTTCCCTATCAAGAGTATGTCATCCACGTACTCTACGAGGATCGTCACCATACTCCCTACTACCTTTTTGTTTATACAAGGTTCATCTACCATTTTGATGATGTCAAACTCTTTGACTAATTCATCAAAACAGATGATCCAACTCCGCGATGCCTGCTTTATCAAATAAAGCATCTTGCACACGTTTCCGCTGCTCCCACTGTCTACGAAGCCCTCTGGCTGTGTACTTATAGACGCTCTCTTCTAAATCATCATTTAGAAAAGCAGTCAAGACACCCAACCACCAGATATCGCAGTCATGGTATGTAGCCGTGACAAGTAGGATCTGGATGGACTTAAGCATAGCTACTTGAAAAGGTTTCATCATTATCCATACCAGGTCAATGATGCAAACTTTTAACAAGTCTAGCTTTGAAAGTCTCAACTTTTCCATGTACACCAAGTAATCTTCTCAAGATATACTTGCTCCTGATGGGAATTTAACCCTTCAGATATAGCAACCAAAGTCCATACTTTGTTGGTGTATAAGGATTCCATCTCAGATCGATAAACATCCAGCCATTCTCACAGAGTCTCACTCCTGATGGCCAGCTCGAAACTAGTTGGGTCATCATCTCATGATGTAATCCTCGCTCCCACTGTCATAGAGAAACCGAAGTATCTCTCAGGTGGGTGAGGAATCCTACTAGATCGGCGGAGAGGCTGAGGTTCGTTGGAATCTACTGAATCCTTTGGTTCTATCAAATCATGTGTTGTAGTTTGTATAGCTGGAACATTTCCAGTTCTACATTACAGACCTTGCCTCGAGCTTGTCCGGATTTTGCTTTCAGACATAGGCCGGACAACCCAAATCTTAACTAACTTAAGAAATGGGCTCTTCCTTTTCCATATCACATATGAAGTGGTAGGCAACTGATTTGATTGGAACCCTATTCAATAGGTATGCAACTTCGTAAGTGCATAACTCCCAAAAGGAAAAAGGTAACTCAGTATATCATCATAGAGCACACCATATCAAATAGGGTGTATCTGCTTCCGCCCCGATATACCATCATTGCTATGGTGTATACGGAGGAGTAATGCTGAGAGAGAATCTCATTCTCCTTTAGAATAGTCCTGGAATTCCATGCTCAAGTATTCTCCTCCTTGATCTCATCAAAGGACATAATACTTATACCCGTATTTTGGTTCTCTACTTCTCGCTTATATTCTGTGAATATCTCAAAAGGCTCGGACTCATGTTTTCAACAGGAACATATGTCTGAATCTTGAGAGATTATCAGAGAATGTAATGAAGTACAAAGAACCTGTCCTCGGGCATGTGTAGACAGGGGAACCTTACATACATCAACATGTATCATTCCAAGAGTTTACTAACTCTTTCTCTGTTTCCAGTAAACGGAGCTATGGTCATCTTATCTTTGTGACATGACTGGCGAGTTTCACAAGATGTAAGTTCAAACTAATTTAAATATGCATCTTTATGAACTCTAGCCAGTCGGGTCGCATTGATCCGACCTAGTCTACAATACCTTAAGAAGGATCCGTTCATTTCTGAACTCTTCCTCTTATTGTGTGTTCCATATACTAAGAACTGTAGTTTGATTAGAACATCAATGCTTTTAGATAACGTGCCTGATCCGATCAACTTTGATATAGGAATGTTCAAAACATTATCCAACAATACAAAATTTTATCGTTTCTTTACTAATAAAGAGACAGATATGATTTTGTACATCAGGTTCGGTATCTAATAACATTCGTTCAGAATCAATGTATTTTGGAATACAGGGTGACAGTGGACCAACAGACTTTGCTGCAACACTTGCCCCGTTTTCTGTCTCATGAAACTTATCACCCGTTCTCAGTTCTCTACCTTTCTGTAGCCCTATGTAACAGATTACATATCTGGGATCCTGATCTGGTATCACATACCCAGGACGTAAAGGACATTTGAGAAACAGTTCTCTGAAATGAACACACCCGAAGATGATGCATCAGCATGCACTCTCTTCGTTGGGCGGCACGGGAATTCTGGTAATCCCCAATTTCCTGCTCTGACTTATAACAATTATAAGTTGGAGCGGGACCAACGTTCCCCAGCTCAGTATAACAAGCGGGTTCGGTCAATATTCCGTATTATTATCTTGATTAAGGCGTGATATGGTCGCTACCTGGAGGAGAGAGAGAAGAAAACACTCAGCGTGCGCTCTTACAAGAATAGATTGGTTATTATTTTATCTAATCAGGATGGCTCCCACAGCTTTTTATCAAATCTTCCTTCAAACCCTAAAAGGAAAGACTAGCCGGGATTAATTACACACTACTAGTTCGCCAATCTTTCAGCCAGGCCAGTGTCTGGTACTTTGAGGGAGGTCCCCCGTGCTTTCGCACGAACCTAATTAATGTAAACCTCGTTTTCCCAGAGGCGTACCCCGTTGACACCTTTCTAGACACCTACTTGATCGGCTATTGTAATGTATAAAACTCTCCCAGGAGTAACTCTTACTCGCAGCGGGTATCGGGATCCAACTATCTCATAGAAGGTATGCAATCTCATTGCAAATTTCAACACTTGAAATTCCCGATAATATTTTGCCCCTAGCTCGCTATAACCTTGACGCATGCCAAAACACCCATAGTCTGCTAGTCAAGTTCAACCCGTACATTTCTTGATTGAATTAAACCCACCCGCACGACCCTTGACGCATGCCAAACAACGCCGTACGAATACCCTAATTCAATCGCATCGTATGCTAGCAGATAAGCACTAGTTAGCTACCGTACACTACGCCTTGACGCATGCCAAACAACCGCAGCACGAATACTAACTAGTACTTATCTGAAATGACGGAGGGCTACGACAGGTTTTTCTGAAAACCTATTGCGTAATGAACTTGATATCGTTGTAGAATCAAATGAATTTTGAAATGGAGTGTTTTTTAGGCTTTTCTAGTTTTGCTAAAGGAGTCTCTCCCGGTGAAGGGATCGTCGGTCCTTTCCTCGTCGAATGAGGTGCGGGATATATCATATATATCACTGTGCAAAGCAAAAACTCTTAAAAGCAATCAAGAAACAAACCGAGTGTGTAGCATCTGCCAGATATTGCTAAAGGAGTCACTCCCGGTGAAGGGATCTCGGTCCTTTCCTTATCGAATAAGGTGCAGGATATATCGTATATACCGCTGTGCAAAGCAAGAACTGTAGCTACCTGTTTTATTTTGAAATTCGATTCTACAACATCTTAGGTTTCTTTTATTTCATTAATCACATTAATGAAGTCCCATCATTTAAGTACCTAATCATCACAGATAAATACGACGTACACTTATGCCATCCGCATTCGCCTCGATGTCCCCTCGTGCACCGTTAGGTTAGGTAACTAACGGCAGAGCGGGGCAGGGCTAGCACGGGTGTAAAACATAAGTAACGTCTATATAATATATCATATATACTATATACTGTATCCATCACAGAACATCACATGATCACATCACAGATATCGCAGCAGAAGAAACATATGAAATATTGGATATACTAGGACGTCCGTGTTTTCAATACGAGCCAGTATAAAACACGGATTCCACGGTCGAGATGAATAGCCAAACCCACACCCCTAGACCCCTACGAGAACGGCAAGCAACCCTACCAATTCTGGAGTTAGGAGACCCGGACTCGACTCCTCGAGTTGGTCTCCTACTGGACTCCAGAACCCGGTTACTTGTGCTCTCCTCCTTGGGTCTATCCTAGTGCGGAAAAGTAAATAATATACAAACGGTGACATCTTCCGCAACCTGGAAGTGCCCCAATAAAAGAATATTACATACACATTTTTACATGAATGAAAATGAAAAAACACTCATCTCACATAAAAAAAACCCGGCTATTCAAACACGACGATCCAATATAACATATCCAGCAACACATAACATCACATGTCATCAACGTAAGTAAATATGTGCATTCCAATTGTCGTTGACATATAGCAACGAAACCGGCGATATCACATATTACACTTACGGTCACAGAAAAGAAAGTGTAAAACTACAACAGTTGGAATCCGCAACCACCTCAGACATCGCATGCCTGACCAAATGAATTACTTAGACATCGCATGCCTAACAATTATAAACCCCGCATTTTAGTCTCATTATTGAAAACTCTTTTCAATATCAAGTCGGGCAATTCAACAAGATTCCCGACATTTGGATCGAATACTCGTCGCAAACTTCAGTAGGCGGCCGCACCCCAGATACCGTCGACGAAGTGCACCAAGGCGGAACACCGCTACCGCGAGCACCCGGACGGATGCTTTCGGCGACGGGGTTCTCCTACAGTCACTTGGTCGGGGCTATGGGATGCAGCTGTCTATTAAGTTTGTCCGGCGAATATCCGCGTACGCTACGTGATTGCGACGGACTTTTGATCACATCAATATTCCGTGGCAACCGATCAAGTGAGACTAAAGTGCTATGTTTATAACATTCATTCAGTTATCTCATAACTTCTTGTGAATTCCAATTATTGTATCCCATTCCAGATAATTAGAAAATGTTAAACTTTCCGATTGAACATTCGAACACCTAAGTTTTCCTGATACAGATCAACACATGAAATAAGTCTAACAACATTCAGTTCGTGCCTCAGTACCGACGGTCCAGCCGTAGAAGGGTCAAGCCAACGTCTCACATGTGGCACGCCGTACTGCCCCAAACCCGAAGGTTCAAAGGGCAGTTCAAGACGGTCACATAATCGAGTTAAGGTTTGTTGTCTTCTAGAGGGAACATCGCGTTACTTGCACTACTTAGAACGTCGTTAAACTACGGAAAAATCCAACACATGGAAATTTCCCGACAGGGGAAAAATTGGGTATTTATATCCGGTCGAACTTTTTAATATATTCAAAAAATTATCCGGAAAGCCACTCAGACAAAATTTAATACTCCGATCAAAACACCGAATCCCCAAAACAACTCCAGAAAATTCAACTCTTGAATAAATTTTAAAAATACCCAGAGAACTCAGCACCTGAAACTATGAATTACTGTGCAAACAGTTAGGGCTGACGTCATCAATCTGCCGCGGAACCGCCGCCTAATGCAGGCTTCTGCCGCGGTTCCGCCGCATCTTGCACTGTTCATGACCCTAATTTTGCGCCGTAATTCTCAGATTTCCCTGCTGGGTTTTCTGCATATTTTTAATTTGGAAAAATCCTAGTTTTTGAAAAAAGGACAGAGAGCATGTTTCGAGTTCGGGTTTTGGTTCGATCGGACTTCAAATTGCGTCTAGACTTCGCATAAGGCTCTAGCTAGGCTATGATACCACTGTAGGGTTCCTAGGCACCCTAATGAGGTCTCCCAAGGCATCGAACATGCCAATTTCAAATTTAAACGGTGCCGAGAAACCCTAGAACGGACCGTTGGCTAGAAATCTAGGCGAAACAATAAAATAGTTAATACTTAACTAAGAGATACGGAAGTACAACCTTTGTAGATCCGGTTCTCCACCTCTATAGCTCCGCAATGAAGTCTCCTCACTGTCCATAACAAGTCCCGGGCTCTAGCGTCGGCTTCATCGGAGAATGGACGGGCTAGGTCATCGATGTCCATGCCGAAGATGATCTACGTCGAGACATCGCTAAATCAAGCTCCGACTTCACCAAGTCAAGAAAACTTGTGAAGGAAACACACTCTACTACTTGGCAAGAGGTAGAGGATGAAGAAATAGGAGTTGGGTTCACTTTAGAATTGGATTTCTCACTCTTTTTCAAGAGTTGCCATTGATGGAGGAAGGTTTTTCTTCATGAAGATGAAGAAGAAGAAGAGGTTGAATATGATAAGTTCTTATTTAAAAAGAAAAGCAATTCCAAACTTATCATCATACAACCATGGTCAAGTGTAGAGAATAAACTAGGGTTAAATCAAATGGTTAGGGTTAAGCATGAGATAAGAATGGTGGACAAAGTCAAAGCTTCATGAATCTTCAAATACAAACAAAGAAAGCCACCATTCTTCTCATTTCTTTTTCCGAAAAGAAAATAAATAAATAAATGAATAAATAGATATGAAAAACAAAACCCTAACCATTTAAATAACCATGGTTTAATCTTTACACAAACTCAAGTAAACATGTATCATCAAACATGATACAATCAAGTGCACAAAAGTATATCACATATACAACATGTGAACTTCAAGTGAGAAAATCCATTTAAAGTGAACCAATACTAGTTAATGCAAAGTAATATATCAAATATATAATTATACATTAAATCATTAAATCAACACTTGATTCAATGATCCGGTCATGTCGCACATAACCGACTAGTATCCAATGTATCGGCTTATCGAATCAATCCTTGAATCGATAACTAGGTTATATCGCATACAACCAATCGATACATTTATCGCGAGAATGGAATACGGTATCACATACACGCATTATTCTCGGTCCCGCACATATCTCATATGCGCTCCTATTTCGTTTCGCTTGAGCCAGGAAACCTCTGTGTAGGACTCTAAAGACTCGTCAATACGCCGGCAGCAGGTGATGATCATATCAAACACCCACAAGCCGCAAGCGGTCTGCTAAACGTAACGGCCACCCGGGTATTGAGCGATCTGAAGATCGACGAGCAAGCCCGCTCACAGTCCAGTGAATCCAACCAGTAACACTACCGTACAGTCCGGTCTGATCGTCTGATATGTCGCATATCTTGCCTGGGGTGGTAAACGTCAGACCCCATTAGCTCGATAAGTCGTGTCGATATGAGGTCTATAACAATTCGAGAAACTACTGGTAACACTTACCAGTAAATCTCAGCAACCCTGGCCAGGGATTTCCTGTTATAGCCAATCGAACACAGCGCAACATCAACTCCCTATACCGGGAGAGACGAATCCCCTCCTATCGCTCATTGCCTCCATGTGACTCGGGACTGTACCCAAAAACCACCGTTTTGCACGCCCTCTTGGACGTGGTAAGATGGAAATCAAAACACAGTGGGAACCACACAAGACTCTATGACGATCTCGGGTCAACAGACTACTCTGTACCAGTGTCACCAGAGAACTGCCATCTGACGTGAGGTATAATACCATCTGGGAGTTCTCGGCGAGTCCGTCCAGTGTACCCAGTCTCTACTGAGCACCCGTATATCATCTCTGATGTCAAACACCAATGGATATGGGATCATCCTGTAGGGTTCCTAGGCACTCTAGTGAGGTCTCCCAAGCCATCAACCATGGCAATTTCAAAATTATGGTGCCTACAAACCCTAGTGTACGGATCGATAACTAGATGTCTAGGCGAAAAGAAAGCTAGCTAACAACTTAGCTAAAGAGAATACGGAAATACAACCTTTGTAGATCCGGTGCTCCACCTCCACGGCTCCGCAACGATGTCGTCTCCGCTGTCCAAATCAAATCCGGGCTCTAGAGTCGGCTTCGTCGGAGAATGGGCAAGCTAGGTCGTCGATGTCCATGCCGAAGATGATCTACGTCGAGGCATCGATGAATCAAGCTCCACCTTCACCAAACCGTGAAAAGTTGTGAAGGAAACATACTCTACTACTTGGCAAGAGGTAGAGGATGAAGAAATAGGAAGTGGGTAGACTTTAGAATTGGATTTCTCACTCATTTCCAACAATCACCATTGATGGACCTTGCTTTTCTTCACTTGAAGAATGAAGAAGAAGAAGAAAGATATTATGATAAGTTAAAAGAAAATGAAAAGAAAATGAATTCTTATCATAATTCTAACTAGAGTTAAGTGTAGAGAATGAATCATGGTTAGTGGGAATGGTTAGGGTTAAGGATGAGATAAGGATGGTTGACTTGAACAAAGCTTCATGAAGCTTCAACTAAAGAACAAAAGAAGCCACCATTCTTTTTCTCATTTTCTTTTATTCATTTATCAAAAATAAATGGATAACAAAATAAGATAAATGAATAACAAATAAGAAACCCTAACCATTTCATTAACCAAGGTTTAATCTTTACACTTGAACCCTAGCATGACTTGTATCATCAAACATGATACAATCAAGTGCACAAAAACATATCGCATATGCAATGCGCACGAACCAAGTGAGAAAATCCGTCTAAAGTGAACCGATACTAGTTAATGCAAAGTAATATATCAAATATATAATTATACATTAAATCATTAAATCAACACTTGATTCAATGATCCGGTCATGCGCACATAACCGACTGGTATCATTAGTAACATCTTATCGAATCAACACTTGATCCGATAACCCGGCTATATCGTATATAACCGATCAATGTCACATCGCGAGAATCGAATACAGTATCACATACTCGTATTATTCTCGGTCCCGCACATATCTCATATGCGCTCCTATTTCGTTTCGCTTGAGCCAGGAAACCTCTGTGTAGGACTCTAAAGACTCGTCAATACGCCGGCAGCGGATGATGATCATATCAAACATCCACAAGCCGCAAGCGGTCTGCTAAACGTAACGGCCACCCGGGTATTGAGCGATCTAAAGATCGACGAGCAAGCCCGCTCACACTCCAGTGAATCCGACCAGTAACACTACCGTACAGTCCGGTCTGATCGTCTGATATGTCGCATATCTCGCCTAGGGGTGGCAAACGTCAGACCCCAATAGCTCAATAAGTCGTGTCGATATGAGGTCTATAACTGTTCGAGAAACTACTGGTAACACTTACCAGTAAATCTCAGCAACCCTGGCCAGGGATTTCCTGTTATAGCCAATCGAACACAGCGCAACATCAACCCCTATACCGGGAGAGACGAATCCCCTCCTATCGCTCATTGCCTCCATGTGACTCGGGACTGTACCCAAAAACCACCGTTTTGCACGCCCTCTTGGACGTGGTAAGATGGAAATCAAAGCACAGTGGGAACCACACAAGACTCTATGACGATCTCGGGTCAACAGACTACTCTGTACCAGTGTCACCAGAGAACTGCCATCTGACGTGAGGTATAATACCATCTGGGAGTTCTCGGCGAGTCCGTCCAGTGTACCCAGCTCTACTGAGCACCCGTATATCATCTCTGATGTCAAACACCGATGGATATGGGATCATCCATCGCCCATCTGTATGGGTCGAGAAGATACACGCTAGTCTACTCTGGTATATCGATGCCCCGTCTCGATACACCCACAACTAGGGACTTTGAAGGATGTACTTATGGACTACCATGTCCCCACTAGTATGATCCGCATCATAGTCCAGGTAGTCAAGTACAGATCCTAAGGGCTTTACCAACATGTAACAGAGAGACAATCAGCATACACGTTAAGGTAAAGGGTAACCAGCTAGCATACTATCATGTCGAGCAAGAAAGTCCTCCCTATATATGTCCCAGCATCCACTACAATATACATCCTATGTACAGTAATGGCCTCTAGGGCATACATATAACTAACACATCCATCGCCCATCTGTATGGGTCGAGAAGGTATACGCTAGTCTACTCTGGTATATCGATGCCCCGTCTCGATACACCCACGACTAGGGACTTTGAAGGATGTACTTATGGACTACCATGTCCCCACTAGTATGATCCGCATCATAGTCCAGGTAGTCAAGTACACACCCTAAGGGCTTTACCAACATGTAACAGAGAGACAATCAGTATACACGTTAAGGTAAAGAGCAACCAGATAGCATACTATCATGTCGAGCAAGAAAGTCCTCCCTATATATGTCCCAGCATCCACTACAATATACATCCTATGTATAGTAATGGCCTCTAGGGCATACATATAACTAACACGTATAGTTACATACGAACTCGAAGAAACTTGTTTCAGATTCGAGAATGGTTTTCGGTTCTGGAGAAATTGTATAGGACTATTCGGTTGTCTTTTCCTTTTACCTTCTCTCAGGTTGTGAGGGCTCCTGGGATTAGAAGAGGATACACCTATCATTCTTATTGGATAGTCTTCTTCCAATCCTTAGGCTGGTGCCGAAGGATATGGAAGGAAGAAAACCAATTAGCATAAGTGTGGTGTACAGAAGGTAATAAGTAAAGACAAATAAAGTGATTAGAAAGAGAGCAAAGTAAAATGCAACCGCTATCATTCACGACGAAACCGCGTATATCATCTCCACTCCTACTTCACCTTTGCATTTCTCCGGAACATTCCGTATCACTACGAAGATCCACATTTATTAGATACGCCATCGTATAGTTTCATACAAACTCGAAGGAACTTGTTCCAGTTCGAGGATGGTTTCTGGTTCAGGTGAAATAGAATAAGGATTATTCAATTGACTTTTTACTTTTACCTTCTCTCAAGCTGCGAGAGCTCCTAGGATTAGGAAGGTACACCAATTACACTTATTGGATAGTCTTCTTCCAAAACTTAGGCTGGTGATTAATGGTAGGGAAGGAAGAAAATCATTTAGCCTAAGTACGGTGTACAGAAGGTAAAAAGTAAAGACAAATAAAGGAATTGGAGAGATAGCAAGGAAATATACGGTTACAGTCATGAATCTGGATAGTAGAAGAGGAATTACTAAGAATACTCGGATACCCCTTCGAAACATTTTCATGTTTCAGTTTCACTGTGAGTTGTTAATTGACAACTGATTTCCCAATTAGATTCTTTCTCTAGGGTATGTATTTACCAGGTTTGATTCTCACATCTGTATGGTATTACAGATGATGAGTGGGAGTAAGATATTGGGAATTAGGTGATTATATCCTCATTATATCGGAATTCGTTGTAATTGGTGATATTTGAGGAAATCGCCTGGGTTTTTGCCGGACGACAAATATTTGGTTTTGAATATCCGTAGTTATGCACCATTTTCAAACTGATATATCTGTACGTTTATTTTATAAAGTGAGATATAACTTTTCGAAATTATGTCTATGACATTTACCTATATCAGTTGATGGTTAGGTAAGGAGCATTCAACAACGGTGTAATTCTTCTTAACCATAGTACAGTTTTCAACCTACGACGCACAGGGTTTGAGTTATTGAACTCAGGGGAATTATACAAAGTATTGTATGTTGTCCAGTATCCATTAGGACAAAGGGGTTGGTACTCGTACTATATTCTGTTTACTTGTGACTTCTCCAGTTTCAGGCAAGTGTTTCGTAGAAATAAAAGGTCCATGTTTTGAGAAGTTATAGGTAGAAGAATAAAGTAGAGAACCACGTGTTGCAAGTATCAGGATTCTTCAAGGTGATCGAAGATGTAGATACTTGTGTTTGGTATTAAGTTGATAGTAATGGTTTTGAGAACTTGTTTCTCTTTCAGGTTACTCATATCTGGATGCACTCCTAAGTTGAGTGATGCTAATCGGCCTCTCTCTATTTAGTTTACATGCATTGGAGACAGCTGCATGATTTGAATCTGGTTCCAATTAAATTAGTGTCTCTGTTTCTATATTGAATATAGAATGGTTCATATCTTAACGGTGTTAAGGTATATGGAGTTGTCTGGCTTATGCTTAAAACCAGACTTTGGATAACTCAAGGGACGTTTCTGTAATGGCAGTTTGTGGGTTATCCCGGGCTATGACAAGGGTTAACTTCTACCATCTGGAAGATCAATAGTGATATTGTTCTTGACTCGCCACAGTTTTAGTAAAATGGACTTTTTCAGAAAACAGTAGTTGGAGTATGGTAGAACTGGAAGTGATTCCAGAACCACAAACGATTATTGAAAGTTTAATAGACTCTAAAGATTCAATCAGGTTTGACATTCCATTAGCCACTCCGCAGATATGGTGGGTAACCTCAGGCACCCGAGAAGTACTTCGGTATCCTCAAAGACGGTGACAAGGAGGTTCTTGTTTACCCAGACTTGCCATCACTGCTGTTCTAGACTATGAGACCCGGCAGGAGGATGAGTATAGCATCGTTCTAAACTAGCTTTAGAAGTGCATGTGTATATAACTCTGCCAAAGGGTTGTTGTAGTCAGTGGGTGCAGCGGAAGCATAGTGGAAAAGCAGCTTGTGTCTATTTATAAACTAAAGAAAGTATAGCGAAGATAGATCATCTATTTTTGATGTGATAGTCATAGGCTTTGACTTCATCAGAATAGGGGATGGATCTGTTAAAAAAGTAGTAGGGTGTGATGTCTGGTATTTTGATGACATGCACTTTGTAAGAAGTGAAATTCTTATACTACGATCGGTTATACTATGGATATTATATCAGGCATTCTGGTTACTGGATCTATTATTTTAGATCTAGATTTGGGTAGTTTCCCAATCTGGGTACTTTGACACAATTCTAAAGGTGTTTTAGAATGGACGACTCCTGGCATGGTGATGTACCTGCAGGTGATGGAGTCACCCTCTCTAAAGGTGTCATACAAACTAAAGGGGAGAGGGATATGCATGATTGGTATATCACTTGCTTGGGCAATTGAGTCAATCATGAGATGTCAAGTACCACACCAGATGTTGTTTTTGCACAAGCTGCAATAAGTTTATATATTAATCCAATCATGGAGAAACGTTCAGAAGCAATTTATGAACATAAGAGAATGTTCTAGGGATTTGGTAACGGCAGCCACCTTGAGAAAACGGTTATCATTCCAGGCTTCCAAGGTGACCTGGATGACAGAGTGGCTGTCAAAGTTATAGTTTTCCCTCTTGACGAGGAGCGGTAGTTTGGACAGGTGGTCCAAGCAGATACTGAAGGAGGCATGGCTCAGAATACTGATTAAATTCAGTGGATGATACAGTCTAAGATGTTTGCTGGATTTGGAGTTCATTTATGAACTAGGTCCCATCAGATATCCAGACATATTCTAAGACAGGTATTGTTAGTTTCAGGAGATAGTTTTCTCCGTGAACTTGAGATAAAGAGAGACATAGAAAGAAACATTGGAGCGGATCCACTCACTGAGGCTATTTCTTGAACGCAATAGTTTTACAAACGAGGTTTGTGAAACTGATTATTAGATAAGTTGAGTGTTCGGTATCACATGGGCTGTGAGTATGCGACACCGCAATAATTAGCCTTAAGTGCAAGTGGGAGATTGTTGACTATAGTGCCCTCAAGTCATTTATTGGATCGCAGGCACGTGATTGCAGTGATTGAGGGAAGACCTATACCGATAGAATAGTCTTACACGAGATGATAGTATGCTATCCGGTTTGTCTATATCATCGTGTATATGCTTCAGGTGACATTACAGATCACAATTACATGTTGATAGAGCGTATATGATTCTTGCTTGACTACCAGCAGTATGATGGCAATCATATACGTGGGAGTTGGGTGGTCTATAAGCACATCCTTAAAACGTCCCTAGTCGTGGGAGTTTCGAGACTGGGCATCGATACTCCAAGAGTAGACTAGTGTATACGAATCGAGACCCCGACGAGGGTAGGTGGCCGGTCTCATAAGCCATTGGTGTCAGTTGGTTCACCTAAGATGTATACAGGTGCTCATTGGGTTATGAGTACACCGGACGGACTCGCCGGGAACATGCTAGTTGGTATTATACCTATTGTCAGATAGCAGTTCCCTGGTGATATGTGTACAAGTTAGTTTATCGACTTGAGATCGTCATTTGTCTCGTGTGAGTTCCCATTGTTCTTTGATTACTACCCTACCACGGCTCAAAGGATTCGTGCAAACAAGTTTTAGTTGAGTACAGTCCCGAGGCACATGAAGGCAGTGAGCGGATCGTCGGGGGATTCGTCACTCCTGGTATTGGGGGTTGATGTCGCGGTTGTGCATGGGTGGCCATCACTAGAAATCCTTGGCCAAGGTAGTCGAGAATTACTGATCTAGGATCGGTAGTTTCTCAGGTGGTGATGGGCTTCATACCGACACTAAATATCGTGTTATTAGGGGTCTGACTTTATCCACCCCTAGACTCGATATGCGATACTCATAGATGAATGGACCGGACTGTACGGATATTTTCACTATCAGGCTCAGTAGGGGTTTCAGGATGAGTTGCTCGTTAGCCTCCCTTTCGCTAAATACCTAGGTAGCCATTACGTACAGCTAGTGCCGCTGACATGCTTGTAGTTGAACCCACTGCCAGCATATTGATGAGTCTTTAGAGTCCCACACAGAGGGTTTTCTTGCTTCGGACGAAACGATGTAGAGGCCGTATGGTTTTATGGCAGGGTTCGATCACATACGTGTACTTATGCACGGATGATGTTCGGACGGATAATACTAGTGGGTTTTTGTTTAAGCCGAATCCTAGTATTATTTTCATCTCTTTGTTTTCGTATTCTTCGGAATATGGATGCGGGTATGTATATACGGTTGAGGGGTATTCTTGTAATTTGTTACAAGATTATTTTTAGAAGATTACACCTCATCATGTATTATACCTTTTTGGATTAAAATGTTATTGAGGTGTAGGATAAGGTGTTTATTACATTTTTGTGGCATGGCTAATTAGTGACCCATGGTTACTATTCTAGCATACTTAGGGTTTTTGTTTGTTGTGATATTATATTGACTTGAGATATTTTTTGTTGACTAAGATATTTTGGAAACATGGACATTTATTTGATGGCTCCATTATTTCTTATCATACCCACACAACAAACAAAAATGACAAGCCATTATTCATTTTTTTCCTCTTTCTTGAGTTGCTCTCAACACCTTGTTCTCATAACATCTTCTTCTTCCTCTAGCTCCACCCAAACCCTCTCATGAGTTGAGAATCCTTGGGTGTCTTGAGACAAATTAATCTTTCATCACTATCTACTTCATCTACGGTATCTAGAGTAGTGATCTAGGTCCCCTAGTTGCCTCGGATATGAGGTTGGAGCTCGTTGCATAGACTCTCGGGTGGATCATCTTCGATAGAGGGAGACCGGAGATCAAGCTTGATCAAGGAATCCCCAAGGAGCTTGGGATGATGGTTGAAGACTGAAGAACACGGATCTATTCGGAATAACCATTCTAACCCCTTTGCATGTTTTGTTATCTAGGGATTATGGGTAGATCCAGGTAATTGGTTGTGGTAGCACCAAGTTTTATAAATTTTTGTTCCGCATTTGGTCACGGATTGATGGTCGGGACGCTGCCGTAACCCAAAAAGAAGGATAATCATTTTGCATGCGCTCTTTGCTAGATTAGATTGGTTATTATCTTATCTAATCAGGATGTCTCCCACTGTTTTTTCAAATCTTCCTTCAAACCCTAAAAGGTAAGATTAGCCGGGATTAATTACATTCTACAAGTTTGCCAACCAGTCAGCCAGGCCAGTGTCGGTACTCCGAGGGAGGTTTCCCGTGCTTTCGCATGGACCTAATTAAAATAAATCTCATTTACCTAGAGGTGTAACCTCGTTGACACCTTTCTAGACACCTACTGGATTAACTAATTGTAAAGTGCAAAACTCTCCCAGGAGTAACTCTTACTCGCAGTGGGTATCGGGATCCAACTATCATATAGAAGATATGCAATCTCATTGCAAATTTCAACACTTGAAATTCCCGATAATGGTTTTTACCCCTACTCACTTATGATCTTAACATAGTCAACAAATCATAAGCGCTAGCCAAGTTCAACCCGTCATTTCTTGATTGAATTAAACCCACCCGTATGACCTTTAACATAGTCAACTGTCACGACCCGAAAGTACGGAACGTAACTGGCACTTAGATTACGCGACGTCTAAAGGCATACCGTAACCTAAGTCAGCCAAAGCCCAGAAAATCTAAACCAGAATCAAAAGAGAGTGATGGAAAACCTTTAATGAAAACGGTTTTAAAATCATTTAAGTTGCATAGAATCTCTTTTTAAAACATCAAAAATTTCCGAAAATTTCGGCAGAGTCTCCCCTGTATTTTCTATCCCCCAAAATGGGTACAACAAGATAATACATATGAAATCATAAAAATGGCATCCCCAAGCGGGAGCTAGCTCTTCGCCCAAGGCGGATCACAACCACATGCAATATATAAGCAATACCAAGAAAAGAGCATAGAAGAAACCTAAAATATCAGAAAACGCAACGCCGGCTTAAGTGAGCTCGACCCAAAAGAAACCACCAATATACAAATCTCTCAGTCTCATCACTATGTCGCATATACAATATATAAAGTGGTAGATGGAGAATACTAGATACAATGATAAAGCAAAAGATATAAAATATGCTCGCAACCCACCTACGGGCGATGTCGCGAGTCTGCACAAAAGGAGCTGATGATAAGATAGCCGCCGCTACAAGAGTGACGGGTCCGACCTGCAAGACACTGTGGCACAACGGGGGTGAGTTGCCAGCTCGTGAGTAAATATAACATATAGCAACGAGATCGGGATACCCAACATATTATACTTACGGTCGCAGAAAAGAAATGGAAAACTATAATAATTAGAATCCGTATATCCTTAGACATCATAAACCCGGAATATCTCATATTCCGGATTTCATGCCTAACCTATAAACCTTGTATTTTACTCTCAAATTGAAAACACTTTTCAATTACTTCAGTCGGATAATTGAACAGGATTCCCGACTACATTATCGAATACTCATTAGAAACTTTAGCAGTTGGACGCACCCCCGATACCATTGAGGAAGTGCACTAAGGCGGAACACCGTGGCTGCAAGCACCCGAGTGAGTGCTTTTGGCAACGGGGTTCTCCTACAGTCACTTGGTCGCGGCTATGGGGCGTGGCTGTCTACTAGAGTTACCCGGCAAGTGTTCACGTACAATACGCGATTGCGACGGAGTTTTCATCCAAATCAAAACTCCGTGGCAACCGATTAACCGAGACTAAAATATTAGATTTACAATATACTAACTAGTTTTCACAAAACTAATTATTCCGAATTCTAACAATTGTATCACATATTATCAAGATCTATACGACGCTAAACATTTTGATTGATTTAATAAACACTCACAAATTTCAGAGACCTCAACAACTTGAGAATCATTAAAAACATCCAGAGAGTGCAAAATTACAAAATGGAACAACTTAAGAAAAAACCAAACCCTAATCTCCCCAAAGTGCGGCGGAACCGCGGCCAAACTAGGGTATTGGCCTCGGTTCCGCGGCCCTTTTGAAGAGTTATAGTGTGAAATTTTTTCTAGTTCTATGAAAAAGCATGCACATATTTCTGCATATTTTTAACCACGAAAATTCCAACTTTTGAAAAATTCGACAGAAACTTTACCAAAATGCGGTTTCGAAAACCGATCGAACACTTTAACATCATAAAGGCCTTCCCTAATGTTCTAGCTTAGTCTGATACCATGAAATTCAACCCTAGCTGTAAGCCGACGTTGTACACCTCACGAGTTGCAGGGAGGCAGAAATATGAAAAACAATCTTTTTCTTTAAACTAACATCGACTAACCGTACGGATCTTTGCTAAACTCTAACTAACATTATCATAGGAGGAATTAGCTACTATGAAAAAAGATTATACCTAATGAACCAAGTCCTCCTTCTTCTCGTTAACTACCTCCTCGTCGGCCTCCTCTTTGTAATAGAAGATCCACCCGAGAACTACTACTTCAAGCTTGACCTCTAACTTGAGGCAACTAGGTTACTCAAAGTGCTAATCAAAGCAACCTAGCGAATATAGAGTAGGATTAGGGATTAATAAGTCTTTCTAACCCTTGTTCTCAACACATGAGAGGTTAGGGTTAAGGTTTGATGAGAGAGAGCTTGAGGAGAGAGAAGGTGAGAGTGAGAATAAAATGAAATAATATCTCATCTTGAATATATATGAAGCATAATAATTATTAAATGAATAATCAAATGATAATATCAACCATGCTTCATTTATTCACTTTGTGTGATTCATCACATGAGTCATTAATCATTAAATGCAACACTAACTCCTTTGTATGAATCACACCATGAGTCATTAAATCATTTAATGCAAATGCCACCTTAGCCTCCAAGTCATCATCCATCTAGAAGCTTCTCGAGAATATAGGAAAACGCCCCTCCTATCCGTGAAAACACGGAAATATTTTAGACTGTATAAATCCAATAATCCGATACTAGAATCTAGCTTAAACCAAAGCCCGCTAGTAAAAACTGTCCGAACATCGTACGTGCGAAAATACACATATGCGTCCGAACCCTGTCGTAAAACCATACGACCTCTATATCGTTTCGCCCGAAGCTGGAAAACTCTCTGTTTAGGACTCTAAAGACTCGACTACTACGCTGGCAGTGGGTTTAACCACAGACCGTGAGCGGCACTAGCTGTACGTAACGGTCCCCAGGTAGATGTCGGTAAGAAGGCCAATGAGGAAACCCATCCGAACTCTTACTGAGCCTGATGTGACAATCTCCGTACAGTCCGATCTGTTCGTCTAGGACTATCGCATATCGGGCATAGGAGGCGGCAAGCGTCGGTCCTCTAAAAGCGGTATAAGTCATGTCAGAGCGAAGCCCATTACATCTTGAGAAACTACTGGAAAACCTACCAGTAAATCTCGCTTGCCCTTGCCAGGGACTTTGCGTAATGGCTCTCCAGACACAGCGCGATATCAACTCCCAATACCGGGAGAGACGAATCCTGTCTAACCGCCACTGCCTCCAAGTGCTTCGGGACTGCACCCAACAGCTACCTGTTTGCACGACTCTTTTGAGCCGTGGTAGGATAGCAATCTAATAACAGTGGGAACACACTCGAGGCGAAGCAGCAGTGTCAAGTTCGCGGACTATGCTATACTCATGTCACCTGGGAACTGTTAACTGACGACGAGTATAATACAAACCAACAGTTCCCTACGAGTCCTGTCCGGTGTACCCAAAACCCAACGAGCACCTGTATACTATCTCCAGTACGATGTACTGATGGCTGTGCGACAGACCATCTCCCCAACTGGGATGAGAAGCGTACACACTAGTCTACTCCGGAGTATCGATGCCCTGTCTCGATAATCCTACGACTAGAGACCTGAAAAGGGATGTGCTTGTAGACTACCCAGCCCCCACTAGTGTGACTGCCATCACAACGCTGGTAGTCAAGTAAGATCCTAAGGGCTCTATCAATACGTACACACATATTAATATAGATATAAACCAAGTAACATACTACCATTTTTAGCAAGACTGTGAATATCCTAAGCTTCCATTAAGTAATATACAAGCTAGTATGATACAATAATGGCCCCTAGGGCATATACACTAACAATCTCCCACTTGCACTAGGGCCATGTACTGGCGTATCGAAGACCGATCATCTCGAGTAGCCTCTTGAACTAAATCTGAGGTAAGGCCTTTGTGAATGGATCAGCAGTGTTCTCCTCTGTAGCAACTCTCCGGACCTCGATCTCCCGGCGATCTATGATCTCCCTGATCAGGTGATACCGCCTTAAGATTTGTCTGAATTTCTGATGGGACCTGGGTTCCTTCGCTAAAGCTATAGCTCCGTTGTTGTCGCAATATAGCGGTATTAGATCAACAATGGTAGGAACCACCTGAAGTTCTGTGAGGAACTTCTTCATCCAGACTGCTTCTTTTGCGGCATCGCAAGCAGCAATATACTCCGCTTCCATCTTCGAGTCAGCAACGGTGTCCTTCTTGGAACTCTTCCAGCACACCGCCCCTCCATTGAGGGTAAAGACATAACCTGACATGGACTTGGAGTCATCCTTGTCACTCTGGAAGCCGGAATCAGCAAAGGCCTCGATCTTGAGGTATTTTCTGCCGAAAACCAAGAACATCTCCTTAGTCCTTCTCAGATATTTGAGAATGTTCTTTACTGCTATCCAGTGCTTCTCCCCTGGGTCTGACTGATACCTGCTTACCACGCTTAGTGCGTAAGCTACATCTGGTCTGTTGCACAGCATCGCATACATTATAGAGCCTACCGCAGAAGCGTAGGGTATAATAGACATGCGTTCCCTTTCCAAATCAGTCTTGGGAGACATCTCTTTAGAAAGGGTGATTCCGTGACAAGCCAGTAGATTACCGCGCTTAAAATCTTCCATACTGAATCATTTCAGTATAGTGTTGATATACCTGGACTGTGAAAGTCCCAACATCCTCTTGGATCTATCACGATAGATCCGGATCCCCAGAATGTAAGAGGCATCACCCAGGTCTTTCATGGAGAACCTGTGTGACAAGAATCCTTTGACAGATTGTAGCATAGGAATGTCATTTCCTATCAATAGAATGTCATCCACGTACAAGACGAGGAATATGACAGTTCATGCTACAATTTTACTATATATATATGGTTCATCTGGATTTTTGATAAAGTCATATTCTTTGACCGTTTCATCAAAACAGATGTTCCAACTCCACGATACCTGCTTTAGCCCATAAAGAGACTTAAGCAACTTGCATACTTTCCTGCTGCTCCCACTCTGATTGAAACCTTCTGGCTGATCCATATAGACGCAATCTTCTAAATTACCATTTAGAAAAGCCGTCTTTACGTCCATCTGCCAGATTTCATAATCATGTAAGGCAGCTATAGGAAGAAGGACCCGAATGGATTTGAGCATAGCCACTGGAGAAAAAGTTTCGTTATAGTCCAAACCAGGTCTTTGACGAAAACCTTTTGCAACAAGTCTAGCCTTATAGGTTTCCACCTGTCCATCTACACCAATCTTTTTCTTGAAGATCCATTTGCATCCTATGGGTTTTATCCCATCTGGAGAAAAGTCCAAAGTCCATACTTTATTGGTGTACATGGACTCTATCTCGGTCCGCATTGCATCTAGCCATCGTACTGAGTCGCCGCTCTGGATGGCCTGCTGGAAGCTAGTAGGTTCATCATCATCAATGATGCAATCCTCTCTATCCCCATCTATGAGAAAACCGTAGTATCTCTCAGGAGGATGAGACGGCCTGCTACTCCTGCGGAGGGGTGCGGGAATGTCCTGTTCTTCTTGAACTACTGGTTCTACCAAACTTTCAGTTGTACTTTGTGGTTCTGGAATTTCTTCCAGTTTTATTTCGCTCCCACTTGTTTCCTTTTCTAAAAACTGCTGTTCTAGAAAATGGGCATTACGAGAAACAAAAATCTTTTGTTCCTCTGTGTAATAGAAGTAATACCCCTTGGAGTTCTTTGGATATCCCACAAACTTACATTGTACTGATCGTGCCTCGAGTTTGTCCGCATGCTGGTTTTTAACAAAAGCTGGACATCCCCATATCTTTAGATACTGAAGATAGGGTTTCTTCCCACTCCACATCTGATATGGCGTGGTATGCACAGTCATGGTAGGAGCCCTGTTCAAAAGATATGCCGCTGATTCTAGCGCATAACCCAAGAAAGATTGCGATAACTCAGCATTACTCATCATGGAACGTACCATATCCAATAGGGTTTGATTCCGTCTCTCCGATACACCGTTATACTGTGGAGCGTATGGAGGAGTAAGCTGAGAGAGAATTCCTTTCTCTTTTAGGTAACCTAGGAACTCGGCACTTAAGTATTCACCACCTCGATCAGATCTCAGTGTCTTGATACTTTTGCCGGTTTGGTTTTCTACTTTATTCTTATACTCTTGGAATTTCTCAAAAGCCTCGGCTTTATGTTTCATCAAGAAAATGAATCCGTACCTAGAGTAATCATCCGTAAAAGTAATGAAATAGGAAAAACCACCTCTTGCATGTGTAGACATTGGACCACATACATCACTGTGTATGAGTCCTAAGAGCTCGCTCGCTCTTACTCCATGTCCAGTGAATGGAATCTTTGTCATCTTTCCTTTGAGACATGATTGACAAGTGGCATAAGTTTGATATTCGAATGAATCGAAATATCCTTCTCTATGTAACTTAGTTAACCCTGTCTCATTGATGTGACCTAGTCTACAATGCCATAAGAAAGCCTTATTTAAATCTGGAGACTTTTTTTAGTGTCTTCTGGATATTGAAAATCTGTAATTGGTTTAAGACAAATATATCGTTATCTAGTGTACCGGACCCAATCAAACCATGATTAAGGTGGATGTTAACAACATCGCTTACAAACGTGAAATCATAACCTTCTTTTGATAACAACGAAACCGATTTGATATTACACGTTAAACTGGGTACACAAAAACAGTTATGCAAAACCAAAATATGTCCACTCGTCAATCCATGGTGACAATCCCTTACGGACACAGCACCCACGCTAGCTCCGTTAGCAATCTGGAGGGTCATATCACCAATCTTCAGCACTCTACGGTTTCTCAGTGCCTGCAATGAATTGCATATATGAGATCCTGATCCGTTATCCAATACCCAGAAAGTAGAGTTGATTGACAGACAATTTTCAATTACAAACACACCTGAAGTCGAAGCCACAGCTTGCTTCGGTTCCTGGTTCTTGGCATTCCAAGCTTTGCAATCCTTTTTTCAGTACCCTTTCCTACGACAGTAAAAGCTCTCGTCCTTTTCCCCTACTGACACCGCAATCTTTTTCTTTCCCTTGAATCCCACCTTACTAACACCTCCTATAGGCTTGGTGGCGGCCTTATTCTTCCTTCCTTTGGCCCTAGCTTTGGACCCGGAAGAAGAAGCACCGCGAACAAACATAGCGGGTGTTTCCCTTGCCTTCTGCAAGTGTCACGACCCGAAGTTTGGCCCGTGACCGGCACTTAACCACGTAACGTCTACAGGCGTAACGCGACTAGGTGAACCGAAAACCCAGAAATCAAACCAGTGAAAGTATAGAGTGTTATAAGTTTTTAAAAGAAAGCACTTAATAACCGGATAAGAAATCTAAGTAAACAATCACCAAGATAGTAATATACGACGCCGTAGCGAAGATCAAGATCCACAAGTGGGAACAACACAGATAGGATAAACTGCAAGTACAGTCGGCTCACAACGAGCTCGATGCCAGAATACAAATAAAATACATCATCGTCCTCACACTGTCTCTAAGTCAAATACATACATGGTAGATGGAGAATACTAGATACAACAATGTACATAACTGAAAGATAAACAAATACCGCATAAAACCCACCTATCAGCAAAGAGCTAGTACACCAACTATGGGGGTATCTGTGTCAAAAGATGCAACCGCAGCCTGCCGCGACTACTCCGAAGGGCAACCTGCAAACACTGTGGCACAACGGGGGTGAGTTGCCAACTCGTGAATAGAGATAACATATAAAGGTAATCGCGAACATGCACGTACTGCGCTACTCTATCATATGCCAACAGATGATATCAATGTGTGATAAGCAGTATGTGCAATAATCATGCAAATGCTCTATCAGGTAATGTAACTATAGGATGAGGTACAACGCACTATCAGGTAATGTAACTACAGGATGAGGTAAAATAGTAAATGCTGAGCAGGGGCAATATAATATCTACACGGAATGTCAACGTGGAATATATAATCTGTGTCCATCAATGCACCCAGATCCCCCAAATAGCTCAGGCGCCGGCACTCTCATCGGCCCTCAAATCCTGTACATCTCTGAGAATCCCGAGTGCCCAACATCGGCACCCAAATATCATAAATACTCGTGTCCAGCATCGACACGCAAATCCTCATCCATCGGACCCCATCAGTCCGGGTCGGCCCACGGGCTCCGTCTGCGGTATCGGCCCTCGGCCCCGGCAGTACGGATCACCCCGCATCCATCTATAGACTCTGATCAGTACCCTCCGGATAACTGTCAGGTCCAACCAATCACCGTTAGGTAGTAGTCCCTCTGCCAGGCTCACCGTCTACTGCACAGCGAAACCGTTCTCGCCCTGGGGTACCATACCGGGTCCACCATGTACCCGTAATCGGCCTCAACCAGCTCCTCGATTCGGGTTCGCATATATCACTCTAGCACCGAGAAAACACATGGTGGACGCACCGAAATATCATATAAAGGGAACCGGGTTTTTAAATGATTACATATTTGCAATAGCCACGGTTCCCAAATCCAGAAATCACATGTAGTCCAAACCAAAATACAAGTCAATGATCCGATATGATATGTGCATCAAATATAAATAGCATGTCAAGTCACATATAGATAAGCTACAATATAATGATCCGATGTGATATAGGCATCAAGTATGAATAGCATGTCAATTCACATATAGATGAGCTACAATATAATGATCCGATGTGATATAGGCATCAAGTATGAATAGCATGTCAAGTCACATATAGATGAGCTATAATATGATGATCCGAGGTGATATAGGCATCAAGTATGAATAGCATGTCAAGTCACATATAGATGAGCTACAATATAATGATCCGATATGATATAGGCATCAAGTATGAATAGCATGTCAAGTCACATATAGATGAGCTACAATATAATGATCCGATGTGATATAGGCATCAAGTATGAATAGCATGTCAAGTCAAATATAGATGAGCTACAATATAATGATCCGATGTGATATAGGCATCAAGTATGAATAGCATGTCAAGTCACATATAGATGAGCTACAGTATAATGATCCGATGTGATATACTACTGTGTGAGTGTCATGGCAATTACTAACGGTGTGTGTGTAACATGCAGGATAGTGCTCGTGTAACATGGACCGTTAGTAAAGGTGCGGTGTTCTATCAATCCTAGTTTATATCCAAATAGCAGGGAATGCAGCACGCACTAAATAGTAGCCATGAATAGTCAATGTACACAAAGGAAACTATAAGGTCCTATCAGCCCTGACGTAGAACGCCATGCGGGCGATATCCCCGTAGATGTGAAATCTACTCACCGTAGTCCCTCGCTATGTGTGGCCAACAACTTGTTTCCCCTTCTGTGCGGCGTCCGCCGTACTCGCCTGCGAACCTAGAATTACACAATATATCACACGTAAGCATGAAGTCACACAAACGCGACATTAAAGCCGAACTAGTAACTCGTGTCGTGAACCAAGCACGCGTGTGCGCGATACGCTAAAACGTGTGATTACGCGTCTGAAACCACTCCGACGCGCCGCGATACGCAGAAACCCCAAACTCACACACACATATCACGCGTGTCGCGAAAGATTGAAAATACGGGAAAATAGGTAATCTGCTCCAGATTTTGATACAGGAAAGATATTGTAAAACTATATATGCCAAAACAACCCACATAGCAGCAGACACCCACACCCCAAACCCCAACCTAAAGAACCCCCATCTGGCCGCAAATTGCGGCCAGAATGCTAATTTCGGCGGCCTCTCTTGGGAATTGGGCTTCCAGGTTTGGTGTGTGCACTCTATACCCCCCATACATGCTACAGTAACCTCTAGTTTTACTCTGAAATGTTTCGGTTAGCAGCAGATCCTACAGAGCCTTATTCCTAGTTAAAAATCCACACTTTGCACTAAAATGGAACTTTAGGGTATTTTTGTGCAAACTGAAACAAAACTTGACCTAAGATAGCTCTAATAACACATAATAGAGCTAACACAACTAGCAAAACCCTAATCTAACATGTGAATCACAAATATCCTTAAATATCACCAAAAATGCACAAAAAGGAGATTTTTACTAAGGAATACAACAAGTCTAAGGAAAAGAAGTGCTAATATGAGTTAATACCTTCTAAGAACCTTGTAGAACACCAAAAGTTTCAGCTTTCCCCTCTAGTATGCAGATTTGCCTTAAACACCTCAAAAAGCTCACTTTTCCTAAGTTTTGTGAAGGAAATGTGTGGTTTTTGTGTAGGATTTGTGTAGTGATCAAAGAGACATGAAGAGGAGAAGAAAAGATGAAGGAAATGGGAGGGTTTGCTGCTGGAATTCTCCAGAATTTCTGAAGTGAGGAGAAGAGAGAGAGGGAAGAGAAGGAAATGGGTCAAAAGTCAATGTTTTCTACCTAACACCATGCTCATTTGTTTAATTGGATTTTGAATTATGAAAAAGGGTTTTGAAAAGATAAAAATGGTGGGGAATAAGTTAGCAACCATGCAACAAAAGAATTTTGGCTAACACTTAAACCTATGTCTCAAAAGTGGCTAAGTGTGCAAGTGTGCACTAGCACAAGAAAATTCCCAATATGCTAACATTACCAAAAATAACTAATAATCCTAGAAACACATATCTATAATCACACGTACGATCACTAATTATCACAACAGATATTCAAACGGAAATTCAAAGTGTTACAATCTACCCCCCTTAAAGAAATTCGGTCCCCGAATTTAAAAAAAAAATCTAACTATACGCACCTTCAAAAAGATAGGGGTACCTCTTCCTCATCTCGCTCTCGGTCTCCCAAGTGACCTCCTCTCCGCCTCGGCCACGCCAAAGTATCTTGACGGACGGTATCTCCTTCGACCTCAATTTCTTCACTTGCCGATCCACGATCATCACCAGCTGCTCTGCATAGGAAAGGTCGCGCTCAAGCTGGATCGTCGGGTGCTGAATCGCATGCGAAGGATCATGAAGATATCTGCGGAGCATCGAAACGTGAAATACGGGGTGCACATCTGGAAAACTGGACGGAAGGGCTAATCGATACGCAACCGCACCAATACGCTCAAGGATTTCGAAGGGGCCCACGTATCTGGGACTTAGCTTCCCCTTCTTCCCAAACCTCATCACGCCCTTCATTGGGGAGACCCTCAAGAAAACATGATCACCTACAGAAAACTCAAGTCTGCGCCGACGACGGTCTGCATAAGATCTCTGCCTACTCTGGGATGCTCTCATCCTATCGCGAATCAACTGGATCTTCGCGGTCGTCTCCTCCACAATCTGCGGCCCTAAGATACTGCTCTCACTGAGCTCCGTCCAACAGGTGGGCGATCTGCATCTCCTCACATAAAGAGCCTCAAACGGTGCCATCTGAATGGTCTCCTGGTAGCTGTTGTTGTAGGACAACTCTACTAAGGGCAAATGATGATCCCAGCTACCTCCGAAGTCTAAAACGCAGGCTCTGAGCATGTCCTCGAGAGTCTGAATAGTCCGCTCTGACTGTCCGTCGGTCTGCGGGTGGAATGCTGTACTAAAACTCAAGCGAGTGCCCAAAGCCTCCTGAAGCCTCTGCCATAGCCGGCCGGTAAACTGGGTGCCTCTATCGGTCATGATGCATGTTGGAACTCCGTGCAGTCGTACAATCTCGTCAATGTAAAGCTGGGCATACTGAGTAAATCCGAAAGTCGTCTTCACCGGTAGGAAGTGAGCCGCTTTCGTCAAACGATCCACGATCACCCAGATGGAGTCATACCCTCGACTAGTCCTGGGTAGACCCATAATGAAATCCATAGATATATGTTCCCATTTCCACTCCGGAATGGGTAACGGCTGTAACTCTCCCGTGGGCCTCTTGTGCTCAGCCTTGACTTGCTGACAAGTCAGGCATCTCGACACAAAATCTGCAATGTCCTTCTTCATACCATCCCACCAGTAAACATCTCTCAAGTCATGGTACAACTTGGTGGAACCGGGATGAACACTATATACCGATCGATGTGCCTCCTCCAAAATCTCGCGCCGCAATCCCTCAGCATCTGGTACACACAGTCTAGCGCCAAATCGTAGTACCCCTTGATCATCGATCACGAACTCGGAAAATCTGCCATGTCCTATCTGTGTCCTGATCTCTGAACAGCGGTCATCACTGTGTTGCGCCTCATGTATACGGTCAAGCAACTGTGGGCGTGCACGAACATGCGCAATCTGTCCTCCAATCGGCGTGAACTCGAACTGTATCCGACTGTCGCATAAGATCTGCCAATCCGCCGACGACTGCCTCTGCACTGCGCTCAAACAGGATAGACTACTCCCGGGCCTCCTGCTCAAAGAATCCGCTACTACATTTGCCTTGCCCGGGTGATACAAGATCTCGCAGTCGTAATCCTTCACTAACTCCATCCATCGGCGCTGTCGAAGGTTTCGGTCCCGCTGCTGGAATATGTACTTTAAGCTCTTGTGGTCAGTAAATATCTAGCACGACTCTCCATACAGATAATGCCGCCAGATCTTGAGTGCAAAGACCACCGCAGCCATCTCCAGGTCATGAGTAGGGTAATTCTGTTCATGTTTCTTTAATTGCCGTGAAGCATACGCAATCACCCTGTCATGCTGCATCAAAACGCACCCCAGCCCTACTCGTGAAGCATCGCAGTAGACTACAAATCCGCCTGATCCTGAAGGCAATGATAGCACTGGTGTCGTAGTCAGTAGAGCCTGTAGCCGCTGGAAACTGTGCTCACACTCCTCCGTCCAATCGAAGCGAACTCCCTTCCGGGTCAACCCGGTCAAAGGTGTAGCAATGCGAGAGAAGTCCTGCACAAACCGCCTGTAATAACCTGCCAGCCCTAGAAAGCTGCGAACCTCCGTCACTGACGTGGGTCTAGGCCAACTCCGAACTGCCTCTATCTTCCTCGGGTCGACACAAATACCATCTCGTGTAATCAGATGCCCCAAGAAGTCTACGCTGTCCAGCCAGAAGGCACACTTGGAGAATTTGGCGAAAAGCTGATGCTCCCTCAAGGTCTGCAGTGTAATCCGCAGGTGCTGCTCGTGCTCCTCTCTACTCCGAGAATACACCAAGATATCGTCAATAAACACTATGATGAACAGATCAAGATACGGCCGGAAAATACGGTTCATCAAATCCATAAATGCTGCTGGCGCATTGGTGAGTCCGAACGACATCACCAAAAACTCGTAATAGCCGTAACGTGTGCAGAAGGCCGTCCTAGGAATGTCCTCCTGTCGAACCCGCAGCTGATGGTAACCCGATCGCAAATCGATCCTCGAAAAGTATCCTGCCCCCTGAAGCTGGTCGAACAAATCGTCAATGCGTGGCAAAAGATATCTGTTCCGCACTGTCACCCTGTTCAGCTGGCGGTAGTCAATACACAAACGCATGCTGCAGTCCTTCTTCTTGACGAACAGGACTGGAGCACCCTAAGGAGAAACACTGGTTCGAATAAGTCCCTTATCCAGCAAGTCTTGCAACTGACCCTTCAATTCTCTAAGTTCTGCAGGGGCCATCCGATAAGGCGGTACAGAAATAGGCCCCGTGCCAGGAACCAAGTCAATGCAGAAAGAATTATCATGCTCGGGCGGTAGCCCAGGAAGCTCATCAGGGAACACATCAGGGAACTCACTAACAACCGGAACCTGATCCAGAGGAACCTCCGTAGCTCTAGTATCGCAAACATATGCGAGAAATCCCTGACATCCCTTCCGCAAAAGCTGTCCAGCGCGAAAAGAAGAAATCACATTGTGAGGGGTGGCACCACGGTCCCCCAACACAACAACAACCGACTCGCCGGGAAAACAAAATCGAACTGTCTTCTCGCGGCAGTCAACAGAAGCATAGCACGTGGCTAACCAATCCATGCCCAAAAGAACGTCGAAGTCCAGCATCTCAAGAAGGATCAAATCAACCGGCAACTCTCTCTCGCCAATACGGATGGTACAGGATCGGAACACGTGCCTAGCAATAAACAACTCTCCCACAGGAGTAGTCACAACAAGCGGCTGGTCAAGCAAACCGGTCTCTCTACCCAAACTCGGCACAAAGTGTGTGGATACGTATGAGTGCGTGGATCCGGGATCGAATAACACGTGTGCATCAACCGAACATACAGGAAGGATACCTGAAACCACCGCATTGGACGCCTGCGCGTCCTGATACGTCAAAGCAAAGACTCGCGCCTGTCCTCCACCTGCAACTAACTGTCCCCTGCCGGCCGCTGGCTGCCCTCTACCTCGGCCACCTCGTCCTCTATGAACAAATCCTCCGCGACCATGACCTCTCTGTGTATGCGTCTGACGCGGAGTAACAGTAGGTACTATCGGCAATGCCGTCTGGGGTGGTGAAGGTGGTAATGTAACATGCGGTGCTGCCGCCTCACTCCGGTGTACCTCAGAACAATCTCGCACACGATGATAAGAACTCCCGCAACGGTAACATCCCGATGACGGTCGCTGACCCTCCTGGGAATAGGAGCTAAACAATCGGCCTCGTCTCGAATCTCTGCCACCTGCAAGGTGCCTGTCACGACGCCGGAACGGCCGTCTCTGCACTGACGTATCTGCACGAACTCTTTTCGGCCCTGGAACTACCGAAGTCTCAGCAAGGAGCTCCTTAACTAATAATGCTGCATCTACTGCTGCTGCGTATGTCTCGTAATGCTTCGCGCTGATAGCAAGGAATAGTGGTGTAAGCAAGCCTCGGACAAATCTCTTGACTCGCAACTCTTCAGTAGCCACTAGATACGGAGCATAAACGGATAGCTCGGTGAACAGCACATTATACGCTGCCACTGACATCTCTGGCATCTGGCGTAAGGACTCGAACCTGCGTGCTCTAACATCTTTGACACTCAGGGGAAGAAAGCGGGCAAGGAATAGTGCCACGAACTCTGTCCAGGTCATAGGAGGAAAACCTGCTGCTCTACCCTTCTCGACTGATTTGCACCATTTCTGCGCAAGACCTTCCAGGCGAAAGCTCGCGAACTCAACCCATCTCGCATCTGCGCATCTAAGTGAACGACATATCCGGGCCATCCTATCAATGAAAGACTGTGGATCCTCGGCACATCGGTGCCTGTGAAGACCGGAGGCTTCAGCCTCATAAACTCTGACAGCGATACTGTAATAACCTCTGTAGTCGCAGGTGCAACTTCCTGAACTGTGGGTACCACCGCGGTCTCCGCAACGGGTGGAACTACCTCTGGTCGCTGCGCTCGAAGTGTCTCAACTAGAGATCCCATCATCTGGCGCATCTCCTGCATACTGGATCCCATCGTCTGGCGTATCTCCTGCACACCAGCCCCTAACATAGCAACCTAATCTGTCACGGCAGGAACAGCCTGCTCGGGCACAACCGGTGTGCTACCCGAATCAGTCCCCGTCTCAGACGAGTCGACTCGAATCTCGGCCCTCGCGGCAGCTCTCTGCGCCCTCGTAGTCTTTGGCGGCATATTGGCTGTCAGGAACAATAGGATTCGATAAGGATACGGAAATCGAATCGCAAGAATGTATATTCTCAAGAAGGAATTTACATCAACAAGTCCAAAGGTCGCGTAGGCGGAGTACCGTGTCGTGAGTATGCCGCGGAACATACACACGCTACGCTACCCTGCTGCAGCTACCTACTCCATCAAACCAGGGTCATCCTACACTCCGAAAGGTAAAACCTATACTCTGATACCAACTTTGTCATGACCCGAAGTTTGGCCCGTGACCGGCACTTAACCACGTAACGTCTACAGGCATAACGCGACTAAGTGAACCGAAAACTCAAAAATCAAACCAGTGAAAGTATAGAGTGTTATAAGTTTTTAAAAGAAAGCACTTAATAACATGATAAGAAATCTAAGTAAACAATCACCAAGATAGTAATATACGACGCCGTAGCGAAGATCAAGATCCACAAGTGGGAACAACACAGATAGGATAAACTGCAAGTACAGTCGGCTCACAACGAGCTCGACGCCAGAATACAAATAAAATACATCATCGTCCTCACACTGTCTCTAAGTCAAATACATACATGGTAGATGGAGAATACTAGATACAACAATGTACATAACTGAAAGATAAACAGATACCGCACAAAACCCACCTATCAGCAAAGAGCTAGTACACCAACTATGGGGGTATCTGTGTCAAAAGATGCAACCGCGGCCTGCCGCGACTACTCCGAAGGGCAACCTGCAAACACTGTGGCACAACGGGGGTGAGTTGCCAACTCGTGAATAGAGATAACATATAAAGATAATCGCGAGCATGCACGTACTGTGCAACTCTATCATATGCCAACAGATGATATCAATGTGTGATAAGCAGTATGTGCAATAATCATGCAAATTCTCTATCAGGTAATGTAACTACAGGATGAGGTACAATGCTCTATCAGGTAATGTAACTACAGGATGAGGTACAATAGTAAATGCTAAGCAGGGGCAATATAATATCTACACGGAATGTCAACGTGGAATATATAATCGGTGTCCATCAATGCACCCAGATCCCCCAAATAGCTCAGGCGCCGGCACTCTCATCGGCCCTCAAATCCTGTACATCTCTGAGAATCCCGAGTGCCCAACATCGGCACCCAAATATCATAAATACTCGTGTCCAGCATCGACACGCAAATCCTCATCCATCGGGCCCCGTCAGTCCGGGTCAGCCCACGGGCTCCGTCTGCGGTATCGGCCCTCGGCCCCGGCAGTACGGATCACCCCGCATCCATCTATAGACTCTGATCAATACCCTCCGGATAACTGTCAGGTCCAACCAATCACCAGTAGGTAGTAGTCCCTCTGCCAGGGTCAACGTCTACTGCACAGCGAAACCGTTCTCGCCCCGGGGTACCATACCGGGTCCACCATATACCCGTTATCGGCCTCAACCAGCTCCTCGATTCGGATTCGCATATATCACTCTAGCACCGAGAAAACACATTGTGGACGCACCGAAATATCATATCAAGGGAACCGGGTTTTTAAATGATTACATATTTGCAATAGCCACGGTTCCCAAATCCAGAAATCACATGTAGTCCAAACCAAAATACAAGTCAATGATCCGATATGATATGTGCGTCAAATATAAATAGCATGTCAAGTCACATATAGATGAGCTACAATATAATGATCCGATGTGATATAGGCATCAAGTATGAATAGCATGTCAAGTCACATATATATGAGCTACAATATAATGATCCGATGTGATATAGGCATCAAGTATGAATAGCATGTCAAGTCATATATAGATGAGCTACAATATGATGATCCGAGGTGATATAGGCATCAAGTATGAATAGCATGTCAAGTCACATATAGATGAGCTACAATATAATGATCCGATGTGATATAGGCATCAAGTATGAATAGCATGTCAAGTCACATATAGATGAGCTATAATATAATGATCCGATGTGATATAGGCATCAAGTATGAATAGCATATCAAGTCACATATAGATGAGCTACAATATAATGATCCGATGTGATATAGGCATCAAGTATGAATAGCATGTCAAGTCACATATAGATGAGCTACAGTATAATGATCCGATGTGATATACTACTGTTTGAGTTTCATGGCAATTACTAACGGTGTGTGTGTAACATGCAGGATAGTGCTCGTGCAACATGGACCGTTAGTAAAGGTGCGGTGTTCTATCAATCCTAGTTTATATCCAAATAGCAGGGAATGCAGCATGCACTAAATAGTAGCCATGAATAGTCAATGTACACAAAGGAAACTATAAGGTCCTATCAGCCCTGACGTAGAATGCCATGCGGGCGATATCCCCGTAGATGTGAAATCTACTTACCGTAGTCCCTCACTAGGTGTAGCCAACAACTTGTTTCCCCTTCTGCGCGGCGTCCGCCGTACTCGCCTGCGAACCTAGAATTACACAATATATCACACGTAAGCTTGAAGTCACACAAACGCGACATTAAAGCTGAACTAGTAACTCGTGTCGTGAACCAAGCGCGCGTGTGCGCGATACGCTAAAACGTGTGATTACGCGTCTGAAACCACTCCGACGCGCCGCGATACGCAGAAACCCCAAACTCACACACACGTATCACGCGTGTCGCGAAAGATGGAAAATACGGGAAAATAGGTAATCTGCTCCAGATTTTGATACAGGAAAGATATTGTAAAACTATATATGCCAAAACAACCCACATAGCAGCAGACACCCACACCCCAAACCCCAACCAAAGAACCCCCATTTGGCCGCAAATTGCGGCCAGAATGCTAATTTCGGCGGCCTCTCTTGGGAATTGGGTTCCCAGGTTTGGTGTGTGCACTCTATACCCCCCATACATGCTACAGTAACCTCTAGTTTTACTCTGAAATGTCTCGGTTAGCAGCAGATCCTACAGAGCCTTATTCCTAGTTAAAAATCCACACTTTGCACTAAAATGGAACTTTAGGATATTTTTGTGCAAACTGAAACAAAACTTGGCCTAAGATAGCTCTAATAACACATAATAGAACTAACACAACTAGCAAAACCCTAATCTAACATGTGAATCACAAATATCCTTAAATATCACCAAAAATGCACAAAAAGGAGATTTTTACTAAGGAATACAACAAGTCTAAGGAAAAGAAGTGCTAATATGAGTTAATACCTTCTAAGAACCTTGTAGAACACCAAAAGTTTCAGCTTTCCCCTCTAGTGTGCATATTTGCCTTAAACACCTTAAAAAGCTCACTTTTCCTAAGGTTTTGTGAAGGAAATGTGTGGTTTTTGTGTAGGATTTGTGTAGAGATCAAAGAGACATGAAGAGGAGAAGAAAAGATGAAGGAAATAGGAGGTTTTGCTGCTGGAATTCTCCAGAATTTCTGAAGTGAGGAGAAGAGAGAGAGGGAAGAGACGGAAATGGGTCAAAAGTCAATGTTTTCTACCTAACACCATGCTCATTTGTTTAATTGGATTTTGAATTATGAAAAAAGGTTTTGAAAAGATTAAAATGGTGGGGAATAAGTTAGCAACCATGCAACAAAAGAATTTTGGCTAACACTTAAACCTATGTCTCAAAAGTGGCTAAGTGTGCAAGTGTGCACTAGCACAAGAAAATTCCCAATATGCTAACATTACCAAAAATAACTAATAATCCTAGAAACACATATCTATAATCACACGTACGATCACTAATTATCACAACAGACATTCAAACGGAAATTCAAAGTGTTACAGCAAGGTGCCCTTCGCACTTCTCAACATGTTAAGGAGTTCTGGAAGTTCAACTTCTTTTCTTTGAATGTTGAAATTCAGAATAAACTGGGCGCAGGTGGAAGGAAGGGACTGGAGAATCAAGTCTGTATAGAGCTCGTTCTCCAAAGTCGTCCCAAGATCTGCGAGCTCTTCCATATAGCCAATCATCTTTAGGACATGTTCTCCTACAGATGATCCGACGGCCAATCTCGCCTGAAACAAGCTCTTTGAGGTCTCGTATCTTGCTATACGAGATTGCTCCCCATACAGATCCTTTGTAGGGAGAAATATGGATTCAAGATCCATATCCTCGTGCCTCCTCTGATGTTCATTATTCATCGAGGCAAGCACGATGCACTTGGCCTTCACACAATCTAACTCCCAGGTCTTGTGGATTTCCTTATCCGCATTACTGGATTTAGGACCAGGGACAGCAGGTGCCTTAGTGGTAAGGACATACCCTAATTTGTCATAAGGTAAAACCATTTTGACATTCCGCAGCCAATCTTTATAGTTTGGCCCTGTCAAAATATTTTTTTCTAGTAGCAACTTAAGGCCTGTCATGTTTTGGGTCGCTGCAATGAAAGAGAGAGGGAACACTTTAGCATGATGCTCTTGCAAGTTTAGAGTGGTTTTTAGTTTATCTAAACTGGATGGCTCCTACTGTTTCTCGAATCCCTCCTCAAACCAAAAAGGAAGAATTAGCCAGGACTATTCTCACCGTATAATACTTGCTTAACCGTTCAGCCAGGCCGGTGTTGGTACTTTGAGGGAGGTTTTGCAACACTTTCGCGAAGTTACTTAATTAAATAACCTCTTTTCTCTGGGGGCGTAACCCCGCTGACACCTTTCTCGGCACCTACTTGGTTTATAGCATTGATCGTTAAGTGACGAATCTCCTGATGAGTAGCGGATACTCACAGTAGGGATCGGGATCCAAATATCATCGTGTGATAATGCTCAAGGAATCCTACCAATATTCATCAAACTCCAAATGGTATGCATCTCTTTGCAAATTTCAGTTTCTTTAGAAATTCCCGATATAAATTTTTGCCCCATGCCCTTATGACCTTGGCTTTGGTCAAAATGTCATAAGTCGCATATCAAGTACTACCCATCAATATTTTGTTAATTTGAACCCATCCGTACATACCCATGACTTTGGTCAAATGATAATACGACTTCCCCAAACTAACTCATCTATCTATGCAACAAATGAATACCCAGCAGCTACCAAACACTATGTCTTGGCTTTGGTCAAAATACATAGCTTGAATACTACTGAATACCCAAATGAAATGACGGAGGACTACGAATGGTTTTTTGCGAAACCGTGAACGTAGTGAACTTAATATGATCGAAGGAACCTGATAGCTTTTTAAAAGGAGTGGTTAAAGCTCCGCAATTTAAAAAATATCCTCTGTTTTAAAATAACCGAGTGGTTTCTTTTAAACTGTTCCAACGATTCAACCTTGGTTTATTTTCTTTGCATTAATATAATGCGTCCCATCGATTAACCTATCATTGCAGAAAACAACGAAAATTCAACGTCCTCTTATGCCATCTGCATTCGCCACTGGGTCCCGTCATCACCCGTTAGGTTACTTAACTAACGACAGAGCGGGAGCTGGGCTAGCGCGGGTGTAAAACATAAGTGACATCTAAATAGCTATCATATATATATATATTGTACATTCGTCAGACGAAATAATAGGCATTCCAGATCACAGATGAACATATTGGATTTTCTACGAATCCGCATTTCTTTTGAGCCTGCAAAGAAAGACGGATTACACATCGTGATGAATAGCCAAAACCCCACCCTAGACCCCTACGGGTACGGCAAACAACCCGCCAAGTACCCGAAGTGAAGCGGTCTCCCTCAACAACGTGAGTAGGCCACTAAACATTTCAAAGTACCAGGTAGTTTGTGCACCCCACCTTGGGTCTATCTTAGGAGCAAAAAACAGTAAATGAAATAATACAATGGTGGCTACAACCGCAACCTGGATGTGCCCCGCAAAAGAATATTACAACAATTTACAAATTACATTTGAATGAAAAAAACGCTCGTCTCCCATCCCCGGCTATCCATTCACGACAATCCAACAAGTCCACAAACACAAACAGTAAAAACATTACAGAAATGTGCAACCCCCTGCCAACCGACATACTAGTAGTTAGGGGAGGTTTACGAACACATTATACAAATCACAGATATAATCTAATTAGCCAAACATCATAGAATTTCGATCGAGCAAACACAATAGATTCTACTCCAAAAACTTCTCTGTGCACCTGAGACTTGAGCTGAAAATAAACATTCCGGAAAGAACAAAATCATCACAGAAAAGTTACTGGGGAGTTTTGAGTCAACTCGGCTTCAACTCGGCGGCGGATCCACGGCGGATCGGTTGGATCGGCCGCGGATCCGCCGTGGTTTGGCCGAGTTAGGACTCCAAAATTCTCCAGTAACCTTATAATTCCCTGCATGTATTTTTAAGGGTAACTGAAAAAAATTTAGACCCTGTTTTAAAATCGACAGAAACTGTGTGAAAATGATGATTTTTCCTGTTCGTTTCGCGATCGAATTTCTAACGACTTTGCTAACAAGTTAGTTATGGTTTAGCGAGGCTCTGATACCACTGTAAGTCGATGTTGTACTCCCCACGAGTTGCGGGGAGGCGGAAATATGAAAAACAATCTTTTTCTTTAAACTAACATCGACTAACCGTACGGATCTTTGCTAAACTCTAACTAACATTATCATAGGAGGAATTAGCTACTATGAAAGAAGATTACACCTAATGAACCAAATCCTTCTTCTTCTCGTTAACCACCTCCTCGTCGGCCTCCTCTTTGTAATAGAAGATCTACCCGAGAGCTACTAGTTCAAGCTTGACCTCTAACTTGAGGCAACTAGGTTACTCAAAGTGCTAATCAAAGCAACCTAGGTAATATAGAGTATGATTAGGGATTAATAAGTCTTGCTAACCCTTGATCTCAACACATGAGAGGTTAGGGTTAGGGTTTGAAGAAAGAAGCTTGAGGAGAGAGAAGGTGAGAGTAAGAATAAAATGAAATAATATCTCATCTTAAATATATATGAAGCATAATAATTATTAAATGAATAATCAAATGATAATATCAACCATGCTTCATTTATTCACTTTGTGTGATTCATCACATGAGTTATTAATCATTAAATGCAACACTAACTCCTTTGTATGAATCACACCATGAGTCATTAAATCATTTAATGCAAATGCCACCTTAGCCTCCAAGTCATCATCCTTCTAGAAGCTTCTCAAGAATTTACGAGAACGCCCCTCCTATCCGTGAAAAGACGGAAATACTTTAGACTGTATAAATCCAATAATCCGATACTAGAATCTGGCTTAAACCAAAGCCCGCTAGTAAAAACTGTCCGAACATCGTACGTGCGAAAAAACACGTATGCGTCCGAACCCTATCGTAAAACCATACGACTTCTATAGTGTTTTGCCCGAAGCAGGGAAACTCTCTGTGTGGGACTCTAAATACTCGACTACTACGCTGGCAGTGGGTTTAACCACAGACCGCGAGCGGCACTAGCTGTACGTAACGATCCCCAGGTGGATGTCGATAAGAAGTCCGATGAGGAAACCCATCCGAACTCCTACTGAGCCTGATGTGACAATCTCCGTACAGTCCAGTCTGTTCATCTAGGACTATCGCATATCGGGCCTAGGGGGCAGCAAACGCTGGTCCTCTAAAAGCGGTATAAGTCGTGTCGGAGCGAAGCCCATTACACATTGAGAAACTACTGGAAAACCTACCAGTAAATCTCGCTTGCCCTGGCCAGGGACTTTGCGTAATGGCTCTCCAGACACAGCGCGATATCAACTCCTAATAACGGGAGAGACGAACCCTGTCTAACCACTACTGCCTCCAAGTGCTTCGGGACAGCACCCAACTGCTACATATTTGCACGACTCTTTTGAGCCGTGGTAGGGTAGCAATCTAAGAACAGTAGGAACACACTCGGGGCGAAGCAGCAGTGTCAAGTCCGCATACTATGCTATACTCATGTCACCTGGGAACTGTTAACTGACGACGGGTATAATACCAACCAACAGTTCCCTGCGAGTCCTGTCCGGTGTACCTGTAACCCAACGAGCACCTATATACTATCTCCAGTACGACGTACTGATGGCTGTGCGACAGACCATCTCCCCAACTGGGATGAGAAGCGTACACACTAGTCTACTCCGGAGTATCGATGCCCTGTCTCGATAATCCTACGACTAGGGACCTGAAAAAGGATGTACTTCTAGACTACCCAGCCCCCACTAGTGTGACTGCCGTCACAACGCTGGTAGTCAAGCAAGATCCTAAGGGCTCTATCAATACGTACACACATATTAAGATAGATATAAACCAAGTAGCATACTACCATTTTTAGCAAGACTGTTAATATAACTGTAAATATCCCAAGCTTCCACTAACTAATATACAAGCTAGTATGATACAATAATGGCCCCTAGGGCATATACACTAACACTAGCACCACCATGAGGTTCTAGTAGCATCAACCATGGTGGAATTAAAATTTTACGGGTGCTAAGCTAGACTAACCAAAATCATAACTAGATTATTAGGGTTTCTTATGATATGAACTAAACTAAAGAAGAGGAAGAAGGCTACAACCTTTGATGACTGTGTCCTTCTCTTCTAAAGCTCCGGAATGTAGTCCACGTGATTCCACTAGTCTCCACTTCAAGTTGAACGTGCCTCCTTCGTGATCTTCGCGATGAAGACGATCTACCCAAAGTCCCTCTAGCTCAAGTTACCCCTTCACTAAACAATCTTTATTGAAGCAAATACACTACACTTGATTGCTAATCAAACGTAGGATGGTGAACTAGGGGTTTTGTTTAGATCGCTAGTTTGTTCAAAATTCCATGGTTCACATCACATGCGAGGGGTTGGAGCTTTGATGCAGGAAGAGGAAGACGAAGAAGAGGTGGAGAGCTCAAGAGAGCAACTCATGAAAAATGACTCAAGTGATAGAATGAGAGAAGAATGGCTCATCATAGACCCTCACTCATTGAAGCATCCAATATCCACAAATAAAAATATGGAGCCATGCTTCAATAGTATGTCAAGACAAATATAATATTAGATAAAGCCATGCTTCCCCATTCCTCTTCATTTTCCACCTCATTTTCTATTTTCTAAAAATAGAAAATTTTGCCATGCCTCATATATATTTATATATATATTATATATATATATATATTAATATATATATATAAGAAAATATTAAGTGGGCCAATAATATTAGTTAAGATATAATTATATCAAATATAATATATATCACATTATTAAATCAACACTTGATTTAATAATCTGGTTATATCACATATAACCTACTAATATCATTTATCTGTATATCACATTATCAAATCAACACTTGATTCGATAATCCGGTTATATCACATATAACCTGACCGACATCAGATAACTGCCAGATTACAATACGGTATCACATACTCGTATTTAATCAAGCCCCCCGCACATATCATCATATGTTCCCTACTTCATTTCGCTTGAACCAGGAAACTTCTGTGTGGGACTCTAAAAACTCGTCAATACGCCAGCAGTAGGTGATGATCATATCAGTCACCCATAAACCGTCAGCGGTACTAGCTGGACGTAATGGCTATCTAGGTATTGAGCGATATAAAGATCAACAAGCAAGCTTGTCCATACTCTACTTGAAGCCTATAAGTAACACTACCGTACAGTCTGGTCTCTTCATCTGATATGCTATATATCGAGTCTAGGGTTGGTGAACGTCAGACCCCAGGGACTTGATAAGTCATGCCGATGTCTGGCCTATAACGGTTCGAGAAACTACTGATAACTCTTATCAGTAAATCTGAGTAGCTGCCCTGGCCAGGGACATCTAGTTATAGCCAATCGAGCATAGTGCAACATCAACCGCCAATACCGAGAGAGACGAAACCCCTCATATCGCTCATTGCCTCTATGTGATTCGGGACTGTACCTAAAATCCACCTGTTTGCATAACTCCTTTGGACATGGTAGGGAGGAAATCAAAGCAGAGTAGGAGCCACACAATACTCTATGACGATCTCGGGTCTACAGACTAACTGTATCAGTGTCACCAGTGGACTGCTATCTGATGATAGGTTTACTATCTACTAGGAGTCCTCGGCGAGTCATGTTCGATATACCCATTCTCTAATAAGCACCTGTGAACAATCTTTGATGTCAAACACCAATGGCTATGGGACCAACCATCGCCTCCATACAGGGTCAAGAAACGTACACACTAGTATACTCTGGTAATATCGATACCATGTCTCGATATACCCTCGACCAGGAACAATTGAAGGATGTGCATGTAGACTACACAAGTCTCAGCAGTATGATCTCCATCATAGTCCTGATAGTTAAGCTACATCCTAAGGGCTTTATCAACATGTGACAGAGAGACAGTATAAAAATACCAGTCTACATGTTAAGATAAAGGCAACCAGATAGCATACTATCATGTCGAGTAAAAAAGTCCTATATATATATATATATATATATATATATATATATATATATCCAAGAATCCACTATATCATACAATAATGGCCTCTAGGGCATACATATTCCTAACACTACCATAAACCTAATTAGCAACCAAAGAAGCTATCTACTATGAAAGAAGTTTATACCAAGAGACTCAAGTCCTTCGGGTCTTCACTTATCCTTTAGCATGCTCCTAGTGACCTCCAAGATCGAGCTTGATCGACGGCTTCCTCACGTCAAAGATGATCAACCCAAGAGTGTCTACTTTGAGCTTCTACCTTTATACTATGGTAACTAGGTTACTTAGTATGCTAATCTAAATAGTCTAGAGGATGTAGAGTGTGATGATGGATTGTTTTGTCTCAAGAACCCTAGGTTTCTCAACACATGAGACTATTAGGATTTGAGATAGAAGAAGAGAAGTTTGGAGGAGATGAGAGTGTTGTAGAGAGCAACATAAGAATTATGTGAAGAATGGCTAAGTCTTATGACTAATAAAGAAAGCATCCCAAGATAATAATAAAAAATTATCTCCACCACAAAATATCTAGATATTTTCTACAAAATATCTAGATATTTTCTAAAAAATATCTAGATATTTTCAACCTTCCCTCAATAGTAACACATGACTCACTAAGTGAGTCAACAAGTTGCCATGCCTCACTTAATAAAAGTCAATACCTCATACCTCCACCTTATTTAACATTTAATCAAAAAGATTAAATAACAAATGAGGTGTCTTCTTTTAGAAGCATTCTTGTCAAAAATTACAAGAATTCCTCTCATCCGTATATACATACCCGTATCCGTATTCCGAAAAATACGAATACAAAAGAGACAAAAATAATCCAACAATATAATACTAGGATCCGGATTAAACCAAAGCCCATTAGTATTATCCGCCCGAACATCATACGTGCACAAGTACACGTATGTGATCGAATCCTGCTGTAAAACCATACGGCCTCTATATCGTTTCGCCCGAAGCAGAGAAACCCTCTATGCGGGACACTAAACATTCGACAGTACGCCGGCAGTGCGTTACAGGATAAATCCATAACCACAAGCACATCAGCGGTACTGGCTGTACGTAACGGCTACCCGGGTACCTGTCGAAAAGGAAAGCCGATGAGTAAACTCATCCGGATACCTACTGATCCTATCCGTGACAATATCCGTACAGTCTGGTCTCTTTGTCTAAAAGTATCGCATACCGGATCTAGGGGACGGTAAGCGTCAGAACCTAATAACCCGATAATTCATGTTGATTCGGCTCAAGACCAATCCGGGAAACTATTGATCAACCTATCAGTAAATCCCAACTGCCTTTGCTAAGTTCTTATGGTCCTGACCAATCGAACACAATGCGATATCAACTCCCAATACCTAGAAAGACGAATCCCAGACAATCACTCACTGCCTCCATGTGGCTCGGGACTGTACCCAACCAAAACCTGTTTGCACGACTCAGTAGAGCCGTGATAGGCTAGTGATCAAAGCACAGTGGGAACTCACACGAGACAAATGACGATCTCAGGTCCAAAGACTAACCTATACACATGTCTCAAGAGAACCGCTATTTGACGATAGGTATAATACCATCTAGAGATTCTCAGCGAGTCCGTCCAGTGTACTCGCCCCCAGTGAGCACCCGTATACAATCTTAGGTGATCATACAAATGGTTGTGGGACCAACCACCACCCCTCGTTGGGGTCTAGAAACGTACACGTAAGTCTACTCTGGAGTATTGATGCCCGATCTCGATACTCCTGCGACTTGGGACATTTAAGGATGTGCTTATAGACTACCCAGCTCCTACAAGTATGATCACCATCACAATGCTGGTAGTCAAGCAAGATCATACGGGCTTTATCAACATGTAACAGCAATATCCATTAACGTGTATGACATATGCCATGTTAAGATAAAATCAAACCATAATAGTATACTACTATATCAAGTCCTTATCAATATGTGCAAGCTGGATAATGCATCAATTAAAACAAAGACACATATCCTGATAAAAAAAACTGAAATAATATACTATATAACCGAGCAAGATCGTCTTGTACATATATATCCCCAGCATCCACATGTATACATATATAATAATGGCCTCTAGGGTATACATATCCAACAGTTCGGACGGATAATACTAGTAGGCTTTGGTTTAAACCGGATTCTAGTATTATATTATTGGATTATTATTATATCGTTGTATTCGTATTTTTCGGAATACGAATACGGGTATGTATATACGGTGAGAGCATTCTTGTAATTTCACAAGAGATGCTTCTAGAAGGGGACACCTCATTATTTGGTTTATCTATTTTTGGAAATAGATTAATAAGGTGGAAATTGGAGACATTCAAGGCATGGGGTGAAGCATGGATCGTTCCATTTGTTTATTGGTTTGTGGTTACTATTGAAATATGGTTGCTATTTTCAATGGGAAAATAATCCATGCTTCATGTGAGATAATGAGTGAGCCATTTTTCACTTGCCTTTGACATGGTTCATTTGCTCATTTTGTTTCTCTCTCCATTTTTTATCTCCTTCTTCCTCAAGACCTTAATCCCTCACATGAGTTGTGAATCATAGGGTCAAGTGAGATTAAATACTCCATTAGATACTCTATATCTTCTAAACTGCCTAGCTTAGAGAACTAGGTACCTTAGTTATCTCGGCTTAGAGGTTGGAGCTTGAAGTATAGACTCTCGGATGGATCATCTTCGATACGAGGAGGCCGACGATCAAGCGCGATACGGATCTTCGAGGAGCTTAAGAAGAAGACCCGAAAGACTAGAATCAAGGTGGTATAAATACTAATATGATAGTTAGAACCTCCTAGTAGAATAATTTGTTAAGATCCTGGAGTTAAAGTCGATGTTGCGAAGTAAGAAAAATCATTTTTTTGTAAATTCCGCCTCACCGCGAACTCGCGGGATGGGCGATATCGACTTACACTTATATCGACCTCCTTCACGGAAGGACGGGCAGTCTATACCCTTAGCGACACTGGGCTGTATGGGTAGGCATGTTATGAGCTCTACTACTTTGGCTGCTGTCTCTTGCTGCGATGACAATATAGCGCACATATGGTGTAGTGTCAGGAAAGCAGGTGAATAGCAGACCTAACTATTTACGGCCGGAGAAAGATCGATTGGAATGTCTCCTGATTGCATCGTATGGCCAACTCTTATTGACGTCATGGTGGCGAAGTATAAGAGTGCGATGAATCGAGAGGTATACCTAGGTGTTCGAGTATGCTTCTAAGATGGATTGAAGGTACTTGAGAAAACATGTCTGATCGGATCTGAGGTATGATATTTTGCTAGCCTAACATATTTTTGGTTTTTGTTGTCTTCTTTTGTTGAGATCCTTGTGTCTGTTCTAACGGATCTGGCTGCAAGGCTATCTGCTTGTAGGTTCTCAACGGTCCACACCGCACCAACATGTTATGTATGGGTAGAAATGAGGAAGAGATCGAGGAGATACTCAGGGAGATAATTGATTCAGAGAATCAATGGTTCAGGGAATTAGCTCAGGAAGTTATGCACGTCACCTATTCAAATGTGTGAGTGGGAGTATGTTAGCCGTTGGGCCCAATTTGGCCCAAAATCCACCCATATAAATGTGTGCCCTATATATTCATATATAGGGTAGCATTTCATATGAGACATATGATAGATGATACAATATAAAGAGTTTTTCTAGAGAGAAAAACAACATAGGGCCCTCGTATCCTTTCCTCAGCCTCTTCTAGTTTGGGTTGGCTTATAGGGTGATCAAGAGAGGGATTCTCGCTTTCTACCAAAATGTGGTTTCCCTCCGGCTGTTTCTTGGAGGCGTTAAAGATCAGATGTTTTATGTGATGTGGACAAGATGGTCGATCTAATCAATCTGATCAGGTATATCATAAACATTTAAAGTAGATATATAGACTTTCCGCTGCGCTTTATTGCATATTTTGTATCTACGTCATCTAAACTATACAAATACTAAATTATATAAACATAGAGTGGAAAAGTCATAAAGCTTTAACAAGAATTATCGTGAGTTTACATGTGAATTCTATTAGTAAACTCTGTTGTTTAGTATCATACCTAAGAATCCGTTAGTTCGTGTCTAATTCGGATCAAAGTATCAAAAGTGTTGGCCTCACCAACATTAAGTTTTGCAGAGCATAAACACGTTTTCACATACAACCACCATGGTACTAGGCTATGGTTTTCGTAAATGACACGGAAAGAGACGACCTCCAAATCACAAAGATCTTCAGGATGTCAAGACAATAATCTGGAAACTAGCCCAAATAATAGTGTAAATGTACACGAACAAGATAAGTCAACTCAAGTAACTAACCAGCCCAAATGAGTTGGCTCGACTCAATCCCGTTCCCATGGATTTGTCAGGTGACCAAATCCAACCTGAATCCACCCTCTTGGTTAGGTGGAGCTAATTGGATCAGGTTAAGTGCAATTGCTAATTTTGTGCACTCTCTTTCTACCAAATGAAAAGCCTGATTGTATATATGCCACATGATCTGAAAAAGTATATTGCTCATCCTTCATCCGAACCAGTCAGGCGGGTAAGTAGGTTAATTGCTACTTCGTAGCAGGCCGTTAACTTTACTTTGATCATGACTTGTATAAACTCATGAGGGGGCAAAGAAATATAACATTTCTTTAATTTTTGTAGAATTGCTTGAGGTGTGGAAAAGGAGAACTCTTCAAGTGAAGGACAAATGGCATGAATTTTCCAAGGGCACTCGTGAGCATGGACAATTGCAACATTTCAAATTTTTAGAAGATTGTTGTCTTTGTTTTTCCCCAGGACAAAAGGTTTAATTTGTTGAAAATGGAGGGTATGGAAGTTACCATTCTTGGAAAAGCAATTAATGGAAGTTTATGGAGGTTTGAGAAAATGGACAATAGGTTGTTAGAAGTGCCTCTCGTAGGACTTTGAATCTTACTGCAAAATCAAACGCAGCTCCTAGGACAAGATAACATTGTAAAGGATCGAGGAGTAGTCTTTGACCAAGGTACTTAATTAAGTTAATCAAGTTGCTTAATTGATTCTGTTTGAGTATATATATTTTCTATGTGGGGATTGGGAATGAGGTTGCAATTTGTTTTAAATCAATTCAATTGATACTTAGGGTTTGCATTAAATATATTGGTTTATACTATTGGTCTGCGTGTACCATCTTTACACTACTGTAAATATGGCTTGTCCTTACGATTGGCACCGTAGGGGCAAACCACTGTCCCTACGGTTCCCACCCATAGGGACAGAAAAATGATCCGTAGGAGCAAACACTATATGGGCAGATAAATGTCTCAACGGTTACGAATTTGTCCATACGGTTTCCAATGGAGGGACAATTATGTATTATTATTATTTTTTAAAAATAATAAAAACTGATAATATATTGCATTTACCGTTCCCACTGTAGGGACATATATTTTGCCCTATGGTGTGAACCGTACGGGCATATATTTGCTCCTACGGTGTGAACCGTAGGGACAAATTATTAATTTTTGAAAAAATAAATAAAAAACTAATATATGTTGTCCCTACGGTTCCCACCGTAGGGATATATATTTGCCCTTAGGAACGGTTGTGGAAAATTTTTATATTTTTTAAAAAATGAAGAAACAAATAATATATATATCCCTACGGTTGGAACCTGTCTTACCGTGGAAAACGTAGGGGTAAACATTTTTAATTTAAAAAAAATGCCGCCACCTTTTTTGTCTGTCATGTACACAATTATATATCACACACTATATCATATATCCAAAAACAAAATTATATTTCAATAAAATATCACGTATAATATATAATGAAATAAACAGGCAAAATACAAAATCACTCTAAATCATGATCATAAATATCAAATACAACAACCAATCTCTAAAATATACACGTCACAAACGGATAATATCTTGCCATCTTACAAAAATATCAAAAATATGAAGGAAAAAAAAATCATCTCGATCCAGGAGCTCCATCTCCAAATATCTGACGCATCTTGTAAAGTCAGTCCGTGCTGTAACCCATACGCCTCAAATGCTTCAGAACTGATATTATTATTTAACTTTAAAACAATAAACAAGATACAGTCATAAAGATGTTAATCTATAAATTTTGTTTAAACAAGACGCTTGTGTATCAATAGCTTGTTAAATTCCATTAAATTTGCTCCTCCCTTCCCCCCCGCCCGAAAATCCTTACTAATTTATTTAAACTTTAGATAATAAGTTTTTTACTCTTAAGAAGCGGTACAAAATTTCTAAAACTAATTTAGTTCCCCTTTAATTATAGCACCAAAAATATAACATGGAAAAGCAACATGAAAACAATAATGTCATCTCTGATCCACATCTAAGATAAGTTGGGCATGACCCAGGTTCAAGATAAAAGTGTATATGATACGTAAGTCTATAATTAAATTAACTACCACCCTCATGCTCAAGGAGGTTGGAAACCGAGAATGAATATTTTTAAGAAATAATTTTTTGTAAAATCTTTGGAAAATGGTCAGCTCAAACATGAAAATAGCTAGGGTTTCAAGAAGTTTTTTGTACTTCTGTAAAAGCAATTAATCTGCTGAAACACAATTATTAAGTGCTAATACACCAAAACTATCTTCATATGGCTTGTGATAGATGCAGCTAGTAAAGTGTTGATCTGCGTGTCTCATTCTCTTTAATTTTGACTGTTTTACAAAACGGTATTTCAAATATATTATATGTTACTAAGCATGTCGTATAAGTCAAAGTTCTACACAAATGGAGTTATTCAAGTATAAGGACAATCGACATTGCAAATGACATCTCAACAGTAACATCAGTAATATCGAAAGATTCAGAAGACCTTAATGCCATTTTAAAGAAATAACGGAGAAGTCGACTAACGGATATATTCAAGATTTTTTTCATTTTTCTTTGAGTCCACAGTCGAGTCCATCTCAAACAGTTAGAACTTATATTCTGATCCTAATTTTAATTAAAGTTTTCAAAACTAAAAATCCCTTTTGAAGTTTTTTCAAACTTTGAAGTTTTCTTAAATGTTTTTAATCTTCAAAACACAATCCATTGTCTCTTTGATTTGAAACTTGATTTATCCTTTAAGATCATTAGGATTGTAAAGTTGGGATTATAAAGATTTGATAAAAATTTTGTTTGTATGACCTAATGAAGAAAGGTCTAAGATTTTCACATTGTAAGGGTTTCGGACTTGAGCCTTAAGAAAAACTCTAGGTGTTCACTACATGCAAATGTAAAAGGTTTCGGTCTTGAATTTTTGGTAAAAAGTCTAGGTGTTCATTACCTACAGGTGTAAAGGTTCTAGGATCTAAGCATGGTAAAAGATCTGGATTTCTCCACAAGTAAGAACTCACTGGATAGTGAGTTTGAATGCTGAGCAAGAGCTCTCAGGCAAGAATTAGCCACAGAGTTGGTGAACCTTAATAATAATCATCTGTTTTCATTTACTTTTCCGTGCTTCTGTGTTGTGATAGTTTTAGTATTTTAGACTCTGATTTATATTCCATTGCATAATTATTGAGTTGTTACAAATTACTCTGAATTTGCCACAAAGTCATATTTACCCCTTTTAAAACTGTTTTCAATTGGTATTAGAGCAATTTTTGAAAATTCAATAATTATGCAGTGGAATATAAAAAAGAGTCTAAAATACTAAAACTATCACAATACAGAAGCACAGAAAAGTAAATGGATACATAGGATTGTTATCGAGGTTCACCAACTTTGTGGCTAATCCCGGTCTGAGAGTACCTGTCAGAATTCAAACTCAATATCTAGTGACTCCTTACGAGTGGAGAAATACAGATGTTTACCAGGCTCAGATCATAGAACCTTTACACTTGCATATGGTGAGCACCTAGACTTTTTACCAAAGGCTCAAATCCAAAATCTTTTATACTTGCAGGTGGTAAACATCTAGACTTTTTCACATGGCTTAAGTCTGAAACCCTTATAATGTGAAGATCTTAGTCCTTTCTTTATTAGGTCTTACAAACGAGATTTTTATCAAATCTTTACAATACCAAATTTACAATCTTAATGATATCAAAGGATAAATCATGTTTCAAATTAAGGAGATAATGGATTGTGTTTTTGGAGATTAAAAATGTTTAAGAAAGATTTTAACAAATAAAAATTCAAATTGAAACTAATGAAACATTAAATTTTGAGATATTTAACTTGAACAGAAAAGTAAATTTAAAAGAGGAAATGATTTTAAAATTCACCAAAAGTAAAAATAACTTAGATATAATGTTAGGTCAATCTATAAAATACTGTAAGAAAGAAGGTATAAGGTATGATAAGTGTTCTGAATTAGTCCCAAAACCAAACCATTTAGAATTAAATATTATTATAGTTATGAAAACAAATATGCTAATTCTACGTGTAACTATTATTGCCCTGTAAGGCATATTTCTCAATACTGTAAAATTAAAAATAATTCATCTTACAAATATAACTTTTCTCCAAAGACAGACCTAAGTGTACTAAAAATGGTATGGGTTCCTTAGGACAACAATAATCAACCCAAACGAACTTTAATAATTCAAGAACGTATACATGAGCAATTTAATAAAACTAACTCCATTAATCCTAATAATCTAATATATGATAATGATTCTAACCTATTAAAAGGTTTAGATAATTTATTAATAGACAAAGATGTTGAAACCAATTAATTAGAACAACAAAAGGAAGTACTTGACTCTTCTAAAAGATTGACAATTCAACAAAAACCATCCTAAAAATTTAATAATAGGAGAAATAGATAAAAGAGTAGTTATTAGTTCAAGAAGCTGAAACCAGTCAACTGGAAGAACAGGAAAATGTAATTGGCAATTCAACAAAATATACCCTTAGGACTTAATAATAGTAGAATTGATGAAGAAGTATATGTACACAACCATTAAGCTTTGAAAATCATAAACATCCTGAATACGTTTATAAACTAGAAAAAGGCTTTGTACGATCTCAAACAAGCCCCTAAAACTTGGTATGAGAGATTAAGTTCATTCTTAATCAATGATATGATATATCAAAGGCATAGATGATAAAACCTTATTTACAAAAACCTATGGAAATGATATTATATATAGTAGTTTAGATTTATTTTGATGATATTATATTTGGTTTTACTAACGAGCAGCTACGCCAAGAGTTCTCAAAGTCTATGCAGGATGAGTTTGAAATGAGTATGATGGGAGAGTTGAATTTCTTCCTCGGACATCAAATCAAACAGAGTTAAGAAGGACTTACTCAAGCCAAATATACTAGAGAACTTATCAAGAAGTTCGGTTTAGAGGATGCAAAGACATGCGCAACTCCAATGGTAACGACAACTAAACTTACCAACAACTACACTGGAAAAGCGGTAAATATACGACTCTACCGTAGTATGATTGGTAGTTTGTTGTATTTAACTGCAAGTAGACCTGATATCATGTATAGCGTATGTCTATGTGCTAAATTCCAAGAAGATTCTAGAGAGTCTCATTTAGTAGACGTTAAGAGAATCTTTCGATATCTTAAAGGCACTATCAGTCTAAGAATAACGTGTTCCACTTAACAAGTTATTCAGATGCTAAAAGTTAAACAGATAGAAAGAATACTAGCGGCATATGTCATTTCTTAGGAAACTGCCTTATATCTTGGAATTACTTGAAACAAGCATCAGTAGCATTGTCTACCGCAGAAGTAGTATATATTGCCGCTGGTGCATACTGTGCCCAGAGTATTTGGCTAAAATACACTTTAGAAGACTATAAGGAAATGATCTCTAAAAAGTCTAGGTGTCCAAATGACCAAGAACGGTGACCAACATTCAAAAACCAAACAGATTGATTTCATTTTCTATGAGATAACTATCATAAAGACAATATAGTTCTTGAATATATACCGACTGAATCTCAATTGGCTGATATATTCACTAAACCTTTAGATATAACTCACTTTACAAAAATAAGTCGTGAACTCAACATGCTTGAACTTGAAACCTAAATACTAAAATTGTTTATTAACCAAGTGTTAGGAAATTATAATAAATCCTAAGTTTCATAGGACCTTGGACGTCTCTGCAGACGCCTATGCAGACATCCATATAGACGTCCGATCGACAAACTGCAAAGCAGTTTTTTGAACTATCGTATCGGTTTTTGAAATTTTGAAATATCGAAAGTTTGTGAACGTTTTAAAAACTGATAATCTGTTTTTAAAACTCTCTTTTCTTTCTTCTATAAATTCAAGTGAATTTTCCTTTTTTCAATTCACTTTTTCATTTTTCATTCATCCTACATATCACACATAACCTACACTTCCCTCACAATATAAAAGCGTACTATTTCCACTAAGAATACCCCAATTGTCGAGAAATGGGTCCCCTTCCTGCAATAAACCTGATATTAGGATCAGGAAGACTACCTTTCTCCAATTCGAATAACACTGAATCCATCTCGGATTTTGCTGTTTACCCTTCCTCGCTCTCCTTCAGGTTCATCCACTGTTGATCTTTTGGAAGACTCGTCAGAAGAGCCTTTCGAAAAGCACTCATTTCGTGCACCATAATAGGAAGAAATTCTAATAGAAATACCTCGACTACCAATCCACTAGCTCAAGGACCACCACCAAACGATCCTAATAATAATCGGTATCACTTTGTCCCAATTGGACATAGAACCGGTGCTGATGATCTATTCTATGTTCATCTCCCTCTTACTTAGCGTTTCATGTTCATTGCTCGGTATGAAGTGAATGATATTCATACCAAGATATTTGATCGGGTCAAAGGGAGTTTCATCAAGAAAACGGAGACAAAGATAACGGCGTACTGGAAGTATCTCCCGAGGCTTTAGGAATCAGTTAGTTCTAGAAGTCCGCCATAAGTTGTTTTAGTTTGATTATTATGTTTTAATTATTGTATTTGTATTATTATTTTAGTATGATTTGTATTTTATTATTATATTTTTATTATTACTTTAATATCATTTGTATATTTTAATTATTGCATTTGTATTATTACTTTAGCATGATTGTTTACACGCGCACACACACTATTCACTTGTTACCTCACTTTTCAAAATTCCTCCTCTCTGCTTTTAACTTTTGATATTTCCAAAACGAGGGAGAACTAATATGTATATATTCAAGGGGGGTATTTGAATAGATATCTTTGTAAAAATTATATATATCCTTTTGAAATTATGAATATTATGTATACTTTAAATATTATTAATTAAGTTTTGTAAAATATCAAAAAGAAGGAGATTGTTGACCTACGTGTCTCATTCTCTTTAATTTTAACTATTTTACTAAACTGTATTTCAAATATATTATATGTTAATAACCATGTCGGATAAGTCAAAGTGCTACACAAATAGAGTTATTCAAGCATAAGGACAATCAACATTGCAACTGACATCTCAATAGTAACATCAGTGATATCGAAAGACTCCGAACACCTCAATGCCAATTCAAAGGAATAACGGAGAAGTCGACCAACGAATATATTCAAGATTTTTCTATTTTTCGTTGAGTCTATAGTTCATTCGATCTCAAATTGTTAGAATCTATTTTCTGATTCTATATTTTCAATTAGAATTTTTACAACCAAACCAAAAATCCTTTTTTAAAATTTTCTTATTTTAAATGATTTTGTGTCTGTTATATCAGACATAGGACGTCCCTGTTGACGTCCATTGAGACGTCCATAGCAGTTATGTCTGTTATATCAGACATAGGACATCCTGAAAGTTGAAGGTGCTCACTCTACCATATTTGTAGAGAGGCGGAATGCAAAAAACTTATCTTTTTAGCAAGTATAATCAACTAATACGCTAAAATCTACCATAAAGCTAAACTAGTATGAAAATCATAGAAGCTATCTACTATGAAAGGAGGTCATACCTAAGGGATCGAGTCCTTTAGGTCTTCAAACACCTTCTTCTTGAGTTCCAAGGGATCCTTGATTAAGCTTGAATGTTGGTCTTCTCGTATCAAAGATGATCCACTCGAAAGTTTATGGTTCAAGCTAAAGCTTCACTAATGAAGCAACTAAATAGCCTAGTTTGCTAATCTATGGTATTTAGAAGATATTGAGAGTGTTGTATGGATTTAATTTTCTCTTAATCCCCTAAGATTCTCAATACATGATAGGGTTAGGGGAAATGAAGAAGATGAGAGCTTTTGAGGAGAGAGAATGAGGGTATGAAAATGAGAGCTTCAATTGAAATATATACATAACAATTTTAGTTTTGTGAAATGAATTTCACAATTAAAAATTGTCACCATACTTCGATAATAAATCCAAATGAATTAAATATTCATTTTCCTATATATACCCTCCACCATCCTTTTATGCCATATAGCCCTCTACCTTATTTCCAAATAAAATAAATGGAAAAGAAAACATAATGAGGTGTCCTCTTCTAGAATGTATTTTGCATAAATACAAAATATTTTCTACCGTATATACATACCCTCATTCATACCACAATACAAATACCAAGAGATAGATAAATCCAATAATAAAATACTGGAATTAAATCAATACTTGATTTAATAATCCGGCTTAATCCTAAGCCCTCTAGTTGTTAGTGATATGTATGCCCTAGAGGCCATTATTGTATATTATAGTGGATGCTTGGACACACACACACACACATAGAGGATATTCTTGCTCGATATGATAGTATGTTATCTGGTTTCTCTTTATCTTAACATGTGCATTTGTTTAGTTTACTATTTCATTGATACATGTTGATAAAGCCCTTAAGATGTTTGCTTGACTACGGGGAATATGATGTAGATCATACTAGTGGGGCCTGAGTAGTCCATAAGCACATCCATAAATGTTCATAGTCGAGAGAGTATCGAGACAGGGTTTCGATATTTCAGTGTAGACTAGTGTATACGTTTCTTAACCCTGTATGGGACGATGGTTGATCCCACAACCATTGGTATTGGACACTAAAGATTGTATACAGGTGCTTATTCGAAAATGAGTACACCGAATGGACTCGCCGAAAACTCCTAGATGGTACTATACTTATTGTCTGATAGCAGTTCTCTGGTAACACTAGTATAGGTTAGTCTGTAGACCCGAGATCGTCATAGTGTCTAGTGTGGTTCCCACTGTGCTTTGATTACTACCCTACCATAGCTCTACTGTGTCGTGCAAAAATGTGGTAGTTGGATACAGTCCCGAGTCACAAAGAGGCAGTGAGCGATAAGAGGGGTTTCGTCTCTCACGGTATTGGGAGTTGATGTTGTACTATTCGCGATTGGCTATAACTGCAAGTCCCTGGTCATGGCTAATGGGATTTACTGATAAGTGTTATCAGTAGTTTCTCGATTGGTTGTAGGCCACACATCAGCATGACTTATCGGGTTATTGTGGTTTGACGATACCACCCCAAGACTTGATATGCAACATATCAGACGATGAGACCAGAGTGTACGGTAAGTGTTGTTTATAGGCTTTAGAGGAAGTTTGGATAAGTTTACTTGTTGATCTTCTATTCGTTCAATACCTGAGTAGCTATTACGTGTATCTAGTATTACTGACGTGCTTGTAGGTATTTGATGTAATCATTATCTACTGGCAGCGTATTGGCGATTCTTTAGAGTCCCATATAGAGATTTGCTAGCACAAGCAAAACGAAGTAGAGCATGTATAGGGATATGTGTGGGAGCTCAATTAAATACGGGTATATGATACCATATTTTAATCTAGCGTTATTTAATATTACCGGGTTATATATAATATAACCGGATTATTAAATCATGTGTTGCTTTAAAAATTTGATATATATATATATATATCTATATATATATATATATATATATAATGTTATGATTGATTATACATAAGAGTTGTATATATCAGAATTACACGGGGTAAAAGTTAAGAGGGTAATGATTTACTTATATGAATTTGGAAAAAAATGAGTTATTACTTTGGAAGAGTGTAGCATGCATGACTTATTTATCATTTCCTTTAAGTTGATATAATTATATTATTTTTGATCTTATCCTCACTTCATGCCATTCTCATCTCCATCTTCATCTTCTTCATCTCTTCTTTTGATTTCCTATTCATTCAAGAGAGGAGAAAAATAAAAGAAAATTAAGTGAGCAAAATTCTTCTTCATCAATATAAACTAAATTAACAAATTAGTTTAGGTTGTTATCTTCACTACTAGTTTGTTTAGTGAAGTGAGAGATTGTGCTAGAGTTGCCTCAAGGTGGATCATTTTTGACGTAGAAAACTTCAAGCAAGCTTGATCAATTCTTCAAAAGGAGCTTATGGAAGAGTCCAAGAGACTTCTATATGGAGTTTTAGAATTGAAGGACTTGGTTACAAAGGTTGTAGCTCTTCCATCACATAGCTTAAACTCTTTTTGCTTTCCTTTTAGTTTTAAACCTTTAGTTTGATCCTTATTTGTAGGCTTAGCCCTTTAGAATTTTTTAAATTGCAGACTTTGTTTCCGTAAAACCCTTGTAGAGGTGCTAGAATTTACTTTCATAGTATCAGTGCCAAATTAAAGTGTTAGATTTGTTATTGTAATTTTTAGAATCAAGTTAATCTAATTTTTGGAAAACTATTTTCTGAAATCGCCTAAAAATAAATTATCTCTTGTGCCGGAACCACCGGATTTTTTGTTCAGACCAAGAGTTTTGCATACTATCGTGACTACCCAATACCTATACAATTTGTTCTCATTTCGGCCCCGAAACGGGGCCGAACCGAAGCCGAATCAGCCCCGGATGGGGGCTGGACAGCCACTGGATCAGCCCCGTTTCGGGGCCGTTCCAGTGCAGTTCCGGCCCTTATCTAGAGCTATTTCCGTCCTAGATTTGCCCCGTTCGGGGCAGAATCAAAGCTCAAAAGGTATGGACAGTTTGGGGGTTTACGGGTTCCGATTCGGGACTTTTTCCGAACTCGTTTCAAGGTAAAATTGTGAATTTTTGGGTTTTGGCATGAAGTTTTGATATTTTGAGATAATATGAACTTGATACCTAGTGGATTAAGGATTCTAAACATTTTTATTCATATGTTTCTTCTCTCAGGCCATAAGTGTAATTTGTGATATTCCCAATCTCGTTGCTATACGTCGATGACACAGCGGGTACATATATTTACTTACAATGATAATCGTTGTTGTTTGCTTGATAGTATGAAATATTGTGATCGTTGTGATTGAATAGTCGGGGGTAATGTGAGATGAGGCTTTTTTAATATTCATTCATGTAATTTCTTGTATGTAATATTTTTTTATGGGGGCACATTTGGGATTGAGGATATATTTACCTTGATGTATATTATTTACTTTTCCGCATTAGGATAGACCCAAGGCGGGGTTCTCAAGTAACCGGGTTCTAGAGTCCAGTGGGTGACCATCTCGAGGAGTCGAGACCAGTCATCTAACTTTAGAATTGGCAGGGTTGCTTGTCGCACTCATAAGGGTCTATGGGTGTGGGCTTGGCTATTCATCACAACTTTGAAATCTGTGTTTTTGTTAATGGCTTAATCTAAAACACGGATGTCACGACCCGAAAGGTACGAAACGTGACTGACACTTAAATTACGAAACGTCTCAAGGCGTACGCAATCTAAGTAAGCCAAAGCCCAGAAATCAAAACCCATTTAAGCAATAGAGTGAAGAAAACCGAATTTATTGAAAGCGATTTTAATCCAATAAATCACATCAAGTTTTTTAAAAGCAACATCCATTTTTCCCGTAAATTTCGGCAGAGTCTCCTTTGTAAAAACTGGCCCCCAAAACGGGTACAAAACATGAATATATATATGAACAACATGAAATAAGGCATCCCCAAGCGGGAGCTAGCTCTTCGCCGAAGCGGACTCAAGCGGACTCAAATCCCGCGCAATATAAATTAGCAATGTGCAAAATAAGTAAAAAGGCACAAGTAATAAACATCATGTCGGCTCAAGTGAGCTCGACCCAGAGAAATAACATAAAAGTCCACAAATTTTACTGTCTCGTCTCTAGGTCAATATATATCAATACAGTAACAGGTATAGTAGATACAGTAGATGGAGTACTCTAAATACAATGAATATATAAGGTGGAAACCAAAATGATATCATAACCCACCTATGAGCAAAAGCCTCAAGTCCAGGCAATAGGAGCAAAAGGAGCAAGTGCGTCCGCCGCTACAATGCTGACGGAGCGGACCTGCAAGAAGGCTGTGGCACAACTGGGGTGGGTTGCCAATTCGTGAATAATAAATAACATCTATAGAGGCTATCGTAAGTATGCACGCAAGTGTCATAACATCAACAATACTGATATGGCATGATATACTAGCAGGTATGTATGCAATATGAATCAACGTAAATATATGAATCAACGTATAATACTATCTGGCATGGTGTGCTAGTAGGTATGTATGCAACAAAAATCAACCTGTGATCTGAATATGTTGATATAAGAAATCATTATTTTCTTCTTAGAAAACACTTTTGAAATATCAGTATAATATCAATAGAATCAACATAAATCCGTGTCCAGCATCGACACCTCAAACAACTATCTCAAATCTCATGTATCCATATCACAATATCTCAGGCCCCAGCCGTCCGGCTGACCCATCTCGAGTATCAATATCTCAACATCTCACGGCCACGGTCGGTATCCTCTGGATATCCGCCGTGCCAACAATCACCGGTAGGTAGTCTGCCTCCTGCCAGGCTCATCGTCTACACCTCAATCTTCTTGCCCCGGGGTACCATACCGGGCTCACCATGTACCCGAGACGGTTCATCCAACTCCTCGAAACGGGTTTCGAAAACCAACAGAAAACTCATGGTGGATGACACATGTATCATATCACGAGAAAAACCGCAACTTTCCATGTTTAAAAATAATATCAAGTTTATTAAATCCTTGCGGCTTTTCCCCAAAATCTCATAAATCCCAAGTGCTGAAATCCTCAAGAAAAGCATCATAAGTGCAAATGTCAATGATAAGGAATGCCTATAGTATCAACAAGTGGAATTGCAATGTATGACTAATAGGCTAGGCTTGAACGAATGATGTAATGAGGTACATGCATATGACTAGCAATCCTACATGGTCATCCTGAGGAATTTAAATGCATTAGCATAGGTTTAAGCATCATATATGGTGAAATTGTTCTAGCTTTCAGGTTATACAAGTTATCTAGTGTTGTGGCATAGCAATTACCAAGGCATGTGTGTTCGTATGAATAGTGCTTGTGCTGCATAAACACCCTGGCAATGGTGCAATTGTCCTATGAAATGAGTTCGCACATGTATGTAAATATATAGGACCATGAATGCAGCAAGATGTTCAAGTAGGCACTATACTCATCAATACAATTACCACTAGAAGTCTTTTAAATTATTCAAACTATCGTACGTTTTGCGCCATCCAAACGATTTTCTCCCGTAGATGTTACATCTACTCACCCGTGATATCGTGCTAGCCGGGTCCAACCACCACTTTTCTCTTCCACGCCGCGTCCGACTTCTCCGCGATCGTCCCTAAAAACACACAAGTAATACACATAAGGCTAAAACCTGCAAAAATGCGATATCACGATCAAAGGAAAAACTCGCGTTGGAAACTAAACGCGCGTGCACTCGGTACGTCAAAACGTGTGTAACCTCACCAGAAACCACACCGACTCGCTGTGTCGTGTAATGCACCACCGACCCAACAACGAAAACACACGTATCGCACGAGTTAAAAAGTATTAAAAAAGAGTTTTAAGTTCCAGATTTTGACTCGAGTGAAAATATAAAAGTTGCATATACCAAAACCCATAAATATAGAGCAGACTCCCATAGACCCAACCCCAACACAAAACACCATCATCTGGCCGCAAATTGGAGCCAGAATGAATAAGACGGAGGCCAAACAGTAGGTAGGGGGTCTCGTGTTCTGTGTGTGTGATCAAGGTCTAAAGTGTATGCTCCAGTTAACTCAGATTTTACCTGAAACACTCGGGTCAACAGCAGATCTTAAAAAGGCTAAAACTTTACATTAAAACGCTAATTTACACTAAATTGAAACTCTATGGTATTTTAGTGAAATCTGGTGCAAATATTAGGTTAAATGGCCTTAAAAACACCTAGTCAAGTTATATTAACCATCAAAATAATCACCTGGCCAAAACTCCACTTAATTCACCATAACTAGCACTAAAACACATTAAACACTAGCTTAAGCTTAAATAACCACAAGCTAGCAATAGAAAGGAGTTGAGTATAAGAAATTATACCACACTTGATCCTAGGATGCAGGAGAAGGAGAAGAAGAAGGGAAGGAGAAGAGAATTCTGATGCTGCTGCTACTGTTGCTGTTGCTGTGTTGCTGTTGTTGCTGTTGCTAGTGTTGCTACTATTGCTGATGCTGAAGCTGGTGCTGATGCTGCTGCTTCTGATGCTGAAGTTGGTGCTGATGCTGTGAAGTTATGTGTGTGTGGGTGGGTGAGAGGGAGAGAGATATGTGAGAATGAGTGAGGCAACAAAAAATAATTGGTTGAAAACAAAGAAGAGAGAGTCAACCCCTCTCTTTCTCATCATGATGATCAAGCATGGCTCATGCCATCATGTTTTCACTCTCTCTCTCTCCTACCCAAGTCAACCCCTAACACAATTCATAATTATATTTTAAAAAAAGACTAATGCACTTAATAAATTCAAATTAACTTAATCAAATGGGTTAGTCCACCAAGGTTATCTAAACATGGTTTTAACCCCAAACATAATCCTAGTTAACATGCACATGTGTTTGCAGTCCAAATTAAATTCTAATAAAATATTGATAAATCCAGATAAAATATTTGAAAACCATTTTGGTAAACTATTTACTAAAAACCCCATATTAAAACACAAATAACCACTAATCACATTCTAAGGTGTTACAACGGAACTCCTAGTATATTCTATATTTCATATATTTTCTTCTGTTGTGCTATAATATGATATGATCATATAAATGCATAAGATGAGTGCTACTTATATATGATATATTAGTAGACACTATATAACTGAAAGTGGTCTTCATTGGCAGGAAGTGAGCCGCTTTCGTCAATCGATCCACGATCACCCAAATGGAGTCGTACCCTCGACTTGTCCTGGGTAGACCCATAACGAAGTCCATAGAAATCTGCTCCCATTTCCACTCCGGAATGGGCAAAGGCTGTAAATCTCCAGCGGGCCTCTGGTGCTCGGCCTTGACTTGCTGACAAGTCAGGCATCTCGACACGAAGTCTGTGACATCCCTCTTTATTCCGTCCCACCAATAAACATTTCTCAGATCACGGTACATCTTGGTGGAACCTAGATGAACGCTATATATCAATCTATGTGCCTCCTCAAGAATTTCACGCCGCAGTCCCTCAAAATCTGGTACGCACAATCGAGTCCCAAATCGCAGTACTCCCTGATCATCGATCATGAACTCGGAAACTCTGCCCTACCTAATCTGCTCCATGATCTCTGAAAGGCGGTCATTACTGGGCTGTGCCTCGCTAATACGGTCAAGCAACTGCGGACGTGCACGAATATGTGCAAGCCGTCCTCCGGTCAGAGTGAACTCGAACTCCACTCGGCTGTCGCATAGAATCTGCCAATCTTCTGACGACTGCCTCTGTACGGCGCTCAAACAAGTTAAGCTACCTCCGGGCCTCTGACTCAAAGCATCTGCCACCACGTTCGCCTTGCCCGGATGGTAAAGGATTTTACAATCATAGTCTTTCACCAGTTCCATCCAACGAAACTGTCTCAGATTCAGGTCTCGCTGCTGAAATATGTACTTCAAGCTCTTGTCGTCTGTAAATATATGGCATGACTCTCTGTATAGGTAATGTCTCCAGATCTTGAGTGCAAACACCACTGCAGCCATCTTTAAATTGTGCGTAGGATAGTTCTGTTCATGTATCTTCAGCTGCCGAAAAGCATATGCAATAACTCTGTCGTGCTGCATCAAAACGCAACCTAGTCCTACTCGCGAACCGTCGCAATAAACCACGAATCCGCCCGATCCCGAAGGCAATGACAACACTGGCACAGTAGTCAGACGAGTCTTCAACTACTGGAAGGTATGCTTCCACGTCTCGGTCCAATCAAAAAGAACTCCCTTCCGGGTCAACCCGGTCAACGGTGTAGTGATACGGGAGAAGTCCTGAACAAATCGTCGGCAGTAGCCAGCTAGGCCTAGGAAACTGCGGATCTGCGTAACTGATGTCGGTCTGGGCCAATGCTGAACGGCCTCAATCTCCTTTGGGTCCACACATATGCCATCTCTCGTAATCACGTGACCCATGAAATCAAAGCTGTCAAGCCAAAACGCGCACTTGGAGAATTTCGCGAACAGCAGGTGCCCTCTCAAAGTCTGCAATGTGATCCGCAAGTGCTGCTCATGCTCCTCTTGGCTCCAGGAATACACCAAAATGTCGTCAATAAACACGATGATGAACAGATCTAGATACATCCTGAAAATGCGGTTCATCAAGTCCATAAATGCGGCTGGCGCATTGTTGATTCCGAACGACATCACCAAAAACTCATAGTGTCCATAACGCGTGCGAAAAGCCATCCTCGGAATATCCTCCTGCCGCACCCACAACTGATGGTAACCCGATCGCAAGTCAATCCTCGAAAAGTATCTCGCACCCTGAAGCTGGTCGAACAAATCATCGATACGTGGTAAGGGATATCGGTTCCGCGTGGTAACCCTGTTCAGCTGGCGGTAATCAATGCACAAGCACAAACTGCCGTCTTTCTTCTTGACGAACAGGACAGGAGCACCCCACGGAGACACACTAGGTCGAATAAGCCATTTATCTAACAAATCCTGCAACCGATCCTTCAGCTCTCTAAGCTCCGTCGGGGTCATCCGATAAGGCGGTATGGAAATAGGCCTCGAACCAAGAATCAAGTCAATGCAGAACTCAACATCGCGCTCAGGCGGTAACCCAGGCAGCTCATCAGGGAAAATATCAGGGAACTCACACACAATCGGGACCTGGTCCAAAAGAACCTCTGCAGCTCGAGCATCACAAACAGAAGCTAAGAATCCCTGACATCCTTTCCGTAAGAGCTGACCGACGCGAAGAGACGAAATCAAGCTGAAAAGGGTGACGCTGCGGTCTCCCTGAATAACAAGGACCGGCTTTCCCAGAAAGCTAAATCTGACTGCCACTCGTGGCATTCCACAGATGCATAACAAGTGGCTAGCCAGTCCATGCCCAGAAGCACATCAAAGTCCAACATATCGAAGAGAATCAAATCAACCGATGAATCCCTCTCCCCGATACGAACGGAACACAATCGAAACACAAAAAGAGCGACAAACGACTCGCCAACCAGAGTAATAACAACAAGCGGCTGATCTAACGACGATGACTCATGGCCCAATATCGGTGCAAAATGTGTAGATACATATGAATGTGTGGTACCTCGGTCGAATAATACTCACGCGTCGAAAGAACATACTGGCAAAGTACCTATCACAACGGCATTGGATGCCTGCGCTTCTTGCGGAGTCAAAGCGAATACTCGGGCCTGTCCCCCACCAATAGATGGCCGACCTCTGCCTTGGCCTTTGCTTCCTTGTCCTCTCTGAACAGGACCGCCGCGTCCATGGCCTCTTGGGGCATCTAGCTGACGTGGAGGATCACCGGGGGTAGGAAGTAGAGCTCTCTGATGAGGTGGTGAAGATTTTAAAGTCACGTATGGGACTGTCGCCGCTCCCTGTCGTCTCACCATATAGTCTCTGATACGATGGTACGAACTCCCGCACCTAAAACATCGTGGCGATGCCTGCTGGCCCTGCGGGTATGAACCAAATAGCTGACCCCGTCCAACTCCTCTGCCGCCACCGTCTCTCGGAAAGAATCTGTCACGATGCCTCTGAGCTGGCACATCGGTATGAATCCTCTTCGGCCCAAAAACGACCGAAGTCTCTGAAATGCGTGCCTCCATCCGTAAGGCTGTGTCCATGACAGCTGCATAGGTGTCGAAGTGCTGGGCGCCGATGGCAAGAAATAACTGGGTGTCAAGTCATTGCATAAACCTCTTCACACTCTTCTTTTCAGTATCAACCAAGTACGGAGTATATCTGGACAACTGCGTAAACTGGATATCATACTCGGACACTGTCATCCCCGGAGTCTTGCGCAAGGCCTCAAAGCTACGAGCTCGAGCATCGCAAACGCTCTCTGGAAGGAAACGGGCTAGAAATACTACTGTGAACTCATCCCAAGTCATAGGAGGTAGACGTGCAGCTCGACCTCTCTTGATCGACTCACACCATGTCTGCACAAGGCCCTCTAGACGTAAACTCGTAAGCTCCACCCATCTGTCGTCGGAACATCTGAGCGAATGGCAAATCCTAGCTAATTTGTCAAGGAATGTCTGCGGATCCTCCGCTGCATCTGTGCCGGTGAAGACTAGGGGTCTCAGCTTCATGAAATCCTGTAGCGATACTGGAATAGCCACGGTAGTAGTAGTAGGAGGAGGGGGAGGAGCAACTGTCTGGACAGCAGGTACTATGGTAGTCTGTGCTATGGTAGGTACGCCCTCCGATCTCGGTGCACGACTGGCCTCTACCAAGGATCCTACCATCTTTCGTAACTCCTGCATACCTCCCATCATCTGTCGTAGCTCCTCCATACCAGACTCTAGCCTATCCATACGGCCTGGGGAAGGCGGATCAGTCTGTCCCGGGGAGTAGGTACACCGTCTTGCTCGGTCCTCGTCTCGGATGAGCCTGCTCGGATCTCATCTCGGGCGGCAGCCCTCTGCGCTCTCGTACCCTTTGGCAGCATAGTGGCTGGTACAGAAAACGGGATAATAAGAACAGTGCAATAGAATCATAGGATACACGGAATTGAAGAAGGAATTTCAAGCAAGTATATCCTAAATTCACTTAGGTGGAGTACCGTATCGCAAGTCTGCCACGGACATACACACGCTACGTTACCCTGCTTAAGTCACTTACTTCATCTACCAAGGGCCATCTGAGACTCAGAAAGGTAAAACCTATCGCTCTGATACCAATTTAGTCACGACCCGAAAGGTACGAAATATGACTCGCACTTAAATTACGAAACGTCTCAAGGCGTAAACAATCTAAGTAAGCCAAAGCCTAGAAATAAAAACCCATTGAAGCAATAGAGTGAAGAAAACCCAATTTATTGAAAGCGATTTTAATCCAATAAGTCACATCAAGCTTTTTAAAAGCAACATCCTTTTTTCCCGAAAATTCCGGCAGAGTCTCCTTTATAAAAACTAGCTCCCAAAATGGGTACAAAACAGGAATATATATATGAACAACATGGAATAAGGCATCCCTAAGCGGGAGCTAGCTCTTTGCCGAAGCGAACTCAAATCCCACGCAATATAAATCAGCAATGTGCAAAATAAGTAAAAAGGCACAAGTAATAAACATCATGTCAGCCCAAGTGAGCTCGACCCAGAGAAATAACATAAAAGTCCACAAATCTCACTGTCTCGTCTCTAGGTCAATATACATCAATAGAATAACAAGTACAATAGATACAGTAGATGGAGTACTCTAGATACAACGAATATACCAGGTGGAAACCAAAATGATATCACAACCCACCTACGAGCAAAAGCCTCAAGTCCAGGCAAAAGGAGCAAAAGGAGCAAGTGCGTCCGCCGCTACAGTGTTGACGGAGCGAACCTGCAAGAAAGCTGTGGCACAACGGGGGTAAGTTGCTAACTCGTGAGTAATAAATAACATCTATAGAGGCTATCGTAAGCATGCACGCAAGTGTCATAACATCAACAATACTGATATGGCATGATATACTAGCAGGTATGTATGCAACATGAATCAACATACAATACTATCTGGCATGGTGTGCTAGCAGTTATGTATGCAACATAAATCAACTCGAGATCTGAATATGTTGATATAAGAAATCATTATTTTCTTCTTAGAAAACTCTTTTGAAATATCAGCATAATATCAATAGAATCAACATAAATCCGTGTCCAGCATCGACACCTCAAGCAACTATCTCAAATCTCATGTATCCATATCACAGTATCTCAGGCCCCAGCCGTCCGGCTGACCCATCTCAAGTATCAATATCTCAACATCTCACGGCCACGGTCGGTATCCTTTGGATATCCGCCGCGCCAACAATCACCGGTAGGTACTCTGCCCTCTGCCAGGCTCATCATCTACACCTCGATCTTCTTGCCCCAGGGTACTATACCGGGCGCACCATGTACCCGAGACGGTTCATCCAACTCTTCGAAATGGGTCTCGAAAACCAATAGAAAACTCATGGTGGGCGACACATGTATCATATCACGAGAAAAACCACAACTTTCCATGTTTAAAAATAATATCAGGTTTATTAAATCCTTGCGGCTTTTCCCTAAAATCCCATAAATCTCAAGTGCTAAAATCCTCAAGAAAAACATCATAAGTGCATATTTCAATGATAATGAATGCCTATAGTATCAACAAGTCGAACTGCAGTATATGACTAATAGGCTAGGCATGAACGAATGATGTACTGAGGTACATGCATATGACTAGCAATCCTACATGGTCGTCCTGGGGAATTTAAATGCATTAGCACAGGTTTAAGCATCATATATGGTGAAATTGTTCTAGATTTCAGGTTATACAAGTTATCTAGTATTGTGGCATAGCAATTACCAAGGCATGTGTGTTCGCATGAATAGTGCTCGTGCTACATAAAACCCTAGCAATGGTGCAAGTGTCTTATGAAATGAGTTTGCACATGTATGTAAATATATTGTACCATGAATGCAACAAGATGTTCAAGTAGGCACTATACTCATCAATAATATTACTACTAGAAGTCTTTTAAATTATTCAAACTATCGGGCGTCTTGCGCCAACCAAACGATTTTCCCCCGTAGATGTTACATCTACTCACCTGTGATATCATGATAGCCGGGTCCAACCATCGCTTTTCTCTTCCACGCCGCGTCCGACGTCTCCGTGATCGTCCCTAAAAACACACAGGTAATACACATAAGGCTAAAACCTGCAAAAAAGCGATATCGCGATCAAAGGAAAAACTCGCGTTGGAAACTAAACGCGCGTGCACTCTATACGTCAAAACGTGTGTAACCTCACCAGAAACCACCCTGACTCGCTGTGTCGCATAGTGCACCACAGACCCAACACAAAAAACACACGTGTCACATGAGTTAAAAAGTGTTGAAAAAAGGTTTTAAGTTCCAGATTTTGACTCGAGTGAAAATATAAAAATGTTGCATATACCAAAACCCTAAAATATAGAGCAGACTCCCACAGACCCAACCCCAACACAAAACACCATCATCTGGTCTCAAATTGCGGCCAGAATGATTAAAACGGCGGCCAAACAGTGCGTAGGGGGTCTCGTGTTCTGTGTGTTTGATCAAGGTCGAAAGAGTATGCTCCAGTTAACTCAGATTTTACCTAAAACACTCGGGTCAACAGCAGATCTTAAAAAGGCTAAAAATTTACATTAAAATGCTAATTTACACTAAATTGAAACCCTATGGTATTTTACTGAAATATGGAGCAAATCTTAGGTTAAATGGCCTTAAAAACACCTAGTCAAGTTATATTAACCATCAAAAACATCACTTGGCCAAAACTCCACTTAATTCACCATAACTAGCACTAAAACACATTAAACACTAACTTAAGCTTAAATAACCACAAGCTAGCAATAGAAAGGAGTTGAGTTTAAGAAATTATACCACACTTGATCCTATGATGCAGGAGAAGGAGAAGAAGAAGGTAAGAAGAAGATAATTCTGCTGCTGCTGCTACTGTTGCTGTTGCTGTGTTGCTGTTGCTGCTGTTACTGATGTTGAAGCTGGTGCTGATGCTGCTGCTTCTGATGCTGAAGCTGGTGCTGATGCTGTGAAGTTGTGTGTGTGTGTGTGGGTGAGAGGGAGAGTGATATGTGAGAATGAGTGAGGCAACAAAAAATAATTGGTTGAAAACAAAGAAAGGAGAGTCAACCCCTTTCTCTCTCATCATGATGATCAAGCATGGCTCATGCCATCATGTTCTCTCTGTCTCTCTCTCCAACACAAGTCAACCCCTAACACAAATCATAATTATATTTTAAAAAAAGACTAATGCACTTAATAAATTCAAATTAACTTAATCAAATGGGTTAGTCTACCATGATTATCTAAACATGGTTTTAACCCAAACTTAACCCTAGTTAACATGCACATGTGTGTGCAGTCCAAATTAAATTCTAATAAAATATTCATAAATCCAGATAAAATATTTGAAAACCGTTTTGGTAAACTTTTTACTAAAAACCCCACATTAAAACACAAATAACCACTAATCACATTCTAAAGTGTTACAACGGAACTCCTAGTATATTCTATATTTCATATATTTTCTTCTGTTGTGCTGTAATATGATATGATCATATAAATGCAGAAGATGAGTGCTACTTATATATGATATATTAGTAGACACTATATATATTTTGCATCCGTGCTAGTCCTGACCCCGCTCTGCCGTAAGTTAGGTAACCTTATGGTGAAGACCAGGGTCCCTATGGGAAATGCAGATGGCATATATGTGTGTTTTATTTTCGTTTCTTCTGTGATGATTAATGCTTAAATGATTGGATTTTATTAATAAGATTAATGAAAAGAAAAGGAACCTAAAAGATGTTGTAGAACCAAAATTTTCAAATCGTAGCTCTAGTTTTTTTCTTTGCATAGAGTTATTCATTCATGAATATCCAACACTTTATTCGATGAGGAAAGAGCCTAGGTCCCTTTATAGGGAATGAGCAATTTAGAAAAAACTAGCATATTCTACAACCCACTCGGTTTGTTTTAAAAACTACTTGATTTTAAGTGGAGCTTAAACCACTGTTTTTTAAATCACTAGGTTCTACAGCGATATTAAGTTCATTACGTTAAAGGTTTTCTTAAAAACCAGCCATAGCCCTCAGTCATTTCAGATAGGTACTGTTTCATATTCGTGCGATGTTTGTTGGAAAGTGTTAAAGTATAGTGTATGGTAGCTGAGTGATCCTTATCTGTAGCATATAGATGCAATTGGTAGGAATAGCTGCACTGCTTTGTCGGCAAGCGTCAAGGATATGTGTGGGTGGATTCGAATCAATCACGAAATGACGGGTATAACTTGAATAGCGGCCTATGATCAGTAGGTAAGCAACAAGGTCATTGGTCGTTAGGGGTAAAAACTGTTAGTTATGTGTATGCCCTAGAGGCCATTACTGTACATTGGATGTATATTGTAGTGGATGCTGGGACATATATAGGTAGGACTTTCTTGCTCGACATAATAGTACGCTATCTGGTTGCTCTTTATCTTAACATATATACTTTCTGTCTCTCTGATTACATGTTGATAAAGCCCTTAGGATGTGTACTCGACTTCCAGGACTATGATGCAGATCATACTAGTGGGGCCTGGGTAGTCTATGAGTACATCCTTGAAATGTTCCTAGTCGAGGGAATATCGAGACGGGGCATCAATATTCCAGAGTAGACTAGCGCATATCTTCTCGACCCATGCGATGGGCGATGGATGATCCCATATCCATTGGTGTTTGACATCGAAGATGGTATGCGGGTGCTCAGTGGAGACTGGGTACACTGAACGGACTCGCCGAGAACTCCCAGATGGTATTATACCTCACGTCAGATGGCAGTTCTCTGGTGACACTGGTACAGCTTAGTCTGTAGACCCGAGATCGTCATAGAGTCTTGTGTGTCTCCCACTGTGCTTTGATTTCTACCCTACCACGGCTCTACTGAGTTGTGCAAACAGGTGGTTTTTGGGTACAGTCCCGATTCACATGGAGGCAATGAGCGATAGGAGGGGATTCGTCTCTCCCGGTATTGGGGGTTGATGTTGTGCTATGCTCGACTGGCCATAACAGGAAATTGTTAGTTATATGTATGCCCTAGAGGCCATTACTGTACATAGGATGTATATTGTAGTGGATGCTGGGACATATATAGGGAGGACTTTCTTGCTCGACATGATAGTATGCTATCTGGTTGATCTTTACCTTAACGTGTATACTGATTGTCTCTCTGTTACATGTTGGTAAATCCCTTAGGATGTGTGCTTGACTACCTGGACTATGATGCGGATCATACTAGTGGGGACATGGTAGTCCATAAGTACATCCTTCAAAGTCCCTAGTCGTGGGTGTATCGAGACAGGGCATCGATATACCAGAGTAGACTAGCGTATAGCTTCTCGACCCATACAGATGGGCGATGGATGATCCCATATCCATCGGTGTTTGACATCAGAGGAGATATACGGGTGCTCAGTAGAGACTGGGTACACTGGACGGACTCGTCGAGAACTCCCAGATCGTATTATACCTCACGTCAGATGGCAGTTCTCTGGTGACACTGGTACAGAGTAGTCTGTTGACCCGAGATCGTCATAGAGTCTTGTGTGGTTCCCACTGTGCTTTGATTTCCATCTTACCACGTCCAAGAGGGCGTGCAAAACGGTGGTTTTTGGATACAGTCCCGAGTCACATGGAGGCAATGAGCGATAGGAGGGGATTCGTCTCTCCCGGTATAGGGAGTTGATGTTGCACTGTGTTCGATTGGCTATAACAGGAAGTCCCTGGCCAGGGCTGCTCAGAGAATTGCTGGTAAGTGTTACCAGTAGTTTCTCGACCCGTTATGATCCTGATATCGACACGACTTATCGAGCTATTGGGGTCTGACGTTTACCACCCCTAGGCAAGATATGCGACATATCAGACGATCAGACCGGACTGTACGGTAGTGTTACTGGTCGGATTCACTGGAGTGTGAGCGGGCTTACTCGTCGATCTTCAGATCGCTCAATACCCGGGTGGCCGTTATGTTTAGCAGACCGCTTGCGGCTTGTGGGTGTTTGATATGATCATCATCCGCTGCCGGCGTATTGACGAGTCTTTAGAGTCCTATACAGAGGTTTCCTGGCTCAAGCGAAACGAAATAGGAGCGCATATGAGATATGTGCGGGACCGAGAATAATGCGAGTATGTGATACCGTATTCCATTCTCGCGATGAATGTATCGAATGGTTGTATGCGATATAACCTAGTTATCGATTCAAGCGTTGATTCGATAAGCCGATACATTGTATACTAGTCGGTTGTGTGCGACATGACCGGATCATTGAATCAAGTGTTGATTTAATGATTTAATGTATAATTATATATTTGATATATTACTTTGCATTAACTAGTATTGGTTCACTTTAAATGGATTTTCTCACTCGGGTGTGCGCATTACATATGCGATATGATTTTGTGCATTTGATTGTATCATGTTTGATGATACATGATTACTTGGTTAAGTGCAAAGAATTAAACCATGGTTAAAAGAATGGTTAGGGTTTCATTTCCTTTATTTATTCATTTATTTATTTGTTTATTCATTTTGGAAAAGAGGAGAAAAGAATGGTGGCTTAATTTGGAGTTTAGTTGAAGCTTCATGAATTTTTGATCAAGTCAACCATTCTTATCTCATCCTTAACCCTAACCATTCCCACTAACTATGATTCATTCTCTACACTTAACTCTAGTTAACATTATGATAAGTTTTGATTTTTCTATTGTTTTTAATTAACTTATCATAATATTCTTCTTCATCTTCTTCATTCTTCAAGTGAAGAAAACCAAGCTCCATCAATGGTGATTGTTGGAAAAGAGTGAGAAATCCAAAACTAAAGTCTACCCACTTCCTATTTCTTCATCCTCTACCTCTTGCCAAGTAGTAGAGTGTGTTTACTTCACAAGTTTCTTGACTTGGTGAAGTTGTGAGCTTGATCTAGCGATGCCTCGACGTAGATCATCTTCGGCATGGACATCGACGACCTAGCTCCCTTTTTCTCCGACGAAGCCGACTCTAGAGCCCGGATTTGATTTGGACAGCGGAGAGGACCTCGTTGCGGAGCTATGGAGGTGGAGCACCGGATCTACAAAGGTTGTATTTCCGTTAAACTTTTAGTTAAGTGTTAACTAGTTAGCTTTTTCGCCTAGAAATCTAGCAAACGATCCGTAGTTTAGGGTTTGTAGGCACCGTAAAATTTTAATATGGCATGTTCGATGCCTTGTGAGACCTCCTTGGGGTGCCTAGGAACCCTACAGTGGTATCAGAGCCTAGCTAGAGCCTTAGGCAAAGCGTAGACGGAATTTGAAGTCCGAACGACCCAAAACCGAAACCCAAAATTTGCTCTCTGTACTTTTTTGAAAACAGTGGATTTTTCCAAATTAGAAATTGCTAAAAAATTCAGCAGGAAAAAATAAGAATTACGGTGCAAAAAGTTTCTGGTGAACAGTGTTTTTTGCGGCGGATCAGCGGCAGAAGCATGGCTTCTGCGGCTGATCAGCGGCCAATTGGTGACGTCAGCCCACTTTGTTTGCACAGTAACTCCTGATAAATTCTGCTGAGTTTTCTGGGAATTTTTAATATTGATTCAAGAGTTGAATTTTCTGCAATTGTTTTGGGGATTCGGTGTTTCGATCGGGGTATCAAATTTTGTCTATTTGGTTTTCCGGATAAATTCTTGAATATGTTAAAAAGTTCGACCGGATATAAATACCCAACTTTTCCCCTGTCGGGAAATTTCCAAGTGTTGGATTTTTCCGTTGTTTAACGACGTTCTAAGTAGTGCAAGTAACGCGATGGTCCCTCTAGAAGACAACAAACCTTAACTCGATTATGTGACCGTCTTGAACTGCCCTTTGAACCTTCGGGTTTGGGGCAGTACGGCGTGCCACATGTGAGGCGTTGGCTTGACCCTTCTACGGCTGGACCGTTGGTACTGAGGCACGAACGGAATGTTGTTAGACTTATTTCATGTGTTGAGCTGTATCGGGAAAACTTGGGTGTTCGATTATTCGATCGAAAAGTTTAACATTTTCTATTTATCTGGAATGGGATACAATAATTGGAATTCACAAATAGTTATGTGATAACTGAATGAATGTTATAAACGTAGCAGTTTAGTCTCACTTGATCGGTTGCCACGGAATTTTGATGCGATCAAAAGTCCGTCGCAATCACGCAGCGTACGCGGATACTCGCCGGGTAAACTTATTATACAGCTTCACCCCATAGCCCCGACAAAGTGACTGTAGGAGAACCCCGTCGCCGAAAGCATCCGTTCAGGTGCTCGCGGTAGCGGTGTTCCGCCTTGGTGCACTTCGTCGACGGTTTCGGGGGTGCGGCCGTCTACTAAAGTTTGCGACGAGCATTCGATCAGGATGTCGGGAATCTTGTTGAATTACCCGACTTGATATTGAAAAGTGTTTTCGATTTTGAGACTAAAATGCGGGGTTTATAATTGTTAGGCATGCGATGTCTAAGTAATTCATTTGGTCAGGCATGCGATGTCTGAGGTGGTTGCGGATTCCAACTGTTGTAGTTTTACACTTTCTTTTCTGTGACCGTAAGTGTAATATGTGATATCGCCGGTTTCGTTGCTATATGTCAACGACAATTGGGATGCGCATATTTACTTACGTTGATGACATGAGATGTTATGTGTTGCTGGATATGTTATATTGGATCGTCGTGTTTGAATAGCCGGGGTTTTTTTATGTGAGATGAGTGTTTTTCATTTTCATTCATGTAAAAACTTGTATGTAATATTCTTTTATTGGGGAGCTTCCAGGTTGCGGAAGTTGTCACCGTTGATGTATATTATTTACTTTTCCGCACTAGGATAGACCCAAGGAGGGGAGCACAAGTAACCGGGTTCTGGAGTCCAGTGGGAGACCAACTCGAGGAGTCGAGTCCGGGTCTCCTAACTCTAGAATTGGTAGGGTTGCTTGCCGCTCTCGTAGGGGTCTAGGGGTGTGGGATTGGCTATTCATCACGACCGTGGAATCCGTGTTTTATACTGGCTCGTATTGAAAACACGGACGTCCTAGTATATCCAATATTTCATATGTTTATTCTGCTGCGATATCTGTGTTGTGACTCTGTGATGGATACAGTATATTGTATATATGATATATTATATAGGCGTTACTTATGTTTTACACCCGCGCTAGCCCTGCCCTGCTCTGCCGTTAGTTACCTAACCTAACGGTGCACGAGGGGACATCGAGGCGAATGCGGATAGCATAAGTGTACGTCGTATTTATCTGTGATATTTAGGTACTTAAATGATGGGACTTCATTAATGTGATTAATGAAATAAAAGAAACCTAAGATGTTGTAGAATCGAATTTCAAAATAAAACAGGTAGCTACAGTTCTTGCTTTGCACAGCGGTATATGTGATATATCCTGCACCTCATTCGACGAGGAAAGGACCGAGATCCCTTCACCGGGAGTGACTCCTTTAGCAATAACTGGTCGATGCTACGCCCTCGGTTTGTCTTTTGATTGCTTTTAAGAGGTCTGCTTTGCACAGTGATATATACGATATATCCCGCACCTCATTCGACGAGGAAAGGACCGACGATCCCTTCACCGGGAGTGACTCCTTTAGCAAAACTAGAAAAGCCTCAAAAACACTCCATTTTAAAATCATTTGATTCTACAACGATATCAAGTTCATTACGCAATAGGTTTTCAGAAAAACCTGTCGTAGCCCTCCGTCATTTCAGATAAGTGCTGTTTAGTATTCGTGCTGCGTTTGTTGGCCTCCGTCAAGGCGCAGTGTGCGGTAGCTAACCAGTATTTATCTGCTTATGCATATGATGCAGATTGAGTTAGGGTAGTCGTGCGGCCTTGTTGACCTCCGTCAAGGGTCGTGCGGGTGGGTTTAATTCGATCAAGAAATAACGGGTTGAACTTGACTAGTAGCCTATGGTTTGTTGACCTCCGTCAAGGTCATAGGGTGCTAGGGGCAAAATATTATCGGGAATTTCAAGTGTTGAAATTTGCAATGAGATTGCATACCTTCTATGAGATAGTTGGATCCCGATACCCGCTGCGAGTAAGAGTTACTCCTGGGAGAGTTTTATACATTACAATTAGCCGATCAAGTAGGTGTCTAGAAAGGTGTTAACGAGGTTACGCCTCTGGGAAAACGAGGTTTACATTAATTAGGTTCGTGCGAAAGCACGGGGGACCTCCCTCAAAGTACCGACACTGGCCTGGCTGAAAGATTGGCGAACTTGTAGTGTGTAATTAATCCCGGCTAGTCTTTCCTTTTAGGGTTTGAAGGAAGATTTGATAAAAAGCAGTGGGAGCTATCCTGATTAGATAAAATAATAACCAATCTATTCTTGAAAGAGCGCACGCTGAGTGTTTTCTTCTCTCTCTCTCCAGGTAGCGACCATATCACGCCTTAATCAAGATAATAAAACGGAATATTGACCGAACCCGCTTGTTATACTTAGCTGGGGAACGTTGGTCCCGCTCCAACTTATAATTATTATAAGACAGAGCAGGAAATTGGGGAATGCCATATTTCCCGTGCCGCTCAAACGAAGAGAGTGCATGCTGATGCATCATCTTCGGGTGCGTTCATTATATAGAACTGTTTCTCAGTATCCTTTACGTCCTGGGTATGTGATACCAGATCAGGATCCCAGATATGTAATCAGTTACATAGGGCTACAGAAAGGTAGAGAACTGAGAACGGGTGATAAGTTTCATGAGGCAGAAAACGGGGCAAGTGTTGCAGCCAAGTCTGTTGGTCACTGTCACCCTGTATTACAAATACATTGATTCTGAACGAATGTTATTAGATACCGAACCTGATATACAAAATCATATCAGTCTCTTTTTCAGTAAAGAAATGATAAAATTTTGTATTGTTGGATAATGTTTTGAACATTTCCTATATCAAAAGTTGATCGGTTCAGGCACGTTATCTAAAAGCATTGATGTTCTAAATCAAACTGCAGTTCTAAGTATATGGAACACACACAAGAGGAAGAGTTCAGAATTGAACGATTCCTTCTTGAGGTTTTGTAGACTAGGTCAGATCAATGTGACCCGACTAGCTAGAGTTACATAAAGATGCATATTTAAATCAGTTTGAATTTACATCTTATGAAACTCGCCAGTCATGTCACAGAGATAAGATGACCATAGCTATGTTTACTGGAAACAGAGAAAGAGTTAGTGAACTCTTGGGACTGATACATGATGATGTATGTAAGGTCTCCTGTCTACACATACCAGGACTGGTTCTTTATACTTCATTATATTCTCTGATAATCTCTCAAGATTCAGACATATGTTCCTGTTGAAACACAAGTACGAACCTTTTGAGATATTCACAGAATATAAGTTAGAAGTAGAGAACCAATACGGGTATAAGTATTATGTCCTATGATGAGATCAAGGAGAAGAATACTTGAGCACGGAAATCCTGGACTATTCTAAAGGAGAATGAGATTCTCTCTCAGCATTACTCCTCTGTATACACCATAGTACGATGGTATATCGGGGCAGAGCAATAGCACCCTATGTGATATGGTGTGCTCTATGATGAGTACTACTGAGTTACCTATTTCCTTTTTGGGAGTTATGCGCTTGAGAAGATGCATACCTATTGAATACGGTTCGAATCAAATCAGTTACCTACCACTTCATATGTGATATGGAAAGGGAAGAGCCCATGTCTTAAGCTAGTTAAGATTTGGGGTTGTCCGGCCTATGTCTAAAAGCAAAATCCGGACAAACTCGAGGCAAGATCTGTTATGTAGAACTGGAAATGTTCCAGCTATACAAACTGCAGCTGATAATTTGAAAGAACCAAAGAGTTCAATAGTTACCAACGAACCTCGGCCTCTCCGCCGATCTAGTAGGGTTCCTCACCCACCTGAGAGATACTTCGGTTTCTCTATGACAGTAGGAGCGAGGAATGCATCATGAGATGATGACCCAACTAGTTTCGAGCTGGCCATCAGGAGTGAGACTCTGTAAGAATGGCTGGATGCTTAGCGATCTGAGATGGAATCCTTATACACCAACAAAGTATGGACTTTGGTTGCTATATCTGAAGGGTTAAATCCCCATCAGGAGCAAGTATATCTTGAGAAGATTACTTGGTGTACATCGAAAAGTTGAGACTTTCAAAGCTAGACTTGTTAAAAGTGTGCATCATTGACCAGGTGTGGATAATGATGAAACCTTTTTCAAGTAGCTATGCTTAAGTCCATCCAGATCCTACTTGCCACGGCTACATACCATGACTACGATATCTGGCGGTTGGGTGCCATGACTGCTTTTCTAAATATTGATTTAAAAGAGAACGTCTGTAAGTACACAGCCAGAGGGCTTCGTAAACAGTGGGAGCAGCGGAAACGTGTGCAAGATGCTTTATATGATAAAGCAGGCATCGCGGAGTTGGAACATCTGTTTTGATGAAGCGGTCAAAGAGTTTGACATCATCAAAATGGTAGATGAACCTTGTATATACAAAAAGGTAGTAGGGAGTATGGTGACGATCCTCGTAGAGTACGTGGATGACATACTCTTGATAAGAAAGGAGTTTCTTATGCTACGCTCGATCAATCTCCGCTTATCACAAAGATTCTCAATATAGGATTAAAGTGATACCTACTAAATCCTGGATTTTGGATTTATGAGATAGATCTAAATGGATGTTAGGATACTCACTAGATGTAGTAAGACGGTATCAATCGATCCTGGGGAGAATCACTGGAAGTGTTCCAGGGTGATAAAGACGACTGAATGTCAGTCGCAGGCATTGTCTTTACCCTCAGTAAAGGGACGGTATGTTGGAAGAGTTCCAAGCTAGATACCGTGACATACTAGACGATAAAGGCAGGATACATCGCTACTTAAGATGCTACCAAAGAGGCTGTTTGGATGTATATTAGTTCATGAGATGAACTATGTTCCTACCATTGTGTGACAATGGAGTTGTGACTTATGTCAAGGAACGCCGGTCCCATCAGTGATCCAGACATATTCTAAGGCAGTATCACCTTATCATGGAGATAGTTGATCTCCAGGGTGATCGAGGTCAGGAGAGTAGATTCAGAGGACAACACAGCGGATCCACTCACGAAAGGCCTTTTCCCAGAGAGAGACTTTTATGGGATGGTTGAGTATGAGATACTGCAACCACTGCTACAGATGGCCCTAGTGCAAGTGGGAGATTGTTAGTTATATGTATGCCCTAGAGGCCATTACTATACATAGGATGTATATTGTAGTGGATGCTGGGACATATATAGGGAGGACTTTCTTGCTCGACATGATAGTATGCTATCTGGTTGATCTTTAGCTTAACGTGTATACTGATTGTCTCTCTGTTACATGTTGGTAAAGCCCTTAGGATGTGTGCTTGACTACCTGGACTATGATGCGGATCATACTAGTGGGGACATGGTAGTCCATAAGTACATCCTTCAAAGTCCCTAGTCGTGGGTGTATCGAGACAGGGCATCGATATACCAGAGTAGACTAGCGTATAGCTTCTCGACCCATACAGATGGGCGATGGATGATCCCATATCCATCGGTGTTTGACATCAGAGGAGATATACGGGTGCTCAGTAGAGACTGGGTACACTGGACGGACTCGCCGAGAACTCCCAGATGGTATTATACCTCACGTCAGATGGCAGTTCTCTGGTGACACTGGTACAGAGTAGTCTGTTGACCCGAGATCGTCATAGAGTCTTGTGTGGTTCCCACTGTGCTTTGATTTCCATCTTACCACGTCCAAGAGGGCGTGCAAAACGGTGGTTTTTGGGTACAGTCCCGAGTCACATGGAGGCAATGAGCGATAGGAGGGGATTCGTCTCTCCCGGTATAGGGAGTTGATGTTGCACTGTGTTCGATTGGCTATAACAGGAAGTCCCTGGCCAGGGCTGCTCAGAGAATTGCTGGTAAGTGTTACCAGTAGTTTCTCGACCCGTTATGAGCCTCATATCGACACGACTTATCGAGCTATTGGGGTCTGACGTTTACCACCCCTAGGCAAGATATGCGACATATCAGACGATCAGACCGGACTGTACGGTAGTGTTACTGGTCGGATTCACTGGAGTGTGAGCGGGCTTGCTCGTCGATCTTCAGATCGCTCAATACCCGGGTGGCCGTTACGTTTAGCAGACCGCTTGCGGCTTGTGGGTGTTTGATATGATCATCATCCGCTGCCGGCGTATTGACGAGTCTTTAGAGTCCTACACAGAGGTTTCCTGGCTCAAGCGAAACGAAATAGGAGCGCATATGAGATATGTGCGGTACCGAGAATAATGCGAGTATGTGATACCGTATTCCATTCTCGCGATGAATGTATCGAATGGTTGTATGCGATATAACCTAGTTATCGATTCAAGCGTTGATTCGATAAGCCGATACATTGTATACTAGTCGGTTGTGTGCGACATGACCGGATCATTGAATCAAGTGTTGATTTAATGATTTAATGTATAATTATATATTTGATATATTACTTTGCATTAACTAGTATTGGTTCACTTTAAATGGATTTTCTCACTCGGGTGTGCGCATTACATATGCGATATGATTTTGTGCATTTGATTGTATCATGTTTGATGATACATGATTACTTGGTTAAGTGCAAAGAATTAAACCATGGTTAAAAGAATGGTTAGGGTTTCATTTCCTTTATTTATTCATTTATTTATTTGTTTATTCATTTTGGAAAAGAGGAGAAAAGAATGGTGGCTTAATTTGGAGTTTAGTTGAAGCTTCATGAATCTTTGATCAAGTCAACCATTCTTATCTCATCCTTAACCCTAACCATTCCCACTAACTATGATTCATTCTCTACACTTAACTCTAGTTAACATTATGATAAGTTTTGATTTTTCTATTGTTTTTAATTAACTTATCATAATATTCTTCTTCATCTTCTTCATTCTTCAAGTGAAGAAAACCAAGCTCCATCAATGGTGATTGTTGGAAAAGAGTGAGAAATCCAAAACTAAAGTCTACCCACTTCCTATTTCTTCATCCTCTACCTCTTGCCAAGTAGTAGAGTGTGTTTACTTCACAAGTTTCTTGACTTGGTGAAGTTGTGAGCTTGATCTAGCGATGCCTCGACGTAGATCATCTTCGGCATGGACATCGACGACCTAGCTCCTTTTTTCTCCGACGAAGCCGACTCTAGAGCCCGGATTTGATTTGGACAGCGGAGAGGACCTCGTTGCGGAGCTATGGAGGTGGAGCACCGGATCTACAAAGGTTGTATTTCCGTTAAACTTTTAGTTAAGTGTTAACTAGTTAGCTTTTTCGCCTAGAAATCTAGCAAACGATCCGTAGTTTAGGGTTTGTAGGCACCGTAAAATTTTAATATGGCATGTTCGATGCCTTGTGAGACCTCCTTGGGGTGCCTAGGAACCCTACAGAAATCCCTGGCCAGGGTTGCAGTGATATACTGGTAAGAGTTATCAGTAGTTTCACGAATGTTATGGACCCTACGTCGGCATGACTTATCAAGCTATTGGGGTCTGACGTTTACCACCCCTTGGCGAGATATGCGACATATCAGACGAACAGACCGGACTGTACGGTAAGTGTTACTGGTTGGATTCGCAGGAGTGTGAGCGGGCTTGCTCGTCGACCTTCTGATCGCTCAATACCCGGGTGGCCGTTACGTTTAGCAGACCGCTTGCGGCTTGTGGATGCCTGATATGATCATCATCTGCTGCCGGCGTATTGACGAGTCTTTAGAGTCCTACACAGAGGTTTCCTGGCTCAAGCGAAACGAAATAGGAGCGCATATGAGATATGTGCGGGACCGAGAATAATTCGAGTATGTGATACCGTATTCCATTCTCGCGATCAATGTATCGATTGGTTATATGCGATATAACCTAGTTATCGAATCAAGCATTGATTCGATAAGCCGATACATAGGATACTAGTCGGTTATATGCGATATGACCGGATCGTTAAATCAAGCGTTGATTTAATGATTTAATGTATAATTTTATATTCGATATATCACTTTGCATTAACTAGTATTGGTTGACTTTAAAAGGATTTTCTCACTTGAATTGTGCAAGTTGTATATGTGATATATTTCTTTGTGCACATGATTGTATCATGTTTGATGATACATTCTTGTTTGGTTTTGTGTAAAGTATTAAACCATGGTTAGTTAGTGATTAGGGTTTCATCTTATTCATTTATCTTTTTATTTTATTTATTTCAAAAGAAAAAGATAAAGAGAAATGAATGGTGGCTACTTTTGTTTTTAGTTGAAGATTCATGAAGCATTGACTTAGTCACCATTCTTGTCTCATGCCTAACCCTAACCACTCATCTAACCTAAGTTAAGTCTCTACACTAAACGATGGTTGAAGATATGATAAGTATTGTATTTTCTTTTCTATTTTTAATTAACTTATCATATCTTCTTCTTCTTTCTTCATCTTCTTCTTCAATGAAGAAAGCTTGCTACTCCAATGGCAAGTCATGAAAACTAGTGAGAAATCCAAAACTAAAGTTTACCCACTTCGTATTTCTTCATCCTCTACCTCTTGCCAAGTAGTATAGGGTGTTTCCTTCACAAGTTTTTCCGACTTGGTGAAGTTGGAGCTTGTTCTAGCGATGCCTCGACGTAGATCATCTTCAGCATCGAACCGACGATCAAGCCCGTCCATTCTTCGATGATGCCGACGCTAGAGCCCAAGACATGATTTGGACAGCGAGGGGACTTCATTGCGGAGCCGTGGAGGTGGTGGACCGGGTCTACAAAGGTTGTATATCCGTTCCCTTAGATAAAGTTGTTTATTTGCATCGTTTCGCCTATTTATCTAGTTAACGATCCGCATTAGGGTTTGTAGGCACCCGTAAAATTTGATTTGTGCATGTTTGATCACTTGTGAGACTCCACTAGAGTGCCTAGGAACCTTACAGTGGTATCAGAGCCTAGCTAGAGCCTTAGGCGAAGTCCCGAAGGAATTAGAAGTCCGATCGACCCAAAACCCAAACCTAAAAATGCTCTCTGGACTTTTTTGAAATTCGTGGTTTTTTCGAAATTAAAAATATGCAGAAAAATCAGCAGGTAATCCTAAGACTTACTATGAAATTCGAGGGATTGATTCAACAAAGGCAGCGCGGATCCGCGGCCCTACAGTAGGCTCATGCGGCGGATCCGCGGCGCTTTTGTCGCTTTGTGCAGCCAATTTTGCACAGTAGTTCTTAGCTTTCTGTGTTGGTTTTCCTGGGGATTTTTAATAATTTTTCCAGAGTTACATTTTTTGGGTTGTATTGGGAACTCGGTGTATCGATCGGATTGTCTAATTTTGTCGGTGTGTTTTTCCGGATAAATCTTAGAATGTGTTAAAATGTTCGACCGGATATAAATACCCATTTTTTCCCCTGCCGGGAAATTTCCAATTGTTGGATTTTTCCGTTGTTTAACGACGTTCTAAGTAGTGCAAGTAACGTGATGGACCCTCTAGAAGACAACAAACCTTAACTCGATTATGTGACCGTCTTGAACTGCCCTTTGAACCTTCGGGTTTGGGGCAGTACGGCGTGCCACATGTGAGGCGTTGGCTTGACCCTTCTACGGCTGGACCGTTGCTACTGAGGCACGAACTGAATGATGTTAGACTTATTTCATGTGTTGAGCTGTTTCGGGAAAACTTGGGTGTTCGATTGTTCGATCGGAAAGTTTAACATTTTCTATTTATCCGGAATGTGATACAATAATTGGAATTCACAAATAGTTATGAGATAACGGAATGAATGTTATAAACATAGCAGTTTAGTCTCATTTGATCGGTTGCCACGGAGTTTTGATGTGATCAAAAGTCCGTCGCAATCACGTAGCGTACGCGGATACTCGCCGGGTAAACTTAATAGACAGCCTCACCCCATAGCCCCGACCAAGTGACTGTAGGAGAACCCCGTCGCCGAAAGCATCCGTTCGGGTGCTCCCGGTAGTGGTGTTCCGCCTTGGTGCACTTCGTCAACGGCGTCGGGGGTGCGGCCGCCTACTAAAGTTTGCGACGAGCATTCGATCAGAATGTCGGGAATCCTGTTGAATTGCCCGACTTGATATTGAAAAGAGTTTTCGATAATGAGACTAAAATGCGGGGTTTATAATTGTTAGGCATGCGATGTCTAAGTAATTCATTTGGTCAGGCATGCGATGTCTGAGGTGGTTGCGGATTCCAACTGTTGTAGTTTTACACTTTCTTTTCTGTGACCGTAAGTGTAATATGTGATATCGCCGGTTTCGTTGCTATATGTCAACGACAATTAGGATACGCATGTTTGCTTACGTTGATGACATATGATGTTATGTGTTGCTGGATATGTTATATTGGATCGTCGTGTTTGAATAGCCGGGGGTTTTTATGTGAGATGAGTGTTTTTCCATTTTCATTCATGTAAAAACTTGTATGTAATATTCTTTTATTGGGGCACTTCCAGGTTGCGGATGTTGTCACCATTTGTATATTATTTACTTTTCTGCACTAGGATAGACCCAGCGAGGGGAGCACAAGTAACCGGGTTCTGGGGTCCAGTGGGAGACCAACTCGAGGAGTCGAGTCCGGGTCTCCTAACCCTAGAATTGGTAGGGTTGCTTGACGCTCTCGTAGAGGTCTAGGGGTGTGGGATTGGCTATTCATCACGACCGTGGAATCCGTGTTTTGTACTGGCTCGTATTGAAAACACGGACGTCCTAGTATATCCAATATTTCATATGTTTCTTCTGCTGTGATTTATCTGTGATCATGTGATGTTCTGTGACAGGTATTATATATAGTATATATGATATATTATATAGACGTTGCTTATGTTTTACACCCGCGCTAGCCCTGCCTCGCTCTGGCGTTAGTTACCTAACCTAACGGTGCAGACGGGACATCGAGGCGAATGCGGATGGCATAAGCGTACGTTATATTTATCTGTGATGGTTAGGTGGATTTAAATGATGGGATATTCATTAATGAGATTAATGAAAGAAAATAAACCTAATTGATGTTGTGGAATCGAATTTCAAAATTAAAACAGGTAGCTACAGTTCTTGCTTTGCATCGCGGTGTTCATTATAGAACATCCTGCACCTTATTCGATGAGGAAAGGACCGAGATCCCTTCACCGGGAGTGACTCCTTTAGCAATAACTGGCAGATGCTACACACTCGGTTTTGTTTTTGATCGCTTCTATAGTTTCCGCTTTGCACAGTGATATATATGATATATCCCGCACCTCATTCGACGAGGAAAGGGCCGACGATCCCTTCACCGGGAGTGACCCCTTTAGCAAAACTAGAAAAGCCTCGAAAACACTCCATTTTAAAACCATTTGATTCCGCAACGAGATCAAGTTCAAAGCGTTAAAGGTTTTCACAAAAACCAGCCACAACCCTCCGTCATTTTAGGAAGTAGAGTACTTAGTATTCGTGCTGTGTTTGTTGACCATAGTCAAGGCACAGTGTACGGTAGCTAAGTGATGTCTTCCTACACCGCATATGATGCGATTAGTTAGGACAGTCGCGTGACTTTGTTGACCTTAGTTAAGGGTCATGTGGGTGGGTCTAATTAATCACGAAATGACGGGTAGAACTTGACTAGTACTTATGATTTGTTGACCATAGTTAAGGTCATAGGTGCTAGGGGTAAAAACCTTTATCGGGAGTTTCAAGTGTTGAAATTTGCAATGAGATTGCATACCTTCTATGAGATAGTTGGATCCCGATACCCACTGCGAGTAAGAGTTACTCCTGGGAGAGTTTTATACATTACAATTAGCCGATCAAGTAGGTGTCTAGAAAGGTGTTAACGAGATTACGCCTCTGGGAAAATGTGGTTTACATTAATTAGGTTCGTGCGAAAGCACGGGGGACCTCCCTCAAAGTACCGACACTGGCCTGGCTGAAAGATTGGCGAACTTGTAGTGTGTAATTAATCCCGGCTAGTCTTTCCTTTTAGGGTTTGAAGGAAGATTTGATAAAAAAGCAGTGGGAGCCATCCTGATTAGATAAAATAATAACCAATCTATTCTTGACAGAGCGCACGCTGAGTGTTTTCTTCTCTCTCTCTCCAGGTAGCGACCATATCACGCCTTAATCAAGATAATAATACGGAATATTGACCGAACCCGCTTGTTATACTGAGCTGGGGAACGTTGGTCCCGCTCCAACTTATAATTGTTATAAGACAGAGCAGGAAATAGGGGATTACCAGAATTCCCGTGCAGTCCAAACGAAGAGAGTGCATGCTGATGCATCATCTTCGGGTGTGTTCATTACAAAGAACTGTTTCTCAGTGTCCTTTACGTCCTGGGTATATGATACCGGATCAGGATCCCAGATATGTAATCTGTTACATAGGGCTACAGATAGGTAGAGAACTGAGAACGGGTGATAAGTTTCATGAGGCAGAAAACGGGGCAAGTGTTGCAGCCAAGTCTGTTGGTCACTGTCACCCTGTATTACGAATACATTGATTCTGAACAAATGTTATTAGATACCGAACCTGATATACAAAATCATATCTATCTCTTTATTAGTAAAGAAATGATAAAATTTTGTATTGTTGGATAATGTTTTGAACATTTCCTATATCAAAAGTTGATCGGTTCAGGCACGTTATCTAAAAGCGTTGATGTTCTAAATCAAACTACAGTTCTTAGTATACAGAACACACACAAGAGAAAGAGTTCAGAAATGAACGGATTCTTCTTGAGGTATTGTAGACTAGGTCATATCAATGCGACCCGACTAGCTAGAGTTACATATAGATGCATATTTAAATCAGTTTGAATTTACATCTTGTGAAACTCGCCAGTCATGTCACAAAGATAAGATGACCATAGCCCTGTTTATTGGAAACATAGAAAGAGTTAGTGAACTCTTGGGATGATACATGATGATGTATGTAGGTCCCCAGTCTACACATGCCAGGACCGGTTCTTTATACTTCATTACGTTCTCTGATAATCTCTCAAGATTCAGACATATGTTCCTGTTGAAACACAAGTCTGAACCTTTTGAGATATTGACAGAATATAAGTTAGAAGTAGAGAACCAAAATACGGGTATAAGTATTATGTCCTAGGATGAGATCAAGGAGGAGAATACTTGAGCACGGAAATACTGGACTATTCTAAAGGAGAATGAGATTCTCTCTCAGCATTACTCCTCCGTATACACCATTGCACGATGGTATGTCGGGGCGGAGCAAATACACCCTATATATATGGTGTGCTCTATGATGAGTACTGCTGAGTTACCTTTTTCCTTTTGGGAGTTATGCACTTGAGAAGCTGCATACCTATTGAATAGGGTTCCAATCAAATCACTGCCTACCACTCCATATGAGATATGGTATGGGAAGAACCCATCTCTTAAACGAGTTAAGATTTGGGGTTGTCCGGCCTATGTTTAAAGCAAAATCCGGACAAGATCGAGGCAGGATCAGTTCTGTAGAACTGGAAAGGTACCAGCTATACAAAACTGCAGTTGATGATTTGACAGAACCAAAGGATTCTATAGTCCCCGACGAACCTCAGCCTCTCCGCCGATCTAGTAGGGTTCCTCATCCGCCTGAGAGATACCTCGGTTTCTCGATGACAGTGGGAGCAAGGATTGCATCATGAGATGATGACCCAACTATTTTCGAGCAGGCCATCGAGAGTAGGGACTCTGTAAGAATGGCTGGATGCTTAGTGATCTGAGATGGAATCCATATACACCAGCAAAGTATGGACTTTAGCTGCTATATCTGAAGGGTTAAATCCCCATCAGGAGCAAGTATATCTTGAGAAGATTACTTGGTTTAGATGGAAAAGTTGAGACTTTCAAAGCTAGACTTGTTAAAGGTTTTCGTCATCGACCAGGCGTGGATAATGATGAAACCTCTTTCCAGTAGTTATGCTTAAGTCTGTCCAGATCCTACTTACCACGGCTACATACCATGACTACGATATCTGGCGGTTGGGTGCCATGACTGCTTTTCTAAATACTGATTTAGAAGAGAACGTCTATAAGAACACAGCCAGAGGTCTTCGTAAACAGTGGGAGCAGCGGAAACGTGTGCAAGTTGCTTTACATAATGAAGCAGGCATCGCGGAGTTGGAACGTCTGTTTTGATGTGATAGTCAAAGTGTTTGACTTCATCAAAATGATAGACGAACCTTGTATATAAAAAAGGGTAGTAGAGAGTAAGGTGGTCATCTTCGTATTGTACGAAGACAACATACTCTTGATAGGAAAAGAGTTTCCTATACTACGATCGATCAATCTCCTATTATCACAAGGATTCTCCAAATAGGATAAAGATCATACCTCCTAAATCCTGAGATTTGGACCTATGAGATAGATCTAAAGGGATATTAGGGTTCTCACTAGGTATAGTGAGATTGTATCAATCGATCCTGGGGAGAATCACTGGAAGAGTTCCAGGGTGATAAAGACGACTGAATGTCAGTCACGGGCATTGTCTTTACCCTCAGTAGAGGGACGGTATGTTGGAAGAGTTCCAAGCTAGATACCGTGGCAAACTAGACGATAAAGGCTGGTAACATCACTATTGAAGATACTACCAAAGAGGAAGTTTGGGTGTATATTGGTTCATAAGATGAACTAGGTTCCTACCATTGTGTGACAATGGAACTGTGGCTTTGGCCCTGGAACCCTGGTCCCATCAGTGACCCAGACATAATCTAAGGCAGCATCACCTGATCATGGAGATAGTTGATCTCCAGGGTGATCAAGGTTAGGAGAGTAGACTCAGAGGACAACACGGCGGATCCACTCACGAAGGCCCTTTTCCCAAAGAGAGACTTTTAGGGGATGGTTGAGTATGTGATACTGCAACCACTGCTACAGATGGCCCTAGTGCAAGTGGGAGATTGTTAGTTATGTGTATGCCCTAGAGGCCATTACTGTACATTGGATGTATATTGTAGTGGATGCTGGGACATATATAGGTAGGACTTTCTTGCTCGACATGATAGTACGCTATCTGGTTGCTCTTTATCTTAACATGTATACTTTCTGTCTCTCTGATTACATGTTGATAAAGCCCTTAGGATGTGTACTCGACTTCCAGGACTATGATGCAGATCATACTAGTGGGGCCTGGGTAGTCCATGAGTACATCCTTGAAATGTTCCTAGTCGAGGGAATATCGAGACGGGGAATCGATATTCCAGAGTAGACTAGCGCATATCTTCTCGACCCATGCGATGGGCGATGGATGATCCCATATCCATTGGTGTTTGACATCGAAGATGGTATGCGGGTGCTCAGTGGAGACTGGGTACACTGAACGGACTCGCCGAGAACTCCCAGATGGTATTATACCTCACGTCAGATGGCAGTTCTCTGGTGACACTGGTACAGCTTAGTCTGTAGACCCGAGATCGTCGTAGAGTCTTATGTGTCTCCCACTGTGCTTTGATTTCCACCCTACCACGGCTCTACTGAGTTGTGCAAACAGGTGGTTTTTGGGTACAGTCCCGATTCACATGGAGGCAATGAGCGATTGGAGGGGATTCGTCTCTCCCGGTATTGGGGGTTGATGTTGTGCTATGCTCGACTGGCCATAACAGGAAATCCCTGGCCAGGGTTGCAGTGATATACTGGTAAGAGTTATCAGTAGTTTCACAAATGTTATGGACCCTACGTCGGCATGACTTATCAAGCTATTGGGGTCTGACGTTTACCACCCCTAGGCGAGATATGCGACATATCAGACGAACAGACCGGACTGTACGGTAAGTGTTACTGGTTGGATTCGCAGGAGTGGGAGCGGGCTTGCTCGTCGACCTTTTGATCGCTCAATACCCGGGTGGCCGTTACGTTTTGCAGACCGCTTGCGGCTTGTGGATGCCTGATATGATCATCATCTGCTGCCGGCGTATTGACGAGTCTTTAGAGTCCTACACAGAGGTTTCCTGGCTCAAGCGAAACGAAATAGGAGCGCATATGAGATATGTGCGGGACCGAGAATAATTCGAGTATGTGATACCGTATTCCATTCTCGCGATCAATGTATCGATTGGTTATATGCGATATAACCTAGTTATCGAATCAATCATTGATTCGATAAGCCGATACATAGGATACTAGTCGGTTATATGCGATATGACCGGATCGTTAAATCAAGTGTTGATTTAATGATTTAATGTATAATTTTATATTTGATATATCACTTTGCATTAACTAGTATTGGTTGACTTTAAAAGGATTTTCTCACTTGAATTGTGCAAGTTGTATATGTGATATATTTCTTTGTGCACATGATTGTATCATGTTTGATGATACATTCTTGTTTGGTTTTGTGTAAAGTATTAAACCATGGTTAGTTAGTGATTAGGGTTTCATCTTATTCATTTATCTTTTTATTTTATTTATTTCAAAAGAAAAAGATAAAGAGAAATGAATGGTGGCTACTTTTGTTTTTAGTTGAAGATTCATGAAGCATTGACTTAGTCACCATTCTTGTCTCATGCCTAACCCTAACCACTCATCTAACCTAAGTTAAGTCTCTACACTAAACTATGGTTGAAGATATGATAAGTATTGTATTTTCTTTTCTATTTTTAATTAACTTATCATATCTTCTTCTTCTTTCTTCATCTTCTTCTTCAATGAAGAAAGCTTGCTACTCCAATGGCAAGTCATGAAAACTAGTGAGAAATCCAAAACTAAAGTTTACCCACTTCCTATTTCTTCATCCTCTACCTCTTTCCAAGTAGTATAGGGTGTTTCCTTCACAAGTTTTTCCGACTTGGTGAAGTTGGAGCTTGTTCTAGCGATGCCTCGACGTAGATCATCTTCGGCATCGAACCGACGATCATGCCCGCCCATTCTTCGATGATGCCGACGCTAGAGCCGAAGACATGATTTGGACAGCGGGGGGACTTCATTGCGGAGCCGTGGAGGTGGTGGACCGGGTCTACAAAGGTTGTATATCCGTTCCCTTAGATAAAGTTGTTTATTTGCATCGTTTCGCCTATTTATCTAGTTAACGATCCGCATTAGGGTTTGTAGGCACCCGTAAAATTTGATTTGTGCATGTTTGATCACTTGTGAGACTCCACTAGAGTGCCTAGGAACCTTACAAAAACCACATCGGGAATTTCAAGTGTTGAAATTTGCAATGAGATTGACTTCCTTCTATTTGATAGTTGGATCCCAATACCCACCGCGAGTAAGTGTCGCTCCTGGGAGAATTTTACACTTTGCAATTAGCTAATCCAGTAGGTGTCTAGGAAGGTGTTAACTGGGTTATGCCTTTGCGGAAACGAGATTTATATTAATTAGGTCCGTGAGAAAGCACGGGGAACCTCCCTTAGAGTACCAACACTTACCTGACTGACCAGTTAGCGAACTTGTAGAGTACAATTAATCCTGGCTAATTTTCCTTTTAGGGTTTGAAGATTTGATAAAAACGGTAGGAGCTATCCTAATTAGATAAGATAATAACAATTCTAATCTTGCAAGAGCGTACGCTAAAGCGTTTCTTTTCTCTCTCTTTCCAGGTACCGACCATATCACGTCTTAATCAAGATAATAATATGGATATATTGACCGAACCCTCTTACTATACTAGGCCGGGGAACGTTGGTTGCGCTCTAACTTATGAAAACAGTTATAAGTATGTGCAGGGGATAGGAGAATGTAAGTATTTCCACGCAACCCTAATGAAGAAGGAGCATTCTGATGCATCTTCTTCGGGTGTGTTAGTTATTGAGAACTGTTTCTCAGTCTGCTCTACGTCCTGGGTATTTCATACCGGATCAGGATCTAATATTTGTAATATATTATAAGGGTTAAAAAGAAGTAGGGTTGGATATGTATGCCCTACATGCCATTATTGTATATGTCTATATGTGGATGCAAGGGATATGTATGTTCATGACATTCTTGCTCAGTTATACAATATATTATTTTAGTTGTCTTCATCGGGATATGTGTATTTGTTTTTGTTGATGCTTTATCTCACTTGCACATATTGATAAAGACTTGATATAGTAGTATAGTTGTCACGACCCGAAAAATACCGAGCATGACTGGCACTTAAATTACGAAACGTCTCAAGGCGTACGTAATCTAACTAAGTCAAAACCCAGAAATCAAAGCCAAGTAAAGCAGTAGATTGAAGGAAAAACCAATTTTTAAAGGAAGAAGTTTAACAACATAAGCCGAAATATGCATTTTTAAAATGTCAATTCTTTTCTGAAAATTTCCGCAGAGTTTCCTTTGAAAATTCAGACCCCAAACGGGTACAAAACCTGATAAAGCAAGTATAATGAATAAAGGCATCCCCAAGAGGGAGCTAGCTCTTCGCCAGCCGGCGGACAAAACCACACAATGCAATATAATATACAACGCCGAAAGGAGAGGATCAAACTCAGGATAAAAATCCAACATCATCAAGAAAACCGGAGGAAAACCATAATAATATAGCACGCGACTCTAAGGTCAAAAGAATATACACTGGCCATCTATCTCTATCAAATATACAAATCTGGTTGATGGAGTTTTACTAGATACAACTGAAATAACAAATATATATTGGTGGTCATAATGCAAGTGAACCCACATACCAAAGCAATCACCCGGAAGGAACAGTGTGCCAGCAAAGCCGCAACGAAACCTGTACGGCAAAACCTGTAAGGAACTGTGGCACAATAGGGGTGAGTTGCCAACTCGTGAGTAGAAAATACCATAGAGAAGAAATCGCATGTATGACGCATCCTAGGTCATATCAAGTAATATCCGCAAATAATATCCTGATCCATCTACATATAAGTGCAATATTACTTGCTCGTTTCAGTGCCTCAGATAGCAACATATCAGATATATTATGTATGAATGCATTACGAATGAAAACAGAATACATCATGAGTGACACAACTGTTTTCTTTATTTAATGAGATTCCTGTATGTATATAAATCGAATATCATCAATGAAATCAACAGAGAAATCAGTGTCAAGTATCGACACAAAACACGAATCTCAATATCTCAATATCTCAGGCTCCGGCTATCCGGACTGGCCTGTATCATCAAATCTCAATATCTCAGTGTCTTAAATCGTAATATCTCAATATCCCAATACCTCAGGCTCCGTCAGTCCGGATCGGCCTATATCATCAATCACATGACCACGAACGGTATCTTTCGGATATTCGCCGCGCCAAACAATCACCGGTAGGCAGTCTTCCCCTGCCGGGCTCATCGTCTACAACTCGAGCTTCTTGCCCCGGGGTACCATACCAGATCCACCATGTAGCCGCAGATGGTTCATCCAACTCCTCGAATCGGGTCTCGAAAACCATCTCAGAACTGAGAAAACATCATGGTGGACAATACTTATCATATCAAGGAAAACCACATCTTTCTCTTTAAAATAAAACATCAGTTTATAAAACATTCACATGCGGTTTCCAAATTCAGAAAATCTCAAGAAGAATCCGAAATTATCAAGTCACCATGTCAATAAGAATGGAAACCGGCATAAATCTCCATAATACTGCATAACCAATGAATATATGAATGCATGAAGTATCTATGTAAAGAATGCAATCTCTAAGATAACATATGAGAGCAATCACGCAAATATTATGTGGTAACTAGCATTTAGCTGATTATATCAATGAAATAATATGTTCTAAAGTGTACGTGACATGGTAATTACCGATGATGATGTGTGTGAGCCGGCAAGCAAGTGTATGTGGAGCATACGCATCATCAGTAATGGTGCTGGTGTCCTGACAACATGTTTTCATAATCTGTAAGTACACAATAAACATGCAATGAGACGATAACAACATAATAAATGACAATGAATAGTAAATGCAACAATAATATGCGGAACATGAATGATAATGTAACAATAAGGAATCTATACTGCTATACATGTGTCATACTGTTTTGCCATTTGAAATAATACGAATCGTGGTGTTTTGAAAATAAGAGCTACGATGTTTTTAAGAAAAGATACGCCCTTTGAAATATCCTTAGAATCCCTTGTCCTATCTTTAAAATACATACGATTCCTTAGTTTTGAAATAGGTATGAATCGAATCTAGTCTAATATCTACAAATAAACTACAGGACTGAGCTAACAAGCTAATCGAAAAGGGTAAGGAAACCACCAAGTCTGAGTCGATATATATATATATATATATATATATATATATATATATATATATATATAATAGTCGGTGACCCCACCTCAATAGTATCCCATATGATACACTTTATAATATGACATTCTCAAGTCAAGGGTGCGGATCTATCATCAATATAGCTCGTACAATAAGTCCATCGTACGGCATCCCAAATCAGCGTACGGATCAAATATCACATTTTATCTCATTATTCACCTGGTATCCTCATCATCACCTATCGTGAACTGGATACTGATTTACGTCTAGTACAAGACAGATACCATATATATATATATATATGCGTGTGTATGAAAGACATCGCCCAAGGACCCACTATAACATCGTGTCGTATCTCATAATACGAGTCGCGTCAAATCACCGATCTCATGGCACCATGCCCAATCTCATCGACTCATCTCCAAATACAATATACTATCCTCATCATCCAAGTATATGTATACGTGTATATATATATATACATAGTCCCATACCTATGTGTTATATATATATATATATATATATATATATATATATACTTATCCCCATATACGCACAAGAATGTAAATGTATGCGAGTGTGTATGTGTGCGTGTATGCAAATCCTTACTCTAGGGTTTTGCGAGTAAGAAACCAACTAAATCCTTTCTTCAATTCTCGTTAACACTAACCCATAATCCCCTAAACCTTTTCTTGCTAGGTGTTCATATCTCACAATAAAATATAAAAGTATATCTATATTACATCACATCATTTCTCACAATTTTGCGGGGGTGCTATACGCCATCCACCCAACTTCCCCCGTAGATATATATCTACTCACCTTGATCTTCTCTTTCTGGAGTCGATGATGCAACGCTCATCCTCGTTGTCTCGAAGTCCACATGGGGTTCCTACATATCATATATAGCATCGTAAACGAAATCACGTACGAAAACCAAAATGTCGCACGAATCACCCATAGGTAAAAACCTATGGTCTACTCACACCAAAAAGCCCAAAAACACCCGATATCGACGTACAAAAGTCAAGTGACCCAATACAACACCAAATACCAAAACTTGAATTCATAAACAACATGAAATACATAGCAGAAACCCATAAATGTTGTCCCAGATTTTAGTTCAGGTAAAAACTAGGTGCACAAACAGTACTGGGATGATATATAGGGTGAATATGACCTACAGAAGTAACCTAGGAACCTAATTCACCAGTGCGGCCGACCCCTACCCCCAAAAATTTGGCCTCCTCGATTTTATTGGCTCAGAATGTGTTTGTATTGGTAGGGTGGCCTCCTGGGGGTCCATCTAGGTCAATGGTATTGTTTACTTTTCTCAAAAATGCTTCAGATCACTCCAGATTTCCCTACACCCTCAATTTAGTCACAAACCGACACGAAAGTTTTCTGTTTTTGGTTTCAGGTTTGGTGTTTGTGTTTGTGCTGGGTTTCTAGCACCAAGGGTGGTCTAAGGTGACAAAAAAGGTTCAATTACACCATCCCAAATCAAATCAAACCCTAACACTCTCTAGGAATTTTCAAAGCTCGCAAAACTGCATCAAAACACTTCTAAATTTGTATGGTTGCTAATGAAATGGAAATATAAGGCTAATGGTGCAGAAATTAGCTCAATTGGCAACTCAAGAAAATTCTTGAGTTGCCCAAAGTCCTCCAAATCCGACTTTGCTTGGTTCAATGAGCTTTTCTTGAGCTGGTGCATGTTTTTAAAGAAATGGGTATGGGGTTTTGGTGAAAGATTGGAGATGGGTCATGAGGGTAGAATGAGGTGCTCGAGGATGAAGAAGGAGATGAAAGAAATGGTGGGGGGAAAATATGGGCATCACTCTCCCCCTAACGCTCTTTCTCACTCTCATTCTCTCTCCTAGCATGCTCACTCTCATGATTATGTCCCCTCTCTCTCCCCTCAAGTCATCATTTTCCCTCATCATTTTCTTTTCTCACTAAAATGAAACCATAACATGAAAACAATACAAAGGAACATGTAACCAAATGAAATATGTCATGGTGCACCAACCATGAAAACTGCAGAAACACGGATTTGGCTTAATCGCGATTAGCAGTACACTAATCGGGTTTTTATTTAAACCGCATATAATAAATTATAAAAATGCCAAATCTAATAAATATATCTTTAAATGGATAAATCATTTTAATTTCAAATTATTTCACAATTATTGTTGTATATTTATACCCTTTTTCGAAAACCCAAATTTCGTAAATCGGCATTTTTCGGAAAAAAATATTATTTTAATATTAATTTCCAAAAATAATATTTTATATTTTTTAAAAATGTTACAGTCTTCCCCCTTAAAGAAATTCGGTTTAAACCCCCAAATTCTAAAACATTTCAATAAAAGATCATGCCGACGAGGCTCCGAAATCATAAATACATAAAGCACATCATAGCGCAATGCATGCGCATGAAAAACGAGTATATAAACCAAAATCGAACTCCGTCAAGCGTCACGCAAATCATCGGATTCGCATGCATATCATCAGAGTTACAATGGAGATACAGATCTCAAAATCCACCTCTGAAATCCAATATACTCTCGTCAAATACTATGATACATATATAGTACGCATTATCAAATCTCCAAAACCGAATAGAACACATGCAATATCCTTTCTAAATCGCCGCGTGATGCGTAACCCACGGCATAAGTAGCGGACGTTTATTGTAAGAAAATAATCCCATATACATATATATATCTTTTGTTTAACATACGTCCCGCCATTTAGAAAAATAATTTAGAAGGGTTTGCTTTGAAAAATGCTTCATGTCATCTTGGACACGTAGGTAAATACTGAGACTACGCTCCCTTTTGGAAATCCCTTCGATAACTATCGATGCATGCAAAAACATAATCAGGTACTGTCCTTAAAGGGAAATCAAATACAAAATATGTACATGAATGCCATGTGCGTCTGGTGCGCACGGAAATCGAAATCAATGAAATGTGCCATACATGTGCATAGAAATAAAATCTAAGTGCAACGAGTGTGCACGAACACCTGTCAAGGGCAACTAGTGTGCCTGACAGGCAAAACCAGGTGCATCAGATATGCAGGAAAAATCTCGATTGAGTGCATCTGGTGTGCATTAAAATCGCATCAAGCGCCCAAATATGCGCAAGAATCCAAATCCAGTGCATAAGGTGTAAGTCTACGGTAGCGCCCCGGCCGTCATTCTGACGCCAAACGCGGAACAAAAACTTTTATAATTAGCGCTATCGCATATTATAACCCGGATCTTGCCATTAACTCTAAACTAACAAATTGTAAAGAGGTAGAAAAGGCTATACCGATCGATCCGAGTCCTTCGGTCTTTAGCCATCATCCCACGCTCCTCACGGCAACTCCGATCTCTTTTCTCCTCATCGAGGTGGAACCACGTCAACGGATTTTTAAACGGGCTCCCGCCTCTATAGTGATGCAACTCGGTCATCAAGTCTGCGAAAAGAGATGACCAAGATGAACTAGAGAACGAGTAGAATATTTTGTCTCAAACACCCTAGGGTTCTCATCACATGAGAGGGTTAGGATGGAGGTTGAAGAAGATGCATAGAGATGAAAATTGTGAACTCAAGAAACTCTAGTGAGCAAAAGAAAACCAATCTCATAAACTTATCTTTTCTTCTCATCCTTTTTTGAATAGATATATAAGGTTGTATTTATCAAAAACCAAAAGAAAATATCTTATGAAAAATATCTCCTCAAATATCCATACCCAAAACAAAACTCATTAATACTTTAATGACTCACTAGATGACTCATTACATGAGTCATTAGTGAACATTCTAGAATTAATGAGTCACAACAACGAGTCGCACTTTCCATTAATCAATAATCATTTAAACCAAAATGATTAATCCAAAAAGAAATGCATCTTCTAAAATATTCTCGTAACGGATTACGAAAATACCCCTCACCTGTATATACATACCTGTATCCGTATTCCGACCGAATACGAATACGAGAGAATAAAATATTCCGATTCAATATAATACTTGGATCCGGTTTAAACCAAAGCCCACCAGTATTATCTGTCCGAAATATGACACATGCACAAGTGCACGTGCATTTTCGAACCCTGCCATAAAACCATACGGCCTCTACAACGTTTCGCCCGAACTTAGGAAACTATCTTTGGGGGACTCTAAACACTCGTCAGTACCCTGGCAGTGGGTTTAACCACAAGCACGTCAGCGGCACTAGCTGTGCGTAACAGCTGCCCATGTACTGACTGAAAGGGAAGCTGATGAGCGAACTCATCCTGGAATCCTACAGAGCCTATTAGTGAAAATATACGTACAGTCTAGTCCGTTCGTCTATGAGCATCGCATATCGGGCCTAGGGGGCTGGTAAGGTCAGACCCCCAATAGCGGTATAAGTCATGTCGGAGAGTAGCCCTGAACACCCTGAGAAACTACTGGAATACTTACCAGTAATTCTCACCTTCCTTGGCCAAGGACTTGGTGTAATGGATCTCCTAGACACAGTGCGATCTCACCCCTAATACCGGAAGAGACGAATCCCCTGCCGATTCGCTCACTTGCCTCCATGTGGCTCGGGACTGTACCCAACTAAAACCTGTTTGCATGACTCCTCTGAGCCATGGTAGGGTAGTAATCTAAGCACAGTGGGAACTCACACGAGACAAATGACGACCTGAGGTCGATGAACTAACATGTACACATGTCACCAGGGAACTGCTATCTGACGCTAGGTATAAATACCAACTGGCAGGTTCCCGGCGAGTCATGTCCGGTGTACTCATAACCCAATGAGCACCTGTATACATCTTAGGTGATCCAACTGAGACCAATGGCTTGTCAGACCGGCCACCGCCCCTCGTCGGGGTCTCGACTGTATACACTTGTCTACTCTGGAGTATCGATGCCCTGTCTCGAAACCCCTACGACTAGGGACCACTTTTAAGGATGTACTTATAGACTACCTAACTCTCACGTATATGATCTCCATCATACTGTTGGTAGTCAAGCAGGATCCTAAGGGCTCTATCAACATGTAATAGTGATCATTTCACCTAAAGCTGTACATGATGATAAAGGAAAACCAGATAGCATACCATCATCTCGAGTAAGACTGTCCTACTGGTATATGTCCTCCCTCAATCATTGCAATCACGTACCTGCGATCCAATAATTTACTTTGAGGGCACTATATCCAACAATCTCCCACTTGCACTTAAGGCTAATTATTGCGATGTCGCATACTCACAGCCCGTGTGATACCAAACACCCAACTCCTCTACTAACTAGTTTCACAAAGCTCGTTTGTAAAACCCTTGTGTTCGAGAAATAGCCTCAATGAGTGGATCCGCCCAGATGTCTCTTTCTATGTGTCTCTTAATCAAAAGTTCATGGAGAAAGCCATCTCCCGAATTGAGTAATACCTGTCTTAGAATATGTTTGGATATCTGATGGGACCTAGTTCATAAATGAACTACAAATCCAAACTACTTAGACTTTATCGACAACTGAACCTAATCAATATCCTGCACCATGCCTCCCACAGTATCCTCTTGGACCACCTGTCCATAATACTGCCCCTTCGTCAGAGGGAAAACTATAACTCTGACAATCACACTGTCATCCATGTCACCTTTGAAAGCCTGGAATGATAACCGTCCCCCGAAGGAGGATGCCATCATCAAATCCCTAGAACATTCACTTATGTTCTAAAACTGCTTCCGTATGTTTCTCCACGATTGGGTTAATATAAACTTATCGCATCTAATGTAAAAACAACATCTGGTGTGGTACTTGACATCTCACGATTGACTCAATTGCCTAAGCAAGTGATATGCCAATCATGCACATCCCTCTCCCTTTTAGTCTGTAAGACACCTTTAGAGAGGGTGACTCCTTTACCTGCAGGTACACCACCATTCAAGGAGTCATCTATTATAAATACTTTTAGAATACTGTCTAAGTACCCAAATTGGGAAACTACCCACATCTAGATCTAAAACTATAGATCTAGTAACCAGAATGTATGATATTATATCCATATCCTGTGTGGAGAAACAACTGTGTGACAACCAAAGTATAACCGATCGTAGTATAGGAATTTTACTTCCTACTCTGTGTATGTCATCCAAATATCAGGACATCACACCCTACTACCTTCTTAACAGATCCATCCCCTATTTTGATGAAGTCAAACACATGACTGTCACATCAAAAATAGATGATCTATCTCCGCTATATCTGCTCAAGTCTATAAATAGACATAAGCTATTTGCCCACTATGCTTCTGCTGCTCCCACTGACCACAATAACCCTCTGGCAGAATAATATATACGTGCACTTCTAAAGCTAGTTTAGAACGACGCCATACTTAACCTCCTGCCGGGTCTCATAGCCTGGAACAACAGTAGTGTCAAGTCTGGGTAAACAAGAACCTCCCTGTCACCGTCCTTAAGGCTACCGGAGTACCTCTCGGGTGGCTGAGGTTACCCACCATATCTGCGGAGTGGCTAATAGAATGTCAAACCTGATTGAATCTATAGGTCCAATTAAATTTTCCGTAATCGTTTGCGGTTCTGGAATCTCTTCCAGTTCTACCATACTCCCACTACTGTTTTCTGAAAAAATCCATTTTACTAAAACTGTGGCGAGTCAAGAACAATATCACCATTGATCTTCTAGATGGTAGAAAGTCAACCCACGTCATAGCCTGGGTCAACCCACAAACTGCCATTACAGAAACATGCCATGAGTTATCCAGAGTCTAGTTTTAAGCATAAGCCGGACAACTCCCCGTACCTTAACATCGTAAAGATATGAACCATTCTATATCCAATATAGAAACTTTGGCACTTATTTAATTGGAACCGGATTCAAATCATGCAGCTGTCTCCAGTGTATATCATCTAAATGGAGAGAGGCAGATCAACATTACTCAACTTAGGGATGCATCCAATTATGAGTAATCCGAAAGAGAAACAAGTTTCTCAAAACCATTACTATCAACTGAATACCAATCACAAGTATCTACATCTTCGATCTCTTTGTAGAATCCCAATACTTGCGACATCTGGTTCTCTACTTTATTCCTATACCCACAATTTCTCAAAACTTAGACATTGTATTTCTACGAAACACATGTCTAAAAACTAGAGAAGTCACAAGTAAATAGAACATAGTACGAGGACCAACCCCTTTGTCCTAATGGACACTGGACAACATACAATACTCTGTATAAGTCCGCTGAGTTGAATAACTGAAAACCTGTGCATTGTAGGTTGAAAACTGTACTTATGGTTAAGAACTATTCCGCTGTTCAATGCTGCTTACCCAATCGTCAACTGATATAGGTAAATGTCACAGACATAATTTCAAAAAGTTATATCTCACTTTATAAAAATAAACGTACAGATATATCAGTTTGAAATTGGTGCACAACAATGGATACTCAAAACCAAATACTTGTCGTCCGGCAAAAACCCAGGCGATTTCTTCAAATATCACCAATTACAACGAATTCCGATATAATGAGGATGATCACCTTATTCCCAATAAGTTACTCCTACTCATCATCTATAAAACCATACAGATGTGAGAACCATATCTGGTAAATACATACCATGGAGTAAGTATCTATTCGGGAAATCAGTTTTCCTTTAACAATGCACAGTGAAACTGAAACATGAAAATGTTTCGTAGGGGTATCCTGGTATTCCTAGTAATGCCTCTTTCATAATCCAATTCATGACTGTAACCGTATAATTTTTTTCCATCTCTCCAAATCCCTTTATTTGTCTTTATTCATTACCTTCTGTACACCCGTTTAGGCTAAGTAGTTTTCTTCCTTCCCTACCGTTCGGCACCAGCCTATGGTTTGGAAGAAGACTATCCAGTAAGCATAATAGGTGTACTCTCCTAATCCTAGGAGTAGTTGTAACCTGAGAGAAGGTGATGATAAAAGACAACTGAATAATACCTTATTCTATTTCTCCCGAACTGGGGAAAAAAGAAAAGGTTAAATAGGAGTGGCGATGAACTACACGGTTTGGTCGTGAATGATAGCAGTCGCAATTTACTTTGCCCTCTTTCTAATCCCTTAATTTTGTCTTCACTTATTACCTTCTGTACACCTTACTTAGGCTAATTGGTTTTCTTCATTCCCTACCTTTCGGCACCTGCCTATGGTTTGGAAGAAGACTATCCAATAAGCGTAATAGGTGTACTCTCCTAAACTAAGGAGCTTTCGCAACCTGAGAGAAGGTGATGATAAAAGACAACCGAATAAACCAATTCAATTTCTACTGAACCTGGATCCATTCTCGAAGAAGTCCATTCGAGTTCGTATATAACCATACGATGGATCTATCCAATGGAAGTGGATGTTCGTAGTGATACGAGGTGTTCTGAGAAATGCAAAGGGTAAAAGAAGGAGCGATAATGACTTATGCAACTCAGACAATCCAAAATCCAGTATTTTAAGAAGGTTCGGTCAACTTGGTCACTGAGTCATAGTCTAGGGTCGGTCAAAGGTCGCAGCCAAAGAGAGAGAGAAAAGAAACACTCTGCGTGCACTGTAATCTAGATCAGAATGGTTATCACTTTATCTAATCAGGAAATCTCCCACCGTACCGTCAAATTCTCCTCCAAACCTGAAAGAAGAATCAATCGGGATCACCCTAAGAGTAAACCAACTCATCAGTGGGAATCGGGATCCAACTCTCATCGCATGATAACGTGAAGGAATCCACTCATGTTATCACACTCCAGAAGGTATGCGCATGCCTGGCAAGTTTCAGTTTCTTTAGAAACTCCCGATATGATTTTTACCCCATGCTCTTATGACCTTGACGAAGGCCAACAAATCATAAGTCATATGTCAACTTCTACCCGTCATTATCTTGTCAATTTGAACCTACCCATACATGCTCCTGACGTTGGCCAAATGGCAGAACGACTGTCCCAAACTAACTCATCTATCTATGCAACAGAAAAGTAACAAGCAGCTACCATCCACTATGCCTTGACGAAGGCCAACAAACATAGCATGAATACTACATGCTACCCGTCTGAAACGATGGAGGGCTACGGCTGGTTTTTGGCGAAAAAACCTTTAACGTAACGAACTTGATATCGCTAAAGAAACCTAATAGCTTTTTATAAAAATATAGCGGCGAAACCCTTTGCTAAAGAGGTCAATCCCGGTGAAGGGATCTCGGCTCTTTCCTCGTGGAATGAGGTGCAGGATATTCTAACTGAATACCGCGATGCAAAGCAACATGTAATCGACTATAGTGAAGTTATTACCCTGATGCAAACATCTGCCCAAGGGGATCACTCCCGGTGAAGGGATCTCGACCCTTGCCTCGTCGAATAAGGTGCAGGATATTCCAACTGAATACCACTGTGCAAAACAAAAGAAAACGTCCTTGTAATAACACTTTTTAAAACTGTTCCAACAACGTCCAAACAGGTTTGTTTTCCTTTGAATTGATCAGAATCAACGCAGTCCCATCAGTTAATCATACCAGAAAAGAACGAAAATAAAATGTACATATATGCCATCCGCATTCGTCACTGGGTCCCGTCATTACCTGTTAGGTTACTTAACTAACGACAGAGCGGGGACTGGACTAGCGCGGGTGTAAAACATATACAACATCTACTGGTATATATACCAATATACAATAATCGATCCAGGCGTGATAATATGCAATATTACAGAAAAGTAATAAGCATCACAGAACAATACAGATAATCTGGGATCCCCGAGTTTCACAGAGCCGCTGCTGAAACCCGACGTTCTTCTGGTCGTGTGGATAGCCTGTGCAATGAAACCTAGACCCCTACGAGTGCGGCAAGTTACCCGCCAAAACCTGAAGCGAGCCAGCCCCCTACAGCAAAATGAATGGACCACCCAGCACTTCACGGAATCCGATAACTTGGGAACTCCATCTTGGGTCAACCTGTACCCCTACGAGTGCGGCGAATAGTCTGCCAATTCTAGAGTCGGGCCCCTTTGCCTCTCAAAGCCATGAGATGTGGACCCGTTGCCTTCCAGAACCCGGCTATCTGCGTACTCCGTCGCAGGGTAAACCTAGTACAGAAATGAAAAATATATACAACAGGCACACCGACCTCTGCCCGGTCGTGCCCCAAAAGAATATTATACAAACAGGCAGTGACGGCAGTCCACATGTTGGACGCTCGCCCCTCAATATCAAATGTACAAATAAATTCAAACTGCACTACCATTGCACACAGCTATCCACCACGACAAATCCGCAACATCACAGCACAGCACAGAACATCAATGCGAAAGTCACGTTCGCAAACCCGTCTAAAAGGACTCTAGTAATTAGACGCAATTTACCGCTCGAATGACATTCACGGTCGGAGATATAATGTAAGTACTGTAAACTAACATGTTTAAAATTCCGATCGACAAAACTTCCCGAAGTGGGCCCCATGTACAACTGCAATACTCAAAGAAAATCTGGGCCCAAACAAAATATTCCAGAAACCACAATTTCACATAACAAACACCCAGAAGAAAAATGGTAGACTGTTGCTTCAAAACGGCGGCTGAACCGCGGCCAAACCATGGTTTGTGCGGCGGTTTCACGGCGGTCTTATGGAGTCAGTGTACCAAATTTCTACAGTATTCTTAAAAAACCCTGCACGATTTTCTGAGAGGCTCAAAATGATTTTTAGACCAGTTTAAAAATTCGACAGAAACTTTATCATGAAAAATGCGGTTTTTGAAATTTCGTTCGATCGATATTTTAAACACGTTAGAACAAATTAGTAAAGGTTAATGGCGTGGCTCTGATACCATATAAGTCTACGGTAGCGCCCCGGCCGTCATTCTGACGCCAAACGCGGAACAAAAACTTTTATAACTGGCGCTATCGCATACTATAACCCGGATCTTGCCATTAACGCTAAACTAACAAACTGTTAAGAGGTAGAAAGGCTATACCGATCGATCTGAGTCCTTCAGTCTTTAGCCATCATCCCACTCTCCTCGCGGAAACTCCGATCTCTTGTCTCCTCATCGAGGAGGCACCACATCAACGGATCTTTAAAAGGGCTCCCGCCTCTATACCGAGGCAACTCGGTCATCAAGGCTGCTAAAAAAGATGACCAAGATGAAGTAGAGAATGAGTAGAAAACTTTGTCTCAAACACCCTAGGGTTCTCATCACATGAGAGGGTTAGGATGGAGGTTGAAGAAGATGCTTAGAGATGGAAATTGTGAACTCAAGAAACTCTAGTGAGCAAAAGAAAACCAAGCTCATAAACTTATCTTTTCTTCTCATCCTTTTTTGAATAGATATATGTGGTTGTATTTATCAAAAACCAAAAGAAAATATCTTATGAAAAATATCTCCTCAAATATCCATACCCAAAACAAAACTCATTAATACTTTAATGACTCACTAGATGACTCAATACATGAGTCATTAATGAACATTTTAGAATTAATGAGTCACAACAATGAGTCGCACTTTCCATTAATCAATAATCATTTAAACCAAAATGATTAATCTAAAAAGAAATGCATCTTCTAAAGTATTCTCGTAACGGATTACGAAAATACCCCTCACCTGTATATATATACCTGTATCCGTATTCCAACCGAATACGAATATGAGAGACTAAAATATTCCGACTCAATATAATACTTGGATCCAGCTTAAACCAAAGCCCACTAGTATTATCTGTCCGAAATATGACACGTGCACAAGTGCACGTGCATTTTCGAACCCTGCCATAAAACCATACGGCCTCTACAACGTTTCGCTCGAACTTGGGAAACTATCTGTGGGGGATTCTAAAGACTCATCAGTACCGTGGCAGTGGGTTTAACCACAAGCACGTCAGCGGCACTAGCTATACGTAACGGCTGCCCATGTACTGACCAAAAGGGAAGCTGATGAGCGAACTCATCCTGGAACCCTACTGAGCCTATCAGTTACAATATACATACAGTCTGGTCCGTTCTTCTATGAGCATCGCATATCGGGCCTAGGGGGCTGGTAACGTCAGATCCCCAATAGCGGTATAAGTCGTGTCGGAGAGTAGCCCTGAACACCCTGAGAAACTACTGGAATACTTACCAGTAATTCTCACCTGCCTTGGCCAAGGACTTGGTTTAATGGCTCTCCTAGACACAGCGCGATCTCACCCCCAATACCGGGAGAGACGAATCCCTTGCCGATCCGCTCACTTGCCTCCATGTGGCTCAGGACTGTACCCAACTAAAACCTATTTGCACGACTCCTTTGAGCCGTGGTAGGGTAGTAATCTAAGCACAGTGGGAATTCACACGAGACAAATGACGAGCTCAGGTAGATGAACTAACCTGTATACATGTCACCAGGAAACTGCTATCTGACGCTAGGTATAAATACCAACTAGCTGGTTCCCGGCGAGTCATGTCCGGTGTACTCATAACCCAATGAGCACATGTATACATCTTAGGTGATCCAACTGACACCAATGGCTTGTGAGACCGTCCACCGCCCCTCGTCAGGGTCTCGACTGTATACACTAGTCTACTCTGGAGTATCGATGCTCTGTCTCGAAACTCCTATGACTAGGGACCACTTTTAAGGATGCGCTTATAGACCACCCAACTCTCACGTATATGATCGCCATCATACAGTTGGTAGTCAAGCAGGATCCTAAGGGCTCTATCAATGTATAATATTGATCATGTCACTTAAAACTGTACAGGATGATAAAGGCAAACCAGATAGCATACTATCATCTCGAGTAAGACTGCCTTACTGGTATAGGTCCTCCCTAAATCATTACAATCACGTACCTGCGATCCAATAATTGACTTTGAGGGCACTATATCCAACACAAGGTGCACGAAAACAATATCGAATATCGCAATCGAAATCGACGGTATACAACACATCTCAATCCAAATCCAAATCAGGTATACCTTGGTATATAATCTCACAGCCATGTGCATCAGCGTGCACAAAATCGAATCAAAATACTAAAAGTGTATGAAAACTATGCCGAAAGCATAAGTCAAATCACATCATACCATAGGCATGAAATCAAAATCAACATCTCGAATGATATCTAATCAAAGTCATGTGCCACTGTGGTGCACAAAATCTCAATCATGCAAATAAATCGCTCAAAATATCAGGCATGGAATCAAAATCAAATCTCGAATGATATCTAATCAAAGTCAAGTGCTACTGTGGTGCATAAAATCTCAATCATGCAAATAAATCGCTCAAAATATCAGGCATGGAATCAAAATCAACATCTCGAATGATATCTAATCAAAGTCAAGTGCTACTGTGGTGCACAAAATCTCAATCATGCAAATAAATCGCTCAAAATATCAGGCATGGAATCAAAATCAACATCTCGAATGATATCTAATCAAAGTCAAGTGCTACCATAGTGCACAAAATCTCAATCATACAAATAAATAGCTTAAAATATCAGGCATGGAATCAAAATCAACGTCTCGATTGATATCAAATCAAAATCAAGTGCAACTGTGGTGCACAAAATCTCAATCATGCAAATAAATCGCTCAAAATATCAGGCATGGAATCAAAATCAACACCACGTATGTCATCAATCGAAGTCGAGTGCAACTTTGGTACACAAAATCTCAATCCAGTGCAACTAACATGCACGAATGGAAATCCCAATCGTGTGCATCTGGTGTGCACAAAACCATATCTCATATCATGCGCTCAACATGCGCGAAAATCGAAATTAAGTACATCTGTCATGCACGAATGAAGGCTAAATCAAGGGCATCGAACATGCATGAATAAAATCTAAATCAAGTGGATCCAACATGCACGAATAAAATCTAAATCAAATGCATCCAATATACACAAATAAATCTAAATCAAGTGCATCCAACATACACGAATAAAATCTAAATCAAGTGCATCCGATGCGCACGAAATCCAATATTAAGCGCCTAATATGCGCAAAAATCCAACCCAAGCGCGTCAGTCCGTGAAAAGTATCTAGTACGGTAACATGCATGAAAAGGAACATCAAGTGCAGACGAGCACAAAACAAAAATCTTGTAACACAAATACTCAAAGACTTAAATCGGGTGCAACCAAGGTACGACGTATAATTCCGGTGCAACCAATGCACAAAATACCTAGCTGGTGCAACAAATACTCGAAATATGAATCCGGTGCATCCAGTGCACGAAATACAATACAGTGTAACAATCACACAAAAATACAAATATGGTGCATCAAGTGCACAAAATACCAACTCCAATGCATCCAGTGCATGAAATATCAAAAACAGTGCATCCAGTGCACGAAATGCCGAATACAGTGCATTCACTGCACGAAATACCAAATACAGTGCATCCAGTGCACGAAATACCAAATACAGTGCATCCAGTGCACGAAATACAATATGGTGCAACAATGCACAGCGTAAAAATCTAGTGCAACAACTGCACAAAATACAAATCGGGTGCAACAAGTGCACGGAAATGCATCAATAACTCAAATGCGTATAAAAAGCAACGCCGAGTATGCCAAGGTGTATAAAATCATAAACGCGTGCAACTGCGTGCACAAAATACGTATCCACGCACTGCAAGCACATGTAAGCTATACCGAGTGCAGACCACCAGCACAAAAATCAAATCAGCTGTATGCAATCCATGAAATCAGAAACATGTGCAGCCAAGGCACAAAACTGAATCAAGTTCAATAAACCTGCACAAATCATAAATCAACACAACAGTGTATAAAGTATATCTCAAATGCAATAATTATGCACAAAACGTAAATACTCAGTAGGTGCAGCCATGGTGCACGAAAACAATACCATAAAGCCCAATCATCAAAACACAAATCCAAGTGATATAAGCATGATATTCAGATAACAACGCAAATCGGAACGAAAGACATTGAGGTGCGCCTCCTACAATGTCGAAAAGTGTCGGTGCGCCCAAAACTGGCAGAGCAAGAACATCCGCTGCCTCCTGCTCACGGTATGGCGTCTTTTGTCTCTGGGTCTTCATTTATCTGTGGATTACCAATATTGCAATCCATTGGCTCGTCGGCTCGGTTCGGTGTACTAATGGAAACGATCCACTCTAGCATATCCTCTAAAGATCTCTGGCCAATTATCAAGATCGCTCATAACATATCTCATCAATGATGCCGAACTCTCGTCTCCTGGGTGTGCGTAATACAACTGATCCTGGGTCCAGGTCTTCTCGTATAGTACTCTAGAAAGTTTCTGTCGAAGTATCTCCCAAATATCGTTTCCGCCGATCTGCCCGGAAGTCATCATCTTTCACTAAATCTATTTCTTGTTCCGGAACGGCTGCATACTCATCATGAGTCCTTCTAGAAGATATATCCATGTACAACACCTCTGCATGCGTATCACATCTCTGATGTCAGCGGAGTGGAACGTCATCTCATCACGATCTCGTACGAACGTCTTACTCCACTTTTCTCTAATGTCGACTGATTCTGACTCGTCTCCTCGTGGCTGCATGGAATGCGCTCCAACGGCTATACTTGTATCTGGAGTCTCCCAAGCAATGCATCCCATCATATGATATCCGAATGATGTCGAACTTTTCGATCGATTCGTCAAGGTTCCATAATCCCCCAAGAGCTCAACATCTTAGGTACAGTTTAATAGTATCGAATACATACCACAGCACCTGTGGACCAACCGTAGAAGGGCAAGCCGAAGCCTCATTAATGGTACCGCTATACTGCTGTAAACCCTAAGGTTTTGAAGCGTTCTCATGGTCATTAAATCGAGTTAGGGTTTCATTCTTCTAGTGGGTCCATAGAATTACTTGCATTGTTTTTCGAATACTTTAAACTTGGAGAATGGGTTCCTGACATTCGATCGTCTCTATTGACTCCCATCGCACCTGCGTGAAGTCGTCTCTTGCTGGAATCAATCAATCAGATGACCTCGCATCGGGGTAGGCAATGAATCACATGTCCTAGTCTTTCATCTTTGGTGACTAGCGATCTTCTATCATATCCCGAAATATAACTCGTGCGGCATTAGCTTCAATCATCTGGGGCGATATCTTTTCATTCGCCGAAATCACTGGCTCATTCGTCCGCACGCTGAACAGTTCCTCAATCATCAAAATAATCTGTGCTTTGACGGTCATCACAATATGGCTGGCCTCTAGCAGTGGCCCAATCCTCTGGTGCTGATCAGCACGTCGGAGAAATCTTGTATAAGAAATTCATCAAACGCTCAAGGCGCGAAAAAACACAATAAAAGACACATTTATGCAGTCTTGTGTCGCCGGAAATACGCCCTGGTCAGTCCTCGTCCATGACGAGCTCGTGCTGACCGCAACTCTAGTCGTAGCTCTCCACACCCGTACAACCGTGGTAACAAAACCATAAACTGGTGCTGAAGGCGATAGATCATAGGAATGAATATAATACTGTGCAAGGAAATGTACATCCTAAGACTTCTTAAGCGCAGTAGCATATCGTAAGTATGTCGCGGAACATACACACGGTACATCACTCTACTAAAGTTGCCTACTCCATCAACCAAGGGTCATCCTACACTCAGGAGGTAAAACCTAACACTCTGATACCAACTTTGTCACGACCCGAAAAGTACCGAGCGTGACTGGCACTTAAATTACGAAACGTCTCAAGGTGTACATAATCTAAGTAAGCCAAAACCCAGAAATCAAAACCATGTAAAGCATTAGAGTGAAGGAAAACCAATTTTAAAGCAAGAAGTTTAACAACATAAGCCGAAGTATGCATTTTTAAAATGTCAAGTCTTTTCTGAAAATTTCAGCAAAGTTTCCTTTGTAAATTCAGACCCCAAACGGGTACAAAACCTGATAAAGCATGTATAATGAATAAAGGAATCCCCAAGCGAGAGCTACCTCTTTGCCAACCGGGGGAAAAAACCACACAATGCAATATAATATACAACGCCGAAAGGCGAGGAACAAACTCAGGATAAAAATCCAACATCATCAAGAAAAACAGAGGAAAACCATAATAATACAGCGTGCGACTCTAAGGTCGAAAGAATATACACTGGTCATCTATCTCTTTCAAATATGCAAGTCTGGTTGATGGAATTTTACTAGATACAACTGAAATAACAAATATACAATGGTGGTCATGATGCAACTGAACCCACCTACCAAAGCAATCACCCGAAAGGAACAGTATGCCAGCAAAACCGCAATGAAACCTGTACGGAAAAACCTGCAAGGAACTGTGGGACAACGGGGGTGAGTTGCCAACTCGTGAGTAGAAAACATCACAGAGCAAAAATCGCATGTATGACGCGTCCTAGGTCATATCAAGTAATATCCTCAAATAATATCCTGATCCATCTACATATAAGTGCAATACTACGTGCTCGTGTCAGTGCCTCAGATAGCAACATATTAGATATATGATGTATGAATACATTACGAATGGAAACAGAATACATCATGAGCGAGACAACTCTTTTATTTATTTAATGAGATTCCTGTATGTATATAAATCGAATATCATCAATGAAATCAACAGAGAAATCAGTGTCAAGCATCAACACAAAACATGAATCTCAATATCTCAATATCTCAGGCTCCGGCTATCCGGACTGGCTTGTATCATAAAATCTCAATATCTCAGTGACTCAAATCTCAATATCTCAATATCCCAATATCTCGTGTTCCGTCTGTCCGGATCGGCCCATATCATTAATCACACGACCACGAACGGTATCCTCCGGATATCCGACGTGCCAAACAATCACCAGTAGGCGGTCTTCCCCTGCCGGGCTCATCGACTACAACTCGAGCTTCTTTCCCCGGGGTACTATACCGGGTCCACCATGTACCCGCAGACGGTTCATCCAACTCCTCGAATCGGGTCTCAAAAACCATCTCAGAACCGAGAAAACATCATGGTGGACAATACTTATCATATCAAGGAAAACCGCATCTTTCTCTTTAAAATAAAACAACTGTTTATAAAACATTCACATGCGGTTTCCAAATTCAGAAAATCTCAAGAAGAATCCGAAATCATCAAGTCACCATGTCAATAACAATGAAAACCGGCATAAATCTCCTTAATACGGCATAACCAATGAATATATGAATGCATAAAGTATCTATGTAAAGAATGCAATCTCTATGATAACATATGACAGCAATCACGTAAATATTATGTGGTAACTAGCATTTAGCTGATTATATCAATGAAATAATATGTTCTAAAGTGTACGTGGCATGGCAATTACCGATGATGATGTGTGTGAGCCGGCAAGCAAATGTATGTGGAGCATACGCATCATCGGTAATGGTGCTGGTGTCCTCACAACATGGTTTCATAATCACTAAGTACACAATAAACATGCAATGAGATGATAACAACATAATAAATGTCAATGAATAGTAAATGCAACAATAATATGCGAAACATGAATGATAATTTAATAATAAGGAATCTACACTGCTATACATGTGTCATACTGTTTTGCCATTTGAAATAATATGAATCATGGTGTTTTGAAAATAAGGGCTACGGTGTTTTTAAGAAAAAGATACGTCCTTTGAAATATCCGTAGAACCCCTTGTCTTGTCTTTAAAATACATACGATTCATTAGTTTTGAAATAGGTATGAGTTGAATCTAGTCTAACATCTACAAATAAAGTATAAGACTGAGCTAACAGGCTAATCGAAAAGGGTAAGGAAACCACCAAAGTCTGAGTCGATATTTATATATATATATATATATATATATAATAGTCGGTGATCCCGCCTCAATAGTATTCCATATGATACACTGTATAATATGACATCCTCGAGTCAAGAGTGCGGACCTATCATCAATATAGCTCGTAGGGTAAGTCCATCGTACGGCATCCCAAATCAGGGTATGTGTCAAATATCACATTTTATCTCATTATTCACCTGGTATCCTCATTATCACCTATCGTGAACTGGGTACTGATCTACGTCTAGTACAAAACTTATACCATCTATATTTATATATATGCATGTGTATGAAACACATCGCCTAAGGACCCACTATAATATCGTGTCGTATCTCATAATACGAGTCACGTCAAATCACTGATCTCATGGCACCATACCCAATCTCATCGACTCATCTCAAAATACCATATACTATCCTCATCATCCAAGTATATATATATGTATGTATATATATATATATAAATAGTCCCATACCTATGGTTTTATATATATATACCTATCCCCATATACGCACAAGAATGTAAATGTATGCGAGTGTGTATGTGTGCGTGTATGCAAATCCTTACTCTAGAGTTTTGCGAGTAAGAAACCAACTAAATCCTTTCCTCAATTCTCGCTAACACTAACCCATAATCCCCTAAACCTTTTCTTGCTAGGTGTTCATATCTCATAATAACATATAAAAGTATATCTATATCACATCACATCATTTCTCATAACTTTGCGGGGTGCTGTACGCCATCCACCCGACTTCCCCCGTAGATATATATCTATTCATCTTGATCTTCGCTTTCTGGAGTCGATGATGCCATGCTCATCCTCGTTGTCTCGAAGTCCACGTGGGGTACCTACATATCATATATAGTATCGTAAATGAAATCACGCACGAAAACCAAAATGTCGCACGAATCACCCATCGGTCAAAACCTATGGTCTACTCACACCAAAGAGCCCAAAAACACCCGATATCGACGTACAAACGTCAAGTGACCTAATACAATACCAAATACCAAAACTTGAATTCATAAACAAGACGAAATACAAAGCAAAAACCCATAAATGTGGTCCCAAATTTTAGTTCAGGTCAAAACTAGGTGCACAAATAGTACTGGGATGATGTATAGGGTGTATATGACCTACAAAAGCAATCTGGGCACCTAATTCACCAATGTGGCCGGCCCCTACCCCCAAAAATCCGGCCTCCTCGGTTTTATAGGCTCAGAATGTGTTCGTATTTGTAGGGTGGCCTTCTGGGGTCTATCTAGGTCAATGTTATTGTTTACTTTTCTCAAAAATGCTCCAGATAACTCTAGAATTCCCTGCACCCTCAATTTAGTCACAAACCGACACGAAAGTTTTCTGTTTTGGGTTTCAGGTTTGGTGTTTGTGTTTGGTTTGGGTTTCTAGCACTAAGGGGGTCTAAGGTCACCAATAAGGTTCAATTACACCATCCCAATTCAAATCAAACCCTAACCCTCTCTAGGAATTTTTAAAGCTCGCAAAACCGCATCAAAACACTTGTAAACTTGTATGGTTGCTAATGAAATGGAAATACAAGGCTAATGGTGCAGAAATTACCTCAATTGGCAACTCAAGAATTGCCCAAAGTCCTCCAAATCCGACTTTTCTTGGTTCAATGAGCTTCCTTTGAGCTGGTGCATGTTTTTAAAGAACTAGGTATAGGGTTTTGGTGAAAGATTGGAGATGGGTCATGAGCATAAAATGAGGGGCTTGAGGATGAAGAAGGAGATGAAAGAAATGGTGGGGGAAAAATATGGGCTGTACTCTTCCTCTCTCTCTCTTTCTCACTCTCATTATCTCTCCTAGCATGCTCACTCTCATTATTATGTCCCCTCTCTTTCTCTCCTCAAGTCATCATTTTCCCTTATCCTTTTCTTTTTTCACTAAAATGAAACCATAACATAAAAACAATACAAAGGAACATGTAACCAAATGAAACATGTTATGGTGCGTCAACCATGAAAACTGTAGAAACACGGATTTGGCTTAATCGCGATTAGCAGTGCACAATCGGGTTTTTATTTAAACTACATATAATAAATTTTAAAAATGCCAAATCCAATAAATATATCTTTAAATGGATAAATCATTTTAATTTCAAATTATTTCACAATTATTGTTGTTTATTTATACCCTTTTTCGAAAACCCTAATTTCGCAAATCGGCAGTTTTCGGGAAAAATAATATTTTAATATTAAATTCGAAAAATAATATTTTATATTTTTCTGAAATGTTACAATACTATTATGGTTTGAGTTTATCTTAACATGGCATATGTTATACACGTTATTACATATTGTGGTTACATATTGATAAAACCCATAGGATCTTGCTTGACTACCTGCGTTGTGATGGCGATTATACTTATGGGAGCATGGTAGTCAATAAGCACATACTTAAATGGTCTCTAGTTGCGTGAGTATCAAGACTGGGCATTGATACTCCTGATTAGACTGGTGTATACGTTTCTATACCCCGACGAGGGGCGATGGTTGGTCCTGCAGCCATTGGTCAGATGCACCTAAGATCGTATACTGGTGCTTCTGGGTGTGAGTACACTGGACTGACTCACGGTGAACTTCCATACGGTACTATACCTATTGTCTGATGGAAGTTCTTAGGTGACATGTGTACAGGTTAGTTTTCGGACCTGATATCATCATTTGTCTCGGGTAAGTTCCCATTGTGCTTTGATCACTACTCTACCACGGCTCTATTGAGTCATGCCAACATGTTTTGGCTGGGTACAGTCCAGAGCCACATTGAGGCAGTGAGCGATTGTTGGGGATTCGTCTTTCCCAGTAATGGGAGTCGATATCGCACTGTGTTTGATTGGTCAGGACCATAAGACCTTGGCCAAGGCAGTTGGAATTTACTGAAAAGTTGAACAGTAGTTTCCCGAATTTGTCCTGAGCCTCATCATCAGCATGAATTATAGGGTTATTAGGGTCTGACGTTTATCACTCCCCTAGACCCGGTATGCGACATGTTAGTTATATGTATGCCCTAGAGGCCATTACTGTACATATGATGTATATTGTAGTGGATGCTAGGACGTATATAGGGAGGACTTTCTTGCTCGACATGATAGTATGCTATCTGGTTGATCTTTACCTTAACGTGTACACTGATTGTCTCTCTGTTACATATTGGTAAAGCCCTTAGGATGTGTACTTGACTACCTGGACTATGATGCGGATCATACTAGTGGGGACATGGTAGTCCATAAGTACATCCTTCAAAGTCCCTAGTCATGGGTATATCGAGACGGGGCATCGATATACCAGAGTAGACTAGCGTATACCTTCTCGACCCATACAGATGGGCGATAGATGATCCCATATCCATTGGTGTTTGACATCAGAGATGATATACGGGTGCTCAGTGGAGACTGGGTACACTGGACGGACTCGCTGAGAAATCCCAGATGGTATTATACCTTACGTCAGATGGCAGTTCTCTGATGACACAGGTACAGAGTAGTCTGTTGACCCGAGATCGTCATAGAGTCTTGTGTGGTTCCCACTGTGCTTTGATTTCCACCTTACCATGTCCAAGAGGGTGTGCAAAACGGTGGTTTTTGGGTGCAGTCCCGAGTCACATGGAGGCAATGAGCGATAGGAGGGGATTCGTCTCTCCCGGTATAGGGAGTTGATGTTGCGCTGTGTTCGATTGGCTATAACCGGAAATCCCTGGCCAGGGTTGCTGAGATTTACTGGTAAGTGTTACCAGTAGTTTCTCGAACTGTTATAGACCTCATATCGACACGACTTATCGAGCTATTGGGGTCTGACGTTTACCACCCCTAGGCGAGATATGCGACATATCAGACGATCAGACCGGACTGTACGGTAAGTGTTACTGGTTGGATTCACAGGAGTATGAGCGGGCTTGCTCGTCGATCTTCTGATCGCTCAATACCCGGGTGGCTGTTACGTTTAGCAGACCGCTTGCGGCTTGTGGGTGTTTGATATGATCAACACCTGCTGTCGGCGTATTGACGAGTCTTTAGAGTCCTACACAGAGGTTTCCTGGCTCAAGCGAAACGAAATAGGAGCGCATATGAGATATGTGCGGGACCGAAAATAATGCGTGTATGTGATACCGTATTCCATTCTCGCGATGATTGTATCGAATGGTTGTATGCGATATAACCTAGTTATCGAATCAAGGATTGATTCGATAAGCCGATACATTGAATATTAGTCGGTCATATGCGATATGACCGGATCGTTAAATCAAGTGTTGATTTAATGATTTAATGTATAATTATATATATGATATATTAATTTACATCAACTAATATGGTTCACTTTAAATGGATTTTCTCACTTGGTTTGTGCACATTGTATATGTGATATACTTTTGTACACTAGTTTGTATCATGTTTGATGATACATGCTCATTAGGGTTTGTGTAAAGATTAAACCATGGTTGTGTAATGGTTAGGGTTTTCTTTTAATTATCTATTTATTTATTCTTTAATCTCTTTGGAAAATAATTTGCATAAAGAGAAAAATGGTGGCTTTCTTTGTTTGATATTGAAGCTTCATGAAGCTTTGACTTTGTGACCATTTTGTCTCATGCTTAACCCTAACCATTCCACTTAACCCTAGTCTATTCTCTACTCATAACCATGGTTTGAATATGATAAGATTTGATTTTCTTTTCTATTTTTAATTAACACTTATCATATTCTTTTTCCTTCTTCTTCTTCTTCTTCACTTGAAGAAAGCTTGCTTCAACAATGGCAACTTGAGCAAATGAGTGAGAAATCCAATTCTAAAGTGAACCCACTTCCTATTTCTTCATCCTCTATCTCTTGCTAAGTAGTAGAGTGTGTTTTCTTCACAAGTTTCATGACTTGGTGAAGTTGGAGCTTGATCTAGTGATGCCTCGACGTAGATCATCTTCGGCATCGTAGTCGACGACCTAGCCCGGTCTTTTCTCCGATGAAACCACCGTGAGAGTCATGGTTCGATTTGGACAGCGGAGAGCACTTCATCACGGAGCTATGGAGGTGGAGAACCGGATCTACAAAGGTTGTATTTCCGTACTCTTAGTTAAAGTAGTTAACTAGTTGCTTTGTCGCCTAAACTTCTAGCCAACGATCCGTATTAGGGTTTCTCGGCACCGTAATTTTTGAAATTGGCATGGTTGATGTCTTGTGAGACCTCTTGAGAGTGCCTAGGAACCCTACAGTGGTATCAGAGCCTAGCTAGAGCCTTAGGCGAAGCGTAGACGAAGTTTGAAACCCGAACGAACCGAAACCCTAACACAAAAAGTGCTCTCTGGACTTTTTCTAAAAACTGGGTTTTTTCCAGATTAAAAATGCTTAAAAAATTCAGCAGGGAATTCTAAGAATTACGGCGCAAAATTTATTTCATGATCCCTCTAATTCGCGACGGAACCGCGGCATAAGCCTAGCTTATGCGGCGGTTCCGCGGCAAAAGTGTGACGTCAGCCCTACCAATTTGCACAGTAATTCCTATTTAACAGTGCTGAGTTCTCTGGGTATTTTTAAATTTTATTCAAGAGTTGAATTTTCTGGGGTTGTTTTGGGGATTCGGTGTTTCGATCGGAGTATCAGATTTTGTCTATGTTGCTTTCCGGATAAATTTTAGAATATGTTAAAAAGTTCGACCGGATATAAATACCCAATTTTTCCCCTGTCGGGAAATTTCCAAGTGTTGGATTTTTCCGAGGTTTAAAGACGTTCTAAGTAGTGCAAGTAATGCGATGGTCCCTCTAGAAGACAACAAACCTTAACTCGATTATGTGACCGTCTTGAACTGCCCTTCGAACCTTCAGGTTTGGGGCAGTACGGCGTGCCACATGTGAGGCGTTGGCTTGACCCTTCTACGGCTGGACCGTTGGTACTGAGGCATGAACTGAATATTTTTAAAACTTATTTCAAGCGTTGATCTGTTTCGGGAAAACTTGGGTGTTCGATTGTTCGATCGGAAAGTTTAACATTTTCTATTTATCCGGAATGGGATACAATAATTGGAATTCACAAGAAGTTATGAGATAACTGTTTGAATGTTATAAACATAGCACTTTAGTCTCACTTGATCGGTTGCCACGGAATTTTGATGTGATCAAAAGTCCGTCGCAATCACGTAGCGTACGCGGATACTCGCCGGGTAAACTTAATAGACAGCCTCGCTCCATAGCCCCGACCAAGTGACTGTAGGAGAACCCCGTCGCCGAAAGCATCCGTTCGGGTGCTCGCTGCAGCGGTGTTCCGCCTTGGTACACTTCGTCGACGGTATCAGGGGTGCAGCCGTCTACTGAAGTTTGCGACGAGCATTCGATCAGGATGTCGGGAATCTTGTTGAATTGCCCGACTTGATATTGAAAAGTGTTTTCGAATTTGAGACTAAAATGCGGGGTTTATAATTGTTAGGCATGCGATGTCTAAGAAATTCATTTGGTCAGGCATGTGATGTCTGAGGTGGTTGCGGATTCCAACTGTTGTAGTTTTACACTTTCTTTTCTGTGACTGTAAGTGTAATATGTGATATCGCCGGTTTCGTTGCTATATGTCAACGACAATTGGGATGCGCATATTTACTTACGTTGATGACATGTGATGTTATGTGTTGCTGGATATGTTATATTGGATCGTCGTGTTTGAATAGCCGGGGGTTTTTATGTGAGATGAGTGTTTTTTCATTTTCATTCATGTAAAAACTTGTATGTAATATTTTTTTATTGGGGCACTTCCAGGTTGCGGAAGTTGTCACCGTTGTTGTATATTATTTACTTTTCCGCACTAGGATAGACCCAAGGAGGGGAGCACAAGTAACCGGGTTCTGGAGTCCAGTGGGAGACCAACTCGAGGAGTCGAGTCCGGGTCTCCTAACTCTAGAATTGGTAGGGTTGCTTGCCGCTCTCGTAGGGGTCTTGGGGTGTGGGTTTGGCTATTCATCGCGACCGTGGAATCCGTGTTTTATACTGGCTCGTATTGAAAACACGGACGTCCTAGTATATCCAATATTTCATATGTTTCTTCTGCTGCGATATCTGTGATGTGATCATGTGATGTTCTGTGATAGATACAATATATAGTATATATGATATATTATATAGGCGTTACTTATGTTTTACACCCGCGCTAGCCCTGCCCCGCTCTGCCGTTAGTTACCTAACCTAACGGTGCACGAGGGGACATCGAGGCGAATGCGGATGCCATAAGTGTACGTCGTATTTAACTGTGATGTTTAGGTTCTTAAATGATGGGACTTCATTAATATGATTAATGAAATAAAAGAAACCTAAGATGTTGTAGAATCGAATTTCAAAATTAAAACAGGTAGCTACAGTTCTTGCTTTGCACAGCGGTATATATGATATATCCTGCACCTTATTAGATAAGGAAAGGACCGAGATCCCTTCACCGGGAGTGACTCCTTTAGCAATAACTGGCAGATACTACACACTCGGTTTGTCTTTTGATTGCTTTTAAGAGTTTTTGCTTTGCACAGTGATATATGTGATATATCCCGCACCTCATTCGACGAGGAAAGGACCGACGATCCCTTCACCCGGAGTGACTCCTTTAGCAAAACTAGAAAAGCCTCAAAAGCACTCCATTTTAAAATCATTTGATTCTACAACGATATCAAGTTCATTATGCAATAGGATTTCAGAAAAACCAGTCGTAGCCCTCCGTCATTTCAGATAAATCCTGTTTAGTATTCGTGCTGCGTTTGTTGACCTTGTCAAGGCGCAGTGTGCGGTAGCTAACCAATATTTATCTGCTTATGCATATGATGAAGATTGGGTTAGGGTAGTCGTGCGGCCTTGTTGACCTTGTCAAGGATCGTGCGGGTGGGTTTGATTCAATCAAGAAATGACGGGTTGAACTTGACTTGCGGTCTATGGTTTGTTGACCTTGTCAAGGTCATAGATCGTTCGGGGCAAAATATTATCGGGAATTTCAAGTGTTGAAATTTGCAATGAGATTGCATACCTTCTATGAGATAGTTGGATCCCGATACCCGCTGCGAGTAATTGTTTCTCCTGGGAGAGTTTTATACATTACAATTAGCCGATCAAGTAGGTGTCTAGAAAGGTGTCAACGGGGTTACGCCTCTGGGAAAACGAGGTTTACATTAATTAGGTTCGTGCGAAAGCACGGGGGACCTCCCTCAAAGTACCGACACTGTCCTGGCTGAAAGATTGGCGAACTTGTAGTGTGTAATTAATCCCGGCTAGTCTTTCCTTTTAGGGTTTGAAGGAAGATTTGATAAAAACAGTGGGAGTCATCCTGATTAGATAAAATAATAACCAATCTATTCTTGACAGAGCGCACGCTGAGTGTTTTCTTCTCTCTCTCTCCAGGTAGCGACCATATCACGCCTTAATCAAGATAATAATACGGAATATTGACTGAACCCGCTTGTTATACTGAGCTGGGGAACGTTGGTCCCGCTCCAACTTATGATTGTTATAAGACAGAGCAGGAAATTGGGGATTACCAGAATTCCCGTGCCGCCCAAACGAAGAGAGTGCATGCTGATGCATCATCTTCGGGTGTGTTCATTACAAAGAACTGTTTCTCTGTATCCTCTACGTCCTGGGTATGTGATACCAGATCAGGATCCCAGATATGTAATCTATTACATAGGGCTACAGCTAGGTAGAGAACTGAGAACGGGTGATAAGTTTCATGAGACAGAAAACGGGGCAAGTGTTGCAGCCAAGTCTGTTGGTCACTGTCACCCTGTATTATCAATACATTGATTCTGAACGAATGTTATTAGATACCGAACCTGATATACAAAATCATATCTATCTCTTTATTAGTAAAGAAATGATAAAAATTTTTATTGTTGGATAATGTTTTGAACATTTCCTATATCAAAAGTTGATAGGTTCAGGCACGTTATCTAAAAGCATTGATGTTCTAAATCAAACTACAGTTCTTAGTATACGGAACACACACAAGAGGAAGAGTCCAGAAATGAACGAATCCTTCTTGTGGTATTGTAGACTAGGTCATATCAATACGACCCGACTAGCTAAGTTGCACATAGATGCATATTTAAATCAGTTTGAATCTACATCTTGTGAAACTTGCCAGTCATGTCACAAAGATATAATGACACCAGCTCTGTTTATTGGAAACAGAGAAAGAGTTAATGAACTCTTGGGATGATACATGTTGATGTATGTAGGTCCCCAGTCTACACATGCCAAGACTGGTTCCTTGTACTTCATTACATTCTCTGATAATCTCCTTAGATTCAGACATATGTTCTTGTTGAAACACAAGTCCGAACCTTTTGAGATATTCACAGAATATAAGTTAGAAGTAGAGAACCAAAACGGGTATAAGTATTATGTCCTTTGATGTGATCAAGGAGGAGAATACTTGAGCACGGAATTCCTGGACTATTCTAAAGGAGAATGGGATTCTCTCTCAGCATTACTCCTCCGAATACACCATAGAACGATAGTATATCGGAGCGGAGCAATCACACCCTATATGATATGGTGTGCTCTATGATGAGTACTACTGAGTTACCTATTTCCTTTTGGGAGTTATGCACTTGAGAAGTTCCATACCTATTGAATAGGGTTCGAATCAAATCAGTTGCTTACCACTTCATATGTGATATGGAAACGGAAGAGCCCATATCTTAAGTTGGTTAAGATTTGGGGTTGTCCGGGCTATGTCTAAAAGCATAATCCGGACAAGCTCGAGGCAAGATCTGTTATGTAGAACTGGAAATGTTCCAGCTATACAAACTGCAGCTGATGATTTGATAGAACCAAAGGATTCAGTAGAGACCAACGAACCTCAGCCTTTCCGCCGATCTAGTAGGGTTTTCTCACCCACCTGAGAGATACTTCGGTTACTCTATGACAGTGGGAGCGAGGATTGCATCATGAGATGATGACCCAACTAGTTTCAAGCTGGCCATCAGGAGTAGAACTCTGTAAGAATGGCTGGATGCTTAGTGATCTGAGATGGAATCCTTATACACCAACAATGTATGGACTTTGGTTGCTATATCTGAAGGGTTAAATCCCCATCAGGAGCAAGTATATCTTGAGAAGATTACTTGGTGTAGATGGAAAAGTTGAGACTTTCAAAGCTAGACTTATTAAAGCTTTTCGTCATCGACCAGGCGTGGATAATGATGAAACCTTTTCAAGTAGCTATGCTTAAGTCCATCCAGATCCTACTTGCCACGGCTACATACCATGACTACGATATCTAGCGGTTGGGTGTCGTGACTGCTTTTCTAAATGATGTTTTAGAAGAGAGAGTCTGTAAGTACACAGCCAGAGGGCTTCGTAGACAGTGGGAGCAGCGGAAACGTGCACAAGATGCTTTATAAGATAAAGTAGGTATCGCGGAGTTGGAACATCTGTTTTGATGTAATAGTCAAACAGTTTGACATCATCAAAATGGTAGATGAACCTTGTATATACAAAAAGGTAGTAGGGAGTATGGTGATGATCCTCGTAGAGTACGTGGATGACATACTCTTGATAGGGAAGGAGTTTCTTATGCTACGCTCGGTCAATCTCCGCTTATCACAATGATTCTCCATATAGGATCAAAATGATACCTCCTAAATCCTGGGTTTTGGATCTATGAGATAGATCTAAATGGATGTTAGGATTCTCACTAGTTGTAGTGAGATGGTATCAACCGTTCCCCGGGAGAATCACTGGAAGGGTTCCAGGGTGATAAGGACGACTGAAAGTCAGTAGCAGGCATTGTCTTTACCCTCAGTAAATGGACGGTATGTTGGAAGAGTTCCAAGCTAGATACCGTGGCATACTAGACGATAAAGGCTGGATACATCGCTACTTAAGATGCTACCAAAGAGGCAGTCTGGGTGTATATTAGTTCATGAGATGAACTTCGTTCCTTCCATTGTGAGACAATGGAGTTGTGGCTTATGCCAAGGAACGCCGGTCCCATCAGCGATCCAGACATATTCTAAGGTAGTATCACCAGATCATGGAGATGGTTGATCTCCAGGGTGATCGAGGTTAGGAGAGTAGACTCAGAGGACAGCACGGCGGATCCACTCACAAAGGCCTTTTCCCAGAGAGAGACTTTTATGGGATGGTTGAGTATGAGATACTACAACCACTGCTACAGATGGCCCTAGTGCAAGTGGGAGATTGTTAGTTATATGTATGCCCTAGAGGCCATTACTGTACATATGATGTATATTGTAGTGGATGCTAGGACGTATATAGGGAGGACTTTCTTGCTCGACATGATAGTATGCTATCTGGTTGATCTTTACCTTAACGTGTACACTGATTGTCTCTCTGTTACATGTTGGTAAAGCCCTTAGGATGTGTACTTGACTACCTGGACTATGATGCGGATCATACTAGTGGGGACATGGTAGTCCATAAGTACATCCTTCAAAGTCCCTAGTCGTAGGTATATCGAGACGGGGCATCGATATACCAGAGTAGACTAGCGTATACCTTCTCGACCCATACAGATGGGCGATGGATGATCCCATATCCATTGGTGTTTGACATCAGAGATGATATACGGGTGCTCAGTGGAGACTGGGTACACTGGACGGACTCGCCGAGAACTCCCAGATGGTATTATACCTTACGTCAGATGGCAGTTCTCTGGTGACACTGGTACAGAGTAGTCTGTTGACCCGAGATCGTCATAGAGTCTTGTGTGGTTCCCACTGTGCTTTGATTTCCACCTTACCACGTCCAAGAGGGCGTGCAAAACGGTGGTTTTTGGGTACAGTCCCGAGTCACATGGAGGCAATGAGCGATAGGAGGGGATTCGTCTCTCCCGGTATAGGGAGTTGATGTTGCGCTGTGTTCGATTGGCTATAACCGGAAATCCCTGGCCAGGGTTGCTGAGATTTACTGGTAAGTGTTACCAGTAGTTTCTCGAACTGTTATAGACCTCATATCGACACGACTTATCGAGCTATTGGGGTCTGACGTTTACCACCCCTAGGCGAGATATGCGACATATCAGACGATCAGACCGGACTGTACGGTAAGTGTTACTGGTTGGATTCACAGGAGTATGAGCGGGCTTGCTCGTCGATCTTCTGATCGCTCAATACCCGGGTGGCCGTTACGTTTAGCAGACCGCTTGCGGCTTGTGGGTGTTTGATATGATCAACACCTGCTGCCGGCGTATTGACGAGTCTTTAGAGTCCTACACAGAGGTTTCCAGGCTCAAGCGAAACGAAATAGGAGCGCATATGAGATATGTGCGGGACCGAGAATAATGCGTGTATGTGATACCGTATTCCATTCTCACGATGATTGTATCGAATGGTTGTATGCGATATAACCTAGTTATCGAATCAAGGATTGATTCGATAAGCCGATACATTGAATATTAGTCGGTCATATGCGATATGACCGGATCGTTAAATCAAGTGTTGATTTAATGATTTAATGTATAATTATATATATGATATATTAATTTACATTAACTAATATGGTTCACTTTAAATGGATTTTCTCACTTGGTTTGTGCACATTGTATATGTGATATACTTTTGTACACTAGTTTGTATCATGTTTGATGATACATGCTCATTAGGGTTTGTGTAAAGATTAAACCATGGTTGTGTAATGGTTAGGGTTTTCTTTTAATTATCTATTTATTTATTCTTTATTATTTTTGGAAAATAATTTGCATAAAGAGAAAAATGGTGGCTTTCTTTGTTTGATATTGAAGCTTCATGAAGCTTTGACTTTGTGACCATTTTGTCTCATGCTTAACCCTAACCATTCCACTTAACCCTAGTCTATTCTCTACACATAACCATGGTTTGAATATGATAAGATTTGATTTTCTTTTCTATTTTTAATTAACACTTATCATATTCTTTTTCCTTCTTCTTCTTCTTCTTCACTTGAAGAAAGCTTGCTTCAACAATGGCAACTTGAGCAAATGAGTGAGAAATCCAATTCTAAAGTGAACCCACTTCCTATTTCTTCATCCTCTACCTCTTGCCAAGTAGTAGAGTGTGTTTTCTTCACAAGTTTCATGACTTGGTGAAGTTGGAGCTTAATCTAGTGATGCCTCGACGTAGATCATCTTCGGCATCGTAGTCGACGACCTAGCCCGGTCTTTTCTCCGATGAAACCACCGTGAGAGTCATGGTTCGATTTGGACAGTGGAGAGCACTTCATCACGGAGCTATGGAGGTGGAGGACCGGATCTACAAATGTTGTATTTCCGTACTCTTAGTTAAAGTAGTTAACTAGTTGCTTTGTCGCCTAAACTTCTAGCCAACGATCCGTATTAGGGTTTCTCGGCACCGTAATTTTTGAAATTGGCATGGTTGATGCCTTGTGAGACCTCTTGAGAGTGCTTAGGAACCCTACATGACACTCTTAGACGAAGAGACCAGACTGTATGGAGATTGTCACGGATAGGCTTAGTAGGAGTTCGGACGAGTTTGCTCGTCGGCCTTCCTTTTTGACAGGTATCTGGGTAGCCATTACGTACAACTAGTGCCGCTGACGTGCTTGTGGTTAAACCCACTTCCAGCGTACTGTCGAGTTTTTAGAGTCCCACATAGAGGGTTTCCCTGATTCGGGCAAAACGATGTAAAGGCCGTATGGTTTTACGACAGGGCTTCGATCACATACGTGTACTTGTGCACATGTGATGTTCGGGCGGATAATACTAGTGGGCTTTGGTTTAAGCCGGATCCTAGTATTATATTCTTGGATTATTTTGTCTATTTTTGTTTGTGTTTTTCGGAATGCAGATACGAGTATGTATATACGGTGAGGGGCATTCTTGTAATTGTTCAAGATGCTTCTAGAAGAAGACACCTCATTAATTGTTTTAACCATTATTGTTAATGGTTAATGAGGTGGAGAAATGAGGGTTTCATTTGCATTAAGTGAAGCAAGGCTACTTGGTGACTCATGGCATGACTCATTGTTACTATTAGAGTATGCTTGATATTTTCTTTTGTTGTGAATTATTAATGCAAGGTGGCATCTAGATATTTTGTAATATCTAGATATTTTGTGTTTGCATTATTAGTTCACATGTTACTTAGCTATTAATCACTTGATATTCTTCTTACTCATTCTACACTCTCATCTTCTCCTTGCTCTCTCTTCTAGCCTTAACCCTAATTGTCTCATGAGTTGAGAAACCTAGGGTTAGTGAGACATATTAATCTATCATCACTCTCTACACAATCTAGGCTACTTAGATTACCATTCTAAGTACCCTAGTTACCTCAATTTGGAGGTAAGAGCTTATTGTAGGCACTCTCAGGTGGATCATCTTTGACACGTGGAGGCCGAAGTTCAAGCATGATCCATACATATTTTGAGGAGCCAAAAGAGTGGATCAAAGACCCGAATGACTTGGTTTCTTTAGGTATACTTTCTATCATAGTAGATAGAGCTTCATATGTTGCTAGTTAGGTTTATAGTAAAGATCCAGTTTAGGGTTATTATAGTGCCTAGTTTTGATCGTTGTTAAATTTTTGTTCCGCAAATGGCCAAAGAAAATCGAAATGAAATAAAATAAAGAATAAAAAAAAAATAAGTAGAAAATAGAAGAGCCCAGATTCCAAATGAACAAATTCAAACTCGAAAAGGATGGCTAAGGCGTTAGCATAACCTTTCATTGTATCAGAGCCAGCCCATAAACCCTATACTAGCAGGTTTAAACAGTGTTAATGTAATAAAACCAAAATAACTCCGAAACATGAAACATAAATCCAAGTTTCAGTCGAAATTTTCAGAGGCTCTAAATTTTTTTTAAACAATTGCAGATTGCTCCTTTAGTTGTGAGATGAACAAAAAACAAAAACAAGGCAATTTCATCATATTATGACCGACCAAAACATCAAATAAACCGGCCTCACCGGTTATTTATTGAGTGATTGCCTTGAGTTTTGTTCTGGGTTCTTGTCTCTTGGATTTGGGGTTTCAGGTGTTGTTTGTTTTTGCCCAGGATGGATATTCAGTTATCTTTTACTTTGGGGTTATACGGAGTATTTCGAAGTCGTTATTTGTAACACTGTTTAATAGTTTTCAGTACATTCACTTCTATCTGCGACCGTGAATGTCATTTGAGTGGTATAACACATCTAACTGCTATATGTTCCTTTAGACGGGTTTGCGAACATGACATCCATGTTGATGTTCTATGTTTATGCTGTGGTTGTGGTACGGTAGTCGTGGTGGATAGCTTGTGGTGCAATATTAGTAGTACAGTTAAGATTCATTTGTACATTTTTTATTGCGGGGCGAGCGTCCGATATGTAGACAGCCGTTACTGTCTGTTGTATATTATTTGATTGGGGCACGACCGGGTTAAGGTCGAAGTCACCATTGTACATATTATTTATTATTTTCTGTACTAGGTTTACCCTTTGGTGGAGTACTCGAATAGCCGGGTTCTAGATGGCAACAAGCCCAAATCTCATGGCGTTGAGACGGAGGGGGCTTCACCCAAGAATTGGTGGGCTATTCGCCGCACTCGTAGGGGGTATATTACGACCCACAGAGGAGCGCCCAAGTTACCAGATTTCATGAAGTGCTGGGTGGCCCATTCACTTTGTTGAAAGGGGTTACCTCACTTCTGGGATTGGCGGGTAAATTGCCGCGCTCGTAGGGGTCCAGCTTTTCATTGCACTAGCTATCCACACGACCGGGAACGTCGGGTCTCATTTACGGCTCAAATGAAACCTGGGGCTCCAAAATTATCCACCATTCTGTATTGTTGGCTGAAATTCTGTGATGTTTCTTATTATCATGCCCAGGATGAATGTTATATATATTTATATATATACTAATAGATGTTATATATGTTTTGCACCCATGCTAGTCCAGCCCCCGCTCTGTCGTTAGTTAAGTAACCTAAAGGGTGATGTCGGGGCCCATTGGCGAATGCGGGTGGCATATACGTACATTGTATTTTCGTTCTTTTCTGGTGCGATAGGATAAATTGATGGGACCGTATTAATTTTGATTAATGCAAGAAAAGAAACCTAAAAAGATGTTGTTGGAACAAATTTCGAAAAACTACAGTTATATTCTTTCGCTTTGCATAATGGTATTTGGTTGTGAATATCCAGCACCTCATTCCAGTAGGCAATAGCCGAGATCCCTTCACAGGGAGTGACCTCTTGAGCAAAAGTTTATACTGTAGATTACACGGTTTTTCAAAACCAGAAGTTTCTTTAAAAAAAAGAGGAACCTAAACCACTCCTTTTCAAAACTGCTCAGGTTCCTTCAACGATATCAAGTTTATTACGTTAAAGGGTTTTTTGCCAAAAACCCAGTCGTAGTCCTCTGTTATTTCCTACGAGTATTACTCAGTATTCATGCTGCGTTTGTTGACCTTGTCAAGGTGTAATGAACGATAACTGGGTGGCGCTTGTTTGTAGCACGTGATGCGATTAACTAGGACAGTCATATAGCCTTGTTGACCTTGTCAAGGGCTTATATGGGGGGGGGTATAGGGTAATCAAGATAATGACAGGTTGAATTTGACTAGCGATTTATGATTTGTTGACCTTGTCAAGATCAAAGGTAGTTAGGGGCAAAAACTACATCGGGAGTTTCAAACATACAAGAAAATTGCAGATTTAGCATACCTTCTGGAGTGTGGTGATGTAACGTTTTAAAAATAATTAAATAAATAATTAAATGAATAAATTGTTTAAGTGAATTTTATGATTTTCGGTAAAGTAAAATGTATTTTTCGTAAAATCAAACCGTGATTGTTTTTCATTATAATTTTAAAAATATCCATTTTAATTATGAAATTACTAGTAAATGATGTTTATTTAGCCACTTATAAATTTTTAGTTTAATAAAATATTTTTCCTAAATTAATTATTTTAAATATTAACATAAGCTTTATTTTTACACTAAATTAGTGTAAATTACAAATTTAAATGGTTTTAATTTGTGAAAATGAACCATGGCATGTTATAATTTAGTATGTATCATGCAAAAATTATTTGCAAATTTTTCCTATTTTCTAGAGTTTTCTTGAGTTGCTATAGTAAATAAATAAATAAATAATTAAATAAACCATGAAAAGACTTAAGTGTTGTTCTTTCTCTTGAAACTTCTACACACTTTTCCCACTCTCTTCTTTCTCTCCCTCACCTCTCTAGGGCCGGCCACAACCTCCCATGGCTGCCCCCCCCCCATTTCCCACATCATTTTTTATTCAAAATTCATCAAAAACACATCAAAAATTCAATTAAAATTCCACAAAATCCTATTTATTCCATACTCTTTATTCCTTGCTCATTTTTATATGAAATTTGGAGATGGAAAGCATGCATTTTGGAGGCTCATTTCTTGTTTGGATTTCACATTTTGAAGGTATAATTTTCTTTCTTTTGACTTATTGTTATTAGATGTTCATATTAAGCTTAATTAGATTTAATGAATTAATTCTATGTTCTTTTTTTTTAAATGCAAGCTAGGGTTCTAAATTCAAGTTATGATTTTTAATAATTAATTAGGGTTATAGTAGTTAGTTTAACACTTTTAGTATTAGGAAATCTTGCATGGTTATTGTTTAACAAATTGTTGTTCAAAAATTGTTTTAAATTAGGAATTTAGTTAACTAGGTTTTTGCAAAATGTGGTTGTGGTTAATATAAAATTCTAATTTGGCTTGTTATCATTGGATTATAGTTTTAGTGGAAATATTAGCATGTTAATGGAAAGAAAAACTTAGTTTGATTGCTAGTTTCTATGGTTAATTGATAAATTGTGATAAAAATTGCTAATTTTGTAAACTAGATTTTAGAAATTCCTATATAAATGAGATTAAAAATATAATTATGGTTTCATTATATCATTATCATCATGAATTGTGGTTTAAGTCATTAATTTATGCAAAATCATGTTTTGTGGTGGAATTGTGGTATTTTGCTTGAAAAATGTTGAAAATTGTTAAAGGGTGCAAACTAGAAATTTCAAATTTATACAAGTTTGTGTAATAAAAATATAGTAATAGTTTGTATAGTCTAGTTATGCTATTTAATGAGTTTTATGACCATTAGTTTCATTTAAATGTTAAGTTTTGATGAAAAACGGTAAACTGGCATTTTCGGGTTTTGCGAAATTGGACGGTTTGATAGATTTTCGGGTTTCGATGGATTTAATCATGTTTTATAGTATAAGTAATGTGTTTTAAAACTACAAGTTGTTTGTTGATGTTATCTCGATCCATCGGAGTTTGTATGCCGATATCGAGCGGTATTTGGTTCTTTTGCGTGGACGGGACATAGGTTTTAACCTATGCTTGTTCCTTGTATCGTTTGACTTTTGTATGTGATTCGGTTTACGATGCTATTTATATGTTTACGTTTAGGTACCCCTCACGTGGACTGCGGGCGATGAAGAGGAGGATGGCGACACCGTCTTCGGCAGACATGGACCAGGTGAGTAGATGTATATCTACGGGGGGAAGTCGGGTGGATGGCGTTTAGCACCCCCGCAACGTAGAATAGGAATAGTATTTATTGTCATTAGGAAACCAGATGTGACCCTATATTCTTAATGAGTAGGACCCTAGTAATGACCCTAGGCTGGATTGGACTGATTTAGAAAGACATATCAGAAGATGAATACCTTGGAAGAGGTTCGTAGGTTTCAGGTAGAAACATACACACTCACACACTGAAACACGACATGGTGTATACGTGCATGTGTATATATATATATATATAGGACGAGGTATAGGTATATATATATATAACACGTATATGGGATACATTGATGTGATATGATATCCGAGATATGATGAAACAATGTAACTGGGCTTGATGCCGTAATTCTTGGCTATATAGTCGCATTAAAGTGTTAGCGGATCATTAGAGAATGAGATAATGAACATGAATATATAAATTATAAAGAGTGGTGGTGATATTGATGTACATGGGACGCTAGAATAGTACCCGGACTGTAACTTGTGACTGATCACGATATGATATATGTATAACTTGATTACGACATTATATTGGTGTGACCTGATGCCGATATCATATAAGTATGACTTAATCACAATATGATACATATGACATGATATTTCTGAGGATAAACTAATGATGTTTATCATGATGGCAATGAAATATGATTGATGTATGCGATCACAGTTTAGCACCTTGATCATGAGATGTGTTGATGATGACATTATACGAATGAGGAGATACCTAGGAGATACTTGACCGTACCCCGATATTGGGATGCCGTATGATGGATTTTACTGTACGAGGCTTAGATTTGATGATTGATCCGCACTCTTGATTCGAGGAAGCCATACTACGTACGTAACGCTATTGAGGCGGGATCGCCGACTATTAGAGATATTGATTCAGACCTTAGGTAGACTCTAGTTTCTTACTGACTAGTCTATTAGGTTTAGTTCCTTAGGATGTTAGATGGACACTGGTTTAGGTTCGACTCACATAGTGGTAGTTGTACTCGTATCTCGCAGAGGAGTGGATAATGCACATCTGTATTTACATTCATACTGTAATTATCATGGTGCATGTTCTTACATATGTTGCTATAATCAGTATAAACCTTACCTGTTAGGGCACCCGCACCATTACCGATGATGCGCATATTCCACGCACACTTATTTGCCGGCTCACACACATCATCATCGGTAATTGCTATGTCACGTGCACTTTAGATCATATTATTTTTATTAATAGAATCAGTTAACAACTAAACCGATATAATATTGTGATTACTCTTTGATATTAGTATAAGACATGATATTTATTACGTAGACATTCATGCATTCATATTTTCATGTTATCGCACAGTAGTATGGGCATATGCCGACACTTATCATATACTTACTCATGATTTTGAGATTTGGATTTCTATGAGATTTCTGGATTTTTGGGGAAAACCGCAAAAATATATAAAAAATTCTCTCTCTCTCCTCTTCTCTTTTTAAAATAAGATGCGGTTTTCTCGTGATGTATGTGTCGTCCACCATGAGTATTTCATGTTTTCTGTTGGATTTCGAGACCCGATTCGAGGAGTGGATGAACCGTCTCGGGTACATGGTGGGCCCGGTATGGTACCCCGGGGCAACAAGATCGAGTTGTAGACGATGAGCCTGGCAGGGGAAGGCTACCTACCGGTGATGTCTGGCGCGGCGGATATCCGGAGGATACCGACCGTTGTCGTGAGATTTGATGATATGGGCCGATCCGGACTGACGGAGCCCGAGGTATTGAGACTATGAGACTTGAGATTTACATGTTTGTGTTGATGCTTGACACGGATTTCCATGGATTTCATTGTTGAGATTTCAGATTCTTATACACATTTTACTATGATAACAGCCAAAGATTTCTTATACAGATATACCTGGATTTCAGGATTTCTTATTTTACATTCATGGTGCATGCATATCCATTCATATAACATAGTACTATGTGAGGCACTGACACGAGCACGGAGTATCGGCACTTATACGTAGTATTACCCTGCTATTACTAGAGGATTGAGACTTAGTAGTGTATTATTATGACCTAGGATAGCGTCGTGCATTCGATTTCTTTTCGTAGATGTCTTCTACTCACGAGTTGGCAACTCACCCCCGTTGTGCCAAATTTTATTACAGGTTCGAGGTACAGGTTTTCCCGGGCAGCTTGCTGGCACATTTTTTATTTCAGGGTGATTTGCACGGTAGGTTGGTTCACTTGTATCTGAACCACCATTGTATTTTATTCATTCATTTGTATCTAGTAAGATCCATCAACCATACTTGTATTACTTGATAAGTTTATTGGACGAGACTTTTATTTCGACCTTAGAGTCGCGCATGTATTATTCTGATCTGGTGGTTTTGTTTTCTTTTGAGTTTTGAGCCTCGCCCTTTGGCGTTGTATATTATTGTCCCTGTTGTGGTTGATTCCGCCTATTGGCGTTGATGCTAGCTCCCGTTTAGGGATGCTTTTTATTGTTTATGTATATTATACTTGTTGTAACCGTTTGGGGGCCAGTTTTTACAGAGGAGACTCTGCCGAAATTTTTGGTAAAATTTGCTGATGTTTTTATACTTGTTTTCTTTTCTTTTCTTCTTCTTCTTTTATATGGTTTAGATTTCTGGGCTTCGGCTTACTTAGGTTACGTGGCGCCTCTAGACGCTTCGTAATCTAAGTGCCGGTCATGTTCCGTACTTTCGGGTCGTGACAAAGTTGGTATCAGAGCGCTAGGTTTAACCTTGTATAAGTCTAGGTGACCCTTGGTTGATGGAGTAGGCGATTTAGGTAGAGTAACGTACCGTGGTATGGTCCGCGGCATACTTACGATACGCTACTCTGCTTAAGGAGCCTTAGGATGTACAATTGTTTGCACCGTATTCCATTCGTTCTTTTGATCTATCTTCGTCGATGTCGGAGGGTGGTTCTGTTACCACGTGCGCACGGGCAGAGGGAGCTGCGGCTCGAATGCAATAACCATTAGAGTATTGGTTATTCTTGAGGATTGAAGCATTGCTTAGCGTGCGGACGAAGGGTATTCATATTCCGTCCGGATGAAGTTAAAGGGTTCGAACGATTATCAGGAAACCATTTTCCCAAGTTTAAAGTATTCGGAAGAACATGCAGGTATTTCGATGGACCCTCTAGAAGAATGAAACCCTAACTCGACATAATGACCACGAGAACGCCCTTGAACCTTAGGGTTTACGGCAGTTCCGCGGTGCCATTAGTCAGGCTTGGGTTTGCCCTTCTACGGCTGGATCATCGATGCTGGGGTATGTACCGGATATTTTTAAACTGTACTTGAGTGTGGAGCTCTCGGGGAATTATGGGATTTTGATGGATCGATCGAAAAGTTTAATGTAGTCCGGATATCAAGTGAAGGGATCGGCTAGGTGGGAGACTCTAGACATGAGTATTGCCGTTGGTAGCGCAGTTAGCACACCTATGAAAGAACGAGTTCGAAGCAGTCGACATCAGAGGAAAGAGGCGCACATTGACGATAGTGTTTACGATTGTGATTTAGTGATTTGAATTTCATATTTTCGTTGATTGGACTTTTGTATTTTGAGGACTTTGTTCTATGATTGGTATTTCATGTGTGTACTTTCATTCTATCTGTGTTTCATATATCAGTTGTATTGATGTTGTTTAGTACACTCCCAGTACACTTGATTTGGTTTTATATATATTGAGATTTTTGATTTGATTTCGTGCATAGGGGTTACACATGATTTTGACATATGTTTCGACCTAGTTTTCATGCATTTTTGTACTGTGATTTTGATTTTGATATTCGATGTATGTTTTCGTGCACCATGTGCACCTGACTAGGATTCTTGCGCATACTTGGCGCACTTGATGCGATTTTGTGTACATCAGATGCACTAAATCGGGGTTTGTACAGATTAGATGCACCTGATATTAAGTCGTGCACGCCCGTTGCACTTGACAGATGTTTTTGGTGCACACCTGTTGCACTTAGTTTTGTTTTTATGTGTATTCATGGTATCTTTAGTTGGTTTCGATTTCAGTGCGCACCGGACGCACATGATATTTTTATGATGTGATTGGGATTGATTTCAGTTTGAGCAGTATGTTTTCATAGTCATTATTATTTGATTTAGTAACCAGGCGGGACGTGTATGTTAAATAAAAGATATATATATAGCTATTTTTTTAAATTAAACGTCCGCTACTTATACCATGACACGTGCATTGCACGGCGATTTTCAAGAGGGGTTTTTGTATGCTTCTTTATTATGAAGTTTAGGCGATTTTACTAGGATGCGAACTATATATAAGTTATAGATTGATGTATATTATGATGGTTTTCACATTGGGTTATGATATTTTATTCTCGCCATAACTCCGATGATTGCGTTATGCTTGACGGAGTTGATTTTTGTTATGTGTTGATGATTTCGGAGCCCCGATGATTTGAGTGTTTTGCTAAATATTTTAGTATTTGGAAGGGGAGTTTTAATTTAAATTCGGGGACCGAATTTCTTAAAGGGGGGAAGATTGTAACGTTTTAAAAATAATTAAATGAATAAATTGTTTAAGTGAATTTTATGATTTTCGGTAAAATAAAATGTATTTTTCGTAAAATCAAACCGTGATTGTTTTTCATTATAATTTTAAAAATATCCATTTTAATTATGAAATTACTAGTAAATGGTGTTTATTTAGCCACTTATAAATTTTTAGTTTAATAAAATATTTTTCCTAAATTAATTATTTTAAATATTAACATAAGCTTTATTTTTACACTAAATTAGTGTAAATTACAAATTTAAATTGTTTTAATTTGTAAAAATGAACCATGGCATGTTATAATTTAGTATGTATCATGCAAAAATTATTTGCAAATTTTTCCTATTTTCTAGAGCTTTCTTGAGTTGCTATAGTAAATAAATAATTAAATAAACCATGAAAAGACTTAAGTGTTGTTCTTTCTCTTGAAACTTCTACACACTTTTCCCACTCTCTTATTTCTCTCCCTCACCTCTCTAGGGCCGGCCATAACCCCCAATGGCTGCCCCCCTATTTCCCACATCATTTTTTATTCAAAATTCATCAAAAACACATCAAAAATTCAATTAAAATTTCACAAAATCCTATTTATTCCATACTCTTTATTCCTTGCTCATTTTTATATGAAATTTGGAGATGGAAAGCATGCATTTTGGAGGCTCATTTCTTGTTTGGATTTCACATTTTGAAGGTATAATTTTCTTTCTTTTGACTTATTGTTATTAGATGTTCATATTAAGCTTAATTAGATTTAATGAATTAATTCTATGTTCTTTTTTTTTTAAATGCAAGCTAGGGTTCTAAATTCAAGTTATGATTTTTAATAATTAATTAGGGTTGTAGTAGTTAGTTTAACACTTTTAGTATTAGGAAATCTTGCATGGTTATTGTTTAACAAATTGTTGTTCAAAAATTGTTTTAAATTAGGAATTTAGTTAACTAGGTTTTTGCAAAATGTGGTTGTGGTTAATATAAAATTCTAATTTGGCTTGTTATCATTGGATTATAGTTTTAGTGGAAATATTAGCATGTTAATGGAAAGAAAAACTTAGTTTGATTGCTAGTTTCTATGGTTAATTGATAAATTGTGATAAAAATTGCTAATTTTGTAAACTAGATTTTAGAAATTCCTATATAAATGAGATTAAAAATATAATTATGGTTTCATTATATCATTATCATCATGAATTGTGGTTTAAGTCATTAATTTATGCAAAATCATGTTTTGTGGTGGAATTGTGGTATTTTGCTTGAAAAATGTTGAAAATTGTTAAAGGGTGCAAACTAGAAATTTCAAATTTATACAAGTTTGTGTAATAAAAATATAGTAATAGTTTGTATAGTCTAGTTATGCTATTTAATGAGTTTTATGACCATTAGTTTCATTTAAATGTTAAGTTTTGATGAAAAACGGTAAACTGGCATTTTCGGGTTTTGCGAAATTGGACGGTTTGATAGATTTTCGGGTTTCGATGGATTTAATCATGTTTTATAGTATAAGTAATGTATTTTAAAACTGCAAGTTGGTTGTTGATGTTATCTCGATCCATCGGAGTTTGTATGTCGATATCGAGCGGTATTTGGTTCTTTTGCGTGGACGGGACATAGGTTTTAACCTATGCTTGTTCCTTGTATCGTTGGACTTTTGTATGTGATTCGGTTTACGATGGTATTTATATGTTTGCGTTTAGGTACCCCTCACGTGGACTGCGGGCGATGAAGAGGAGGATGGCGACACCGTCTTCGGCAGACATGGACCAGGTGAGTAGATGTATATCTACGGGGGGAAGTCGGGTGGATGGCGTTTAGCACCCCCGCAACGTAGAATAGGAATAGTATTTATTGTCATTAGGAAACCAGATGTGACCCTATATTCTTAATGAGTAGGACCCTAGTAATGACCCTAGGCTGGATTAGACTGATTTAGAAAGACATATCAGAAGATGAATACCTTGGAAGAGGTTCGTAGGTTTCAGGTAGAAACATACACACTCACACACTGAAACACGACATGGTGTATACGTGCATGTGTATATATATATATATATATAGGACGAGGTATAGGTATATATATATATATAACACGTATATGGGATACATTGATGTGATATGATATCCGAGATATGATGAAACAATGTAACTGGGCTTGATGCCGTAATTCTTGGCTATACAGTCGTATTAAAGTGTTAGCGGATCATTAGAGAATGAGATAATGAACATGAATATATAAATTATAAAGAGTGGTGGTGATATTGATATATATGGGACGCTAGAATAGTACCCGGACTGTAACTTGTGACTGATCACGATATGATATATGTATAACTTGATTACAACATTATATTGGTGTGACCTGATACCGATATCATATAAGTATGACTTAATCACAATATGATACATATGACATGATATTTCTGAGGATAAACTAATGATGCTTATCATGATGGCAATGATATATGATTGATGTATGCGATCACAGTTTAGCACCTTGATCATGAGATGTGTTGATGATGACATTATACGAATGAGGAGACACTTAGGAGATACTTGACCGTACCCCGATATTGGGATGCCGTACGATGGATTTTACTGTATGAGGCTTAGATTTGATGATTGATCCGCACTCTTGATTCGAGGAAGCCGTACTACGTACGTAACGCTATTGAGGCGGGATCGCCGACTATTAGAGATATTGATTCAGACCTTAGGTAGACTCTAGTTTCTTACTGACTAGTCTATTAGGTTTAGTTCCTTAGGATGTTAGATGGACACTGGTTTAGGTTCGACTCACATAGTGGTAGTTGTACTCGTATCTCGCAGAGGAGTGGATAATGCACATCTGTATTTACATTCATACTGTAATTATCATGGTGCATGTTCTTACATATGTTGCTATAATCAGTATAAACCTTACCTGTTAGGACACCCGCACCATTACCGATGATGCGCATATTCCACGCACACTTATTTGCCGGCTCACACACATCATCATCGGTAATTGCTATGTCACGTGCACTTTAGATCATATTATCTTTTATTGATCGAATCAGTTAACAACTAAACCGATATAATATTGTGATTACTTTTTGATGTTAGTATAAGACATGATATTTATTACTTAGACATTCATGCATTCATATTTTCATGTTATCGCACAGTAGTATGGGCATATGCCGACACTTATCATATACTTACTCATGATTTTGAGATTTGGATTTCTATGAGATTTCTGGATTTTTGGGGAAAACCGCAAAAATATATAAAAACTTCTCTCTCTCTCCTCTTCTCTTTTTAAAATAAGATGCGGTTTTCTCGTGATGTATGTGTCGTCCACCATAAGTATTTCATGTTTTCTGTTGGATTTCGAGACCCGATTCGAGGAGTGGATGAACCGTCTCGGGTACATGGTGGGCCCGGTATGGTACCCCGGGGCAAGAAGATCGAGTTGTAGATGATGAGCCCGGCAGGGGAAGGCTACCTACCGGTGATGTCTGGCACGGCGGATATCCGGAGGATACCGACCGTTGTCGTGAGATTTGATGATATGGGCCGATCCAGACTGACGGAGCCCGAGGTATTGAGACTATGAGACTTGAGATTTACATGTTTGTGTCGATGCTTGACACGGATTTCCATGGATTTCATTGTTGAGATTTCAGATTCTTATACACATTTTACTATGATAACAGCCAAAGATTTCTTATACAGATATACCTGGATTTCAGGATTTCTTATTTTACATTCATGGTGCATGCATATCCATTCATATAACATAGTACTATGTGAGGCACTGACACGAGCACGGAGTATCGGCACTTATACGTAGTATTACCCTGCTATTACTAGAGGATTGAGACTTAGTAGTGTATTATTATGACCTAGGATAGCGTCGTGCATTCGATTTCTTTTCGTAGATGTCTTCTACTCACGAGTTGGCAACTCATCCCCGTTGTGCCAAATTTTATTACAGGTTCGAGGTACAGGTTTTCCCGGGCAGCTTGCCGGCACATCTTTTATTTCAGGGTGATTTGCACGGTAGGTTGGTTCACTTGTATCTGAACCACCATTGTATTTTATTCATTCATTTGTATCTAGTAAGCTCCATCAACCATACTTGTATTACTTGATAAGTTTATTGGACCAGACTTTTATTTCGACCTTAGAGTCGCGCATGTATTATTCTGATCTGGTGGTTTTGTTTTCTTTTGAGTTTTGAGCCTCGCCCTTTGGCGTTGTATATTATTGTGCCTGTTGTGGTTGATTCCGCCTATTGGCGTTGATGCTAGCTCCCGTTTGGGGATGCTTTTTATTGTTTATGTATATTATACTTGTTGTAACCGTTTGGGGGCCAGTTTTTACAGAGGAGACTCTGCCGAAATTTTTGGTAAAATTTGCTGATGTTTTTATACTTGTTTTCTTTTCTTTTCTTCTTCTTCTTTTATATGGTTTAGATTTCTGGGCTTCGGCTTACTTAGGTTACGTGGCGCCTCTAGACGCTTCGTAATCTAAGTGCCGGTCACGTTCCGTACTTTCGGGTCGTGACAGGTGACTAGAGTGGATTCCATTTAGGTCATCCTACAATGATAGTTGGATCCCGATCCCACTGATGAGTAGGATTACTCTCGGGAGTTTATTTCACTTAACAATCAATGTTATAAACCAAGTAGGTGTCTAGAACGGTGTTAGTGGGCCTACGCCTCCCGGGAAAAAATGTTATATAATTAAGGAACTCGAAAGCGTTGGAAAACCTCCCTTGAAGTACCAACACTAGCCTGGCTGAAAGGCTAAGCAAGTATTGTGACGTGTGATTAATCCTGACTAATTCTTCTTTTAGGGTTTGAAGAAGAATTTGAGGAAACAGTGGGAGCCATCCTTATTAGATATACTAATAACAAATCTAATTTTGTAAGAGCGCACGCTAAGTGTTTCTTTTCTCTCTCTCTAGGTAGCAACCATTTCATGCCCTAATCAAGATAATAAAATGTATCACTTGACTGATCCGAATTCTTATTTGGGGCAATGGAACGTCGGTTCGACTCTAACCTATGACAACAGTCATGAGTATGAGCAAGAGAAAGAGGATTGCATGAATTCCTTGATAAACCCAACGAAAAAGAAGCACACTATTGCGTATTCTTCAGGTGTTCTTGTTATTTAGAACTGTTTTTCGGTCAGTCCTACCTTCTGGGTACTAGGTACCGGATTAGGATCTCATATCTGTAATTTATCGCAGGGACTGAGAAAAAGTAGGATGGTTGGACCTGGTGATATGTCCCTCAATGTAGGGAACGGAGCACAAGTTAATGCTGCAGCCATCGGTGAATATCACCTCGTGTTGCCAAAAGGCAATACTATGATTTTGAACAATTGCTACTATGTACCTTCCATGGTTTGCAATATCATATCAGTTTCATTACTTGATATAGATGTATATAATTTTTTTCTTGATAGAAATATCGTGAACATTTACCTTAATAAGGTATTGGTTGCATAAGGTATACTGTGTGATGGTATCTATGTTCTAAATCAAAACACAGTTCTCAATATACAAATATACGCAAGAGCAAGAGTTCAGATATGAACGAATCCTACTTGTGGCATTGTAGACTTGGTCATATCGGAGAGAAAAGACTAAGTAAGTTGCATAAGGATGGACTTTTGAATACGTTCGAAATTTCATCTTATGAAACTTGTCAGTTTTGCCTCAAGGGAAAGATGACCAAATCTCCGTTCACCGAACATGGAGAAAGAGAAACAGAGCTCTTGAGACTCATACACAGTGATGTATGTGGTTCGATGTCTATACATGCAAGGGGTGGGTTCTCATACTTTATCACATTCACTAACGATCTCTCTAGGATCGGATATGTGTATCTTATGAAATATAAATCTGAAGCTTTTGAGAAATTCAAAAAATTCAGGAACGAAGTAGAGAACCAGAATGGCAAAAGTGTCATGATCCTCCGGTCTGATAGAGGAGGGGAGTACTTGAGCAAGGAATTCCTAGATTACTTATAAGAGAATGGAATTCTCTCTCAGCTTACTCCTCCGTATACACCACAGCACAAAAGAGTATTGGAGCGGAGGAATCGTACACTGCTTGATATGGTTCGCCCCATGATGAGTAGTGCTGAGTTTCCTCTTTCATTCTGGGGATATGCGCTTCAAACAGCGGCATATCTGTTGAATCATTTTCCATCCAAATCATTGCCTAAGACACCATTTGAATTATGGAATAGTAAGAGACCATATCATAAACGGTTTAAGATATGGGGTTGTCCGTCTTAAGTTAAAAAGCATAACAGGATAAACTAGAGGCACGGTCAGTTTTATGTAAGTTTGTGTAATATCCAAAGAATGGTTATGGATATCTGTTCTACCACACCGAGGAATAAAAAGTGCTTGTTTCTCAGCACGCCATTTTCTTTGAAACGGAGTTTCTTGCAAAAGAAATTAGTGGGAGCACGATAGAACTAGAAAAAATTCAGCGACCATAAACTGAAACTAACGATTTGGCGGAAACTCAAGATTCAATAATCCCAGACGAACCTCAGCCACTCCGCTAATCTGGTTGGATTTCTCATCCGCTCGAGAGATACTACGGTTTTCACATATATAGGGATCGAGAGGATTGCATCTTCGAAGAAGATGATCCTACTAGTTTCAGGCAGGACATTATCGGTAGGGACTCTGATAAGTGGCTGGATGCTATGCGATCCGAAATGGTGTCCATGTACACCAATAAAGTGTGGACCTTGGATATTGCTCCATCTAGGGTAAAACCTGTTGGATGCAAATGGATTTACAAAAGGAAATTTGGAGTAGATGGGCATGTTGAAACTTATAAGGCTAGACTCGTTGCAAAAGGTTTTCGTCAAAGGCCAGGTGTGGACTATGACGAAACCCTTTCTCTAGTGGCTATACTCAAATCCATTCGAATCCTACTTGACATTGCTGCCTTCCATGACTATGAGATCTGGCAGATGGACGTAAAGATGGCTTTTCTAAATGGAAGTTTGGAAGAGTGCGTTTATATGGATCAGCCAGAAGGTTTTGTAGACAGTAGGAGCAACGGGAGGTGTGAAGGTTCCTTAAATCCATTTATGGATTAAAGCAGGCATCACGGAGCTGGAACATCTGTTTTGATGAAACAGTCAAAGAATTTGAATTCATCAAGAACGAGGATAAACCATGTATATATAAGAAGATTATAGGACGAACTATCGTATTCCTAGTCTTGTACGTAGAGGACATTCTTTTGATAGGAAATGATATTCCTATGCTACAATCAGTCAAGCTATTCTTGTCACAACGGTTCTTCATGAAGGACCTGGGTGATGCCTCGTGCATTCTGGTGATCAAGATCTACGTAGATAGATCTAAAAGATTATTGGGACTTTCGTAGTCCAGGTACATAGAGACCGTACTAAAGAGATTTAGTATGGAAGATTCCAAGCGAGCTAACATACCCACATTGCGCGGAATCACCCTCTCCAAAGAGTTGTCTCCCATGACTGATGAAGAGAGGGTTCGCATGAGCATTATACCCTACGCTTTGGCGGTAGGATCTATAATGTAAGCGATGATGTGTACCAGACCAGATGTAGCTTACGCACTTAGCGTGGTGAGCCAGTATCAGTCAAACCCAGGTGAGGATCATTGGACGGCTATGAAGAACATTCTCAAGTACCTGAGAAGGACTAAGGAGATGCTCATAACGTACGGTAATGGAGACCTTAGGGTCGAGTCCTTTACCGATTCCAGCTTTCAGAGTGTCAAGGATGACAGCAAGCATGTGTCGGGTTTTGTGTTTACCATTAACAGAAGGGCGGTGTGTTGGAGGAGTTTCAAACAGGACACCATCGCAGACTCGACGATGGAGGCTGAATACATTGCTGCAAGCGATTCCACAAAATAAGCTATCTGGATGAAGTAGTTCATTGCTGAACATCAGGTGGTTCTGTCCATTGTTGATTCAATACCTTTTTATTGTGGTAACAATAGGGCCACAGCTTTAGTGAAGGAACCATGGTCCCATAAGAAATCCAAACACATCTTAAGGCAGTTTCACCTGATCAGGGAGATCATTGATCGCCAGGAGATCGAGGTGTGGAGAGTGGACACTAAAGAAAACATAGAGGATCCATTTATAAAGGCCCGCCCTCAAGCGCAGTTCAAGAGACTTTTTAAGATGTTGGGTATACGGTACGCCAGAAGCTGGCCCTAGTATAGACGTTGGGTATTTGGTACACCAATTACTGTCTTTTAGTGTAAGTAGGAGATTGTTCGATATGTATGCTGATTGATTATATTCGTGGTGTCGTATATAAGATGTTTCACAACCAAAGAAATTTGTAAACCGCAATAAATAACGGTGTCAATTGTAGGTTCGTTAGTGAGTGCGGATCGTCCAGAGGGAAAGTGTGATTTGCTCGTAATTGTTTTAGTTGAGTCGAAAATTAAAGAGAAAAGAAATTTGTTCAAGAATTGTGAAATTTAGTTTCAAGAATTATCAAGAAAATAAAGATCAAGAATCAAGAATCAAGAATTGTGAAGATGATATCCAAATCGAATGAATTATCAAGATTTGTAATGAGGCTCATAGGAATCGATCCAATCGACAGTGATGATGAAAAATTAGGATTACAAATTCTTATCTATTGATGATTTGTTGCTAGATCGATGAAGATCAACGAGAATTAAGGATATATTGAAGAAACGAGGGTTTCTTCATCATATCCCTTGTCCTTTCGTTGATTAGCATTCAAATTCTAGCCTTTAGAAAATTCAATCATCGATCGTTGATCTCTAATTAGGAGCGAAAACATTCAAGAAAGCATCTCGCTCGAAACTAGGTTGTCGATGATTCAATTTCCTAAAGTTTACAAAACTCATAAAACTTAGGAATCGTTCAAAAATTTAATCATCGTCATCTATCTATTTTCTCGATTCCTCCACAAGCGGAGTTTTCACTTAAACATTATGAAAAAGGAAACAATCAAGAATTGAGAACTCATCATAATGCTCAAATATAAAGAAAAGCAAGATCAGGAATTTTCACCTTTCATTATTCAACATTTCGTTACAATTCACTCCAAGACTACAAGAATTGAGGAGAGAACTCGATCGTCGAATTAGCTTCACATCGTCTTCGTGAGTCGCGGATCGTCTTGGATCTCTTGCACGGATGAAGATTGGCGTTGCTTCAAAAACGCTTGTTGAATTCTTGCTTGAATCGGTACTCGATGAATCTTGATTTGGATTTTGAATTGTATTTGGGCCAGGGTTTGGATGCATAAGTTGTGTCACTCAACTTGTGTTTGGAATTGTTGAACAATGAACAACCTTTGTAATGAAGCCTTGGGTCCCTTTATATAGCCTTCTCCTTTAGCTTCCCCTAGAAGCTTGAACTAGCTTCCTTTAGAAGCTAATCTAGGTTTAGCATCTCTTGCAAGCTTGGTAGTTATGAAAGAAGCTTCTAGATTTAGGTAGTTACCTAGCTTGCTTGAGAAGCTTGGTTGTTGAGAAGAACCTTCTAGATTTAGCTAGCTTGCTTGAGAAGCTTGGAGGTATTAGGCTTGTACAAGAAGCTTGGCTGTTAGAAAAGAAGCTTCTGGAGATCTCTGGAGAAGGAAGTATCTTGAAGAAGTTAGGCTATTGAAAGGAGAAGCCCGACAAAGTACTCTGCCCCCTTTTTGTCAACATGGCCGCGGGTCCGCGGCCAATAAGCCCATTCGGCCGCGGATCCGCGGCCGTATAAGGTGATTGCTGCATGGAATTTTCTATGCTGCATTGTGTTGGCCCAGTGGTACTTTTCTGATCTCTGAAATCTTATAAATCTTTCTTGTTCACTGCCAGATCACAAGTCTTGGACTTGGTGTATTTTTATCAGCACTTTTAGCATTTCCTGTCCTTTTTCCTGGAATTTCCTGCACACAATCTCGAGTCAAGTGTTGCGATATACAAAGATCATGCGTGCAATAATAAACACTCAATTTCCCTCAAAATACCGGTTATAATGTATAACACATGTTATTTGGTATTTTACAGACAAATTGGTAATATGTGCTATATTCATACCGAACACCTCTAGATGATTGCAAATAGTAGGGAAATTGATAAGTTAAAAATACAATATTTTCGACTGATCAAATTCCCCCAAACTTAATTTTTGTCTTCTCGAGCAAACTTGTTTTATTAGAAAGAGAAAGAGAAAATAAAGAAAAAGAAATAACTAATTAGCACACTTTCGTAGACAACACGATTGCACTGAGCACGTGCAACAAGCCTTGAAACCACTAGGTGTCCCTAGTAGGAGGAGTGTTGTCTCCTAAGCGCTTTCAGCGGATTGCACCCACAAAATCCAATAATAAAAGGAAGACTGTGAAAGTTACATGTAAAGATAAGAATTGTAAAAGAAAGACTTTGAAAATTAGAGTTTCCAACTAATACTAGCTTTTCGGTTGTCATGAGCCCAATCTTAATAGTCATGAAAAGATGTCAGAAATCACATCATCCCTCAATAAAACATCGTTTTTATTCTTCATTCCTGCCTTTCTTCCAAACATCGATCATATACCCCTACGTGTGTGTAAAAGACATCCCTACATCCGGAGAATTCAATTCAAGCTATCATACTCTTGTCCATCTGCCTCAGTACTTTTTAATTAATGAATATTTAGATGGATTTGCTCACACTTTTTTCATGCGACCGTTAATACTCCTTGAGGTACTAACCGACCGATTAATCATGTGCTTGCTTATACGGTGTATTAGTATTTTCCTCGTCTTGCACCACCTAAGGCTTAGCAGTGACTCCCAGACCAGTTGGTCTACGGCACTAGGTGATGAAGCACCATCGCTATATTTTTTTATTGCTGCCTTGGTGATAACAAAACCCGTGTTCATTTTTCTACACCATTTTATATTTTCTTTATTTATATTTCCTTCATACTTTGGCTTTTAGACAAGAGCATTTCAAGGTATCCTCTACTATCCCGAGCTTCAAGACATGTGTAAGTGCATATAGTAGGGTATCAACATTCAAATATTTGGCTTACAGAATATGAACTATTTTTCAGACTTATTTTTATCCTCAGATTAGTGACTTCTTTCATCTTACTAACCCTTGGGACAACGGCTCATAACTACTTATTACTAGTTCGTATAAGAAAACTTCTAATTTTTTAGGTTTTCTTAAATTTTTCCAATCTTTTGGGTGTAATTTTTCACTATCTAATCTTTTATTATCAAATTAAATATTAAATATTTTTATCTTTCGAATATTTTTTTTAATTTTTAATTTTTGTTTGTTTTAAATTGTTTTGTGCTTATGCAAAGTATGATACAAAATGATGCGTAAATAAGTACAAACTCCCCCAAATTTGTTTTCAACGGTGTCCTCACTGTTGCCATTCGCTAGATCACAAAAACCTGTAAGCTTTGGGAGGAAATTTATTAATGGGGGCAAAATATATTAAAGTGAAAATCCTCCCCCAAACTTATTTTTGGCTCATCATTTTGAGTAAAAATTTTATTTTCAAGAGCCAGATTAAGCCTCCCCCCAAACTTGAGTTAAACAATGTTAAGCTTTGAAAATCACAAGAGGGGGTCAAAATTACTGGTCAATGCCAAGCTTTGCAAAGACCGAAAGTCAACATGAACCCTTCGAAGATTTTATCAATGTAGTGCACCGGTTGGTGGAAGAACAAGTTGAAAAGAGCCAAGAAGAAGTGGGGAAAAGATAAGTGGTGGGATAGAATGTGTTTGCTTCTCGTTTTGGAGAGACGACACAGTGATTGTGATGGATTACTCGCATTATCATTATAGTCCAGAAAAAGGGGTGGACGTTCAATTTCATTATTTGGGAGATTATTCATCTCAACACCCGTGTCTTTCAAAAATGCGAGTTCATCAGCGAAAATTTCCTCAAAGCTCTCATCGATACCCCGAAGAATAAAGTCATCAAAAAGCGCGGGGTGATCTTCAGACTCCAAAAACAGTTCATAATCAGTGTTAGTTGTTGACCCGGACAACTCGGTGGAAGAGTCCGTATGTGTATGATACAAAGTTGGGTCAAACAATAACATATGAAAAGACTCTAGATCAGTATCATGAGGCTGATCAAATTCGCTGCTGTCGAAATCCATTAATTCGACAGAACAGACCTGAGCAGAAGGTTCAAAGGGTACACTTCCCAACTTGTAAATGTTCAGCTCAATTGACATCTTCCCGAAGGATAGGGGCATAGAGCCGTTACGACAGTTGATTATAGCATTGGAAGTGGCCAAAAAGGGCCGACCAAGGATCACCGGAATTTGATTCCTTGGGTTTGCTACATTCTGTGTATCAAGTACAATAAAGTCCACAGGGAATACAAATTCCCCGATTTTTATTAACACATCCTCTAGTTCACCCGTAGGTTTGGTGATTGATCGGTCGGCCATCTGGAGAGTGCAGTGGGCTGGTTTCAACTATCCGATCCATAACTGCTCATAAACCGAGAAAGGAAGCAGGTTAACACTTGTGCCAAGGTCAAGTAGAGCACGGTTAATGTGTTTATCCCCAATAGAAATAGAAATAGTAGGATAGCCAGGATCCTTACATTTCCTAGGTAATTGTTGGGGAAAAGCTGTGTCTACAGTTTTTGACATGAACACCTTTTTGGCACTTGAGTCTTCCTCTTCCTAGTGCACAAGTCTTTGAGAATTTTCGCATAAGCGGGGACTTGTTGTATTGCATCAAGATGAAGGATGTTGATGTTAACCTTTAAAAGATTTCAGTGATCTTCTCCATTTGCGGACTTGGTCCGTTTCCCCTTAACCGATTCGGATAGGGAGCTTGAGCAATAAGAGCGGGGTCCGACATTAGAGAAGATCGTGTGGGTAAGAACAATCTAGGAATTGGAGTGGGGATCGTCTTTGGTGGACTAGAAGAGGTTTTTTGAGGGGTCGAGCTTTAGGGAAAACGGAGAATAGGCTCGAAAGAAAATGGTGGGGTAGACGTACTGGGGTCAGAAGTAGAAGCAGAAGTGGAAGGAAAAGTCTCAGCCGGGGCATCATCGATTGATTCTTCATTATTATCAATCTCTTCACCGACATGGTTGTCAAGCACTCTTCCAGATCTCAACGTGGTGATATGTAACGGTTTGAAAATCGTTTCGGTGAAATTTCGGAAAATCGGTAAAATAAGGGGGTTTTCCGTAAAAAGTCAAAATACAAATATCTTTATTATAAAATTAAATATACATATTCTAGCTATAAAATTGCTATTAATTGGTGTTTATTGAGCCACTGGTGAAATTTCAAGTTTTCTGAAATTTTTTCCGAAATTAATTATTTTAATATTATTTTAAGTCGTCACTAATACATTTAATTAGGGAAAATTAAAAATTGGAATGAGTTGAAACAAATTTTGTGCATCATAACACATTAAACAAAATTTTATCATGTGGCTTTGAAATGAAATGGTTTTCCAAAACGGTTTAGAAAATATCGAAGAAAAAGATTTTTTTTCGGTGAAATTAGTGTTAATGGGAAATGGGGTAATACATTTATCTTTTTTCCTAATCCACACACCCACATCTCACCCTCTCTCCCCCTCCCCATATGGCCGACCCCACTTTGACATCCCCTCACTCTTTTTCTCTCTCCAATCACCTCCTTTTGAATAGAAAAGAAAAGAAAAGAAAGTGATAAAAGTAAAAGGGTGGACTTTGACTTTCCCCCACTTTCTCCACCTTACTCTCTCTCCTCCCTCACCCCTCCCCACATTTCTGGCCGAATTTTCTGGCCTCAAAACAGCAGCCCCCCCGTCCCTCTTCTCCTCTCTTTTCCATAAAAAAAATTGTCGAAAAATCAAGTAAAACCTCACCGAAATCCAAATCCGATTCCTACCAATTTTCCCTCATGTTCTTTAGCATGGATCTTGGTGGAAGGATTCCAAATTAGAGGTCTAGATTTGTACTTTGATTCATGGTTGTGAGGTATAACTTTTGACCCATTGTTCTTTTTGGTTTAAATTCCTTATTGAAGCTTGTTAGGTGCTTAATTTCGGTTTAATTGAAAATTGTGGGTTTGCAAGAGAAGGTTTAGATTACGGTTTGTGAAAAATCTAGTTAGGGTTTTGTGTTGTGAGACTATGGTTGTGGGAGATATTTACCATATTAATATTTTGCTAAATCAAATTAAGTTGCTAATTTGCTTTTTGTTGATTTAAATTGTGATATTTATATAAATTGTAAACTAGGTTTTTAAAATAATTATATTCTTGTGAGATAAAATTCAAATTAAGGTTTCATGTCATTATAAATATTATATTGAGTGGTTTAATGCTTTTAGTTCATGAAAATCCAAGCTAAATTGTTGTTTGTGCATTTTTGCTATAAAATTGTTAAAATTTGGGTATATTGTAAACTAGAATTTTGGGGTTAATGAAATTTATTGGGATTAAATTATGGAAAATGTTTTTATGAATTATTTAAGATATTTAATAAGTATTATGGCCGCTATATTTTTTTAAACGTCGAGTTTTGTACCAAAACGGGTAATTTTTGCTTGCTAGATTTTCGGAAAAATGGCTTTTAAGGTGAATTTGGGGTTTTTGTGAATTTTAACCTATTTTATATTATAATTAGTGTTCGTGAATGCGAAAATGAGAGTGTTTGGGTTTTTCTCGATGGTTTGACGTTTGTACATCGATATCGAGGGTTGGTTTGGCTATTCTTGCATGCGTAGGCGATAGGTTTTGACCTATGCGTGATACGCGTACCGATTTGATTTTCGTATGCCGTTTCGATTTCGAATTTGGTTTTAATGTGATACGGTGCGTTATGATATGTAGGTACCCCATGTGGACTTCGAGACGATAAGCAAGCGCGTGGCGACATCGGCACCGGCGAGCAAGGACCAGGTGAGTAGATTTATATCTACGGGGAGAAGTCGGGTGGATGGCGTATAACACCCCCGCAGTTCGTGGTGATGTATATGAATACGTATACACACATATATTTTGATTATATATTTTATGTTGATATGAGACTTGATGATAAAGGTAGATTCTAGGTGTTCATGGATTAGTTTAGTGTTAGTTGCGAAACCCTAGAGTAGTTGTTACACCCACACACGCACACACACACATGCATACATCTATGTTATTACCTATACGTATATAGGGAGATGTGTTTATGTGTTCACCTGGGTATGGGACTAGGTGTTCACATACTGGATTTGCGGATGATACTTGGGATTGGGATGAGTCGATGAGATTTGAGTTGAGACCGTGAGATCGGTGATATGGCAGGATTCGTACTTGAGATACGTCCTGATGTTATAGCGGATCTTTGGATGACAATTCCATGTGAATAGTGATATTAGTAGTGTACTAGACGTAGGTCAGTACCCCAGATGATGATCTTGATAAAGAGGATACCAGATGAACAGTGTGATGAGTATGATATTGACCTGTACCCAGATTTAGGGATGCCGTACGACGGATTTACGTACGAGCTATATATTGATGATTGATCCGCACTCTTGACTTGGGATGTCTGATTATAGATATGGTATCGGATATGATATTATTGAGGCGGGATCACCGACTAATATATATATAGGTATGTATACGTATCGACTCAGATATTAGGCGGTTTCCTTACCTGTAGTTCAGTTTGTTAGTTCAGCCGTATAGTTTAGTGTAGTTGTTAGACTAGATTAGACTCCTACCTATTTCAAAACTAACGAATCGTGGGTATTTTAAAAGACAGGTCAAGGGATTCTACGGATATTTCAAAAGACGTATCTTTTCATAAAAACACCGTAGCCCTTATTTTCAAAACACCGCGATTCGTGTTATTTCAAAAGGCACTATTGTAGGACTTATATTAGGGTAATGCAGTTTAGTTATCGTTGTGTCTAGTATTCATCTCCCGCATATTATTGTTGTTGCTCCGCATCGCATACTTATTGTAATTGATATTTCATTATTGATATCATGCTGTTAGGACACCATCACCATTACCGATGATGCATATGTACCACGTACACTTACTTGCCGGCTCACACACATCTTCATCGGAAATTGCCATGTCACGTACACTTAGAAAATACTATTATATTGACATAGCCTGTTAACTAATAGTTTAGACATGATATTAGTGTACTTGCCTTATATGCTAGTTTAGACATTATAGTTATTACCTGCTACTTCATGCATACTGTTATTCATTGTTATGCCGCATTCATGGATTCTCATGCATATATTCACTATTTTACGTGCTATTGAGGTTTTGGATTCGGACTTCCATGAGATTTTCTGGATTTGGGGGAAAACCGCAAAACTTATACAAACTTCTTCTCTATCTTTTTAAATGAAAAGCGCGGTTTTCCCATGATTTTTGAGTCGTCCACCATGAGTTTGCTGATGGATTTCGAGACCCGATTCGAGGAGACGGATGAACAGTTTTGGATACATGGTGGACCCGGTAAGGTACCCCGTGGCAAGAAGCGCGTGATGATGACGATGTGAGCTTGGCAGGGGAGCACTACCTACCGGTGATTTTACCCGACGCGTCGGATATCCGGAGGATACCGTCGTGGTCTTGAGATTGATGGTAGGGGCCGGTCTGGACTGATGGCGCCCTAGATAGTGAGATTGACATACAGAGATTTCGAGATGTTGAGGTACAGAGATTGCGACACAGAGATATCGAGTGATTTGGATACTTGTTCTGTGTCGATGCTAGGCACTGTTTATGCTGATTTCATTTATGATACCTCGTTTTTAAAAAGATACAGAAATCTCACTAATTTATGACAGCAGTTTTCATCAGTACATGCATTCTGTTTCCTGCATTCATACATCATCTATATGATATATTGCTACCTGAGGCATAGACACAGGCACATGGGATTACACTCCGGTTAGATATTTACCCTAGCCATTGTTATAGGCTGCATGTTATATAATTGAGGATATATTATGATCGTTGACCTAGGATTGCGTTGTTCATGCGATTTCTGTTCGTAGATGTTTTTCTACTCACGAGCTGGCAACTCACCCCCGTTGTGCCACAGTTTCTTGCAGGTTTTGCCGTACAGGTTTCATTACGGCTTTGCTGGCACTGCTTCTTTTGGGTGACTTGCTAGTAGGTGGGTTTATTGGTATCGTACCCATCATATTACTTTGTATAATATTATTCAGTTGTATCTAGTAAATTCCATCAACCAAATATGTATTTATTTTAAGATAGAGACCAGTGATGTTATTCTTTCGACCTTCGAGTCGCGCGTTATATTTCTGTGGATTTCTTGTGCTTTTAAGTTTCCTTTTGAGTTTTCATCCTCGCCCTTGGCGTTGTATATTATATTACTTGTGTGGTTGTGACCGTCGATTGACGAAGAGATAGCTCTCGCTTGGGGATGCCTTTTATTGATTTCGTATACTATTCATGTTGTATCCTGTTTGGGGGCCAGTATTTACAAAGGAGACTCTGCCGAAATTTTCAAGAAATATTTGATGTTTATAAAAACGCATAATTCGGCTTATGCTAATAAAACTACTTGATTTAAATTGGTTTTTCCTTCACTCTACTACTTTTCTTGGTTTGGATTTCTGGGTTTTCGGCTTAGATTACATATGCCTCGAGACGTTTCGTAGTTTAAGTGCTGGTCATGTTCTGTACTTTCGGGACGTGACAAAGTTGGTATCAGAGCGTTAGGTTTTACCTTCGGAGCGTAGGATGACCCTTGGTTGATGGAATAGGTGACTAAAGTAGAGTGACGTACCGTGAGTATGTTCCACGGCATACCTACGATACGCTACTCCACTTAGAAAGCCTTAGGATGTACATTTCTTTGTTCAGTATTATATTCATTCCTAATTTATCTTCATCGGTACCAGTTATGGTTTGCTGCCACGATTACGGGCAGGAAGAGCTACGGCTAGAGTTGCAGTCAGCATGAGCTCTTCACGAACGAGGACTGACCAGGGCGTAATTCCGGCGACACACGATTTTGGAGATGTTTCTTTTTATTGTGTTTTCGCGCCACGAGCGTTGGGTGGATTACTGTATTAGATTACTCAGACGTGCAGATCAGCCCCAGACGATTGAGCCAATGACAGAGGCCAACCAGATTTTGATGACCATTGGTGTATTGCTTATTCATGATGATTGAGATACTGTTCAGCGTGCAGACGAGTGAGCCAGTCATTGCTGCGAACGATGAGATATCGCCCTAGATGTTGGAGCTATTACAGGACGAGTTGTACTAATAGATAATAGAAGGTCGCTAGTCACCCGAGGATGAATGACTAGGACAGGTGGTTCGTTCGCCTACCTGGATGCGAGGTCATCAGATAGATTGATTCCAGCTTGAGATGACTTCACGTGGAGACGTTGAAAGTTGACAGAGATGATCGAATGTCAGCAACCTATTATTCCAAGTTTAAAGTATTCGGAAAGGCGTGTAGGCAATTCTATAGACCTTCTAGAAGAATGAAACCCTAACTCGACTTAATGACCGTGTGAAAGCCTTTGAACCTTAGGGTTTGCGGCATTTCCGCGGCGCCATTAGTGAGGCTTGGGTTTGCCCTTCTACGGCTGGACCATCGATGCTGTGGTACGTACTTGATACTGTTGAACTGTATCCAAGATGTTGAGCTCTTGGGGGATTATGAGGTTTTGACGAATCGATCGGATGGTTCGACTTCATTCAGATGCCAGGTGGTGAGATGCATTTCTTAGGAGACTCCAGATACGAGGATAGCCGTAGGAGCTCAGTCCATGCAGCCATGACGAGACGAGTCCGAAGCAGTCGACATTAAAGAAAGTGGAGTAAAGAGGTCCATACAAGATCTGGATAAGATGACGTTCCACTCCACCGACATCAGAGATGCGATACGCATGCTGAGGCATTGTACTTGGATATACCTTCCAGAAGGAGTCGCGATGAGTATGCAGCCGTTCCGGAATGAGAACAGATCTAGTAAGGGACGATGACTTCCGGACAGTTCGGCAGAGACGAGATTTGGGAGAGATCTCGATAGGACCTTTCTGGAATAAATTACGAGAAGATTTGGACCCAGGAGTGGTCATGTTATGCACACCGGCAGGCCAGAGTTCAGGATCGTCGATGAGACATGCTATGAGTGACCACGACAGTTGGCCAGAGATTCTTGGAGGATGTGCTTGAGCGGGACTATTCCACCATATTTGATTTCGGTATTTTGGACGATCTATTCGCATGACTGATTTTGATGATTGAGTTTCATGATATTTGTTTTCATGTACCATGGTTGCACCTACTGAGTATTTATGATTTTATGGGTTTCATACAGTTGAGTTGATTTTGTGTGTATGTAAGCACACGATTTGGTTTTTGCACTCGGTATAGTTCATATATACTTGCAGTGCAGTGTTACGTATGTTGTGCATTTAGATGCACTGGACTTCGATTTCGATTGTGATCTTCGATATTTGTTTTGTGCACCTTGTGCACCTGATTGGATTTTGCGCATATTCGGCGCTTGATATTGGATTTCATGATTTCGTGCACGATGGATGCACCTGATTTGTATTTTCGTGCATGTTGGGCGCATGTTTTGAGGTGCGATTTTGGTGCACACCAGATGCACTAAATCGAGATTCTTCGTGCATATCATATGCACCTGATTTTGCTGTCAGGCACCCACGTTGCCTATGACAGATGTTTCGTGCACACCCAATGCACTTAGATCTTGTATCTGTGCACATGTTGGCATATATATGGATTTTGATTTCCGTGCGCACCAGTCACACGTAGTATTCGTATGCATATTTTAGGATTGATTTCTTATAGAGCAGTACGTTTTATGATATTTGCTATGTGATTTCGTACTGAGCAGGACTAGTCAAAGGACAGTACCTGAATGTATTTTGCGTGCATTGATAGCTATCGAAGGGAATTCCAAAAAGCGAGCTATAGTCTCAGTATTTACCAACGTGTCTGATATGACACGAAACGTTTAAAACAAGAAAACCCTTCCAAATTGTTTCCCAAAATGGTGGAACGTACAGTTCAAACAAAAAGTATATATGTATATGATTATTTTCTTATGATAGACGTCTGCCACTGTGCAGTGTTATGCGTATTGCACAGCGACTTTAAGAGATTTGGCATGCATTCCCTTCAGATATTTACATATGTAGATTTGATATTTACGTGTATAGTTTCGAGTTATATCATATTGGTTTTGTATTGGATTTGACATTTGTGTCTTTACCATGACTCCGATGATTGTGGGATACTTGACGGAGTATTGATTTTGAGTTATATGCTCATTTTTCATGCGCATGCGCTGCGCTATGATTTGTTTTATTTATTTACGATTTCGGAGCCCCGACAACTTGATGGTTTTGCTTACATATTTTAGTATTTGGAGGGAGTTTTAATTTAAATTCATGGACCAAATTTATTTAAGGGGGGAAGATTGTAACGTTTTGAAAATCGTTTCGGTGAAATTTCGGAAAATCGGTAAAATAAGGGGGTTTTCCGTAAAAAGTCAAAATACAAATATCTTTATTATAAAATTAAATATACATATTCTAGCTATGAAATTGCTATTAATTGGTGTTTATTGAGCCACTGGTGAAATTTCAAATTTTCTGAAATTTTTTCCGAAATTAATTATTTTAATATTATTTTAAGCCGTCACTAATACATTTAATTAGGGAAAATTACAAATTGGAATGAGTTGAAACAAATTTTGTGCATCATAACACATTAAACAAAATTTTATCATGTGGTTTTTGAAATGAAATGGTTTGCCAAAACGGTTTAGAAAATATCGAAGAAAATGGTTTTTTTCGGTGAAATTAGTGTTAATGGGAATTGGGGTAATACATTTATCTTTTTCCCTAACCCACACACCCACACCTCACCCTCTCTCCCCCTCCCTATGTGGCCGGCCCTACTTTGACAGCCCCTCCCTCTTTTTCTCTCTCCAATCACCTCCTTTTGAATAGAAAAGAAAAGAAAAGAAAGTGATAAAAGTAAAAGGGTGGAGTTTGACTTTCCCCCACTTTCTCCACCTCACTCTCTCTCCTCCCTCACCCCTCCCCACATTTCTGGCCGAATTTTCTTTCCTCAAAACAGCAGCCCCCCTTCCCTCTTCTCCTCTCTTTTCCATCAAAAAAATTGTCCAAAAATCAAGTAAAACCTCACCGAAATCCAAATCCGATTCCTACCAATTTTCCCTCATCTTCTTTAGCATGGATCTTGGTGCAAGGATTCAAAATTGGAGGTCTGGATTTGTAGTTTGATTCATGGTTATGAGGTATAACTTTTGACTCATTGTTCTTTTTGGTTTAAATTCCTTATTGAAGCTTGTTAGGTGCTTAATTTCGGTTTAATTGAAAGTTGTGGGTTTGCAAGAGAAGGTTTAGATTAGGGTTTGTGAAAAATCTAGTTAGGGTTTTGTGTTGTGAGACTATGTTTGTGGGAGGTATTTGCCATATTAATATTTTGCTAAATCAAATTAAGTTGCTAATTTGCTTTTTGTTGATTTAAATTGTGATATTTATATAAATTGTAAACTCGGTTTTTAAAATAATTATATTCTTGTGAGATAAAATTCAAATTAAGGTTTCATGTCATTATAAATATTATATTGAGTGGTTTAATGCTTTTATTTCATGAAATTCCATGCTAAATTGTTGTTTGTGCATTTTTGCTATAAAATTGTTAAAATTTGGGTATATTGTAAACTAGAATTTTGGGGTTAATGAAATTTATTGGGATTAAATTATGGAAATTGTTTTTATGACTTATCTAAGATATTTAATAAGTATTATGGCCGCTAGATTTGTTTAAACGTCGAGTTTTGTACTAAAATGGGTAATTTTTGCTTGTTAGATTTTCGGAAAAATGGCTTTTAAGGTGAATTTGGGGTTTTGTGAATTTTAACCTATTTTATATTATAATTAGTGTTCGTGAATGCGCAAATGAGAGTGTTTGGGTTTTTCTCGATGGTTTGACGTTTGTACATCGACATCGAGCGTTGGTTTGGCTATTCTTGCATGCGTAGGCGATAGGTTTTGACCTATGCGTTATACGCGTGCCGATTTGATTTTCGTATGCCGTTTCGATTTCGAATTTGGTTTTAATGTGATACGGTGCGTTATGATATGTAGGTACCCCATGTGGACTTCGAGATGACAAGCAAGCGCGTGGCGATATCGGCAACGACGAGCAAGGACCAGGTGAGTAGATTTATATCTACGGGAAGAAGTCAGGCGGATGGCGTATAGCACCCCCGCAGTTCATGGTGATGTATACGAATACGTATACACACATATATTTTGATTATATATTTTATGTTGATATGAGACTTGATGATAAAGGTAGATTCTAGGTGTTCATGGATTAGTTTAGTGTTAGTTGAGAAACCCTAGAGTAGTTGTTACACCCACACACGCGCACACACACATGCATACATCTATGTTATTACCTATGCGTATGTGGGGAGATGTGTTTATGTGTTCACCTGGGTATGGGACTAGGTGTTCACATACTGGATTTGCGGATGATACTTGGGATTGAGATGAGTCGATGAGATTTGAGTTGAGGCCGTAAGATCGGTGATATGACAGGATTCGTACTTGAGATACGTCCTGATGTTATAGCGGATATTTGGATGACAATGCCATGTGAATAGTGATATTAGTAGTGTACTAGACGTAGGTCAGTACCCCAGATGATGATCTTGATAAAGAGGATAACAGATGAACAGTGCGATGATTATGATATTAACCCGTACCCAGATTTGGGGATGCCGTACGACGTATTTACGTACGAGCTATATATTGATGATTGATCAGCACTCTTGACTTGGAATGTCTGATTATAGATATGGTATCGGACATGATATTATTGAGGCGGGATCACCGACTAATATATATACAGGTATGTATACGTATCGACTCAGATGTTAAGCGGTTTCCTTAATTGTAGTTCAGGTTGTTAGTTCAGCCGTATACTTTAGTGTAGTTGTTAGACTAGATTAGACTCCTACCTATTTCAAAACTATCGAATCGTGAGTATTTTAAAAGACAGGTCAAGGGATTCTACGGATATTTCAAAAGACGTATCTTTTCTTAAAAACACCGTAGCCCTTATTTTCAAAACACCGCGATTCGTGTTGTTTCAAAAGGCACTATTGTAGGACTTATATTAGGGTAATGCAGTTTAGTTATCGTTGTGTCTAGTATTCAGCTCCCGCATATTATTGCTGTTGCTCCGCATCGCATACTTATTGTAATTCATATTTCATTATTGATATCATGCTATTAGGACACCATTACCATTACCGATGATGCGTATGTACCACGTACACTTACTTGCCGGCTCACACACATCTTCATCGGTAATTTCCATGTCACGTACACTTAGAAAATACTATTACATTGACATAGCCTGTTAGCTAATAGTTTAGACCTGATATTAGTGTACTTGCCTTATATGCTAATTTAGACATTGTAGTTATTACCTGCTACTTCATGCATACTGTTATTCATTGTTATGCCGCATTCATGGATTCTCATGCATATATTCACTATTTTACGTGCTATTGAGGTTTTGGATTCGGATTTCCATGAGATTTTCTGGATTTGGGGGAAAACCGCAAAACTTATACAAACTTCTTCTCTATCTTTTTAAATGAAAAGCGCGGTTTTCCTATGATGTATGAGTCATCCACCATGAGTTTGCTGATGGATTTCGAGACCCGATTCGAGGAGACGGATGAACCGTTTCGGGTATATGGTGGACCCGGTAAGGTACCCCGGGGCAAGAAGCGCGTGATGATGACGATGTGAGCCTGGCAGGGGAGCACTACCTATCGATGATTTTACCTGATGCGTCGGATATCCGGAGGATACCGTCGTGGTCTTGAGATTGATGGTAGGGGCCGGTCTGGACTGACGGCGCCCTAGATAGTGAGATTGACATACAGAGATTTTGAGATATTGAGTTACAGAGATTGCGACACAGAGATATCGAGAGATTTGGATACTTGTTTTGTGTCGATGCTAGGCACTGTTTATGCTGATTTCATTTATGATACCTCGTTTTTAAAAAGATACAGAAATCTCACTAATTTATGACAGCAGTTTTCATCAGTACATGCATTCTGTTTCATGCATTCATACATCATCCATATGATATATTGCTACCTGAGGCACTAACATAGGCACATGGGATTACACTCGGGTTAGATATTTACCCTAACCATTGTTATAGGCTGCATGTTATATATTTGAGGATATATTATGATCGTTGACCTAGGATTGCGTTGTTCATGCGATTTCTGTTCGTAGATGTTTTTCTACTTACGAGTTGGCAACTCACCCCCGTTGTGCCACAGTTTCTTGCAGGTTTTACCGTACAGGTTTCATTACGGCTTTGCTGGCACAGCTTCTTTCGGGTGACTTGCTAGTAGGTGGGTTTATTGGTATCGTACCTATCATATTACTTTGTATAATATTATTCAGTTGTATCTAGTAAATTCCATCAACCAAACATGTATTTATTTTGAGATAGAGACCAGTGATGTTATTTTTTCGACCTTAGAGTCGTGCGTTATATTTCTGTGGATTTCTTGTGGTTTTGAGTTTCCTTTTGAGTTTTGATCCTCGCCCTTAGCGTTGTATATTATATTACTTGTGTGGTTGTGACCGTTGATTGACGAAGAGATAGCTCCCGCTTGGGGATGCCTTTTATTGATTTCGTATACTATTCATGTTGTATCCTGTTTGGGGCCCAGTATTTACAAAGGAGACTCTGCCGAAATTTTCAAGAAATATTTGATGTTTTTAAAAACGCATAATTCGGCTTATGCTAATAAAACTACTTGATTTAAATTGGTTTTTCCTTCACTCTACTACTTTTCTTTGTTTGGATTTCTGGGTTTTCGGCTTACTTAGATTACGTACGCCTCGAGACGTTTCATAGTTTAAGTGCCGGTCATGTTCCGTACTTTCAGGACGTGACATGGTAGCGTTCACATGATGTGAATAGCGAGGATTGGGTAAAGGTTGAGCTGGAAGTTTCCCTTTCTCTTTAGCACTCAATTCGGTATTTATACGGGCAATTTGTGCTTCCAGTGATTTAATACTCTAATTTTGGGAGTCAGAGTTTTTCTTTATTTTATCGACGGAAGACTGAAGGTTTGCCGAAAATTGCATGAAATTTGTCAGAAGCAAATTCATGGTTTGTGCGAATGAAGAGGATTCATCAGTATCGGTCAACTGCAAAGGAATATTTGGTGTAGTTGTGTTGACTGGATTTTGAAAGTTTTGTGATTGGTAGGGGTGCTGACTCATTTGAAGTGGTTGCTGTTGTGGTAGAAGAGCCCTTTGAAAATTATTTTGATTTGGAACCGTGTTTTGAATTTGTTGATGGTTCCAAGCAAAGTTAGGGTGATTCCTCCAACCCTGATTATGAGTAGAAGAATATGGATCGTTTCTAGGACTTTGTTGGAAAGCAGCATTGGTATGTTCTTGACCTTGAAACGGAGAATTCAATAGACATTCTTCCGTAAGATGTGATGGATCAGAACAGCATCCACAGACAGTTTTGGAGAGTGGCATCTGATTTAGGGCGGCTGCTAAAAATTTGTTTTCCATAGTTTCGAGTTTCTTTTGCATTGCTGCCATTTTAGCTCTAACTCCTATGGAAACATCAGATTGGTTATTTACACCCTTAGACGATGACTGACCTACACTCTCCCACTGTAAAGATTTTTCAGCGAAATCTTCTAAGAATCTCCAGCCTTCATCATCATCTTTAGTCATAAAGGTGCCTTGACACATGGATTCAAGGGTCTGTTCCGTGGTAGGATTAATGCCCTCATATATGATTCTGCACAGATCCCATCTTGGGATTCCATGATGTGGACATTGAACTAATAGATACTTGAAGCGTTCAAAACACTTTGAGAATGATTCATTTGGAAGCTGGGTATATTGATTTATTTCGCTACGGACATGAGCTGTTTTGTGATTGGGGTAGAATTTCTTTAGGGAAGCTGTTACGAATTCTCCCCAGTTCGAAATAGAATGTGCGGCTGTGTTATAAAGCCACTTCTCGGCTATATCGCACAAGGTAAATGGGTGAAGAAATAAACGCAAAGCATCCACAGAAAACTGTGAAGTACCTATCATAGCGCATATATTTTCAAATTTGGTAATAAAGACATGTGTGTCTTCAGACTCGAGACCGTGATATTTTGGTAGAAGATTGATGTATTGGGATTTGCTTTCAAAATTGTCCCCATTGGATGGTGTAATGGTAAGACAGGTCGATAGAAGACCTCGCATAGGATAACATCTCTCTTGGAGAGAGATACGGGGTGCATTCTGCGCACCTGCGGACGGCGGTAGAGTAGTGTTAAAAAAGTTCGATGGAGAATTGCCCATCGAAGTGGGTGTGGTGGGGGGTGAAGAAAAATTAGACGTAGAATTACCGACTTCGGAGTCGATAAGAGGAACGCGGACAAGACGAGCACTAGAATCCCGTGTCTAGCCGAGCATGTACTAAATGGTTTAGCACAAGTGGCAGCGTTGTGATAATTATGGAAAAGATGAGTTCGTGTTCGTTTTAAAAAAGATACGGATTTTTGAAAAATCAAATCACAAACAATGCACAAGCAACCCTAAATCTAGTGGTCACCTAGTTCAAGTCTCTAGACCGCTCCTAGACTTCCAGAAGACAAGTCCCAAGATAGATCCTCTACTGCCTCTTTGTCTCTCCTGTGGCCAGGTAAGTGCCAGGTAAGTGGGAGGTTCTCCACTACGTAAGTAGTGGGCCTAATTAAGTAACCACTTGCCTTAGACACACTTGCTTTAGACACCACAAAAGAAACACGGATAAGCAATAGATTACCCACGACCTCCTTCTGTCCTAAGTGAGCGCGACGGTCCTTAGAGTCATGTCTAGATATTTTTTAGTTAATGAGGGTGATGCGGATGCAAGTTTTTGATTTTTGGGGCTTAGGAAGGGTAATGAACTCCCCACCTAATCTGAATTTGGTCTTTGCCCCTTAATTTCCATATTAAAAATTCAAACAACCAAGATCAAACACGCAACAATTTTTCTTTTTGTGGTGCTGCGAATTTCTGCAAAGAATCCTGCAGAAATTGGTTAATGGAGCAGAGCAGGGAGGAGATAAGAAAGTCAGAAATATACCTGAGAATTTTCATGCATTCAAACCTTTAGAACGCCGTGCTTCCGCCGCGTTAAGCCTATTATGCCGCGGATCCGCGGTCTATTCATTTGATCACTGCACAAAAATTTCAGGAACTGTTCCAATTGTCTCACTGAGCTATCTGAGATGCTCTGAAAATTTTTCCTCTTGCTCCACAGATTCCAGATTTCCTCGCAACAAATCACAACAAATCGGTAAGCGTTTGTAACGAATTTTTATCTAAAAACTGATGGAATAATAAATTTTCAACTCAAATTTCAAAAAGAACAAATTAGCACACTATCCCCGGCAACGGCGCCATTTGATTGATCATATTCTTGGTGTCGTATATAAGATGTTTCACAACCAAAGAAATTTCTAAACCGCAATCAATAACGGTGTCAACTGTAGGTTCGTTAGCGAGTGCGGATCGTCCACAGGGATTGTGTGATTTGCTCGTAATTGTTTTAGTTGAGTCGAAAATTAAAGAGAATAGAAAATTGTTCAAGAATTGTGAAATTTATTTGCAAGAATTATCAAGAAAATAAAGATCAAGAATCAAGAATCAAGAATTGTGAAGATAATATCCAAATCGAATGAATTATCAAGATTTGTAATGAGGCTCGTAGGAATCGATCCAATCGATAGTAATGATGAAGAATTAGGATTACAAATTCTTTTCTATTGATGATTTGCTGCTAGATCGATGACGATCAACAAGAATTAGGGATCTATTGACGAAACTAGGATTTCTACTTCATATCCCTTGTCCTTTCATTGATTAGCATTCAAATTCTAGCCTCAAGTAAATTCAATCATCGATCGTTGATCTCTAATTAGGAGAGAAAACATTCAAGAAAGCAACTCGCTCGAAACTAGGATGTCGATGATTCAATTTCCTAAAATTTACAAAACTCATAAGATTTAAGAATCGTTCAAGAATTTAATCATCGTCATCTATCTATTTTCTCGATTCCTTCACTAGCGGAGTTTTCTTTCAAACATCATGAAAAAGAAAACAATCAAGAATTGAGAACTCATCATAGTGCTCAAATGTAAAGAAAAGCAAGATCAAGAATTTTCACCTTTCATTATTCAACATTTCGTTACAATTCACTCAAAAACTACAAGAATTGAGGAGAGAACTCGATCGTCGAATTAGCTTCGCATCGTGTTCGTGAGTCGCGGATCGTCTTGGATCTCTTGCTCGGATGAAAATCGGCGTTGCTTCAAAAAGGCTTGTTGAATTCTTGCTTTAATCGATACTCGATGAATCTTTATTTGGATTTTGAATTGTATTTTGGCTAGGGTTTTGATGCATAAGTTGTGTCACTCAACTTGTGTTTGGAATTGTTGAACAACGAACAACCTTTGTAATGAAGTTTTGGGTCCCTTTATATAGCCTTCTCCTTTAGCTTCCCCAAGAAGTTTGAACTAGCTTCCTTTAGAAGCTAAGCTAGGTTTAGCTTCTCTTGCAAGCTTGGTAGTTATGAAAGAAACTTCTAGATTTAGGTAGTGAGCTAGCTTGCTTGAGAAGCTTGGTTGTTGAGAAAAACCTTCTAGATTTAGCTAGCTTGCTTGAGATGCTTGGAGGTATTAGGCTTGTACAAGAAGCTTGGCAGTTAGAAAAGAAGCTTCTGGAGATCTCTGGAGAATGAAGTATCTTGAAGAAGTTAGGCTATTGAAAGGAGAAGCCCGACAAAGTATTCTGCCCCCTTTTTTTCAACGTGGCCACTGATCCGCGGCCAATAAGCCCATTCGGCCGCGGATCCGCAGCCGTATAAGGTGATTGCTGCATGGAATTTTCTATGCTGCATTGTGTTGGTCCAGTAGTAATTTTCTGATCTCTGGAATCTTATAAATCTTTCATGTTCACTGCCAGATCACAAGTCTTGGACTTGGTGTATTTTTATCAGCACTTTTAGCATTTCCTGTTCTTTTTCCTGGAATTTCCTGCACACAATCTCGAGACAAGTGTTGCGATATACAAAGATCATGCGTGCAATAATAAACACTCAATTTCCCTCAAAATGCCGGTTATAATTTACAACACATGTTATTTGGTATTTTACAGACAAATTGGTAATATGTGCTATATTCATAACGAACACCTTTAGATGATTGCAAATAGTAGGGAAATTGATGTGTTAAAAATGCAATATTTTCGACCAATCAAATTCCCCCAAACTTAATTTTGGTCGTCTCGAGCAAACTTGTTTTATTAGAAAGAGAAGGAGAAAATAAAGAAAAAGAAAAAACTAACTAGCACACTTTCGTAGGCAACACGATTGCACTGAGCAAGTGCAACAAGCCTTTAAACCTCTAGGTGTCCCTAGTAGGAGGAGTGTTGTCTCCTGAGGGTTTTCAGCGGATTGCACCCACAAAATCCAATAATAAAAGGAAGACCGTGAAAATTACATGTAAAGATAAGAATTGTAAAAGAAAGACTTTGAAAATTAGAGTTTCCAACTAATACTAGCTTTTCTGTTGTCTTGAGCCCTATCTTAATAGTCATGAAAAGATGTCAGAAATCACATCATCTCTCAATAAAACATCGTCTTTATTCTTCATTCCTACATTTCTTCCAAACATCGATCATATACCCCTACGTGTGTGTAAAAGACATCTCTACACCCGGAGATTCAATTCAAGCTATCATACTCTTGTCCATCTGCCTCAGTACTATTTAATTAATGAATATTTAGATGGATTTGCTCACACATCTTTTATGCGACGGTTAATTCTTCTTGAGGTACTAACCTACCGATTACTCATGTGCTTGCTTGTACGGTGTATTAGTATTTTGCTTGGCTTGCACCACCTAAGGCTTAGCAGTGACTCTCAGACCAGTTGGTCTAAGGCACTAGGTGATGAAGCACCCTTGCTATATTTTTCTATTGTTGCCTTGGTGATAACAAAACTAGTGTTCATTTTTCTACACCATTTTATATTTTGTTTATTTATTATTTCCTTTATACTTTGGCTTTTAGACAAGAGCATTTCAAGTTATCCTCTACTATCCCGAGCTTCAAGACGTGTGTAAGTGCGTATAGTAAGATATCAACGTTCAAATATTTGGCTTCCAGAATAGGAACTATTTTTCAGACTTATTTTTATAGTCAGATTAGTGACTTCTTTCATCTTACTAACCCTTGGGACAACGGCTCATAACTACTTATTACTAGTTCGTATAAGAAAACTTCTAATTTTCTAGGTTTTCTTAAAATTTTCCAATCTTTTGGATGTAATTTTTCACTATCTAATCTTTTATTATCAAATTAAATATTAAATATTTTTATCTTTTGAATTTTAAATTTTTATATGTTTTAAAATGTTTTGTGCTTATGCAATGTATGATGCAAAATGATGCGTAAATAAGCACAAACCTCCCCCAAACTTTTTTTCAACAGTGTCCTCACTGTTACCATCCGCTAGATCATAAAAACCTGTATGCTTTGGGAGGAAATTTATTAATGGGGGCAAAATATATTAAAGTGAAAATCCTCCCCCAAACTTATTTTTGGCTCATCATTTTGAGTAAAAATTTTATTTTCAAGAGCCAGATTATGCCTCCCCCCAAACTTGAGTTAAACAATTTTAAGCTCTGAAAATCACAAGAGGGGGTCAAAATTACTGGTCAATGCCAAGCTTTGCAAAGACCGAAATTCAACACCAACCATTCGAAGATTTTATCAATGTATTGCACCGGTTGGTAGAAGAACAAGTTGAAAAGAGCTAAGAAGAAGTGAGGAAAAGATAAGTGGTGGGATAGAATGTGTTTGCGTCTCGTTTTGGAGAGACGACACAGTGATTGTGATGGATTACTCGCATTCTCTTTATAGTCCAGAAGAAGGGGTTGAGGTTCAATTTCTTTGTTTGGGAGATGATTCATCTCAATATCCGTGTCTTTCAAAAATGCGAGTTCATCAGCGAAAATTTTCTCAAAGCTCTCATCGATACCCCAAAGAATAATGTTATCAAAAAGCACGGGGTGATCTTCAGACTCCAAAAATGGTTCATAATCCGTGTTAGTTGTTGACCCAGACAATTCGGTGGAAGAGTCCGTATGTATATGATACAAAGTTGGGTCAAACAATAACATATGAAAAGAGTCTAGATCAGTATCATGAGGCTGATCAAATTCGCTGCTGTCGACATCCATTAATTCGACAGAACTGACCTGAGCAGAAGGTTTAGAGGGTATACTTCCCAACTTGTAAATGTTCAGTTCAATTGACATCTTCCAGAAGGATAGGGTCATAGAGCCGTTACGACAGTTGATTATAGCATTGGAAGTGGCCAAAAAGGGCCGACCAAGGATCACCGGAATTTGATTCCGTGGGATTGCTACAGGCTGTGTATCAAGTACAATAAAGTCCACAGGGAATACAAATTCCCCGATTTTTATTAACACATCTTCTAGTTCACCCCTAGGTTTGGTGATTGATCGGTCGGCCATCTGGATAGTGCAGTGGGCTTGTTTCAACTCTCCGATCCCTAACTGCTCATAAACCGAGAAAGGAAGCTGGTTAACACTTGCGCCAAGGTCAAGTAGAGCACGGTTAATATGTTTATCCCCAATAGAAATAGAAATAGTAGGACAGCCAGGATCTTTACGTTTCCTAGGTAATTGTTGGGGAAAAACTGTGTCTACAGTCTTTGACATGAACACCTTTTTGGCACTTGAGTCTCCCTCTTCCTAGTGCACAAGTCTTTGAGAATTTTCGCATAAGCGTGGACTTGTTGTATTGCATCAAGAAGAGGGATGTTGATATTAACCTTTTAAAGATTTCAGTGATTTTCTCCATTTGCGGACTTGGTCTGTTTCCCCTTAACCGACTCGGATAAGGAGCTTGAGCAATAAGAGCGGGGTCCGACAATGGAGAAGATCGTGTGGGTAAGAATGATCTAGGAATAGGAGTGGGGATCGTCTTTGGTGGATTAGAAGAGGTTTGTTGAGGGGTCGTGCCTTAGGGAAAACAGAGAATAGGCTCGGAAGAAAATGGTGGGATAGACGAACTGGGGTCAGTAGTAGAAGCAGAAGTGGAAGGAAAAGTCTCAGCCGAGGTATCATCGATTGATTCTTCATTATTATCAATCTCTTCACCGACATGGTGGTCAAGCACTCTTCCAGATCTCAACGTGGTGATAGCGTTCACATGATGTGAATAGCAAGGATTAGGTAAAGGTTGAGCTGGATGTTTCCCTTTCTCTCTAGCACTCAATTCATTATTTATACGGGCAATTTGTGCTTCCATCGATTTAATACTCTCACTTTGGGAGTCAGAGTTTTTCTGGATTTTATTGACGGAAGACTGAAGGTTTGCCGAAACTTGCATGAAATTTGTCTGAAGCAAATTCATGGTTTGTGCGAATGAAGATGATTCATCAGTACCGGTAAACTGCAAAGGATTATTCGGTGCAGTTGTGTTGACTGGATTTTGAAAGTTTTATGATTGGTAGGGGTGCTGACTCAGTTGAAGTGGTTGCTGTTGTGGTGGAGGAGCTCTTTGAAAATTATTTTGATTTGGAACCGTGTTTTGAGTTTGTTGTTGGTTCCAAGAAAAATTACGGTGATTCCTCCAACCCTGATTATAAGTGGAAGAATACGGATCGTTTCTTGGTCTTTGTTGGAAAGCAGCATTGGTATGTTCTTGGCCTTGAAACGGAGAATTCAATGGACATTCTTCCGTAAGATGTGATGGATCAGAACAGTATCCACAGACAGTTTTGGAGAGTGGAATCTGATTTAGGGTGGCTGCTAAATTTTTTCCCCCCATAGTTTCGAGTTTCTTTTGCATTGCTGTCATTTCAGCTCTAACTCTTATGGAAACATCATATTGGTTATTTACACCCTTAGACGATGACTGACTTACACTCTCCCACTGTAATGATTTTTCAGCGAAATCTTCTAAGAATCTCCCGAGTTCACCATCATCTTTACTCATGTAGGTGCCTTGACACATGGATTCAAGGGCCTGTTTTGTGGTAGGATTAATTCCCTCATATAAGATTCTGCACAGATCCCATCTTGGGATTCCGTGATGTGGACATTGAACTAACAGATCCTTGAAGCGTTCAAAACACTTTGAGAATGGTTCATTTGGAAGCTGGGTAAATTGATTTATTTCGCTACGGACTCGAGCTGTTTTATGATTGTGGTAGAATTTCTTTAGGAAAGCTGTTACGAATTCTCCCCAGTTCGAAATAGAATGTGCGGCTGTGTTATAAAGCCACTTCTCGGCTATATCGTACAAGGTAAATGGGAGAAGATGTAAATGCATAGCATCCACAGAAAGCTGTGAAGTACCCATCATAGCGCATACATTTTCAAATTTGGTAATAAAGACATATGCGTCTTCAGACTCGAGACCGTGATATTTTGGTAGAAAATTGATGTATTGGGGTTTGATTTCAAAATTGTCCCCATTGGCTGGTGGAATGGTGAGATAGGTCGAAAGAGGACGTCACATAGGATAACATCTCTCTTGGAGAGAGATGCGGGGTGGATTCTGCGCACCTGCGGACGGCGGTAGAGTAGTGTTAAAGAAGTTCGATGGAGAATTGTCCATCGAAGTGGGTGTGGTGGTGGGTAAAGAAAAAGTAAACGTAGAATTACCGACTTCGGAGTCGATAGGAGGAACGCGGACAAGACGGGCACTAGAATACCGTGTCCAGCCGAGCATGCACTAAATGGTTTAGCACAAGTGGCAGCGTTGTGATAATTAAGAAAAAGATAAGTTGGTGTTTGTTTTGAAAAAGATACGGATTTTTGAGAAATCAAATCACAAACAATGCACAAGCAACCCTAAATCTAGTGGTCACCTAGGTCAAGTCTCTAGACCGCTCCTAGACTTCCAGAAGACAAGTCGCAAGATAAATCCTCTATTACCTCTTTGTCTCTCCTGTGGCCAGGTAAGTGCCAGGTAAGTGGGAAGTTCTCTACTGCGTAAGTAGTGGGCCTAATTAAGTAACCACTTGCCTTAGACACACTTGCCTTAGACACCACAAAAGAAACGCGGATAAGCAATAGATTACCCACGACCTCCTTCTGTCCTAAGTGAGCGCGACGGTCCTTAGAGTCATGTCTAGATATTTTTTAGTTAATGAGGGTGATGCGGATGCCATTTTGTGATTTTTGGGGCTTAGGAAGGGTAATGAACTCCCCACCTAATCTGAATTTGGTCTTTACCCCTTAATTTCCGTATTAAAAATGCAAACAACCAAGATCAAACACGCAACAATTTTTCTTTTTGCAGTGCTGTGAATTTTTGCAAAGAATCCTGCAGAAATTGGTTAATGGAGCAGAGCAGGGAGAGGATAAGAAAGTCAGAAATATACTTGAGAATTTTCGTGCAATGAAACCTTAAGAACACCGCGCTTCCGCCACGTTAAGCCTCTTATGCAGTGGATCCGCGGTCCATTCGTTTGATCACTGCACAAAAATTTCAGGAACTGTTCCAATTGTCTCACTGAGCTATCTGAGATGCTCTGAAAATTTTTCCTCTTGCTCCACAGATTCCAGATTTCCTCCCAACAAATCACAACAAATCGTTTAACGTTTGTTACGAATTTTGATCTAAAAACTGATGGAATAATAAATTTTTCAACTCAAATTTCAAAAACGAACAAATTAGCACACTATCCCCGGCAACGGCGCCATTTGATTGATCATATTCTTGGTGTCGTATATAAGCTGTTTCACAACAAAAGAAATTTGTAAACCGCAATCAATAACGGTGTCATTTGTAGATTCATTAGCGAGTGCGGATCGTCTTCAAGGAAAGTGCGATTTGCTCGTAATTGTTTTAGTTGAGTCGAAAATTAAAGAGAAAAGAAAATTGTTCAAGAATTGTGAAATTTAGTTTCAAGAATTATCAAGAAAATAAAGATCAAGAATCAAGAATTGTGAAGATGATATACAAATCGAATGAATTATCAAGATTTGTAATGAGGCTCGTAGGAATCGATCCAATCGATAGAAATGATGAAGAATTAGGAATACAAATTCTTATTTATTAATGATTTGTTGCTAGATCGACGACGATCAACGAGAATTAGGGATCTATTGAAGAAACTAGGGTTTCTTCATCATATCCCTTGTCCTTTCGTTGATTAGCATTCCAATTTTACCCTCTAGGAAATTTAATTATCGATCGTTGATCTCTAATTAGGAGCGAAAACATTCAAGAAAGTATCTCGCTCGAAACTAAGTTATCGATGATTCAATTTCCTAAAGTTTACAAAACTCATAAGACTTAAGAATCGTTCAAGAATTTAATCATCATCATCTATTTATTTTCTCGATTCCTCCACGAGCGAAGTTTTCACTCAAACATCATGAAAAAGAAAACAATCGAGAATTGAGAACTCATCATAATGCTCAAATGTAAAGAAAAGCAAGATTAAGAATTTTCATCTTTCATTATTCAACATTTCGTTACAACTTACTCAAAGACTACAGGAATTGAGGAGAGAACTCGATCCTCGAATTAGCTTCGCATCGTCTTCATGAGTCGCGGATCATCTTAGATCTCTTGCTCGGATGAAGAACGGCGTTGCTTCAAAAAGGCTTGTTGAATTCATGCTTGAATCGGTACTCGATGAATCTTGATTTGGATTTTGAATTATATTTGGGCTAGGGTTTGGATGCACAAGTTGTGTCACTCAACTTGTGTTTGGAATTGTTGAAGAAAGAACAACTTTTGTAATGAAGCCTTGGTCCCTTTTATATAGCTTTCTCCTTTAGCTTCCCCAAGAAGCTTGAACTAGCTTCCTTTAGAAGCTAAGCTAGGTTTAGTATCTCTTGCAAGCTTGGTAGTTATGAAAGAAGCTTCTAGATTTAGGTAGTTAGTTAGCTTGCTTGAGAAGCTTGGTTGTTGAGAAGAACCTTCTAGATTTAGCTTGCTTGCTTGAGAAGCTTGGAGGTATTAGGCTTGTACAAGAAGCTTGGCTGTTAGAAAAAAAGCTTCTGGAGATCTCTGGAGAATGAAGTATCCTGAAGAAGTTAGGCTATTGAAAGGAGAAGCCCGACAAAGTATTCTGCCCCCTTTTTGTCTACGTGGCCGCGGATCCACGGCCAATAGGCCCATTCGGCCGCGGATTCGCGGCCGTATAAAGTGATTGCTGCATTGAATTTTCTGTGCTGCATTGTGTTGGCCAAGTGGTACTTTTCTGATCTCTGGAATCTTATAAAACTTTCTTGTTCACTGCCAGATCACAAGTCTTGGACTTGGTGTATTTTTATCAGCACTTTTAGCATTTCCTGTTCGTTTTCCTGGAATTTCTTGCACACAATCTCGAGACAAGTGTTGCGATATACAAAGATCATGCGTGCAATAATAAACACTCAATTTCCCTCAAAATGCCAGTTATAATGTATAACACATGTTATTTGCTATTTTACAGACAAATTGGTAATATGTGTTATATTCATACCGAACACCTTTAGATGATTGCAAATAGTAGGGAAATTGATGTGTTAAAAATGCAATATTTTCGACTGATCATATGCATTAGAGGCCATTGTTGTATATGTATACATGTGGATGCTAGGGATATGTATGTACAGGATATTCTTGCTCATTTATATAGTATAATATTTCAGTTGTCTTCATCAGAATATGTGAATTTGTTTTTATTGATGCTTTATCCCGCTTGCATATATTGTTAAAGACTTGATATAGTAGTATACTATTATGGTTTGACTTTATCTTAACTTGGCGTACGTTATACACGTTATTACATATTGCGGTTACATGATGATAAAGCCCCTAAGATCTTGCTTGACTACCTGCGTTGTGATAGCGATCATCCTTGTGGGAGCAGGGCAGTCTTTAAGCACATCCTTAAATGGTCCCTAGTCACATGAGTATCGAGACTGGACATTGATACTTCTGAGTAGACTAGTGTATACGTTTGTAGACCCCGATGAGGGGCGATGGTTGGTCCCGCAGCCATTGGTCAGATGCACCTAAGATCGTATGCAGGTGCTCACTGGATGTGAGTACACTGGACGGACTCATGGAGAACTTCCAGATGGTACTATACCTATCGTCTGATGGAAGTTCTCAGGTGACATGTGTACAGGTTAGTCTTCAGACCTGAGATCGTCATTTGTCTTATGTAAGTTCCCACTGTGCTTTGATCACTACCCTACCACGTCTATACCGAGTCGTGAAAACAGGTTTTCGTCAGGTTCAGTCCCGAGCCATATGGAAGCAGTGAGCGATTGTTGGGGATTCGTCTCTCCCGGTATTGGGAGTCGATATCGCACTGTGTTCGATTGGTCAGGACCATAAGAACTTGGCCAAGGCAGTTGGGATTTACTGATAAGTTGATCAGTAGTTTCCTGGAATTGTCCTAAGCCTCATCATTGGCATGAATTATCGTGTTATTATGGTCTGACGTTTACCATCCCCTAGACCCGGTATAAAATACTCTTAGATGAAGAGACCAGACTATACGGAGATTGTCACGGATAGGCTCAATAGGAGCTCGGACGAGTATGCTCGTCAGCCTTCCTTTTCGACAGGTACCTGGGTAGCCGTTACGTACAGCTAGTTCCGCTGACGTGCTTGTGATTAAACCCACTGCCAGCGTATTGTAGAGTCTTTAGAGTCCCATACAGAGGGTTTCCCTGCTTCGAGCAAAACGATGTAAAGGCCGTATGGTTTTACGGTAGGGCTTCGATCACATACGTGTACTTGTGGACGTGTGATGTTCTGGCGGATAATACTAGTTGGCTTTTTTTTAAGCCGGATCCTAGTATTATATTCTTTGATTATTTTGTCTATTTGTATTCGTATTTTTCGGAATACGGATATGGGTATCTATATACGGTGAGGGGAATTCTTGTAATTGTGCAAGATACTTCTAGAAGAAGACACCTCATTGTTTGTTTTAACCATTATTGTTAATGGTTAATAAGGTGGAGAAATGAGTGTTTCATTTGCATTAAGTGAAGCATGGCTACTGGGTGACTCATGGTATGACTCATTGTTTACTATTGGAGTATGTTTGATATTTTCTTTTCTTGTGAATTATTAATGCAAGGTAGCATCTAGATATTTTGTAATATCTAGATATTTTGTGTTTGCATTATTAGTTCACATGTTACTCAGCCATTCTTCACATGATATTCTTTTTACTCATTCTACACTCTCATCTTCTCCTTGTTCTCTCTTCTAGACCTAACCCTAATTGTCTCATGAGTTGAGAAACCTAGGTTTAGTGAGACATATTAATCCTTCATCACTCTCTACACAATCTTGGCTACTTAGATTAGCAGTCGAAGTACCCTAGTTACCTCGATTTGGGGGTACGAGCTCATTGTAGGCACTCTAGGGTGGACCATCTGCGACGCGAGGAGGCCAAAGTTCAAGCATGATCCATAAATTTTTTTAGGAGCCAAAGGAGAGGATCAAAGACCCGAAGGTCTTAGTTTCTTTAGGTATACTTTCTATCATAGTAGATAGAGCTTCATATGTTGCTAGTTAGGTTTATTGTGATGATCCGGTTTAGGGTTATTCTAGCGCCTAGTTTTGATCATTGTTAAATTTTTGTTCTGGAAATGGCCACAGATGATGGCTATGGCATGAGCATAACCTTTCAAGTACAACACTGGGAACATGTGATATGTCTCTTAGAGTAGGGAACGAAGTAAATGTTGCTGCCAAAGCTATCGGCGAATATCACTTTATATTGCCCACAGGCTATACATTGATTTTTAATGACTGTTACTTTGTACCATCTATAATGTGCAATATCATATCCATTTCTTTATTAGATAAAGAAGGATACAACTTTGCACTAGATAAAAATATTATGAAGATTTTCCAAAATCAGGTGTTGATTGGGATAGGTACATTAAGTAACGGTATATATATTTTTAATCAAAATACAGTCTTCAGTATCTAGCATACACATAAAAGAAATAGTTCAGAAATGAATGAAACTTTTTTTTATATCATTGTAAACTAGGTCATATCAATGAGATCAGACTAGCCAAGTTACAAAGGGATGAATATTTGAATCCGTTTGAATTTTCATCTTATGAGACTTATCAGTCTTATCTCAAAAGAAAAATGACCAAAACTCCATTTACGGGACATAGAGCAAGAGCTACTAAACTCTTGGGACTGATATATAGTGATGTATGTGGTCCTATGTCTATACATGCAAGGGGTGGGTATTCCTACTTCATTACATTCATAGATGATCTCTCTCAATTCGGACATGTGTTCCTGTAAAAACACAAGTCTAAAACTTTTGAAATATTCAAGGAATATAAGAGTGAAGTAGTGAACCAAAACGGGAGAAGTATTCAAATCCTTCGATCTGATCGAGGAGGAGAATACTTAAGCACGGAATTCCAGAGCTATCTAAAAGAGAATGGGATTCTCTCTCATCTTATTCGTCCATATAAACCATATCAGAATAGTGTATCGGAGTGGCGGAATTACACTATATTAGATATGGTGCGATCTATGATGAGTAAAGATGAGTTAGCACTTTCCTTTTAGGATATGCACTGGAAACAACAGCATATCTATTGAATAGGGTTCCGACCAAATCAGTGCCTACCACTCTACATAAGATGTAGGAAGGGAAGAGATCATACCTTAATTTTATTAAGATATGGGGTTTTCCTGCTTATGTTAAGAGACAAAATCCGGACAAGCTCGATACACGGTCAATTTTGTGTATGTTTGTGGGATATCCAAAACATTCGCAAGGATAATTATTCTACCAAATCGAGGAACAAAAATTGTTTGTTTCTCGACACGCCACCCTTTTGGAAAATGAATTTCTTGTAAAGGAAATTAGTAGGATCATGGTAGAGATGGAAGAGATTCCAGAAACATAAACTGCAACTGAAGATTTAGTGGAACCTGATAAATCAATAGTTCCCGACGAACCTTGGCCACTCTGCAGATCAAGTAGGGTTCCTCACCCATGTTGGATATAAGTTCCCCCAAGTCAATTATTGTAATTGAAGGAGGACATATACGAGAGAACAACCTTACTCGAGATGATAATATGCTATCTAGTTTACTTTTATCTTTCATGTGATGCGTTTTATTTAATATCATATATCGTTTAGACATGAGATAAAGCCCTAAGATTTTTCTTGACTACCAGGACGATGATGGAGATCATACTAGTGAGGCATGGGTAGTCAATAAGCACATCCTTAAAAGTCTTTAGTTATAGGAGTATCGAGAAAGGGCATCGGTACTCCAGTTTAGACTAATGTGTACGTTTCCATACCCGGTTGCAGGGCGATAGCTGATCCTACAGCTATTGATGTTTGACATCAAGGATTGTATATAGGTACTCATTGGATGAGTTACAATGGACGGACTCAATGAGAACTCCTAGTTGGTAATAAACCAATGTCTGGTAGCAGTTCTCATATGACATGGGTACAGGATAGTCCCTAAAACTTGAGATTGCCATAATGTCTCATGTGTGTTCCCACTATACTTAAACTTCTACCCTACCATGGTTTAAAGGAGCCATGCAAATAGGTTTTTGTTGGGTATAGTCCCAAAGCACGTGGAGGCAGTAAGCGGTCGAGGGGATTCGTCTCTCCCGGCATAGGTAGTTGATGTCGCGCCGTGCAGGACATGACTACAATCAAAAGTCGATGTCCATAGAAGTGGAGATAAATTGATAAGTGTTATCAGTTGTATCTCCGGTTGGTTATGAGTCCTCTGTTGCATGACTTATCGAGTTATTGGGGTCTGACAGATTTCAAATCTAAGACCCGATATGCGATACTCTTAGACAAAGAGACCGGACTGTATGGTAATGTTACTGATAGACGTTGCAGGGTTCTGATGAGCTATGGATATGATCCTAACCTACTGCCAGCGTATTGTTGAGTCTTTAGAGTCCCACACAAAGGTTTCCCAACACATGCGAAATGATGTAGGGCACATATAGGGATACGTCTAGGAATTCGATTAAACACGTGTATTTGATACACGTATTTAAATCGGGTGTTTATTGATATTAGCTGGTATATATATGATATAGCCAGATTATTAAACAAGTTTTGATTTAATAATTAAATAAATATTTATATATTGATATATTTATATATTAATTAATATCATGATCATTTTATTATTTTCTTCTCTTTATTATATTTATATTTGATATAAATATTGTGTCATGTATGATGATACATTGGAGATGGGTGTATAAGAATTATTTTGTAGAGATGAGAACATTTTTATTCTTCCATTTGTTTAAAACGAGAATGAGTCATGGTTTTTAGATGGTGGTAGAAGTGATGACTAATTTTTGGATATTTCAATTCATTCTCATCTTTAGCTATTCTTATCTTCTTCTTCATCTCATCCCCCCCATGCTTCTTCTTCTTCTTCTTAATTTTTTTTCAAGTGAGGAATGGAAAAGAAAAGAAAAAAATTAAGTGAGCTAATTATTCTACATCCCCTACTAATCATTCTTTGCATGTTTAATTAGTGGGTTACTTCATTTTGATGAGATCAATTTGAAGCTAGAGCTTGTGTTGAAGTTGTCTCAAGGTCGATCATCTTCGGCGAGGAGATCATCGCATAAGATTGTTACGGGCTTCGTGCAGTCTAACCGGAGTCCAAGGAGAGGTATCTAATGTGCTACAAAGGTTCTAGTCCGCCAACTCTTATTTATAGCTTACTAGCTTAATTACAAGTTTACTGTTTTGGTTTGATTCGTAGTTTGGGTTTGCTATTGCTCTCTTGATTTTTAAAATTACCTCTTCCGCCATGGTTCAAACCCTACTAGTGGAGTATAGCAACCCAACAGTGGTATCAGAGCCATACAAAAAGAGTACAACTTGTTTTGGTGACATTGAAATTCATGAAGCCCAAAATTTTCAAAACTAGTTTTAAATATTTGTATGAAAAGATTTTATTTTTGCTTGTACCAGAGCCACCGGATTCTTGGTTCGGAACAAGAACTTAGAGTAGGCTCACGATGACCTGAACCCACCCAATTTGAGCTCGATTCGGGGCCGAACCAAGGCTGATTCAGCCCTGATGTGGGGCTGTTCCAGGGCTGATTCAGCCCTGATGTGGAGCTGATCCCACCCCTGATTTGGCATGTTTCGGCGCAGAATTAGGGCTCATATAGTGTGGGGTTTTATGGGGTTATCGGGGTTCAATTTCATGCAAAAATGAGGGGATTATCATTGCCGGGATGAACTTGAAATTCAGTTTTTGGAATTCGAGTTAGCGATCTCACGGTTTATGAATTCTAATGTCATGGTTCGAATCGATTAAATCAAAGTGTTTGATTTAGTCGGCTCAAACACGGATACAATAAGGATATGGGTTCGTAAACATCCCCTAATTTCTATGTGTTCAATTAGACGGAATTGCTCATTTTTTATTGTGATTGTTGTTGATATATAACATTGTTGGAATGTTGTTCACACCAGAATATTGCATTTAATACTACCCATTCTTCTGCTCGTTTGTTTATGAGTAGGTGCTTTTGATCTATGTTTGCTACATGATTACAGGTTACCGATTCCCAGTCCAAAATAACGTAAATCATGCAAAATCTCCACATTTATGACAAAATCCAGAACATTTGCGAAAAACAGATAAAATTCGGGTTCCGGTCATCCACACCCGTCAAGTGCCGCTTACTAATTCATGAGACAAGACGAAAAATAGTGGTAATTCGTGTCTCAGAAAAGCACAGAGCACGTGAGGGGCAGCATAAAGATCAAGAGGTGCACAGAGCTCGAGAGAGATCAAGGTTAAAAAGACTAAAAGAGTAGCCATTTTGGACTGTTGAAAATCTAAAGATATTTTAGAACCATTTTGCAATTTGGGACCTGTAGAACAGAAGACAAAATCAACAAAAGGAGGTACAAGAAAAATGACAAACTAACCTCTCCAAACAACCGCTGAAGCGCGGCTAATAGAGGGTTATGGTGGCGAAACCGCGGCCGACACGTGGAATCTCTCGACAGTTTTTCAGGGGTAGTTTTAGAATTTTATAGGGGCTTAGAATATACCCCTAGGGTTTCACTCCTCTTCCTATAAATACTCCAGTTTTGAGCTAAACAAAGAATACTTTTCTTTTATAGGATTTAGTATAGTTTCGTGTGTAGCTTCTTCTTCATCATCTATTTTCCATGAAATTGTAGAGTGAGCTTTTGAGTGGAAGATTAATGAAGATGAGGGTTTGTTATTATCTTGTATCTTTATTTAATCGCATTGTATTTTAAATTTCTAATGTAACTTTTATTTTTTTTTGTTAAGTAGTTGTTGTTATTTATTGTTCTTCTTTCTTTTCTTCTAAACCGTATTTTCAAGCCACAATACTCAATGGAGTCCATTGTGTTGGTTATAGTGCATTCAAGGAAATTATTATAATCACATGCAGGTGATTATGATGATTGAGCGAGGACATATACGGATAGAACAATCTTACTCAAAATGATAGTATGCTATCAGGTTTGCCTTTATCATCATGTACATGCATTATGTGGTATTACAGATCACTATTACATGTTGATAGAGCCCATAGCACTCTTGTTTGACTACCATATTATGATGTCGATCATATACGTGGGAGCTAGATGGTCTATAAGAACATTCTTAAATGTCCCTAGTCGAGGGAGTATCGAGACTGGGAATCGATACTCCAGAGTAGACTAGTGTATACTTATCGAGATCCCGACGAGGGGAAGTAGCTGGTCTCACAAGCCACTGGTGTCTGTTTGTCACCGAAGATAGTATGCATGTGTTCATTGGGTTATGAGTACACTAGATGGACTCGCCGGGTACATGCTAGTTGGTATTATACCTATTGTTAGATAGCAGTTCCCCGGTGACAAGTGTACAGGTTAGTCTGTCGACCTGAGATCATCATTTTTCTCATGTGAGTTCCCACTATGCTTTGATTACTACCCTACCACGGCTTAAAGGCGTCGTGCAAACAGGTTTTAGTTGGGTACAATCCTGAGCCATATGGAGGCGGTGAGCGGATCGTCAGAGATTCGTCTCTCCCAGTATTAGGAGTCTCCCGGTATTAGGAGTTGATGTCGCATTGTGCACGGGTGGCCATCACAAGAAATCCTTGGCCAAGATAGTCAAGAATTACTGATTTGGATCAGTAGTTTCTCAGATGGTGACGAGGTTCATACCGACAAGAAATATCGCGTTATTAGGGGTCTGACTTAATCCACCCCCTAGAGCTGATATACGATACTCTTAGACGAATAGACCGGACTGTACGAAGATTGTCACTGACAGACTCAGTAGTGGTTCGGATGAGTTTGCTCGTCGGCCTTCCTTTCGCTCAATACCTGTGTAGCCGCTACGTACAGCTAGTGCCTCTGACGTGGTTGTGGTTAAACGCACTGCCAGCATATTGACGAGTCTTTAGAGTCCAACACAGAGGGTTTCCCTGCTTCGGGCGAAACGATGCAGTGGCCGAATGGTTTTACGACAGGGTTCGAACATATACGAGCACCTGTGTACGTATCATTATTCAAACAGATAATATTACTGGGCTTTGATTTAAGCCGGATCCTAGTATTAGATTATTGGATTATTTTTGCCCTTTTGTATTCATATTTTTTTCGGAATACGGATATGGGTATGTATATACGGTGAGGGGTATTCTTGTAATTTATTACAAGGGTGCTTCTAGAATAAGATACCTCATTTGTTTATAACCATTTTTATTAAATGGTTAATGAGGTGGAGGGATGAGGTGTTGTTTGCATTAAATGAAGCATGGCTTTATGGTGACTCATGGGGTGACTCATGGTTGCATTATTATAGGATGCCTGATTTATTTGGTTGGTGAGATATTTTGGTATGCTTGAAAATTATTGTTCACAACACTTAGCTATTTTCATAGTTGCTTCACACAACACTCTCATCTCCTCATTAGACTCTACATTCTCTAGGCTATCTAGTTTAGCGAACTAGGCACCTCAGTTACCTCGGCTTTGAGGTTGGAGCTCGAACTACAAATCCTCAGGTGGATCATCTTCAATTGTGGGAGACCGGAGGCCAAACTCGATCCATGACGCCTCAAGGAGCTTATGAAGATGGTAGAAGACCGAAGGACATGGATCATTCGGTATAACACTTCTATCATAGTAGATTAGCTCTTGGTAGTTTGCTAGTATGGGTTTATAGTTCGATTCTCGGCGGGTTTCGTTAGCGCCAAGTTTTAAACGCTGTTTTTGTTCCACACTGGCCACGGTAGATGGCTAAGGCGCTGGCGGAACCCAACATGGTATTAGAGCTACTAGGCAGGGATACCGACCCATGGGGTGTTCTCACTGTGATGACAGTAGTGGCGAAGCATAAGATCTTACTCCCAGGGTGCCCCGTGCGGTTCTATGGTCCGGCTGGTTGTAGTCCATCATGAGGGGATTACGTAAAAAGTAGCTGCTGAGGGACCTATAGGCGCCACTGCCAGTTTCCGCGACGCCGACCGACCCAACATGGTATCAAAGCCACCCTATAGACTTTACTAGCAAGTTTGCACAAGGTTAAAATATCGATCGACCGAATTTTCCAAATCATAATTCCATTTTCATGTGTTTGCTGTCGATTTTAAAACTTGTTCAAAAAATCTTTCAAAGCATCTTAAAAATACGTGCATGCATATTTAGAAGATATGGAGAAATTTGGGCACATGATCTTCAGTAACCGCCGCAGAACCGCGGCTTTAGGTGCCTATTTGCGGCGGTTCCATGGTCGTTTAGTGGTAAATGTGCACAAACTTTTTTCTGGCACTCTATTACATGGAATTGTTATTTTTGTGATATATGGTTTTGGCCCATATTTGTTTGATTGCTGGTGTGCATTTGGGGCCAATTTGGAAAAGTTTTAGTCGATCCGAATTTTATATGTGTATTTATCAGTGCAAGTGATTATATCTGTGACCATGAATATCATTGAGCGATATAACCCGACTAGTTGCTATATGCTCAATTAGATGGGTTTGCGATCATGATATTCACGTTGATGTTCTGAGTTGTGCTAATATTGTGGTTGGATTGTCGTGGTGGATAGCCAGTGGTGCAATGATTGTTGTACATTTTAGATTCATTTGTATATTCGATATTGCGGGGCAAGCGTCCAGCATGTGGACTGCCGCCCCTTCCAGTTTGTATATTCTTTTATTGGGGAACGACTAGGTTGAGGTTGATGTCGCTATTGTATATATTTCTTTTCTGTAATAGGATTACCCCGAAGTGGAGTGCTCAAATAGCCGGGTTCTAGAGGGAAACAGGCCCGCATCTCATGGCATTGAGACGGAGGGGTCCTCACTCTAGAATTGGTGGGCTATTCTCCGCATTCGTAGGGGGTACAGGATGACCCACGGAGGGGTGCCTAAGTTACCGAATTCCATGAAGTGCTGGGTGGCCCATTCACTTTGTTGATTGGGGTTGCCTCATTTCTGGGATTGGCTGGTAACTTGCTGCGCTCGTAGGGGTCTAGGTTTTCATTGCACAGGCTATCCACACGACCAGGAACGTCGAGTCTCATTTGTGGCTCAAATGAAACCCAAGTCTCCAAGATTATCCACCATTCTGTATTGCTTGGTGAGATTCTGTGATGTTGCTTATATCATGCCTGGGAAGAATGTTATATATATTTATATATACTAGTAGATGTTGTATATGTTTTGCACCCGCGCTAGTCCAGCCCGTGCTCTGCCGTTAGTTAAGTAACCTAACGGTGTATGACGGGGCCCCGTGGCGAATGCGGATGGCATATACATACATTATATTTTAGTTCTTTTTGGTGTGATATGGATTAATTGATGGGACGGAATTAATTCTTATTAATGCAAGGAAAACAAACCTATTTGATGTTGTTGGAACCAAGTTTTTAAAAACTGACATTACAGACATTTCCTTTTGCTTTGCATAGCGGTATTCGGTTATGCATATCCAGCACCTCATTCGACGAGGCAAGAGCCGAGATCCCTTCACAGAGAGTGACCTCTTAGGCCAAAGTTTGCGTCAATGTAATAACTTCACTATAGTCAATTCTTTTGCTTTGCATCGTTGTATTCAGTTAGGAATATCTTGCACCTCATTCGATGAGGAAAGAGCCGAGATCCTTTCATAGGGAGTGACTTCTTTACCAATAGTTTACTCCACTATATATTTGTAAAACCACTCGGTTGCTTCAACGATATTAAGTTCTTTATGTTAAATGTTTTTTGCCAAAAACCAGTCGTAGCTCTCCGTCATTTCAGATTAGTATTGCTTAGTATTCGTGCTACGTATGTTGACTATGTCAAGGCGTAGTGTACGGTAGCTCTGTAATGCTTTTCTATCGCATGGATATGAGAATTGGTTAGGACAGCCGTGTAACCATTTGACTGTGTCAATGGTATTATGCGGATGGGTTTAATGCAATCAAGATAAAGACGGGTTGAACTTGACTAGGACCCTTTGATATGTTGACTGTGTCAAGGTCACTTAGGTCATAGGGGCAAAAACCGCATCGGGAGTTTCAAACAAACGGGAAACATGCCAGGCATGCACATACCTTCTGAAGTGTAGTGACTTGAGTGGATTCCATCAAGTTATCATGTGATGATAGTTGGTGTCACGACCCGAAATATTAGCTCGTGACCAGTACTTGAATCACGACACGTCTAAAGGCGTAACGGAATTCAAGTAAGCTGAAACCCAAAAATCTAAACCTTTTAGAAAAATAAAGGAGGTGAGGTTTTTGAAATAAAGGTGTTGGAGATAGTGCCCTCAGAGTCAATTATTGGGTCACAGGCACGTGATTGCAATGATTGAGGGGAGGACCTATCCCGGTAGGACAGTCTTACTCGAGATGATAGTATGCTATCTGGTTTATCTTTATCATCGTGTACTGCTTTAGGTGACCTTTCGAGTCGCTATTACACGTTGATAAAGCCCCTAGGATTCTTGCTTGACCACCAGCAGTATGAGGGCGATCATATAAGTGGGAGCTGGGGGTCTACAAGCACATCCTTAAAAGGTCCCTAGTCGAGGGAGTTTCGAGACAGGGCATCGATTCTCCACAGTAGACTAGTGTATACAGTCGAGACCCCGACGAGGGGCGGTGGCCGGTCTCACAAGCCACTGGTGTCAGTTGGTTCACCTAAGATGTATACAGGTGCTCATTGGGTTATGAGTACACCGGACAGGACTCGCCGGGAACCTGCTAGTTGGGATATACCAGACGTCAGATAGCAGTTCCCAGGTGACATGTGTACAGGTTAGTTCATCGACCTGGGATCGTCATTTGTCTCGTGTGAGTTCCCACTGTACTTTGATTACTACCCTACCACGGCTCAAAGGAGTCGTGCAAACAGGTTTTAGTTGGGTACAGTCCCGAGCCACATGGAGGCAGTGAGCGGATCTGCAGGGGTTCGTCTCTCCCGGTATTGGGGGTGAGGTCGTGCTGTGTCTAGGAGAGCCAGAACATGAAAAGTCCTTGGCCAAGGCAGGATTTTTGCTGGTAGGTATTCCAGTAGTATCTCAGGGTGTTCTGGGCTACACTCCGACACGACTTGTACCGCTTTTGGGGGTCTGACTTTTACCAACCCCCTAGGCCCGCCATGCGATGCTCATAGACGAACGGACCGGACTGTACGGATATTGTCACTGACAGGCTCAGTAGGGTGTCAGGATGAGTTCGCTCATCGACGTCCCTTTTGGTCAATACCTGGTGGCCCGTCACGTATTGGCTTATACCTCTGACGTGCTAGTGGTTAAATCCACAGCCACAGTATTGACGAGTCTTTAGAGTCCACCACACAGACAGTTACTCAAGTTTCGGGCGAAACGCTGTAGAGGCCGTATGGAGATATGGCAGGGTTCGATCAGATACGTGCGGTATTGCACGGATCGTGATCGGACGGTTTTTTACTAGCCGGCTTTGGCTTAAGCCGGATTCTAGTATTTGATAGTGTAGTTTTGTCTCTTTGCATTTGTGTTCAGTGGGAATACAAATGCGGGCATGTATTTGCAGTAGTGGGGTTTTCCTGTAATTTATTACGGGATCGGTTTTCTGGAGTTGCCAGTTTGCATTCCGTTCCGGCCGGTTTTCTTTCATTCCTTCTCGGCCGGGCTTTGTAATGGAGGGTGTTAATTGCAAGTTTGCAATTAACATTTTGTGAGGGGCTTTCTTGTATATGTGGCTTTTTGATGAGACTATCTTCATGATGATATTCTATTTTGGTCATTTCATTTGTTTTTCTTGTGAGTGGACTTTGATGAGATATGAAATGGTTGTGACCATTTTCATTTTGAGTTTATTTCTTTTTCACATTATAATACTTGGAGAGTTTTTCTTTTTTCTCTCTCCAATCTCATTCCTAGTTGGGGGGCCGGCCACATCTTGTAGAGAGAGAGAGAGAGAGGTTCATGTGTGTGGAAAATCTTCTCATCTCATTCTAAGAAAAACTTGAGAGCTCCATTTTTCTCCTTCTCATAAGTTTCATTCTTTCCTTCCATCAAGGCAACTTCAACTAAAACCCAAGAGACAAGTTTACTACACTATTCTATAGCAAGTCTTGGACGCGTCGGCTAGCCAACTTCGCGCCCGAGTTGCCTCGGTCAAGAGGCGGGAGCCCGTAAAAGATTCCGGCTACGTGGTGCCCTTTTCCGACGAGCGAGGAGGTGACGGAGATTCCGCAAGAGATCGGAGTGGAGACGAAGACCGAAGGACACGGATCGCTTGGTATAACTTCTCTACTCTTTTTCTTTTTGCTAGCTAGCTAGGTTAATGGCCCGATCCGGGTGAAAAGTCCGCGGCGGTGCCGTTTTGCAAAGTTCGCAAAGTTTTTGTTTTCCGCGTTTCCGGCGTCGGATCGACGGCCGGGGCGCCCCCGCGGGCTTACAATGGTATCAGAGCCACGCCATTAACCTCCCCTAGCTTGCTCTAGTATGTTTAGTGCTCGATCGAACGAAAATCCCCAAAAACCGTATTTTGTGCACATGTGTTCTCTGTTAAAATTTTTTGAGCTCCTAAAATTTTTCAGGTTGTTTCAGAGGCATGTACAAGCAATTATAAGAATTATGGGAAAATACGATCCACTGATTCTTCACTTCGACCGCGGAAGGGCGGCCAAACCCTCTGTTTGGCCGCGCTTCCGCGGCGGATAGGAGGAATCGTGGCACCATATTTTCCCAGTAATCTTATGAGTTGGAAATAGGGCTTTTGGGACATTTTCTTTGGGCCCAGATTTTCTGTAAGTGCTACAGTAGTGTGTGGGGCCCACTTTGATAAATTTGTTCGATCGGATATTTTAAACATGCTAGTTCACAGTTTTTACATTATATCTGCGACCGTGAATGTCACTTGATCGGTAAATCTCGTCTAACTGCTATAGCCCGGTTAGACGGATTTGCGAACGTGACTTTCACGTTGATGTTCTGTGATTGTACTATGTTGTTGCGGATCGGTCGTGGGGGATAGCCTGGTTGCAGTGGTAGTACAGTTTTGTTGTATTATGTACATTTGATATTGCGGGGCGAGCGTCCGACATGTGGACTGCCGTCACTGCCAGTTTGTATTATTCTTTTGGGGCACGACCTGGTTGCGGTCGATGTACCCGTTGTATGTATATTTTACTTTCTGTACTAGGATTACCCCGTGGAGGGGTGCACGGATAGCCGGATTCTAGAGGGCAACAAGCTCGCATCTCATGGCATTGAGACGGAGGGGGCTTCACTCTAGGATTGGCGGGCTATTCGCCGCACTCGTAGGGGGTATAGGGTTGACCCAGGAGGGGTGCCCAAGTTACCGGATTCCGTGAAGTGCTGGGTGGTCCATTCACGTAGCTGAAGGGGGCTGCCTCGCTTCAGGTTTTGGCGGGTGACTTGCCGCGCCCGTAGGGGTCTAGGATTTTCACTGCACAGGCTATCCACACGACCAGGGGAACGTCGGGTTTCAGCGGCTCTGTGAAACCCGGGGATCCCAGATATCTGTATTGATCTGTGTTGCTATACATTTCTGTGTTGCATTTTATCACGCCTTGAGCGAAAATTATATATTGGTATATATATTTATAGATGTTGTATATGTTTTTCATCCGCGCTAGTCCAGTCCCCGCTCTGTCGTTAGTTAGCTAACCTAACGGGTGATGACGGGACCCAGTGGCGAATGCGGATGGCATATACGTACGTCAGTATATTTTCGTTCTTTGTGGTGTGATCAATTGATGGGACTGCGTTGATTCGGATCAATGCAAGATAAACAAACCTATTCTGATGTTGTTGGAACACTTTTCAAAAAGCTGTTATTGCAAGGGCGTTCTCTTTTGTTTTGCACAGTGGTATTCATTTGGAATATCCTGCTCCTCAGTCGACGAGGCAAGGGCCGAGATCCCTTCACCGGGACTGACCCCTTGGACAGAAGTTTGCGTCAGGGCAGTAACTTCACTATAGCCGATTACTTTTGCTTTGCATCGTGGTATTCATTTGGAATATCCTGCACCTCATTCTACGGGGAAAGAGCCGAGATCCCTTCACCGGGAGTGACCTCTTTAGCAAAGGTTGTCGTCACTATATTTTTATAAAGCTATCAGTTCCTTCAACGATATCAAGTTCGTTACGTTAAAGGTTTTCGCCAGAAACCATTCGTAGCCCTCCGTCATTTCAGTTAAATATTTGGTAGTATTCAAGCTATGTATTTTGACCTCACGCCAAGGCATAGTGTTTGGTAGCTGCCGGGTATTTATCTGTTGCATAGATAGATGCGTTAGTTTGGGACAGTCGTACTACTATTTTGGCCTACGTCAAGGGTATGTACGGGTGGGTTCAAATTAACCAGGATAATGACGGGTAGAACTTGACATGTGACTTATGATATTTTGACCTCACGCCAAGGTCATAAGAGCATGGGGCAAAAAATCCACATCGGGAGTTTCAAAAGTACTGAAACTTGCCAGATATGCGCATACCTTCTGGAGTGTGATAACGTGAGCGGATTCCGTCACGTTATCATGCGATGAGAGTTGGATCCCGATTCCCACTGATGAGTTGGTTTACTCCTCGGGTTATCCCGGCTAATTCTTCTTTCAGGTTTGGGGAAGAATTTGACGTTACAGTGGGAGGTTTCCAGATTAGATAAATTGGTAACCATTCTGATCTAGGTTAGAGTGCACGCTGAGTGTTTCTTTTCTCTCTCTCTGGCAGTGACCATTGACCCGACCCTAGACTATGACTCAGTGACCAAGTTGACCGAACCTACTTAACACTGGCTTTTGGATTGTCAGAGTTGCAGACCTCTTTGCCACTCCTACTTTTACCCTTTTCTCCGGGACACCCCGTATTACTACGAACGTCCACTTCCATTGGACAAAACCATCGTATGGTTATATACGAACTCGAAGGACTTCGAGGATGGTTTCAGGTTCTGGAGAAAACGAATAGGATTATTCAGTTGTCTTTACCTTTTTCCTTCTCTCAGGTTGCGAGTACTCCTTGGTTTAGGAGATAGTACACCTATTATGCAAATTGGATAGTCTTCTTCCAAACCTGAGGCTGGTGCCGAACGGTAGGGAATGAAGAAAACCAATTAGCCTAAACGGTGTACAGAAGGTATTAAGTTCAGACAAAGCAAGGGATTAGTAAGAGGGCAAAGTAAATTGTGACTGCTATTCACGACCAAACCATGTACTTCTTTGTCAATCCTAAATCACCTATGAATTAAGTACATTCGGTTGTCTTTTATCCTCACCTTCTCTCGCATTGCGAGTGCTCCTAGGATTAGGACAGTACACCCTTTATGCTTATTGGATAGTCTTCTTCCAAACCATAGGCTGGTGCCGAACGGTAGGGAAGGAAGAAAACCATTTGGCCTAAAGGGGTGTACAGAAGGTAATGACTAAAGACATATAAAGGGATTTGGAGAGGTGGCAAAGAATTACACAGTTATAGTTGTGAATCTGGATAATGGAAGAGGCATTACTAAGAATACCAGGATACCCCATCGAAACATCTCAATGTTTCAGTTCCACTGTGTACTGTTAAAAGAAAACTGATTTCCCAATTAGACACTTACTCCAGGGTATGTATTTACCAGGTTGGATTCTCACATCTGTATGGTTTTACAGATGATGAGTGGGAGTAAGTTATTGGGAATTAGGTGACCATCCTCATTATATCGGGATTTGTTGTAATCGGTGATATTTGAGGAAGTCACCTGGGTTGTTTGCCGGTCGGCAAATATTTGGTTTTGAATATCCGTTGTTGTGCACCAATTTCAAATTGATATATCTGTACGTCTATTTTTATAGAGTGAGACATACCTTTTTGAAATTATGTCTATGACATTTACCTATACCAGTGTATGGTTAGGTAAGGAGCATTGAACAACGGTGTAATTCTTCTTAACCATAAGTACAGTTTTCAACCTACGACACACAGTGAATAAGTCACCAGACTCAGGGGACTTATACAGAGTATTGTATATTGTCCAGTGTCCATTAGGACAGAGGGGTAGGTACTCGTACTATATTCGGTTTACTTATGACTTCTCTAGTTCTTAGACAAGTGTTTCGTAGAAACACAAGGTCCAAGTTTTGAGAAGTTATGGGTATATGAATAAAGTAGAGAACCAGGTATTACAAGTATCGGGATTCTTCAAGGTGATCGAAGATGTAGATACTTGTGTATGGTATTCAGTTGATAGTAATGTTTAAGAGAACTTGCTTCTCTTTCAGGTTACTCATAATTGGAAGCATTCCTAGGTTGAGTAACGCTGATCGGCCTCTTTCCATTTAGTTGACATGCACTGGAGACAGCTGCATGATTTGAATCTGGTTCAATTAAATCAGTGCCTCTGGTTCTTGGATATAGAACAGTTCATATCTTGACATTGTTAAGATACGGGGAGTTGTCCGGCTTATGCTTAAAACCAGACACTGGACAACTCAAGGCACGTTTCAGTAATGGCTGTTTGTGGGTTGACCCGGGCTATGACGAGGGTTGATTTTCTACCATATGGAAGATCAATAGTGATATTGTTCTTGACTCGCCACAGTTTTATCAAAAATGGATTTTTTCAGAAAAACAGTAGTGGGAGTATGGTAGAACTGGAAGTGATTCCAGAACCACAAACGATTACTGAAGATTTCATAAGATCCTAAAGATTCAATCTGGTTTGACATTCCATTGGCCACTCCGCAGATATGGTGGGTAACCTCAGACACTCGAGAGGTACTTCGGTATGCTCAAGGACGGTGGCAGGGAGGTTCTTGCTTACCCAGACTTGCCATTGCTGTTGTTCTAGGCTGCGAGACCTGGCGGGAGGATGAGTATAGCGTCGTTCTAAACTTGCTTTAGAAGCGTACGTGTATATGACTCTGCCAGAGGGTTGTCGTAGTCAGTGGGAGCAGCGGAAGCATTGGTGGATATCAGGCTTATGTCTATTTATAGACTTAAGCAGATATAGCGGAGATAGATCATCTATTTCTGATGTGACAGTCAGAGGTTTGACTTCATCAGAATAAGGGATGGATCTGTTAAAAAGGTAGTAGGGTGTGATGTCCTGGTATTTGATGACATACACAGAGTAGGAAGTGATATTCCTATACTACGATCGGTTATACTTTGGTCGTCACACAGTGGTTTTTCCACATAGGACTTGGATATAATATCAGACATTCTGGTTACAAGATCTATGGTTTTAGATCTAGATTTGGGTGGTTTCCTAATCTGGGTACTTTGACCGCATTCTATGAGTATTTAGAATGGACGACTCCTGGCACGGTAGTGTACCTGCAGGTAATGGAGTCACCCTCTCTAAAGGTGTCTTACAGACTAAAGGGGAGAGGGACACGCATGATTGACAGATCACTTGCTTAGGCAGCTGAGTCAATCATGAGATGTCAAGTACCACACCAGATGTTGTTCTTGCAGTAGGTGCAATAAGTTGATATTGATCCAATCCTGGAGAAACAGTCGGAAGCAGTTTTAGAACATAAGTGGATGTTCTAGGGATATGATAACGGTAGTCTTCTTCGGTAGACAGTTATCATTCCAGGCTTCCAAGGTGACCTGGATGGCAGAGTGGCTGTCAGAGTTATAGTTTTCCCTCTGACGAGGGGCAGTATTTTGGACAGGTGGTCCAGGTGGAAACTGAGGGAAGGCATGGCGCAGGATACTGATTAAGTTCAGTTGACGATACAGTCTAAGAAGTTTGGATTTGGAGTTCATTTATGAGCTGAGTCCCATCAGACATCCAGACATTCTAAGACAGGTATTGCTCATTTCGGGAGATGGCTTTCTCCGCGAACTTGAGATTTAGAGAGACATAGAAAGAAACATCAAAGCGGATCCACTCACTGAGGCTATTCCTCGAACGCAATAGTTTCGCAAACGAGCTTTGTGAGACTGACTAGTAGAGGAGTTGGGTGTTCGGTATCACACGGGCTGTGAGTATGCGACATCGCAATAATTAGCCTCGAGTGCAAGTGGGAGATTGTTGGAGATAGTGCCCTCAGAGTCAATTATTGGGTCACAGGCACGTGATTGCAATGATTGAGGGGAGGACCTATCCCGGTAGGACAGTCTTACTCGAGATGATAGTATGCTATCTGGTTTATCTTTATCATCGTGTACTGCTTTAGGTGACCTTTCGAGTCGCTATTACACGTTGATAAAGCCCCTAGGATTCTTGCTTGACCACCAGCAGTATGAGGGCGATCATATAAGTGGGAGCTGGGGGTCTACAAGCACATCCTTAAAAGGTCCCTAGTCGAGGGAGTTTCGAGACAGGGCATCGATTCTCCACAGTAGACTAGTGTATACAGTCGAGACCCCGACGAGGGGCGGTGGCCGGTCTCACAAGCCACTGGTGTCAGTTGGTTCACCTAAGATGTATACAGGTGCTCATTGGGTTATGAGTACACCGGACAGGACTCGCCGGGAACCTGCTAGTTGGGATATACCAGACGTCAGATAGCAGTTCCCAGGTGACATGTGTACAGGTTAGTTCATCGACCTGGGATCGTCATTTGTCTCGTGTGAGTTCCCACTGTACTTTGATTACTACCCTACCACGGCTCAAAGGAGTCGTGCAAACAGGTTTTAGTTGGGTACAGTCCCGAGCCACATGGAGGCAGTGAGCGGATCTGCAGGGGTTCGTCTCTCCCGGTATTGGGGGTGAGGTCGTGCTGTGTCTAGGAGAGCCAGAACATGAAAAGTCCTTGGCCAAGGCAGGAGATTTGCTGGTAGGTATTCCAGTAGTATCTCAGGGTGTTCTGGGCTACACTCCGACACGACTTGTACCGCTTTTGGGGGTCTGACTTTTACCAACCCCCTAGGCCCGCCATGCGATGCTCATAGACGAACGGACCGGACTGTACGGATATTGTCACTGACAGGCTCAGTAGGGTGTCAGGATGAGTTCGCTCATCGACGTCCCTTTTGGTCAATACCTGGTGGCCCGTCACGTATTGGCTTATACCTCTGACGTGCTAGTGGTTAAATCCACAGCCACAGTATTGACGAGTCTTTAGAGTCCACCACACAGACAGTTACTCAAGTTTCGGGCGAAACGCTGTAGAGGCCGTATGGAGATATGGCAGGGTTCGATCAGATACGTGCGGTATTGCACGGATCGTGATCGGACGGTTTTTTACTAGCCGGCTTTGGCTTAAGCCGGATTCTAGTATTTGATAGTGTAGTTTTGTCTCTTTGCATTTGTGTTCAGTGGGAATACAAATGCGGGCATGTATTTGCAGTAGTGGGGTTTTCCTGTAATTTATTACGGGATCGGTTTTCTGGAGTTGCCAGTTTGCATTCCGTTCCGGCCGGTTTTCTTTCATTCCTTCTCGGCCGGGCTTTGTAATGGAGGGTGTTAATTGCAAGTTTGCAATTAACATTTTGTGAGGGGCTTTCTTGTATATGTGGCTTTTTGATGAGACTATCTTCATGATGATATTCTATTTTGGTCATTTCATTTGTTTTTCTTGTGAGTGGACTTTGATGAGATATGAAATGGTTGTGACCATTTTCATTTTGAGTTTATTTCTTTTTCACATTATAATACTTGGAGAGTTTTTCTTTTTTCTCTCTCCAATCTCATTCCTAGTTGGGGGGCCGGCCACATCTTGTAGAGAGAGAGAGAGAGAGGTTCATGTGTGTGGAAAATCTTCTCATCTCATTCTAAGAAAAACTTGAGAGCTCCATTTTTCTCCTTCTCATAAGTTTCATTCTTTCCTTCCATCAAGGCAACTTCAACTAAAACCCAAGAGACAAGTTTACTACACTATTCTATAGCAAGTCTTGGACGCGTCGGCTAGCCAACTTCGCGCCCGAGTTGCCTCGGTCAAGAGGCGGGAGCCCGTAAAAGATTCCGGCTACGTGGTGCCCTTTTCCGACGAGCGAGGAGGTGACGGAGATTCCGCAAGAGATCGGAGTGGAGACGAAGACCGAAGGACACGGATCGCTTGGTATAACTTCTCTACTCTTTTTCTTTTTGCTAGCTAGCTAGGTTAATGGCCCGATCCGGGTGAAAAGTCCGCGGCGGTGCCGTTTTGCAAAGTTCGCAAAGTTTTTGTTTTCCGCGTTTCCGGCGTCGGATCGACGGCCGGGGCGCCCCCGCGGGCTTACAAAAGGTATATGAAATCAAGTTTTCTTAATGCATAGAAAAGGAACATGAATGATGCAAGTGAAATTTGCTAATTTGAAAACATGTTACGTCTTTTAAAATTTTGGCAGCACCTCCTTTGTATTTTTTGATCCAAAACCACAATACATAATAATGATAATGGCATCCCTAAGCGGGAGCTAGCTCTTCGCCAAACGGTGGATCACAACCACGCAAGATAATGAAAATAAGTATACGACGCCCAACGGCGAAGTTCACCACAAAGAATAAAAGAAAAGCAAGACATATAAATCACAAGTAGCGGAAAACCCCTCGCTCTAAGTCTCGCAACCACAATCCCACTAAGTCTCATTACTTATACAATTTACAAGTTTTGATTGATGGAGTTAACTAGATACAAATGTAGATACAAGAGTGAGAATGATACAAATATTGCACCTACCAATGCAAAACACCCGAATGCTACTGTGTGCCAGCGAAGCCGCTACTGATCCAAGCGGTCAACCTGCAAGAATTGTGGCACAACGGGGGTGAGTTGTAAACTCGTGAGTAGAAAAAATATCAACAGATAGAAATCGAATAAACAACGACTCCTAGGTCAACTATATAATAAAGGTAATACTATGATATCTAGGGTGACCGGGTCTGAATGTGCAAATAAGGTAGTCAATAACTATATGCATGCGGGTAACATCCAACAGTAATAATCAATGCATGCATATGGATCTCGTCCAATCATAATCAAGGTATGTATGCATGTGGATCTCGTCCACCTATATAATCAAAGTCTGTATGCACGTAAATATCATAAAGGAGTGTGCATGAAAGTATGAGGATATATATATCAACGGTGTCCCTCCCGACACATAAAAATCATGGAGCCTGAGTGCCTAGCATCGACACTCGAAAACATCATGAAAACAGTGCCCAGCATCGACACGTAAATCCTCATATATCGGGATCCGTCAGTCCGGATCAACCCACTATCATCTCTCGACTCCGGTCGGTAGCCTCCGGATATCCGCCGAGCCCAAATACTATCACCGGTAGGTAGTAGTCCCTCTGCCAGGCTCACCGTCTACTGCACAGCGATCCGTTCTCTCCCCGGGGTACCATACCGGGTCCACCATGTACCCACAATCGGCCTCATCCGCCTCCTCGAATCGGGTTTCACATGTCGCTCTCAGAACCGAGAAAACAGATGGTGGACGCACTGAAATATCATATCAAGAGAAACCGGGTTTTTAAAACAACACATAATCTCTTTTAAAATATCCACGGTTCTTAAATCCAGAAATCTAATGAAAACGGCATATCTCAATGCGTAAAAATCATAGAGCATGATGTATGCGACATATAACAGAAATGTAAGCATATCAATATATCATGCAACATGGAACAGTGATATGACATATTAAGGGAAAACCGCTCTTTTAAATGATTCTAGTTTTTAAAGTATATATCGCGGTTCCCAATCCCCCAATAAAACAAGTTATCTATGTAAGTGCAATACGTATATGCGCAAGTATAGATGTACCAATGTATGTGTGCACCAATATGGATGTATAATGTATATGTGCGCAAATGTGGGTATATCAATGTATATGTGCACCAATATGGGTATACAATGTGTATACCCGCAAGTATAGATGTATCAATGTATATGTGCAAGCAGATTATGCGAAGAGTCATATCATGATGCAGCAATCTTACTGTGTAGTGACATGGCAATTATCGATGATGAAGTGAGTGAGCCTACAATCAGTGTACGTGTAACACACGCATCATCGATAATGGTGCAGGTGTACTATCACAGGTATAAGTAATGCAATGCGAATAATATGAATGCAGCATAATATAAATCATATGCAAATGTTGACGGGTATACGTATCTAATATGACCGAGTCGGGGAATCTGTCAATCGGCATCCAGCCTAACAATACGCGTACGGTATGATCCATCGTACGTCAACCTCTAGTCAAGGGTAAGGATCAACCATCAAGTCAAACTCATCACGCACGGAAAATCATCGTACGGCGGCATTAAGCTAATAGGGATCCTAACATCCTATACGACAAATGAGGGTACAGCTTAATATCACGTACGGCCCATCATCCATGATTCACAACATTCTATATATGGATATATATATATCTATGTAACTATGTCCCAGTTCACATCAGCAATAATCTCATATCAGGGGACCGGCAAGGTATCCATCACCTCAATCGACTCGCATCCGTATACCAATATATCATCAGATCATCATATTCGTCTTATATTCTTGTCATCGCATTTATATCACACATCAAATCGAATTCGCATAAACATTCTATCACTACTAAGTATAAGTATCTAATCTAGCATACACACCCGAACCATACAAGCAGATTTTTAAAGAAGCGAATCGTAGTTTTGAAAATAGGGGTTACGGTGTTTTAAAGAAAATGTATCATTTGAAAATCCGAAACATCCCTTAAGGTACATATTTAAAAGATACTTACGATTCTTCGGTTTAGAAAAGGTATGGTTCGGATGACGCATCTACATCGACTATCTAGTCCTACAGTACCCTAAACGGAAATATCGACAAAGGTCGTCCTCGAATTCCGTCATCGCATAATAGCCGTATTATATCTTTTCTAACTATCCTTAGTTTCTAATATAGTATCAATAACTATCCTTTACTATAACCCTAGTTTCTTAATCTAGGTTTCCTTAACCATATTCTATAAATCGGTTTTCCATCAACATTGCGGGGGTGCTATACGCCATCCACCCGACTTCCCCCGTGGATATAGATCCACTCACCTTGGTTCTTGTTCGCCGAAGTCGATGACGCCATGCTTTGTCGCCTCGGAATCCACGCGAAGGTACTTACAATAATAAACCATAGCAATGCGTATTAAAATCAAGGCGGAAAACCGATACGGTGTACGGTGAGCTCATAGGTTAGAACCTATGGCCTACACGTGCAAAAACAATCAAACAACCCCTGTTGTCGATGTACAAACATCCAACAACCAAATACAAATCCAAATATCAAGAATTAACATTTCAAAATACGGAAATCATAGCCAAAAACACACGAAAACGCTCCCAGATTTTACCCCAGGCCAAATTGGTCAATTCTGCATATATGGAGGGCCTAATTTACATCTAAAGGGACACCAGAACCAAAATGAATCAATTCCACTCTATTCTGGCCGCAAATTGTGGCCAGAATGATTAAATCTGTGGCCTGGTCTTTAGGTTAGGGGCTCGGGTCTCAGTGGTAGCTTCCTAGGTGCCTGCACGACTCCCAGTATTCGCAAAATTATTTCTAGTGTCCTCGGGTTGCTCCAGATTCCAGAATACCCTCACAATTCACACATTTATCCGATATCGGGGTTTCTAAATCCGTGTTTGGGTTTCTAAGCTCTGGTCCAGGTCATTAAAATAGCACCCAAGTCTAGTTAACAGCGACTAGGCATCACCCAATTCAAACAACACTCAAATCCTTTACTAGGCTTTTCTAAGATCAAAATTCCACACACAATCAACCTCTAAATTACTCAAGAATGCAAGGGAACTAAAATTAAACTAAATGGAAGAATTATACCTCCATTAGGCAACCCAAGAAAAACCCTAGCTCCTCATGGTTGTCAAAACCCCATATTTCTTGGTCCATTGGGTAGAGGTTGAAGAGGTGATATTTTTTTGTGAAAGGGGTATAGGATTTTGGTGGATATTTTTAGATGATCTCTAGGGGTGAAGTGGAGGGAATGAGCGTGAGGAAGATGAAAGAAAAGATGAGAAAATGGTTGAGGGTGATGGAATGAGGCAGCCCCTCTCTCTCTCATCTCTTATTATCACCCATTCTCTCTCAATATTACTCTTCTACCCTTTCTCTTCTTACCCTTTTCTTTTTATTTAAAACCCAAGTCACAAAATACCCAAAATAACACAAGAACACAACATGTAATCAAAATATGACATGACATGGTGCACTAGCCACGAAAACTGTAAAAACGCGGATTTGGCTTAATCGCGATTAGCAGTGCACTAATCGGGTTTTTATCAAAACCGTATATAATAAATATTAAGGATACCAAATCCTTTAGATATATTATAAAATGAATAAATCATTTTATTTTTCAATTATTTCATAATTATTGGTATATATTTATACCCTTTTTTCGAAAACCCCAATTTCTCAAATCGGCAGTTTTCGGGAAAATATTATTTTAATATTAAATTCCAAAAATAATATTTTATATTTTCTGAAATGTTACAGTTTTCCCCCCTTAAATAAATTCGGTCCCAGAATTTAAATTTAAACCTCAAAATCTAAAACATTTCAATAATCGGCTCAAAACAACGGGGCTCCGAAATCATGGAAAGCGCTGAAATAACACAACGCGCCAAGTGCGCATGAAAACGAGTACAAAACTCAATCAACTCCGTCAAGTATCACGCAAATCATCAGATTTGCACACATATCCTCGGAGTTAAAATAGGGATGCAAATCTCGAAATCCACTATTGAAATCCAATATGCACTAGTCAAATACAATAATACGTGTATAGTACGTATCTTTGAAAACTCCAAAATCTGAATAAAATACATGCAAATTTTTTTTTGTAAATCGCCGCAGGAATGCATAACTCACGGCATAACTGACGGACGCTCATTTTAAAATAATAATATATGTCCATATATGTTTCTTAAATACACGTTCCGTTGTTTTCAAAATATCCCAAAAGATTTCCCTCTATAAGCGTTCGTATCGCTCACGGATACGTAGGAAATAGAGAGACTATAGCTCCTTTTGAAAACCCTTTTGGTAATCTTTTAAATCATGCAGAGTACTCAGGTACTGTCCTCGGATCAGTCCTGTTTGGCTAGTACACAATATAGTGCTCAACATGAAAATAAATACTCAAAAGCAAAATCAGCCTCAAAAGACGTATCCAATAATCACATGCGTCTGGTGTGCATGGAAATCAAATCCAAATATGGGTGCCACAATACGCACAAAGCAAAACTAAGTGCAACGGGTGTGCAAAAAGCAAATCAAACACTAAAAGTGCATGAAAACTATGCCGAAAGCATAAATCAAATCATATGCATGCCCTAGACATGAAATCATAATAAATATCTCGAATGACATCAAAATGAAGTCAGGTGCAACTGTGGTGCACAAAATACTTATCAATGCACTATAAGCACATATAAGCTATACCGAGTGCAAAAATCAAATCATCCGTATGAAATCCACGAAATCAAAAATACATGCCAAGCAGGTATAAAATCGACATCAAATGCAATAGGCATGCACAAATCGCAAATCAATACAACGGTGTATAAAATATATATCAGGTGCGATAACTATGCGCAAAATGTAAATACTCAGTAGGTGCAACCATGGTGCACGAAATCAATATCAGGAAACTCATCATCAAAACTCAAATCCAAGCGATAAAAGCGTGATACTCAGATCACAAACGCAAATCGCCGAAAAATGACATCGAGGTACACCTCCTACAATGTCGGAAAAAAAATATCGGGCGCCTAAAATGTTAGTCCGTGTTGCCCACCCCGGTGCTTACGGGGAGGCGGAAAACATAATAAAAATCGGATTTTTAATGACTTAGGCAACATGGACTATGCTTGTGAGGATCTTTGCTAAACATAAACTAGCTAACCCTAACTACAAAGTAGCTAAGTGAAGAAAGGTTATACCTTTGGTCTTTAGTCCTTCTCTCCTTGCTCCTAGGTATGGTAGAAAAGGATCACCTTGCTTGTCTTCTCCCGTCAAAGAAGGATCCACCCGAAAGCCACCACCTTTAGCTTCAACTCCAAGCTAGGAGTAACTAGAGTGCAAGAAATGCTAAGACTTGAACCCTAGAAGTGAGTAGAGAAGATCAAGAGAGGGTTTTTCTCAAGCTTTTTGTTTCTCAACACATGAGAGGGAGAGAGCTTGAGGGAGAGGATGAGCAAGAGAGAGAAAAGAAATGAGAGAATGAGAATAATAGTGAGCCATTCTCACTAATATGTGTGAGTTATTTTAATTAATCAATTAGCAAGAAAATTGTCATGGTTTAATCAAGAGGTGACCATTATCATTTCATTATTAATGCAAATTGCAAGAATCAAAGAGCATCTTCCAAATGAAATGATCATGGTCAAATTGTCAACTTGGTCAACAAGTCAACAAAGTCAAAGTGTCAACAACAACAACCATGCACAATAATTAAGCTAATTATTAATTAACAATAATACACACAAAAACAATAGGGTTAATAAAATGACAATAGTCATTAACCCTAAACAAGGTCCTCTCCCTCAATCTCAAGCAACCGTGCATACGCACCCGCATTCGTGAACCGAGGAACACGAACACAATGAGAAAAACCAATCTCAAATCATATACTAGGATCCGGCTTAAACCAAAGCCCGCTAGTATAAACTGTCCGGACAGCAAACGTGCACAAGTGCGCGGATGCGAACGAACCCTGTCGCAAAACCATGCGACCTCTACTCATTTTGCCTAAAGGCGAATAGCTCTCTGTGTGGGACTCTAAAGACTCGACACTACGCTGGCAGTGGGTTTAACCACAGACCGCAAGCGGCACTAGCTGTACGTAACGGTCCCCAGGTAGATGTCGATAAGAAGACTGACGAGGTGAATACAGTAATGGCCTCTAGGGCATATACACTAACAATCTCCCACTTGCACTAAGGCCATGTACTGGCGTATCGAAGACCTATCATCTCGATCAGCCGCTCGAACTGAGTCTGGGGCAAGGCCTTGGTGAATGGATCTGCTGTGTTATCCTCTGATGCAACTCTCCGGACCTCGATCTCCTGGCGATCCACGATCTCCCTGATCAGGTGATACCGCCTTAAGATGTGTCTGGATTTCTGATGGGACCTGGGTTCCTTCGCTAAAGCTATAGCCCCGTTGTTGTCGCAATACAGAGGTATTGGGTCAACAATGGACGGAACCACCTGAAGTTCTTTCAAGAACTTCCTCATCCAGACAGCTTCTTTTGCGGCATCAGATGCAGCGATGTATTCCGCTTCCATAGTCGAGTCAGCAACGGTTTCCTGTTTGGAGCTCTTCCAACACACCGCCCCTCCATTGAGGGTAAAGACAAAACCCGACATGGACTTGGAATCATCCTTGTCACTCTGGAAGCTGGAGTCAGCAAAGGCCTCAATCTGCAGGTCTTTTCCGCCATACACCAAGAACATCTCCTTAGTCCTTCTCAGGTACTTGAGAATGTTCTTTACTGCTATCCAATGTTTCTCCCCAGGGTTTGACTGATACCTGCTTACCACACTCAGTGCATAAGCCACATCCGGTCTGGTACACAACATCGCATACATTATAGAGCCTACCGCAGAAGCGTAGGGTATAATAGACATGCGATCCCTCTCCAAATCAGTCTTGGGAGACATCTCTTTGGAGAGGGTGATCCCGTGACTAGCCGGTAGATTACCGCGCTTGGAATCTTCCATACTGAATCTCTTCAGTATGGTGTCGATGTACCTGGACTGCGAGAGTCCTAATATCCTCTTGGATCTGTCACGGTAGATCCGGATACCCAGAATGTAGGAGGCATCACCCAGGTCTTTCATGGAGAACCTGTGTGACAAGAACCCCTTGACAGATTGTAGCATAGGAATGTCATTTCCTATTAAGAGAATGTCATCCACGTATAAAACGAGGAATACTACAGTTCTCGCTACAAATCTACAATAGATGCATGGTTCATCTGGATTTTTGATAAAGCCAAATTCTTTGACCGTCTCATCAAAACAGATGTTCCAACTCCGCGATGCCTGCTTGAGTCCATAAATGGACTTGAGCAACTTGCACACCTTTCCGCTGCTCCCACCCTGAATGAAACCCTCTGGCTGGTCCATATAGACACACTCCTCTAAATGACCATTTAGAAAAGCTGTCTTTACGTCCATCTGCCAAATCTCATAATCGTGGAAAGCAGCGATGGCAAGAAGGATCCGAATGGATTTCAGCATAGCTACTGGAGAAAAGGTTTCGTCATAGTCCAAACCAGGTCGCTGACGAAAACCCTTTGCTACCAGTCTAGCTTTATAGGTCTCAACCTGTCCATCTACACCAATCTTCCTTTTGAAGATCCACTTGCATCCTACGGGTTTTACCCCGTCTGGAGCAATGTCCAACGTCCATACTTTGTTGGTGTACATGGACTCCATCTCGGTCCGCATTGCATCCAGCCATTTTACCGAGTCGACGCTCTGAATGGCTTGCTGGAAGCTAGTAGGCTCATCACAATCTAGGATGCAGTCCTCTCTATCCCCGTCAATGAGGAAACCGTAGTACCTCTCGGGCGGATGAGACTGCCTACTACTCCTGCGGAGTGGCATGGGAATGTCTTGTTCTTTCGAACCTTCTGGTTCCTCTAAGCTTTCAGTGATGGTTTGTGGTTCTGGAATTTCTTCCAGTTCTATTGCGTTCCCGCTTATCTGATTTTCTAAAAACTCAGTTTCCAAGAAGCGGGCATGACGAGAAACAAGGACTTTTTGCTCCTCTGCGTAATAGAAGAGATACCCCTTGGAGTTCTTTGGGTATCCCACAAACTTGCACTGTACTGAGCGTGCCTCGAGCTTGTCCGCATGCTGCTTTTTTACAAAAGCTGGACATCCCCATGTCTTAAAGGATTTAAGACAGGGTTTCTTCCCACTCCACATCTGATATGGTGTGGTAGGCACTGATTTAGTAGGAACCTGGTTCAAGAGATGTGCAGCTGTTTCCAGTGCATAACCCCAGAAAGATCGCGGTAACTCAGCCTTACTCATCATGGACCGTACCATATCCAATAGGGTTCGGTTCCGTCTCTCCGATACACCGTTGTGTTGCGGAGTGTATGGAGGAGTAAGCTGAGAGAGAATTCCATTCTCTTTTAAGTAATTCAGGAATTCGGCACTTAAGTATTCTCCTCCTCGATCCGATCTTAGGATCTTGATACTTTTGCCGGTTTGTTTCTCTACTTCACTCTTATATTCCTGGAACTTTTCAAAGGCCTCGGACTTATGTTTCATTAAGAAGACATAACCGTACCTTGAAAAATCATCCGTAAAAGTAATGAAGTAAGAGTAACCGCTTCGCGCATGTGTAGACATTGGACCGCACACGTCACTGTGTACGAGTCCCAAGAGCTCGCTCGCTCTTTCTCCGTGTCCAGTGAACGGAGCCTTTGTCATCTTTCCCATGAGACAAGATTCACAAGTGGCATAAGACTGATACTCGAACGGATCCAAGTATCCTTCTTTATGTAACTTAGTCAACCGTGTCTCATTGATGTGACCTAGTCTACAATGCCACAAGAAAGCCTGATTAATATCTGGAGACTTTCTTTTATGTGTATTCTGGATATTGAAAACCTGTGGTTGGTTTAAAACGTAAATATCGTTGTTTAATGTACCTGACCCAATCAAAACTTGATTAAGGTGAATGTTCACTACATTACTTACAAATGCAAATTCATAACCTTCTTTAGATAATAAAGATACAGAAATGATATTACAGGTTGCATTTGGTACATAATAACAACTACGCAAAACCAAAAAGTGTCCATCTGATAATCCCAGGTGATAGTCCCCCACGGCCTCTGCATCCATGCTAGCACCGTTCGCAACTCTGAGGGTCATGTCACCTGTCTTCAAAACTCTACGCTTTCTCAACGCCTGCAAAGAATTACAGATATGAGATCCTGATCCGGTATCCAATACCCCACCCAAGACCCCTACGGGTGCGGCAAACTACCCGCCAAGCACCCGAAGCGAAGCAACCTCCCTCACCACCGTGAGTAGGCCACTCGGCGCTTCGAGATACCCGGTAGTTTGTGCACCCCCTCCATGGGTCTATCCTAGGAGCAAAAACAGTAAAAAGAATTATACAATGACGGCTACAACCCCGACCCGGTTGTGCGGCCATACAAAGAATATTATTACATCAATTTACATGTTACAAATGAATGAAAGAAAAAAAAAACAACGCTCATCTCACATCCACCCCGGCCATTCACCCGCGACGATCCAATCCATTCATATCCACAAACCAATAACAATCACAGATCATGTATAACCCCGACTAATCGTCTTATAGCGATTAGCCGACGTTCAATACATGCAAGCATCACAGATATAACCGATATAGTTAAAGTGTAGTGAAGTTCCGAAAAATACGGATTTATAGGCCCCCAAAAGTAAATTTTAGTTCTGGAAAATCTGGGCACATATAACATATCCTAAAAATCCTAAAACCAACTCAGAAACAAACTGCAGCAAAAACGATACAGAGAGTTGACAAGACGGCCGCGCTTCCGCGGCAAGAGCTTCCTTATGCCGCGGAAGCGCGGTCCTCTTGGCTCCTCTCTGGTTCGTATTTGGTGGTGTTTCACACAAAACCCTGAGACAATTTTACAAGTATACAGTTTTTCATTTTAACCAGGAAAAATTTTAACAGAAAGTTGGATTTTGAAAAAGTTTGGTTTTAGGGTTTTTCGGTTTCGAAACTTCGTTACACTTAACTACTTAGCTAGTTTGAGTTTAGTTAGGCTCTGATACCACTGTTAGTCCGTGTTGCCCACCCCGGTGCTTACGGGGAGGCGGAAAACATAATAAAAATCGGATTTTTAATGACTTAGGCAACATGGACTATGCTTGTGAGGATCTTTGCTAAACATAAACTAGCTAACCCTAACTACAAAGTAGCTAAGTGAAGAAAGGTTATACCTTTGGTCTTTAGTCCTTCTCTCCTTGCTCCTAGGTATGGTAGAAAAGGATCACCTTGCTTGTCTTCTCCCGTCAAAGAAGGATCCACCCGAAAGACACCACCTTTAGCTTCAACTCCAAGCTAGGAGTAACTAGAGTGCAAGAAATGCTAAGACTTGAACCCTAGAAGTGAGTAGAGAAGATCAAGAGAGGGTTTTTCTCAAGCTTTTTGTTTCTCAACACATGAGAGGGAGAGAGCTTGAGGGAGAGGATGAGCAAGAGAGAGAAAAGAAATGAGAGAATGAGAATAATAGTGAGGCATTCTCACTAATATGTGTGAGTTATTTTAATTAATCAATTAGCAAGAAAATTGTCATGGTTTAATCAAGAGGTGACCATTATCATTTCATTATTAATGCAAATTGCAAGAATCAAAGAGCATCTTCCAAATGAAATGATCATGGTCAAATTGTCAACTTGGTCAACAAGTCAACAAAGTCAAAGTGTCAACAACAACAACCATGCACAATAATTAAGCTAATTATTAATTAACAATAATACACACAAAAACAATAGGGTTAATAAAATGACAATAGTCATTAACCCTAAACAAGGTCCTCTCCCTCAATCTCAAGCAACCGTGCATACGCACCCGCATTCGTGAACCGAGGAACACGAACACAATGAGAAAAACCAATCTCAAATCATATACTAGGATCCGGCTTAAACCAAAGCCCGCTAGTATAAACTGTCCGGACAGCAAACGTGCACAAGTGCGCGGATGCGAACGAACCCTGTCGCAAAACCATGCGACCTCTACTCATTTTGCCTAAAGGCGAATAGCTCTCTGTGTGGGACTCTAAAGACTCGACACTACGCTGGCAGTGGGTTTAACCACAGACCGCAAGCGGCACTAGCTGTACGTAACGGTCCCCAGGTAGATGTCGATAAGAAGACTGACGAGGTGAACCCCATCTGCACTCCTACTGAGCCTGTATGTGACAGTCTCCGTACAGTCCGGTCTGTTCGTCTGATACATCGCATGGCGGGCCTAGGGGGGCGGTGAACGTCAGTCCCCTAATAGCGGTACAAGTCGTGTCGGAGTGAAGCCCAGAACACCCTGAGATAACACTGGAAGCCTACCAGTATATCTCGCTTGCCCTGGCCAGGGACTACTCGTGTAATGGCTCTCCTGGACACAGCGCGATGTCAACCCCCAATACCGGGAGAGACGAATCCTGTCTAACCGTCACTGCCTCCAAGTGCTTCGGGACTGCACCCAAAAACTACCTGTTTGCACGACTCCTCTGAGCCGTGGTAGGGTAGTAATCAAAGTGCAGTGGGAACACACTCGAGGCGAAGTGACAGTGTCAAGTCAGCGGACTAAGCTGTACTCATGTCACCTGGGAACTGATAACTGACGATAGGTATATTACCAACCAACAGTTCCCGACGAGTCCTGTCCAGTGTACTCATAACCTAACGAGCACCCGCATACTATCCCAAGTACGACGTACTAACGGCTGTGGGATAGACCGTCTCCCACACTGGGATGAGAAGCGCATACGCTAGTCTACTCCGGAGTATCGATGCCCTGTCTCGATAGTCCAACGACCAGGGACCTGTATAAGGATATGCTTATAGATTACCCAGCTCCCACGAGTGCGAGCGCCATCACAACGCTGGTAATCAAGCAAAGATCCTAAGGGCTCTACTAATATGTATACCAGCAATATGCTAAAAGAAACACATGCACATATTAAAGCAGAGACAAACCAAGTAGCATACTACCATTTCGAGCAAGATTGTATATACAACTGTGAATATCCCAAGCTTCCATTAAGTAATATACAAGCTAGTATGATACAGTAATGGCCTCTAGGGCATATACACTAACATAAAACTGGCAGGGCAAGAACATCCGCTCGTTTCCTGCTTACGGCCTGGCGTCCTCTGTCTCCGGGTCCTTATCTTCTCTGTAGATTTACCAATCTCGCAATCCATCGGCTCATCTGTAGGGTTGCTATGCACGCGCACAAGGGTCTATGAGGTATCAACCATGCCCGATTAAAAATTTAGCCGTGCCGAACAACCCGAATCCGGATCTTTAAACTAGGGTTTAGGCGAAAACAAGCATGTTAAACTCTTTAACACTAAGTGAGAGAGATTACAACCTTTGTAGATCTGGTCCTTCACTTCTTAAGCTCCGTGTTGAGGTCCCTTCGCTGCGATCATCGTGTTCTGGACTCTCGAGAGGCTACACGAAGAGAATGATGCAACCTTGCTTCCGATCTTCGATAACATAGATGATCTTCCTTGAAGTTTCGTTAACACAAGCTATCACTCATGAAATGTTGTGAACACCCTCATCTAAATGGCAAGGATAGATGAGGATGATGAAGTAGGATTTTTCCTCTCATTTATAATCTTTTTCTCACTCGCTTTCATCACAAAAGAAACCTTTTTCATGAAGAAAACTCAAGGAAGAGGAAGAATGAATGAAGATGATAACTTAATCCTTTTGTGATGAACAATGAATTATTTTAGTGGTTACAAATCTAACCAAGGGTTAAGCAAGAAAGAGTTAACCCTTGTAGAGAGTTAACTAGAGTTAATGGTTTGGATTGGGTTAACATAATATCTCACAAAAATATCAAGCAACCACAAAGCCAAAGCTTCATGAAGCTTCATGGAAGCTTCATGCAAAAGCTAACCCTAATCCAAACCCTAACCAAGTTTAAGCCCTAATCCATTGTTAAATTTCTAACCCTAACATGTTACAATATTATATATCACATATACAATATATTTTGTAACAATAGAAAATAATACAATTAACATATATCGCATATATATCAATGTATTATCCCGTGAGAAAATGAATCTTTTAGTGAGCTAATATTAGTTAATGTAATTTAATATATCATATATATTATTATGCATTAAATTATCGAATCAACACTTGATCCGACAATCCGGATATATCGCATATACCCGACTAATATGATGACTCGGCTATATCACATATACCCGGCCGATATCTCATATCGCGAGAATTCAATACGGTATCACATACCGCATTATCCTCGGTCCCTCACATATCACATATGTGATCCTACTCTGTTTTACCTGAGTCAAGAAACCTCTGTGTAGGACTCTAAAGAATCGTCAATACGCCAGCAGTAGGTCATGATCATATCAAACACCTACAAGCTGCAAGCGGTCAGCTAAACGTAACAGCCACCCAGGTATTGAGCGCTCAGAAGATCAACAAGCAAACTTGTACATTCTCCTGTGAATCCAAACAGTGACACTCCCGTACAGTCCGGTCTCGTCGTCTGATATGTCGCATATCTCGCCTAGGGGTGGTAAACATCAGACCCCAGTAGCTCGATAATTCGTGTCGATATGAGGTCCATTACAGTTCGAGAAACTACTGATAACACTTACCAGTAAATCTCAGCAACCCTGGCCAGGGATTTCCGGTTATAGCCAATCGAACACAGCGCACCATCAACTCCCTGTACCGGGAGAGACGAATCCCCTCCTATCGCTCATTGCCTCCATGTGATTCGGGACTGTACCCAAAAGCCACCTTTTTGCACGCCCTCTTGGACGTGGTATGATGGAAATCAAAGCACAGTGGGAATCACATAAGACTCTGTAACGATCTCGGGTCAACAGACTACTCTGTACCAGTGTCACCGGAGAACTGCCATCTGACGTGAAGTATAATACCATCTGGGAGTTCTCGGGGAGTCCGTCCAGTGTACCCAGTCTCTACTGAGCACCCGTACACCATCCTTGATGTCAAACACCGATGGATATGGGATCATCCATCGCCCATTATATGGGTCAAGATGCGTATACGCTAGTCTACTCTGGTGCATCCATGCCCTGTCTCGATACACCCTCGACTAGGAACAGTTATAGGATGTACTCGTCGACTACTGTGGCCCCAGTAGTATGATCTCATCATAGTCCCAGTAGTCGAGTACGTATCCTAAGAGCTTTATCAACATGTAACATAGAGACAATCAGAGTACATGTTAAGATAAAGTACAACCAGATAGCATACTATCATGTCGAGCAAGAAAGTCCTCCCTATATATGTCCAAGCATCCATTAAAATATACATCGTATGTACAGTAATGGCCTCTAGGGCATACATATAACTAACAATCTCCCACTTGCACTAGGGCCATCTGTTGTGGTATCACATACCCAACAATTAGCTGTGGTTAAAGTATCTCATACTCAACCATCCCATAAAACTCTCTACTGGGAAAAGGCGTTTGTGAGTGGATCCGCGCTGTTGTCCTCTGTGTCTACTCTCCTAACCTCGATCTCCCTGGAGATCAACCTTCTCCATGATCAGGTGATACTGCCTAAGAATTATATCTGGATTTCTGATGGAACGGTAGTTCCTTGGCAAAAGCCACAACTCCATTGTCACACAATGGTAGGAACGAAGTTCATCTCATGAACTTATATCTATCCAGACTGCCTCTTTGGTAGCATCTTTGGTAACTATATATCTTGCCTTTAATCGTCAAGTAAGTCACGATATCTAGCTTGGAACTTTTCCAACATACCGTCCCTCCACTGAGGGTAAAGACAATGCCTGCGACTGGCATTCAGTCTCCTTATCACCCTGGAACCTTTACAGTGATTCTCCCCAGGATCGATTGATACCATCTTACTACAACTAGTGAGTATCCTAACATCCAATTAGATCTATCTCATAGATCCAAAAAACCCAGGATTTAGCAGGTATCACTTTGATCCTATATGGAGAATCCTTGTGATAAGCGGAGATTAACCGAGCGTAGCATAGGAAACTCCTTCCCTATCAAGAGTATGCCATCCACGTACTCTACGAGGATCACCACCATACTCTCTACTACCTTTTTGTATATACAAGGTTCATCTACCATTTTGATGAAGTCAAATTTTTTGACTACCACATCAAAACAGATGTTCCAACTCCGCGATGCCGGTTTTATCACATAAAACATCTTGCACACGTTTCCGCTGCTCCCACTTTCTATGAAGCCCTCTGGCTGTATAATTATAGATGCTCTCTTCTAAAATATCATTTTAGAAAAGCAGTCATGACACCCAACCGCCAGATATCGTAGTCATGGTATGTAGCCGTGGCAAGTAGGATCTGGATGGACTTAAGTATAGCTTTGAAAGTCTCAACTTTTCCATGTACACCAAGTAATCTTCTTAAGATATACTAGCTCCTGATGGGGATTTAACCCTTCAGATAAAACAACCAAAGTCCATACTTTGTTGGTGTATAAAGATTCCATCTCAGATCACTAAGCATGCAGCCATTCTTACAGAGTCCCACTTCTGATGGCCAGCTCGAAACTAGTTGGGTCATCATCTCATGATGCAATCCTCACTCCCACTGTCATAGAGAAACCGAAGTATCTCTCAGGTGGGTGAGGAACCCTACTAGATCGGCGGAGAGGCTGAGGTTCGTTGGTAACTATTGAATCCTTTGGTTCTATCAAATCATCTGCTGTAGTTTGTATAGCTGGAACCTTTCCAGTTCTACATAACAGACCTTGCCTCGAGCTTGTCCGGATTTTGCTTTTAGACATAGGCCGGACAACCCCAAGTCTTAACAAACTTAAGATATGGGCTCTTCTCTTTCCATATCACATATGAAGTGGTAGGCAACTGATTTGATTTGAACCATTTTCAATAGGTATGCAGCTTCTCAAGTGCATAACTCGCAAAAGCAAATAGGAAACTCATTAGTACTAATCATAGAGCACACCATATCATATTGGATGCTGTTGCTCCACCCCGATATACCATCGTGCTATGGTGTATACGGAGGAGTAATGCTGAGAGAGAATCTCATTCTCCTTTAGAATAGTCTAGAAATTCCGTGCTCAAGTATTCTCCTCCTTGATCTCATCAAAGGACATAATACTTATACCCGTTTTTGGTTCTCTACTTCTAACTTATATTCTGTGAATATCTCAAAAGGTTCAGACTTGTGTTTCAACAGGAACATATGTCCGAATCTTGAGAGATCATTACAGAATGTAATGAAGTACAAAGAACCGGTCTTGGCATGTGTAGACAGGAGACTTTCATATATCAGCATGTATCAATCCCAAGAGTTCACTAACTCTTTCTCTGTTTCCAATAAACAGAGCTTTGGTCATTTTATCTTTGTGACATGACCGGCAAGTTTCACAAGATGTAAATTCAAACAAATTTAAATATGCATCTTAATGTAACTTCAGCTAGTCGGGTCGCATTGATATGACCTAGTCTACAATGCCTCAAGAAGGATTCGTTCATTTCTGAACTCTTCCTCTTGTGTGTGTTCTGTATACTAAGAACTGTAGTTTGATTTAGAACGTCAATGCTTTTAGATAACGTGCCAGAACCGATCAACTCTTGATATAGGAAATGTTGAAAACATTATTCAACAATACAAAATTATATCCTTCTTTACTAATAAAGAGACTGATATGATGTTGTATATCAGGTTCGGTATCTAATAACATTTGTTCAGAATCAATGTATTCTGGTAATACAGGATGATTGTGACCAACAGACTTGGCTGCAACACTTGCACCGTTTCTATCACATGAAACTTATCACCCGTTCTCAGTTCTCTACCTTTCTGTAGCCCATGTAACAGATTACATATACGGGATCCTGATCCGGTATCTCATACCCAGGACGTAAAGGATACTGAGAAACAGTTCTCTGTAATGAACACACCCGAAGAAGATGCATCAGTATGCACTTTTTTCGTTTGAGCGGCACGAGAAATATGGTATTCCCCAATTTCCTACTCTGTCTTATAACAATTATAAGTTGGAGCGGGACCAACGTTCCCCAGCTCAGTATAACAAGCGGGTTTGGTCAATATATCCGTTTTATTATCTTGATTAAGGCGTGATATAGTCGCTACCTGGAGAGAGAGAGAAGAAAACACTCAGCGTATGCTCTTGCAAGATTAGATTGGTTATCTAATATATCTAATCAGGATGTCTCCCACTGTTTTAATCAAATCTTCCTTCAAACCCTAAAAGGAAAGACTAGCCGGGATTAATTACAGGCTATAAGTTCGCCAATCTTTCAGCCAGGCTAGTGTCGGTACTTTGAGGGAGGTCCCCCGTGCTTTCTCACGAACCTAATTAAAGTAAACATCATTTTCCCAGGGGCTTAACCCCGTTAACACCTTTCTAGACACCTACTTGATCGGCTAATTATAATGTATAAAACTCTCCCCGGAGTAACTCTTACTCGCAGCGGGTATCGGGATCCAACTATCTCATAGAAGGTATGCAATCTTATTGCAAATTTCAATACTTGAAATTCTCAATATTATTTTACTCCTAGCGTCCTATGACCTTGACGGAGGCCAAACTACCCATAGTCCGCTAGTCAAGTTCAACCCGTCATTTTCTGATTGAATTAAACCCATCCGCACGACCCTTGACGGAGGCCAAACTACGCCGTACGAATACCCTAATCCAATCGCATCGTATGCTAGCAGATAAGCATTAGTTAGCTACCATACACTATGCCTTGACGGAGGCCAAACTACCGCAGCACGAATACTAACTAGTACTTATCTAAAATGACGGAGGGCTACGACGGGTTTTTAAGAAAACCCTTTGCGTAATGAACTTGATATCGTTGTAGAATCGAGTGATTTTGAATGGAATGTTTTTGAGGCTTTTCTAGTTTTGCTAAAGGGGTCACTTCCGATGAAGGGATCGTCGGCCCTTTCCTCATCGAATAAGGTGCAGGGTATATCATATATACCGGTGTGCAAAGCAAGAACTATAGAAGCAATCAAAAGACAAACCGAGTTTGTAGCATCTTCTAGTTTCACTAAAGAGGTCACTCCCGGTGAAGGGATCTCGGCTCTTTCCTTATCGAATAAGGTGCTGGATGTTCTACAAGGAACACCGCTATGCAAAGCAAGAACTAGAGCTATCAGTTTTTAAACAAGTTTCTACAACATCTTAGGTTTCTTTTATTTCATTAATCTCATTAATGAAGTCCCTTTTTATTATGCTTCACAAGCATCACATTTGAAATGAAATCTGCAATATAACATATAACTCATATATATAATATAAACATTCGTCTCAGGCAGTAATATAATCTTATCACAGAACATTGCAGCAGAAGAACATATATGAAATATTAGATATACTAGGACGTCCGTGTTTTCAATACGAGCCTGTATAAAACACGGATTCCACGGTCGCGATGAATAGCCAAACCCACATCCCTAGACCCCTACGAGAGCGGCAAGTAACACTGCCAATTCTAGGGTTAGGAGTCCCGGTCTCGACTCCTCGAGATGGTCTCCCACAGGACCCTAGAACCCGGTTACTTGTACTCCCAGCTTTGGGTCTACCTAATGCGGAAAAGTAAATAATATACAATGGTGACATTATCCTCAGCCCGGAAGTGCCCCAATAAAACAATATTACATACAAATGAATTTTACATGAATGAAAAAAGAAAAAACTCTCATCTCACATAAAACCCCCGGCTATTCAAAACGCGATGATCCAATATAACATATCACAGCAACACATAATATCTTATATCATCAACGTAAGCAAGTATGCATATCCCGATTGTCGTTGATGTATAGCAATGAAGCCGGCGATACACCACATACTACGCTTACGGTCACAGAAAAAATAGTGTAAAAATACAACAGTTGGAATCCGCAACCTCTTTAGACATCACATGCCTAACCTATCTGAATTCCTTAGACATCGCATGCCTAACAATTATAAACCCCGCATTTTAGTCTCATTATCGAAAACTCTTTTCAATATCAAGTCGGGCAATTCAACAAGATTCCCGACAACCTGATCGAATGCTCGTCGCAAACTTTAGTAGACGGCGGCACCCCCAGATGCCGTCGACGAAGTGCACTAAGGCGGAACACCGCTGCCGCGAGCACCCGAACGGATGCTTTTGGCGACGGGGTTCTCCTACAGTCACTTGGTCGGGGCTATGGGGTATGGTTGTCTATTAAGTTTACCCGGCGAGTATCCGCGTACGCTACGTGATTGCGACGGACTTTTGATCACATCAAAATTCCTTGGCAACCGATCATCTGAGACTAAACTGCTTGATTTATAACATTCAAATCAGTTATCTCATAACTACTTGTGGATTCTAAATATTGTATCACATTCTAGATAAATAGACAATGTTAAACTTTCCGATCGAATAATCAAACACCCAAGTTTTCCCAAATAGCTCAACACTTGAGCAGAGTTCAAAAATATCTATCACATGCCACAGTACCGATGATCCAGCCGTAAAAGGGTCAAGCCAACGCCTCACAAGCGGCACGCCGTACTGCCCCAAACCCTAAGGTTTATAGGCAATTCAAGACGGTCACATAATCGAGTTAAGGTTTTTTCTTCTAGAGGGTCCATCGCGTTACTTGCATGACTTAGAACGTTCTTAAACAACGGAAAAATCCAACTCTTGAAAAAATTTTCGGGTCGGGAAAAAGTGAGTTATTGATATCCGGTCGAACTTTTTAACAGTTTCTAAAAATATCCGGACAAACTAAAGAATGTTAAATTATCCGATCGAATCAACGAGTCCCCAATACAACCTTAGAAAACTCAACACTTGAGTGGAATAAAAAAATTCCCAGAAAAAATTGACAAGAAAGGACCTAAGAATAAATATATGAAATATGAGGGACTAAGTCCAAATTTTGGCCGCGGTTCCACGGTCATTTCAGGGACTTAGTGGACCGTACTTCACAGTAATTCTTAGTTTTTCCTGCTTGTTTTTCTGAGCATTTTTAATTTATAAAAAATCACATTTTCAAAAAATGTACAGAGAAGGGTCTACATCGGGGTTTCCGGTTCGATCGGACTTTAAACTTCGCCTAAAGCTCTAGCATGGTTCTGATACCACTGTAGGGTTGCTATGCACGCGCACAAGGGTTTATGAGGCATCAACCATGCCCGATTAAAAATTTAGCCGTGCCGAACAACCCGAAGCCGGATCTTTAAACTAGGGTTTAGGCGAAAATAAGCATGTTAAACTCTTTAACACTAAGTGAGAGGGATTACAACCTTTGTAGATCCGGTCCTTCACTTCTTATGCTCCGTGTTGAGGTCCCTTCGCTGCGATCATCGTGTTCTGGACTCTCGAGAGGCTTCACGAAGAGAATGATGCAACCTTACTTCTGATCTTCGATAACATAGATGATCTACCTTGAAGTTTCGTTAACACAAGTTATCACTCATGAAATGATGTGATCACCCTCATCTAAATGGCAAGGATAGATGAGGATGATGATGTAGGATTTTTTCTCTCATTTATAATCTTTTTCTCACTCACTTTCATCACAAAAGAAAGCATTTTCATGAAGAAAACTCAAGGAAGAAGAAGAATGAATGAAGATGATAACTTAATCCTTTTGTGATGAACAATGAATTATTGTAGTGGTTACAAATCTAACCAAGCGTTAAGCATGAAAGAGTTAACCCTTATAGAGAGTTAACTAGAGTTAATGGTTTGGTTCGGGTTAACATAATATCTCACAAAAATATCAAGCAACCACAAAGTCAAAGCTTCATGAAGCTTCATGCAAAAGCTAACCCTAATCCAAACCCTAACCAAGTTTAAGCCCTAATCCATTGTTAAATTTGTAACCCTAACATGTTACAATATTATATATCACGTATAAAATATATTTTGTAACAATAGAAAATAATACAATTAACATATATCGCATATATATCAATGTATTATCCCGTGAGAAAATGAATCTTTTAGTGAGCTAATATAAGTTAATGTAATTTAATATATCATATATATTATTATGCATTAAATTATCGAATCAACACTTGATCCTGCAATCCGGCTATATCGCATATACCCGACTAATATGATGACCCGGCTATATCACAAATACCCGGCCGATATCTCATATCGCGAGAATCCAATACGGTATCACATACCGCATTATCCTCGGTCCCGCACATATCACATATGTGCTCCTACTCTGTTTTGCCTGAGTCAAGAAACCTCTGTGTAGGACTCTAAAGAATCGTCAATACGCCGGCAGTAGGTGATGATTACATCAAACAACCACAAGCTGCAAGCGGTCAGCTAAACTTAACAGCCACCCAGGTATTGAGCGCTAAGAAGATCAACAAGCAAGCTTGTACATTCTCCAGTGAATCCAATCAGTGACACTCCCGTACAGTACGGTCTCGTCGTCTGATATGTCGCATATCTCGCCTAGGGGTGGTAAACGTCAGACCCTAGTAGCTCGATTAGTCGTGTCGATATGAAGTCTATAACAGTTCGAGAAACTACTGATAACACTTACCAGTAAATCTCAGCAACCCTGGTCAGGGATTTCCGGTTATAGCGAATCGAACACAGCGCAACATCAACTTCCTATACCGGGAGAGACGAATCCCCTCCTATCGCTCATTGCCTCCATGTGATTCGGGACCGTACCCAAAAGCCACCTTTTTGCATGCCCTCTTGGACGTGGTATGATGGAAATCAAAGCACAGTGGAAATCATACAAGACTCTATGACGATCTCGGGTCAACAGACTACTCTGTACCAGTGTCACCGGAGAACTGCCATCTGACATGAAGTATAATACCATCTGGAAGTTCTCGGCGAGTCCGTCCAGTGTACCCAGTCTCTACTGAGAACCCGTACACCATCCTTGATGTCAAACACCGATGGATATGGGATCATCCATCGCCCATCATATGGGTCAAGATGCGTATACGCTAGTCTAATCTGGTGCATCGATGCCCTGTCTCGATACACCCTTGACTAGGAACAGTTATAGGATGTACTCGTCGACTACCGTGGCCCCACTAGTACGATCTCATCATAGTCCCAGTAGTCGAGTACGTATACTAAGGGGTTTATCAACATGTAACATAGAGACAATCAAATTACATGTTAAGATAAAGTACAACCAGATAGCATACTATCATGTCGACCAAGAAAGTCCTCCCTATTTATGCCCAAGCATCCATTACAATATACATCGTATGTACAATAATGGCCTCTAGGGCAGACATATAACTAACAATCTCCCACTTGCACTATGGCCATCTGTTGTGGTATCACATACCCAACAATTAGCTGTGGTTGAAGTATCTCATACTCAACCATCCCATAAAAGTCTCTACTGGGAAAAAGGCCTTTGTGAGTGGATCCGCTCTGTTGTCCTCTATGTCTACTCTCATAACCTCGATCTCCCTGGAGATCAACCATCTCCATGATCAGGTGATACTGCCTAAGAATTATATCTGGATTTCAGATGGGACGGTAGTTCCTTGGCCAAAGCCACAACTCCATTGTCATACAATGGTAGTAACGAAGTTCATCTCATGAACTTATATCTATCCAGACTGCCTCTTTGGTAGCATCTTTGGTAACGATATATCTTGCCTTTAATCGTCTAGTAAGTCACGATATCTAGCTTTGAACTCTTCCAACATACCGTCCCTCCACTGAGGGTAAAGACAATGCATGCGACTGACATTCAGTCGTCCTTATCATCCTGGAACCTTTCTAGTGATTCTCCCCAGGATCGATTGATACCATCTTACTACAACTAGTGAGTATCCTAACATCCAATTAGATCTATCTCATAGATCCAAAATACCCAGGATTTAGCAGGTATCACTTTGATCCTATATGGAGAATCCATGTGATAAGCGGAGATTAACCGAGCGTAGCATAGGAAACTCCTTCCCTATCAAGAGTATGTCATCCACGTACTCTACGAGGATCACCACCATACTCCCTACTACCTTTTTGTATATACAAGGTTCATCTACCATTTTGATGAAGTCAAACTTTTTGACTACCACATCAAAACAGATGTTCCAACTCCGCGATGGCTGTTTTATCACATAAAATATTTTGCACATGTTTCCACTGCTCCCACTGTCTACGAAGCCTTCTGGCTGTGTACTTATAGATGCCCTCTTCTAAAACATCATTTTAGAAAAGTGGTCATGACACCCAACCGCCAGATATCGTAGTCATGGTATGTAGCCGTGGCAAGTAGGATCTGGATGGACTTAAGCATAGTTTTGAAAGTCTCAACTTTTCCATGTACACTAAGTAATCTTCTCAAGATATACTTGCTCCTGATAGGGATTTAACCCTTCAGATAAAGCAACCAAAGTCCATACTTTGTTGGTGTATAAGGATTCCATCTCAGATCACTAAGCATCCAGCCATTCTTACAGAGTCCCACTCCAGATGGCCAGCTCGAAACTAGTTGGGTCATCATCTCATGATGCAATCCTCGCTCCCACTGTCATAGAGAAACCGAAGTATCTCTCAGTTGGGTGAGAAACCCTACTAGATCGGCGGAGAGCCTGAGGTTCGTTGGTAACTATTGAAACCTTTGGTTCTATCAAATCATCTGCTGTAGTTTGCATAGCTGGAACCTTTCCAGTTCTACATAACAGACCTTGCCTCGAGCTTGTCTGGATTTTGCTTTTAGACATAGGCCAAATAACCCCAAATCTTAACAAATTTAAGATATGGGCTCTTCCCTTTCCATATCACATATGATGTGGTAGACAACTGATTTGGTTTGAACACTTTTCAATAGGTATGCAGCGTCTCAAGTGCATAACTCCCAAAAGGAAATAGGAAACTCAGTAGTACTCATCATAGAGTACACCATATCATATAGGATGTTGTTGCTCCGCCCCGATATACCATCGTGCTATGGTGTATACGGAGGAGTTATGGTGAGAGAGAATCTCATTCTCCTTTAGAATAGTCCAGAAATTCCGTGCTCAAGTATTCTCCTCCTTGATTTCATCAAATGACATAATACTTATACCCGTTTTTGGTTCTCTACTTCTAACTTATATTCTGTGAATATCTCAAAAGGTTCATACTTGTGTTTCAACAGGAACATATGTCCGAATCTTGAGAGATCATTACAGAATGTAATGAAGTACAAAGAACCGGTCTTGGCATGTGTAGACAGGAGACTTTCATACATCAGCATGTATCAATCCCAAGAGTTCACTAACTCTTTCTCTGTTTCCAATAAACAGAGCTTTGGTCATTTTATCTTTGTGACATGACCGGCAAGTTTCACAAGATGTAAATTTAAACAAATTTAAATATGCATCTTAATGTAACTTCAGCTAGTCGGGTCGCATTGATATGACCTAGTCTACAATGCCTCAAGAAGGATTCGTTCATTTCTGAACTCTTCCTCTTGTGTGTGTTCTGTATACTAAGAACTGTAGTTTGATTTAGAACGTCAATGCTTTTAGATAACGTGCCAAAACCGATCAACTCTTGATATAGGAAATGTTGAAAAAATTATCCAACAATACAAAATTATATCCTTCTTTACTAATAAAGAGACTGATATGATGTTGTATATCAGGTTCGGTATCTTATAACATTTGTTCAGAATCAATGTATTCTGGTAATACAGGGTGATAGTGACCAACAGACTTGGCTGCAACACTTGCACCGTTTCTATCTCATGAAACTTATCACCCGTCCTTAGTTCTCTACCTTTCTGTAGCCCATGTAACAGATTACATATGCGGGATCCTGATCCGGTATCTCATACCCAGGACGTAAAGGATATTGAGAAACAGTTCTCTGTAATGAACACACCCGAAGAAGATGCATCAGTATGAACTTTCTTCGTTTGGGCGGCACGGGAAATCTGGTATTCCCCAATTTCCTGCTCTGTCTTATAACAATTATAAGTTGGAGCGGGACCAACGATCCCCAGCTCAGTATAACAAGCGGGTTCGGTCAATATATCCATTTTATTATCTTGATTAAGGCGTGATATGGTCGCTACCTGGAGAGAGAGAGAAGAAAACACTCATCGTATGCTCTTGCAAGATTAGATTGGTTATCTAATATATCTAAACAGGATGTCTCCCACTGTTTTAATCAAATCTTCGTTCAAACCCTAAAAGGAAAGACTAGCCGGGATTAATTACACGCTACAAGTTCGCTAATCTTTCAGCCAGGCCAGTGTCGGTACTTTAAGGGAAGTCCCCCGTGCCTAATTAAACTAAAACTCGTTTTCCCAGAGGCGTAACCTCGTTAACACCTTTCTAGACACCTACTTGATCGGCTAATTATAATGTATAAAACTCTCCTAGGAATAACTCTTACTCGCAGCGGGTATCGGGATCCAACTATCTCATAGAAGGTATGCAATCTCATTGCAAATTTCAACATTTGAAATTCCCAATAATATTTTACCCCTAGCGTCCTATGACCTTGACGGAGGCCAAACTACCCATAGTCCGCTAGTCAAGTTCAACCCGTCATTTCCTGATTGAATTAAACCCATCCGCACGACCCTTGACGGAGGCCAAACTACGCCGTACGAATAACCTAATCCAATCACATCGTATGCTAGCAGATAAGCATTAGTTAGCTACCGTACACTATGCCTTGATGGAGGCCAAACTACCGCAGCACGAATACTAACTAGTATTTATCTAAAATGACGGAGGGCTACGACGGGTTTTTAAGAAAACCCTTTGCGTAATAAACTTGATATCGTTGTAGAATCGAGTGATTTAGATGGAATGTTTTTGAGGCTTTTCTAGTTTTGCTAAAGGGGTCACTTCCGATGAAGGGATCGTCGGCCCTTTCCTCATCGAATAAGGTGTAGGGTATATCATATATACCGCAGTGTAAAGCAAGAACTATAGAAGCAATCAAAAGACAAACCGAGTTTGTAGCATCTGGTGCTGGATGTTCTACAAGGAACACCGCTATGCAAAGCAAGAACTAGAGCTATCAGTTTTTAAACAAGTTTCTACAACATCTTAGGTTTCTTTTATTTCATTAATCTCATTAATGAAGTCCCTTTTTATTATGCTTCACAAGCATCACATTGAAACGAAATCTGCAATATAATATATAACTCATATATATAATATAAACATTCGTCTCAGGCATTAATATGATCTCATCACAGAACATTGCAGCAGAAGAACATATATGAAATATTAGATATACTAGGACGTCCGTGTTTTCAATACAAGCCTGTATAAAACACGGATTCCACGGTCGCGATGAATAGCCAAACCCACATCCCTAGACCCCTACGAGAGTGGCAACTAACACTGCCAATTCTAGGGTTAGGAGACCCGATCTCGACTCCTCGAGATGGTCTCCTGCTGGACCCTAGAACCCGGTTACTTGTGCTCCCCGCCTTGGGTCTACCTAATGCAGAAAAGTAAATAATATACAATTGTGACATCATCCTCAGCCCGGAAGTGCCCCAATAAATGAATATTACATACAAATGAATTTTACATGAATGAAAAAAGAAAAAACTCTCATCTCGCATAAAACCCCCGGCTATTCAAAACGCAACGATCAAATATAACATATCACAGCAACACATAATATCTCATATCATCAACGTAAGCAAGTATGCGTATCCCGATTGTCGTTGATGTATAGCAACGAAGCCGGCGATACACCACATACTACGCTTACGGTCACAGAAAAGAAAGTGTAAAGCTACAACAGTTGGAATCCGCAACCTCTTTAGACATCACATGCCAAACCTATCTGAATTCCTTAGACAACGCATGCCTAACAATTATAAACCCCGCATTTTAGTCTCATTATCGAAAACTCTTTTTAATATCAAGTCGGGCAATTCAACAAGATTCCCGACAACCTGATCGAATGCTCGTCGCAAAATTTAGTAGACGGCCGCACCCCCAGATGCAGTCGACGAAGTGCACTAAGACGGAACACCGCTGCCGTGAGCACTCGAACGAATGCTTTTGGCGACGGAGTTCTCCTACAGTCACTTGGTCGGGACTATGGGACGTGGCTGTCTATTAAGTATACCCGGCGAGTATCCGCGTACGCTACGTGATTGTGACGGACTTTTGATCACATCAAAATTCCGTGGCAACCGATAATCTGAGACTAAACTGCTAGATTTATAACATTCAAATCAGTTATCTCATAACTACTTGTGGATTCCAAATATTGTATCACATTCCTGATAAATAGACAATGTTAAACTTTCCGATCGAATAATCAAACACCCAAGTTTTCCCAAATAGCTCAACACTTGAGCGGAGTTCAAAAATATCCATCACATGCCACAGTACCGATGATCCTGCCGTAGAAGGGTCAAGCCAACGCCTCACATGTGGCACGCCGTACTTCCCCAAACCCTAAGGTTTTTAGGCAGTTCAAGACGGTCACATAATCGAGTTAAGGTTTGTTGTCTTCTAGAGGGTCCATCGCGTTACTTGCACGACTTAGAACGTTCTTAAACAATGGAAAAATCCAACTCTTGGAAATTTTCCGGGTCGGGAAAAAGTGAGTTATTGATATCCGGTAGAACTTTTTAACAGTTTCTAAAAATATCCGGACAAACTAAACAAAGTTAAATTATCCGATCGAATCAACGAGTCCCCAATACAACCCTAGAAAACTCAACACTTGAGTGGAATAAAAAAATTCACAGAAAAAATTGACAAGAAAGGACCTAAGAATAAATATATGAAATATGAGGGACTAAATCAAAATTTTGGCCGCTGAATCGCCGCCAAACCCTTGGTTTGGCCATAGTTCCGCGGTCATTTCAGGGACTTAGTGGACCGTACTTCACAGTAATTCTGAGTTTTTCCTACTTGTTTTTCTGAGCATTTTTAATTCATAAAAAATCACATTTTCAACAAATGTACAGAGAAGGGTTTACAACGGGGTTTTCGGGTTCGATCGGACTTTAAACTTCGCCTAGACTTCGCCTAAAGCTCTAGCTTGGTTCTAATACCACTGTAGGGTTGCTATCCATGCGCACAATGGTCTACGAGGTATCACCCATGCCCGATTAAAAATTTAGCCGTGCCGAACAAACCGAAGCCGGATCTTTAAACTAGGGTTTAGGCGAAAACAAGCATGTTAAACTCTTTAACACTAAGTGAGAGGGATTACAACCTTTGTAGATCCGGTCCTTCACTTCTTAAGCTCCGTGTTGAGGTCCCTTCGCTGTGATCATCGTGTTCTGGACTCTCGAGAGGCTTCACGAAGAGAATGATGCAATCTTGCTTCCGATCTTCGATAACATAGATGATTTACCTTGAAGTTTCATTAACACAAGCTATCACTCATGAAATGATGTGAACACCCTCATCTAAATGGCAAGGATAGATGAGAATGATGAAGTAGGATTTTTGCTCTCATTTATAATCTTTTTCTCACTCACTTTCATCACAAAAGAAAGCTTTTTCATGAAGAAAACTCAAGGAAGAAGAAGAATGAATGAAGATGATAACTTAATCCTTTTGTGATGAACAATGAATTATTGTAGTGGTTACAAATCTAACCAAGGGTTAAGCATGAAAGAGTTAACCCTTGTAGAGAGTTAACTAGAGTTAATGGTTTGGATTGGGTTAACATAATATCGCACAAAAATATCAAGCAACCACAAAGTCAAATCTTCATGAAGCTTCATGGAAACTTCATGCAAAAGCTAACCCTAATCCAAACCCTAACCAAGTTTAAGCCCTAATCCATTGTTAAATTTGTAACCCTAACATGTTACAATATTATATATCACATATACATTATATTTTGTAACAATAGAAAATAATACAATTAACATATATCGCATATATATCAATGTATTATCCCGTGAGAAAATGAATCTTTTAGTGAGCTAATATTAGTTAATGTAATTTAATATATCATATATATTATTATACATTAAATTATCGAATCAACAATTGATCCGACAATCCGGCTATATCGCATATACCCGACTAATGTGATGACCCGGCTATATCACATGTACCCGGCCGATATCTCATATCGCGAGAATCCAATACGGTATCACATACCGCATTATCCACGGTCCCGCACATATCACATATGTGCTCCTACTCTGTTTTAACTGAGTCAAGAAACCTCTGTGCAGGATTCTAAAGAATCGTCAATACGCCGGCAGTAGGTGATGATCATATCAAACACCCACAAGCTGCAAGCGGTCAGCTAAACGTAACAGCCACCCAGGTATTGAGCGCTTAGAAGATCAACAAGAAAGCCTGTACATTCTCCTGTGAATCCAATCAGTGACACTCCCGTACAGTCCGGTCTCGTCGTCTGATATGTCGCATATCCCGCCTAGGGGTGGTAAACGTCAGACCCCAGTAGCTCGATATGAGGTCTATAACTGTTCGAGAAACTACTGATAACACTTACCAGTAAATCTCAGCAACCCTGGCCAGGGATTTCCGGTTATAGCCAATCGAACACAGCGCAACATCAACTCCCTATACTGGGAGAGACGAATCCCCTCCTATCGCTCATTGCCTCCATGTGATTCGGGACTGTACCAAAAAGCCACCTTTTTGTACGCCCTCTTGGATGTGGTATGATGGAAATCAAAGAACAGTGGGAATCACACAAGACTCTATGACGATCTCGGGTCAACAGACTACTCTGTACTGGTGTCACCGGAGAACTGCCATCTGACGTGAAGTATAATACCATCTGGGAGTTCTCGGTGAGTCCGTCCAGTGTACCCAGTCTCTACTGAGCACTCGTACACCATCCTTGATGTCAAACACCGATGGATATGGGATCATCCATCGCCCATCATATGGGTCAAGATGCGTATATGCTTGTCTACTCTGGTGCATCGATACCCTGTCTCGATACACCCTCGACTAGGAATAGTTATAGGATGTACTCGTCGACTACCGTGGCCCCACTAGTATGATCTCATCATAGTCCCAGTAGTCGAGTATGTATCCTAAGGGCTTTATCAACATGTAACATAGAGACAATCAGAGTACATGTTAAGATAAAGTACAACCAGATAGCATACTATCATGTCGAGCAAGAAAGTCCTCCCTATATATGTCCAAGCATCCATTACAATATACATCGTATGTACAGTAATGGCCTCTAGGGCATACATATAACTAGCGTCATCGGCCCAGTCAAGTGTGCTAATGGGGACGATTCCGCTCTAGCCCTTCTCTGATCATCCCTCGGTCAATCATCATGACCACTCGTAAAGCAGCACTTTGCTGGCGTCGACCTCTGGTCCTCTGAATACACGTGACACATCTGATCCTGGGTGCAAATCTCATTGCAGCAATCTCCCGGAAGGAATCCTGATCAAGGTCTCTTCCAATCTCTCCTATGCCGAACTGTATGGAGGCTGGTACTCTTACATAATCCTTTCTCATTTTCTGGACATCTACGTGTTCCGCACACCGTTCCTCGGAAACTGGCCGTATCCCAGTGCCTTTGTAAGCATATCAGGTCTCTGATCTCGACGGGGAATAATAACAGCTCGTCAGCGTCTCGCTCGAACTTCTGGTCCCACTCGTCCTTATCGTTGTCCACTATGACGTCGCACCATGCTATCTGCGCACTGCAACTGTTCTTGGCCACAGTCAATCCGAAGTCTCTCACACGGACTCGAAGTCACGAACTCAGTATCTTCATCACTCGGTAGAAGATATCTGGCCAAACACATCCTCGGGAACTCGCCCCTACCATCGGAGGAATACTCAATACTCGTCCGTTCTCGATCAGCTCACAACGCATCTGGGTGAGGTCCTCTATACAGAACTGGTCAGCTTGCTGATCTCTTATCCCATGATATCCGGACGACGTCAAACTTATCGATCGAGTCATCAAGGTCCCAAAATTTCCTGAAGGCTCAACACCCGAGCGCAGTCTAAAAATATCTGGTACATATCACAGCACCTCTGGACCAGCTGTAGAAGGGCAAACCCAAGCCTCACTGATGGCACCGCTAAACTGCCACAAACCCTAAGTTTCAAAGCGGTTCTATAGTCATCATGTCGAGTTAGGGTTTCATTCTTCTAGAGGGTCCACAGAATTACCTGCATGTTCCTCCGAACACTTTAAACTTGGGAAAATGGGTTTCTGACACTCGTTCGAGCTTTTTAGCTTCGCCTATACAACATGTGAATATTCTTCGCCCGCATGCTAAACAATGCCTCAATCCTCCAGGAAAGGCGATACATCGGCGGTCATCTTTGGATCGGTCTGCTCTAGGTCTGTGTAAGATTCTCTCCACACTGGAAATCTTCAACTCAACTGGGCCTACGTCAGCGCATCAATCTGACGAATCACCTTCGTCTCTCAAATCGGGGTAGACTAGCTATCATCTGGCGCATTTCTGCCTGGAAGCTCCGGCGATCTTAGCTTGTAAGCTCTATAAGTGACATCCCATCATCTCTGAAACAGCTGGGTCACCTGTCTGCACAGTAGGCGACATCAAAATCTCTGAGGTAGGCTGTACATCAACAGTCCTCTCGTAACTGGCGGCTCTATCGATGGCTTAATCCTCCGGTGCAAAACCAAACACTCGCCTCATCAGGAGATCACAACACAACACTACATCGAGACGTTCTCATGTCACCAGAAAACACAATGGTCGGCCCTCATACCAGACGAGCTCGCCCCGACCGCAACGCTAGCAGCAGCATCAAACTGTGCTCAAACTATGGTGAAAGGAACCTCAATCGAGTATCGAAGAAAGCAGATCAACGACATGAGAGGAAACGACAGATCCAGAATGGATATATGATCATAAGAAGGAACAACATTAATGAAAGTATGATCATGAAACTACTAGCATCGAGGATCTCAAATGAATGTATTATCATGGATACGAAGAGAATCACTGGTCTCAAAAATATGTACATCCTAAGTTTTCTTAAGTGGAGTATCGTATCGTAAATATGCCGTGGAACATATGTATGGTACGTCACTCTACTCAAGCTACCTACTCCATCAATTAGGGTCAGCCTATGAAATGAAAGTTCGGGTCTAATACCCCCCGTTCAAGTCTAAGTTCCGTAAGGTCAAGCCTAGGTTCTGAAATACATACCCTCCCTAGACTCCGCATAGTCAAACATAGACTCGAACAAAGGTTAAACCTAGCGCTCTGATACCAACTTTGTCACGACCCGAAATATTAGCTCGTGACCAGCACTTGAATCACGCCACGTCTAAAGGGGTAACAGAATTCAAGTAAGCTGAAACCCAGAAATCTAAAACTTTTAGAAAAATAAAGGAGGTGAGGTTTTTGAAATAAAGGTATATGAAATCAAGTTTTCTTAATGCATAGAAAAGGAACATGAATGATGCAAGTGAAATTTGCTAATTTGAAAACATGTTTCGTCTTTTAAAATTTTGGCAGCACCTCCTTTGTATTTTTTGATCCAAAACCACAATACATAATAATGATAATGGCATCCCCAAGCGGGAGCTATCTCTTTACCAAACGGCGGATCACAACCACGCAAGATAACGAAAATTAAGTATACGACGCCCAACGGCGAAGTTCACCATAAAGAATAAAAGAAAAGCAAGATATATAAATCACAAGTAGCGGAAAACCCATCGCCCTAAGTCTCGCAACCACAATCCTACTAAGTCTCATTACTTATATAATTTACAAGTTTTGATTGATGGAGTTAACTAGATACAATATGAAATATAGATACAAGAGTGGGAATGATACAAATATCGTACCTACCAATGCAAAACACCCGAATGCTACTGTGTGCCAGCGAAGCCGCTACTGATCCAAGCGGTCAACCTGCAAGAACTGTGGCACAACGGGGGTGAGTTTCCAACTCGTGAGTAGAAAAAATATCAAGAGATAGAAATCGAATAAACAACGACTCCTAGTTCAACTATATAATAAAGGTAATACTATGATATCTAGGGTGACCAGGTCTGAATGTGCCAACAAGGTAGTCAATACCTATATGCATGCGGATAACATCCAACAGTAATAATCAATGCATGTAAATGGATCTTGTCCAACCATAATCAAGGTATGTATGCATGTGGATCTCGTCCATCCATATAATCAATGTCTGTATGCATGAAAATATCATAAAGGAGTGTGTATGGAAGTATGAGGATATATATATCAACGGTGTCCCTCCCGACACATCAAAATCATGGAACCTGAGTGCCTAGCATCGACACTCGAAAACATCATGAAAACAGTGCCCAGCATCGGCACGTAAATCCTCATATATCGAGCTCTGTCAGTCCGGATCAGCACACTATCATCTCTCGACTCTGGTCGGTATCCTCCGAATATCCGCCGAGCCCAAATACCATCACTGGTAGGTAGTAGTCCCTCTTCCAGGCTCACCGTCTACTGCATAGCGATCCGTTCTCGCCCCGGGGTACCGTACCGGGTCCACCATGTACCCGCAATCGGCCTCATCCGCCTCCTCGAATCGGGTTTCACATGTCGCTCTCAGAACCGAGAAAACACATGGTGGACGCACTGAAATATCATATCAAGAGAAATCGGGTTTTTAAAACAACACATAATCTCTTTTAAAATATCCACGGTTCTCAAATCCAGAAATCTCATGAAAACGGCATATCTCAATGCGTAAAAATCATAGAGCATGATGTATGCGACATATGACAGAAATTTAAGCATATCAATATATCATGCAACATGGAACAGTGATATGACATATTAAGGGAAAACCGCTCTTTTAAATGATTCCAGTTTTTAAAATATATCTTGCGGTTCCCATTCTCCCAATAAAACCAGTTATCTATGTAGGTGCAATATGTTTATGCGCAACTATAGATGTACTAATGTATGCGTGCACCAATATGGATGTATAATGTTTATGTGCGCAAATGTGGGTATATCAATGTATATGTGCAGCAATATGGGTGTACAATGTGTACACCCGCAAGTATAGATGTATCAATGTATATGTGCAAGCAGGTTATGCGAAAAGTCATATCATGATGCAACAATCCTACTGTGTAGTGATATGGAAATTATCGATGATGAAGTGTTTGAGCCTACAATCAGTGTACGTGTAACATACGCATCATCGATAATGGTGCAGGTGTACTATCACAGGTATGAGTAATGCAATGCGAATAATATGAATACAGCATAATGTAAATCATATGCAAGTGCTGATGGGTATACATATCTAATATGACCGAGTCGGGGAATCTATCAATCGGCATCCAGCCTAACAGTATCGCGTACGGTATGATCCATCATACGTCAACCTCTAGTCAAGGGTAAGGATCAACCATCAAGTCAAACTCATCACTCACGGAAAATCATCGTACAGCGGTATTAAGCTAATAGGGATCCTAACATCCTATAAGACAAATGAGGGTACGGCCTAATATCACGTACAACCCATCATCTATGATTCACAACATTCTATATACGGATATATATCTATGTCCCTATGTCCCGGTTCACAACCGCAATAATCTCATATCAGGGGACCGGCAAGGTATCCATCACCTCAATCGACTCGCGTCCGTATACCAATATATCATCAGATCATCATATCCGTTTTATATTCTTGTTATCGCATTTATATCACACATCAAATCGAATTTGCATAAACATTCTATCTCTACTAAGTATAAGTATCTAATCTAGCATACACACCCGAACCATACAAGCAGATTTTTAAAGAAGCGAATTGTAGTTTTGAAAATAGGGGTTACGGTGTTTTAAGGAAAAGGTATCATTTGAAAATCCAAAACATCCTTCAAGGTATATATTTAAAAGATACTTACGATTCTTCGGTTTGGAAAAGGTATGGTTCGGATGACGCATCTACATCGACTATCTAGTCCTTCAGTACCCTAAACGGCAATATCGACAAAAGTCGTCCTCGAATTCCTTCATCGCATAATAGCCGTATTATATCTTTTCTAACTATCCTTAGTTTCTAATATAGTATCAATAACTTTCCTTTACTATAACCCTAGTTTCCTAATCTAGGTTTCCTTAACCATATTCCATAAATCAGTTTTCCATGAACTTTGCGGTGGTGCTATACGCCATCCACCCGACTTCCCCCGTGGATATAGATCCACTCACCTTGGTTCTTGTTCACCGAAGTCGATGACGCCACGCTCTGTCGCCTCGGAATCCACGCGAAGGTACATACAATAATATACCATAGCAATGCATATTAAAATCAAGGGGTAAAACCGATACGGCGCACGGTTCGCTCATAGGTTAGAACCTATGGCCTACACGTGCAAAAACAATTAAACAACCCCTGTTGTCGATGTACAAATATCCAAAAACAAAATACAAATCCAAATATCAAGAATTAACATTTCAAAATACGGAAATCATAGCCAAAAACACACCAAAACGCTCACAGATTTTACCCCAGGCCAAAATGGTCAACTCTGCATATATGGAGGGCCTAATTTACATCTAAAGGGACCCCAGAACCAAAATGAATCAATTCCAGTCTACTGTGGCCACAAATTGCGGCCATAATGATTAAATCTGCGGCCTGGTCTTTGGGTAAGGAGCTTGGGTCTCAGTGGTAGCTTCCTAGGTGCCTGCACGACTCCCAGTATTCGCAAAATTATTTCTAGTGTCCCCGGGTTGCTCCAGATTCCAAAATACCCTCACAATTCACACATTTATCCGATATCGGGGTTTCTAAATCTGTGTTTGGGTTTCTAAGCTCTGGTCTGGATCATTAAAACAGCACCCAAGTCTAGTTAACAGCCACTAGGCATCACCCAATTCAAACAACACTCAAATCCTTTACTAGGGTTTTTTAAGATCAAAATTCCACACACAATCAACCTCTAAACTACTCAAGAATGCAAGGGAACTAAAATTAAACTAAAGGGAAGAATTATACCTCCATTAGGCAACCCAAGAAAAACCCTAGTTCCTCATGGTTGTCAAAACACCACATTTCTTGGTCCATTAGGTAGAGGATGAAGAGGTGATCCTTTTTTGTGAAAGGGGTATAGGATTTTGGTGGATATTTTTAGATGATCTCTAGGGGTGAAGTGGAGGGAATGAGCTTGAGAAAGATGAAAGAAAAGATGAGAAAATGGTGGAGGGTGATGGAATGAGGCAGCCCCTCTCTCTCCTCTCTTATTATCACCCAGTATCTCTCAATATTACCCTTTTACCTTTTCTCTTATTACCCTTTTCTTTTTATTTAAAATCCAAGTCACAAAATACCCAAAATAACACAAGAACACAACATGTAATCAAAATATGACATGCCATGGTGCACTAGCCATGAAAACTGTAAAAACGCGGATTTGGCTTAATTGCGATTAGTAGTGCACTAATCGGGTTTTATCAAAACCGTATATAATAAATTTTAAAAATGCCAAATCTTTTAGATATATTATTAAATGAATAAATCATTTTATTTTTCAATTATTTTATAATTATTGGTATATATTTATACCCTTTTTTCGAAAACCCCAATTTCTCAAATGGGCAGTTTTCGGGAAAATATTATTTTAATATTAAATTCCAAAAATAATATTTTATATTTTCTGAAATGTTACAGTTGAATCCCGATTCCCACTGAAGAGTAGGTATTACTCCTTGGGTGATTTTAGATGATCCCGACTAATTCTCTTTTTAGGGTTTGGAGGAGAATTCGAGGAAACAGTGGGAGCTATACTGATTAGACAAAGTGATTAACCATTCTAATCTAAGTTGAAGTGCATGATGAGTGTTTCTTTTCTCTCTCTCTTTGGCAGCGACCATGGCCTGACCCTAAACTAAAACTCATGAACCAAGTTAACCGAACTTTCTTAAAACACTTTGGCTTTTGGATTGTCATTTAGTCGCATAAATCATTGCCAATCCTATATCCCCTTTGCATTTCTACAGAACACTCCATATCACTACGAAGGTCCACATTTCTTGGATATTCCATCATATAGTTACATACGAACTCGAAGGAACTTTTTCCAGCTCGAGGATGGATTCTCGTTCTGGGGAAATTGAATAGGATTATTCGGTGTCTTTTCTCTTTACCTTCTCTCATGTTGCAAGAGATCCAAGTATCAGGAGAGTACACTAATTACTCTTATTGGGTAGTCTTCTTCCAAACTATAGGCAGATGCCGAAAGGTTGGGAAGGAAAAAAAAACCAATTAGCCTAAGTGTGGTGTACAAAAAGTAATAAGTATAGACATATAATGGGATTAGAGTAAGGACAAAGGAAATTGCGACTGTTATCATTCACGACAAAATCGCGTATACCCCTGCCACTCCTACTTCACTTTTGCATTTCACCAGAATACTTCGTATCACTACGAAGATCCATATTGCTTGGATATGCCATCGTATAGTTACATAAGAACTCGAAGAAACTTGTTTCTGATCGAGGATGGATTCTGGTTCCGGAGAAATAGAATAAGCATTATTCAGTTGTCTTTTCTCTTTACCTTCTCTCAAGTTACGAGGGCTCCTGGTATTAGGAGAGTACACCTATTACGCTTATTGGATAGTCTTCTACCAAACCATAGGCAGGTGTCGAAAGGTAGGGAAGGAAGAAAACCAAATAGCCTAAGTGTGGTGTACAGAAAGTAATAAGTAAAGACAAATAAAGGGATTGGAGTGAGGGCAAGAAAGTATACGGTTACTGTCATGAATCTGGATAGTGGAAGAGGCATTACTAGGAATACCCGGCTACCCCTTCAAAACATTTTCATGTTTCAGTTTCACTGTGCGGTGTTAATTGAAAACTGTTTTTCCAATTAGATTTTGACTCCACGGTAAGTATTTACCAGACTTGATTCTCACATCTGTATGGCGTTACAGATGATGAGTGGGAGTAAGATATTAGGAATTGGGTAATTAGATCCTTTATATCTCAGAATTGTTTGTAATTGGTGATATTTGAGGAAATCACCTGGGTTTAGCCTAACGGCAAATATTTGGTTTTGAATATCAGTTATTATGCACCAATTTAAAACTGATATATCTGTACGTTTATTTTATAAAGTGAGATATAACTTTTTAAAATTATATCTATGACATTTACCTATATCAGTTGAAGATCAGGTAAGGAGCATTCAACAACGGTGTAATTCTTCTTAACCATAACACAAATTTCAACCTACGACGCACAGGGTTTGAGATATTAAACTTAGTGGACTTATACAAAGTGTTGTATGTTGTCCGATGTCCGTTAGGACAAAGGGGTTGGTACTCGTACTATATTCTATTTACTCATGACTTCTCTGGTTTTAGGCAAGTATTTCTTTGAAATACATGGTTCGGATTTTGACAAGTTATAGGTATAAGAATAAGGTAGAGAAACAAATGTTGCAAGTATCAGGATTCTTCAAGGTGACCGAAGATATAGATACTTGTGTTTGGTATTCCGTTTTTAGTAATAGTTTTGAGAACTTGCTTCTCCTTCAGGTTACTCATACGTTGATGCATTCCTTGATGAGTAATGCTGCTTGGCCTTCTTCCATTTGGTTGATATCCGCTGGAAACAGATGCATGATTTTTGAATCTGGTTCCAATTAAATTAGCGCATTTGTTTCTATATTGAATATAGAATGGATTCATATCTTAACGATGTTAAGGTATATGGAGTAGTCGGGCTGATGCTTAAAACAAGAATTTGGACAAACTTAAGGCACGTTTCAGTAATGGCAGTTTGTGGGTTATCCTGGGCTTCGACGAGGGTTAACATTCAACCATTTGGAAGATCAATAGTTATATTGTTCTTGACTCACCTCAGTTTTAGTAAAATGGATTCTTTTCAGAAAACATTATTGGGAGTATGGTAGAACTGCAAGTGATTTCAGAACCACAAACGATTACTGAAAATTTAGTAGAACCTCAAGATTCGATTGGTTTCGACAGTCCATTAGCTACTCCGCAGATTTGGTGGGTAATCATAGGCACCCGAGAGGTACTTCGGCCTCCTCAAAGACGGTGGCAGGGAGGTTTTTGATGACCCAAACTTGACACTACTGCTGTTCTGGACTATGAGTTATGGCAGTAGGATGAGTTTAATGTCGTTCTAAATTAGTTTTAGATGTGCACGTGTATATGACTCTGCCAAGGGGTAGTTGTAGTCAGTAGTAGCAGCGGAAGTATGGTGGGTATGTTGCTTATGTCTATTTATAGACTAAAGCAAGTGCAGAGGAGATAGATCATCTAGTTTTGATATGACGGTCATTGAGTTTGACTTCATCAGAATAAATAGATGGACTTAGTAAGAAGGTAATAGGGAGTCATTTCCTGGTATTTGGATGACATGCTCTTGATAAGAAGTGGTATTCCTCTACTATGATCGGTTATAATGTGGTTGTCACAAGATGTTTCTCCATATAGGATCTGGATAAAATATCAGGGATTCTGGTTACTAGATCTATGGTTTTAGATATAGATTTGGGAGGTGTCCCAATTCGAGTACTTGACACTATTCTAAAGTGTTTTAGAATGGACGACTCCTGGCGTGGTGGTGTATCCATAAGTGATGGAGTCACCCTCTCTTAAAAGATGTCTTCTAGACTGATGAGGAGAAGGATTTGCATGATTGGCATATCACTTGCTTAGGCAATTGAGTCAATCATGAGATGTCAAGTACAACACCGGATATTGCTTTTGCACTGGATGCAATAAGCATATATATATTAAACAATCTTGGAGAAATGTTGGGAAGCAGTTATGAACATAAGTGGATGTTCTTTGTAAATGGTAACGGCAGCCTCCAAAAGGAGGCGATTATCATTTCAGGCTTCCAAGGTGACCTGGATGACAGAGCGACTGTCAGAGTTATAGTTTTCCCTCTTTTGAGGGGCAATATGTTGGATAGGTAGTTCAAGCGGATACTGTTGAAGGCATGACACATGATACTCATTAAATTCAGTGTATGATACAGTCTAAGAAGTTTGTTGGATTCTGAGTTCATTTTTGAACTGGGTCCCATCAGATATACAAATAAATTCTAAGACAGGTATTGCTCATTTCTGGAGATAGTTTTTTTCCACGAAGTTGAGATATAGAGAGATAAAGATAGAAATATTGGAGCGGATCCACTCACTGAGGCTATTACTCGAACGCATTAGTTTCAAAAATGGGCTTTGCGAGATGATTAGTAGAGAAGTTAGGTGTTCGGTATCACACGGGCTATGAGTATGCGACATCGCAATAATTAGCCTTAAGTGAAAGTGGGAGATTATTGGTTATAGTTCCCTCAAGGCAATTATTATAATCGCAGGCAGGTGATTATGATGATTGAAGGAGGATCTATACGGATAGAACAGTCTTACTCAAAATGATAGTATGCTATCTGGTTTTCTTTGTTCATCATGTGCATGCATTATGTAGTATTACAGATCACTATTACATGTTGATAGAGCCCACAGGATTCTTTCTTGACTACCAACATTATGATGGCGATAATATACGTAGGAGCTGGGTGGTCTATAAGCACATCCTTAAATGTCTCTAGTCAAGGGAGTATCGAGACTGGGCATTGATACTCTGGAGTAGACTAGTGTATACTTATCTGTAGGGTTCCTAGGCACTCTAGTGAGGTCTCACAAGGTATCGAACATGCCAATTTAAAAAAAATGGTGCCGAGAAACCCTAGACTACGGATCTTAGACTAGATGTTTAGGCGAAAAGATAATCTAGTTAACTACTTAACTAAAAGTTAGATTCTACAACCTTTGTAGATCCGGATATCCACTTCCTTAGCTCCACGTAGTGCTCCACTCGCTGTCCTTTTCCAATCTTAGACTCGTTCATCGGTTTCATCGGAAAAGCGAGCGGAATAGGTCGTCGGCTTCGTGTCAAAGACGATCTACGTCGAGGCATCACAAGTTCAAGCTCCGACTTCACAAAGTTATGAAACTTGTGAAGTAAACACCCAAAACAACTTGGAAAGAGGTAGAGGGTGAAGAAATAGGAGGTGGGTTCACTTTAGAATTGGATTTCTCACTTTGGATCTCAAGATGCCATTAAAGTAGCAAGCTTTTCTATTTCAAGAAGAAGAAGAAGATGAAGCTTGTTATGATAAGTTCTAATTAAAATGAAATAGAAAATCAATACTTATCATAACTTAACCTTGGTTAAGTGTAGAGAATATACCATGGTTAGTTGGGTGGGTTAGGGTTAAGCATGATGACAAGAATGGTAGCAAAAGTCAAGGGTTCATGAAGCATCTTATAAGAAACAAAAATGCCACCATTCTCATTTAAACTTATCCAAATAAATGAATAAACAAATAAATGAACAAATAAAAATGAAAAACCCTAATTATCATAATAACCATGGTTTAATTCTATTCACTTAACCATATGATCAAGTATCATCAAACATGATACAAAAATGTGCACAAAAGTATATCACATATACAATGTGCAATCCAAGTGAGAAAAATCCGTTTAAAGTGAACCAATACTAGTCAATGCAAAGTAATATATCAAATATATAATTATACATTAAATCATTAAATCAACACTTGATTCAATGATCCGGTCATGTCACACACGACCAACTAGTATTCAATGTATCGGCTTATCGAATCAATGATTCGATAACTAGGTCATATCGAATATAACCAATCGAAACATATATCGTGAGAATGAAATGCAGTATCACATACACGCATTATTCTCGGTCCTGCACATATCTCATATGCGCTCCTATTTCGTTTCGCTTGAGCCAGGAAACCTCTGTGTAGGACTCTAAAGACTCGTCAATACGCCGGTAGCAGATGATGATCATATCAAGCACCCACAAGCCGCAAGCGGTCTGCTAAACGTAACGGCAATTCGGGTATTGAGCGATCAGAAGATCGACGAGCTAGCCCGCTCACACTCCTGTGAATCCAACCAGTAACACTTACCGTACAGTTCGGTCTGTTCGTCTGATACGTCGCATATCAAGTCTAGGGGTGGTAAACGTCAGACCCCAATACTCGATAAGTCGTGCCGATGTGAGGCTCATAACGGGTCGAGAAACTACTGGTAACACTTACCAGCAAATCTCTGATCAGCCCTGGCCAGGGACTTCCCTGTTACGGCCAATCGAGCACAGCGCAACATCAACCCCCAATACCGAGAGAAACGAAACCCCTCCTATCGCTCATTGCCTCCATGTGACTCGGGACTGTACCCAAAGACCACCGTTTTGCACGCCCTCATGGACGTGGTAAGGTGGAGATCAAAGCACAGTGGGAATCACACAAGACTCTATGACGATCTCGGGTCTACAGACTAACCCGTACAAGTGTCACCTGAGAACTGCCATCTGACGTGAGGTATAATACCATCTGGGAGTTCTCGGCGAGTCCGTCCAGTGTACCCAGTCTCCACTGAGCACCCGTATACCATCTCTGATGTCAAACATCAATGGATATGGGATCATCCATCGCCCATCACATGGGTCGAGAAGCGTATACGCTAGTCTACACTGGTATATCGATGCCCCGTCTCGATACACCCACGACTAGGGACCTTGAAGGATGTACTTATGGACTACCATGTCCCCACTAGTATGATCTGCATCATAGTCCAGGTAGTCAAGTACAAATCCTAAGGGCTTTACCAACATGTAACTATAAGACAGTATAAAGAGACTAGTGTACATGTTAAGATAAAGAGCAACCAGATAGCATACTATCATGTCGAGCAAGAAAGTCATCTCTATATATGTCCAAGCATCCAATATAATATACATCATCTGTACAATACTGGCCTCTAGGGCATACATACAACTAACAATCTCCCACTTGCACTAGGGCCAGCTGCTGTAGTATCGCATACCGAGCATCCCGAAGAGTCTCTCAAACTGTATCTGGGGAATGGCCTTCATGAGTGGATCCGCAGTGTTGTCCTTCGTGTCAACCCTCCTGACCTCGATCTCCCGGCGATCAACTATCTCCCGGATCAGGTGATACCGCCTCAGAATATGCCTGGATCGCTGATGGGACCTGGGTTCCTTGGCCAAAGCCACTGCTCCATTGTTATCGCAATACAAAGGTATTGGATGCTCAATGGATGGAACCACACCAAGTTCAGTAATGAACTTCTTGATCCAGACAGCCTTTTTAGCAGCATCGTTGGCAGCGATGTATTCAGCCTCCATCGTCGAGTCTGCCACGGTTTCTTACTTGGAACTCTTCCAGCTAACCGCCCCTCCGTAAAGGGTAAAGACAAAGCCCGACTGCGACTTAGAGTCGTCCTTATCACTCTGGAAGCTCGAATCGGTAAAGGACTCCACTTGGAGCTCTCCGTTACCATACACCAAGAACATATCTCTAGTCCTTCGTAAGTACTTGATAATGCTCTTCACAGCTGTCCAGTGACTCTCTCCAGGATCAGCTTGATACCTGCTCACTACACTTAGTGAGTATGCTACATCGGGTCTGGTACATAGCATCGCATACATGATAGAGCCTACTGCCGAAGCATAGGGTATCCCTTGCATGCGAGCTCTCTCCAAATCAGTCTTGGGAGACTTCTCTTTGGAGAGAGTGACTCCAGAGATCGTGGGCAAGTTCCCACGCTTGGACTCTTCCATACTAAACCTCTTTAGTATGGTGTCAATGTACCTGGATTGGGACAATCCCAAAATCCGTTTGGATCTATCTCTATAGATCCTAATTCCCAATATGCAGGAGGCATCACCAAGATCTTTCATTGAGAATCTTTGTGATAAGAAGAGCTTGACCGCTTGCAGCATAGGAATATCATTTCCTATCAAGAGTATGTCGTCCACGTACAATACGAGGAAGACAACCTTACTCTCTGCCCCCTTCTTGTAGATACAAGGTTCATCTGGATTTTTGACGAAATCAAACTCTTTGATAACGACATCAAAGCAGATGTTCCAACTCTGCGATGCTTGCTTTAATCCATAAATGGATTTAAGCAGCTTTCACACCTTCCTGCTGCTCCCACTGTCTACGAAGCCCTCTGGCTGAGTCATGTACACGCACACTTCTAAATCACCATTTAGAAAGGCGGTCTTAACATCCATTTGCCAGATTTCGTAGTCATGAAAGGCAGCAATGGCAAGCATGATCCGGATGGATTTAAGCATAGCCACTGGAGAAAAGGTTTCGTCATAGTCCACACCTGGTCTTTGACGAAAACCCTTTGCTACAAGTCTAGCTTTGAAAGTCTCCACTTTCCCATCTACACCAAGTTTCTTCTTGAAGATCCACTTGCTCCCAATGGGTTTTACCCCTTCAGGAGCAACTTCCAAAGTCCATACTTTGTTGGTGTACATGGATTCCATCTTGGACCGCATAGCATCCAGCCATTTCATTGAGTCCCCACTCGTGATGGCCTGCTCGAAGCTAGTTGGGTCATCATCCTCCATGATGCAATCCTCGCTCCCACCGTCCATGAGAAAACCGTAGTATCTCTCAGGTTGGCGAGGAACCCTACTAGATCGGCGGAGTGGCTGGGGTTCATCGGGAACTATGGAATCCTCTGGTTCCACCAGATCTTCTGTTGTAGCTTCTGCAGCTGGAACCTCTTCCAGTTCTACCTCATGACCACTAATCTCTTTTTCAAGAAATTCCTTTTCTAAAAAGGTGGCATGCCGAGAAACAAACACTCTTTGTTCCTCAGGGTGGTAGAAGATATACCCTCGCGAATGTTTGGGATATCCAATAAACTTACACAGAATAGACCTTGCCGCGAGTTTGTCCGGATTTTGCGTTTTAACATAGGCCGGACAACCCCATATCTTAACATAATTAAGACATGGTCTCTTTCCCTTCCATATCTCATATGGAGTGGTCGGCATGGTTTTGGTGGGAACCATATTCAATAGGTCTGCAGCTGTTTCCAGTGCATATCCCCAGAAGGAAATAGGTTACTCAGCTGTGCTCATCATAGAGCGCACCATATCTAATAGGGTGCGGTTCCTCCGTTCTGATACACCGTTGTGCTGTGGTGTATATGGAGGAGTCAGCTGAGAGAGAATCCCATTCTCTTTTAGGAAGTCCAGGAATTCATTGCTCAAGTATTCACCTCCTCGATCAGATCGAAGGATTTTAATACTTTTTCCGGTTTGGTTCTCGACTTCTTGTTTATATTCTCTAAATTTCTCAAAAGCTTCTGATTTGTGTTTCATCAGGAACACATATCCGAATCTAGAGAGATCGTCAGTGAATGTAATGAAGTACGAAGAACCATCCCTGGCATGTGTAGACATGGGACCGCATACATCACTATGTATCAGTCCCAAGAGTTCGGTAACTCTTTCTCCGTGTCCCGTAAACGGAGTTTTGCTCATCTTGCCTTTGAGACATGACTGGCAAGTGTCATAAGATGAAAATTCAAACGGATTTAAATATCCATCTTTATGCAACTTAGCTAGTCGTGTCGCATTGATGTGGCCCAGTCTACAATGCCACAAGAAGGATTCGTTGAGTTCAGAACTCTTCCTCTTGTGTGCGTTTGTTATGCTCAGAACTGTTGATTGATTTAGAACATAAATGCCATTGCATAACGTGCCTGATCCAACCAACTTTTGGTTACGGAAAATGTTCATAACATTGTCCTGTAATACAAAATTATATCCCTCTTTACTTAATAAAGAAACCGATATAATGTTGCATATCAGGTTCGGCATGTAATAGCATTCGTTCAGAACCAATGTATTACCAGTTGGTAATACAAGGTGATATTCCCCGACAGTCTTGGCTGCAACAATTGCACCATTTCCTACTCTTATGTATTTATCACCTTCTCCAAGTTCTCTACCTTTCCTAAGCCCATGTAACTGATTACATATATGGGATCCTGACCCGGTATCCAATACCCAGGACATAGAGCAAATGGAGAAACAGTTCTCAGTAACGAACACACCCGAAGAAAATGCATCAACATGTACTTTCTTCAATCGGGTGGCATGGGAATCCTGGTATTCCCCTATTTCCTGTTCATTCCTATAACTCTTATAGGAAAGAACGGAACCAACGTTCCCCAGCACAGTATAACATGTGGGTTCGGTCAATACATCCATATTATTATCATCATTAGGGCATGAAATGTTCGCTACCTGGAGAGAGAGAGAAGAAAACACTTTAGCGTAAGCTCGTGCAAGATCAGATTGGTTATTATCTTATCTAATCAGGATGGCTCCCACTGCTTTTTATCAAATCTTCCTTCAAACCTTAAAAGGAAAGACTAGCCGGGATTAATTACACACTACAGGTTCGCCAATCTTTCAGCCAGGCCAGTGTCGGTACTTTGAGGGAGGTCCCCCGTTCTTTCGCACGAACCTAATTAATGTAAACTTCGTTTTCCCATAGGCGTAACCCCGTTGACACCTTTCTAGACACCTACTTGATCGGCTAATTGCAATGTGTAAAACTCTCCCACGAGTAACTCTTACTCGCAGCGTGTATCGGGATCCAACTATCTCATAGAAGGTATGCAATCTCATTGCAAATTTCAACACTTGAAATTCCCGATAATATTTTGCCCCTAGCGTCCTATGACCTTGACGCAGGCCAACAAACCATAGTGCGCTAGTCAAGTTCAACCCGTCATTTCCTGATTGAATTAAACCCACCCGTACGACCCTTGACGCAGGCCAACAAAGTCGCACGACTACCCTAATCCAATCTGCATCATATGCATAAGCAGATAAATACTAGTTAGCTACCGCACACTACGCCTTGACGCAGGCCAACAAACGTAGCACGAATACTAACTACTACTCATCTGAAATGACGGAAGGCTACGCCAGGTTTTTCTGAAAACCATGAGCGTAATGAACTTGATATCGTTGTAGAATCAAATGATGTTTTGAAATGGAGTGATTTTGAGGCTTTTCTAGTTTTGCTAAAGGAGTCACTCCCGGCGAAGGGATCTCGGTCCTTTCCTCGTCGAATGAGGTGCGGGATATATCATATATATCGCTGTGCAAAGCAAAAACCCAAAAGCAGTCAAAAGCAAACCGAGTGTGTAGCATCTGCCAGTTATTGCTAAAGGAGTCACTCCCGGTGAAGGGATCTCGGTCCTTTCCTCATCGAATAAGGTGCAGGGTATATCATATATACCGCTGTGCAAAGCAAGAACTGTAGCTACCTGTTTTATTTTAAAATTCGATTCCACAACATCTTAGGTTTCTTATCTTTCACTAATCACATTAATGAAGTCCCATCATTTAAATACCTAAACATCACAGATAGATATGACGTACACTTATGCCATCCGCATTCGCCTCGATGTCCCCTCGTGCACCGTTAGGTTAGGTAACTAACGACAGAGCAAGGCAGGGCTAGCGCAGGTGTAAAACATAAGTAACGTCTATATAATATATCATATATACTATATACTATATCCATCACAGAGTCACAACACAGATATCGCAGCAGAATAAACATATGAAATATTGGATATACTAGGACGTCCGTGTTTTCAATACGAGCCAGTATAAAACACAGATTCCACGGTCGTAACGAATAGCCAATCCCACACCCCTAGACCCCTACGAGAGCGGCAAGCAACCCTGCCAATTCTAGGGTTAGGAGACCCGGACTCGACTCCTCGAGTTGGTCTCCCACTGGACCCCAGAACCCGGTTACTTGTGCTCCCCTCCTTGGGTCTATCGTAATGCGGAAAAGTAAATAATATACAAAGGGTGACAACTTCCGCTACCTGGAAGTGCCCCAAATAAAAGAATATTACATACAAGTTTTTACATGAATGAAAATGAAAAACACTCATCTCACATAAAAAACCCCGGCTATTCGAACACGACGATCCAATATAACATATCCAGCAACACATAACATCACATGTTATCAACGTAAGTAAATATGTCCATCCCAATTGTCGTTGACATATAGCAACGAAACCGGCGATATCACATATTACACTTACGGTCACAGAAAAGAAAGTGTAAAACTACAACAATTGGAATCCGCAACATATTTAGACATCGCATGCCTAACAGATATAAATCCCGCATTTTAGTCTCATTATCGAAAACTCTTTTCAATATCATATGGGACTAAATTGCTAGATTTATCACATTCATTCAGTTATCTCATAACTACTTGTGAATTCCAATTATTGTATCACATTCCAGATAAACAGAAAATGTTAAACTTTCCGATCGAGCAGTCGAATACCCAAGTTTTCCCGATACAGTCCAACACATGAAATAAGTCTAGCAACATTCAGTTCGTGCCTCAGTACCAACGGTCCAGCCGTAGAAGGGTCAAGCCAACGCCTCACATGTGGCACGCCGTACTGCCCCAAACCCGAAGGTTCAAAGGGCAGTTCAAGACGGTCACATAATCGAGTTAAGGTTTGTTGTCTTCTAGAGGGTCCATCGCGTTACTTGCACTACTTAGAACGTCGTTAAACTACGGAAAAATCCAACACTTGGAAATCTCCCGACAGGGGAAAAATTGGGTATTTATATCCGGTCGAACTTTTTAGCATATTCTGAAAATTATCCGGAAATACACAAAAGACGAAATTTGATAATCCGATCGAAATACCGAATCCCCAAAACAACCCTGGAAAATTCAACTCTTGAATAAATATTAAAAATTCCCAGGAAAACCACCACAGAAAAATGAGAATTACTGTGAAAATTAAAATGCACAAAACGACAAAAGCGCCGCGCATCCGCCGCACGAGCCATGCTTGTGCCGCGGATCCGCGGCTCTTTGATGGAGTTAGTCCATCGAAATTCACAGTAACTCTTAGATTAGCCTGCTGATTTTTCTGCATATTTTTAATGTGGAAAAATCCCCGATTTTAGAAAAAGGACAGAGAGCATGTTTAGTTTGGGGTTTCGGGTTCGTTCGGGCTCCAAATCGTGTCTAGACTTCGCTTAAGGCTCTAGCTAGGCTCTGATACCACTGTAGGGTTCCTAGGCACTCTAGTGAGGTCTCACAAGGTATCGAACATGCCAATTTAAAAAAAATGGTGCCGAGAAACCCTAGACTACGGATCTTAGACTAGATGTTTAGGCGAAAAGATAATCTAGTTAACTACTTAACTAAAAGTTAGATTCTACAACCTTTGTAGATCTGGATATCCACTTCCTTAGCTCCACGTAGTGCTCCTCTCGCTGTCCTTTTCCAATCTTAGACTCGTTCATCGGTTTCATCGGGAAAGCGAGCGGAATAGGTCGTCGGCTTCGTGTCAAAGACGATCTACGTCGAGGCATCACAAGTTCAAGCTCCGACTTCACAAAGTTGTGAAACTTGTGAAGTAAACACCCAAAACAACTTGGCAAGAGGTAGAGGGTGAAGAAATAGGAGGTGGGTTCACTTTAGAATTGGATTTCTCACTTTGGATCTCAAGATGCCATTAAAGTAGCAAGCTTTTCTATTTCAAGAAGAAGAAGAAGATGAAGCTTGTTATGATAAGTTCTAATTAAAATGAAATAGAAAATCAATACTTATCATAACTTAATCTTGGTTAAGTGTAGAGAATATACCATGGTTAGTTGGGTGGGTTAGGGTTAAGCATGATGACAAGAATGGTAGCAAAAGTCAAGGGTTCATGAAGCATCTTATAAGAAACAAAAATGCCACCATTCTCATTTAAACTTATCCAAATAAATGAATAAACAAATAAATGAACAAATAAAAATGCAAAACCCTAATTATCATAATAACCATGGTTTAATTCTATTCACTTAACCATATGATCAAGTATCATCAAACATGATACAAAAATGTGCACAAAAGTATATCACATATATAATGTGCAATCCAAGTGAGAAAAATCCGTTTAAAGTGAACCAATACTAGTCAATGCAAAGTAATATATCAAATATATAATTATACATTAAATCATTAAATCAACACTTGATTCAATGATCCGGTCATGTCACACACGACCGACTAGTATTCAATGTATCGGCTTATCGAATCAATGATTCGATAACTAGGTCATATCGAATATAACCAATCGAAACATATATCGCTAGAATGAAATGCGGTATCACATACACGCATTATTCTCGGTCCTGCACATATCTCATATGCGCTCCTATTTCGTTTCGATTGAGCCAGGAAACCTCTGTGTAGGACTCTAAAGACTCATCAATACGCCGGTAGCAGATGATGATCATATCAAGCACCCACAAGCCGCAAGCGGTCTGCTAAACGTAACGGCCATCCGGGTAATGAGCGATCAGAAGATCGACGAGCTAGCCCGCTCACACTCCTGTGAATCCAACCAGTAACACTTACCGTACAGTCCGGTCTGTTCGTCTGATACGTCGCATATCAAGTCTAGGGGTGGTAAACGTCAGACCCCAATACTCGATAAGTCGTGCCGATGTGAGGCTCATAACGGGTCGAGAAACTACTGGTAACACTTACCAGCAAATCTCTGATCAGCCCTGGCCAGGGACTTCCCTGTTACGGCCAATCGAGCACAGCGCAACATCAACCCCCAATACCGGGAAAAACGAAACCCCTCCTATCGCTCATTGCCTCCATGTGACTCGGGACTGTACCCAAAGACCACCGTTTTGCACACCCTCATGGACGTGGTAAGGTGGAGATCAAAGCACAGTGGGAATCACACAAGACTCTATGACGATCTCGGGTCTACAGACTAACCTGTACAAGTGTCACCTGAGAACTGCCATCTGACGTGAGGTATAATACCATCTGGGAGTTCTCGGCGAGTCCGTCCAGTATACCCAGTCTCCACTGAGCACCCGTATACCATCTCTGATGTCAAACATCAATGGATATGGGATCATCCATCGCCCATCACATGGGTCGAGAAGCGTATACGCTAGTCTACACTGGTATATCGATGCCCCGTCTCGATACACCCACGACTAGGGACCTTGAAGGATGTACTTATGGACTACCATGTCCCCACTAGTATGATCTGCATCATCGTCCAGGTAGTCAAGTACAAATCCTAAGGGCTTTACCAACATGTAACTATAAGACAGTATAAAGAGACTAGTGTACATGTTAAGATAAAGAGCAACCAGATAGCATACTATCATGTCGAGCAAGAAAGTCATCTCTATATATGTCCAAGCATCCAATATAATATACATCATCTGCACAATACTGGCCTCTAGGGCATACATACAACTAACATTATCGAGATCCCGATGAGGGGCGGTGGCCGATCTCACAAGCCATTGGTGTCTGTTTGTCACTAAAGATAGTATGCAGGTGCTCAATGGGTTATGAGTACACTGGACGAATTCGCCAGGAACATGCTAGTTGGTATTATACCTATTGTCAGATAGCAGTGTTAGTTATATGTATGCCTTAGAGGCTATTATTATACTTATGATGTATATCATATAGTGGATGCTTGGACATACATAGGAAGGACTTTCTTGTTCGACATGATAGTACGCTATCTGGTTGCTTTTTATTTTAACATGTACACTTAATTTCTCTATGTTACATGTTGATATAGCCCTTAGGATGTGTACTTGACTACAAGGATTATGATGGAGATCACACTAGTGGGGGCCTGAGCAATCCATGAGTTCATCCTTCAATTGTTCCTAGTCAAGGGAATATCGAGACAGGGCATCGATACTCCAGTGTAGACTAGCGTATAGCTTCTTGACCTATGCGATGGGCGATGAATGATCCGATATCCATTGGTGTTTGACATCAGAGATGGTATACGTGTGCTCAGTGGAGACTAGGTACACTAAACGGGCTCGCCGAGAACTCCTAGATGGTATTATATCTCACGTCAGGTAGCAGTTCTCTGGTGACACTGGTACAGGTTAGTCTGTCGACCCGAGATCGTCATAGAGTCTTGTGTGTCTCCAACCGTGTTTTGATTTCCACCCTACCATAGCTCTACCGAGTCGTGCAAACAGGTGGTTTTTGGGTACAGTTCTGAGTAACTTGGAGGCAGTGAGCGATAGGAGGGGATTCTTCTCTCCCGGTATTGGGGGTTGATGTTGCGCTATGCTCGATTGGCCATAACTGAAATCCTTGTCCAGGGTAGATGTGATTTACTGGTAAGCGTTATCAATAGTTTCACGCCCGTTATAGACCTTACATCGGCATGACTTATCAAGTTACTGGGGTCTGACGTTTACCACCCCTAGAATAGATATACGACATATCAGACGAAGAGACTGGACTGTACGGTAGTGTTACTGATTGGATTCGACGGAGTGTGAGCATGCTTGCTTGTTGATCTTTTGATCGCTCAATACCCGGGTGGCCGTTACGTTTAGCAGACCGCTTGCGGCTTATGGGTGACTGATATGATCACCACCTACTGCCGGCGTATTGACGAGTCTTTAGAGTCCTGCACAGAGCTTTCCTGGCTCAAGCGAAACGGAGTAAGAGCACATATGTGATATGTGCGGGACCGAGAATAATACGATATGAGATACCGTATTTATTCTCGCGATATGTGACATCGGTCGGTTATATGTGATATAGCCGGTTATCAAATCAAGTGTTGATTCGATAAGTTGTTGCATTTGATATTAGTCGGTTATATGTGATATAGCCAGACCATTAAATCAAGTGTTGATTTAATTATTTAATCTATAATTACATATTTGATATATGAATTTACATTAACTAATATTTAGCTCACTTGACCATTTCTTTTCTCACTTGTGCATGAATGATCTAAATGTGATATATATTATATCATGCTTGGTTATACGTCAAACATGGGTGTGTGAGACTTACACCATGCTTCATATAATTAGGGTTAACATGTATTTAATGTAATTCATAAATTAGTGGAAAATGTGCCATGCTAGAAGCTTGGAGAAGCTTATTATGTTCATTGACTAAGTCCACCAAATTTGTTTTACATAAGATATTTATTAACCCAAGTATTATTTAAAACCATGGTTAAGTCTCTACAAGGGTTTGTGATGACAAATACTCACCCATGGTTGATTTTCTAACCTCATTCTATTCTCTTATTCATTCTTTTGATCATCTTCTTCATCTCTTCAAGCTTTCTAGGGTTTCAAGAGATGTTGAATCCAAGTGAGAAAACAAAATCCAAAGTGACCAAAATTCCTACTTCATCATCCTCTACTACTTGCTATTTAGTTTAGGGTGTTTTCTTCACAAAGTTCATCACTTTGTGAAGAAGTAGCTTATGCTTGAGTTTCCTCGACGTAGATCATCTTCGGCCTCGAAGACATCCAGTATGCTTGCTCACTACGCTTTGTGGTGTTCATCTTGTGTCCAAGAGATCGATGCTTGGAGCGAAGGGACGACTACACGGAGCTTTATAAGTGAAGGGCCGGGTCTACAAAGGTTGTATTCTTATTCACTTCTTACGTAATATTTGATTACATGTTTTGTTACCCTTGTTTTCTAGTATGATTCCCTGGATGTTTGCTTACCACACCCTAAAATTTTTTTTGTGGCATGCTTGATGCTTGCAAACCCTAGGCTAAGTGCTGATGAATCCCAACATGGTACAGAGCCAAACTAGAAACTTAGACGATATTAGATTAATACGAAACTGAAACAACTCTGAAAACACGATTTCTGAAACCTGCAATTTTTGCACTCTGTCGAATTTTTAAAGGACTGTAAAATTTTTTCTAGCAACTGCAAAAGCTTGTATGTGATGCAAGAAGTGCACAAAGGAAATTTGAGACCAAATACTCGGATTTGACCCGAGCACCATACCCTCAAAACCGGCCACTTTGACTCCAAATTGTCTCGTTTTTGTTCTGTACACTGTACTGTAGATATTGGGGTTTCAGGTATTGTTTGTTTAGTCCAAAATTTGATGTGATGTAAATTTTGCTATACGACTAATACAGAGTGTTTCGTAGTCGTATATTTTTAAGCTTGTATCGAACGAGCTTCGATCACTGCCTTATGATCCCCTCTGAAGTTTTCTAAGTTGAGGATATTCAATGGTCGTGCAAGTAAGTCTATGGACCCTCTAGAAGAACAAGAACCTTAACTCGATTCTATGCCCACGGAACCGCGATCGAACCGTAGGGTTTGCCGTAGTTCAGCGGTGCCATAGGTGAGGTATTGGTTGACCCTTCTATGGCTGGTCCATAGGTACTGTGGCATGTTTTGGGTATTTCAACTTTGCTCAAGTGTTGAGTTCTTTGGGAGATGAGGGTGTTTGTTGATTTGATCGAAACGTTTAACATCGTCTTGTTGATTGTGATGGGATACAATACTTAGAATCCACAATATTTGAATTTTATAAATCTAGCAATTTAGTCTCATTTGATCGGTTACCACGAGATTTTGATGTGATCAAAAGTCCATCTCAATCACGTAGTGTATGCGGATACTCGCCGGTAACATTACTAGATAGCCATGCCCCATAGCCCCGACCAAGTGACTGTAGGAGAACCCCGTCACTAAAAGCATCTGTTTGGGCCTTTTGTCTTCCAAATCTTCCTAACCGGGTGCTCACGGCAGCGGTGTTCCGCCTTAGTGCACTTCATCGACGGCATCGGGGGTACGGCCGTCTACTAAAGTTTCCGAAGAGCATTTGATCGCGATGTCGGGAATCTTGTTGAATTACCCGACATGTTATTGGAAAGTGTTTTCAATATCGAGACTAAAATGCGGGGTCTATAATTGTTAGGCATGCGATGTCTAAGGAATTCATATTGTTAAGCATGAAATCCGCAATATAAGATATTTCGGGTTTATAAAGTCTAAGGTGGTTGCGGATTCCAACTGTTGTAGTTTTTATTTTCTTTTCTGCGACCGTAAGTGTAATATGTGATGTATCGCCGGTTTCGTTGCTATACGTCAACGACAATTGGGATACGCATATTTACTTACGTTGATGATATGTGATGTTATGTGTTGCTGTGATATGTTATATTGGATCGTCGTGTTTGAATAGCCGGGTTTTTTTTTTGTGAGATGAGAGTTTTTCATTTTCATTCATGTAAAATTCTTTGTATATAATATTCTTTTATTGGGGCACTTCCGGGTTGAGGAATATGTCACCGTTGATGTATATTATTTACTTTTCCACAATAGGATAGACCCAAGGAGGGGAGCATAAGTAACCGAGTTCTGGGGTCCAGTGGGAGACCATCTCGAGGAGTCGAGATCGGGTCTCCTAACCCTAAAATTGGTAGGGTTGCTTGCCGCTCTCGTAGGGGTCTGAGGATGTAGGTTTGGCTATTAATCACGACCGTGGAATCCGTATTTTCTATTGTTGGCTAAATACAAAATATGGAAATCCTAGTATATCCAATATTTCATATGTTATCTTCTGCTGCTGATAATCTGTGATGTGATCATTGTATATTTTGAGATGGATATATTATATAATATTTATGATATATTATAGATGTTGCTTATGTTTTTCACCCGCGCCCACCCTGCCCCGCTCTGTCGTTAGTTACCTAACCTAACGGTGCATGACGGGACTTCATGGAGAATGCTGATGGCAAAAGCATACGTTGTATTTATCTGTGATGCTTAGGTAACTTAAATAATGGGACATTCATTAATGAGATTAATGAAAGAAAATAAACCTAAAGATGTTGTAGAATCGAATTTGAAACCTACTCGGCTTTTTACGAAAAAGCAAAGTTTCAAAAAGCGGAGCTTAAGCCACTCCTCTTAAAACCATTTGATTCTGCAACGATATCAAGTTCAAAGCGTTAAAGGTTTTCTTAAGAACCATCCGCAACCCTCCGTCTTTTTAGGAAGTAGAGTACTTAGTATTCTTACTGCGTATGTCGACCATAGCCGAGGCGTAGTGTATGGTAGCTTAGTGAAATCTTTCCTGCACAGCATATGATGCGATTAGTTAGGACAGTCACATGATTATGTCGACTATAACCGAGGGTCATGTGGGTGGGTCTAGTTATTCACAAAATGACGGGAAGAACTTGACCAGTGCTTTTGATATGTTGACCATAGCCAAGGTCATAGGTGCTAGGGGTAAAAACCGTTATCGGGAGTTTCAAGTGTTGAAATTTGCAATGAGATTGCATACCTTCTATGTAATAGTTGGATCCCGATACCCACTGCGAGTAATTTTTACTCCTGGGGGAGTTTAACACTTTACAATTAGTCGATCAAGTATGTGTCTAGAAAGGTGTCAACGGGGTTACACCCCCTAGGAAAATGAGGTTTATTTTAATTAGGTCCGTGCGAAAGCATGGGAACCTCTCTCAAAGTACGGCACTGACCTGGCTGAAAGATTGGCGAATTTGTAGGGTTTAATTAATCCCGGCTAGTTTTTCTTTTTAGGGTTTGAAGGAAGATTTGATAAAAACAGCGGGAGCCATCCTGATTAGATAAAATATATAACCAATCTAATCTTGCAAGAGCGCACGCAGAGTGTTTTCTTCTCTCTCTCTCCATGTAGCGACCATGTCACACGTTAATCAAGATAATAATAGGGATGTATTGACCGAACAAGCTTGTTACACTAAGATATGGAACGTTGGTCCCGCTCCAACTTATAATTGTTATAAGACCGAGCAGGAAATAGGGATTAGCAGAATTCCCGTACCGCCCAAACGAAGAAAGTTCATGATTGATGCATTTTCTTCCGGTGTGTTCATTACCGAGAATTGTTTCTCAGTATACTATATGTCCTGGGTATGAGATACCAGATTTGGATCCCACATTTGTAATCTGTTACATGGGCTAATGAAAGATAGAGAACTGGGAATGGGTGATATGTCTCTAAGTATAGAGAACGGTGCAATTGTTGCAGCCAATGTGTTGGCAGTTATCACCCTGTATTACTAAATACATTAATTTTGAACGAATGTTATTAGATACCGAACATGATATGCAACATTATATCAGTCTCTTTATTAAGTAAAGAAGGATATAATTTTGTATTGCTGGATAATATTTTGAACATTTCCTATATCAAGTGTTGATCGGTTCAGGCACTTTATCTAATAGCATATACATTCTAAATCAAAACACAGTTCTTTACGTACAGAACACACACAAGAGGAAGAGTTCAGAAATGAACGAATCCTTCTTGTGGAATTGTAGACTAGGTCAAATCAATGCGACCCGACTAGCGAAGTTACATTAAAATTCATATTTAAATCAGTTTGAATTTACATCTTGTGAAACTTTCCAGTCATGTCACAAAGTTAAAATAACCATAGCTCCGTTTACTAGAAACAGAGAAAGAGTTAATGAACTCTTGGGATTGATACATGATGATGTATGTGATCCCCTGTCTATAGATACCAAGACTGGTTCTCTGTACTTCATTACATTCGCTATTGATCTCTCAAGATCCGGACACATGTTTCAGTTGAAACACAAGCCTAAAGCTTTTGATAAATTCAATGAATATAAGTCAGGAGTAGAGAACCAAAATGGGTATAAGTATTTTATCCTTTGATGTGATCAGTGAGGAGAATACTTAAGCATGGAGATCTTGGACTATTCTAAAGGAGAATTAGATTCTCTCTCAGCATTACTCCTCCGTATACACCACGGCACAACGGTGTATCGGGGCAGAGCAATTGCACCCTATTAGTTATGGCGTGCTCTATGATGAGTACTACTGAGTTGCCTATTTCCTTTGGGAGTTATGCACTTGTAAAGTTGCGTACCTATTGAATTCGGTTCCAACCAAATCAGGTGCCTACCACTCCATATGAGATATAGAATGGGAAGAGCCCATATCTTATGCAAGTTAAGATTTGTGGATGTCTTGCCTATGTCAAAAGCAAAATCCGGACAAGCTCGAGGCAAGGTCAGTTCTGTATAAGTTTGTTAGGATATCCCAAACATTTGTGAATGAATATCTTCTACCACTCTGAGGAGAAAATGGTGTTTTGTTTCTCAGCATGCCACCTTTTTAGAAATATAATTTTTATGGAATGAAATTTGTGGTCATGAGGTAGAACTGGAATCAGTTCTAGCTATACAAACTACAGCTGATGATTTGGTAGAACCGGTGGATTCAATAGTTCCCGACAACGCTCAGCCTCTCCGCTGATCTGGTAGGGTTCCTCATCCAAATGGGTGACTCATTTAGATTAGTCGAGAAGTTTCTAGAAGATATGTGACTCATTTAGATTTAATTCATTTATGAATTAAACTAAATGAGGTAGAGAGCTTATGTGTAAATTGCATTAAATGAATTAGTGACTCATGAGATGATTCATCCAAGTTAGTTAATGAAGCATTTATTGCTTAATGACTCATGTGATGATTCATTGATTTTATTAAATGAAGCATGGTTGTAATTATCATATATGATTTATTTGATAATCTTTATGCTTCATAAAATATAGAATTGAGTTATAATTCATTTCATTCTCACAGACACACTCTCCCCCCTCAAGCTCTCCTCTTCTTCAACCTAACCCTAATCCTCTCATGTGTTGAGATCCCAAGGGTTAGAAGGACTAATTAATCCTTAATCCATCTCTATATCCTCTAGGTTACTTGCATTAGCAATCCTATCCACTTAGTTATCTCAAGTGAGAGGTTAAAACTTAGAGAAGGAACTCTCGGGTGGATCTTCTATCACATCGAGGAGGCCGACGAGGAGGTGAACAACAAGAACAAGAAGAACTAGTATCTTGAGGTATAATCATCTATCATAGTAGTTTAGCACTTCTAGATTGTTTGTTAGTCAGGGATTAGCAAAGATCCGTAAATTTAGTCGATGTTAACTTAAACAAAATGATTGTTTTACCTATTCCGCCTCCCCGCTTCATGTGAGGTGTCTAACGTCGACTTATAGTGGTATCAGAGCCTAGCTAAACCATAACTTACATGTTAGCAAAGTCTTTAGAAATTCGATCGCAAAACGAATCTGAAAAAACAACATTTTCACATAGTTTCTGCCGATTTTAAAACGGGGTCTAAAAATTTTTCTGGGACCCTTAAAAATACAAGCAGGGTTTTTTAAGAATTGTGAAGAAATTTGGGATCGTGACTCGTCCAAACCACCACGGAACCGCCGCCGATCCAAGCGATCCTCCGCGGATCCGCGGCCGAGTTGACACCGAGTCAACCCAAATTTGCTCAGTTATTCTTCTGTGTTGATGTTGTGTTTTCTGGGATGTTTTGTTTCTGCTCAGGTTTTATGTGCACAGAGAATTGTTTGGAGTAGATTCATATTTGTTGCTTGATCGAAATTCTAAGATGTTTGGCTAACTGGATTATATCTGTGTTATGTTTAATGTGTTCGTAAACCTCCCCTAACTGCTAGTATGTTGGTTAGCAAGTGGTTGCACATTTCTGTAATGGTTTTTACTGGTTTGTGATTGTGAACTTGTTGGATTGTCGTGATTGGATAGCCAGTGATGTGAGATGAGTGTTTCCTTCATTCAAATGTAAATTGTAATTTCTTAGAATATTCTTTTGCGGGGCACATCCGGGTTGAGGTTGTAGCCACCATTGTATTATTTCATTTACTGTTTTCTGCTCCTAGGGTAGACCCAAGATGGGGTGCACAAACTACCGGGTACTTTGAAGTTCTTAGTGGCCTACACACATCGTTGAGGGAGACCGCTTCACTTCGGGTACTTGGCGAGTAGTTTGCCGTACCCGTAGGGGTCTAGGGTGGGGTTTTAGCTATTCATCATGACTATGTAATCAGTCTTTCTTTGCAGGTTCAAAAGGAATGCAGATTCCTAGAAAATCCAATATGTTCATCTGTGATCTGGAATGCCTACTATTGCGTCTGACGAATGTACAATATCTATATATGATATCTAGTAGGCGTCACTTATGTTTTGCACCCACGCTAGCCCAGCCCCCGCTCTGTCGTTAGTTAAGTAACCTAACGGGTGAATGACGGGGCCCAGTGGCTAATGCGGATAGCATAAGAGGACGTTGTATTTTCGTTGTTTTATGCAATAATAGGTTAATTGATGGGACGCATTATATTAATGCAAAGAAAATATATCAAAGTTGAATTGTTGGAACAGTTTAAAAGAAACCACTCGGTTATTTTAAAACAGAAGTTTTTTTTGAATTGCGGAGCTTAAACCACTCCTTTTAAAAGCTATCAGGTTCCTTCGATCATATCAAGTTCATTACGTTCACGGTTTCGCCAAAACCATTCGTAGCCCTCCGTCATTTCATTTGGGTATTCAGTAGTATTCAAGCCATGTATTTTGATCAACGCCAAGGCATAGTGTTTGGTAGCTGCTGGGTATTCATTTGTTGCATGGATAGATGAGTTAGTTTGGGACAGTCGTACTGCCATTTGGCCAACGTCAGGGGTATGTACGGATGGGTTCAAATTAACAAGATAATGATGGGTAGAACTTGACATGTGACTTATGACATTTTGACCAATGCCAAGGTCAGAAGAGCATGGGGCAGAAATCCACATCGGGAATTTCTAAAGAAACTGAAATTTGCTAAGAGTTGCATACCATTTGGAGTGTGAAAATTTTGGTTGGATTCCTTCAGCTTTATCACACGATGATATTTGGATCCCGATCCTACTGTGAGTATATGCTAATCATTAGGAGATTCTTTCACTTAACGATCAATGCTATAAACCAAGTAGGTGTCGAGAAAGGTGTCAGCGGGGCTACGCCTCCAGAGAAAAGAGGTTATTTAATTAAGGAACTTCGCGAAAGCATCGTAAAACCTCCCTCGAAGTATCGACACCGGCCTGGCTGAACGGTTAAGTATTGTACGGTGAGAATAGTCCTGACTAGTTCTTCCTTTTTGGTTTGAGGAGGGATTCGAGAAACAGTGGGAGCCATCCTATTTAGATAAACTAAAAACTACTCTAAACTTGTAAGAGCATTATGCTAAAGTGTTTCCTCTCTCTCTCCTAATTGCAGCGACGCAGAACATGACAGGACTTATGTTATTATTAGATAAAAATATTTTTAACAGGGCCAAACTATAAAGACTGGTTCCGGAATGTCAAGATGGCTATAACTTTTGACAAATTGGGGTATGTCCTTACTACTAAGGCACCTGCCATCCCAGGTCCTGAATCCAGTGTCGCGGATAAGGAAATCCGCAAGACCTGGGAGTTAGACTACGCGAAGGCCAAATGCATCGTGCTTGCCTCTATGAATAATGAACATCAGAGGAGGCACGAGAATATGGATCTTGAATCCATATTTCTCCACACCAAGGAACTGTATGGAGAGTAATCTCGTATAGCTAGATACGAGACCTCGAAGAACTTGTTTCAGTCGAGGCTGGCCGTCGGGTCACCTGTAGGAGAACATGTCCTTAAGATGATTGGCTAAATTGAAGAGCTCGCAGACCTCGGGACAGCATTAGAGAACGAGCTATATACAGAGTTGGTTCTTCAGTCCATTCCTTCCACCTACGCCCAATTTATCTTGAATTTCAACATTCAAGGTAAGGAAGTTGAGCTTCCAGAACTCCTTAACATGTTGAGGAGTGCAGAAGGCACCTTGCAGAAAGTAAGGGAAACACTCACTATGTTTGTTCGTGGTGCTTCCTTTTCCAGGTACAAGGCTAGGGCCAAAGGAATGAAGAAGAAGGCTTCTATCAAACCAAGAGGTGGTGTTGGTAAGGTGGGAGTTAAGGAAAAGGAAAAGGTTGCGGTGCCCGTAGTGGCAAAGGACGAGTGCTTCCACTGTCGTAGGAAAGGCCATTGGAAGAAAGATTGCAAAGCTTGGATTGCCAAGAACAAGGACCCGAAGCAAGTTGTGGCTTCGACTTCAGGTGTGTTTGTAATTGAAAATTGTCTGTCAATCAACTCTACTTCCTGGGTATTGGATACCAGACCAGGATCTCATATATGCAATTAATTGCAGGCACTGAGAAACCGTAGATTGCTGAAGGTTGGTAATATGACCCTTCAGGTTGCTATCGGAGCTAGCGTGAATGCTGTGTCCGTAAGGGATTATCACCTTGGATTGACGAGTGGACATATTTTGGTTTTGCGCAACTGTTTTTGTGTATCTAGTTTAACGTGTAATATCATATCAGTATCGTTGTTATCAAAAGAAGGTTACGATTTCAAGTTTGTAAGCGATGTTGTTAACATCCATCTTAATCATGGTTTGATTGGGTCCGGTATACTAGATAATGGTATATATGTGTTAAACCAATTGCAGATTTTCAAAGTCCAGAACACACTAAAAAGAAAGTCTCCAGATATAAATCAGGCTTTCTTATGGCATTGTAGACAAGGTCACATCAATGAGACAAGGTTAACTAAGTTACATAGAGAAGGATATTTGGATCCGTTCGAATATCAATCTTATGTCACTTGTCAATCATGTCTCAAAGGAAAGATGACAAAGACTCCATTCACTGGACATGGAGTAAGAGCGAGCGAGCTCTTAGGACTCATACACAGCGATGTATGTGTTCTAATGTCTACGCATGCAAGAGGTGGTTTTTCATATTTCATTACTTTTACGGATGATTACTCTAAGTATGGATTCATTTCTTAATGAAACATAAATCCGAGGCCTTTGAGAAATTCCAAGAATATAAGAATGAAGTAGAAAATCAAATTGGCAAAAGTATCAAGACACTGAGATCTTATCGAGGTGGTGAATACTTAAGTGCCGAATTCCTGGGTTACCTAAAAGAGAAAGGAATTCTCTCTCAGCTTACTCCTCCATACACTCCACAACATAACGGTGTATCGGAAAGATGGAACCGAACCCTATTGGATATGGTACATTCCATGATGAGTAATGCTGAGTTACCGTGATCTTTCTGGGGTTATGCACTTGAATCAGCTGCATATCTTTTGAACAGGGTTCCTACCAAAACTGTGCCTACCACACCATATCAGATATGGAGTGGGAAGAAACCTTATCTTCAGTATCTGAAGATATGGGGATGTCCAGCTTTTGTTAAAAAGCAGCATGCGGACAAACTCGACGCACGATCAATACAGTGTAAGTTTGTGGGATATCCAAAGAACTCCAAGGGGTATTTTTTCTATTTCGCAGAGGAACAAAAGGTTTTTGTTTCTCGTAATGCCCATTTTCTAGAACAACAGTTTTTAGAAAAGGAAACAAGTGGGAGCGTAATAGAACTGGAAGAAATTCCAGAACCACAAACTACTACTGAAACTTTGGTAGAACCAGAAGTTCAAGAAGAACAGGACATTCCCGCACCCCTCCGCAGGAGTAGTAGGCTGTCTCATCCGCCTGGGAGATACTATGGTTTTCTCATAGACGGGGATAGAGAAGATTGCGTCATTGATAATGATGAACCTACTAGCTTCCAACAGGCCATCAAGAGCGGCGACTCAGTAAGATGGCTGGATGCAATGCGGAACGAGATGGAGTCCATGTACACCAACAAAGTATAGACTTTGGACTTTGCTCCAGATGGGGTAAAACCCGTAGGATGCAAGTGGATCTTCAAGAAAAAGATTGGTGTAGATGGACAGGTGGAAACCTATAAGGCTAGACTTGATGCAAAGGGTTTTCGTCAAAGACCTGGTTTGGACTATGACGAAACTTTTTCTCCAGTGGCTATGCTCAAATCCATTCAGATCCTTCTTGCCATTGCCGCCTTTCATGATTATGAGATCTGGCAGATGGACGTAAAGACGTCTTTTCTAAATGGTAATTTAGAAGAATGCGTCTATATGGATCAGCCAGAAGGTTTCAATCAGAGTGGGAGCAGCGGGAAAGTGTGCAAGTTGCTTAAGTCCATTTATGGACTAAAGCAGGCATCGCGGAGTTGGAACATCTGTTTTGATGAAACAGTCAAAAAATATGACTTTATCAAAAATCCAGATGAACCATGTATATTTAGTAAAATTATAGCACGGACTGTCATATTCCTCGTCTTGTACGTGGATGACATTCTTTTGATAAGAAATGACAATCCTATGCTACAATCTATCAAAGGATTCTTGTCACACAGGTTCTCGATGAAAGACCAGGGTGATGCCTCTTATATTCTGGGGATCCGGATCTATCGTGATAAATCTAAGAGGATGTTGAGACTTTCACAGTCCTGGTATATCAACACTATTCTGAAAAGATTCAGTATGGAAGATTCTAAGCACGGTAATTTGCCGGCTTGTCACGGAATCACCCTTTCCAAAGAGATGTCTCCCAAGACTGATTTGGAAAGGGATCGCATGTCGATTATACCCTACGCTTCTGCGGTAGGCTCTATAATGTATGCGATGTTGTGCACCAGACCAGATGTAGCTTACGCACTGAGCGTGGTAAGCCGGTATCAGTTAGACCCAGGGAAGAAGCACTGGATAGCAGTAAAGAACATTCTTAAGTACCTGAGACGGACTAAGGATATGTTCTTGGTTTACGGCGGAAATGACCTCAAGATAGAGGCTTTTGCTGACTCCAGCTTCCAGAGTGACAAGGATGACTCCAGGTCCATTTCAGGTTATGTCTTTACCCTCAATGGAGGGCCGGTGTGCTGGAAGAGTTCAAAGCAGGACACCGTTGCTGACTTGACGATGGAAGCGGAGTATATCGCTGCTTGCGATGCCGCAAAACAAGCAGTCTGGATGAAGAAGTTCCTCACAGAACTTTAGGTGGTTCCATCCATTGTTGATCTAATACCTCTGTATTGTGACAACAACGGGGCTATAGTTTTAGCAAAGGAACTCAGGTCCCATCAAAAGTCCAGACACATCTTAAGGCGGTATCACCTGATCAGAAAGATCATAGATCGCCGGGAGATCGCGGTCCGGAGAGTTGCTACAGAGGAGAACACCGCAGATCCATTCACAAAGGCCTTACCTCAGACACAGTTCGAAAGGCTGTTCGAGATGATAGGTCATTGATACGCCAGTACATGGCCCTAGTGCAAGTAGGAGATTGTTAGTGTATATGCCCTAGGGGCCATTATGTATCATACTAGCTTGTATATTACTTAATGGAAGCTTGGGATATTCATAGTTATAATAACAGTCTTACTCAACATAGTAGTATGCTACTTAGTTTATATCTATCTTAATATGTGTATATGTTTCTTTTAGCATATCGCGATTACATATTGATAGAGCCTATAGGATCTTGCTTGACTACCAGCGTTGTGATGACAGTCATACTAGTGGGGGCTGGGTAGTCTACAAGAAAATCATTTTTTAGGTCCCTAGTCGTAGGATTATCGAGACAGGGCATCGATACTCCAGAGTAGACTAGTGTGTACGCTTCTTATCCCAGCAGGGGAAATGGTCTGTCCCACAGCCATGAGTACGTTGTACTGGAGATAGTATACAGGTGCTCGTTGGGTTACTGGTACACCGGACAGACTCGTAGGGAACTGTTTGTTGGTATTATACCCATCGTCAGTTAACAGTTCCCAGGTGACATGAGTACAGCATAGTCCGTTGACTTGATACTGCTGTTTCGTCTCGAGTGTGTTCCCACAGTTCATAGATTACTACCCTACCACGGCTCAAAGGAGTCGTGAAAACAGGTAACAGTTGGGTGCAGTCCAGAAGCACTTAGAGGCAGTGGCAGTTAGAAAGGATTCGTCTCTCCCGGTATTGGGGGTTGATATCGCACTGTGTTTGGAGAGCCATTACAAAAAGTCCCTGGCCAGGGAAAACGAGATTTACTGTTAGGATTTCCAGTAGCTTCTCAAGGTGTGATGGGCTTCACTCCGACATGACTTATACCGCTTTTAGGGGACTGACGCTTGCCGCCCCTAGGCCTGATATGCAATAGTATTAGAAGAACAGACTGGACTGTACGGAGATTATCACATCAGGCTCAGTAGGAGTTCAGATGGGTTTCCTCATCGGCCTTCTTATCGACATATCGACATCTACCTGGGGACCATTACGTACAGTTAGTACCGCTTGCGGCCTGTGGTTAAACCCACTGCCAGCATAGTATCGAGTCTTTAGAGTCCCACACAGAGAGTTTCCCTACTTCAGGCAAAACAATATAGAGGTCGTATGGTTTTACGATAGGGTTCGGACATATACGTGTACTTGTGCACGTATGATGTTCGGACAGATTATACTAGCGGGCTTTAGTTTAAGCCAGATTCTAGTATTGGATTATTGGATTTATACAGTCTCAGTATTTCCGTGTTTTTACGGATGGGAGGGGCATTCTCGTAATTATTCGAGAAGCTTCTAGAAGATAGGTGACTCATTTAGATTTAATTCATTTATGAATTAAACTAAATGATGTGGAGAGCTTATGTGTAAACTGCATTAAATGAATTAGTGACTCATGAGATGATTCATCCAAGTGAGTTAATTAAGCATTTATTCCTTAATGACTCATGTGATGATTCATTGATTGTATTAAATGAAGCATGGTTGTAATTATCATATATGATTTATTTGATAATTTTTATGCTTCATAAAATATAGAATTGAGTTATAATTCATTTCATTCTCACATACACACTCTCTCCCCTCAAGCTCTCCTCTTCTTCAACCTAACCCTAATCCTCTCATGTGTTGAGATCCTAAGGGTTAGAAAGACTAATTAATCCTTAATGCATCTCTATATCCTCTAGGTTACTTGGATTAGCAATCCTAGCCACTTAGTTACCTCAAGTGAGAGGTTAAAGCTTGGAGAAAGAACTCTCGGGTGGATCTTCTATCACATCGAGGAGGCCGACGAGGAGGTGAACAACAAGAACAAGAAAGACTAGTATCTTGAGGTATAATCATCCATCATAGTAGTTTAGCACTTCTAGATAGTTTGTTAGTTAGGGTTTAGCAAAGATCCGTAAAGTTAGTCGATGTTCATTTAAACAAAATGATTGTTTTACCTATTCCACCTCCCCGCATTATGTGGGGTGTCTAACGTCGACTTACAGTTGCATGTGTAACCTAGCATGACACACTTATATATATCACATATATATTTTGTGCCAAAATGAAAACAATACATATATCACATATATATAAAGTATATTAAATATGAGAAAAGAAATCTTAAGTGAGCTAATATTAGTTAATGTAATGTAATATATCAAATATATAATTATACATTAAATTATTAAATCAACACTTAATTTAATAATCCGATCATATCACATATAACCGACTAATATCTAATGTATCCTTTTATCGAGTCAACACTTGATCCGATAACCCGGATATATCACATATAATCAATCGATACATATATCTCGAGAATAGAATGCAGTATCACATACACGCATTAATCTTGGTCCTGCACATATCACATATATGCTCCTACTCCATTTCGCTTGAGCCAGGAAACTTCTGTGTAGGACACTGAAGACTTGTCAATACGCCGGCAGTAAGTGATGATCATATTAAACACCCACAAGACACAAGCGGTCTGCTAAGCGTAATGGCCACCCGGGTATTGAGTGATCAGAAGATCAATAAGCAAGCCTGCTCGTACTCCTGTGAGTCCAATCAATAACACTACCGTACAGTCCAGTCTTTTCGTCTGATATGTCGCATATCACGGCCTGGGGTGGTGTAACGTCAGACCCCAATAGCCTGATAAGTCATGCCGATACAAGGTCCATAACGGTTTAAGAAACTACTGATAACACTTACCAGTAGATCTCAGCAACCCTGGCTAGGAATTTCCTGTTATGGCCAATCGAGCATAGCGGAACATCAACTCCCTATACCGGGAGAGACGAAACCTCTCCTATCGCTCATTGCTTCCATGTGACTCGGGACCGTACCCAAAAGCCACCGTTTTGCACGTTCTCTTGAACGTGGTAAAGTGGAAATCAAAGCACAGTGGGAAACACACAAGACTCTATGATGATCTCGGGTCTACAGACTAACCTGTACCAGTGTCACCAGAGAATTGCCATATGACGTGAGGTATAATACCATCTGGGATTTCACGGTGAGTCCGTCCAGTATACCCAGTCACTACTGAGCACCCGCATACCTTCTCTGATGTCTAACACCAATGGATATGGGATAATCCATCGCCTATCATATGGGTCGAGAAGCATATACGCTAGTCTACAATGGAGTATCGATGCCCTGTCTCGATACACCCATGACTAGGAACATTTGAAGGATGTACTTGTCGACTACTCTATCCCCACTACTATGATCTACATCATAATCCTGGTAGTCAAGTACTCATCCTAAGGGCTTTATCAACATGTATTATAGAGACAATCAGTGTACATGTTAAGATAAAGAGCAACCAGATAGCATACTATCATGTCGAGCAAGAAAGTCCTCCCTATATATGTCCAAGTATCCACTAAAATATATATCGTATGTACAGTAATGACCTCTAGAGCATACATATTACTAACAATCTCCCACTTGCACTAGGGCCATCTGTTGTAGTATCTCATACCCAACAATCAGCAGTGGTTGAAGTATCCCATACTCAACCATCCCATAAAAGTCTCTCCTGGGAATAGGCCTTTGTGATTGGACCCGCCGTGTTGTCCTCTGTGTCTACTATCCTGAACTTGGATCTCCCTGGAGATCAACCATCTCCATGATCAGGTGATACTGTATAAGAATATATCTGGATCACGGATGGGACAGGGGTTCCTTGGCCAAATCCATAACTCCGTTGTCACACAATGGTAGGAACGAAGTTCATCTCATGAACTAGTGTACATCCAGACTACCTCTTTGGTAGCATCCATGGTAGCAATGTATCCAGCCTTTATCGTCTAGTTTGTTACGGTATCTAGCTTGAAACTCTTCGAGCATACCGTCCCTCTACTAAGGGTAAAGAAAATGCCTTTGACTGACATTCAGTCGTCCTTATCACCCTGGAACTTTTCCAGTGATTCTCCCCAGGATCGATTGATAACACCTCACTACATCTAGTGAGAGTCCTAACATCCACTTAGATTTATCACATAGATCCAAAAACCCAGGATTTAGGATGTATCATTTTGATCCTATATGGAGAATCCTTGTGATAAGAAGAGATTGACCGAGTGTAGTATAGGAAACTCCTTTCTTATCAAGAGTATGTCATCCACGTACAATACCAGGATCACCACCATACTTCATACTACCTTTTTGTATATACAAGGTTCATCTACCATTTTGATGAAGTCAAACGCTTTGACTACCACATCAAAACAGATGTTCCAACTCCGCGATGCCTGCTTTAATTCATAAAGCAACTTGCACAAGTTTCCGCTGCTCCCACTGTCTACGAAGCCCTCTGGCTGTGTACTTATAGACGCTCTCTTCTAAATCACTATTTAGAAAAGCAGTCAAGACACCCAACCGCCAGATATCGTAGTCATGGTATGTAGCAATGGCAAGTAGGATCCGGATGGACTTAAGCATAGTTTTGAAAGACTCAACTTTTCCATGTACACCAAGTAATCTTCTCAAGATATACTTTCTCCTGATGGGGATTTAACCCTTCAGATAAAGCAGCAAAAGTCCATACATTGTTGGTGTATATGGATTCTATCTCAGATCGCTTAGCATCCAGCCATTCTCACAGAGTCACCACCTTTGATGGCCTGCTCGAAACTAGTTGGGTCATCATCTCATGATGCAATCCTCGCTCCCACAGTCATAGAGAAAATCGAAGTATCTCTCAGGTGGATGAGGAACCCTACTAGATCGGCGGAGAGGCTGAGGTTCGTCGGGAACTATTGAATCCTGCGGTTCTTTGAAATTGCCAGTTGTACTTTGTATAGCTGGAACTCCTTCTAGTTCTACCTCATGAACACCAAAAAGGTGGCATGCTGAGAAACAAAACACTTTTTGGTCCTCAGTGTGGTAGAAGATATTCCCTTGCGAATGCTTGGCATATCCAACAAACTTCCACAGAACTGACCTTGCCTCGAGCTTGTCCGGATTTTGCTTTTGACATAGACCGGACAACCCCAAATCTTAACATCCTTAAGAGATGGGCTCTTCCCATACCATATCACATATAGAGTGGTAGGCACCTGATTTGGTTGGAACCCTATTCAATAGGTATGCAGATTCTCAAGTGCATAACTCCCAAAAGGAAATAGGCTACTCAGTGGTACTCATCATAGAGCACACCTTATCACATAGGGTGCGATTTGCTCCGCCCCGATACACCGACGTGCTGTGCTGTATACGGAGGAGTAATGCTGAGAGAGAATCTCATTCTCCTTTTAGAATAGTCCAGGAATTCTGTGCTCAAGTATTCTCCTCCCTGATCTCATCATAGGACATAATAGTTATACCCGTTATGGTTCTCTACTTCTAACTTATATTTTTTGAATATCTCAAAAGGTTCAGACTTGTGTTTCAACAGGAACATATGTCCGAATCTTGTGAGTTGATCAGTGAATGTAATGAAGTACAAAGAACCAGTCCTGGCATATGTAGACAGGGGACTTTCATACATCAACATGTATCAATCCCAAGAGTTATTAACTCTTTCTCTGTTTCCAATAAACGGAGCTATGGCCATCTTATCATTGTGACATGACTGGCAAGTTTCACAAGATGTAAATTCAAACTGATTTAAATATGCATCTTTATATAACTTAACTAGTCGGGTCGCATTGATATGACCTAGTCGACACTGCCTCAAGAAGGATCCGTTCATTTCCAAACTCTTCCTCTTGTGTGTGTTCTGTACGTTAAGAACTGTGGTTTGATTTAGAACTTATATGCTTTTAGATAACGTGCCTGAAGCGATCAACTCTTGATATAGGAAATGTTCAAAACATTATCCAATAATACAAAATTATATCCTTCTTTACTAAATAAAGAGACTGATATGATGTTGTATATCAGGTTCAGTATCTAATAATATTCATTCAGAATCAATGTATTTGCTAATACAGGATGATAACTGCCAACATATTTGGCTGCAACACTTGCACTATTTCCAACTCTTGAAACTTATCAGCCGTTCCCAGTTCCCTACTTTTCTGTAGCCCATGTACCAGATTACAATAACGGGATCCTGATCCGGTATCACATACCCAGGACGTAGATGATACTGAAAAATAGTTCTCGGTAATGAACACACCCAAAGAAGATGAATCATCATACACTTTCTTTGTTTGGGCGGCACGAGAATCCTAGCAATCCCCTATATCCTGCTCGGTCTTATAACAATTATAAGTTGGAGCAGGACCAACGTTCCCCAGCTCAGTATAACAAGCTGGTTCGGTCAATACATCCATATTATTATCTTGATTAAGGTGTGACATGGTCGCTACCTGGAGAGAGAGAGAAGAAAACATTCAGCGTATGCTCTTGTAAGATTAGATTGGTTATTAATTTATCTAATCAGGATGGCTCCCACAGTTTTAGTCAAATCTTCCTTCAAACGCTAAAAGGAAAGACTAGCCGGGATTAATTACACTCTACAAGTTCGCCAATCTTTCAGCCAGGCCAGAGCCGGTACTTTCAGGGAGGTTCCCCGTGCTTTCGCACAGACCTAATTAAAATAAATCTCGTTTTCCCAGAGGCATAACTTTTAGTTGTATGTATGCCCTAGAGGCCAGTATTGTACATATGATGTATATTATATTGGATGCTTGGACATATATAGAGATGACTTTCTTGCTCAATATGATAGTATGCCATCTGGTTGCTCTTTATCTTAACATGTATACTTGTCTCTTTATATTGTCTTATAGTTACATGTTTGTAAAGCCCTTAGGATGTGTACTTGACTACCTGGACTATGATGCGGATCATACTAGTTGGGACATGGTAGTCCATAAGTACATCCTTCAAGGTCCCTAGTCATGGGTGTATCGAGACGGGGTATCGATATACCAGTGTAGACTAGCGTATACGCTTCTCGACCCATGAGATGGGCGATGGATGATCCCATATCCATTTGTGTTTGACATCAGAGATGGTATACGGGTGCTCAGTGGACACTGGGTACACTGGACGGACTCGCCGAGAACTCCCAGATGGTATTATACCTCACGTCTGATGGCAGTTCTCAGGTGACACCAGTGCAGGTTAGTCTGTAGACCCGAGATCGTCATAGAGTCTTATGTGATTCCCACTATGCTTTGATTTCAACCTTACCCCGTCCATGAGGGCGTGCAAAATGGTGGTTTTTAGGTACAGTCCCGAGTCACATGGAGGTAATGAGCGATAGGAGGGGTTTCGTCTCTCCCGGTATTGGCGGTTGATGTTGCGCTGTGCTCGATTGGCCGTAACAGGGAAGTCCCTGGCCAGGGCTGTTTTAGAGATTTGCTGGTAAGTGTTACCAGTAGTTTCTCGACCCGTTATGGGCCTCACATCGGCACGACTTATCGGTTATTGGGGTCTGACGTTTACCATCCCTAGGCTCGATATGCAGCATATCTGACGAAAAGACCGGACTGCACGGTAGTGTTGCCGGTTGGCTCGACGGGAGTTGTAGCAGGTTCGCTTGTTCTCTTCTGATCGATCAATACCCGGGTGGCCGTTACGTTTAGCTGACCGCTTGCGGCTTGGGGCTGCTTGATATGATCATCACCCACTGCCGGTGTATTGACGAGTTTTAGAGTCCCACAAAGGAGTTACCTAGTCCTGGCGAAACGTTGTGGTGCGCGTATGCGATATGCGCAGGGACCCGGTTAAAATACGCGTATAAGATAACGTATATTAATCGGGCAGCTTGCTTTTGGTTGGGTCGTATGTGATATGGCCGGATTGATAAATCAAGTGTTGATTTATCATTTAACCATTAGATTCTCACTAGAAATCCTTTCTTGTATTTTTGGATGTATGCTTGCTTGTATGCATTCCTTCTTGATTCATGCACATATGGATGTGCATGCACACATACATACATACATCATCCTTCATGGTTGTATATACATAGAAAATGATGGCAATATAAGACTCACACCATGGTTTTATATATATGGATATATATTGTATTTGTGTTAAAAACAGAAGAAAAGAAAACGATAATTCATGGTTTACTTTCTACACTCTTCTTTGACCTAACCATGCTCACCCACCATTTAACCATGGATTAACTTTCCTTTTGTGTTTTAACTCAAATTCAATAATATCTTTATTGTTTAACCATGGTTTGAGATGAGAAGTAGAAAATATATATACATATATTTTCTATATTTTTGATATGAGATTATATATTCTCTTCTTCTTCAAAAGCCATCATCTTCTTCTTCCTTGCTCCTTTGCTCTCTAGATCTCTCTAGTAAGCAAAATACTCAACAAGATAGGATTTTGAAGTGAGAAAAAGAACCACATCACCATTCTCCCCTAGTCTTGCCCATTAGTGGAGAGTGTTAGCTTCTATTTTCTTTCTTGATCTTGTGAAGTTGCAAGCTTGGACAAAGCGGACTCCGGGTGGAACATCGTGGACCTAGAGGAATTCAAGTGGACCTTTTTCAAACCCCAAGTAGCCGAGAAGTCTAGCGTAGGGAGCTACAAAGGTTGTACTCTCAAAACCCTAGCTTTACCTACTTGTGATGATGTGTTGTTTTTTGAAACCCTAATTTTTCTAGGAATGATTCTTTGTATGCTTACTTAGCACCCTAAAAATTTAATCTTTGGTACATTTGATGCTTCCAAACCCTTCATGAGGTGCTAGGTAATCCTAACATTGGTATCAGAGCCGGCCTAGAACATTAGGCGACACTTTAACGAAGTTAAAACTCCGATCGAACCGAAAAATACGGTTTTTTAGCACTCTCTGGACATTTTTTCAAATCTGTTATTTTTCAGAATTAAAAATACTTAAAAAATACAGCAGAAAAATCTAAGACAAACTGTGAAATACGAAGCAGTGAACAGTAAACCCTACCGCGGAACCGCGGCCGTATAGGTGATTCACTGCCTCGTTTTTATATGGTTTTTCTCCTACCTGCTTGTGTACATTTTTGGGTATGTTTAATCTGAATCTAGTACTGAATATTCTGGGGATGGTTTTGGACTCGGCGATTCGATCGGAATTTTAATTTCGTGCTTTTTTCCGGATAATTAGAAAGTATTGAATTGTTCGAACGAGTGTAATTTGCTCACTTTTCACGGGGTTTAAATCTTTCGGAAAGACGTACAAGTTTTGTGGTGGACCCTCTAGAAGACAACAAACCCTAACTCGATTATGTGACCATCTTGAACTGCCCTTTGAACCTTAGGGTTTGGGGCAGTACGGCGTGCCACTTGTGAGGCGTTGGCTTGACCTTTCTACGGCTGGACCGCTACTACTGTGTCACACTCCGAGTTTTTGAACTCCGCTCAAGTGTTGAGCTTTAGGGAATTTTGGGTATTTGATCATTCGTTCGAAAACTTTAATACTGTCTATTTATCTGGAATGTGATGCAATGTGTGGAATTCATATAGCTAGACATGAAATACGAAGTATGTGATATTTCGCATTTACGATGTCTAATGAGAATGTGGATTCCAGATATTGCAGTTTTACACTTTCTTTTCTGTGACCGTAAGTGTAGCATGTAGTGGTATTGCCGATTGTCGTTGCTATACATCGACGACGATCGGTGTATGCATACTTACTTACGTTGATGATATGAGATATTATGTGTTGCTGAGATATGATGTGCCGGATTGTCGCGATTGAATAGCCGGGGGGTTTTATGTGAGATGAGAGTTTTGTTTTTTCATTCATGTAAATTCAAATGTAATGTAATATTCTTTTACTTGGGGCACTTCCGGGTTGAGGTTGATTCCACCAGTGTTGTATATTATTTACTTTTCCGCATTAGGATGGACCCAAGAAGGGAAGCACAGGCGACCGGGTTCTGGGGTTCAGTGGGAGGCCAACTCGAGGAGTCGAGACTGGGTCTTCTAAACTCCAGAATTGGTAGGGTCGCTTGCCGCTCTCGTAGGGGTCTAGGGTGTGGGCTTGGCTATTCATCGCGACTGTGGAATCCGTATTTTCTATTGTTGGCTAAATACTAAATACGGACGTCCTAGTATATCCCACATTATATCTATGTTTCTGCTGCGATATCTGTGATGTGATCATTTGATATGTTGTGATGGATACAGTATATAGTATATATGATATATTATATAAACGTTACTTATGTTTTATACCCGCACTAGCCCTGCCCTGCTCTGTCGTTAGTTACCTAACCTAACGGTGCATGAGGGGACATCGAGGCGAATGCGGATGGCATAAGTGTACGTCGTATTTATCTATGATGTTTAGGTGACTTAAATGATGGGACTTCGTTAATGTGATTAACGAAAGAAAAGAAACCTAAAAGATGTTGTAGAATCAAATTTTCAAAAACGGTAGCTACAGTTTTTGCTTTGCATAGCGATATATATGATACATCCCGCACCTTATTCGATGAGGAAAGAGCCGAGATCCCTTCACCGGGAGTGACCTCTTTAGCAAAACTGGTAGATGCTACAACACTCAGTTTGACTTTTTGATTGCTTTTGGAGTTTTGCTTTGCATAGTGATATATATGAGATGTCCTGCACCTTATTCGATGAGGAAAGAGCCGAGATCCCTTCACCGGGAGTGACCTCTTTAGCAAAACTAATGAAAGCCTCAAAATCACTCCATTTCAAAATTCACTAGATTCTACAACGATATTAAGTTCATTAAGCAATAGGTTTTCAGAAAAACCTGTCGTAGCCCTCCGTCATTTCAGATAAGTTGTATATAGTATTCGTGCTACATTTGTTGGATTTCGTCAAGGTGTAGTGTGCAGTAGCTATATGCTACTTATCTGCTGCATATGATGCGACTGGATTAGGGTAGTCGTACGGCTTTGTTGGCTTTCGTCAAGGGTCGTGCGGTTGGGTTTAATTCAGTCAAGAAATGTATGGGTTGAACTTGACAAGCAGGCTATGGTTTGTTGGCTTTCGTTAAGGTCATAGCACGTTATGGGCAAAAGATTATCGGGAATTTCAAGTGTTGAAATTTGCAATGAGATTGCATACCTTCTATGAGATAGTTGGATCCCGATACCCACTGCGAGTAATTGTTACTCCCGGGAAAGTTTTACACAGGACAATTAGCCGATCAAGTAGGTGTCTAGAAAGGTGTCAACGGGGTTACGCCTCTGGGAAAATGAGGTTTACTTTAATTAGGTCCGTGCGAAAGCACGGGGAACCTCCCTTAAAGTACCGACACTGGCCTGGCTGAAAGATCGGCGAAGTTGTAGGGTGTAATTAATCCCGGCTACTATTTCCTTTTAGGGTTTGAAGGAAGATTTGATAAAAACAGTGGGAGCCATCCTGATTAGATAAGATAATAACCAAACTGATCTTGCAAGAGCATACGCTAAAGTGTTTTCTTCTCTCTCTCTCTCCAGGTACCGACCATGTCATGCCTTAATCAAGATAATAATATGGATGTATTGACCGAACCCACATGTTATACTGTGCTGGGGAACGTTGGTTCCGTTCTTTCTTATAAGAGTTATAAGACTAAACAGGACATAGGGGAATACCAGGATTCCCATGCCACCCGAATGAAGAAAGTACATGATGATGCATTTTCTTCGGGTGTGTTCGTTACAGAGAACTGTTTCTCCATTTCCTCTACGTCCTGGGTATTGGATACCGGGTCAGGATCCCATATATGTAATCAGTTACATGGGCTTAAGAAAGGCAGAGAACTTGGAGAAGGTGATAAAGACATAAGAGTTGGAATTGGTGCAATTGTTGCAGCTAAAACCGTCGGGGAATATCACCTTGTATTACCAACTGGTAATACATTGATTCTGAACGAATGCTATTACATGCCGAACCTGATATGCAACATTATATCGGTTTCTTTGTTGAGTAAAGAGGGATATAATTTTTTATTACAGGATAATGTTATGAACATTTTCCGTAACCAAAAGTTGGTTGGATCAGGCACGTTGTGCAATGGCATTTATGTTTTAAATCAATCAACAGTTCTGAGCATAACAAACACACACAAGAGGAAGAGTTCAAAAATGAACGAATCCTTCTTGTGGCATTGTAGACTGGGTCACTTCAATGCGACACGACTAGCTAAGTTGCATAAGGATGGATATTTGAAACCGTTCGAATTTTCATCTTATGACACTTTCCAGTCATGTCTCAAAGGCAAGATGACCAAAACTCCGTTTACGGGACACGGAGAAAGAGTTACCGAACTCTTGGGACTGATACATAGTGATGTATGCGGTCCCATGTCTACACATGCCAGGGATGGTTCTTCGTACTTCATTACATTCACTGACGATCTCTCAAGATACGGACATGTGTTCTTGATAAGACACAAGTCTGAAGCTTTTGTGAAATTTAGAAAATATAAACAAGAAGTCGAGAACCAAACAGGAAAAAGTATTTCCTTCGATCTGATCGAGGAGGTGAATACTTGAGCAATGAATTCCTGGACTTCCTAAAAGAGAATGGGATTCTCTCTCAGCTGACTCTTCCATATACACCACAGCACAACGGTGTATCGGAACGGAGGAACCGCACCCTATTAGATATGGTGCGCTCTATGATGAGCACAGCTGAGTTACCTATTTCCTTCTGGAGCTATGCGCTAGAGACAACCATACATTTATTGAATATGGTCCCCACCAAATCTGTGTCTACCACTCCATATGAGATATGGAAAGGGAAGAGACCATGTCTTAACTATGTTAAGATATGGTGTTGTCCAGCCTATGTCAAACGACAAAATCCGGACAAACTCGAGGCACGGCCTGTTCTATGAAAATTTATAGGATATCCCAAGAATTCACAAGGGTATATCTTCTACCACACTGAGGAACAAAGAGTGTTTGTTTCTCGGCATGCCACCTTTTTAGAAAAGGAATTTCTTGCAAAAGAGATTAGTGGTCATGAGGTAGAACTGGAAGAGGTTCCAGCTACAAAAGCTGCAACAGAAGATCTGGTGGAACCAGAGGATTCCGTAGTTCCCGATGAACCCCAGCCACTCCGCAGATCTAGTAGGGGTCCTCACCCACCTGAGAGATACTACGGTTTTCTCATAGATGGTGGGAGTGAGGACTGCATCATGGAGGATGATGACACAACTAGCTTTGAGCTGTCCATCATGAGTAGGAACGCGGTCCGAGATGGAATCCATGTACACCAACAAAGTATGGACTTTGGAAGTTGCTCCTGAAGGGGTAAAACCCATTGGGAGCAAGTGGATCTTCAAGAAAAAACTTGGTGTAGATGGGAAAGTGGAGACTTTCAAAGCTAGACTTGTTGCAAAGGGTTTTCGTCAAAGACCAGGTGTGGACTATGACGAAACCTTTTCTCCAGTGGCTATGCTTAAATCCATCCGGATCATGCTTGCCATCGCTGCATATCATGATTACGAAATCTGGCACATGGATGTTAAGACCGCTTTTCTAAACGGTGATTTAGAAGAGTGCGTGTACATGACTCAGCCAGAGGGCTTCGTAGATAGTAGGAGCAGCGGGAAGGTGTGCAAGCTGCATAAATCCATTTATAGATTAAAGCAAGTATCGCGGAATTGGAACATCTGCTTTGACGTCATTATCAAAGAGTTTGATTTCGTCAAAAACGTAGATGAACCTTGTATCTACAAGAAGGTGGCAGAGAGTAAGGTTGTCTTCCTCGTATTGTACGTGGACGACATACTCTTGATAGGAAATGACATTCCTATGCTGCAATCGGTCAAGCTCTTCTTATCACAAAGATTCTCAATGAAAGATCTACGTGATGCCTCCTGCATATTGGGAATCAGGATCAATAGAGATAGATCTAAAAGGATATTGGGATTGTCCCAATCCAGGTACATTGACACCAAACTAAAGAGGTTTAGTATGGAAGAATCCAAGCGTGGGAACTTACCCACGATCTCTGGAGTTACTCTTTCCAAAGAGATGTCTCCCAAGACTGATTTGGAGAGAGCTCGCATGCAAGGGATACCCTATGCTTCGGCTGTAGGCTCTATCATGTACGCGATGCTATGTACCAGACCCGATGTAGCATACTCACTAAGTGTAGTGAGTAGGTATCAAGCTGATCCTGGAGAGAGTCACTGGACAGCTGTGAAGAGCATTCTCAAGTACTTACGAAAGACTAAGGAGATGCTCTTGGTGTATAGTAACGGAGAACTCCAAGTGGAGTCCTTTACCGATTCAAACTTCCAGAGTGATAAGGACGACTCTAAGTCGCAGTCGGGATTTGTCTTTACCCTTTACGGAGGGGCGGTTAGCTGGAAGAGTTCTAAGCAGGAAACCGTGGCAGACTCGACGATGGAGGCTGAATACATCGCTGCCAACGATGCTGCCAAAGAGGCTGTCTGGATCAAGAAGTTCGTTACTGAACTTGGAGTGGTTCCATCTATTGAGCATCCAATACCCTTGTATTGCGGTAACAATGAAGTGGTGGCTTTGGCCAAGGAACCCAGGTCCTATCAGCGATCCAGGCATATTCTGAGGCGGTATCACCTGATCTGGGAGATAGTTGATCGCCGGGAGATCGAGGTCAGGAGGGTTGACACGAAGAACAACACAGCGGATTCACTCACGAAGGCCATTTCCCAGATACAGTTTGAGAGACTCTTCGGGATGCTCGGTATGCGATACTACAGCTGCTGGCCCTAGTGCAAGTGGGAGATTGTTAGTTGTATGTATGCCCTGGAGGCCAGCATTGTACAGATGATGTATATTATATTGGATGCTTGGAGATATATAGAGATGACTTTCTTGCTCGATATGATAGTATGCTATCTGGTTGCTCTTTATCTTAACATGTATACTTGTCTCTTTATACTGTCTTATAGTTACATGTTGGTAAAGCCCTTAGGATGTGTACTTGACTACCTGGACTATGATGCGGATCATACTAGTGGGGACATGGTAGTCCATAAGTACATCCTTCAAGGTCCCTAGTCGTGGGTGTATCGAGACGGGGCATCGATATACCAGTGTAGAGTAGCGTATACGCTTCTCGACCCATGAGATGGGCGATGGATGATCCCATATCCATTGGCGTTTGACATTAGAGATGGTATACGGGTGCTCAGTGGAGACTGGGTACACTAGACGGACTCGCCGAGAACTCCCAGATGGTATTATACCTCACGTCAGATGGCAGTTCTCAGGTGACACCAGTGCAGGTTTGTCTGTAGACCCGAGATCGTCACAGAGTCTTATGTGATTCCCACTGTGCTTTGATTTCCACCATACCACGTTCATGAGGGCGTGCAAAACGGTGGTTTTTGGGTACAGTCCCGAGTCACATGGAGGCAATGAGTGATATGAGGGGTTTCGTCTCTCCCGGTATTGGGGGTTGATGTTGCGCTTTGCTCGATTGGCCGTAACAGGGAAGTCCCTGGCCAGGGTTGTTTTAGAGATTTGCTGGTAAGTGTTACAAGTAGTTTCTCGACCCGTTATGGGCCTCACATCGGCAAGACTTATCGGTCATTGGGGTCTGACGTTTACCATCCTTGGGCTCGATATGCAGCATATCTGACGAAGAGACCGGACTGCACAGTAGTGTTGCCGGTTGGCTCGACAGGAGTTGTAACAGGTTCGCTTGTTCTCTTCTGATCGCTCAATACCCGGGTGGCCGTTACGTTTAGCTGACCGCTTGCGGCTTGAGGGTGCTTGATATGATCATCACCCACTGCCAGCGTATTGACGAGTCTTAGAGTCCCATAAAGGAGTTACCTAGTCCAGGAGAAACGTTGTGGTGCGCGTATGCGATATGCGCATGGACCCGGTTAAAATGGGCGTATAAGATACCGTATATTAATCGGGCGACTTGCTTTTGGTTAGGTCGTATGTGATATGGCCGGATTGATAAATCAAGTGTTGATTTATCATTTAACCATTAGATTCTCACTAGAAATCCTTTCTTGTATTTTTGGATGTATGCATGCATGTATGCATTCCTTCTTGATTCATGCACATATGGATGTGCATGCACACATACATACATACATCATCCTTCATGGTTGTATATACACAGAAAATGGTGGCAATATAAGACTCACACCATGGTTTTATATATATGGATATATATTGTATTTGTGTTAAAAACAAAAGAAAAGAAAAGGATAATTCATGGTTTACTTTCTACACTCTTCTTTGACCTAACAATGCTCACCCACCATTTAATCATTGATTAACTTTCCTTTTGTGTTTTAACTCAAATTCAATAATATCTTTATTTTTTAACCATGGTTTGAGATGAGAAGTGGAAAATATATATACATATATTTTCTATATCCTTGATATGAGATTATATATTCTCTTCTTCTTCAAAAGCCATCATCTTCTTCTTCCTTGCTCCTTTGCTCTCTAGATCTCTCTAGTAAGCAAAATACTTAACAAGATAGGATTTTGAAGTGAGAAAAAGAACCACAACACCATTCTACACCAGTCTTGCTCATTAGTGGAGAGTGTTAGCTTCCATTTTCTTTCTTGATCTTGTGAAGTTGCAAGCTTGGACAAAGCGGACTCTGGGTGGATCATCGTGGACCTAGAGGAGTTCAAGTGGACCTTTTTCAAACCCCAAGTAGCCGAGGAGTCTAGCGTAGGGAGCTACAAAGGTTGTACTCTCAAAAACCTAGCTTTACCTACTTGTGATGATGTGTTGTTTTTTGAAACCCTAATTTTTCTAGGAATGATTCTTTGTATGCTTCATTAGCATCCTAAAAATTTAATCTTTGGTACATGTGATGCTTCCAAACCCTTCATGAGGTGCTAGGTAATCCTAACAATAACCCCGTTGACATCTTTCTAGACAACTACTTGATCGGCTAATTGTAATATGTAAAACTCTCCCAGGAGTAACTCTTACTCGCAGTGGGTATCGGGATCCAACTATCTCATAGGAGGTATGCAATCTCATTGCAAATTTCAACACTTGAAATTCCCAATAGTATTTTGCCCCAAGCTTCCTATGACCTTGACAGAGGTCAACAAACCATAGGCTGCTAGTCAAGTTCAACCCGTCATTTCCTGATTGAAGTAAAGACACCCGCACGACCCTTGACAGAAGTCAATAAGTTCGCACGACTACCCTAAATCAATCACATCATATGCTTATACAGATAAGCACTAATCAGCTACCGCACACTATGCCTTGACAGAGGTCAACAAACGCAGCACGAATACAAACTATTACTTATCTGAAATGACGGAGGGCTACGACATCTTTTTAAGAAAACCTTTTGCGAAATGAACTTGATATCATTGTAGAATCGAGTGATTTTGTAAAGGAGTGTTTTTGAGGCTTTTACTAGTTTTGCTAAAGTGGACACTCCCGGTGAAGGGATCGTCGGCTCTTTCCTTATCGAATAAAGTACAGGATATTTCACAAATACTACTATGCAAAGCAAGAACTATAAAAGCAATCAAAAGACAAACCGAGTTTGTAGCATCTGCTAGTTTTGCTAAAGAGGTCACTCTCGGTGAAGTGATCTCGGCTCTTTCCTTATCAAATAAGGTGCTAAATATTCTACAAGGAATGCCCCTATGCAAAGCAAGAACTAGAGCTACCAGTTTTCGAAACAAGTTTCTACAACATCTTTAGGTTTGTTTTATTCCATTAATCTCATTAATGAAGTCCCATTTATTTTGCTTCCCAAGCATCAGATATGAAACGAAAGCAGCAATATTAATTATATCTCATATATATAACATATAAGCATTTGTCTCAGACAGTAATATGATCTCATCACAGAACATTGCAGAAGAAGAACATATATGAAATATTGGAAATACTAGGATTTCCGTGTTTTATATTAATCCAGTATAAAACACGGATTCCACGGTCGTGATGAATAGCTAATCCCACATCTCTAGACCTCCTACGAGAGCGGCAAGGAACCCTGCTAATTCTAGAGTTAGGAGACCCGGTCTCGACTCCTCGAGATGGTCTCCCACTGGACCCTAGAACCCGGTTACTTGTGCTCCCCGCCTTGGGCCTATCCTAATGAAGAAAAGTAAATAATATACAATGATGACTTCATCCTCAACCCGGAAGTGCCCCAATAAAAGAATATTGCATACAATGAATTTTACATGAATGAAAATGAAAAACTCTCATCTCACATAAAACCCACGGCTATTCAATCACGACGATCCAATATAACATATCACAGCAACACATAATATCATATGTCATCAACGTAAGTAAATATGCGTACCCCAATTGTCGTTGACATATAGTACCAAAACCGGCGATACACCACATATTACACTTACGGTCGCATAAAAGAAAGTGAAAAGCTACAATAGTTGGAATCCGCAACCACCTTAGACATCATAAACCCAATATATCACATATATTGGATTTCATGCCTAACTAAATGAATTCCTTAGACATCACATGCCTAACAATTATAAACCCCGCATTTTAGTCTCTATACCGAAAATGCTTCTCAATAACAAGTCGGGCAATTTAACAAGATTCCTGAAATCCTGATCGAATACTCGTCGAAAATTTTAGTAGACGGCAGCACCCCCGATGCCGTCGACGAAGTGCACTAAGGCGGAACACAGCTGCCCCGAGCACCCGAACGGATGCTTTTGGTGACGGGGTTCTCCTACAGTCACTTGGTCGGGACTATGGGGCATGGCTATCTATTAAGCTTACCCGGCGAATATCCGCGTACACTATGTGATTGTGACGGACTTTTGATCGCATCAAAATCCCGTGGCAACCGATCAAATGAGACTAAACTGCTAGATTTATAACATTCAAATTTGTTATCTCATAACTACATGTGGATTCCAAATATTGTATCCCATCACATGATACTCGGACGACGTTAATCTTTTCGATCGATTCATCAAACTCACACAATTTCCCGACAGCTCAACACTTGACCACAGTTCAATAATACCCAGAAGATGCCACAGTACCTATGATACAGCCGTAGAAGGGTTAAACCAACGCCTCACATGTGACAACGCTGAACTACCACAAACCCTAGGGTTTAGTGGCAGTTCTGACGGTCACATAATCGAGTTAAGCTTTCGTTCTTCTAGAGAGTGTAACATTTCAAAAGAATAAAATATTATTTTTGGGAATTTTTATAATTAAATAATAAATATATTGAATATTTTAATAAGGCGGTATAATTAAATACCGATAAATTGGAAAAAAATTTGGAAAATTATGAAAATTACTAAAAAGAGAGTGTTTTATGTGAATGTCACGACCCGCAGGGTACGGAACGTGACTGGCACTTAAGTTTACGAAACGTCTAAAGGCGTCCGTAAAATAAGTAAGCCAAAGCCCAGAAAACAAACCCAATGAAGCAAAAGAGTGAAGAAAACCCAATCAATTGAAGCGAGTTATCAAATAAGTCATGTAAAACACTTTTTAAAAACAGTACAAATTTTTCCCGAAAATTTCGGCAGAGTCTCCTTTGTAAAAACTGACCCCCAAAAATGGGTACAACAAAATATATACATGAATCCACAAAATAGGGCATCCCCAAGCGGGAGCTAGCTCTTCGCCATACGGCGGTCACAAATCCCACGCAATGTAAATGACAACAAGCATAATAAAGCATAATGAAGCATAAGAAAACATCATGTCGACTCAAGTGAGTTCGACCCCAAAATACAGCATAAAATCCACAAACCTCACAGTCTCATCTCTAGGTCAATATACAAATATCTGGTAGAACAGTAGATGGAGTACACTAGATACGAGAATATACAAGAATATACAAGGTGGTACAAAAAATATAACATAACCCACCTATGAGCAAATCTCGAGCTCAGGCAAAAGAGGCAAAAGACAAGTGCGCCCGCCGCTACTGAACTGACGGAGCGGACCTGCAAAAGACTGTGGCACAACGGGGGTGAGTTGCCAACTCGTGAGTAATAAATAACATCTACAAAGGCTATCGTATGCATGCACACAAGCATCCTAGCATCTAAAATACAGGTATGACTGGATGCACTAGCAGGTATGTATATAGCATCAGGGTACTGGTATGCATGCAACATGAATATCTGAGGTCTCAAAAGGTATATATATAAGAAATATTTTATCTTCCTTTGTTTTTGAAACTCTTTTAGAATGCCAGCATAATGCCAATGAATCGACGAAAATCGGTGTCCAGCAACGACACCCAAAAGCTGTCTCAAATCTCATAAATGTACCTCTGGCCTCAGCCGTCCGGCTGACCCATCTCAAATATCAATATCTCATCATCTAGTGGCCACGGTCGGTATCCTCTGGATATCCGCCGTCCCAAACAGTCACCGGTAGGTAATCCGTCCCCTGCCAGGCTCAACGTCATCACCACATTCCTCTTGCCCCGGGGTACCTTACCGGGCCCACCATGTACCCGTGCCGGTTCCTCCACTCCTCGACACGGATTTCCAAAGCCACAGCAAACTCATGGTGGACGACACTTACATCACTAGAAAACCGCAATTTACATGTTTTAAAAATATCATAAGTTTGGAAATTTTGCGGCTTTCCCCCGAAATCCAGCAATATCATAAAATCTCAAGAAATCCTCATAAATGCATATATCAATGCTAATGAATGCGTATGATATCAATAATCAAGTTGCGATGTGTGATTAATGTATTAAGCATGAACAATGAATATGATGAAGTACATGCACATGAATAGCAATCCTACGGTTTCATGTTAAGGAAATAGCACAATTTAAGTATCAATTAGTAAAAGGTTTAAATTAAAGGTTATCTAGTGTGGTGGCATGGCAATTACCAGGGTGTGTGTGTAAACATGAATAGTGCTCGTGCTGCATATAAAGACCTGGTAATGGTGCATGTGTCCTACAATTGAGTTTGCGTATATGGGTATAACATATTGATCTAATTGCAGCAATTATCATGCCAGTATTATTATTCTAATGTCACAAGTGATTATCCAATTTACTATTTTCCAGTTTACTAAATCTATCGGGCGACTTGCGCCATCCAAACGATCATCCCCCGTAGATGTTAAATCTACTCACCGGGATTCCTGGCTAGCTGTGTCCGATCACCGCCTTTCCCTTTCGCGCCGCGTCAGACGTCTCCGCGACCGAACCTGTAATTTATATCAAATATAAGGTTACATATCAAGAACGACGCAAAACCCCAACGAAACTACTAAAGTTCTCTAGCTGGGTACAACGTGCACAAAGTGCGCGGACACACGCGAAAATCGCAAAAACTGCCGAAAAACGCCGATTTGGGTCACCCGGCAAAACTAAAACCCGACTACCCAAAAACCGCACTCACGCATCCTAAAAGTCGTAGGACAAGCCAACAAAATCATCAAGATGCCACAATTAACTCATCACAAAATTTTAGTAAAAACTAGTAAGCACTAATTGCAATTTGATGCAAACATCGACAATATAGCGACAAGTCAACACCATCCAACGCCAACATTCCAAACTAACCAAAAAGTTAGCCAAAACACAATTTCTAAACCATTGACTAAGCTTAAAAACCTAATTTACTTAACAAAACCTTCTCTTGATTTTTATAAATAGCAAACATAACTCAAACTATATAAGAAATCCTTACTTTAACACTAAAATTTAGCCTAATAAGCAAATTAACCACTTAGCTTAAGGTTAGCAAAACACTAGATAGCAAATTAGGTTTAGTCAACACAAATTAGGTTTAATCAACTCACTAATCAAGCTTCAAATACCAATTCCATACAAAAACCTTTTCTTGAAATCCTAAAATAACAATTTCACATTTCAAAAGTTAACTAATTTAGCAAAGTTGAAACTACAACAACAAGGTAACTATATAGATTAGTCATTAACAACTAGATTAACAAAATAACAACTTAATTAAATTATCATGGTTCAAAACCTAGTTCATTTTTCAAACAAAATCTAAGGAAACTAGATTAACTACACTAAATTAACACTAACCCATAACACATAAGCACTTAAACAAGGAATTTAACAAGATGGAAATTTATACCTCTTGATCACTAGATCAAGCAAGAAGGTTTCCTCCAAAGATGCCTCCTTTCCACATGATTTCAACCATATTAGGCTTGAGAAGAGGTAGCATAAGGATTTTGTGTTGAAAAAGAGAAGGATTTATGGATATTTGTTGAATTTTCTTGCAATTTTTTGAAGAAAATTGAAGAAAAATGAAAAGGAAAAAGATGAAGAAGGGGAGGGTTCAGTTTCGGCCAGGTTGGAGGTAAGGTGGGGGGGGGTGTGGGCAAGTGAGGAAAAGTCTTGGTCAAGTTTCTAAAGTCAAAAGTATCATATATTAACCATTTTATTTAAATTAAATCCATAAACTATCCATTAACTCAAGAAACAACTCAAGAAAGAGAGAGGTCAGAATTTTCTGGTCTTGGCCAAGACATTGGGCTGTTCTTGGGCTGAGGGAAAAGATAGAGGGGTTTTACAAAAGAAATTTTATGCAAAAAGGCCCCCTACAACTCAAAATTTGCAAGTTTTAGCCCAAAAATCAATAATTTCGTTTCAATTTATAAAAATTGGTTAAAAATCAAAATAAATTACTAAAAATTCATGTTATCACTAGAATATAATTATCATAATTTTAGAGATTAAATTTAGCCCGGAAAAATTTGTATTTATCGCTTATTTAAAGTATTTTCTTACCGACTTAAAATAATATTAAAAAATTGAAAAATAGGGAAAAATTTTTAAATGACCAAAATTTCATAATTAACTCATTAGTCACTAAAAACAAGTAATTACCTATCCATTTTAAGTATAATAGCCCTAAACTGCAAAATATCGAGAAAGACGGTTTTCGGAAAAATACCGAATTTTCACCGAATTTCAAGAAAACACCAAAACGACTTTTCAAGACGCTACAATCTTCCCCCCTTAAAGAAATTCGGTCCCCGAATTTAAAAAAATATAGCTACGCGTACCTTCAAAGAGATGGGGATATTTCTTCCTCATCTCGCCCTCGGTCTCCCAGGTAACCTCCTCGCTGCTCGGGCTACGCCAAAGGACCTTGACGGTTGGTATAATCTTCGACCTCAACTTCTTCACCTGCCGATCCAAGATGGCCACCGGCTGCTCTGCAAAAGAAAGGTCGCGCTCTAGCTGGACTGTCGGGTGCTGAATCGCATGCGAAGGGTCGTGAAGGTACTTGCGGAGCATCGAAACATGGAAGACGGGGTGAACATCGGGAAAGCTGGGTGGAAGAGCCAAACGATATGCAACAGCGCCGACACGCTCGAGGATCTCGAAGGGACCTATGAATCTAGGGCTAAGCTTCCCCTTTCGCCCAAAACGCATCACGCCCTTCATCGGTGAGACCTTCAGAAAAACAGGGTCGCCAACTGCGAACTCTAATCTGCGACGGCGCCTGTCTGCATACGATTTCTGCCTGCTCTGAGCCGCTCTCATCCGGTCTCGGATCAACTGTATCTTCGCTGTCGTCTCCTCAACAAGCTGCGGCCCCAAAATGCTGCTCTCGCTGAGCTCTGTCCAACAAACGGGCGATCTGCATCTCCTCCCATACAATGCCTCGAAAGGTGCCATCTGAATAGTATCCTGGAAGCTGTTGTTGTAGGAGAACTCCACTAGAGGTAAATGACGATCCCAGCTACCCCCAAAGTCTAAAACGCACGCTCTGAGCATGTCCTCGAGAGTCTGAATGGTCCGCTCTGACTGTCCGTCTGTCTGCGGATGAAACGCTGTGCTGAAGCTCAAACGAGTGCCCAAAGCCTCCTGAAGTCTCTGCCAAAGTCGGCTGGTGAACTGAGTGCCTCGATCTGACACGATACAAGTCGGTACGCCATGTAGTCGCACGATCTCGTCAATATAGAGCTGAGCATACTGAGCGAAGCTGAAAGTCGTCTTCACTGGAAGGAAGTGAGCCGCTTTCGTCAATCTATCCACGATCACCCAGATGGAGTCGTACCCTCGACTGGTCCTGGGTAGACCCACAATGAAGTCCATCGAAATCTGCTCCCATTTCCACTCCGGAATGGGTAACGGCTGTAGCTCTCCTGCGGGCCTCTGGTGCTCGGCCTTGACTTGCTGACAAGTCAGGCATCTCGAAACGAACTCCGCAATGTCCCTCTTCATCCCGTCCCACCAGTAGGTCTCTCTCATATCATGGTACATCTTGGTGGAACCGGGGTGGACACTATACACTGATCGGTGTGCCTCCTCGAGAATGTCGCGCCGTAATCCATCAGCATCTGGTACGCACAGTCTAGATCCATATCGTAAAATCCCCTGATCGTCAACCATGAACTCGGAAAATCTGCCCTGTCTCATCTGTGCCATGATCTCTGAGCAACGGTCGTCACTACGCTGTGCCTCATATATACGGTCAAGCAACTGTGGGCGTGCACGAACATGCGCGAGCTGTCCCCCTGTCTGAGTGAACTCGAACTCAACTCGGCTGTCGCATAACGTCTGCCAATCTGCTGACGACTGCCTCTGCACTGCGCGCAAAAAGGATAAACTACCCCCGGGCCTCCTACTCAACGCATCTGCCACCACATTCGCCTTGCCGGGGTGATATAAGATCTCGCAGTCGTAGTCTTTCACCAACTCCATCCAACGACGCTGTCTGAGGTTCAGGTCTCGCTGCTGAAATATGTACTTTAAGCTCTTGTGATCGGTGAATATCTGACACGACTCGCCGTAAAGGTAATGTCGCCAAATCTTCAGTGCAAAGACCACTGCAGCCATCTCCAAATCATGAGTGGGGTAGTTCTGTTCATGCTTCTTCAACTGCCGAGAAGCATAAGCGATCACCCGGCCATGCTGCATCAAAACGCATCCTAATCCCACTCGCGAAGCATCACAGTAGACAACAAATCCGCCTGATCCCGAAGGTAAAGATAATACCGGCGCCGTAGTCAAACATGTCCGTAGCTGCTGAAAACTGCGCTCGCACTCCTCTGTCCAAACGAAAGGAACTCCCTTCCGGGTCAAACCGGTCAACGGTGCAGCTATACGGGAGAAGTCCTGAACAAAACGCCTGTAGTAGCCCGCCAAGCCTAGAAAACTACGGATCTCGGTAACCGATGTAGGTCGGGGCCACTGCTGAACAGCCTCAATCTTCTTCGGGTCCACACAAATGCCGTCTCTCGTAACCACGTGACCCAAGAATCCGACGCTGTCCAGCCAGAAAGCACACTTGGAGAACTTTGCGAACAGCTGATGCTCCCTCAGAGTCTGTAACGTAATCCGCAAGTGCTGCTCGTGCTCCTCTCTGCTCCGGGAGTACACCAAGATATCGTCGATAAACACGATGATGAACAAGTCAAGATACGGCCTGAATGTACGGTTCATCAAATCCATGAATGCTGCTGGGGCGTTGGTGAGTCCGAACGACATCACCAAAAACTCGTAGTGGCCGTAGCGTGTACGGAAAGCTGTCCTCGGTATATCCTCCTGTCGAACTCGCAGCTGATGGTATCCTGATCGCAAGTCGATCCTCGAAAAATACCCCGCACCCTGAAGCTGGTCGAACAAATCATCAATGCGCGGCAACGGATATCTGTTCCGAACGGTAACTTTGTTCAGCTGGCGGTAGTCGATACATAAGCGCAAACTTCCATCCTTCTTCTTGACAAACAGGACCGGAGCACCCCACGGAGAAACACTCGGTCGAATAAGCCCCTTATCCAACAAATCCTGCAACTGCTCCTTCAGCTCTCGAAGCTCTGCCGGGGCCATCCGATAAGGCGGTATAGAAATAGGCCCCGAACCGGGAATCAAATCAATGCAGAACTCAACATCGCGCTCAGGCGGTAGCCCGGGTAGCTCATCAGGGAAAACATCAGGGAACTCACAAACTACCGGGACCCGGTCCAACGGAACCTCTGCAGCTCGAGTATCACAACAAACGCTAAGAATCCCTGACATCCCTTCCGCAAGAGCTGACCAGCGCGAAGAGAAGAAATTAAGCTGGGAAGGGCGACACTACGGTCTCCCTGAATAACAAGGACTGGCTCTCCCGGAAAGCTAAAACTGACTGCCTTCTCACGGCAGTCCACCGAAGCATAACAAGTGGCTAGCCAATCCATGCCCAGAAGCACATCAAAGTCCAACGTATCGAGGAGTATCAAATCAACTGATGAATCCCTCTCCCCGATACGAACGGAACACAAACGAAATACAAAACGAGCGACAAACGACTCGCCTACCGGAGTAACAACAACAAGCGGCTGATCTAACGACGACGACTCACGGCCCAACATCGGTGCAAAGTGTGTAGATACGTACGAATGTGTGGAACCTGGGTCGAATAATACCCGTGCATCGAAAGAACAAACTGGCAAAGTACCTGTCACAACGGCATTGGATGCCTGCGCATCCTGCGGTGTCAAAGCAAAAACTCGGGCCTGTCCTCCACCGATAGCGGGCTGACCTCGACCTCGGCCTCTGCCTCCTCGTCCTCTCTGAACAGGACCGCCGCGTCCACGGCCTCTCGGTGCACCTAACTGGCGTGGAGCATCGCCTGGGGTAGGAAGTAGGGCCCTCTGAGGAAGGGGTGGTGATGGTGGTAGGGTCACGTGCGGAACTGCCGCTGCTCCCTGTCGTCTCACCGGACAGTCTCTGACAAGATGATGCAGACTCCCGCACCCAAAACATCCTGGTGACGGCTGCTGCCTCTGGGGATAAGAACCATATAACTGTCCCCGCCCAAATCCTCTGCCAGGCCTATCTCTCGGAAAGAATCTGGCGCGCTGCCTCTGAGGTGGTACATCTGTGCGCATCCTCTTCGGCCCAGAAACGGCCGAAGTCTGTGATATGCGTGCCTCCATCCGCAATGCCGTATCCCTAGCAGCTGAATAAGTGTCGTAGCGCTGGGCGCCAATGGCAAGATATAGCTGGGCATCAAGTCCCTGTACGAACCTCTTCACCATCTTCTCCTCGGTATCCACCAAATACTGAGCATATCGGGACAACTGTGTAAACTGGATGTCATACTCAGACACCGTCATCCCAGGTGTCTTGACTAAGGCCTCGAAGCTGCGAGCTCTGGCGTCCCGAACGCTCTCTGGAAGGAAACGGGCTAGAAAGACCGCTGTAAACTCGGCCCAAGTCATAGGCGGCAGATCTGCAGCTCGACCTCTCAAGACTGACTCCCACCATGTCTGCGCGAGACCCTCTAGCCGGAAACTGGCAAGCTCTACCCATCGATCATCCGAACATCTCAGCGAACGGCAGATCCTGGCTAAACTATCAAGGAACGTCTGTGGGTCCTCCGCTGCCTCGGTGCCGGTGAATACTGGAGGTCTCAGCCTCATGAAGTCCTGTAGTGAAACCGGAATGGACACGATGGTAGTAGTAGGAGCAGGTATCATGGTCGTCTGTGATGTAGTAGGTACGTCATCCTGCCTCGGTGTACGACTGGCTGCAACTAGGGATCCTACCATCTGACGCAGCTCCTGCATGCCTCCCATCATCTGTCGCAACTCCTCCATACCCGTCTCGAGCCTATCCATACGGCCTGGGGAAAGTGGATCGGTCTGTCCCTGCGGCGTAGGCATACCACCCTGCTCAGTCCTAGCCTCGGACGAGCCAGCTCGAATCTCGTCTCTGGCGGCAGCCCTCTGTGCCCTCGTAGCCTTCGGCGGCATAGTGGCTGTTACAGGAAAACGGATAATAAGAACAGTGCAAAAGGATCATAGGATACACGGAATTGAAGAAGGAATTTTTCAAGCAAGTATATCCTAAAGTCACTTAGGCGGAGTACCGTATCGTAAGTATGCCGCGGACATACGTACGCTACGTTACCCTGCTTAAGTCACTTACTCCATCTACCAAGGGTCATCCTACACTCACAAAGGTAAAACCTATCGCTCTGATACCAACTTTGTCACGACCCGCAGGGTACGGAACGTGACTGGCACTTAAGTTTACGAAACGTCTAAAGGCGTCCGTAAAATAAGTAAGCCAAAGCCCAGAAAACAAACCCAATGAAGCAAAAGAGTGAAGAAAACCCAATCAATTGAAGCGAGTTATCAAATAAGTCATGTAAAACACTTTTTAAAAACAGTACAAATTTTTCCCGAAAATTTCGGCAGAGTCTCCTTTGTAAAAACTGACCCCCAAAAATGGGTACAACAAAATATATACATGAATCCACAAAATAGGGCATCCCCAAGCGGGAGCTAGCTCTTCGCCATACGGCGGTCACAAATCCCACGCAATGTAAATGACAACAAGCATAATAAAGCATAATGAAGCATAAGAAAACATCATGTCGACTCAAGTGAGTTCGACCCCAAAATACAGCATAAAATCCACAAACCTCACAGTCTCATCTCTAGGTCAATATACAAATATCTGGTAGAACAGTAGATGGAGTACACTAGATACGAGAATATACAAGAATATACAAGGTGGTACAAAAAATATAACATAACCCACCTATGAGCAAATCTCGAGCTCAGGCAAAAGAGGCAAAAGACAAGTGCGCCCGCCGCTACTGAACTGACGGAGCGGACCTGCAAAAGACTGTGGCACAACGGGGGTGAGTTGCCAACTCGTGAGTAATAAATAACATCTACAAAGGCTATCGTATGCATGCACACAAGCATCCTAGCATCTAAAATACAGGTATGACTGGATGCACTAGCAGGTATGTATATAGCATCAGGGTACTGGTATGCATGCAACATGAATATCTGAGGTCTCAAAAGGTATATATATAAGAAATATTTTATCTTCCTTTGTTTTTGAAACTCTTTTAGAATGCCAGCATAATGCCAATGAATCGACGAAAATCGGTGTCCAGCAACGACACCCAAAAGCTGTCTCAAATCTCATAAATGTACCTCTGGCCTCAGCCGTCCGGCTGACCCATCTCAAATATCAATATCTCATCATCTAGTGGCCACGGTCGGTATCCTCTGGATATCCGCCGTCCCAAACAGTCACCGGTAGGTAATCCGTCCCCTGCCAGGCTCAACGTCATCACCACATTCCTCTTGCCCCGGGGTACCTTACCGGGCCCACCATGTACCCGTGCCGGTTCCTCCACTCCTCGACACGGATTTCCAAAGCCACAGCAAACTCATGGTGGACGACACTTACATCACTAGAAAACCGCAATTTACATGTTTTAAAAATATCATAAGTTTGGAAATTTTGCGGCTTTCCCCCGAAATCCAGCAATATCATAAAATCTCAAGAAATCCTCATAAATGCATATATCAATGCTAATGAATGCGTATGATATCAATAATCAAGTTGCGATGTGTGATTAATGTATTAAGCATGAACAATGAATATGATGAAGTACATGCACATGAATAGCAATCCTACGGTTTCATGTTAAGGAAATAGCACAATTTAAGTATCAATTAGTAAAAGGTTTAAATTAAAGGTTATCTAGTGTGGTGGCATGGCAATTACCAGGGTGTGTGTGTAAACATGAATAGTGCTCGTGCTGCATATAAAGACCTGGTAATGGTGCATGTGTCCTACAATTGAGTTTGCGTATATGGGTATAACATATTGATCTAATTGCAGCAATTATCATGCCAGTATTATTATTCTAATGTCACAAGTGATTATCCAATTTACTATTTTCCAGTTTACTAAATCTATCGGGCGACTTGCGCCATCCAAACGATCATCCCCCGTAGATGTTAAATCTACTCACCGGGATTCCTGGCTAGCTGTGTCCGATCACCGCCTTTCCCTTTCGCGCCGCGTCAGACGTCTCCGCGACCGAACCTGTAATTTATATCAAATATAAGGTTACATATCAAGAACGACGCAAAACCCCAACGAAACTACTAAAGTTCTCTAGCTGGGTACAACGTGCACAAAGTGCGCGGACACACGCGAAAATCGCAAAAACTGCCGAAAAACGCCGATTTGGGTCACCCGGCAAAACTAAAACCCGACTACCCAAAAACCGCACTCACGCATCCTAAAAGTCGTAGGACAAGCCAACAAAATCATCAAGATGCCACAATTAACTCATCACAAAATTTTAGTAAAAACTAGTAAGCACTAATTGCAATTTGATGCAAACATCGACAATATAGCGACAAGTCAACACCATCCAACGCCAACATTCCAAACTAACCAAAAAGTTAGCCAAAACACAATTTCTAAACCATTGACTAAGCTTAAAAACCTAATTTACTTAACAAAACCTTCTCTTGATTTTTATAAATAGCAAACATAACTCAAACTATATAAGAAATCCTTACTTTAACACTAAAATTTAGCCTAATAAGCAAATTAACCACTTAGCTTAAGGTTAGCAAAACACTAGATAGCAAATTAGGTTTAGTCAACACAAATTAGGTTTAATCAACTCACTAATCAAGCTTCAAATACCAATTCCATACAAAAACCTTTTCTTGAAATCCTAAAATAACAATTTCACATTTCAAAAGTTAACTAATTTAGCAAAGTTGAAACTACAACAACAAGGTAACTATATAGATTAGTCATTAACAACTAGATTAACAAAATAACAACTTAATTAAATTATCATGGTTCAAAACCTAGTTCATTTTTCAAACAAAATCTAAGGAAACTAGATTAACTACACTAAATTAACACTAACCCATAACACATAAGCACTTAAACAAGGAATTTAACAAGATGGAAATTTATACCTCTTGATCACTAGATCAAGCAAGAAGGTTTCCTCCAAAGATGCCTCCTTTCCACATGATTTCAACCATATTAGGCTTGAGAAGAGGTAGCATAAGGATTTTGTGTTGAAAAAGAGAAGGATTTATGGATATTTGTTGAATTTTCTTGCAATTTTTTGAAGAAAATTGAAGAAAAATGAAAAGGAAAAAGATGAAGAAGGGGAGGGTTCAGTTTCGGCCAGGTTGGAGGTAAGGTGGGGGGGGTGTGGGCAAGTGAGGAAAAGTCTTGGTCAAGTTTCTAAAGTCAAAAGTATCATATATTAACCATTTTATTTAAATTAAATCCATAAACTATCCATTAACTCAAGAAACAACTCAAGAAAGAGAGAGGTCAGAATTTTCTGGTCTTGGCCAAGACATTGGGCTGTTCTTGGGCTGAGGGAAAAGATAGAGGGGTTTTACAAAAGAAATTTTATGCAAAAAGGCCCCCTACAACTCAAAATTTGCAAGTTTTAGCCCAAAAATCAATAATTTCGTTTCAATTTATAAAAATTGGTTAAAAATCAAAATAAATTACTAAAAATTCATGTTATCACTAGAATATAATTATCATAATTTTAGAGATTAAATTTAGCCCGGAAAAATTTGTATTTATCGCTTATTTAAAGTATTTTCTTACCGACTTAAAATAATATTAAAAAATTGAAAAATAGGGAAAAATTTTTAAATGACCAAAATTTCATAATTAACTCATTAGTCACTAAAAACAAGTAATTACCTATCCATTTTAAGTATAATAGCCCTAAACTGCAAAATATCGAGAAAGACGGTTTTCGGAAAAATACCGAATTTTCACCGAATTTCAAGAAAACACCAAAACGACTTTTCAAGACGCTACAGTGAATTACGCAAATTATAAGTTTTTATGTTTAATTATACACTATTTAGTGCTAATCGCGATTAAATATCGCTAATCACGCATTAAGCTTGTTTTGTGCAAAACATACACCATATCATTTTTTACACTTGTGTTACATTTTCCTACATGGCTTTCTCTTCATTTTTCATTCATGTCTTTGGTTTTGTGAGAAGGGAAAGAAAAGGAAAAGAAAAGAAAAGAAAAGGGAATAAATAATAAAGCATGGGCATGAGAGAGAAAGGTGAGGGGGTTAACATTAACTTGGCCATTCTCTCATCTCACCATCTTCATCATTTTCTCTCCTCTCCCTCACTCATTGCTGCTGCTGCTGCCTTCTCTCCCTTTTCCCCTCCACCTCCTTATAATCCATCACAATAAAAACCCATTAAAAGTCCATCTCACTTTCACAAAATTTGTGCACAAGCTTACAAGCTACACTATGGACCAATAAAAATTTGATTTTGGTGCCCTAAAGGATTCATAAGTGCAAAATGAGGTAATTATTCCATCATTAGTGTAGAATTTCCATTCCTTTAGCATCCATGTTAATTTAGAATAGATATTGTGTGGTTTTGGGAACTTTGAAAACTTTAAGTTGAGAATTAGGGTTTTTGTTGAACCCAATGGTGAAATTAAGGTTAGTAGAGGCTATACAACCCCTATGGTGATTGATTGGAGATCTAAACCAGAGACTAGAACCCCAATTAGCGAACTTAGAAATCCTCGACATCGTATTTTGTGAATTCTGTGATGGTATTTTGACATCTGCTATCACCCGAAGCCTTTGAAAATTATTTAGCATAAACAGAGATACATGCAGGCACCCAGGATGCTAACCCCAAGACCCCAGCCCCTGAATCCACCCTTTGTCTGCAGATTTAATCTTTCTGGCCGCAATTTGCGGCCAGAGTAGGTTGGAACTGGTTCGTGTTTGGTCTGTAGCCCTATCTCCTGTAAACTAGACCCTTAGCATATGCAAAATTGACTAATTTGACCTAGGGTAAAATCTGCGACCATTTTCAAGAGTTGCAGTTTTGATTCGGGGTTTCATTTCTCGTATTTTGAATTCTGGATTTTTGTAATTTGTGTTGTATTCGATCACTTATCGTTTGTACGTCGAAATCGAGTGTTATTTGGTGGTTTTGAAAGCGTAGTCCATAGGTTTTAACCTATAGGTTTTTAGCGTATCGTTTTGGTTTTGAATTGGGTTTTAATACGACACGATACGTTATGATGTGCAGGTACCCCACGAGGACTTCGAGATGACAATCAAGCACGTGGCGTCGTCGGCAACGGCAAGCGAGAGAAAAGTGAGTAGATTATATCTACGGGGGAAGTCGGGTGGATGGTGTATAGCACCCCCGCAGTTCGATGTATAGTATGCTATATATATACACTATATATATATGATATCTTTTATGTATGTAGGGTTCCTAGGCACACTAAATAGGTCTCACAAGGTATCGATCATGCCAATTTAAAATTTTATGGGTGCCGAGAAACCCTAATACGGATCGTCGGCTAGATTTCTAGGCGAAAAGATAATCTAGTTAGCTGCTTAACTAAAAGTTAGATGCTACAACCTTTGTAGATCCGGTTATCCACTTCCTTAGCTCCACGTGGTCATCCCCTCGCTGTCCATCTCGAATCTCGCACTCTCGCGACGGCTTCATCGGAGAAGTGAGCGGAATAGGTCGTCGGCTTCGTGCCGAAGATGATCTACGTCGAGGTTGCACAAGTTCAAGCTCCGACTTCACCAAGTTGTGAAACTTGTGAATAAAACACCCAAAACAACTTGGCAAGAGGTAGAGGGTGAAGAAATAGGAGGTGGGTTCACTTTAGAATTGGATTTCACTCACTTTTGCTCAAGTTGCCATTGATGGCATCAAGCTTTTCTCTTGAAGATGAAGATGAAGAAGCAAATAAAATATGATAAGTCTTGTGAAAAAGAATAATAAAATCCAACACTTATCATGTTCTAACCTAGGTTAAGTGTAGAGAATAAACCATGGTCACTTGGATGGGTTAGGATTAAGCATGATGACAAGAATGATTACAAAAGTCAAAGCTTCATGAAGCTTCAACTTAAAACAAAAAAGGCCACCATTCTCATCTTAATCCTTTTCAAATAAATAAATAAATAAATAATTGAAAATGCAAAACCCTAATCAACACTTAACCATGGTTTAATTCTTTATACTTAACAACAAGATCTTGTATCATCAAACATGATACAAATATGTGCACAAAAGTATATCACATATACTTCTTGCACATCAAGTGAGAAAATCCATATAAAGTGAACCAATACTAGTTAATGCAATGTAGTATATCAAATATATAATTATACATTAAATCATTAAATCAACACTTGATTTATCGATCCGGTCATATCGCATATAACCGACTAGTATCCAATGTATCGGCTTATCGAATCAATGATTCGATAACGAGGTCATATCGAATATAACCAATCGAAACATTTATCGCGAGAATGAAATGCGGTATCACATACACGCATTATTCTCGGTCCCGCACATATCTCATATGCGCTCCTATTTCATTTCGCTTGAGCCAGGAAACCTCTGTGTAGGACTCTAAAGACTCGTCAATACGCCAGTAGCAGATGATGATCATATCAAGCACCCACAAGCCGCAAGCGGTCTGCTAAACGTAACGGCCATCCGGGTATTGAGCGATCAGAAGATCGACGAGCTAGCCCGCTCACACTCCTGTGAATCCAACCAGTAACACTTACCGTACAGTCCGGTCTGTTCGTCCGATACGTCGCATATCAAGTCTAGGGGTGGTAAACGTCAGACCCCAATAACCGATAAGTCGTGCCGATGTGAGGCTCATAACGGGTTGAGAAACTACTGGTAACACTTACCAGCAAATCTCTGATCAGCCCTGGCCAGGGACTTCCCTGTTACGGCCAATCGAGCACAGCGCAACATCAACCCCCAATACCGGGAGAGACGAAACCCCTCCTATCGCTCATTGCCTCCATGTGACTCGGGACTGTACCCAAAGACCACCGTTTTGCAAGCCCTCAGGGACGTGGTAAGGTGGAGATCAAAGCACAGTGGGAATCACACAAGACTCTATGACGATCTCGGGTCTACAGACTAACCTGCACAAGTGTCACCTGAGAACTGCCATCTGACGTGAGGTATAATACCATCTGGGAGTTCTCGGCGAGTCCGTCCAGTGTACCCAGTCTCCACTGAGCACCCGTACACCATCTCTGATGTCAAACACCAATGGATATGGGATCATCCATCGCCCATCTCATGGGTTGAGAAGCGTATACGCTAGTCTACTCTGGTATATCGATGCCCCGTCTCGATACACCCACGACTAGGGACCTTGAAGGATGTACTTGTGGACTACCATATCCCCACTAGTATGATCTGCATCATAGTCCAGGTAGTCAAGTACACATCCTAAGGGCTTTATCAACATGTAACTATAAGACAGTTTAAAGAGACAAGTGTACATGTTAAGACAAAGAGTAACCAGATAGCATACTATCATATCGAGCAAGAAAGTCATCTCTATATATGTCTAAGCATCCAATATAATATACATCATCTGTACAATACTGGCCTCTAGGGCATACATACAACTAACAATGTGTGACAAGGATATTCAAGATATGATTATGTGTTCATGGTTAGTTTAGGGTTATTAGAAGTGAACTAGAATAGCTTCTTTGTTGAGAACCCTAGAATAGGTTTACACCCACACGCACACACATGCTTACTTTGTTATACTTGTGCGTATATAGGGATACGTATATATATACACATACATAGGTAATGGACGATGTATATATATACACGTATACTTATACATGGATGATGAGGATTGTATATAGTATTTGGAGATGTCACGACCCGAAAGAGCACGTGACTGGCACTTGAATCATATGAAGTCTATAGGACCCCATCTGATCCAAGTAAGCCAAAAGCCCAGAAATCTAAAACCATTTTAAGGAGTAAATAGAGAAAACTGGTTTTTAAGAAGTAGGGAAATAGCTTTTAAAAGTGAAGAAAACATGTTTGAAAATCAAAGTTTTTAGATAACAAAGCCGAATATGCATTTTAAAAATCACATATCTTTTCTGAAAATTTCGGCAGAGTTTCTTTTGTAAATACTAGCCCCGAACGGGGTACAACATAAATAATAGATATGAAATGATAAAATGCATCCCCAAGCGGGAGCTAACTCTTCGTCAATCGACGGTCACAGCCACGCAAACAATATAATATACAACGCCGAAGGGCGAGGATCAAAACTCAAAGGAAAACTCAAATAGCATGAAAAGCGTAATACTACACCGCGCGATTCTAAGGTCGAAATAATACATAACTGGTTTCTAAGTCTGAAACAATATACAAGTTTTTGGTTGATGGAATTACTAGATACAACTGAATAATACATGTACAATGGTGGTTCTGATACAAAAGAAACCACCTACCAAAGCAAGTCACCCATATGGAAGCAGTGTATTCTTATGATGTTTATTATTGTTTTCATACTGAGCAGGACTAGTCAGATGACAGTACCTGGATATATTTTGCATGAAATTACTTCAGCTATTTACATGTATTGTTCCGATTTATATCATATTGGTTTTGCTTAGATTGGCATTCGTGTCTTTACCATAACTCCGATGATTACGGGATGCTTGACGGAGTTTTGTTTTTGAGTTATCTGCTCATTACTCATGTGCATGCATTGCGCTATGATGCGTTTTATGTAATGATGATTTCGAAGCCCCGACGACTTGGACTTCTTATTGAAATGTTTTAGAATTTGAGGGTTTAAATTTAAAATTCGGGGGCCGAATTTCTTTAACGGGGGAAGATTGTAACATTTCAAAATAATAAAATATTATTTTTGGAATTTTTATAATTTAATATTAAAACTTTGTTACGACCCGAAAGAGCACGTGACTGGCACTTGAATCATATGAAGCTATAGGACCCCATCTGATCCAAGTAAGCCAAAAGCCAAGAAATCTAAAACCATTTTAAGGAGTAATAGAGAAAACTGGTTTTTAAGAAGTAAGAAAATAGCTTTTAAAAGTGAAGAAAACATGTTTGAAAATCAAAGTTTTTAAATAACTAAGCCGAATATGCATTTTAATAATCACATATCTTTTCTGAAAATTTCGGCAGAGTTTCCTTTACAAATACTGGTCTCGAACGGGGTACAACATAAATAATAGATATGAAATGATAAAATGCATCCCCAAGCGGGAGCTAGCTCTTCGTCAATCGACAGTCACATCCACGCAAGCAATATAATATACAACGCCGAAGGGCGAGGATCAAAACTCAAAGGAAAACTCAAATAGCATGAAAAGCGTAATACTACAACGCGCGACTCTATGGTCGAAATAATACATAACTGGTTTCTAAGTCTGAAACAATATACAAGTTTTTTGTTGATGGAATTACTAGATACAACTGAATAATACGTGTACAATGGTGGTTCTGATACAAAAGAACCCACCTACCAAAGCAAGTCACCCATATGGAAGCAGTGTATTCTTATGATGTTTATTATTGTTTTCATACTGAGCAGGACTAGTCAGATGACAATACCTGGATATATTTTGCATGCAATTACTTCAGCTATTTACATGTATAGTTCCGATTTATATCATATTGGTTTTTCTTGGATTGGCATTCGTTTCTTTACCATAACTCCGATGATTACGGGATGCTTGACGGAGTTTTTTTTTTTGAGTTATCTGCTCATTACTCATGCACATGCATTGCGCTATGATGCGTTTTATGTGTTGATGATTTCGGAGCCCCGACGACTTGGACTTCTTATTGAAATGTTTTAGAATTTGAGGGTTTAAATTTAAAATTCGGGGACCGAATTTCTTTAAGCGGGGAAGATTGTAACATTTCAAAATAATAAAATATTATTTTTGGGAATTTTTATAATTTAATATTAAAACTTTGTTACGACCCGAAAGAGCACGTGACTGGCACTTGAATCATATGAAGTCTATAGGACCCCATCTGATCCAAGTAAGCCAAAAGCCCAGAAATCTAAAACCATTTTTAGGAGTAAATAGAAAAAACTGATTTTTAAGAAGTAGGAAAATAGCTTTTAAAAGTGAAGAAAACATGTTTGAAAATCAAAGTTTTTAAATAACTAAGCCGAATATGCATTTTAAAAATCACATATCTTTTCTGAAAATTTCGGCAGAGTTTCCTTTATAAATACTGGCCCCGAACGGGGTACAACATAAATAATAGATATGAAATGATAAAATGCATCCCCAAGCGGGAGCTAGCTCTTCGTCAATCGATGGTCACAGCCACGCAAGCAATATAATATACATCGCCGAAGGGCGAGGATCAAAATTCAAAGGAAAACTCAAATAGCATGAAAAGCGTAATACTACAACGCGCGACTCTAAGGTCGAAATAATACATAACTGGTTTCTAAGTCTGAAACAATATACAAGTTTTTGGTTGATGGAATTACTAGATACAACTGAATAATACATGTACAATGGTGGTTCTGATACAAAAGAACCCACCTACCAAAGCAAGTCACCCATATGGAAGCAGTGTATTCTTATGATGTTTATTATTGTTTTCATACTGAGCAGGACTAGTCAGATGACAGTACCTGGATATATTTTGCATGCAATTTCTTAAGCTATTTACATGTATAGTTCCGATTTATATCATATTGGTTTTGCTTGGATTAGCATTCGTGTCTTTACCAAAACTCCGATGATTACGGGATGCTTGATGAACTTTTGTTTTTGAGTTATCTGCTCATTACTCATGCGCATGCATTGCGCTATGATGCGTTTTATGTATTGATGATTTCGGAGCCCCGATGATTTGGACTTCTTATTGAAATATCTTAGAATTTGAGGGTTTAAATTTAAAATTCGGGGACCGAATTTCTTTAAGGGGTGAAGATTGTATCATTTCAAAATAATAAAATATTATTTTTGGGAATTTTTATAATTTAATATTAAAACTTTGTTACGACCCGAAAGAGCACGTGACTGGCACTTGAATCATATGAAGTCTATAGGACCGCATCTAATCCAAGTAAGCCAAAAACCCAGAAATCTAAAACCATTTTAAGGAGTAAATAGAGAAAATTGGTTTTTAAGAAGTAGGAAAATAGCTTTTAAAAGTGAAGAAAACATGTTTGAAAATCAAAGTTTTTAAATAACTAAGCTGAATATGCATTTTAAAAATCACATATTATTTCTGAAAATTTCGGCAGAGTTTCGTTTATAAATACTGGCTCCGAACGGGGTACAACATAAATAATAGATGTGAAATGATAAAATGCATCCCCAAGCGGGAGCTAGCTCTTCGTCAATCGACGGTCACAGCCACGCAAGCAATATAATATACAACGCCGAAGGGCGAGGATCAAAACTCAAAGGAAAACTCAAATAGTATGAAAAGCGTAATACTACAACGCACGACTCTTAGGTCGAAATAATACATAACTGGTTTCTAAGTCTGAAACAATATATAAGTTTTTGGTTGATGGAATTAATAGATACAACTGAATAATACATGTACAATGGTGGTTTTGATACAAAAGAATCCACCTACCAAAGCAAGTCACCCATATGGAAGCAGTGTGCCAGAAAAGCCGTATTGAAACCTGTACGACAAAACCTGCAAGAAACTGTGGCACAACGGGAGTGAGATGCCAACTCGTGAATAGAAGATATCAACAAGTAGAAATCGCATGCATGACCTAATCCTAGGTCAATACGATCAGATATGTATAAACCTTAAATAAATAAGTCTGAAGCATGGTAAAGTGGCAATATAACATCTAAACTTGTATGTAGTGTCAAGTGCTCGTGCCAGTGCCTCAAGTAATAACATATCATAGGATGAGTTATGTCTGCATGAATAAGTATGATGAAGTATCTAAACTGATATCAATACACATATATTAGCGTCCCATTCCACTAATATTGGTGTAAGGGCATATATAACAGCGTCCTCATCCACTGTTATACATACATAAGAGGTATGATGAATGTAATCAAAGTCTGTATGTATGTGGATATCATCTAACTATGTGATCAATGTCTGTATGTATGTGGATCCCGTCCACCTGTCATCCAATGACAATAAGTATCATGCATGTAAATATCATAAAGCATATGCATGGAAGTATGAGCATATAAATCAAATCATGGAACCTGAGTGTGTAGCATCGACACTCGAAAACATCATGAAACCCGTGCCTAGCATCGGCACGTAAATCCTCATCTATCAGGCGCTGTCACCATGACTGGCCCTGATGGGTACGTATCATATGCTTTCTCGAATACCCGAGTGCCCAGATTCGACCCTCGAATTCGGACGTATCCATATGTACATAATTCTGGTCGGTATCCCCATGATAACCGCCGAGTCCAAATACTATCACCGGTAGGTAGTACTCCCCTGCCAGGCTCACCGTCTAACATATACGAGTCATCTTGCCCCGGGGTACCTCACCGGGTCTACCATGTACCCGCAGACGGTGCCTACCGCTCCTCGAATCGGGTTTCACATGCCACTCTCAGAACTGAGAAAACACATGGTGGACACACTGAAATATCATATCAAGGGTAACCGGGTTTTTAAAACAATATATACTCTCTTTTAAAATACCCACGGTTCCCAAATCCAGAAATATCATGGAAACAACATATCTCAATGCGTATAGTCAAAAAGCATGATGTATGCGACATATAATCAAAATGTAAGCATATCAGTATATCATGCAACATGGAGTAGCAATATGCATATAATTAGGGAAGACCGCTTCTTTAAAATGAATCAGATTTTAAAAGTATCTTGCGGTTCCCAATCTGCGAGTCAAGCCAGAATCATCTATGTATGCGCAATATGTAAGTGTACAAGTATAAGTGTGCAACAGGTAGGTGCATGAGTAGGAGTGTACAATATGTAAGTACATGAACATGAATGTACAATAGGTATGTACACAAGTATGAGTGTACACTATGTAGGTACACGGGTATGAATGTACAATAGGTATGTGCACAAGTATAGGTGTACGCTATGTAGGTACACGAGTATGCCATTCAAGGAATCATATCATGAATGCAACAGTACTACAGTGTAGTGGCAGGGCAATTATCGATGATGAAGTGTGTGAGCCGGCAAATAGTGTACGTGAAACATACGCAACATCGATAATGGTGCTGGTGTCCTAACAGCATGATGGTAATATAGCAGTAAACACAAGTAATGCAATGCAAATAATATGAATATGCGGAATCAAATAATCAACACAATAGTGAAGAATCTACATCAGTATGTAAGTGTCTTGCAGTTTTGCCTTTTGAAATAAGACGAATCGGGGTTTTTAGTAAAATAAGGGCTACGGTGTTTTTAAGTAAAAATGCGCCTTTTGAAATTATCCGTAGAATACCTTTTTGCCTATCTTTAAAATATTCCCGGTTCGTTAGTTTTGAAATAGGTATGTCTCGGGTCTAATCTAATGTCTACTAAGAATCTACAGACCTAACTAACAAGCTAAGCAGGAGGGGTATGGAAACCACCTACATCTGAGTCGATATATATATATATATATATATATATATATATATATATGAATATAATAGTCGGTGATCCGGCCTCAATAGTATCACGTACGATACAATATATCATATGACGTCCTCGAGTCATGAGTAGATCTATCATCAATATAAAGCTCGTATGGTAAATCGTCGTACGACATCCCAATAACTGGGTACGGGTCAATATCACAATTGTCTCATCAATTATCTGGTATTCTCATCATCATATCCTATGATCTGGGGTACTGATCTAAATCTAGTACAAATCGATACCATCCACATAAATATAAGTGCGTGTGTGAAACACACGTCTATAGGCCCGCTAAAAACCACATGTCGTATCCCAAATACGAATCACATCATATCACCGATATCATGGCACTAAGCCCAAATCATCGACTCATCTCCAATGTCATCCACTATCCTCATCATCAAGGTACAAGTATAGCAATAAGTACATGTGTGCGTGTGGGCCTGCTCTAGGGTTCGCGACTAGAAACTACACTAGTTTACTTCTACCCCTAATCTATCTATAGTACACCTAACACATTTCAAATATCCGCGACACTATAAGTTATCATGAGTATATATGTATGCTATACTAATATCGGACTGCAGGGGAGTTATACGCCATCCACCCGACTTCCACCTGTAGATATAATCTACTCACCTGAATCCTGCGTGTCGGTGTCGATATCGCCTTCATCTTCTTCATCGTCTTGGATCGCCGTGGGGGTACCTACATATCACACGTATCGCATCGCATCAAAACCAAATCGAAACTCAAAACGACATGCGAAAACCAACACGATACGCTAAAAGGTCTATAGGTTAGAACCTATGGTTAGCCTTCGCAAAACAACCCGAAATCACTCGATATAGACGTACAAACGTCACACGATCGAGATAACGCACAAATACCAAAATCTGGAAATCAAAATACGCAAAACCAAAACTAAATTCAAAGCAGCAACCCAAGAAAATGATCCCAGATTTCGTCTCAGGCCAAAAAAAGGCAAGCAAACAAGTCTAGAGTGATGTATAGGGTTTATGTGACCTACAGCAGAAGCCTGTGCACCTGAGCCTACCAAGTGGCCGAGCCCTCTAAAGGGTAAAACCGGCCTGGCCGGCCCTGTAGGGTCCAAAGGGGTTCGTCTTGATACAGGGTATTCCTAGGGTCAATTCTAGTCCTCTGGTATTGTTTAATTTTCTAGCAAAACTCGCAGCACATTCCAGATTTTCCTGCACACTAAAACATCTCACAAACCGACATGGAAGTCCTGTAATTCCGTATTTTTGGGTTTCACATCTTGCTAGGTTAGGGCCTTAGTCAATATAGGGTCTAGGGTCACCATTAGAGTCCAATTGCATCGCCACAACTCAAATTTACCCTAACCCTCTCTAGGGTTTTCCAAAGTGTATAAAACTTCGACAAAATGACACTAAACTTTAAAGGAGGCTAAATCACTTGAAATGCTACAACAATTGTGAAAGAATTACCTCCATAGAGACTCATGAATCTTCCCACAGTACCAAAACACCATCGTTCTTGGTCCATTCTAAAGCTTGTGAGCTTGTGCACACTTTTTGTGAAACGGGTGTGAGGTTTTGAGTTGATTTTCGTGGTGTTTGAGAGGCTTGAAGGTGGAGGAGGAAGTGAGGGAAGAGGCAGCAGCAGGAGATGGGGAAAGAGGGAGAGAGAAATGAGAGGATAAAATGATGGAAATATGGTTCAAAAAGTAAAAGTTGACCTATACCTACCCCCTCTCTCTCATCATCATTCTTTACCTTTTTCTTTTCTTTCTCCTTATCATTCTCACTCAATGGTTAACCCTAATCAACTATGCTAAAATGAAAAGAAGGCAAAGAAACGAATGAAACACAAGTGTACAAATGATATGTGCATGTTTTACCCAAAAACGCTAAAAATCTAATTAGCGATTTTTAATCGCGATTAGCACTAAATTAATATATAAATGCTCATAAAAACTTTAAAATGTCATAATTCCATAGAATACATTATTTTTGAATTTTCCATAATTTTTCAAAAATTTTCCCATTTATCGGTATTTAATTATAAATTTAATATTAAAATAATCAATAAAATAATATTAAATTATAAAAATTCCCAAAAATAATATTTTATTATTTTGAAATGTTACAATCTTCCCCCTTAAAGAAATTCGGTCCCCGAATTTTAAATTTAAACCCTTAAATTCTAAAACATTTCAATAAAAAGTCCAAGTCGTCGGGGCTCCGAAATCATCAATAAATAAAACGCATCATAGCGCAATTCATGCGCATGAGTAACGGGCATATAACTCAAAAACAAAACTCCGTCAGGCATCCTGTAATCATCGGAGTTTTTGTAAAGACACGAATGCCAATCCAAGCAAAACCAATATGATATAAATCGGAACTATATATGTAAATAGCTGAAGTAATTGCATGCAAAATATATCCAGGTACTGTCATCTGACTAGTCCTGCTCAGTATGAAAACAATAATAAACATAACAAAAATATACTGCTCCATAAAAATAAATCCCAAAGTGCGCATATGAAAACCCTATGCGTCTGGTGCGCACGGAAATCGAAATCCATATATATGCCATACAGGCGCACAAAACAACATCTAGGTGCAACGGGTGTGTACGAAACATCTGTCATAGGCAACGTGTGTGCCTGACAGCAAAATCAGGTTCATCTGATATGCACAAAGAATCCCGATTTAGCGCATCTAGTGTGCACCAAAATCGCATCTCAAATCATGCGCTCAACACGTGCGAAAATCCAAATCAGGTGCATCCATCATGCATGAATAAAATCTAAATCATGCGCACTCAACATGCACGAAATCACGAAATTCAATATCAAGCGTCGAACATACGCAAGTCCAATCAAATGCACGGAGTGCAGGAAATCAACATCTAAACACTAGGTGTGCATGTAAACGATGCCGAAGGCATAAGTCAAATCGCATGCACAACCCAGCCATGAAATCAAAATCAGCATATGGAATGACATCAAATCGAAGTCAGGTGCAACCGTAGTGCACAAAATATAAATCCGGTGCAATAAAGGCACGAAATATAAATCTGGTGTGTTAAACGCACAAAACATAAAACTGGTGCGACAACGCACGAAATGTAAAACTGGTGCATCCTGTGCACAAAACCCAAACAAAAACTCAAATGCGTAAATAGCAACACCGAGTGTACCAAGGTGTAAAAATCATAAACGTGTGCAACTGCGTGCACAAAACACATATCAACGCACTACAAGCACATATAAGCTATACCGAGTGCAAGAATCAATTCGTGTCCGTATCATATGCACAAAATCAACTCAACGGTGTGTAAAGCACATCTCAAGTGTAAAACCTATGCACGAGATATAAATGCCCAGTAGGTGCAACCATGGTGCACGAAAACAAATATCATGGAACTCAGCCATCAAGACTAAATCATGCGAATGAATCGCCTAAAATACCGAAATCCAAGGTGACGGATACGTGATAATCGAATCACAAAATCACAAATCATAAATACCGTCATCGGTATATCCTTCTTCAAAGTTGAAAAGGTGTCGATGCATCCAATGCTAGCGGCACAAGATATCTGCTTGCCTCTTACTCGTGGTCTGGCGTCCTTATCTTCTCTGTGGATTACCAATCTCGCAATCCATCGGCTAAACGGCCCTGTTAGGTATGCTAATGGGAACAATTCCGTTCTGGCACTTCTCTGGTCACCTCTCGGTCAATCCTCACGGCCACTCGTAGAGCAGCACATCACTGGCGTCGGCCTCTGGCTCTCTGAATACACATCACACATCTGCTCCTGGTGCAAATCTTATTGCAGCAGCGTCCTGGAAGGAATCCCGCTCAAGGTCTCTTCCGATCTTGCCTATGCCGAACTGTACGGAGGCTGGTACTCTTGCATAATCTCTTCTCACTCGATGGACATCTGTGTCCTCAGCACAACATTTTCTCGGAAACTGGTCGCATCCCAACGCCTCTGTAAACATCTCCGGCCTTTAATCTTAACGGGGACTAACAACAGCTCGTCAGCATCTCGCACGAACCTCTTGTTCCGCCTGTCTGCATCATCGTCTATTTCGACGTCACGTCTCTATCTGCGCACTGCAATTGTTCTCGGCTACGGTCCATCCGAAGTCTCTCACACGGACTCGAAATCATGAACTCGGTATCTCCATCACTCTGTTGAAGATATTCAGCCGAACTGTTAGTTATATGTATGCCCTAGAGGCCATTACTGTACATAGGATGTATATTGTAGTGGATGCTGGGACGTATATAGGGAGGACTTTCTTGCTCGACATGATAGTATGCTATCTGTTTGAACTTTACCTTAACGTGTATACTGATTGTCTCTCTGTTACATGTTGGTAAAGCCCTTAGGATCTGTACTTGACTACCTGGACTATGATGCGGATCATACTAGTGGGGACATGGTAGTCCATAAGTACATCCTTCAAAGTCCCTAGTCGTGGGTGTATCGAGACGGGGCATCGATATACCAAAGTAGACTAGCGTATACCTTCTCGACCCATACAGATGGGCGATGGATGATCCCATATCCATCGGTGTTTAACATCAGAGATGATATATGGGTGCTCAGTAGAGACTGGATACACTGGACGGACTCGCCGAGAACTCCCAGATGGTATTATACCTCACGTCAGATGGCAGTTCTCTGGTGACACTGGTACAGAGTAGTCTGTTGACCCGAGATCGTCATAGTGTCTTTTGTGGTTCCCACTGTGCTTTGATTTCCATCTTACCACGTCCAAGAGGGCGTGCAAAACGGTGGTTTTTGGGTACAGTCCCGAGTCACATAGAGGCAATGAGCGATAGGAGGGGATTCGTCTCTCCCGGTATAGGGGGTTGATGTTGCGCTGTGTTCGATTGGCTATAACAGGAAATCCCTGGCCAGGGTTGCTGAGATTTACTGGTAAGTGATACCAGTAGTTTCTCGAACAGTTATAGACCTCATATCGACACGACTTATCGAGCTATTGGGGTCTGACGTTTACCACCCCTAGGCGAGATATGCGACATATCAGACGATCAGACTGGACTGTACGGTAGTGTTACTGGTTGGATTCACTGGAGTGTGAGCGGGCTTGCTCGTCGATCTTTAGATCGCTCAATACCTGCAGGGTTCCTAGGCACCCTAGTGAGGTCTCCCAAGCCATCAACCATGGCAATTTCAAAAATTATGGTGCCTACAAACCCTAGTGTACGGATCGATAACTAGATATCTAGGCGAACAATGAACTAGTTAACAATTAACTAAAGAGATACGGAAATTACAACCTTTGTAGATCCGGATATCCACCTCCACGGCTCCGCAACGAGGTCATCTCCGCTGTCCAAATCAAATCCGGGCTCTAGAGTCGACTTCGTCGGAGAATGGGCAAGCTAGGTCGTCGATGTCCATGCCGAAGATGATCTACGTCGAGGCATCGATGAATCAAGCTCCACCTTCACCAAACCCTAAAATCTTGTGAAGGAAACACACTCTACTACTTGGCAAGAGGTAGAGGATGAAGAAATAGGAATTAGGTTAACTTTAGAATTGGATTTCTCACTCATATCCAACAATCACCATTGATGGACTTTGCTTTTCTTCACTTGAAGAATGAAGAAGAAGAAGAAAGATATTATGATAAGTTAATAGAAAAATGAAAAGAAAATGAATTCTTATCATAATATTAACTAGAGTTAAGTGTAGAGAATGAATCATGGTTAGTGGGAATGGTTAGGGTTAAGGATGAGATAAGTATGGTTGACTTGAACAAAGCTTCATGAAGCTTCAACTAAAGAACAAAAGAAGCCACCATTCTTTTCTCATTTTCATTTATTCATTTATCAAAAATAAAAAGGATAAATAAATAGATAAATGAATAACAAATAAGAAACCCTAAACTATTTCATTAACCAAGGTTTAATCTTTACACTTGAACCCTAGCATGACATGTATCATCAAACATGATACAAGCAAGTGCACAAAAGTATATCGCATATACAATGCGCACACCCGAGCGAGAAAATCCATCTTAAGTAAACCGATACTAGTTGATGCAAAGCAATATATCAAATATATAAATATGCATTAAATCATTAAATCAACATTTGATTCAATGATCCGGTCATGCGCACATAACCGACTGGTATCTTATATATCGGCTTATCGAATCAACGCTTGAATCGATAACTAGGTTATATCGCATACAACCTTTCGATATATTTATCGCGAGAATAGAACACGGTATCACATACACGCATTATTCTCGGTCCCGCACATATCTCATATGCGCTCCTATTTCGTTTCGCTTGACCCAGGAAACCTCTGTGTAGGACTCTAAAGACTCGTCAATACGCCGGCAGCGGATGATGATCATATCAAACATCCACAAGCCGCAAGCGGTCTGCTAAACGTAACGGCCACCCGGGTATTGAGCGATCTGAAGATCGACGAGCAAGCCCGCTCACACTCCAGTGAATCCGACCAGTAACACTACCGTACAGTCCGGTCTGATCGTCTGATATGTTGCATATCTCGCCTAGGGGTGGTATACGTCAGACCCCAATAGCTCAATAAGTCGTGTCGATATGAGGTCTATAACTGTTCGAGAAACTATTGGTAACACTTACCAGTAAATCTCAGCAACCCTGGCCAGGGATTTCCTGTTATAGCCAATCGAACACAGCGCAACATCAACCCCCATATACCGGGAGAGACGAATCCCCTCCTATCGCTCATTGCCTCCATGTGACTCGGGACTGTACCCAAAAACCACCGTTTTGCACGCCCTCTTGGACGTGGTAAGATGGAAATCAAAGCACAGTGGGAACCACACAAGACTCTATGACGATCTCGGGTCAACAGACTACTCTGTACCAGTGTCACCAGAGAACTGCCATCTGACGTGAGGTATAATACCATCTGGGAGTTCTCGGCGAGTCCGTCCAGTGTACCCAGTCTCTACTGAGCACCCGTATATCTCCTCTGATGTCAAACACCGATGGATATGGGATCATCCATCGCCCATCTGTATGGGTCGAGAAGGTACACGCTAGTCTACTCTGGTATTATCGATGCCCCGTCTCGATACACCCACGACTAGGGACTTAGAAGGATGTACTTATAGACTACCATGTCCCCACTAGTATGATCCGCATCATAGTCCAGGTAGTCAAGTACAGATCCTAAGGGCTTTACCAACATGTAATAGAGAGACAATCAGCATACACGTTAAGGTAAAGTTCAACCAGATAGCATACTATCATGTCGAGCAAGAAAGTCCTCCCTATATATGTCCCAGCATCCACTACAATATACATCCTATGTATAGTAATGGCCTCTAGGGCATACATATAACTAACAATCTCCCACTTGCACTAGGGCCATCAGTAGCAGTGGTTGCAGTATCTCATACTCAACCATCCCATAAAAGTCTCTCTCTGGGAACAGGCCTTTGTGAGTGGATCCGCTGTGTTGTCCTCTGAGTCTACTCTCCCAACCTCGATCACCCTGGAGATCAACCATCTCCATGATCAGGCGATGCTGCCTTAGAATAAGTCTGGATCACTGATGGGACGGGCGTTCCTTGGCATAAGCCACAACTCCATTGTCACACAATGGGAGGAACATAGTTCATCTCATGAACCTATATACACCCAAACAGCCTCTTTGGTAGCATCTTAAGTAGCGATGTATCCTGCCTTTATCGTCTAGTATGCCACGGTATCCTGCTTGGAACTCTTCCAACATACCGTCCTTTTACTGAGGGTAAAGACAATGCCTGCGACTGATATTCAGTCGTCTTTATCACCCTGGAACTATTCCAGTGATTCTCCTCAGGATCGATTGACACCATCTCACTACATCTAGTGAGTATCCTAACATCCATTTAGATCTATCTCATAGATCCAAAATCCAGGATTTAGTAGGTATCACTTTGATCCTAAGTGGAGAATCATTGTGATAAGCGGAGATTGATCGAGCATAGCATAGGAAACTCCTTCCCTATCAAAAGTATGTCATCCACGTACTCTACGAGGATCACCACCATACTCTCTACTACCTTTTTGTTTATACAAGGTTCATCTACCATTTTGATGATGTCAAACTCTTTGACTTATTCATCAAAACAGATGTTCCAACTCCGCGATGCCTGCTTTATCCTATAAAGCATCTTGCACACGTTTCCGCTGCTCCCACTGTCTACGAAGCCCTCTGGCTGTGTACTTACAGACGCACTCTTCTAAATCATTATTTAGAAAAGCAGTCAAGACACCCAACCACCAGATATCGTAGTCAGGGTATGCAGCCGTGGCAAGTAGGATCTGGATGGACATAAGCATAGTCACTTGAAAAGGTATCATCATGATCCACGCCTGGTCAATGATGCAAACCTTTAACAAGTCTAGCTTTGAAAGTCTCAACTTTTCCATTTACACCAAGTAATCTTCTCAAGATATACTTGCTCCTGATGGGGATTTAACCCTTCAGATATAGCAACCAAAGTCCATACTTTGTTGGTGTACATGGATTCCATCTCAGATCGCTAAGCATCCAGCCATTCTTACAGAGTCCCACTCCTGATGGCCAGCTCGAAACTAGTTGGGTCATCATCTCATGATGCAATCCTCGCTCCCACTATCATAGAGAAACCGAAGTATCTCTCAGGTGGGTGAGGAACCCTACTAGATCGGCGGAGAGGCTGAGGTTCGTTGGTATCTACTGAATCCCTTGGTTCTATCAAATCATCTGCTGTAGTTCGTATAGCTGGAACTTTTCCAGTTCTACATAACAGACCTTGCCTCGAGCTTGTCCGGATTTTGCTTTTAGACATAGGCCGGACAACCCTAAATCTTAACTAACTTAAGACATAGGCTCTTCCCTTTCCACATCACATATGAAGTGGTAGGCAACTGATTTGATTCGAACCCTATTCAATAGGTATGCAGCTTCTCAAGTGCATAACACCCAAAAGGAAAAAGGTAACTCAGTATTACTCATCATAGAGCACACCTTATCACATAGGGTGTGATTGCTCCGCCCCGATATACCATCGTGCTATGGTGTATTCGGAGGAGTAATGCTGAGAGAGAATCTCATTCTCCTTTAGAATAATCCAGGAATTCCGTGCTCAAGTATTCTCCTCCTTGATCACATCAAAGGACATAATACTTTTACCCATATTTTGGTTCTCTACTTCTTACTTATATTCTGTGAATATCTCATAAGGTTCGGACTCATGTTTCAGCAGGAACATATGACTGAATCTTGAGAGATTATCAGAGAACGTAATGAAGTATAAAGAACCAGTCTTGGTATTTGTAGACAGGGGACCTTCATACATCAACATGTAACATCCCAAGAGTTTACTAACTCTTTCTCTGTTTCCAATAAACAGAGCTGTGGTCATCTTATCTTTGTGACATGACTGGCGAGTTTCACAAGATGTAAATTCAAACTGATTTAAATATGCATCTATATGTAACTCTAGCTAGTCGGGTCACATTGATCTGACCTAGTCTACAATACCTCAAGAAGAATCCGTTCATTTCTGAACTCTTCCTCTTGTGTGTGTTCTGTATACTAAGAACTGTAGTTTGATTTAGAACATCAATGCTTTTAGATAACGTGCCTGAACCGATCAACTTTTGATTTAGGAAATGTTCAAAACATTAACCAACTATACAAAATTTTACCGTTTCTTTACTAATAAAGAGACAGATATGATTTTGTATATCAGGTTCGGTATCTAATATCATTCGTTCAGAATCAATGTATTGTAATACAGGGTGACAGTGACCAACAGACTTGGCTGCAACACTTGCCCCGTTTTCTGTCTCATGAAACTTATCACCCGTTCTCAGTTTTTCTACCTTTCTGTAGCCCTATGTAACAGATTACATATCTGGGATCCTGATCTGGTATCACATACCCAGGACGTAAAGAATACTGAGAAACAGTTCTGTATAATGAACACACCCGAAGATGATGCATCAACATGCACTCTCTTCGTTTGGGCGGCACGGGAATTCTGGTAATCCCCAATTTCCTGCTCTGTCTTATAACATTTATAAGTTGGAGCGGGACCAACGTTCCCCAGCTCAGTATAACAAGCGGGTTCGGTCAATAATCCGTATTATTATCTTGATTAAGGCGTGATATGGTCGCTACCTGGAGAGAGAGAGAAGAAAACACTCAGCGTGCGCTCTATCAAGAATAGATTGGTTATTATTTTATCTAATCAGGATGGCTCCCACTGCTTTTTATCAAATCTTCCTTCAAACCCTAAAAGGAAAGACTAGCTGGGATTAATTACACACTACAAGTTCGCCAATCTTTCAGCCAGGCCAGTGTCGGTACTTTGAGGGAGGTCCCCCGTGCTTTCGCACGAACCTAATTAATGTAAACCTCGTTTTCCCAGAGGCGTAACCTCGTTGACACCTTTCTAGACACCTACTTGATCGGCTAATTGTAATGTATAAAACTCTCCCAGGAGTAACACTTACTCGCAGCGGGTATCGGGATCCAACTATCTCATAGAAGGTATGCAATCTCATTGCAAATTTCAACACTTGAAATTCCCGATAATATTTTGCCCCTAGCAGCTTATGACCTTGGCTAAGGTCAACAAATCATAAGTGCTAGCCAAGTTCAACCCGTCATTTCCCGATTGAATTAAACCCACCCGCACGACCCTTGGCTAAGGTCAACAAAGTCGCACGACTACCCTAACTCAATCGCATCATATGCTTATACAGATAAGCACTAATCAGCTACCGCACACTACGCCTTGGCTAAGGTCAACAAACGTAGCACGAATACTAACCAGTACTTATCTGAAATGACGGAGGGCTACGACAGGTTTTTCTGAAAACCTATTGCGTAATGAACTTGATATCGTTGTAGAATCAAATGATTTTTAAAATGGAATGCTTTTGAGGCTTTTCTAGTCTTGCTAAAGGAGTCACTCCCGGTGAAGGGATCGTCGGTCCTTTCCTCATCGAATGAGGTGCGGGATATATCACATATATCACTGTGCAAAGCAAAAACACTTAAAAGCAATCAAAAGACAAACCGAGTGTGTAGCATCTGCCAGTTATTGCTAAAGGAGTCACTCCCGGTGAAGGGATCTCGGTCCTTTCCTCATCGAATAAGGTGCAGGATATATCACATATACCTCTGTGCAAAGCAAGAACTGTAGCTACCTGTTTTATTTTGAAATTCGATTCTACAACATCTTAGGTTTCTTTTATTTCATTAATCACATTAATGAAGTCCCATCATTTAAATACCTAAACATCACAGATAGATATGACGTACACTTATGCCATCCGCATTCGCCTCGATGTCCCCTCGTGCACCGTTAGGTTAGGTAACTAACGACAGAGCAGGGCAGGGCTAGCGCGGGTGTAAAACATAAGTAACGTCTATATAATATATCATATATACTATATACTATATCCATCACAGAAACATCACATGATCTCATCACAGATATCGCAGCAGAAGAATCATATGAAATATTGGATATACTAGGACGTCCGTGTTTTCAATACGAGCCAGTATAAAACACGGATTCCACGGTCGTGATGAATAGCCAAACCCACACCCCTAGACCCCTACGAGAGCGGCAAGCAACCCTACCAATTCTAGAGTTAGGAGACCCGGACTCGACTCCTCGAGTTGGTCTCCCACTGGACTCCAGAACCCGGTTACTTGTGCCCTCCTCCTTGGGTCTATCCTAGTGCGGAAAAGTAAATAATATACAACAGGTGACAACTCCCGCAACCTGGAAGCGCCCCAATAAAAGAATATTACATACAAGTTTTTACATGAATGAAAATGAAAAACACTCATCTCACAGAAAAACCCCCGGCTATTCAAACACGACGATCCAATATAACATATCCAGCAACACATAACATCACATGTCATCAACGTAAGTAAATATGTCCATCCCAATTGTCGTTGACATATAGCAACGAAACCGGCGATATCACATATTACACTTACGGTCACAGAAAAGAAAGTGTAAAACTACAACAGTTGGAATCCGCAATCACCTCAGACATCGCATGCCTGACCAAATGAATTTCTTAGACATCGCATGCCTAACAATTATAAACCCCGCATTTTAGTCTCAAAATTGAAAACTCTTTTCAATATCAAGTCGGGCAATTCAACAAGATTCCCGACATCCTGATCGAATGCTCGTCGCAAACTTCAGTAGACGGCTGCACCCCCGATACCTGCGACGAAGTGCACCAAGGCGGAACACCGCTACCGCGAGCACCCGGACGGATGCTTTCGGCGACGGGGTTCTCCTACAGTCACTTGGTCGGGGCTATGGAGTGAGGCTGTCTATTAAGTTTACCCGGCGAGTATCCGCGTACGCTACGTGATTGCGACGGACTTTTGATCACATCAAAATTCCGTGGCAACCGATCAAGTGAGACTAAACTGCTACGTTTATAACATTCATTCAGTTATCATATAACTTATTGTGAATTCCAATTATTGTATCCCATTCCAGATAAACAGAAAATGTTAAACTTTCCGATCGAACAATCGAACACCCAAGTTTTCCCGATACAGATCAACACATGAAACAAGTCTAACAATATTCCGTTCGTGCCTCAGTACCAACGGTCCAGCCGTAGAAGGGTCAAGCCAACGCCTCACATGTGGCACGCCGTACTGCCCCAAACCCGAAGGTTCAAAGGGCAGTTCAAGACGGTCACATAATCGAGTTAAGGTTTGTGTCTTCTAGAGGGACCATCGCGTTACTTGCACTACTTAGAACGTCGTTAAACTATGGAAAATCCAACACTTGGAAATTTCCCGACAGGGGAAAAATCGGGTATTTATATCCGGTCGAACTTTTTAACATATTCTAAAATTTATCCGGAAAACACATGGACAGAATTAGACTTTCCGATCGAAACAATGATTCCCAAAACAACTCAGAACAACTCAACTCTTGAGTTCAGTTTAAATATTCCAGGAAAATGAGAACTGCATTTTACAAGTTACGGTGAAATTTGACACGTGTCGGCTTCTAATTGGCGGCCCTTCCGCCGCACAAACCCCCTTTGTGCGGCCCTTCCGCCGCGCTTTTGTGGAATCAGGGTACCAAATTTAACAGTAATTCTTAAAAAAGCCTGCTTATTTTTCTGGATATTTTTAATTGCCAAAAATCAACAGTTTTGAAAAAAGTACAGAGAGCAATTTTGCAATGGGATTTTGGTTCGATCGGGTTTCTAATTCCGTCCGGGGATCGCCTAAGGCTCTAGCTAGGCTCTGATACCACTGCAGGGTTCCTGAGCACCCTAGTGAGGTCTCCCAAGCCATCAACCATGGCAATTTCAAAAATTATGGTGCCTACAAACCCTAGTGTACGGATCGATAACTAGATATCTAGGCGAACAATGAACTAGTTAACAATTAACTAAAGAGATACGGAAATTACAACCTTTGTAGATCCGGATATCCACCTCCACGGCTCCGCAACGAGGTCATCTCCGCTGTCCAAATCAAATCCGGGCTCTAGAGTCGACTTCGTCGGAGAATGGGCAAGCTAGGTCGTCGATGTCCATGCCGAAGATGATCTACGTCGAGGCATCGATGAATCAAGCTCCACCTTCACCAAACCCTAAAATCTTGTGAAGGAAACACACTCTACTACTTGGCAAGAGGTAGAGGATGAAGAAATAGGAATTAGGTTAACTTTAGAATTGGATTTCTCACTCATATCCAACAATCACCATTGATGGACTTTGCTTTTCTTCACTTGAAGAATGAAGAAGAAGAAGAAAGATATTATGATAAGTTAATAGAAAAATGAAAAGAAAATGAATTCTTATCATAATATTAACTAGAGTTAAGTGTAGAGAATGAATCATGGTTAGTGGGAATGGTTAGGGTTAAGGATGAGATAAGTATGGTTGACTTGAACAAAGCTTCATGAAGCTTCAACTAAAGAACAAAAGAAGCCACCATTCTTTTCTCATTTTCATTTATTCATTTATCAAAAATAAAAAGGATAAATAAATAGATAAATGAATAACAAATAAGAAACCCTAAACTATTTCATTAACCAAGGTTTAATCTTTACACTTGAACCCTAGCATGACATGTATCATCAAACATGATACAAGCAAGTGCACAAAAGTATATCGCATATACAATGCGCACACCCGAGCGAGAAAATCCATCTTAAGTAAACCGATACTAGTTGATGCAAAGCAATATATCAAATATATAAATATGCATTAAATCATTAAATCAACATTTGATTCAATGATCCGGTCATGCGCACATAACCGACTGGTATCTTATATATCGGCTTATCGAATCAACGCTTGAATCGATAACTAGGTTATATCGCATACAACCTTTCGATATATTTATCGCGAGAATAGAACACGGTATCACATACACGCATTATTCTCGGTCCCGCACATATCTCATATGCGCTCCTATTTCGTTTCGCTTGACCCAGGAAACCTCTGTGTAGGACTCTAAAGACTCGTCAATACGCCGGCAGCGGATGATGATCATATCAAACATCCACAAGCCGCAAGCGGTCTGCTAAACGTAACGGCCACCCGGGTATTGAGCGATCTGAAGATCGACGAGCAAGCCCGCTCACACTCCAGTGAATCCGACCAGTAACACTACCGTACAGTCCGGTCTGATCGTCTGATATGTTGCATATCTCGCCTAGGGGTGGTATACGTCAGACCCCAATAGCTCAATAAGTCGTGTCGATATGAGGTCTATAACTGTTCGAGAAACTACTGGTAACACTTACCAGTAAATCTCAGCAACCCTGGCCAGGGATTTCCTGTTATAGCCAATCGAACACAGCGCAACATCAACCCCCATATACCGGGAGAGACGAATCCCCTCCTATCGCTCATTGCCTCCATGTGACTCGGGACTGTACCCAAAAACCACCGTTTTGCACGCCCTCTTGGACGTGGTAAGATGGAAATCAAAGCACAGTGGGAACCACACAAGACTCTATGACGATCTCGGGTCAACAGACTACTCTGTACCAGTGTCACCAGAGAACTGCCATCTGACGTGAGGTATAATACCATCTGGGAGTTCTCGGCGAGTCCGTCCAGTGTACCCAGTCTCTACTGAGCACCCGTATATCTCCTCTGATGTCAAACACCGATGGATATGGGATCATCCATCGCCCATCTGTATGGGTCGAGAAGGTACACGCTAGTCTACTCTGGTATTATCGATGCCCCGTCTCGATACACCCACGACTAGGGACTTAGAAGGATGTACTTATAGACTACCATGTCCCCACTAGTATGATCCGCATCATAGTCCAGGTAGTCAAGTACAGATCCTAAGGGCTTTACCAACATGTAACAGAGAGACAATCAGCATACACGTTAAGGTAAAGTTCAACCAGATAGCATACTATCATGTCGAGCAAGAAAGTCCTCCCTATATATGTCCCAGCATCCACTACAATATACATCCTATGTATAGTAATGGCCTCTAGGGCATACATATAACTAACAATACCCGGGTGGCCGTTACGTTTAGCAGACCGCTTGCGGCTTGTGGATGTTTGATATGATCATCATCCGCTGCCGGCGTATTGATGAGTCTTTAGAGTCCTACACAGAGGTTTCCTGGCTCAAGCGAAACGAAATAGGAGCGCATATGAGATATGTGCGGGACCGAGAATAATGCGTGTATGTGATACCGTATTCCATTCTCGCGATGAATGTGTCGAATGGTTGTATGTGATATAACCTAGTTATCGAATCAAGGATTGATTCGATAAGCCGATACATTGTATACTAGTCGGTTGTGTGCGACATGACCGGATCATTGAATCAAGTGTTGATTTAATGATTTAATGCATAATATATTTCTTTGCATTAACTAGTATCGGTTCACTTTAAATGGATTTTCTCACTCGGGTGTGCACATTTCATATGCGATATGATTTGTGCACTTGCTGTTATCATGTTTGATGGTGCATGCCTTTTTTGTTAAGTGTATAGAATTAAACCTTGGTTAATGGAATGGTTAGGGTTTACTATTTGATTATTCATTTTATTCATTTGTTTATTCTTTTTGGAAAAGAAAATGAGCATGAGAAAATGGTGGCTTTCTTTAAATGCTTCATGAAGCTTCATGAAGTCTTTGACTTTGCAACCATTTTTGTCTCATGCTTAACCTAACCATTCCACTAAACCATGATTGATTCTCTACACCTAACTATGGTTTCATTATGATAAGAATGAATTTCTTTTCTCATTTTTATTATTCTTATCATAATAACATTCTTCTTCTTCTTTATTTTTCAAGTGAAGAAAACCTAAGTCCATCAATGGTGATTGATGATTAAGAGTGAGAAATCCAAAACTAAAGTCTACCCACTTCCTATTTCTTCATCCTCTACCTCTTGCCAAGTAGTAGAGTGTGTTTTCTTCACAAGTTTCATGACTTGGTGAAGTGAGAGCTTGATCTTGCGATGCTTCGACGTAGATCATCTTCGGCATGGACATCGACGACCTAGCTTGCCCATTCTCCGATGAAGCCGACGCTAGAGCCCGGATTTGATTTGGACAGCGGAGACGATCTCATCTCGGAGCCGTGGAGGTGGAGAACCGGATCTACAAAGGTTGTATTTCCGATTCTTATAGTTAAGTGTTAACTAGTTAGCTTTTTCGCCTAAACTTCTAGCCAACGGTCCGTAGTCGGGTTTCTCGGCACCGTTAAAATTTTAATTTGGCATGATCGATGCCTTGTGAGACCTCACTTGTGTGCCTAGGAACCCTACAGTGGTATCAGAGCCTAGCTAGAGCCTTAGGCGAAGTCCAGACGCAATTTGAAGTCCGATCGAACCGAAATTGAGAACCCAAAATAGCTCTCTGTCCTTTTTCTAAAAACGTGGATTTTTCCATATTAAAATTTCCAAAAAATTCAGCAGGGAATTACATGAGTTATTGTGAAGCACGTGATGGTAATTCGACAACAGAGGCGTGGAACCGCGGCCCCGACCATGGGATGCGCGGCGGTTCCGCGGCCACTGTATTGAATTACAGCACGTGTCTTCCACAGTAACTCATGTCTTGTAGTGCTGAGTCTTCTGGGAATTTTTAATATTTTTTCAAGAGTTGAATTTTCTGGGTTGTTTTGGGGACTTAGTATATTCGATCGGATTATCAAATTTTGTCTGTGTGGCTTTCCGGATAATTTTTAGAATATGTTAAAAAGTTCGATCGGATATAAATACCCAATTTTTCCCCTGTCGGGAAATTTCCAAGTGTTGGATTTTTCCGTAGTTTAACGACGTTCTAAGTAGTGCAAGTAACGCGATGGACCCTCTAGAAGACAACAAACCTTAACTCGATTATGTGACCGTCTTGAACTGCCCTTTGAACCTTCGGGTTTGGGGCAGTACGGCGTGCCACATGTGAGGCGTTGGCTTGACCCTTCTATGGCTGGACCGTTGGTACTGAGGCACGAACGGAATGTTGTTAGACTTGTCTCATATGTTGATCTGTATCGGGAAAACTTGGGTGTTCGAATGTTCAATCGGAAAGTTTAACATTTTCTAATTATCTGGAATGGGATACAATAATTGGAATTCACAAGTAGTTATGAGATAACTAAATGAATGATATAAACACAGCAGTTTAGTCTCAATTGATCGGTTGCCACAGAATTTTGATGTGATCAAAAGTCCGTCGCAATCACGTAGCGTACGCGGATATTCACCGGGTAAACTTAATAGACAGCCTCACTCTATAGCCCCGACCAAGTGACTGTAGGAGAACCCCGTAGCTGAAAGCATCCGTTCGGGTGCTCGCGGTAGCGGTGTTCCGCCTTGGTGCACTTCGTCGACGGTATCGGGGGTGCAGCTGTCTACTGAAGTTTGCGACGAGCATTCGATCAGGATGTCGGGAATCCTGTTGAATTACCCGACTTGATATTGAAAAGTGTTTTCGATAATGAGACTGAAATGCGGGGTTTATAATTGTTAGGCATATGATGTCTAAGTAATTCATTTGGTCAGGCATGCGATGTCTGAGGTGATTGCGGATTCCAACTGTTGCAGTTTTACACTTTCTTTTCTGTGACCGTAAGTGTAATATGTGATATCGCCGGTTTCGTTGCTATATGTCAACGACAATTGGGATGCGCATATTTACTTACGTTGATGACATGTGATGTTATGTGTTGCTGGATATGTTATATTGGATCGTCGTGTTTGAATAGCCGGGGGTTTTTATGTGAGATGAGTGTTTTTCATTTTCATTCATGTAAAAACTTGTATGTAATATTCTTTTATTGGGGCGCTGCCAGGTTGCGGAAGTACTCACCGTTTGTATATTATTTACTTTTCCGCACTAGGATAGACCCAAGGAAGGGAGCACAAGTAACCGGGTTCTGTGGTCCAGTGGGAGACCAACTCGAGGAGTCGAGTCCGGGTCTCCTAACTCCAGAATTGGTAGGGTTGCTTGCCGCTCTCGTAGGGGTCTAGGGGTGTGGGTTTGGCTATTCATCGCGACCGTGGAATCCGTGTTTTATACTGGCTCGTATTGAAAACACGGACGTCCTAGTATATCCAATATTTCATATGATTCTTCTGCTGCGATATCTGTGATGTGATCATGTGATGTTCTTTGATAGATACAGTATATAGTATATATGATATATTATATAGACGTTACTTATGTTTTACACCCGCGCTAGCCCTGCCCCGCTCTGCCGTTAGTTACCTAACCTAACGGTGCACGAGGGGACATCGAGGCGAATGCGGATGGCATAAGTGTACGTCGTATTTATCTGTGATGTTTAGGTACTTATATGATGGGACTTTATTAATGTGATTAATGAAATAAAAGAAACCTAAGATGTTGTAGAATCGAATTTCAAAATAAAACAGGTAGCTACAGTTCTTGCTTTGCACAGAGGTATATGTGATATATCCTGCACCTTATTCGATGAGGAAAGGACCGAGATCCCTTCACCGGGAGTGACTCCTTTAGCAATAACTGGTCGATGCTACGCCCTCGGTTTGTCTTTTGATTGCTTTTAAGAGTTCTGCTTTGCACAGTGATATATATGATATATCCCGCACCTCATTCGACGAGGAAAGGACCGACGATCCCTTCACCGGGAGTGACTCCTTTAGCAAAACTAGAAAAGCCTAAAAACCACTCCATTTCAAAATTCATTTGATTCTACAACGATATAAAGTTCATTACGCAAAAGGTTTTCTTAAAAACCTGTCGTAGCCCTCCGTCATTTCAGATAGGTAATAGTTAGTATTCGTGCTGCGTTTGTTGACTCAGTCAAGGCGTAGTGTGCGGTAGCTAATTATTGCTTATCTGCAAAGCATATGATGCGATTGGATTAGGGTAGTCGTGCGGCCTTGTTGACTCAGTCAAGGGTCGTGCGGGTGGGTTTAATTCAATCAAGAAATGACGGGTTGAACTTTACTTGCGGTCTATGGTTTGTTGACTCAGTCAAGGTCATAGATCGCATGGGGCAAAATATTATCGGGAATTTCAAGTGTTGAAATTTGCAATGAGATTGCATACCTTCTATGAGATAGTTGGATCCCGATACCCGCTGCGAGTAAGAGTTACTCCTGGGAGAGTTTTATACATTACAATTAGCCGATCAAGTAGGTGTCTAGAAAGGTGTTAACGGGGTTACGCCTCTGGGAAAACGAGGTTTACATTAATTAGGTTCGTGCGAAAGCACGGGGGACCTCCCTCAAAGTACCGATACTGGCCTGGCTGAAAGATTGGCGAACTTGTAGTGTGTAATTAATCCCGGCTAGTCTTTCCTTTTAGGGTTTGAAGGAAGATTTGATAAAAAGCAGTGGGAGCCATCCTGATTAGATAAAATAATAACCAATCTATTCTTGCAAGAGCGCACGCTGAGTGTTTTCTTCTCTCTCTCTCCAGGTAGCGACAATATCACGCCTTAATCAAGATAATAATACGGATTATTGACCGAACCCGGTTGTTATACTGAGCTGGGGAACGTTGGTCCCGCTCCAACTTATAAATGTTATAAGACAGAGCAGGAAATTGGGGAATACCAGAATTCCCGTGCCGCCCAAACGAAGAGAATGCATGCTGATGCATCATCTTCGGGTGTGTTCATTACAAAGAACTATTTATCTGTATCCTCTACGTCCTGGGTATGTGATACCAGATCAGGATCCCAGATATGTAATCTGTTACATAGGGCTACAGATAGGTAGAGAACTAAGAACGGGTGATAAGTTTCATGAGGCAGAAAACGGGGCAAGTGTTGCAGCCAAGTCTGTTGGTCACTGTCACCCTGTATTACCAATACATTGATTCTGAACGAATGTTATTAGATACCGAACCTGATATACAAAATCATATCACTCTCTTTATTAGTAAAGAAATGATATAATTTTGTATTGTTGGACAATGTTTTGAACATTTCCTATATCAATAGTTGATCGGTTCAAGCACGTTATCTAAAAGCGTTGATGTTCTAAATCAAACTACAGTTCTTAGTATATGGAACACACATAAGAGGAAGAGTTCAGAAATAAACGAATCCTTCTTGAGGTATTGTAAACTAGGTCAGATCAATGTGACCCGACTAGCTAGAGTTACATAAAGATGCATATTTAAATTAGTTTGAATTTACATCTTGTGAAACTCGCCAGTCATGTCACAAAGATAAGATGACCATAGCTCCGTTTACTGGAAACAGAGAAAGAGTTAATGAACTCTTGGGACTGATACATGATGATGTATGTAAGGTCTCCTGTCTACACATGCCAGGACTGGTTCTTTATACTTCATTACATTCTCTGATGATCTTTCGAGATTCAGACCTATGTTCCTGTTGAAACACAAGTCCGAACCTTTTGAGATATTCACAGAATATAAGTTAGAAGTAGAGAACCAAAATACGGGTATAAGTATTATGTCCTTTGATGAGATCAAGGAGGAGAATACTTGAGCACGGAATTCCAGGACTATTCTAAAGGAGAATGAGATTCTCTCTCAGCATTACTCCTCCGTATACACCATAGCACGATGGTATATCGGGGCGGAGCAGATACACCCTATTTGATATGGTGTGCTCTATGATGAGTAATACTGAGTTACCTTTTTCTTTTTGGGAGTTATGCACTTACGAAGTTGCATACCTATTGAATAGGGTTCCAATCAAATCAGTTGCCTACCACTTCATATGTGATATGGAAAAGGAAGAGCCCATTTCTTAAGATAGTTAAGATTTGGGGTTGTCCGGCCTATGTCTAAAAGCAAAATCTGGACAAGCTCGAGGCAAAGTCTGTTATGTAGAACTGGAAAGGTTCCAGCTATACAAAATACAGTAAATGATTTGGTACAACCAAAGGATTCAGTAGATACCAACGAACCTCAGCCTCTCCGCCGATCTAGTAGGGTTTCTCACCCACCTGAGAGATACTTCGGTTTCTCTATGACAGTGGGAGCAAGGATTGCATCATGAGATGATGACCCAACTAGTTTCGAGCTGGCCATCAAGAGTGAGACTCTGTAAGAATGGCTGGATGCTTAGCGATCTGAGATGGAATCCAAGTACACCAACAAAGTATGGACTTTGGTTGCAATATCTGAAGGGTTAAATCCCCATCAGGAGCAAGTATATCTTGAGAAGATTACTTGGTGTAGATGGAAAAGTTGAGACTTTCAAAGCTAGACTTGTTAAGGTTTGCATAATTGACCAGATATGGATCATAATGAAACCTTTTTCTAAGGATCTATGCTTAAGTCCATCCAGATCCTACTTGCCACGGCTACATACCATGACTACGATATCTGGCGGTTGGGTGCCATGACTGCTTTTCTGAAATGATGTTTTAGAAGAGAGCGTCTATAAGTACACAGCCAGAAGGCTTCGTAGACAGTGGGAGCAGCGGAAACGTGTGCAAGATGCTTTATAGGTTAAAGCAGGCATCGCGGAGTTGGAACATCTGTTTTGATGGATTAGTCAAAGAGTTTGACATCATCAAAATGGTATATGAACCTTGTATAAACAAAAAGGTAGTAGGGAGCATGGTGGTGATCCTCGTAGAGTACGTGGATGACATACTCTTGATAAGAAAGGAGTTTCTTATGCTACGCTCGATCAATCTCCGCTTATCACTATGATTCTCCACATAGGATCAAAATGATACCTCCTAAATCCTGAGTTTTGGATCTATGAGATAGATCTAACTGGATGTTAGGAATCTCACTAGTTGTAGTGAGACGGTATCAACCGATCCTGGGGAGAAACACTGGAAGGGTTCCAGGGTGATAAAGACGACTGAATGTCAGTCGCAGGCATTGTCTTTACCCTCAGTAAAGGGACGGTATGTTGGAAGAGTTCCAAGCTAGATACCGTGACATACTAGATGATAAAGGCAGGATACATCGCTACTTAAGATGCTACCAAAGTCGCTGTCTGGGTGTATATTGGTTCATAAGATGAACTATGTTCCTCCCATTGTGTGACAATGGAGTTGTGGCTTATGCCAAGGAACGCCCGTCCCATCATTGATCCAGACATATTTTAAGGCAGTATCACTTGATCATGGAGATGGTTGATCTCCAGGGTGATCGAGGTTTGGAGAGTAGACTCAGAGGACAACACAGCGGATCCACTCACAAAGGCCTGTTCCCAGAGAGAGACTTTTATAGGATGGTTGAGTATGAGATACTACAACCACTGCTATCAGATAGCCCTAGTGCAAGTGGGAGATTGTTAGTTATATGTATGCCCTAGAGGCCATTACTGTACATAGGATGTATATTGTAGTGGATGCTGGGACGTATATAGGGAAGACTTTCTTGCTCGACATGATAGTATGCTATCTGGTTGAACTTTACCTTAACGTGTATACTGATTGTCTCTCTGTTACATGTTGGTAAGCCCTTAGGATCTGTACTTGACTACCTGGACTATGATGCGGATCATACTAGTGGGGACATGGTAGTCCATAAGTACATCCTTCAAAGTCCCTAGTCGTGGGTGTATCGAGACGGGGCATCGATATACCAGAGTAGACTAGCGTATACCTTCTCGACCCATACAGATGGGCGATGGATGATCCCATATCCATCGGTGTTTGACATCAGAGATGATATACGGGTGCTCAGTAGAGACTGGGTACACTGGACGGACTCGCCGAGAACTCCCAGATAGTATTATACCTCACGTCAGATGGCAGTTCTCTGGTGACACTGGTACAGAGTAGTCTGTTGACCCGAGATCGTCATAGAGTCTTGTGTGGTTCCTACTGTGCTTTGATTTCCATCTTACCACGTCCAAGAGGGCGTGCAAAACGGTGGTTTTTGGGTACAGTCCCGAGTCACATGGAGGCAATGAGCGATAGGAGGGGATTCGTCTCTCCCGGTATAGGGGGTTGATGTTGCGCTGTGTTCGATTGGCTATACCAGGAAATCCCTGGCCAGGGTTGCTGAGATTTACTGGTAAGTGTTACCAGTAGTTTCTCGAACAGTTATAGACCTCATATCGACACGACTTATCGAGCTATTGGGGTCTGACGTTTACCACCCCTAGGCGAGATATGCGACATATCAGACGATCAGACCGGACTGTACGGTAGTGTTACTGGTTGGATTCACTGGAGTGTGAGCGGGCTTGCTCGTCGATCTTCAGATCGCTCAATACCCGGGTGGCCGTTACGTTTAGCAGACCGCTTGCGGCTTGTGGATGTTTGATATGATCATCATCCGCTGCCGGCGTATTGACGAGTCTTTAGAGTCCTACACAGAGGTTTCCTGGCTCAAGCGAAACGAAATAGGAGCGCATATGAGATATGTGCGGGACCGAGAATAATACGTGTATGTGATACCGTATTCCATTCTCGCGATGAATGTGTCGAATGGTTGTATGTGATATAACCTAGTTATCGAATCAAGGATTGATTCGATAAGCCGATACATTGTAAACTAGTCGGTTGTGTGCGACATGACCGGATCATTGAATCAAGTGTTGATTTAATGATTTAATGCATAATATATTACTTTGCATTAACTAGTATCGGTTCACTTTAAATGGATTTTCTCACTCGGGTGTGCACATTTCATATGCGATATGATTTGTGCACTTGCTTGTATCATGTTTGATGGTGCATGCCCTTTTTGTTAAGTGTATAGAATTAAACCTTGGTTAATGGAATGGTTAGGGTTTACTATTTGATTATTCATTTTATTCATTTGTTTATTCTTTTTGGAAAAGAAAATGGGCATGAGAAAATGGTGGCTTTCTTTAAATGCTTCATGAAGCTTCATGAAGTCTTTGACTTTGCAACCATTTTTGTCTCATGCTTAACCTAACCATTCCACTAAACCATGATTGATTCTCTACACCTAACTATGGTTTCATTATGATAAGAATGAATTTCTGTTCTCATTTTTATTTTTCTTATCATAATAACATTCTTCTTCTTCTTCATTTTTCAAGTGAAGAAAACCTAAGTCCATCAATGGTGATTGATGATTAAGAATGAGAAATCCAAAACTAAAGTCTACCCACTTCCTATTTCTTCATCCTCTACCTCTTGCCAAGTAGTAGAGTGTGTTTTCTTCACAAGTTTCATGACTTGTTGAAGTGAGAGCTTGATCTTGCGATGCTTCGACGTAGATCATCTTCGGCATAGACATCGACGACCTAGCTTGCCCATTCTCCGATGAAGCCGACGCTAGAGCCCGAATTTGATTTGGACAGCGGAGACGACCTCATCTCGGAGCCGTGGAGGTGGAGAACCGGATCTACAAAGGTTGTATTTCCGATTCTTATAGTTAAGTGTTAACTAGTTAGCTTTTTCGCCTAAACTTCTAGCCAATGGTCCGTAGTCGGGTTTCTCGGCACCGTTAAAATTTTAATTTGGCATGATCGATGCCTTGTGAGACCTCACTTGTGTGCCTAGGAACCCTACACGAACACATCCTTCGGAAGTCGTCCCATCCTGCGGAGATATACTCAATACTCCTCCGTTCTTGACCAATTCACAACGCATCTGGGTGAGGTCCTCTATCCGAACCTGGTCAACTGTCTCGTCGACGATGTCGAACCCTGGCCTGCTTGGTGCACGCAATATGACCACTCCTGGGTCCAAGTCTTCTCGTATAGTATTCTAGAAAAGTCCTGTCGAGGTTTCTCTCAAATCTCGTTTCTACCGAATTGCCCGGAATTTACCACCTTCACTATATCTGGCTCTTATTCCGGAACGGCTGCATACTCCTCGCAACTCATTCTGGCAGGTATATCCATATACAACGCCTCTGCATTCGTATCACATCTATGATGTCAGCGGAGTGGAACGTCCTCTTGCCAAGAGCTCACACGAATCTCGTACTCCACTTTTCTCTGCTGTCGACTACTTCGGACTCATTTCATCATGGCTACATGGACGGCGCTCCAATGGCTATACTCGTATCTGGAGTCTCCCAAGCAATGTGTCCCATCACATGATGTCCGAATGATGTCGAACTATCCGATCGACTCATCAGAACCTCATAATCCCCCAAGAGCTCAACATCTTGGGTACAGTTTAATAGTATCGAGTATATACCATAGCATCGGTAGTCCAGCCGTAGAAGGGCAAACCCAAGCCTCACTAATGGTGCCGCGGAACTGCCGTAAACCCTTAGGTTCAAAGACTTTCATACGGTCATTATGTCGAGTTAGGGTTTCATTCTTCTAGAGGGTCCATAGACTCGCTTGCATGTATTTCCGAATACTTTAAACTTGGAAAATGGGCTCCTGACATTCAATCGTCTCTATCGACTCTCAACGAATCTGCGTGAAGTCGTCTCTAGCTGGAATCAACCTATCTGATGACCAAGCATCGGGGTAAGTGAACGAACCACATGTCCTAATCATTCATCCTCGGGTGACTAGCGACTCACCATCATATCTCTAGGTATATGCTCATGCTGCAGCGGCTCCAATCACCTGGGTGATATCTCGTTATTGGCTGCAACAACTGGCTCATTCGTCTCTACGCTGAACAGCGCCTCAATCGTCCTGAATAAGTGATATATCATCGGTCATCATATCCTGGCTGGCCTCTAGCAGTAGTCTGATCCTCTAGTACCGATCTGCACCTCCGAGAAATCTCGTAAAAGCGATCTGTCAAACGCTCATGGCGCGAAAACACAATAAACGACGCCTCTATAAGCAATCGTATGTCTCTGGAATCACGCCCTGGTCAGTCCTCGTCTGCAACGAGCTCATGCTGATGCAACTCTAGCTGTAGCTCTCTCTCTGCCCGTGTAATCATGGCAGCAAAATCATAACCAGTATCGATGAGGATAGATCATAGGGAAGAATATAACATTGTGCAAGGAAATGTACATCCTAAGGTTTCTTAAGCGGAGTAGCGTATCGTAAATATGCAATGGAACATACGTACGGTATGTCACTCTACTTAAGCTACCTACTCCACCAACCAAGGGTCATCCTACGCGACGAAAGTTCGGGTATAATACCCCCTCGACCAAGTCTAAGTTCCGTAAGGTCAAGCCTAAGTTCCGTATATATATAAACGCTCTAGACTCCACATAGTCAAACTTAGACTCGAACCAAGGTTAACCTAGCACTCTGATACCAACTTTGTCACGACCCGAAAGAGCACGTGACTGGCTCTTGAATCATATGAAGTCTATAGGACCCCATCTGATCCAAGTAAGCCAAAAGCCCAGAAAACTAAAACCATTTTAAGGAGTAAATAGAGAAAACTGGTTTTTAAGAAGTAGGAAAATAGCATTTAAAAGTGAAGAAAACATGTTTGAAAATCAAAGTTTTTAAAAAACTAAGCCGAATATGCATTTTAAAAATCACATATCTTTTCTGAAAATTTCGGCAGAGTTTCCTTTATAAATACAGGCCCCGAACGGGGTACAACATAAATAATAGATATGAAATGATAAAATGCATCCCCAAGCGGAAGCTAGCTCTTCGTCAATCGACGGTCATAGCCATGCAAGCAATATAATATACAACGCCGAAGGGCGAGAATCAAAACTCAAAGGAAAACTCAAATAGCATGAAAAGCGTAATACTATAACGCGCGACTCTAAGGTCGAAATAATACATAATTTGTTTCTAAGTCTAAAACAATATACAAGTTTTTGGTTGATGGAATTACTAGATACAACTGAATAATACATGTACAAGGGTGGTTCTGATACAAAAGAACCCACCTATCAAAGCAAGTCACCCATATGGAAACAGTGTGCCAGAAAAGCCGTAATGAAACCTGTACGGCAAAACCTGCAAGAAACTGTGGCACAACGGGGGTGAGTTGCCAACACGTGAATAGAAGATATCTATAAGTAGAAATCGCATGCATGACCTAATCCTAGGTCAATACGATCAGATATGTATAAACCTTAAATAAATAAGTCTAAATTATAGTAAGGTGGCAATATAATATCTAAACATGTATGTAGTGTCAAGTGCTCATGCCAGTGCCTCAGGTAATAACATATCATAGGAAGAGGTATGTCTGCATGAATAAGTATGATGAAGTATCTAAACTGATATCAATACACATATATTAGCGTCCCATTCCACTAATATTGGTGTAAGGGCATATATAACAGCGTCTTCATCCACTGTTATATATACATAAGAAGTATGATGAATGTAATCAAAGTCTGTATGTATGTGGATATCATCTAACTATGTGATCAATGTCTGTATGTATGTGGATCCCGTCCACCTGTCACCCAATGACAATAAGCATCATGCATGTAAATATCATAAAGAATATGCATAGAAATATGAGGATATAAATCAAATCATGGAACCTGAGTGCCTAGCATCGACACTCGAAAACATCATGAAACCTGTGCCTAGCATCGGCACGTTAATCCTCATCTATCAGGCGCTATCACCATGACTGGCCCTGATAGGTACGTATCATACGCTATTTCGAATACCCGAGTGCCCAGCTTCGACCCTTGAATTCCGACGTATCCATACGTACATAACTCCGGTCGGTATCCCCACGATAACCGTCGAGTCCAAATACTATAACCGGTAGGTAGTACTCCCCTGCCAGGCTTACCGTCTAACATGTACGAGTCATCTTGCCCCGAGGTACCTCACCGGGTCCACCATGTACCCGCAGATGGTGCCTACCGCTCCTCGAATCGGGTTTCACATGCCACTCTCAGAACCGAGAAAACACATGGTGGACGCACTGAAATATCATATCAAGGGTAACCGGGTTTTTAAAACAATATATACTCTCTTTTAAAATTGTTAGTTATATGTATGCCCTAGAGGCCATTGCTATACATAGGATGTATATTGTAGTGGATGCTGGGACATATATAGGGAGGACTTTCTTCCTCGACATGATAGTATGCTATTTGGTTGCTCTTTACCTTAACGTGTATACTGATTGTCTCTCTGTTACATGTTGGTAAAGCCTTTAGGATGTGTACTTGACTACCTGGACTATGATGCAGATCATACTAGTGGGGACATGGTAGTCCATAAGTACATCCTTCAAAGTCCCTAGTCGTGGGTGTATCGAGACGGGGCATCGATATACCTGAGTAGACTAGCGTATACCTTCTCGACCCATACAGATGGGCGATGGATGATCCCATATCCATTGGTGTTTGACATCAGAGATGATATACGGGTGCTCAGTGGAGACTGGGTACACTGGACGGACTCGCCGAGAACTCCCAGATGGTATTATACCTTACGTCAGATGGCAGTTCTCTGGTGACACTGGTACAGAGTAGTCTGTTGACCCGAGATCGTCATAGAGTCTTGTGTGATTCCCACTATGCTTTGATTTCCACCTTACCACGTCCAAGAGGGCGTGCAAAACGGTGGTTTTTGGGTACAGTCCCGAGTCACATGAAGGCAATGAGCGATAGGAGGGGATTCGTCTCTCCCGGTATAGGGAGTTGATGTTGCGCTGTGTTCGATTGGCTATAACCGGAAATCCCTGGCCAGGGTTGCTGAGATTTACTGGTAAGTGTTACCAGTAGTTTCTCGAATTGTTATAGACCTCATATCGACACGACTTATCAAGCTATTGGGGTCTGACGTTTACCATCCCTAGGCGATATATGCGACATATCAGACGACGAGACCGGACTGTACGGTAAATGTTACTGGTTGGATTCACAGGAGTGTGAGCGGGCTTGCTCGTCGATCTTCTGATCGCTCAATACCCGGGTGGCCGTTACGTTTAGCAGACCGCTTGCGGCTTGTGGGTGTTTGATATGATCATCATCTGCTGCCGGCGTATTGACGAGTCTTTAGAGTCCTACACAGAGGTTTCCTGGCTCAAGCGAAACGAAATAGGAGCGCATATGAGATATGTGCGGGACCGAGAATAATGCGTGTATGTGATACCGTATTCTATTCTCGCGATGAATGTATCGATTGGTTGTATGCGATATAACCTAGTTATCGAATCAAGCATTGATTCGATAAGCCGATACATAGGATACTAGTCGGTTATATGCGATATGACCGGATCGTTAAATCAAGTGTTGATTTAATGATTTAATGTATAATTATATATTTGATATATTACTTTGCATTAACTAGTATTGGTTCACTTTAAATGGATTTTCTCACTTGATGTCCACATTGTATATGTGATATATTTTGTACACTTGATTGTATCATGTTTGATGATACATGAATGTTTAAGTGTATGTTTAGACTAAACCATGGTTATGTAATGGTTAGGGTTTTGAATTTATTTACTTATTCATTTATTTATTCATTTTGGCAAAAGGGAAAATGGTGGCTATTTTTGTTTCTAAGTTGAAGCTTCATGAAGCTTTGACTAAGTGACCATTTTGTCTTCATGCTTAACCTAACCATTCCATCTAACCATGATTTATTCTCTACACTTGACCATGGTTGCCATATGATAAGTATTGTTTTATTTTCTTTTAGAAAATAACTTATGATAATATCTTCATCTTCTTCTTCTTCTTCTTGAAGAAGAAACCTTCCTCCATCAATGGCAACTCTTGAAAATGAGTGAGAAATCCAATTCTAAAGTGAACCCACTTCGTATTTCTTCATCTTCTACCTCTTGCCAAGTAGTAGAGTGTGTTTTCTTCACAAGTTTCATGACTTGGTGAAGTGGGAGCTTGATCTTGTGATGCCTCGACGTAGATCATCTTCGGCACGAAGCCGACGACCTTGCCCGCCCATTTCTCCGATGAAGCCGACGCTAGAGCCCGGGTTTCCATTTGGACAGCGAGGAGACTTCATTGCGGAGCTATGGAGGTGGAGCACCGGATCTACAAAGGTTGTATTTCCGTTATTTTAGTTAAATTGTTAACTAGTTGCTTTTGTCGCCTAAAATTCTAGTTAACGATCCGTATTAGGGTTTCTCGGCACCCGTAAAATTTGAAATTGGCATGGTTGATGCCTTGTGAGACCTCCTTTGTGTGCCTAGGAACCCTACAGTGGTATCAGAGCCTAGCTAGAGCCTTAGGCGATGCGTAGACGGAGTTAGAAATCCGATCGAACCGAAACCCCATTGCAAAATCGCTCTCTGTACATTTTTCAAAACTGTTGAATTTTGTGAATTAAAAATATGCAGAAAAATAAGCAGGAAAAACTAAGAATTACAGTGAAGTTTGGGATCCTAATTCCATAATTAGACCGTGGAACCGCGGCCAAACCTGGGGTTTGGTGGCGCTTCCGCGGCCCAAATTTGTACTTAGTCCCTCAAATTTCATATATTTATTCTTAGGTCATTTCTTGGCAATTTTTTATGTGAATTTTTTAATTCCACTCAAGTGTTGAGTTTTCTGGGGTTTTATTGGGGATTCGTTAATTTGATCGGATAATTTAACTTCGTTTATGTTTTTCCGGATATTTTAGAAACTGTTAAAAAGTTCGACTGGATATAAATACCCACTTTTTCCCCTGCCGGGAAATTTCCAAGTGTTGGATCTTTCCGTAGTTTAACGATGTTCTAAGTAGTGCAAGTAACGCGATGGTCCCTCTAGAAGACAACAAACCTTAACTCGATTATGTGACCGTCTTGAACTGCCCTTTGAACCTTCGGGTTTGGGGCAGTACGGCGTGCCACATGTGAGGCGTTGGCTTGACCCTTCTACGGCTGGACCGTTGGTACTGAGGCACGAAGTAAATGTTTTTGAACTTATTTCATGTGTTGATCTGTTTCGGGAAAACTTGGGTGTTCGTTTGTTCGATCGAAAAGTTTAACATTTTCTATTTATCCGGAATGGGATACAATAATTGGAATTCACAATAAGTTATGAGATAACTGAATGAATGTTATAAACATAGCACTTTAGTCTCACTTGATCGGTTGCCACGGAATTTTGATGTGATCAAAAGTCCGTCGCAATCACGTAGCGTATGCGGATACTCGCCGGGTAAACTTAATAAACAGCCTCACTCCATAGCCCTGACCAAGTAACTGTAGGAGAACCCCGTCGCCGAAAGCATCCGTTCGGGTGCTAGCGGTAGCGGTGTTCCGCCTTGGTGCACTTCGTCGACGGCATCGGGGGTGCGGCCGTCTAGTAAAGTTTGCGATGAGCATTCGATCAGAACATCGGGAATCCTGTTGAATTCCCCGACTTGATATTGAAAAGAGTTTTCGATAAAGAGACTAAAATGCGGGGTTTATAATTGTTAGGCATGTGATGTCTAAGGTATTCATTTGATTAGGCATGCGATGTCTATGCAGATTGCGGATTCCAACTGTTGTAGTTTTACACTTTCTTTTCTGTGACCGTATGTGTAATATGTGATATCGCCGGTTTCGTTGCTATATGTCAACGACAATTGGGATGCGCATATTTACTTACGTTGATGACATGTGATGTTATGTGTTGTTGGATATGTTATATTGGATCGTCGTGTTTGAATAGCCCGGGGTTTTTTATGTGAGATGAGTGTTTTTCATTTTCATTCATGTAAAAAATTGTATGTAATATTCTTTTATTGGGGCACTTCCAGGTTGCGGAAGATGTCACCTTTTGTATATTATTTACTTTTCCGCACTAGGATAGACCCAAGGAGGAGGGCACAAGTAACCGGGTTCTGGGGTCCAGTGGGAGACCAACTTGAGGAGTCGAGTCCGGGTCTCCTAACTTTAGAATTGGTAGGGTTGCTTGCCGCTCTCGTAGGGGTCTAGGGGTGTGGGTTTGGCTATTCATCACGACCGTGGAATCCGTGTTTTATACTGGTTCGTATTGAAAACACGGACACCCTAGTATATCCAATATTTCATATGATTCTTCTGCTGCGATATCTGTGATGTGATCATGTGATGTTCTGTGATGGATACTGTATATAGTATATATGATATATTATATAGGCGTTACTTATGTTTTACACCCGCGCTAGCCCTGCCCCGCTCTGCCGTTAGTTACCTAACCTAACGGTGCATGAGGGGACATCGAGGCGAATGCGGATGGCATAAGTGTACGTCGTATTTATCTGTGATGTTTAGGTAACTTAAATGATGGGACTTCATTAATATGATTAATGAAATAAAAGAAACCTCAGATGTTGTAGAATCGAATTTCAAAATTAAAACAGGTAGCTACAGTTCTTGCTTTGCACAGCGGTATATATGATATATCCTGCACCTTATTCGATAAGGAAAGGACCGAGATCCCTTCACCGGGAGTGACTCCTTTAGCAATAACTGGCAGATGCTACACACTCGGTTTGTCTTTTGATTGCTTTTAAAAGTTCTGCTTTGCACAGTGATATATATGATTTATCCCGCACCTCATTCGATGAGGAAAGGACCGACGATCCCTTCACCGGGAGTGACTCCTTTAGCAAAACTAGAAAAGCCTCAAAAGCACTCCATTTTAAAATCATTTGATTCTACAACGATATCAAGTTCATTACGCAATAGGTTTTCAGAAAAACCTGTCGTAGCCCTCCGTCATTTCAGATATGTACTAGTTAGTATTCGTGCTGCGGTAGTTTGGCATTCGTCAAGGCGTAGTGTACGGTAGCTAACTAGTATTTATCTGCTTGAGCATATGACGCGATTGGATTAGGGTATTCATACGGCGTTGTTTGGCATTCGTCAAGGGTCGTGCGGGTGGGTTTAATTCAATCAAGAAATGTACGGGTTGAACTTGACTAGTGGACTATGGGTTGTTTGGCATTCGTCAAGGTCATAGAACACTAAGGGCAAAATATTATCGGGAATTTCAAGTGTTGAAATTTGCAATGAGATTGCATACCTTCTATGAGATAGTTGGATCCCGATACCCGCTGCGAGTAAGAGTTACTCCTGGGAGAGTTTTACAGATTACAATTAGCCGATCAAGTAGGTGTCTAGAAAGGTGTCAACGAGGTTACGCCTCTGGGAAAATGAGGTTTACGTTAATTAGGTTCGTGCGAAAGCACGGGGGACATCCCTCAAAGTACCGACACTGGCCTGGCTGAAAGATTGGCGAACTTGTAGTGTGTAATTAATCCCGGCTAGTCTTTCCTTTTTGGGTTTGAAGGAAGATTTGATAAAAAGCAGTAGGAGCCATCCTGATTAGATAAAATATATAACCAATCTGATCTTGCAAGAGCGAACGCTGAGTGTTTTCTTCTCTCTCTCTCCAGGTAGCGACCATATCACGCCTTAATCAAGATAATAATACGGAATATTGACCAAACCCGCTTGTTATACTGAGCTAGGGAACGTTGGTCCCGCTCCAACTTATAATTGTTATAAGACAGAGCAGGAAATTGGGGATTACCAGAATTCCCGTGCCCCCCAAACGAAGAGAGTGCATGCTGATGCATCATCTTCGGGTGTGTTCATTATACAGAACTGTTTCTCAGTAGCCTTTACGTCCTGGGTATGTGATACCAGATCAGGATCCCAGATATGTAATCTGTTACTTAGGGCTACAGAAAGGTAGAGAACTGAGAACGGGTGATAAGTTTCATGAGGCAGAAAACAGGGCAAGTGTTGCAGCCAAGTCTGTTGGTCACTGTCACCCTGTATTACCAATACATTGATTCTGAACGAATGTTATTAGATACCGAACCTGATATACAAAATCATATCAGTCTCTTTATCAGTAAAGAAATGATAAAATTTTGTATTGTTGGATAATGTTTTGAACATTTCCTATATCAAAAGTTGAACGGTTCAGGCACGTTATCTAACAGCATTAATGTTCTAAATCAAACTACAGTTCTTAGTATACGGAACACACACAAGAGGAAGAGTCCAGAAATGAACGAATCCTTCTTGAGGTATTGTAGACTAGGTCATATCAATGCGACCCGACTAGCTAGAGTTTCATAAAGATGCATATTTAAATTAGTTTGAATTTACATCTTGTGAAACTCGCCAGTCATGTCACAAAGATAAGATGACCACAGCTCCGTTTACTGAAAACAGAGAAAGAGTTAGTAAACTCTTGGAATGATACATGATGATGTATGTAGGTCCCCTGTCTACAAATGCCATGACCGGTTCTTTTTACTTCATTACATTCTCTGATAATCTCTCAAGATTCAGACATATGTTCCTGTTGAAACACAAGTCCGAACCTTTTGAGATATTCACAGAATATAAGCTAGAAGTAGAGAACCAAAATACGGGTAAAAGTATTATGTCCTATGATGAGATCAAGGAGGAGAATACTTGAGCACGAAATTCTTGTACTTTTCTAAAGGAGAATGAGATTCTCTCTCAGTATTACTCCTCCGTATACACCATAGCACGATGGTATATCGGGGTAGAGCAATTACACCCTATTTGATATGGTGTGCTCTATGATGAGTACTGCTGAGTTACCTTTTTCCTTTTGGGAGTTATGCACTTATGAAGTTGCATACCTATTGAATAGGGTTCAAATCAAATCAGTTGCCTACCACTTCATATGTGATATGGAAAGGGTAGAGCCCATGTCTTAAGCTAGTTAAGATTTGGGGTTGTCCGGCCTATGTCTGAAAAGAAAAATCCGGACAAGCTCGAGGCGAGGTCTGTAATGTAGAACTGGAAATGTTCCAGCTATACAAACTGCAGCTGATGATTTGAAAGAACCAAAGGATTCAATAGTTACCAACGAACCTTAGCCTCTCCGCCGATCTAGTGAGGTTCCTCACCCGCTTGAGAGATACTTCGGTTTCTCTATGAAAGTGGGAGCGAGGATTGCATCATAAGATAATGACCCAACTAGTTTCGAGCTGACCATCAGGAGTGGGACTCTGTAAGAATGGCTGGATGCTTAGTGATCTGAGATGGAATCCATGTACACCAACAAAGTATGGACTTTGGTTGCTATATCTGAAGGGTTAAATCCCCATCAGGAGCAAGTATATCTTGAGAAGATTACTTGGTGTAGATGGAAAAGTTGAGACTTTCAAAGCTAGACTTGTTAAAGTTTTTCATCATCGACCAGGCGTGGATAATGATGAAACCTTTTCAAGTGGCTATGCTTAAGTCCATCCAGATCCTACTTGCCACGGCTACATACCATGACTACGATATCTGGCGGTTGGGTGCCATGACTGCTTTTCTAAATGATGTTTTAGAATAGAGCGTCTATAAGTACACAGCCAGAGTGCCTCGTAGACAGTGGGAGCAGCGGAAACGTGTGCAAGATGTTTTATGTGATGAAGCAGGCATCGTGGAGTTAGAACATCTGTTTTGATGGATAAGTCAAAGAGTTTGACATCATCAAAATGGTAGATGAACCTTGTATAAACAAAAAAGGTAGTAGGGAGTATGGAGATGATCCTCGTAGAGTACGTGGATGACATACTCTTGATAGGGAAGGAGTTTCCTATGCTACGCTCGGTCAATCTCCGCTTATCACAATGATTCTCCATATAGGATCAAAGTGATACCTCCTAAATCCTGGATTTTGAATCTATGAGATAGATCTAAATGGATGTTAGGATTCTCACTAGTTGTAGTGAGATGGTATCAACCGATCCTGGGGAGAATCACTGGAAAGGTTCCAGGGTGATAAACACGACTGAATATCAGTCGCAGGCATTGTCTTTGCCCTCAGTAAAGGGACGGTATGTTGGAAGAGTTCCAAGCTAGATACCGTGGCATACTAGACTATAAAGGCTGGATACATCGCTATTTAAGATGCTACCAAAGAGGCAGTCTGGATGTATATTTGTTCATGAGAAATCGCATGCATGACCTAATCCTAGGTCAATACGATCAGATATGTATAAACCTTAAATAAATAAGTCTGAATTATGGTAAGGTGGCAATATAATATCTAAACATGTATGTAGTGTCAAGTGCTCATGCCAGTGCCTCAGGTAATAACATATCATAGGAAGAGGTATGTCTGCATGAATAAGTATGATGAAGTATCTAAACTGATATCAATACACATATATTAGCGTCCCATTCCACTAATATTAGTGTAAGGGCATATATAACAGCGTCTTCATCCACTGTTATATATACATAAGAAGTATGATGAATGTAATCAAAGTCTGCATGTATGTGGATATCATCTAACTATGTGATCAATGTCTGTATGTATGTGGATCCCGTCCACCTGTCACCCAATGACAATAAGCATCATGCATGTAAATATCATAAAGAATATGCATAGAAATATGAGGATATAAATGAAATCATGGAACCTGAGTGCCTAGCATCGACACTTGAAAACATCATGAAACCTGTGCCTAGCATCGGCACGTAAATCCTCATCTATCAGGCGCTATCACCATGACTGGCCCTGATAGGTACGTATCATACGCTATTTCGAATACCCGAGTGCCCAGCTTCGACCCTTGAATTCCGACGTATCCATACGTACATAACTCCGGTCGGTATCCTCACGATAACCGCCGAGTCCAAATACTATAACCGGTAGGTAGTACTCCCCTGCCAGGCTTACCGTCTAACATGTACGAGTCATCTTGCCCCGGGGTACCTCACCGGGTCCACCATGTACCCGCAGATGGTGCCTACTGCTCCTCGAATCGGGTTTCACATGCCACTCTCAGAACCGAGAAAACACATGGTGGACGCACTGAAATATCATATCAAGGGTAACCGGGTTTTTAAAACAATATATACTCTCTTTTAAAATTGTTAGTTATATGTATGCCCTAGAGGCCATTGCTATACATAGGATGTATATTGTAGTAGATGCTGGGACATATATAGGGAGGACTTTCTTGCTCGACATGATAGTATGCTATCTGGTTGCTCTTTACCTTAACGTGTATACTGATTGTCTCTCTGTTACATGTTGGTAAAGCCCTTAGGATGTGTACTTGACTACCTGGACTATGATGCAGATCATACTAGTGGGGACATGGTAGTCCATAAGTACATCCTTCAAAGTCCCTAGTCGTGGGTGTATCGAGACGGGGCATCGATATACCAGAGTAGACTAGCGTATACCTTCTCGACCCATACAGATGGGCGATGGATGATCCCATATCCATTGGTGTTTGACATCAGAGATGATATACGGGTGCTCAGTGGAGACTGGATACACTGGACGGACTCGCCGAGAACTCCCAGATGGTATTATACCTTACGTCAGATGGCAGTTCTCTGGTGACACTGGTACAGAGTAGTCTGTTGACCCGAGATCGTCATAGAGTCTTGTATGATTCCCACTGTGCTTTGATTTCCACCTTACCACGTCCAAGAGGGCGTGCAAAACGGTGGTTTTTGGGTACAGTCCCGAGTCACATGGAGGCAATGAGCGATAGGAGGGGATTCGTCTCTCCCGGTATAGGGAGTTGATGTTGCGCTGTGTTCGATTGGCTATAACCGGAAATCCCTGGCCAGGGTTGCTGAGATTTACTGGTAAGTGTTACCAGTAGTTTCTCGAATTGTTATAGACCTCATATCGACACGACTTATCAAGCTATTGGGGTCTGACGTTTACCACCCCTAGGCGAGATATGCGACATATCAGACGACGAGACCGTACTGTACGGTAAGTGTTACTGGTTGGATTCACAGGAGTGTGAGCGGGCTTGCTCGTCGATCTTCTGATCGCTCAATACTCGGGTGGCCGTTACGTTTAGCAGACCGCTTGCGGCTTGTGGGTGTTTGATATGATCATCATCTGCTGCCGGCGTATTGACGAGTCTTTAGAGTCCTACACAGAGGTTTCCTAGCTCAAGCGAAACGAAATAGGAGCGCATATGAGATATGTGCGGGACCGAGAATAATGCGTGTATGTGATACCGTATTCTATTCTCGCGATGAATGTATCGATTGGTTGTATGCGATATAACCTAGTTATCGAATCAAGCATTGATTCGATAAGCCGATACATAGGATACTAGTCGGTTATATGCGATATGACCGGATCGTTAAATCAAGTGTTGATTTAATGATTTAATGTATAATTATATATTTGATATATTACTTTGCATTAACTAGTATTGATTCACTTTAAATGGATTTTCTCACTTGATGTGCACATTGTATATGTGATATATTTTGTACACTTGATTGTATCATGTTTGATGATACATGAATATTTAAGTGTATGTTTAGACTAAACCATGGTTATGTAATGGTTAGGGTTTTGAATTTATTTACTTATTCATTTATTTATTCATTTTGGCAAAAGGGAAAATGGTGGCTATTTTTGTTTCTAAGTTGAAGCTTCATGAAGCTTTGACTAAGTGACCATTTTGTCTTCATGCTTAACCTAACCATTCCATCTAACCATGATTTATTCTCTACACTTGACCATGGTTGCCATATGATAAGTATTGTTTTATTTTCTTTTAGAAAATAACTTATGATAATATCTTCATCTTCTTCTTCTTGAAAAAGAAACCTTCCTCCATCAATGGCAACTCTTGAAAATGAGTGAGAAATCCAATTCTAAAGTGAACCCACTTCCTATTTCTTCATCCTCTACCTCTTGCCAAGTAGTAGAGTATGTTTTCTTCACAAGTTTCATGACTTGGTGAAGTGGGAGCTTGATCTTGTGATGCCTCGACGTAGATCATCTTCGGCACGAAGCCGACGACCTTGCCCGCCCATTTCTCCGATGAAGCCGACGCTAGAGCCCGGGTTTCCATTTGGACAGCGAGGAGACTTCATTGCGAAGCTATGGAGGTGGAGCACCGGATCTACAAAGGTTGTATTTCCGTTCTTTTAGTTAAATTGTTAACTAGTTGCTTTTGTCGCCTAAAATTCTAGTTAACGATCCGTATTAGGGTTTCTCAGCACCCGTAAAATTTGAAATTGGCATGGTTGATGCCTTGTGAGACCTCCTTTGTGTGCCTAGGAACCCTACAAAAATACCCACGGTTCCCAAATCCAGAAATATCATGGAAACAACATATCTCAATGCGTATAGTCAAAAAGCATGATGTATGCGACATATAATCAAAATGTAAGCATATCAGTATATCATGCAACATGGAGTAGCAATATGCATATAATTAGGGAAGACCGCTTCTTTAAAATGAATCAGTTTTTAAGAGTATCTTGCGGTTCCCAATCTGCGAGTCAAGCCAGAATCATCTATGTATGCGCAATATGTAAGTGTACAAGTATAAGTGTGCAACAGGTAGGTGCACGAGTAGGAGTGTACAATATATGAGTACACGAACATGAATGTACAATAGGTATGTGCACAATTATGAGTGTACGCTATGTAGGTACACGGGTATGAATGTACAATAGGTATGTGCACAAGTATGGGTGTACGCTATGTAGGTACACGAGTATGCCATGCAAGGAATCATATCATGAATGCAACAGTACTACAGTGTAGTGACATGGCAATTATCGATGATGAAGTGTATGAGCCGGCAAATAGTGTACGTGGAACATACGAAACATCGATAATGGTGCTGGTGTCCTAACAGCATGATGGTAATATAGCAATAAACACAAGTAATGCAATGCAGATAATATGAATATGCGGAATCAAATAATCAACGCAATAGTGAAGAATCTACATCAGTATGTAAGTGTCATGCGGTTTTGCCTTTTGAAATAAGACGAATCGGGATTTTTAGTAAAATAAGGGCTATGGTGTTTTTAAGAAAAAATGCGCCTTTTGAAATTATCCGTAGAATCCCTTTTTTCCTATCTTTAAAATATTCACGGTTCGTTAGTTTTGAAATAGGTATGTCTCGGGTCTTATCTAATGTCTACTAAGGAATCTACAGACCTAACTAACACGCTAAGCAGGAGGGGTATGGAAACCACCTACATCTGAGTCGATATATATATATATATATATATATATATATGTATATATGAATATAATAGTCGGTGATCCCGCCTCAATAGTATCGCGTACGATACAATATATGATATGACGTCCTCGAGTCATGAGTGCGGACCTACCATCAATATAAAGCTCGTACGGTAAATCGTCGTACGGCATCCCAACAACTGGGTACGGATCAATATCACAATTGTCTCATCAATTATCTGGTATCCTCATCATCATATCCTATGATCTGGGATAATGATCTAAATCTAGTGTAAATCGATACCATCCACATAAATATAAGTGCGTATGTGAAACACACATCTATAGGCCCGCTAAATACCACTTGTCGTATCCCAAATACGAATCACATCATATCACCGATATCATGGCACTAAGCCCAAATCATCGACTCATCTCTAATGTTATCCACTATCCTCATCATCAAGGTACAAGTATAGCAATAAGTACGTGTGTGAGTGTGGATATAAACCTGTTCTAGGGTTCGCGACTAGAAACTACACTAGTTTACTTCTACCCCTAATTTATCTATAGTACAGCAAACACATCTTAAATATCCACGACACTATAAGATATCATGAGTATATATGTATGCTATACTAATATCGGACCGCGGGGGTGCTATACGCCATCCACCCGACTTCCCTCTGTAGATATAATCTAATCACCTGCATCCTACGTGTCGGTGTCGATGTCGCCTTCATCTTCTTCATCGTATCAGATCGCCGTGGGGGTACCTACATATCACACGTATCGCATCGCATCAAAACCAAATCGAAACATAAAACGACACGCGAAAACCAACACGATACGCTAAAAGTCCTATAGGCTAGAACCTATGGTTATCCTTCGCAAAACAACCCGAAATCACTTGATATAGACGTACAAACATCACACGATCGAGATAACGCACAAATACCAAAGTCTGGAAATCAAAAGACGCAAAACCAAAACTAAATTCAAAGCAGTAACCCAAGAAAATGATCGCAGATTTCGTCTAAGGCCAAAAAAGGCAAGCAAACAAGTCTAGAGTGATGTATAGGGTTTATGTGACCTACAGCAAAATCCTGGGCACCTGCGCCTACCAAGTGGCCGAGCCCACTAAAGGGTAAAACCGGCCTGGCCGGCCCTGTAGGGTCCAAAGGGGTTCGTCTTGATACAGGGTGTTCCTAGGGTCAATTCTAGTCCTCTGGTATTGTTTAATTTTCCAGCAAAATGTAGGGTTGCTAGGCACACGCACAAGGGTCTACGAGGCATCAACCATGCCCGATTTAGAATTTAGCCGTGCCAAACAACCCAAAGCCGGATCTTTAAACTAGAGATTAGGAGAAAACAAGCATGTTAAACACTTTAACACTAAGTGAGAGGGATTACATCCGTTGTAAATCCGGTCCTTCACTTCTAAAGCTCCGTATTGAGGTCCTTTCGCTGCGATCATCGTGTTCCGGACTCTCGAGAGGTTCCATGAAGAGAAAGATGCAATCTTGGTTCCGATCTTCGATAACAAAGATGATCTACCTTGAAGTTTCATTAACACCAGCTAACACTCACTAAATGAAGTGAACACTCTCATCTAAAGGACAAGGATAGATGAGGATGATGAAGTAGGATTTTTGCTCTCATTTATAATCTTTTTCTCACACATAATTCATCACAAAATCAAAGCTAGAAAACTTTTCAAGAAGGAACTCAAGGAAGAAGAAGAATTTATAAATCATTAATTCTTTTGTGATAAATAATGAAAGTCTTGATAAGGTTAGAAATGCAACCATGGTTCAAGTAACCATTGTAGAGATTTTACAAGGGTTAAGGGTTTGGGTTTAGTTAAAGAAATATCTTGCAAAATATCTTTTCCAAAACAAAAAGAAAACCTTCTAGAAACATCTAGAAATGATTAACCCAAATCAAACCCTAACCATGTTTAATCTCCACTAAACATGTTGCATTAATAACCATATCATGTTACAATATTATATATCACATATATAATATTTATTGTAACAAAATAAAATAATACAATTAACATATATCGCATATATATCAATGTATTACCCGAGTGAGAAAAAGAATCTTTTAGTGAGCTAATATTAGTTAATGTAATTTAATATATTATACATTAAATTATCGAATCAACACTTGATCCGACAATCCGGCTATATCGCATTTAACGGACTAATATCTCATTTACCAATTCATCGAATCAACACTTGATCCGATGACCCGGCTGATATCAAATATCGTGAGAATAGAATACGGTATCACATATCGCATTATCCTCGGTCCTGCACATATCACATATGTGCTCCTACTCCGTTTTGCCTGAGCCAAGAAACCTCTGTGTAGGACTCTAAAGAATCGTCAATACCCCGGCAGTAGGTGATGATCATATCAAACACCCACAAGCTGCAAGCGGTCAGCTAAACGTAACAGCCGCCCAGGTTTTGAGCGCTCAGATGATCAACAAGCAAGCATATACAATCTCCTGTGAATCCAAACAGTAACACTCCCGTACAGTCCGGTCTCGTCGTCTGATATGTCGCTTACCTCGCCTAGGGGTGGTAAACGTCAGACCCCATTAGCTTGATAAGTCATGTCGATATGAGGTCTATAACAGTTCGAGAAACTACTGATAACACTTAGCTGTAAATCTCAGCAACCCTGTCTAGGGATTTCCAGTTATAACCAATCGAACACATTGCAACATCAACTCCCTATACCGGGAGAGATGAATCCCCTCCTATCATTGCCTCCATGTGATTCGGGACTGTACCCAAAAGCCACCTTTTTGCACGCCATCTTGGACGTAGTATGATGGAAATCAAAGCACAGTGGGAATCATACAAGACTCTATGACGATCTCGGGTAAACAAACTACTCTGTACCAGTGTCACCGGAGAACTGCCATCTGACGTGAGGTATAATACCATCTGGGAGTTCTCGGTGAGTCCGTCCGGTGTACCCAGTCTCCACTGAGCACCCGTACACCATCCTTGATGTCAAACACCGATGGATATGGGATCATCCATCGCCCATCATATGGGTCAAGATGCATATACGCTAGTCTACTCTGGTGCATCGATGCCCTGTCTCGATACACCTTCGACTAGGAACAGTTATAGGATGTACTCGTCGACTACCGTGGCCCCACTAGTATGATCTCATTATAGTCCCAGTAGTCGAGTACATATCCTTGTAGGGTTCCTAGGCACACAAATGAAGTCACACAAGTGATCAAATATGGCTAATTCAAATTATACAAGTGCCTACAAACCCTAATACGGATCGTTAACTAGATATATAGGCTATGCGAGGCAAGTAAACGACTTTAACTAAAGGAAAGAAGCTACAACCTTTGTAGATCCGGTCCTCCACATCCTAGGCTCCATGATGAGGTCCCTCCGCTGTCCAAATCAAATCCATGACTCTAGCATCGGCTTCATCGGAGAAAAGGGCGGACTTGGTCGTCGGTTCGATGCCGAAGATGATCTACGTCGAGGCATCATAAGATCAAGCTCCAACTTCACCAAGCCTTGAGAACTTGTGAAGGAAACACCCTATACAACTTGGCAAGAGGTAGAGGATGAAGAAATAGGAAGTGGGTTGACTTTAGAATTGGATTTCTCACTCATTTTCACTAGTTGCCATTGATGGTGGCTAGGTTTTCTTCTTGTTCAAGATGAAGAAGAAGATGAAGATGAATATGATAAGTTAATAATAATAGAATAGAAATATAATACTTATCATATACTAACCCTTGGTTAAGTGTAGAGAATGAACTAGGGTTAGTGTAAATGGTTAGGGTTAAGCAAGAGACAAGAATGGTGACTAAGTCAATGCTTCATGAATCTTCAACTAAAAAACAAACATAGCCACCATTCATTTCTTATATTTTCCAAAAATAAATAATTAAATAAATAAGTAAGGAAAAAGAAAACCCTAATCATTAACTTAACCATGGTTTAATTCTTTACACTTAACCAAGTAAACATGTATCATCAAACATGATACAATCAAGTGCACAAAAGTATATCACATATACAACTTGTGATATTCAAGTGAGAAAATCCATTTAAAGTGAACCAATACTAGTTAATGCAAAGTAATATATCAAATATATAATTATACATTAAATCATTAAATCAACACTTGATTCAATGATCCGGTCATGTCGCATATAACCGGCTAGTATCCAATGTATCGGCTTATCGAGTCAATCCTTGATTCGATAACTAGGTTATATCGCATACAACCATTCGACACATTCATCGCGAGAATGAAATACGGTATCACATACACGCATTATTCTCGGTCCCGCACATATCTCATATGCGCTCCTATTTCGTTTCGCTTGAGCCCGGAAACCTCTGTGTAGGACTCTAAAGACTCGTCAATACGCCGGCAGCAGGTGATGATCATATCAAACACCCACAAGCCGCAAGCGGTCTGCTAAACGTAACGGCCACCCGGGTATTGAGCGATCAGAAGATCGACGAGCAAGCCCGCTCACACTCCTGTGAATCCAACCAGTAACACTTACCGTACAGTCCGGTCTGTTCGTCTGATATGTCGCATATCTCGCCTAGGGGTGGTAAACGTCAGACCCCAGTAGCTCGATAAGTCATGCCGACGTGAGGTCCATAACTATCGTGAAACTACTGATCACTCTTACCAGTATATCACAGCAACCCTGTCCATGGATTTCCTGTTATAGCCAGTCGTGCATAGCGCAACATCAACCCCCAATACCAGGAGAGACGAATCCCCTTCTATCGCTCATTGCCTCCATGTGAATCGGGACTGTACCCAAAAACCACCTGTTTGCACGACTCAGTAGAGCCGTGGTAGGGTGGAAATCAAAGCACAGTGGGAGACACACAAGACTCTATGACGATCTCAGGTCAACAGACTAAGCTGTACCAGTGTCACCAGAGAACTGCCATCTGACGTGAGGTATAATACCATCTGGGAGTTCTCGGCGAGTCCGTTCAGTGTACCCAGTCTCCACTGAGCACCCGCATACCATCTCCGATGTCAAACACCAATGGATATGGGATCATCCATCGCCCATCGCATGGGTCGAGAAGATATACGCTAGTCTACTCTGGAATATCGATGCCCCGTCTCGATATTCCCTCGACTAGGAACATTGAAGGATGTACTCATGGACTATCCAGGCCCCACTAGTATGATCTGCATCACAGTCCTGGAAGTCGAGTACACATCCTAAGGGCTTTATCAACATGTAACAGAGAGACAGAAAGTATACACGTTAAGATATAGAGCAACCAGATAGCGTACAATCATGTCGAGCAAGAAAGTCCTACCTATATATGTCCCAGCATCCACTACAATATACATCCAATGTACAGTAATGGCCTCTAGGGCATACATATAACTAACAATCTCCCACTTGCACTAGGGCCATCTGTAGTAGTGGTTGCAGTATCACATACTCAACCATCCCATATAAGTCTCTCTTCGGGAAAAGGCCTTCGTGAGTGGATCCACCGTGTTGTCCTCTAAGTCTACTATCCTGACCTCGATCACCCTGGAGATCAACTATCTCCATGATCAGGTGATGCTGCCTCAGAATTTGTCGGGGTCACTGATGGGACCAGGGTCCTTGGCCAAAGCCATAGTTCCATTGTCATACAATGGTAGGAACCTAGTTCATCTTATGAACCAATATACACCCAAACTGCCTCTTTGGTAGTATGTTAAATAGCAATGTTACAAGCCTTTATCGTTTAGTTTGCCACGGTATCTAGCTTGGAACTCTTCCAACATACCGTCCCTTTACTGAGGGTAAAGACAATGCCTGCGACTGACATTCAGTCGTCCTTATCACTCTGGAACTTTTCCAGCGATCCTCCCCAGGATCGAGAAGGTATCACCTTTATCCTATTTGGAGAATCCATGTGATAATAGGAGATTGACCGATCGTAGTATAGGAAACTCTTTTCCTATCTAGAGTATGTTTCTACGTACAATACGAAGATGACCACCTTACTCTCTACTACCTTTTTGTATATACAAGGTTCGTCTACCATTTTAATGAAGTCAAACACTTTGACTATCGCATCAAAACAGACGTTCCAACTCCGCGATGCCTGCTTCATTATGTAAAGCAACTTGCGCACGTTTCCGCTGCTCCCACTGTTTACGAAGCCCTCTGGCTGTGTTCTTATAGACGTTCTCTTCTAAATAAATATTTAGAAAAGTAGTCATGGCACCCCACCACCAGATATCGTAGTCATGGTATGTAGCAATGGCAAGTAGGATCTAGATGGACTTAAGCATAGTCCCTAGAAAAGGTTTCATCATTATCCACACCTGGTTGATGACTAAAACCTTTAACAAGTCTAGCTTTGAAAGTCTCAACTTTTCCATCTACACCAAGTAATCTTCTCAAGATATACTTGCTCCTGATGGGGATTTAACCCTTCAGATACAGCAACCAAAGTCCATACTTTGTTGGTGTATATGGATTCCATCTCAGATCGCTAAGAATCCAGCCATTCTTACAGAGTCCCTACTCTTGATGGCCTGCTCGAAACTACTTGGGTCATCATCTCATGATGCAATCCTTGCTCCCACTGTCATCGAGAAACCGAAGTATCTCTCAAGCAGGTGAGGAACCCTGCTAGATCGGCGGAGAGGCTGAGGTTCGTCGGGAACTATTGAATCCTTTGGTTCTGTCAAATCATCAGCTGTAGTTTGTATAGCTGGAACATTTCCAGTTCTACATAACTGACCTTGCCTCGAGCTTGTCCGGATTTTGCATTTAGACATAGGCCGGACAACCCCAGATCTTAACTTACTTAAGAGATAGGCTCTTCCTACACCATATCTTATATGGAGTGGTAGGTACTGATTTGATTCGAACTCTATTCAATAGGTATGCAACTTCATAAGTGCATAACTCCAAAAGGAAATAGGTAACTCAGTAATACTCATCATAGAGCATACCATATCTAATATTGTGCGATTGCTCCACCCCGATACACCATTGTGCTATGGTGTATACGGAGGAGTAATGCTGAGAGAGAATCTCATTCTCCTTTAGAATAGTCCAGGAATGCCATGCACAAGTATTCTCCTCCCTGATCTTATCATAGGACATAATACTTATACCCGGTTGTTGGTTCTCTACTTCTAACTTATATTCTGTGAATATCTCAAAAGGTTCGGACTTGTGTTTCAACAGGAACATATGTCAGAATCTTGAGAGATCATCAGTGAACGTAATGAAGTATAAAGAACCAGTCCTGGCATGTGTAGACAGGAGACCTTACATACATCATAATGTATCAGTCCCAAGAGTTTACTAACTCTTTCTTTGTTTCCAACAAACAGAGCTATGGTCATCTTATCTTTGTGACATGACTGGTAAGTTTCACAAGATGTAAATTCAAACTGATTTAAATATGCATCTAAAATGTAACTTCAGCCAGTCGGGTCGCATTTATGTGACCTAGTCTACAATGCCTCAAGAATGATTCGTTCATTTCTGAACTCTTCCTCTTGTGTGTGTTCCGTATACTAGGAACTGTAGTTTGATTTAGAACATCAATGCTTTTAGATAACGTGCCTGAACCGATCAACTTTTGATATAGGAAATGTTCAAAACATTATCCAACAATACAAAATTTTATCATTTCTTTACTTGTAAAGAGAGTGATATGATTTTGTATATCTGGTTCGGTATCTAATAACATTCGTTCAGAATCAATGTATTGGTAATACAGGGTGACAGTGACCAACAGACATGGCTGCAACACTTGTCCCGTTTTCTGTCTCATGAAACTTATCACCCGTTCTCAGTTTTTCTACCCTTTTGTAGCCCTATGTAACAGATTACATATCTGGGATCCTGATCCTGTATCAAATACCCAGGATGTAGAGGATACTGAGAAAACAGTTATGTATAATGAACACACCCGAAGGAGAAGCATCATATGCACTTTCTTCGTTTGGGCGGCATAGAAATTCTGGTATTCCCCTAATTCCTGCTCTGTCTTATAAAAATTATAAGTTGGAGCGGGACCAACGTTCCCCAGCTCAGTATAACAAGCGGGTTCGGTCAATATCCGTATTATTATCTTGATTAAGGCGTGATATAGTCGCTACCAGGAGAGACAGAGAAGAAAACACTCTGCGTGCGCTCTTGCAAGATTAGATTGGTTATATATTTTATCTAATCAGGATGGGTCCCACTGTTTTAATCAAATCTTCCTTCAAACCTTAAAAGGAAAGACTAGCCGGGATTAATTACACTCTACAAGTTCGCCAATCTTTCAGCCAGGCCAGTGTCAGTACTTTGAGGGAGGTTCCCCGTGCTTTCGCACGGACCTAATTACAGTAAACCTCGTTTTCCCAGAGGCGTAACCCCGTTGACACTTTTCTAGACACTTACTTAATCGGCTAATTGCAAAGTGCAAAACTCTCCCAGGAGTAACAATTACTCACAGTGGGTATCGGGATCCAACTATCACATAGAAGGTATGCAATCTCATTACAAATTTCAACACTTGAAACTCCCGATAATGGTTTTTACCCCTAGCACTTATGACCTTAACTAAGGTCAACAAATCATAAGTACTAGTCAAGTTCTACCCGTCATTTCGTGATTAATTAGACCCACCCATATGACCCTTAACTAAGGTCAACAAAGTCACGCGACTATCCTAACTAATCGCATCATATGCGGTGTAGGAAGACATCACTTAGCTACCGTACACCGTGCCTTAACTAAGGTCAACAAACACAGCACGCATACTAAGTACTCTACTTCCTAAAATGACGGAGGGTTGCGAATGGTTTTTATGAAAACCTTTAACGCTTTGAACTTGATCTCGTTGCGGAATCAAATGTTTTTAAATGGAATGTTTTCGAGGCTTTTCCAGTTTTGCTAAAGGGGTCACTCCCGGTGAAGGGATCGTCGGCCCTTTCCTCGTCGAATGAGGTGCGGGATATATCATATATATCACTGTGCAAAGCGGAAACTATAGAAGCGACCAAAGACAAACCGAGGGTTGTAGCATCTGCCAGTTATTGCTAAAGGAGTCACTCCCGGTGAAGGGATCTCAGTCCTTTCCTCATCGAATAAGGTGCAGGATGTTCTATAATGAACACTGCGATGCAAAGCAAAAACTGTAGCTACCTGTTTTATTTTTGAAATTCGATTCCACAACATCAATTAGGTTTATTTTCTTTCATTAATCTCATTAATGAATGTCCCATCATTTAAGTCCACCTAATCATCACAGATAAATATAACGTACGCTTATGGCATCCGCATTCGCCTCGATGTCCCGTCTGCACCGTTAGGTTAGGTAACTAACGGCAGAGCGGGGCAGGGCTAGCGCGGGTGTAAAACATAAGCAACGTTTATATAATATATCATATATACTATATACTATATCTGTCACAGAACATCACATGATCACATCACAGATAAATCACAGCAGAAGATACATATGAATTATTGGATATACTAGGACGTCCGTGTTTTCAATACGAGCCAGTATAAAACACGGATTCCACGGTCGTGATGAATAGCCAATCCCATACCCCTAGACCCCTACGAGAGCGGCAAGTAACCCTACCAATTCTAGAGTTAGGAGACCCGGACTCGACTCCTCGAGTTGGTCTCCCACTGGACCCTAGAACCCGGTTACTTGTGCCCTCCTCCTTGGGTCTATCCTAATGCAGAAAAGTAAATAATATACAAATGGTGACATCATCCGCAACCTGGAAGTGCCCCAATAAAAGAATATTACATACAAGTTTTTACATGAATGAAAATGAAAAACACTCATCTCACATTAAAAAAACCCCGGCTATTCGAACACGACGATCCAATATAACATATCCAGCAACACATAACAACACATGTCATCAACGTAAGTAAATATGCGCATCCCAATTGTCGTTGACATATAGCAACGAAACCGGCGATATCACATATTACACTTATGGCCACAGAAAAGAAAGTGTAAAACTACAACAGTTGGAATCCGCAACCTCTTTAGACATCGCATGCCTAATCAAATGAATTCTTTAGACATCGCATGCCTAACAATTATAAACCCCGCATTTTAGTCTCAAAATCGAAAACACTTTTCAATATAAAAGTCGGGCAATTCAACAGGATTCCCGACATTCAGATCGAATGCTCGTCACAAACTTTAGTAGGCGGCCGCACTCCCGATACCGTCGACGAAGTGCACTAAGGTGGAACACCGCTGCCGCGAGCACCCGAACGGATGCTTTCGGCGACGGGGTTCTCCTACAGTCACTTGGTCGGGGCAATGGAGTGAGGCTGTCTATTAAGTTTACCCGGCAAGTATCCGCGTACGCTACGTGATTGCGACGGACTTTTGATCACATCAAAATTCCGTGGCAACCGATCAAGTGAGACTAAACTACTAGATTTATAACATTCATTCAGTTATCTCATAACTGCTTGTGAATTCCAATTGTTGTATCACATTCTGGATAAGATAGAAAATGTTAAACTTTTCGATCGAACAATCGAACACCCAAGTTTTCCCGAAATAGATCAACACATGAAATAAGTTTAAAAACATTCACTTCGTGCCTCAGTACCAACGGTCCAGCCGTAGAAGGGTCAAGCCAACGCCTCACATGTGGCACGCCGTACTGCCCCAAACCCTAAGGTTCAAAGGGTAGTTCAAGACGGTCACATAATCGAGTTAAGGTTTGTTGTCTTCTAGAGGGTCCATTGCGTTACTTGCACTACTTAGAACGTTATTAAACCACGGAAAGATCCAACACTTGGAAATTTCCCGACAGGGGAAAAAGTGGGTATTTATATCCGGTCGAACTTTTTAACATATTCTAAAAAATACCCGGAAAAACACACTGAAAAAATTAGACAATCCGATCGAAACACCGAGTCCCTAATACAACCCAGAAAATTCGACTCTTTAAAAAATTATTAAAAATTCCCAGAAACACCAACAATAAAATATAAGAATTACTGTGCAGAAAAAAATGTCTGAAGAGACCAACTTGCCACGGAACCGCCGCATTAGGCATGCATATGCGGCGGTTCCGCCGCACTATTAACGATTCAGAGCCCCCGTTTTAAACAGTAATTCTTATAATATTCTACTGAGTTTTCTGCATATTTTTAATTTGGAAAAAACCCAGTTTTTCAAAATTGTCCAGAGAGCAAATTTGGGTTTAGGTTTTGATTCGATCGGACTTCTAATTCCGTCTACGCATCGCCTAAGGCTCTAGCTAGGCTCTGATACCATTGTAGGGTTCCTAGGCACACAAATGAAGTCACACAAGTGATCAAACATGGCTAATTCAAATTATACAAGTGCCTACAAACCCTAATACGGATCGTTAACTAGATATATAGGCTATGCGAGGCAAGTAAACGACTTTAACTAAAGGAAAGAAGCTACGACCTTTGTAGATCCGGTCCTCCACGTCCTAGGCTCCATGATGAGGTCCCTCCGCTGTCCAAATCAAATCCATGACTCTAGCATCGGCTTCATCGTAGAAAAGGGCGGACTTGGTCGTCGGTTCGATGCCGAAGATGATCTACGTCGAGGCATCACAAGATCAAGCTCCAACATCACCAAGCCTTGAGAACTTGTGAAGGAAACACCCTATACAACTTGGCAAGAGATAGAGGATGAAGAAATAGGAAGTGGGTTGACTTTAGAATTGGATTTCTCACTCATTTTCACTAGTTGCCATTGATGGTGGCTAGGTTTTCTTCTTGTTCAAGATGAAGAAGAAGATGAAGATGAATATGATAAGTTAATAATAATAGAATAGAAATATAATACTTATCATATACTAACCCTTGGTTAAGTGTAGAGAATGAACAAGGGTTAGTGTAAATGGTTAGGTTTAAGCAAGAGACAAGAATGGTGACTAAGTCAATGCTTCATGAATCTTCAACTAAAAAACAAACATAGCCACCATTCATTTCTTATATTTTCCAAAAATAAATAATTAAATAAATAAGTAAGGAAAAAGAAAACCCTAATCATTAACTTAACCATGGTTTAATTCTTTACACTTAACCAAGTAAACATGTATCATCAAACATGATACAATCAAGTGCACATAAGCATATCACATATACAACTTGTGATATTCAAGTGAGAAAATCCATTTAAAGTGAACCAATACTAGTTAATGCAAAGTAATATATCAAATATATAATTATACATTAAATCATTAAATCAACACTTGATTCAATGATCTGGTCATGTCGCATATAACCGGCGAGTATCCAATGTATCGGCTTATCGAGTCAATCCTTGATTCGATAACTAGGTTATATTGCATACAACCATTCGACACATTCATCGCGAGAATGAAATACGGTATCACATACACGCATTACTCTCGGTCCCGCACATATCTCATATGCGCTCCTATTTCGTTTCGCTTGAGCCCGGAAACCTCTGTGTAGGACTCTGAAGACTCGTCAATACGCCGGCAGCATGTGATGATCATATCAAACACCCACATGCCGCAAGCGGTCTGCTAAACGTAATGGCCACCCGGGTATTGAGCGATCAGAAGATTGACGAGCAAGCCCGCTCACACTCCTGTGAATCCAACCAGTAACACTTACCGTACAGTCCGGTCTGTTCGTCTGATATGTCGCATATCTCGCCTAGGGGTGGTAAACGTCAGACCCCAGTAGCTCGATAAGTCATGCCGACGTGAGGTCCATAACTATCGTGAAACTACTGATAACTCTTACCAGTATATCATAGCATCCCTGGCCAGGGATTTCCTGTTATGGCCAGTCGTGCATAGCGCAACATCAACCCCCAATACCGGGAGAGACGAATCCCCTCCTATCGCTCATTGCCTCCATATGAATCGGGACTGTACCCAAAAACCACCTGTTTGCACGACTAAGTAGAGCCGTGGTAGGGTGGAAATCGAAGCACAGTGGGAGACACACAAGACTCTAAGACGATCTCGGGTCAACAGACTAAGCTGTAGCAGTGTCACCAGAGAACTGCCATCTGACGTGAGGTATATACCATCTGGGAGTTCTCGGCGAGTCCGTTCAGTGTACCCAGTCTCCATTGAGCACCCGCATACCATCTCCGATGTCAAACACCAATGGATATGGGATCATCCATCGCCCATCGCATGGGTCGAGAAGATATACGCTAGTCTACTCTGGAATATCGATGCCCCGTCTCGATATTCCCTCGACTACGAACATTGAAGGATGTACTCATGGACTATCCAGGCCCCACTAGTATGATCTGCATCACAGTCCTGAAAGTCGAGTACACATCCTAAGGGCTTTATCAACATGTAACAGAGAGACAAAAAGTATACACGTTAAGATAAAGAGCAATCAGATAGCGTACTATCATGTCGAGCAAGAAAGTCCGACCTATATATGTCCCAGCATCCACTACAATATACATCCAATGTACAGTAATGGCCTCTAGGGCATACATATAACTAACAATCCTAAGGGCTTTATCAACATGTAATATAGAGACAATCAGAGTACATGTTAAGATAAAGTACAACCAGATAGCATACTATCATGTCGAGCAAGAAAGTCCTCCCTATATATGTCCAAGCATCCATTACAATATACATCGTATGTACAGTAATGGACTCTAGGGCATACATATAACTAACAATCTCCCACTTGCATTAGGGCCATCTGTTGTAGTATCGCATACCCAACAATTAGCTGTGGTTGAAGTATCTCATTCTCAACCATCCCATAAAAGTCTCTACTGGGAAAAAGGCCTTTGTGAGTGGATCTGCGCTGTTGTCCTCTGTGTCTACTCTCCTAATCTTGTCTCCTTGGAGATCAACGATCTCCATGATCAGGTGATACTGCCTATGAATTATATCTGGATTTCTGATAGGACGGGGGTTCCTAAGCCAAAGCCACAACTCCATTGTCACACTATGTTAGGAACGAAGTTCATCTCATGAACTTATATATCCAGACTGCCTCTTTGGTAGCATTCTTGGTAATGATGTATCTTGCCTTTGATCATCTAGTAAGTCACGGTATCTAGCTTAGAACTCTTCCAACATACTGTCCCTCCACTGAGGGTAAAGACAATGCCTGCGATTGACATTCAGTCGTCCTTATCACCCTAGAACCATTCCAGTGATTCTCCCCAAGATCGATTGATACCATCTCACTACAACTATTGAGTATCTTAACATCCAATTAGATCTATCCCATAGATCTAAAAACCCAGGATTTAGGAGGTATCATTTTCGATCCTATATGGTGAATCCTTGTGATAAGCGGAGATTGACCGAGAGTAGCATAGGAAACTCCTTCCCTATCAAGAGTATGTCATCCACGTACTTTACGAGGATCATCACCATACTCTCTACTACCTTTTTGTATATACAAGGTTCATCTACCATTTTGATGAAGTCAAACTCTTTGACTATCACATTAAAACAGATGTTCCAACTCCGCGATGCCTGCTTTATCACATAAAACATCTTGCACACGTTTCCGCTGCTCCCACTGTCTACGAAGCCCTCTGGCTGTGTACTTATAGACGCTCTCTTCCAAATTATCATTTAGAAAAGCAGTCATGACACCCAACCGCCAGATATCATAGTTATGGTATGTAGCCGTGGCATGTAGGATCTGGATGGACTTAAGCATAACTTTGAAAGTCTCAACTTTTCCATGTACACCAAGTAATCTTCTCAAGATATACTCCCTCCTGATGGGGATTTAACCCTTCAGATAGAGCAACCAAAGTCCATACTTTGTTGGTGTATAAGGATTCCATCTCAGATCGATAAGCATCCAGCCATTCTTACAGAGTCCCACTCGAAACTAGTTGGGTCATCATCTCATGATGCAATCCTCGCTCCCACTGTCATAGAGAAACCGAAGTATCCCTCACGTGGGTGAGGAACCCTACTAGATCGGCTAAGAGGCTGAGGTTCGTTAGAAACTATTGAATCCTTCGGGTCTACCAAATCATCAGCTGCAGTTTGTATAGCTGGACCCTTTCCAGTTCTACATAACAGACCTTGCCCCGAGCTTGTCCGGATTTTGCTTTTAGACATAGGCCGGACAACCCCAAATCTTAACAAACTTAAGATATGGGCTCTTCCCTTTCCATATCATATATGAAGTGATAGGCAACTGATTTGATTTGAACCCTATTCAATAGGTATGCAGTTTCTCAAGTGCATAACTCCCAAAAGGAAATAGGCAACTTAGTAGTACTCATCATAGAGCACACCATATCACATAGGGTGTGATTGCTCCGCCCCGATACACCGACGTGCTGTGGTGTATACGGAGGAGTAATGCTGAGAGAGAATCTCATTCTCCTTTTGAATAGTCCAGGAATCCCGTGCTCAAGTATTCTCCTCCTTGATCACATAAAAGGACATAATACTTATATCCGTATTTTGGTTCTCTACCTCTAACTTATATTCTGTGAATATCTCAAAAGCTTCGGACTTGTGTTTCAACAGGAACATATGTCTGAATGTTGAGAGATTATCAAAGAATGTAACGAAGTAGAAAGAACCGGTCTTGGCATGTGTAGACAGGGGACATTCATATATCAACATGTATCAATCCTAAGAGTTCACTAACTCTTTCTCTGTTTCCAATAAACGGAGCTGTGGTCATCTAATCTCTGCGACATGACTGGCAAGTTTCACAAGATATAAATTCAAACTAATTTAAATATGCATCTTAATGTAACTTCAGCTAGTCGGGTCGCATTGATATGACCTAGTCTATAATACCTCAAGAATGATTCGTTCATTTCTGAACTCATCCTCTTGTGTGTGTTCTGTACTTTAAGAACTGTGGTTTGATTTAGAACGTCTATGCTTTTAGATAACGTACCTGAACCGATCAACTCTTGATATAGGAAATGTTCAAAACATTATCCAACAATACAAAATTATATCCTTTCTTTACTAATAAAGAGACTGATATGATGTTGTATATCAGGGTCGGTATCTAATAACATTTTGACAGAATCAATGTATTCTTGTAATATTGGGTGATAGTGACCAACAGACTTGGCTGCAACACTTGCACCGTTTTCTATCTCATGAAACATATCACCCGTTCTCAGTTCTCTACCTATCTGTAGCCCATGTACCAAATTACATATGTGGGATCTTGATCCGGTATCAAATACCCAGGACGTAAAGGATACTGAGAAACAGTTCTCTGTAATGAACACACCCGAAGAAGATGCATCAGCATGCACTTTCTTCGTTTGGGCGGCACGGGAATTCTGGTAATCCCCTATTTCCTGCTCTGTCTTATAACAATTATAAGTTGGAGAGGGACCAACGTTCCCCAGCTCTGTATAACATGCGGGTTCGGTCAATAAATCCGTATTATTATCTTGATTAAGGCGTGACATAGTCGTAACCAGGAGAGAGAGAAGAAAACACTCAGCGTGCGCTTTTACAAGATTAGATTGGTTATCAATTTATCTAATCAGGATGTCTCCAACTGTCTTAGTCAAATCTTCCTTCAAACCCTAAAAGGTAAGACTAGCCGGGATTAATTACACTCTACAAGTTCGCCAATCTTTTAGCCAGGCCAGTGCCGGTACTTTGAGGGAGGTTCCTCGTGCTTTCGCACAGACCTAATTAAAGTAAATCTCGTTTTCCCAGGGGCATAACCCCGTTGACACCTTTCTAGACACCTACTTGATCGGCTAATTGTAATGTGTAAAACTCTCCCAGGAGTAACTCTTACTCGCAGCGGGTATCGGGATCCAACTATCTCATAGAAGGTATGCAATCTCATTGCAAATTTCAACACTTGAAATTCCCAATAATATTTTACCCCTAGCGTCCTATGACCTTGAAGCAGGCTAACAAACCATAGTCCGCTAGTCAAGTTCAACCCGTCATTTCCCGATTGAATTAAACCCACCTGCACGACCCTTGACGCAGGCCAACAAAGTCACGCGACTACCCTAACTCAATCGCATCATATGCTTTTACAGATAAGCATAAATAGCTACCGAACATTACGCCTTGACGCAGGCCAACAAACGTGGCACGAATACTATGAAATACTTATCTGAAATGACGGAGGGCAACGACAGGTTTTTAAGAAAACCCTTTGCGTAATGAACTTGATATCGTTATAGAATCGAGTGATTTTAAATGGAGTTTTTTTTAGGGTTTTCTAGTTTTGCTAAAGATGTCACTCCCGGTGAAAGGATCGTCGGCTCTTTCCTCATCGAATAAGGTGCAGGATATTTCATAAATACCGCTGTGCAAAGCAAGAACTATAGAAGCAATCAAAAGACAAACCGAGTTTGTAGCATCTGCGAGTTTCACTAAAGAGGTCACTCCCGGTGAAGGGATCTCGGCTCTTTCCTTATCGAATAAGGTGCTGGATGTTCTACAAGGAACACCGCTATGCAAAGCAAAAACTAGAGCTACCAGTTTTTAAACAAGTTTCTCCAACATCTTAGTTTTCTTTTAGTTTCATTAATGTCATTAATGAAGTCCCATTTTAATTATGCTTCACAAGCATCACATTTGAAACGAAATCTGCAATATAACATATATCTCATATATATAATATAAACATTCGTCTCAGGCAGTAATATGATCTCATCACAGAACATTGCAGCAGAAGAACATATATGAAATATTGGATATACTAGGATGTCCGTGTTTTCTATACGAGCCTATATAAAATACGGATTCCACGGTCGCGATGAATAGCCAAACCCACATCCCTAGACCCCTACGAGAGCGGCAAGTAACACTGCCAATTCTAGGATTAGGAGACCTGGTCTCGACTCCTCGAGATGGCCTCCCACTAAACCATAGAACCCGGTTACTTATGCTCCCCGCCTTGGGTCTACCTAATGGGGAAAAGTAAATAATATACAATGATGACATCATCCTCAGCCCGGAAGTGCCCCAATAAAAGAATATTACATACAAATGAATTTTACATGAATGAAAAAGCAAAACTCTCATCTCACATAAAACCCCCGGCTATTCAGAACGCGACGATCCAATATAACATATCACTGCAACACATAATATCTCATATCATCAATGTAAGCAAGTATGCATATTCCGATTGTCGTTGATGTATAGCAGTGAAGCCGGCGATACACCACATACTACGCTTACGGTCACAGAAAAGACAGTGTAAAACTACAACAGTTGGAATCCGCAACTTCCTTAGATATCGCATGCCTAACCAAATGAATTCCTTAGACATCACATGCCTAACAATTATAAACCCCGCATTTTAGTCTCATTATCGAAAACTCTTTTCAATATTAAGTCGGGCAATTCAATAAGATTCCCGACATCCTGATCGAATGCTCGTCGCAAACTTTAGTAGACGGCCGCACCCCCGGATGCCGTCGACGGAGTGCACTAAAGCGGAACACCGCTGCCGCGAGCACTCGAACGGATGCTTTTGGTGACGGGGTTCTCCTACAGTCACTTGGTCGGGGCTATGGGGCGTGGTTGTCTATTAAGTTTACCCGGCGAGTATCCGCGTACGCTACGTGATTGCGACGGACTTTTGATCGCATCAAAATCCCGTGGCAACCGATCATTTGTGACTAAACTGCTAGATTTATAACATTCAAATTTGTTATCTCATAACTACCTGTGGATTCCAAATATTGTATCACATTCCAGATAAAAAGACAGTGTTAAACTTTCCGATCGAATAATCAAACACCCAAGTTTTCCCAAATAGCTCAGCACTTCAGCGGAGTTCAAAAAGTATCCATCACATGCCACCGTACCGATGGTCCAGCCGTAGAAGGGTCAAGCCAACGCCTCAGATCTGGCATGCCGTACTACCCCAAACCCTATGGTTTAGAGACAGTTCAAGACGGTCACATAATCGAGTTAAGATTTGTTGTCTTCTAGAGGGTCCACCGCGTTACTTGCACGACTTAGAACGTTCTTAAACTCAAGAAAAAATCCAACTTTTGAAAAAATTTCCGACAGGGGAAAAAGTGAGTTATTGATATCCGTTCGAACTTTTTAACAGTTTCTAAAATTATTCGGAAAAATTAAACGAACTTAAATTATCCGATCGAATCAACGAGTCCCCAATACAATCAAGCAAACTCAACATTTGAGTGGAATTAAAAATTCCCAGAAGGCTGCAAAAGAACCCAGAAAAGTTACTATAAAATAGTGGGCCCCATAATCACTGTTCCGCAGCGGAACCGCGGCAACGTGCGTGGTTTGACCGCGGTTCCGCGGTCACGTGACCGATTTAATGCAGAAAAAATCACTTTTTTAGAAAAAATCCAGAGAAGGGTTCGTGTCGGGGTTTCCGGGTTCGATCGGAGTTTAAACTTCGCCTAGACTTCGCCTAAAGATCTAGCAAGGCTATGATAACACTGTAGGGTTGCTAGGCACACGTACAAGAGTCTACGAGGCATCAACCATGACCGATTTAGAATTTAACCGTGCCGAACAACCCAAAGCCGGATCTTTAAACTAGAGATTAGGCGAAAACAAGTATGTTAAACACTTTAACACTAAGTGAGAGGGATTACAACCTTTGTAGATCCGGTCCTTCACTTCTAAAGCTCCGTGTTGAGGTCCCTTCGCTGCGATCATCGTGTTCCGGACTCTCGAGAGGTTCCATGAAGAAAAAGATGCAGTCTTGCTTCCGATCTTCGATAACAAAGATGATCTACCTTGAAGTTTCATTAACACAAGCTAACACTCACTAAATGAAGTGAACACTCTCATCTATAGGGCAAGGATAGATGAGGATGATGAAGTAGGATTTTTGCTCTCATTTATAATCTTTTTCTCACACATAATTCATCACAAAATCAAAGCTAGAAAACTTTTCAAGAAGGAACTCAAAGAAGAAGAAGAATTAATAAATCATTAATTCTTTTGTGATGAATAATGAAAGTCTTGATAAGGTTAGAAATGCAACCAAGGTTCAAGTAACCATTGTAGAGATTTTACTAGGGTTAAGGGTTTGGGTTTAGTTAAAGAAATATCTTGCAAAATATCTTTTCCAAAACAAAAAGAAAACCTTCTACAAACATCTAGAAATGATTAACCCAAATCAAACCAAAACCGTGTTTAATCTCTATTAAACATGTTGTATTAATAACCATATCATGTTACAATATTATATATCACATATATAATATTTATTGTAACAAAATAAAATAATACATTTAACATATATCGCATATATATCGGTGTATTACCCGAGTGAGAAAAAGAATCTTTTAGTGAGCTAATATTAGTTAACGTAATTTAATATATCATATATATTATTATACATTAAATTATCAAATCAACACATGATCCGACAATCCGGCTATATCGCATATAACCGACTAATATCTCATTTACCGATTCATCGAATCAACACTTGATCCGATGACCCGGCTGATATCAAATATCGTGAGAATAGAATACGGTATCACATATCGCATTATCCTCGGTCCTGCACATATCACATATATGCTTCTACTCCGTTTACGCCGACAGTAGGTGATGTTCATATCAAACACCCACAAGTTGCAAGCGGTCAGCTAAACGTAACAGCCGCCCAGGTATTGAGCGCTCAGAAGATCAACAAGCAAGCCTGTACATTCTCCTATGAATCCAAACAGTAACACTCCCGTACAGTCTGGTCTCGTCGTCTGATATGTCGCATATCTCTCCTAGGGGTGGTAAACGTCAGACCCCAGTAGCTTGATAAGTCATGTCGATATGAGGTTTATAACAGTTCGAGAAACTACTGATAACACTTACCAGTAAATCTCAGCAACCGTGGCCAGAGATTTCCAGTTATAGTCAATCGAACATAGCTCAACATCAACTCCCTATACCGGGAGAGACGAATCTCCTCCTATCGCTCATTGGCTCCATGTGATTCAGGACTGTACCCAAAATCTACCTTTTTGCATGCCCTCTTGGACGTGGTATGATGGAAATCAAAGCACGGTGGGAAACACACAAGACTCTATGACGATCTCGGGTCAACAGACTACTCTGTACCAGTGTCACCGGAGAACTGCCATCTGACGTGAGGTATAATACCATCTGGGAGTTCTCGGTGAGTCCGTCCAGTGTACCCAGTCTCCACTGAGCACCCGTACACTATCCTTGATGTCAAACACCGATGGATACGGGATCATCCATCACCCATCATATGGATCAAGAAGCGTATACGCTAGTCTACTCTGGTGCATCGATGCCCTGTCTCGATACACCCTCGACTAGGAACAGTTATAGGATGTACTCGTCGACTACCGTGGCTCGACTAGTATGATCTCATCATAGTTTCAGTAGTCGAGTACATATCCTAAGGGCTTTATCAACATGTAATAGAGAAAATCAGAGTACATGTTAAGATAAAGTACAACCAGATAGCATACTATCATGTCGAGCAAGAAAGTCCTCCCTATATATGTCCAAGCATCCATTACAATATACATCGTATGTACAGTAATGACCTCTGGGGCATACATATAACAAACACAAAACTCCCAGCACATTCTAGATTTTCCTGCACACTAAAACATCTCACAAACCGACATGGAAGTCCCGTAATTCCGTATTTTTGGGTTTCAGGTCTTGCTAGGTCAGGGTCTTTGTCAATATAGGGTGTAGGGTCACCATTAGAGTCCAATTGCATCGCCACAACTCAAATTTATCCTAACCCTCTCTAGGGTTTTCCAAAGTGTATAAAACTTCGACAAAACGACACTAAACTTTAAAGGAGGCTAAATCACTTGAAATGCTACAACAATTGTGAAAGAATTATCTCCATAGAGACTCATCAATCTTCCCACAGCACCAAAACACCATCTTTCTTGGTCCATTCTAAAGCTTGTGAGCTTGTGCACACTTTTTGTGAAATGGGTGTAAGGTTTTGAGTTGATTTTTGTGGTGTTTGAGAGGCTTGAAGGTGGAGGAGGAAGTGAGGGAAGAGGCAGCAGCAGGAGATGGGGAAAGAGGTAGTGAGAAATGAGAGGATAAAATGATGGGAGTATAGTTCAAAAAGTAAAAGTTGACCTATAGCTACCCTCTCTCTCTTATCATCATTCTTTACCTTTTTCTTTTCTTTTCTCCTTATCATTCTCACTCAATGGTCAACCCTAATCAACCATGCTAAAATGAAGAGAAGGCAAAGAAACGAATGAAACACAAGTGTACAAATGATATGTGCATGTTTTGCCCAAAAACGCTAAAAATCTAATTAGCGATTTTTAATCGCGATTAGCATTAAATTAGCATATAAATGCTCATAAAAACTTAAAAATGACATAATTCCATAGAATACATTATTTGTGAATTTTTCAAAATTTTTCCCATTTATCGGTATTTAATTATAAATTTAATATTAAAATAATCAATAAAATAATACTAAATTATAAAATTTCCCAAAAATAATATTTTATTATTTTGAAATGTTACAGTAGATGAGTCGATGAGATTACGTATGATACCACGAGATCGGTGATATGTTTTGGTTCGTATTATGAGATACGACATGAGTTATAGCCGGCCTTTAGGCGTGTGTTTTCATACACGCACATATATCTATCTATATATATATAGATGGTATCTGTTTGTACTAGACTTAGATCAGTACTCCAGTTCATGAGATATGATGATAAGGATACCAGATAATTGATGAGATAAATGTGAGATTCGACCCGTACCCAGATTTGGGATGCCATACGACGGATTTACGTACAAGCTATATATTGATGATAGATCCGCAATCTTGCCTCGAGGATGTCATATTGTATATTGTATCGTATGTGATAGTATTGAGGCAGGATCATCGACTATTATATTTATATGTATATCGACTCAGATTTAGGTGGTTTCCCTTACCCTTTCGGTTAGACCGTTCGTTTAGTTCTATAGTACTTATAGATGTTAAACTAGACCTGAGTTATACCTATTTCAAAACTAACGAATCATGAGTATTTTAAAGACAGGCCGAGAGATTCTACGGATATTTTCAAAAGACGCATTTTTCCTAAAGACACCGTAGCTCTTACTTTTCTAGACACCACGATTCGTGTTATTTCAAATGACAAAACTATATGATATATATATATATATATATTGATGTAGATTCTTCACTGTTGTGTTTATTATTCATTTTCCGTATATTCTTGCTATTCGCATCGCATCGCATGTTTAAATGTGATTATTGTTATATTAAACCCATGCTGTTAGGACACCAGCACCATTATCGATGATACGTATGTTCCACGTACACCTGCTTGCCGGCTCACACACTTCAACATCGATAATTTCTATGTCACTACACAGTAGGACTGTTGCATCAGGATATGACTCCTTGCATGACATACTTGTGTACATACATATTATACACTCATACTTGCGTGCATATATATTGTACACTCATACTTATGTATACATATATTGTACATACATACTTGCATACATACGTATTTGCACATACATTGATGATTCTGGCTTGATTTTGGTGATTTGGGAACCGCAAGATATATTTTAAAACTGGATTCATTTCAAAACAGCGGTTTTCCCTCGATATGTGTATATTACTGTTCCATGTTGCATGATATACGGAGATGCTTACATTTTTGTTATATGTCACATACATTATGCTTTAGATTATACGCATTGAGATATTTGTTTTCATGAGATTTCTGGATTTGGGAACCGTGGTTATTTCAAAAGAGTGTATGTATCATTTTAAAAAACCGGTTTCCCTTGATATGATATTTCAGTGCGTTCACCATGTGTTTTCTCGGTTCTGAGACGTATGACATGTGAAACCCGATTCGAGGAGTTGGATAAGGCCGATTGCGGGTACATGGTGGACCCAGTATGGTACCGCAGGGCGAGAACGGATTGCTGTGCTGCAGACGGTGAGCCTGGCAGTGGGACTACTACCTACCGGTGATTGTATTTGAGCTCGGTGGATATCCGGACGATACCGACCAGAGTTGAGAGATGATTCAGGCCGATTCGGAATGACGGAGCCCTATATATATATGAGGATTTACGTGCCGATGCTCGGCACAGGTTTCATGATGTTTTCGAGCGTCGATGCTAGACACTCAGGTTGCATGATTTTAATGTGTCGCGAAGGACACACGTTGATTTATATCCTCATACTTCCATGCATATGCTTTATGATATTTACATGCATGATGTGTTATGTCATTGGTTGACATGGGGACGAGATCCACATGCATACAAATATTGATTACATAGTTGGATGATATCCACATACTTATAGACTTCAAGATATAGTTGACTTTGATTCATGATGATTACATTGATCATACCTCATATTCATGATATGTTGCTACTTGAGGCACTGACACGAGCACTTGATATTACACTTATATATAGATGTTTACCCTTTCCACCTTATCATGCTTCAAAATTTATCATATTGAAGATATATATATTACTGATCGTATTGACCTATGATGGAGTCATATATACGATTTCTGCTCTGTGATTTTTTCTACTCACGAGTTGGCAACTCACCCCCGTTGGGCCACAGTTTCTTGCAGGTTTTGCCGTATAGGTTTCATTACAGTTTCTTACACACTGCTTCCTTTCTGGGTGATTGCTTTGTTAGGTGGGTTCACTCGCATCGTGGCCACCATTGTACTTATTTATTTTCAGTTGTATCTAGTAAAATTCCATCAACCAGACTTGTATATTTATTTTAGACTTAGAAAACCAGTTCTGTATTATTTCGATCTTAGAGTCGCGCATTGTAGTATTATGGTTTTCTTGATGATTTCGAGTTTCTTTTTGAGTTTTGAATCTCACCCTTCGGCGTTGTATATTATATTATTTGCGTAGTTATGAACGTCGATTGACGAAGAGCTAGCTCCCTCTTGGGGATTCCTTTTATCATTATGCATATATTATTCTTGTTGTACCCCGTTTGGGGCCAGTTTTTACAAAAAAAACTCTGCCGAAATTTTCAGAAAATACTTGAGATTTTAAAAATGCATATTCGGTTTACTTATTTAAAAAGCCCTTATTTTAAAACATGTTTTCTTCACTTCTTTCTTTAAATGGTTTAGATTTCAGGGATTTCTTGGCTTACTTAAATTAGATGGGGTCCTATAGACTTCATATGATTCAAGGGCTAGTCACGTGTTATTTCGGGTCGTGACAAAGTTGGTATCAGAGCGCTAGGTTGACCTTGGTTGATAGAATGGGTGACTTAAGGAGAGTGACGTACCGTGTGTATGTTCCGCGGCTTACTTACGATACGCTACTCCGCTTAAGGAGCCTTAAGATGTACATTTCCTTGCACAGTATTATATTCATTCCTATGATCTATCCTCATCGATATTGGTTATGATTTTTCTGCCACGATTACACGAGCAGAGAGAACTAAGGCTAGAGTTGCGGTCAGCACGAGCTCGTTACGGACGAGGACTGACCAAGGCGTGATTCCAGGAACAAACGATTGCGTATAGAGGCGTCGTTTTATTGTGTTTTCGTGCCAAGAGCGTTTGATGGATCGCTTTTACGAGATTTCTCAGACATGCAGATCAGCACCAGAGGATAGAGCCACTGATAGAGGCCAGCCAGAATGTGATAACCATTGATGTATCACTTATTCATGACGATTGAGGCACGGCTCAGCGTGCAGACGAATGAGCTGGTTGTTGCTGCGAATGACGAGATATCGCCCAGATGTTGGAGCTACTGCAGCATGAGTATATACTTAGAGATATGATGGAAGGTCGCTAGTCACCCGAGGATGAATGACTAGGACATGTGGTTTGTTCGCTTACCCCGATGTGAGGTCATCAGATAGATTGATTCCAGCTAGAGATGACTTCACCCAGGTATGTTGGGAGTTGATAGAGATGATCGAATGTCAGAACCCCATTTTCCAAGTTTAAAGTATTCAGATACAAATACAAGTAATGCTATGTACCCTCTAGAAGAATGAAACCCTAATACGACATAATGACCATGGAACGCCTTTGAACCTTAGGGTTTGTGGCAGTTCAGTGGTGCCATTTGTGAAACTTGGGTTTGCCCTTCAACGGTTGGTCCACAGGTGCTGTGGCATGTACTGGAGGACTATTAAACTGTGTAGGGTTCCTAGGTACACTCATGAGGTTCTACAACGGATCAACCATGTCCAATTCAAATTTTTATGTGCCGAGAATCCCTAAACTAGATCGTTAACTAGAGGATAGGCGAAACTAGAAGCTAGTAAACTACTTTACTGCTATGTGAAAGTGACTACAACCTTTGTAGATCCAGTACTCCACTTTTTTAGCTCCGTTTTGACGTCCCTCCGCTGCGATCATCGGAATCCTGGACCCTCGCGTTGGTTTCTTCGGAGAAATGATCGAGCTAGGTCATTGACTTCGATGCCGAAGATGATATACGTTGAGGCGACTCAAACTCAAGCTCCATCTTCACTAGGTCATGAAACTTGTGAAGAAAACACCCTATACTACATGGCAAGTGGTAGAGGATGAAGAAATAGGAAGTGGGTTCACTTTGGATTTGGGTTTCTCACTTGATTTCATCACTTGGAATTTTCAAGAATGGTTTCTTCACTTGAATAAGAAGATGAAGAAGAAGAAAGAATATGAATTATTCTTGAAAAAATTAAATCAAGTGAATACATATCATAATGCAACCATGGGTGAGGCTAACACATGTAGAGAATAAACTAGGGTTTAGGTGTAATGGTTAGGTTAAGGAAAAAACAAAATGGTAAAGACTTTCAAAGCTTCATGAAGCTTCAAGAATAAAACAAAGCAAGCCTCCATTTTATTTTTGCCAAAATGAATAAAGAAAATAAATAAAACAAATAAAAACCTAACCATTAACCTAAATATGGTTTAAACCAAACATACACCCAAGTTTGCATGTATCATCAAACATGATACAATCAAGTGCACAAAAATATATCACATATACTACTTGTGCACATCAAGTGAGAAAATCAATCTTAAGTGAACCAATACTAGTTAATGTAAAGTAATATATCAAATATATAATTATACATTAAATCATTAAACTAACACTTGATTTAACGATCCGGTCATATCGCATATGACCGACTAATATCCAATGTATCGACTTATCGAATCAATCCTCGATTCGATAACTAGGTTATATCGCATACAACCAATCGATACATTCATCGCGAGAATAGAATACGGTATCACATACACGCATTATTCTCGGTCCCGCACATATCTCATATGCGCTCCAATTTCGTTTCGCTTGAGCCATGAAACCTCTGTGTAGGACTCTAAAGACTCGTCAATACGCCGGCAGTAGGTGATGATCATATCAAACACCCACAAGCCGCAAGCGGTCTGCTAAACGTAACGGCCACTCGGTTATTGAGCGATCAGAAGATCAATGAGCAAGCCCGCTCACACTCCTGTGAATCCAACCAGTAACACTTACCGTACAATCCGGTCTGTTCGTCTGATATGTCGCATATCTCGTCTAGGGGTGGTAAACGTCACACCCCAGTAGCTTGATAAGTCTTACCGATGTAAGGTCCATAACAAGCGTGAAACTACTGATAACTCTTACCAGTATATCACTGCAACCCTGGCCACGGATTTCCAGTTATGGCCAGTCGAGCATAGCGCAACATCAACCCCCAATACCGGGAGAGACGAATCCCCTCCTATCGCTCATTGCCTCCATGTAACTCAAGACTGTACCCAAAAAACACCTGTTTGCATGACTCAGTAGAGCCGTGGTAGGGTGGAAATCAAAGCACAGTGGGAGACACACAAGACTCTATGACGATCTCGGGTCAACAGACTAACCTGTACCAGTGTCACCAGAGAACTGCAATCTGACGTGAGGTATAATACCATCTGGGAGTTCTCGGGGAGTCCGTTCAGTATACCCAGTCTCCACTGAGCACCCGTATATCATCTCTGATGTCAAACACCAATGGGTATGGGATCATCCATCGCCCATCACATAGGTCGAGAAGATATACGCTAGTCTACTCTAGAATATCGATGCCCCGTCTCGATATTTCCACGACTAGGAACATTGAAGGATGTACTCATGGTCTACCCAGGCCCCACTGGTATGATCTACATCATAGTCCTGGAAGTCGAGTACTCATCCTAAGGGATTTATCAACATGTAATAGAGAGACTACAAGTATACATGTTAAGATAAAGAGCAACCAGATAGCGTACTATAATGTCGAGCAAGAAAGTCCTACCTATATATGTCCCAGCATCCACTACAATATACATCGAATGTACAGTAATGGCCTCTAGGGCATACATATAACTAAAAATCTCCCACTTGCACCTGGGCCATCTGTAGCAGTGGTTGTAGTATCTAATACTCAACCATCCCAAATAAGTCTCTCTCTGGGAAAAAGCCTTTGTGAGTGAATCCGCCGTGTTGTCCTCTGAGTCTACTCTCCTAACCTCGATCACCCTGGAGATCATCTATCTCCATGATCAGGTGATGCTGCCTCAGAATATGTCTGGGTCACTGATGGGACCAGGGTTCCTGGGCCAAAGCCACACTTCCATTGTCACACAATGGTAGGAACCTAGTTCATCTCATGAACCAATATACAACCAAACTTCCTCTTTGGTACTATCTTTAATAGCGATGTTACCAGCCTTTATCTTCTAGTTTGCCACGGTATCTAGCTTGGAACTCTTCCAACATACCGTCCCTCTACTGAGGGTAAAGACAATGCCTGCGACTGACATTCAGTCGTCCTTATCACCCTAGAACCTTTCCAGTGATTCTCTCCAGGATCGATTGATACCATCTTACTAAACCTAGTGAGAACCCTAATATGCATTTAGATCTATCTCATAGATCCAAATCCCAGAATTTAGGAGGTATCACCTTTATCCTATATGGAGAATCTTTGTGATAAGAGGAGATGGACCGTGTGTAGCATAAGAAACTCTTTTCCTATCAAGAGTATGTCATCTACGTACTCTACGAGGATCACCACCATACTCCCTACTACCTTTCTGTATATACAAGGTTCATCTACCATTTTGATGAAGTCAGACACTTTGACTATCACATCAAAATAGACGTTCCAACTCCGCGATGCTTGCTTTATTCTGTAAAGCAACTTGCACATATTTCCGCTGCTCCTACTGTTTACGAAGCCCTCTGGCTGTGTTCTTATAGACGTTCTCTTCTAAATTATTATTTAGAAAAGTAGTCATGGCACCCAACCACCAGATATCGTAGTCATGGTATGTAGCAATGGCAAGTAGGATCCGGATGGACTTAAGCATAGCCACTGGAAAATGTTTCATCATTATCCACGCCTGGTTAATGACGATAGCCTTTAACAAGTCTAGCTTTAAAAGTCTCAACTTTTCCATCTACACCAAGTAATCTTCTCAAGATTTACTTGCTCCTGATGGGGATTTAACCCTTCAGATATAGCATCCAAAGTCCATATTTTGTTGGTGTACATGGATTCCGTCTCAGATCGCTAAGCATCCAGCCATTCTTACAGAGTCCCTACTCTTGATGGCCAGCTCGAAACTAGTTGGGTCATCATCTTATGATGCATTCCTCGCTCCCACTGTCATCGAGAAACCGAAGTATCTCTCAGGCGGGTGAGGAACCCTACCAGATCGGCGGAGAGGCTGAGGCTCGTCGGGGACTATTGAATCCTTTGGTTCTATCAAATCATCAGCTGTAGTTTGTATAGCTGGAACTGCTTCCAGTTCTACCTCATGTCCACTAATTTCTTCACAAGAAATTCCCTTTCACAAAGGTGGCATGTTGAGAAACAAAACATTTTTGTTCCTCGGTTAGGTAGAAGATATTCCCTTGCGAATGCTTAGGATATCCAACAAACTTCTACAAAACTGACTTTGCCTCGAGCTTGTCCATATTTTGCTTTTCAGACATAGGCCGGACATCTCCAAATCTTAACAAACTTAAGATATGGGCTCTTCCTAATCCATATCACATATGAAGTGGTAGGCAACTGATTTGATCGGAACCTAATTCAATAGGTATGCAACTTCTCAAGTGCACAACCCCCAAAAAGAAATAGGTAACTCAGTAGTACTCATCATAGAGCGCACCATATCTTATAGGGTGCGATTGCTCTGCCCCGATATACCGTTGTGCTATGGTGTATACGGAGGAGTAATGCTGAGAGAGAGTCTTATTCTCCTTTAGAATAGTCCAGGAATTCTATGCACAAGTATTCTCCTCCCTGATCTTATCATAGGACATAGTACTTATACCCGGTTTTTGGTTCTGCACTTCTAACTTATATTCTTTGAATTTCTCAAAAGCTTCAGACATGTGTTTCAACAGGAACATGTGTCCGAATCTTAAGAGATCATCAGTGAATGTAAGGTAGTACAAAGAACCAGTCTTGGCATATGTAGACTGGGGACCTTTATACATCACTATGTATTAGTCATAGGTGTTCACTAACTCTTTCTCTGTTTCTAGTAAATAGAGCTATGGTCATTTAATCTTTGTGACATGACTGGCAAATTTCACAAGATGTAAATTCAAACTGATTTAAATATGCATCTAAAATGTAACTTAAGTTAGTCGGGTCACATTGATATGAACTAGTCTACAATACCTCAAGAAGAATTCGTTCATTTCTGAACTCTTCCTCTTGTGTGTGTTCTGTATACTAGGAACTGTAGTTTGATTTAGAACGTCAATGCTTTTAGATAACGTGCCTGAACCGATCAACTTTTGAAATGTTCAAAACAATATTCAACAATACAAAACAATATCCTTCTTTAATAAATAAAGAGATTGATATGATTTTGTATATCAGGTTCGGTATCTAATAGCATTAGTTCAGAATCAATGTATTTGGAAATACAGGGGGACAGTGACCAACAGACTTGGCTGCAACACATGCCCCGTTTTCTGTCTCATGAAACTTATCACCCGTTCTCAGTTCCCTACCTTTCTGTAGCCCTATGTAACATTTTACATATCTGGGATCCTGATCCGGTATCAAAATACCCAGGACGTAGAGGATACTGAGAAACAGTTCTTTATAATGGACACACCCGAAGGAGATGTATCATATGCACTTTCTTCATTTTGGCGGCATAAGAATTCTGGTATTCCCCTATTTCCTGCTCGGTCTTATAACAATTATAAGTTGGAGCGGGACCAACATTCTCCAGCTCAGTATAACAAGCGGGTTCGGTCAATACATCCATATTATTATCTTGATTAAGGCGCGATATGGTTGCTACCTGGAGAGAGAGAGAAGAAAACACTCCGCGTGCGCTCTTGCAAGATTAGATTGGTTATTTACTTTATCTAATCAAGATGGCTCCTACTGTTTTTATCAAATCTTCCTTCAAACCCTAAAAGGAAAGACTAGCCGGGATTAATTACACTCTACAAGTTCGCCAATCTTTCAGCCAGGCCAGTGTCGGTACTTTGAGGGAGGTTCCCCGTGCTTTCGCACGGACCTAATTAAAGTAAACCTCGTTTTCCCAGGGGCGTAACCCCGTTGACACCTTTCTAGACACCTAATTGATCGGCTAGTTGTAAAGTGCAAAACTCTCCTAGGAGTAACAATTACTCGCAGTGGGTATCGGGATCCAACTATCATATAGAAGGTATGCAATCTCATTGCAAATTTCAACACTTGAAACTCCCGATAAAGGTTTTACCCCTAGCACTTATGACCTTAACTATGGTCAACAAATCATAAGCACTAGTCAAGTTCTACCCGTCATTTCGTGATTAATTAGACCCACCCACATGACCCTTAACTAAGGTCAACAAAGTCACGCGACTATCCTAACTAATCACATCATATGCGGTGTAGGAAGACATCACTTAGCTACCGTACACTGTGCCTTGACTATGGTCAACAAACACAGCACGAATACTAAGTACTCTACTTCCTAAAATGACGGAGGGTTGCAGATGGTTTTTAAGAAAACCTTTAACGCTTTGAACTTGATCTCGTTGCGGAATCAAATGGGTTTTAAATGGATTGTTCTTGAGGTGTTTTTAGTTTTGCTAAAGGGGTCACTCCCGGTGAAGGGATCGTGGGCCCTTTCCTCATCGAATAAGGTGCAGGATATATCATATATACCGCTGTGCAAAGCAAAAACTATAGAAGCAATCAAAAGACAAACCGAGTGTTGTAGCATCTGCCAGTTATTGCTACAGAGGTCACTCCTGGTGAAGGGATCGTCGGCCCTTTCCTCATCGAATAAGGTGCAGGATGCTCTACAAGGAACACTGTGATGCAAAGCAAGAACTGTAGCTACCTATTTTATTTTTCAAATTCGATTCCACAACATCTTTTAGGTTTATTTTCTTTCATTAATCACATTAATGAAGTCCCATCATTTAAGTCCACCTAAACATCACAGATAAATATAACGTACGCTTAAGCCATCCGTATTCGCCTCGATGTCCCATCTGCACCGTTAGGTTAGGTAACTAACGGCAGAGCGGGGCGGTGCTAGTGCGGGTGTAATACATACGCAACGTCTATATAATATATCATATATACTATATACAATATCTATCTGAACATATCACATGATCACATCACAGATAACGCAGCAGAAAATATCATATGAAATATTGGATATACCAGGACGTCCGTGTTTTTAATACGAGCCAGTATAAAACACGGATTCCACGGTCGTGATGAATAGCCAATCCCACACCCGTAGACCGCTATGAGAGCGGCAAGCAACCCTACCAATTCTACGGTTTGGAGACCCGGACTCGACTCCTCGAGATGGTCTCCCACTGGACCCTAGAACCCGGTTACTTGTGCTCCCCTCCTTGGGTCTATCCTAATGCGGAAAAGTAAATAATATACATCAACGGTGACAACTTCAGCAACCTGGAAGTGCCCCAATAAAAGAATATTACATACAAGTTTTTACATGAATGAAAATGAAAAGCACTCATCTCACATAAAAACCCCCGGCCATTCAAACACGACGATCCAATATAACATATCCAGCAATACATAACATCACATGTCATCAACGTAAGTAAATATGCCCATCCCAATTGTCGTTGACATATAGCAACAAAACCGGCGATATCACATATTACACTTACGGTCACAGAAAAGAAAGAATAAAACTACAACAGTTGGAATCCGCAACATCTTTAGACATCGCATGCCTAATCAAATGAATTCCTTAGACATCGCATGCCTAACAATTATAAACCCTGCATTTTAGTCTCAAAATCAAAAACTCTTTTCAATATCAAGTCGGGCAATTCAACAAGATTCCCGACATTCTGATCAAATGCTCGTCGCAAACTTTAGTAGACTGCCGCACCCCCGGATGCCGTCGACGAAGTGCACTAAGGAGGAACGTCGCTGCCGCGAGCACCCGAACGGATGCTTTTTGGCGACGGGGTTCTCCTACAGTCACTTGGTCGGGGCTATGGGGTGTAGCTGTCTATTAAGTTTACCGGCGAGTATCCGCGTACCCTACGCGATTGCGACGGACTTTTGATCACATCAAAATCCTGTGGCAACCGATCATTTGAGACTAGACTAATAGATTTACAATATTCAAATCAGTTATCTCATAACTACTTGTGGATTCCAAATATTGTATCACATTCCAGATAAATAGAAAATGTTAAACTTTCCGATCAAACAATCAAACACCCAAGTTTTCCCGAAACAGCTCAATACATGAAATAAGTTTAAAAACATTCACTTCATGCCATAGTACCAACGGTCCAGCAGTAGAAGGGCAAGCCAACGCCTCACATGTGGCATGCCGTACTGCCCCAAACCCTAAGGTTCAAAGGGCAGTTCAAGACGGTCACATAATCGAGTTAAGGTTTGTTGTCTTCTAGAGGGTCCATCGCGTTACTTGCACTACTTAGAACGTTCCTAAACCACGGAAAAATCCAACACTTGGAAATTTCCCGGCAGGGGAAAAATTTGGTATTTATATCCAGTCGAACTTTTTAACATATTCTAAATTATTCGGAAAAACACATAGACAAAATTAGACAATCCGATCGAATTTACGAACTCCCAATACAACCTAGAAAACTCAACTCTTGAGTGCAAATTAAAAATTCCCAGAAAACATAGGAATAAGATTAAGACATTACTGTGCAAACAGTGATGAAAGAAGTGACCGTACGGCTGCGAAACCGCCTCACGAGCCATGCTCGTGCCGCGGTTCCGCGGCGCCTTGATCGATTTAGGCTCATGTTTTGCACAGTATTTCTTAGAAAACCCTGCTGAATTTTCTGCATATTTTTAATTCACAAAATTCCACAGTTTTGAAAAATGTACAGAGAAGGGTTATTTTTAGGGTTTTGGGGTTCGATCGGGTTTCTAACTTCGTCTACTCATCGCCTAAGGTTCTAGCTAGGCTCTGATACCACTGTAGGGTTCTTGGGCACACTAATGAGGTTCTACAACGGATCAACCATGTCCAATTCAAATTTTTATGTGCCGAGAAACCCTAAACTAGATCGTTAACTAGAGGATAGGCGAAACTAGAAGCTAGTAAACTACTTTACTGCTATGTGAAAGTGACTACAAGCTTTGTAGATCCGGTCCTCCACTTCTTTAGCTTAGTTTTGACGTCCCTCCATTGCGATCATCGGAATCCTGGGCCCTCGCGTTGGTTTCGTCTGAGAAATGATCGGGCTAGGTCATTGACTTCGATGCCGAAGATGATCTACGTCGAGGCGACTCAAACTCAAGCTCCATCTTCACTAGGTCATGAAACTTATGAAGAAAACACCCTATACTACATGGCAAGTGGTAGAGGATGAAGAAATAGGATGTGGGTTCACTTTGGATTTGGATTTCTCACTTGGAATTTTCAAGAATGGTTTCTTCACTTTAAGAAGAAGATGAAGAAGAAGAAAGAATATGAATTATTCTTGAAAAAAATAAATCAAGTGAATACTTATCATAATGCAACCATGGGTGAAGCTAACACATGTAGAGAATAAACTAGGGTTTAGGTGTAATGGTTAGGTTAAGGAAAACACAAAATGGTAAAGACTTTCAAAGCATCATGAAGCTTCAAGAATAAAACAAAGCAAGCATCCATTTTATTTTTGCCAAAATGAATAAAGAAAAAAAATAAAACAAATAAAAACCTAACCATTAACCTAAAGATGGTTTAAACCAAACATACACCCAAGTTTGCATGTATCAACAAACATGATATAATCAAGTGCACAAAAATATATCACATATACTACTTGTGCACATCAAGTGAGAAAATCAATCTTAAGTGAAATAATACTAGTTAATGTAAAGTAATATATCAAATATATAATTACATTAAATCATTAAACCAACACTTGATTTAACGATCCGGTCATATCGCATATGACCGACTAATATGCAATGTATCTACTTATCGAATCAATCCTCGATTCAATAACTAGGTTATATCGCATACAACCAATCGATACATTCATCGCGAGAATAGAATACGGTATCGCATACACGCATTATTCTCGGTCCCGCACATATCTCATATGCGCTCCTATTTCGTTTCGTTTGAGCCAGGAAACCTCTGTGCAGGACTCTAAAGACTTGTCAATACACCGGCAGTAGGTGATGATCATATCAAACACCTACAAGCTGCAAGTAGTCTGCTAAACGTAACAGCCACCCGGGTTTTGAGCGAACCGAAGATCAATAAGCAAGCCCGCTCACACTCCTGTGAATCCAACCAGTAACACTTACCGTACAGTCCAGTCTGTTCGTCTGATATGTCGCATATTTCACTTAGGGGTGGTAAACGCCAGACCCCAGTAGCTTGATAAGTCTTGCCGATGTAAGGTCCATAACAAGCAAGAAACTACTGATAACTCTTTCCAGTATATCACTGCAACCTTGGCCAGGGATTTCCAGTTATGGCCAGTCGAGCATAGCGCAACATCAACCCCCAATACCGGGAGAGACGAATCCGCTGCTATCGCTCATTGCCTCCATGTGAATCGGGACTGTACCCAAAAACCATCTATTTGCACGACTCAGTAGAGCCGTGGTAGGGTGGAAATTAAAGCACAGTGGGAGACACACAAGACTCTATGACGATCTCGGGTCAATAGACTAAGCTGTAACAGTGTCACCAGAGAACTGCCATCTGACGTGAGGTATAATACCATCTGGGAGTTCTCGGCGAATCCGTTCAGTGTACCCAGTCTCCACTGAGCACCCGTATATCATCTCTGATGTCAAACACCAATGGATATGGGATCATCCATCGCCCATCACATGGGTCGAGAAGATATACGCTAGTCTACTCTGGAATATCGATGCCCCGTCTCGATATTCCCACGACTAGGAACATTGAAGGATGTGTTGGAGATAGTGCCCTCAGAGACAATTATTGGATCACAGGCATATGATTGCAATGATTGAGGGAGGACCTATCCCGGTAGGACAGTCTTACTCGAGATGATAGTATGCTATCTGGTTTACCTTTATCATCGTGTACTGCTTTAGGTGACCTGACAGTTCGCTATTGCACGTTGATAGAGCCCCTAGGATTCTTGCTTGACTGCCAGCAGTATGAGGGCGATCATATAAGTGAGAGCTGGAGTCTATAAGCACATCCTTAAAAGGTCCCTAGTCGTATGAGTTTCGAGACAGGGCATCGATACTCCATTAGTAGACTAGTGTATACAGTCGAGACCCCGACGAGGGGCAGTGGCCGGTCTCACAAGCCACTGGTGTCAGTTGGTTCACCTAAGATGTATACAGGTGCTCATTGGGTTATGAGTAGACCGGACAGGACTCGCCGGGAACCTGCTAGTTGGTCTTATACCAGATGTCAGATAGCAGTTCCCAGGTGACATGTGTACAGGTTAGTTCATCGACCTGAGATCGTCATTTGTCTCGTGTGAGTTCCCACTGTGCTTTGATTACTACCCTACCACGGCTCAAAGGAGTCGTGCAAACAGGTTTTAGTTGGGTACAGTCCCGAGCCACATGGAGGCAGTGAGCGGATCTGCAGGGGTTCGTCTCTCCCGGTATTGGGGGTGAGGTCGCGCTGTGTCTAGGAGAGCCATTACGCAAAGCCCTCGGCCGAGGCAGGAGATTTACTGGTAGGTATTCCAGTAGTATCTCAGGGCGTTCTGGGCTACACTCCGACACGACTTGTACCGCTTTTGGGTTTCTGACTTTTACCAACCCCCTAGGCCCGCCATGCGATACTCATAGACGAACGGACCGGACTGTACGGATATTGTCACTGACAGGCTCAGTAGGGTGTCAGGATGAGTTCGCTCATCGACGTCCGTTTTAGTCAACTGCTGGTGGCCCGTTACGTATTGGCTTATACCTCAGACGTGCTAGTCGTTAAATCCACAGCCATAGTGTTGACGAGTCTTTAGAGTCCACCACACTTTCAGTTACTCAAGCTTTCGGGCGAAACGCTGTAGAGGCCGTATGGAGATATGGCAGGGTCTGATCAGATACGTGCGGTATTGCACGGATCAGGATCGGACAGTTTTGTACTAATGGCCGTATAGTTATATGGCAGGGTTTGATCTGATACGTGCGGTATTGCACGGATCAGGATCGAACGAATTTTACTAGCCGGCTTTGGCTTAAGCCGGTCCTAGTTTAGTACAGTGTAGATTTTGTCTCATTGCATTTGTATCCGGTCGGAATACAGATGCGGGTGTGTATGCACAGTGTCGGGGTTTTCCTGTAATTTATTACGGGACCAGTTTTCTGGAGTTGCCAGTTTGCATTCCGTTCCGGCCGGTTTTCCTTTGTTCTTTCCCGGCCGAACCTTTTGATGGAGGGTGTTATTTGCAAGTTTGCAAATAACACTTTATGGAGGGTTTTCATGCTAATAGTTTGATTATGAAAGCATCTTTTTTATTCCATTCTTTTCCTTCATCATTTCTTGCTTTATGAAGATTAGAAATGAGATGATAGTTGATGTGAGTTTGTTATGATGATGTTTGGATATGGTCACCCTCTCTCTTTTCCTACACTCACCTCCCTCTTGCTTTCATATTCTTTCCTCCACCATTCTAATATGATAAGGTTTTCATTTTGGAGAGAAGAAGTAGATGAGAGCTTCATCTTGAGAGTTTCATTCTTGATCTCATTTTCATGCTAGAAAAATGCAAGCACCATCTTTCTAATCTTGATTCCTCCATCATCTTCAAAGGCAACAAACCCCAAATGAGACATAGCCTCTACACTACACATTCTACAGCATATCTTGAGCATGTCGAGTTGCCGGCTTCATGCCCGAGTTGCCTCGGTATTGAGGTGGGAGCCCGTAAAAGATACAGGCGATGTGGTGCCCTTCCGGCGAGGAGGCGACGACTGGAGTTTCCGCAGGAGATCGGGACGGCGAGGAGAAGACCGGAGGACTCGGATCATTCGGTATACTTCTCTTCCTTTCTCTTGATAGCTAGTATAGGTTAATGGTTAACGATCCGGGTTTTTATTGTCCGCGGTAGCGCCGGTTTCCAAGTAAGGAAAATTTTTGATTCCGCATTTTGGCCTCGGTAAGACGGCCGGGGCGCTGCCGTGGCGAAACATGGTATCAGAGCCACGCCATTAACCTTGTCTAGCTTTGTCTAATGTGTTTTACATTTCCGATCGACCAAAATTCCAAAAATACACGTTTTCTGTACATCAGTTTTCTGTTGATTTTTTTCTTGCTCAAAAAATTTTTCAGGTTGCATAAAACTAATGTACTGGAAATTCTAAGACTGCTGTAAAAATTCGACGCACTCAGTCGATTACTGAAGTGCGGAACCGCGGCCAAACCCCCCTTGGGCCGCGGTTCCGCCGCACTTTGGTGTCCTCCCTGTGTCCAATTTTTCCAGTGGGCTTCTGGGCTTATTTTTGGGTTTTTGGAATATTAATATTGGGCCCAGAATTTCTGTGAGTGCTACAGTATTACTTGGGGGCCCACTTGTTAATTGTTTGATCGATCGGATATTTTAAACACATTATTTCACAGTATTTACATTATATCTGCGACCGTGAATGTCACTCGATCGGTAAATCCGGTCTAACTGCTATAGCCCGGTTAGACGGATTTGCGAACGTGACTTTCACGTTGATGTTCTATGTTTATGCTGTGTTGTTGCGGATCGGTCGTGGGGATAGCCTGGATGCAATGCTAGTACAGTTTTGTTGTTTTATGTACATTTGATATTGCGGGGCGATCGTCCGACATGTGGACTGCCGTCACTGCCTGTTTGTATTATTATTTTGGGACACGACCTGGTTGCGGTCGATGTACCCGTTGTATGTATTTTTTACTTTCTGTACTAGGGTTACCCCGCGGAGGGGTGCACGGATAGCCGGGTTCTAGAGGGCAACGGGCCCGCATCTCAGGGCATTGAGACGGAGGGGGCTTCAGTCTGGAATTGGCGGGCTATTCGCCGCACTCGTAGGGGGTACAGGTTGACCCAGGAGGGGTGCCCGAGTTACCGGATTCCGTGAAGTGCTGGATGGTCCATTCACGTTGCTGAAGGGGGCTGCCTCGCTTCAGGTTTTGGCGGGTGACTTGCCGCGCCCGTAGGGGTCTAGGTTTTCATTGCACAGGCTATCCACACGACCAGGGGAACGTCGGGTTTCAGCAGCGGCTCTGTGAAACCCGGGGCTTCCAGATATCTGTATTGTTCTGTGATGCTGTACATTTCTGTGATGTTGCTTTTTATCATGCCTTGAGCGAAATACTATATATTGGTATATATATTAGTAGATGTTGTATATGTTTTTCATTCGCGCTAGTCCAGTCCCCGCTCTGCCGTTAGTTAGCTAACCTAACGGGTGATGACGGGACCCAGTGGCGAATGCGGATGGCATATACGTACATCAGTATATTTTCGTTCTTTGTGGTGTGATCAATTGATGGGACTGCGTTGATTCGGATCAATGCAAGCTAAAACAAACCTATTCTGATGTTGTTGGAACACTTTTCAAAAGCTGTTATTGCAAGGACGTTTACTTTTGTTTTGCATCGTGGTATTCATTTGGAATATCCTGCTCCTCAGTCGACGAGGCAAGGGCCGAGATCCCTTCACCGGGAGTGACCCCTTGGACAGAAGTTTGCGTCAGGGCAATAACTTCACTATAGCCGATTACTTTTGCTTTGCATCGTGGTATTCAGTTGGAATATCCTGCACCTCATTCTACGGGGAAAGAGCCGAGATCCCTTCACCGGGAGTGACCTCTTTAGTAAAGGTTTTCATCACTATATTTTCTAAAAAGGCTATGCAGTTCTTTCAACGATATCAAGTTCATTACGTTAAAGGTTTTTCGCCAAAAACCATTCGTAGCCCTCCGTCATTTCTTATGGGTATTATTTAGTATTCTTGCTGCGTTTGTTGACTCCGTCAAGGCCTAGTGTACGGTAGCTAAGTGGTGCTTGTTTGTTGCATAAATGGGATTGATTAGGACAGTCGTGCGGCCTTGTTGACTCCGTCAAGGGCACGTACGGGTGGGTTTAATGCAATCCAGATAATGACGGGTTGAACTTGACTAGGACTGTTTGATTTGTTGACTCCGTCAAGGTCACTTGAGTCCTAGGGGTAAAAATCACATCGGGAGTTTCAAAAGAACTGAAACTTGCCAGATATGCGCATACCTTCTGGAGTGTGGTGACTTGAGTGGATTCCGTCAAGTTATCATGCGATGATAGTTGGATCCCGATTCCCACTGATGAGTTGGTTTACTCCTCGGGTGATCCCGACTAATTCTTCTTTCAGGTTTGGAGGAGAATTTGACGGTACAGTGGGAGGTTTCCAGATTAGATAAATTGATAACCATTCTGATCTAGGTTAGAGTGCACGCTGAGTGTTTCTTTTCTCTCTCTCTTTGGCAGCGACCATTGACCCGACCCTGGACTATGACTCAGTGACCAAGTTGACCGAACCTTCTTAACACCGGCTTTTGGATTGTCAGAGTTGCAAACCTCATTGCCACTCCTACTTTTACCCTTTTCTCCAGGACACCCCGTATTACTACGAACGTCCACTTCCATTGGACAAAACCATCGTATGGTTATATACGAACTCGAAGGACTTCGAGGATGGTTTCTGGTTCTGGAGAAAACGAATAGGATTATTCAGTTGTCTTTTCTTTTCACCTTCTCTCATTGCGAGTACTCCTTGGTTTAGGAGATAGTACACCTATTACGCAAATTGGATAGTCTTCTTCCAAACCTTAGGCAGGTGCCGAACGGTGGGGAATGAAGAAAACCAATTAGCATAACGATGGTGTACAGAAGGTATTAAGTTAAGACAAAGCAAGGGATTAGTAAGAGGGCAAAGTAAATTGCGACTGCTATTCACGACCAAACCGAGTATATCTTCGCCAAACCTGAATCACCTTTGTATTTCTCCAGGACACTCCGTATCACTACGATGATCCACAGTTTATTTGGATACTCCATCGTATGGTTATATACGAACTCGAAAGGAACTTGTTCCAGTTTGGGGATGGATTCTGGTTCAGGAGAAATAGGAATAAGGTTTATTCGGTTGTCTTTTATCTTCACCTTCTCTCGCTTTGCGAGTGCTCCTAGGAATAGGACAGTACACCTTTTATGCTTATTGGATAGTCTTCTTCCAAACCATAGGCTGGTGCCGAACGGTAGGGAAGGAAGAAAACCATTTGGCCTAAAGGGGTGTACAGACGGTAATGACTAAAGACATATAAAGGGATTTGGACAGATGGCAAAGAGATATACGGTTACAGTTGTGAATCTGGATAATGGAAGAGGTATTACTAAGAATACCGGAATACCCCACCGAAACATTTCAATGTTTCAGTTTCACTGTGTGATGTTAAAAGAAAACTGATTTCCCGATTAGATACTTACTCTAGGGTATGTATTTACCAGGTATGATTCTCACATCTGTATGGTTTTACAGATGATGAGTGGGAGTAAGTTATTGGGAATTGGGTGATCATCCTCACTATATCGGAATTCGTTGTAATCGGTGATATTTGAGGAAGATCATCTGGGCTGTTTGCCGGTCGGCAAATATTTGGTTTTGAATATCCGCTGTTGTGCACCAATTTCAAGTTGATATATCTGTACGTCTATTTTTATAAAGTGAGATATATCTTTTGATATTATGTCGATGACATTTACCTATATCAGTGGATGGTTAGGTAAGGAGCATTAAACAGCGGTGTAATTCTTCTTAACCATAAGTACAGTTTTCAACCTACGACACACAGTGAATGAGTTATTAGACTCAGCGGACTTATACAGAGCATTGTACGTTGTCCAGTGTCCATTAGGACGGAGGGGTTGGTCCTCATACTATATTCTGTTTACTTTTAACTTCTCTAGTTCTTAGACATGTATTTCGTACAAACACAGGGTCTAAGTTTTGAGGAGTTATAGGTATTTGAATAGAGTAGAGAACCAAGTATTGCAAGTATCGGGATTCTTCAAAGTGATCGAAGATGTAGATACTTGTGTATGGTATTCAGTTGATAGTAATGATAAAGAGAAATTGCTTCTCTTTCAGGTTACTCATAATTGGAAACATTCCTGAGTTGAGTAACGCTGATCGGCCTCCTTCCATTTAGTTGACATGCACTGGAGACAGCTGCATGATTTGAATCTGGTTCAATTAAATCAGTGCCTCTGGTTCTATATTGGATATAGTACAGTTCATATCTTAACATTGTTAAGGTACGGGGAGTTGTCCGGCTTATGATTAAAACCAGACTCTGGATAACTCAAGGCACGTTTCTGTAATGGCTGTTTGTGGGTTGACCCAGGCTATGACGAGGGTTGACTTTCTACCATCTGGCAGATCAATAGAAATATTGTTCTAGACTCGCCACAGTTTTAAAAAGAAATGGTTATTTTTCAGAAAACAGTAGTGGGAGTATGGTAGAACTGGAAGCGATTCCAGAACCGCAAAAGATTACTGAAGATTTGATAAGGAACCTAAAGATTCAATCTGATTTGACATTCCATTGGCCACTCCGCAGATATGGTGGGTAACCTCAGGCACTCGAGAGGTACTTCGGTATGCTCAAGGACGGTGGCAGGGAGGTTCTTGTTTACCCAGACTTACCATTGCTGTTGTTCCAGACTGTGAGACCCGGCAGGAGGATGGGTATAGCGTCGTTCTAAACTAGCTTTAGAAGTGTACGTCTATATGACTCTGCCAGAGGGTTGTCGTAGTCAGTGGGAGCAGCGGAAGCATTGGTGGACAGTTGGCTTATGTCTATTTATAGACTAAAGCAGATATAGCGGAGTTAGATCATCTGTTTCTAATGTGACAGTCATGGGTTTGACGTCATCAGAATAGGGGATGGATCTGTTGAGAAGGTAGTAGGAAGTGATATTCCTATACTACGATCGGTTATACTTTGGTTGTCACACAGTGGTTTCTCCACACAGGACTTGGATATCATATCAGACATTCTGGTTACTAGATCTATGGTTTTAGATCTAGATTTGGGTGGTTTTCCAATCTGGGTACTTTGACAGCATTCTATGAGTATTTAGAATGGACGACTCCTGGCACGGTAGTATACCTGCAGGTAATGGAGTCACCCTCTCTAAAGGTGTCTTACAGACTAAAGGGGAGAGGATGTGCATGATTGGCAGATCACTTGCTTAGGCAATTGAGTCAATCATGAGATGTCAAGTACCACACCAGATGTTGTTCTTGCAGTAGATGCAATAAGTTTATATTGATCCAATCCTGGAGAAACAGTCGGGAGCAGTTTTAGAACATAAGTTGATGTTCTAGGGATATGATAGCAGCAGCCTCTTTTAGGAGACAGTTATCATTCCAGGCTTCCAAGGTGACATGGATGGCAGAGTGGCTGTCAGAGTTATAGTTTCTCCTTCTGACGAGGGGCAGTATTTTGGACAGGTAGTCCAAGGCAATACTGAGGGAGGCATGGCACTGGGTACTGATTAAGTTCAGTTATCGATACAGTCTAAGAAGTTTGGATTTGGAGTTCATTTATGAGCTAGGTCCCATCAGATATCCAGACATATTCTAAGACAGGTATTGCTCATTTCGGGAGATGGCTTTCTCCGCGAACTTGAGATATAGAGAGACATAGAAAGAAACATCACAGCGGATCCACTCACTGAGGCTATTCCTCGAACGCAATAGTTTCGCAAACAGGCTTTGTGCGACTGACTAGTAGAGAAGTTGGGTGTTCGGTATCACACGGGCTGTGAGTATGCGACATCGCAATAATTGGCCTTGAGTGCAAGTGGGAGATTGTTGGAGATAGTGCCCTCAGAGTCAATTATTGGATCACAGGCACGTGATTGCAATGATTGAGGGATGACCTATCCCGGTAGGACAGTCTTACTCGAGATGATAGTATGCTATCTGGTTTACCTTTATCATCGTGTACTGCTTTAGGTGACCTGACAGGTCGCTATTGCACGTTGATAGAGCCCCTAGGATTCTTGCTTGACTGCCAGCAGTATGAGGGCGATCATATAAGTGAGAGCTGGAGTCTATAAGCACATCCTTAAAAGGTCCCTAGTCGTAGGAGTTTCGAGACAGGGCATCGATACTCCATTAGTAGACTAGTGTATACAGTCGAGACCCCGACGAGGGGCAGTGGCCGGTCTCACAAGCCACTGGTGTCAGTTGGTTCACCTAAGATGTATACAGATGCTCATTGGGTTATGAGTACACCGGACAGGACTCGCCGGGAACCTGCTAGTTGGTCTTATACCAGATGTCAGATAGCAGTTCCCAGGTGACATGTGTACAGGTTAGTTCATCGACCTGAGATCGTCATTTGTCTCGTGTGAGTTCCCACTGTGCTTTGATTACTACCCTACCACGGCTCAAAGGAGTCATGCAAACAGGTTTTAGTTGGGTAGAGTCCCGAGCCACATGGAGGCAGTGAGCGGATCTGCAGGGGTTCGTCTCTCCCGGTATTGGGGTGAGTTCGCGCTGTGTCTAGGAGAGCCATTACGCAAAGCCCTCGGCCGAGGCAGGAGATTTACTGGTAGGTATTCCAGTAGTATCTCAGGGCGTTCTGGGCTACACTCCGACACGACTTGTACCGCTTTTGGGGGTCTGACTTTTACCAACCCCCTAGGCCCGCCATGCGATACTCATAGACGAATGGACCGGACTGTACGGATATTGTCACTGACAGGCTCAGTAGGGTGTCAGGCTGAGTTCGCTCATCGACGTCCCTTTTAGTCAATTGCTGGTGGCCCGTTACGTATTGGCTTATACCTCTGACGTGCTAGTGGTTAAATCCACAGCCATAGTGTTGACGAGTCTTTAGAGTCCACCACACTTTCAGTTACTCAAGCTTTCGGGCGAAACGCTGTAGAGGCCGTATGGAGATATGGCAGGGTCCGATCAGATACGTGCGGTATTGCACGGATCAGGATCGGACAGTTTTGTACTAGTGGCCGTATAGTTATATGGCAGGGTTTGATCTGATACGTGCGGTATTGCACGGATCAGGATCGAACGAATTTTACTAGCCGGCTTTGGCTTAAGCCGGTCCTAGTTTAATACAGTGTAGATTTTGTCTCATTGCATTTGTATCCGGTCGGAATACAGATGCGGGTGTGTATGCACAGTGTCGGGGTTTTCCTGTAATTTATTACGGGACCAGTTTTCTGGAGTTGCCAGTTTGCATTCCGTTCCGGCCGGTTTTCCTTTGTTCTTTCCCGGCCGAACCTTTTGATGGAGGGTGTTATTTGCAAGTTTGCAAATAACACATTGTGGAGGATTTTCATGCTAATAGTTTGATTATGAAAGCATCTTTTTTATTCCATTCTTTTCCTTCATCATTTCTTGCTTTATGAAGATTAGAAATGAGATGATAGTTGATGTGAGTTTGTTATGATGATGTTTGGATATGGTCACCCTCTCTCTTTTCCTACACTCACCTCCCTCTTGCTTTCATATTCTTTCCTCCACCATTCTAATATTATAAGGTTTTCATTTTGGAGAGAAGAAGAAGATGAGAGCTTCATCTTGAGAGTTTCATTCTTGATCTCATTTTCATGCTAGAAAAATGCAAGCACCATTTTTCTAATCTTGATTCCTCCATCATCTTCAAAGGCAACAAACCCCAAATGAGACATAGCCTCTACACTACACATTCTACAGCATATCTTGAGCATGTCGATTTGCCGGCTTCATGCCCGAGTTGCCTCGGTATTGAGGTGGGAGCCCGTAAAAGATACAGGCGATGTGGTGCCCTTCCGGCGAGGAGGCGACGACCGGAGTTTCCGCAGGAGATCGGGACGGCGAGGAGAAGATCGGAGGACTCGGATCATTCGGTATACTTCTCTTCCTTTCTCTTGATAGCTAGTATAGGTTAATGGTTAACGATCCGGGTTTTTATTGTCCGCGGTAGCGCCGGTTTCCAAGTAAGGAAAATTTTTGATTCCGCATTTTGGCCTCGGTAAGACGGTCGGGGCGCTGCCGTGGCGAAACAGGATGTACTCATGGACTACCCAGGTCCCACTAGTATGATCTACATCATAGTCCTGGAAGTCGAGTACTCATCCTAAGGGCTTTATCAACATGTAATAGAGAGACTGCAAGTATACATGTTAAGATAAAGAGCAACCAGATAGCGTACTATCATGTCGAGCAAGAAAGTCCTGCCTATATATGTCCCAGCATCCCCTACAATATACATCCAATGGACAGTAATGGCCTCTAGGGCATACATATAACTAACAAACTGTACCGAAGATGTTGAGCTCTTGGGAGATTATGGAACCTTGACGAATCGATCGAAAGGATCGACATCTTTCGGATATCATATGATGGGATGCATTGCTTGGGAGAGTCTAGATACGAGTATAGCTGTTGGAGCACAGTCCATGCAGCCACGAAGAGACGAGTCCGAAGCGGTCGACATTAGAGAAAAATTAGAGTAAGAGGTTCGTACGAGATCTTGATGAGATGACGTTCCACTCCGCCGACATCAGAGATGTGATACGCATGCAGAGGAGTTGTATATGGATATATCTTCCAGAAGGAGTCGCGATGAGTATGCAGCCGTTCAGGAACAAGAAACAGATTTAGTGAAGGGTGATAACTTCCGGACAGTTCGACAGAGACGATATTTGGGAGAGATCTCGGCAGGACCTTTCTGGAATAATGCACGAGAAGACTTGGACCCAGGAATGATCATTTTACGCACACCAGCAGGCCAGAGTTCGGCACCGTCGACGAGATATGTTATGAGTGACCATGACAGTTGGCCAGAAATTCTTAGAAGATGCGCTTGAGCGGGACTATTCTGCTATACTTAATTTCGGTATTTTGGTTGATCTATTCGTATAATTGAGTGTTGATGACCGAGTTTCATGATATTTGTTTTCTTGCACCATGGTTGCATCTACTGGGTATTATATTTTGTGTATATGGTACGCACACGATTTGGTTTTTACACTCGGTATAGTTCACATATGATTGCAGTGCATTGATATGTATTTGTGCACCCCAGTTGCACCTGACTTCGGTTTGATGCCATTCGATATGTTGATTTTGATTTTCTTGCCTATGTTATGCATGTGATTTGACTTATGCTTTCGGCATAATTTTCATGCACTTTTATTCTTTTGATTTGATTTATGCACGCTGATGCACATGGTTGTGAGATTATATACTGCGGTATACCTGATTTGGATTGAGGTTTATTATATACCGTCGATTTCGATTATGACATTGATGTTGATTTCGTGCACTCTGTGCATTTGATTTGGATTCTTGCGCATACTTGGCGCGCTTGGATTGGATTTTGCGCATGTCCGGCTCTTGATATTGGATTTCGTGATTTCGTGCATGTTGGATGCACATGATTTATTCATGCATGATGGATGTACCTGATTTGGATTTTCGCGCATATTCGGCGCATGTTATGAGATGCGATTTTGGTGCATACCAGATGCACTAAATCAGGATTCTTTGTGCATATCAGATGCGCCGGATTTTGCTTTCAGGCACACACGTTATCTCTGACAGGTGTTTCGTGCACACTCGTTGCACTTAGGTGTTGTTTCTATGCACATGTATGGCACATATAGGGATTTTGTTATCCGTGTGCACCAGACGCACACAATATTCTTATGCACATTTTGGGATTGATTTTTTATGGAGCACTACGTTTTTATGATATTTGCTACTTGTTTTCGTAATGAGTAGGACTAGTCAGAGGACAGTACCAGAATATATCTTGCATGCATTGATAGTTATCGAAGGGATTTCCGAAAAGGGAGCTATAGTCTTAGTATTTACCTACGTATCTGATATGACACGAAACGTTTAAAACAAGGAAACCCTTCTAAATTGTTTTCAAAACGGCAGGTGATTTTTTCTCAAAGAATAATTATAACCGCAATCAAGAACGGCGTCGCTAGGTAGCTAGCCGGTGAGTACGGGTCGGTCCACAAGGATTTTGTGTATTCTCTAATCGTTCTAACGAGTTAATTCCAAACGGTGTGAATGGATTGATTAAATCTAAAAACTAAACTGATCTAGATCTTGTTAGGGTTAGGTTTAGGTTAAGTTTGGAAAGTCAATATCCCTCACCACTTTCTATGCCCTAATTAAGATCTATGAGGTGTTATGGTAATTATTAATAAAGTGGATTAGTACCATCGGGAAGAAACGGTGTTCCTTCCTCTAGGTTCTTGTCCTTCCTTTCTTAATCCTTACCCTAACCTCCATGGAAGACACGCACAACCGGTCGTTTATACTATGGTATCACCGCTACCTCGTGGGATAGGGTGTCGTAGGGAGCGGTGTATGCATGTATGCTTGGAGTCCTAAAAAAACGTGTGATGGGCAAGAAAGGGATGAGAGATCTTCATCTCTCAAGCCTTCCCCAAATCTAACCTTAACAAGCGAGGAGACTACTCGCTCATTAAAGAATTGAAAAGCATTTATAACTATCTAACTAGGGCAGAGAATAAAATCTAGCTAGGGCAAGAAAGAAATTACCTAGGGCAAGGAAATAAAATTTAAAAAAGGAAATGAAAAGAAAACTTACTCCTAATTTTTATTTGATGCTCTCTTCCTTCTTTACAGAAATTTACAGATCTGAATTTAGATAGATGAAATGAGGCACAAGAAGAGGCATGACCCAAAACAGATTTTAGGATTTCTATTTATAAAACATAGAAACCTTAGGTTTACAATTGCTTCATATCTGCAATTACAATTTTACCCCCTAAGAAAAAGACCTAGTCAACGCACGCCATCAATCGTCAAATTTCGTGCCGACCCGGGTAAAGCACGGCCGCGGAACCGCGGCCATAGTCCCTGTTTGGCCGCGGTTCCGCGGCCAAATAGTGGCATCTTGGGCTTTTTTTTCCTGGGGTTGTTCTGTTGCATTTTAACTTCTATTTTCTTCAGTTTGTTCTTCTGAATGTCTTCTGGTTCTCTTCCAGATCTCCACAGTGAATAATTGTAGTGGACTTTTACCGTTGCTTCGTGACGAAGTCTTGAACCTTGCGCTGCCTTTGAACTTATTTATTGATCTTCGTTTATTCTCCAAAATGTAGGCTTGATCAAGATTCTTCCATTTGTTGATCGTAGTCTCACTTTTGTATCGTCTTTTGTCTTTTTCACTGTTTTTGTTCCGAGAACCTATAACCTGCAACTATGTAGCAGACATGGGTCAAAAGCACCTATTTATTTATAAACTGAAAAAGAATGGGGTCTATAAGAATGCAAAATTATGGTATGAAAAAATACCCCCAAACTTATCTTTTGCTCGTCCTCGAGCAAACCTAGTTTTATTCTCAACAAAATCCTAACCTCACTTTCGCAGAGAAACGCGATTGCACTGAGCTCGTGCAACAAGCCGTTAAACCTCTAGGTGTCCCTTGTAGGAGGAGTGTTGTCTCCTGAGGGTTTTCAGCGGATACTACCCACAAAATCCTATCAATTCAGCCTATTGACTTTTATTCTCCAATTAGGTTTTCTAACAAGAAACTCTATTATCTTTGGCTCAGAAATTATCCACCCGTATTTTTCACGCATCCTTATCATTTAACTTAAGATTATATATGTTCTGCAGACTTACTTAGCTTTTGCCATCTCTTAAGTTTTCCTTCTATGGTTCTATCTTAACTTAGGAATTTTTATCATCTCTATTAAAGATATAAGTCATATTCTTCATTCCTATCTCTTATCTAAAACCCCAATCACATGCCCCTACGTGTGTGTGTATATCACCCCTACTCTTTGAAATTCAAATCAAGCAATCAAACTCTTGTCCGTTGTCCAAAGCACTTCTTAATTGATGAATTTTGCTCGCACATCCTTCATGTGACCGTTGTTAGTTATATGTATGCCCTAGACGCCATTGCTATACATAGGATGTATATAGTAGTGGATGCTGGGACATATATAGGGAGGACTTTCTTGCTCGACATGATAGTATGCTTTCTGGTTACTCTTTACCTTAACGTGTACACTACTTGTCTCTCTGTTACATGTTGGTAAAGCCCTTAGGATGTGTACTTGACTACCTGGACTATGATGCGGATCCTACTAGTGGGGACATGGTAGTCCATAAGTACATCCTTCAAAGTCCCTAGTCGTGGGTATATCGAGACGGGGCATCGATATACCAGAGTAGACTAGCGTATACCTTCTCGACCCATACAGATGGGCGATGGATGATCCCATATCCATTGGTGTTTGACATCAGAGATGATATACGGGTGCTCAGTGGAGACTGGGTACACTGGACGGACTCGCCGAGAACTCCCAGATGGTATTATACCTTATGTCAGATGGCAGTTCTCTGGTGACACTGGTGCAGAGTAGTCTGTTGACCCGAGATCGTCATAGAGTCTTGTGTGGTTCCCACTGTGCTTTGATTTCCACCTTACCACGTCCAAGAGGGCGTGCAAAATGGTGGTTTTTGGGTACAGTCCCGAATCACATGGAGGCAATGAGCGATAGGAGGGGATTCGTCTCTCACGGTATAGGGAGTTGATGTTGCGCTGTGTTCGATTGGCTATAACTGGAAATCCCTGGCCAGGGTTGCTGAGATTTACTGGTAAGTGTTACCAGTAGTTTCTTGAATTGTTATAGACCTCATATCGACACGACTTATAGAGCTATTGGGGTCTGACGTTTACCACCCCTAGGCAAGATATGCGACATATCAGACGACGAGACCGGACTGTACTGTAAGTGTTACTGGTTGGATTCACAGGAGTGTGAGCGGGCTTGCTCGTCGATCTTCTGATCGCTCAATACCCGGGTGGCCGTTACGTTTAGCAGACCACTTGCGGCTTGTGGGTGTTTGATATGATCATCACCTGCTGCCGGCGTATTGACGAGTCTTTAGAGTCCTACACAGAGGTTTCCTGGCTCAAGCGAAACGAAATAGGAGCGCATATGAGATATGTGCAGAACCGAGAATAATGCGTGTATGTGATACCGTATTTCATTCTCGCGATGAATGTATCGATATGGTTGTATGCGATATAACCTAGTTATCGAATCAAGGATTGATTCAATAAATCGATACATTGTATATTAGTCGGTTATATGCGATATGACCGGATCGTTAAATCAAGTGTTGATTTAATGATTTAATGCATAATTATATATTTGATATATTACTTTGCATTAACTAGTATTGGTTCACTTTAAATGGTTTTTCTCACTTGATTGTGCACATTGTATATGTGATATACTTTTGTACACAAGTTTATATCATGTTTGATGATACATGCTCACTAGGGTTTGTGTAAAGATTAAACCATGGTTGTATATTGGTTAGGGTTTTCATTTTCTTATTCATTTATTTTATTTATTTTATTTTGAAATGATAAAGAGAAAATGGTGGCTTTCTTTGTTCTTTGCTTGAAGCTTCTTGAAGCTTCAAAGCATCTTTGACTAAGTGACCATTTTGTCTCTTGCTTAACCCTAACCATTCCATCTAACCTTAGTTAAATCTCTATACTAAACCATGGTTTGGATATGATAAGAATTGATTTTTCTTTTCTATTGTATTAATTCTTATCATAACATTTTTGAGCTTCTTCTTCTTCTTCTTCAAGAAGAAAGCTTGCTTCATCAATGGCAACTTGAGCAATTGAGTGAGAAATCCAATTCTAAAGTGAACCCACCTCCTATTTCTTCATCCTCTACCTCTTGCCAAGTAGTAAAGGGTGTTTTCTTCACAAGTTTCATGACTTGGCGAAGTGGGAGCTTGATCTTGTGATGCTTCGACGTAGATCATCTTCGGCATCGACATCGACGACCTAGCCCGCCCATTTCTCCGACGAAGCCGACGCAAGAGTCCGGGATCCGATTTGGACAGCGGAGGGACATCATTGCGTAGATATGGAGGTGGAGCACCGGATCTACAAAGGTTGTATTTCCGTTCTCTTAGTATAGTTGTCTACTAGTTATTGTTAACGCCTAAAATTCTAGTTAACGATCCGTATTAGGGTTTGTAGGCACCCGTAAAATTTAAAATTGTCATGGTTGATGCCTTGTGAGACCTCCTTAGTGTGCCTAGGAACCCTACAGTGGTATCAGAGCCTAGCTAGAGCCTTAGGCGATGCATAGACGATGTTTGAAAACCGATCGAACCAAAACCCTAAATCTAAAATGCTCTCTGGACTTTTTTCAAAAACTGGGTTTTTTCCAGATTAAAAATTCTTAAAAAATTCAGCAGGGAATTCTATGAATTACGATGCAAAAATTTTTTCATGATACCTCTAAAGAGCGGCGGAACCGCGGTAGAAGCCTGGCTTCTGCGGCGGTTCCGCGGCCACTTGACTTGATTGGCCTTCAAACTTTGCACAGTAATTCATACTTTCTGGTGCTGGTTTTTTCTGGGAATTTTTAATATTTTCTCAAGAGTTGTGTATTTTGGGTTGTATTGGGAGTTCGCAGATTCGATCGGATTGTCAGACTTCTTCTATATGTTTTTCCGGATATTTTGGAATATGTTAAAAAGTTCGACCGGATATAAATACCCACCTTTTCCCCTGTCGGGAAATTTCCAAGTGTTGGATCTTTCCGTAGTTTAATAACGTTCTAAGTAGTGCAAGTAACGTGATGGACCCTCTAGAAGACAACAAACCTTAACTCGATTATGTGACCGTCTTGAACTGCCCTTTGAACCTTCGGGTTTGGGGCAGTACGGCGTGCCACATGTGAGGCGTTGGCTTGACCCTTCTACGGCTGGACCGTTGGTACTGAGGCATGAACTGAATGTTGTTAGACTTATTTCATGTGTTGATCTGTTTCGGGAAAACTTGGGTGTTCGATTGTTCGATCGGAAAGTTTAACATTTTCTATCTTATTCGGAATGTGATACAATAATTGGAATTCACAAGTAGTTATGAGATAACTGAATGAATGTTATAAAAATAGCACTTTAGTCTCACTTGATCGGTTGCCACGGAATTTTGATGTGATCAAAAGTCCGTCGCAATCACGTAGCGTACGCGGATACTCGCCGGGTAAACTTAATAGACAGCCTCACTCCATAGCCCCGACCAAGTGACTGTAGGAGAACCCCGTCGCCGAAAGCATCCGTCCGGGTGCTCGCGGCAGCGGTGTTCCGCCTTGGTGCACTTCGTCGACGGCGTCGGGGGTGCGGCCGCCTACTGAAGTTTGCGACGAGCATTCGATCAGCATGTCGGGAATCTTGTTGAATTGCCCGACTTGATATTGAAAAGAGTTTTCGATAATGAGACTAAAATGCGGGGTTTATAATTGTTAGGCATGCGATGTCTAAGGAATTCATTTGGTCAGGCATGAGATGTCTGAGGTGGTTGCGGATTCCAACTGTTGTAGTTTTACACTTTCTTTTCTATGACCGTAAGTGTAATATGTGATATCGCCGGTTTCGTTGCTATATGTCAACGACAATTGGGATGCGCATGTTTACTTACGTTGATGACATGTGATGTTATGTGTTGCTGGATATGTTATATTGGATCGTCGTGTTTGAATAGCCGGGTTTTTTTATGTGAGATGAGTGTTTTTCATTTTCATTCTTGTAAAAACTTGTATGTAATATTCTTTTATTGGGGCACTTCCAGGTTGCGGAAGATGTCACCCTTTGTATATTATTTACTTTTCCGCACTAGGATAGACCCAAGGAGGAGGGCATAAGTAACCGGGTTCTGGAGTCCAGTGGGAGACCAGCTCGAGGAGTCGAGTCCGGGTCTCCTAACTCTAGAATTGGTAGGGTTGCTTGCCGCTCTCGTAGGGGTCTAGGGGTGTGGATTTGGCTGTTCATCGCGACCGTGGAATCCGTGTTTTATACTGGCTCGTATTGAAAACACGGACGTCCTAGTATATCCAATATTTCATATGATTCTTCTGCTGCGATATCTGTGATGTGATCATGTGATGTTCTGTGATGGATACTGTATATAGTATATATGATATATTATATAGGCGTTACTTGTGTTTTACACCCGCGCTAGCCCTGCCCCGCTCTGCCGTTAGTTACCTAACCTAACGGTGCACGAGGGGACATCGAGGCGAATGCGGATGGCATAAGTGTACGTCGTATTTATCTGTGATGTTTAGGTAACTTAAATGATGGGACTTCGTTAATGAGATTAATGAAATAAAAGAAACCTAAGATGTTGTAGAATCGAATTTCAAAAATAAAACAGGTAGCTACAGTTCTTGCTTTGCACAGCGGTATATATGATATACCCTGCACCTTATTCGATGAGGAAAGGACCGAGATCCCTTCACCGGGAGTGACTCCTTTAGCAATAACTGGCAGATACTACACACTCGGTTTGTCTTTTGATTTCTTTTAAGAGTTTCTGCTTTGCACAGCGATATATATGATATATCCCGCACCTCATTCGACGAGGAAAGGGCCGACGATCCCTTCACCGGGAGTGACCCCTTTAGCAAAACTGGAAAAGCCTAAAAAACACTCCATTTCAAAATTCATTCGATCCTACAACGATATCAAGTTCATTACGCAATAGGTTTTCAGAAAAACCTGTCGTAGCCCTCCGTCATTTCAGATAAGTACTAGTTAGTATTCGTGCTGCGGTAGTTTGGCATTCGTCAAGGCGTAGTGTCCGGTAGCTAGCTAGTATTTATCTGCTTATGAATATGATGCAGATTGGATTAGGGTATTCGTACGGCGTTGTTTGGCATTCGTCAAGGGTCGTGCGGGTGGGTTTAATTCAATCAAGAAATGTACAGGTTGAACTTAACTAGTGGACTATGGGTTGTTTGGCATTCGTCAAGGTCATAGAACACTAGGGGCAAAATATTATCGGGAATTTCAAGTGTTGAAATTTGCAATGAGATTGCATACCTTCTATGAGATAGTTGGATCCCGATACCCACTGCGAGTAATTGTTACTCCTGGGAGAATTTTACACATTACAATTAGCCGATCAAGTAGGTGTCTAGAAAGGTGTTAACGAGGTTACGCCTCTGGAAAAACGAGGTTTACATTAATTAGGTTCGTGCGAAAGCACGGGGGACCTCCCTCAAAGTACCGACACTGGCCTGGCTGAAAGATTGGCGAACTTGTAGTGTGTAATTAATCCCGGTTAGTCTTTCCTTTTAGGGTTTGAAGGAAGATTTGAAAAAAGCAGTAGGAGCCATCCTGATTAGATAAAATAGTAACTAATCTGATCTTGCAACAGCGCACGCTGAGTGTTTTCTTCTCTCTCTCTCCAGGTAGCGACCATATCACGCCTTAATCAAGATAATAATACGGATATATTGACCGAACCCGCTTGTTATACTGAGCTGGAGAACGTTGGTCCCCGCTCCAACTTATAATTGTTATAAGACAGAGCAGGAAATTGGGGATTACCAGAATTCCCGTACCGCCCAAACGAAGAGAGTGCATGCTGATGCATCATCTTCGGGTGTGTTCATTATAAAGAACTGTTTCTCCGTATCCTCTACGTCCTGGGTATGTGATACCAGATCAGGATCCCAGATATGTAATCTGTTACATAGGGCTACAGAAAGGTAGAGAACTAAGAACGGGTGATAAGTTTCATGAGGCAGAAAACGGGGCAAGTGTTGCAGCCAAGTCTGTTGGTCACTGTCACCCTGTATTACCAATACAGTGATTCTGAACGAATGTTATTAGATACCGAACCTGATATACAAAATCATATCACTCTCTTTATTAGTAAAGAAATGATAAAATTTTGTATTGATGGATAATGTTTTGAACATTTCCTATATCAAAAGTTGATCGGTTCAGGCACGTTATCTAAAAGCATTGATGTTCTAAATCAAACTACGGTTCTTAGAATACAGAACTCACATAAGAGGAAGAGTTCACAACTGAACGAATCCTTCTTAAGATATTGTAGACTAGGTCATATGAATGCGACCAGACTAGCTGAAGTTACATATAGATGCATATTTAAATCAGTTTGAATTTACATCTTATGAAACTTGCCAGTCATGTCACAGAGATAAGATGACCATAGCCCTGTTTGTTGGGAACAGAGAAAGAGTTAGTGAACTCTTGGGATGATACATGTTGATGTATGGAGGTCCCCTGTCTATACATGCCAAGACCGGTTCTTTGTACTTTATTACATTCTCTGATGATCTCTTTAGATTCAGACATATGTTCCTGTTGAAACACAAGTCCGAACCTTCTGAGATATTCACAGAATATAAGTTAGAAGTAGAGAACCAAAACGGGTATAAGTATTATGTCCTTTGATGAGATCAAGGAGGAGAATACTTGAGCACGGAAATCCTGGATTATTCTAAAGGAGAATGAGATTCTCTCTCGGCATTACTCCTCCGTATACACCATAGCACGATGGTATATCGGGGCGGAGCAATAGCACCCTATGTGATATGGTGTGCTCTATGATGAGTACTACTGAGTTACCTACTTCCTTTTTGGGAGTTATGCACTTGAGAAGCTGCATACCTATTGAATAGGGTTCAAATCAAATCAGTTGCCTACCACTTCATATGTGATATGGAAAGGGAAAAGCCCATATCTTAAGCTAGTTATGATTTGGGATTGTCCGGCCTATGTCTAAAAGCAAAATCCGGACAAGCTCGAGGCAAGGTCAGTCATGTAGAACTAGAAGTGTTTCAGCTATACAAACTACAGCAAATGATTTGGTAGAACCGAAGGATTCAATAGTAACCAACGAACCTTAGCCTCTCCGCCGATCTAGTAGGGTCCTCACCCACCTGAGAGATACTTTGGTTTCTCTATGACAGTGGGAGCGAGAATTGCATCATGAGATGATGACCCAACTAGTTTCGAGCAGGCCATCGAGAGTAGGGACTCTGTAAGAATGGCTGGATGCTTAGCGATCTGAGATGGAATCTATGTACACCAACAAAGTATGGACTTTGGTTGCTATATCTGAAGGGTTAGATCCCCATCAGGAGCAAGTAAATCTTGAGAAGATTACTTGGTGTAGATGGAAAAGTTGAGACTTTCAAAGCTAGACTTGTTAAAGGTTTTCGCCATCGACCAGGCGTGGATAATGATGAAACCTTTTCCAGTACCTATGCTTAAGTCCATCCAGATCCTACTTGCCACGGCTACATACCATGACTACGATATCTGGCGGTTGGGTGCCATGACTGCTTTTCTAAATGATGTTTTAGAAGAGAACGTCTATAAGTACACAGCCAGAGGGGCTTCGTAGACAGTGGGAGCAGCGGAAACGTGTACAAGATGCTTTATAGGATAAAGCAGGTATCGCGGAGTTGGAACATCTGTTTTGATGTGTTAGTCAAAGAGTTTGATATCATCAAAATGGTAGATGAACCTTGTATAAACAAAAAGGTAGTAGGGAGTATGGTGACGATCCTCGTAGAGTACGTGGATGGCATACTCTTGATAGGGAAGGAGTTTCCTAGGCTACGCTCGGTCAATCTCCGCTTATCACAAGGATTCTCCATATAGGATCAAAGTGATACCTCCTATATCCTGAGTTTTCATCTATGAGATAGATGTAATTGGATGTTAGGATACTCACTAGATGTAGTGAGGTGGTATCAATCGATCCTGAGGAGAATCACTGGAAGGGTTCCAGGGTGATAAAGACGACTGAATGTCAGTCACAGGCATTGTCTTTACCGTCAGTAAAGGGACGGTATGTTGGAAGAGTTCCAAGCTAGATACCGTGGCATACTAGACGATAAAGGCTCGATACATCGCTACTTAAGATGCTACCAAAGAGGCAGTCTGGATGTATATTTGTTCATGAGATGAACTTAGTTCCTACCATTGTGAGACAATGGAGTTGTGGCTTATGCCAAGGAACGTCCGTCCTATCAGTGATCCAGACATATTCTGAGGCAGTATCACCTGATCATGGAGATAGTTGATCTCCAGGGTGATCGAGGTTAGGAGAGTAGACTCAGAGGACAACACGGCGGATCCACTCACAAAGGCCTTTTTCCTAGAGAGAGACTTTTATGGGATGGTTGAGTATGAGATACTACAACCACTGCTGTCAGATGGCCCTAGTGCAAGTGGGAGATTGTTAGTTATATGTATGCCTTAGAGGCCATTGCTATACATAGGATGTATATAGTAGTGGATGCTGGGACATATATAGGGAGGACTTTCTTGCTCGACATGATAGTATGCTATCTGGTTACTCTTTACCTTAACGTGTACACTACTTGTCTCTCTGTTACATGTTGGTAAAGCCCTTAGGATGTGTACTTGACTACCTGGACTATGATGCGGATCCTACTAGTGGGGACATGGTAGTCCATAAGTACATCCTTCAAAGTCCCTAGTCGTGGGTATATCGAGACGGGGCATCGATATACCAGAGTAGACTAGCGTATACCTTCTCGACCCATACAGATGGGCGATGGATGATCCCATATCCATTGGTGTTTGACATCAGAGATGATATACGGATGCTCAGTGGAGACTGGGTACACTGGACGGACTCGCCGAGAACTCCCAGATGGTATTATACCTTATGTCAGATGGCAGTTCTCTGGTGACACTGGTACAGAGTAGTCTGTTGACCCGAGATCGTCATAGAGTCTTGTGTGGTTCCCACTGTGCTTTGATTTCCACCTTACCACGTACAAGAGGGCGTGCAAAACGGTGGCTTTTGGGTACAGACCCGAATCATATGGAGGCAATGAGCGATAGGAGGGGATTCGTCTCTCCCGGTATAGGGAGTTGATGTTGCGCTGTGTTCGATTGGCTATAACTGAAAATCCCTGGCCAGGGTTGCTGAGATTTACTGGTAAGTGTTACCAGTAGTTTCTCGAATTGTTATAGACCTCATATCGACACGACTTATAGAGCTATTGGGGTCTGACGTTTACCACCCCTAGGCGAGATATGCGACATATTAGACGACGAGACCGGACTGTATGGTAAGTGTTACTGGTTGGATTCACAGGAGTGTGAGCGGGCTTGCTCGTCGATCTTCTGATCGCTCAATACCCGGGTGGCCGTTACGTTTAGCAGACCGCTTGCGGCTTGTGGGTGTTTGATATGATCATCACCTGCTGCCGGCGTATTGACGAGTCTTTAGTGTCCTACACAGAGGTTTCCTGGCTCAAGCGAAACGAAATAGGAGCGAATATGAGATATGTGCAGGACCGAGAATAATGCGTGTATGTGATACCGTATTTCATTCTCGCGATGAATGTATCGATATGGTTGTATGCGATATAACCTAGTTATCGAATCAAGGATTGATTCAATAAATCGATACATTGTATATTAGTCGGTTATATGCGATATGAACGGATCGTTAAATCAAGTGTTGATTTAATGCATAATTATATATTTGATTTATTACTTTGCATTAACTTGTATTGGTTCACTTTAAATGGTTTTTCTCACTTGATTGTGCACATTGTATATGTGATATACTTTTGTACACAAGTTTATATCATGTTTGATGATACATGCTCACTAGGGTTTGTGTAAAGATTAAACCATGGTTGTATATTGGTTAGGGTTTTCATTTTCTTATTCATTTATTTTATTTATTTTATTTTGAAATGATAAAGAGAAAATGGTGGCTTTCTTTGTTCTTTGCTTGAAGCTTTTTGAAGCTTCAAAGCATCTTTGACTAAGTGACCATTTTGTCTCTTGCTTAACCCTAACCATTCCATCTAACCTTAGTTAAATCTCTACACTAAACCATGGTTTGGATATGATAAGAATTGATTTTTCTTTTCTATTTTATTAATTCTTATCATAACATTTTTGAGCTTCTTCTTCTTCTTCTTCAAGAAGAAAGCTTGCTTCATCAATGGCAACTTGAGCAATTGAGTGCGAAATCCAATTCTAAAGTGAACCCACCTCCTATTTCTTCATCCTCTACCTCTTGCCAAGTAGTAAAGGGTGTTTTCTTCACAAGTTTCATGACTTGGTGAAGTGGGAGCTTGATCTTGTGATGCTTCGACGTAGATCATCTTCGGCATCGATATCGACGACCTAGCCCGCCCATTTCTCCGACGAAGCCGACGCAAGAGTCCGGGATCCGATTTGGACAGCGGAGGGACATCATTGCGGAGCTATGGAGGTGGAGCACCGGATCTACAAAGGTTGTATTTCCGTTCTCTTAGTATAGTTGTCTACTAGTTATTGTTATCGCCTAAAATTCTAGTTAACGATCCGTATTAGGGTTTGTAGGCACCCGTAAAGTTTAAAATTGGCATGGTTGATGCCTTGTGAGACCTCCTTAGTGTGCCTAGGAACCCTACAACCGTTAATACTTCTTGAGGTACCAACAACCGATTACAAGATGTGTTTGCATATTAAAGCGTAATTCCTAGTCTTGTAACACCTAAGGCTTTAGCAGTGACTCCCAAACCAGTTGGTCTAAGGCACTAGGTGATGAAGCACCCTCGCTAAATATTTTTCTAGTTTTGCAGCCTTAAGCAATCACAAAAACCAGTGTTCATTTTTTTTCTTTATTCACACTTGTATTTTTTCAATGTTTCTTCGCACTAAGGACTTAAGACAAGAGCATTTGAAGGTCTCTCCTACTATTCCAAGTTTCAAGGTTCGTGTTTATGCAATTTTGTAGGGTATATATTTTCAGAACTTAGACTTTAAGCTAGGAATTATTTTTCAAACTTATACTTTAATAAAAATATCAATATTCTTCCCTTGTTTTAACTTAGCCCAAGAAGTGAACTCGAAATTTTCCTATTTCTAAATAAACTACAAAGACATATACTTTCTACCGTTAAATTTTAAGAAAGGTTATTTTTAGAATTTTTAATTTACTAAGTCTAGGATCTAGTTGTTCCTAGCTAGTTAATCTTTTTGTTAAACTCAAGTCAAATATGGCCCAAAATTGAATATTTTAATTTTTATAATTTTTGAAAATTTTAAATTTTTATGGGTTTTAAAATAAGTATGCAAATGCAAAAATATACACGTGAATGCGAAGGAAGAAGGCTTACCGAGCACACCCCCAAACTTAAACTTGACAGTGTCCTCACTGTCATGCAACACCAGGAGGGTCAAAATGTCGGCACCCCCCTGTTTATTTATTTATAAATTTTTTTTAATGATTTTAATTTTTTTTATATTTTTTATTGTTAAAAGAAATATATATATATATACACAACAAGGTTCCCCCCAAACTTAAGTGAGACAGTGTTTCTACTGTTTTAAACATTAAAGTTCAGAGTTAAGGAGGAGAAAAAATCAAACTATACAAGGCCTTACACAGACCAAAGGTTAGCACCAACCATTCAAAAATTCTATCGTGATAATGGTAGGGTTGGTGAAAGAATGGAGTGTAGAGAAAGGAGTTGATAAATACACGAGACCGTATGGGAAGAAGGGTGGAATATTGTCTCGGTGGAGGAGAAGAATGGCGGAAGAGAGAAAGAAGTGTAGCACGAACTTGAGGGTGTAAATTGAGTGAATAAATTAGTGCAATTTGTGATGACCGATGCGTTAAAAATGATTGTGGTAATCTATCAACCCGTCGAGAAATGGGGTCAAATCCCTCAAGATTCGCGAGAAAACATGGGTACTTTGAACTTGGTAAACCATCCATTGGAAGAGGAAACGCGACGGATTCTTGCATGGTTGAAACGATAGGAAGGACAAAATGGAGTGATTTAGGGATAGTCTTATTCTCACCTAAGTAAACTGTCTCGAACTCAAAGGATTCCATCAATGGTTCGAAATGACTGTAAGCAACCGAGTCTGATGGTTCAGCTTACTCATCCGAAAATTCAAAGTACTCAAACTTGGGCGGTGAGTCTTCAAAATCATCCAAAAAAGTGAAGCACTCGTAATCGTTATCAGCTGTGAGAACTGTGTCAGATTCAAAGAGGTACGCATTAGTGGTGTCCAAATTGCTATGATCGAATAGAAAATTTTCAAGCTCACAGTCCTCAAGCGTGATCTTTTGCGTGGTCGGAACGATAGAAGGGCGGGAGGGTGATTTAGGAAGTATAACAGTTAAAGGTTTACGAGGATGAATTGGAAAATCCGACACATCAAACAAAAATGGTTCATCCTCAACACTATCCTCAATACTATCCTCATAATTCTCCTCAATACTATTCTCATCCATGCAATTATCATCAAAATCAAGAGGCATATGAAGTTCGGGAGAAACATTTAATAACTCGGGATGATGAATTGGAGATAAAATTTCAGTTAAATTTACGGGTTCATCATCCAAAATATTCCCGGCGTCAATATCCTCAATCAAGTGAAAATCAATTTTTTCAGACACCTCATCAAAAGCATGGATATTTATCAATTCAGGTTCTAGATTGGAGGTGTAAAGTTAGAAAGGATTGGAGATGGTTTCACTCGAAAGGGACCCTTCACAATCTGGCAAATCAAGCACTACAAAGTCGCATAACTCATTACACGTTTTATCTTTAACTGGTGAATCATTTGGGACACTAGTTTGAAAACCGGAGTTGTGGAGTTCAATTGGTAATGGGTAGGTTTGATTTGGAAGCGTGCACAGCTCACTCTCTCCTCTCAAATTCTCACTCTGTTCAACCACCTCATCATACATTGGAATTTTTGGAGCTAGTTGGAAACTAGCTACCGGTTCATTAGGTTGCATAAGGGCGGAAATGGACGCATCCACATTCCTCATCATTTGGTTTGTCGCTACCATATAGGCTTCCAACGACTGTTCTGAACTAGAAATGGGTTGTGAAGGGGTTTCAGTAAAAGATTAAAAGTTGCTTGGATTCTGGAAACTCCCAAATGGCTGTGTAGAAGCAATGTCTAGGGAAGGTGTGAAAGTTGGGTAGGACTGGTTGGAATTGAACGGTTGGCCAGGAGTAGGATCAACATTTGGATAAAAAGGTGAATGTAACTGTTGATCCCTAGAATTGGATGTGTTGAGAGGAGTGAAAGATCGGCTACGAGATTGTTCAATATGTTCAGCGATAGACATGGGTTTCGGAGTTACAACAGGACTCGAAAAAGGGTATCAACATAAGAAGGTGGTGAAGGTTGAAATGGTTGACACAAAGTGGATTGCAGAGTCGAACTGTTTCTCCTAGACGCTTCTATTCGATCTTTCAAAGAAATTTTGGGCATGGAGGGGTCGTCCGTAATTCGACCAAAACAATTCACGTAAGAAGCAAAGTTTGGTTCAGGGTACCAAAGTTCGGCAAGAGATTTATGAGGTGGGGTACCCATGACGTAAGAAGGAGAAGAAAAAGAACGTGGGTGTAAGTGGGGTGCAATGGATTTCTTAGCGACAAAATTTGCAAGTTTTTGTAAAAAATTTTCTTTTCTCTTTTTGTGTTTTTTTATATGGAGCTTTTTTTTTTTGCAAAAAGATTTTCGATAAAAGGCTTGGACACACGTTCAATCAACCACAAATGCACAATCATTCCTAGATCTAGGGTCACCTAGGTCAGCTAAACAGCTCCTAACTTTTCCAAAGGGCAAGAAATAAGACCTCTTCACCGCCTCTTCACCGCCAATTGTGGCCAGGTAAGTGCCAGGTAAGTGGGAGACTCTCCACCACGTAAGTAGCGGACCTAATTAAGTAACCACTTGCCTTAGACACACTTGCCTAGACACCACAAAGTCAGGTTAGGATCAACGGTCGATGCCTACAACTAGTCCTTTGTCCTATTGAGCGCGAAGTCCTTAGGGCTGAGTCTAATCTTTTTTAATTAAATGATGGTCAATGCAATATGCCTTATGTGATTTCTGGGGTTCTGTGAAGGGTGATGAAATCCTCACCCAATCTGGATTGGTTTCAAGCCCCTTAAAGTCCAATTAAAAATATGCAAAGCAGTAACAATCACATGCAATCAAATTTTAGCTCGGCGCAAAGAATCCTGCACAAGATCAATTATTTGAAGGGGGAGAGATTTTTTTAGCGCAAAGAATCCTGCAGGCAAATTTACAGAGGAGTTATCAAGGTTTTAGAGAAGAACAGAGGAGACATACAGTGGATTTTTCGCTTGCTGACGTCACAAGACCGCGAAGGATCCGCGGTCAAAGACGGGTCAATGCGGCGGTTCCGCAGTCGGTTGGTTTGTTCTGATCTCCAAATCTTTTCTGTTGATCTGTTATGGTACTCCTCGGTTGTTCAGATCTGCTATTTTCTGTTTCGCTCTCTGGATATTTCCAGATCTGAACTTGTTCGTCGATCCTGCAAAATTCACACGAAAAATACCCTTCACAAAATAAAAGATGATAAATTTTTATATTTTTTTATTTTTCAGTTTTTATGATTTTTTTTAATTTTATATTAACCCGAAATTGCAAAAAGAAAATAACACGCCATCCTCGGCAACGGCGCCATTTGATTTTGTCTCAAAGAATAATTATAACCGCAATCAAGAAATGCATCGCTTGGTAGTTAGCCGGTGAGAACGGGTCGGTCTACATGGATTTTGTGTATTCTCTAATCGTTCTAACGAGTTAATTCCAAATGGTGTGAATGGATTGATTAAATCTAAAAACGAAACTGATCTAAATCTTGCTAGGGTTAGGTTTAGGTTAAGTTTGGAAAGTCAATATCCCTCACAACTTTCTATGCCCTAATTAAGATATATGAGGTGTTATGGTAATTATTAATAAAGTTGATTAGTACCATCGGGAAGAAACGGTGTTCCTTCCTCTAGGTTCTTGTCCTTTCTTTCTTAATCCTTACCCTAACCTCCATGGAAGACACGCACAACCGATCGTTTATACTACGGTATCACCGCTACCTCGTGGGATAGGGTGCCGTAGGGAGAGGTGTGTGCATGTATGCATGGAGTCCTATAAAAACATGTGATGGGCAAGAAAGGGATGAGAGATCTTCATCCCTCAAGCCTTCCCCAAATCTAACCCTAACAAGCGAGGAGACTACTCGCTCATTAGGGAATTGAAAAACATTTATAACTATCTAACTAGGGCAGAGAATAAAATCTAACTAGAGCAAGAAAGAAATTACCTAGGGCATGGAAATAAAATTTACCTATGGTAATGAAAAGAAAACTTACTCCTAATTTTGATTTGATGCTCTCTTCCTTCTTTACAGAAATTTACAGATCTGAATTTAGATAGATGAAATGAGGCACAATAAGAGGCATGACCCAAAATAGATTTTAGGATTTCTATTTATAGAACATAGAAACCCTAGGTTTACAAACGCTTCATATCTGCAATTACAATTTTACCCCCTAAGAAAAAGACCTAGTCAACGCACGCCATCAATCGTCAAATTTCGCGCCGACCCAGGTAAAGCACGGTCGCAGAACCGCGGCCATAGCCCCTGTTTGGCCGCGGTTCCGCGGCCAAATAGTGGCATCTTGGGTTTATTTTTCCTGGGGTTGTTCTGTTGCATTTTAACTTCTATTTTCTTCAGTTTGTTCTTCTGGATGTCTTCTGGTTCTCTTCCAGATCTCCACAGTGAATAATTGTAGTGGACTTTTACCGTTGCTTCGTGACGAAGTCTTGAACCTTGCGCTGCCTTTGAACTTATTTATTGATCTTCGTTTATTCTCCAAAATGTAGGCTTGATCAAGATTCTTCCATTTGTTGGTCGTAGTCTCACTTTTGTATCGTCTTTTGTCTTTTTCACTGTTTTTGTTCTGAGAACCTGTAACTTGCAATTATGTAGCAGACATGGGTCAAAATCACCTGTTTATTTGTAAACTGAATAAGAATGGTGTATATAAGAATGCAAAATTATGGTATGAACAGCAGGACGTACATATTAAACGAAAGATATATACATATATGGTTATTTTCTTACAACAGACGTCCGCCACTGTGCAGTGTTGTGCGCATCGCACAGCAACATGAAAGGTTTGGCATGCATTTCCTTCAGATATTTATATGTATAGATTTGATGTTTACTTGTATAGTTTTGATGTATATCATATTGGTTTCGTTTTGGATATGACATTTGTGTCTTCACCATGACTCCGATGATTGCGGGATGCTTGACGGAGTTTTGTTTTCTTGAGTTATTTTCTCATTCATGCGCATGTATTGCTCTATGATGCGTTTTATTTGTTGATGATTTTAGAGCCCCGACGACTTGGACTTTTTACTGAAATGTTTTAGTATTTGAGGGGTTTAAATTTAAATTTCTGGACCGAATTTCTTTAAGGGGGGAAGATTGTAACATTTCAAAAAAAAAAAATATTATTTTTCGGAATATTTATAATTAAATAATAAATATATTGAATATTTTAATAAGACGGTATAATTAAATACCGATAAATTGGAAAAAAAATTTGGAAAATTATGGAAATTGCTTAAAAGAGGGCGTTTTATATGAATTACGAAAATTATAAGTTTTTATGATTAATTATACACTATTTAGTGCTAATCGCGATTAAATATCGTTAATCGCGCATTAAACTTGTTTTGTGCAAAACATGCACCATATCATTTTTACACTTGTGTTACATTTTCCTACATGGTTTTCTCTTCATTTTTCATTCATGGCTTTGGTTTTGTGAGAAGAGAAAGAAAAGGAAAGGAAAAGAAAAGAAAAGGGAATAAACAATAAAGCATGGGCATGAGAGAGAAAGGTGAGGAGGTTAACTTTGACTTGGCCATTCTCTCATCTCACCATCTTCATCATTTTCTCTCGTCTCCCTCACTCATTACTGCTGCTGCTGCCCTCTCTCGCTTTTCCCCTCCACCACCTCACAATCCATCACAATAAAAACCCATTAAAAGTCCATCTCACTTTAACAAAATTTGTGCACAAGCTCACAAGCTACACTATGGACCAAGAAAATTTTGATTTTAGTGCCCTAGAGGATTCATGAGTGCAAAAAAAGGTAATTATTCCATTATTAGTGTAGAATTTCCATTCCTTTAGCATCCATGTTAATTTAGAATCGATATTGTGTGGTTTTGGGAACTTTGAAAACTTTAAGTTGAGGATTTGGGTTTTTGTTGAACCCAAAGGTGAAATTAAGGTTAGTAGAAGGTATACAACCCCTGTAGTGATTGATTAGAGACCTAAACCAGATACTAGAACCCCAATTAGAGAACTTAGAAATCCCTGACATCATATTTTGTGAATTCTGTGAAGGTATTTTGACATCTGCTATCACCCGGAGCCTCTGAAAATTATTTAGCATACACAGTGATACATGCAGGCACCCAGGAAACTAACCCAAAGACCCCAGCCCTTGACTCCGCCCTTTGGCCCCAAATTTAATCTTTCTGGTCGCAATTTGCGGCCCGAGTAGGTTGGAACTGGTTCGTGTTTGGTCTGTAGCTCCATCTCATGTAAACTAGACCCTTGGCATATGCAAAATTGACTAATTTGACTTTGGGTAAAATCTGGGACCATTTTCAAGAGTTGTTGTTTTGATTTGGGGTTTCGTTTCTCGTATTTTGAATTCTGGATTTTTGTAATTTTTGTTGTATTCGATCACTTGACGTTTGAACGTCGAATTCGAGTGTTATTTGGTGGTTTTGAAAGCGTAGTCCATAGGTTCTAACATATAGGCTTTTAGCGTGTCGTTTTGGTTTTGAATTGGGTTTTAATGTGACACGGTACGTTATGATGTGTAGGTGTCCCACGAGGACTTCGAGATGACAAGAAAGCACGTGGCGACGTCGGCAACGGCAAGCGAGAGCAAAGTGAGTAGATTATATCTACGGGGGAAGTCTGGTGGATGGCGTATAGCACCCCCGCAGTTCGATATATAGTATGCTATATATATACTATATATATCATATCTTTTATGTGTGACATGGATATTCAAGATATGATTATGTGTTCATGGTTAGTTTAGGGTTATTAGAAGCGAACTAGTATAGCTTCTCAGTCGCGAACCCAACCCTAGAATAGGTTTACACCCACACGCGCACACATGCTTACTTTGTTATACTTGTGCATATATGGGGATGCGTATATATATATACATGATTGGAGTGATTTAGCGCGCTTGCGCTTTCTAAAAGATAGATCAAAAATATTTGTAACCGCAATCAAGAACGGCGTCGCATGAAGCTAGCCGGTGAGTACGGGTCGGTCCACAGGGATGTTGTGAATCTCCGATTCGCGCTTACGAGTTAATTCCGAAGGGTGTTCGGATTAATTATTAAATCTAAAAACGGAATTAACCTAGGGCAATTATCTAGATCTACTCTTGCTAGGGCTAGGTTTAGGGATGGTTTGGAAATGTAATTAAATCTCACCGCTTTCAATACCCGAATGAAGATCTATGAGGAGTTATGGTAATTATCAATAAAGTGGATTAGATCCGTTCGGGAAGGTGTTCCTTCCTCTAGGTTCTTGTCTTTCCTTTAGAGATCCATACCCTAACCTCCATGGAAAACATCACACCCGGGCCTTTATACTACGGTATCACCGCTAGCTCGAGGGATAGAGTGTCGTAGGGAGCGGTATGTGCATGTATGCATGGAGTCCTATTGTAAATATTTTGTGCGTAAGAAAGCGATGAGAGATCTCATCTCTCAAAATCCTTCCTCAAAGCTAAACCCTAAACAAGTTCCTAGGGCATGAAATTAAATCTACCTAGGGCAAGGAATTGAAATCTACACTACGGCAAGAAATTAAATTACTTACAGATGGCTCTCTCCAAACATCAAAGCTGGGTTGTCAGATCTGAATTTCTGAATTAAAGAGAGGCACCGATGCTCTCCAAAAGGATTTCTGAATTTTTATTAAAAGGAGGCATAAAGAGTTACAATGATTAGAGTTCCTATTTATAAAGAATAGGAAACCCTAGGGTTACATTTGACCCGCATGTCTACAATTACAAGAATAGCCCTATAAAGACCAGTCAAAGCTGGCATGGAATTATGGTAAAAACAATTTTGCATTTGGGCCCTATATGGCCGCGGAACCGCGGTCCCAGCCTTGGTTTGGCCGCGGTTCCGCGGCCAAACTATGGATTTGGGCTCTGGGCTTTTTGGGTACTGATCTCTGGATCTGTGGTCTTCTTAATTCTTTGGTACTTTTCTCATTGGGCTTCTATGTTGGTTCCAGATCTCCAGTGAACAATTTGTAGTGAACTTTAAACCGTTCGCTTGTAATCTTGGACCTTGCATTACCTTGTACTTTGTGAATTTTATCTTTGATGTAGGCTTGATCAAGAGTCTTCTGTTTGTTGGTCAAAGTCCACTTTTGCATCGTCTTTTCATCGTTTTCACTGTTTTCTGTCTAAGAACCTGTAACCTGTAATATATAGCAGACATGCGTCAACACCAACTGTTTATTTTTAAAACGAATAAGAATGGGGAATATAATAATGCAATATTATGGTATGAACAAATACCCCCAAACTTATCTTTTGCTCGACTTCGAGCAAACTTATTTTTATTCACTAAAATCCTAACCGCACTTTCGCAGGGAAACGCGATAGCACTGAGCACGTGCAACAAGCCGTTAAACCTCTAGATGTCCCTAGTAGGAGGAGTGTTGTCTCCTGAGGGTTTTCAGCGGATTACACCCACAAAATCCTATCAACTCGACCCATTAACTTTTGTTCTCCAATTAAGTTTTCTAACAAGGAATTCTATTATCTTTTGACTCGCAAATTATCCACCCACATTCTTCACACTTCCTCATTATTTAACTTAAGATTTTATATGTTATGTAGACCTACTTAGCTTTCGGCATCTCTTAAATTTTCCTTCTAGGGTTACATCTCCACTCAGGAATTTCTATCAACCTTACTAAAGATACAAGTTTTATTCTTCATTCCTTTCTCTCATCTAAACTCTAATCACATATCCCCACGTGTGTGTAAATATCACCCCTACACTTGAAAATTCAAATCAAGCAATCGTACTCTCATCTATTGTCCAAAGCACTTATTGATTAGTGAATTTTTAAATGAAATTTGCTTACACATCCTTCATGCGACTGTTAATACTTCTTGAGGTACCAACAACCGATTACAAGATATGTTTGCACTTTAAAGCGTAATTCCTAGTCTTGCAACACCCAAGGCTTTTAGCAGTGACTCCCAAACCAGTTGGTCTAAGGCACTAGGTGATGAAGCACCCTCGCTAAATATTTTTCTATTTTTGCAGCCTTAAGTAATCACAAAAACCAGTGTTCATTTTTTTCTTTTATTCACTTTTTTTTCTTTTATTTTCATTGTACTAAGGACTTTAGACAAGAGCATTTCAAGGTCTCTTCTACTATTCCAAGTTTCAAGGTGCGTGATTGTGCATTTTGTAGGGTATACGTTTTCAGAATCTAGACTTAAGCTAGGAATTATTTTTCAAACTTATACTCTAATAAGAACATCAATACTTTTCCCTTGTTTCGACTTAGCCCAAGAAGTCAACCCAAAATTTGCCTATTTCTAAATAAACTACAAGGAATATACTTTCTACGTTAAACTTTAAGAAAGGTTATTTTTAGGGTTTTTAATTTACCAAGTCTAAGATCTAGTTGTTCCTAGCCAGTTAACCTATTTGTCAAACTCTAGTCAAATAAGCAAAAATTGAATACAATAATTTTTATAATTTTTCAAAATTTTCCAATTTTTATGGGTTTTCAAATAAGTATGCAAATGCAAAAATATGTAAAAATGAATGCGAAGGAAGAAGACGTACCGAGTATACTCTCTAACTTGAACTTGACAGTGTCCTCACTGTCATGCTGAACCAAGAGGGTCAAAATACCGGCACTTCCCTGTTTATTTATTTATAATTTTTTTATTTTTTTTATTTGTTTTGAAATTTTTTTTTATTTTTTTATAAAAGAAAACAAAAAATATATGTACATATATACAAAGGTCCCCCCCAAACTTAAGCTTGGCCTTACACAAGCCAAAGGTTAGCATCAACCATTCAAAAATCTTATCATGGTAAAGGTATAGTCGGGGCAAGAATGGGGTGGAGATGAAAGAGATGAAAAGCACGCGAGACCGTGTGGAAAGAAGAATGGTAGAATATGGTCTCGGTGGGGGAGAAGAATAGCGAAAAGAAGAAGGAAGTGGAGTACGATCTTGAGGGTGTAAATTGAGTGAATAAATTAGCGCAATATGTGATGACCGATATGTTAAAAGCGATTGCGCTAACCTATCAACTCGTCGTGCAATGGGGTCAAATCCCTCAAGATTCGCAAGAAAACATGGGTACGCCGAACTTGGTATAGTAGATGAAAGCATAACGGTCATTTGTTCGGTCGGAACAATGGGAAAGATGAAAGGAAGTGAATTAGGGATAGTATCTTTCTCACCGTAGTAAACTGTTTCGAACTTGTAAGATTCCATTAATGGTTCGAAACTACTATAATCAACCGAGTCTGATGGCTCATCTGAAAATGTAAAGGACTCAAACTCGGGCGGTGAGTCATCAACATCGTCCGAAAAAGTGAAACACTCGTAGGTATCATCGTCTGTGAGAATTGTGTCAGATTCAAAGGAAAAGGTTTCAAGCTCACAGTCTTCAAGCGGGGTCGGAACGATGGGAAGGAGGGAGGGTGATATAACAGTCAAAGGTTCAGGAGGATGAATTGGAAAATCAGACGCATCAAATAAAAATGATTCAACCTCAATATTATCCTCAAGACTCTCCTCAATACTATCCTCAATATTTAATTCGTCCATGCCATTATCATCAAAATCTAGATGCATATGAGATTCGGGAGAAACATTTAATAACTCGGGATGATGATTTGAACATAAAATCTCAAGTAAATCGACAGGTTCATAATCCAAAATATTCCCGGCGTCTATATCCTCAATTAAGTGAAAATCAATTTCTTTAGACACCTCATCAAAAGCATGGATATCTATCGATTTAGGTTCTAGAGTGGAGGTGTAAAGATCGAAAGGATTAGGTGCGGTTTCACTCGAAAGGGGTTCCTCACAATCTGGCAAATCAAACACTACAAAATCACACAACTCATTTTTATTTTCAACAGGTGAACTATTTTGGGCAATCGATAGAAAACAGGAGTTGTGGGCTTCAATTGGGTAAGAGTAGGTGTGATTTGGAAATCCTCTCTCATTCTCATTCTGTCCAACCGCCTCCTCACAAATTGAAAAATTTGGTGCTAGCGGGAAACTAGCTACCGGTTCAGCAGGTTGCATAAGGTCGGCCACGGACGCTTCCATATTCCTAACCATTTTGTTTGTTGCTGCGATATACGCCTCCAACGCCTCTTCCAAACTAGACTTTGGTGGTAAGGGGGTTTCGGGAAAAGATTCAAAATTGTGTGGATATGCAAAACTCCCAACAGGCTGTGTAGAATCAATGTCTAGTGAAGGTGGTAAGGTCGGGTAGGACTGGTAAGAAGTGGGTGGTAGGACAGGGGTAGGGTCTACATGTGGATAAAAACGTGAATAATCTTGTGGATCCCTAGAACTAGATGTGTGGAGAGGGGTGAAAGATCGGCTGCGAGATTGAGCAATGTGCTCAGCAATGGACATCGGCCTAAGAGTGTCAAAAGGACTCGAAAGAGTGGTATCAACATATGGAAGTGGTGAAGGTTGACTTGGTTGACACAAAGTGGGTTGAAAAGTCAAACAGTTTCTCCTAGACTCCTCTATGTGATCTTTCAAAGATTTTTTAGGCACGGAAGGATCGTCTTTAAATTGACCGAACACATTGACATATGACGCAAAATTAGGTTCGGGATACCAAAGTTCGGCTAATGATTTTTTATGTGGGGTACCCATGTTAGAAGAAGAAAGGTGACAAGAAGGAAGGTTGGATGGTGCAAGGATTTATTTGGGGGTAAAAAATTTTGCAAGTTCTATAAAATATTTGTCCTTTTTTATTTTCATTTTTTCTTTCTTTATCTTTATTTGGAAAAAATTTTGTTGCAAAAAGATTTTAGAGAAAAGATATGCAACAGCAAAATATTACTTGCAATTGGTTATTATTTGAAGTATATCACAAGAATCTTTATTTGGAAAAAATTGTTGCAAAAAGATATTCGAGAAAAGATATGCAACAAAAAAGATTACTTGCAATCAATTTCAATTTTGAGGGTGGCCCAAAAATCCTGCACAAGATTTGTTATATGGAAGAGAATATATTTTTAAAGCACACAAAATCTTGCAGGCATTATTCAGAAAATATATTAAAATTTGCATAGGAGAAATAACAGAGAGCTTACAATGCAAATTTCGTAGGATGATCTCACCGAAAGAGAGCGATTCCGCGGTATAAACGCGTTATTGCCGCGTTTTCGTGGCAGTCTAATCAGCACGAATCCCCAAAAAAAATTTGACGCTCTGATTCCACTAGAAGGCCGCGGTTCCACGGCCTAAGGTGGGTTTTGGCCGCGGAATCGCTGCGGGTTGGGGGAATTGGGTCACCAAAAAATTTTCACTGTTCTGTTATTTGATTCCTCTTCTGTTTCGATCTTCTGATTTCTGTTTCGCCTTCTGGAAATTTCCAGATCGTCTTTGTAAATCCTGCAAAATTAAAACAACAAAGTATCCCTTCCAAAAATAACAAAATATATATATTTTAAATTTTTTTTTTTGGATTTTTTAGATTTTTATGAAATGTTTTTTTTTTAATTTTGATTAACCCGAAATTGCGAAAAAGAAAGTTCTACGCCATCCTCGGCAACGGCGCCATTTGATTGGAGTGATTTAGCGCGCTTGCGCTTTCTAAAAGATAGATCAAAAATATTTGTAACCGCAATCAAGAACGGCATCGCATGAAGCTAGCCGGTGAGTACGGGTCGGTCCACAGGGATGTTGTGAATCTCCGATTCGCGCTTACGAGTTAATTCCGAAGGGTGTTCGGATTAATTATTAAATCTAAAAACTGAATTAACCTAGGGCAATTATCTAGATCTACTCTTGCTAGGGCTAGGTTTAGGGATGGTTTGGAAATGTAATTAAATCTCACCGCTTTCATTACCCGAATGAAGATCTATGAGAAGTTATGGTAATTATCAATAAAGTGGATTAGATCCGTTCGGGAAGGTGTTCCTTCCTCTAGGTTCTTGTCCTTCCTTTAGAGATCCATACCCTAACCTCCATGGAAAACATCACACCCGGGCCTTTATACTACGGTATCACCACTAGCTCGAGGTATAGAGTGCCGTAGGGAGCGGTATGTGCATGTATGCATGGAGTCCTATTGTAAATATTTTGTGGGTAAGAAAGGGATGAGAGATCTCATCTCTCAAAATCCTTCCTCAAAGCTAAACCCTAAACAAGTTCTTAGGGCTTGAAATTAAATCTACATAGGGCAAGGAATTGAAATCTACACTACGGCAAGAAATTAAATTACTTACAGATGGCTCTCTCCAAACATCAAAGCAGGGTTGTCAGATCTGAATTTCTGAATTAAAGAGAGGCACCGATGCTCTCCAAAAGGATTTCTGAATTTTTATTAAAAGGAGGCATAAAGAGTTACAATGATTAGAGTTCCTATTTATAAAGAATAGGAAACCCTAGGGTTACATTTGACCCGCATGTCTACAATTACAAGAATAGCCCTATAAAGACCAGTCAAAGCCGGCAAGGAATTATGGTAAAAACAATTTTGCATTTGGGCCTTATATGGCCGCGGAACCGCGGTCCCAGCCTTGGTTTGGCCGCGGTTCCGCGGCCAAACTATGGATTTGGGCTCTGGGCTTTCTGGGTACTGATCTCTGGATCTATGGTCTTCTTAATTCTTTGGTACTTTTCTCATTGGGCTTCTAGGTTGGTTCCAGATCTCCAGTGAACAATTTGTAGTGAACTTTAAACCGTTCGCTTATAATCTTGGACCTTGCATTACCTTGTACTTTGTGAATTTTATCTTTGATGTAGGCTTGATCAAGAGTCTTCCGTTTGTTGGTCAAAGTCCACTTTTGCATCGTCTTTTCATCGTTTTCACTGTTTTCTGTCTAAGAACCTATAACCTGTAATATGTAGCAGACATGCGTCAACAGCAACTGTTTATTTATAAAACGAATAAGAATGGGGAATATAATAATGCAATATTATGGTATGAACAATACACACACACACAGATAGGTATGGGACGATGTATATATATACACGTATACCTATACATGGATGATGAGGATTGTATATAGTATTTGGAGATGAGTCGATGAGATTGGGCATGATGCCACGAGATCGGTGATATGTTTTGGTTCGTATTATGAGATATGATATGAGTTATAGCGGGCCTTTAGGCGTGTGTTTTCATACACGCACAAATATATATAGATGGTATCAGTTTGTACTAGACATAGATCAATACCCTAGTTCATGAGATATAATGATAAGGATACCAGATAATTGATGAGATAAATGTGAGATTCGACCTGTACCCAGATTTGGGATGCCGTACAACGGATTTACGTACGAGCTATATATTGATGATAGATCCGCACTCTTGACTCGAGGATGTCATATTGTATACTGTATCGTATGCGATACTATTGAGGCGAGATCACTGACTATTATATTTATATGTATATCGACTCTGATTTAGGTGGTTTCCCTCACCCTTTCGGTTAGACTGTTCGTTTAGTTCTGTAGTACTTATAGATGTTAGACTAGACCTGAGTCATACCTACTTCAAAACTAACGAATCGTGAGTATTTTAAAGACAGGCCAAGAGATTCTACGGATATTTTCAAAAGACCCATTTTTCCTAAAAACAACGTAGCCCTTATTTTTCTAAACACCACGATTCGTGTTATTTCAAATGGCAAAACTATATGATATAAATATATATATATACATATATATATATATTGATGTAGATTTTTCACTGTTGTGTTTATTATTCATTTTCCGCATATTCTTGCTATTCGCATCGCATCACATGGTTAAATGTGTTTATTGTTATATTAAACCCATGATGTGAGGACACCAACACCATTATCGATGATGCGTATGTTCCACGTACACCTGCTTGCCGGCTCACACACTTCAACATCGATAATTGCCATGTCACTACACAGTTGGACTGTTGCATCAGGATATGACTCCTTGCATGATATACTTGTGTACATACATATTGTACACTCATACTTGCATACATGCATATTGTTCAATCATACTTGCGTACACACATATTGTACACACATACTTGCATACATACATATTTTCACATACATAAATGATTCTGGCTTGATTTTGGAGATTTGGGAACCACAAGATATATTTTAAAACTGGGTTCATTTTAAAAGAGCGGTTTTCCCTCGATATGTGCATATTACTGTTCCATGTTGCATGATATATGGATATGCTTACATTTCTGGTATATGTCGCATACATCATGCTTTAGATTATACGCATTGAGATATTTGTTTTCATGAGATTTCTGGATTTGGGAACCGTGGTTATTTCAAAAGAGAGTATGTATCATTTTAAAAACCCGGTTTCCCATGATATGATATTTCAGTGCGGCCACCATATGTTTTCTCGGTTCTGAGACGTATGACATGTGAAACAGATTCGAGGAGTTGGATGAGGCCGATTGCGGGTACATGGTGGACCCAGTATGGTACCCCAGGATGAGAAAGGATTGCTGTGCTGCAGATGGTGAGCCTGGCAGTGGGACTACTACCTACCGGTGATTGTATTTGAGCTCGGCGGATATCTGGAGGATACCGATCGGAGTTGAGAGATGATACGGGCCGATCCGGACTGACGGAGCCCGTGGGCCGATCCGGACCGACGGAGCCCTATATATATATGAGGATTTACATGCCGATGCTGGGCACAGGTTTCATGAAGTTTTCGAGTGTCGATGCTAGACACTCAGGTTCCATGATTTTGATGTGTCGCGAAGGACACATGTTGATTTATATCCTCATACTTCCATGCACATGCTTTATGATATTTACATGCATGATGTGTTATGTCATTGGTTGACACGGGGACGAGATCCACATGCATACAGACATTGATTACATAGTTGGATGATATCCACATACTTATAGACTTCATGATATAGTTGACTTTGATTCATGATAATTACATTGATCATACCTTATATTCATGATATGTTGCTACCTGAGGCACTGACACGAGCACTTGGTATTACACTTATGTATAGATGTTTACTCTTGCCACTTTATCATGCTTCAGACTTTATCATATTGAAGATATATATATATATATATATATATATAAATATATATATATATATATATTACCGATCGTATTGACCTAGGATGGAGTTATACATACGATTTTTGCTCTATGATGTTTTCTACTCACGAGTTGGCAGCTCACCCCGGTTGTGCCACATTTTCTTGCAGGTTTTGCCGTACAGGTTTCATTGCGGTTTCTAGCACACTACTTCTTTTCTGGGTGATTGCTTTGGTAGGTGGGTTCACTCGCATCGTGACCACCATTGTATTTATTTATTTTCGGTTGTATCTAGTAAAATTCCATCAACCAGACTTGTATATTTATTTTAGACGTAGAAAACCAGTTGTGTATTGTTTCGACCTTAGAGTCGCGCGTTGTAGAATTATGGTTTTCTTGATGATTTCGAGTTTCTTTTTGAGTTTTGATCCTCGCTCTTCGGCGTTGTATATTATATTGCTTGCGTGGTTGTGACCGTCGATTGATAAAGAGCTAGCACTCGCTTGGGGATGCCTTTTATCATTATGCATATGTTATTCTTGTTGTACCCCGTTTGGGGCCAGTTTTTACAAAGGAAACTCTGCTAAAATTTTCAGAAAAGACTTGAGATTTTAAAAATGCATATTCGATTTACTTATTTAAAAACCCCTTGTTTTAAAACATGTTTTCTTCACTTCTTTCTTTAAATGGTTTAGATTTCTGGGATTTCTTGGCTTACTTGAATTAGATGGGGTCCTATAGACTTCATATGATTCAAGGGCCGGTCACGTGCTATTTCGGGTCGTGACAGAGGGTCCACAGAATCACTTGCATGTTTTTCCGAATACGATGAACTTGGAAAAATGGGTTTTTGAAATTCGATCGAACTTTTAAACTTCGTCTAGACAGCATACGAATAACCCGAAACATTGTTAAAACTATGAATACGAAAAACTCCGAATTGTTTATAGTGTAAAATTACATCACATGCAAAATTAGAAAAAACAAACAACACCTGAAACATTAAAACCAAGCCACTGGAACACAGGCAAAATTTCAGGGGAAGCAGCTCAGATTTGATCGAGATCTTCAAGGTGGTGCCGGCCCAATTTTCATGGAATGCCCTGAAATTTTGTGTGTGTTCATGATATATCCCATACATCACACTGTACTTGTTTGCAAATTTTTTTGACAACATTTTAAAATCGACAGCAAGCAGGTTTTGGCGATGCAAGTTTCGAAGTATTTCGGTTTCGTAATTCTAACAAAATCCGTATAAATTTCTACCATGGCCCTGATACTACTGAATGGTTGCCTATCACGGCAGCAAGGTTTCGAGAGGCATCGTCCATGCCAAATTAAAAAATTTGCCGTTCTAGCTAACCCTAACCATGAATCGTTAACTAGAAATCCGACGGAATACATATGCAAACACTTTGCAACTAAAAGTGAACAAGGAATACAACCTTTGTAGGCTGGTCCTTCACTTCAATAGTTCCGTATAGTAGTCCCCTTCGCTGCGATCATGAACTCCGGACTCTAGAGAGGCTCCCTTGAAGAAACGAACATGCTTGCTTCGAAGACTTCGAGGCCGAAGATGATCTACGTCGAGGAGACACGAACCCAAGTTATCTCTTTACTAATCATGGAATTAGTGAAGCAAACACCCTATACTAAATAGCAAGTAGTAGAGGATGATGAAGTAGGAATTTTGATCACATTAGAAATCATTTTCTCACAAGATTTCATCACTTTGTCAAAATAAAGTGAGCTCAAGAATGAGGAAGAAGAAGATGAAGTTGTGATGAAAGAAAAGAATGAACTCTTGAGGTTACAAATGCAACCATGGTCACAAAATATCATGCCTAACCATTGTAGAGAATTAACCATACAATAAGGTTAAGGGTTGGGTTAAATAAATATTCTAAACTTGATAAAAGAGTTGACTTTGTCAATGGTTATCCAAAAGCTTTTGTTCAAGCTTAACCATGACAAAATTACACTCTTTTGAATTAGCTTAACATAAATAAAAACCCTAACTTAACCCTAGTATTGTATAAGTATCATACATCCATATTGCATGTGTAACCTAGCATGACACACTTATATATATCATATATATATTTTGTGCCAAAAAGAAAAACAATACATATATCACATATATGTAAAGTATATCAAATGTGAGAAAAGAAATCTTAAATGAGCTAATATTAGTTAATGTAATGTAATATATCAAATATATAATTATACATTAAATTATTAAATCAACACTTGATTTAATAATCCGGTCATATCACATATAACCGACTAATATCTAATTTATCCTTTTATCGAGTCAACACTTGATCCGATAACCCGGCTATATCACATATAACCAATCGATACATATATCATGAGAATAGAATGCGATATCACATACACGCATTAATCTCGGTCCTGCACATATCACATATGTGCTCCTACTCCGTTTCGCTTTAGTCAGAAAACCTCTGTGTAGGACTCTAAAGACTCGTCAATACGCCGGCAGTAGGTGATGATCATATCAAACACCCACAAGCCGCAAGCGGTCTGCTAAACGTAACGACCGCCCGAGTATTGAGCGATCAAAAGATCAACAAGTAAGCCTGCTCGTACTCATAAGAATCCAATCAGTAACACTACCGTAAAGTCCGGTCTCTTCGTCTAATATGTCGCATATCACATCCTGTGGGTGGTGTAACGTCAGACCCCAATAGCCTGATAAGTCATGCCGATACATGGTCCATAACGGTTCGAGAAACTACTGATAACACTTACCAGTAGATCTCAGCAACCCTGGCCAGTGATTTCCTATTATGGCCAATCGAGCATAGCGCAACATCAACTCCCTATACCGGGAAAGACGAAATCCCTCCTATCGCTCATTGCCTCCATGTGACTCCGGACTGTACCCAAAAGCCAGCATTTTGCACATTCTCTTGAACGTGGTAAGGTGGAAATCAGAGCATAGTGGGAATCACACAAGACTCTATGACGATCTCAGGTCTACAGACTAACCTGTACCAGTGTCACCAGAGAATTGCCATCTGACATGAGGTATAATACCATCTAGGAGTTCTCGGCGAGTCCGTCTAGTGTACCCAGTCTCCACTGAGCACCCGCATACCTTCTTTGATGTCAAACACCAATGGATATGGGATCATCCATCGCCCATCATATGGGTCGAGAAGCGTATGCGCTAGTCTACATTGGAGTATCGATGCCTTGTCTCGATACTCCCACGACTAGGAACATTTGAAGGATGTACTTGTCGACTACTCTGTCCCCACTAGTATGATCTACATCATAATCCTGGTAGTCAAGTACTCATCCTAAGGGCTTTATGAACATGTATTATAGAGACAATCAGTGTACATGTTAAGATAAAGAGCAACCAGATAGCATACTATCATGTCGAGCAAGAAAGTCCTCCCTATATATATCCAAGCATCCACTACAATAAACATTGTATGTACAGTAATGGCATCTAGGGTATACATATTACTAACAAGTGATATTTCGGTTTCCTCAATGACAGTGGGAGCGAGGATTGGATCATGAGATGATGACCCAACTAGTTTCGAGCAGGCCATCAAGAGTGCGGACTCTGTAAGAATGGCTGGATGCTAAGCGATCTGAGATGGAATCCATATACACCAACAATGTATGGACTTTTGTTGCTTTATTTGAAAGGTTAAACCCCTATCAGGAGAAAGTATATCATGAGAAGATTACATGGTGTAGAAGGAAAACTTGAGACTTTCAAAGCTAGACTTATTGTAAAAGGTTTTCGTCATCGACCAGGTGTTGATAATGATGAAACCTTTTCTCCAATAGTTATGCTTAAGTCCATCCAGATCCTGCTTGCCATTGCTACATACCATGACTACGATAACTGGCGGTTGGGTGTCATGACTGCTTTTCTAAATATTGATTTAGAAGAGAGCGTCTATAAGTACACAGCCAGCGGGTTTCGTAGACAGTAGGAGCAACGGAAACGTGAGCAAGTTTCTTTATGCGTTAAAGCAGGCATCGCGGAATTGGAACATCTGTTTTGATGTGGTAGTCAAAGCGTTTGACGTCATTAAAATGGTAGATGAATTTTGTATATACAAAAGGGTAGTAAAGAATATGGTGGTCTTCCTCGTATTATACGTGGATGTCATACTCTTGATAGGAAAGGAGTTTCTTATGCTACACTCGGTCAATCTCCTCCTATCACATTGATTCTCCATATAAGATCTAGGAGATACCTCCTAAAATCCTGGTTTTTGGATCTATGAGATAGATCTAAGTGGATGTTAGGATTCTCACTAGGTGTAGTGAGATGGTATCAATTGATCCCAGGGAAAATCACTGAATAGCTATGGAGAACCTTTTTAAGTACTTGAGATACACTAAAGAACTGTTCTCGAAGTTTGGTAACAGTCAGCTCAAGTAGGAGTCCTTTCCCGACTCGAGCTTCCAGGATGGTAAGGTTGACTGAAATTCAGTCACAGGCACTGTCTTTACCTTTAGTGGAGGGACGGTATGTTGGAAGTGTTCCAAGCTAGATATCTGTCACGACCCGAAAGTACGGAACATGACCGGCACTTAAACTACGAACGTCTCGAGGCGTACGTAATCTAAGTAAACCGAAAACCCAGAAATCCAAACCAAGAAAAGATGTAGAGTGCAGGAAAAACCAACTTAAAGCAAGTAGTTTCGATAGCATAAGCCGAATTATGCGGTTTTTAAAAACATCCAAAAATTTCCTGAAAATTTCGGCAGAGTCTCCTTTGTAAATACTGGCCCCCAACCGAGATACAACATGAATAGTATACGAAATCAATAAAAAGGCATCCCCAAGCGGGAGCTAGCTCTTCGTCAATTGACGGCCACAACCACACAAGCAATATAATATACAACGCCAACGGCGAGGATCAAAATTCAAAAGGAAACTCAAAACCATAAGAAAACCACAGAAATATAACGCGCGACTCTAAGGTCGAAGGAATAACATCACAGGTCTCTATCTCAAAATAAATACATGTTTGGTTGATGGAACTTCTAGATACAACAGAATATTGATATACAAGATATATAATGGGGGTACGATACAAGTGAACCCACCTACTAGCAAATCACCCGAAGGAAACTATGGCCGCAAAGCCGTAATGAAACCTGTACGGCAAACCTGCAAGAAACTGGGGCACAACGGGGGTGAGTTGCCAACTCGTGAATAGAAAAACATCTACGAAAAGAAATCGCATAAATAACGCAATCCTAGGTCAATGATCATAATATATAATCCTCAAATAAAACCAGCAGTCTATAACAATGACTAGGGTAAATATCTAATCCAAGTGTAATTTCATGTGCCCGTGCCAGTGCCAGTGCCTCAGGTAGCAATGTATCATATGGATGATGTATGAATGCATGGAACAGAATGCATGTACTGACAAAAACTGCTTTCATAAATCAGTGAGATTTCTGTAATTTTAAAAGTGGGGTACCATAATCAGCATAAAACAGTGCCCAGTATCGACACAAAACAAGTGTCCAAATATCTCGATATCTCTGTATCACAATCTCTGTACCTCAATATCTCAAAATCTCAATATCTCAATCACAATATCTAGGGCGCCGTCAATCCAGACCGGCCCCTACCATCCATCTCAAGACCACGACGGTATCCTCCGGATATCCGACGCGTCGGGTAATATCACCGGTCGGTAGTGCTCCCCTGCCAGGCTCAACGTCAACAACACGATCCTCTTGCCCCGGGGTACCGCACCGGGCCCACCATGTACCCGAAACGGTTCCTCCACTCCTCGAATCGGGTCTCGAAATCCATCAGCAAACTCATGGTGGACGACTCATACATCATGGGAAAACCGCACTTTTTATTTTAAAAGAGAGAAAAGGTTTATTTATGTTTTTGCGGTTTTCCTCCAAATCCAGAAAATCTCATGGAAATCCGAATCCAAAACCTCAATAACACGTAAAATAGTGAATATATGCATGAGAATCCATGAATGCGGCATAACAATGAATAACAGTATGCATGAAGTAGCAGGTAATAACTACAATGTCTAAACTAACATATAAGGCAAGTACGCTAATATCATGTCTAAACTATTAGCTAGCAGGCTATGTCGAGCAATAATATTTTCTAAGGTGTACGTGACATGGCAATTACCGATGAAGATGTGTGTGAGCCGGCAAGTAAGTATACGTGGTACATACGCATCATCGGTAATGGTGCTGGTGTCCTAACAGCATGATATCAATAATGGAGTATGAAACATAATATAAGCATGCGATGCGAAGCGAACCACAATAATGAGCGGGAGCTGAATACTAGACGCAACTATAACTAATCTGCATTAATCTAATATAAGTCCTACAAATGGTGCCTTTTGAAATAACACGAATCATGGGGTTTTGAAAATAGGGGCTACGGTGTTTTTATGAAAAGATACGTCTTTTGAAATATCCGTAGGATCCCTTGGGATGTCTTTTAAAATACCCACGATTCTTTAGTTTTTGAAATAGGTAAGAATCGAATCTAATCTAACAACTAAACTAAACTAAAGGGCTAAGCTAACAAGCTGGACTACAGGTAAGGAAACCTCCTAACATCTGAGTCGATCCATATACATACCTGTATATATATTAGTCGGTGATCCCGCCTCAATAATATCATATCCGATACCATACCTATAAGCAGGCATCCTAAGTCAAGAGTGCGGATCAATCATCAAAATATAGCTCATACGTAAATCCGTCGTACGGCATCCCCAAATCTGGGTACGGGTTAATATCACATTCATCATACTATTCACCTGGTATCCTCTCTATCCAATATCATGATCGGGGTACTGATCTACGTCTAGTACAATACTGATACCGCCTAAGTATGCATGCACGTGTGTTAAACACTACGTCAAGGACCCGCTACAACGTCATGTCGTATCTCAAATACAAACCCTGCTATATCACCGATCTCACGGCCTCAAATCAAATCTCATCGACTCATCATAAATACCAAGTACTATCATCATTATCCATGCATGCATATATGAATGTACATATGCATAGTCCCATACCCACGCGTATATACATGTATACACATCCCAATCTGTGTACAAGAAAGTAAAGTATGCAAGTCTGTGTGCGCGTATGTGGGTATAACAACTACTCTAGGGTTTCGCAACTAACCCAAAGCTAATCCATGAACACATAATCATAACATGAATAAACATTCTGGTATCATAAAACACCTATATAAACATATATATATGAGCTACACTACGGACTACGGGGTGCTATACGCCATCCACCCGACTTCTCCCCGTAGATATAAATCTACTCACCTGGTCCTCGCTAGTCGGTGCCGACGTCGCCACGCGCTTGCTTGTCGTCTCGAAGTCCACATGGGGGTACCTACATATCACAACGCATCGTATCGTATTAAAATCCGACTCATGACCAAAACGACACACGAATCCCACATAGGTCAAAACCTATGGTTGCTTTCACAAATCAACCCAAAAACTCTCGACGTCGGTGTACAAACGCCAGACCATCGAGAAAAACCCAAATACACTCATTTTCACATTCACGAACACTAATTTTAATATAAAATAGGTTAAAACTCACAAAAACCCCCAATTTCACTTAAAAAGTCATTTTTCCGAAAATCTAGCAAGCACAAATCACCGTTTTAGTACAAAACTCGATGTATAAACGAATCTAGCGGCCACAATATTCACTAAATATCTTAATTAAGTCATAAAAAATAATTCCCATAATTTAATCTCATTAATTTCCATAAACCTTAAAATTCTAGTTCATAAAATACCTAAATTTTAACAATTTTATAGCAAAAATGCACAAACTACAATCTAGCTTGGATTTTCATGAACTAAAACCATTAAACCACTCAATATAATCTTTATAATAACATGAAACCTAAATTTGAATTTTATCTCACAAGAATATAATTATTTTCAAAACCTAGTTTACCATTTATATAATTATCACTTTTAAATCAACAAATATGCAAACTAGCAACTTAAATTAGATTTAGCATAACATTAATATGTCAATTATATCACATAAACTAAATCTCACAACACAAAATACCAATTTGAAATCAAACCCCTCTCTTGAATTTTAAATCATGCACCTAGAACTAATTAAAAACCTAATTAAACACCAAATTAAGCTAACCTAAGCAACTAACAACACATTAAGCAAAAATGTTAGAATTTATACCAAAATAATTTGAAGATCCCACAAGCACACTTAGCCTCCCAAATTGAAATCTAAATCCTGAGATCCATGCTATGGTAGCCAAGGGAAAATGGGTAGGAGGTGGATTTTGATTTGGATTTTTGCTTGATTTTTTGTGGATTTTTCAAGCATTTTTGATGAACTTTTTTAAAGAGAAGGAGATGAAGAATGAAGGGGCTGTTGTGGGTTCAGGTTTTGGCCAGATTTGGTGGGGATTGGGTGAGGGAGGAGAGAGAGTGAGGTGGGGAAAGTCCACTCTAGTCAAAGTCCACTCTAATTCTATCATTTTCTACTATGTTCTTTTTCTTTTCTTTTGAAAAAAGAAGTGATTGGAGAGAGGGAGAGGGGGAGGGCTGTCATGGTGGGGCCGGCCACATGGGGAGAGGGTGAGGTGTGGGTGTGTGGGTTAGGAAAAAGATAAATGCTAAACCCCAATTCCCATTAACACTAATTTCACCGAAAAAAGCCTTTTTCTTTGATATTTTCTAAACCGTTTTGGCAAACGATTTCATTTCAAAAACCACATGATAAAATTTTATTTAATGTTTTATGATGCACAAAATTTATTTCAACACATTCCAATTTGTAATTTTCCCTAATTAAATGTATTAGTGACGGCTTAAAATAATATTAAAATAATTAATTTCGGAAAATTTTTCAGAAAATTTGAAATTTCACCAGTGGCTCAATAAACACCAAATACTAGCAATTACATAGCTATAATATGTATATTTAATTTTATAATAAAGATATTTGCATTTTGACTTTTTACATAAAACCCCCTTATTTTACCGTTTTTTCGAAATTTCACTGAAACGATTTTCAAAACGTTACAATCTTACCCCCTTAAAGAAATTCGGTCCCCGAATTTAAATTAAACCCCCCCTAAATACTAAAATATTTCAGCCAAAACCATCAAATCGCCGGGGCTCCGAAATCATAAACACATAAACGCATCATAGCGCAATGCATGCGCATGAGTAATGAGTAGATAACTCAAAATCAAAACTACGTCAAGCATCCCGCAATCATCGGAATCAAGGTGAAGACACGAATGCCAAATCTCAAGCAAGACCGATATGCCATAAATCGGAACTATGCATGCAAATATCAGGAGGAAATGCATGCCAAATCCTTTAAGTTGTTGTGCAATGCACATAACACTGCACAGTGGCGGACGTCTATCATAAGAAAATAACTATATACATATATACCTTTGTTTGAAATGTACGTTCCGCCGTTTTGGGAAACAATTTAGAAGGGTTTTCCTTGTTTTAAACGTTTCGTGTTATATCAGACACGTAGATAAATACTGAGACTATAGCTCGCTTTTTGGAATTCCCTTCAATAGCTATCAATGCATGCAAAATACATTCAGGTACTGTCCTCTGACTAGTCCTGCTTAGTACGAAAACACATCGCAATTATCACAAAAAAAACGTACTGCTCTATAAGAAATCAATCCCAAAATACGCGTAAGAATACTACGTGCGTCTGGTGCGCACGACAATCAAAATCCATATACGTGCCATATAAGTGCACAGAAACAAGATCTAAGTGCATTGGGTATGCACAAAGCATCTGTCGTAGGCAACGTGTGTGCCTGACAGCAAAATCAGGTGCATCTGACATGCACGAAAAAAAATCTCGATTTAGTGCATCTGGTGCGCACCAAAATCGCATCTCAAGACATGCGCTCAACATGCGTGAAAACCCAAAACCAGGGGCATCCATCATGCACGAAATCATGAAATCCAATATCAAGCGCCGAACATGCGCAAAATCAAATTAGGTGCACAAGGTGCACAAAACAAATATCGAGTATCACAATCGAAATCGAAGTCCAGTGCATCTAAGTGCACAAAAGGCATATCACTGCACTACAAGCATATATAAACTATACAGGGTGCATGAACCAAATCGTGTGTGTGCATACGCACAAAATCAACTCAAATGTCTAAAACCGTAAAATCAGAAACATGTGAAACCAAAGCACGAAAACGATATCAAGTGCAACACTGTGCAAAGATCGTAAATCCTCAATCATCAAAATCAAATCATGCGAATAAATCACCCAAAACATCGAAATCAATAATGACGGAATAGTACCGCTCAAGCGCATCCTCTAAGAATCTCGGGCCAACTGTCGCGGTCACTAGTGGGACGTCTCGTCGATGATCATGAACTCTGGCTTGCTGGTGTATGTAACAATGACCACTCCTGGGTCAAGGTCTTCACTGTGAATTATCAATCTCTCGGTCCATCGGCTCATCGGCCCTGTCAGGTGTGCTAACGGGGATGATCCCGTTCTGGCACATCTCTTGTCATCTCCCGGTCAATCATCGCGACCACTCGTAAGACAGCATATCACTGGCGTCGGCCTCTGGCTCTCTGAATGTACGTGACACATCTGATCCTGGGTGCAAGTATCATTGCAGCAGTGTCCTGGAAGGAATTCTGCTCATGGTCTCTTCCATGTCTCGTCTCTGCCAACTGTCCAGAAGTCATCGTCGTTTCCTACATCTGCATCTTGCTCTGGAGCGACTGCATACTCATCGCGACTCCTTCTGGAAGGTAAATCCAAGTACCATGCCTCGGCATGCGCATCGCATCTCTGATGTCGGCGGAATGGAACGTCATCTCATCTAGATCTGGTACGAACCTCCTACTTCACTTTTCTCTAATGTCGTCTGCTTTGGACTCGTCTCGTCGCGGCTGCATGGACTGAGCTCCAACGGCTATCCTCGTATCGGGAGTCTCCCAAGAAATGCATCTCACCACCTAGCATCCGAATTAAGTCGAGCCATCCGATCGAGTCGTCAAAACCTTATAATCCCCCAAGAGCTCAACATCTTGGGCACAGTTTAATAGTATCGAGTACATACCACAGCATCGGTGGTCCAGCCGTAGAAGGGCAAACCCAAGCCTCACTAATTGCGCCGTAGAACTGCCGCAAACCCGAAGGTTCAAAGGCTTTCACACGGTCATTAAGTCGAGTTAGGGTTTCATTCTTCTAGAGGGTCCATAGAATTGCCTGCATGCCCTTCCGAATACTTTAAACTTGGGTTAATAGGTTTCTGACATTCGATCGTCTCTGTCGACTCTCAACGTCTCCGCGTGAAGTCGTCTCTTGCTGGAATCAATCTATCTGATGATCTCGCATCGGGGTAGCGAACGAACCACATGTCCTAGTCATTCATCCTTAGTGACTAGAGACCTTCTATCATCTCTTAGTACAACTCGTACGGCAATAACTCCAACATATGGGGCGATATCTCGTCGCTCGCAGCAACAACTGGCTCACTCGTCTGCACGCTGAACAGTGCCTCAATCATCATGAATAAGCAATACACCAACGGTCATCAAAATCTGGCTGGCCTCTATCATTGGCTCAATCCTCTAGTGCAAATCGGCACGTCCGAATAATCTCATACAGCAATCCACCCAACGCTCGTGGCGCGAAGACACAATGAAAAGACACATCTCTGCAATCGTGTGTCGCCGGAATCATGCCCTGGTCAGTCCTCGTTCTTGACGAGCTCATGCTGACCGCATCTCTAGCCGTAGCTCTCCCTGCCCGTAATCGTGGCAGCAAAACCATAACTGGTACTGATGAGGCTAGATCGGAATGAATATAATACTGAGCAAAGAAACGTACATCCTAAGGCTTCTTAAGTGGAGTAGCGTATCGTAAATATGCCGCGGAACATACCTACGGTACGTCACTCTACTTTAGTCACCTATTCCATCAACCAAGGGTCATCCTACGCTCCGAAGGTAAAACCTAACGCTCTGATACCAACTTTGTCACGACCCGAAAGTACGGAACATGACCGGCACTTAAACTACGAACGTCTCGAGGCGTACGTAATCTAAGTAAACCGAAAACCCAGAAATCCAAACCAAGAAAAGATGTAGAGTGCAGGAAAAACCAACTTAAAGCAAGTAGTTTCGATAGCATAAGCCGAATTATGCGGTTTTCAAAAACATCCAAAAATTTCCTGAAAATTTCAGCAGAGTCTCCTTTGTAAATACTGGCCCCCAACCGGGATACAACATGAATAGTATACGAAATCAATAAAAAGGCATCCCCAAGTGGGAGCTAGCTCTTCGTCAATCGACGGCCACAACCACACAAGCAATATAATATACAACGCCAACGGCGAGGATCAAAATTCAAAAGGAAACTCAAAACCACAAGAAAACAACAGAAATATAACGCGCGACTCTAAGGTCGAAGGAATAACATCACAGGTCTCTATCTCAAAATAAATACATGTTTGGTTGATGGAACTTCTAGATACAACAGAATAATGATATACAAGATATATAATAGGGGTACGATACAAGTGAACCCACCTACTAGCAAATCACCCGAAGGAAACTATGCCCGCAAAGCCGTAATGAAACCTGTACGGCAAACCTGCAAGAAACTGGGGCACAACGGGGGTGAGTTGCAAACTCGTGAATAGAAAAACATCTACGAAAAGAAATCGCATAAATAACGCAATCCTAGGTCAATGATCATAATATATAATCCTCAAATAAAACCAGCAGTTTATAACAATGACTAGGGTAAATATCTAATCCAAGTGTAATTCCATGCGCCCGTGCCAGTGCCTCAGGTAGTAATGTATCATATGGATGATGTATGAATGCATGGAACAGAATGCATGTACTGACAAAAACTGCTTTCATAAATCAGTGAGATTTCTGTAATTTTAAAAGTGAGGTACCATAAATGAAATCAGCATAAAACAGTGCCCAGCATCGACACAAAACAAGTGTCCAAATATCTCGATATCTCTGTATCACAATCTCTGTACCTCAATATCTCAAAATCTCAATCACAATATCTAGGGCGCCGTCAATCCAGACCGGCCCCTACCATCCATCTCAAGTGTCACGACCCAAAATTGGCCCGTGACGGCCCTAATACTACACAACGCCTAAAGACGCCACGTAGTAAAAGAAAGCCAAACCCAGAAATCTAAACCATGAGAATACGGAAAAAAAGATAATATAAGTTTTTGAAACATTTGAAATCGCAACGCAAATTCTTTAAAAAGGTCTACTTTCTTTCTTTAAAATTTTAGCAACACCCCCTTTTTGTAAAGACTAGTCAAGATGAATACAACACAAAAATAAAGACAGTAGAGAAGAAGCTGTATATATAAGAGACATCAAATCCACAATAATACACACTAACGTCTTCACCAAGTTTCTAAGTCAATAATACAATAGTAGATGGAGAGTACAAATACAACGAATATACAAAATGAAATACAGATGACCACCAAAACCCACCTAAGCAAAATAGTACTGTGAGCTGATGCGGTATCTGTAGCAAAAGATGATAGCTGAAAGCGGAATAGCTGGATAAAGGAATAGCCTGCCTCGACTACTCTGGGGAACAACCTGAAACACCTGTGGCACAACGGGGGTGAGTTGCCAACTCGTGAATAGTAGATAACATATGCAGGTAATCGCAGGAATGTACGTACAGCATGAATCTAAGATATGCGATTACAGTAATAACATGTCATGCAAATGCTAAATCAAGGGAAGTACACTAGCAGGTACAATTACTATGTGAAGCAACAGTAACATAACAATAATATCCAATGACCATGCAATAGGGATATGAGAATGTAAATATACAACTATCATAAGGGTACGCTAACAGGTAGTACCAATATGTGAATCTGTGCATAAAATAAATAAGTCTGAGGTATAGGGTGGAATATGTCATTTCCACGGAAACCTGACATCGTGGTAGGATCACATTCCATCAAGACACTCAAATCCCAAATCTTCAAATCAGCCCCCCCCCAACTGGGCTCTCACATCACATAGGTCTCACATCATCTTAATGTACGATATCGAGTAGCTCTCCTATATCTCGAATGTACAAATCCACAATCTCTTTCATATCCAATATCCAATCTCAATGAATCACCTATATCCCAAGTCGAATCTCAAGTAAGTTTCTAATATCCTAAAGGTATATATATATTTGCAGAAATAAATATGATGGGGGCAATACACATATATTAGCGTCCCACTCCACTAATATTGGTGTAAAGGTATATATAACAACGGCTAAATCCCCTGTTATATATACAAAAGGTGTTTAAGAGAAATATCATGAAAACAATGTGCCAAGCATCGACACAGAAATCCTGATAGGTACGTATCATACGCTGTCCCGAAAGCACGAGTGCCTAGCTCTTACCCTCGCCTTTCGACGTATGCATACGTGCATGACTCCCAACAGTGTCTCCATGACCCCCGCTGAGTCATCAGTACTGTCACCGGTAGGTACTAGCCCGCTTCCAGGCTCAATCGGCAAAATCCATCGATCTTCTTGCCGAGGGGAACCATACCGGGCCCCACCATGTACCCTCTACGGCCTCGACCCCTCCTCGTACGGGTATATATAATCAGCACCGATAAAGCTCATGGTGGATGCGCAAATATCATATCAAGGAAACCGGGTTTTTCAATGTATGCATAATTTCATGAACTCCCGCGGTTCCCAAATCCAGAAAACATCATCTAAAATCCAAATAATAATGCGCAATCCAGGAATAAACATATGCGATATATCTGAAATGCGAGCATATAAATGAGAATATGTAGCTGAAACCAGATGTATGCAAAACCAATAAGGTACAGCTAAGTAATCATCAGTAAAGTTAAATATGTAACTGCAACTGAATATATGTGTAACATACAGGTGTAGCAATGTATAGGTATCTACCTATAAGAACCGATGCCGTATACCCCCCGGGTATAAGAAAATATGAGTAAGGTATACCTGTAGATGTATCGTAAAAGGTAAGTGTACCTATCACTAATGGTACGATACTCTATAGGTATATAGGTATGGTAATGTCATCTTTGATAGGCAATAGAATTTATAAGGGGTTGTGTGTGACATGGCAATTATTGACGGTGTGTGTGTAGCATACAATCCGTGCTCATGCAACATGAACCGTCAATAATGTGTGCAGTGTCCTACGGCTGCTAGTCACAGTATAACTATATCAAGAAAATAAAGTAAAGGCGCAATTCTAACAATGACGTAGAATGTGCGATAGGTATTTGAATCCTAGCCCAGACGCATAACGCCATGCGGGCGATTCCCCTGTAGATGTTAAATCTACTCACCTACGCCCCACGCTACGTGAATCCTACCATCTGCTCCCCCTGTAGCCATGTCCGTAGTCCCTGTCTGCAAACCTGCAAATAACACATGGAAATCACATATAAGCCAAATATTTCGCGAAACGCGATATCGAACCAAAACGAGAAACTCGCGTCGCGAACCAAACGCGTGTGTGCACGATACGCTGAAACGTGTGTATACGCGTCTAAAACCATCGCGACACGCCGCGATACGCTGGATCACAGAACCCACTCACGTATCGCGCGTATCGCGCAAACACAACGAACAGCAAAAGCGATATATAGTCCCAGATTTTCCTATAGGCCAAATCTTACAAAACTAGACATGCCAAAACACTACAATACACAGCAGACAACACTACCAAAAATACCAAGTCCCAACACCCCTTCCTGGCCGCAAATTGCGGCCAGATCGAATTAATTTGCGGCCTGGGTTGGGAGAGGGTGGCTCGTGTTTTGGTGGTGGTGTCTAGACCTAACAAGCATGTTCCAGTTTCCCCAATTTTGTTCTGTAAGGTTCGGGCCAAAAGCAGATCTCAGAAACCCAATACATCGCTTAAAAACGACAATTTTGCACAAAAGCAAACCCTATGGTATTTTAGTGAAGTCTGGGTCAATTCTCAGTTAAGGTGACCTTAACTAAACTAAAATAAGCTAGGTTAACTAACACGATCATCACTTAATCAAATTTCCACACAAGACACCATAATTAGCACTAAACTAGCTAATTAACACTAACCGACACCAATTAACACATAAGCTAAGCAACTAGGGGATTGGGTTCAGAAATATACCCTAAAGAACCCTAGAGAGCAGGTGAAGAAGTGGAGAAGAGCTGCTATAGGTTGCTGGAGCTCCTGCTACTGCTGTTGATGCCTGCTGTTGCTACTGCTGCTGCTTGCTGATGTTGCTGTTGTTTCTATTGTTGATGCTGTGGCTGCTGCTGCTAGCTGATGCTGATGGTGCTGCTCTTGCTGCTGCTGCTGAAGCCTTCTGCTGCTGCTGGAGCTTGTGTGTGTGTGTGTGAGGGAAAAGAGAGTGAGAGAGAGAAATGAGAGCAACAAATCAACCCCCCCTTCTCACTCTCTCTCACTTCATTAAATGAGCATGGCACAAGCCATATTGCCCCATGCCCTCTCTCTCTCAAAGTCAACAAGAAGTCAAATTAAATGAAAAATAATTTTTTTTTTCATTTTAAAACCATCATGAATAAATACAACCATAACTCTTAAACTAATCCTAAAACTAACTTAAGACAAATGGTTAGTTAACCATGATTGCTAATCATGTTTAACCCCAAAAACAACCCTAGATATCATGCACAAGTGTGTGTGTGCCTAACAAAATTCCAATAAAATACTCATTAAATAGGATAAAATATTTAAAACTTAGTTTGGTAAACTTTTTATTAAAAACTATACATTAAAATATAATTAGCTACAAAACAAAGTCTACGGTGTTACAATCTCCCCCCTTAAAAGAAATTCGTCCCCGAATTTAGAAATATACTGATACGCATACCTTCAAAGGGAAGATTACAACTCCCAAATCTCGCTCCCAGCCTCCAAGTAATTATCTCACTATACGGCTACGTCTAAGAAAATCCTTCACAGATAGCAAGAATCTTGACCGATGTTCCTCCACCTGCCGAGCCATTAACACAATTGGCTGCTGGTGAACAAAGAATCGCGTCACGCTAAATGGTCTAGTGCCAAATCATGTGAGAAAGTTCAAGAAGGCAATTGTAAAGTATCATCACAAGGAATACGGGGTGAAAATCCAATAATCTGGGAGGAAGTGCCAAATTAAAGGCAACGAAACTAACTCGCTTATAGGATCTTAAAAGGGCCTAAATCCTGGGACAACTTCCCAAAATACAACACCGTCATTCATCGAAAAGTCCGTAGGAATACATGATCTGTCCCTGCGAACTCGAGTCTATGACCAACACAGTCGTCATAAGACCTCAGTTCGAAATGGACAATTCCCATCCTGACCTAACACAACTGGACTATCTCCGAAGTCTCTAGACTAGCTGGGGTCCAAAGTCCTACTTACTCGGAGTCAGAAGAACAACAGACTGGTGATTGACACGACCTAACCCCTAAGCCTAAGGGTGGCCAATTGGAGTGTCTCCTGATAACGGCTATCGAAGGAGAACCCTAACGATGGCGAGTGACGATCCCCAACCGCTGTCAACAAAAGCACAAACACACAACTTTAATAAAACAACTGAGCAAACTGAGTATAACCGGACGACAAGAATCCGGATGGAGTCACACCCTGACTAACCCTGGGTAGAAACCATAGCGGAATTTATGGAGATCTGCTCCCATCCCTGCTTCGGAACGGTAAATGATTGCAATTCTCCAGCCGGCCTCAGATGCTCGACTCAAGCACACAACAAGACAGACACCTTGAAACAAAACCTGAAACTTCCCTTTACATCCCTGTCCACCCGTAACTATCTCACAAGTCACGTTAAATGTTGGTGGAACTTGAATGTATGCAGAGAGTTGACTGGTGTGCATTTTCTAGGATTACATGTCTCTACCCGATGAGGTCAGGTACACAAACGTGTCCCTAACGTAGCACGTCATTGTCACAAATCAAGGTCTCCGAATCATTACTCAGCCGAGCATGCGCAAGTATCACTGACGAACGAGCATAGGCGGGCAGTGTTTCGCGAAAATGATTTTAAGGAAAGTGGTCGGGCGCGGACATGAGCAAGCTGTCCCCTCCGTAGAGACGAACTAAAGCTGTACTCAACGATCACACAAGAACTGTAAATCTGCAGAAGACTATCACAACAATCAAAATCCGCTGCAGGAAGATGTTCATTAAGCTCTAGTGGTCTGTGGAAAATCTGACACAACTCTCAAACAAGTAGTGTCCCTAAATCTCCAACGCAAAACCACTGCGGCCATCTCCAGATCATGAGTGGAATATCCTTCTCGTACTTCCTCCAAATGTAGGGAAGCAAAAGCGATGACTCTGTAGTGTCACCTCACCACACACTCGAGCCCACTCAAGAAACATTACAGTTAAACAACAAAATCGCCTGAACCAAAAAGCAAAGAAAGAACTGATGCAGTTGTTAACCGAATCTCCAACTACCGAAAACTCCGTACACATGCCTCAGTCCACAGAAAAGAAACCTCCTTTCCGGTCAATTCAGTCGACGGTGCAGCACTACTCTAGCAATCCTGCACGAAACGGCGGTAAAGAACCTGCTAAGCCCAAAAATCTGCGGACCTCCATCCGGCACACAAGTCTGGGCCTAAGCTGTACGGCCACGATCTCCCTCGGGACCATACAAAACTGTCTCCCATGACTACAAGACCTAGGAGTCAACACAAAACAAGCCTGAAGAAACACTCCGAGAATTTAGCAAACTGCTGGTGCTCTCCCAGTATCTGCATAACAAATCCTCACGTGCTGCTCCTGTCTCTCAAGACATATTAGATAGACCAGAATGTCGTAGCTAACACAACAAAACTGGTCGAGGAACGGCCTGCAGAAATCTGGTTCATCACATCTACGAATGCTGCTAGGGCATCAGGGAATCCAACGACTCACTGATACACACAAAGCCCGTAGCACGGATAAGGCAGTCTTCGGAATGCCATCATCCCGAATCCGCAATAATGATGACCTGATCCCAAGCAAACTTAGAAAATGTCTCGCACTCTGGAGCTGACCGAAGAAATCGTCACGGCGAGATGAAGGATACTTATCCGCACCGTAAGCCGGTTCAATTGACGATCCGTCGATACGCAACCCTAAACTGCCGTCTTTCTCCTTGACGAACAGAATTAGGAGCTTCCAAAAGCGAAACACTCAGACGCACAAAACTCCCCAACAAATAACTCTGCAGCTGATCCTTAAGCTCTCTAAGCTTCGCCGGCTTATCCTGAACAACGTCGGAAAAACACTCGCACGAAAGGAACCCGGTCCAACAATCCCACTGTGGCTCCGGTATCACGAATGAACGCCAAGAATCCACGACATCTCCTCAGTAGCCGACTAGCGAAAAAGGCTGAATTCAAGCTGTGAGAGGCGGCACAGCTATCCGCCTGCACAACAAGAATTGACCTGCCGGGAAAACAAAACTGACTGTTTCCTCACGGTAGTCCACAGACGCCTAGAACGTAGTTAACCAGTCCGTGCCCAGGAGAACGTCAAATCCAACATCTCTAGAAGGATCAAAACGACGGACGAATCTCTACCTCCTATCCGATTGGCACACAACTGAATACGTGTCGCGCAATAAAAGAATCGCTGACAGAAGTTAAAACAACTACGACTAATCTACCCAACCACGATACAAGCATGAAGAACAAACGAATACACCAAGAGAACGTACAAATAAAAGATACCTGAAGACTCCACATTGGACGTCTGCGCGTCCCGATGAGTAGAAGCAAACTCCTGTGTCTGCCCTCTACTCGCAGCTGGATGAACTCCTCTGGTAGACTGAGCCCTCTGAGCGAATCTTCCACGTCCACGGCCTCTCTGAATACGACTCTGACGAGGTGCTAAGGAACAATCCCTGACGAAGTACTGGAGGCTTCCGCATCGAAAACATCCACGCGCTGACAGCTGACCATCCTGGGGATATGAGCTGAACGACAGTCCTCGTCCTAAGCCTCTGCTACTCCCGTAGTGGCCACGAAATCTGTCTCGACGACCAAACCTCTGTCTCTGGGCTGGTACGCTGGTACGAGTCCTCCACTGTCCTGGAACTCTCTGAGCCTCTGGAATATGCGCCTCGTCAACTGGAGCTGCAACCACTGGTACTATGTAGGTGACGGACTGCTGCATGCTGATCGTAAGGGACAGCTGAGTAACAGGGGTGACAACCTCCTGTCGTAGCTCCCGAACGACATCAACCACAGAACTCATAGTCTGGCGGAAGTCCTGCATCTCTGCCTAAAGTCTATCAATAGTATATGTCGTAGGCTGATCCGTCTGCACCTGAGCAACTATAGTGCCATCCTGGTCAGTACTCGTCTCACCCGAGCCAACTCTGACCTCGGCCCTCGCTGCATCACTCTGAGCCCCCGTAGTCATCGGCGGCAAGGCTATAAATAGATATAAGATTCGATGAGAATAAGTAATCGAATCTCAAGGATATGGATAATCAAGGAAGGAATTTCAAGCAAATTTGTACTTAGGTCACTTAATGCGAAGTACCGCATCGTGGGTATGCTGCAGACATACACACTCTACGTTACTTTGCTTAAGCAACCTACTCCATCATACTAAGGTCACCCTACACTCCGAAAGGTAAAACCTTGCTTTGATACCAACTTTGTCACGACCCAAAATTGGCCCGTGACGGCCCTAATACTACACAACGCCTAAAGACGCCACGTAGTAAAAGAAAGCCAAACCCAGAAATCTAAACTATGAGAATACGGAAAAAAAGATAATATAAGTTTTTGAAACATTTGAAATCGCAACCCAAATTCTTTAAAAAGGTCTACTTTCTTTCTTTAAAATTTTAGCAACACCCCCTTTTTGTAAAGACTAGTCAAGATGAATACAACACAAAAATAAAGACAGTAGAGAAGAAGCTGTATATATAAGAGACATCAAATCCACAATAATACACACTAACGTCCTCACCAAGTTTCTAAGTCAATAATACAATAGTAGATGGAGAGTACAAATACAACGAATATACAAAATGAAATACAGATGACCACCAAAACCCACCTAAGCAAAATAGTACTGTGAGCTGATGCGGTATCTGTAGCAAAAAATGATAGCTGAAAGCGGAATAGCTGGATAAAGGAATAGCCTGCCTCGACTACTCTAGGGAACAACCTGAAACACCTGTGGCACAACGGGGTTGAGTTGCCAACTCGTGAATAGTAGATAACATATGCAGGTAATCGCAGGAATGTACTTACAGCATGAATCTAAGATATGCGATTACAGTAATAACATGTCATGCAAATGCTAAATCAAGGGAAGTACACTAGCAGGTACAATTACTATGTGAAGCAACAGTAACATAACAATAATATCCAATGACCATGCAATAGGGATATGAGAATGTAAATATACAACTATCATAAGGGTACGCTAACAGGTACTACCAATATGTGAATCTGTGCATAAAATAAATAAGTGTGAGGTATAGGGTGGAATATGTCATTTCCACGGAAACCTGACATCGTGGTAGGATCACAATCCATCAAGACACTCAAATCCCAAATCCTCAAATCAGCCCCCCCAACTAGGCTCTCACATCACATAGGTCTCACATCATCTCAATGTACGATATCGAGTAGCTCTCCTATATCTCGAATGTACAAATCCACAATCTCTTTCATATCCAATATCCAATCTCAATGAATCACCTATATCCCAAGTCGAATCTCAAGTAAGTTTCTAACATCCTAAAGGTATATATATATTTGCAGAAATAAATATGATGGGGGCAATACACATATATTAGCGTCCCACTCCAGTAATATTGGTGTAAAGGTATATATAACAACGGCTAAATCCCCTGTTATATGTACAAAAGGTGTTTAAGAGAAATATCATGAAAACAATGTGCCAAGCATCGACACAGAAATCCTGATAGGTACGTATCATACGCTGTCCCGAAAGCACGAGTGCCTAGCTCTGACCCTCGCCTTTCGACGTAAGCATACGTCCATGACTCCCAACGGTGTCTCCATGACCCCCGCCGAGTCATCAGTACTGTCACCGGTAGGTACTAGCCCGCCTCCAGGCTCAATCGGCAAAATCCATCGATCTTCTTGCCGAGGGGAACCATACCGGGCCCCACCATGTACCCTCTACGGCCTCGACGCCTCCTCGTAGGGGTATATATAATCAGCACCGATAAAGCTCATGGTGAATGCGCAAATATCATATCAAGGAAACCGGGTTTTTCAATGTATGCATAATTTCATGAACTCCCGCGGTTCCCAAATCCAGAAAACATGATCTAAAATCCAAATAATAATGCGCAATCCAGGAATAAACATATGCGAAATATCTGAAATGCGAGCATATAAATGAGAATATGTAGCTGAAACCAGATGTATGCAAAACCAATAAGGTACAGCTAAGTAATCATCAGCAAATGTAAATATGTAACTGCAACTGAATATGTGTGTTACATACAGGTGTAGCAATGTATAGGTATCTACCTATAAGAACCGATGCCGTATACCCCTTGGGTATAAGAAAATATGAGTAAGGTATACCTGTAGATGTATCGTAAAGGGTAAGTGTACCTATCACTAATGGTACGATACTCTATAGGTATATAGGTATGGTAATGTCATCTGTGATAGGCAATAGAATTTATAAGGGGTTGTGTGTGACATGGCAATTATTGACGGTGTGTGTGTAGCATACAATCCGTGCTCGTGCAACATGAACCGTCAATAATGTGTGCAGTGTCCTACGGCTGCTAGTCACAGTATAACTATATCAAGGAAATAAAGTAAAGGCGCAATTGTAACAATGACGTAGAATGTGCGGTAGGTATTTGAATCCTAGCCCAGACGCATAACGCCATGCGGGCGATTCCCCTGTAGATGTTAAATCTACTCACCTACGCCCCACGCTACGTGAATCCTACCATCTGCTCCCCTTGTAGCCGTGTCCATAGTCCCTGTCTGCAAACCTGCAAATAACACATGGAAATCACATATAAGCCAAATATTTCGCGAAACGCGATATCGAACCAAAACGAGAAACTCGCGTCGCGAACCAAACGCGCGTGTGCACGATACGCTGAAACGTGTGTGTACGCGTCTAAAACCATCGCGACACGCCGCGATACGCTGGATCACAGAACCCACTGACGTATCGCGCGTATCGCGCAAACACAACGAACACCAAAAGCGATATATAGTCCCAGATTTTCCTACAGGCCAAATCTTACAAAACTAGACATGCCAAAACACTACAATACACAGCAGACAACACTACCCAAAATACCAAGTCCCAACACCACTTCCTGGCCGCAAATTGCGGCCTGATCGAATTAATTTGCGGCCTGGGTTAGAAGAGGGTGGCTCGTGTTTTGGTGGTGGTGTCTAGACCTAACAAGCATGTTCCAGTTTCCCCAATTTTGTTCTGTAAGGTCCGGGTCAAAAGCAGATCTCAGAAACCCAATACATCGCTTAAAAACGACAATTTTGCACAAAAGCAAACCCTATGGTATTTTAGTGAAGTCTGGGTCAATTCTCAGTTAAGGTGACCTTAACTAAACTAAAATAAGCTAGGTTAACTAACACAATCATCACTTAATCAAATTTCCACACAAGACACCATAATTAGCACTAAACTAGCTAATTAACACTAACCGACACCAATTAACACATAAGCTAAGCAACTAGGGGATTGGGTTCAGAAATATACCCTAAAGAACCCTAGAGAGCAGGTGAAGAAGTGGAGAAGAGCTGCTATAGGTTGCTGGAGCTCCTGCTACTGCTGTTGATGCCTGCTGTTGCTACTGCTGCTGCTTGCTGATGTTGCTGTTGTTTCTATTGTTGATGCTGTGGCTGCTGCTGCTAGCTGATGCTGATGGTGCTGCTCTTGCTGCTGCTGCTGAAGCCTTCTGCTGCTGCTGGAGCTTGTGTGTGTGTGTGTTTGAGAGTGTGAGGGAAAAGAGAGTGAGAGAGAGAAATGAGAGCAACCAATCAACCCCCCTTCTCACTCTCTCTCATTTCATTAAATGAGCATGGCACAAGCCATATTACCCCATGCCCTCTCTCTCTCAAAGTCAACAAGAAGTCAAATTAAAAACCTTTTTAATGAAAAATCCTTTTTTTTTCATTTTAAAACCATCATGAAAAAATACAACCATAACTCTTAAACTAATCCTAAAACTAACTTAAGACAAATGGTTAGTTAACCATGATTGCTAATCATGTTTAACCCCAAAAACAACCCTAGATATCATGCACAAGTGTGTGTGTGCCTAACAAAATTCCATTAAAATACTCATTAAATAGGATAAAATATTTAAAACTTAGTTTGGTAAAATTTTTATTAAAAACTATACATTAAAATATAATTAGCTACAAAACAAAGTCTAAGGTGTTACATCAAGACCACGACGGTATCCTCCGGATATCCGACGCGTTGGGTAATATCACCGGTCGGTAGTGCTCCCCTGCCAGGCTCAACGTCAACAACACGATCCTCTTGCCCCAGGGTACTGCACCGGGCCCACCATGTACCCGAAACGGTTCCTCCACTCCTCGAATCGGGTCTCGATATCTATCAGCAAACTCATGGTGGACGACTCATACATCATGGGAAAACCGCACCTTTTATTTTAAAAGAGAGAAAAGGTTTATTTATGTTTTTGCGGTTTTCCTCCAAATCCAGAAAATCTCATTGAAATCCGAATCCAAAACCTCAATAACACGTAAAATAGTGAATATATGCTTGAGAATCCATGAATGCGGCATAACAATGAATAACAGTATGCATGAAGTAGCAGGTAATAACTACAATGTCTAAACTAACATATAAGGCAAGTACGCTAATATCATGTCTAAACTATTAGCTAACAGGCTATGTCAAGCAATAATATTTTCTAAGGTGTACGTGACATGGCAATTACCGATGAAGATGTGTGTGAGCCGGCAAGTAAGTGTACGTGGTACATACGCATCATCGGTAATGGTGCTGGTGTCCTAACAGCATGATATCAATAATGGAGTATGAAACATAATATAAGGATGCGATGCGAAGCGAACCACAATAATGAGCGGGAGCTGAATACTAGACGCAACTATAACTAATTTGCATTAATCTAATATAAGTCCTACAAATGGTGCCTTTTGAAATAACACGAATAATGGGGTTTTGAAAATAGGGGCTGCGGTGTTTTTATGAAAAGATACGTCTTTTGAAATATCCGTAGGATCCCTTGGGCTGTCTTTTAAAATACCCACGATTCGTTAGTTTTTGAAATAGGTAAGAATCGAATCTAATCTAACAACTAAATTAAACTAAAGGGCTAAGCTAACAAGCTGGACTACAGGTAAGGAAACCGCCTAACATCTGAGTCGATCCATATACATACCTGTATATATATTAGTCGGTGATCCCGCCTCAATAATATCATATCCGATACCATATCTATAAGCAGGCATCCTAAGTCAAGAGTGCGGATCAATCATCAAAATATAGCTCGTACATAAATCCGTCGTACGGCATCCCCAAATCTGGGTACGGGTTAATATCACATTCATCATACTATTCACCTGGTATCCTCACTATCAAATATCATGATCGGGGTACTGATCTACGTCTAGTACAATACTGATACCGCCTAAGTATGCATGCACGTGTGTGAAACACTACGTCAAGGACCCGCTACAACGTCATGTCGTATCTCAAATACGAACCCTGCTATATCACCGATGTCACTGCCTCAAATCAAATCTCATCGACTCGTCATAAATCCCAAGTACTATCATCATTATCCATGCATGCGTATATGAATGTACATATGCATAGTCCTATACCCACGCGTATATACATGTATACACATCCCAATCTGCGCACAAGAAAGTAAAGTATGCAAGTCTGTGTGTGCGTATGTCGGTATAACAACTACTCTAGGGTTTCGCAACTAACCCAAAGCTAATCCATGAACACATAATCATAACATGAATAAACATTCTCGTATCATAAAACACCTATACAAACATATATATATGAGCTACACTACGGACTGTGGGGGTGTTATACGCCATCCACCCGACTTCTCCCCGTAGATATAAATCTACTCACCTGGTCCTCGCTAGTCGGTGTCGACGTCGCCACGCGCTTGCTTGTCGTCTCGAAGTCCACATGGGGGTACCTACATATCACAACGCATCGTATCGCATTAAAATCCGACTCATGACCAAAACGACACACGAATCCCACATAGGTCAAAACCTATGGTTGCTTTCACAAATCAACCCAAAAACTCTCGACGTCGGTGTACAAATGCCAGACCATCGAGAAAAACCCAAATACACTCATTTGCACATTCACGAACACTAATTTTAATATAAAATAGGTTAAAACTCACAAAAACCCCAATTTCACTTAAAAAGTCATTTTTTTGAAAATCTAGCAAGCACAAATCACCGTTTTAGTACAAAACTCGATGTATAAACGAATCTAGCGGCCACAATATTCACTAAATATCTTAATTAAGTCATAAAAAACAATTCCCATAATTTAATCTTATTAATTTCCATAAACCTTAAAATTCTAGTTCACAAAATACCTAAATTTTAACAATTTTATAGCAAAAATACACAAACTACAATCTAGCTTGGATTTTCATGAACTAAAACCATTAAACCACTAAATATAATCTTTATAATAACATGAAACCTAAATTTGAATTTTATCTCACAAGAATATAATTATTTTCAAAACCTAGTTTACCATTTATATAATTATCACTTTTAAATCAACAAATATGCAAAGTAGCAACTTAAATTGGATTTAGCATAACATTAATATGTCAATTATATCACATAAACTAAATCTCACAACACAAAATACCAATTTGAAATCAAACCCCTCTCTTGAATTTTAAATCATGCACCTAGAACTAATTAAAAACCTAATTAAACACCTAATTAAGCTAACCTAAGCAATTAACAACACATTAAGCAAAAAGGTTAGAATTTATACCAAAATAATTTGAAGATCCCACAAGCACACTTAGCCTCCCAAATTGAAATCTAAATCCCAAGATCCATGCTATGGTAGCCAAGGGAAAATGGGTAGGAGGTGGATTTTGATTTGGATTTTTGCTTAATTTTTTGTGGATTTTTCATGCATTTTTGATGAACTTTTTTAAAGAGAAGGAGATGAAGAATGAAGGGGCTGTTGTGGGTTCAGGTTTTGGCCAGAATTGGTGGGGATTGGGTGAGGGAGGAGAGAGAGTGAGGTGGGGAAAGTCCACTCTAATTCTATCATTTTCTACTCTTTTCTTTTTCTTTTCTTTTGAAAAAAGAAGTGATTGGAGAGAGGGAGAGGGGGAGGGTTGTCATGGTGGGGCCGGCCAGATAGGGAGAGGGTGAGGTGTGGGTTTGTGGGTTAGGAAAAAGATAAATGCTAAACCCCAATTCCCATTAACACTAATTTCACCGAAAAAAGCCCTTTTCTTCGATATTTTCTAAACCGTTTTGGCAAATGATTTCGTTTAAAAAACCACATGATAAAATTTTATTTAATGTTTTATGATGCACAAAATTTGTTTCAACTCATTCCAATTTGTAATTTTCCCTAAATAAATGTATTAGTAACGGCTTAAAATAATATTAAAATAATTATTTTCGGAAAATTTTTCAGAAAATTTGAAATTTCACCAGTGGCTCAATAAACACCAAATACTAGCAATTACATAGCTAGAATATGTATATTTAATTTTATAATAAAGATATTTGCATTTTGAATTTTTACAGAAAACCCCCTTATTTTACCGTTTTTTCGAAATTTCACTGAAACGATTTTCAAAACGTTACAATATCGTGGCAAACTAGACGATAAAGGTTGAATGTATAGCTACCAATGATGCTACCAAAGAGGTAGTCTGGGTATATATATATATATATATATATATATATATATATGTTCTTGAAATGAACTTCGTTCCTACCATTGTGTGATAATGGAGTTGTGGCTTTGGCCTAGGAACCCCCGTCCCGTCAGTGACCCAGACATATTCTAAGGCAGTATCACCTGATCATGGAGTTAGTTGATCTCCAGGGAGATCGAGGTTAGGAGAGTAGACTCAGAGGACAACATGGCGGATCCACTCACAAAGGCCTTTTCCCAAGAGAGACTATTATGGGATGGTTGAGTATGGGATACTACAACCACTGCTGATTGTTGGGTATTTGTCACGACCCAATTTAGGCACTTGACCAGCACTTAAACTACATAACGTCAACAGGCGTAACGCAATTTATGTAAGCCGAAAACCCAGCAATCTAAACCATTACAAGAATAAAAAGATAGAACAATTTTAAAATCTCGATGCAAAACTTTTAGCTTAAGTTTGTTTTCATAAAAATTCCAGCAGCACCTCCTTTGTAAAAGCTAGCCCCAAAACGGGTACAAAGATAAGATATAAGTAAAGCATCCCCAAACGGGTGCAAATCTCGCCCAACGGCGGAAACAACCACCACAACAGATATACGACGCCGTAGCAAAGAAATGAGATAATCCACATAAATAAAGGCCGGCTCATACGAGCACGACAACCAGAGTCATAAGAATATACAACATCGATCCTCACAACTCCTCTCTAAGTCAATACATGAAGGTGGTAGATGGAGAGTACTAGATACAAGGGATATACAATTTACATCATCGGATAACTGCAACACACCTATAGCAAACGGCTTCACAGCCAACCGTGGCGGTATCCGTAAAAGTAGAGATAAAAAGGTGCCCTGCAGCAACTACTCTGATGATTAGACCTGAAAAACACTGCAGCACAACGGGGGGTGAGTTGCCAACTCATGAATAGTAAATAACATCATACTATAATCGCAAGTATGCACTAACAGCGAAAATCTATCACATGTAATCTGATAGTATAAGTATGGCAATATGAGTATGCAACTATCATGATCAAGGTACTCCACCAGGGTACTACATCTACATGAAACACATACATATCAAATAAATCCCGAGTGTGGGATAAATAGTAACCCTCATGCATAAATCAACAGCATGGAAAAACCTAGTGTCTATCAACAACACCCCAAGTCCTAAAATCCTCATACGCCGTCACCAGGACTGGCCCTCATATCCTGTAAATCTCATGGAACCCGAGTGCCCAACATCGGCATCCGAAAACATTATGAAATACTCGTGTCCAACATCGACACGTAAATCCACATATCGTATTTGTACACCTTACGGAACCTAAGTGTCCAACCCGACACTCGAAATCCTCGGAACCTGAATGTCCAACCTCGACACTCGCAATCCCCATATCCATATATCTCACGGAATATAAGTGCCCAATATCGACACTTGAAATCTCAAAATACATATATCTCTCGGAACATAAGTGCCCAACATCGACACTCGAAATCCCCAAATCCATATATCTCTCGGAACATAAGTTCCCAACATCGACACTTCAAATCCCCAATTCAAAAGAAACCAGGTTTTCAAAACAATACACATTTCTTGAAATATCCCCGCGGTTCCCAAATCCGAAAAATCACATGAAATCTATATCTCAATGTGCAAATCTAGGTAATATGATGTATGCAACATAGGACAATATGATGTATGCAACATAGGACAACAATATGAGCATATCTAGGGAAAATCCGCTATTTAATTGCATCAAGTCATTAAATATATCACGCGGTTCCCAATTATCCATATCCAACGCAACATCATATAACGGTGAACATATAGCTATGCAAGGTATATGTGTAAGCATGTAGGTATAGCAAGGCATTTGGGTAAGCATATAGGTATACAGGTATGCTATATTTCATATGCTCCATTGCACAAGAATCGATGCTTCAATGTCGCTAACCAATATCAAGGTATATCATATGAATATTTGTGTTGTGCGTATCATGGCAATTACCGACAGTGTATTTTTGTGTATGTAGCATACAATGAGTGCTCGTGCAACATGGACTGTCCATAATAGTGCAGCGTACAATGGGTACAGGTTCAGGCACAACAAGTAACTATATGCAATGAAGTACATGCACCATCTCTATATGTGCATATAAACATGCGGCTAATATCATATCATATCTAGCCCTGATACTTAACGCCATACGGGCGATTTCCCTGTAAATGTTAAATCTACTCACCGACAATCGCGGGCTAGGTAAATCCAATCGCCTGCTTCCCTTTCTTCACAGAGTCCGAAGTCCCCGCCTGCGATCCTATTAACACAAAACATAACAAGTGCAAATCTTAGAAATTGATCAATATCATGTACATACTACGTTTGACCGACGCACCAACTCCAATCCAACTCACAAGTGTTCGTCTAATGGCTAACGTGCATGGCGACACACCAAAACCAACCCAAGTGCAGCAGCTATACAAGATCACGAACCGTATCGGATAACGTAACGCGTGTATTCAAAACACTAGAATATAGGAAAGTGATCCCAGATTTTGCTACACAGACAATTAGTGAAAGTTGTAAGTTCCACGAGACTACACACAACTCCAGAGACCCAATGACCAAGAATCAACATCCCAGCACCCACTCTGGCCGCAATTTGCGGCCAGAACCATTAAATCTATGGCCACGGAGAGAGGGATGGGTCTCAGGTTTTTATGGTGGGTTCTAACTCACAAAACTAGGTCACTTTGATGGGAAATTTTCCAACAAACACCTAGTTCTACAGCAGATCACAGAGACTTCAAGTTGATACTAAAAATATGATATTTGCACAAAACTAAACCTTTAGTATTCTAAACCATAACTATGAGGCAACACAATAAAATAAATACCTAAATATCAGTTAGAGGTCATTACCTGGCCACTCTTGCTCAAAAATCCTAACTTTCCAAGCTCCAAAGCAACCAAGTGGCTAAATCAAGACTTTAGAAGTGTTTTAATAGGATTTTTGTGAAGTTTTGCAAGGTTTTTGAAAATAGTATAGAGAGGGTTTCAGTTTGTAACCAAAGGAGATGAAGAATAATTGAGAGTGGGAGAGAATGAGAGAGTGAGAGATGATAATGAGGAGAGGTGAGTATAGGGTGAACCAAAGACTTATTCTCACTCTCTCCCTCACCTCCATTAATGCCATCATTAATGCTTCATTAATGTCTTCATGACTCACCTAGCCACCTCTCTCTCTCAATCCAAAACAAAGAAGATATTTCTCACACAAATATCCTAGGCAAAGTTATATTATGGCATGGATTAAAGATTAGCTTAAGGTGTTAGGGTTGCTTAACAAGATTAACACCAACTAACCTTCACATTAACATGCACATGTGTGTGCAAGACATAAGAAATAATAATAAAATATTAATTAATTGTTATAAAATGTGAGGAAACCGATTTGGTAAATTTTTCCCTAAAACCCGCATTATCGTTTAATTAACACTAATCGCTTTCTAAGGTATTACAATCTCTCCCTTATAGAAATTCGTCCCCGAATTAAAATTCTTACTAAGCGTACTTTCAAAGAGATGAGGGAACTTCTTCTGCATCTCGCTCTTGGCCTCTCAAGTGATCTCCTCACTAGTCGGGCTACGCCAAAGAACCTTCACAGATGGCAAGAGCCTTGACCGAAGTTTCTTCACCTGCCGATCCAAAATAACTACCGGCTGCTCGGTGAACGAAAGATCGCGCTCAAGCTGAACAGTCTGGTGCTGAATCATGTGAGAAGGATCATGAAGGTATCTACGAAGCATCGATACATGGAACACAGGGTGAACATCAGGAAAACCGGGCGGGGTCGCCAAACTATAAGCAACGGTACCAACTCGCTCAAGGATCTTGAAAGGACAAACAAACCTTAGACTGAGCTTCCCCTTTTTCCCAAATCTCATAACGCCCTTCATCGGAGAAATCCGTAGGAATACATGATCCCCCACTGTGAACTAAGTCTGCGATGACGACTGTCGGCATAAGACTTTTGTCTGCACTGGGCTCCTCTCATCCTGTCCTGAATCAGCTGGATCTTCTCCATAGTCTTCTGAACTAGCTGGGGTCCCAAAACCCTACTCTCACTGTGTTCGGTCCAACGGACTGGCGATTGACACTTCCTACCATACAAGGCCTCAAAAGGTGCCATCGAAATAGTCTCCTAAAAGCTATTGTTGTAGGAGAACTCAATCAACGGCAAGTGACGATACCAACTGCCATAAAAATCAAGAACACACGCCAGAAGCTTATCCTCTAGAGTCTGTATAGTCCGCTCTGACTGACCATCGGTTTGCGGATGGAAAGCGGTGCTAAAACTCAACCGGGTACCCAAAGCTTCCTGAAGCTTCTGCCAAAGACGGCTAGTAAACTTGGTGCCTATGTCAGATACAATGCGTGTGGGAACACCGTGCAAACGCACAATCTCATCTATATACAACTGAGCATACTGAGCATAACCGAAAGTGGTCTTCACTGGAAGGAAGTGAGCCGCTTTCGTCAACCGGTCAACAATCATCCAAATGGAGTCATACCCCCGACTGGTCCTGGGTAGTCCCACATCAAAGTTCATGGAAATCTGCTCCCATTTACACTCAGGGACGGGTAAAGGCTATAACTCTCCAGCCGGTCTCTGTTTCTCAGCCTTGACTTGTTGACAAGTCAGGCACCTCGAAACGAAGTCCGAAACATCACTCTTCATCCCTTCCTACCAGTAAATGTTTCTCAAGTCACGATATATCTTGGTGGAACCTGGATGAACGTTAAAGGCTGACTGATGTGCCTGCTCTAGGATCTCGAGTCTCAACCCATCAATATCCGGTACACACAAGCGAGTCCCGTAACGTAGCACACCCTAGTCATCAATCAAGAACTCCGAATCTGTACTCTGTCGAACAAGCTCAAAAATCTCAGACAAACGGGCATCACTGGGTTGCACCTCATGGATACGATCAAGTAGAAGTGGACGGGAGCGGACATGAGCAAGCTGTCCCCCAGTGGAAGTGAACTCAAACTGAACTCTACCATCGTACAAGATCAGCCAATCTGTAGAAGACTGCCTCTGAACTGCGCTCAACTGGGAGAAGCTACTCCCGGGACTACGACTCAAAGCATCATCTACCACATTCGCCTTGCCCGGGTGATAAAGAATCTCACAATCATAATCCTTCACAAGCTCCATCCACCGGCGCTCTCTCAGATTCTGGTCCCGCTGCTGGAAGATGTACTTCAAGCTCTTGTGGTCCATGAAAATCTGACACGACTCCCCGTACAAGTAGTGTCTCCAGATCTTCAGTGCAAAGACTACCACGGCCATCTCAAGATCGTGGGTGGGATAATTCTGCTCGTTTTTCTTCAGCTGCCTAGAAGCATAAGCAATCACTCTATCATGCTGCATCAGAACACAACCGAGCCCCACTCGAGATGCATCGCAGTAAACTACAAAGCCACCAGATCCAGAAGGCAAAGATAAAACTGGTGCAGTCGTCAACCGAGTCTTCAACTGCTGAAAACTATGCTCGCACACATCAGTCCAAAGAAAAGGAACCCTCTTCCGGGTCAGTCCGGTCAGCGGTGCAGCGTTACTCGAAAAATCTTATAATTTATAGACTTCACAACAAAGATTCGAACGCTCTTTTGTTGGGTGACGACATAGTTATCGCCGACTTAAAAGTTGCTGATGAAGGGCGCCTTAGCTTAGTCCCATCTCTAAAATAGTTTAGGCGGCGGTAATAACCAGCTAAACCCAAAAATCTGTGGACCTCTGTCACGGATACAGGTCTAAGCCAAAGTTGTACAGCCTCGATCTTCCTCGGCTCCACAAGAATACCATCTCCCGTCACCACATTACCCAGGAAGTCAACTCTATCAAGACAAAATGCGCACTTTGAGAATTTAGCATACAGCTGGTGCTATCTCAATGTCTGCAAAGCAATCCTCAAGTGCTGCTCATGCTCCTCTCGACTCCTAGAGTAGACCATAATGTCATCAATGAACACAATAATAAAATGGTCGAAGAACGGCCGAAAAATCCCGTTCATTAAATCCATGAGCGCTACTGGGCCATTGGTGAGTCCGAATGACATCACCAGAAACTCATAATGCCTGTAGCATGTACGAAAAGCAGTCTTCGGAATGTCATCATTCCGAACCCGCAACCGATGATAACCCGAAGGCAAATCAATCTTAGAAAATTTTTTCGCACCATGGAGTTGATCGAACAAATCGTCAATGCAAGGTAAAAGATACCTATTCCGCACCGTAACTCGGTTCAATTGACGATAATCAATACACAATCTCAAACTGTCGTCCTTCTTCTTGACGAACAGAACAGGAGCTCCCCAAGGAGAAACACTCGAACGCACAAGTCCCTTATCAAGCAACTCTTGCAATTGATCTTTAAGCTCTCTAAGCTCTGCCGGACCCATCCAGTAAGGCGGTATAGAAATAGGCCCCATGCCAGGAATTAGATCTATGCAAAACTCAATATCGTGCTCTGGCGGCAACCCAGGTAACTCATCGGGAAAAACGTCGGGAACTCTCACACGATAGGAACCCGGTCCAACGACTCTACTGTGGCTCCAGTATCACAAATGAAAGCCAAGAATCCCCAAAATCCCCTCCTCAAAAGCCGACTAGCGCAAAGGGCTAAAATCAAATTGTGAGGGGTGGCACCCCGGTCCCCCTGCACAACCCGAACAGACTCGCCTGGAAAACTAAAACTGACTGTCTTTTCATGGCAGTCCACGGACGCATAGCAAGCAGCTAACCAGTCCATGCCAAGGAGAATGCCAAAGTCCAACATATCTAGAAGGATCAAATCGACGGACAAATCTTTATCTCCAATCTGAACGGCACACGACCGAAACATATGTCGCGCGACGAAAGAATCGCTAACAGGAGTAATGACAACAAGCGGCTGATCTAGCAAACATGACGCTCGGCCCAACCTCGGCACGAAGTGCGTAGAAACATACGAATACGTAGATCACGGATCAAACAAAACATGTGCCTCAAAAGAACATACAGAAAGAGTACCTGAAACCACAACGTTGGACGCCTGCGCGTTCTGATGAGTTAAGGAAAACACCCAAGCCTGCCCTCTACCGGTGACTGGCTGACCTCTGCCTCTAACACCCCGCCCTCTCGGCACAAAACCACCATGACCACGACCTCCCTGAACATGAGTCTGATGGGGAGCAACAACAAGCATAAGAGGCAACACCCTCGGAGGTGGGGAAGGTCGTAGGGTAACATGTGGTACAGCTGTCCCGCCCTCACTTGGCTCAGTACAATCTCGAACACGATGACCCAAACTCCCGTACCGGAAACATCTAGATGAAAACTGCTGACTCTCCTGGGGATAAGAGCTAAAAATCTAGAATAGTCCCGAGTCTCCACTACCCCCAGTATCTGAACGGGATCTGCCACGGTGTCTATACTCCTGCCTCAATGCTGATATACCAGTACGAACCCTCTTCGGTTCCGGAACAATCGACGTCTCAGAAAGACGCTTCTCCACTAATAGGGCTGCGTCCACCGCTGCTGCATACATGTTACACTGCTGTAAACTGATACCGAGGAACAACTGGGTAAGCAGGCCTCGAACAAACCTCTTTACCCTCATCTCCTCCATAGCCACCAAATACGGAGCATACAGCTCGGTAAACAGCACATCGTACTCGGCCACCGTCAAACCCTGAGTCTGGCGTAGCGACTCGAAACTACGCGCTCGAGCATCCTGACGCTCTGCGGAAGAAAACACGCAAGAAACACCGCCACGAACTCAGGCCACGTTATAGGAGAATGACCCGCGTCTCTGCCCTTCTCTAAGGACTCGCACCACTTCTGGGACAAACCTTCCAGACGGAAGCTCGCAAACTCCACCCATCTCACGTCGGAGCATCTCAGCGAACAACATATCCTGGCCATCCGATCGATAAACGACTGGGGATCCTTGTAAGTGTACGGCGGCGCCCCGGCCGTCAATCCGACGGCCAAATGCGGAAGCGGTGATAAACTTTAAATTTTCTTGAACTGGCAAACCGCCGCGCACTAATACCCGGATCGAACCACTAACTAGTCCTAGCAAACTATAAGATAGGAAAGAGATATACCGACGATCCAAGTCCTCCGGTCTTCTCATCATCGTCCCGATCTCCTGCGGAATGTCCCGTCTCCTCCCCGTCGCCGGAAGCGCACCACATCGCCTACTTCTTTTACGGGCTCCCACCTCAATGCCGAGGCAACTCGGGCACGAAGCCGGCTACTCGATGTGCCCAAGGTTCGCTGTAGAATGTGTAGTGAAGAAGTCTCATTTTTGGGGTTGTGGAATTGCCTTTGTGGTGGAGGAAAAGAAAACAAGAACTATGTGGAGGAACTTGGAGAGAGGTGGGAAAATGTAGCATACTAAAGAATGAGAATAACAATTTTTCCCCACCAAAAGAAAATGAATCCCATTCCCTCTCCTAGGAATGGCCGGCCCCCTTTCTCAAGTGTGATTGGAGAGAGAAAAAGCAAGGTCAAGAGGGTGGGTGGATTGCAATGATGCAAGCAAGTGATGATGAAAGAAAAACAAATGATCACAAGAAAACCCTCACTCCAACACCACCATCACCAACAACCATGATGACTTTAAAAGTCAAGCCATCATGAGGAAGTCAAGAAGTCATGGTCAAGGGATGGGCTCCATCATGAAACCATCATGATAAAACAAAAATGCAAAGACCCCCTCCACTAATGCCTATTTGCAACAATGCAAATAAACCCTCCTCCACCAATCTTCGGCCAATGAACGGAACAAAGGAAATCGGCCGAAACGGAAAGCAAACTGGCAACTCCAAAAAACTGGTCCCGTAATAAATTACAGGAAAACCCCGAAACTGTGCATACACACCCGCATTTGTTTTTCGACCGAAATACAAATGCAATGAGACAAAATCTACACTGTACTATACCAGGATCCGGCTTATACCAAAACCGGCCAGTAATGTCTGTTCGATCCTGATCCGTGCAATACCGCACGTATCTGATCGAACCCTGCCATATAACCATACGGCCTATAGTACAAACTGTCCGATCCTGATCCGTGCAATACCGCACGTATCTGATCGGACCTTGCCATATCTCCATACGGCCTCTACAACCTTTCGCCCGAAAGCTGAGTAACAGAATGTGGGGGACTCTAAAGACTCATCAACACCTTGGTTGTGGATTTAACCACTAGAACGTTAGAGGTATAAGCCAATACATAACGGGCTACCAGGTATTGACCAAAAAGGGATGTCTGTGAGTGAACTCAGCCTGACAACCCTACTGAGCCTGTCAGTGACAATATCCGTACAGTCCGGTCCGTTCGTCTATAAGTATCGCATGGCGGGCCTAGGGGGTTGGTAAAAGTCAGACCCCCAAAAGCGGTACAAGTCGTGTCGGAGTGTAGCCCAGAACACCCTGAGATACTACTGGAATACCTACCAGTAAATCTCCTTGCCTTGGCCAAGGACTTTGTGTAATGGCTCTCCTAGACACAGCACGACCTCACCCCCAATACCGGGAGAGACGAACCCCTGAAGATACGCTCACTGCCTCCATGTGGCTCGGGACTGTACCCTACTAAAACCTGTTTGCACGACTCCTTTGAGCCGTGGTAGGGTAGTAATCAAAGTACAGTGGGAACTCACACGAGACAAATGACGATCCCCAGGTCGATGAACTAACCTGCACACATGTCACCAGGGAACTGCCATCTGACGTCTGGTATATGACCAACTAGCATGTTCCCGGCGAGTCCTGTCCGGTGTACTCATAACTCAATGAGCACCTGTATACATCTTAGGTGATCCAACTGACACCAGTGGCTTGTGAGACCGGCCACCGCCTCTCGTCGGGGTCTCGACTGTATACACTAGTCTACTATGGAGAATCGATGCCCTGTCTCGAAACTCTCACGACTAGGGACCTTTTAAGGATATGCTTATAGACCCCTAGCTCCCACTTATATGATCGCCCTCATACTGCTGGTGGTCAAGCAAGAATCCTAGGGGCTCTATCAACGTGTAATAGCGACGTGTCAGGTCACTTAAAACAGTACACGATGATAAAGGTAAACCAGATAGCATACTATCATCTCGAGTAAGGCTGTCCTACCGGGATAGGTCCTCCCTCAATCATTACAATCACGTACCTGTGACCTAATAATTGACTCTGAGGGCACTATCTCCAACAATCCTCAGCTGCATCAGTGCCAGTGAAAACCAGAGGCCTCAGCCTCTTAAACTCCGATAGTGATACTGTGATCACTTCCGTAGCTGCAGGTACAATTGTCGGAACAGTAGGCACCAACACGGTCCCCGTAATGGGTAGAACAACCTCCTGCCTCTGCGCTCGAATGGACTCAACTAATGACCCCACCATCTGGCGCAAATCCTGCATACCAGCCCCTAGCATAGCTATATGGTCTGTCGAAGGTGGAACAATCTGCTCCTGCACAACGGGCGTACTGCCTGGGTCAGTCCTCGTCTCGGACGGGTCAACTCTTACCTCGGCCCTCGCGGCCGCTCTCTGCGCCCTCGTAGTCTTCTGCGGCATAAAGGCTGGAATGGAAACATGATTCGATAAGAACACAGGAATCGAATCACAAGGATGTATATAATCATGGAAGGAATTTCAAACAATAATTCCTAAGGTTACTTAGGCGGAGTACCGTGTCGTAAGTATGCCGCGAAACATACACACGCTACATTACTCATCTTAAGCTACAAACTCTATCATACTAAGGGCATGCTACACTCCGAAAGGTAAAACCTAGCGCTCTGATACCAACTTTGTCACAACCCAATTTAGGCACATGACGGGCACTTAGACTGTAGCGCCTTGAAATGTCGTTTTGGTGTTTTCCCGAAAATCGGTGAAAATGTGGTATTTTTCCGTAAATCGTCTTTTTGTTATTTTGCAGTTTAGGACTAATTATACCTAATTTGGATAGGTAATTGCTTGTTTTTAGTAGCAAATGAGTTACTTATGAAATTCTGGTCGTTTAAAAATTTTCCCTAATTTTTCAATTTTTAATATTATTTTAAGCCGGTAAGAAAATACATTAAATTAGCGATAAATACAAATTTAAATTTGCTAAATTTAAGCTTTAAAATCTTGTTAATTAAAATCTAGTTGTAACATAAATTTTTAGTAATTTATTTTAAGTTTTAACTAATTTTTATTATGGTAAACGAAATTTATTTAAGCTTAAACTTGCAATTTTGGACTTGTAGGGGGTCTTTTTGCAAAAATTTTTTTTTGCAATCTCACACACACATCCTCACATCTCCTTGGCTTGCCCAAACTGCAGAAAATTCTCCCTCTCTCTTTTGTTTTAAAACTCTTTTGTTAGGTGATGAAATGAGTTAAAGTGTAGGTTTTAAAATATAATATTTTGGAGGTATGGTGTATTTGACTTTGAGGGGGGTTTGACTTGGTGACCATTCCCACACCGCACACCATTCCCCTCTCCCTTGTTCTGGCCGAAACCAGCAGCCCTCCCCCTTCATTTTTCCCCTCTCTTTTTGTTCACATATTCATCTCAAAAATCAACAAATTTCTTCACAATTTCAAAACAAAACCCTATTTCCTCTCTTCTCAAACCTAAATGGATTCAAATCTTGGAGAAAGATGGCATCTTTGGAGGCATCTTGTTCTTGCTAGATCTCTAGTTTGCGGTATAATTTCCAACAAGTTAATTTCTTTTGGTTAAATTCCTTTAGTTAAATGGTTTTAGTGTTAAAAGCTTAGCAAAATCCTAATCTAGTTTTTTCTAGTTCATGGTTGAAATTAAACTAGGGTTTTAGAAACCATTATTTAGTTAATTAAAGCTAATTAGCTATCTAGTTGTTTACTAAACCAATCTTTAAGGTTACTTTGCTTAAGTGGCTTCATATTATGCTAATCTAAGTTAAACTTGTGTGAAATTTTCATTGTAATTGCTAATTACAAAAATCAAGAAAGGGGTTTGTGTATGGAAATAGATTGAAGCATGATTGTTGTGTTGGAATTATGGTTTGATGCTTTGTAAAAGGTTTAAAATTAGTGTAGTGGCTATCTAGTGGGTTAGTTTGGATGTTTGTGTTGGATTGTGTTAACTTTATCGCTAATTGTCGATGTTTGCACCAAATTGCAAATTTCTAGCTTACTAGTTTTGTTATAAAAATATTGTGATGAATTATTTTGATATCTTGATGATTGTTTTGGCTTATCCTATGACATTTAGGATGTGCGAGTGCGGATTTTTGAGTGATCGGGTTTTAGTTTTGCCGGGCGACCAAATCGACGTTTTAGTTAGTTTTTGCGATTTTCGCGTGTGTTCCGTGCACCTTGGGCACGTTGTACCTAGCTTGTGAACGTTAGTATTTTCGTTTGGGTTTTGCATCGTTCTTGATATGTAACCTTATGTTTGGTATTGATGTAAATTCTAGGTTCGGTCGCGGAGACGTCAGACGCAGCACGAAAGGGGAAAGCGGTGATTGGACGTGACTAGCTAGGGATTCCGGTGAGTAGATGTAACATCTACGGGGGACTATCGTTGGATGGCGCAAGTCGCCCGATAGTTTTAGTAGCTTAAAAAGATTCTTAGTAATGTTAGTAATTAGGGGTGTAATACTTGTATGATTATTTGCTACATTCACGCCTTATATTGACATACATATGCGAACCCATTCTATAGGACACCTGCACCATTGCCAGGGTTTTTATATGCAGCACGAGCACTATTCATGCCTACACCCACGCCCTGGTGATTGCCATGCCACCACACTAGATAACCTTTAAATTGAAACCTTTTACTATAATTGATACTTAAACTTGTGCTATTGCCTTTAATTCCTTAAAATGAAATCGTAGGATTGCTATTCATGTGCATGTACCTCATCATATTATTTGTTCATGCTTAATCTATTAATCACACATCGCAACTTGATTATTGATACCATATGCATTCATTATCATTGACATATGCACTTATGAGGATTTCTTGAGATTTTATGATATTTCTGGATTTCGGGGGAAAGCCGCAAAATTTCTAAACTTATTATATTTTTAAAATATGTAAATTGCGGTTCTCTAGTGATGTAAGTGTCGTCAACCATGAGTTTGCTGTGGTTTTCGAGACCTATTTCGAGGAGTTGGATGAACCGTCTCGAGTACATGGTGGGCCCGGTAAGGTACCCCGGGGCAAGAAGCTCGTGGTGCTGACGATGAGCCTGGTAGGGGGCGGATTACCTACCGGTGACTGTTTGGGATGGCGGATATCCAGAGGATACCGACCATGGCCGCGAGTTGATGAGATATTGATATTGAGATGGGTCAGCCGGATGGCTGAAGCCAGAGATACTATGACGTGGATATATGAGATTTGTGATAGTTTTGAGGTGTCGTTGCTGGACACCGGTTCTTGTTGATTCTATTGGTATTGTGCTGGTATTTCAAAAGAGATTCCTAAAGGAAAAACATGATTCTTATACTTACACACTCAGATCATGAGTTGATTCGCATTGCATTCATACCTGCTAGTATATTCATATTGCATACATACCTGCTATTGTGTCCTGCCTTACCTGTATTTTAGATGCTAGGATGCTTGTGTGGATGCATTCGATAGCCTGTGTAGATGTTATTTATTACTCACGAGTTGGCAACTCACCCCCGTTGTGCCACAGCCTTTTGCAGGTCCTCTCCGTCAGTACAGTAGCGGCGGGCGCACTTGCTTCTTTTGCCTCCTTTGCCTGGACTCGAGGTTTTGCTCTTAGGTGGGTTATATCATTATTTTTGTACCACCTTGTATATTCTTTGTATCTAGTGTATTCCATCTACTGTATCTACCAGTATTGTTGTATATTGACCTAGAGATGAGACTGTGAGATTTGTGGACTTTTTGCTGTATTTTGGGGTCGAGCTCACTTGAGTCGACGTGCGGTTTTCTCATGCTTCTTTATGATTATTTTGCATGTTGTTGTTTTATATTGCGTGGGATTTGTGACCGCCTTGTGGCGAAGAGCTAGCTCCCGCTTGGGGATGCCATATTTGTTGGATTCATATATATTCTTGTTGTACCCATTTTGGGGGCCAGTATTTACAAAAGAGACTCTGCTGAAATTTTCGGAAAAATTGATATTGTTTTTAAAAAGGCTTGATGTGACTCATTTGATAAACTCGCTTTCAATTGATTGGTTTTCCTTCATTCTTTTGCTTATTTGGTTTTGGTTTCTGGTCTCTGGCTTACTTATTTTACGGATGTCTTGAGTCGTTTCGTAACTTAAGTGCCAGTCACGTTCCGTACCCTGCGGGTCGTGACAAAGTTGGTATCAGAGCGATAGGTTTTACCTTTTTGAGTGTAGGATGACCCTTGATAGATGGAGTAAGTGACTTAAGTAGGGTAACATAGCGTGTGTATGTCCGCGGCATACTTGCGATACGGTACTCCGCCTTAGTGACTTTAGGATATACTTGGTTGAAATTCCTTCCTCAATTCCGTGTATCCTATGATTCTATTGCACTGTTCTTACTATCCGTTTTCCTGTAACAGCCACTATGCCGCCGAAGGCTACGAGGGCACAGAGGGCTGCCGCCCGAGACGAGATTCGAGCTGGCTCGTCCGAGACTAGGACTGAGCAGGGTGGTATGCCTACGCAGCAGGGACAGACCGATCCACCTTTCCCAGGCCGTATGGATAGGCTCGAGACTGGTATGGAGGAGTTGCGACAGATGATGGGGGGCATGCAGGAGCTACGTCAGATGGTAGGATTCCTAGTTGTAGCCAGTCGTACACCGAGGCCGGATGACGTACCTACTACATCACAGACGACCATGATACCTGCTCCTACTACTACCACCGTGGCCATTCCGGTTTAGCTACAGGATTTCATGTGGCTGAGACCTCGAGTATTCACCGGCACCGAGGCAGCGGAGGACCCACAGACGTTCCTTGATAGTTTAGCCAGGATCTGCCATTCGCTGAGATGTTCGGATGATCGATGGGTAGAGCTTGCGAGTTTCCGACTAGAGGGTCTCGCGCAGACATGGTGGGAGTCAGTCTTGAGAGGTCGAGCTGCAGGTCTACCGCCTATGACTTGGGCCGAGTTTACAGCGGTCTTTCTAGCTCGTTTCCTCCCAGAGAGCGTTCGTGACGCCAGAGCTCGTAGCTTCGAGGCCTTAGTCAAGACACCTGGGATGACGGTGTCTGAGTATGACATCCAGTTTACACAGTTATCCCGATATGCTCCGTATTTGGTGGATACCGAAGAGAAGATGGTGAAGAGGTTCGTACAGGGACTAGATGCCCAGCTATATCTTGCCATTGGCGCCCAGCACTACGACACTTATTCAGCTGCTATGGATACGGCATTACGGATGGAGGCACGCATATCACAGACTTCGGCCGTTTCTGGGCCGAAGAGGATTCGCACCGATGTACCGTCTCAGAGGCAGCGCGCCAGATTCTTTCCGAGAGATAGGCCTGGCAGAGGATTTAGACGGGGACAGTTATATGGTTCTTATCCCCAGGGACAGCAGCCGTCGCCAGGGTGTTTTGGGTGCTGGAGTCCGCACCATCTTGTCAGAGACTGTCCGGTGAGACGACAGGGAGCAGCGACAGTTCCGCATGTGACCCTACCACCATCACCACCCCCTCCTCAGAGAGCCCTACTTCCTACCACAGGCGATGCTCCACGCCAGTTAGGTGCACCCAGAGGCCATGGACGCGGCGGTCCTGTTCAGAGAGGATGAGGAGGCAGAGGCCGAGGTCGAGGTCAGCCCGCTATCGGTGGAGGACAGGCCCGAGTATTTGCTTTGACACCGCAGGATGCGCAGGCATCCAATGCCGTTGTGACAGGTACCTTGCCAGTTTGTTCTTTCGACGCACGGGTATTATTCGACCCAGGTTCCACACATTCGTACATCTCTACACACTTTGCACCGATGTTGGGCCGTGAGTCGTCATCGTTAGATCATCCGCTTTTTGTTGTTACCCCGGTGGGCGAGTCGTTTGTCGCTCGTTTTGTATTTCGATTGTGTTCCGTTCGTATCGGGGAGAGGGATTCATCGGTTGATTTGATTCTCCTCGATATGTTGGACTTTGATGTGCTTCTGGGCATGGATTGGCTAGCCACTTGTTATGCTTCGGTGGACTGCCGTGAGAAGGCAGTCATATTTAGCTTTCCGGGAGAGCCAGTCCTTGTTATTCAGGGAGACCGCAGCGTCACCCTTCCCAGCTTGATTTCGTCTCTTCGCGCTGGTCAGCTCTTGCGGAAGGGATGTCAGGGATTCTTAGCGTATATTTGTGATACTTGAGCTGCAGAGGTTCCGTTGGACCGGGTCCCGGTTGTTTGTGAGTTCCCTGATGTTTTCCCTAATGAGCTACCTGGGCTACCACCTGAGCGCGACATTGAGTTCTGGATCGATTTGATTCCCGGCTCGGGGCCTATTTCTATACCGCCTTATCGGATGGCCCCGGCAGAGCTTCGAGAGCTGAAGGATCAGTTGCAGGATTTGTTAAAGAAGGGGCTTATTCGACCTAGTGTTTTTCCGTGGGGTGCTCCGATCCTGTTTGTCAAGAAGAAGGACGGAAGTTTGCGCTTATGTATCGACTACCGCCAGCTGAACAAGGTTACCGTGCGGAACAAATATCCGTTGCCACGCATTGATGATTTGTTCGACCAGCTTCAGGGTGCGGGGTATTTTTCGAGGATCGACTTGCGATCAGGATACCATCAGCTGCGAGTTCGACAGGAGGATATACCGAGGACAGCTTTCCGCACGCACTACGGCCATTATGAGTTTTTGGTGATGTCGTTCGGACTCACCAACGCCCCAGCAGCATTCATGGATTTGATGAACCGTACTTTCAGGCCGTATCTTGACTTGTTCATCATCGTGTTTATCGACGATATCTTGGTGTACTCCCGGAGCAGAGAGGAGCACGAGCAGCACTTGCGGATTACGTTACAGACTCTGAGGGAGCACCAGCTGTTCGCAAAGTTCTCCAAGTGTGCATTCTGGCTAGACAGCGTCGGATTCTTGGGTCACGTGATTACGAGAGACGGCATATGTGTGGACCCGTAGAAGATTGAGGCTGTTCAGCAGTGGCCCCGACCTACATCGGTTACTGAGATCCGTAGTTTTCTAGGCCTGGCGGGCTACTACAGGCGTTTTGTTCAGGACTTCTCCCGTATACCTGCACCTTTGACCGGTTTGACCCGCAAGGGAGTTCCTTTCGTTTGGACAGAGGAGTGCGAGCGCAGTTTTCAGCAGCTATGGACTTGTTTGACTACGGCACCGGTATTATCTTTGCCTTCGGGATCAGGCGGATTTGTGGTCTACTGTGATGCTTCGCGAGTGGGGTTAGGATGCGTATTGATGCAGCATGGCCGGGTGATCACTTATGCTTCTCGGCAGTTGAAGAAGCATGAACAGAACTACCCCACTCACGATTTGGAGATGGCTGCAGTGGTCTTTGCACTGAAGATTTGGCGACATTACCTATATGGCGAGTCGTGCCAAATATTCACAGACCACAAGAGCTTAAAATACATATTTCAGCAGCGAGACCTGAACCTCAGACAGCGTCGTTGGATGGAGTTGGTGACAGACTACGACTGCGAGATCTTATATCACCCAGGCAAGACGAATGTAGTGGCGGATGCGTTGAGTAGGAGGCCCGGGGGTAGTCTATCGTGTTTGCGCGCAGTGCAGAGGCAGTCGTCAGCAGATTGGCAGATTTTATGCGACAGCCGAGTGGAGTTCGAGTTCACTCAGACAGGGGGACAGCTCGCGCATGTTCGTGCACGCCCACAGTTGCTTGACCGTATATATGAGGCACAGCGCAGTGACGACCGTTGCTCAGAGATCATGGCACAGATGGGACAGGGCAGATTTTCCGAGTTCGTGATTGATGATCAGGGGCTTCTACGCTATGGATCTAGACTGTGCGTACCAGATGCTGATGGATTGCGGCATGACATTCTTGAGGAGGCACACCGATCAGTGTATAGTGTCTACCCCGGTTCCACCAAGATGTACCATGATATGAGAGAGACCTACTGGTGGGACGGGATGAAGAGGGACATTGCGGAGTTTGTATCGAGATGCCTGACTTGTCAGCAAGTCAAGGCCGAGCACCAGAGGCCCGCAGGAGAGCTACAGCCGTTACCCATTCCGGAGTGGAAATGGGAGCAGATTTCGATGGATTTCGTTGTGGGTCTACCCAGGACCAGTCGAGGGTATGACTCTATCTGTGTGATCGTAGATCGATTGACGAAAGCGGCTCACTTCCTGCCAGTGAAGACGACTTTCAGCTTTGCTCAGTATGCCCAGCTTTACATCGACGAGATCGTGTGGTTGCATGGTGTACCGACTTGTATCGTATCAGATCGAGGCACCCAGTTCACCAGCCGACTTTGGCAGAGACTTCAGGAGGCTTTGGGCACTCGTTTGAGCTTCAGCACAGTGTTTCATCCGCAGACCGACGGACAGTCAGAGCGGACCATTCAGACTCTCGAGGACATGCTCAGAGCGTGCGTTTTAGACTTTGGCGGTAGCTGGGATCGTCATTTACCTCTAGTGGAGTTCTCCTACAACAACAGCTTTCAGGATACTATTCAGATGGCACCTTTCGAGGCATTGTATGGGAGGAGATGCAGATCGCCCGTCTGTTGGACAGAGCTCAGCGAGAGCAGTATTTTGGGGCCGCAGCTTGTTGAGGAGACGACAGCGAAGATACAGTTGATCCGAGACCGGATGAGAGCGGCTCAGAGCAGGCAAAAATCGTATGCAGACAGGCGCCGTCGCAGGTTAGAGTTCGCAGTTGGCGATCATGTTTTTCTGAGGGTCTCTCCGATGAAGGGCGTGATGCGTTTTGGGCGAAAGGGGAAGCTTAGCCCTAGATTCGTAGGTCCCTTCGAGATCCTCGAGCGTGTCGGCGCTGTTGCATATCGTTTGTCTCTTCCATCCAGCTTTCCCGATGTTCACCACGTCTTCCATGTTTCGATGCTCCGCAAGTACCTTCACGACCCTTCACATGCGATTCAGACCCGACAGTCCAGCTAGAGCGCGACCTTTCTTTTGCAGAGCAGCCGGTGGCCATCCTGGATCGGCAGGTGAGTAAATTGAGATCAAAGATTATACCAACCGTCAAGGTCATTTGGCGTAGCCCGAGCAGCGAGGAGGTTACCTGGGAGACCGAGGGCGAGATGAGGAAGAAATATCCCCATCTCTTTAAAGGTACGCGTAGTTATATTTTTAATTCGGGGACCGAATTTCTTTAAGGGGGAAGATTGTAGCGCCTTGAAATGTCGTTTTGGTGTTTTCCCGAAAATCGGTGAAAATGTGGTATTTTTCCGTAAATCGTCTTTTTGTTATTTTGCAGTTTAGGACTAATTATACCTAATTTGGATAGGTAATTGCTTGTTTTTAGTAGCAAATGAGTTACTTATGAAATTCTGGTCGTTTAAAAATTTTCCCTAATTTTTCAATTTTTAATATTATTTGAAGCAGGGAAGAAAATACATTAAATTAGAGATAAATACAAATTTAAATGGGCTAAATTTAAGCTTTAAAATCATGTTAATTAAAATCTAGTTGTAACATAAATTTTTAGTAATTTATTTTAAGTTTTAACTAATTTTTATTATGGTAAACGAAATTTATTGAATTTAAGCTTAAACTAGCAATTTTAGACTTGTAGGGGGTCTTTTTGCAAAAAAAATTTTGTGCACTCTCACACACACATCCTCACATCTCCTTGGCTGGCCCAAACTGCAGAAAATTCTCCCTCTCTCTTTTGTTTTAAAACTCTTTTGTTAGGTGATGAAATGAGTTAAAGTGTAGGTTTTAAAATATAATATTTTGGTGGTATGGTGTATTTGACTTTGAGGGGGGTTTGACTTGGTGACCATTCCCACACCCCCACACCATTCCCCTCTCCCTTGTTCTGGCCGAAACCAGCAGCCCTCCCCCTTCATTTTTCCCCTCTCTTTTTGTTCACAAATTCATCTCAAAAATCAACAAATTTCTTCACAATTTCAAAACAAAACCCTATTTCCTCTCTTCTCAAACCTAAATGGATTCAAATCTTGGAGGAAGATGGCATCTTTGGAGGCATCTTGTTCTTGCTAGATCTCTAGTTTGAGGTATAATTTCCAACAAGTTAATTTCTTTTGGTTAAATTCCTTTAGTTAAATGGTTTTAGTGTTAAAAGCTTAGCAAAATCCTAATCTAGTTTTTTCTAGTTCATGGTTGAAATTAAACTAGGGTTTTAGAAACCATTATTTAGTTAATTAAAGCTAATTAGCTATCTAGTTGTTTACTAAACCAATCTTTAAGGTTACTTTGCTAAAGTGGCTTCATATTATGCTAATCTATGTTAAACTTGTGTGAAATTTTCATTGTAATTGCTAATTACAAAAATCAAGAAAGGGGTTTGTGTATCGAAATAGATTGAAGCATGATTGTTGTGTTGGAATTATTATTTGATGCTTTGTAAAAGGTTTAAAATTAGTGTAGTGGCTATCTAGTGGGTTAGTTTGGATGTTTGTGTTGGATTGTGTTAACTTTATCGCTAATTGTCGATGTTTGCACCAAATTGCAAATTTCTAGCTTACTAGTTTTGTTATAAAAATATTGTGATGAATTATTTTGATATCTTGATGATTGTTTTGGCTTATCCCATGACATTTAGGATGTGCGAGTGCGGATTTTTGAATGATCGGGTTTTAGTTTTGCCGGGCGACCAAATCGACGTTTTAGTTAGTTTTTGCGATTTTCGCGTGTGTTCCGCGCACCTTGGGCACGTTGTACCTAGCTTGTGAACGTTAGTATTTTCGTTTGGGTTTTGCGTCGTTCTTGATATGTAACTTTATGTTTGGTATTGATGTAAATTCCAGGTTCGGTCGTGGAGACGTCAGACGCGGCACGAAAGGGGAAAGCGGTGATTGGACGTGACTAGCTAGGGATTCCGGTGAGTAGATGTAACATCTACGGGGGATTATCGTTGGATGGCGCAAGTCGCCCGATAGTTTTAGTAGCTTAAAAAGATTCTTAGTAATGTTAGTAATTATGGGTGTAATACTTGTATGATTATTTGCTACATTCACGCCTTATATTGACATACATATGCGAACCAATTCTATAGGACACCTGCACCATTGCCAGGGTTTTTATATGCAGCACGAGCACTATTCATGCCTACACCCACGCCGTGGCGATTGCCATGCCACCACACTAGATAACCTTTAAATTGAAACCTTTTACTATAATTGATACTTAAACTTGTGCTATTGCCTTTAATTCCTTAAAATGAAATCGTAGGATTGCTATTCATGTGCATGTACCTCATCATATTATTTGTTCATGCTTAATCTATTAATCACACATCGCAACTTGATTATTGATACCATATGCATTCATTATCATTGACATATGCACTTATGAGGATTTCTTGAGATTTTATGATATTTCTGGATTTCGGGGGAAAGCCGCAAAGTTTCTAAACTTATTATATTTTAAAAATATGTAAATTGCGGTTTTCTAGTGATGTAAGTGTCGTCCACCATGAGTTTGCTGTGGTTTTCGAGACCCGTTTCGAGGAGTTGGATGAACCGTCTCGGGTACATGGTGGGCCCGGTAAGGTACCCCGGGGCAAGAAGCTCGTGGTGCTGACGATGAGCCTGGCAGGGGGCGGATTACCTACCGGTGACTGTTTGGGACGGCGGATATCCAGAGGATACCGACCGTGGCCGCGAGTTGATGAGATATTGATATTGAGATGGGTCAGCCGGATGGCTGAGGCCAGAGATACTATGATATGGATATATGAGATTTGTGATAGTTTTGAGGTGTCGTTGCTGGACACCGGTTCTTGTTGATTCTATTGGTATTGTGCTGGTATTTCAAAAGAGATTCCTAAAGAAAAAACATGATTCTTATACTTACACACTCAGATCATGAGTTGATTCGCATTGCATTCTTACCTGCTAGTATATTCATATTACATACATACCTGCTATTGTGTCCTTCCTTACCTGTATTTTAGATGCTAGGATGCTTGTGTGCATGCATTCGATAGCCTGTGTAGATGTTATTTATTACTCACGAGTTGGCAACTCACCCCCGTTGTGCCACAGCCTTTTGCATGTCCTCTCCATCAGTACAGTAGCGGCATGCGCACTTGCTTCTTTTGCCTCCTTTGCCTGGACTCGAGGTTTTGCTCTTAGGTGGGTTATATCATTATTTTTGTACCACCTTGTATATTCTTTGTATCTAGTGTACTCCATCTACTGTATCTTCCAGTATTGTTGTATATTGACCTAGAGATGAGACTGTGAGATTTGTGGACTTTTTGCTGTATTTTGGGGTCGAGCTCACTTGAGTCAACGTGCGGTTTTCTCATGCTTCTTTATGATTATTTTGCATGTTGTTGTTTTATATTGCGTGGGATTTGTGACCGCCTTGTGGCGAAGAGCTAGCTCCCGCTTGGGGATGCCATATTTGTTGGATTCATATATATTCTTGTTGTACCCATTTTGTGGGCCAGTATTTACAAAGGAGACTCCGCCGAAATTTTCGGAAAAATTGATATTGTTTTTAAAAAGGCTTGATGTGACTCATTTGATAAACTCGCTTTCAATTGATTGGTTTTCTTTCATTCTTTTGCTTATTTGGTTTTGGTTTCTGGGCTTTGGCTTACTTATTTTACGGATGTCTTGAGACGTTTCGTAACTTAAGTGCCAGTCACGTTCCGTACCTTGCGGGTCGTGACATAGACTACGTATGGTCAACATGCGTAACGCAATTTAAGTAAGCCGAAAACCCAGCAATCTAAACCATTACAAGAATGAAAAGATAGAACACTTTTAAAATATCGATGCAAAACTTTAAGCTTAAGTTTGTTTTCATAAAAGTTCCGGCAGCACCTCCTTTGTAAAAGCTAGCCCCGAAACGGGTACAAACCTAAGATATAAGTAAAGCATCCCTAAAAGGGAGAAAATCTCGCCAAATGGCGGAAACAACCAACACAACACATATACGACGTCGTAATGAAGAAATGAGATAATCCACATAAATACAGGCCGGCTTAAACGAGCACGACAACCAGAGTCATAAGAATATACAACATCGATCCTCACAACTCGTCTTTAAGTCAATACATGAAGGTGGTATATGGAGAGTAATAGATACAAAGGATATACATTATACATCATCGGATAACTGCAACCCACCTATAGCAAACGGCTTGACAGCTAACTGTGATGATCAGACCTACAAAACACTGCGGCACAATGAGGGGTGAGTTGCCAACTTTTGAATAGTAAATAACATCATATTGTAATCGCAAGTATGCACTAACAGTGATAATCTATCACATGTAATCTGATAGCATAAGTATGGCAATATGAATATGCAACTATCATGATCAAGGTACACCACCTGTGTACTACATCTACATGAAATACATACATATCAAATAAATCCTGAGTGTGGGATAAATAGTAACCTTCATGCACAAATCAACAGCATGGAAAAACCTGGTGTCTATCAACAACATCCCAAATTCCAAAATCCTCAGACGCTATCACCAGGACTGGCCCTCATACCCTGTAAATCTCATGGAACCTGAGTGCCCAACATCGGCACCCGAAAACATCATGAAATATTTGTGTCCAATATCGACACGTAAATCCACAAATCGTATCTATAGATCTCACGGAACCTAAGTGTCCAACCCGACACTCGAAATCCTCGGAACCTGAATGTCCAACCTTGACACTCGCAATCCCCATATCCATATATCTCACGGAACATAAGTGCCCAATATCGACACTCGAAATCCTAAAATCCATATATCTCTCGGAACATAAGTGCCCAACATCGACAGTCGAAATCCCCAATTCAAGAGAATCCGGGTTTTCAAAATAATTAACATTTCTTGAAATATCCCCGCGGTTCTCAAATCCGGAAAATCACATGAAATCCATATCTCAATGCGTAAATCCATGTAATCTGATGTATGCAACATAGGACAACAATATGAGTATATCAAGGGAAAATCCGCTATTTAATTGCATCAAGTCATTAAATATATCACGCGGTTCCTAATTATCCAAATCCAACGCAACATCATATAATGGTGAACATATAGCTATAGCAAGGTATATGTGTAAGCATGTAGGTATTGCAAGGCATATGTGTAAGCATGTAGGTATACAGGTATGCTATATTTCATATGCTCCATCGTACAAGAATCCATGCCTCAATGTTGCTAACTAATAGCAAGGTATATCATATGAATATTCGTGTTGTGCGTATCATGGCAATTACCGACAGTGCGTGTAGCATAGAATGAGTGCTCATACAACATGGACTGTCAATAATAGTGCGGTGTACAATGGGTACAGGTACAGGCACAACAAGTAACTATATGCAATGAAGTTCATGCACCATCTCTATATGTGCATATAAACATGCGGCTAATATCATATCATATCTAGCCCTGACGCTTATCGTCATACGGGCGATTTCCCCATAGATGTTAAATCTATTTATCGACAATCGCGGGCTTGGTAAATCCAATCCCCTGCTTCCCTTTCTTCGCAGAGTTCGATGTCCCTGCCTGCGATCCTATTAACTCAAAACATAACAAGTGAAAATCTCAGAAATCGATCAATATCATGTACACACTACGTTTGACCGACGCACCAACTCCAATCCAACTCATAAGTGTTCGTCTAATGGTTAACGTGTGTGGCGACACACCAAAACCAACCAGAGTGCAGCACCTACGCAAGATCACGAACCGTGTCGGATAACGTAACGTGTGTATTCAAAACACTAGAATATAGCAAAGTGATCCCAGATTTTTCTACACAGACAATTAGTGAAAGTTGCAAGTTCTACGAGTCTACAAACAACCCCAGAGACTCCACGACCAAGAATCAACATCCTAGCCCCCACTCTGGCCAAAATTTGCGGCCGGAACCATTAAATCTATGGCCACGGAGAGAGGGATGGGTCTCAGGTTTATATGGTGGGTTCTAACTCACAACACTAGGTCACTGTGATTGGAACTTTTCCAACAAACACCTGGTTTTACAGCAGATTACAGAGACTTCAAGTTGACACTAAAAATACGATATTTGCACAAAACTAAACCTTTAGTGTTCTAAACCATAACTGTGAGGCAACATAACAAAATAAATGTTGGATATATGTATGACCTAGAGGCCATTATATCTGTAGTGGACATAGTCACAAATTCATCGTTCGGGTACAATTCGGCGAGGTCGAAAATTCGGATTCGGAGAACTATTCGGAAAAAATCGGCAGGTATTCGGGAAAGATTCGGTAAGTGTTCGGGAAATGTTCGAAAAGGATTTCAAGCAAGAAATTAATATATCAGACGCTGGGTTTTGATTTTGTGAATTATTTGCTGTTTTTTGAATTATTCGTTGTTTTATCACATAAGTCAGGAATAATTCGCGAATTATTCGTGAATAATTCGCGAATTATTCGGCCCATTCGGTAACACCGATTAATTCGGAGATTAAATCGGCTGATCAAAAATTCGCGAATTCGGCGAATAATACGCGGATTATGTGACTATGGTAGTGGATGCTTGAACATGTATATATGACTTTCTTGCTCGACATGATAGTATGCTATCTGGTTTACTTTATTTTGACATGTTCATTTGATCATGCATTCTATTCATTTGGCACATGTTGATAAAGCACTTAGGATATTTGCTTGACTACTCAGACTATGATGCGGTCATACTAGTGGGACACGTGTAGTTTATAAGCATATCCTTGAACTGTTCCTTGTCATGGGTGTATCGAGATGGGGCATCGATATTCCAGAGTAGACTAGCGTATACTATTCTTGTCCCATATGATGGGCGATGGATGATCCCATATCCATTTGGTGTGATGACACCAAAGATTGTATGCGGGTGCTCAGTGGAGACTGGGTACACTGAACGGACTCGCCAAGAACTCCTATATGTAATTATATCTATCGTTGGATAGCAGTTCTCAGGTGACACTGGTACAGGTTAGTCTGTAGAACCAAGATCGTCATAGAGTCTTGTGAGTCCTCCCACTGTACTTTGATCTCCACCCTACCACGGCTCTACTGAGTCGTGCAAACAGGTAGATTTTGGGTACGATCCCGAGGCATATGGAGGTAATGAGCGATAGGAAGGGTTTCGTCTCTCCCGATATTGGTGGTTGATGTTGTGCTATAATCGATTAGCTATAACAGAAAGTCCCTGGCCAGGGCTGCTGAGATTTACTGATAAGTGTTATCAGTAGTTTCTCGATCTGTTATGAGCCATACACCAGCATGACTTATTGAGTTTTTGGGGTCGATGATTCCATCCCTAGACTCGATATGCAACATATCTGACGAAGAGACCGGACTGTACGGTAAGTGTTGCCAGTTGGCTCGACGGGAGTTTTGACAGCTTTGTTGGTTTTCTTTTGATTGCTCAATACCCGGGTGGCTGTTACGTTTAGCTGACCGCTTGCGGCTTATGGGTATTTGATATGATCATCACCTACTGCCGGCGTATTGACGTGTCTTAGAGTCCCACACAGGGGTTTCCTAGCCCAGGCGAAACGATGTGGTGTGCATATGAGATATGCTCGGGGTCCCGATTAAATACGTGCAAGTAATACCGTATATTAATCAGGCATTTTACTATTGGTTAGGTCGTATATGATATGATCGGTTTGTTAATTCAAGTGTTGGTTTAACATTAACTTTTAGCTCATTTCTTTTAAACCCATTTCTTTGTTGTATGCATGCATGTGTGCATATATTTATGTTGATGCACATGATGATGTGCATGCACACATACATGCATACATTCTTGTGTGTCATGGTTGTTGATACACAAGTGGTGGCAATACAAGACTGACATGGAAATAATTATCTATATATTTATTTTTGAGCAAAACAAATAGAAAATAAACTCATGGTTGAAATTTGCTCATATCTCTTCACTTAACCTTTCCTTTAACCATGAGTTATTTTTCATGGTTGTTGTTACTCCAAAAGAAATATCTAGATATTTATTAACCCATGGTTAAGTGTGAGAATGATTTAATATATAGATATTATTCATTCTCATTTTCTTTTATGCTCATCACTTTGAGCTCTTAAGTTTTCCATCATATTCTTCCTCATTCTCTTGCTCTCTTGAGTTTTCAAAAGGAGTGAGTTAGTAAAAATGATTGGGTTTTGAAGTGAGAAAACACACCACCTCACCATTCTACTCTAATCTAGCCAATTAGTGTAGAGTGTTAGCTTCATCTTCTTCTTTGATCAAGTGGACCTAGTAGCTTGGACAAAGGGACTTCGGGTGGATCATCGTGGAATTGGAAGGCCTCCATCGATCCGTTTCAAACACTCATAGTGCCAAGGAGTCACCAAGGGAAGTCTACAAAGGTTGTATTCTTTTCACTTAGTGATAATATGTTCATAGTATGTGATACTTTAGGCGTTACCTTAAACTTCTAGTTAAAGATTCATGTTTTGTTTGCTTAGTACCACTATAAATTTTAAAGTGGCATGTGTGATTCTTCCATACTCTACAGTAGGTTCTAGGGAAACCCAATAATGGTATCAGAGCCAAGCTAGAATTTTAGACACGGTGTTAAAACTATTACGAAAACGAAATCGACTCCGAAAACACGATATGTAAAACCCTAGATTTTGTTCTCTGGAAATTTTTTAAAAAGTCATTTAAAAATTTTTTAAACAGCTGCAGAACACTGTATGTTACAATATAAGAACACAGGTGAAATACGGCGACCGGTGCTCGATTTTGGCCGAGCACTTTGCTCCCAAATCCGGCCTGCTCGGCCCCCTTAACCGCAATCCCCGCGTATTTATCCAGTGCTATGTTGTCTTGAAGTTGGGGTTTCAAGTATTGTTTGCTTAGCCTAAATTTTCATGTGATGATTATTTTGATTAGGGGCTAATTCGTAGTGTTTCGTAATCGTATAATCTAACACTGTATTTGTAACCTTGACAATGTTTAGCAGTTCGAACGAACTTCAAAACCCCACATCTTGACCCCGCTGAAATTTCCAAGTGTTGTAATTTTCCTAAGTTAACTTCATATTCAATAGTCGTGCAAGTGTTCCCATGGACCCTCTAAAAGAATATAATAACCTTAAATCGATTCTATGCCCACGGAACCGCGATCGAACCTTAGGGTTTGCCGTAGTTCCGTGATGTCATAGGTGAGGCATTGGTTAACCCCTTCTACGGTTGGTCCATAGACACTGTGGCATGTTTTTGAGTATTTGTGACTTTTCTCAAGTGTTGGGCTCTCGGGGTAAATTGTAGGTGTATGTTGATTCGATCGAAACATTAAATATCGTCTTGATATATATTATTGTGATAATTACAATTGTTGTTTTTCACTTTCTTTTCTGCGACCGTTAGTGTAGTATGTGGTGTATCGCCGGTTTCGTTGCTATACATCAACGACAATCGGGATACGCATACATGCTTATGTTGATGATATGAGATATTATGTGTTGCTAAAATATGATGTGCAGGATTGTCGCGATTGAATAGCCGGGGTTTTATGTGAGATGAGAGTGCTTATTTTCATTCATGTAAAAGTTAATTGTATGTAATATTCTTTTATTTGGGGCACTTCTGGGTTAAGAATGATGTCACCATTATTGTATATTATTTACTTTTCCGCATTAGGATTGACTGATGGTGGGGAGCACAAGTGACCGGGTTCTAGGGATCAGTGAGAGGCCATCTCGAGGAGTCGAGACCGGGTCTCCTAAACTCCAGAATTGGCAGGTTCACTTGCCGCTCTTGTAAGGGTCTATGGGTGTGGGCTTGGCTATTCATCGCAACCATGGAATCCGTATTTTCTATTGTTGGCTGAATACAAAATACGGACCTCCTAAATATCCTTTTATTTTCATATATGCTTCTGGTGTTGATATTCTGTAATGTGATTATTTAGTATCTGAGATGAATGGATTATTATTATATATAATAAACGCTGCTTATATTTTACACCCGCGCTGGTCCCGCCCCGCTATGCCGTTAGTTAAGTAACCTAACGGTGCATAACGGGACACTGTGGCAAATGCGGATGGTACAAGTATACGTTCTATTTTCGTTTCTTTTCTGTGATGGCTTAGGAACTTAAATGATGGGACTACATTAATAAGATTAATGTAAAGAAAAAGAAACTTAAATATGTTGTAGAATCATATTGGAAACCCACTTGGCCTTTTCATGAAAAATGCAAGTTTCAAAAGATGCGGAGCTTAAGCCACTCCTTTTCTAAACAGTTTTGATTTTACAACGAGATCAAGTTCAAAGCATTAATGGTTTTCATAAAAACCATCCGCAACCCTCCGTCATTTTAGGAAGTAGAGTACTTAGTATTCGTGCTACGTATGTTGATCATAGTTAAGGCGTAGCGTACGGTAGCTAAGTGATGTCTTCCTACGAAGCATATGATGCGATCAGTTAGGACATTCAAGTGATTATGTTGACTATAGTCATGGGTCATTTGGGTGGGTCTAGTTAATCTCGAAATGACGGGTAGAACTTGACTAGTGCTTATAATATGTTGACCATAGCCAAGGTCATAAAAATCTAGGGGTAAATACAATATCGGGAGTTTCAAGAGTTGAAATTTGCAATGAGATTGCATACCTTCTATATGATAGATGGATCCCGATCCCACTGTGCGTAAGAGTTAATCCCAGGAGAGTTTTGCACTTTACAATTAGCTAATCCAGGTTTGATCTCTGGGAAAATGAGGTTTATTTTAATTAGGTCCGTGCGAAAGCACGGGGAACCTCCCTCAAAGTACCGACAGTGGCCTGGCTGACTGGCTAGCGAAAATGTAGAATGTAATTAATCCTGCCTAGTTTTCTTTTAAGGTTTTGAAAGAAAATTTGATAAAAGTAGTGGGAGACAACGATTAGATAAGATAATAACCAATTTAATTCTTTACAAAAGCATTTTCGCTGAGTGTATTCTTTTCTCTCTCCTAATGGCAGATAGCAATGACGGGACTTAAGCTTCTTTTAGAGAAAAACAAACTAACAGGACCGAATTATAAAGAATGGTTGAGGAACTTGAACATTGCACTTACATACGATAAAGTATCATATGTCCTCACTACCAAAGCCCGACCCGTCATAGGACCTGAATCATCTGTTTCGGATAGGGAGATCCGAAAAGCATGGGATATTGATTGCAACACGGCCAAGTGCCTCGCGCTTGCTTCTATGGACAGTATCCATCAGAAACAGCACGAGAAGATGGATGTTCAATCCATCTTTCTTCATACAAAGGAGTTGTATGAAGAGCAATCTCGGACTTTGCGATAAGAGGCATCTCGGAAGTTGTTTCAGATGCGAATGGCCCCTGGCGCATCAGTAGGAGAACATGTTCTGAAGATGATTGGTCTTATAGATGAACTTGAGGAACTGGGATGGACAATGGATAATGATCAATATACAGATATTGTTCTGCAATCTCTCTCCCCCGCCTTTGCTCCGTTCATAGTGAATTTCAATATGAACGATTTAGAGAAATCATTGCCTGAACTTCTCAATATGTTGAGAAGTGTAGAGAGCACGCTTAAGACAGGGAAGACTCCCACTCTGCTTGCTGGGCCATCTTCCGCTTCCGACCCAAAATCCAAGACCAAGTGAAAGAAGAAGAAGAAACCCATCAAACTGAAAGGTGGAGTTAAAAAGGCGAAGGGGAAAGACATATCTGGGGCTGCGAGAAGTGGAAAAGGAGAATGTTTTTACTGCTACAAGTTGGGACATTGGAAACGCAACTATATTGTGTATCTTGCTGATCTCAAGAAGAAGAAACATGCTGATGCTTATGCTTCAGGTGTGTTTGTAACTGAGAACTGTTTTTCAATTTACTCTGCATATTGGGTATTAGATACCGGTTCTGGTTCTCATGTCTGCAATTGTATGCAGGGATTGAGAAACAGTAGAGTTTTGAAGACTGGAGACCATACTCTGGAGGTTGCAAATGGTTCCAATGTACATGCTGTATCTATAGGAGAGTATCATCTGGGATTGCCTTCGGGTTATATTTTGGTTTTGAACCCTTGTTATTTTGTACCTAGTATTCTTTGTAATATAATTTCCGTTTCTTTATTGGATATGTTAGTTATATATATGCCCTAAAGGCCATTACTGTACATACGATGTATATTGTAGTGGATGCTTGGACATATATAGTTAGGACTTTCTTGCTCGACATGATAGTATGCTATGTGGTTGCTCTTTATCTTAACATGTACTCTGATTATCTTTATGTTACATGTTGATAAAGCCCTTAGGATGAGTACTTGACTACCAGGACTATGATACAGATCATACTAGTGGACAATGTAGTCATTAAGTACATCCTTCAAATGTTCCTAGTCGTGGGAGTACCGAGACATGGCATCGATACTCCAGAGTAGACTAGCGTATGCGCTTCTTGACCCATATGATGGGCAATGGATGATCCCATATCCATTGGTGTTTGACATCAGAGAAGGTATACGGGTGCTCAGTGGAGACTGGGTACACTGGACGGACTCGCCGAGAACTCCTAGATGGTATTATACCTCACGTCAGATGGCAGTTCTCTGGTGACACTGGTACAGGTTAGTCTGTAGACCCGAGATCGTCATAGAGTCTTGTGTGATTCCCACTGTGCTTTGATTTCCACCTCACCAAATCCAAGGGGGCATGCAGAACGGTGGCTTTTGGGTACAGTCCCGAATCACATGGAGGAAATGAGCGATAGAAGGGGTTTCGTCTCTCCCGGTATAGGGAGTTGATGTTGCGCTGTGTTCGATTGGCTATAACTGGAAATCCCTGGCTAGGGTTGCAGAGTTTTACTGGTAAGTGTTATCAGTAGTTTCTCGAACTGTTATGGACCTCATATCGACACGACTTATCAAGCTACGGGGGTCTGACGTTTACCACCCCTAGGCGAGATATGCGACATATCAGACGAAGAGACCGCACTGTACGAGAGTGTTGCTGATTGATTCGCAGGAGAATGTACAGGCTTGCTTGTTGATCTTCTGATCGCTCAATACCTAGGTGGCTGTTACGTTTAGCTGACCGCTTGCATCTTGTGGGTGTTTGATATGATCATCACCTACTGCCGGCGTATTGACGACTCTTTAAATATTAGTGTATATACCCTAGGGGCCATTATTGTATCATACTAGATTGTATATTACTTAATGGAAGCTTGGGATATTCACAGTTATATTAACAGTCTTGCTAAACATGGTAGTATGCTACTTGGTTTATATCTATCTTAATATGTGTATACGTATTGATAGAGCCCTTAGGATCTTGCTTGACTACCAGCGTTGTGATGGCAGTCACACTAGTGGGGGCTGGGTAGTATACAAGCACATACTTTTTCAGGTCCCTAGTCGTTGGATTATCGAGACAGGGCATCGATACCCCGAATTAGAAAAGTGTGTACGCTTCTCATCCCAGTTGGGGAGATGGTCTGTCCTACAGCTATCAGTACGTCGTACTGGAGGTAGTATACAGGTGCTCGTTGGGTTACAAGTACACCGGACATGACTCGCAGGGAACTGTTGGTTGGTATTATACCCGTCGTCAGTTAACAGTTCCTAGGTGACATGAGTACATCATGGTCCGCAGACTTGACACTGCTGCTTCGCCTCGAGTGTGTTCCCACTGTTCTTAGATTGCTACCCTACTACGGCTCAAAGGAGTCGTGCAAATAGGTAGCAGTTGGGTGCAGTCCCGAAGTACTTGGAGGCAGTAGCGGTTAGACAGGATTCGTCTCTCCCGGTATTGGGAGTTGATATCGCGCTGTGTTTGGAGAGCCATTAAGCAATGTGCCTGGCCAGGACAAGCGAGATTTACTAGTAGGTTTTCCAGTAGTTTCTCAAGGTGTAATGGGCTTCGCTCCGACACGACTTATACCACTTTTAGGGGACTGACGCTTGCCGCCCCCTAGGCCCGATATGCGATAGTCCTAGACGAACAGACCGGACTGTACGGAGATTGTCACATCAGGCTCGGTAGGAGTTCGGATGGGTTTCCTCATCGGACTTCTTATCGACATCTACCTGGGGACCGTTATGTACAGCTAGTGCCGCTTTCGGTCTGTGGTTAAACCCACTGCCAGCGTAGTAGTTGAGTCTTTAGAGTCCCACACAGAGAGTTTCCCTGCTTCGGGCGAAATGATATAGAGGTCGTATGGTTTTACGACAGGGTTCGGACACATACGTGTTTTTACGCACGTATGATGTTCGGACAGTTTATACTAGCAGGCTTTGGTTTAAGTCAGATTCTAGTATCGTATTATTGGATTTATACTGTCTCAGTATTTCCATGTTTTCACGGATAGGAAGGGCATTCTCGTAATTACCCGAGAAGGTTCTAGAAGGTTGATGAGGTGGAGGCTAAGGTGGCATTTGCATTTAATGATTTAAAGGCTCATGGTGTGACTCATAAAAAGGAGTTAGTGATGCATTTAATGATTAATGGCTCATGTGATGAGTCACACAAAGTGAATAAATGAAGCATGGTTGATATTATCATTTGATTATTCATTTAATAATTATTATGCTTCATATATTCAAAATGATATATTATTTCATTTCATTCTCATTCTCACCTTCTCTCTCCTCAAGCTCTCTCTCTCTTCAAACCCTAGCCCTAACCTCTCATGTGTTGAGATCAAGGGTTAGCAAGACTTATTAATCCCTAATCCTACTCTATATTCCCTAGGTTGCTTTGATTAGCACTTTGAGTAACCTAGTTACCTCAAGTTAGAGGTCAAGCTTGGAGTAGTAGCTCTCGGGTGGATCTTCTATTACAAAGACGAGGCCGACGAGGAGGTGGTCATCGAGAAGAAGAAGGACTTGGTTCATTAGCTATAATCTTCTTTCATAGTAGCTAATCCCTCCTATGATCTTGTTAGTTAAGGTTTGGCAAAGATCCGTAAGTTAGTCGATCTTTGTTTTAAACAAAATTATTGTTTTACCTATTCCGCCTCTTCGCAAATCGTGGGGTGTCTAACGTCGACTTACAGTGGTATCAGAGTCTCGCTAAAACATAACTAACTTATTAGCAAAGTCGTTAAATTCGATCGCGAAAAAATCCCGAAAACACGACCTTTTCACCAAGTTTCTGTCGTTTTTAAAACGGTGGTCTAAAAATTTTTCTAGGACCCTTAAAATTACAAGCAAGGAAAATATAAGAATATTGGAGAAATTTGGGTTCTTGACTCGGCCAAAGAGCCGCGGATCCGCAGCCGTGTTGAAGCCGAGTCACCCCAAAATTCCCCAGTAACTCTTCTGTGTTAATTTTGGTTTTTCTGGGATATTTTCTTTCTGCTCAAGTCTCAGGTGCACAGAGAAGATTTTGGAGTAGAATCAACTGCGTTTGCTTGATCGAAATTCTAAGATATTTGGCTAATTAGATTAATCTGTTATTTGTATAATGTGTTCGTAAACCTCCCTTAACTGCTAGTATGTCGGTTAGCAGGGGGTTGCACATTTCTATAATGTTTTTACTGTTTGTGTTTGTGGATTTATTGGATTGTCGTGAATGGATAGCCGGGGATGTGAGACGAGCATTTCTTTCATTCAAATGTAATTTGTAAATTGTTGTAATATTCTTTTGCGGGGCACATCTAGGTTGCAGTTGTAGCTACCATTGTATTATTTCATTTACTGATTTTTGCTCCTAGGATAGACCCAAGGTAGGGTGCACAAACTATCGGGTACTTTGAAGTATTTAGTGGCCTACTCACGTTGTTGAGGGAGACCGCTTCACTTCGGGTACTTGGCGGGTAGTTTGCCGTACCCGTAGGGGTCTAGGGTGGGGTTTTGACTATTCATCATGACTGTGTAATCCATCTTTCTTTGCAGGCTCAAAAGAAATGCGGATTCGTAGAAAATCCAATATGTTCATCTGTGATCTGGAATGCCTATTATTACGTCTGACGAATTTACAATATCTATATATGTAGCTATTTAGACGTCACTTATGTTTTACACCTGCGCTAGCCTAGACCCCGCTCTGTCGTTAGTTAAGTAACCTAACGGGTGATGACGGGACCTAGTGGCGAATGCGGATGGCAAAAGAGGACGTTGTATTTTCGTTGTTTTCTGCAATGATAGGTTAATTGATGGGACGCATTATATTAATGCAAAGAAAATAAACCAAAGTTGAATCGTTGGAACAGTTTAAAAGAAACCACTCGGTTATTTTAAAACAGAGGATATTTTTTAAATTGCGAAGCTTTAACCGCTCCTTTTAAAAGCTATCAGGTTCCTTCGATCATATCAAGTTCACTACGTTCACGGTTTTGCCAAAACCATTCATAGCCCTCTATCATTTCATTTGGGTATTCAGTAGTATTCAAGCTATGTATTTTGACCAAACCAAGGCATAATGTTTGGTAGCTGCTGGGTATTCATTTGTTGCATAGATAGATGAATTAGTTTGGGGCAGTCATATTATCATTTGACCAAAGTCAGGGGTATGTACGGATGGGCTCAAATTACCAAGATAATGATGGGTAGAACTTGACATGTGACTTATGACATTTTAGCTAAAGCCAAGGTCATAAGAGCATGGGGCAAAAATTTATATCGGGAATTTCTAAAGAAACTGAAATTTGCAAAGAGATGCATACCATTTGGAGTTTGATGAATGTTGGTTGGATTTCTTCAGCATTATCACACGATGATATTTGGATCCCGATCCTACTGTGAGTATCCGCTACTCATCAGGAGATTCGTCACTTAACGATCAATGCTATAAACCAAGTAGGTGCCGAGAAAGGTGTCAGCGGGGCTACGCCCCCAGAGAAAAGAGGTTATTTAATTAAGGAACTTCGCGAAAGCGTTGGAAAACCTCCCACGAAGTACCGACACCGGCCTGGTTGAACGGTTAAGCAAGTATTGTACGTGAGAATAGTCCTGGCTAGTTCTTCCTTTTTGGTTCGTGAAACAGTGGGAGCCATCCAGTTTGGATAAACTAAAAACCACTCTAAACATGCAAGAGCATCATGCTAAAGTGTTCCCTCTCTCTGTCATTGCAGCAACCCAAAACATGACAGGCCTTAAGTTACTATTAGAGAAAAATATATTGACAGGGCCAAACTATAAAGATTGGCTGCGGAATGTCAAAATGGCTTTGACTTATGACAAATTAGGGTATGTCTTTACCACTAAGGCACCTGCTGTCCCTGGTCCTAAATCCAGTAATGCGGATAAGGAAATCCACAAGACATGGTAGTTAGATTGCGCGAAGGCCAAGTGGATCGTGCTTGCCTCTATGAATAATGAACATCAGAGGATGCACGAGGATATGGATCTTGAATCCATATTTCTCCATACAAAAGATCTGTATGGAGAGCAATCTCGTATAGCAAGATACATGACCTCGGAGAACTTTTTTCAGTCGAGGCTGGCCGCCGGATCATCTGTAGGAGAACATGTCCTAAAGATGATTGGCTATATAGAAGAGCTCGCGGACCTCGCGGCGACTTTGGAGAACGAGCTCTATACAGACTATATTCTCCAGTCCCTTCCTTCCACCTACCCCCAGTTTATTCTGAATTTCAACATTCAAAGAAAAGAAGTTGAACTTCCAGAACTCCTTAACATGTTGACGAGTGCAGAGGGCACCTTGCAGAAAGCAAGGGAAACACCCGCTATGTTTGTTCACGGTGCTTCTTCTTCCAGGTCTAAGGCTAGGGCCAAAGGAAGGAAGATGAAGGCCGCTACCAAACCCAGAGGTGGTGTTAGTAAGGTGGGAGATAAGGGAAAGACAAAGATTGCAGTGCCAGTAGTGGCAAAGGACGAGTGCTTCCACTGTCGTAGGAAAGGGCACTGGAAAAAGGATTGCAAAGCTTGGAATGCCAAGAACCAGGAACCGAAGCAAGCTGTGGCTTCGACTTCAGGTGTGTTTGTAATTGAAAAATGTCTGTCAATCAACTCTACTTCCTGGGTATTGGATACCAGATCAGGATCTCATATGTGCACTTCATTGCAGGCACTGAGAAACCGTAGAGTGCTGAAGGTTGGTGATATGACCCTCCAGGTTGCTAACGGAGCTAGCGTGGGTGCTGTGTCCGTAGGAGATTATCACCTTGGATTGACGAGTGGACGTATTTTGGTTTTGCATAACTGTTTTTGTGTACCCAGTTTAACGTGTAATATCATATCGGTTTCGTTGTTATCAAAAGAAGTTTATGATTTCGCGTTTGTAAGCGATGTTGTTAATATCCACCTTAATCATTGTTTGATTGGGTCCGGTATACTAGATAACGGTATATATGTCTTACAGATTTTCAATGTCCAGAACACACTAAAAAGAAAGTCTCCAGATATAAATAAGGCTTTCTTATGGCATTGTAAACTGGGTCACATCAATGAGACAAGGTTAACTAAGTTACATAGAGAAGGATATTTGGATTCGTTCGAATATCAATCTTATGCCACATGTCAATCATGTCTCAAAGGAAAGATGACAAAGACTCCATTCACTGGACATGGAGTAAGAGCAAGCGAGCTCTTAGGACTTATACACAGTGATGTATGTGGTCCAATGTCTACGCATGCAAGAGGTGGTTTTTCATATTTCATTACTTTTATAGATGATTACTCTAGGTACGGATTCATTTTCTTGATGAAACATAAATCCGAGACTTTTGAGAAATTCCAAGAGTATAAGAATGATGTTGAAAACCAAACCGGCAAAAGTATCAAGACACTAAGATCTGATCGAGGTGGTGAATACTTAAGTGCCGAGTTCCTAGGTTACCTAAAAGAGAAAGGAATTCTCTTTCAGCTTACTCCTCCATACACTCCACAGTATAACGGTGTATCGGAGAGACGGAATCGAACCCTATTGGATATGGTACGTTCCATGATGAGTAATGCTGAGTTACCGCGATCTTTCTGGGGTTATGCGCTAGAATCAGCGGCATATCTTTTGAACAGGGCTCCTACCAAGACTGTGCTTTCCACTCCATATCAGATGTGGAGTGCCAAGAAACCCCATCTTCAGTATATGAAGATATGGGGATGTCCAGCTTTTGTTAGCAGCATGCGGACAAACTCGAGGCACGATTAGTGCAGTGTAAGATTGTGGAATATCCAAAGAACTCCAAGGGGTAATACTTCTATTACGCAGAGGAACAAAAGGTTTTTGTTTCTCGTAATGCCCATTTTCTAGAACAGTAGTTTATAGAAAAGGAAACAAGTAGGAGCGAAATAGAACTGGAAGAAATTCCAGAACCACAAACTACTACTGAAAGTTTGGTAGAACCAGTAGTTCAAGAAGAACAGGACATTCCTGCACCCCTCCGCAGGAGTAGTAGGCCGTCTCATCCGCCTGAGAGATACAACGGTTCTCTCATAGATGGGGATAGAGAGGATTGCATCATTGATGATGATGAATCTACTAGCTTCCAGTAGACTATCCAGAGCGGCGACTCGGTACGATGGCTAGATGCAACGCGGACCGAGATGGAGTCCATGTACACCAACAAAGTATGGACTTTAGACTTTGCTCCAGATGGGGTAAAACCAATAGGATGCAAATGGATCTTCAAGAAAAAGATTGGTGTCGATGGACAGGTGGAAACCTATAAGGCTAGACTTGTTGCAAAGGGTTTTCGTCAAAGACCTGGTTTGGACTATGACGAAAATTTTTCTCCAGTGGCTATGCTCAAATCCATTCGGGTCCTTCTTGCTATTGACGCCTTCCATGATTATAAGATCTGACAGATGGACGTAAAGACGGCTTTTCTAAATGGTAATTTGGAAGAGTGCGTCTATATGGATCAGCCAGAAGGCTTCAATCAGAGTAGGAGCAGCGGGAAAGTGTGCAAGTTGCTTAAGTCCATTTATGGACTAAAGCAGGCATCGCGGAGTTGGAACATCTGTTTTGATGAAACGGTCAAAGAATATGACTTTATCGAAAATCCAGATGACCCATGTATATATAGTAAAATTGTAGCATGAACTGTCGTATTCCTCGTCTTGTATGTGGATGACATTCTATTGATAGGCAATGACATTCCTATGCTACAATCTGTCAAAGGATTCTTGTCACACAGGTTCTCCATGAAAGACCAGGGTGATGCCTCTTACATTCTGGGGATCCGGATCTATCGTGATAGATCAAAGAGGATGTTGGGACTTTCGCAGTCCAGGTATATCAACAGTATACTAAAAAGATTCAGTATGGAAGATTCTAAGAGCGGTAATCTACCGGCTTGTCACGGAATCACCCTATCCAAAGAGATGTCTCCCAAGACTGATTTGGAAAGGGATCGCATGTCAGTTATACCCTACGCTTCTGCGGTAGGCTCTATAATGTATGCGATGTTGTGCACCAGACCAGATGTAGCTTACGCCCTGAGCATGGTAAGCAGGTATCAGTCAGACCCAGGGAAGAAGCACTGGATAGCAGTAAAGAACATTCTCAAGTACCTGAGAAGGACTAAGGAGATGTTCTTGGTTTATGGCGAAAAAGACCTCAAGATCGAGGCCTTTGCTGATTCGAGCTTCCATAGTGATAAGGATGACTCCTAGTCCATGTCAGGTTATGTCTTTACACACAATGGAGGGGTGATGTGCTGGAAGAGTTCCAAGCAGGACACCGTTGTTGACTCGACGATGGAAGCGGAGTATATTGCTGCTTGCAATGCCGCAAAAGAAGCGGTCTGGATGAAGAAGTTCCTAACAGAACTTCAGGTGGTTCCTACCATTGTTGATCCAATACCGCTGTATTGCGACAACAACGGAGCTATAGCTTTAGCGAAGGAACCCAGGTCCCATCAGAAGTCTAGGCACATCTTAAGGCGGTATCACCTGATCAGGGAGATCATAGATCGCCAGGAGATCGATGTAGGGTTCCTGGGCATGCTCAAGAGGTTCCACAAGGCATCAACCATGCTAATTTCAAATTTTAGGAGCCGAGAAACCCTAAGCAAAGATCGTTAACTAGAGGATAGGCGAAACAACAACTAGTTAACAACTTAACTACTAAGTGAATGGAAATACAACCATTGTAGATCCGGTCCTCCACTTCCTTAGCTCCATGATGATGTCCTTCCGATGCGATCATCGGATCCCAGACTCTAGCGATGGTTTCGTCGAAGAAATGATCGGGCTAGGTCGTCGACTTCAATGCCGAAGATGATCTACGTCGAGGCAACTCAAGATCAAGCTCCACCTTCACCAAGTCATGAAACTTGTGAAGAAAACACCCAATACTACATGGAAAGTGGTAGAGGATGAAGAAATAAGAACTGGGTTCACTTTTGATTTGGATTTCTCACTTGGAATCATCACTTAGAAATTTCAAGCAAAGGTTTTTCTCTTTCTCTTCATGAAGAAGATGACGAAGAAGAAGAAAAAGGATAATGAATTCATTCCAAAAAGAAAAATGATGTGATGGTTATCATAATGCAACCATGGGTGATGCTAACTCATGTAGAGAGTAAACCCTAGTTTAGTTAATGGTTAGGTTTAAAAGATAAAACAAAATGGTTACTTTATCAAAGCTTCATGAAGCTTCAACAAAAATACAAAGCAAGCCACCATTTCATTTTAACTAAAATGAATAAAGAAAATAAATAAATCAAATTAAAACCTAACCATTAACCTAATGATGGTTTAAAGCAAGCATACACCTAAGTTTGCATGTATCATCAAATATGATACAAACAAGTTCATAATAATATATATCATATATACAATGTGCACATTCAAGTGAGATAATCAATCTTAAGTGAACTAATACTTGTTAATGTAAAGTAATATATCAAATATATAATTATACATTAAATCATTAAATCAACACTTGATTTAACGATCCGGTCATATCACATATGACCGACTAATATCAAGTGTATCAATGTATCGAATCAACACTTGATTCGGTAACCCGGCTATATCACATATAACCTGCCGATGATACAAATCACGAAAATAGAATACAGTATCACATACTGGTATTATTCTCGGTCCCGCACATATCTCATATGCGCTCCTATTTCGTTTCGCTTGAGCCAGGAAACCACTGTGTAGGACTCTAAAGACTCGTCAATACGCTGGCAGTAGGTGATGATCATATCAAACACCCACAAGCCGCAAGCGGTCTGCTAAATGTAACGGCCACCCGGGTATTGAGCGATCAGAAGATCGACGAGCAAGCCCGCTCACACTCCTGTGAATCCAACCAGTAACACTTACCATACAGTCCGTTCTGATCGTCTGATATGTCGCATATCTCGCCTAGGGATGGTAAACGTCAGACCTCAGTAGCTCGATAAGTCATGTGGATATGAGGTCTATAACAGTTCGAGAAAGTACTGGTAACACTTAACAGTAAATCTCAGCAACCCTGGCCAGGGATTTCCGGTTATAGCTGTTAGTTATATGTATGCCCTAGAGGCCATTACTGTACATATGATGTATATTGTAGTGGATGCTAGGACGTATATAGGGAGGACTTTCTTGCTCGACATGATAGTATGCTATCTGGTTGCTCTTTACCTTAACGTGTATACTGATTGTCTCTCTGTTACATGTTGGTAAAGCCCTTAGGATGTGTACTTGACTACCTGGACTATGATGCGGATCTTACTAGTGGGGACATGGTAGTCCATAAGTACATCCTTCAAAGTCCCTAGTCGTGGGTATATCGAGACGGGGCATCGATATACCAGAGTAGACTAGCGTATACCTTCTCGACCCATACAGATGGGCGATGGATGATCCCATATCCATTGGTGTTTGACATCAGAGATGATATACGGGTGCTCAGTAGAGACCGGGTACACTGGACGGACTCGCCGAGAACTCCCAGATGGTATTATATCTTACGCCAGATGGTAGTTCTCTAGTGACACTGGTACAGAGTAGTCTGTTGACCCGAGATCGTCATAGAGTCTTGTGTGGTTCCCACTGTGCTTTGATTTCCACCTTACCACGTCCAAGAGGGCGTGCAAAACGGTGGTTTTTGGGTACAGTCCCGAGTCACATGGAGGCAATGAGCGATAGGAGGGGATTCGTCTCTCCCGGTATAGGGAGTTGATGTTGCGCTGTGTTCGATTGGCTATAACCGGAAATCCCTGGCCAGGGTTGCTGAGATTTACTGGTAAGTGTTACCAGTAGTTTCTCAAACAGTTATAGACCTCATATCGATACGACTTATCGAGCTATTGGGGTCTGACGTTTACCACCCCTAGGCGAGATATGCGACATATCTGACGATCAGACCGGACTGTACGGTAGTATTACTGGTTGGATTCACAGGAGTGTGAGCGGGCTTGCTCGTCGATCTTCTGATCGCTCAATACCCGGGTGGCCGTTACGTTTAGCAGACCGCTTGCGGCTTGTGGGTGCTTGATATGATCATCACCTGCTGCCGGCGTATTGACGAGTCTTTAGAGTCCTACACAGAGGTTTCCTGGCTCAAGCGAAACGAAATAGGAGCGCATATGAGATATGTGCGGGACCGAGAATAATGCGTGTATGTGATACCGTATTCCAATCTCGCGATGATTGTATCGAATGGTTGTATGTGATATAACCTAGTTATCGAATCAAGGATTGATTCGATAAGCCGATACATTGAATATTAGTCGGTCATATGCGATATGACCGGATCGTTAAATCAAGTGTTGATTTAATGATTTAATGTATAATTATATATATGATATATTAATTTACATTAACTAATATGGTTCACTTTAAATGGATTTTTTCACTTGGTTTGTGCACATTGTATATGTGATATACTTTTGTACACTAGTTTGTATCATGTTTGATGATACATGCTCATTAGGGTTTGTGTAAAGATTAAACCATGGTTGTGTAATGGTTAGGGTTTTCTTTTAATTATCTATTTATTTATTCTTTATTCTTTTTGGAAAAATATTAAGCATAATGCAAAATGGTGGCTTTCTTTGGATGCATGTTGAAGCTTCATGAAGCTTTGACCAAGTGACCATTTTGTCTCCATGCTTAACCCTAACCATTCCCACTAACCATGATTTATTCTCTACACTTGACCATGGTTATTATTATGATAAGTATTCATTTACTTTTTATTTTTTGAATTAACTTATCATAATATTCATCTTCTTCTTCTTCTTCACTTGAAGAAAGCTTGCTTCATCAATGGTGAATTGATGAAATGAGCGAGAAATCCAATTCTAAAGTGAACCCACTTCCTATTTCTTCATCCTCTACCTCTTGCCAAGTAGTAGAGTGTGTTTTCTTCATAAGTTTCATGACTTGGTGAAGTGGGAGCTTGATCTTGTGATGCCTCGACGTAGATTATCTTCGGCACGAAGCCGACGACCTTGCCCGCCCATTTCTCCGATGAAGCCAACGATAGAGCCCGGGTTTCCATTTGGAAAGCGAGGAGACTTCATTGCGGAGCTATGGAGGTGGAGGACCGGATCTACAAAGGTTGTATTTCCATTTTCCCTTTAGTTAAGTTGTTAACTAGTTGCTTATTCGCCTAGAATTCTAGTTAACGATCCGTATTAGGGTTTCTCGGCACCCGTAAAATTTCAAATTGGCATGGTTGATGCCTTGTGAGATCACTTGTGAGTGCCTAGGAACCCTACAGTGGTATCAGAGCCTAGCTAGAGCCTTAGGCGATGTCTAGACGGAGTTTGAAATCCAAACGAACCGAAACCCTAACCCAAAAATTGCTCTCTGGAAATTTTCTGAATTTTTGGATTTTTGTGAATTAAAAATTGCTAAAAAATTCAGCAGGGAATATGATGAATTACTGTGAAGCACGTGCAATTGATTCGACAGAAGAGCCGCGGAACCGCGGCCCCACCCTGGCTTGCGCGGTGGTTCCGCGGCCATAATACTGAATCAATGCACGTGGTTTGCACAGTAATTAGTTTCTGTATGTGCTGGATTTTCTGGGAATTTTTAATATTTATTCAAGAGTTGAATATTCCTGGTTGCTTTGGGAATCGTTTATTCAATCGGATTATCAGACTTTGTCTATTTGGCTTTCCGGATAATTTTTCAATATGTTAAAAAGTTCGACCGGATATAAATACCCAACTTTTCCCCTGTCGGGAAATTTCCAAGTGTTGGATTTTTCCGAAGTTTAATGACGTTCTAAGTAGTGCAAGTAACGCGATGGTCCCTCTAGAAGACAACAAACCTTAACTCGATTATGTGACTGTCTTGAACTGCCCTTTGAACCTTAGGGTTTGGGGCAGTACGGCGTGCCACATGTGAGGCGTTGGCTTGACCCTTCTACGGCTGGACCGTTGGTACTGAGGCACGAACTGAATGTTTTTAGACTTGTTTCTTGTGTTGATCTGGATCGGGAAAACTTGGGTGTTTGAATGTTCGATCGGAAAGTTTAACATTTTCTAATTATCTGGAATGTGATACAGTAATTGGAATTCACAAGTAGTTATGACATAACGGAATGAATATTATAAACATAGCAGTTTAGTCTCACTTGATCGGTTGCCACGGAATTTTGATGTGATCAAAAGTCCGTCGCAATCACGTAGCGTACGCGAATACTCGCCGGGTAAACTTAATAGACAGCCTCACTCCATAGCCCCGACCAAGTGACTGTAGGAGAACCCCGTCGCCGAAAGCATCCGTTCGGGTGCTCGCGGTAGCGGTGTTCCGCCTTGGTGCACTTCGTCGACGGTATCGGGGGTGCAGCCGTCTACTGAAGTTTGCGACGAGCATTCGATCAGGATGTCGGGAATCTTGTTGAATTGCCCGACTTTATATTGAAAAGTGTTTACGATTTTGAGACTAAAATGCGGGGTTTATAATTGTTAGGCATGCGATGTCTAAGGAATTCATTTGATTAGGCATGCGATGTCTATGCAGATTGCGGATTCCAACTGTTGTAGTTTTACATTTTCTTTTCTGTGACCGTAAGTGTAATATGTGATATCGCCGGTTTCGTTGCTATATGTCAACGACAATTGGGATGGGCATATTTACTTACGTTGATGACATGTGATGTTATGTGTTGCTGGATATGTTATATTGGATCGTCGTGTTTGAATAGCCGGGGGTTTTTATGTGAGATGAGTGTTTTTCATTTTCATTCATGTAAAAACTTGTATGTAATATTCTTTTATTGGGGCACTTCCAGGTTGCGGAAGTTGTCACCTTTTGTATATTATTTACTTTTCCGCACTAGGATAGACCCAAGGAGGGGAGCACAAGTAACCGGGTTCTGGAGTCCAGTGGGAGACCAACTCGAGGAGTCGAGTCCGGGTCTCCTAACTCTAGAATTGGTAGGGTTGCTTTCCGCTCTCGTAGGGGTCTTAGGGTGTGGGTTTGGCTATTCATCGAGACCGTGGAATCCGTGTTTTATACTGGCTCGTATTGAAAACACGGACGTCCTAGTATATCCAATATTTCATATGATTCTTCTGCTGCGATATCTGTGATGTGATCATGTGATGTTCTGTGATAGATACTATATATAGTATATATGATATATTATATAGATGTTACTTATGTTTTACACCCGCGCTAGCCCTGCCCCGCTCTGCCGTTAGTTACCTAACCTAACGGTGCACGAGGGGACATCGAGGCGAATACGCATGGCATAAGTGTACGTCGTATTTATCTGTGATGTTTAGGTACTTAAATGATGGGACTACATTAATGTGATTAATGAAAGAAAAGAAACCTAAGATGTTGTAGAATCGAATTTCAAAAATAAAACAGGTAGCTACAGTTCTTGCTTTACACAGTGGTATATATGATATATCCTGCACCTTATTCGATAAGGAAAGGACCGAGATCCCTTCACCAGGAGTGACTCCTTTAGCAATAACTGGCAGATGCTACACACTCGGTTTGTCTTCTGATTGCTTTTAAGTGTTTTGCTTTGCAAAGTGATATATATGATATATCCCGCACCTCATTCGATGAGGAAAGGACCGACGATCCCTTCACCGGGAGTGACTCCTTTAGCAAAACTAGAAAAGCCTCAAAAGCACTCCATTTTAAAATCATTTGATTCTACAACGATATCAAGTTCATTATGCAATAGGTTTTCAGAAAAACCTGTCGTAGCCCTCCGTCATTTCAGATAAATCCTGTTTAGTATTCGTGCTGCGTTTGTTGACCTTGTCAAGGCGCAGTGTGCGGTAGCTAACCAGTATTTATCTGCTTATGCATATGATGCAGATTGGGTTAGGGTAGTCGTGCGGCCTTATTGACCTTGTCAAGGGTCGTGCGGGTGGGTTTGATTCAATCAAGAAATGACGGGTTGAACTTGACTTGCGGTCTATGGTTTGTTGACCTTGTCAAGGTCATAGATCGTTCGGGGCAAAATATTATCGGGAATTTCAAGTGTTGAAATTTGCAATGAGATTGCATACCTTCTATGAGATAGTTGGATCCCGATACCCGCTGCGAGTAATTGTTACTCCTGGGAGAGTTTTATACATTACAATTAGCCGATCAAGTAGGTGTCTAGAAAGGTGTTAACGAGGTTTCGCCTCTGGGAAAATGAGGTTTACATTAATTAGGTTCGTGCGAAAGCACGGGGGACCTCCCTCAAAGTACCGACACTGGCCTGGCTGAAAGATTGGCGAACTTGTAGTGTGTAATTAATCCCGGCTAGTCTTTCCTTTTTGGGTTTGAAGGAAGATTTGATAAAAAGCAGTGGGAGCCATCCTGATTAGATAAAATAAAAACCAATCTATTCTTGCAAGAGCGCACGCTGAGTGTTTTCTTCTCTTTCTCTCCAGGTAGCGACCATATCACGCCTTAATCAAGATAATAATACGGATTATTGACCGAACCCGTTTGTTATACTGAGCTGGGGAACGTTGGTCCCGCTCCAACTTATAATTGTTATAAGACAGAGCAGGAAATTGGGGATTACCAGAATTCCCGTGCCGCCCAAACGAAGAGAGTGCATGCTAATGCATCATCTTCGGGTGTGTTCGTTACAAAGAACTATTTCTCTATATCCTCTACGTCCTGGGTATGTGATACCAGATCAGGATCCCAGATATGTAATCTGTTACATAGGGCTACAAAAAGGTAGAGAACTGAGAACGGGTGATAAGTTTCATGAGGCAGAAAACGGGGCAAGTGTTGCAGCCAAGTTTGTTGGTCACTGTCACCCTGTATTATCAATACATTGATTCTGAATGAATGTTATTAGATACCGAACCTGATATACAAAATCATATCAGTCTCTTTATTAGTAAACAAAGGATATAATTTTGTATTGTTGAATAATGTTTTGAACATTTCCTATATCAAAAGTTGATCGGTTCAGGCACGTTATCTAAAAGCATTGATGTTCTAAATCAAACTACAGATCTTTAGTATACTGAACACACTAAAGAGGAAGAGTTCAGAAATGAACGAATCCTTCTTGAGGCATTGTAGACTAGGTCATATCAATGTGACCCGACTAGCTGAAGTTACATGTAGATGCATATTTAAATCAGTTTGAATTTACATCTTGTGAAACTTGCCAGTCATGTCACAAAGATAAGATGACCAGAGCTCTGTTTAATGGAAACAGAGAAAGAGTTAGTGAACTCTTAGGATTGATACATGTTGATGTATGTAAGGTCCCCTGTCTACATATGCCAAGACCGATTCTTTGTACTTCATTACATTCTCTGATGATCTCTTTAGATTCAGACATATATTCCTGTTGAAACACAAGTCCGAACCTTTTGAGATATTCACAGAATATAAGTTAGAAGTAGAGAACCAATAAGGGTAAAAATATTATGTCCTTTGATGTGATCAAGGAGGAGAATACTTGAGCACGGAAATTCCTGGCCTATTCTAAAGGAGAATGGGATTTTCTCTCTCAGCATTACTCCTCTGTATACACCATAGCACGATGGTATATCGGGGCGGAGCAGATACACCCTATTTGATATGGTGTGCTCTATGATGAGTACTACTGAGTTACCTTTTTCCTTTTGGGAGTTATGCACTTATGAAGTTGCATACCTATCGAATAGGGTTCAAATCAAATCAGTTGCCTACCACTTCATATTTGATATGATAAGGGAAGAGCCCATGTCTTAAGTTAGTTAAGATTTGGGGTTGTCCGGCCTATGTCTAAAAGCAAAATCCGGACAAACTCAAGGCAAGGTCAGTTATGTAGAACTGGAAAGGTTCCAGCAATACAAACTACAGCAGATGATTTGATAAAACCAAAGGATTCAGTAGAGACCAACGAACCTCAGCCTCTCCGCCGATCTAGTAGGGTTCCTCACCCACCTGAGAGATACTTCGGTTTCTCTATGACAGCAGGAGCGAGGATTGCATCATGAGATGATGACCCAACTAGTTTCGAACTGGCCATCAGGAGTAAGACTCTGTCAGAATGGCTGGATGCTTAGCGATCTGAGATGGAATCCTTATACACCAACAAAGTATGGACTTTGGTTGCTATATCTGAAGGGTTAAATCCCCATCAGGAGCAAGTATATCTTGAGAAGATTACTTGGTGTACATGGAAGAGTTGAGACTTTCAAAGCTAGACTTGTTAAAGGTCTGCATCATTGACCAAGTATGGATGATGATGAAACCTTTTCAAGTGGCTATGCTTAAGTCCATCCAGATCCTACTTGCCACGGCTACATACCATGACAACGATATCTGGCGGTTGGGTGCCATGACTGCTTTTCTAAATGATGTTTTAGAAGAGAACGTCTATAAGTACACAGCCAGAGGGCTTCGTAGACAGTGGGAGCAGCGGAAACGTAGACAAGATGCTTTATAGGATAAAGCAGGTATCACGGAGCTGGAACATCTGTTTTGATGTGATTAATCAAAGAGTTTGACATCATCAAAATGGTAGATGAACCTTGTATAAACAAAAAGGTAGTAGGGAGTATGGTGTTGATCCTCGTAGAGTACATGGATGACATACTCTTGATAAGAAAGGAGTTTCCTATGCTACGCCCGGTCAATCTCCCCTTATCACAATGATTCTCCATATAGGATCAAAATGATACCCCCTAAATCCTGGGTTTTGGATCTATGAGATAGATCTAATTGGATGTTAGGATTCTCACTAGTTGTAGTGAGATGGTATCAATCGATCCTGGGGAGAATCACTGGAAGGGTTTCAGGGTGATAAAGACGACTGAATGTCAGTCGCAGGCATTGTCTTTACCCTCAGTAAAGGGTCGGTATATTGGAAGAGTTCCAAGCTAGATACCGTGGCATACTAGACGATAAAGGCTCGATACATCGCTATTTAAGATGCTACCAAAGAGGCAGTCTGGATGTATATTTGTTCATGAGATGAACTTAGTTCCTCCTATTGTGTGACAATGGGGTTATGGCTTATGCCAAGGAACGTCCGTCCCATCAGTGATCCAGACATATTATGAGGCAGCATCACCTGATCATGGAGATGGTTGATCTCCAGGGTGCTCGAGGTTAGTAGAGTAGACACAGAGGACAACACGGCGGATCCACTGACGAAGGCCTATTCCCAGAGAGAGATTTTTATGGGATGGTTGAGTATGAGATACTACAACCACTGCTACAGATGGCCCTAGTGCAAGTGGGAGATTGTTAGTTATATGTATGCCCTAGAGGCCATTACTATACATATGATGTATATTGTAGTGGATGCTAGGACGTATATAGGGAGGACTTTCTTGCTCGACATGATAGTATGCTATCTGGTTGCTCTTTACCTTAACATGTATACTGATTGTCTCTCTGTTACATGTTGGTAAAGCCCTTAGGATGTGTACTTGACTACCTGGACTATGATGCGGATCATACTAGTGGGGACATGGTAGTCCATAAGTTGTTAGTTATATGTATGCCCTAGAGGCCATTACTATACATAGGATGTATATTGTAGTGGATGCTTGGACATATATAGGGAGGACTTTCTTGCTCAACATGATAGTATGCTATCTGGTTGATCTTTACCTTAACGTGTACACTGATTGTCTCTCTGTTACATGTTGGTAAAGCCCTTAGGATGTGTACTTGACTACCTGGACTATGATGCAGATCATACTAGTGGGGACATGGTAGTCCATAAGTACATCCTTCAAAGTCCCTAGTCGTGGGTATATCGAGACGGGGCATCGATATACCAGAGTAGACTAGCGTATACCTTCTCGACCCATATAGATGGGCGATGGATGATCCCATATCCATTGGTGTTTGACATCAGAGATGATATACGGGTGCTCAGTGGAGACTGGGTACACTGGACGGACTCGCCGAGAACTCCCAGATGGTATTATACCTTACGTCAGATGGCAGTTCTCTGGTGACACTGGTACAGAGTAGTCTGTTGACCCGAGATCGTCATAGAGTCTTGTATGGTTCCTACTGTACTTTGATTTCCATCTTACCACGTCCAAGAGGGCGTGCAAAACGGTGGTTTTTGGGTACAGTCCCGAGTCACATGGAGGCAATGAGCGATAGGAGGGGATTTGTTTCTCCCGGTATAGGGGGTTGATGTTGCGCAGTGTTCGATTGCCTATAACCAGAAATCCCTGGCCAGGGTTGCTGAGATTTACTGGTAAGTGTTACCTGTAGTTTCTCGAATTGTTATAGACCTCATATCGACACGACTTATCGAGCTATTGGGGTCTGACGTTTACCACCCCTAGGCGAGATATGCGACATATCAGACGACGAGACCGGACTGTACGGTAAGTGTTACTGGTTGGATTCACAGGAGTATGAGCGGGCTTGCTCGTCGAACTTCTGATCGCTCAATACCCGGGTGGCCGTTACGTTTAGCAGACCGCTTGCGGCTTGTGGGTGTTTGATATGATCATCACCTGCTGCCGGCGTATTGACGAGTCTTTAGAGTCCTACACAGAGGTTTCCTGGCTCAAGCGAAACGAAATAGGAGCGCATATGAGATATGTGCGGGACCGAGAATAATGCGTGTATGTGATACCGTATTTCATTCTCGCGATGAATGTATCGATATGATTGTATGCGATATAAACTAGTTATCGAATCAAGGATTAATTCGATAAATCGATACATTGTATATTAGTCGGTTATATGCGATATGACCGGATCGTTAAATCAAGTGTTGATTTAATGATTTAATGCATAATTATATATTTGATATATTACTTTGCATTAACTAGTATTGGTTCACTTTAAATGGATTTTCTCACTTGGATTGTGCACATTGTATATATGATATACTTTTGTACACAAGTTTGTATCATGTTTGATGATACATGCTCACTATGGTTTGTGTAAAGATTAAACCATGGTTGTGTAATGGTTAGGGTTTTCATTTTCTTATTCATTTATTTATTAATTTCATTTATTTTATTTTGGAAAAGAAAAAGGGAAAATGGTGGCTTTGTTTGTTTGTATATTGAAGCTTCATGAAGCTTTGACTAAGTGACCATTTTGTCTCATGCTTAACCCTAACCATTCCACTTAACCCTAGTTCATTCTCTACACTTGATCATGGTTGGATTATGATAAGTATTCATTTTATTTTCTTCTTGACCTATACTTATCATAACATTATCATCATCTTCTTCTTCTTCTTCTTCAAGAAAAAGCTTGCTTCATCAATGGTGATTTGAGCAAAAGTGAGAGAAATCCAATTCTAAAGTGAACCCACTTCCTATTTCTTCATCCTCTACCTCTTGCCAAGTACTATAGGGTGTTTTATTCACAAGTTTCTTGACTTGGTGAAGTTGGAGCTTGATCTAGTGATGCCTCGACGTAGATCATCTTCGGCATCGAAGCCGACGACCAAGCCCACCCATTTCTCCGATGAAGCCGACGCTAGAGCCCGGGATTCTATTTGGACAGCGAGGAGACTTCATTGCGGAGCTATGGAGGTGGAGGACCGGATCTACAATGGTTGTATTTCCGTTCTTTTAGTTAAATTGTTGACCAGTTTCATTTGTCGCCTAAAATTCTAGTTAACGATCCGTATTAGGGTTTCTCGGCACCCGTAAAATTTGAAATTGGCATGGTTGATGCCTTGTGAGACCTCAATAGCGTGCCTAGGAACCCTACAGTAGTATCAGAGCCTAGCTAGAGCCTTAGACGATGCGTAGACGGAGTTAGAAATCCGATCGAACCGAAACCCCATTGCAAAATCGCTCTCTGTACATTTTTCAAAACTGTTGAATTTTGTGAATTAAAAATATGCAGAAATATAAGAAGGAAAAACTAAGAATTACTGTGAAGTTTGGGCTCCTAATTCCATAATTCGACCGCGGAACCGCGGCCAAACTAGGGGTTTGGCGGCGCTTCCGCGGCCCAAATTTGGACTTAGTCCCTCAAATTTCATATATTTATTCTTAGGTCCTTTCTTGGCAATGTTTTATGTGAATTTTTTAATTCCACTTAAGTGTTGAGTTTTCTAGGGTTTTATTGGGGATTCGTTAATTTGATCGGATAATTTAACTTCGTTTATGTTTTTCCGGATATTTTAGAAACTGTTAAAAAGTTCGACTGGATATAAATACCCACTTTCTCCCCTGCCGGGAAATTTCCAAGTGTTGGATCTTTCCGTAGTTTAACGACGTTCTAAGTAGTGCAAGTAATGCGATGGTCCCTTTAGAAGACAACAAATCTTAACTCGATTATGTGACCGTCTTGAACTGCCCTTTAAACCTTCGGGTTTGGGGCAGTACGGCGTGCCACATGTGAGGCGTTGGCTTGACCCTTCTACGGCTGGACCGTTGGTACTGAGGCATGAACTGAATGTTTTTAAACTTGTTTCATGTGTTGAGCTGTTTCGGGAAAACTTGGGTGTTTGAATGTTCGATCGGAAAGTTTAACATTTTCTATTTATCTGGAATGGGATACAATAATTGGAATTCACAAGTAGTTATGAGATAACTGAATGAATGTTATAAACATAGCACTTTAGTCTCACTTGATCGGTTGCCACGGAATTTTGATGCGATCAAAAGTCCGTTGCAATCACGTAGCGTATGCGGATACTCACTGGGTAAACTTAATAGACAGCTACACCCCATAGCCCCGACCAAGTGACTGTAGGAGAACCCCGTCGCCGAAAGCATCCGTTCGGGTGCTTGCGGTAGCGGTGTTCCGCCTTGGTGCACTTCGTCGACGGTATCGGGGGTGCGGCCGTCTACTGAAGTTTGCTACGAGCATTCGATCAGTATGTCGGGAATCTTGTTTAATCGCCCGACTTGATATTGAAAAGAGTTTTCGATAATGAGACTAAAATGCGGGGTTTATAATTGTTAGGCATGCGATGTCTAAAGAATTCAATTGATTAGGCATGCGATGTCTAAAGAGGTTGCGGATTCCAACTGTTGTAGTTTTACACTTTCTTTTCTGTGACCGTAAGTGTAATATGTGATATCGCCGGTTTCGTTGCTATATGTCAACGACAATTGGGATGCGCATATTTACTTATGTTGATGACATGTGATGTTATGTGTTGCTGGATATGTTATATTGGATCGTCGTGTTTGAATAGCCGGGGGTTTTTATGTGAGATGAGTGTTTTTCATTTTCATTCATGTAAAAACCTGTATGTAATATTCTTTTATTGGGGCACTTCCAGGTTGCGGAAGATGTCACCTTTTGTATATTATTTACTTTTCCGCACTAGGATAGACCCAAGGAGGGGAGCACAAGTAACCGGGTTCTGGAGTCTAGTGGGAGACCAACTCGAGGAGTCAAGTCAGGGTCTCCTAACTCTAGAATTGGTAGGGTTGCTTGCCGCTCTCGTAGGGGTCTAGGGGTGTGGGTTTGGCTATTCATCACGACCATGGAATCTGTGTTTTATACTGGCTCGTATTGAAAACACGGACGTCCTAGTATATCCAATATTTCATATATTTCTTCTGCTGCGATATCTGTGATGTGATCATGTGATGTTCTATGATAGATACTGTATATAGTATATATGATATATTATATAGATGTTACTTATGTTTTACACCCGCGCTAGCCCTGTCCCGCTCTGCCGTTAGTTACCTAACCTAACGGCGCACGAAGGGACATCGAGGTGAATGCGGATGGCATAAGTGTACGTCGTATTTATCTGTGATGTTTAGGTAATTTAAATGATGGGACTTCATTAATGTGATTAATGAAAGAAAAAGAAACCTAAAGATGTTGTAGAATCGAATTTCAAAATAAAACAGGTAGCTACAGTTCTTGCTTTGCACAGAGGTATATGTGATATATCCTGCACCTTATTCGATGAGGAAAGGACCGAGATCCCTTCACCGGGAGTGACTCCTTTAGCAATAACTGGCAGATGCTACACACTCGGTTTGTCTTTTGATTGCTTTTAAGAGTTTTTGCTTTGCACAGTGATATATATGATATATCCCGCACCTTATTCGATGAGGAAAGGACCGACGATCCCTTCACCGGGAGTGACTCCTTTAGCAAAACTAGAAAAGCCTCAAAAACACTCCATTTCAAAATCATTCGATCCTACAACGATATAAAGTTCATTACGCAATAGGTTTTCAGAAAAACCTGTCGTAGCCCTCCGTCATTTCAGATAAGTAGTAGTTAGTATTCGTGCTACGTTTGTTGGCCTTTGTCAAGGCGTAGTGTGCGGTAGCTGACTGGTGCTTATCTGCTTATGCATATAATGCAGATTGGGTTAGGGTAGTCGTGCGACCTTGTTGGCCTTTGTCAAGGGTCGTGCGGGTGGGTTTGATTCAATCAGGAAATGACGGGTTGAACTTGACTAGCATCCTATGGTTTGTTGGCCTTTGTCAAGGTCATAGAAGGTTAGGGGCAAAATATTATCGGGAATTTCAAGTGTTGAAATTTGCAATGAGATTGCATACCTTCTATGAGATAGTTGGATCCCGATACCCACTGCGAGTAATTGTTACTCCTGGGAGAGTTTTACACATTACAATTAGCCGATCAAGTAGGTGTCTAGAAAGGTGTTAACGAGGTTACGACTCTGGGAAAACGAGGTTTACATTGATTAGGTTCATGCGAAAGCACGGGGGACCTCCCTCAAAGTACCGACACTGGCCTGGCTGAAAGATTGGCGAACTTGTAGTTTGTAATTAATCCCGGCTAGTCTTTCCTTTTAGGGTTTGAAAGAAGATTTGATAAAAAGCAGTGGGAGCCATCCTGATTAGATAAAATAAAAACCGATCTATTCTTGCAAGAGCGCACACTGAGTGTTTTCTTCTCTCTCTCTCCAGGTAGCGACCATATCACGCCTTAATCAAGATAATAATACGGATATTTGACCGAACCCGCTTGTTATACTGAGCTGGGGAACGTTGGTCCCGCTCCAACTTATAATTTTTATAAGACAGAGCAGGAAATTGGGGAATACCAGATTTCCCGTGCCGCCCAAACGAAGAGAGTGCATGTTGATGCATCATCTTCGGGTGTGTTCATTACAAAGAACTATTTCTCAGTATCCTTTATGTCCTGGGTATATGATACCGGATCAGGATCCCAGATATGTAATATATTACATAGGGCTACAGCTAGGTAGAGAACTGAGAACGGGTGATAAGTTTCATGAGGCAGAAAACGGGGCAAGTGTTGCAGCCAAGTCTGTTGGTCACTGTCACCCTGTATTAAAAAATACATTGATTCTGAACGAATGTTATTAGATACCGAACCTGATATACAAAATCATATCAGTCTCTTTACTAGTAAAGAAAGGATAAAATTTTGTATTGATGGATAATGTTTTGAACATTTCCTATATCAAAAGTTGATCGGTTCAGGCACGTTATCTAAAAGCATTGATGTTCTAAATCAAACTACAGTTCTTTAGTATACGGAACACACAAAAGAGGAAGAGTTCAGAAATGAACGAATCCTTCTTGAGGCATTGTAGACTAGGTAATATCAATGCGACCCGACTAGCTGAAGTTACATGTAGATGCATATTTAAATCTGTTTGAATCTACATCTTATGAAACTTGCCATTCATGTCACAAAGATATAATGACACCAGCTCTGTTTATTGGAAACAGAGAAAGAGTTAGTGAACTCTTGGGATGATACATGTTGATGTATATAGGTCCCCTGTCTACACTTGCCAAGACCGGTTCTTTATACTTCATTACATTCTCTGATGATCTTTCGAGATTCAGACCTACGTTCCTGTTGAAACACAAGCGTCGAACCTTTTGAGATATTCACAGAATGTAAGTTAGAAGTAGAGAACCAAAACACGGGTATAAGTATTATGTCCTTTGATGAGATCAAGGAGGAGAATACTTGAGCACGGAATTCCTGGACTATTCTAAAGGAGAATGAGATTCTCTCTCAGCATTACTCCTCCGTATACACCATAGCACGATGGTATATCGGGGCGGAGCAATCACACCCTATGTGATAAGGTGTGCTCTATGATGAGTAATACTGAGTTACTTGTTTCCTTTTTGGGAGTTATGCACTTGAGAAGATGCATACCTATTGAATAGGGTTCAAATCAAATCAGTTGCCTACCATTTCATATGTGATATGATAAGGGAAGAGCCCATATCTTAAGTTGGTTAAGATTTGGGTTGTCCAGCCTATGTCTGAAAAGCAAAATCCGGACATGCTCGAGGCAAGGTCTGTAATGTAGAACTGGAAAGTTTCCAGCTATACAAATAACAGCAGATGATTTGGTAGAACCAAAGGATTCAATAGTTACCAACGAACCTCAGCCTCTCCGCCGATCTAGTAGGTTTTCTCACCCACCTGAGAGATACTTCGGTTTCTCTATGACAGTGGGAGCGAGGATTGCATCATGAGATGATGACCCAACTAGTTTCGAGCTGTCCATCAGGAGTAAGACTCTGTAAGAATGGCTGGATGCTTAGTGATCTGAGATGGAATCCATGTACACCAACAAAGTATGGACTTTGGTTGCTATATCTGAAGGGTTAAATCCCTATCAGGAGCAAGTATATCTTGAGAAGATTACTTGGTGTAGATGGAAAAGTTGAGACTTTCAAAGCTAGACTTGTTAAAGCTTTTCGTCATCGACCAGGCGTGGATAATGATGAAACCTTTTCAAGTGGCTATGCTTAAGTCCATCCAGATCCTACTTGCCACGGCTACATACCATGACTACGATATCTGGCGGTTGGGTGTCATGACTGCTTTTCTAAATGATGTTTTCGAAGAGAACGTCTATAAGTACACAGCCAGAGGGCTTCGTAGACAGTGGGAGCAGCGGAAACGTGCACAAGATGCTTTATAGGTTAAAGCAGGCATCGCGGAGTTGGAACATCTGTTTTGATGTGTTAGTCAAAGAGTTTGACATCATCAAAATGGTAGATGAACCTTGTATAAACAAAAAGGTAGTAGGGAGTATGGTGGCGATCCTCGTAGAGTACGTGGATGACATACTCTTGATAAGAAAGAAGTTTCCTATGCTACGCTCGGTCAATCTCCACTTATCACAATGATTCTCCATATAGGATCAAAATGATACCTCCTAAATCTTGGGTTTTGGATCTATGAGATAGATCTAATTGGATGTTAGGATTCTCACTAGTTGTAGTGAGATGGTATCAATCGATCCTGGGGAGAATCACTGGAAGGGTTCCAGGGTGATAAGGACGACTGAAAGTCAGTCACAGGCATTGTCTTTACCCCCAGTGGAGGGACGGTAGGTTGGAAGAGTTCCAAGCTGGATACCGTGGCATACTAGACGATAAAGCTCGATACATCGCTATTTATGATGCTACCAAAGAGGCAGTCTGGATGTATATTTGTTCATGAGATGAACTTAGTTCCTCCCATTGTGTGACAATGAAGTTGTGGCTTATGCCAAGGAACGTTCGTCCCATCAGTGATCCAGACATATTCTGATGCAGTATCACCTGATCATGGAGATAGTTGATCTCTAGGGTGATCGAGGTTAGGAGAGTAGACTCAGAGGACAACACGGCGGGATCCACTCACAAAGGCCTTTTCCCAGAGAGAGACTTTTATGGGATGGTTGAGTATAAGATACTACAACCACTGCTATCAGATGGCCCTAGTGCAAGTGGGAGATTGTTAGTTATATGTATGCCCTAGAGGCCATTACTATACATAGGATGTATATTGTAGTGGATGCTTGGACATATATAGGGAGGACTTTCTTGCTCGACATGATAGTATGCTATCTGGTTGATCTTTACCTTAACGTGTACACTGATTGTCTCTCTGTTACATGTTGGTAAAGCCCTTAGGATGTGTACTTGACTACTGGACTATGATGCGGATCATACTAGTGGGGACATGGTAGTCCATAAGTACATCCTTCAAAGTCCCTAGTCGTGGGTATATCGAGACGGGGCATCGATATACCAGAGTAGACTAGCGTATACCTTCTCGAACCCATATAGATGGGCGATGGATGATCCCATATCCATTGGTGTTTGACATCAGAGATGATATACGGGTGCTCAGTGGAGACTGGGTACACTGGACGGACTCGCCGAGAACTCCCAGATGGTATTATACCTTACGTCAGATGGCAGTTCTCTCGTGACACTGGTACAGAGTAGTCTGTTGACCCGAGATCGTTATAGAGTCTTGTGTGGTTCCCACTGTACTTTGATTTCCATCTTACCACGTCCAAGAGGGCGTGCAAAACGGTGGTTTTTGGGTACAGTCCCGAGTCACATGGAGGCAATGAGCGATAGGAGGGGATTCGTCTCTCCCGGTATAGGGGGTTGATGTTGCGCAGTGTTCGATTGGCTATAACCGGAAATCCCCGGCTAGGGTTGCTGAGATTTACTGGTAAGTGTTACCTGTAGTTTCTCGAATTGTTATAGACCTCATATCGACACGACTTATCGAGCTATTCGGGTCTGACGTTTACCACCCCTAGGCGAGATATGCGACATATCAGACGACGAGACCGGACTGTACGGTAAGTGTTACTGGTTGGATTCACAGGAGTGTGAGCGGGCTTGCTCGTCGATCTTCTGATCGCTCAATACCCGGGTGGACGTTACGTTTAGCAGACCGCTTGCGGCTTGTGGGTGTTTGATATGATCATCACCTGCTGCCGGTGTATTGACGAGTCTTTAGAGTCCTACACAGAGGTTTCCTGGCTCAAGCGAAACGAAATAGGAGCGCATATGAGATATGTGCGGGACCGAGAATAATGCGTGTATGTGATACCGTATTTCATTCTCGCGATGAATGTATCGATATGATTGTATGCGATATAACCTAGTTATCGAATCAAGGATTGATTCGATAAATCGATACATTGTATATTAGTCGGTTATATGCGATATGACCGGATCGTTAAATCAAGTGTTGATTTAATGATTTAATGCATAATTATATATTTGATATATTAGTTTGCATTAACTAGTATTGGTTCACTTTAAATGGATTTTCTCACTTGGATTGTGCACATTGTATATATGATATACTTTTGTACACAAGTTTGTATCATGTTTGATGATACATGCTCACTAGGGTTTGTGTAAAGATTAAACCATGGTTGTGTAATGGTTAGGGTTTTCATTTTCTTATTCATTTATTTATTTATTTCATTTATTTTATTTTGGAAAAGAAAAAGGGAAAATGGTGGCTTTGTTTGTTTGTATATTGAAGCTTCATGAAGCTTTGACTAAGTGACCATTTTGTCTCATGCTTAACCCTAACCATTCCACTTAACCCTAGTTCATTCTCTACACTTGACCATGGTTGGATTATGATAAGTATTCATTTTATTTTCTTTTTAACATATACTTATCATAACATTATCATCATCTTCTTCTTCTTCTTCTTCTTCAAGAAAAAGCTTGCTTCATCAATGGTGATTTGAGCAAAAGTGAGAGAAATCCAATTCTAAAGTGAAACCACTTCCTATTTCTTCATCCTCTACCTCTTGCCAAGTAGTATAGGGTGTTTTCTTCACAAGTTTCTTGACTTGGTGAAGTTGGAGCTTGATCTAGTGATGCCTCGACGTAGATCATCTTCGGCATCGAAGCCGACGACCAAGCCCGCCCATTTCTCCGATGAAGCCGACGCTAGAGCCCGGGATTCGATTTGGACAGCGAGGAGACTTCATTGCGGAGCTATGGAGGTGGAGGACCGGATCTACAAAGGTTTTATTTCCGTTCTTTTAGTTAAATTGTTAACCAGTTTCATTTGTCGCCTAAAATTCTAGTTAACGATCCGTATTAGGGTTTCTCGGCACCCGTAAAATTTGAAATTGGCATGGTTGATGCCTTGTGAGACCTCATTAGCGTGCCTAGGAACCCTACATAAGTACATCCTTCAAAGTCCCTAGTCGTGGGTATATCGAGACGGGGCATCGATATACCAGAGTAGACTAGCGTATACCTTCTCGACCCATACAGATGGGCGATGGATGATCCCATATCCATTGGTGTTTGACATCAGAGATGACATACGGGTGCTCAGTAGAGACTGGGTACACTGGACGGACTCGCCGAGAACTCCCAGATGGTATTATACCTTACGTCAGATAGCAGTTCTCTGGTGACACTGGTACAGAGTAGTCTGTTGACCCGAGATCGTCATAGAGTCTTGTGTGGTTCCCACTGTGCTTTGATTTCCACCTTACCACATCCAAGAGGGCATGCAAAACGGTGGTTTTTGGGTACAGTCCCGAGTCACAAGGAGGAAATGAGCGATAGGAGGGGATTCCTCTCTCCCGGTATAGGGAGTTGATGTTGCGCTGTGTTCGATTGGCTATAACCGGAAATCCCTGGCCAGGGTTGCTGAGATTTACTGGTAAGTGTTACCAGTAGTTTCTCGAACTGTTATAGACCTCATATCGATATGACTTATCGAGCTATTGGGGTCTGACGTTTACCACCCCTAGGCGAGATATGCGACATATCAGACGATCAGACCGGACTGTACGGTAGTATTACTGGTTGGATTCACAGGAGTGTGAGCGGGCTTGCTCGTCGATCTTCTGATCGCTCAATACCCGGGTGGCATTTACGTTTAGCAGACCGCTTGCGGCTTGTGGGTGCTTGATATGATCATCACCTGCTGCCGGCGTATTGACGAGTCTTTAGAGTCCTACACAGAGGTTTCCTGGCTCAAGCGAAACGAAATAGGAGCGCATATGAGATATGTGAGGGGCCGAGAATAATGCGTGTATGTGATACCGTATTCCATTCTCGCGATGATTGTATCGAATGGTTGTATGCGATATAACCTAGTTATCGAATCAAGGATTGATTCGATAAGCCGATACATTGAATATTAGTCGGTCATATGCGATATGACCGGATCGTTAAATCAAGTGTTGATTTAATGATTTAATGTATAATTATATATATGATATATTAATTTACATTAACTAATATGGTTCACTTTAAATGGATTTTCTCACTTGGTTTGTGCACATTGTATATGTGATATACTTTTGTACACTAGTTTGTATCATGTTTGATGATACATACTCATTAGAGTTTGTGTAAAGATTAAACCATGGTTGTGTAATGGTTAGGGTTTTCTTTTAATTATCTATTTATTTATTCTTTATTCTTTTTGGAAAAATATTAAGCATAATGCAAAATGGTGGCTTTCTTTGGATGCATGTTGAAGCTTCATGAAGCTTTGACCAAGTGACCATTTTGTCTCCATGCTTAACCCTAACCATTCCCACTAACCATGATTTATTCTCTACACTTGACCATGGTTATTATTATGATAAGTATTCATTTACTTTTTATTTTTTGAATTAACTTATCATAATATTCATCTTCTTCTTCTTCTTCTTCACATGAAGAAAGCTTGCTTCATCAATGGTGAATTGATGAAATGAGTGAGAAATCCAATTCTAAAGTGAACACACTTCCTATTTCTTCATCCTCTACCTCTTGCCAAGTAGTAGAGTGTGTTTTCTTCATAAGTTTCATGACTTGGTGAAGTGGGAGCTTGATCTTGTGATGCCTCGACGTAGATCATCTTCGGCACGAAGCCGACGACCTTGCCCGCCCATTTCTCCGATGAAGCCAACGCTAGAGCCCGGGTTTCCATTTGGACAGTGAGGAGGCTTCATTGCGGAGCTATGGAGGTGGAGGACCGGATCTACAAAGGTTGTATTTCCGTTTTCCCTTTAGTTAAGCTGTTAACTAGTTGCTTATTCGCCTAGAATTCTAGTTAACGATCCGTATTAGGGTTTCTCGGCACCCGTAAAATTTCAAATTGGCATGGTTGATGCCTTGTGAGACCTCTTGTGAGGGCCTAGGAACCCTACAATAGCCAATCGAACACAGTGCAATATCAACTCTCTATACCGGAAGAGACCAATACCCTCCTATCGCTCATTGCCTCCATGTTAATTAGGACTGTACCCAAAAACCACCGTTTTGCACGCCCTCTTGGACGTGGTAAGGTGGAAATCAAAGCACAGTGGGAATCACACAAGACTCTATGACGATCTCGGGTCTACAGACTAACCTGTACCAGTGTCATCAGAGAACTGCCATCTGACGTAAGGTATAATACCATCTGGGAGTTCTCGGCGAGTCCGTCCAGTGTACCCAGTCTCCACTGAGCACCCGTATATCATCTCTGATGTCAAACACCAATGGATATGGGATCATCCATCGCCTATCTGTATGGGCCGAGAAGGTATACGCTAGTCTACTCTGGTATATCGATGCCCCGTCTCGATACACCTACGACTAGGGACCTTGAAGGATGTACTTATGGACTACCATGTCCCCATTAGTATGATCCGTATCATAGTCCAGGTAGTCAAGTACACATCCTAAGGGCTTTACCAACATGTAGTAGAGAGGCAATCAATGTACACATTAAGGTAAAGAGCAACCAGATAGCATACTATCATGTCGAGCAAGAAAGTCCTCCCTATATATGTCCAAGCATCCCCTACACTATACATCCTATGTATAATAATGGCCTCTAGGGCATAGATATAACTAACAATCTCCCACTTGCACTTGGGCCATCTGATAGTAGTGGTTGTAGTATCTCATAATCAACCATCCCATAAAAGTATCTCTCTGGAAAAAGGCCTTCTTGAGTGGATCCGCCGTGTTGTCCTCTGAGTCTACTCTCCTTACCTCGATCTCCTTGGAGATCAACCATCTCCATGACCAAGTGATACTGCCTTAGAATATGTCTGGATCATTGATGGGACAGGCGTTCCTTAGTATAAGCCACAACTTCATTGTCTCACAATGGTAGGAACGAAGTTCATCTCATGAACTAATATACACCCAGACTTCCTCTTTGGTAGCATCATAAGTAGTGATGTATCCAGCCTTTAATCGTCTAGTAAGTCACGGTATCTAGCTTGGAACTCTTCCAACATACCGTCCCTCCACTGAGGGTAAAGACAATGCCTGTGACTGACTTTCAGTCGTCCTTATCACCCTGGAACCTTTCCAGTGATTCTCCCCAGGATCGATTGATACCATCTCACTACAACTAGTGAGTATCCTAATATCCAATTAGATCTATCTCATAGATCCAAAATCCAGGATTTAGTAGGTATCACTTTGATCCTATATGGAGAATCTTTGTGATAAGCGGAGATTGACCGAGCGTAGCATAGGAAACTCCCTTCTTATCAAGAGTATGTCATCCACGTACTCTACGAGGATCACCACCATACTCTCTACTACCTTTTTGTATATACAAGGTTCATCTACCATTTTGATGAAGTCAAACTCTTTGACCACCACATCAAAACAGACGTTCCAACTCCGCGATTCATGCTTTAATCTATAAAGCATCTTGTACATGTTTCCGCTGCTCCTGCTGTCTACGAAGCCCTCTGGCTGTGTACTTACAGACGCTCTCTTCTAAAACATCATTTTAGAAAAGCAGTCATGACACCCAACTTCCAGATATCGTAGTCATGGTATGTAGCCGTGGCAAGTAGGATCTGGATGGACTTTAATCATAGCCACTGAAAAAGGTTTCATCATTATCCACGCTTGGTTGATGATGAAAACCTTTAACATGTCTAGCTTTGAAAGTCTCAACTTTTCCATCTACACAAAGTAATCTTCTCAAGATATACTTGCTCCTGATGGGAATTTAACCCTTCAGATAAAGCAACCAAAGTCCATACTTTGTTGGTGTATAAGGATTCCATCTCAGATCACTAAGCATCCAGCCATTCTTACAGAGTCCTACTCCTGATGGCCAGCTCGAAACTAGTTAGGTCATCATCTCATGATGCAATCCTCACTCCCACTGTCATAGAGAAATCGAAGTATCTCTCGGGTGGGTGAGGAACCCTGCTAGATCGGCGGAGAGGCTGAGGTTCGTTGGATTCTATTGAATCCTTCAGTCTTATCAAATCATCTGCTGCAGTTTGTATAGCTGGAACCTTTCCAGTTCTACATAACAGACTTTGCCTCGAGCTTGTCCGGATTTTGCTTTTAGACATAGGCCGGGCAACCCTAAATCTTAATAAACTTAAGATATGGACTCTTCCCTTTCCATATCACATATAAAGTGGTAGACAACTGATTTGATTGGAACCCTATTCAATAGGTATGCAACTTCATAAGTGCATAACTCCCAAAGGAAATAGGTATCTCAGTAGTACTCATCATAGAGCACACATTATCGTATAGGGTGTGATTGCGCTGCCCCCGATACACTGATGTGCTGTGGTGTATACGGAGGAGTAATGCTGAGAGAGAATCTCATTCTCCTTTAGAATAATCCAGGAATTTCGTGCTCAACTATTCTCCTCCTTGATCACATCAAAGGACATAATACTTATACCCGTTTTGGTTCTCTACTTCTAACTTATATTCTGTGAATATCTCAAAAGGTTCAGACTTGTGTTTCAACAGGAACATATGTCTGAATCTAAAGAGATCATCAGAGAATGTAATGAAGTACAAAGAACCGGTCTTGGCATGTGTAGACAGGGGACCTTCATACATCATCATGTATCATCCCAAGAGTATACTAACTCTTTCTCTGTTTCCAATAAACAGAGCTATGGTCATCTTATCTTTGTGACATGACCAACAAGTTTTCACAAGATGTAAATTCAAACAGATTTAAATATGCATTTATGTGCAACTTAGCTAGTCGGGTCGCATTGATATGACCTAGTCTACAATACCTAAAGAAGGATTCATTTATTTCTGAACTCTTCCTCTTATGTGTGTTCCGTATACTAAGAACTGTAGTTTGATTTAGAACATCAATGCTTTTAGATAACGTGCCTGAACCGATCAACTTTTGATATAGGAAATGTTCAAAAGATTATCCAACATTACAAAATCTTATCATTTCTTTACTAATAAAGAGACTGATATGATTTTGTATATCAGGTTCGGTATCTAATAACATTCGTTCAGAATCAATGTACTGGTAATACAGGGTGACAGTGATCAACAGACTTGGCTGCAACACTTGCACCGTTTTCTGTCTCATGAAACATATCACCCGTTTTCAGTTCTCTACCTTTTTGTAGCCCAATGTAACAGATTACATATCTGGAATCCTGATCCGGTATCAAATACCGAGGACGTAGAGGATACAGAGAAACAGTTCTTTGTAATGAACACACCCGAAGGAGATGCATCATATGCACTTTCTTCGTTTGGGCGGCACGGGAATTCTGGTAATCCCCTATTTCCTGCTCTGTCTTATAACAATTATAAGTTGGAGCGGGACCAACGTTCCCCAGCTCAGTATAACTAGCGGGTTCGGTCAAAACATCCGTATTATTATCTAGATTAAGGCGTGATATGGTCGCTACCTGAAGAGAGAGAGAAGAAAACACTCAGCGTGCGCTCTTGCAAGAATAGATTGGTTATTATTTTATCTAATCAGGATGGCTCCCACTGTTTTTATCAAATCTTCCTTCAAACCCTAAAAGGAAAGACTAGCCGGGATTAATTACACGCTACAAGTTCGCCAATCTTTCAGCCAGGCCAGTGTCGGTACTTTGAGGGAAGTCCCCCGTGCTTTCGCACGAACCTAATTAATGTAAACCTCGTTTTCCCAGAGGCGTAACCTCGTTAACACCTTTCTAGACACCTACTTGATCGGCTAATTGTAATGTGTAAAACTCTCCCAGGAGTAACACTTACTCGCAGCAGGTATCGGGATCCAACTATCTCATAGAAGGTATGCAATCTCATTGCAAATTTCAACACTTGAAATTCCCGATAATATTTTGCCCCGAACGATCTATGACCTTGACAAGGTCAACAAACCATAGACCGCAAGTCAAGTTCAACCCGTCATTTCTTGATTGAATCAAACCCACCCGCACGACCCTTGACTGAGTCAACAAGGCCGCACGACTATCCTAATCCAATCGCATTATATGCTTTGCAGATAAGCAGTAATCAGCTACCGCACACTACGCGTTGACTGAGTCAACAAACGCAGCACGAATACTAACTATTACTTATCTGAAATGACGGAGGGCTACGACAGGTTTTTAAGAAAACCCATTGCATAATGAACTTTATATTGTTGTAGAATCAAATGATTTTAAAATGGAGTGCTTTTGAGGCTTTTCTAGGTTTGCTAAAGGGGTCACTCCCGGTGAAAGGATCGTCGGCCCTTTCCTCGTCGAATGAGGTGCGGGATATATCATATATATCACGGTGCAAAGCAGAAACTATAGAAGCTATCAAAAGACAAACCGAGTGTGTAGCATCTTCTAGTTATTGCTAAAGGGGTCACTCCCGGTGAAGGGATCGTCGGCCCTTTCCTCATCGAATAAGGTGCAGGATATATCATATATACCGCTGTGCAAAGCAAGAACTGTAGCTACCTGTTTTGTTTTTTGAAATTCGATTCCACAACATCTTTAGGTTTCTTTTACTTTCATTAATCATATTAATGAAGTTCCATCATTTAAGTCCACCTAAACATCACAGATAAATATAACGTACACTTATGCCATCCGCATTCGCCACGATGTCCCCTCGTGCACCGTTAAGTTAGGTAACTAACGGCAGAGCGGGGCAAGGCTAGCGCGGGTGTAAAACATAAATAACGCCTATATAATATATCATATATACTATATACAGTATTTATCACAGAACATCAAATAATCACATCGCAGATATCGCAGTAGAAGAAACATATAAAACATTAGATATACTAGGACGTCCGTGTTTTCAATACGAGCCAGTATAAAACACAGATTCCATGGTCGCGATGAATAGCCAAACCCACACCCCTAGACCCCTACGAGAGCAGCAAGCAACCCTACCAATTCTAGAGTTAGGAGACCCGGACTCGACTCCTCGAGTTGGTCTCCCACTGGACTCCAGAACCCGGTTACTTGTGCCCTCCTCCTTGGGTCTATCCTAGTGCGGAAAAGTAAATAATATAAAAATGGTGACATCTTCCGCAACCTGAAAGTGCCCCAATAAAAGAATATTACATACAAGTTTTTACATGAATGAAAATGAAAAACACTCATCTCACATAAAAAAACCCCGGCTATTCAAACACGACGATCCAATATAACATATCCAGCAACACATAACATCACATGTCATCAACATAAGTAAACATGCGTATCCCAATTGTCATTGGCATATAGCAACGAAACCGGCGATATCGCATATTACACTTACGGTCACAGAAAAGAAAGTGTAAAACTACAACAGTTGGAATCCGCAACCTCCTCAGACATCACATGCCTGACCAAATGAATTCCTTAGACATCACATGCCTAACAATTATAAACCCCGCATTTTAGTCTCTATATCGAAAACACTTTTCAATATCTAGTCGAGCAATTCAACAAGATTCCCGAAAAACTGATCGAATGCTCGTCGCAAACTTTAGTAGGTGGCCGCACCCCCGACGCCGTCGACGAAGTGCACCAAGGCGGAACACCACTGCCGTGAGCACCGAACGGATGCTTTCGGCGACGGGGTTCTCCTACAGTCACTTGGTCGGGGCTATGGGGTGAGGCTGTCTATTATGTTTATCCGGCGAGTATCCGCGTACGCTACGTAATTGCGACGGACTTTTGATCGCATCAAAATTCCATGGCAACCGATCAAGTGAGACTAAAGTGCTATGTTTATAACATTCATTTAGTTATCTCATAACAACATGTGGATTCCAAATATTGTATCACATTCCAGATAAATAGAAAATATTAAACTTTCCGATCGAACATTCAAACACCCAAGTTTTCCCGAAACAGCTCAACATATGAAACAAGTTTAAAAACATCCAGTTCATGCCTCAGTACCAACGGTCCAGCCGTAGAAGGGTCAAGCCAACGCCTCACATGTGGCACGCCGTACTGCCCCAAACCCGAAGGTTCAAAGGGCAGTTCAAGACGGTCACATAATCGAGTTAAGGTTTGTTGTCTTCTAGAGGGCCCATCGCATTACTTGCACTACTTAGAACGTTATTAAACCACGGAAAAATCCAACACTTGGAAATTTCCCGACAGGGGAAAAAGTGGGTATTTATATCCGGTCGAACTTTTTAAAATATTCTAAATTATCCGGAAAAACAAATAGACGCAGTTAAAGTTTCCGATCGAATCATCGAATCCCCAATACACCCCAGATAACACAACAGTGGAATATAAATAAAAATATCCAGAAGAATCAGGAATGACAGAAGAACATTACTGTGCAAACAGAACTGACTGAAGCGACTAAGTGGCCGCGGAACCGCCGCATAAGCCATGCTCGTGCAGCGGTTCCGCCGCGCTTTAATCGACTTATGCGCACGTGCTTCACAGTAACCCTTAGAAAACCCTGCATAATTTTCTGCATATTTTTAATTTTGAAACAACCACTTTTTCAGAAAATGTACAGAGAGTGGTTTAGTATTAGGGTTTCGGGTTCGATCGGGTTTCTAACTTCATCTACACATCGCCTAAAGCTCTAGCTAGGCTCTGTTACCATTGTAGGGTTCCTGGGCACGCTCAAGAGGTTCCAAAAGGCATCAACCATGCCAATTTCAAATTTTAGGTGCCGAGAAACCCTAAGCAAAGATCGTTAACTAGAGGATAGGCGAAACAACAACTAGTTAACAACTTAACTACTAAGTGAATGGAAATACAACCTTTGTAGATCCGGTCCTCCACTTCCTTAGCTCCATGATGATGTCCCTCCGCTGCGATAATCGGATCCCGGACTCTAGCGATGGTTTCGTCGAAGAAATGATCGATCTAGGTCGTCGACTTCGATGACGAAGACGATCTACGTCGAGGCAACTCAAGATCAAGCTCCACCTTCACCAAGTCATGAAACTTGTGAAGAAAACACCGTATACTACATGGAAAGTGGTAGAGGATGAAGAAATAGGAAGTGGGTTCACTTTTGATTTGGATTTCTCACTTGGAATCATCACTTAGAAATTTAAAGCAAAGGTTTTTATCTTTCTCTTCATGAAGAAGATGATGAAGAAGAAGAAAAAGGATAACGAATTCATTCCAAAAAGAAAAATGAAGTGATGGTTATCATAATGCAACCATGGGTGAGGCTAACTCATGTAGAGAGCAAACTCTAGTTTAGGTAATGGTTAGGTTTAAAAGATAAAACAAAATGGTTACTTTATCAAAGCTTCATTAAGCTTCAACAAAAATACAAAGCAAGCCACCATTTCATTTTAACTAAAATGAATAAAGAAAATAAATAAATCAAATTAAAACCTAACCATTAACCTAAAGATGTTTTAAAGAAAGCATACACCCAAGTTTGCATGTATCATCAAATATGATACAAGCAAGTGCACAATAAAATATATCATATATACAATGTGCACATTCAAGTGAGATAATCAATCTTAAGTGAACCAATAATAGTTAATGTAAAGTAATATATCAAATATATAATTATACATTAAATCATTAAATCAACACTTGATTTAACGATCCGGTCATATCACATATGACCGAGTAATATCGAGTGTATCAATGTATCGAATCAACACTTGATTCGGTAACCCGGCTATATCACATATAACCTGCCGATGATACAAATCGCGAGAATAGAATACAGTATCATATACTGGTATTATTCTCGGTCCTGCACATATCTCATATGCGCACCTATTTCATTTCGCTTGAGCCAGGAAAACTCTGTGTAGGACTTTAAAGTCTCGTCAATACGCCGGCAGTATGTGATGATCATATCAAACACCCGCAAGCCGCAAGCGGTCTGCTAAACGTAACGGCCACCCGGGTATTGAGCGATCAGAAGATCGACGAGCAAGCCCGTTCACACTCCTATGAATCCAACCAGTAACACTTACCGTACAGTCCGGTCTGATCGTCTGATATGTCGCATATCTCGCCTAGGGGTGGTAAACGTCAGACCCCAGTAGCTCGATATGTCGTGTCGATATGAGGTCTATAACAGCTCGAGAAACTACTAGTAACACTTACCAGTAAATCTCAGAAACCCTAGCCAGGGATTTCCGGTTATAGCCAATCGAACACAGCGCAACATCAACTCCCTATACCGGGAGAGACGAATCCCCTCCTATCGCTCATTGCCTCCATGTGAATTGGGATTGTACCCAAAAACCACCGTTTTGCACGCCCTCTTGGACGTGGTAAGGTGGAAATCAAAGCACAGTGATAATCACACAAGACTCTATGACGATCTCTGGTCTACAGACTAACCTATACCAGTGTCATCAGAGAACTGCCATCTGACGTAAGGTATAATACCATCTGAGAGTTCTCGGCGAGTCCGTCCAGTGTACCCAGTCTCCACTGAGCACCGGTATATCATCTCTAATGTCAAACACCAATGGATATGGGATCATCCATCGCCCTTCTGTATGGGTCGAGAAGGTATACGCTAGTCTACTTTGGTATATCGATGCCCCGTCTCGATACACCTACGACTAGGGACCTTGAAGGATGTACTTATGGACTACCATGTCCCCACTAGTATGATCCGCATCATAGTCCAGGTAGTCAAGTACACATCCTAAGGTCTTTACCAACATGTAGCAGAGAGACAATCAATGTACACGTTAAGGTAAAGAGCAACCAGATAGCATACTATCATGTCGAGCAAGAAAGTCCTTCCTATATATGTCCAAGCATCCACTACAATATACATCCTATGTATAGTAATGGCCTCTAGGGCATACATATAACTAACAATCGAGGTCTGGAGAGTTGCTACAGAGGAGAACACTGCTAATCCATTCAAAAAGGCCATACCTCAGATTCAGTTCGAGAGGCTACTCGAGATGATCGGTCTTCGATATACCAGTACATGGCCCTAGTGCAAGTGGGAGATTGTTAGTGTATATGCCCTAGGGGCCATTATTGTATCATACAAGCTTGTATATTATTTAATGGAAGCTTGGGATATTCAAAGTTAAATTAACAGTCTTGCTAAACATGGTAGTATGCTACTTGGTTTATATCTTTTTTAATATGTGTATACGTATTGATAGAGCCCTTAGGATCTTGCTTGACTACCAGCGTTGTGATGGCAGTCACACTAGTGGGGGCTGGGTAGTCTACAAGCACAAATCCTTTATCAGGTCCCTAGTCGTTGGATTATCGAGACAGGGCATCGATACTCTGGAGTAGACTAGTGTGTACGCTTCTCATCCCAGTTGGGGAGATGGTCTGTCCCACAACCATCAGTACGTCGTACTGGAGATAGTATACAGGTGCTCGTTGGGTTACGAGTACACCGGACAGGACTCGCAGGGAACTGTTGGTTGGTATTATACCCGTCGTCAGTTAACAGTTCCCAGGTGACATGAGTACAGCATAGTCCGCAGACTTGACACTGCTGCTTCGCCTCGAGTGTGTTCCCACTATTCTTAGATTGCTACCCGACCACGGCTCAAAGGAGTCGTGCAAACAGGTAGCAGTTGGGTGCAGTCCCGAAGCACTTGGAGGCAGTGGCGGTTAGACAGGATTCATCTCTCCCGGTATTGGGAGTTGATATCGCGCTGTGTCTTGAGAGCCATTACGCAATGTCCCTGGCTAGGGCAAGCGAGATTTACTGGTAGGTTTTCCAGTAGTTTCTCAAGGTGTAATGGGCTTCGCTCCGACACGACTTATACCGCTTTTGAGGGACTGACGCTTGCCGCCCCCTAGGCCTATTATGCGATAGTCCTAGATGAACAAACCAGACTGTACGGAGATTGTCACATCAAGCTCAGTAGGAGTTCGGATGGGTTCCCTCATCGGCCTTCTTATCGACATCTACCTGGGGACCGTTACGTTCAGCTAGTGCCGCTTGCGGTCTGAGGTTAAACCCACTGCCAGCGTAGTAGTCGAGTCTTTAGAGTCCCACACAGAGAGTTTCTCTGCTTCGGGCGAAATGATATAGAGGTCGTATGGTTTTACGACAGGGTTCGGACACATACGTGTTTTTACGCACGTACGATGTTCGGACAGTTTATACTAGCGGGCTTTGGTTTAAGCCAGATTCTAGTATCGGATTATTGGATTTATACAGTCTCAGTATTTCCGTGTTTTCACGGATAGGAGGGGCGTTCTCATAATTACTCTAGAAGCTTCTAGAAGGTTGATGAGGTGGAGGCTAAGGTGGCATTTGCATTTAATGATTTAATGACTCATGGTGTGATTCATAAAAAAGGAGTTAGTGATACATTTAATGATTAATGACTCATGTGATGAATCACACAAAGTGAATAAATGAGCATGGTTGATATTGTCATTTGATTACTCATTTAATAATTATTATGCTTCATATATTCAAGATGAGATATTATTTCATTTCATTCTCATTCTCACCTTCTCTCTCCTCAAGCTCTCTCTCTTCAAACCCTAACCCTAACCTCTCATGTGTTGAGATCAAGGGTTAGCAAGACTTATTAATCCCTAATCCTACTCTATATTCCCTAGGTTGCTTTGATTAGTACTTTGAGTAACCTAGTTAGCTCAAGTTAGAGGTCAAGCTTGGAGTAGTAGCTCTCGGGTGGATCTTCTATTACAAAGAGGAGGCCGACGAGGAGGCGGTCATCGAGAAGAAGAAGGACTTGGTTCATTAGGTATAATCTTCTTTCATAGTAGCTAATCCCTCCTATGATGTTGTTAGTTAAGGTTCGGCAAAGATCCGTAAGTTAGTCGATATTTGTTTTAATCAAAATGATTGTTTTACTTATTCCTCTTCCCCGCAACTCTTGGGGTGTCTAACGTCGACTTACATTAGAGTCCTACACAGAGGTTTCCTGGCTCAAGGAAAACGAACTAGGAGCACATATGTGATATGTGCAGGAACGAGAACAATACGTGTATGTGATACCGTATTAGATTCTCACGATATGTGATATCGGCCGGGTATATGTGATATAGCCGGGTCATCGGATGAAGTGTTGATTCGATGAACTGATATAGATTATATTAGTCATTTATTTGTGAAATTGCCGGATTATCGGATCAAGTGTTGATTCGATAATTTAATGTATAATTATATATTTGATATATTATATTACATTAACTAATATTAGCTCACTTTAAGATTCTTTTTCTCACTTGGATAATACATTGAAATATATATATGATATATGTTAATTGTATTATTTTATTTTTTTACAATAAATATTATATATATGATATATAATATTATAACAAGTTAGGGTTACAAATGCAACATGCTTTGTGGAGTTTAAATATGGTTAGGCTTTGGATTAGGGTTAAATTTGGATGAAGCTTTTAAGAAGCTTCTTGAAGCTTTGACTTTGACTATGATATTTTGTGTAAGATATTTCTTAACCCAACCCAGACTCTTTACCATAGTTAATTCTCTACATGGGTTAAGTCTTCTTTCTTAACCCATGGTTCCAATTCTAACCTCACACATGATTTCATTATTCATCACAAATAGATTTTTTCTTCTTCTTCCTCTTAAAAAAGCTTTCTAGCTTTTTGACATGTGACGATAATGAGTGAGAAATTGAAAACAAAAGAGAGCTAAATTCCTACTTCATCATCCTCATCTATTCTAGCCACTTAGATTAGATTGTTTGCTTTGCCAATACTTGATTAGCAAAGCAAGAGCTTGGGTTTGAGTTTCTTCAAGATAGATCATCTTAGTTATTGAAGATCGGAAGCAAGCTTGCGTCTTTCTCTTCATGGAGCCTCTCTAGAGTCCGGGTACTTGATGATCGCGGCGAAGGGACCTCAACATGGAGCTTATGAAGCGAAGGAACGGACTACAAAGTTTGTAATCCTAAACTCTTAGATGTAAAGTTGTTTACTTGCTTATTGTTTTGCCTAATCTCTAGTCTAAGATCTTGCTTGGGTTGTTCGGCACTTGAAAATTTTGATTTTGGCATGGTTGATACCTTGTAGAACCTTGTTCTAATGCCTAATAACCCAACAGTGGTATCAGAGCCAAGCTAGAGCTTTAGGCCTTGTCCAGACGAAGTTAAAAGTCCGATCGAACCCCGAAACGTCGATTTAGACCCCCTCTCTGGAAATTTTCTAAAAAGTTTGTTTTTTCCATATTAAAAATACTCAGAAAATTAAGAAGGGAATTCTAAGGATTACTGTGAAATACGAACCCCTAATTCCCTCAAGTTGCCGCGGAACCGCGGCAATACCATGCTTTGTGGGGCGGTTCCGCGGCCGTACTAAGGTATTAGGGATAGATGTTTCTAGGTAATATCCGTAGGTATTACTACATCCTTCTGGGAATTTTTAATATTACTCAAGTGTTGAGTGTTCTGGAGATCTTTAGAATTCGTTGATTCGATCGGAAACTTTAACATCGTTTAGTTTTTCGGGTAATTTAAAACGTGTTAAAAAGTTCGAACGGATATCAATAACTCACTTTTTCCCCTGTCGGAAAACTTTCAAGTGTTGGATTTTTCCTGAGTTTAAAACTTTCGGGAAATCATTCTAGCGTATCTGTGGATCCTCTAGAAGAACGTAACCTTAACTCGATTATGTGACTGTCAAAACTGCCACTGAACCCTTGGGTTTGTGGTAGTTTAACGTTGCCATATGTGAGGCGTTGGTTTGACCCTTCTACGGCAGGTTCATTGGGCCTGTGACATGTTCTGGGATTTTTGAACTCCGCTCAAGTGTTGAGCTATTTGGGAAATCTTGGGTGTTTGATTATTCGATCGGAAAGTTTAACATTGTCTATTTATCTAGAATATGATACAATATGTGGAATTCATATAGTTAGGAATGAAATGCGAAGTATGTGATATTTCGGATTTAAGATGTCTAAAGTGATTGTGGATTCCAAATGTTGTAGTTTTACACTTTCTATTCTGCGACCGTAAGTGTAATATGTGGTGTATCGCCAGTTTCGGTGCTATATGTCAATGACAACTGGGATACGCATATTTACTTACGTTGATGATATGTGATGTTATGTGTTGCTGTGATATGTTATATTGGATCGTCGTGTTTTGAATAGCCAGGGGTTTTATGTGAGATGAGAGTTTTTCTTTTTCATTCATGTAAAATTCATTGTTTGTAATATTCTTTCATTGGGCCAGTTCCGTGTTGAGGATGATGTCACCATTGTATATTATTTACTTTTCCGCATTAGGATAGACCTGAGGAGGAGAGCACAAGTAACCGGGTTTTAGGGTCCAGTGGAGGCCATCTCGAAGAGTCGAGACCGGGTCTCCTAACCATAGAATTGGCAGTGTTGCTTGCCGCTCTCGTAGGGCTCTATGGATGTGGGTTTTGCTATTCATTGCGACCGTGGAATCCGTGTTTTATACAGGCTCGATATAAAACACGGACGTCTTAGTATATCCAATATTTCATATATGTTCTGTGATGAGATGATATTACTACCTGAGATGAATGTTTATATTATATATATGAGATATATATTGTATATTGTTGATTTTGTTTCAAATGTGATGCTTGTGAAGCATAATAAAATGGGACTTCATTAATGAGATTAATGAAAATAAAAGAAACCTAAAGATGTTGTGGAATCGAATTTCCAAAAACAGGTAGCTCTAGTTCTTGCTTTGCATAGCAGTGTTCCTTGTAGAACATCCAGCACCTTATTCGATAAGGAAAGAGCTGAGAAACCTTCACCGGGAGTGACCTCTTTAGCAATAACTGCAGATGCTACAACCCTCGGTTTTGTCTTTTGATTGCTTTTCTAGTTTTTGCTTTGCATAGTGGTATTTGTGAAATATCCTATACCTTATTCGATAAGGAAAGAGCCGAGACCCCTTCACCGGGAGTGACCTCTTTAGCAAAACTAGCAAAGGCCTAAAAAACACTCCATTTAAATCATTTGATTCTACAACGATATCAAGTTCATTACGCAAAAGGTTTTCTTAAAAAACCTGTCGTAACCCTCCGTCATTTTAGGAAGTAGAGTACTTAGTATTCGTGCTGCGTATGTCGACTATAGTTGAGGTGTAGTGTACGGTAGCTAAGTGATGTCTTCCTACACAGCATATAATGCAATTAATTAGGACAGTCATGTGATTATGTCGACCATAGTTGAGGGTCATGTGGGTGGGTCTAATTAATCATGAAATGATCGGTAGAACTTGACTAGTGCTTATGATATGTTTACCATAGTTAAGGTCATAAGTACTAGGGGTAAAATATTATTGGGAATTTCAAGTATTGAAATTTGCAATGAGATTGCATACCTTCTATGAGATAGTTGGATCCCGATACTCACTGCGAGTAAGAGTTACTCCTGGGAGAGTTTTACACATTACAATTAGCCGATCGAGTAGGTGTCTAGAAAGGTGTTAACAGGGTTAAGCCCCTAGGAAAACGAGGTTTATTTTAATTAGGTCCATGCGATAGCACGGGGAACCTCTCTCAAAGTACCGACGCTGGCCTGGCTGAAAGTTTGGCGAACTTGTAGAGTGTAATTAATCCCGGCTAGTCTTACCTTTTAGAGTTTGAAGGAAGATTTAACTAAAACGGTAGGAGACATCCTGATTAGATATATCAATAACCAATCTAATCTTGAAAGAGCATACGGTGAGTGTTTTCTTCTCTCTCTCTCCAGGTAGCGACCATGTCACGTCTTAATCAAGATAATAATATGGATGAATTGACCGAACCCGCTTGTTATACGGCGCTAGGGAACGTTTGTCCCGCTCCAACTTATAAATGTTATAAGACCGAGCAGGAAATAGGGGATTATCAGAATTCCCGTGCCGCCCAAATGAAGAAAGTGCATGCTGATGCATCTTCTTCGGGTATGTTCATTACAGAGAACTGTTTCTCAGTATCCTTTACGTCCTGGGTATGAAATACCGGATCAGGATCCCGCATATGTAATCTGTTACATGGGCTACAGATAGATAGAGAACTGAGAACGGGTGATAATTTTTCAAGAGTTGGAAACGGTGTAAGTGTTGCAGCCAAGTAGGTTGGCAGCTATCACTCTGTATTACCAAATACATTGATTCAGAACGAATGTTATAAGATACCGAACTTGATATACAACATCATATCAGTCTCTTTATTAGTAAAGAAGGATATAATTTTGTATTGTTGGATAATATTTTGAACATTTCCTATATCAAGAGTTGATCAGTTCAGGCACGTTATCTAAAAGCATAGACGTTCTAAATCAAACCACAGTTCTTAACGTATAGAACACACACAAGTGGAAAAGTTCAGAAATGAACGAATCCTTCTTGAGGCATTGTAGACTAGATCATATCGATGCGACCCGACTAGCTAAAGTTACATAAAGATGCATATTTAAATCAGTTTGAATTTACATCTTGTGAAACTTGCCGGTTATGTCACAAATATAAGATGACCATAGCTCCGTTTATTGGAAACAGAGAATGAGTTACCGAACTCTTGGGATTGATACATGCTGATGTATGAAAGTCCCCTGTCTACACATGCCAGGACTGGTTCTTTTTACTTCATTACATTCACTGATTATCTCTCAAGGTTCGGACATATGTTCCTGTTGAAACACAAGTCTGAACCTTTTGAGAAATTCAATGAATATGAGTTAGAAGTAGAGAACCAAAACGGGTATAAATATTATATCCTTTGATGTGATCAGGGAGGAGAATACTTGAGCGCGGGATTCCTAGACTATTCTCAAGGAGAATAAGATTCTCTCTCAGCATTACTCCTCCATATACACTACAGCACGTCGGTATATCGGGGTGGAGCAATCACACGATATTAAATATGGTGCGCTCTATGATGAGTACTACTGAGTTTCCTATTTCCTTTTGGGAGTTATGCACTTGAGAAGCTGCATACCTATTGAATAGGGTTCCAATCAAATCGGATGCCTACCACTTCATATGTGATATGGAATGGAAAGAGCCCATCTCTTAAGGATGTTAAGATTTGGGGTTGTCCAAAGCAAAATCCGGACAAACTCAAGGCAAGTTCAGTTCTGTGGAAGTTTGTTGGATATCCTAAGCATTTGCAAGGGAATATCTTCTACCAAACTGAGGAACAAAAGATGTTTTGATTCTCAGCATGCCACCGTTTGGAAAGGGAATTTCTTGTGAAGAAATTAAAGGACAATGAGGTACAACTAGTAGGAGTTCCAGCCATACAAACTACAGTTGTTGATTTGGTAGGACCGCAGGATTCAATAGTTTACAACAAACCTCAGCCTCTCCGCCGATCTGGTAGGATTCCTCATCCACCTGAGAGATACTTCAGTTTCTCTATAACAGTGGGAGCGGGGATTGCATCATGAGACGATGACCCAACTAGTTTCGAGTAGGCCATCAGGAGTGGGGACTCTGTGAGAATGGCTGGATGCTTAGTGATCTGAGATGGAATCCTTATACACCAACAAAGTATGGACTTTGGTTGCATTATCTGAAAGGTTAAATCCCCATCAGGAGCAAGTATATCTTGAGAAGATTGCCAGGTGTACATGGAAAAGTTGAGACTTTCAAAGGTATGCTTAAGTCCATCCAGATCCTACTTGCCACTGCTACATACCATGACTACGATATCTGGCGGTTGGGTGTCATGACTGCTTTTCTAAATAATGATTTTGAAGAGATTGTCTATAAGTACACAGCCAGAGGGTTTTGTAGACAGTGGGAGCAGCGGAAACGTGTGCAAGTTTCTTTATGGGATAAAGCAGGCATCGCGGAGTTGGAACGTCTGTTTTGATGTGGTAGTCAAAGAGTTTGACTTCATCAAAATGGTAGATGAACCTTGTATATAAAAAAGGGTGTAGAGAGTATGGTGGTGATCCTCGTACTGTAGATGGATGACATACTCTTGATAGGGAAGGAGTTTCCTATACTACGTTCGGTCAATCTCCTCTTATCACAAGGATTCTCTATATAAGGGTCAAAGTGATACCTCCTAAATCGTAGGTTTTATATCTATAAGATAGATCTAATTGGATATTAGGATTCTCACTAGGTGTAGTGAGATGGTATGAATCGATCCTGGGGAGAATCACTGGAATGGTTCCAGGGTAGTAAGGTCGACTGAATGTCAGTCACAGGCATTGTCTTTACCCTCAGTGGAGGAACGGTATGTCGGAAGAGTTCCAAGCTAGATACCGTGACATACTAGACGGATAAAGGCAGGATAAATCATTACCAAGGATGCTACCAAAGAAATAGTCTGGATGTACACTAGTTCATGAGATGAACTTCGTTCCTACCATTGTGTGATAATGGAGTTGTGGCTTAGGCCTAGGAACCCCCATCCTATCAGAGATCCAGACATATTCTTAGGCAGTATCGCCTGATCATGGAGATGGTTGATCTCTAAAGAGATCGAGATTAGGAGAGTAGACACAGAGGACAACAACGCGGATCCACTCACAAAGGCCTATTTCCTAGTAGAGACTTTTATGGGATGGTTGAGTATGAGATACTTCAACCACAGTTGATTGTTGGGTATGCGATACTAAAACAGATGGCCCTAGTACAAGTGGGAGATTGTTAGTATATATATGTCCTAGAGGTCATTACTGTACATACGATGTATATTGTAGTGGATGCTTGGATATATATAGGTAGGACTTTCTTGCTCGACATGATAGTATGCTATCTGGTTGCTCTTTATCTTAACATGTACTATGATTGTCTCTATCTTACATGTTGATAAAGCCCTTAGGATGAGTACTTGACTACCAGGACTATGATACAGATCATACTAGTAGGGACAGTGTACTCATTAAGTACATCCTTCAAATGTTCCTAGTCGTGGGAGTACGGAGACAGGGCATCGATACTCCAGAGTAGACTAGCGTATGCGCTTCTTGACCCATATGATGGGCGATGGATGATCCGATATCCATTGGTGTTGGACATCAGATAAGGTATACGGGTGCTCAGTGGAGACTGGGTACACTGGATGGACTCGCCGTGAACTCGTAGATGGTATTATACCTCACGTCAGATGGCAGTTCTCTGGTGACACTGGTACATGTTATTCTGTAGACCCGAGATCGTCATAGAGTCTTGTGTAATTCCCACTGTGCTTTGATTTCCACCTCACCACGTCCAAGGGGGCGTGCAGAACGGTGGCTTTTGGGTACAGTCCCGAATCACATCGAGGTAATGAGCAATAGGAGGGGTTTCGTCTCTCCCGGTGTATGGAGTTGATGTTGCGCTGTGTTCAATTGGCTACAATTGGAAATCCCTGGCCTTGGTTGCAGAGATTTACTGGTAAGTTATCAGTAGTTTCTCGAACTGTTATGGACCTCATATCGACACGACTTATCAAGCTACTAGGGTCTGACGTTTACCACCCCTAGGCGAGATATGCAACATATCAGACGAAGAGACCGCACTGTACGGGAGTATTGCTGATTGAATTCGCAGGAGAATGTACATGCTTGCTTGTTGATCTTCTGATTGCTCAATACCTGGGTGGCTGTTTCGTTTAGCTGACCGATTGCAGCTTGTGGGTGTTTGATATGATCATCGCCTACAGCCGGCGTATTGACAATTCTTTAGAGTCCAACACAGAGGTTTCCTGGCCAGGCAAAACGAAGTAGGAGCACATATGTGATATGTGCGGGACCGAGAACAATACGTGTATGTGATACCGTATTAGATTCTCGCGATATGTGATATCGGCCAGGTATATGTGATATAGCCGGGTCATCGGATCAAGTGTTGATACGATGAACTGATACAGATTATATTAGTTGGTTATTTGTGAAATAGCCGGATTATCGGATCAAGTGTTGATTTGATAATTTAATGTATAATTATATATTTGATATATTATATTACATTAACTAATATTAGCTCACTTTAAGATTATTTTTCTCACTGGGATAATACATTGATATATATGTGATATATGTTAATTGTATTATTTTATTTTGTTACAATAAATATTGTACATGTGATATATAATATTGTAACAAGTTAGGGTTACAAATGCAATATGCTTTATGGAGTTTAAATATGGTTAGGGTTTGGATTAGGGTTAAACTTGGATGAAGCTTTCACGAAGCTTCTTGAAGCTTTGACTTTGACTATGATATTTTGTGTAAGATATTTCATAACCCAACCCAAACCCTTTACCATAGTTAATTCTCTACATAGGTTAAGTTTTCTTTCTTAACCTATGGTTGCAATTCTAACCACACACATGATTTCATTATTCATCACAAATAGATTTCTTCTTCTTCTTGCTCTTAAAAAAGCTTTCTAGCTTTTGACATGTGATGATAATGAGTGAGGAATTGAAAACAAAAGAGAGCTAAATTCCTACACCATCATCCTCATCTATTCTAGACACTTAGATTAGGGTGTTTGCTTTGCTAATACTTGATTAGCAAAGCAAGAGCTTGGGTTTGAGTTTCTTCAAGGTAGATCATCTTAGTTATTAAAGATCGGAAGCAGACTTGCATCTTTCTCTTCAAAGAGCCTCTCTAGAATCCGGGTACATGATGATCACGGCGAAGGGACCTCAACAGGGAGCATATGAAGCGAAGGAACGGACTACAAAGATTGTAATCCCAAACTCTTAGAAATAAAGTTGTTTACTTGCTTTTTGTTTTGCATAATCTCTAGTCTAAGATCTTCCTTGGGTTGTTCGGCACTTGAAAAATTTTATTTTGGCATGGTTGATCCCTTGTAGAACCTTGTTCTAGTGCCTAATAACCCCACAGGATAATGAAGGATATCATTTTGTGTTGCAAAATAATGTTATGAACATTAACTTGAATCAAGAGTTGATTGGGTATGGTACACTAAATAACGGTATTTACGTCCTGAACCAACACACAGTTTTCAATATACAACATACTAATAAAAAAATTTCTGATATAAATGAAGCTTCTCTTTGGCATAGTAGACTTGGTCATATGAATGAAACAAGACTAAGCAAGCTACATAAAGATGGATATTTAAATCCTTTTGAATATAAATCTTATACGACTTGTCAGTCCTGTATCAATGGTAAAATGACCAAAACTTCGTTTACAGGACACGGAGAAAGAGCTGTGGAACTCTTAAGCCTCACACATAGTGATGTTTGCGAACCAATGTCTACACATGCTAGAGGCGGTTTTTCATACTTCATTACTTTTACTGATGATTTCTCAAGATTCGGACACGTGTTTTTGTTAAAGCATAAGTCCAAAACTTTTGAGAAATTCAAGGAGTATAAACTTGAAGTAGAAAAACAAACAGGCTTGAGCATCAAGAAATTTCGATCGGATCGAGGTGGAGAGTGTTTAAGTACAGAGTTTTCAGACTTCTTAAAAGAGAATGGGATTCTCTCTCAGCCCACTCCTCCTTACATACCACATCACAACGTTGTGTCAGAACGGAGGAATCGTACACTATTAGATATTGTACGGTCCATGATGTGTGATGCTGAGTTACCGCTTTCCTTTTGTGGGCATGCATTGGAGACAGTAATGTATCTGTTAAACAGGGTTCCAACCAAGACCGTGTCTACCACTCCATATGAGATATGGAGTGGAAAGATACCATCTCTTAAAAGAGTTAGGATATGGGGTTGTCCGGCTTTTGTCAAAAAGAAGAATCCAGACAAACTCGAGACACGATCGGTCATGTGTAAATTTATGGGATATCCAAAACATTCTTATGGATATCTATTCTACCACAAGGAGGAACAAAAGGTATTTGTTTCTCAACATGCCACATTTTTTGAAAATGAAATCTTTACAAATAGTACTGATGGCAATGCGGTAGAACTAGAAGAGGTTCTAGAGACTTAAATTACTCAAGACGAATTGGTTGAAACTGATGTTGCAGTAGAACTTCAAGAACCTCAGCCGCTCCAGAGATCTAGTAGAACTTCTTGCCTACCGGAGAGATACTATGGGTTTCTCATTGATGGTGATAGAGAAAATTGCATCATGGATGATGATGACCCCACTAGTTTTCAGCAAGCTATCACGAGTGGTGACTCAATGAAGTGGCTGGAAGCCATGAGATCCGAAATGGAGTCCATGTACACAAACAAAGTATGGACTTTGGATGTTGCATCTCCTGGGATAAAACCCGTTGGGTGCAAATGGATCTTTAAGAGAAAGATTGGTGTAGATGGACAGGTAGAGACCTTTAAAGCAAGGCTTATAGCGAAAGGTTTTCGTCAAAGACCAGGATTGGACTATGATGAAAGCTTCTCTCCAGTAGCAATGCTTAAATCCATTCGGATCCTACTTTCTATTGCTGCTCACTATGATCATGAAATCTGGCAGATGGACGTTAAAACTGCATTTCTAAATGGTGATTTAGAAGAATGCTTTTATATGGATCAGCCAGAGGGCTTCATTGACAGTAGGAGCAGCGGAAAAGTATGTAGATTGCTTAAATCCATTTATGGATTAAAGCAGGCCTCACGGAGCTGGAACATCTGTTTTGATGATACAATCAAAGAGTTTGATTTTATCAAAAATATAGATGAACCATGCATTTATAAGAAGATTGTAGCGAGTACTGTCACATTCCTCGTATTATACGTGGATGACATTTTCTTGATAAGAAATGATATTCTTATGCTACAATCGGTCAAACTATTCATATAACAAAGGTTCTCCATGAAGGACCTGGGTGATGTCTCATGCATTTTGGGCATAAGGATCTATAGAGATAGATCAAGGAGGTTATTGGGATTTTCCCAATCAAATTACATTGACACCATCCTAAAAAGGTTTAGTATGGAAGATTTCAAGTGTGGTGCCTTGCCCGCTTGTCATGGAATCACTCTCTCCAAGGACTTCTGTCCGAAGACTGATGAAGAGAAAGCTTGCATGAGCATTATACCGTACGCTTCAGCCGTATGATCTATAATGTATGCGATGTTATGTACTCGCCCTGATGTAGCTTACACACTAGCTGTAGTAAGCAGGTATCAATCGAACCTATGGGAGAAACATTGGATAGCAGTGAAGAACATTCTTAAGTACTTGTGAAGGACTAAAGAATTGTTCTTGGTGCATGGTATTGGGGATCTCCAAATTTTTGGAGATAGTGCCTTCAGAGTCAATTATTGGATCACAGGCACGTGATTGCAAAGATTGAGGGAGGACCTATACCGTTAGAACAGTCTTACTCAAGATGATAGTATGCTATCTGGTTTATCTTTATCATCGTGTATTGCTTTAGGTGACCTTACAGGTCACTATTGGGCGTTGATAGAGTCCTTAGGATTCTTGCTTGATAGCCAGCAGTATGATGGCGATCATATATGTGGGAGCTAGTAGTCTATAAGGACATCCTTAAATGGTCCCTAGTCGTAGGAGTTTCAAGACAGGACATCGATACTCCAGAGTAGACTAGTGTATACAGTCGAGACCCCGACGAGGGGCGGTGGCCGGTCTCACAAGCTACTGGTGTTAGTTGGTTCACCTAAGATGTATACAGGTGCTCATTGGGTTATGATTACACCGGACAGGACTCGCCGGGAACATGCTAGTTGGTCTTATACCAGACGTTAGATAGCAGTTCCCTTGTGACATGTGTACAGGTTAGTTCATCGGCCTGAGATTGTTATTTGTCTCGTGTGAGTTCCCACTGTACTTTGATTACTACCCTATCACAGCTCAAAGGAGTCGTGCAAACAGGTTTTAGTTGGGTACAGTCCCGAGCCACATGGAGGCGGTGAGCGGATCTTCAGGGGTTCGTCTCTCCCAGTATTAGGGGTGAGGTCGCGCTGTGTCTAGGAGAGCCATTACACGAAGTCCTTGGCCAAGGCAGGAGATTTACTGGTAGGTATTCCAGTAGTATCTCAGGGTGTTCTGGGCTACACTCCGACACGACTTGTACTGCTTTTGGGGGTCTGACTTTTACCAACCCCCTAGGCCCGCCATACGATGCTCATAGATGAACGGACCGGACTGTATGGATATTGTCACTGACAGGCCCAGTAGGGTGTCAGGATGAGTTCGCTCATCGACGTCCCTTTTGGTCAATACCTGGTAGCCCGTTATGTATGGCTAATATCTCTGACGTGCTAGTGGTTAAATCTATAGCCAAAGTATTGATGAGTCTTTAGAGTCCCCCACATACAGTTTCTCAAGTTTTGGGCGAAACGCTGTAGAGGCCGTATGGAGATATGGTAGGGTTCGATCATATACGTGCGGTATTGCACGGATCATGATCGGACGGATAATACTAGCGGGCTTTGGTTTAAGCCGGATCCTAGTATTGTACATTGTAGATTTTGTCTCATTGCATTTGTATTCAGTGGGAATACAAATGCGGGTATGTATATACAGTCGCGGGGTTTTCCTGTAATTTATTACGGGATCGGTTTTTTGAAGTTGCCAGTTTGCTTTCCGTTTCGGCCATTTTCCTTTGTTTCCTTTCTTTGGCTGAAAATTGGTGGAGGGGGTTATTTGCAATTGTGCAATTAACAATGGAGAAGACTTTTTATGGCACATGATAGCTTCATGATGGTTCCACCATCTTTTGACTTCATTTGTTCATCATGACTTAATATGATTAGGTGATGGAGTGGAGATTTGGTTGTGATCATTATTCATCATGATCACACTTTTCTTATGCTTGCATTATTGTTTCCCCCCCCCCTTGCCTTTTCTCTCTCTCCCTTTGGCAAAGAGCATGGCCGGCCATTCAAGTATGGGGCTGTACAAAAATTGTGAGGTGGGATTTTTGATCTTTCTGGCTTTGCAAAAATCCCATAGCTCCATCTCCAAAAGTTCATCTCATTCCTCCACAAAAATGGCAACTTCTAGTAACCCCAAGAGACAAACCACTCTACACTATCCTACAGCATTCTTGGACACGTCGACTCGCCAACTTCGTGCCCGAGTTGCCTCGGTCCAGAGGTGGGAGCCCGGAAAAGAACCCGGCGATGTGGTGCCCTTTCCGACGAGGAGATGAAGACCGGAGATTCCGCGAGGAGATCGGGACGGAGGCCGAAGACCGAACGACACGGATCGCTCGGTATATCTCTCTACCCAATCTTTAGTTAGCTAGGAGTAGGTTAATGGCCCGATCCGGGTTAAAAGTCCGCGGTAGAGCCGGTTTTAAAAATTAAAGAAAAGTATCGTTTCAGCATTTTGGCCTCGTTCAGACGGCCGGGGCGCTGCCGTGTACTTACACTGGTATCAGAGCCACGCCATTAACCTAGTCTAGCTTGCTCTAACGTGTTTACAAGTTCGATCTAACGGATTTTCCGAAAACTCGATTTCTAAAGTACAGTTTCTCTCGATTTTATTTTCTGCTCCAAAATTTTTTCTGGGCATGTTATAAAATCGTGCAGGGTTTTTTCTGAACACTGTAAAACTTTGGCACTCTGATCCTACTGTAGAGCTGCGGAACCGCGGCCATAACCCCATTTTGGCCGCGGTTCCGCCGCTGAAATATAGCTTCATTGCACCAAATTTATACAGTAGCTATCTGACATGGAAATAGGGTTTTTAGAATATTCTGTTCGGGCCCAGATTTTCTTTGAGTGCTACAGTTGTGCTTGGGGCCCACTTCGGGAATTTTGGTCGATCGAAAATTTTAAACATGTTAGTTCACAATATTTACATTATATCTGCGACCGTGAATGTCATTTGATCGGTAAATCCTGTCTAACTGCTATAGCCTTTTTAGACGGATTTGCGAACGTGACATTCACGTTGATGTTCTGTGTTGTGCTGTGATGTTGTGAATTTGTCGTGGGGATAGCCTGGATGCAATGGTAGTACAGTTTGGTTGTTTATGTACATTTGATATTGCGGGACGAGCGTCCGACATGTGGATTGCTGTTACTGGCTGTTTTTATATTATTCTTTTGGGGCATGACCGAGCTGAGGTCGATGTACCCGTTGTATGTATATTTTACTTTCTGTACTAGGATTACCCCGCGGAGGGGTGCACGGATAGCCGGGTTCTAGAGGGCAACGGGCCGCATATCATGGCGTTTAGACGGAGGGGGCTTCACTCTAGAATTGGTGGGCTATTCGCCGCACTCGTAGGGGGTATAGGTTGACCCAAGGAGGGGTGTCCAAGTTACCGGATTCCGTGAAGTGCTGGGTGGTCCATTCACGTTGTTGAAGGGGGCTGCCTCACTTCAGGTTTTGGCGGGTAACTTGCCGCGCCGGTAAGGGTCTAGGATTTCATTGCACAGGCTATCTACACAACCAGGGGAACGTCGGGTTTCAGTAGCGGCTCTATGAAACCAAGGGATCCCAGATATCTGTATTGTTCTGTGATGCTTATTACATTTCTGTGATGTTGCATTTTATCAAGCCTTGAGCGAATATTATATATTGATATATATACTAGTAGATGTTGTATATGTTTTGCATCCGCGCTAGTCCAGTCCCCGCTCTGTCGTTAGATAAGTAACCTAACGGGTAATGACGGGACCCAGTGGCGAATGCGGATGGCATATACGTACATCATTATTTTCGTTCTTTATTGGTGTGATCAATTTATGGGACTGCATTGATTCGGATCAATGCAAGCTAAAAAAACCTATTCTGATGTTTTTGGAACAATTTTTCAAAAAGCTGTTATTGCAAGGACGTTCACTTTTGTTTTGCACAGTGGTATTCGGTTATGAATATCCAGCACCTCAGTCGACGAGGCAAGGGCCGAGATCCCTTCACCGGGAGTGACCCCTTGGACAGAAGTTTGCATCAGGGCAATAGCTTCACCATAGTCGATTACTTTTTCTTTGCATCGTGGTATTCAGTTGGAATATCCTGCACCTCATTCTACGGGGAAAGAGCCGAGATCCCTTCACCAGGAGTGACCTTTCTAGCAAAGGTTTTCGTCACTATATTTTTATAAAAGCTATCTGGTTCCTTCAACGATATCAAGTTCATTACGTTAAGGGTTTTTCGCCAAAATCCATTCGTAGCCCTCCGTAATTTCGAACGGGTAGCACGTAGTATTCATGCTATGTTTGTTGGCCTTCGTCAAGGCATAGTGTATGGTAGCTGCTTGTTACCTTTCTGTTGCATAGATAGATGCATTGGTTTGAGACAGTCGTATAGCCTTGTTGGCCAAAGTCAATGGCTTGTACGGGTGGGTTCAAATTAACCTGGACAATGACGGGTAGAACTTGACATGTGACTTATGATTTGTTGACCTTCATCAAGGTCATAAGAGCATAGGGTAAAAATCACATCGGGAGTTTCTAAAGAAACTGAAACTTGCCAGATTTGCGCATACCTTCTGGAGTATGATAGCGTGAGTGGATTCCATCACGTTACCATGCGATGATAGTTGTATCCCGATTCCCACTGATGAGTTGGTTTACTCCTCGGGTGATCCCGACTAATTCTTCTTTCGGGTTTGGAGAAGAATTTGAGATTACAGTGGGAGGTTTCCTGATTAGATAAATTGGTAACCATTCTGATCTAGGATAGAGTGCACGCTGAGTGTTTCTTTTCTCTCTCTCTTTGGCAGCGACCATGAACCGACCCTTGACTATGACTCAGTGACCAAGTTGACCGAACCTTCTTAAACACTGGCTTTTGGATTGTCAGAGTTACATACCTCATTGCCACTCCTACTTTTACCCTTTTCTCCATGACACCCCGTATTACTACGAACGTCCACTTCCATTGGAAAAAACCATCGTATGGTTATATACGAACTCGAAGGAACTTGTTCCAGATTCGAGGATGGTTTCCGGTTCTGGAGAAAACGAATAGGACTATTCAGTTGTCTTTTCCTTTTACCTTCTCTCAGGTTGCGAGTGCTCCTTGGATTAGGACAGTACACCTATTACGCAAATTGGATAGTCTTCTTCCAAACCATAGGCATATGCCTACCGGTAGGGAATGAAGAAAACCAATTAGCCTAACGATGGTGTACAGAAGGTATTATGTAAAGACAAATAAAGGGATTAGTAAGAGGGCAAGGTAAACTGCGACTGCTATTCACGACGAAACCAAGTATTTTTTGCCAATCCTACATCACCTTTGTATTTCTCCAGAACACCCCGTATCACTATGAAGATCTACAGTTATTTGGATACTCCATCGTATGGTTATATACGAACTCGAAAGGAACTTGTTCCAGTTCGGGGATGGATTCTGGTTCAGGAGAAATAGGAATAAGGTTTTATTCAGATGTCTTTTATCCTCACCTTCTCTCAGGTTGCGAGTGCTCCTAAGATTAGGACAGTACACCCATTATGCTTATTGGATAGTCTTCTTCTAAACCATAGGCTGGTGCCGAACGGTAGGGAAGGAAGAAAACCATTTGGCCTAAGAGGGTGTACAGAAGGTAATGATTAAAGACATATGAAGGGATTTGGAGAGATGGTAAAGAAATATACGGTTACAGTTGTGAATCTGGATAATGGAAGAGGCATTACTAGGAATACCAGGATACCCCTACGAAATATTTCAATGTTTCAGTTTCACTGTGTACTGTTAAAGGAAAACTGATTTCCCAATTAGACACTTGCTCCAGGGTATGTATTTACCAGGTTTGATTCTCACATCTGTATGGTTTTACAGATGATAAGTGGGAGTTAGTTAATGGAAATTGGGTGATCATCCTCATTATATCGGGATTCGTTGTAATCGGTGATATTTGAGGAAGTCACCTGGGTTGTTTGCCGGACGGCAAATTTTTTTGGTTTTGAATATCCGCTGTTATGCACCAATTTCAAATTGATACATCTGTACGTCTATATTTGTAGAGTGAGATGTACCTTTTTGAAATTATGTCCATGACATTTACCTATATCAGTGGATGGTTAGGTAAGGAGCATTAAACAGCGGTGTAATTCTTCTTAACCATAAGTACAGTTTTCAACATACGACACACAGGGAATGAGTTATTAGACTCAAGGGACTTATACAGAGTATTGTATATTGTCTAGTGTCCATTAGGACAGAGAGGTTGGCCCTCATACTATATTCGGTTTACTTATGACTTCTCTAGTTTTTAGACAAGTGTTTCGTTGAAACGCAAGGTCCGAAGTTTTGAGAAGTTATAGGTATAAGATTAAAGTAGAGAACCAGGTGTTGCAAGTATCGGGATTCTTCAAGGTGATCGAAGATGTAAATACTTATGGTATTCAGTGGATAGTAATGGTTAAGAAAACTTGCTTCTCTTTCAGGTTACTCATATCTGGATGTATTCCTAAGTTGAGTAATGCTGATTGGCCTCTCTCCATTTAGTTAACATGCACTGGAAACAGCTGTATGATTTGAATCTGGTTCAATTAAATTAGTGCCTCTGTTTCTGTATTGGATATAGAACAGTTCATATCTTGACATTGTTAAGGTACGGGGAGTTGTCCGGCTTATGCTTAAAACCAGACTCTAGATAACTCAAGCCACGTTTCTGTAATGGATGTTTGTGGGTTGACCTAGGCTATGACGAGGGTTGACTTTCTACCATCTGGAAGATCAATAGTGATATTGACTCGCCACAGTTTTAAAAGAAATGGATTTTTTCAGAAAACAATAGTGGGAGTATGGTAGAACTGGAAGTGTTTCCAGAACCGCAAACGATTACTGAAAATTTGATAAGAACCTAAAGATTCAATCTGATTTGACATTCCATTGGCCACTCTGCAGATAAGGTAGGTAACCTCAGGCACTCGAGTGGTACTTCGGTATGCTCAAAGACGGCGACAGGGAGGTTCTTGTTTACCCAGACTTTCCATTGCTGTTGTTCCAGACTGTGAGCCTGGCAGGAGGATAAATATAGCGTCATTCTGAACTGGCTTTAGAAGTGCACGTCTATATAACTCTGCCAGAGGGTTGTCGCGGTCAGTGGGAGCAGCGGAAGCATTGGTGGACAAGTGGCTTATGTCTATTAAGAGACTAAAGCAGATGTAGCAGAGATAGATCATCTATTTCTGATATGACAGTCATAGGTTTGACTTCATCAGAATAGGGGATGGATCTGTTAAGAAGATAGTAGGGTGTGATGTCCTGGTATCAGGATGACATACACAGAGTAGGAAGTGATATTCCTATACTACGATCGGTTATACTTTGGTTGTCACACAGTGGTTTCTCCACATAGGAATTGGGTATTATATCAAACATTCTGGTTACTAGATCTATGGTTTTAGGTCTAGATTTGGGTAGTTTCCCAATCTGGGTACTTAGACAGCATTCTACAGGCGTTTTAGAATGGTCGACTCCTTGTACGGTAGTGTACCTGCAGGTGATGGAGTCACCCTCTCTAAAGGTGTCTTATAGACTAAAGGGAAGAGGGATGCGCATGATTGGCAGATCACTTGCTTAGGCAATTGAGTCAATCATGAGATGTCAAGTACCACACCAGATGTTGTTTTTGCAGTAGATGCAATAAGTTGATCCAATCCTGGAGAAACATTCTGAAGCAGTTTTAGAACATAAGTGCATGTTCTAGGGATATGATAACAACAGCCTCTTTTAGGAGACGGTTATCATTCCAGGCTTCCAAGATGACCTAGATGACAAGGTGGCTGTCTGAGTTATAGTTTTCCCTCTGATGAGGGGCAGTATTTTGGACAGGTGCTCCAAGCGGATAATGAGGGAGGCATGGCGCATGATACTGATTAAGTTCAGTTGACGATACAGTCTGAGAAGTTTGGATTTGGAGTTCATTTATGAACTAGGTCCCATCAAATATCCAGACATACTCTAAGATAGGTATTGCTCATATCGGGAGATGGCTTTCTCCGTGAACTTGAGATAAAGAGAAACATAGAAAGAAACATCAGGGCGGATCCACTCACTGAGGCTATTCCTCGAACGCATTAGTTTCACAAACGGGTTTTGTGAGACTGATTAGTAGAGGAGTTGGGTGTTCGGTATCACACGGGCTGTGAGTATGCGACATCGCAATAATTAGCTTTGAGTGCAAGTGGGAGATTGTTGGAGATAGTGCCCTCAGAGTCAATTATTGGATCACAGGAACGTGATTGCAATGATTGAGGGAGGACCTATACCGTTAGAACAGTCTTACTCAAGATGATAGTATGCTATCTGGTTTATCATTATCATCGTGTATTGCTTTAGGTGACCTTACAGGTCTCTATTGCGTGTTGATAGAGCCCTTAGGATTCTTGCTTGATAGCCAACAGTATGATGGCGATCATATACGTGGGAGCTGGTAGTCTATAAGCACATCCTTAAAAGGTCCCTAGTCATGGGAGTATCGAGATAGGGCATCGATACTTCAGAGTAGACTAGTGTATACAGTCAAGACCCCGACGAGGGGCGGTGGCCGGTCTCACAAGCCACAGGTGTCAGTTGGTTCACCAAAGATGTATACAGGTGCTCATTGGGTTATGAGTACACCGAACAGGACTCGCCGGGAACATACTAGTTGGTCTTATACAAGACATCAGATAGCAGTTCCCTGGTGACATGTGTACAGGTTAGTTCATCGACCTGAGATCGTCATTTTTCTCGTGTGAGTTCCCAACGTACTTTGATTACTACCCTACCACGGCTCAAAGGAGTCATGCAAACAGGTTTTAGTTGGGTACAGTCCCGAGCTACATGGAGGCAGTGAGCGGATCTTCAGGGGTTCGTCTCTCCCGGTATTGGGGGTGAGGTCGCGCTGTATCTAGGAGAGCCATTACACGAAGTCCTTGGCCAAGGCAGGAGATTTACTGGTAGGTATTCCAGTAGTATCTCAGGATGTTCTGGGCTACACTCCGACACGACTTGTACCGCTTTTGGGGGTCTGACTTTTACCAACCCCCTAGGCCCGCCATGCGATGCTCATAGACGAACGGACCGGACTGTATGGATATTGTCACTGACAGGCTCAGTAGGGTGTCAGGATGAGTTCGCTCATCTACGTCCCTTTTGGTCAATACCTGGTAGCCCGTTATGTATGGCTAATAGCTCTGACGTGCTAGTCGTTAAATCCACAGCCAAAGTATTGACGAGTCTTTAGAGTCCCCCACAGACAGTTTCTCAAGTTTCGGGCGAAACGCTGTAGAGGCCGTATGGAGATATGGCAGGGTTCGATCATATACGTGTGGTATTGCACGAATCATGATCGGACTGATAATACTAGCGGGCTTTGGTTTAAGCCGGATCCTAGTATTGTACAGTGTAGATTTTGTCTCATTGCATTTGTAATCAGTGGGAATACAAATGCGGGTATATATATACAGTAGCACGGTTTTCCTGTAATTTATTACGGGATCGGTTTTTTGAAGTTGCCAGTTTGCTTTCCGTATCGGCCATTTTCCTTTGTTTCCTTTCTTTGACTGAAAATTGGTGGAGGGGGTTATTTGCAATTGTGCAATTAACAATGGAGAAGACTTTTTATGGCACATGATAGCTTCTTGATGGTTCCACCAACTTTTGACTTCATTTGTTCATCATGACTTGATATGATTAGGTGATGGAGTGGAGATTTGGTTGTGATCATTATTCATCATGATCACACTTTTCTTATGCTTACATTATTGTTTCCCTCCCCCTTGACTTTTCTCTCTCTCCCGTTGGCAAAGAGCATGGCCGGCCATTCAAGTGTGGGGCTGTCCAAAAATTGTGAGGTGGGATTTTTGATCTTTTTGGCTTTGCAAAAATCCCATAGCTCCATCTCCAAAAGTTCACCTCATTCCTCCACCAAAATGGCAACTTCTAGTAACCCCAAGAGACAAACCACTCTACACTATCCTACTGCATTCTTGGACACGTCGACTCGCCAACTTCGTGCCCGAGTTGCCTCGGTCCAGAGGTGGGAGCCCGTAAAAGAACCCGGCGATATGGTGCCCTTTCCGACGAGGAGATGAAGACCGGAGATTCCGCGAGGAGATCGGGATGGAGGCCGAAGACCGAAGGACACGGATCGCTCGGTATAGCTCTCTACCCATTCTCTAGTTAGCTAGGAGTAGGTTAATGGCCCGATCCGGGTTAAAGTCTGCGATAGCGCCGGTTTTAATAGTTAAAGAAAAGTATTGTTTCCGCATTTTGGCCTCGTTCAGACGGCAGGGGCGTTGCCGTGCACTTACACAAATAGAGGCCTTTACCGATTCCAGCTTCCAAAGTGATAAGGATGACAACAAATCTATCTCAAGGTTTGTATTTACCCTCAATGGAGGGGCGGTTAGTTGGAAGAGTTCCAAACAGGATACCGTTGTTGACTCCATGATGGAAGCTGAGTATATTGCTGCATATGATGTTGCCAAGGAAGCTATCTGGATGAAGAAGTTCGTCGTGGAACTAGGAGTAGTTCCAACCATTGTTGATCCAATACCATTGTATTGTGATAATAATGGGGATATGGCGTTAGCCAAAGAACCAAGGTCCCATCAGAAGTCCAGACACATCCTAAGACGATATCATTTGATCCGGGAGATAATAGATCGTTAGGAGATCGAGATTCGAAGAGTAGATACAAAGAATAACACCGCAGATCCACCCACCAAGGCCCTTCCACAGCCGTAGCATGAATGACTTTTTGAGATGTTGGGTATGAGATACGCCAATAATTGGCCTTAGTGCAAGTGGGAGATTGTTGGATATATGTATGCCCTAGAGGCCATTATATACATAGTGGATGCTTGGACATGTATATATGACTTTCTTGCTCGACATGATAGTATGCTATGTGGTTTACTTTATCCTGACATGTTCATTTGATCATGCATTCTATTCATTTGGCACATGTTGATTAAGCCCTTAGGATATTTGCTTGACTACTCGGACAATGATGTGGATCATACTAGTGGGACACGTGTAGTTTATAAGCATATCCTTGAACTGTTCCTAGTCGTGGGTGTATTGAGATGAGGCATCGATATTCCAGAGTAGACTAGCGTATACCATTCTTGTCCCATATGATGGGCGATGGATGATCCCATATCCATCTGGTGTGATGACACCAAAGATTGTATGCGGGTGCTCAGTGCAGACTGGGTACACTGAACGGACTCGCCGAGAACTCTTATGTGGTATTATATCTATCGTCGGAAAGCAGTTCTCAGGTGACACTGGTACAGATTAGTCTGTAGACCCAAGATCATCATAGAGTCTTATGAGTCCTCCCACTGTACTTTGATCTCCACCCTACCATGGCTCTACTGAGTCATGCAAACAGGTGGATTTTGGGTACGGTCCCGAGGTACATAGAGGCAATGAGCGATAGGAGGGGTTTTGTCTCTCCCAGTATTGCGGGTTGATGTTGTGCTATACTCGATTGGCTATAACAGGAAGTCCCTGGCCAGGACTGCTGAGATTTACTGATAAGTGTTATCAGTAGTTTCTCGATCTATTATGAGCCATACACAAGCATGACATATTGAGTTATTGGGGTCGACGATTCCATCCCTAGACTCGATATGCAACATATCTGACAAAGAGACCGGACTGTACGGTATGTGTTGCCAGTTGGCTCGACGAGAGTTTTAACGGTTTCGCTGGTTTTTCTTCTGATCGCTCACTACCCGGGCGGCCGTTATGTTTAGTTGACCGCTTGCGGCTTATGGGTATTTGATATGATCATCACCTACTGCCGGCGTATTGATGAGTCTTAGAGTCCCACACAGGAGTTTCCTAGCCCAGGCGAAACGACGTGGTGTGCATATGAGATATGCATGGGGACCCGATTAAATACGTGCAAGTGATACCGTATATTAATCGGGCGTTTTACTATTGGTTGGGTCGTATGTGATATGACCGGTTTGTTAAATCAAGTGTTTGTTTAACATTAACTTTTAGCTCGTTTTTTTTAAACCCATTTCTTTGTTATATGCATGCATGTATGCATATGTTTATGTTGATGCACATGATGATGTGCATGCACACATACATGCATACATTCTTGTGTGTCATGGTTGTTCATACACAAGTGGTGGCAATACAAGACCCACATTGAAATAATTATCTATATATTTATTTTTGAGCAAAACAAATGGAAAATAAACTCATGGTTGAAATTTGCTCATAGCTCTTCACTTAACCTTTCCTTTAACCATGAGTTATTTTCCATGGTTGTTGTTACTCCAAAAGAAATATCTTGATATTTATTAACCTATGGTTAAGTGTGAGAGTGATTTAATATATAGATAATATTCATTCTCATTTTCTTTTATGCCTATCACTTTGAGCTCTTATGTTTGCCATCATCTTCTTCCTCATTCTCTTTCTCTCTTGAGTTTTCAAAAGGAGTGGGTTAGTAAAAAAGATTGGGTTTTGAAGTGTGAAAGCACACCACCTCATCATTCTACTCTAATATAGCCAATTAGTTTAGAGTGTTAGCTACATCTTCTTCTTTGATCAAGTGGAGCTAGGAGCTTGGACAAAAGGACTTCGGGTGGATCATCGTGGACTTGGAAGGCCTCCATCGATCCGTTTCAAACTCTCATAGCGCCAAGGAGTCACCATGGGAAGTCTACAAAGGTTGTATTCTTTTCACTTAGTGATAATATGTTCATAGTATATGATACTTTAGGTGTTACCCTAAACTTCTAGTTAAAGATTCATGTTTTGTGTGCTTAGCGTCTCTATAAATTTTAAAGTGGCATGTGTGATACTTCCATACTCTATAGTGGGTGCTAGGGAAACGCAACAATAAATACCTAAATATCAGTTAGAGGTCATTATCTAGCCACTCTTGCTCAAAAATCCTACCTTTCCAAGCTCCAAGGAAACCAAATGGCTAAATCGAGACATTAGAAGTGTTTTAATGGGATTTTTGTGATGTCTTGTGATGGGGTAGTAAGAGTTTAAGTTTGGAAGAAAAGGAGATGAAGAATAATTGAGAGTGAGAGAGAATGAGAGAGTGAGAGATGATAATGAGGAGTGGTGAGTGTAGGGTGAACCAAAGCCTTATTCTCACTCTCTCCCTCACCTCCATTAATGACATCATTAATGTCTTCATGACTCACCTAGCCACCTCTCTCTCTCAAGCCAAAACAAAGAAGATATTTCTCACACAAATATCCTAGGCATGGTAAGATTAAGGCATGGATTAAAGATTAGCTTAAGGTGTTATGGTTGCTTAACAAGATTAACACTAACTAACCTTCACATTATATCACGACCCGAAATAGCCCATGACTAGCACTTGAATCATATGAAGTCTATAGGACCCCATCTAATTCAAGTAAGCCAAAAGCCCAGAAATCTAAAACCATTTTTAAGGAGTAAATAAAGAAAACTGGTTTTTAAGAAGTAAAGAAAATATGTTTTGAAAACAAGGTTTTTAAATCAATAAGCTAAATATGCGCTTTGAAAGTGTATTGTCTTTTCTGAAAATTTCGGCAGAGTTTCCTTTGTAAAAACTGGCCCCGAACGGGGTACAATAAGAATAATATATAAGCAATGATAAAAGGCATCCCCAAGCGGGAGCTAGCTCTTCGTCAATCGACGGTCACAACCACGCAAGCAATATAATATACAACGCCAAAGGGCGAGGATCAAAACTCAGAAAAAGAAACTCAAACAGCCTGAAAACCGTAATACTACAACGCACGACGTTAAGGTCGAAATAATACATAACTGATTTTCTAAGTCTGAAATAATATACAAGTTTTGGTTGATGGAATTTCTAGATACAATGAATAATACATCAACAATGGTGGTCCTGATACAAGAGAACCCACCTACCAAAGCAAGTCACCCATATGGAAGCAGTGTGCCAGAAATGCCGCTATGGAATCTGTACGGCAAAAACCTGCCAGAACTGTGGCACAACGGGGGTGAGTTGCCAACTCGTGAATAGAAAATATCTACAAGCAGAGATCGAATATATGACCCATCCTAGGTCAATACGATCAGATATATATGAACCTCAATAGGAATAAGTCTGAAGCATGCTAAACTGGCAATGTAACCTCTATACATAAGTGTAGTGCCAAGTGCTCATGCCAGTGCCTCAGATAATAGCATATCATAAATATGAGGTAAGATCAATGTAATCAAGTCTGCATGTATGTGGATCCTATCCACTCGTCACCCAATGACAATAACCATCATGCATGTAAATATCATAAAGCATATGCATGGAAATATGAGGATATAAACCATCTGTGTCCCTCGCGACACGTCAAAATCATGGAACAGGAGTACCTAGCATCTACACTCGAAAACATCATGAAAACTATGCCCAACATCAGCACGTAAATCCTCATATATCGGGCTCTGTCAGTCCGGATCAGCCCACGGGCTCCGTCTGCGGAATCGGCCCTCGGCCCCAGCAGTACGCCCATATCCATCTATCGACTCTGGTCAGTATCCTCCGGATAACCACCAGGTCCAACCAATCACCGGTAGGTACTCGCCACCCTGCCAGGCTCATCGTCTACTCCACGAAAAACATTTCTTGCCCCGGGGAACCATACCGGGTCCACCATGTAGCCGTAATCGGCCTCATCCGCCTCCTCGAATCGGGTTTCACATGTCGCTCTCAGCACCGAGAAAACACATGGTGGACGCACTGAAATATCATAGCAAGGGTAACCGGGTTTTTAAAACAATTACATATTCTCTTTTGAAATACCCACGGTTCCCAAATCCAGAAATATCATGGAAACAACATATCTCAATGCGTATAATAAGAAAGCAGGATGTATGCGACATGTAAAAGAAATGTAAGCATGTATGTCATGCAAGGGTCATATCCTGAATGCAACAGTACTACAGTGTAGTGACATGGCAATTATCGATGATGAAGTGTGTGAGCCGGCGAGTATTGTACTTGGAACATATGCATCATCGATAATGGTGCTGGTGTCCTAGCAGCATGATTGTAATATATCAATAAACACAAGTAATGCAATGCAAATAGCATGAATATGCGGAATCGAATAATCAACGCAACAATGAAGAATCTACCTCAATAAATATATCATGCCGCTTTGCCATTTGAAATAAGACGAATCGGGGTTTTTGGTAAAATAAGGGCTACGGTGTTTTAAGAAAATATGCTTCGTTTGAGAATGTCCGTAGAATCCCTTTTTGCCTATCTTTAAAATATCCCCGATTCGTTGGTTTTGAAATAGGTATGACTCGGGTCTAGTTTAATATCTATTAAGTAATCTACAGACCCAACTAAGAAGCTAAACAGGAGGGTTATGAAACCACCAACTTCTGGGTCGATATATATATATACAATAATCGGTGATCCCGCCTCAATAGTATCACGTACGATACAGTATATCATACAACATCCTCGAATAGAGTATGGATCTATCATCAATATAAAGCTCGTATGGTAAATCGTCCTACGGCATCCCAATAGCTGGGTATGGGTCAATGTCACGTTCAACTCATCAATTATCAGGTATCCTTATCATCATATCACATGATCTGGGGTACTGATCTAAGTCTAATACAATCGACACCATCTATGTATACATGCACGTGTCTGAAACACTTCGTCAAAGGACCCGCTAAAACATCATGTCGTATCACAATTACGAACACTGTCGTATCGCCGACCTTACGGCCTCAAATCGAATCTCATCGACTCATCTCCAATATCATCCATAATCCTCATCACGGTATAAATGTAGCAATAAGTATGTGTGGGCGTGTAGGAGTAAACTAGTTCACTTCTAACCTTAATCTAAACCATAGTACCCTAATCTCACATGTCCACGACACACAATAAGCTATTGTAAATAGTATATATGTATACTATACTAATATCGGACTGCGGAGGTTCTATACGCCATCCACCCGACTTCCCCCGTAGGTATAATCTACTCACCTAGCTTCTCGTGTGCTGATGTCGATGTTGCCATCTTTTTCTGCATCGCCTCAACATCACGTGGGATACCTACAAGGATATCACAAACGCTAAAGCACATGAAAATCACATCGGAAAACCAAAACAACACACGCTACTCGCATAGGTGAAAACCTATAGTCTCGCATACAACACGACCAATATCCACTTGTCGTTGACGTTCAAACGCCACCCGACAGAAACGAATCATCAAATACCAAAATCCATGCTAAAACAAGTCATAAATCATGCGCCAATACTGGAATACTGCCCCAGATTTTACCCTAGAAGGAATCAGACAAAATTGCACATACCAAAGGTCAAATCTACTGGAAATAGGGCCTTGAAACAAAAACGAGGCCAATCCCACTTGCTCTGGCCGCAAATTGCGGCCAGAATGAGTTTATTTGTGGCCTGAAAATGGAGGTGGGGGCTAGCGTTTGGTGTGGTTGTTTCTATTTGCCTGCACACCTCTCTGTCAACTCAGTTTTATTTTCAGGTGTCTCTGGTTAAAGCAGATTTCAAAATACGATCACAGATTCATAGTTTTTCCCCGATATCGTCTCATAAATTAGTATTCTGGTTTCTAGTTCAGATTTGGGTCCAAAATAACATCACACCAGGGGTTCTAAGGTCACTACAAGTCTCAATTTCACTTTACAACTCAATTCAACTCCTAACCCTAACTTGAAATTTCAAAGGTCCACCAAACGACACCATATCGACATGAAACTAGTATGGATGCGAAAAGAATTGAAATACTATTCTAGGGGTGCGGAAATCACCTCCTTTGGCAACTCAAGAAATTTTCTTGAGTTGCTCAAACTCCTCAAAATCAGCTCTTGCTTAGTCCAAAGCGAACCTCTCGAGCTTGTGAGCAAGATTTGTGAAGTCGAAATGGGGTTTTGGGTTTTTTTTCATGGTGTTTTGGGGGATTTGAAGGAGGAGGAAGAGGGAGGAGGAAGAGCAGCAGCAGCTCAAGGAGATGGGAGAGAGAAATGGGTGTGGGGAAATGATGGGAGTGTGGTTCAAAAAGTGAAGGGTTGACCTAGTCTTTCTCTCTCTTCATCATGCTACCATTTCCTTTTCTTTTTCTTTTCCTTCTCACACAAAGGCAACCCTAGGCCACCATCTACCCACAACATGTAAGAAATGTAATAAGTGTGGAAAAATGATATGAGCACATATTTGCACAAAAATGCTAAGAACCCGATTAGCGATTTTTAATCGCGATTAGCACTAAAATAGCATATAATTAACCCTAAAAACTTAAAAATGACATAATTCCACAAAATACCCTATTTTAGAATTTTCCAAAATTTTCCCCATTTATCGGTATTTAATTATACCGAAATATTAAAATATTCATTAAAATAATATTAAATTATAAAAATTCCCAAAAAATAATATTTTATTTTTTTGAAATGTTACAATCTTCCCCTCTTAAAGAAATTCGGTCCACGAATTTAAATTTAAACCCCCAAATTCTAAAACATTTCAATAAAATGTCTAAGTCGTCGGGGCTCCGGAATCATTAATACATAAACCGCATCATAGCGCAATGCATGCGCATGAGTAATGAGCAGATAACTCAAAATCGAAACTTCGTCAAGTATCCCGCAATCATCGGAGTCAAGGTAAAGACACGAATGCCAAATCCAAAGCAAACCAATATGATATAATTCGAAACTATACATGTAAATATCAAATGTATACATGTAAACATCTTTTTAAGTCGCTGTGTGATGCGCATAACACTGCACAGTGGCGAACGTCTGCTATAAGAAAATAACCATATACGTATATATATATCTTTTGTTTAAAATATACGTTCCACCATTTCTGAAAACAATTTAGAAGGGTTTCCTTGTTTTAAACGTTTCGTGTCATATCAGACACGTAGGTATATACTGAGACTATAGCTCGCCTTTTGGAAATTCCTTCGATAATTATCAAATACCGTAAAAGTATACTGCTCCATAAGGAATCAATCCCGAAAGTGTATATAAGATTACCCTGTGCATCTGGTGCGCACGGAAATCAAAATCCATATATGTGCCATACAGGTGCACAAAACAACATCAGGTGCAACGGGTGTGCACACAACATCTGTCATAGGCAACGTGTGTGCCTGACAGCAAAATCAGGTGCATCTGACATGCACGAAGAATCCCGATTTAGCGCATCTGTGTGCACCAAAATCGAATCTCAAACCATGCGCCCAACATGCGCGAAAGTCCAAATCGGTGCATCCATCATGCACGAATAAAAGCTAAATCCTGCGCACTCAACATGCACGAAATCATGAAATCCAATAGCAAGCGTCGAACATGCGCAATTCTAAATCAAATGCACGGAGTGCAAGAAATCAACATCCATATCAGAATCCAAAATCGACATATCGGATGACATCAAATCGAATTCAGTTGCAACCGTAGTGTACAAATATCAATCCGGTGCAACAAAGGCACGAAATATAAATCCGGTGCGATAAATGCAAGAAACAGAAAACTGGTGCGACAAATGCACGAAGTATAGAACTGGTGCATCCCTTGTACAAATACCCAGCAATAACCCAAATGCGAAAGCAGCAACACCAAGTGTACCCAGGTGTAAAGAAAATCATTAACGTGTGCAACTGTGTGCACAAAACACCTATTAATGCACTAAAAGTGCATGAAAACTATGCTGGAAGCATAAATGAAATCACCAGCATAAAATACGCATGAAATCACAATCAATATCTCAAGGGTAATAACTATGCACAAAATATGAATACCCAGTAGGTGCAACCATGGTGCACGAAAACAGATATCATGGAACTCAGCCATCAGGACCAAATCATGCGAATAGATCGCCCAAAATACCGAAATCCAAAATGACGGATACGTGATAATCGAATCACAAAATCATAAATCATAAATACTGTCGTCGGTATATCCTCCTTCAAAGTACATCCAATGCTAGCAGCGTAAGATATCTACTTACCTCTTGCTCACGGTCTGGCGTCCTCTGTCTCTGGGTCCTTATCTTCTCTGTGGATTACCAATCTCACAATCCATCGGCTCATCGGCCCTGTCAGGTGTGCTAACGGAAATGATTCTATCCTGGTACTTTTCTGGTCATCTCTCGGTCAATCCTCACGACCACTCGTAAAGCAGCAGGGTCCTGGAAGGAATCCTGCTCAAGGTCCTTTCCAATCTTGCCTATGCCGAACTGTACGGAGGCTGGCACTCTTACCCAATCTTTTCTCGCTTTCTGGACATCTGCGTCCTCAGCACAGCATTTACTCGGAAGCTAGTCTCATCCCAACGCCTATGTAAATATATTCGACCTTTAATCTTAACGGGGAGTAACAACAGCTCAACAGCGTCTCGCACGTACCTCTTATCCCGCTTGTCTGTATCGTCATCCACTTCGATGTTACATCTCTATCCGTGCACTGTAATGTTCTCGTCTACGGTCCATCCGAAGTCTCTCACACAGAATCGAAATCACGAACTTGGTATCTTTATCACTCAGTAGAAGATATCTAGCCGAACACGTCCTCAGCGTGCGTATCGCATCTCTAATGTCAGCAGAGTGGAACGTCATCTCGTTGAAACCTCGTGCGAACTCTTTACTCCACTTGTTCCAATGTCGACTGATTCAGACTCGTCTCATCGTGGCTGCATGGACTGTGCTACAATGGCTATACTCGTATCTGGAGTCTCCCAAGCAATGTGTCCCGTCACATGATATCCGACCATCCGATCGACTCGTCAGAACCTCATAATCCCCCAACAGCTCAACATCTTGGGTATAGTTCAATAGTATCAAGTACATACCACAGTATCGGTGGTCCAGCCGTAGAAGGGCGAACCCAAGCCTCATTAATGGCGCCGCGGAACTACCGCAAAACCTAAGGTTCAAAGGCTTTCACACGGTCATTATGTCGAGTTAGGGTTTCATTCTTCTAGAGGGTCCATAGAATTACCTACATGTCTTTCCGAATATTTTAAACATGGAATAATAGGTTTCTGACATTCGATCGTCTCTGTCGACTCTCAACGTCTCCGCGTGAAGTCGTCTCTAGCTGGAATCAATCTATCTGATGATCTCGCATTGGGTAAGCGAACGAACCACATGACCTAGTCATTCACCCTTAGGTGACTAGCGACTCACCATCATATCTCTAAGTATATACTCCTGTTGCGGTAGCTCCAATCATCTGGGCGATATCTCGTCATTTGCAGCAGCGACTGGCTCATTCGTCCGTATGGTGAACAACGCCTCAATCATCATGAATAAGCGATACATCAATGGTCATCACATCCTGGCTGGCCTCTATCAGTGGCTTAATCCTCTGGTACCAATCGGTACGCCCGAGAAATCTCGTAAAAGCGACCAGTCAAACGCTCATGGCGCGAAAACACAATAAAACGAAGCCTCTATATGCAATCGTATGTCTTTGGAATCACGCCCTGGTCAGTCCTCGACCACGACGAGCTCATGCTGACGCAACTCGAGCCGTAGCTCACTCTGCCCGAGCAATCGTGGCAGCAAAATCATAACCAGAATCGATGAGGATAGATCATAGGAATGAATATAATACTGTGCAACGAAATGTACATCCTAAGGTTTCTTAAGCGGAGTGGTGTGTTGTAAATATGCCGCGGAACATACGTACGGTATGTCTCTCTACTCAAGCTACCTACTCCATCAACCAAGGGTCATCCTACGCGACGAAAGTTCGGGTGTAATACCCCCTCGACTAAGTCTAAGTTCCATAAGGTCAAGCCTATGTTCCGTATATATAAATGCCCTAGGCTTCATATAGTCAAATTTAGACTCGAACCAAGGTTAACCTAGCGCTCTGAAACCAACTTTGTCACGACCCGAAATAGCCCGTGACTGGCACTTGAATCATATGAAGTCTATAGGACCCCATCTAATTCAAGTAAGCCAAAAGCCCAGAAATCTAAAACCATTTTTAAGGAGTAAATAAAAAAAACTGGTTTTTAAGAAGTAAATAAATCATGTTTTGAAAACAAGGTTTTTAAATCAATAAGCCGAATATGCGCTTTGAAAGTGTATTGTCTTTTCTGAAAATTTCGGCAGAGTTTCCTTTGTAAAAACTGGCCCCGAACGGGGTACAACAAGAATAATATATAAGCAATGATAAAAGGCATCCCTAAGCGGGAGCTAGCTCTTCGTCAATCGACGGTCACAACCACGCAAGCAATATAATATACAACGCCAAAGGGCGAGGATCAAAACTCAGAAAAAGAAACTCAAATAGCCTGAAAACCATAATACTACAACGCGCGACTCTAAGGTCGAAATAATACATAACTGATTTCTAAGTTTCAAATAATATACAAGTTTTGGTTGATGGAATTTCTAGATACAATGAATAATACATCAACAATGGTGGTCCTGATACAAGAGAACACACCTACCAAAGCAAGTCACCCATATGGAAGCAGTGTGCCAGAAATGCCGCTATGGAATCTGTACGGCAAAAACCTGCGAGAACTGTGGCACAACGGGGGTGAGTTGCCAACTCGTGAATAGAAAATATCTACAAGCAGAGATCGAATGCATGACCCATCCTAGGTCAATACGATCAGATATATATGAACCTCAATATGAATAAGTCTGAAGCATGCAAAACTGGCAATGTAACCTCTATACATAAGTGTAGTGCCAAGTGCTCGTGCCAGTGCCTCGGGTAATAGCATATCATAAATATGAGGTAAGATCAATGTAATCAAGTCTGCATGTATGTGGATCCCATCCACTCGTCACCCAATGACAATAACCATCATGCATGTAAATATTATAAAGCATATGCATGGAAATATGAGGATATAAACCATCTGTGTCCCTCACGACACGTCAAAATCATGGAACCGGAGTGCCCAGCATCGACACTCGAAAACATCATGAAAACTATGCCAAGTATTGGCACGTAAATCCTCATATATCGGGCTCCGTCAGTCCGGCAAAGCCCACGGGCTACGTCTGCTGAATCGGCCCTCGGCCCCAGCAGTACGCCCATATCCATCTATCGACTCAGGTCAGTATCCTCCGGATAACCGCCAGGTCCCACCAATCACCGGTAGGTACTCGCCACCCTGCCAGGCTCATCGTCTACTCCACAAAAAACATTTCTTGCCCTGGGGAACCATACCGGGTCCACCATGTACCCGCAATCAGCCTCATCCGCCTCCTCGAATCGGGTTTCATATGTCGCTCTCAGCACCGAGAAAACACATGTTGGACGCACTGAAATATCATAGCAAGGGTAACCGGGTTTTTAAAACAATTACATGTTCTCTTTTGAAATACCCACGGTTCCCAAATCCAGAAATATCATGGAAACAACATATCTCAATGCGTATAATGAGAAAGCAGGATGTATGCGACATGTAAAAGAAATGTAAGCATGTATGTCATGTAAGGGTCATATCCTGAATGCAACAGTACTACAGTGTAGTGACATGGCAATTATCGATGATGAAGTGTGTGAGCCGGCGAGCAGTGTACGTGGAACATATGCATCATCGATAATGGTGCTGGTGTCCTAGCAGCATGATTGTAATATATCAATAAACACAAGCAATGCAATGCAAATAGCATGAATATGCGGAATCGAATAATCAATGCAACAGTGAAGAATCTACCTCAATAAATATATCATGCAGCTTTGCCATTTGAAGTAAGACGAATCGGGGTTTTTGGTAAAATAAGGGCTACGGTGTTTTAAGAAAATCTGCTTCGTTTGAGAATGTCCGTAGAATCTCTTTTTGCCTATATTTAAAATATCCCCGATTCGTTGGTTTTGAAATAGGTATGACTCGGGTCTAGTCTAATATCTACTAAGTAATCTACAGACCCAACTAAGAAGCTAAACAGGAGGGGTATGAAACCACCTACATCTGGGTCGATATATATATATATACAATAATCGGTGATCCCGCCTCAATAGTATCACGTATGATACAGTATATCATACAACAACCTCGAGTAGAGTGCGGATATATAATCAATATAAAGCTCGTACGATAAATCGTCGTACGGCATACCAATAGCTGGGTACGGGTCAATGTCACGTTCAACTCATCAATTATCAGGTATCATTATCATCATATCACATGATCTGGGGTACTGATCTAAGTAGTACAATCGACACCATCTATGTATGCATGCACGCGTATGAAACACTTCGTCAAAGGACCCGCTATAACATCATGTCGTAACACAAGTACGAACCCTGTCATATCGCTGATCTTACGGCCTCAAATCGAATCTCATCGAATCGTCTCCAATATCATCCACAATCTTCATCACGATATAGTTGTAGCAATAAGTATGTGTGGGCGTGTAGGGGTAAACTTATTCTAGGGTTCGCGACTAGGAATTTCACTAGTTCACTTCTAACCCTAATCTAAACCATAGTATCCTAATCTCACATGTCCACGATACACAATAAGCTATCGTAAATAGTATATATGTATACCATACTAATATCAAACTGCGGGGGTGCTATACGCCATCCACCCGACTTCCCTCGTTGATATAATCAACTCACCTTGCTTCTCGTGTGTCGATGCTGATGTCGCCATCTTTATCTGCATGGCCTCAACATCACGTGGGGTACCTACAAGGATATCACAAACGCTAAAGCATATGAAAATCACATCGGAAAACCAAAACAGCACACGCTACTCGCATAGGTAAAAACCTATAGTCTCGCATGGAACACGACCAATATCCACTTGTCGTTGACGTTCAAACGCCACCCGACAGAAATGAATCATCAAATACCAAAATCCATGCTAAAACAAGTCATAAATCATGCGCCAATATAGGAAAACTACCCCAGATTTTACCCTAGAAGGAATCAGACAAAATTGCACATACCAAAGGTCAAATCTACTGGAAATAGGGCCCTGAACCAAAAACGAGGCCAATCCCACCTGCTCTGGCCACAAATTATGTCCAGAATGAGTTTATTTGCAGCCTAAAAATGGAGGTGGGGGCTAAGGTTTGGTGTGGTTGTTTCTATTTGCCTGCACACCTTTCTGTCTACTCAGTTTTATTTTCAGATGTCTCGGGTTAAAGCAGATTTCAAAATACGATCACAGATTCATAGTTTTTCCCCAATATCGTCACATAAATTCGTATTCTTGTTTCTAGTTCAGGTTTGGGTCCAAAATAACATCACACCAGGGGTTCTAAGGTCACTACAAGTCTCAATTTCACTTTACAACTCAATTCAATTCCTAACCCTAACTTGAAATTTCAAAGGTCCACCAAACGACACCATATCGACATGAAACTAGTATGGATGCAATAAGAATTGAAATACTATACTAGGGGTGCAGAAATCACCTCCTTTGGCAACTCAAGAATTTTTCTTGAGTTGCTCAAAGTCCTCAAAATCAGCTCTTGCTTAGTCCAAAGCGATCCTCTCGAGCTTGTGAGCAAGTTTTGTGAAGTCGAAATGGGATTTTGGGTTTGTTTTAATGGTGTTTTCGAGGATTTGAAGGAGGAGGAAGAGGGAGGAGGAAGAGCAACAGCAGCTCAAGGAGAGGGGAGAGAGAAATGGGTGTGAGGAAATGATGGGAGTGTGGTTCAAAAAGTGAAGGGTTGACCTAGTCTTTCTCTCTCTTCAACATGCTACCATTTCCTTTTCTTTTTCTTTTCCCTCTCACACAAAGGCAACCCTAGGCCACCATCTACCCACAACATGTAAGAAATGTAATAAGTGTGGAAAAATGATATGTGCACATTTTTGCACAAAAATGCTAAGAACCCGATTAGCGATTTTTAATCGCGATTAGCACTAAAATAGCATATAATTAGCCATAAAAACTTAAAAATGACATAATTCCACAAAATACCCTATTTTAGAATTTTCCAAAATTTTCCCCATTTATCGGTATTTAATTATACCGAAATATTAAAATATTCATTAAAATTATATTATATTATAAAAATTCCCAAATAATAATATTTTATTTTTTTCAAATGTTACACATTATCATGCACATGTGTGTGCAAGACATAAGAAATAATAATAAAATATTAATTAATTGTTATAACATGTGAGGAAACCGATTTGGTAAACTTTCCCTAAAAACCCGCATTATCGCTTAATTAACACTAATCTCTTTCTAAGGTGTTATAGTATTGGATACTACAACATATGGCCCTAGTGCAAGTGGGATATTGTTAGTTATATGTATGCCCTAGTGGCCATTATTGTACATATGATGTATATCATATAGTGGATGATTGGACATACATAGGAAGGACTTTCTTGCTCGACATGATAGTACGCTATCTGGTTGCTCTTTATCTTAACATGTACACTTAATGTCTCTATGTTACATGTTGATAAAGCCCTTAGGATGTGTACTTGACTACCAGGATTATAATGCAGATCACACTAGTGGGGGCCTGGGCAGTCCATGAGTTCATCCTTCAATTGTTCCTAGTCGAGGGAATATTGAGACAAGGCATCGATACTCCAGTGTAGATTAGCGTATAGCTTCTCGACCTATGCGATGGGCGATGGATGATCCCATATCCATTGGTTTTTGACATCAGAGATGGTATACGGGTGCTCAGTGGAGACTTGGTACACTGAACGGACTCGCTGAGAACTCCTAGATGGTATTATACCTCATGTCAGGTAGCAGTTCTCTGGTGACACTGGTATAGATTAGTCTGTCGACCCGAGATCGTCATAGATTCTTGTGTGTCTCCCATTGTGCTTTGATTTCCATCCTACCACGGCTCTACTGAGTCGTGAAAACAGGTGGTTTTTAGGTACAGTCCCGCATCAAATGGCGGCAATGAGCGATAGGAGGGGATTCGTCTCTCCCAGTATTGGGGGTTGATGTTGCGCTATGCTCGATTGGCCATAACTGAAATCCCTGGCCATGGTAGATACGATTTACTGGTAAGCGTTATCAGTAGTTTCACGCCCGTTATGGACCTTACATCGGCATGACTTATCAAGTTACTGGGGTCTGACGTTTACCACCCCTAGACTAGATATACGACATATCAGATGAAGAGACCGGACTGTACGGTAGTGTTACTGATTGGATTCGCAGGAGTGTGAGCGGGCTTGCTTGTTGATCTTCTGATCGCTCAATATCCGGGTAGCCGTTACATTTTGCAGACCGCTTGCGGCTTATGGGTGACTGATATGATCACCATATACTGCCGGTGTATTGATGAGTCTTTAGAGTCCTACACAGCGGTTTCCTGACTCAAGCGAAATGGAGTATGAGCACATATGTGATATGTGCGGGACTGAGATTAATCCGATTTGAGATACCGTATTTTATTCTCGCGATATGTGACATCGGTCGGTTATATGTGATATAGCCGGGTTATCGAATCAAGTGTTGATTCGATAAATTGTTGCATTTGATATTAGTCGGTTATATGTGATATAGCCGGATCATTAAATCAAGTGTTGATTTAATGATTTAATGTATAATTACATATTTGATATATGAATTTACATTAACTAATATTTATCTCACTTGACCATTTCTTTTCTCACTTGTGCATGCATGATATATATGTGATATGTATTATATCATGCTTGGTTATACATCAAACATGGGTGTGTGAGACTTACACCATGCTTCATATAATTAGGTTTAACATGTATTTAATGTAAATCAAAAATTAGTGGAAAATGTGTCATGCTAGAAGCTTGGAGAAGCTTATTATGTTCATTGACTAAGTCTACCAAATTTGTTTTACATAAGATATTTGTTGACCCAAGTATTATTTAAAACCATGGTTAAGTCTCTACAAGGGTTTGTGATGACAAAAACTCACCAATGGTTGATTTTCTAACCTCATTCTATTCTCTTATTCATTCTAGCGATCACCTTCTTCTTCATCTCTTCGAGCTTTCTAGGGTTTCAAGAGATGTTGAATCCAAGTGAGAAAACCAAATCCAAAGTGAGAAAAATTCCTACTTCATCATCCTCTATTACTTGCCATTTAGTGTAGGGTGTTTGCTTCACAAAGTTCATCACTTTGTGAAGAGGTAGCTTGTTCTTGAGATTCCTCGACGTAGATTATCTTCTGTTAGTTATATGTATGCCCTAGAGGCCATTACTGTACATTGGATGTATATTGTAGTGGATGCTGCGACATATATAGGGAGGACTTTCTTGCTCGACATGATAGTATGCTATCTGGTTACTCTTTACCTTAACGTGTACACTGATTGTCTCTCTGTTACATGTTGGTAAAGCCCTTAGGATGTGTACTTGACTATCTGGACTATGAAGCGGATCATACTAGTGGGGACATGGTAGTCCATAAGTACATCCTTCAAGGTCCCTAGTCGAGGGTGTATCGAGACGGGGCATCGATATACCTGAGTAGACTAGCGTATACCTTCTCGACCCATACAGATGGGCGATGGATGATCCCATATCCATTGGTGTTTGACATCAGGGATGATATACGGGTGCTCAGTAGAGACTGGGTATACTGGACGGACTCGCCGAGAACTCCCAGATGGTATTATACCTTACGTCAGATGGCAGTTCTCTGGTGACACTGGTACAGAGTAGTCTGTTGACCCGAGATCGTCATAGAGTCTTGTGTGGTTCCCACTGTGCTTTGATTTCCACCTTACCACGTCCAAGAGGGCGTGCAAAACGGTGGTTTTTGGGTACAGTCCCGAGTCACATGGAGGCAATGAGCGATAGGAGGGGATTCGTCTCTCCCGGTATAGGCAGTTGATGTTGCGCTGTGTTCGATTGGCTATAACCGGAAATCCCTGGCCAGGGTTGCTGAGATTTACAGGTAAGTGTTACCAGTAGCTTCTCGAACTATTATAGGCCTCATATCGACACGACTTATCGAGCTATTGGGGTCTGACGTTTACCACCCCTAGGCGAGATATGCGACATATCAGACGAAGAGACCGGACTGTACGGTAAGTGTTACTGGTTGGATTCACAGGAGTGTGAGCGGGTTTGCTCGTCGATCTTCTGATCGCTCAATACCCGGGTGGCCGTTACGTTTAGCAGACCGCTTGCGGCTTGTGGGTGTTTGATATGATCATCATCCGCTGCCGACGTATTGACGAGTCTTTAGAGTCCTACACAGAGGTTTCCTGCCGTTACATTTACTTTTCTGCACTAGGATAGACCCAAGGAGGGGAGCACAAGTAACCGGGTTCTGGAGTCCAGTGGGAGACCAACTCGAGGAGTCGAGTCCGGGTTTCCTAACTTTAGAATTGGTAGGGTTGCTTGCCGCTCTCGTAGGGGTTTAAGGGTGTGGGTTTGGCTATTCATCGCGACCGTGGAATCCGTGTTTTATACTGGCTCGTATTGAAAACACGGACGTCCTAGTATATCCAATATTTCATATGTTTCTTCTGCTACGATATCTGTGATGTGATCATGTGATATGTTTTGTGATGGATACTGTATATAGTATATATGATATATTATATAGGCGTTACTTATGTTTTACACCCGCGCTAGCCTTGCCCCGCTCTGCCGTTAGTTACCTAACCTAACGGTGCACGAGGGGACATCGAGGCGAATGCGGATGGCATAAGTGTACGTCGTATTTATCTGTGATGTTTAGGTACTTAAATGATAGGACTTCATTAATGTGATTAATGAAAGTAAAAGAAACCTAAAGATGTTGTAGAATCGAATTTCAAAATAAAACAGGTAGCTACAGTTCTTGCTTTGCACAGCGGTATATATGATATATCCTGCACCTTATTCGATAAGGAAAAGACCGAGATCCTTTCACTGGGAGTGACTCCTTTAGCAATAACTGGCAGATGCTACACACTCGGTTTGTCTTTTGATTGCTTTTAAGAGTTTTTGCTTTGCACAGTGATATATATGATATATCCCGCACATCATTCGACGGGGAAAGGACCGACGATCACTTCACCGGGAGTGACTCCTTTAGCAAAACTAGAAAAGCCTAAAAAACACTCCATTTTAAAATCATTTGATTCTACAACGATATCAAGTTCATTACGCAATAGGTTTTCAGAAAAACCTGTCGTAGCCCTCCGTTATTTCAGATAAATGGTAGTTAGTATTCGTGCTACGTTTGTTGGCCTGCGTCAAGGCGTAGTGTGCGGTAGCTAACTAGTATTTATCTGCTTATGCATATGATGCAGATTGGATTAGGGTAGTCGTGCGACTTTGTTGGCCTGCGTCAAGGGTCGTGCGGGTGGGTTTAATTCAATCAGGAAATGACGGGTTGAACTTGACTAGCGCACTATGGTTTGTTGTCCTGCGTCAAGGTCATAGGACGCTAGGGGCAAAATTATCGGGAATTTCAAGTGTTGAAATTTGCAATGAGATTGCATACCTTCTATGAGATAGTTGGATCCCGATACCCGCTGCGAGTAAGAGTTACTCCTGGGAGAGTTTTACACATTACAATTAGCCGATCAAGTAGGTGTCTAGAAAGGTGTCAACGAGGTTACGTCTCTGGGAAAACGAGGTTAACATTAATTAGGTTTGTGCGAAAGCACGGGGGACCTCCCTCAAAGTACCGACACTGGCCTGGCTGAAAGATTGGCGAACTTGTAGTGTGTAATTAATCCCGGCTAGTCTTTACTTTTAGGGTTTGAAGGAAGATTTGATAAAAAGCAGTGGGAGCCATCCTGATTAGATAAAATAATAACCAATCTATTCTTGCAAGAGCGCACGCTGAGTGTTTTCTTCTCTATCTCTCCTGGTAGCGACCATATCACGCCTTAATCAAGATAATAAAATGGATATATTGAATGAACCCGCTTGTTATACTGAGCTGGGGAACGTTGGTCCCACTCCAACTTATAATTGTTATAAGACAGAGCAGGAAATAGGGGATTACCAGAATTCCCGTGCCGCCCAAACGAAGAGAGTGCATGCTGATGCATCATCTTCGGGTGTGTTCGTTGCATAGAACTGTTTCTCAGTATCCTCCGCATCCTGGGTATATGATACCGGATCAGGATCCCAGATATGTAATCTGTTACATAGGGCTGCAAAAAGGTAGAAAAACTGAGAACGGGTGATAAGTTTCATGAGGCAGAAAACGGTGCAAGTGTTGCAGCCAAGTCTGTTGGTCACTGTCACCCTGTATCACCAATACATTGATTCTGAACGAATGTTATTAGATACCGAATCTGATATACAGTCTCTTTATCAGCAAAGAAATGATAAAATTTTGTATTGTTGGATAATGTTTTGAACATTTCCTATATCAAAAGTTGATCGGTTCAGGCACGTTATCTAAAAGCGTTGATGTTCTAAATCAAACTACAGTTCTTAGTATACGGAACACACACAAGAGGAAGAGTTCAGAAATGAACGAATCCTTCTTTAGGTATTGTAGACTAGGTCATATCAATGCGACCCGACTGGCTGAAGTTACATTTTAGATGCATATTTAAATCAGTTTGAATTTACATCTTATGAAAACTTACCAGTCATGTCACAAAGATAAGATGACCATAGCTCCATTTAATGGAAAAAGAGAAAGAGTTAGTTTACTCTTGGGACTGATACATGATGATGTATGTAAGGTCTCCTGTCTACACATGCCAGGATTGGTTCTTTATACTTCATTACGTTCTCTGATAATCTCTTTTGATTCAGACATATGTTCCTGTTGAAACACAAGTCCGAACCTTTTGAGATATTCACAGAATATAAGTTAGAAGTAGAGAACCAAAATATAGGTATAAGTATTATGTTCTTTGATGAGATCAAGGAGGAGAATACTTGAGCACGGAAATCCTGGACTATTCTAAAGGAGAATGAGATTCTCTCTCAGCATTACTCCTCCGTATACACCATAACACGATGGTATATCGGGGCGGAGCAATCACACCCTATGTGATAATGTGTGCTCTATGATGAGCACTGCTGAGTTACCTATTTTCCTTTTGGGAGTTATGCACTTGAGAAGCTGCATACCTATTGAAAAGGGTTCGAATCAAATCAGTTGCCTACCACTCTATATGAGATATGGTATGGGAAGAGCCCATGTCTTAAGCTAGTTAAGATTTGGGGTTGTCCGGCCTATGTCTAAAAGCAAAATCCGGACAAGCTCGAGGCAAGGTCTGTTATATAGAACTGGAAATGTTTCAGCTATACAAACTGCAGCTGATGATTTCGTAGAACCAAAGGATTCAATAGTATCCAACGAACCTTAGCCTCTCCGCCGATCTAGTAGGGTTCCTCACCCACCTGAGAGATACTTCGGTTTCTCTATGACAGTGGGAGCGAGGATTGCATCATGAGATGATGACCCAACTAGTTTCGAGCTGGCCATCAGGAGTAAGACTCTATAAGAATGGCTGGATGCTTAGCGATCTGAGATGGAATCCTTATACACCAACAAAGTATGGACTTTGGTTGCTATATCTGAAGGGTTAAATCCCCATCAGGAGCAAGTAAATCTTGAGAAGATTACTTGGTGTAGATGGAAAGGTTGAGACTTTCAAAGCTAGACTTGTTAAAGCTTTTCGTCATCGACCAGGCGTGGATAATGATGAAACCTTTTCAAGTGGCTATGCTTAAGTCCATCCAGATCCTACTTGCTACGGCTACATACCATGACTGCGATATCTGGCGGTTGGGTGCCTGACTACTTTTCTAAATAATGATTTAGAAGAGAACGTCTATAAGAACACAGCCAGAGGGCTTCGTAGATAGTGGGAGCAGCGGAAACGTGTGCAAGATGCTTTATAGGATAAAGCAGGTATCACGGAGTTGGAACATCTGTTTTGATGTGTTAGTCAAAAAGTTTGACATCATTAAAATGGTAGATGAACCTTGTATAAACAAAAAGGTAGTTGGGAGTATCGTAACGATCCTCGTAGAGTACGTGGATGACATACTCATGATAGGGAAGGAGTTTCCTATGCTACGTTCGATCAATCTCCGCTTATCACAAAGATTCTCCATCTAGGATCAAAGTGATACCTACTAAATCCTGGATTTTGGATCTATGAGATAGATCTAAATGGATATTAGGACACTCACTAGTTGTAGTGAGATGGTATCAGTTGATCCTGGAGAGAATCACGGGAAAGGTTCCAGGGTGATAAAGACGACTGAATGTCAGTCACAGGCATTGTCTTTACCCTCAGTAAAGGGACGGTATGTTGGAAGAGTTCCAAGCTAGATACCGTGGCTAACTAGACGATAAAGGCTGGATACATCGCTACTTATGATGCTACCAAAGAGGCTGTCTGGGTATATATTGGTTCATGAGATGAACTACGTTCCAACCATTGTGAGACAATGGAGTTGTGGCTTATGCCAAGGAACGCCGGTCCCATCAGTGATCCAGACATATTCTAAGGCAGTGTCACCTGATCATGGAGATGGTTGATCTCCAAGGTGATCGAGGTTAGGAGAGTAGACTTAGAGGACAACACGGCGGATCCATTCACAAAGGCCTTTTCCTAGAGAGAGACTTTTATGGGATGGTTGAGTATGAGATACTACAACCACTGCTATCAGATGGCCCTAGTGCAAGTGGGAGATTGTTAGTTATATGTATGCCCTAGAGGCCATTACTGTACATTGGATGTATATTGTAATGGATGCTGGGACATATATAGGGAGGACTTTCTTGCTCGACATGATAGTATGCTATCTGGTTACTCTTTACCTTAACGTGTACACTGATTGTCTCTCTGTTACATGTTGGTAAAGCCCTTAGGATGTGTACTTGACTATCTGGACTATGATGCGGATCATACTAGTGGGGACATGGTAGTCCATAAGTACATCCTTCAAGGTCCCTAGTCGAGGGTGTATCGAGACGGAGCATCGATATACCAGAGTAGACTAGCGTATACCTTCTCGACCCATACAGATGGGCGATGGATGATCCCATATCCATTGGTGTTTGACATCAGGGATGATATACGGGTGCTCAGTAGAGACTGGGTACACTGGACGGACTCGCCGAGAACTCCCAGATGGTATTATACCTTATGTCAGATGGCAGTTCTCTGGTGACACTGGTACAGAGTAGTCTGTTGACCCGAGATCGTCATAGAGTCTTGTGTGGTTCCCACTGTGCTTTGATTTCCACCTTACCATGTCCAAGAGGGCGTGCAAAATGGTGGTTTTTGGGTACAGTCCCGAGTCACAGGGAGGCAATGAGCGATAGGAGGGGATTCGTCTCTCCCGGTATAGGGAGTTGATGTTGTGCTGTGTTCGATTGGCTATAACCGGAAATCCCTGGCCAGGGTTGCTGAGATTTACAGGTAAGTGTTACCAGTAGCTTCTCGAACTGTTATAGGCCTCATATCGACATGACTTATCGAGCTATTGGGGTCTGACGTTTACCACCCCTAGGCGAGATATACGACATATCAGACGACGAGACCGGACTGTACGGTAAGTGTTACTGGTTGGATTCACAGGAGTGTGAGTGGGCTTGCTCGTCAATCTTCTGATCGCTCAATACCCGGGTGGCCGTTACGTTTAGCAGACCGCTTGCGACTTGTGGGTGTTTGATATGATCATCATCCGCTGCCGGCGTATTGACGAGTCTTTAGAGTCATACACAGAGGTTTCCTGGCTCAAGCGAAACGAAATAGGAGCGCATATGAGATATGTGCGGGACCAAGAATAATGCGTGTATGTGATACCGTATTTCATTCGTGCGATGAATGTGTCGAATGGTTGTATGCGATATAACCTAGTTATCGAATCAAGGATTGATTCGATAAATCGATACATTGTATACTAGTCGGTTGTGTGCGATATGACCGGATCATTGAATCAAGTGTTAGTTTAATGATTTAATGCGTAATTATATATTTGATATATTACTTTGCATTAACTAGTATTGGTTCATCTTAAATGGATTTTCTCACTTGTTTGTGCACATTGTATATGTGATATGTTTTTGTGCACAAATTTGTATCATGTTTGATGATACATGCTCACTAGGGTTTGTGTAAAGATTAAACCATGGTTGTGTAATGGTTAGGGTTTTCATTTTCTTATTCATTTACTTATTTATTCATTTATTTATTTGTTTATTCTTTTTGGAAAATAAATGGCATGAAAAGAAAATGGTGGCTTGATTTGTTTTCTTGTTGAAGCTTCATGAAGCTTTGACCTAAGTGACCATTTTGTCTCATGCTTAACCCTAACCATTCCACTTAACCCTAGTTCATTCTCTACACTTGACCATGGTTTGATTATGATAAGTATTGATTTTTATTTTCTTTTTGAAATATACTTATGATAATCATCTTCATCTTCTTCTTCTTACAAGATGAAGAAAGCTTGCTTCATCAATGGCAACTTGAGCAATTGAGTGAGAAATCCAATTCTAAAGTGAACCCACCTCCTATTTCTTCATCCACTACCTCTTGCCAAGTAGTAAAGGGTGTTTTCTTCACAAGTTTCATGACTTGGTGAAGTGGGAGCTTGATCTTGTGATGCCTCGACATAGATCATCTTTAGCACGAAGCCGACGACCTTGCCCGCCCATTTCTCCGATGAAGCCGACGCTAGAGCCCGGGTTTCCATTTGGACAGCAAGAAGACTTCATTGCGGAGCTATGGAGGTGGAGAACCGGATCTACAAAGGTTGTATTTCCGTTATTTTAGTTAAATTGTTAACTAGTTGCATGTGTTCGCCTAAAATCTAGTTAACGATCCGTATTAGGGTTTCTCGGCACCCGTAAAATTTGAAATTGGCATGGTTGATGCCTTGTGAGACCTCATTAGTGTGCCTAGGAACCCTACATCTTCGGCCTCGAAAACATCTAGCATGCTTGCTCACCTTTGTGGAGTTCATTTTGAGTCCGGGTGATCGATGCTTGGAGCGAAGGGACGACTACACGGAGCTTTAGAAGTAGAGGACCGGGTCTACAAAGGTTGTATTGTTTTTCACTTCTTATGTAATGTTTGATTAAATGTTTTGTTACCCTAGTTTTCTAGTATGATTCCTTGGATGTTTGCTTAGCACCCCCTAAAATTTTTATTGTGGCATGCTTGATGCTTGCAAACCCTGGGCTAGGTGCTGAAGAATCCCAACAAGCAGTTCCTAGGTGACATGTGTAAAGGTTATTCTGTCGACGTGAGATCATCATTTTTCTCGTGTGAGTTCCCACTGTGCTTTGATTACTACCCTACCACGGCTCAAAGGAGTCATGCAAACAGGTTTTAGTTGGGTACAGTCCCGAGCCACATGGAGGTGGTGAGCGGATCGTCGAGGAATCATCTCTCCAGGTATTGGGAGTTGATGTCGCGTTGTGCATGGGTGGCCATCACCAGAAATCCTTGGCCAAGGTAGTCGAGAATTACTGATATGGATCAGTAGTTTCTCAGGTTGTGATAGGCTTCATACCGACAAGAATTATCACGTTATTAGGGGTCTGACTTTATCCACCCCTAGACCTGATATGCAATACTCTTAGACGAACAGATTGTACTGTACGGAGATTGTCACTGAGAGGCTCAGTAGGGGTTCGAATGAGTTTGCTCGTCGGCCTTCCTTTTGCTCAATACCTGGGTAGCCATTACGTACTCCTAGTGTTGTTGACGAGCTTGTGGTTAAACCCACTGCCAGCATATTGACAAGTCTTTAGAGTCCTATACAGAGGGTTTTCCGGCTTCGGGCGAAACGATGTAGAGGCTATATGGTTTTACGGCAGGGTTCGATCATATACGTACACTTGTGCAAGCATCATGATTCGGACGGATAATAATTGTGGGCTTTGGTTTAAGCCGGATACTAGTATTAGATTATTGGATTATTTTCGTCCCTTTGTATACGTATTTTTTTGGAATACGGATACGGTTATGTAAATACGGTGAGGGGCATTCTTGTAATTTATTACAAGGGTGCTTCTAGAAGAAGACACCTCATTTGTTTATAACCATTTTGATTAAATCGTTAATGAGGTGGAGGGATGAGGTGTTATTTGCATTAACTGAAGCATGGCTTTGTGGTGATTCATAGGGTGACTCATGGAGTGAGTCATGGTTGCATTATTCTAGGATGCTTGATTTATTTGGGTGGAGACATTTTGGTATGCTTGAGAATTATTATTCACAACACTTAGACATTTTCATGGTTGCTTCACACAACACTTGTTCATTCGAAAATATTGCAATCTTGAATCTATCAATTTTCTCACTTATCTTTTCATTTAAGGATAGTTGATATATATATAACACATATTACAAGTTCATCCACTAAATATAAAATACCACATGTTATATATATAATCAACGTCTTTTCAAAGAAATTGTATATTTATCATGTCACGCATGATATTCTTTATCTCCAACATTCTTTATCGAGATTCTGTGCAGAAAATTATCTCCGGACAGGTATCGCAAATTTGCCGACAAAATGCAGCAAGTTAAAGACTCAAAATCTAGCAGAGATTAAGAATAGATACAAAGATTCCAGATATCACCTGAAGAACCATATCCCAACACCAAACAACACAGAAAGTTTGATGCATCAACCTCACAAAACAGCCGCGGAACGGCGGCCGATTCTGCCCGATCCACCACGGATCCGTGGCCGAGTTGGGTCGTCAGTGGTCGATATTTTTCCAGAGGCTTCATATTAACTGCCAAGCTTGCTCAAGACATTTCGAACTTCCTATGTTTCTCCAGAAGCTTCGTTACAGCAGCCAAGCTTCTTATGCAAGCTTGATAACTACCTAGCTTCTTTGAGAAGATTGACCTAGTTTCTCGTGGAAGATTGATGAAGGTTATGAAAAGAGACCTAGTGCTTCATTGTAAAGGTTGTTGGTTGTTGAACATTGAGCTAATTCGTTACACAAGTTGAGTGACACAACTTGTGATCAAAACACTAAATCCAAATCAAGATCCAAATCAAATTTAAGAATCGTTAAGAGCAATATCAAGCGACGACATCGAAGATCCTTTATCGTAATGCCGATCGTCATCAAGAGCAAGAGATCGGCTAATGTTCCACGTCTCACGGCGATCGAGCCACGCAAAAATCGACGACAAATTCTCTTTTGAAAGGAGTGATCGAGAGCTTAGACTTGTAATCTCGGATTGAGAAGTGTAAATTTGAGAATATTTTTAAAGGTGATAAATTTTTAATTCTTGCTTTCTTTGCATTCTAACATTATGAAATTTTGCATTCTTAATTCTTTTATTTTCATGATGCGTTAGTGAAATATCAGCTTGTTAAGGATTCGAGGGAGATCGGTAGATCAAATGGTGATGAAATCCTAAACTAGTCTTAAGTCTTATGGGAATTGTGAACTTTAGGAAAAAGAATCATCAATGACCTAATTTGGAGTAAGATCACCATTCTTGATAATTTCATTGCAAATTAGGGATTAAATGATTGATAATTCTATTTGCTAAAGTCTAGATTTGAATGATGATCAATGAAATGACAAGGGATAGTGAAGGACAAGGGATAGTGAAGGAGAAACCCTAGTTTCTTCAAAAGATCCCTAATTTTCATTCATCACCACCGTTCTAGCTATAATTCATCAATTGATAAGATAAGTAATTTTTAGTATTCATCATTGCTACGAATTCTTATCGAATCCTACAAGCTATTCTTCATTTTCTTGATAACTATAATTGATATTGGACACTTTCTTTATTTCTAATTCTTGAACGTTTTTCTTGATTTTCTTGAAATGACAACTCAATTAAATCTTGAATTACTTTCTTGAGTTTTCTTTACTATTTTCCTTTGACTCATCAAAAGCAAGATTGAATAAATTCACGAATCTCAGTGGACGATCTGTTCTCATTAATGCGCTACAATCGACACCGTTATTGATTGCAGTTATAAATTCTTTGATTGTGATTACTTTTCAAAACACAACATAGATGATCAATCAAATGGTACCGTTCCCGGGGATGCATGCGTAATTTGTTCTTTCTTTCTATTTGAGTTGAAACATTATTATTCCATTAAATTTTAAGTCAAGAATCGCATAGTGTGCTTAATGATTAGTGTTTGAATTTTTTGTGAGGGAATCTGGAATCATTGTACCGAGGAAATCAATATTCAGAGACTTTCTGAAGATTCCAGAGGAGCACATAAAGCTTGAAGAGAATTTTCAAAACCTAGTTCCTCCATTCCACTGTGGATCGATGGTGTATTGCTGGTTTTTGCGGCGGTTCCGCCGCCGTTTAGGTGACGCAGAACTTCAGACATTTGTGGTATATTCTCTGTTTTCTCCTCTTCTCTATGATCTTATCCAATAACAAATTTTCTGCAGGATTCTTTTCAAAATTCGCAGCGCTTAAAAAAATCTTGTTGCGTTTCTTGAAATTGGTTGTTTGTGCATATTTTAATACGGAAATTAAAGGGTAAAAACCAAATTCAAATTAGGAGGGGATTTCATTACCCTTCTTAAGCCCCAAAAATCACAAAACTAGCATCTGCATCACCCTCATTAACTAAAAAAATATCTTGACAAGACTCTAAGGACCGTCACGGTCAATTAGGACAGGAGAAGGTCGTGGGTAATCTATTGCTTATCCGCATTTCTTTTGTGGTGTCTAAAGCAAGTGTGTCTAAGGCAAGTGCTTACTTAATTAGGCCCGCTACTTACGTAGCGGATAACCTTCCACTTACCTGGCATTTACCTGGCCACAGAAGGGATAAAGAGGCAGTAGAGGATTTATCCTGCTATTTGTCTTCTGGAAGTCTAGGAGCGGTCTAGCGCTTGACCTAGGTGACCGTAGATCTAGGATTACCTGTGCATTTTTTGTGATTTTTTTTCTAAATCCGTCTTTTTTCAAAACAAACCAATTATTTTTACCCTTTTTCCCTCTTCCCTTCTGATAATGGGTAACCCATGTTAGTTATATGTATGCCCTAGAGGCCATTACTATACATACGATGTATATTGTAGTGGATGCTTGGACATATATTGGGAGGACTTTCTTGCTCGACATGATAGTAAGCTTTCTGGTTGCTCTTTATCTTAAAATGTACTCTAATTGTCTCTATATCACATGTTGATAAAGCCCTTACGATGAGTACTTGACTACCAGGACTATGATGCAGATCATACTAGTTAGGACAGTGTAGTCGCCAAGTACATCCTTCAAATGTTCCTAGTCGTGGGAGTACCGAGACAGGGCATCGATACTCCAGAGTAGACTAGCGTATGCGCTTCTTGACCCATATGATGGGCGATGGATGATTTCATATCCATTGGTGTTTGACATCAGAGAAGGTATACGGGTGCTCAGTGGAGACTGGGTACACTGGACGGACTCGCCGAGACTCCAAGATGGTATTATACCTCACGTCAGATGGAAATTCTCCGGTGACTCTGGTACAGAGTAGTCTGTTGACTCGAGATTGTCATAGAGTCTTGTGTGATTCCCACTGTGCTTTGATTTCCATCATACCACATCCAAGAGGGCATACAAAAAGGTAGCTTTTGGGTACAGTCCCGAATCACATGGAGGCAATGAGCGATAGGAGGGGATTCGTCTCTCCCGGTATAGGGAGTTGATGTTGTGCTGTGTTCGATTGGCTATAACTGGAAATCCCTGGTCAGGGTTGCTGAGATTTATTGGTAAGTGTTATCTGTAGTTTCTCGAACTGTTATAGACCTCATATCGACACGACTTATCAAGCTACTGGGGTCTGACGTTTACCACCCTTAGGCGAGATATGCGACATATCAGACGACGAGACTGGACTGTACGGGAGTGTTACTGATTGGATTCGTAGGAGAATGTACAGGCTTGCTTGTTGATCTTCTGGTCGCTCAATACCTGGGTGGCTGTTACGTTTAGCTGACCGCTTGCAGCTTGTGGGTGTTTGATATGATCATCACCTACTGCCGGCGTACTGAAGATTCTTTAGAGTCCTACGCAGAGTTTTCTTGGTTCAGGAAAAATGGAGTAGGAGCACATATGTGATATGTGCAGGACCGAGGATAATGCGATATGAGATACCGTATTCTATTCTCGCGATATTTGATATCAGCCGGTTCATCGGATCAAGTGTTGATTCGATGAATCGGTAAATGAGATATTAGTCGGTTATATGCGATATAGCCGGATTGACGGATCAAGTGTTGATTCGATAATTTAATTTATAATAATATATATGATATATTAAATTACATTAACTAATATTAGCTTACTAAAAGATTCTTTTTCTCACTCGGGTAATACATTGATATATATGCGATATATGTTAATTGTATTATTTTATTTTGTTACAATAAATATTGTATATGTGATATATAATATTGTAACATGATATGATTATTAATGCAACATGATTAGTGGAGATTAAACAAGATTAGGGTTTGAATTGGGTTAGTTTTTTCATGAACCTTCTAGAAGGTTTCTTTTTGTTTTGTGTTAGATATTTTAAAGTGACTCATCTTTAACTCAACCCAAACCCTAGCCCTAGTTAAATCTCTACAAAGTTTTAGTTAACCATGGTTGCGTTATTCATCATTATTATCTTTTCATTATTCATCACAAAAGGAAGACTATTCTTCTTCTTCATCTTTGAGCTTCATGAAAAGCTTTCTATGTTTTTCCTAAGTGATGAAAATGAGTGAGAATATGAAAACAAATGAGGGCAAAAATCCGACTTCATCATCCTCATCTATCTATGCCATTTAGATGAGGGTGTTCACTTCATTTAGTGAGCGAGAGCTTGTGTTAATGAAATTTCAAGGTAGATCATCTTTGTTATCGAAGATCGGAAGCAAGCTTGCATCTTTCTCTTCGTGGAGCCTTTCGAGAGTCCGGAACTTGATGATCGCAGCGAAGGGACCACAACAGGGAGCTTATGTAGTGAAGGACCAGATCTACAAAGGTTGTAATCCCTCTCACTTAGTGTTAAAGTGTTTAACATGTTTTGTTTTTCTCCTAATCTCTAGTTTAAAGATCTTGGTTAGGGTTTTTCGGCACGGCTAAATTTTAAATCGGGTATGGTTGATACCTTGTAGACCCTTGTGTGTATGCCTAGTAACCCTATAGTGGTATCGGAGCCAAGCTAGAGCTTTAGGAGATGTCTAGGCAAAGTTTAAAGTCCGATCGAACTACGAATACCCGGTTTATACCCTTTTCTGGAAATTTTTCAAAAAGGTTGATTTTTTCATATTAAAAATACTCAAAAAAATCAGCAGGGAAATATAAGAATTACTGTGAAGTACGGACATCCAATGCGCTCACGTGACCGCGGAACCACGGCCAAACCACGCGTTTGGCGGCGGTTCCGCGGCCAAAATTATGATTTGGTCCCTGGTACTTCATATATTTATTCTTAGGTCCTTTTTCATTTTTCTGGGAATTTTTAATTTTACTCAAGTGTTGAGTTTTCTGGGATGTATTGGGAACTCGTTGATTCGATCGGATAATTTAATTTCGTTTAAGTTTTTCCGGATAATTTTAGAAACTGTTAAAAAGTTCAAACGGATATCAATAACTCACTTTTTCCCCGTCGGAAAATTTTTCAAAAGTTGGATTTTTTCTCGAGTTTGAAACTTCCGGAAAATCATGCAAATAACGTGGTGGACCCTCTTGAAGACAACAAACCTTAACTCGATTATATGACCGTCTTGAACTGCCTCTAAATCTTAGGGTTTGGGGCAGTACGGCGCTGCCACATGTGAGGAGTTGGCTTGACCCTTCTACGGCTGGACCATTGGTACTGTGGCATGTGATGGATATTTTTTGAACTCCGCTCAAGTGTTGAGCTATTTGGGAAATCTTGGGTGTTTGATTATTCGATCGGAAAGTTTAACACCGACTTTTTATCTGGAATGTGATACAATATTTGGAATCCACAGGTAGTTATTAGATAACTAATTTGAATGTTGTAAATCTAGTAGTTCAGTCTCAAATGATCGGTTGCCACGGGATTTTGATGCGATCAAAAGTCCGTCACAATCACGTAGCGTACGCGGATACTCGCCGGGTAAACTTGATAGACAGTCACGCCCCATAGCCCCGACCAAGTGACAATACGAGAACCCCGTCGCCAAAAGCATCCGTTCGGGTGCTCGCAGCAGCGGTGTTCCGCCTTAGTGCACTTCGTCGACGGCATCGGGGGTGCGACCGTCTACTAAAGTTTATGACGAACATTCGATCAAGATGTCGGGAATCTTGTTGAATTGCCCGACTGGAAATTGAAAATTGTTTTCGATATTGAGACTAAAATGCGGGGTTTGTAATTGTTAGGCATGCGATGTCTAAGGAATTCATTTGGTTAGGCATGCGATGTCCAAGGAGGTTGCGGATTCCAATTTTTGTAATTTTACACTTTCTTTTCTGTGACCGTAAGCGTAGTATGTGGTGTATCGCCGGCTTCGTTGCTATACATCAACGACAATCGGGATACGCATACTTCCTTACGTTGATGATATGAGATATTATGTGTTGCTGTGATATGTTATATTGGATCGTCGCATTTTGAATAGCCTGGGGTTTTATGTGAGATGAGAGTTTTTCTTTTTCTTTCATATAAAATTCAATTGTATGTAATATTCTTTTATTGGGGCACTTCCGGGCTAAGGATGATGTCACCATTGTATATTATTTACTTTTCCGCATTAGGTAGAACCAAAGCGGGGAGCACAAGTAACCGGGTTCTAAGGTCCAATGGGAGACCATCTTAAGGAGTCGAGACCGGGTCTCCTAACCCTAGAATTGGCATTGTTGCTTGCCGCTCTCTTAGGGGTCTAGGGATGTGGGTTTGGTTATTCATCGCGACCGTGGAATCCGTGTTTTATACAGGCTCGTACTAAAACACGGACATCCTAGTATATCCAATATTTCATATGTGTTTCTTCTGCTGCAACGTTCTGTGATGAGATCATATTACTGCCTGAGACGAATGTTTATATTATATATATGAGATATATGTTATATTGTAGATTTCGTTTCAAATAAGATGCTTGTGAAACATAATAAAATGGGACTTCATTAATGAGATTAATGAAACTAAAAGAAACCTAAAGATGTTGTTGAAACTTGTTTAAAAACTGGTAGCTCTAGTTCTTGCTTTGCATAGCGGTGTTCCTTGTAGAACATCCAGCACCTTATTCGATGAGGAAAGAGCCGAGATTCCTTCACCGGGAGTGACCTCTTTAGCGAAACTAGCAGATGCTACAAACTTGGTTTGTCTTTTGATTGCTTATATAGTTTGTGCTTTGCATTATGATATTTGTGAAATATCCTGCACCTTATTCGATGAGGAAAGAGCCGACGGTCCATTCACCGGGAGTGACCTCTTTAGCAAAACTAGAAAATGCCTCAAAAACATTCCTTTTAAAAATCACTCGATTCTACAACGATATCAAGTTCATTACGCATAAGGTTTTCTTAAAAACCTGTCGTAACCTTCCGTCATTTTAGAAAGTAGGGTACTTAGTATTCGTGCTGTGTTTGTTGACCTGAGTTAAGGCACTGTGTATGGTAGCTAAGTAATGTCTTCCTACATAGCATATGATGCGATTAGTTAGGACAGTCATGTGACTTTGTTGATCTTTGTTGGTGCGTCTATTTAATCAAGAAATGACGGGTAGAACATGACTAGTGCTTATGATTTGTTGACCATAGTTAAGGTCATAAGTCACTAGGGGCAAAATATTATCGGGAATTTCAAGTGTTGAAATTTGCAATGAGATTGCATACCTTCTATGAGATAGTTGGATCCCGATACCCGCTGCGAGTAAGAGTTACTCCTGGGAGAGTCTTACACATTACAATTAGCCGATCAAGTAGGTGTCTAGAAAGGTGTCAACGGGGTTACGCCCCTGGGAAAACGAGATTTACTTTAATTAGGTCCGTGCGAAAGCACGGGGAACCTCCCTCAAAGTACCGGCACTGGCCTGGCTGAAAGATTGGCGAACTTGTAGGGTGTAATTAATCCCGGCTAGTCTTTCTTTTTAGGGTTTGAAGGAAGATTTGACTAAAACAGTGGGAGACATCCTGATTAGATAAATTGATAACCAATCTAATCTTGTGAAAGCGCACACTGAGTGTTTTCTTCTCTCTCTCTCCCCTGGTTACGACTATGTCACACCTTAATCAAGATAATAATACAGATGTATTGACCCAACCCGCTTGTTATACTACGCTAGGGAACGTTGGTCCCACTCCAACTTATAATTGTTATAAGACAGAGCAGGAAATAGGGGATTACCAGAATTCCCGTGCCGCCCAAACGAAGAAAGTGCATGCTGATGCATCTTCTTCGGGTAAGTCCATTACACAGAACTGTTTCTCAATATCCTTTACGTCCTGGGTATGAGATACCAGATCAGGATCCCGCACATATAATTAGTTACATGGGCTACAGATATGTAGAGAACTGAGAACGGGTGATAAATTTCATGAGATAGAAACGGTGCAAGTGTTGCAGCCAAGTCTGTTGGTAGTTATCACCCTGTATTACCAGAATACATTGATACTGAATGAATGTTATTAGATACCGAACCTGAAGTACAACATCATATCAGTCTCTTTATTAGTAAAGAAGGATATAATTTTGTATTGTTGGATAATGTTTTGGACATTTCCTATATCAAGAGTTGATCGGTTCAGGCACGTTATCTAAAAGCATAGACGTTCTAAATCAAACCACAGTTCTTAACGTACAGAACACACACAAGAGGATGAGTTCAGAAATGAACGAATCCTTCTTGAGGCATTGTAGACTAGGTCATATCAATGTGACCCGACTAGCTGAAGTTACATATAGATGCATATTTAAATTAGTTTGAATTTACATCTTATGAAACTTGCCGGTCATGTCACAGAGATAAGATGACCACAGCTCCGTTTATTCGAAACAGAGAAAGAGTTAGTGAACTCTTGGGATTGATACATGCTGATGTATGAAGGTCCCATGTCTACACATGCCAAGACCGCTTTTTTGTACTTCATTACATTCACTGATTATCTCTCAAGATTCGGACATATGTTCCTGTTGAAACACAAGCCTGGAGCTTTTGAGAAATTCAATGAATATAAGTTAGAAGTAGAGAACCAAAAACGAGTATAAGTATTATGTCCTTTGATGAGATCAAAGGAGGAGAATACTTGAGCACGGGATTCCTGAACTATTTTAAAGGAAAATGAGATTCTCTCTCAGCATTAGTCCTCCGTATACACCATAGCACGATGGTATATCGGGGCAGAGCAATTGCACCCTATGTGATATGGTGTGCTCTATGATGACTACTACTGAGTTTCCTATTTCCTTTTGGGAGTTATGCACTTGAGAAGCTACATACCTATTGAATAGGGTTCCAATCAAATCAGTTGCCTACCACTTCATATGTGATATGGAATGGGAAGAGCCCATATCTTAAGTAAGTTAAGATTTAGGGTTGTCTGGCCTATGTATAAAAAGCAAAATCCGGACAAGCTCGAGGCAAAGTCAGTTCTGTGGAAGTTTGTTGGATATCCCAAGTATTCGCAAGGGAATATCTTCTACCAAACTGGGGAACAAAAAGTGTTTTTGTTTCTCAGCATGCCATCTTTGTGAAAGAGAATTTCTTGTGAAGAAATTAGTGGTCATGAGTTAAAACTGGAAAAAGTTCCAGCTATATAAACTGCAGCCGATGATTTGGTAGAACCAAAGAATTCAATAGTTTCCAACGAACCTCAGCCTCTCCGCCGATCTATTAGGGTTTCTCACCCACCTGAGAGATACTTCGGTTTCTCTATGACAGTGGGAGCGAGGATTGCATAATGAGATGATGACCCAACTAGTTTCGAGCTGTCCATCAGGAGTGGGGACTCTGTGAGAATGGCTGGATGCATATCGATCTGAGATGGAACCCTTATACACCAGCAAAGTATGGACTTTGGTTGCTTTATCTGAAGGGTTAAATCCACATCAGCAGCAAGTATATCTTGAGAAGATTACTTGGTGTACATGGAAAAGTTGAGACTTTCAAAGCTATGCTTAAGTCCATCCAGATCCTACTTGCCACGGCTACATACCATGACTATGATATCTGGCGGTTGGGTGTCATGACTGCTTTTCTAAATGATGATTTGGAAGAAAGCGTCTATAAGTACACAGCCAGAGGGCTTCGTAGACGGTGGGACCAGCGGAAACGTGAGCAAGATGTTTTATGTGATAAATCAGGCATCGCGGAGTTGAAACGTCTGTTTTGATGTGGTAGTCAAAGAGTTTGACTTCATCAAAATGGTAGATGAACCTTGTATATACAAAAAGGTAGTAGGGAGTATGGTGGTGATCCTCGTAGAGTACGTGGATGACATACTCTTGATTGGGAAGGAGTTTCCTATGCTACGCTCGGTCAATCTCCGCTTATCACAAGGATTCTTTGTATAGGATCAAGGTGATACCTCCTAAATCCAGGGTTTTTGATCTATGAGATAGATCTAATTGGATGTTAGGATTCTCACCAGTTGTAGTGAGATGGTATCAATCGATCCTAGGGAGAATCACTGGAAAAGTTCCAGGGTGATAAGGACGAGTGCATGTCAGTCGCAGGCATTGTCTTTACCCTCAGTGGAGGGACGGTATGTTGGAAGAGTTCCAAGCTAGATACCGTGACTTACTAGACGATTAAAGGCAAGATACATCGTTACCAAGGACGCTACCAAAGAGGCAGGCTGGATATATTTTAGTTCATGAGATGAACTTCGTTCCTACCACTGTGTGACAATGGAGTTGTGACTTATGCCAAGGAACCCCCGTCCCATCAGAAATCCAGATATAATTCTTAGGAAGTATCACCTGATCATGGAGATGGTTGATCTCTAGGGAGATCGAGGTTAGGAGAGTAGACACAGAGGAAAACAGGGCGGATCCACTCACAAAGGCATATTTCCTAGTAGAGACTTTTATAGGATGGTTGAGTATGAGATACTTCAACCACAGCTGATTGTTGGGTATGCGATACCACAACAGATGGCCCTAGTGCAAGTGGGAGATTGTTAGTTATATGTATGCCCTATAGGTCATTACTGTACATACGATATATATTGTAGTGGATTCTTTGACATATATAGGGAGGACTTTCTTGCTCGACATGATCGTACGCTATCTGGTTGCTCTTTATCTTAACATGTACTCTGATTGTCTCTATGTCACATATTGATAAAGCCCTTAGGATGAGTACTTGACTACCAGGACTATGATGCAGATCATACTAGTGAGGACAGTGTTGTCACCAAGTACATCCTTCAAATGTTCCCAGTCGTGAGACTACCGAGACAAGGCATCGATACTCAAGAGTAGACTAGCGTATGCGCTTCTTGACCCATATAATGGGCGATGGATGATCTCATATCCATTGGTGTTTGACATCAGAGAAGGTATACGGGTGCTCAGTGGAGACTGGGTACACTGGACGGACTCGCCGAGAACTCCCAGATGGTATTATACCTCACGTCAGATGGAAGTTCTCCGGTGACACTGGTACAGAGTAGTCTGTTGACCCGAGATCGTCATAAAGTCTTGTGTGATTCCCACTGTGCTTTGATTTCCATCATACCACGTCTAAGAGGGTGTGCAAAAAGGTGGATTTTGGGTACAGTCCCGAATCACATAGAGGCAATGAGCGATAGGAGGGGATTCGTCTCTCCCGGTATAGGGGGTTGATGTTGTGCTGTGTTCGATTGGCTATAACTGGAAATCCCTGGCCAGGGTTGCTGAGATTTACTGGTAAGTGTTATCAGTAGTTTCTCGAACTGTTATAGACCTCATATCGACACGACTTATCAAGCTACTGGGGTCTAACGTTTACCACCCCTAGGCGAGATATGCGACATATCAGACGACGAGACCAGACTGTACGGGAGTGTTACTGATTGGATTCGCAGGAGAATGTACAGGCTTGCTTGTTGATCTTCTGATCACTCAATACCTAGGTGGCTGTTACGTTTAGGTGACCGTTTGCAGCTTGTGGGTGTTTGATATGATCATCACCTACTGCCGGCGTATTGATGATTCTTTAGAGTCCTACACAGAGGTTTCTTGGTTCAGGCAAAACGGAGTAGGAGCACATATGTGATATGTGCAGGACCGAGGATAATGCGATATGAGATATCGTATTCTATTCTCGCGATATTTGATATCAGCGGGGTCATCGGATTAAGTGTTGATTCGATGAATCGGTAAATGAGCTATTAGTCGGTTATATGCGATATAGCCGGATTGTCGGATCAAGTGTTGATTCGATAATTTAATGTATAATATATATATGATATATTAAATTACATTAACTAATATTAGCTCACTAAAAGATTATTTTTCTCACTCGGGTAATACATTGATATATATGCGATATATTTTAATTGTATTATTTTATTTTGTTACAATAAATATTGTATATGTGATATATAATATTGTAATATGATATGATTATTAATACAACATGATTAGTGGAGATTAAACAAGATTAAGGTTTGAATTGGGTTAGTTGTTCCATGAACCTTCTAGAAGGTTTCTTTTTGTTTTGTGTTGGATATTTTAAAGTGACTCATCTTTAACTCAACCCAAACTCTAGCCCTAGTTAAATCTCTACAAAGGTTTTGTTAACCATGGTTGCATTATTCATCATTATTCATCACAAAAGGAAGACTATTCTTCTTCTTCATCTTTGAGCTTCATGAAAAACTTTCTAGGTTTTTCCTAAGTGATGAAAATGAGTGAGAATATGAAAACAAATGAGAGCAAAAATCCTACTTCATCATCCTCATCTATCCTTGCCATTTAGATGAGGGTGTTCACTTCCTTTAGTGAGTGAGAGCTTGTGTTAATGAAACTTCAAGGTAGATCATCTTTGTTATCGAGGATCGGAAGCTAGCTTGCATCTTTCTCTTCGTAGCGCCTCTCGAGAGTCCGGAACTTGATGATCGCAGCGAAGGGACCAAAACAAGGAGCTTATGAACTGAAGGACCGGATCTACAAATGTTGTAATCCCTCTCACTTAGTGTTAAAGTGTTTAACATGCTTTGTTTTCGCCTAATCTCTAGTTTAAAGATATTGGTTAGGGTTGTTCGGCACGGCTAAATTTTAAATCGGGCATGGTTGATGCCTTGTAGACCCTTGTGCGTGTGCCTAGTAACCCTACAACCCAAACAGACGAACTCTTACCGAGCTTTGCTATCCATAACCAGATATTTCTTGTCTTCATAATCGCTTTGGTATACTATCCGACTCTCCCATATTTTTAAGAGATCGGATAGAACAAGTGGATAGAAACAGTTGGCCACCTCAGTCCAGATCTTATCAACCATATCATAATTCTACATCTGTTTCATTTGATACTCCAAGTGAGGATACCCCTAGATGAATGTCAATTGCTAAGCATATAGCGAGGGCTAACGGCCAAAGTTTCAATCCGGACCAATATCAATATTCTTCTTATCACAATGTTGAACCTATTCCTGCCCAATTTTCATAACCATTCAATTCCTATCAATCCTATCCGACTTTTACACCTTCCCTAGACATTCATTCTAACAAATCATTTGGGAATTATACTTATCCACAAGAATTTCAATCTTATCCTGAAACCCCTTATCAACCCAAGTCTAGTCTTGAGCAGAAATTAGAAGAAGTTATAGTGATGATGAACCGCATCAGAGAAGAATGGAAGGAAAGCATGGCTAAATATGAAAGAGCAACTTGTTCCGAACCAGCCTAAAATTTTTCAGTATATAATACGGGCATAGGACAAAGTGAGAATTTGGGTAGTGAGACAGAACTATACACATTTCCTAATCAAACCTTCCCATTCCAAACTGAAATCCATAACTCCAGTATCACAGATTCATCGAGTACACCAAATGATTCACCAATTGACGATAGAATGCCTGATAAGTTGTGTGACATTGTAGTGTTTGATTTACCGAATTGTGATGGGTCCATTTCGAGTGAAACCATACCAAACTTTTGTGATCTCTACACCTCCACAGTTGAACCAAAATTGCTTGAAAACCATACTTTTAATGAGGTGTTTGAGAATTCTAACCTTCACTTGAATGAGGAGATTGACATTGGGGATATATTGATTGATGAACCCAAAATTTTGGATGAGTTTGTCCCACCAATTCATCAGGTCCTTTCACTTCCTTGTGGTCATCATCTCGAGCTTTTAATTATTCTTCCCGAACCCTAAATGCGTCTTGAAGTTGATGATAATCGTATAACCGAACAGCAGACCAAATTTCAGCCTACATCTCCAACATCTGGTTTAGCGATCCTCGATACACCAATTTATTTACCCATTTCACCTTCTACTTTCTCAGGTTCTTCTTCTATTCTTCATATAATTTTAGTAAGTGTTGATAAATCGCAATCCGATAATTCAAGTTAGATAATATCAGAAAATCAACTTGATTTGGATACTTTTGAAAATGAGGTAGATGAGTTTCTCGAGTCTCTTACCTCCGTAAGTTTTGACAAATCAAGTATGATAAATTCAGGCACAAAACTTATTGACAGCAAATTGTTCAATCACACCATCGATGAAAGTTTTGAAGAACATTTTGCTGACGAACTTGCAATCCTTAACAACACGGATTTTGTAATTAATCAACCTCGACCTATAGAAGTTGAACTGCCACCACTCCTTCTTCTAAGATACGAGAATGAAAATGCTCCACTCATTCCTAATCATTCACATTCTCGCTTTCATTCATCCTCATTCTTTCATTTCTATAATTTAAGACTCAAACCCGTTCTATTACGCCCTTTATCTCTTCCCTACTTCTTCCTGACTCTATATAACATGTTCTTCCACCAACCGGTGTGTTTCATTGATAAAATCTTTGAATGGTTGGTGTTGACTTTCGGTCTTTGTAAGGCTTTTGCATTGACCAATAACTTTACCCCCCTCTTTTGATTTTAAAAGTTTAATATTGTTTAACTCAAGTTTGGAGGGATATATTTTTTGGCTCTTTAAAATAAAATTTGTACACAAAATTGTGAGCCAAAAATAAATTTGGGGGAGATTTTCACGTCCATATATTTTTGTTCCCATTAATAACTTTTTCTCCCAAGCCTACAGTTTTTGAGATTTAAAAGATGACAACAGTGAGGACACTGCTGTAAACAGGTTTGGGAGAGATTTGTGCTTATTTACGCATCACTTTGCATAACACTTTGCACAAGCAGAAGAATTTTCAAAAATAATCTTTTATAATAAAAGATTAGAAAGTGAAAAATTACATTTAAAAGATTGGAAAAATTTAAGAAAACCAAGAAAGTTAGACGTTTTCTTAAACGAAACTAGTAATAAGTAGTTATGAACCGTTGTCCCAAGGGTTAGTAAGATGAAGGAAGTCACTAATCTGAGGATAAAAATAAGTCCGAAAAATAGTTCCTATTCTGGAAGACAAGCATCTGAACGTTGATACCCTACTATACGTACTTATACACGTCTTGAATCACGGGATAGTAGAGGATATCTTGAAATGCTCTTGTCTAAAGCCAAAGTACGAAGAAAATAAAAATGAACCATAAAAGTATAAAATGGTGAAGAAAAATGAACACTGGTTTTGTAATCACCAAGGTAGTATAAAAAAAATATAGCGAGGGTGCTTCATCACCTAGTGTCTTAGACCAACTGGTTTGAGAGCCGCTGCTAAGCCTTAGGTGTTGCAAGACGAGGAAAACACTAAATACGCCTAATATGTGAGCACATTTAGTTATCGGTCGGTTAGTACCTCAATAAGTATTAACGGTCGCATGAAAAATGTGTGAGCAATTCCATCTAAAATATTCAACGACTAAAAAGTACTGAGATAGATGGACAACAGTATGATAGCTTGAATTGAATTCTCCGAGTGTAGGGATGTCTTTCACACACACGTAGGGGTATATGATCGGTGTTTGGAAGAAAGGTAGGGATGAAGAATAAAGGCGACGTTTTATTGAGGGATGATGTGATTTCTAACATCTTTTCATGATTATTAAGATAGGGCTAATGACAACCAAAGCTACTATAGTTGGAAACTCTGATTTTCAAGGTTTTTCTTCTATAATTCTTATCTTTATATGTAACTTTCACAGTCTTTCTTTTATTATAGGATTTTATGGGTGCAATCCGCTGAAAACCCTCAGGAGACAACACCTCTCCTACTAGGGAAACCTAGAGGTTTTAAAGACTTGTTGCACATGCTCAGTGCAATCGTGTTGCCTATGCAAGTGTGCTAGTTAGTTTTTCTTTTTCTTTATTTTCTCCTTCTCTTAAATAAAAGATATTTTTCTCGAGATGATCAAAGTCATGTTTGGGGCAATTTGTTCAGTCGAAAATATTGCAATCTTGAATATATCAATTTCCTCAAGTTTCTAATCATTTAAAAATAGCTGATATATATATAACACATATTACAAGTTCGTACACTAAATATCAAATACCACGCGTTATATATATAATCAACGTCTTTTTAAGGAAATTGTATATTTATCATGTCACGCATAATATTCTTTATCTCCAACATTCTTTATCGAGATTCTGTGCCAAAAATTATCTCAGGACAGGTATCGGAATCGCAAATTTGCCGACATAACGCAGTAAGTCAAAGACTCAATATCTGGCTGAGATTAAGAATAGATACAAAGATTCCAGATATCACTTGAAGACCTATATCCCAACACCAAACAACACAGAAAGTTTGATGCATCAAGCTCACCAAACGGCCGTAGAACCGCAGCCGATTCAGCCCGATCGGCCGCGGATCCGCAGCCGAGTTGGTTCGTCAGCGGTCCATATTTTTCCAGAGGCTTCATATTAACTGCCAAGCTTGCTCAAGACGCTTCGAACTTCCTAGATTTCTCCAGAAGCTTCCCTACAACAGCCAAGCTTCGTATGCAAGCTTGATAACTATCTTGCTTTTTGAGAAGATTGACCTACTTTCTAGTGGAAGATTGATGAAGGCTATAAAAAGAGACCTACTGCTCCATTATAAAGGTTGTTGAACATTGAGCCAATTCATTGCACAAGTTGAGTGACACAACTTGTGATCAAAACATTAATTCCAAATCAAGATCCAAATCAAATTCAAGAATCATTGAGATCAATATCAAGCAACGACATCGAAGATCCTTTAATGCAACGCCGATCGTCATTAAGAGCAAGAGATCTGCGAATGATCCACGTCTCTCGGCGATCGAGCCACGCAAAAATCGACGACAAATTCTCTTTTCAAAGGAGTGATCGAGAGCTTAGTCTTGTAATCTCGGACTGAGAAGTGTAAATTTGAGAAGATTTAATAAAGGTGATAAATTGTTAATTCTCGCTTTCTTTACATTCTAGCATTATGAAATTTCTCATTCTTGATTCTTTTATTTTCATGATGCGTGAGTGAAATCTCCGCTTGTTAAGGATTCGAGGGAGATCGGTAAATCAAATCGTGATGAAATCCTAAGCTAGTCTTAAGTCTTATGAGAATTGTGAACTTTAAGAAAAATAATCATCAATGACCTAATTTGGAGAGAGATCACCGTTCTTGATAATTTCTTTGCAAATTAGAGATTAAGCAATTGATAATTCTCTTTGATAAAGGCTAGATTTGAAAGATGATCAATGAAAAGTCAAGGGATAGTGATGTAGAAACCCTAGATCTTCAAAAGATCCCTAATCTTCATTTATCGCCATCGTTCTAGCTATAATTCATCAATAGATAAGATAAGTAATTTTTAGTATCATCATTGCTATAAATTCCTATTGAATCCTACAAGCTATTCTTCATTTTCTTGATAACTAAAATTGATATTGGACACTTTCTTGATTTCTAATTCTTGAACATTTTTCTTGATTTTTTTGAAATGACAACTCAATTAAATCTTGAATTACTTTCTTGAATTTTCTTAACTATTTTATTTTGACTCATCTAAAGCAATATTGAATAAATACACGAATCTTAGTGGACGATCTGTTCTCATTAACGCGCTTTAATCGATACCGTTATTGATTGTGGTTACAAATTCTTTGATTGTGATTACTTTTTAAAACACAACTTAGACGATCAATCAACACTCTCATCTGCTCATGCTTGCTTCTTCTACCTCCACCCTAAAAATCTATTGTGTTGAGAAACCTAGGGTGTTATGAGATATATTAATCCATCATTAGACTCTATATCCTCTAGGCTATCTAGTTTAGCGAACTAAATACCCTAGTTACCTCGGCTTTGAGGTTGGAGCTCGAACTATAAATCCTTAGGTGGATCATCTTCAATGGAGGGAGACCGGGGGCCAAACTCTATCCACGATGCCTCAAGGAGCTTATGTTGATGGTAGAAAGCCGAAGGAAATGGATCATTCGGTATAACACTTCTATCATAGTTGATTAGATCTTGGTAGTTTGCTAGTATAGGTTTATCGTTCGATTCTTAGCGGGTTTCGTTAGCGCCAAGTTTTAAACGTTGTTTTTGTTCCGCACCGGCCACGGTAGATGGCCAGGGCGCTGGCGGAACCCAACACCTTGCTTAGGTGAGAGCCCAAGTAGTTAGCTTGTTAACTTTGTAAAAATTGTATTTTTCCATTCTTTCTTTTCTTCCTTCTTGTTTCATTTTTCTTTTAATGTGTGAATAATTTACACACTTGTTAGGGCTAAAGAAGGCTAGCATGAGGGACGGAAAACTCCCATGTGCTTCGCTTCATCAAACAGCTTAAAATGAACCTAGACCAAACAAACACAACCCTCTCCCTTAGGCACGTTATAAGTGACATATAGCCGCGAGCTAAGTCGAGAAGTCCTTTGGGCGCACTACAACGTGACATGTAGTTATGACCTAATTGGATACATGGTTGCGTATGTTTGGCCTAGGATTGGAAATATGAGCATATATCGGACTGACAAGGATACTAGGAATGGATTTAATGTTGGAAAGCTTGCTTAAACTCGAAAATCCCATTCCTATGTCCTCCTAATCCTCGATACTTCCAATTATCCCAACATCATTTTTAAGAATGGCAAAAAACAAGCACAAGAATAATCCTAACTCCACCAACCAAGCCTAACCTTAACAAGTTTACTTGAATATAAAATACGAACACTTAGAATAGAATTGAACATACACATATATACTTTCGTTGACTTAAACAAGAATGAACATACGAACTATCTCCCAGTGGACGACCCATACTTAACCGGCTAGCTGCAAAGCGACACCGTCTTGATTGCAGTAAGTAGGACATATAGAACGCTTAACTTAGCACATTAAAACTTAACAATCAAATGGTGCCGTTGCCGGGGAGACGATAACGTATTTCTTTCTTGTTATTTGGGTTAATATTTGTATATATATAAAAAAGAATAAATAAAAATTAAAACCAACAAAAAATAAAAACCATCTTCTTAATTTTTATATTTTTTTGTGTGCAAGTGTGCAGGCAAATCTGGAGCAAGTACAGTGATCAAATAAAGAAACATAAGCTTTTATACTGGAGAACAGAACACGAGGAGTATATGGAACAAAATTGAAGCTCCAAGTCAACAATTACATCGCGCATACGCGGTCAAACATAGGCATAAATGGCGGTTCCGCGGTCTTCTTTTGGCTTCTGAGCCTAAAAATTTTTGTACTTCTTCTTCTTCTCCAGAAACGCCTCTAAACTCTACTGAATTGTATTTTTCTGTAAGTATCTTTACACAAACTGCGCCGCCGCCAAATAAATTTTTTGTTGTTTTAGATTTTGTTTGCTTATTACTTTGCATATAATAATACAGACATTAAGGGGCTATAACACGAATTAAGATTGGGTGGGGATTTCATCACCCTTCCTAAGGCCCTACAAATCACAAAAAATATACGCATTATTTTGAGTTAATAAAAATATATAGACCAAACCTATAAGGATTTGTTGCGCTCATTTAGAACAAGTTAAGGTTGCAGGGAATCGGTCATTTATCTAAACATGAGTTTGTGATGCCTAGGCTAGACAAGTGAAGAGCTAATTTTAAAAGGCTCGTCTCATAGTGATTCGTGAACGGAACCCTCCTTATCTCACTTGTGCTTACCTAGCCACAATTGGCAGTAAAGAGGCTATTCGACGGTTATTCTGCAAGTTGTCGCTTGGAAGTCTAGGAGCAGTCTAGTTGGACTTTAAAGACTCTAGTTCTAGATATTGTTTGTGCATATTGTGATTGTGATTGTGCTTGTGTAAAGTTCAGTCCCATAATTCCTTTTTTTATTCAAAAACCAAAACAAACAATTTAAAAAATCTAAAAACTCTAAACAAATCAAAAAAAATTTTAAAAAAATTCGCCCACTTTCTACCCTTCACTCTTTCCATAACATGGGTACCCCAAAACGACCAACTCTTGCTGAATTTTGGTACCCACAAACAGACATTTCTTCTTACGGTTCTTTCTTTGGTCGATTTTCGAATGATCCATCTATGCCTAAAATTTCTTTGAGAGATCGAATAGACGCTTCTAGAACCAACAATTGGGCACCGCACTTCATTTTGTATCAACTATATCAAACTTTCATACCTTCTTATGTTGATACCCATTATGAGAGTCTTTTTGCGACTCCGAAACCCATGTCCATTACTGACAGAATTGAACAAACTCATAGCCGATCTTTCACTCCTTTCACCACTCCAAATTCTTTAGGATAACAATTCCAATCACCTTCTTATCACAATGTTGATCCTAATCCTGTCCATTTTTCACATCCATAATATTCCTATCAATCATTCCCTACTTTTACACTTTCCCTAGACATTACTTCTGATCATCACTATAGGAGTTTCATATACCCACACGAATTTGATTCTTTTACTGAAACCCCTTCATAACCCATGTCTAAACTTATACAGTCATTAGAAGAATTTCGGGTAGTATCATACCCCCAGATAGAGGAATTGAATGCATCTATGGCCGTCCTCATACAATCTAACGAAATAGCAGCTAGTTTCCAACTAGCTCAAAATTTTCCAATGTATGATGTGGCGAGAGGACAATTTGTGGATTTGAGTAGTGAAATTATGCAGTCCACCCTTCCAAATTAGACATTCCTGTTCCCAATTGAATTCCCCAGCTCCAGTTTTGAAATTCTATCAAGTGCCTTAAATGATTCGCCAATTGAAGATAGAACGTTTGATGAGTTATGCGACTATATAGTGTTTGATTACCCGATTGTTAAGGGTCCATTTCAAGTGAAACCAATGCCAATCCCGTTGATCTTTACACCTCTAATCTAGAACCACAATTGATTGAAAACCATGCTTTTGATGAGGTGTCCGAGATGTTTAACTTTCACTTGATTGGGGATATCGTTGCTAGAAATATTTTGGATGATGAACCCACAATTTTGGATGAGTTTTTCTCACCAATTCATCATGTTCTTTCACTTCCGTGTGGGCATTATCACTAACCATTAACTGTTTTTTCCGAACCCCATATGCGTCTGGATATTGTTGATGATCAATGCATAGATGAGCTGAATTTTGAGGAGAATTTTGAGGATATAATTGAGGATGAAACAGTTTTATTAGATGAGTCAGATTTTTCAATTCATCCTGTCCCTTCCATTAACTGTGACCATTCTCTTGAACGTTTAACCGATACCATTTCTCGATCACTTCCATCCTTCCTTTCCATCGTTTCCACTTCGCCAGACGCCGTATCACCATCATTTCTTATGTCTGGTTCACCAAGTTCGGTGGGCCCATGTTTTATTGTGAATCATGAAAGGTTTGACCCCATTTCTCAATATGTTGATAGATTAGTACAATCCTTTCTTTCACTTAGATCATTACAAAGTGTATTACTCTATTCAACCAATTTCCACCATCAAGTTCGTGTTCCATTTCTTTCTCCCCTCCGCTATTCGTCTCCTCTACTGAGACCGTATCCCGCTTTCATCCACGAATGGTCTCATGTATTCTCCATCTCTTTCCTCTATGAGTTCTTTCACCAACCCGGGTATTATCATGATATTTTTTTTGAATGGTTGGTGTTAACTTTCGGTCTTTGTAAAGTATTGTATAGATTGATGATGCACTCCCTCCTAACCCTGAACTTCACCGCTTAAACAGTGGCAACACTGTTTTACTTAAGTTTGGGGGGCCCTTTTTGTGTGTGTGTGTGTGTGTGTGTGTGTTGTTTGCCTTTTCTTTTATAAAAACAAAAAAAAGGAGTGTATCGACAGATTTTGACCCCTCAACAATTTGGACCCTCTTGGTGCAGCATGACAATAAGGACACTGTCAATTTAAGTTTGGAGATGTGCTCGGTTAGCCTTCTATTTTCAGATTCATCTGTATATTTTGCATTTTCATACTTATTTAAAAACTCACAAAAATTGAAAAATTATCCAAAAATATAAAAACTTTGATATCAAGTTGGCTAGTAGGGTAACTTGATTTTTCTGAAAATTTAGTATGATACGTTAGAAATAACTAAATCCTAGGCTTAGCAATTGAAAAGCCTAAAAATAACCCTCCTTTAGTTTAACCTTGGTAAATATATACGTCCTTGCATTTTTTTAGAAGTAAGTAATTTTGAGTTCAGTTCTTGAGTTTAGTCGAGATGAAGGGAAATTATTGAAGGCTTTATTGAATGATAGGTGATCAGTCGAAAATATTGCATATTTTAACCAGCAATTTCCCTATCATTTGCACTCATTTAGAAGTGTACGGCATTCATATTTTACATATTAGCAAAACTGTCGCAAAATATCAGATTACATGCATTAGACCTTAAAAACCGGCATTTCTAGGAAAATTGACTGCATTGCATGGCATCGCAATATTTCTATATGTCGCAACCCGTGTTTCGAAGTCTGTGCAGGAAAAGGGAAGTTTGCTCGAACATTACACCGCTCAAAAGATACGTCAACTCACTAATTTCAGATCTGGTATCAATCCAAAGGAGCAATCACAATTCATCATATCAGACAAAGCCCTAAACAGCAGTCCAAGACCACACCAGAAGATCCAAAGTTCAAGCTCATTAAAGAGCCGCGGATCCGCGGCATGGGCTTGCTAATGCCGCGGATCCGCGGTGGGTCCATGGAGTTAGCCTCCCAAATTTGCACCAAAACTCCTACATCAGTGGCTACAGTTCAGAAATGCACTCCAACTTCCAGAAGACTCCAGGGACTTCTACCAGATCAGCAAACACTTTGATCTACACTAAACTAGCCTATCATTCTAGAACTTTCCCCCGAAACCCTACCTTAAACCCTAAGCTAAGTTTAACAAACTCTCTCAACAAACTTTTGGAGGGAACTACCATTTCAAACCTAAACCTAGGGTTTGGGGAAGTCTATAAATAGAAGCCTAGACCTAGGGTAAAGAATAATAATCATAGTGTGGAGATAGATAGAATCAACCCATTTTATAGTTTTTTAGCCAATCTCCTTCTTCATCTCCTTCCTCCTCAAGTCTAGTGAGAGGGCTTGTGGGAAACCCTAACCCTAATTCCAATTAAAGATCAAGATCCCGAGTACCCATTAAGCAAGAAGCATTACAACCTTTAGGAGCGGAGCCGATCTTCAACGGAGCAAGCGATCCGAGCCGATCCACGACTCACGAAGCCGAGCGACGCCCGATCAACGATTTAGATTCTTCCTCTTGTAGTTCTTGAAGCGAATGTAATCAAAATTGTTGAGATAAATAAAGGTGATATTCTTTTATCTTGTTTTCTTTAAATTCTGCATCATGATATCTTTACAATTTGTGAATCTTTTCTGTGTGGTGATCTGTGAATAAAACTCCGCTCGTCGAGGAGTCGAGACGGTCTATAGAATGATGATGTAACATAGCTTTAATTGATTCTTGAGTCCTACGAGTTTTGTAAACCCTAGCAAGTTCAAGAAACAACGACCCATTTCGTTTCGATGCTTTCTTGATTAACATCGATCGAAATTGGGGAGTTACGATCGTTTCTTGAATTTGGTAGAGGCTAGAAAAGGAATGATATCGACGAAAGAACAAGGGTTAAAAGATGAACCCTAGTTTCATCAAGAAAGCCCTAACTCTCGTCGATGATCATCGATCTAGTATCAATCCTTCGAAGGATAAGAACACGATATCTTTAGATTACATCATGTCTATTGATCCTATCGATTCCTACGAGCCTCTTTTAGATTCTTGATTATTGATTGGAAATATCAACGATACACCGATTCTTGACTGTTTATCTTTTTCTTGATTCTTGAATAGAATAGTGACACTTGAAAATCAATACTCTTGAATCATGTTTTCGTTTATCTTAGCTTAACTTTTCAATTCAAGCATATCAATACAACGAATCGTGCAATCCCTGTGGACGATCCGCACTCATTCATGAACTACAATTGACACCGTAGTTTGATTGCGGTCAAAATATTTTTTGGTTGTGAAGTTCTTTACAAATTTTCTACATACTACACAACAGGAAATCTAACAATCAAAATGGCGCCGTTGCCGGGGATCGCGCGCTAATTCGTTTCATATTATAGTTTGAATTGAAAGAATTATTCCATTGTTGTTTTTGAGATCAAAATTCGTGCAAACCCTAAACGATTTGCTGTTGTTCATTGCAAGGAAATCTGGAGCTGTTTGGAAATTGATAGAAATTTTTGGAAAATACCAGAGAGCTGAGGGAGTTAACAGGAAGTTCCTGAAGAAATTTGGTGCATTGATTCCTTGAAAGGACCGCGGAAGGGCGGCATTAGGAGACTTACGCGGCGGAACCGCGGCCTCTTAGGAAGTTCTCTGAAAAAATTTTAGTGCAGGTAATTCCTTACTCTCTCCCCTCTCCTCTTTTAGCTCCAACTAACACTTTTCTGCAGGATTCTTTGCAAATAATCGCAGCGCCGCAAAAGCAAAATTAAAATTGTGCGTGATTTTGATTTCTTGGTTGTTTGCGTTCTAATACGGAAATTTAAGGGGCACGGCCAAATCCAAATTAGGTGGGGATTTCATTACCCTTCCTAGGCCCCGAAAATCGCAAAACTTGTATCCTCATTACCCTCATTAACTAAAAGAAATCTAAAGAAGACTCTAAGGACTGTCGCGCTCAATTAGGACAAGAGAAGGCCGTGGGTAATTCATTGCTTATCTGCGTTTTCTTGTGGTGCCTAAGGCGAGTGTGTCTAAGGCTAGTGGTTTTTAATTAGGCCCACTACTTACGTAGTGGAGTACCTTCCCACTTACCTGGCACTTATCCGGCCACAGGGGGACAAAGAGGCAGTGGAGGATTCTATCCTGCGACTTGTCTTTTGGCAGTTAGGAGCGGTCTAGAGCCGGACCTAGGTGACCACTAGATTCTAGGGTTCTGTGCTGCATTTGTTTTGTCGCATCATTTTTTCAAAAATCCGTCCCTTTTTCAAAAGCAAACACCGCATTCATTACCCCTAATTATAAGTCAACGCTGCTACTTGTACTAACCCTTTTTAGTACAAGATAGGCTGGACACGGGATTCTAGTGCCCGTTTAGTCCGCGTACCCTTTATCGACTCCGAAGTCGATATTTCTCCATTTACCTTTTCTTTAGCCACTACCACACCGACACCGATGGATCCGAATCCATCAAACTTCTTTAACCCTAATCTGCCGCCGTCCGTTGGTGCGTAGAATCCACCCCGCATCTCTCTCCAGGAGAGGTGCTACCCTATTCGAGGTCCTCTTTCGACCTGCTTATCCACACCACCACCCAATGGGGATAACTTTGAGATTAAGCCCCAGTATATCAATCTTTTACCTAAATTCCACGGACTCGAGACTGAGGACGCTTACGTTTTCATTACCAAATTTGAAAACGTATGCGCAATGATGGGTACGTCACAACTTTCAGTGGATGCGATGCGTCTACGACTTCTTCCATTTACTTTGTGCGATATAGCCGAGAAGTGGCTATATAACACTACCGCACACTCTATTACGAATTGGGAAGAATTCATCGCTGCATTCCTTAAGAAATTTTACCCAATCCAAAAGACAGCTCGAATCCGTAGAGAACTGAATCAATTTGCCCAGCTCCCTGCTGAACCATTTTCAAAATGCTTTGAACGTTTCAAGGATCTATTGGTTCAGTGTCCTCATCACGGCATCCCGAGATGGGAATTATGCCGAATCATTTATGAGGGCATTAACCCAATTACTAAACAGAGCCTTGAAAATATGTGTCAAGGTACTTTTATGACCAAGGATGATGGGGAAGCTTGGAAGTACTTAGAAGAGTTCGCTGAAAAATCACTACAGTGGGAGAGTGGAACCCAACCATTGAATAGGGGTGGCGTACACCAAATAGATGTGTCCATAGGTGTTCGAGCAGAAATGGCAGCAATGCAAAAGAAGCTCGATGCTATGGAACACAAATTTGCAGCAGCCTCCCTAAACCCAGTGTCACTCCCCAAAACTGTTTGTGGGTGCTATTCTGATCCGTCACATTTAACGGAAGAATGTCCATTAAACTCTGCGTTTCAAGGTCACGAGCATTCTAATGCCGCATTTCAAAGACCTCGAAACGATCCATATTCTTCCACGTACAATCAGGGTTGGAGGAATCACCCTAATTTTGCTTGGAACCAAAACCAATCTCAAAACACGGTTCCAAACACGAATAATTTTCAAAGGGCTCTTCCTCCACCATAACAGCAACCCCTTCAACTCACTCAGCACCCCTATCAGTCACAAAATTTCCAAAACCAGGGCAACAATCCTGCACAGTCTAATCCTATGCAGTTGTCCTGTCCTGACGATTTCTCTCAATTCACTCAAACCATGAAATCACTTTTGTCAAATTTCATAGAGGTTTCGGCTGAGATTAGATCTTCCGTCAGTGAGATAAAGAAAAACTCAGCGTCCCAAGTTGAGAGTATCAGAACGATGGAAGCTGAAATCGCACGACTTAAAGCCGAAATGAGTGCGAGAGAAAAAGGGAAACTTCCCTCTCAACCCCTACAGAATCCTGGGCATTACAATGTAAATGCCGTCACAACGTTGAGATCGGGAAGAGTGCTGAACAATAATGTCGGGGAAGATATTGATAATACTGAAAATCATATCAACACCCCGGCTGAGACCTTTCCACACACTTCTCCTTCTGATCCTTCTTCTTCTACCAAACCACCTTCTAGCGAGCCTATTCTCCATTTCCTTTTAGGCTCAACACCTTCACCCAACCCTTATAGTTCTCCACAGACGGTCCCCACACCTCCTTTGGGACCTCGTCTACCCCCTCTTCCTTCTCCTGTGATGGACCCTGCGCTTATTGCGAAAGCTCCTTACCCGAACCGGTTAAGGGCTAATAGAACGAGTCCTCATATGGAGAAAATTTTAGAAATGTTCAAACAGGTTACCATCAATATCCCTCTCCTAGATGCGATTCAGCAAGTCCCCGCTTATGCGAAAATTCTTAAGGACTTGTGCACTAGGAAGAGGAAGACTCAAGTGCCGAAGAAGGTCTTCATGTCTAATAATATCAGCACTGCTTTTATACCCCAGCTTCCAAAGAAAAGAAAGGACCCAGGTTATCCTACAATATCGATTTCGATTGGGGGTAAAAACATAAATCGTGCTCTTTTAGACCTTGGCGCGAGTGTTAACCTGCTCCCTTATTCTTTCTATGAGCAATTAGGGATTGGAGAGTTGAAACCTTCTCATTGCACTCTCCAGATGGCAGACCGATCTATCACCAAACCAAGGGGTGAATTAGAGGATGTGCTGATAAAGGTCGGGGAATTTGTTTTCCCTGTAGACTTCATTGTGCTCGACACACATCCTGTAGCAAACCCCCGGGGCCAAATTCCGGTGATTTTGGGTCGTCCTTTCCTTGCCACTTCCAACGCTGTTATAAACTGTAGAAATGGTTCAATGAACTTATCATTTGGAAATATGACCATTGAACTAAATATCTACAAAGTTGGAAGTCAGCCATCAGAACGCTCTGCTCATATTTTAGATGTGTGCTCTGTCCATGAGATCACTCCCGATAGTTGTGGAGCTGAGGAACTTTGCTTTACTGATCTCGATGACATTACCACATCTCTGTTTGACTTTGCACAAGATCTTAGTGAGGACACTTTACTTACACATGAGTCCTGCACTTCTGACTTTTCTCCACCCGAGTCTGTATCTTTCACAGGCTCTGAGCTTCTTTGTAAATCCAAAAATCAATCTATGATACCTCCTTCTATCATTTCTCCGCCCGAGTTAGATCTAAAAATTTTACCTTCTCACTTTAAATATGCATATCTAGGTGAGAATGAGACTTTACCGGTTATAATATCCGCTTCTCTTGCATCAGAGCAAGAAAATGCACTTTTATCGGTATTGAGATCTAACAAAGAGGCGTTTGGTTGGAGTATGGCGGACATCAAAGGGATTAGTCCCTTGATAGTTGAACATCATATACATGTGATGGATGATGCCAGACCAACCCTAGAACCACAGAGACGGTTGAATCCCGTCATGAAGGAAGCTGTCATGAAAGAGATCGTCAAATGCTTAGATAATGGTATTATATACCCCATCTCCGATAGCCAGTAGGTGAGTCCTATACATGTCGTTCCTAAGAAATCCGGCATCACAGTTATCACAAATGAGGCGAATGAGTTGATTCATACACGCGCCCAAACTGGGTGGCGTGTATGCATCGATTATAGAAAACTCAACGCTGCCACGAGGAAAGACCATTTTCCTTTACCATTTATTGATCAAATGCTGGAACGCTTAGCGGGACGAGAGTACTATTGTTTTATGGACGGATACTCAGGCTATAATCAGGTCCTCATCGCCAAAAAGGATCAAGATAAAACCACTTTTACTTATCCTTTTGGTACCTTTGCTTACAGTCGCATGCCCTTCGGGTTATACAATGCTCCCGCTACCTTTCAGCGGTGTCTGATGGGGATATTCTCTGATATGGTAGAGAATTTTTTGGAGATCTTTATGGACGACTTCTCGATTTTTGGAGACTCTTTTTCAGATTGCCTAGCGAATCTTGACGCTGTTCTTACTCGTTGCAAAGAGAAGAACTTGACATTAAACTGGGGAAAATGCCATTTTATGGTCCAAGAAGGAATAGTCCTTGGACATGTCATTTCACAGAAAGGCATTGAGGTTGACAGAGCTAAAGTAGATGTCATTCAAAACCTCCCTCATCCCAAAAGCGTTAAAGATATTCGCTCTTTCCTTGGCCATGCGGGCTTTTATAGGAGATTCATTAAAGACTTTAGCAAAATTGCTAGACCTTTAACTCTTCTCCTGGCCAAGGATACGACCTTCCATTTCGACTCGGATTGCGAGACAGCTTTCGACTCACTTAAACACTCACTCACTTCAGCTCCCATTTTATCATCACCAAACTGGGACTACCCCTTTGAGCTGATGTGTGACGCATCTGATTTTGCAGTAGGTGCAGTCCTAGGACAGCACATTGAAAAGATGCCACACGTGATTTACTATGCAAGTAAGACCCTGAATGATGCGCAAATCAATTATACAACCACAGAGAAAGAATTATTAGCGGTTGTATTTGCATTAGAAAAATTCAGTCCTTACTTAATCGGCTCACCTATAGTTGTGTATACTGACCATTCCGCTTTAAAACATCTTCTGGCGAAGAAAGATGCAAAAGGTCGACTAATACGTTGGATCCTTCTGTTACAAGAATTCGATCTTGTTATCAAAGATAAGAAAGGATGTGAAAACATAGTAGCTGACCACCTTTCACGCATCATTTCTTCCCCTATGACCCTGCCGATTAATGACTCGTTCCCTGACGAACAACTCTTGAGCATATCCACTGAACCATGGTTCAGGGATATTGTGAACTATCATGCCACGGGACTGATACCGAGCGAATGGTCAAAACAGGACAAATACCGTTTTTTATCCCAAGTAAAACACTTTTACTGGGACGAGCCCTATTTGTTTAAATATTATCCTGATCAGATCATTCGCCGGTGTGTCCCGAATGAAGAGTTCAAGAGTGTTCTTTCATTTTGTCATGATCAGGCTTGTGGGGGTCACTTTGATCCTAGAAAGACAGCGGAAAAGGTTTTGCAATGTGGATTTTATTTGCCGACCTTATTCAAGGACGCATTTGAGTATTGCAAAACCAGTATACAATGTCAGTATATGGGTAGAATATCCCAAAGGAATGAAATGCCTCAGCAACCCATCTTGGTTGTTGAAATATTCGATGTTTGGGGCATTGATTTTATGGGTCCTTTTCCCAACTCCTTTGGGAATTTGTACATATTGCTGGCGGTTGATTATATCTCAAAGTGGGTAGAAGCCATTCCATGTCGCACTAATGACAGGAAAGTTGTCATTAAGTTCTTAAAAGAGAATATCTTCTCGCGATTTGGACACCCACGCGCTATTATTAGCGATAATGGGACACACTTCTGCAACAGGTCTTTCGAGACTCTGATGCGGAAATACTCAATCAACTACCGACTTTCTACACCCTATCACCCCCAAACAAGCGGGCAGGCTGAAATCTCAAACAGACAAATCAAACTTATCCTGGAGAAAACTGTTGCTAAAAATAGAAAAGACTGGTCGACCAAATTGACGGATGCACTTTGGGCATTCAGGACTGCATATAAGACCGACCTAGGAATGTCTCCATATAGGATAGTGTTTGGAAAAGCATGTCATTTACCCGTCGAGATAGAGCATAAAGCATTGTAGGCTATAAAGGAAATAAATCTTGATTTAAACCTTGCTTGCAACTTTCGGAAGCTGCAAATAAATGAGCTAAGCGAACTCCGCGATGAAGCTTATGATAATGCTGTAATCACAAAGAATAGGACTAAGGTTTTTCACGATAAAAGCATTTTAAGGAAAACATTTTTACCTGGTCAACAAGTCCTTCTTTATGATTTACGATTACACCTTCATGCGGGTAAGCTCCGATCTCGATGGAAGGGACCGTTTGTTGTGCGGTCTGTATACCCGCACGGGGCAGTAGAAGTTGAAAATATTAAAAACGGCACTGTTTTCAAAGTAAATGGACATAGACTTAAGCCGTATTTTTCCACTGACCCCACGGAGGAGCTCTTGTTCTTACAAGAGCCAGTTTATTTGGATTAAAATTCCTCCATCTCACCTTCATGTCAAGTATATCATTGCATCATTTTTTGAATGAAGGTGAGTGAAAAGAGTAAGTTTGGGGGAAGTTCTTCACTTATATGTTTTGCCCCCACTAATAATTCCCCCCAGGCTTACAGTTTTGTAGGTATAGCATTTGGCAACAGTGAGGACACTGTTGAAAACAAGTTTGGGGGTGGTTTGTGCTTATTTTTCGCATCATTTGCATATCATCTGCATAAGCACAAAACATTTCTTTAAAAATCTATAAAAATTGAAAAAATTTCAACTCATAAAAATTTAAAAATTTTCAAACATAAAAATAATTTTAATATTTAAACTTTTTGTATATAAATAAGATAATGAAAGTTTAGATAGTGAAAAATTACATCCATGAGATTGGAAAATTTTTAGAAAACTAAGAAAATTAGAAGTTTTCTTATACAAACTAGTAATAAGTAGTTATGAGCCGTTGTCGCAAGGGTTAGTAAGATGAAGGACGTCACTAATCTGAGGATAAAAATAAGTCTGAAAAATAGTTTCTATTCTGGAATCCAAACATTTTGAACGTTGCTACCATGCTATTCGCACTTACACACGTCTTGAAGCCTGGGATAGTAGAGGATACCTTGAAATGCTCTTGTCTTAAAGCCAAAAGTATGAAGGAAATAAAAAAAAAAGAAAAAAATGAATAAAAAAATATAAAGTGGTGAGAAAAATGGACACTGGTTTTGTTATCACCAAAGGCAATAAAAAATGTATAGCGAGGGTGCTTCTTCACCTAGTGCCCTAAGGCCAACTGGTCTGGGAGTCACTGCTATGCCTGAGGTGGTGCAAGACGAGGAAAATACACCAAGTAAGCAAGCACAGGAGTAATCGGTCGGTTAGTACCTTAAGAAGTATTAACGGTCGCATGAAAGTGTGTGAGCAATCTCATCTAAATATTCATTAATTAAAAAGTACTGAGGCTGATGGGCAAGAGTATGATAGCTTGAATTGAATTCTCCGGGTGTAGGGATGTCCTTTATACACACGCAGGGTGATATGATCGATGTTTGGAATACAGATAGGAATGAAGAATAAGACGATGTTTTATTGAGGGAGGACATGATTTCTAACATCTTTTCATGACCATTAAGATAGGCTCATGACAACCGAAAAGCTAGCTTAGTTGGAAACCCTAATTTTCAAAACTTTTCTTTTACGATTCTCTTCTTTAAATGTAATATTCATGATCTTGCTTTTATTATTAGATTTTGTGGGTGCAATCCGCTGAAAACCCTCAGGAGACAACACTCCTCCTACTAGGGACACCTAGAGGTTTAAAGGCTTGTTGCACGTGCTCAGTGCAATCGTGTTGCCTACGAAAGTGTGCTAGTTAGTTTTTCTCTTTCTTTATTTTCTCCTTCTCTTTTTAATAAAACATTCGCTCGAGACGATCGAAATTAAGTTTGGCGGTATTTGATCAGTCGAAAATATTGCATATTTTAACCAGCAATTTCCCTATCATTTGCACTCATTTAAAAGTGTACGGCATTCATATTTTACATATTAGCAAAACTGTCGCAAAATATCAGATTACATGTATTAGACCTTAAAAACCGGCATTTCTAGGGAAATTGACTGCATTGCATGGCATCGCAATATTTCTATATGTCGCAACCCGTGTTTCGAAGTCTGTGCAGGAAAAGGGAAGTTTGCTCGAACATTACACCGCTCAAAAGATACGTCAACTCACTAATTTCAGATATGGTATCAATCCAAAGGAGCAATCACAATTCATCATATCAGACAAAGCCCTAAACAGCAGTCCAAGACCACACCAGAAGATCCAAAGTCCAAGCTCATTAAAGAGCCGCGGATCCGCGGCATGGGCTTGCTAATGCCGCGGATCCGCGGTGGGTCCATGGAGTTAGCCTCCCAAATTTGCACCAAAACTCCTACATCAGTGGCTACAGTTCAGAAATGCACTCCAACTTCCAGAAGACTCCAGGGACTTCTACCAGATAAGCAAACACTTTGAACTACACTAAACTAGCCTATCATTCTAGAACTTTCCCCCTAAACCCTAGCTTAAACCCTAAGCTAAGTCTAACAAACTCTCTCAACAAACTTTTGGAGGGAACTACCATTTCAAACCTAAACCTAGGGTTTGGGGAAGTCTATAAATAGAAGCCTAGACCTAGGGTAAAGAATAATAATCATAGTGTGGAGATAGATAGAATCAACCCATTTTATAGTTTTTTAGCCAATCTCCTTCTTCATCTCCTTCCTCCTCAAGTCTAGTGAGAGGGCTTATGGGAAACCCTAACCCTAATTCCAATTAAAGATCAAGATCCCGAGTACCCATTAAGCAAGAAGCCTTACAACCTTTAGGAGCGGAGCCGATCTTCAATGGAGCAAGCGATCCGAGCCGATCCACGACTCACGAAGCCGAGCGACGACCGATCAACGATTTAGATTCTTCCTCTTGTAGTTCTTGAAGCGAATGTAATCAAAATTGTTGAGATAAATAAAGGTGATATTCTTTTATCTTGTTTTCTTTAAATTCTGTATCATGATATCTTTACAATTTGTGAATCTTTTCTGTGTGGTGATGTGTGAATAAAACTCCGCTCGTCGAGGAGTCGAGACGGTCTATAGAATGATGATGTAACATAGCTTTAATCGATTCTTGAGTCCTACGAGTTTTGTAAACCCTAGCAAGTTCAAGAAACGACGACCCATTTCGTTTCGATACTTTCTTGATTAACATCGATGGAAATTGGGGAGTTACGATCGTTTCTTGAATTTGGTAGAGGCTAGAAAAGGAATGATATCGACGAAAGAACAAGGGTTAAAAGATGAACCCTAGTTTCATCAAGAAAGCCCTAACTCTCGTCGATGATCATCGATCTAGTATCAATCCTTCGAAGGACAAGAACACGATATCTTTAGATTACATCACGTCTATTGATCCTATCGATTCCTACGCGCCTTTTTTAGATTCTTGATTGTTGATTGGAAATATCATCGATACACCGATTCTTGACTGTTTATCTTTTTCTTGATTCTTGAATAGAATAGTGACACTTGAAAATCAATACTCTTGAATCATGTTTTCGTTTATCTTAGCTTAACTTTTCAATTCAAGCATATCAATACAACGAATCGTGCAATCCCTGTGGACGATCCGCACTCATTCATGAACTACAATTGACACCGTAGTTTGATTGCGGTCAAAATATTTTTTGGTTCTGAAGTTCTTTACAAATTTTCTACATACTAAACAACAGGAAATCTAACAATCAATAGGTCTAAAAAACAGTTCCTATCTTTGAGTCCAAATTCAGAAAGTATATACCCTATAAATCGCACATACACACAACTTGAAACTTAGGATAGTAGAGGATATAGTAGAGGATACCAAGAAACTCTTGCCTGAAATCCTAGTATGAAAGAAAAGATGGTATTTAAAGATAATCACCAAAAGAGCATAATTGAAAAATATATACGGTCTTGAAAAGAAAAAAGAAGAAAAATAAACAAAATAAAAAATTAAATTACAAGACCTGGAAACTGCTATTTATGCTTTAATAAGCGGACACATTCAGTAATCGGCTGATTAGTGCCTTAGGAAGCACTAATAGTCGCATGAAAGATGTGTGGGCAAATCCTTCCATCAATAATGAAAAGTAGTAGTATTAGATATTAGGACAAGAGTACTATAGGTTGAATTGAATTCTTGAGTGTAGGGGTGATATTTATACACACGTAGGGGTATACGATAGATGTTTGAAGGAAAAATAGGAATAAAGAATAAGTCTTATCTTTTCCGTAAAGATGATAAAATTCCGGATTGGAGACTGTGCTTTAGAAGAAAAACTCAAGAGAAACTGAGATTTTTATAAACTGTCAAAACGTATAGGATCTTAGGTTGAATAAATAGGAGGTGTGAAAGATAAGAGATGGATATTTCTAACTTAGGATGATAGAATTTCTAACTTAGATGCCATACTGTAGGATTAGAATCAAGGTTAACTTATGAAACTAGCTTGATGGGATTTTGTGGGTAGTATCCGCTGAAAACCCTCAGGAGACATCACTCCTCCAACTAGGGACACCTAGCCGTTTAACAGCTTGTTGCACACGTTAAGTGCAACCGTGATGACTACGAAACTGAGCTTATGACTTTTTGAAAATAAATGGTTTTGCTCGGGACGAGCAAAATATAAGTTGGGGGGTATTTGTTCACACCAGAATATTGCATTTAATACCGTTTATTTTTCTGCTCGTTTGTTTATATGTAAATGCTTTTGATCCGTGTTTGTTACATGATTATAGGTTATAGGTTCCCAGTCTATAATAATGCAAATCACGCAATATTCCACAGTTATGCCAAAATCCAGAACATCTGCGAAAAACAGATAAAATCCGGGTTCCGGTCATCCACACCCATCAAGTGCCACTTACCAGTTCAAGAGACAAGACGAAAAATAGTTTTCATTCATGTCTCGGACAAGAACAGTGCATGAGAGAGGCAGCACAAAGATCAAGAGGTGCACGGATCTCGAGGGAGATCAAGGTTAAAAAGATTAAAAGAGTAGCCATTTTGCGTTGTTGAAAATCTGAAGATATTTCCGAACTATTTTGCGATTTAGGACCTGTAGAACAGAAGACAAAAGCAACACGAGGAGGTACAAGAAAAACGACAAACTAACCCTTCCAAATGACCGCGGAAGCGCGGCTAAAAGGGGGTTATGGAGACGGAACCGCGGTCGACACATGGCATCTCTCGACAGTTTTTCTGGGGTAGTTTTGGAATTGTATAGGGGCACAGTATATACCCCTAGGGTTTCACTCTTCTTCCTATAAATACTCCAGTTTTGAGCCAAACCTAGAATGCTTTTCTTTTTTAGGATTTAGTATAGTTTAGTGTGCAGCTTCTTCTTCATCATCTATTCTCCATGAAATTGTAGTGAGAGCTTTTGAGTGGAAGATTAATGAAGATGAGGGTTTGTTATTACCTTGTATTTTTATTTAATTGCATTGTATTTTAAATTCCTAGTGTAACTTTTATTTGTTGTTGTTAAGTAGTAGTTGTTGTTTATTGTTCTTCTTTCTTTTCTTCTAAACCATATTTTCAAGACATGATACTCAATAAAGTCCCTTGCTTAGGTAAGGGCTCAAGTAGTTAGCTTGTTAACTTTGTAAAAACCGTATTTTTCCATTCTTTCTTTTCTTCCTTCTTGTTTCATTTTTCTTTTAATGTGTGAATAATTTACACACTTGTTAGGGCTAAGGAAGGTTAGCATGAGGGATGGAAAACTCTCTTGTGCTTCTCTTCGCCAAACACTTTAAAATAAATCTAGAGCAAACACAACCCCCTCCTTTAGGCGCGCTATAAGTGACATATAGCCGCGACCTAAGTTGAGAAGTCTTTGGGCGCAACACAACGCGACAAGTAGTTGTGATCTAATTGGATACATGGTTGCGTATGTTTGGCCTAGGGTTGGAAATAAGAGCAAGTAGCGGACGGATAAGGAGCACTAGGAATGGATTTAGCGTCGGAATGATTTCTTAAACTCGCAAATCCCATTCCTATGTCCTCCTAATCCCCTCTAGTTCCGATTATCATAACATCATTTTAAGAATGGAAAAAATAAGCACAAGACTAATTTTAACTCTACTGACCAAGCTTAACCCTAACAAATTTACTTGAACATAAAATACAAACACTTAGGATAAAATTGAACATACACATATACATTTTCATTGACTCGTATAAAACAAGAATTAACATACAAACCATCTCCCAATGGACGACCCGTACTCAACCGGCTAGCTGCAAAGCAACACCGACTTGATTGTGATATGTAGGACATATAGAATGCTTAGCGTAGCGCATAATAACTTAACAATCAAATCTGTTGGATTGTCGCGAAATGAATGGCCCTCGTGTAGAAGTGTGTTATTGCGATAAGTGCTATTTTCATTCATGTTTGTAGCCATATTATATTCATTTGTCCAGGATGAGCTCCAACCTGTAGCTACCATTTCCGCTATATGTACATTCTTTTTCAGGGTGAGCGATCTACTTGTGGTCATCGTCACGATCAGATTGCGATCGTTGTCTCCATTGTATAATACAGGTTTAGGATTACCCCATGGAGAAGCGCACGAGCAACCAAATTCTAGATTACAGCAAGTGGAAATCTCAAGGAGTTGAGATCGGGTCGCTTGAGTCTAGGATTGGCGGGTTGCTTGCCCGTGCTTGTAGGGGGTATAAGGTAGACATGCGGAGGAGTTCTCAAGTCACCAGATTTGAGAAAGTTTCGGGTTGTCCCTTCGTGATGATGATGTTGGGTTGTCTCGTTTTTTTATTGCCTGGTTGCTTGCTGCACTCATAGGGGTCTTTTTTTTGGCTGCACACGGGCTGTTCACGCAACCAGGAAATATCGCATTGCGTTTGTGGCTTGAATGGAAAGCATGATTCCTAGGTGATCCAACCATTCCTGTTCTGTAATCTTCATTACTTGCTTGTGATATGTTTGAAAGTCGACCTTAACACCACTATGATGTTCAAGAGGCATCAAGCATGCTAAATTTTAATTTTATTATATGTTAAGTTAGACTAACAAGATCATTACTAGAATATTAGGGTTTGCCTTTGTGATGTGATGAACTAAAGAGAAGAAAAGAGCATACAACCTTTGTGGTTCAAGTCCTTCTCTTCAATAGCTTCGGGTTAAAGTCCACGTAACTCTACTAGGCTCCTCTTCGAGTTGAACGAACCTCCTTCGTGATCTTCGCGCCAAAGACAATCCACCCGAAGTTTCTCTAGCTCAAACTAACTCTACACTAAACTCTTTTAGTGTAGGAAACACACCACACTAAATTGCTAGTTTGGTGTGGGATGGTGAAAAAGGGGAATTGAACACTCACTAGGTTTCTCACAAGCTCAATGACTCACATCTCATGTGAGGGTTTGAGATTGAAAGTGAGATTAAGAATTGAGGAGAGCAAGAGAGCATGAGCTCTTGAAAAATGGCTAAGGCATGAAGAATGACAAAATGATGAGAGTTTTTTGAAATGGCTCTCTCTTTCCTCACTTATTCAAGGATGGAATAAAATTGCAATTCTAAATTGCAACCATGCTTGAATAGTGAGTCAAGAATAATATACAAACAATAAAACCCATGCCTTGCCCATTCCATAAATATCTCCACAATTTACACCACATTTTTCTATTTTCTCAAACCAGAAAATCATGCCATGCTTCATATAATAATATATATTTATATATATCAAATATACATTAATATATATATATATATAAATAAAGCAATTAGCGAGCTAATGATATTAGTTAATATATAATTATATCAAATATAATTTATATCAAATTATTAAATCAACACTTGATTTAATAATCCAGTTATATCTCATATGACCGACTAATATCATTTATCCGTTTATCACATTATCAAATCAACACTTGATTTGATAATCTGGTTATATCACATATAACCTAACCGATAATAGATAACTGCCAGTTTACAATACGGTATCACATATTCGTAGTTAATCAGGCCCACATATATCACATATGTGTCCTACTTCGTTTCGCTTGAAGCAGGAAACTTCTTTGTGGGGCTCTAAAGACTCTTCAATACGCCAGCAGTAGGTGATGATCACATCAGTCACCTACAAGCCAACAGCGGTACTAACTGGACGTAATGGCAACCCGAGTATTGAGCGATATGAAGATCAACAAGCAAGCTCGTCCATACTCTCCATGAAGCCTATCTGTAACACTACTGTACAGTCCGGTCTCTTCATCTGATATGTCGCATATGAAGTCTATGGGTGGTAAACGTCAGACCCTATTAATTTGATAAGTCATGCCAATGTGTGGCTCATAACAGTTTGAGAAAATACTGATAACTCTTATCAGTAAATCTCAGCAACCCTGGCCAGGGATTTTCAGTTATAGCCAATCGAGCATAGCACAACATCAACTCCCAATACCGGGAGAGACGAAACCCTCATATCGCTCATTGCCTCCATGTGACTCAGGACTGTACCGAAAATCCACCTGTTTGCATGACTCTTTTGAGCCGTGGTTGGGAGGAAATCAAAGCACAATAGGAGCCACACAAGCTTCTATAACGATCTCGGGTCTACAGACTAACCTGTACCAGTGTCATCAGAGGACTGCTATCTGATGATTGGTATACTACTAAGTAGGAGTCCTCGGCGAGTCCTGTTCGGTGTACGTATTCTCCAATGAGCACCTGTGTACAATCTTTGATGTCACACACCAATGGTTATGGGATCAACCATCGCCCTCTAAGGGACAAGAAAAGTACACACTAGTCTAATCTGGAATATCGATGCCCTTGTCTCGATATTCCTACGACTAGGAACTGATTAAAGAATGTACTTTTAGAACACCCTGGCCCCACTAGTATGGTCTCAACATAATCCTGGTAGTCAAGTACATATCCTAAGGGCTTTATCAACATGTGAGAGCAAGACAGTAATGAATACCAATCAACATGTTGGGATAAAGAGTAACCAGATAGCCTACTATCATGTCGAGCAAGAAAGTCCTCTATATATATGTCCATGCATCCACTATAACATACATCACATGTACAATAATGGCCTCTAGGGCATACATATACCTAATAATCTCCCACTTGCACTAAGGCCTTATGTTGCAGTATCTCATACCCAACATCCCAAAAAGTGTCTCGAATTGTATCTGGGGGAGGGCCTTCGTGAGTGGATCTGCTACGTTGTCATTCGTGTCAACACTCCTGACCTCGATCTCCTGGCGTTCTACAATCTCCCTGATTAGATGATACCGCCTCAGAATATGTCTGGATCTCTAATGTGACCTGGGTTCCTTGGCCAAAGCCACAGCTCCATTGTTATCACAATAAACATATATTAGATACTCAATAGATGGAACCACACAAAGCTCAACAATGAACTTCTACATCCAGGGAATTTGAATACTTGCTTGCTTGGACCAAACATCGACAGCCTCTTTGGCAGCATCGTTGGCAGCGATGTATTCAGCCTCCATTGTCGAGTCTGCTACGGTGTCTTGCTTGGAACTCTTCCAACACACCGCCCCTCCGTTGAGGGTAAAGACAAAACCCGAGACTGACTTACTATCGTCCTTATCACTCTGGAATCTCGAATCGGTAAAGGACTCCACCTGGAGTTCACTAATAGCATACACCAAGAACATTTTTTAAGTCCTTCTCAAGTACTTAAGAATGTTCTTCATTGCTGTCCAGTGGTTTTCCCCAGGATCTGATTGATACCTGCTCACTACACCTAGTGAGTAAGCTACATCCAGTCTAGTATATAACATTGCATACATGATAGAGCCTACTGCCGAAGCATAGGGTATCCCTTGCATGCTAGCCCTCTCCAAATCAGCCTTGGGAGACATCTCTTTGGAGAGAGTGATTCCTGAACAAGCGGGTACATTACCTCGCATGGAATCATCCATACTACACCACTTAACTATGGTGTTTATGTACCTGGATTGGGACAATCCGAACATCCGTTTAAATCTATCTCTTTAGATCTTTATCCCCAGGATGTATGAGGCATCACCATGACCATTCATGGAGAACTTCTGTGATAAGAAGAGTTTGACTGAGTGTAGCATTGGTGCATCGTTTCCTGTCAAGAGTTTGTCATCCACGTACAATATGAGGAAGACCACCTTACTCTCTACAGCCTTCTTATGTATATAAGGTTCATCTATATTTTTGATGAAGTCAAACTCTTTGATAGCTTCATCAAAACAAATGTTCCAACTCGGCGACGTCTGCTTTAATCCGTTGATAGATTTAAGCAGCTTGCATAACTTTCCGCTGCTCGTACTGTCTACAAAGCCCTCTGGCTATGTCATGTACACGCTCTCTTTTAAATCACCATTTAGAAAAGCGGTCTTAATATCTATCTGCCAGATTTCGTAGCCATGGTATGCAGCAATGACAAATAAGATCCTGATGGACTTAAGCATAGCGACAGGAGAAAAGTTTTCATCATAGTCGACACCAGGACGTTGACGAAAACCTTTTGCTTCAAGTCTAGTTTTGAAAGTCTCAACTTTTCCATCTACACCAATCTTCTTTTTAAGGATCTACTCGCTCCCAGTGGGTTTCACCCCTTCAGGAGCAACATCCAAAGTCCATACTTTGTTGGTGTAAATGGATTCCATCTCGGATCGCATAGCATCCAACCATTTCACAGAGTCTCCACTCATGATGGCCTGCTCGAAACTAGTAGGGTCATCATCTTCCATGATGCAATCCCCGCTCCTACTATCTATGAGAAAACCGTAGTATCTCTCAGGTGTGTGAGGGATCCTACTAGATCTGCGGAGTTGCTGGGGTTCTTTGGGTACTATAGGATCCTTCGGTTCCACCAAATCGTTCGTTGTAGTTTGTGCTGCTGGAATTTCTTCCAGTTCTACCTCATTACCACTAATTTCTTTTACAAGAAATTCCTTTTCGAAAAACGTGGCATGTTGAGCAACAAACACCTTTTGTTCCTCACTTAGGTAGAAGATATATCCATGTGAATTCTTTGGATATCCTACAAACTTACATAGAACTGATCTTGCCTTGTCCGGATTTAGCCTTTAACATAGGCCGGACAACTCCATATCGTAGCTCGATTAAGATACGGCCTCTTTCCACTCCATATCTTATATGGTGTTTTAGGCACAGATTTTAATGGAACTTGATTCAATAGATATGCAACTGTTTCAAGCGCATAACCCCAAAAATCAATAGGCAACTCAGCAGTACAAATAATAATGTGATCAGTCGAAAATAATGTATTTTTAACACGTCAATTTCCCTATCATTTGCACTCATCTAGAGGTGTTCGGTTTGCATATTGCACATATTAGCAAAACACCCCTGAAATACCAGATAACATATGTTATATATTAAAACCGACATTTATGAGGGAAATTGAGTGTTTATCATGGTATCGCATCATCCTTGTATAGCGCAACACTTGTTTCGAAGTCTGTGCAGGAAATTCCAGGAGAAGAAGCCAAATAAATGAAAGGTGCTGTTAAAAATATAGCAACTCCAAGATTTGAGAACTGGTAGTGATACAGAAAGCCAAATGAGATTTCATATATTTTATAAAGGCCCAAATGTCTGCCCAAGAAACACCAGAAGAGCTCAAGCCCCAAGGCTTCAACAGAGCCGCGGATCCGCGGCTCGGTGACGTCATCAAGCTTCCAGATTTTTTCCACGTGTCTCCTCTAATAGCCTAAGCTTCCAGAAGACCCCAGAAACTCCACGTGGCTTCATCTAGAAGGCTCGGCCTAACTAACTATTTCTAGAAGGCTCTCTTTAACAAACTTTTGGAGGAAAATTTGAAATTTGAAATCCTAGATCTAGGGTTTTGAGGTCTATAAAAAGGAGCCTAGATCTAAGGTTGAGGTTGTTCAAGAAATTATCCTTCATCTTCCACCCACAAGTTGAATGACACAACTTGTGCCTCAAAACCCTAACCCTAATTCCGATTCCAAAAATCAAGATCAAGATCCCGAGTACTATTCAAGCGAGAAGCCTTCGATCCTTTAGAAAGCGATGCCGGACTTCATCGGAGCAAGAGATTCAAGGAGATCCGCGACTCAAGTAGCCGAGCGAAGCCGAAATCGACGATCTAGTTCCTTCCTTTTTTAAATTTCAAGAGAGTTGTAACGAAATTTGTCGATAAATAAAGGTGAAATTTCTATATCTTGCTTATCTTTTAATTCAAGCATTATGATTCGATCTCAATTTATGATTGTGTTTGTTATTATGATGTTTGAGTAACACTCCGCTCGTGTAGGAGTTGTGACGATCGATAGATGATGATGATTTAGACTCTTTTACAATTCTTAAATCCTATAACGTTTGTAAATTCTTCTGAATCAAATGATCGATGACCTAGTTTCGAGACGATGCTTTCTTGATTGTGTTCGCTCGAAACTAGGGATCAACGATTGATAATTTGATTAACTTGAAGCTAGATTTTGAATGAGATTCATCGAAAGGACAAAGGATGAGATGAGGAATCCATAATTTCTTCGCAAGATCTTTAACCCTCGATAAATCTTCATCGATCGAGTATCAATTTGTTAATAGATAAGAATATGTAATTATTAGATCTCATCACATCTATAGATCCGATCTACTCCTACGAGCCATACTTCGAGTATCAATTTTTTCGCTTTCTTTATTTTCTCCTTCTCTTTTTAATAAAACAGTTCGCTCGAGACGATCGAAAATAAGTTTGGGGGAATTGGATCAGTCGAAAACAATGTATTTTTAACACGTCAATTTCCCTATCATTTGCACTCATCTAGAGGTGTTCGGTTTGCATATTGCACATATTAGCAAAACACCCCTGAAATACCAAATAACATGTGTTATATATTAAAACCGACATTTATGAGGGAAATTGAGTGTTTATCATGGCATCGCATCATCCTTGTATAGCGCAACACTTGTTTCGAAGTCTGTGCAGGAAATTCCAGGAGAAGAAGCCAAATCAATTAAAGGTGTTGTTAAAAATACACCAACTCCAAGATTTGAGATCTGGTAGTGATACAGAAAGCCAAATGAGATTTCATATATTTTATAAAGGCCCAAATGTCAGCCCAAGAAACACCAGAAGAGCTCAAGCCCGAAGGCTTCTACAGAGCCGCGGATCCGCGGACGGAGCCGGCTGGAGCCGCGGATCCGCGGCTCTGTGACGTCATCAAGCTTCCAGATTTTTTCCACGTGTCTCCTCTAACGGCCCAAGCTTCCAGAAGATTCCAGAATCTCCATATGGCTTCATCTAGAAGGCTCGGCCTAATAAACTATTTCTAGAAGGCTCTCTTTAACAAACTTTTGGAGGGAAATTTGAAAATTGAAATCCTAGATCTAGGGTTTTAAGGTCTATAAAAAGGAGACTAGATCTAGGGTTGAGGTTGTTCAAGAAATTATCCTTCATCTTCCACCCACAACTTGAGTGACACAACTTGTGCCTCAAAACCCTAACACTAATTCCAATTCCAAAAAGCAAGATCAAGATCCCGAGTACCATTCAAGCGAGAAGCCTTCGATCCTTTAGAAAGCGACGCCGGACTTCATCGGAGCAAGAAATTCAAGGAGATCCGCGACTCAAGGAGCCGAGCGAAGCCGAAATCGATGATCTAGTTCCTTCCTTTTGTAAATTTCAAGAGAGTTGTAACGAAATTTGTCGATAAATAAAGGTGAAATTTCTATATCTTTCTTATCTTTTAATTCAAGCATAATGATTCGATCTCAATTTGTGATTGTGTTTGTTATTATGATGTTTGAGTAAAACTCCGCTCGTGTAGGAGTTGTGACGATCGATAGATGATGATGATTTAGACTCTTTTGCAATTCTTAAATCCTATAACGTTTGTAAATTCTTGTGAATCAAATGATCGATGACCTAGTTTCGAGACGATGCTTTCTTGATTGTGTTCGCTAGAAACTAGGGATCAACGATTGATCATTTGATTAACTTGAAGCTAGATTTTGAATGAGATTCATCGAAAGGACAAAGAATGAGATGTGGAATCAATAATTTCTTTGCAAGATCCTTAACCCTCGATAAATCTTCATCGATCTAGTATCAATTTGTTAATGGATAAGAATATGTAATCATTAGATCTCATCACATCTATAGATCCGATCTACTCTTATGAGCCGCACTTCGAATCTTGATTGTTGGTTTGGAAATCATCACACATCTCAATTCTTGATCTTAATGTTTTCTTAGATCTAGATTTTTCTAATTCTTGATATTCAATTTTACAAATCATTAATTGTTTCTTTTTTTTCTTTAAATTTTCGAATCATCTAATTCGAAAATTGAACGGATCTCACTTTCCTTGTGGACGATCCGCACATACTAACGCGCTACATTCGACTCCGTTATTGATTGCGGTCAAAATATTTTTGGTTGTGATTTCTATATACAATTTTCATACTACACATCCGAAATCGTATCAATCATAGAGCGCACCATATCTAATAGGCTGCGAATCCTCCACTCCGATACATCGTTGTGCTCTGGCGTATACGGAGGAGTAAGATGTGAGAGATTCCCATTCTCTTTTAGATAATCACGAAATTACCCGCTCAAGTACTCTCCTTCCCGATCAGATCGTAGGATTTTAATACTATTGCCCATCTGGTTTTCTGCTTCGCACTTATATTCCATCAATTTCTCAAAAGCTTCAGACTTGTGTTTCAACAAGAACACATGTCCGAACCTTGTGAGATAATTGTTTATTACAGAAAACTGCATTTTAATACCACTCATTCATTATCTGTTTTGTTATAGATCGGTTGTCACGACCCGAAATATTAGATCGTTACCAGCACATGAATCACGCAACGTCTAAAGGCGTAAAGGAATTCAAGTAAGCAGAAATCCAGAAATCTAAATCTTTTAAGAAAAATAAAAGAGGTGAGGTTTTGAAGTAAAGGTATAATGAAATCAATTTTTCTTAATACAAAGAAAAGGAACATGAATGATGCAAGTGAAATCTACTAATTGAAAACATGTTTCGTCTTTTAAAAATTTTCGCAGCACCTCCTTCGTATATTTTGATCCAAAACCACAAATACATAATAAGGATAATGGCATCCCCAAGCGGGAGCTAGCTTTTCGCCAAACGGTGGATCACAACCACGCAAGATAATGAAAATAAGTATACGACGCCCAACAGCGAAGTTCACCACAAAGAATAAAAGAAAAGCAAGACATGTAAATCACAAGTAGCGGAAAACCCCTCGCTCTAAGTCTCGCAACCACAAGCTTTACTAAGTCTCATCACTTATACAATTTACAACTTTTGATTGATGGAGTTAACTAGATACAATATGAAATATAGATACAAGAGTGGGAATGATACAAATATCCTACCTACCAATGCAAAACACCCGAATGCAACTGTGTGCCAGCGAAGCCGCTACTGATCTAAGCGGTCAACCTGCAAGAACTGTGGCACAACGGGGGTGAGTTGCCAACTCGTGAGTAGAAAAATATCAACAGATAGAAATCTAATAAACAACGACTCCTAGGTCAACTATATCATAAAGGTAATACTATGATATCTAAGGTGACAGGGTCTGTATATGTACCAACAAGGCATTTAATACCTATGTGCATGTGGATAACATCCAACAGTAATAATCAATGCATTATATGGGTCTCGCCCAGCCATAATCAAGATATGTATGCATGTGGATCTCGTCCACCCAAAATCAATGTCTGCATGCACGTAAATATCATAAAGGGGTGTGCATGAAAGTATGAGGATATATATCAACGGTGTCCTTCCCGACACATCAAAATCATGGAACCTGAGTGCCTAGCATCGACACTCGAAAACATTATGAAAACCGTGCCCAGCATCGGCACGTAAATCCTCATAAATTGGGCTCCGTCCGTTCAGATCGGCCCATCTCATCTCTCAACTCCGGTCGGTATCCTCCGGATATCCGCCGAGCCCAAATACTATCACCGGTAGGTACTCGGCACCCTGTCAGACTCATCGTCTGCTCCATGAAAAACATTTCTCGCCCCGGGGGACTATACCGGGTCCACCATGAACCCGCAAACGGATCATCCAACTCCTCGAAGCGGGTTTCAAGCACACGTCTAAGAGCCGAGAAAACTCATGGTGGACGCACTGAAATATCATATCAAGGGTAACTGGGTTTTTAAAACAATACATACTCTCTTTAGAAATACCCACGGTTCCCAAATCCAGAAATATCATGGAAACAACATATCTCAATGCATAAAATCATAAAGCATGATGTATGCGACATGTGATGGAAATTTAAGCATAGCAATATATCATACAACATCGTATAAAAGTGCACAAGTGACTATAGAAGGCAAATTATACAAAAAGTCATATCATAATGCAGCAATCCTACTGTGTAGTGATATAGCAATTATCGATGATGAAGTGTGTGAGCCGGCAAATCTGTGTACGTGTACATACACAACATGGATAATGGTGCAAGTGTACTAGCACATGTATAAGCAATGCAATGGAAATAATAAGAATGCAGCATATGGTAAATCATATGCAATGCTGACGGGTATACATATCTAATATGACCGAGTCAGGGAATCTATCAATCGGCATCCAGCGTCACAACATCGCATACGGTATGATCCGTCGTACGGTAGCCTCTAGTCAAGGGTAAGGATCAATCATCAAGTCAAACTCATCACGCACGGAAAATCATCGTACATCGGCATTAAGCTAATAGGGATCCTATCATCCTATACGACAAATGAGGGTATGGCCTGAAATCACGTACGACCTATCATCCGAGATTCACAACATTCTTTATATATCTATATATGTATCTATATACCTATGTCCCAGGTCACATCCGCAATAATCTCACATCAGGGGACCGACAGGGTATAAATCATCTCGATCGACTCGCATCCGTATAGTAACATATCATCAGATTATCATATCCGTCTTATAATCTTTTCATCGCATTTATAACTCATATCAAGCCGAGTTTTCCTAAACATTCTATCTCTACTATAAGTATAAGTATCAAATCTAACATACACACCCGAACCATACAATCAGCTTTTTAAAGAAGCGAATCGTAGTTTTGAAAATAGGGGTTACTGTGTTTTTAAGAAAAAGATATCATTTAAAAATCCGTAACATCCCTCAAGGAATATTTTTAAAAGAGACATACGACTCTTCGTTTTAGAAAAAGGTATGGTCCGGATGATGCATCTACATCGACTATCTAGTCCTACGGTACCCAAAACGGCAATATCGGTAAACGTCGTTCTCGAATCCCGTCATCACATAATAGCCGTATTATCTCATTTGTAAATATCCTTAGTTTCTAATATAGTCTCACTAACTATCCTTTAGTATAACTCTAGTTTCCTAATCTTGGTTTCCTAACCATATTCTATAATCAGTTTTCCATCAATACTTTGCGAGGGTGCTATACGCCATCCACCCGACTTCCCCCGTGGATATAGATCCACTCACCTGGTCTTCGCTCGCCGAAATCGATGACGCCGTGCCTCGTCGCCTCAGGATCCACGTGAAGGCACCTACAATAATAAACAATCGCAATGCGCATTAAAATCAAGGCGGAAAACCGATATGGTGCACGGTATGCTCATAGGTTAGAACCTATGGCCTATACGTGCAAAACAATCAAACAACCCCTGTTGTCGATGTACAAACATCCGACAGCCAAATACAAATCCAATTGTCAAGAAATTGCATTTCAAAATACGGAAAACATAGCCTAAAACACACCAAAATGCACCCAGATTTTCCCCAGGTGACAATTAGCCAATTCTGCATATAGGAGGGGTCTATTTTAGTGCAAAAGGAGCCATGGACCAAATCTGGGAGCCTATTTCCCTGCCTTGACCACAAATTGTGGCCAGAATGGATAAATCTGCGGCCTTGGGTTGTGGTATGGGGCTAGGGTTTCAGTGGTAGCTTCGTAGGTGCCTGCACGACTCCCAGTAATTGCAAAATCATTTCTAGTGCCCCCGGGTTGCTCCAGATTCCAAAATACCCTCTCAAATCAAACATTTATCCGATGTCGGGGTTTCTAAATCAGCGTTTTAGGGTTTCTAGTCTCTGGTTTAGGTCATTAAACAACACCCAAGGCTAGTTAACAGCCACAACATCACCAATTTCAAACAAACACTCAACCCTTTACTAGGGTTTCCCAAAGTTCACTAAACTTCACAATAAAGGATTAAAGTTAACATGGATGTAAAAGAAATGTGAATACTAAGCTTGTGGTTCAGAAAATACCTCATTTGGCAACTCAAGAATTTTCTTGAGTTGCCCCAAGTCTCCAAAATGCAAGCTTTCTTGGTCCAATGTGTTGCTAGTGAGCTTGTGCATCTTTTTTGTGAAATGGGGTTTATGTTTTGGAGTTGTTTTGGGTGTGATTGTGATGCTTGAAGATGGAGGAGGAAGAGGGGGCAGCAGTAGCAGCTGAAAAAAGTTGAGGGGAGAGAAGATGAGGTAAAATGGTGGAGGGATGGTTCAAAACCCTTGTTGACTCTCACGCACTCTTTCTCTCTCTTCACCATACCTAATATTATATCCTAAATCCTTTTCCTTTTCTTTCCTTTTCCCCTTTCTTATAAATCATCAACCGTGATAAAAAAAACATGTAGGAATCCATGGGAAAATATGTAACAAGTGTAGAAAAAGATACTGTGCATGTTTTGCCCAAATACGCTTAAAGCGCGATTAACGATTTTTAATCGCGATTAGCCCTAAATTAGCATATAATTAATCGTAAAAACTTAAAATTATCATAATTCACATGAAACACCCTCTTTTAATAATTTCCATAATTTTCCAAATTTTTCCTCCATTTACCGGTATTTAATTATACCGCTTTATTAAAATATTCAATATATTCTTATTAAATTATAAAAATTCCCAAAAATAATATTTTAGTTTTTTTTTAAAATGTTATAATCTTCCCCCCTTAAAGAAATTCGGTCCCCGAATTTAAACTTAAAACCCCAAAATCTAAAACATTTCAATAATCAGCTCAAATCAACGGGGCTCCGAAATCATGAAAAAATGCGGAAATAACACAACGCGCTAAGTGCGCATGAAAAACGAGTACAAAACTCAAAATCGACTCCATTAAGCGTCACGCAAATCATCGGATTTGCACGCATATCCTCGGAGTTACAATTGAGATGCAGATCTCGAAATCCACTACTGAAATCCAATATACACTAGTCAAATACTATAATACGTGTATAGTACGCATCTTTGAAAACTCCAAAATTTGAATAAAATACATGCAAAATCTTTTCTAAATCGCCACGGGAATGCGTAATTCACGGCATAACTGACGGACGCTCATTTTAAAATAATAGTATATGCCCATATATATATATATTCTTAAATACACGTTCCGTCGTTTTCAAATATCCCAAAAGGTTTTCCTTTATAAATGTTCGTGTCGCTCACGGACACGTAGGAAATAGCGAGACTATAGCTTCTTTTGAAAAACCCTTTTTGTAAACTTTTAATGCATGTAAAGTACTCAAAAGCAAAATCGGTCTCAAAAGGCGTATCCAATAAACACATGCGTCTGGTGCGCATAGAATTCAAATTCAAATACAGGTGCCACCATACACACAAAAACCCAAAACTACGTGCAACATGTGTGCACAAAAGCATCTGTCCACTGCAACGATGTGCACGACAACAATATGTGGTGCACCTATTTTGCATGAAATAACATCGGGTGCATCAAATGCACGAAATACAATCAATAACTCAAACGCATCAAAAGCAACACCAAGTATACCAAGGTGTATAAATCAAAATCGTGTGCAACTGTGTGCACAAAACACATATCAATGCACTGCAAGCATATATAAGCTATACCGAGTGCAAAAATCAAATCATCCGTATGAAATCCATGAAATCATAAACACATGCTACGCAGGTATAAAATCGACATCAAACGCAATAAGCATGCACAAATCGCAAATCAACACAATGGTGTATAAAATATATATCAGGTGTGATAACTGTGCGCAAAACGTAAACACTCAGTAGGTGCAGCAATGGTGCACGAAATCAATATCAGGAATATCAATCCTCAAAATTCAAATCCAAGCGATACAAGCGTAATACTCAGATCACAAACACAAATCGCAATAAAGGACATCGAGGTACACCTCCTACGATGTCGAAAAGGTCGGTGCGACCAAAACTGGCAGAACAAGATCATCCACTCGCCTCCTGCTTACGGCCTGGCGTCCTCTGTCTCTGGGTCCTTATCTTCTTTGTGGATTACTAATCCCGTAATCCATCGGCTCATAGGCCTTATCAGGTGTGCTAACGGGAACGATTCCGCTCTAGCACTTCTCTGGTCATCTCCCGGTCATTTCTCACAACCACTCATAAAGCAGCACGTTACTGGCGTCAGTCTCTAGTCCTTTGAATACACGTGATACATCTGATCCTGGGTGCAATTCTTATTGCAGCAATGTCCTGGAAGGAATCCTGCTCAAGGTCTCTTCCGATCTCGCCTATGCCGAACTGTACGGAGGCTGGTACTCTCACATAATCTTATCTCGTTTTCTGGACATCTGCGTGTTCCGCACACAATTCCTCGAAAACTGGCCGTATCCCAACGCCTCTATAAGCATATCAGGTCTCTAATCTCGACGGGGAGTAATAACATCTCGTCAGCGTCTCGCACAAACTTCTGGTTCCACTCGTCTTTATCATCTCTCACTATAATGTCACGCCACGCTATCTGCGCACTGCAACTGTTCTGGGCCACGGTCAATCCAAAGTCTCTCGCACGGACTCGAAATCGCGTACTCTGTAACTTCATCACTTTGTAGAAGATATCTGGCTGAACACGTCCCCGGGAACTTGTCCCAACCATCGGAGGAATACTCAATACTCGTCCGTTCTCGATCAACTCACAACGCCTCTGGGTGAGGTCCTCTATCCAAATCTGGTCAGCTCACTGGTCTCTTATCACATGATATCTGGACGATGTCAAACTTTTCGATCGAGTCATCAAGGTCCCAAAATTTCCTGAAGGCTCGGCACCTGAGCATAGTCTAAAAATATCTGGTATATACCACAGCACCTCTGGACCAGCCGTAGAAGGGCAAACCCAAGCCTCACTGATGGCACCGCTAAACTGCCACAAACCCTAAGGTTCAAAGCGGTTCCATGGTCATCATGTCGAGTTAGGGTTTCATTCTTCTAGAGGGCCCACAGAATTACCTGCATGTTCCTCTGAACACTTTAAACTTCGGAAAAATAGGTTTCTGACACTTGTTCGAACTTTGTTTCTTAGCCTATACAACATGTGAATACCCTTCGTCCTCACGCTAAACAATGCCTCAATCCTCCAGAAAAGGCGATACATCGGCGGTCATCTCCGGATCGGTCTGCTCTAGATCTGAGTAAGACTCTCCACTCGAGAAATCTTCAACATAACTGGGCCTTCGTCGGCGCATCAATCTGAGGAATCACTTTCGTCTCTCAAATCGGGATAGACTAGCTATCATCTGTTGCATTTCTTCCTGGAAGCTCCGGCTATCTTAGCTCGTAAGCTCTGGAAGCGACATCCCATCATCTCAGCAACAGCTGGGTCACCTGTCGGCACGGTAGGCGACATCAAAATCTCTGAGGTAGGCTGTACATCAACCGTCCTCTCGCAACTAGCAGCTCTAACAATGGCCCGATCATCCGGTGTAAAACCAAGCATTCGCCTCCACAAGAGGCCACAACACAACACTATATCGAGATGTTCCCATGTCACCAGAAAACACAATGGTCAGCCCTCGTACCAGACGAGCTCGCCCTGACCGCAACCCTAGCAGTAGCTCAAACTATGGTGATAGGAACCTCAATCGAGTATCGAAGAAAGCAGATCAACGGCATGAGAGGAAACGACAGATCCAGAATGGATACATGATCACAAGAAGGAACATCATCAATAGGAGTATGATCATGGAAACAAATAGAATCGAGGATCTTGAATGGATATATAATCATGGATACGAAGAGAATCACTGGTCTCAAAAATATGTACATCTTAAGGTCTCTTAAGTGGAGTATCGTGTCGTAAATATGCCGCGGAACATACGTACAGTACGTCACTCTACTCAAGCTACCTACTCCATCAATCAGGGTCAGCCTATGAAACGAAAGTTTGGGTCTAATACCCCCCGTCCAAGTCTAAGTTCCGTAAGGTCAAGCCTAGGTTCCGAAATACATACCCGCCCTAGACTCCGCATAGTCAAACATAGACTCGAACAAGGTTAAACCTAGCGATCAGATACCAACTTTGTCACGGCCCGAAATATTAGCTCATGACCAGCACATGAATCACGCAACGTCTAAAGGCGTAACGGAATTCAACTAAGCTGAAACCCAGAAATCTAAACCTTTTAAGAAAAATAAAGGAGGTGAGGTTTTGAAGTAAAGGTATAATGAAATAAAGTTTTCTTAATGCAAAGAAAAGGAACATGAATGATGCAAGTGAAATCTACTAATTGAAAACATGTTTCGTCTTTTAAAATTTTTGGCAGCACCTCCTTTGTATATTTTAATCCAAAACCACAAATACATAATAAGGATAATGGCATCCCCAAGCGGGAGCTAGCACTTCGCAAAACGGCGGATCACAACAATGCAAGATAATGAAAATAAGTATACGACGCCATATGGCGAAGTTCACCACAAAGAATAAAAGAAAAGCAAGACATATAAATCACAAGTAGCGGAAAACCCCTCGCTCTAAGTCTCGCAACCATAAGCCTCACTAAGTCTCATCACTTATAGAATTTACAACTTTTAATTGATGGAGTTAACTAGATACAATATGAAATATAGATACAAGAGTGGGAATGATACCAATATCCCACCTACCAATGCAAAACACCCGAATGCAACTGTGTGCCAGCGAAGCCGCTACTGATCCAAGCGGCCAACCTGCAAGAATTGTGGCACAACGGGGGTGAGTTACCAACTCGTGAGTTGAAAAATATCAACAGATAGAAATCGAATAAACAACGACTCCTAGGTCAACTATATCATAAAGGTAATGCTATGATATCTAAGGTGACCGGGTCTGTATATGTTCCAACAAGGTAGTCAATACCTATGTGCATGTGGATAACATCCAACAGTAATAATCAATGCATGTATATGGGTCTCGTCCAGCCATAATCAAGATATGTATGCATGTGGATCTCGTCCACCCAAAATCAATGTCTGCATGCACATAAATATCATAAAGGGTTGTGCATGAAAGTATGAGGTTATATATCAACGGTTGTTAGATATGTAAGCCCTAGAGGCCATTATTGTATAGTACTAGTTTGTATAATACATTTTGGAGTCTTGGGATATATATACGGGTTTACGACAGTCTTGCTCGATATAGTAGTATGCTACTTGGTTTGTTTCTATCTTATTATGTGTATATGTTTCTTTTAACATATTGATGGAGCCCTTACGATCTTTGCTTGACTACCGGCGTTGTGATGGCGATCACACTAGTGGGGGCGGGGTAGTTTATAAGCACATCCTTATTTTGGTCCCTAGTCGTAGGATTATCGAGACAGGACATCGATACTCCAGAGTAGACTGGTGCATACGCTTCTCGTCCCAGCAGTGGAGATGGTCTGTCCCACAGCGATCAGTACGTCGTACTGGAGATAGTACGCAGGTGCTCGTTAGGTTACGAGTACACTGGACAGGACTCGTCGGGAACTGTTAGTTGGTATTATATCTATCGTAAGTTAAAAGTTCCCAGGTGACATGAGTACAGCTTAGTCCGCTGACTTAATACTGTCACTTCGCCTCGAGTGTGTTCCCATTGTTCTTAGATTACTACCCTACCACGGCTCTATTGAGTCGTGCAAACTGGTAGTAGTTGGGTGCCGTCCCGAAGCACTTGGAGGCAGTGACGGTTAGACAGGATTCGTCTCTCCCGGTATTGGGAGTTGATATCGCGCTGTGTCTAGGAGAGCCATTACACATTGTCGTCCCTGGCCAGGGCAAGCGAGAATTACTGGTAGGTTTTCCAGTAGATTCTCAGGATGTTTTGGGCTACACTCCGACACGACTTGTACCGCTATAAGGGGACTGACGTTTACCGCCCCCTAGGCCCGCCATGCGATACTCTCAGACGAACAGACCGGACTGTATGGAGATTGTCATATTCAGGCTCAGTAGGAGTTTGGATGGGTTCACCTCATCAGTCTTCTTGTCGGCATCTACCTGGGGACCGTTACGTACAGCTAGTACCGCTTGCGGCCTATGGTTAAACCCACTGCCAGCGTAGTGTCGAGCCTTTAGAGTCCCACACAGAGGGTTACTCGCCTTTTGGCAAAACAGAGTAGAGGTTGCATGGTTTTGCGATGTGGTTCGTTCACATCCGCGCACTTATGCACGTTTGGTGTCCGGGAAGTTAGTACTAGCGGGCTTTGGTTTAAGCCAGATCCTAGTATTCATTTTGGGATTGGTTTTGTCTCAGTGTATTCGTGTTCCTCGGAACACAAATGCGGGTGTGTATGCACAGTTGACAGAGGCAGAGGTAGAGGGTTCTCATTAGGGTTGTTGACCATTCGACTTTGGTTGACTGTTGACTTTTTCTAAACCCTAATGAGAATGAGAAATATGATTAATAATATTAATTAAGAATTATTGTGTCATGGTTGAGTTGAACATTTGACTTTTGTTGACTTGTTGACCGGTTGACCATTGTGGACTTGTTGACCATCATCATTTCGTTTCAATGATGCTTCTTGTTCTTTGCAAAATGCATTAAATGAATGTAATGATAATGGTCATTCATAAACTAACAATCACAATTCTTAATTATTATTATTGTCATCATTATTCCAAATATGTGAGCATGGTTGCAAGATGAGACCTCATTCTATCATATTCTTTCTCTCTCTTGAAAGAAAGCTCTCCCTCTACCTCTCCAAAAGTTTAAGTGTTCCATGAGTTGGAAATCATAAACTTTTGAGACAAAACCACCATAACTCTTCTCTACTCATTCTAAGGTCCTAGGTCTAGCAAACCAAGCACCTTAGTTATCTCTAGGTTGAGATAGGAGCTCAAGTTCGAGGACCTCGGGTGGATCCATCTACGGCAAAGAGGAGACTACGAGGAGGAGCCCTTCAAACCACTACAAGGAGCAAGCAAGGAGCAGAACCACAAAAGAAGGGAAGGATTTCAAGACCCAGGTATAACAATTCTACATAATAGCTAAAACTTGTAGTTTATTTGTTAGTTTTTGTTTAGCAAAGATCCTTCATGGATGGTCCATGTTACCTAGTGAGGAAAATTTTGATTTTTACCTATTCCGCCTCTTCGGAAGAACCGGGGTGGGTAACGTGGACCTAACAGTGGTATCAGAGCCTAGCTAAACAACAACTAACTGTTAGCAAAGTGTTTAGAACTTCGATCGGAAAAAAATCCCGAAAACATATCAAAAACCATGCTTTCGGCCGATTTTTAAAACTGCTCTAAAAATTATTCCACATGCCTTAAAAATCGGTGCAGGGTTTTATAGGAACAAGCAAGAAATTTGAGCCCACGACTCGGCCAACTCGCCGCGGAACCGCGGTGAAACCATGCGTTTCGCCGCTGATCCGCGGCCGAGTTGATTTGGCCGCGACTCCGATTTTTTCCAGTTTTCTCTGTTTAGTATTTTAGGATTTTTAAGATGTTTTGTTTTTGCCCAGATTTTCCATAGAACAATGTTATGTTTGGGGTAGTTACAAATTGGTATTTTGATAGAAGTTCTATAAACTTTAGCTATTTGGTTATATATGTAATGTGATAATGCACTGAACGTCGGCTAATTGCTATACGTCGATTAGTGGGGGTTATGCATATCTGTGATCTGTAATGTTGTTGGATTGTGTATATGAACTTGTTGGATTGTTGCGGATGAATAGCCGGGGTTTTGTGAGATGAGGGTTTCTTTATCTTTCATTTGATGTAAAATTTAAATTGATGTAATATTATTTTTATGGCCGCACATCCGGGATGAGGTTGTAGCCGCCATTGTATATTATTTCTTTTATTGTTTTTGCTCCTAGGATAGACCCAAGGTAGGATGGACAAACTACCGGGTACGTTGAAGTTCTGAGTGGCCTACTCACGTTGTTGAGGGAGGCTACTTCACTTCGGGTATTTGGCGGGTAGTTTGCCGCAACCATAGGGGTCTAGGGTGGGGTTTAGCTATTCATCGCGACCGTGTAATCCGTCTTTCGTTGCAGGCTCGAACGAAACGCGGATTCCTAGCATATCCAATGTGTTCATCTGTGATCTGGAATGGCTATCATTGCATCTGACGAATGTATATATCTATATATGATATCTAGTAGGCGTTGCTTATGTTTTGCATCCGCGCTAGTCCAGCCCCCGCTCTGTCGTTAGTTAAGTAACCTAACGGGCAATGACGGGGCCCCGTGGCGAATGAGGATGGCATAAGTGTACATCATATTTTCGTTGTTTTCTGCAATGGTAGGATTAATTGATGGGACGCATTATATTAATGAAAAGAAAAAACAAACCTGAAAGACGTTGTTGGAACAATTTTCAAAAAGCTGTTATTGCAAGGACGTTCTCTTTTGTTTTGCACAGAGGTATTCGGTTATGAATGCCCAGCACCTCATTCGACGAGGCAAGGGCCGAGATCCCTTCATCGGGAGTGACCCTATGGACAAAAGTTTGCGTCAGGGTAATAACTTCACTATAGTCGATTATTTTTGCTTTTCATCGAGGTATTCAGTTTTGAATATCCTGGACCACATTCCACGAGGAAAGAGCCGAGATCCCTTCACAGAGAGTGACCTCTTTAGCAAAAGTTATCGTCACTATAATTTTAAAAAAGTTATCAGATTCCTTCAACGATATCAAGTTCATTACGTTAACTGGTTTTTCTCCAAAAACCAAGCCGTAGCCCTCCGTCATTTCTTATAACTTATACTTAGTATTTGTGCTGCGTTTGTTGACTGTGTCAAGGCGCAGTGAACGCTAGCTGAGTATTGCTTATCTGCTGGATACAATGTAATTGGTTAAGATATTCGTGTAACCTTGTTGACTGTGTCAAGGGTTATGCGGGTGGGTTTAATGCAATCAAGATAATGACGGGTTGAACTTGACTAGGACTCTTTGATTTGTTGGCTGTGTCAAGGTCACTTGGGTCCTAGGGGCAAAAATCCACATCGGGGGTTTATAAAGAAACTGAAACTTGCAGATTTAGCATACCTTCTGAAGTGTGGTGACTAGAGTGGATTCCATCTAGGTCATCGCACAATGATAGTTGGATCCCAATCCCACTGATGAGTTGGATTACTCTCGGGTGATTATTTCACTTAACAATCAATGCTATAAACCGAGTAGGTGTCTAGAACGGTGTTAGCGGGGCTACGCCTCCAGGGAAAAGAGGTTATTTAATTAAGGAACTTCGCGAAAGCGTAGGAAAACCTCCCTCGAAGTACCAACACTAGCCTGGCTGAAAGGTTAAGCAAGTATTATGACGTGCGATTAATCCTGACTAGTTCTTCTTTTAGGGTTTGAAGAAGAATTTGAGGAAACAGTGGGAGCCATCCTGCTTAGATAAATCAATAAACCAATCTAATCTTGCAAGAGCGCACGCTGAGGGTTTCTTTTCTCTCTCTCCAGGTAGCAACCATTTCACGCCCTAATCAAGATAATAAAATGTATCACTCGACCGATCCGAATTCTTATTCGGGTTGGGGAACGTTGGTTTGGCTCTAACATACGGCAACAGTCATAAGTATGAGCAAGGGAAAGAGGATTGTATGGATTCCAAGGATACCCAATCATAGTTTTGCATCTACTTCCAGTGTTCTTGTAATTGAGAACTGCTTTACGATCAGCCCTACCTCTTGGTTACTTGATACCGGATCAGGATCTCATATCTGTAATTTATTGCAGGGACTGAGAAAAAATAGGAGAGTTGTACCTGGTGATATGTCGCTCAGGGTAGCGAACGAAGCACAAGTTAATGCTGCAGCCGTCGGTGAATATCACCTAGTGTTGCCAAATGGCATTACTGTGAATTTAAACGAATGCTACTATGTACCTTCCATGGTTTGCAACATCATATTAGTTTCTTTACTCAATAAAGATGGATATAACTTTGTTCTTGATAGAAATATCATGAACATTTACCTTCATAAGGTACTGGTTGCAGAAGGTATAATGTGTAATGGTATCTACTTTCTAAATCAGAATACAGTTCTCAATGTACAAAACACACGCAAGAGGAAGAGTTCAGATACGAACGAATCCTACTTATGGCATTGTAGACTTGGTCATAGCGGAGAGAAAAGACTAAGTAAGTTGCATAAAGATGGACTCTTGGATACATTCGAGTTTTCATCTTATGAAACTTGTCAGTCTTCTCTCAAAGGAAAGATGACCAAATCTCCGTTCACCGGACATGAAGAAAGGGCAGCAGAGCTCTTGGGACTCATACATAGTGATGTATGTGGTCCAATATCTATACATGCAAGGGGTGGGTTGTCATACTTCATCACATTCACTGATGATCTCTCTAGGTTCGGATATGTGTATCTGATGAAACACAAATCTGAAGCTTTTGTGAAATTCAAGGAATTCAGAAACGAAGTAGAGAACCAGACTGGCAAAAGTATTAAGATCCTCCGATCAGATAGGGGAGGGGAGTACTTAAGCAAGGAATTCCTTGATTACTTTAAAGAGAATGGTATTCTCTCTCAGCTTACTCCTCCTTATACACCACAGCAGAACGGTGCATCGGAACGGAGGAATCGTACCCTATTGGATATGGTTCGCTCCATGATGAGTAGTGCTGACTTACCTCTTTCATTCTGGGGGTATGCACTTCAAACATCAGCACACCTATTGAATCAAGTTCCATCCAAATCCGTGCCTAAGACTCCGTATGAAATATGGAGTGGTAAGAGTTTGTATCTTAAACGAATTAAGATTTGGGGTTGCCCAGCTTATGTCAAAAAGCAGAACCCAGACAAACTTGAAGCACGGGCAGTTTTATGTATGTTTATGGGATACCCAAAAGATTCTACTGGGTATCTATTCTACCATGCAGAGGAACAGAAGATAATTGCTTCCAGGAATGCTACATTTTTGGAAAAAGAATTTCTTGTTAAAAATATTAGTGGCAGCACGGTAGAACTGGATGAAATTCCAGAAACACAAACTTTAACAAAAGATTTGGTGGAACCGCTAGATTCAGTTACACCAAATGAACCTCAGCCACTCCGCAGATCTGGTAGGATTTCTCATCCGCCCGAGATATAGTATGGTTTTCTCATAGACGGGGATCGAGAGGATTGCATCCTGGAAGAAGATGACCCTACCAGTTTCAGGCAGGCCATTATCAGTAGGGACTCTGATAAGTGGTTGGATGCAATGCAATCCGAGATGGAGTCCATGTACACCAATAAAGTGTGGACCTTGGATATTGCTCCACCTGGGGTAAAACCCGTTGGATGCAAATGGATCTACAAAAGGAAATTTGGTGTAAATGGGCAGGTGGAAACCTATAAGGCTAGACTAGTTGCAAAAGGTTTTCGTCAAAGACCTGGTGTAGACTATGACGAAACTTTTTCTCCAGTGGCTATGCTTAAATCCATTCGGATCCTACATGCCATTGCTACCTTCCATGACTATGAAATCTGGCAGATGGACGTTAAAATGGCTTTTCTAAACGGCTGTTTGGAAGAGTGCGTTTACATGGATCAGCCAGAAGGGTTCTTAGACAGTGGGAGCAGCGGGAAGGTGTGCAAGTTACATAAATCCATTTATGGATTGAAACAGGCATCGCGGAGCTGGAACATCTGTTTTGATGAGGCAATCAAGGAATTTTATTTCATCAAGAACGTAAATGAACCTTGTGTCTATAAGAAGATTGTAGGACGAATTGTCGTGTTCCTAGTCTTGTACGTGGACGACATTCTTTTGATAGGAAATGACATTCCTATGCTACAATGGGTCAAGCTATTCTTGTCACAACGGTTCTCCATGAAGGACCTGGGTGATGCCTCGTACATTCTGGGGATCAAGATCTACAGAGATAGATCCAAGAGGCTATTAGGACTTTCGCAGTCCAGGTACATAGAGACCGTACTAAAGAGATTTAGTATGGAAGATTCCAAGCGCGGTAATATACCCGCATTGCACGGAATCACCCTCTCCAAGAAGATGTCTCCTAAGACTGACGAGGAGAGGGTTCGCATGAGCACTATACCCTATGCTTGGTTGGTAGGATCTATAATGTATGCGATGCTATGTACAAGACCAGATGTAGCTTACGCGCTGAGCGTGGTGAGCCGGTATCAGTCAGACCCAGGTGAGGACCACTGGACAGCAGTGAAGAGCATTCTCAAGTACCTGAGAAGGACTAAGGAGATGTTCCTGGTTCACGGTAATGGAGACCTCAGGGTCGAGTCCTTTACCGATTCAAGCTTCCAGAGTGACAAAGATGACAGCAAGTTTGTCTCGGGTTTTGTGTTTACCCTCAACGGAGGGGCGGTGTGTTGGAAGAGTTCTAAATAGGATACCGTCGCAGACTCGACGATGGAGGCTGAATATATTGCTGCAAGCGATGCCGCAAAAGAGGCGGTCTGGATGAAGAAGTTCATTAGTGAACTTCAGGTGGTTCCATCCATTTTTGACCCAATACCTTTGTATTGCGATAACAATGGGTCTATAGCTTTAGAGAAGGAACCAAGGTCCCATCAGAAATCCAGACATATCTTAAGGCGGTATCACCTGATCAGGGAGATCATTGATCACCAGGAGATCGAGATACGGAGAGTGGACACAAAAGACAACACGGCAGATCCATTCACAAAGGCCCTCCCTCAAATACAGTTCGAGCGACTTTTTGAGCTATTGGGTATGCGGTACGCCAACAACTGATCTTGAGCAGACGTTGGGTATGCGGTACACCAATTACTGGCCTTTAGTACAAGTGGGAGATTGTTAGATATGTATGCCCTAGAGGACATTATTGTATAGTACTAGTTTGTATAATACATTTTGGAGGCTTGGGATATATATACGGGTTTACGACAGTCTTGCTCGATATAGTAGTATGCTACTTGGTTTGTTTCTATCTTAATATGTGTATATGTTTCTTTAAACATATCGCTAATACATATTGATGGAGCCCTTAGGATCTTTGCTTGACTACCAGCGTTGTGATGGCGATCACACTAGTGGGGGTTGGGTAGTCTATAAGCACATCCTTATTTTGGTCCTAGTCGTAGGATTATCGAGACAGGGAATCGATACTCCAGAGCAGACTAGTGCATATGCTTCTTGTCCCAGCAGGGGAGATGGTCTGTCCCACAGCCATCAGTACGTCGTACTGGAGATAGTATGCAGGTGCTCATTAGGTTACGAGTACACTAGACAGGACTCGTCAGGAACTGTTGGTTGGTATTATACCTATCGTCAGTTAACAGTTCCAAGGTGACATGACTACAGCTTAGTCCGCTGACTTGATACTGTCACTTCGCCTCGAGTGTGTTCCCACTGTTCTTAGATTACTACCCTACCACGGTTCTATTGAGTCGTGCAAACAGGTAGTAGTTGGGTGCAGTCACGAAGCACTTGGAGGCAGTGACGGTTAGACAGGATTCGTCTCTCCCGGTATTGGGAGTTGATATCGCGCTGTGTCTAGGAGCGCCATTACACATTGTCTTCCCTGGCCAGGGCAAGAGAGAATTACTGGTAGGTTTTCCAGTAGATTCTCAGGGTGTTTTGGGCTACACTCCGACACGACTTGTACAGCTATTAGAGGACTGACGTTTACCGCCCCTTAGGCCCGCCATGCTATACTCTCAGATGAACAGACCGGACTGTACGGAGATTGTCACATTCAGGCTCAGTGGGAGTTCGGATGGGCTGACCTCATCAGTCTTCTTGTCGGCATCTACCTGGGGACCGTTACGTACAACCAGTACCGCTTGCGGCCTGTGGTTAAACCCACTGCCAGCGTAATGTCGATCCTTTAGAGTCCCACACAGAGGGTTACTCGCCTTTGGGCAAAACAGAGTAGAGGTCGCATGGTTTTGCGACGGGGTTCGTTCACATCCGCGCACTTGTGCACGTTTGGTGTCCGGGCAGTTAGTATTAGCGGGCTTTGGTTTAATCCAGATCCTAGTATTCGTTCTGGGATTGGTTTTGTCTCAGTGTATTCGTGTTCCTCGGAACTCGGATGCGGGTGCGTATTGATTGGTAGCGATTCTGCGTGTTCAAGTTTAGTTAATTACCGCAATCGAAACGGTTTCGCTTGTAGCTAGCCGGTTGAGTACGGGTCGTCCGCAGGGAGATGGGAATCTTTTTCTATGTGTTTTAACGAGTTAAGTCCGAAGGTCCAGATTTTGTTTGTGATTATCTAAGTGGTAAAATGATATGTAAAGAGAGCTTGTTAGGGTTAGGGTTAGGTTAGTTTGAGTTAGGAGTCTCCCACTTCTTTCGTTGCCCCTCTTAATGTCAGTGTTACGGTAATCGGCAACAACGGGGATTAGCACGACTAGGAAGGAACTTGCGAGTATAAGCTAGGCTTTCCAACGCATAAGTTCTTCCTTTTGGTGCTTGTCCGTCCGTTCTTGGCTCTTAGCCATAACCTCCGGTTAATTCAACCACAACCGGTCTCACTACGGAATCACCGCTATCATGTTGGATAGGGTGCCGTAAGGAGCGGATTGTGGTTCAATTAACGGGAGTCGATTTTAAGATGTTGGGCAAGGAAAGAGTGAGAGAGATTTCCTTCTCTCAAACTTCCCTTATCCTACCCTAACAAGTATGAAACTACTCACACGTCATAATGAAAAGAAAACAAAACGAAAGAGGAAGATAGAAAGAAAGAGATTAGAAGATAACAACTAGCTATTTGCGACCTCACCTTGGCAAGGATCAAGCGTAAGCATCATGGTTGTTTTAAGGATAAAGAAAAAGAGAGAAGAAAGAAACAACAAGAAATAACAACAACTAAGTTAACAAATGAAAATTACAACAATTAACAAGTTAACTAAAGAACAAGACAAGCATGATAAGTAAAAGGTTCTTCTTTATTCATCATTCTTCACTCACAAAAGCTCACTACAAGATTTTCAATGGAGAAGAGATGAGAAGAGGAAGAAAAAACAAGTATTCTAAACCTAGAAAAAAAATACAAGATTATGCACCCCTTGGCTTCATATGGTTCTGGGGTATTTATAGGCTGGAAAATGAAAACCTAGGGCAACATTCTGGACCACATTGAAAAGACCAAAACACCCCTGAAAGATGACAAGCTGTCGGCACTATACGGCCGCGGTTCCGTGGCCTAAGCCTGCTAATGCCGCGGAACCGCGGCACTTTAGAGGACTTGGTTCTCCATATTTGGTGGTGTTTCCTGTTTGGCAGTGCCCTTTATTCTGGTATATATCTTTTCTCAGATTTTCTTAACGATTTTTCCAGAATTTCTGTTGAGCAAAAGGTGATTTGATGTGGATCTTTTTGTCATGATTTCCTCGAGCTCCATGTAGATTTCTTAGATCTTGTGCTGCCATTGAGCCTTGTGCATGAAAACGACATTGATTTGCCATTTTGTCTCTTGAACTGGTGTGTGGCAACAGACGAATAAAGGGCGGAGATCCGTGTTTTATCTGTGGTTGGAAGGAACCCGGGTTTTGTCGTGTTTTTCCATGAATTTCACCGTTTAGGGCCGAGAACCTGTATCCTGCAATTTGACTAGCAAACATGGCTCAAGAGTATCTACCGATATGCAATGTGATAAAAATTGTGCGGTATGAAAATGCAAAAATCTGATATGAACAAATACCCCCAAACTTATCATTTGCTCGTCCCGAGCAAAGCCAATTTATTCACAAAAAATTTCCTAACCTCACTTTCGCAGGGAACGCGATTGCACTGAGCATGTGCAACAAGCCATTAAACCTCTAGGTGTCCCTAGTAGGAGGAGTGTTGTCTCCTGAGGGTTTTCAGCGGATACTACCCATAAAATCCGGTCAAGCTAGTTTTGTAAAATAACTAAGATTCAAACCCTAAAGTTTTGTTTCAGAAAATAACAATTCTATTATCCTAAGTCTAGACTATCGAACCTTTATTTTTCACACCTCGCTTCTTATTTAACTACAGATTTTATATGTCTTTACGTGCAGTGCAAAATAGTGTTGTTAAGTTTCCAGAAGGATCGATTTACGTCATTATGTCACACAATAAAGCCCAGATAAAAATTTTGAAAGGATCACATAAGTTTTATAAAGAGTTAAGCATTTTTCAAGTTTCGTTTTCCAGTAAAGTTTCAACTTCAGAATTTCTGTCTTCTTTAACAGGAAACTAGGTCTTATTTTTCACTCCACCTTTTTCTTGTTTTCATTTCATACACACCTCTGTGAACGTGCAATAGTATTTATCATAGAATAAAACCTTCATATCTCCGCTAAATTTTTTATAAAAGCCTGTCTTTTATCAAGATTATTCTCACACAAAGAACCGTTAGGAATTTTAACTCGGAGAGAACACTTGCTTGACTTTGTTTTAATCTGGACTTACTAGGCTTCTTAGCGAGCTTTGGGCCAATGCACCCAAACCAGTTGGCTTTAGGGCATTAGGTGTAGAAACACCCCAGTGGACTTAATTACTCAAGTTACCTACGTCCACAAACAAAAGACAGTTTGGCGTGAAAATCATGATGATTTAATACGAACGGAGATATAGCCGGCAGTTCAATTATTTTTTTTGGATAAAAGACGTGTTTAGTGGGTTTTGGTGTGTAATTATTCCAATCAAGTTCCAGATGGGTTATTTTTCAGACTTAGTTCCAATTAAGGCATCAATAACATTCCTTCATATTCACTCACTTCATAAACTATTCTTGATATTACTTATTTCCGAACAAACCTATTTGATCCTCAGAAAATCATTTATCCATTTAAAAGTTTTTCGACATAAAAGACTTGTCATCTAATTCCCAAAAACTCACGGCACGTGTAGTGTGATGTAAAGAATTATATCGGCTATAGTTAACTTCAAAGAAGAGTTATCTTTCAGGTTTTCAAAATCTAAACCTAAGATTTAGTTATTCTTATTTTATCAAACAAAACCGTCGAAATGTTGAATCAGAGTCCTCCCACTAGCTAACTTGACAGAAAAGTTTTTATGTTTTTAGAAAATTTTCAGATTTTTATGGGTTTTATGAATTTAAATATGCAGATGCAAAATATACATATGAATGCGAAGGTAAGAAATGCATACAGAGCGTACCCCCAAACTTAAACTGGACAGTGTCCTCACTGTCATTGCATGAAGAGATCATTTGAAAGGTCAAAATTGTCGGTTAGCGATATACAATTTTTTTTTGTTTTTGTTTTTAAAGAAAAGAAAAAGAAAAAGAATATCCACAAATATATACAAAATGGTTTATACATACCCCCAAACTTTTTTGGAACAGTGTCCACTTGTTCTTGGCTGGAAAACCGAAGTTTGGAGGTAGGCAGAGGAAGATTATGTAGAGTAAACCGGCTCCTGTAAGAATAGGAGCTCCTCTGTTGGTTCGGCGCTAAGGTACGGTTTAAGTCAGTGTCCGTTCACTTTGAAAAATGAACCGTCCTTTGGATTTTCTAAATCCACAGCGCCATGCGGATACACATTCCGCACAAAATACGGCCCTTTCCAGCAAGATCTGAGCTTTCCGGGATGGAAGTGTAGTCGGGTGTCGTAAAGCAATACCTGTTGACCAGGTATGAAAGTTTTGCGCAAAAGGTGTTTATCGTGAAACACCTTCGTTCGGTTCTTAACGACAACCACATTATCGTAAGCCTCATCCCTAAGCTCGCTCAGTTCGTTCAACTGCAGCTTCCGATGGCTGCCCGCATCTTCGAGAGACAGATTCAGCTCCTTTATCGCCCAAAATGCGCGATGCTCTATTTCGACAGGTAGGTGGCAGGCTTTTCCATACACAAGCCGATAGGGAGACATGCCAAGGTCGGTCTTATAAGCGGTTCGAAATGCCCAAAGGGCATCAGTGAGTTTCAGCGACCAATCCTTACGGTTCTTGGAAACCGTCTTCTCCAGTATCTGCTTGATTTGCCGATTTGAAACTTCGGCCTGCCCGCAGGTTTGGGGGTGGTAGGGCATGGATAGCTTATGATTAATGGAGTATTTCCACATCAAGGCCTCGAAAGTTTTGTTGCAGAAATGACTTCCATTGTCGCTAATGATCGCTCGGGGGTGCCCAAACCGGGAGAAAATGTTTTTTTTAAGAAACCTAACGACAACCTTGTTGTCGTTAGTCCGGCTGTTCACAGCCTCGACCCACTTAAAGATGTAATCAACAGTGAGAAGGATGTACAAGTTCCCGAAAGAGCTGGGAAACGGCCCCATGAAATCTATGCCCCAAACATCGAAAATCTCCACAACCAAGATTGGTTGGAGCGGCATCTCGTTCCTCCGGGATATCCGGCCCAAGTGTTGGCACCGGGAGCAAGTCTTGCAATAGTCATGAGCGTCTTTGATGAGTTGTGGCCAGTAGAAACCACATTGCAAGATCTTCTCAGCTGTCTTTCTGGGGCCAAAGTGCCCGCCACATGCTTGATCGTGGCAAAATGACAGCACACTCTTGAATTTCTCGTCAGGGACACACCGACAAATAATCTGGATTGGTAGCGATTCTGCGTGTTCAAGTTTAGTTAATTACCGCAATCAAAACGGTTTCGCTTGTAGCTAGCCGGTTGAGTACGGGTCGTCCGCAGGGAGACTGGAATCTTTTTCTATGTGTTTTAACGAGTTAAGTCCAAAGGTCCAGATTTTGTTTGTGATTATCTAAGTGGTAAAATGATATGTAAAGAGAGCTTGTTAGGGTTAGGATTAGGTTAGTTTGAGTTAGGAGTCTCCCACTTCTTTCGTTGCCCCTCTTAATGTCGGTGTTACGGTAATCGGCAACAACGGGGATTAGCACGACTAGGAAGGAACTTGCGAGTATAAGCTAGGCTTTCCAACGCATAAGTTCTTCCTTTTGGTGCTTGTCCGTCCGTTCTTGGCTCTTAGCCATAACCTCCGGTTAATTCAACCACAACCGGTCTCACTACGGAATCACCGCTATCATGTAGGATAGGGTGCCGTAAGGAGCGGATTGTGGTTCAATTAACGGGAGTCGATTTTAAGATGTTGGGCAAGGAAAGAGTGAGAGAGATTTCCTTCTCTCAAACTTCCCTTATCCTACCCTAACAAGTATGAAACTACTCACACGTCATAATGAAAAGAAAATAAAACAAAAGAGGAAGATAGAAATAAAGAGATTAGAAGATAACAACTAGCTATTTGCGACCTCACCTTGGCAAGGATCAAGCGTAAGCATCATGGTTGTTTTAAGGATAAAGAAAAAGAGAGAAGAAAGAAACAACAAGAAATAACAACAACTAAGTTACCAAATGAAATTTACAACAATTAACAAGTTAACTAAAGAACAAGACAAGCATGATAAGTAAAAGGCTCTTCTTTATTCATCATTCTTCACTCACAAAAGCTCACTACAAGATTTTCAATGGAGAAGAGATGAGAAGAGGAAGAAGAAACAAGTATTCTAAACCTAGAAAAAAAAAAAAGATTATGCACCCCTTGGCTTCATATGGTTCTGGGGTATTTATAGGCTGGAAAATGAAAACCTAGGGCAACATTCTGGACCACATTGAAAAGACCAAAACACCCCTGAAAGATGACAAGCTGCCGGCACTATACGGCCGCGGTTCCGCGGCCTAAGCCTGCTAATGCCGCGGAACCGCGGCACTTTAGAGGACTTGGTTCTCCATATTTGGTGGTGTTTCCTGTTTGGCAGTGCCCTTTATTCTGGTATATATCTTTTCTCAGATTTTCTTCACGATTTTTCCAGAATTTCTGTTGAGCAAAAGGTGATTTGATGTGGATCTTTTTGTCATGATTTCCTCGAGCTCCGTGTAGATTTCTTGGATCTTGTGCTGCCATTGAGCCTTGTGCATGAAAACGACATTGATTTGCCATTTTGTCTCTTGAACTGGTGTGTGGAAACAGACGGATAAAGGGCGGAGATCCGTGTTTTATCTGTGGTTGGCAGGAACCCGGGTTTTGTCGTGTTTTTCCATGAATTTCACCGTTTAGAGCCGAGAACCTGTATCCTGCAATTTGACTAGCAAACACGGCTCAAGAGTATCTACCGATATGCAATGTGATAAAAATTGGGCGGTATGAAAATGCAAAAATCTGATATGAACACGTATGCACAGTTGACAGAGGCAGAGGCAGAGGGTTCTCATTAGGTTTGTTGACCATTTGACTTTGGTTGACTTGTTGACCGTTGACTTTTTCTAAAACCTAATGAGAATGAGAAATATGATTAATAATATTAATTAAGAATTAATGTGTCATGGTTGAGTTGAACATTTGACTTTTGTTGACTTGTTGACTTTGTGGACCGGTTGACCATTGTGGACTTGTTGACCATCATCATTTCTTTTCAATGATACTTCTTGTTCTTTGCAAAATGCATTAAATGAATGTAATGATATTGGTCACTCATAAAATAACCATCACAATTCTTAATTATTATTATTGTCATCATTATTCCAAATATGTGAGCATGGTTGCAAGATGAGAGCTTATTCTATCATATTCTTTCTCTCTCTTGAAAGAAAGCTCTCCCTCTTCCTCTCCAAAAGTTTAAGTGTTCCATGAGTTGGAAATCATAAACTTTTGAGGCAAAACAACCATAACTCTTCTCTACTCATTCTAAGGTCCCAGGTCTAGCAAACCAAGCACCTTAGTTATCTTTAGGTTGAGATAGGAGCTTAAGTTCGAGGCCCTCGGGTGGTTCCATCTACGGCAAAGAGGAGACTATGAGGAGGAGCCGTTCAAATCACTACAAGGAGCAAGCAAGGAGGAGAACCATAAAAGAAGAGATGGAGTTCAAGACCTAGGCATAACCATTCTACATAGCAGCTAAAACTTGTAGTTTATTTGTTAGTTTTTGTTTAGCAAAGATCCTTCATGGATGGTCCATGTTACCTAGTGAGGAAAATTTTGATTTTTACCTATTCCGCCTCCCCAAAAGAACCGGGGTGGGGAACGTGGACCTAACAACGGTGTCCCTCCCGACACATCAAAATCATGGAACCTGAGTTCCTAGTATCGACACTCGAAAACATCATGAAAACCGTACCCAGCATCGACACGTAAATCCTCATATATCGGGCTCCGTCAGTCCAGATCGGCCCATCTCATCTCTCAACTACGGTCGGTATCCTCCGGATATCCACCGAGCCCAAATACTATCACCGGTAGGTACTCGCCACCCTGCCAGGCTCATCGTCTGCTCCATGAAAAACATTTCTCGCCCCGGCGAACAATAAATGGTCCACCATGAACCCGCAAACGGATCATCCAACTCCTCGAATCGGGTTTCAAGCACACGTCTCAGAACCGAGAAAACCCATGGTGGACGCACTGAAATATCATATCAAGAGTAACCGGGTGATTAAAACAATACATACTCTCTTTTGAAATACCCACGGTTCCTAAATCCAGAAATATCATGGAAACAACATATCTCAATGCGTAAAATCTTAAAGCATGATATATGCGACATGTGATGGAAATGTAAGCATAGAAATATATCATGCAACATCGTATAAAAATGCACAGGTGACTATAGAAGGCAGATTATGCAAAGAGTCATATCATGATGCAGCAATCCTACTGTGTAGTGACATGGCAATTATCGATGATGAAGTGTGTGAGCCGGCAAATCTGTCTGCGTGTAACATACACATCATCGATAATAGTGCAAGTGTAGTAGCACAGGTATAAGCAATGCAATGGAAATAATATGAATGCAGCATAAGGTAAATCATATGCAATGCTGACGGGTATACATATCTAATATGACCGAGTTGGGGAATCTATCAATCGGCATCCAGCCTCACAACATTGCGTACGGTATGATCCGTCGTATGGCAGCCTCTAGTCAAGGGTAAGGATCAATCATCAAGTCAAACACATTACGCACGGAAAATCATCGTACTGCGGCATTAAGCTAATAGGGATCCTATCATCCTATACGACAAATGAGGGTACGGCCTGAAATCACGTATGACCTATCATCCGGGATTCAAAACATTCTATATATATCTATATATGTATCTATATACCTATGTCCCAGGTCACATCCGCAATAATCTCACATCAAGGGACCGACAGGGTATAAATCATCTCGATCGACTCGCATCTATATACCAACATATCATCAGATCATCATATCTGTCATATAATCTTTTCATCGCATTTATAACTCATATCAAGCCGAGTTTTCCTAAATATTCTATCTCTACTATAAGTATATGTATCAAATCTAACATACACACCTGAACCATACAATCAGCTTTTTAAAGAAGCGAATCTTAATTTTGAAAATAGGGGTTACGGTGTTTTTAAGAAAAGATATCATTTGAAAATCTGTAACATCCCTCAAGGTATATTTTTAAAAGATACATACGACTCTTCGGTTTAGAAAAAGGTATGGTTCGGATGACGCATCTACATCGACTATCTAGTCCTACGGTACCCTAAACGGCAATATCGGCAAACGTCGTCCTCGAATCCCGTCATCACATAATAGCCGTATTATCTCATTTCTAACTTTCCTTAGTTTCTAATATAGTATCACAAACTATCCTTTAGTATAACTCTAGTTTCCTAATCTAGGTTTCCTAACTATATTCTATAATCAGTTTTCCATCAATACTTTGCGGGGGTGCTATACGCCATCCACCCGACTTCCCCCGTGGATATAGATCCACTCACCTGGTCTTCGCTCGCCGAAATCGATGACGCCACGCCCCGTAGCCTGAGGATCCATGCGAAGATACCGACAATAATAAACAATCACAATGCGAATTAAAATCAAGGCGGAAAACCGATATGGCGCACGGTATGCTCATAAGTTAGAACCTATGGCCTATATGTGCAAAACAATCAAACAACCCCTGTTGTCGATATACAAACATCCGACAGCCAAATACAAATCCAATTGTCAAGAAATTGCATTTCAAAATACGGAAAACATAGCCTAAAACACACCAAAATGCCCCCAGATTTTCCCTAGGTGACAATTAGCCAATTCTGCATATAGGAGGGGTCTATTTTAGTGCAAAAGGAGCCATGGACCAAATCTGGGATCCTATTTCCCTGCTCTGGCCGCAAATTGCTGCCAGAATGGATAAATCTGCGGCCTTGGTTGGGGTATTGGGCTAGGGTTTCAGTGGTAGCTTCCTAGGTGCCTGCACGACTCCCAGTAATTGCAAAATCATTTCTAGTGCCCCCGGGTTGCTCCAGATTCCAAAATACCCTCTCAAATCATACATTTATTCGATGTCGGGGTTTCTAAATCCGTGTTTTGGGGTTTCTAGTCTTTGGTTTAGGTCATTAAACAGCACCCAAGTCTAGTTAACAGCCACAACATCACCAATTTCAAACAAACACTCAACCCTTTACTAGGGTTTCCCAAAGTTCACTAAACATCATAATATCGGTTTAAAGTTAACATGGATGTAAAAGAAATGTGAATACTAAGCTCATGGTTCAGAAAATACCTCATTTGGCAACTCAAGAATTTTCTTGAGTTGCCCCAAGTGTCCAAAATGCAAGCTTTCTTGGTCCAATGTGTTGCTAGTGAGCTTGTGCATCTTTTTTGTGAAATGGGGTTTATGTTTTGGAGTTGTTTTGGGTGTGATTATGATGCTTGAAGATGGAGGAGGAAGAGGGGGCAGCAGCAGCAGCTGAAGAAAGTTGAGGGGAGAGAAGATGACGTAAAATGGTGGATGAATGGTTCAAAACCATTGTTGACTCTCACCCACTCTTTCTCTCTCTTCACCATACCTAATATTATATCATAAATCCTTTTCCTTTCCTTTTCTTTTCCCCTTTCTAATAAATCATCAACCATGATAAAAAAAAACATGTAGGAAGCCATGGGAAAGTATGTAACAAGTGTAGATAAAGATACGGTGCATGTTTTGCCCAAATACGCTTAAAGCGCGATTAACGATTTTTAATCACGATTAGCGCTAAATTAGCATATAATTAATCATAAAAACTTAAAATTCTCATAATTCACATGAAACACCCTCTTTTAATAATTTCCATAATTTTCCAAATTTTTCCCCCATTTATCGGTATTTAATTATACCGCTTTATTAAAATATTCAATATTTTATTATTAAATTATAAAAATTTCCAAAAATAATATTATGTTTTTTTTGAAATGTTACATCGGTACTATTAATCAGTGCCTGCTCAGTAATTACAGATTACAGGTATCCGTGACAAAATACTAGAAACACATTCAAATGCACGGATATTACATTGGTGAGCCGACAATCCAATCGGAACTGCAAACCGATCAATATTTTAAGAGTTTCTTTTTGCAACATGCATGTGTACACACTTTTTGTCTAAATGGTCCAACACATACAAGTGTGTACACTAGCTTGTTGGTATATAAAGCTAGAGGGGAGTTGCATTGTTGCAAGTGGGCACATGTGATGTGATGTGTGTTCAATGTAAGAAGATGTGATGTGATTTAATAAGCATCAAGTTTCCCTCCAAATCTAATTTGTATAACCTGGTTCATATAGACAAATCAAACAGCACTTGTGGGATTGTGAAGACAACACTAGACCACCACACCAACATGAGCCCACTTGCCTCTGTTTGGACCGGCAACATCATCTCAAAAACCGGCCCCACCGGTTTTATTAGCTCCAATTGTCCCCAATTTTGTTCTTCCCTTCCCTTGCTGTCACATCAACTCATTGTTATTGCTTTTTTATTCTTATTTTGTGCCTATATAAGGCAGATCAGTGATCAAGGGAAAAGGATCATACTCTTGGATACAAAACACTTTTGTTTTCTTTTTGTTCTTATACATAGCTTGTTCCTCTTGAGCTCTTTGCCTTCTCTTGATCTTGCAATCTCTTCATTGAGCTTGCAAGCTTAAGTTTTGGTTATTGAACTCAAGCTTATATCATCACTTGAATTAATGAAGCTTTCATTTGTGTTCTTGGGTTCTTAATATTTTCTATCTTGCTTTACCTACTTGCTCTTTATATTCTTCCCATTTACTTACTTGCATTTTATTACATGCCATTTACTTGCTTGTTGTTCTTTTCCTTTCTTTTTTTCATTTCATTTGCTCTTTCTCTTTGTTGGTTTGTGAATATGGTGTTGTTAGGAAAGAAAACGATATTGTAAGTTAAGGTTATTCGTTTCTCATTTCCTTTGCCCGATATTTTCCATTAAACTCCGCCAAAACCTTACGCAAGCGTTCCATTAGGCACCCTACCCTACCAAGGTATCAGTGATTTCTAACTGCGACCGGTTGCATTCGATTTTACCGGAGGCGAAAGCTAAGCGACAAGACGGACGAACAAGGGTCAATAAGCCGGATTTCATAAATACCGGGCTTAAGAACCCTAATCCATGTTGTTGCCGATTGCTCTAGCTTCAATTAGTCAAGCTCGGCTCAAATATTGAGTACGGAATTCACTAACTTACACAATCTTATTTATTCCAAACAACATATTCTTTTGCATACATACTTAGGCTAGAATCACACCATTCCGACCCGCGCATTAACTCGTCATAATAAGATCGTAGAACGCACTGTCTGCCTGGGGTCGACCAGTGCTTACCGCAGCTAGCTACACGCGTCGCTGTCCTTGATCGCGGATTACCTTTTAGAACATAAAATACGACAAGACAAAAGCGTATCGATCAATGGCGCCATTGCCAGGGATCGAACCTGGGTCACCCGCGTGATAGGATGGAATACTCACCACTATACTACAACGACGGCGTTTAGAAAGATCTCTGTTCATATCAGATTTTTGCATTTTTATACCACCCATTCTTGATCAGAATGCATATAAGTAGGTACTTTTGATGCGTGTTTGCTGAATAATTGTAGGTTATAGGTTCTCAGCTCTTTACAGTGAAATTCATGAAAAGTCGCAACAAATGCGGGACTACGACCAACAACAGATGAATACTGATCTCCGCTAACCATCCGTATGATGCCGCCTAATAGTTCAAGGGACAAAATGACAAATCGATGGTCACTTCAATGAACATAGCACAAGGGCAGCACAAGATCCAAGACTTCAACGCGGAGCTCAAGGCAAAAGTCAACATCTTTTTGCACTGCTGAAAATATAAAAGAAAACTGAAGAGAATCTAAGAAACCAAGTATACAAAACAGAAGAGAACAGCAACATGTAGAAGCCCTGAAAAGATGGTCCCCCAATTCCACCAAATGGACACAGAACAGCGGCCAAATAGGCACTTCTGCCACGGTTCCGCGACCGCGTTTGAACAGTGTCGGTAGCAGTTGAAGCAGCGTTGACTCGGCTCTTTTGGGTTAGTTTTGTAATCTCGTGATTGGCTCAGAATGTATACCTAGGGTTTCACTCTCCTGCCTATAAGTAGTAGAGCTCAAAACCAAATTAGTGTGCCTTTCTTTATTTAGATTTTAGGATTAATTCATTTCTTCTTTGTTATCTTTCTATATGAAAAATTGTAGTGAGTTTATGAGCGTTGATTAATTAAAAAAAAGCGTTCTTTTATTTATCTTGGATGTCTATTTATTGTTTGCAATTTTTTTGTATTTGCTAATCTAGTCGCTTTATTTTATTGTTGTTTTTCTTTTTTATTTTCTTCTTCTATTTTTCTTTATCCTTAACAACGATGATGCTTTAGTAAGATCCTTACCAAGGTAAGATCTCAAATAGCTAGTTGTAAATTCTTCTTAACCTAAATTCTTTCTACCTTTCTTCTTGTTTTTATATTTTTAATGGGTGAGTAATTTCTCACTTGTTAGGGCAGGAGAAGGAAAGTTTAAGAGAAGGAAATCTCTCTCACTCTTTTCTTTGCCCAGCACCTTAATTCGGACTCCCTTTAATTGAACCATAATCTTCTCACTACGGCAGCCTATACTACATGATAGCGGTGATTCCCTAGTAAGAACGGTTGTGGTTGAATTAATCGGAGGTTAGGGCTAAGAGCCAAGAACGGACGGAGAAGGACCAAAAGGAAGAAACTAAGTATGGAAAGCCTAGCTTATACTTGCAAGTTCATTCCTAGTCGTGCTAATCCCCGTTGTTGCCGATTATCATAACACCGATATTAAGAAGGGCATTGAAAGAAGTGAGAAATTCCTAACTCGAACTAACCTAATCCTAACCCTAACAAGATCTTTTATCATCCTTTATTTCATTAGTAGATTGCAAAACAAATCTTGACATATTTGGATTTAACTCGTTAAAATATAAAGAAAAAGATTCTATCTCCCTATGGATCGACCCATACTCAACCGGCTAGCTACCAAGCGAAACCGTCTTGATTGCGGTAATTAAAATTAAGCACGCAAAAAATCATACCAATCAAATGGCGCCGTTGCCGGGGAGACGATAGTTTATTTTTTTGTGTAATTTCGGGTAAATTAAAAAAAATTGAAAAATATTATAAAAAAAAACATCTTGTTATTTTTGATTAGTTTTTGTGCAAGTGTGCAGGATAGGAAGAAGGTCTAGTTCAGTTCTCGAGAAAACTCAGGGAACAAATCAAGATTCAGGGGCTCTAAACAGGAAAAGGAGAACCAACTCAGCACAGGGAAAAAATCTTGAAGCAGTCAATCTTCTGAACTGCCGCGGAACTGCGGCAGAATCGCCTGTTTGACCGCGGAACCACGGTCAAATGATGACGTCAGCAGTTAATTTTCTCTGTAAGTATCTCATTTCTCTTCTCCTCTCCTCTGAACTCCTCTCAAATATTTTTTCTGCAGCATTCTTTGAACAAATTCGCTTCCCTTCTCCAATAAACTGTTTTTTTGCAGGATTCTTTGCGCCGCCGCTAAATAAAATTTTTCAAGTGTTTTAGATTTTTGGTTGTTACTGCTTTGCATAAATAATACGTACTTTAAGGGGCTATAACACCTATTCAGATTGGGTGGGGATTTCATTACCCTTACTAATACCCTAAAAATTATTAAAAGCATATGCATTACCCTTGAACTTAATTAAAAAATATCTAGACTCAGCCAACTAAGGACTGTCGTGCTCAATAGGACAGAGGAGTGTTGTGGGCATTCAATCGTTTATCTAAACTTGACTTTGTAGTGCCTACAATAGACAGGTGAGAAAGATAATTTTAAATGGCCCGTCTCACGTTCATTCGTGAGCGGAATCCTCCTTTCTTCATTTATGCTTACCTGGCCACAATTGGCAGTGAAGAGACGATTTGAGGGTTATCTCACAACTTGTCACTTTGGAACAGTTAGGAGCAGGCTAGTGGACTTTGAAGACCCTAGCTCTAGATTTGATTGTGCATGTTTTAACTGTGATTATTTGAAGTTGTGCCGTAAGTCCGTACATATTTTTGCAAAATTCTTTCTAAAAAACAAAACAAAAAAAAACAACAAAACAAAAGCCTTTATAAAAACTTCCCCATTGACGCCAGAATCCCATTTCACTCACCTTTCATCCGCATTTTTTCATTGACGTTTTCTTACCCTCATATTCTACGCTTTGACTATACTAAACTGGTTTAGTGTATGTCCGGTTGGACTCGGGACACTAGTACCCACCTAGTCCTCATTTCGTTAGTCCCTACCGACTACGTGATCGACTCCGACGTCAAAACTCCCTCCACACCTCTTTCAGCTTTACCTTTGCCGGCCAAATCCGATGTTGACCAGAATTTTGTTCATACATCTTCACCTTCACCATCATCATCATCACCAAAATTTTCTTCTGAGATGTCAAGATTTCCTCCTAACATCACTTTACCTCCCCCGGGACTGATTCCACCTCATCAGGGTGTGAATAACCCGCAACCACCTCCTGTTGAAGCGCCACAGCGAATCGCGCTCTAGGATCATTTCCATCTTACCCGCTCCGCACTTCTTACCCACCTTTCACTTCCGCCGGCCAATGGGGATAATTTCGAAATTAATCCCTACTTCATCAACATGTTGCCCAAATTTCACGGGCTGGAATCTGAAGATGCCTACATCTTCATCAACAAGTTCCAGAACGTCTGTGCAATGATGAAGACAACCCAACTGTTCGACGATGCTATACGGCTACAAGTCATTCCCTTCACTCTGTGTGATCTAGCTGAGAAGTGGCTGTATAGTACCGCATCGCATTCGATAAACAGTTGGGATGAATTTGTAAAAGCGTTTCTTAAAAAGTTCTACCCAAATCACAAAACCTCGAAAATATGAAACGAAATTAACCAATTTTCCCAACTTCCTGCCGAAACTTTTTGGAAGTGCTTTGACCGATACAAAGACCTTCTTGTTCAGTGTCCTCATCACGGTATTTAGAGATGACAATTTTGCCAGACCTTATATGAGGGCCTGAATCCAGCAACTAAGCAGTTGTTGGAGACCATATGTCAAGGCCACTTCCTATCTAAATCTGATGAGGAAGCTTGGCAATTTTTCGACGATCTCGCGAAACAAATTCTTCAGTGGGAAAGCACCATACCGAAAACTTCATCTACTTCATCTACTTCTTCTGGTCTCTCTAGGGCAGGCGTTCATCAACTTGATATCTCAATTGCAATGAAGGCCGAGATGGCAGCGATCACGTGAAAACTAGAAGCAATTAAGAGCAAATTTTCATCTCCTTTTCCTGCCTCTTATCTTCCCCCTCGTACTATCTGAGCTTATTGTTCTAACCCATCACATTTGACCGAAGAGTGTCCTTGCAACCCACCTACTCAAGGACAGGATCAGGTCAATGCTGCATTTCAGCAAAGAACAGGAAATGATCCATACACTTCCACTAACAAACCTTGTTGGAGGAACCACCCTAATTTCGCCTGGAATCAGAATCAGCAACAATTCCAAGGCCAGAACAACTTCCATAGGCCTCCTCCTCCTTAACAACAAGCTCAGCAACAAACTCAACATCAATAACAGCAGCCCTTCCAACCCCAACCTTTTCAAAATCCGACGAACAATTTTGCACTGAACAATTCTTTTCCTCAAAACAATTTTGTTCCCCCAAACAACGATAAGGTTTTCTTGCTAGAACGATGTCTGGAGGCATTTGTAAAGCAATCGACTCAATCCACCGCCAACATCCAGTCTTCCATTCAGCCTTTGGTGCAACACACTGCTGCACATGGGCAAAGCATCAAAACCATCGAAGCCCAGATTGCACAACTGAATGCGGCTTTTAGCGAGCGAGAAAAAGTGAAGCTTCCATCTCAACCACTCCCAAATCTTGGTCACCCACATAATGCACATGTTTCTCTTGAACAACAAAACCATAATGTGAGTGCCGTGACTACGTTGAGATCTGGAAGGATCCTGCACAACAACGTTAGCATAAATGATGACACCCCGGCTTCTCCTTCTTCTTTTTCTTCTTCTTCTTCTTCGTCTTCTGAGCCTGTTCTCCATTCTTCAAAAGGCTCCTCTTCTTCTGCTACTCCGAACGGACCCACATCTCACTCTATGAAAACACCAGCACTGGGATCCGTTACAACTCCACAATCTCCCGACACAACCAATTTCAAAAACATTCCATTCCTAAATCGGTTGAGATCAAATAAACAAAATCCACAAATGGAGAAGATTATGGAGTTTTTTAAACAGGTTAACATTAGCATTCCCCTCTTCGATGCAATCGAACAAGTCCCTTCCTACGCAAAAATCTTGAAGGACTTGTGCACTAAGAAGAGTAAATCTCAGGTACCCAAGAAGGTTTTCTTAGCTAGTGCCGTAATATGCTCTTACCCAAGCTTTAGCTCAAAATAGGAAGGTCCCTGGCTGTCCTACGATTTCAATAACTATTGGGGATAAGGACATCAACCGCGCACTTTTGGATCTTGGTTCCAGTGTTAATCTACTTCCGTATTCGGTATATGAGTAATTAGGTGTAGAAGAGCAGAAACCAACACACTGTACTCCCAAAATGGCCGACCGATCTATCACCCATCCTAGGGGTGAGCTAGAGGATGTGTTAATAAAGGTAGGGAACTTCATGTTCCCTGTTGATTTCATTGTTCTAGACACACAACTTGTAGCTACTCCCGGAATCAAATTCCGGTGATTCTCGGTCGACCATTCCTTATGACCTCGAATGCTGTGATCAATTGTCGAAATGGTTCGATGAACCTATCTTTTGGAAACATGACAATTGAACTCAATATTTTTAGGTTGGGGAATCAGCCCTCTGAACCTAATGCTCATATACTAAACGTTTGTTCGATCTAGGAGATCGTCCCTGAGGACTGTGAGTTCGAGAAATTTCTATTCGATAACATCAATCTTGACGCCACCAGTAAGTTCCTCTTTGAATCTGATACTGCTCCCGACAGTGATTATGAGTGTTTCACTTTCTCGAACAATCTTGACTTGTCGCCACCCAAGCTTGAATCCTTTGAATTTTCAGATGCGTTAGCTTAACCATCCAACTCGGTCGCGTAGCCTCTATTAGAATCCTTCGAGTTCGAGACATTTTCGCTGATTTTGCCTTCAATCGTTTCACCTCCAAAGCTCGAACTCAAGCCGTTGCCGTCTCACCTCAAGTATGCTTACTTTGGTGAGAACGAGACACTCCCTATCATCATCTCGTCTTCTCTAGCTCAAGAGCAAGAGAAAGCCCTTTTGTCGGTCTTGCAGAGCAATCGGCAAGCTTTTTGGCTGGACTATGGCGGACATCAAGGGGATTAGTCCCTTGATCGTTGAACATCACATTCATATGATGGATGATTCCAAACCAACCAGGGATCCACAGAGGCGACTCAATCCAGTCATGAAGGAGTCTTTAAAAAAAGAGATCGTCAAATGTCTGATAGTGGTATCATTTACCCTATCTCTGATAGCTAGTAGGTCAGTCCGACACATGTTGTCCCCAAAAAGTCGGGTATAACGGTCATCACCAATCAGGCAAACGAGTTAATCCCTACTCGCACCCAAACTGGATGGCCAGTGTGCATAGATTACAGAAAACTCGACGCCGCAACACGGAAAGACCACTTCCCGCTACCTTTTATTGACCAAATGCTTGAACGATTGGCTGGACATGAGTACTACTGCTTTCTAGATGGTTAATCCGGCTATAACCAGATTTCCATCGCCGAAAAAGATCAGGACAAAACCACGTTCATCTGTCCTTTCGGCACGTCTGCATATCGCGGCATGCCCTTTGGATTATGCAATGCACCCGCTACCTTCCAGCGGAGTATGATGGGAATTTTCTCAGACATGGTGGAAAAATTCTTGGAGATATTCATAGATGATTTCTACATTTTCGGCGAGTCCTTTGACGAGTGTTTACATCATCTCGACGCTGTCCTTACCCGGTGTAATGATAAAAATCTCACTTTGAACTCGGAGAAGTGCCACTTCATGGTACGCGAAGGTATTGTCTTAGGACATATCACCTCACAAAATGAAATTGATGTGGATAAAGCTAAGATTGAGGTCATTTCCAATCTTCCTCCTCCTAGATGCGTCAGAGACATCCGAGCTTTTCTTGGCCACGCCGGTTTCTATAGACGGTTTATCAAGGATTTTAGCAAGATTGCTAGACCCTTGACTCTTCTGCTAGCCAAGGACACCACATTCGATTAAAACTCAAGCTGTATGACTGCGTTCGAGTCACTAAAAAGCACACTCACTTCTGCTCCCGTACTTTCTTCTCCTGACTGGACGTATCCCTTTGAGATTATGTGCGATGCATCTGACTTTTCCATCGGTGCTGTCCTAGGACAGCACATCGATAAGATGCCACACGTATCTATTATTCTAGCCTAACCCTGAACGATGCCCAGCTGAATTACACAACAACCGAGAAGGAATTCTTGGCTGTTGTGTTTGCATTAGAAAAATTCAGGCCTTACTTAATCGGCTCTCCAGTCATTGTCTACACAGTCCATTCTGCTCTACGCTATTTTTTTGCAAAGAAGGACGCAAAATCTCGGCTGATACGTTGGATCCTCTTACTCCAAGAGTTTGACCTTGTCATCAAAGAAAAAAGAGGATGTGAAAACATAGTGGCCAACCATCTTTCACGACTTCCTTGTTCGTCGACGCTTCCTCTTCCAATAAACTACGTTTTTCCGGATGAACAGCTCTTGACAGTATCATGCGAACCCTGGTTCGCAGATATTGTGAACTATTTGGCAACAGGATTACTACCAAAAGAGTGGTCAAGCCAGGACAGACTTCGATTCTTATCCCAAGTAAAGCACTTTTACTGGGACGAACCCTATCTGTTCAAATACTGTCCCGACCAGATTATTCGTCGGTGTGTGCCTAATAATGAATTCAAGAGTGTGCTGTCATTTTGCCACGATCAAACGTATGGTGGGCATTTTGGCCCAAGAAAGACAGCCGAGAAGATCTTGCAGTGTGGTTTCTACTGGCCACAACTCTTCAAAGACGCTAATGATTACTGCAAGACATGCTCCCGATGCCAACACTTGGGCCGGATATCCAAGAGAAACGAAATACCGCTCCAACCAATCTTGGTTGTCGAGATTTTTGATGTTTAGGGGATTGATTTCATTGTGCCGTTTCCTAGCTCTTTTGGGAACCTGTATATTCTTTTAGCTGTTGATTATGTTTCTAAATGGGTCGAGGCCATGCCCAGCCGGACTAACAACAACAAGGTTGTTGTTAGATTCCTTAAGGAAAACATCTTTTCCCACTTTAGACACTCCCGCGCGATCGTTAGTGACAATGGAACACATTTCTGTAATAGGACTTTCGAGGCATTAATGCGGAAATAGTCCATTAATCACAAGCTATCCATGCCCTACCACCCCCAAACATGTGGGCAAGCCGAAATATCTAATATGCAAATCAAGCAGATTTTGGAGAAAACGGTTTCCAAGAACCGTAAGGATTGGTCTTTAAAACTCACTGATGCCCTTTGGGCATTTCAAACTGCTTATTAGACTGATCATGGCATGTCTCCTTTTCGGCTTGTTTACGGAAAGGCTTGCCACCTTCCAGTAGAAATCGAGCATCGCGCATTTTGCACGATTAAGGAGCTGAATCTATCTCTTAATGATGCGGGCAACCATCGGAAGCTGTAGATCAACGAACTAAATGAGCTTCGGGATGAACCTTATGAAAACGCGGTTGTCATTAAGAACCGAACGAAGGTGTTTCATGATAAATACCTTACGCGCAAAACTTTCACACATGATCAACATGTATTTCTTTACGACACCCGATTACATTTCCATCCCGGGAAGCTCAGATCTCGCTGGAAAGGACCATATTTTGTGCGGACTGTATATCCGCACGGTGCGGTGGATTTGGAAAATCCAAAGGACGGTTCACTATTCAATGTGAACGGACACAGGTTAAAGCCGTTTCTCACCGCTGACCCATCGGAGGAGCTCCTGATGTTGCAGAAGTCGGTTTACGTCGACTGATCTTCCTCCGCTTACCACCAAATTTCGGTTATCCAGCCATAAAAAATGGAAACACTGTTTTAAATAAGTTTGGGGATATGTATATACCATTTTCCCACTTGTAATTATAAAATAAAAACTTAAAAAAATAATTAAAAAAATTTTCAAATTTTCGGGAGGGATTTTTGTAAATATACAGAAACATAAATAAATAAAATGAAACAATATTTGCTAATTCTTTTATTTAATTATTCTTTTAGGGGGGCTTTTGTATAAATAATCATAAACCCTATAAAAACACCCTAACCCCTCTTCTGCATTTACAGAACCCTAAATTTCACCATAAGAAAACCCTAGCCGCCGCTTCAATTTCTGCAGAGAGATCGCCTCGATCCGCCGCGCAACCGCCGTCGAAGCGCAACCGCCACACCCTAGCGACGCCACCCTCTGAAATTTTCAGAGGAGGTTTGAAATTCTTTTTCCTTCTCTGTAGATTTCCTACTTTTTGCATTTGTTCTCTGTAATGGCCCCTACCCTGCAATTTGAAAGGGATTTCACCTAATTGTTTGCACATAATATTTATGGTAGTTATTTCGGCAATAAGATCCGAAAGCGTAGATGGAACTTTTTATTATTTAACCATCCGAACGCATTCGCGCTTCCTGATATTGTAGCACGCTTTTATGAATGTATGAAGGAGGGTTGTCTGGCACAACACGGGTACATTAGATTACTTTGGGGGGATCGAGAAATTTTAATCGATAGGGACTTCATTCACGAAGTCACCTTAATACCACGACTCCCCATTCACGATCAAACCCTCCGATTTGAGGACTACCTACCCTTAATGGGAAATGACTGTTCTAGGGAGCCCAGAAAGGGCATTCAGGCTCGCACGCTTTTTGCGAATGTTTTAACTGTGGCGTTGGGCACAAAACAATATTTTCGAAAGTTCGCACAGTAAAACATTTTTTACACCATCCCTACACATAGTGCACACATTGATGACTCGAAACCTTAGCTACGACGTGTGCACTGTGTTGCCTCACTCGATTGGCGCCAGCAAAAGGGCGACCAATTATCCATGCCCAATGTTGGTGACACAACCATGTCGTCATTTCCTTTGTGTTGAGGAATTTGAATTTTATATGCATGGTGGGATCCCTATTTGACCCCTTCTTGAGGGTGTCTTTACGTCCTACACACGACAACATGATTTATGGTCGCGTACCGAGCCAGCCGAGGACGTGATGGCCAAGACCCCTAGCTCGAGCTCCACAGCGAGCGATGAAGAGCTTACCCCCGCTGCGCAAGCGCGCTATATTCGACGAACCCATAGGGGGGTAGAAACCGTGATAGGGATGCTAACTAACTTTGATCGGCGTCTAACGAGCCTGGAACAGGGAATGTCTACCCTCCTAGCAAGAGAGGAACGTTCACGATCACGATCGAGGGGATGGGGGATAGATAGAGTTGAGGCTGGGACTAGTGAGGCCGCGTCTAGTAGACGCCGCAGGGAGCAGTGAGGAAACTGCTATCAGTAAGTTTGGGGATGATGGTTGATTGTAAATAGTTATCTTAGCATTGCATCTGCATGTTTTTATTTCTTTGTACATATTTGTTTTTCTTTGAATATTTAATTTTGTATCTTATTTTTCTGCATTGCATCTTTAATAAAAGAGAAAAATAAAAAATTATAAGAAGATATAAAAAAATAAATTTTTTTTTAGAAAAATCGAAAAAAGTTTAAAATTAAAAAAAATTTGAAAATTTCAATATTGTCCATATTTGACTCAATTTCAACATGACGGTTGACTAGTTAGGAAAAATTAGATCCTAACCTTAGTAAATTAATGACCATAAAAATAACCTTTCTTAAAATTTAATTAAAGAAAATATACGTCATTGTAGTTTATTTAGAAATAAGCAATTTTGAGTTCAGTTCTTAGGCTAAGTCGAAATAAGGGAAGGGTATTAAAAGCTCTATCTGAAGTAGAAGTTCGAAAATTAATTCTGAAAGTTAAGTCCAAATTCTGAAAATATATACCCTACTATACGTACTTACACACATCTTGAAACTTGGGATAGTAGAGGATACCTTAAAATTCTCTTGTCTAAAAGCCTTAGTATGAAGGAAAATAAAATATAAGTGGTGAAGAAAGAAAAGAAAAGAAAAAATACTGCTTTTGTAATTGCTTAAGGCAGCATAAAAAATATATATAGCGGGGGTGCTTTATCACCTAGTGCCTTAGACCTACTGGTTTGGAAGTCACTGCTAAGCTTTAGGTGCTGCAAGACGAGGAATTATGCCTAAATGCGCAAGCACATTTTGTAATCGGTCGTTTAGTACCTCAAGAAGTATTAACGGTCGCATGAAAGATGTGTGAGCAATTTCATCTAGAATTCACTAACTTAAAAGTATTTTGGAAGATGGACAAGAGTATGATAGCTTGAATTGAATTTCCAAGTGTAGGGATGATAATTACACACACGTAGGGGTATGTGATTGGAGTTTGGAGGAGAGTTAGGAATAAAAGATAAGACTTATATCTTCAATAGAGATGATAAAAATTCCCGAGTTAAGATTGCGCCTTAGAAGGAAAACTTAGGAGATGCTGAAAGCTTTATAAACTGGCAAAACGTATATGATCTTAAGTTAAATGAAAAGGAAGTAGGAAAAATATGGGTTGATGATTTCTAAGTTGAAGATGATAGATTTTCTTGCTAGAATACTGAATTGAAGAATTAAAGTCAACGGCTAAATTTATCGGATTTTGTGGGTAGTATCCGCTGAAAATCCTCACTAGACAACACTCCTCCTTCTAGGGACACCTAGAGGTTTAACGGCTTATTGCACGAGCTCAGTGCAATCGTGTTCCCTTCGAAAGTGAGGTTAGGACTTTTTTAGAATAAAATTGGCTTTGCTCGGGACGAGCAAAAGATAAGTTTGGGGGTATTTGTTCATATCAGATTTTTGCATTTTTATACCGCCCATTCTTGATCACAATGCATATATGTGGGTACTTTTGATCCGTGTTTGCTGAATAATTGCAGGTTACAGGTTCTCAGCACTTTACAGTGAAATTCATGAAAATTCGCAACAAATGTAGGCTATGACCAACAACAGATGAATACTGATCTCCGCTAACCATCCGTATGATACCGCCTACCAGTTTACGGGACAAAATGGCAAATCGATGGTCACTTCAGTGCACATAGCACAAGGGCAGCACAAGATCCAAGACTTCAACGCGGAGCTCAAGGCAAAAGTCTACATCATTTTGCACTGCTGAAAATCTGAAAGAAAACTGAAGAGATTCTGAGAAACCAAGTGTACAAAACAGAAGAGAACAATAATATGGAGAAGCCCAGAAAAGATGGTCCCCAAATTCCACCAAATGGCCACGGAATCGCGGCCAAATAGGTACTTCTGCCGCGGTTTTGCGACCGCGTCTGAACATTGTCGGTGGCAGTTGAAATAGCGTTGACTCGGCTCTTTTGGCGTAGTTTTGTAATCTCGTGATTGGCTCAGAATGTATACCTAGGGTTTCACTCTCCTGCCTAATAGCAAAGCTCAAAGCCAAATTAGTGTGGCTTTCTTTATTTAGATTTTAGGATTAATTCTGTTCTTCTTTGTTATATTTCTCTATGAAAAATTGTAGTGAGTTTATGAGCGTTGATTAATAAAAAAAAGAGTTCTTTTATTTATCTTGCATGCCTATTTATTGTTTGCAATTTTTTTGTATTTGCTAATCTAGTCGCTTTATTTTATTATTGTTTTTCTTTTTCTTTTTCTTCTATTTTTCTTTATCCTTAACAACGATGATGCTTGAGTAAGATCCTTTCCAAGGTAAGATCTCAAATAGCTAGTTGTAAATTATTCTTAACCTAAATTCTTTCTACATTTCTTCTCTTTTTTACATTTTTAATGGGTGAGTAATTTCTCACTTGTTAGGGCAGGAGAAGGAAAGTTTGAGAGAAAGAAATCTCTCTCACTCTTTTCTTTACCCAACACCTTAATTCGGACTCCCTTTAACTGAACCACAATCCGCTCACTATGGCACCCTATCCTACATGATAGCGATGATTCCCTAATAAGACCGGTTGTGGTTGAATTAATTGAAGGTTGGAGCTAAGAGCCAAGAACGGATGGATAAGGACCAAAAGGAAGAAACTAAGCATGGAAATCCTAGCTTATACTTGATAGTTCCTTCCTAGTCGTGCTAATCCCCATTATTGCCGATTACCGTAACACCGATATTAAGAAGGGCGTTGAAAGACGTAAGAAATTCCTAACTTGAACTAACCTAATCCTAACCCTAACAAGATCTTTTATCATCTTTTATTTCATTAGTAGATCGTAAAACAAATCTCGACATATTTGGATTTAACTCGTTAAAGTATAAAGAAAAAGATTATATCTCCCTTAGGATCGATCCATACACAACCGGTTAGCTACCAAGCGAAACCGTCTTGATTACGGTAATTAAAATTAAGCACGCAGAAAATAATACCAATCTATCTCGATTTGCAAGATCAATGAAGAGGTTGCATGATCAATTGAAGGCAAAGAGCTCAAGGGGAACAAGCTATGTACAAGAACAATACGCTTTTGGCGTGTCGTATTTTAAGTTCTAAAAGTTTAACTGCGATCAAGGACGGCATCACGTATAGTGATTGTTCGCGATTCTGCGTGTTCACGTTTTAGTTAAATACCGCAATCAAGACGGTTTCGCTTGTAGCTAGCCAGTTGAGTACGGGTTGTCCGCAGGGAGATGGGAATCTTTTTCTATGTGCTTTAACGAGTTAAGTCCAATTTTTCAGATTTTGTTGTGATTAATTAAGTTGTAAAATGATATGTAAAGAGAGCTTGTTAGGGTTAGGATTAGGTTAGTTTGAGTTAGGAGTCTCCACATCTTTCGTTGCCCCTCTTAATATCGGTGTTACGGTAATCGGCAACAACGGGGATTAGCACGACTAGGAAGGAACTTGCGAGTATAAGCTAGGCTTTCCAACGCATAAGTTCTTCCTTTTGGTGCTTGTCCGTCCGTTCTTGGCTCTTATCCATAAACTCCGGTTAATTCAACATCAACCGGTCTCACTACGGAATCACCGCTATCATGTAGGATAGGGTGCCGTAAGGAGCGGATTGTGGTTCAATTAACGGGAGTCGAATTAAGCTGTTGGGCAAGGAAAGAGTGAGAGAGATTTCCTTCTCTCAAACTTCCCTTATCCTACCCTAACAAGTATTAAACTACTCACACATCATGATACGGAAAAATAAAACAAAACAAAAGAGGAAGATAGAAAGAAAGAGATTAGAAGATAACAACTAGCTATTTGCGACCTCACCTCGGCAAGGATCAAGCGTAAGCATTATGGTTGTGTTAAGGATAAAGAAAAAGAGAGAAGAAAGAAACAACAAGAAATAACAACAACTAGTTAACAAATGAAAATTACAACAATTAACAAGATAATGAGACAAGCAAAATAATAAAATGATCTTCTTTATTCACCATTCTTCACTCACCAAGCTCATTACAAGTTTTAATGGAGAAGAGATGAGAAGAGGAAGAAGAAAACAACTAAACCTAGAAAATGGGAATACAAGAATATGGACCCTTTCCTTCACAAAGTTCTGGGCTATTTATAGGCTGAGAAATGAAAACCTAGGGCAACCAACAGAACACAATTAAAAAGACCAAAACACCCCTGGAAAAGTTTCATCTGCCGCCACCATACGGCCGCGGATCCGCGGCCTAAGCATGCTTAGGCCGCGGTTCCGCGGCCTAATAGAGGAGTTGGGCCTAGGGCTTTTTGGTGGCACCCTGGTTTGATGTATCCTTCAATCTGGTATATGTGTTTTCTCAAATTGTCTTCACGATTTTTCCAGAATTTCTGTTGAGGGAAAGGTGGACTTTTTGTGGATGTTTTTGTCATGATTGCCTCGAGCTCCGCGTAGATTTCTTGGATCTTGTGCTGCCATTAAGCCTTGTGCATGAAAACGACATTGATTTGCCATTTTGTCTTCCTAAACTGGTATTTGGCAACATACGGATGAAGAGCGGAGACCGTGTTTCCTCAGTGGTTTGGCAGGAGCCCGGATTTTGTCGTGTTTTCCATGAATTTCACCGTTTTTAGAACCGAGAACCTGTATCCTGCAATTGAATAGCAAACACGGCTCAAGAGTATCTACCGATATGCAATGTGATAAAAATTCGGCGGTATGAAAATGCAAAATTCTGATATGAACAAATACCCCCAAACTTATCATTTGCTCGTCCCGAGCAAAGCCAATTTATTCACAAAATATTTCCTAACCTCACTTTCGCAGGGAACGCGGTTGCACTGAGCATGTGCAACAAGCCGTTAAACCTCTAGGTGTCCCTAGTAGGAGGAGTGTTGTCTCCTGAGGGTTTTCAGCGGATACTACCCACAAAATCAGGTCAAGTTGGTTTTGTAAAATAACTAAGATTCAAACCCTAAAGTTGTGTTTTAGAAAATAACAATTCTATAATCCTAAGTCTAGATCATCGAACCTTTATTTTTCACACCTCACTTCTTATTTAACTACAGATTTTATATGTCTTTACGTGCAGTGCAAATAGTGTCGCTAAGTTCCAGAAGGATCGATTAAAGTCATCATGTCGCACACTATGTTAGTTATATGTATGCCCTAGAGGCCATTACTGTACATATGATGTATATTGTAGTGGATGCTAGGACGTATATAGGGAGGACTTTCTTGCTCGGCATGATAGTATGCTATCTGGTTGATCTTTACCTTAATGTGTATGCTGATTGTCTCTCTGTTACATGTTGGTAAAGCCCTTAGGATCTGTACTTGACTACCTGGACTATGATGCGGATCATACTAGTGGGGATATGGTAGTCCATAAGTACATCCTTTAAAGTCCCTAGTCGTGGGTGTATCGAGACGGGGCATCGATATACCAGAGTAGACTAGCATATACCTTCTCGACCCATACAGATGGGCGATGGATGATCCCATATCCATTGGTGTTTGACATCGGAGATGATATACGGGTGCTCAGTAGAGACTGGGTACACTGGACGGACTCGCCGAGAACTCCCAGATGGTATTATACCTCACGTCAGATGGCAGTTCTCTGGTGACACTGGTACAGTGTAGTCTGTTGACCCGAGATCGTCATAGAGTCTTGTGTGGTTCCCACTGTGCTTTGATTTCCATCTTACCACGTCCAAGAGGGCGTGCAAAACGGTGGTTTTTGGGTACAGTCCCGAGTCACATGGAGGCAATGAGCGATAGGAGGGGATTCGTCTCTCCCGGTATAGGGGGTTGATGTTGCGCTGTGTTCGATTGGCTATAACAGGAAATCCCTGGCCAGGGTTGCTGAGATTTACTGGTAAGTGTTACCAGTAGTTTCTCGAATAGTTATAGACCTCATATCGACACGACTTATCGAGCTATTGGGGTTTGACGTTTACCACCCCTAGGCGAGATATGCGACATATCAGACGATCAGACCGGACTGTACGGTAGTGTTACTGGTCGGATTCACTGGAGTGTGAGCGGGCTTGCTCGTCGATCTTCAGATCGCTCAATACCCGGGTGGCCGTTACGTTTAGCAGACCGCTTGCGGCTTGTGGATGTTTGATATGATCATCATCCGCTGCCGGCGTATTGACGAGTCTTTAGAGTCCTACACAGAGGTTTCCTGGCTCAAGCGAAACGAAATAGGAGAGCATATGAGATATGTGCGGGACCGAGAATAATGCGTGTATGTGATACCGTATTCCATTCTCGCGATGAATGTGTCGAATGGTTGTATGTGATATAACCTAGTTATCAAATCAAGGATTGATTCGATAAGCCGATACATTGTATACTAGTCGGTTGTGTGCGACATGACCGGATCATTGAATCAAGTGTTGATTTAATGATTTAATGCATAATTATATATTTGATATATTACTTTGCATTAACTAGTATTGGTTCACTTAAGATGGATTTTCTCACTCGGATGTGCGCATTGTATATGCGATATACTTTTGTGCACTTGTATGTATCATGTTTGATGATGCATGCTAACTTGTGTTTTGTGTAAAGTTTAAACCATGGTTATGTAATGGTTAGGGTTTTCATTTTCATATCTATTTATTTATTTATTTTCTTTTTGGAAAAAGAAATGAGAAGAATGGTGGCTTTCTTTGTTTGTATTTGAAGATTCATGAAGCTTTGACTTTGTCCACCATTCTTATCTCATGCTTAACCCTAACCATTTGATTTAACCCTAGTTTATTCTCTACACTTCACCATGGTTAGTCTATGATAAGCATTCCTTTTATTTTCTATTTTGGAATTAACGTATCATAACAATTTCATCTTCTTCTTCCTTTTTTCAAGTGAAGAAAGCAAACTCCATCAATGGTGATTGATGGAAACAAGTGAGAAATCCAATTCTAAAGTCTACCCACTTCCTATTTCTTCATCCTCTACCTCTTGCCAAGTAGTAGAGTGCGTTTTCTTCACAAGTTTCTTGACTTGGTGAAGTCGGAGCTTGATTTAGCGATGCCTCGACGTAGATCATCTTCGGCATGGACATCGACGACCTAGCTCGCTTATTCTCCGATGAAGTCGACGCTAGAGCCCGGATTCTTTTTAGACAGCGGAGAGGACCTCATCTCGGAGCCGTGGAGGTGGAGCACCGGATCTACAAAGGTTGTATTTCCGATTCTCATAGTTACGTGTTAACTAGTTAGCTTTTTCGCCTAGTTTTCTACCAAACGATCCGTAGTCGGGTCTCTCGGCACCTAGAATTTTTGAAATTGGCATCTTCGATGCCTTGTGAGACCTCTTGAGAGTGCCTAGGAACCCTACAGTGGTATCAGAGCCTAGCTAGAGCCTTAGGCGAAGTCTAGACGGAATTTGAAGTCCGAACGACCCGAAAACCCAAACCGGAATATGCTCTCTGGATTTTTTCCGAAAATGCGGATTTTTGTGTATTAAAAATGCCTAAAAAATTCAATAAATAATTATAAGAATTACTGTGCAAACTCAGGTGAAAGATTCATCCAACAGAGCGAGGAACCGCGGCAGAAGCCCAGCTTCTGCGGCGGTTCCGCGGCTAGGTTGTGACGTCATCACATATTTTCTGCACAGTAATTCCTATTTAATTATTCTGGATTTTATGGGAATATTTAAAATTTATTCCAGAGTTGAATGTTCTGGGTTGTTTTGGGGATTCGGTGTATCGATCGGAGTATCAAATTTTGTCTGTGTGGCTTTCCAGATAATTTTAGAATATGTTAAAAAGTTCGACCGGATATAAATACCCAATTTTTCCCCTGTCGGGAAATTTCCAAGTGTTGGATCTTTCCGTAGTTTAACGACGTTCTAAGTTGTGCAAGTAACGCGATGGACCCTCTAGAAGACAACAAACCTTAACTCGATTATGTGACCGTCTTGAACTGCCCTTTGAACCTTCGGGTTTGGGGCAGTACGGCGTGCCACATGTGAGGCGTTGGCTTGACCCTTCTACGGCTGGACCGTTGGTACTGAGGCACGAACGGAATGTTGTTAGACTTGTTTCATGTGTTGATCTGTATCGGGAAAACTTGGGTGTTCGATTGTTCGATCGGAAAGTTTAATATTTTCTATTTATCTGGAATGGGATACAATAATTGGAATTCACAAAAAGTTATGAGATAACTGAATGAATATTATAAACATAGCAGTTTAGTCTCACTTGATCGGTTGCCACGGAATTTTGATGTGATCAAAAGTCCGTCGCAATCACGTAGCGTACACGGATACTCGCCGGGTAAACTTAATAGACAGCCTCACGCCATTGCCCCGACCAAGTGACTGTAGGAGAACCCCGTCGCCGAAAGCATCCGTCCGGGTGCTCGCGGTGGCGGTGTTCCGCCTTGGTGCACTTCGTCGACGGTATCGGGGGTGCAGCCGTCTACTGAAGTTTGCGACGAGTATTCGATCAGGATGTCGGGAATCTTGTTGAATTGCCCGACTTGATATTGAAAAGAGTTTTCGATTATGAGACTAAAATGCGGGGTTTATAATTGTTAGGCATGCAATGTCTAAGAAATTCATTTGGTCAGGCATGCGATGTCTGAGGAGGTTGCGGATTCCAACTGTTGTAGTTTTACACTTTCTTTTCTGTGACCGTAAGTGTAATATGTGATATCGCCGGTTTCGTTGCTATATGTCAACGACAATTGGGATGCGCATATTTACTTACGTTGATGACATGTGATGTTATGTGTTGCTGGATATGTTATATTGGATCGTCGTGTTTGAATAGCCGGGGGTTTTTATGTGAGATGAGTGTTTTTCATTTTCATTCATGTAAAAACTTGTATGTAATATTCTTTTATTGGGGCGCTTCCAGGTTGCGGAAGTAGTCACCGTTTGTATATTATTTACTTTTCCGCACTAGGATAGACCCAAGGAGGGGAGCACAAGTAACCGGGTTCTGGAGTCCAGTGGGAGACCAACTCGAGGAGTCGAGTCCGGGTCTCCTAACTCTAGAATTGGTAGGGTTGCTTGCCGCTCTCGTAGGGGTCTAGGGGTGTGGGTTTGGCTATTCATCACGACCGTGGAATCCGTGTTTTATACTGGCTCGTATTGAAAACACGGACGTCCTAGTATATCCAATATTTCATATGATTCTTCTGCTGCGATATCTGTGATGTGATCATGTGATGTTCGGTGATAGATACAGTATATAGTATATATGATATATTATATAGACGTTACTTATGTTTTACACCCGCGCTAGCCCTGCCCCGCTCTGCCGTTAGTTACCTAACCTAACGGTGCACGAGGGGACATCGAGGCGAATGCGGATGGCATAAGTGTACGTCGTATTTATCTGTGATGTTTAGGTAATTAAATGATGGGACTTCATTAATGTGATTAATGAAATAAAAGAAACCTAAGATGTTGTAGAATCGAATTTCAAAATAAAACAGGTAGCTACAGTTCTTGCTTTGCATAGCGGTATATGAGATATATCCTGCACCTTATTCGATGAGGAAAGGACCGAGATCCCTTCACCGGGAGTGACTCCTTTAGCAATAACTGGCAGATGCTACACACTCGGTTTGTCTTTTGATTGCTTTTAAGAGTTTTTGCTTTGCACAGTGATATATATGATATATCCCGCACCTCATTCGACGAGGAAAGGACCGACGATCCCTTCACCGGGAGTGACTCCTTTAGCAAAACTAGAAAAGCCTCAAAAGCACTCCATTTTAAAATCATTTGATTCTACAACGATATCAAGTTCATTACGCAATAGGTTTTCAGAAAAACCTGTCGTAGCCCTCCGTCATTTCAGATATGTACTGGTTAGTATTCGTGCTGCGTTTGTTGAGCTCTGTCAAGGCGTAGTGTGCGGTAGCTGATTAGTGCTTATCTGCATAAGCATATGATGTGATTGATTTAGGGTAGTCGTGCGGCCTTGTTGACCTCTGTCAAGGGTAGTGCGGGTGGGTTTACTTCAATCAGGAAATGACGGGTTGAACTTGACTAGCAGCCTATGGTTTGTTGACCTCTGTCAAGGTCATAGGACGCTAGGGGCAAAATATTATCGGGAATTTCAAGTGTTGAAATTTGCAATGAGATTGCATACCTTCTATGAGATAGTTAGATCCCGATACCCGCTGCGAGTAAGAGTTACTCCTGGGAGAGTTTTATACATTACAATTAGCCGATCAAGTAGGTGTCTAGAAAGGTGTCAACGGGGTTACGCCTCTGGGAAAACGAGGTTTACATTAATTAGGTTCGTGCGAAAGCACGGGGGACCTCCCTCAAAGTACCGACACTGGCCTGGCTGAAAGATTGGCGAACTTGTAGTGTGTAATTAATCCCGGCTAGTCTTTCCTTTTAGGGTTTGAAGGAAGATTTGATAAAAAGCAGTGGGAGCCATCCTGATTAGATAAAATAATAACCAATCTATTCTTGCAAGAGCGCACGCTGAGTGTTTTCTTCTCTCTCTCTCCTGGTAGCGACCATATCACGCCTTAATCAAGATAATAAAACGGATATTTGACCGAACCCGCTTGTTATACTGAGCTGGGGAACGTTGGTCCCGCTCCAACTTATAATTGTTATAAGACAGAGCAGGAAATAGGGGAATACCAGAATCCCGTGCCGCCCAAACGAAGAGAGTGCATGCTGATGCATCATCTTCGGGTGTGTTCATTATACAGAACTGTTTCTCAGTATCCTTTACGTCCTGGGTATGTGATACCAGATCAGGATCCCAGATATGTAATCAGTTACATAGGGCTACAGATAGGTAGAGAACTGAGAACGGGTGATAAGTTTCATGAGGCAGAAAACGGGGCAAGTGTTGCAGCCAAGTCTGTTGGTCACTGTCACCCTGTATTACCAATACAATGATTCTGAACGAATGTTGTTAGATACCGAACCTGATATACAAAATCATATCAGTTTCTTTATTATTAAAGAAAGGATATAATTTTGTATTGTTGGATAATGTTTTGAACATTTCCTATATCAAAAGTTGATCGGTTCAGGCACGTTATCTAAAAGCATTAATGTTCTAAATCAAACTACAGTTCTTTAGTATACGGAACACACACAAGAGGAAGAGTTCAGAAATGAACGGATCCTTCTTGAGGCATTGTAGACTAGGTCATATCAATGCGACCCGACTGGCTAGAGTTACATATAGATGCATATTTAAATCAGTTTGAATTTACATCTTGTGAAACTCGCCAGTCATGTCACAAAGATAAGATGACCATAGCTCCGTTTACTGGAAACAGAGAAAGAGTTAGTGAACTCTTGGGATGATACATGTTGATGTATGTAAGTCTCCTGTCTACACATGCCAGGACTGGTTCTTTATACTTCATTACATTCTCTGATAATCTCTCAAGATTCAGACATACGTTCCTGTTGAAACATAAGTCCGAACCTTTTGAGATATTCACAGAATATAAGTTAGAAGTAGAGAACCAATACGGGTATAAGTATTATGTCCTTTGATGTGATCAGGGAGGAGAATACTTGAGCACGTAAATACTGGACTATTCTAAAGGAGAATGAGATTCTCTCTCGGCATTACTCCTCCGCAAACACCATAGCACGATGGTATATCGTGGTGGAGCAATCACACCCTATATGATAAGGTGTGCTCTATGATGAGTACTGCTGAGTTACCTATTTCCTTTTGGGAGTTATGCACTTACGAAGTTGCATACCTATTGAATAGGGTTTCAATCAAATCAGTTGCCTACCACTTCATATGTGATATGGAAAAGGAAGAGCCCATTTCTTAAGTAAGTTAAGATTTGGGGTTGTCCGGCCTATGTCTGAAAGCAAAATCCGGACAAACTCAAGGCAAGTTCTGTTATGTACAACTGAAAATGTTCCAGCTATACAAACTACAGCAGATGATTTGGTAAAACCAAATGATTCAATAGTTACCAACGAACCTTAGCCTCTCCGCCGATCTAGTAGGGTTCCTCACCCGCCTGAGAGATACTTCTGTTTCTCTATGACAGTGGGAGCGAAGATTGCATCATGAGATGATGACCCAACTAGCTTCGAGCTGGCCATCAGGAGTAAGACTCTATAAGAATGGCTGGATGCTTAGCGATCTGAGATGGAATCCATGTACACCAACAAAGTATGGACTTTGGTTGCAATATCTGAAGGGTTAAATCCCCATCAGCAGCAAGTATATCTTGAGAAGATTACTTGGTGTACATGGAAGAGTTGAGACTTTCAAAGCTAGACTTGTTAAAGCTTTTCGTCATCGACCAGGTATGGATCATGAGGAAACCTTTTTCTAAGGAGCTATGCTTAAGTCCATCCAGATCCTACTTGCCACGGTTACATACCATGACTACGATATCTGGTGGTTGGGTGTCTTGACTGTTTTTCTAAATGATGATTTGGAAGAGAGCGTCTATAAGTACACAGCCAGAGGGCCTCGTAGATAGTGGGAGCAGCGGAAACGTGTGCAAGATGCTTTATAGGATAAAGCAGGCATCGCGGAGTTGGAACATCTGTTTTGATGGATTAGTCAAAGAAGTTGACATCATCGAAATGGTAGATGAACCTTGTATATACAAAAAGGTAGTAGGGAGTATGGTGATGATCCTCGTAGAGTAAGTGGATGACATACTCTTGATAAGAAAGGAGTTTCTTATGCTACGCTCGATCAATCTCCGCTTATCACAATGATTCTCCATATAGGATCAAAGTGATACCTACTAAATCCTAGGTTTTGGATCTATGAGATAGATCTAAATGGATGTTAGGACTCTCACTAGTTATAGTGAGACGGTATCAACCGATCCTAGGGAGAATCACTGGAAGGGTTCCAGGGTGATAAAGACGACTGAATGTCAGTCACAGGCATTGTCTTTACCCTCAGTAAAAGGGACGGTATGTTGGAAGAGTTCCAAGCTAGATACCGTGACATACTAGACGATAAAGGCTGGATACATCGCTACTTAAGATGCTACCAAAGAGGCTGTTTGGGTGTATATTGGTTCATGAGATGAACTATGTTCCTCCCATTGTGTGACAATTGAGTTGTGGCTTATGCCAAGGAACGCCGGTCCCATCAGTGATCCAGACATATTCTAAGGCAGTATCACTTGATCATGGAGATGGTTGATCTCCAGGGTGATCGAGGTTTGGAGAGTAGACTCAGAGGACAACACAGCGGATCCACTCACAAAGGCCTGTTCCCAGAGAGAGACTTTTATGGGATGGTTGAGTATGAGATACTACAACTACTGCTACAGATGGCCCTAGTGCAAGTGGGAGATTGTTAGTTATATGTATGCCCTAGAGGCCATTACTGTACATATGATGTATATTGTAGTGGATGCTAGGACGTATATAGGGAGGACTTTCTTGCTCGACATGATAGTATGCTATCTGGTTGATCTTTACCTTAATGTGTATGCTGATTGTCTCTCTGTTACATGTTGGTAAAGCCCTTAGGATCTGTACTTGACTACCTGGACTATGATGCGGATCATACTAGTGGGGATATGGTAGTCCATAAGTACATCCTTTAAAGTCCCTAGTCGTGGGTGTATCGAGACGGGGCATCGATATACCAGAGTAGACTAGCGTATACCTTCTCGACCCATACAGATGGGCGATGGATGATCCCATATCCATTGGTGTTTGACATCGGAGATGATATACGGGTGCTCAGTAGAGACTGGGTACACTGGACGGACTCGCCGAGAACTCCCAGATGGTATTATACCTCACGTCAGATGGCAGTTCTCTGGTGACACTAGTACAGAGTAGTCTGTTGACCCGAGATCGTCATAGAGTCTTGTATGGTTCCCACTGTACTTTGATTTCCAACTTACCACGTCCAAGAGGGCGTGCAAAATGGTGGTTTTTGGGTACAGTCCCGAGTCACATGGAGGCAATGAGCGATAGGAGGGGATTCGTCTCTCCCGGTATAGGTGGTTGATGTTGCGCTGTGTTCGATTGGCTATAACAGGAAATCCCTGGCCAGGGTTGCTGAGATTTACTGGTAAGTGTTACCAGTAGTTTCTCGAATAGTTATAGACCTCATATCGACACGACTTATCGAGCTATTGGGGTCTGACGTTTACCACCCCTAGGCGAGATATGCGACATATCAGACGATCAGACCGGACTGTACGGTAGTGTTACTGGTCGGATTCACTGGTGTGTGAGTGGGCTTGCTCGTCGATCTTCAGATCGCTCAATACCCGGGTGGCCGTTACGTTTAGCAGACCGCTTGCGGCTTGTGGATGTTTGATATGATCATCATCCGCTGCCGGCGTATTGACGAGTCTTTAGAGTCCTACACAGAGGTTTCCTGGCTCAAGCGAAACGAAATAGGAGCGCATATGAGATATGTGCGGGACCGAGAATAAAGCGTGTATATGATACCGTATTCCATTCTCGCGATGAATGTGTCGAATGGTTGTATGTGATATAACCTAGTTATCGAATCAAGGATTGATTCGATAAGCCGATACATTGTATACTAGTCGGTTGTGTGCGACATGACCGGATCATTGAATCAAGTGTTGATTTAATGATTTAATGCATAATTATATATTTGATATATTACTTTGCATTAACTAGTATTGGTTCACTTAAGATGGATTTTCTCACTCGGATGTGCGCATTGTATATGCGATATACTTTTGTGCACTTGTATGTATCATGTTTGATGATGCATGCTAACTTGTGTTTTGTGTAAAGTTTAAACCATGGTTATGTAATGGTTAGGGTTTTCATTTTCATATCTATTTATTTATTTATTTTCTTTTTGGAAAAAGAAATGAGAAGAATGGTGGCTTTCTTTGTTTGTATTTGAAGATTCATGAAGCTTTGACTTTGTCCACCATTCTTATCTCATGCTCAACCCTAACCATTTGATTTAACCCTAGTTTATTCTCTACACTTCACCATGGTTAGTCTATGATAAGCATTCCTTTTATTTTCTATTTTGGAATTAACTTATCATAACAATTTCATCTTCTTCTTCCTTTCTTCAAGTGAAGAAAGCAAGCTCCATCAATGGTGATTGATGGAAACAAGTGAGAAATCCAATTCTAAAGTCTACCCACTTCATATTTCTTCATCCTCTACCTCTTGCCAAGTAGTAGAGTGTGTTTTCTTCACAAGTTTCTTGACTTGGTGAAGTCGGAGCTTGATTTAGCGATGCCTCGACGTAGATCATCTTCGGCATGGACATCGACGACCTAGCTCGCTTATTCTCCGATGAAGTCGACGCTAGAGCCCGGATTCTTTTTGGACAGCGGAGAGGACCTCATCTCGGAGCTGTGGAGGTGGAGCACCGGATCTACAAAGGTTGTATTTCCGATTCTCATAGTTAAGTGTTAACTAGTTAGCTTTTTCGCCTAGTTTTCTACCAAACGATCCGTAGTCGGGTCTCTCGGCACCTAGAATTTTTGAAATTGGCATGTTCGATGCCTTATGAGACCTCTTGAGAGTGCCTAGGAACCCTACACACTAAAGCCTAGATAACAATTTTAAAAGGATCACATAAGTTTTATAAGGAGTTAAGCATTTTTCAAGTTTCGTTTTCCAGTAAAGTTTCAACTTCAGAATTTCTATCTTCCCTAACAGGAAACTAGGTCTTATTCTTCACCCCACCTTTTTCTTGTTTTCATTTCATACACACCTCTGTGAACGTGCAATAGTCTTTATCATAGAGTAAAACCTTCATATCTCCGCTAAATTTTTTTTTATAAAAGACTGTCTTTTATCAAGATTATTCTCACACAAAGAACCGTTAGGAATTTTAACTCGGAGAGAACACTTGCTTGACTTTGTTTTAATCTGGACTTTCTAGGCTTCTTAGCGAGCTTTGGGCCAATGCACCCAAACCAGTTGGTTTTAGGGCATTAGGTGTAGAAACACCCCAGCGGACTTAATTACTCAAGTTACCTAGGTCCAAAAACAAAAGACAGTTTGGCGTGAAAATCAGATGATTTAATACGAACGGAGATATAACCGGCAGTTCAATTATTTTATTTTTTTTTGGATAAAAGACGTGTTTAGTGGGTTTTGGTGTGTAATCATTCCAATCAAGTTTCGGATGGGTTATTTTTCAGACTTAGTTCCAATTACGGCATCAATAACATTCCATCATATTTGCTTTACTTCATAAACTATTCTTGACATTACTTATTTCAGAACAAACCTATTTGATCCTCAGAAAATCATTTATCTGTTTAAAATCTTTTAAACATAAAAGACTTGTCATCTAATTCCCAAAAACTCACGACACGTGTAGTGTGATGTAAAGACGTATATCAGCTATAGTTAACTTCAAAGGAGAGTTATCTTTCAGGTTTTTAAAATCTAAACATAAGATTTAGTTATTCCTATTTTTTCCAACAAAAACCGTCGAAATGTTGAATCAGAGTTCTTCCACAAGCTAACTTGACAGAAAAGTTTTTATATTTTTAAGAAAATTTTCAGATTTTTATGGATTTTATGGATTTTAATATGCAGATGCAAAATATACACATGAATGCGAAGGTAAGAAATGCGTACCGAGCGTACCCCCAAACTTAAACTGGACAGTGTCCTCACTGTCGTTGCATGAAGAGATCATTTGAGGGGTCAAAACTGTCGGTTAGCGATACACAAATTTTTTGTTTTTGTTTTTAAAGAAAAAGAATATACACAAATATATACAAAATGGTTTGTAAATACCCCCAAACTTATTTGGAACAGTGTCCACTGTTCTTGGCTGGATAACCGAAGTTTGGAGGTAGGCAGAGGAAGATCATTCAGGGTAAACCGGCTCCTGTAAGAACAGGAGCTCCTCTGTTGGTTCGGCGCTAAGGTACGGTTTGCATCGGTGTCCGTTCACTTTGAAAAATGAACCGTCCTTTGGATTTTCCAAATCCACAGCGCCCTACGGATACACATTCTGCACAAAATACGGTCCTTTCCAGCGAGATTTGAGCTTTCTAGGATGGAAGTGAAGTCGGGTGTCGTAAAGCAGTACCTGCTGACCAGGTACGAAGGTTTTGCGCAAAAGGTGTTTATCGTGAAACACCTTCGTTCGGTTCTTAACGACAACCGCGTTATCGTAAGCCTCATCCCTAAGCTCGCTCAGTTCGTTCAACTGCAGCTTCCGATGGCTGCTCGCATCCTCGAGAGACAGATTCAGCTCGTTTATCGCCCAAAATGCGCGATGCTCTATTTCGACAGGTAGGTGGCAGGCTTTTCCGTGCACAAGCCGATAGGGAGACATGCCAAGGTCGGTCTTATAAGCGGTTCGAAATGCCCAAAGGGCATCAGTGAGTTTCAGCGACCAATCCTTACGGTTCTTTGAAACCGTCTTCTCCAGTATCTGCTTGATTTGCCGATTTGAAACTTCGGCCTGCCCGCAGGTTTGGGGGTGGTAGGGCGTAGAGAGCTTATGATTAATGGAGTATTTCCGCATCAAGGCCTCGAAGGTTTTGTTGCAGAAATGACTTCCATTGTCGCTAATGATCGCTCGGGGGTGCCCAAAACGAGAGAAAATGTTTTCTTTAAGGAACCTAACGACAACCTTGTTGTCGTTAGTTCGGCTGGGCACAGCCTCGACCCATTTAGAGACGTAATCAACAGCGAGAAGGATGTACAAGTTCCCGAAAGAGCTGGGAAACGGCCCCATGAAATCTATCCCCCAAACATCGAAAATCTCCACAACCAAGATCGGTTGGAGCGGCATCTCGTTCCGCCGGGATATCCGGCCCATGTGTTGGCACCGGGAGCAAGTCTTGCAATAGTCATGAGCGTCTTTGAAAAGTTGTGGCCAGTAGAAACCATATTGCAAGATCTTCTCAGCTGTCTTTCTGGGCCCAAAATGCCCGCCACACGCTTGATCGTGGCAAAATGACAGCACACTCTTGAATTCCTCGTCAGGGACACACCGACGAATAATCTGGTCAGGACAGTACTTGAACAAGTAGGGTTCGTCCCAGTAAAAGTGTTTTACTTGGGATAAGAAGTGAAGTCTGTCCTGACTTGACCATTCGGTCGGTAGTAATCCTGTGGCCAAATAGTTCACAATATCTGCGAACCAGGGTTCGCACGATACTGTCAAGAGCTGTTCATCCGGGAAAACGTCGTTGATCGGAATTGGAAGCGAAGGCGAAGAAGGAAATCGTGAGAGATGGTCGGCAACTACGTTTTCACATCCTCGTTTGTCCTTAATGACAAGGTCAAACTCTGGAAGCAAGAGGATCCAACGTATTAACCGAGATTTTGCATATTTCTTCGCAAAAAGATGGCGCAGAGCAGAATGGTCAGTGTAGACAATGACTGGAGAGCCGATGAGGTAGGGCCTGAACTTTTCTAAGGCAAATACAACAGCTAAGAATTCCTTCTCAGTTGTTGTATAGTTGAGTTGGGCGTCGTTCAGGGTTCGGCTCGCGTAATAGATTACGTGCGGCATCTTGTTGATGTGTTGTCCAAGGACAACACCAATGGCAAAGTCGGATGCATCGCACATAATCTCGAATGGGTGCGTCCAGTCAGGTGAAGAAAGAACGGGAGCAGAAGTGAGTGAGCTTTTCAATGACTCGAATGCAGTCACACAGCTCGAGTTGAAGTCAAATGGCGTGTCCTTGGCCAGCAAAAGAGTCAAGGGTCTAGCAATCTTGCTAAAGTCCTTGATGAACCGTCTATAGAAACCGGCATGGCCAAGGAAGGCTCGGATATCTCTGACGCATCGGGGAGGAGGCAGATGGGAAATGACCTCAATCATTGCTTTGTCAACCTCTATGCCATTTTGCGAGATGATATGTCCTAAGACAATACCTTCGCGCACCATGAAGTGGCATTTCTCCCAGTTCAAAGTGAGATTCTTGTCCTTACATCGGGTAAGGACAGCGTCAATGTAGGGTTCCTAGGCACTCTAGTGAAGTCTCACAAGTGATCAAACATGCACAAATCAAATTTTACGGGTGCCTACAAACCCGACTACGGATCGTTTACTAGATATTTAGGCGAAAACATAAACTAGTTAACATTTTAACTAAGGGAACGGATATACAACCTTTGTAGATCCAGTCCACCACCTCCACGGCTCCGCAATGAAGCCCCCTCGCTGTCCAAATCGAACCCTTGACTCTAGCATTGGCATCATCGAAGAATGGGCGGGCTTGATCGTCGGTTCGATGCCGAAGATGATCTACGTCGAGGCATCGCTAGAACAAGCTCCAACTTCACCAAGTCAGAAAAACTTGTGAAGGAAACACCCTATACTACTTGGCAAGAGGTAGAGGATGAAGAAATAGGAAGTGGGTAAACTTTAGTTTTGGATTTCTCACTAGATTTCATGACTTGCCATTGGAGTGGTAAGCTTTCTTCATTGAAGAAGAAGATGAAGAAAGAAGAAGAAGATATGATAAGTTAATTAAGTAAATGATAAATAAATCAATACTTATCATTTACTAACCCTTGGTTAGTTGTAGAGAATGGACCATGGTTAACTTGAATGGTTAGGGTTAAGGATGAGACAAGAATGGTGGACTAATTCAAAGCTTCAAGAATCTTCAACTAGCAAACAAAAAAAGCAACCATTCTTTTCTCATCTTTTTCCAAAATAAATAAATAAATAAATAAGAAATAAGAAAACCCTAATCATAATCTTAACCATGGTCTAATTCTTTACACTAACCCTAGCTTGCATGTATCAAACAAGATACAATCATGTGCACAAAATATATCACATATGCAATGTGCACAAACTAAGTGAGTAAATCCATTTAAAGTGAACCAATACTAGTTAATGCAAAGTAATATATCAAATATATAATTATACATTAAATCATTAAATCAACACTTGATTCAATGATCCGGTCATGTCGCATATAACCGGCTAGTATCCAATGTATCGGCTTATCGAATCAATCCTTGATTCGATAACTAGGTTATATCGCATACAACCATTCGACACATTCATCGCGAGAATGAAATACGGTATCACATACACGCATTATTCTCGGTCCCGCACATATCTCATATGCGCTCCTATTTCGTTTCGCTTGAGCCAGGAAACCTCTGTGTAGGACTCTAAAGACTCGTCAATACGCCGGTAGCGGATGATGATCATATCAAGCACCCACAAGCCGCAAGCGGTCTGCTAAACGTAACGGCTACCCGGGTATTGAGCGATCAGAAGATCGACGAGCAAACCCGCTCACACTCCTGTGAATCCAACCAGTAACACTTACCGTACAGTCCGGTCTGTTCGTCTGATATGTCGCATATCTCGCCTAGGGGTGGTAAACGTCAGACCCCAGTAGATCGATAAGTCATGCCGACTTGAGGTCCATAACATTCGTGAAACTACTGATAACTCTAACCAGTATATCACTGCAACCCTGGCCAGGAATTTCCTGTTATGGCCAGTCGTGCATTGGGCAACATCAACCCCCAATACCGGGAGAGACGAATCCCCACCTATCGCTCATTGCCTCCATGTGAATCGGGACTGTAACCAAAAACCACCTGTTTGCACGACTCAGTAGAGCCGTGGTAGGGTGGAAATCAAAGCACAGTGGGAGACACACAAGACTCTATGACGATCTCGGGTCAAAAGACTAAGCTGTACCAGTATCACCAGAGAACTGCCATCTGACATAAGGTATAATACCATCTGGGAGTTCTCGGCGAGTCCGTTCAGTGTACCCAGTCTCTACTGAGCACCCGCATACCATCTCCGATGTCAAACACCAATGGATATGGGATCATCCATCGCCCATCGCAAGGGTCGAGAAGATATACGCTAGTCTACTCTGAAATATCGATGCCCCGTCTCAATATTCCCTCGACTAGGAACATTTCAAGGATGTACTCATGGACTATCCAGGCCCCGCTAGTATGATCTGCATCATAGTCCTCGAAGTCGAGTACACATCCTAAGGGCTTTATCAACATGTAACAGAGAGACGAAAAGTATACACGTTAAGATAAAGAGCAACCAGATAGCGTACTATCATGTCGAGCAAGAAAGTCCTTCCTATATATGTCCCAGCATCCACTACAATATGCATCCAATGTACAGTAATGGCCTCTAGGGCATACATATAACTAACAATCTCCCACTTGCACTAGGGCCATCTGTAGCAGTGGTTGCAGTATCACATACTCAACCATCCCCTAAAAGTCTCTCTTTGGGAAAAAGGCCTTCGTGAGTGGATCCGCCGTGTTGTCCTCTGAGTCTACTCTCCTAACCTCGATCACCCCGGAGATCAACTATCTCGATGATCAGGTGATGCTTCCTCAGAATTTGTCTGGGTCACTGATGGGACCAGGGTTCCAGGGCCAAAGCCACACTTCCATTGTCATACAATGGCAGGAACCTAGTTCATCTTATGAACCAATATACACCCAAACTTCCTCTTTGGTAGTATCTTCAATAGCGATGTTACCAGCCTTTATCGTCTAGTTTGCCACGGTATCTAGCTTAGAACTCTTCCAACATACCGTCCCTTTACTGAGTGTAAAGACAGTTCCTGTGACTGACACTCAGTCATCTTTATCACCCTGGAACACTTCCAGTGATTCTCCCCAGGATCGATTGATACAATCTCACTGTACCTAGTGAGAACCCTAATATCCCTTTAGATCCATCTCATAGGTCCAAATCTCAGGATTTAGGAGGTATCATCTTTATCCTATTTGGAGAATCCTTGTGATAATAAGAGATTGACCGATCGTAGTATAGGAAACTCTTTTCCTATCAAGAGTATGTTGTCTACGTACAATACGAAGATGACCACCTTACTCTCTACTACCCTTTTATATATACAAGGTTCGTCTACCATTTTGATGAAGTCAAACACTTTGACTATCACATCAAAACAGACGTTCCAACTCCGCGATGCCTGCTTCATTATGTAAAGTAACTTGCACACGTTTCCGCTGCTCCCACTGTTTTACGAAGACCTCTGGCTGTGTTCTTATATACGTTCTCTTCTAAATCAGTATTTAAAAAGGCAGTCATGGCACCCAACCGTCAGATATCGTAGTCATGGTATGTAGCCGTGGTAAGTAGGATCTGGATAGACTTAAGCATAGCTACTGGAAAAAGGTTTCATCATTATCCATGCCTGGTCGATGACGAAAACCTTTAACAAGTCTAGCTTTGAAAGTCTCAACTTTTCCATCTACACCAAGTAATCTTCTCAAGATATACTTGCTCCTGATGGGGATTTAACCCTTCAGATATAGCAACCAAAGTCCATACTTTGTTGGTGTATATGGATTCCATCTCAGACCGCTAAGCATCCAGCCATTCTTACAGAGTCCCTACTCTTGATGGCCTGCTCGAATCTAGTTGGGTCATCATCTCATGATGCAATCCTCGCTCCCACTGTCATCGAGAAACCGAGGTATCTCTCAGGCAGGCGAGGAACCCTACCAGATCGGCGGAGAGGCTGAGGTTCGTCGGGGACTATAGAATCCTTTGGTTCTGTCAAATCTTCAGCTGTAGTTTCGTATAGCTGGAACCTTTCCAGTTCTACAGAACTGACCTAGCCTTGATCTTGTCCGGATTTTGCTTTTGACATAGGCCGGACAATCCCAAATCTTAACTTACTTAAGAGATGGGTTCTTCCCATACCATATCTCATATGGAGTGGTAGGCACTGATTTGATTCAAACCTAATTCAATAGGTATGCAACTTCTCAAGTGCATAACCCCAAAAGGAAACAGGTAACTCAGTAGTACTCATCATAGAGCACACCTTATCATATAGGGTGTGATTGCCCCGCCCTGATATACCATCGTGCTATGGTGTATACGAAGGAGTAATGCTGAAAGAGAATCTCATTCTCCTTTAGAATAGTCCAGGAATTCTATGCACAAGTATTCTCCTCCCTGATCTCATCATAGGACATAATACTTATACCCGTATTTTGGTTCTCTACTTCTAACTTATATTCTGTGAATACCTCAAAAGGTTCGGACTTATGTTTCAACAGGAACATATGACTGAATCTTGAGAGATTATCAGAGAATATAATGAAGTATAAAGAACCAGTCCTGGCATGTGTAGACAGGAGACCTTACATACATCATCATGTATCAGTCCCAAGAGTTTACCAACTCTTCTTCTGTTTCCAATAAACAGAGCTATGGTCATCTTATCTTTGTGACATGACTGGCAAGTTTCACAAGATGTAAATTCAAACTGATTTAAATATACATCTAAATGTAACTTCAGCCAGTCGGGTCGCATTGATATGACCTAGTCTACAATGCCTCAAGAAGGATTCGTTCATTTCTGAACTCTTCCTCTTGTATGTGTTCTGTATATTAGGAACTGAAGTTTGATTTAGAACTTCAATGCTTTTAGATAACGTGCCTGAATCGATCAACTTTTGATATAGGAAATGTTCAAAACATTATCCATCAATACAAAATTATATCCTTTCTTTAGTAATAAAGAGACTGATATGATTTTGTATATCAGGTTCGGTATCTAATAGCATTTGTTCAGAATCAATGTATTCGTAATACAGGGTGACAGTGACCAACAGACTTGGCTGCAACACTTGCCCCGTTTTCTGTCTCATGAAACTTATCACCCGTTCTCAGTTTTTCTACCTTTTTGTAGCCCTATGTAACAGATTAGATATCTGGGATCCTGATCCGGTATCATATACCCAGGATGCAGAGGATACTGAGAAACAGTTCTTTGTAATGAACACACCCGAAGGAGATGCATCATATGCACTTTCTTCGTTTGGGCGGCATAGGAATTCTGGTATTCCCCAATTTCCTGCTCTGTCTTATAACAATTATAAGTTGGAGCGGGACCAACGTTCCCCAGCTCAGTATAACAAGCGGGTTCGGTCAATACATCCATATTATTATCTTGATTAAGGCGTGATATGGTCGCTACCAGGAGAGAGAGAAGAAAACACTCAGCGTGCGCTCTTGCAAGATCAGATTGATTATATATCTTATCTAATCAGGATGGCTTCCACTGGTTTTTATCAAATCTTCCTTCAAATCCTAAACGGAAAGACTAGCCGGGATTAATTACACCCTACAACTTCGCCAATCTTTCAGCCAGGACAGTGTCGGTACTTTGAGGGAGGTTCCCCGTGCTTTCGCACGGACCTAATTACTGTAAACCTCGTTTTCCCAGAGGCGTAGCCCCGTTGACACCTTTCTAGACACCTACTTGATCGGCTAATTGCAAAGTGCAAAACTCTCCCAGGAGTAACAATTACTCGCAGTGGGTATCGGGATCCAACTATCATATAGAAGGTATGCAATCTCATTGCAAATTTCAACACTTGAAACTCCCGATAAAGGTTTTTACCCCTAGCACCTATGACCTTAACTATGGTCAACAAATCATAAGTACTAGTCAAGTTCTACCCGTCATTTCGTGATTAATTAGACCCACCCACATGACCCTTAACTAAGATCAACAAAGTCACGCGACTGTCCTAACTAATCGCATCATATGCGGTGTAGGAAGACATCACTTAGTTACCGTACACTGTGCCTTGACTATGGTCAACAAACACAGCACGAATACTAAGTACTCTACTTCCTAAAATGACGGAGGGTTGCGAATGGTTTTTGTGAAAACCTTTAACGCTTTGAACTTGATCTCGTTGTGGAATCAAATGGTTTTTAAATGGAATGTTTTTGAAGCTTTTCTAGTTTTGCTAAAGGGGTCACTCCCGGTGAAGGGATCGTCGGCCCTTTCCTCGTCGAATGAGGTGCGGGATATATCATATATATCACTGTGCAAAGCGGAAACTATAGAAGCGATCAAAGACAAACCGAGTGTGTAGCATCTGCCAGTTATTGCTAAAGGAGTCACTCCCGGTGAAGGGATCTCGGTCCTTTCCTCATCGAATAAGGTGCAAGATGTTCTATAATGAACACCGCGATGCAAAGCAAGAACTGTAGCTACCTGTTTTTATTTTGAAATTCGATTCCACAACATCAATTAGGTTTATTTTCTTTCATTAATCTCATTAATGAATATCCCATCATTTAAATCCACCTAACCATCACAGATAAATATAACGTACGCTTATGCCATCCGCATTCGCCTCGATGTCCCGTCTGCACCGTTAGGTTAGGTAACTAACGCCAGAGCGAGGCAGGGCTAGCGCGGGTGTAAAACATAAGCAACGTCTATATAATATATCATATATACTATATATAATACCTGTCACAGAACATCACATGATCTCATCACAGATAAAACACAGCAGAAGAAACATATGAAATATTGGATATACTAGGACGTCCGTGTTTTCAATACGAGCCAGTATAAAACACAGATTCCACGGTCGTGATGAATAGCCAATCCCACACCCCTAGACCCCTACGAGAGCGGCAAGCAACCCTACCAATTCTAGGGTTAGGAGACCCGGACTCGACTCCTCGAGTTGGTCTCCCACTGGACCCTAGAACCCGGTTACTTGTGCTCCCCTCCTTGGGTCTATCCTAGTGCAGAAAAGTAAATAATATACATCAACGGTGACAACTTCCGCAACCTGGAAGTGCCCCAACAAAAGAATATTACATACAAGTTTTTACATGAATGAAAATGAAAAACACTCATCTCACATGAAAACCCCCCGGCTATTCAAACACGACGATCCAATATAACATATCCAGCAACACATAACATCTCATGTCATCAACGTAAGTAAATATGCGCATCCCAATTGTCGTTGACATATAGCAACGAAACCGGCGATATCACATATTACACTTACGGTCACAGAAAAGAAAGTGTAAAACTACAACAGTTGGAATCCGCAACCTCCTCAGACATCGCATGCCTGACCAAATGAAATACTTAGACATCGCATGCCTAACAATTATAAACCCCGCATTTTAGTCTCATTATCGAAAACACTTTTCAATATCAAGTCGGGCAATTCAACAGGATTCCCGACATTCTGATCGAATGCTCGTCGCAAACTTTAGTAGGCGGCCGCACCCCCGACGCCGTCGAAAAAGTGCACCAAGGCGGAACATCGCTGCCACGAGCACCCGAACGGATGCTTTCGGCGACGGGGTTCTCCTACAGTCACTTGGTCGGGGCTATGGAGTGAGGCTGTCTATTAAGTTTACCCGGCGAATATCCGCGTACGCTACGTGATTGCGACGGACTTTTGATCACATCAAAATTCCGTGGCAACCGATCAAGTGAGACTAAACTGCTACGTTTGTAATATTCATTCCGTTATCTCATAACAATTTGTGAATTCCAATTATTGTATCACATCCCGGATAAATAGAAAATGCTAAACTTTTCGATCGAACAATCGAACACCCAAGTTTTCCCGATACAGCTCAACACATGAAATAAGTCTAACAACAATCAGTTCGTGCCTCAGTACCAACGGTCCAGCCGTAGAAGGGTCAAGCCAACGCCTCACATGTGGCACGCCGTACTGCCCCAAACCCGAAGGTTCAAAGGGCAGTTCAAGACGGTCACATAATCGAGTTAAGGTTTATTGTCTTCTAGAGGGTCCATCGCGTTACTTGCACTACTTAGAACGTCGTTAAACTACGGAAAAATCCAACAATTGGAAATTTCCCGGCAGGGGAAAAAGTGGGTATTTATATCCGGTCGAACTTTTTAACACATTCTAAGATTTATCCGGAAAAACACACCGACAAAATTAGACAATCCGATCGATACACCGAGTTCCCAATACAACCCAGAAAATGCAACTCTGGAAAAATTATTAAAAATCCCCAGGAAAACCAACACAGAAAGCTAAGAACTACTGTGCAAAATTGGCTGCACAAAGCGACAAAAGCGCCGCGGATCCGCCGCATGAGCCTACTGTAGGGCCGCGGATCCGCGCTGCCTTTGTGGAATCAATCCCTCGAATTTCACAGTAAGTCTTAGGATTACCTGCTGATTTTTCTGCATATTTTTAATTCACAAAAAACCACGAATTTCAAAAAAGTCCACAGAGCATGTTAAAATCGGGGTTTCGGGTCGATCGGACTTCTAACTCCGTCGGGACTTCGCCTAAGGCTCTAGCTAGGCTCTGATACCACTGTAGGGTTCCTAGGCACTCTAGTGAAGTCTCACAAGTGATCAAACATGCACAAATCAAATTTTACGGGTGCCTACAAACCCGACTACGGATCGTTTACTAGATATTTAGGCGAAAACATAAACTAGTTAACATTTTAACTAAGGGAACGGATATACAACCTTTGTAGATCCGGTCCACCACCTCCACGGCTCCGCAATGAAGTCCCCTCGCTGTCCAAATCGAACCCTTGACTCTAGCATTGGCATCATCGAAGAATGGGTGGGCTTGATCGTCGGTTCCATGCCGAAGATGATCTACGTCGAGGCATCGCTAGAACGCTCCAACTTCACCAAGTCGGAAAAACTTGTGAAGGAAACACCCTATACTACTTGGCAAGAGGTAGAGGATGAAGAAATAGGAAGTGGGTAAACTTTAGTTTTGGATTTCTCACTAGATTTCATGACTTGCCATTGGAGTGGCAAGCTTTCTTCATTGAAGAAGAAGATGAAGAAAGAAGAAGAAGATATGATAAGTTAATTAAGTAAATGATAAATAAATCAATACTTATCATTTACTAACCCTTGGTTAGTTGTAGAGAATGGACCATGGTTAACTTGAATGGTTAGGGTTAAGGATGAGACAAGAATGGTGGACTAATTCAAAGCTTCAAGAATCTTCAACTAGCAAACAAAAAAAGCAACCATTCTTTTCTCATCTTTTTCCAAAATAAATAAATAAATAAATAAGAAAAAATAAAACCCTAATCATAATCTTAACCATGGTCTAATTCTTTACACTAACCCTAGCTTGCATGTATCAAACATGATACAATCATGTGCACAAAATATATCACATATGCAATGTACACAAACTAAGTGAGTAAATCCATTTAAAGTGAACCAATACTAGTTAATGCAAAGTAATATATCAAATATATAATTATACATTAAATCATTAAATCAACACTTGATTCAATGATCCGATCATGTCGCATATAACCGGCTAGTATCCAATGTATCGGCTTATCGAATCAATCCTTGATTCGATAACTAGGTTATATCGCATAGAACCATTCGACACATTCATCGCGAGAATGAAATACGGTATCACATACACGCATTATTCTCGGTCCCGCACATATCTCATATGCGCTCCTATTTCGTTTCGCTTGAGCCAGGAAACCTCTGTGTAGGACTCTAAAGACTCGTCAATACGCCGGTAGCGGATGATGATCATATCAAGCACCCACAAGCCGCAAGCGGTCTGCTAAACGTAACGGCCACCCGGGTATTGAGCGATCAGAAGATCGACGAGCAAGCCCGCTCACACTCCTGTGAATCTAACCAGTAACACTTACCGTACAGTCCGGTCTGTTCGTCTGATATGTCGCATATCTCGCCTAGGGGTGGTAAACGTCAGACCCCAGTAGCTCGATAAGTCATGCCGACTTGAGGTCCATAACATTCGTGAAACTACTGATAACTCTTACCAGTATATCACTGCAACCCTGGCCAGGGATTTCCTGTTATGGCCAGTCGTGCATTGCGCAACATCAACCCCCAATACCGGGAGAGACGAATCCCCTCCTATCGCTCATTACCTCCATGTGAATCGGGACTGTACCCAAAAACCACCTGTTTGCACGACTCAGTTGAGCCGTGGTAGGGTGGAAATCAAAGTACAGTAGGAGACACACAAGACTCTATGACGATCTTGGGTCAATAGACTAAGCTGTACCAGTGTCACCAGAGAACTGCCATCTGACGTGAGGTATAATACCATCCGGGAGTTCTCGGCGAGTCCGTTCAGTGTACCCAGTCTCTACTGAGCACCCGCATACCATCTCCGATGTCAAACACCAATGGATATGGGATCATCCATCGCCCATCGCATGGGTCGAGAAGATATACGCTAGTCTACTCTGGAATATCGATGCCCCGTCTCGATATTCCCTCGATTAGGAACATTTCACGGATGTACTCATGGACTATCCAGGCCCCGCTAGTATGATCTGCATCATAGTCCTCGAAGTCGAGTACACATCCTAAGGGCTTTATCAACATGTAACAGAGAGACGAAAAGTATACACGTTAAGATAAAGAGCAACCAGATAGCGTACTATCATGTCGAGCAAGAAAGTCCTTCCTATATATGTCCCAGCATCCACTACAATATGCATCCAATGTACAGTAATGGCCTCTAGGGCATACATATAACTAACAGTCAAGATGCAGCAAACACTCGTTGAAGGAATCGCCGAAGATGGAGAAATCATCCATGAAAATCTCCAGAAATTTTTCCACCATGTCTGAGAAAATTCCCATCATACACCGCTGGAAGGTAGCGGGCGCATTGCATAACCCAAAGGGCATGCGACGATATGCAAACGTGTCGAAAGGACAAGTGAATGTGGTCTTGTCCTGGTCTTTTTCGGCGATGGGAATTTGATTATAGCCGGAGTAGCCATCAAGAAAGCTGTAGTACTCGTGTCCGGCCAATCGTTCAAGCATCTGGTCAATGAAAGGTAGCGGAAAGTGGTCTTTCCGCGTTGCGGCGTTGAGCTTTCTGTAATCAATGCAAACTCGCCACCCAGTTTGGGTGCGAGTAGGGATTAACTCGTTCGCCTCGTTGGTTATGACCGTGATGCCCGAATTCTTGGGGAAAACATGAATGGGGCTAACCCACTGGCTATCAGAGATAGGGTAAATGATACCACTATCTAGACATTTTACGATCTCCTTCTTCACAGCCTCCTTCATGACTGGATTGAGACGTCTTTGTGGATCCCGGGCTGGTTTGGCATCATCCATCAGATGAATGTGATGCTCAACGATCAGGGGACTAATCCCCTTGATGTCCGCCATGGACCAGCCAAAAGCTTGTCTGTTGCTGTGCAAGACCGAGAGAAGGGCTTTCTCTTGCTCGGGGGCTAGAGAAGCCGAGATGATGACAGGGAGGGTCTCGTTCTCACCTAAGTAAGCGTACTTAAGGTGAGATGGAAAAGGCTTGAGTTCGAGCGTTGGAGGTGAAACGATGGAAGGCAAGATTGGTGCAAAGGTCTCGAACTCAAAGGACTCCAGCAAAGGTTCAAAACGAGTGTAGGCAACCGAGTTGGATGGTTCAGGTAACTCATCCGGAAAGTCGAAGGATTCAAACTCGGGTTGTGCGCGGCTAAGATCGTTCGAGAACGTGAAACACTCGTAGTCGTTGTCGGGCGCAGAAACAGCAGCAGGTTCGAAGAGAAACGCACTAGTGGCGTCAAGATTATCGTGATCAAACAGAAACTCCTCGAATTCACACTCTTCTGGGGTGATCTCCTGGATCGAGCAGACGTCCAGTATATGAGCATTAGGTTCGGCGGGCTGATTCCCCAACCTAAAAATGTTGAGTTCAATCGTCATATTTCCAAAAGAGAGGTTCATCGAACCATTGCGACAATTGATCACAGCATTTGAGGTTGTGAGAAATGGGCGACCGAGTATCACCGGAATTTGATTCCGGGGGTTACCTATAGGCTGTGTATCTAAGACAATGAATTCAACGGGGAATATGAAGTCCCCGACTTTTATTAACACATCCTCTAGCTCACCCCTAGGATGGGTGATCGATCGGTCGGCCATTTGGAGAGTGCAGTGCGTGGGTTTCAACTCTCCGACGCCTAATTGCTCGTATACTGAATACGGAAGCAGATTAACACTGGCTCCAAGATCTAATAGTGCACGGTTGATGTTCTTATCCCCAATGGTAATTGAAATCGTAGGACAGCCAGGGTCCTTCCGTTTTTGTGGTAAAGATTGGGTAAGGGCATCACTCACAGCACTAGCCAAGAAAACTTTCTTGGGTACCTGAGACTTCCTCTTTTTCGTTCACAAGTCCTTTAAGATTTTCGTGTAGGACGGGACTTGTTGGACAGCATCTAAAAGAGGAATGCTAATGTTAACCTGCTTAAATAACTCCAGAATCTTCTCCATTTGTGCATTTTGTTTGTTAGACCTCAACCGGTTTGGAAATGGAACATTTTGAAAATTGGTTGAGTCTAATGCTGGAGGAGGAGATTGTGGAGTTGGAACGGATCCCAGAATAGGTGTCTTCGTGGAGTGAGAAGTGGGTCCGTTCAGAGCAGAAGAAGAGGAAGGGGAGCCTTGTGAAGAACGGAGAATAGGCTCAGAAGACGAAGAAGAAGAAGAAGAAGCGGCCGGGGTGTCATCGTTGATTCGTTTGCCAATGTTGTTTTGCAGCATCCTTCCCGATCTCAATGTGGTCACGGCACTCACATTATGGTTCTGTTGTTCAAGAGCAACATGTGCATTATGTGGGTGACCGTGATTTGGGAGTGGTTGGGACGGGAGCTTCCCCTTCTCTCGCTCGCTTAAGGCCGCGTTCAGCTGTGCAATCTGGGCCTCGATTGTCTTGATGCTTTACCCGTGTGCGGCAGTGTGTTGCACTAAGGATTGAATGGAAGACTGGATGTTGGCGGTGGATTGAGTCGATTGTTTAACGAACGCCTCCAGACTTCGTTCGAGCAAGGAAACCTTATCGTTGTTTGACGGAACAAAGTTGTTTGGTGGAAAAGAATTGTTGGGTGCAAAGTTGTTCGTCTGATTTTGGAAATGTTGGGGTTGGAAGGGCTGCTGATATTGATGTTGAGTTTGTTGTTGTGCTTGTTGTTGCGGTGGAGGGGCCCTTTGGAAATTGTTGCCTTGGAATTGATTCTGATTCTGATTCCAGGCGAAATTGGGATGGTTCCTCCAACCGGGATTGTAGGTGGAAGAGTATGGATCATTCCTCGGTCTTTGCTGAAATGCAGCATTGACCTGATCCTGTCCTTGCGAGGGTGGATTGTAAGGATACTCTTCGGTCAAGTGAGAAGGATCGGAACAACAAGCGCAGATGGTACGAAGGGGGAGAACAGGGGCAGGAGCAGGAGCAGAAAATTTGCTCTCTATCGCTTCAAGCTTTCTTGTTATTGCAGCCATTTCAGCTTTCATCGCAATAGAGACATCAAGTTGGTGGATTCCTACCCTAGACTGACCGATAGAAGTGGAGGTAGAAGAAGAAGAAGTCGGTCTGGTGCTCTCCCATTGTAGCGTTTGCTCCGCAAGGTCGTCAAAGAATTACCACGCTTCCTCGTCAGATTTGGATAGGAAGTGGCCCTGACAGATGGTTTCCAACAACTGCTTCGTTGCTGGGTTCAGGCCCTCGTATAAGGTTTGGCAGAGTTGCCATTTCTCTATACCGTGGTGGGGACACTGAACAAGGAGGTCTTTGTATCGGTCAAAGCACTTCCAGAAGGGTTCAGAAGGAAGCTGAGAGAATTGGTTGATTTCATTTCGAATCCTTGCGGTTTTATGATTCGGATAAAATTTCTTTAGAAACGCTTTAACAAACTCGTCCCAGCTGGTGATTGAGTCGGAAGCGGTGCTATACAACCATTTTTCAGCAAGATCGCATAGAGTGAACGGAATGACCCGTAGACGTATAGCATCGTCCGACAGCTGGGTGATTTTCATCATGGCACAGACGTTTTGAAATTTGTTGATGAAGATATAGGCATCTTCAGATTCAAGCCTATAAAAACGTGGAAGCATGTTGATGAAGTGGGGCTTAATTTCAAAGTTGTCCCTATTGGCCTGAGGAAAAGAAAGGCAGGTGGGAAGTGCAGAACGGGTGGGATAGAAACGATCCTGGAGCACGATTCGCTGCGGCGCTACAACAGGCGGTGGTGGTGGGATATTGGTCTTCGTAGGATGTGGAGCCAATCCAGGGGTGGTCAAAGAGATGTTCGGATTAAATCCCGACATCGCGGAAGAAGAGGTTGGTGAAGGTGAAGGTGAAGATGTATGAACAGAATTCCAGTCAACGTCGGAGTTGGCCGGTAAAGGAAGGGGTGAAAGAGGAGTGGACGGAGTATCGACTTCGGAGTCGATCGCGTAGTCGGTAGCGACTAACGTAACACGGACTAGACGGGCGCTAGTGTCCCGAGTCCAAGCGGACATACACTAAACGAGTTTAGTATATTCAAAGTGGAGAAGGTGAGGGTAAGAAAACGTCAATGGAGAAAGGCGATGGGTGGTGGGTGAAAAAAAATGGATTTGGCGACAAAAGGCAAGTTTTTATAAAAGTTTTTGATTTTTTTTTTCTTTTTTTTTTGTTTTTAGAAAGAGATTTACAGAAATATGTACGGATATACGGCTTAAGTAATCACAAACAAGATATGCACAATCACACCTAGATCTAAGGTCACCCAGGTCTTCTAGACCTGCTCCTGAACTTGATTGTCGAAGTTAAACAGTGTCGAGAAACGGGCTTAAAAATACACTGATCACGAGGCCAGGTAAGTGCAGAGATAAGGGGAGCTTGTCCAACGCTTTCGCGAAGTTCCTTAATTAAATAACCCTTTCTCTTTTGGCGGTTGCGCCGTTAACACTTTCCTAGACACCCCGTAAACAATATACCGTTAAGCGAGGTTCTAAACACGGTTTATCTTCTCCTAATGAGCGCGAAGTCCTTAGGGCTGAAGTATAGTATTTTTTAATTTACAATGGACAATGCATATGCTTTTGTGATTTTTTGGGGTCCTGGGAAGGGTGATGAAATCCCCACCCAATCTGGATTGGTTTCAAGCCCCTTAAGTCCGTATTAAAGAATGCAAAGCGGTAACAAATCAACTGCAAAAAATTTTTATTTGCGGCGCAAAGAATCCTGCACAAGAACAGTTTATTGGAAGGGGGAGAAGAGTTTGCGCAAAGAAATCTGCAGAAAAAACAGTTTATTGGAGTTCAGAGGAGTGGAGAGGAGAACTGGGACTTACAGATAGATTTTTGGGGCTCTGAAGCCACCAAGTGGCCGCGGATCCGCGGCCAAACACGTGCTAAGGCAGCGGTTCCGCGGCTAAGTGGAGGGATTGAGCTGCCAAATTTTCTGGGTGTGCTGCTGTGGTTGTCCCCTGCTTGTCTGGATTTGCTGAATCTTGATTTGCTCACTGTATCTACTCCAGATTTTTACAGTACACCTTTTGCTTCGTTTCAATCCGTCGCGGTGTAGCCGCGAGATGTGGGTCTATCTTCCCACGTCTTTGGCACTGTACTTGAACTCCGTTTTATCCGACGTCTTTGGTGCCGATCTTGAACTTCGTATTTTCCTGCACACTTGCACAAAAGCTAATCAAAAACAACAAGATGGTTTTTTTACAATGTATTTTTTTTTTGTTTTGTTTTTTGGTTATATTCACAAGTTAACCCGAAATTACACAAGGAAATAAACTACCGTCTCCCCGACAACGGCGCCATTTGATTGTTCGTGATTCTACATGTTCAAGTTTTAGTTAAATACCGCAATCAAGACGGTTTCGCTTGTAGCTAGCCGGTTGAGTACGGGTTGTCCGCAGGGAGATGTGAATCTTTTTCTGTGTGCTTTAACGAGTTAAGTCCAGTTTTTCAGATTTTGTTGTGATTAATTAAGTGGTAAAATGATATGTAAAGAGAGCTTGTTAGGGTTAGGATTAGGTTAGTTTGAGTTAGGAGTCTCCACATCTTTCGTTGCCCCTCTTAATATCGGTGTTACGGTAATCGGCAACAATGGGGATTAGCACGACTAGGAAGGAACTTGCGAGTATAAGCTAGGCTTTCCAACGCATAAGTTCTTCCTTTTGGTGCTTGTCCGTCCGTTCTTGGCTCTTATCTATAACCTCCGGTTAATTCAACCACAACCGGTCTCACTACGGAATCACCGCTATCATGTAGGATAGGGTGCCGTAAGGAGCGGATTGTGGTTCAATTAACGGGAGTCGAATTAAGCTGTTGGGCAAGGAAAGAGTGAGAGAGATTTCCTTCTCTCAAACTTCCCTTATCCTACCCTAACAAGTATTAAACTACTCACACATCATGATACGGAAAAATAAAACAAAACAAAAGAGGAAGATAGAAAGAAAGAGATTAGAAGATAACAACTAGCTATTTGCGACCTCACCTCGGCAAGGATCAAGCGTAAGCATCATGGTTGTGTTAAGGATAAAGAAAAAGAGAGAAGAAAGAAACAACAAGAAATAACAACAACTAGTTAACAAATGAAAATTACAATAATTAACAAGATAATGAGACAAGCAAAATAATAAAATGATCTTCTTTATTCACCATTCTTCACTCACCAAGCTCATTACAAGTTTTAATGGAGAAGAGATGAGAAGAGGAAGAAGAAAACAACTAAACCTAGAAAATGAGAATACAAGAACATGGACCCTTTCCTTCACAAAGTTCTGGGCTATTTATAGGCTGAGAAATGAAAACCTAGGGCAACCAACAGAACATAATTAAAAAGACCAAAACACCCCTGGAAAAGTTTCATCTGCCGCCACCATACGGCCGCGGATCCGCAGCCTAAGCATGCTTAGGCCGCGGTTCCGAGGCCTAATAGAGGAGTTGGGCCTAGGGCTTTTTGGTGGTACCCTGGTTTGATGTACCCTTCAATCTGGTATATGTGTTTTCTCAAATTGTCTTCACGATTTTTCCAGAATTTCTGTTGAGGGAAAGGTGGACTTTTTGTGGATGTTTTTGTCATGATTGCCTCGAGCTCCGCGTAGATTTCTTGGATCTTGTGCTGCCATTGAGCCTTGTGCATGAAAACGACATTGATTTGCCATTTTGTCTTCCTAAACTGGTATCTGGCAACATACGGATGAAGAGCGGAGACCGTGTTTCCTCAGTGGTTTGGCAGGAGCCCGGATTTTATCATGTTTTCCATGAATTTCACCGTTTTTAGAACCGAGAACCTGTATCCTGCAATTGACTATCAAACACGGCTCAAGAGTATCTACCGATATGCAATGTGATAAAAATTGGGCGGTATGAAAATGCAAAAATCTGATATGAACATATAGCTAACCGTGGTGAGCACGGGTCTTCCGCAGGAAGACGGTGCGTTCTGTGTTCTTGTTATGACGAGTTAATGCGCAGGTCAGAATGTTGTGATTCTAACCTAAGTGTGTATGCAAAAGAATAAGTTGTTAGGAATAGATAAGATAGTGTAAGTTAGTGAATTCCGTACTCAATCCTTTGAGCCGAGCTTGACCAATTGAAGCTAGAGTAATCGGCAACAACGTGGATTACGGTGCTTAAGCACGGTATTTATGAAATCCGGTTTATTGACCCTTGTCCGTCCGTATAGGGTTCCTAAGCACCCTAATGAGGTCTCACAAGGCATCAACCATGCCAATTTCAAAAATACGGTGCCGAGAAACCCTAGACTACGGATCGTCGGCTAGATTTCTAGGCGAAAAACAATCTAGTTAACAACTTAACTAATGGGATATCAGAAATACAACCTTTGTAGATCCGGTGCTCCACCTCCATAGCTCCGCAACGAAGTCGTCTCCGCTGTCCAAAAGGAATCCGGGCTCTAGAGTCGGCTTCGTCGTAGAAAAAGCGAGCTAGGTCGTCGATGTCCATGCCGAAGATGATCTACGTCGAGGCATCGCTAAATCAATCTCCAACTTCACCAATTCAAGAAACTTGTGAAGAAAACACACTCTACTACTTGGCAAGAGGTAGAGGATAAAGAAATAGGAAGTGGGTTCTATTTAGAATTGGATTTCTCACTCTTTATCATCAATCACCATTGATGAATGCAAGCTTCTTTCTTGAAGAAGAAGAAGAAGAAGATGATAATTGTTATGATAAGTTATTTAAAAATGAAAAGAAAATGAAAACTTATCATAATCTAAACCATGGTCAAGTGTAGAGATTAAACTAGGGTTAGTGGGAATGGTTAGGGTTAAGGATGAGATAAGAATGGTTGACTTGATCAAAGCTTCAAGAAGCTTCAACATGAAACAAAATTAGCCACCATTCTTTTCTCTTTTCTTTTATTCATTTATCAAAAATAAATGGATAATTAAATAAGATAAATGAATAACAAATAATAAACCCTAACCATTTCATTAACCAAGGTTTAATACTTTACACTTAACCAAAAAGCATGTATCATCAAACACGATACAAGCAAGTGCACAAAATCATATCACATATATAATGCGCACATCCGAGTGAGAAAAACCATCTAAAGTGAACCAAAATTAGTTAATGCAAAGTAATATATCAAATATATAATTATACATTAAATCATTATATCAACACTTGATTTAACGATCCGGTCATATCGCATATAACCGGCTAATATCCAATGTATCGATTTATCGAATCAATCCTTGATTCGATAACTAGGTTATATCGCATACAACCATTCGACACATTAATCGCGAGAATAGAATACGGTATCACATACACGTATTATTCTCGGTCCCGCACATATCTCATATGCGCTCCTATTTCGTTTCGCTTGAGCCAGGAAACCTCTGTATAGGACTCTAAAGACTCGTCAATACGCCGGCAGCAGGTGATGATCATATCAATCACCCACAAGCCGCAAGCGGTCTGCTAAACGTAACGGCCACCCGGGTATTGAGCGATCTGAAGATCGACGAGCAAGCCCTCTCACACTCCAGTGAATCCGACCAGTAACACTACCGTACAGTCCGGTCTGATCGTCTGATATGTCGCATATCTCGCCTAGGGGTGGTAAACGTCAGACCCCAATAGCTCGATAAGTCGTGTCGATATGAGGTCTATAACACTTCGAGAAACTACTGGTAACACTTACCAGTAAATCTCAGCAACCCTGGCCAGGGATTTCCTGTTATAGCCAATCGAACACAGCGCAACATCAACCCCCTATACCGGGAGAGACGAATCCCCTCCTATCGCTCATTGCCTCCATGTGACTCGGGACTGTACCCAAAAACCACCGTTTTGCACGCCCTCTTGGACGTGGTAAGATGGAAATCAAAGCACAGTGGGAACCATACAAGACTCTATGACGATCTCGGGTCAACAGACTACTCTGTACCAGTGTCACCAGAGAACTGCCATCTGACGTGAGGTATAATACCATCTGGGAGTTCTCGGCGAGTCCGTCCAGTGTACCCAGTCTCTACTGAGCACCCGTATATCATCTCTGATGTCAAACACCAATGGATATGGGATCATCCATCGCCCATCTGTATGGGTCGAGAAGGTATACGCTAGTCTACTCTGGTATATCGATGCCCCGTCTCGATACACCCTCGACTAGGGACTTTGAAGGATGTACTTATGGACTACCATGTCCCCACTAGTATGATCTGCATCATAGTCCAGGTAGTCAAGTACACATCCTAAGGGCTTTACCAACATGTAACAGAGAGACAATCAGCATACACGTTACGGTAAAGAGTAACCGGATAGCATACTATCATGTCGAGCAAGAAAGTCCTCCCTATATATGTCCCAGCATCCACTACAATATACATCCTATGTACAGTAATGGCCTCTAGGGCATACATATAACTAACAATCTCCCACTTGCACTAGGGCCATCTGTAGCAGTGGTTGTAGTATCTCATACTCAACCATCCCATAAAAATCTCTCTCTGGGAACAGGCCTATGTGAGTGGATCCGCTGTGTTGTCCTCTGAATCTACTCTCCTAACCTCGATCCCCTGGAGATCAACCATCTCCACGATCAGGTGACACTGCCTTAGAATATGTCTGGATCACTGATGGGACGGACGTTCCTTGGCATAAGCCACAACTCCGTTGTCTCACAATGGTTGGAACGTAGTTCATCTCATGAACCAATATACACCCAAACAGCCTCTTTGGTAGCATCTTTAGTAGCGATGTATCCTGCCTTTATCATCTAGTATGTCACGGTATCTAGCTTGGAACTCTTCCAACATACCATCCCTTTACTGAGGGTAAAGACAATGCCTGCGACTGACATTCAGTCGTCATTATCACCCTGGAACCCTTCCGGTGATTCTCCCCAGGATCGATTGATACTATCTCACTACAACTAGTGAGAATCCTAATATCCAATTAGATCTATCTCATAGATCCAAAAACCTAGGATTTAAGAGGTATCACTTTGATCCTATGTGGAGAATCATTGTGATAAGCGGAGATTGATCGAGCGTAGCATAGGAAACTCCTTCCCTATCAAGAGTATGTCATCCACGTACTCTACGAGGATCGTCACCATACTCCCTACTACCTTCTTGTTTATACAAGGTTCATCTACCATTTTGATGATGTCAACTTCTTTGACTAATCCATCAAAACAGATGTTCCAACTCCGCGATGCCTGCTTTATCCTATAAAGTATCTTGCATACGTTTCCGCTGCTCCCACTGTCTACGAGGCCCTCTGGTTGTGTACTTATAGACGCTCTCTTCTAAATCATCATTTAGAAAAGCAGTCAAGACACCCAACCACCAGATATCGCAGTCATGGTATGTAGCCGTGACAAGTAGGATCTGGATGGACTTAAGCATAGCTACTTGAAAAGGTTTGATCATTACCCACACCTGGTCAATGATACAAACTTTTAACAAGTCTAGCTTTGAAAGTCTCAACCTTTCCATCTACACCAAGTAATCTTCTCAAGATATACTTGCTCCTGATGGGGATTTAACCCTTCAGATATAGCAACTAAAGTCCATACTTTGTTGGTGTATAAGGATTCCATCTCAAATCGCTAAACATCCAGCCATTCTTACAGAGTCCCACTCCTGATGGCCAGCTCGAAACTAGTTGGGTCATCATCTCATGAAGCAATCCTCGCTCCCACTGTCATAGAGAAAACGAAGTATCTCTCAGGTGGGTGAGGAACCCTACTAGATCGGCGGAGAGGCTGAGGTTCATTGGTAACTATTGAATCCTTTGGTTCTTTCAAATCTTCAGCTGCAGTTTGTATAGCTGGAACATATCCTGTTCTACATAACAGTCCTTGCCTCGAGCTTGTCCGGATTTTGCTTTTAGACATAGCCCGGACAACCCCAAATTTTAATCAACTTAAGATATGGGCTCTTCCCTTTCCATATCACATATGAAGTGGTAGGCATCTGATTTGATTTGAACCCTTATTCAATAGGTATGCATCTTCTCAAGTGCATAACTCCCAAAAAGGAAATAGGTAGCTCAGTATTACTCATCATAGAGCACACCATATCATATAGGGTGTGATTGCTCCGCCCCGATATACCATCGTGCTATGGTGTATACAGAGGAGTAATGCTGAGAGAGAATCTCATTCTCCTTTAGAATAGTCCAGTATTTCCGTGCTCAAGTATTCTCCTCCTTGATCACATCAAAGGACATAATACTTATACCCGTATTCTGGTTCTCTACTTCTAACTTATATTCTATGAATATCTCAAAAGGTTCGGACTCATGTTTCAGCAGGAACATATGACTGAATCTTGAGAGATTATCAGAGAATATAATGAAGTAATAAGAACCGGTCTTGGCATGTGTAGACAGGAGACCTTACATACATCATCATGTATCAGTCCCAAGAGTTTACTAACTCTTTCTCTGCTTCCAGTAAACAGAGCTATGGTCATCGTATCTTTGTGACATGACTAGCAAGTTTCACAAGATGTAAATTCAAACTGATTTAAATATGCATCTAAATGTAACTTCAGCTAGTCGGGTCGCATAGATATGACCTAGTCTACAATGCCTGAAGAAGGATCCGTTCATTTCTGAACTCTTCCTCTTCTGTGTGTTCCGTATACAAAGAACTGTAGTTTGATTTAGAACATTAATGCTTTTAGACAACATGCCTGAACCGATCAACTTTTGATATAGGAAATGTTCAAAACATTATCCAACAATACAAAATTTTATCATTTCTTTACTAATAAAGAGAGTGATATGATTTTGTATATCAGGTTCGGTATCTAATAACATTCGTTCAGAATCAATGTATTAATAATACAGGGTGACAGTGACCAACAGACTTGGCTGCAACACTTGCCCCGTTTTCTGCCTCATGAAACTTATCACCCGTTCTCAGTTCTCTACCTATCTGTAGCCCTATGTAACAGATTACATATCTGGGATCCTGATCTGGTATCACATACCCAGGACGTAGAGGATACAGAGAAACAGTTCTTTGTAATGAACACACCCGAAGATGATGCATCAGCATGCACTCTCTTCGTTTGGGCGGCACGGGAATTCTGGTAATCCCCTATTTCCTGCTCTGTCTTATAACAATTATAAGTTAGAGCGGGACCAACGTTCCCCAGCTCAGTATAACAAGCGGGTTCGGTCAATATTCCGTATTATTATCTTGATTAAGGCGTGATATGGTCGCTACCTGGAGAGAGAGAGAAGAAAACACTCAGCGTGCGCTCTTGCAAGAATAGATTGGTTATTATTTTATCTAATCAGGTTGGCTCCCACTGCTTTTATCAAATCTTCCTTCAAACCCTAAAAGGAAAGACTAGCCGGGATTAATTACACACTACAAGTTCGCCAATCTTTCAGCCAGGCCAGTGTCGGTACTTTGAGGGAGGTCCCCCGTGCTTTCGCATGAACCTAATTAATGTAAACCTCGTTTTCCCAGAGGCGTAACCCCGTTGACACTTTTCTAGACACCTACTTGATCGGCTAATTGTAATGTATAAAACTCTCCCAGGAGTAACTCTTACTCGCAGCGGGTATCGGGATCCAAATATCTCATAGAAGGTATGCAATCTCATTGCAAATTTCAACACTTGAAATTCCCGATAATATTTTGCCCCTAGCAGCTATATGACCTTAACATAGTCAACAAATCATAAGTGCTAGTCAAGTTCAGCCCGTCATTTCCCGATTGAATTAAACCCACCCGCACGACCCTTAACATAGTCAACAAAGTCGCACGACTACCCTAATCCAATCACATCATATGCTTCTGCAGATAAGCACTAATTAGCTACCGCACACTACGCCTTAACATAGTCAACAAACGTAGCACGAATACTAACTAGGACTTATCTGAAATGACGGAGGGCTACGACAGGTTTTTCTGAAAACCTATTGCGTAATGAACTTGATATCATTGTTGAATCAAATGAATTTTGAAATGGAGTGTTTTTGAGGCTTTTCTAGTTTTGCTAATGGAGTCACTCCCGGTGAAGGGATCGTCGGTCCTTTCCTCGTCGAATGAGGTGCGGGATATATCATATATATCACTGTGCAAAGCAAAAACACTTAAAAGCAATCAAAAGACAAACCGAGTGTGTAGCATCTGCCAGTTATTGCTAAAGGAGTCACTCCCGGTGAAGGGATCTCGGTCCTTTCCTCATCGAATAAGGTGCTGGATATATCACATATATCGCTGTGCAAAGCAAGAACTGTAGCTACCTGTTTTATTTTGAAATTCGATTCTACAACATCTTAGGTTTCTTTTATTTCATTAATCACATTAATGAAGTCCCATCATTTAAGTACCTAAACATCACAGATAAATACGACGTACACTTATGCCATCCGCATTCGCCTCGATGTCCCCTCGTGCACCGTTAGGTTAGGTAACTAACGACAGAGCAGGGCAGGGCTAGCGCGGGTGTAAAACATAACATCTATATAATATATCATATATACTATATACAGTATCTATCACAGAACATCACATGATCACATCACAGATATCGCAGCAGAAGAATCATATGAAATATTGGATATACTAGGACGTCCGTGTTTTCAATACGAGCCAGTATAAAACACGGATTCCACGGTCGCGATGAATAGCCAAACCCACACCCCTAGACCCCTACGAGAGCGGCAAACAACCCTACCAATTCTAGAGTTAGGAGACCCGGACTCGACTCCTCGAGTTGGTCTCCCACTGGACTCCAGAACCCGGTTACTTGTGCCCTCCTCCTTGGGTCTATCCTAGTCCGGAAAAGTAAATAATATACAAACGGTGACAACTTCCGCAACCTGGAAGCGCCCCAATAAAAGAATATTACATACAAGTTTTTACATGAATGAAAATGAAAAACACTCATCTCACATAAAAACCCCCGGCTATTCAAACACGACGATCCAATATAACATATCCAGCAACACATAACATCACATGTCATCAACGTAAGTAAATATGCGCATCCCAATTGTCGTTGACATATAGCAACGAAACCGGCGATATCACATATTACACTTACGGTCACAGAAAATAAAGTGCAAAACTACAACAGTTGGAATCCGCAACCACCTCAGACATCGCATGCCTGACCAAATGAATTCCTTAGACATCGCATGCCTAACAATTATAAACCCCGCATTTTAGTCTCTTTATCGAAAACTCTTTTCTATATCAAGTCGGGCAATTCAACATGATTCCCGACATCCTGATCGAATGCTCGTCGCAAACTTCAGTAGACGGCTGCACCCCCGATACCATCGACGAAGTGCACCAAGGCAGAACAGCGCTACCGCGAGCACCCAAACGGATGCTTTCGGCGACGGGGTTCTCCTACGGTCACTTGGTCGGGGCTATGGAGTGAGGCTGTCTATTAAGTTTACCCGGCGAGTATCCGCGTACGCTACGTGATTGCGACGGACTTTTGATCGCATCAAAATTCCGTGGCAACCGATCAAGTGAGACTAAAGTGCTATGTTTATAACATTCATTCAGTTATCACATAACCATTGTGAATTCCAATTATTGTATCACATTCCGGATAAGATAGAAAATGTTAAACTTTTCGATAGAACAATCGAACACTCAAGTTTTCCCGATCAACCGAATGAAATAAGTTCAAAGACATTCACTTCATGCCTTAGTACCAACGGTCCAGCCGTAGAAGGGTCAAGCCAACGCCTCACATGTGGCACGCCGTACTGCCCCAAACCCTAAGGTTCAAAGGGCAGTTCAAGACGGTCACATAATCGAGTTAAGATTTGTTGTCTTCTAGAGTGACCATCATGTTACCTGCACTACTCAGAACGTCCTTAAACCACGGAAAAATCCAACACTTGGAAATTTTCCGGCAGGGGAAAAAGTGGGTATTTATGTCCGGTCGAAATTTTTAACATATTCTAAAATATCCGAAAAACACATAGACAAAATTAGACAATCCGATCGAATGTACGAACTCTTAATACAACCCAAAAAACTCAACTCTTGATTTCAGAAAAAAAAAATTCCCAGGAAAACCAGCACTGCAAAATAGGAATTACTGTGCAAAATTGAATGCCTAATAAGACAAAACGGCCGCGGAACCGCCGCATTAGCATGCTAATGCCGCGGTTCCGCCGCACTTTTGAGGGATCATTAGTTACTTTTTGCACCGTAATTCTTAGAATTTCCTGCTTATTTTTCTGCATATTTTTAATTCTCAAAAATCCACGATTTTAGAAAAAGTACAGAGAGCTATTTTGGGTTCTAGTTTTCGGTTCGATCGGACTTCAAACTCCGTCGGGACTTCGCCTAAGGCTCTAGCTAGGCTCTGATACCACTGTAGGGTTCCTAGGCACCCTAATGAGGTCTCACAAGGCATCAACCATGCCAATTTCAAAAATACGGTGCCGAGAAACCCTAGACTACGGATCGTCGGCTAGATTTCTAGGCGAAAAACAATCTAGTTAACAACTTAACTAATGGGATATCGGAAATACAACCTTTGTAGATCCGGTGCTCCACCTCCATAGCTCCGCAATGAAGTCGTCTCCGCTGTCCAAAAGGAATCCGGGCTCTAGAGTCGGCTTCGTCGGAGAAAAAGCGAGCTAGGTCGTCGATGTCCATGCCGAAGATGATCTACGTCGAGGCATCGCTAAATCAAGCTCCAACTTCACCAAGTCAAGAAACTTATGAAGAAAACACACTCTACTACTTGGCAAGAGGTACAGGATAAAGAAATAGGAAGTGGGTTCTATTTAGAATTGGATTTCTCACTCTTTATCATCAATCACCATTGATGAATGCAAGCTTCTTTCTTGAAGAAGAAGAAGAAGAAGATGATAATTGTTATGATAAGTTATTTAAAAATGAAAGAAAATGAAAACTTATCATAATCTAAACCATGGTCAAGTGTAGAGATTAAACTAGGGTTAGTGGGAATGGTTAGGGTTAAGGATGAGATAAGAATGGTTGACTTGATCAAAGCTTCAAGAAGCTTCAACATGAAACAAAATTAGCCACCATTCTTTTCTCTTTTCTTTTATTCATTTATCAAAAATAAATGGATAATTAAATAAGATAAATGAATAACAAATAATAAACCCTAACCATTTCATTAACCAAGGTTTAATACTTTACACTTAACCAAAAAGCATCAAACACGATACAAGCAAGTGCACAAAATCATATCACATATATAATGCGCACATCCGAGTGAGAAAATCCATCTAAAGAGAACCAATATTAGTTAATACAAAGTAATATATCAAATATATAATTATACATTAAATCATTAAATCAACACTTGATTTAACGATCCGGTCATATCGCATATAACCGGCTAATATCCAATGTATCGATTTATCGAATCAATCCTTGATTCGATAACTAGGTTATATCGCATACAACCATTCGACACATTCATCGCGAGAATAGAATACGGTATCATATACACGTATTATTCTCGGTCCCGCACATATCTCATATGCGCTCCTATTTCGTTTCGCTTGAGCCAGGAAACCTCTGTGTAGGACTCTAAAGACTCGTCAATACGCCGGCAGCAGGTGATGATCATATCAATCACCCACAAGCCGCAAGCGGTCTGCTAAACGTAACGGCCACCCGGGTATTGAGCGATCTGAAGATCGACGAGCAAGCCCGCTCACACTCCAGTGAATCCGACCAGTAACACTACCGTACAGTCCGGTCTGATCGTCTGATATGTCGCATATCTCGCCTAGGGGTGGTAAACGTCAGACCCCAATAGCTCGATAAGTCGTGTCGATATGAGGTCTATAACACTTCGAGAAACTACTGGTAACACTTACCAGTAAATCTCAGCAACCCTGGCCAGGGATTTCCTGTTATAGCCAATCGAACACAGCGCAACATCAACCCCCTATACCGGGAGAGACGAATCCCCTCCTATCGCTCATTGCCTCCATGTGACTCGGGACTGTACCCAAAAACCACCGTTTTGCACGCCCTCTTGGACGTGGTAAGATGGAAATCAAAGCACAGTGGGAACCACACAAGACTCTATGACGATCTCGGGTCAACAGACTACTCTGTACCAGTGTTACCAGAGAACTGCCATCTGACGTGAGGTATAATACCATCTGGGAGTTTTCGGCGAGTCCGTCCAGTGTACCCAGTCTCTACTGAGCACCCGTATATCATCTCTGATGTCAAACACCAATGGATATGGGATCATCCATCGCCCATCTGTATGGGTCGAGAAGGTATACGCTAGTCTACTCTGGTATATCGATACCCCGTCTCGATACACCCTCGACTAGGGACTTTGAAGGATGTACTTATGGACTACCATGTCCCCACTAGTATGATCCGCATCATAGTCCAGGTAGTCAAGTACACATCCTAAGGGCTTTACCAACATGTAACAGAGAGACAATCAGCATACACGTTAAGGTAAAGAGTAACCGGATAGCATACTATCATGTCGAGCAAGAAAGTCCTCCCTATATATGTCCCAGCATCCACTACAATATACATCCTATGTACAGTAATGGCCTCTAGGGCATACATATAACTAACAGTCCGTTCTGGTCGCTTGGCTTTCGCCTCTTGCAAAACTGAACGCAACCGGTCGCAGTTAGGAATCAGCAATACCTTGGTTGGGTAGGGTGCCTAACGGAGCACTTGCGTAAGGTTTGGGTGGAGTTTAATGGAAAATATCGGGCAAAGGAAATGAGAAACGAAAACCTTAACTTACAGTATCGTTTTCTTTCATAACAACACCATATTCACAAACCAACAAAGAGAAAGAGCAAATGAAATAAAAAAAAAAGAAAGGAAAAGAACAACAAGCAAGTAAGTAAATGGCATGTAATAAAATGCAAGTATGTAAATGGGAAGAATATAAAGAGCAAGTAAGTAAAGCAAGATAGAAAATACTAAGAACCCAAGAACACAAATGAAAGCTTCATTAATTCAAGTGATGATATAAGCTTGAGTTCAATAACCAAAACTTAAGCTTGCAAGCTCAATGAAGAGGTTGCAAGATCAAGAGAAGGCAAAGAGCTCAAGAGGAACAAGCTTTGTACAAGAACAAAAAAAAACCAAAAGTGTTTTGTATTCTAGAGTATGATCCTTTTCCCTTAATCACTGATCTACTTTATATAGGCACAAAATAAGAATAAAAAGCAATAAAAATGAGTTGATGTGACAGCAAGAGAAGGGCAGAACAAAATTGGGGACAATTGGAGCTAATAAAACCGCTGGGGCCTGTTTTTGAGATGATGTTACCGGTCCAAACAGAGGCAAGTGGGCTCATGTTGGTGTGGTGGTCTAGTGTTGGCTCCACAATCCCACTTGTGCTGCTTGATTTGTCTATATGAACCAGGTTATACTCATTAAATTTGGAGGGTAACTGGATGCTTATTAAATCACATCACATCATTTTGTATTAAACACACATCACCTCACATATACCCACTTGCACCAAGGCAGCCCCCCTTTAGGTCCATGTACCAACAAGCTAGTGTACACACTTGTATGTGTTGGACCATTTAAATAAAAAGTGTGTACACATGCATGTTGCAAAAAGAAACTCCTAAAATATTGGTCGGTTTGTAGTTCCGATTGCAGTGTCGGCTCACCAATGTAATATCCATGCATTTTAATGTGTTTCCAGTATTTTGTCACGGATACCTGTAATCTGTAATTACTGAGCAGACACTGGTTAATAGTACCGATCTATAACAAAACAGATAATGAATGAGTGGTATTAAAATGCAATTTTCTGTGATAAACAAATACCCCCAAACTTATCTTTTGCTCGTCCTGAGCAAAACAAAAATCCTAACCTCACTTTCGCAGGAAACGCGATTGTACTCAGCTCATGAAATAAGCCATTAAAGCTCTAGGTATCCCTAGTAGGAGGAGTGTTGTCTCCTGAGGGTTTTCAGTGGATACTACCCACAAAATCCTGTCAAGCTAGTTAAGTTAATGCCGATTCTATTCCTACAGTTTAGTATCTAGGTTAGAAATTCTATTATCCTAAGTTAGAAATATCCAACCCTTATGTTTCACGCCTCCTATTTATTTAACCTCAGATCCTATACGTTTTTACAGTTTAGAAAGATCTCGGTTTCTCTTGAGTTTTCCCTCTAAAGTGCGGTCTCCAATCATGAATTTTTATCAACTTTACAGAAAACGTAAGTATTATTCTTTATTCTTATCTTTCCTCTAAATATCGATTGCATACCCCTACGTGTGTGTAAAATTTCACCTTTACACTTAAGAATTCAATTCAAGCTATAGTACCCTTGCCTTAATACCTAATACTACTTCTTTTCATTAATGATGGACGGTTTTGCTCACACGCCTTTCATGCGACTATTAATGCTTCTTGAGGCACTAACAGCCGATTACTGAATGTGTGAGCTTAAAATGTAAATAGCAGTTTCCAGATCTTGATTTTATTTTTCTTTTTTTTCAAGATCGGATATATTTTTCAATGATGCTCTTTTGGTGGTTAGCTTTAACTATCGTTTCTTCTTTTATAATAGGTTTTGAGGTAAGAGTATTTCTAGGTATCCTCTAATATCCAAAGTTTCATGGTGCATGTATGTGCAGTTTGTAGGGTATATACTTTCTAAATTTGGACACAAGAATAGAAACTATTTTTCAGACTTATCTTTCAGTAAAGCTTCAATACTTTCCCTTCATCTCGACTTAACTCAAGAACTGAACTCAAGATTACCTACTTCTAAAAAAAACGGCAAGGACGTATAATTACCGAGGTTTAAGAGAATGATGATTATTTTTAGGGTTTTCAATTCCTAATCCTAGAATTTAGTTATTTCTAACGTATCAACTAAACTTTCGGAATAAAAATCTAGGTTACCCTATTAGCTGACTTGACGACAAAATTTTTATGTTTTTGTAAAAATTTTCAATTTTTATGGGTTTTTAATTAAGTATGAAAATGCAAAATATACACATGAATGCGAAGGTAGAAAGCTTACCGAGCACACCCCTAAACTTAAACTTGACAGTGCCCTCACTGTCAGGCTACACTTGTAGGGTTCCTAGGCACACTAAGGAGGTCTCACAAGGCATCAACCATGCCAATTTCAAATTTTACGGGTGCCGAGAAACCCTAATACGGATCGTTAACTAGATATATAGGCGAACACATGCAACTAGTTAACAATTTAACTAAAAGAACAGAAATACAACCTTTGTAGATCCGGTCCTCCACCTCCATAGCTCCGCAATGAAGTCTCCTCGCTGTCCAAATGGAAAACCGGGCTCTAGCGTTGGCTTCATCGGAGAAATGGACGGGCAAGGTCGTCGGCTTCGTGCCGAAGATGATCTACGTCGAGGCATCACTAGATCAAGCTCCCACTTCACCAAGTCATGAAACTTGTGAAGAAAACACCCTATACTACTTGGCAAGAGGTAGAGGATGAAGAAATAGGAGGTGGGTTCACTTTAGAATTGGATTTCTCACACTTTTGCTCAAATCACCATTGATCAAGCAAGCTTTTCTTTAAGTGAAGAATAAGAAGAAGAAGATGAATATTATGATAAGTCTCTTTAAAAAGAATAATAAAATCATTCTTATCATAATATTAACCATGGTTATGTGTAGAGAATTGACTAAGGTTAAATGAATGGTTAGGGTTAATGAGATGAAGACAAAAGGGTTTCTTTGGTCAAAGCTTCATGAAGCTTCAACAAGCTTCATGAAAGAAAGAAAGCTTTTGTTTTTCTTTCCTCTTTTCTTTTAATCCAAATAAAAAGATAAATGAATGAATAAAAGAAAACCCTAACCATTTACTTAACCAAGGTTTAACTCTTCACACATACCCTAGCAATCTTGCATCATCAAACAAGATACGTTCAAGTGCACAGAAAAAATATATCACATATACGATGTGCACATGCGAGTGAGAAAATCCATCTTAAGTGAACCGATACTAGTTAATGCAAAGTAATATATCAAATATATATTTATGCATTAAATCATTAAATCAACACTTGATTTAACGATCCGGTCATATCACATATAACCGACTAATATCCAATGTATCGACTTATCGAATCAATCCTTGATTCGATAACTAGGTTATATCGCATACAACCAATCGATACATTCATCGCGAGAATAGAATACGGTATCGCATACACGCATTATTCTCGGTCCCGCACATATCTCATATGCGCTCCTATTTCATTTCGCTTGAGCTAGGAAACCTCTGTGTAGGACTCTAAAGACTCGTCAATACGCCGGCAGCAGATGATGATCATATCAAACACCCACAAGCTGCAAGCGGTCTGCTAAACGTAACGGCCACCCGGGTATTGAGCGATCAGAAGATCGACGAGCAAGCCCGCTCATACTCCTGTGAATCCAACCAGTAACACTTACCGTACAGTCCGGTCTCGTCGTCTGATATGTCGCATATCTCGCCTAGGGGTGGTAAACGTCAGACCCCAATAGCTCGATAAGTCATGTCGATATGAGGTCTATAACAGTTCGAGAAACTACTGGTAACACTTACCAGTAAATCTCAGCAACCCTGGCCAGGGATTTCAGGTTATAGCCAATTGAACACAGCGCAACATCAACTCCCTATACCGGGAGAGACGAATCCCCTCCTATCGCTCATTGCCTCCATGTGATTCAGGACTGTACCCAAAAACCACCGTTTTGCATGCCCTCTTGGACGTGGTAAGGTGGAAATCAAAGCACAGTGGGAACCACACAAGACTCTATGACGATCTCGGGTCAACAGACTACTCTGTACCAGTGTCACCAGAGAACTGCCATCTGACGTAAGGTATAATACCATCTGGGAGTTCTCGGCGAGTCCGTCCAGTGTACCCAGTTTCCACTGAGCACCCGTATATCATCTCTGATGTCAAACACCAATGGATATGGGATCATCCATCGCCCATCTGTATGGGTCGAGAAGGTATACGCTAGTCTACTCTGGTATATCGATGCCCCGTCTCGATATACCCACGACTAGGGACTTTGAAGGATGTACTTATGGACTACCATGTCCCCACTAGTATGATCCGCATCATAGTCCAGGTAGTCAAGCACACATCCTAAGGGCTTTACCAACATGTAACAGAGAGACAATCAGTGTACACGTTAAGGTAAATAGCAACCAGATAGCATACTATCATGTCAAGCAAGAAAGTCCTCCCTATATATGTCCAAGCATCCACTACAATATACATCCTATGTATAGTAATGGCCTCTAGGGCATTCATATAACTAACAATCTCCCACTTGCACTAGTGCCATCTGATAGCAGTGGTTGTAGTATCTCATACTCAACCATCCCTTAAAAGTCTCTCTCTGGAAAAAGGCCTTTCGTGAGTGGATCCGCCGTGTTGTCCTCTGAGTCTACTCTCCTAACCTCGATCCCCTGGAGATCAACCATCTCCATGATCAGGTGACACTGCCTTAGAATATGTCTGGATCACTGATGGGACGGACGTTCCTTGGCATAAGCCACAACTCCATTGTCACACAATGGGAGGAACAAAGTTCATCTCATGAACCAATATACATCCAGACTGCCTCTTTGGTAGCATCTTAAGTAGCGATGTATCCTGCCTTTATCGTCTAGTATGCCACGGTATTTAGCTTGGAACTCTTCCAACATACCGTCCCTTTACTGAGGGTAAAGACAATGCCTGTGACTGACTTTCAGTCGTAGTTATCACCCTGGAACCCTTCCAGTGATTCTCCTCAGGATCGATTGATACCATCTCACTACAACTAGTGAGAATCCTAACATCCAATTAGATCTATCTCATAGATCCAAAACCCAGGGTTTAGGAGGTATCATATTGATCCTATATGGAGAATCATTGTGATAAGCGGAGATTGACCGAGCGTAGCATAGGAAACCCCTTCCCTATCAAGAGCATGTCATCCACGTACTCTACGAGGATTGTCACTATACTCCCTACTACCTTTTTCTTTATACAAGGTTCATCCACCATTTTGATGATGTCAAACTCTTTGACTAACACATCAAAACAGATGTTCCAACTCCGCGATACCTGCTTTATCCTATAAAGCATCTTGTACACGTTTCCGCTGCTCCCACTGTCTACGAAGCCCTCTGGCTGTGTACTTATAGACGTTCTCTTCTAAAACATCATTTAGAAAAGCAGTCATGGCACCCAACCGCCAGATATTGTAGTCATGGTATGTAGCCGTGGCAAGTAGGATCTGGATGGACTTAAGCATAGCCACTTGAAAAGGTTTCATCATTATCCATGCCTGGTCGATGACGAAAAACTTTAACAAGTCTAGGTTTGAAAGTCTCAACTTTTCCATCTACACCAAGTAATCTTCTCAAGATATACTTGCTCCTGATGGGGATTTAACCCTTCAGATATAGCAACCAAAGTCCATACTTTGTTGGTGTATAAGGATTCCATCTCAGATCGCTAAGCATCCAGCCATTCTTACAGAGTCCCACTCCTGATGGCCAGCTCGAAACTAGTTGGGTCATCATCTCATGATGCAATCCTTGCTCCCACTGTCATAGAGAAACCGAAATATCTCTCAGGTGGGTGAGGAACCCTACTTGATCGGCGGAGAGGCTGAGGTTCGTTGGTAACTATTGAATCCTTTGGTTTTATCAAATCATGTGCTGTAGTTTGTATAGCTGGAACATTTCCAGTTCTACATAACTTGCCTTGCCTCGAGCTTGTCCGGATTTTGCTTTTAGACATAGCCCGGACAACCCCAAATCTTAACCAACTTAAGATATGGGCTCTTCCCTTATCATATCACATATGAAATGGTAGGCAACTGATTTGATTTGAACCCTATTCAATAGGTATGCAGCTACTCAAGTGCATAACTCCCAAAAGGAAATAGGTAACTCAGTAGTACTCATCATAGAGTACACCTTATCATATAGGGTGTGATTGCTCCGCCCCGATACACCAACGTGCTATGGTGTATTCGGAGGAGTAATGCTGAGAGAGAATCTCATTTTCCTTTAGAAAAGTCCAAGAATTGCGTGCTCAAGTATTCTCCTCCATGATCTCATCATAGGACATAATACTTATACCCGTATTGGTTCTTTACTTCTAACTAATATTCTGTGAATATCTCAAAAGGTTCGGACTTGTGTTTCAACAAGAACATATGTCTGAATCTAAAGAGATTATCAGAGAATGTAATGAAGTATAAGGAACCGGTCTTGGCAAGTGTAGACAGGGGACCTACATACATCAACATGTATCATCCCAAGAGGTTACTAACTCTTTTTCTGTTTCCTGTAAATGGAGCTATGGTCATCTTATCTCTGTGACATGACTGGCAAGTTTCACAAGATGTAAATTTAAACTGATTTAAATATGCATCTAAAATGTAACTTCAACCAGTCGGATCGCATTGATATGACCTAGTCTACAATGCCTCAAGAAGGATTCGTTCATTTCTGAACTCTTCCTCTTGTGTGTGTTCCGTATACTAAAGAACTGTAGTTTGATTTAGAATATCAACGCTTTTAGATAACGTGCCTGATCCGATCAACTTTTGATATAGGAAATGTTCAAAACATTATCCAGCAATACAAAATTTTATCATTTCTTTACTTATAAAGAGACTGATATGATTTTGTATATCAGGTTCGGTATCTAATAACATTCGTTCAGAATCAATGTATTGGTAATACAAGGTGACAGTGACCAACAGACTTGGATGCAACACTTGCCCCGTTTTCTGCCTCATGAAACTTATCACCCGTTCTCAGTTTTTCTACCTTTTTGCAGCCCTATGTAACAGATTACATATCTGGGATCCTGATCCGGTATCATATACCTAGGATGCGGAGGATACTGAGAAACAGTTCTTTGTAATGAACACACCCGAAGATGATGCATCAGCATGCACTCTCTTCGTTTGGGTGGCACGGGAAATCTGGTATTCCCCAATTTCCTGCTCTGTCTTATAACAATTACAAGTTGGAGCGGGACCAACATCCCCCAGCTCAGTATAACAAGCGGGTTCGGTCAATAATCCGTATTATTATCTTGATTAAGGCGTGACATGGTCGCTACTAGGAGAGAGAGAGAAGAAAACACTCAGCGTGCGCTCTTGCAAGAATAGATTGGGTATTATTTTATCTAATCAGGATGGCTCCTACTGCTTTTTATCAAATCTTCCTTCAAACCCTAAAAGGAAAGACTAGCCGGGATTAATTACACACTACAAGTTCGCCAATCTTTCAGCCAGGCCAGTGTCGGTACTTTGAGGGAGGTCCCCCGTGCTTTCGCACGAACCTAATTAATGTAAACCTCGTTTTCCCAGAGGCGTTACCCCGTTGACACCTTTCTAGACACCTACTTGATCAGCTAATTGTAATGTATAAAACTCTCCCTGGAATAACACTTACTCACAGCGGGTATCGGGATCCAACTATCTCATAGAAGGTATGCAATCTCATTGCAAATTTCAACACTTGAAATTCCCGATAATTTTGCCCCTAGCGTCCTATGACCTTGACGCAGGCCAACAAACCATAGTGCGCTAGTCAAGTTCAACCCGTCATTTCCTGATTGAATTAAACCCACCCGCACGACCCTTGACACAGGCCAACAAAGTCGCACGACTACACTAATCCAATCTGCATCATATGCATAAGCAGATAAATACTAGTTAGCTACCGCACACTACGCCTTGACGCAGGCCAACAAACGTAGCACGAATACTAACTACCACTTATCTGAAATGACGGAGGGCTACGACAGGTTTTTCTGAAAACCTATTGCGTAATGAACTTGATATCGTTGTAGAATCAAATGATTTTGAAATGGAGTGCTTTTGAGGCTTTTCCAGTTTTGCTAAAGGAGTCACTCCCGGTGAAGGGATCGTCGGTCCATTCCTCGTCGAATGAGGTGCGGGATATATCATATATATCACTGTGCAAAGCAAAAACACTTAAAAGCAATCAAAAGACAAACCGAGTGTGTAGCATCTGCCAGTTATTGCTAAAGGAGTCACTCCCGGTGAAGGGATCTCGGTCCTTTCCTTATCGAATAAGGTGCAGGATATATCATATATACCGCTGTGCAAAGCAAGAACTGTAGCTACCTGTTTTATTTTGAAATTCGATTCTACAACATCTTAGGTTTCTTTTATTTCATTAATCACATTAATGAAGTCCCATCATTTAAATACCTAAACATCACAGATAAATACGACGTACACTTATGCCATCCGCATTCGCCTCGATGTCCCCTCATGCACCGTTAGGTTAGGTAACTAACGGCAGAGCGGGGCAGGGCTAGCGTGGGTGTAAAACATAAGTAACGTCTATATAATATATCATATATACTATATAAAGTATCCATCACAGAACATCACATGATCACATCACAGATATCGCAGCAGAAGAATCATATGAAATATTGGATATACTAGGACGTCCGTGTTTTCAATATGAGCCAGTATAAAACACGGATTCCACGGTCGTGATGAATAGCCAAACCCACACCCCTAGACCCCTACGAGAGCGGCAAGCAACCCTACCAATTCTAGAGTTAGGAGACCCGGACTCGACTCCTCGAGTTGGTCTCCCACTGGACTCCAGAACCCGGTTACTTGTGCTCCCCTCCTTGGGTCTATCCTAGTGCGGAAAAGAAAATAATATACAAAGGGTGACATCTTCCGCAACCTGGAAGTGCCCCAATAAAAGAATATTACATACAAGTTTTTACATGAATGAAAATGAAAAACACTCATCTCACATAAAAACCCCCGGCTATTCAAACACGACGATCCAATATAACATATCCAGCAACACATAACATCACATGTCATCAACGTAAGTAAATATGTCCATCCCAATTGTCGTTGACATATAGCAACGAAACCGGCGATATCACATATTACACTTACGGTCACAGAAAAGAAAGTGTAAAACTACAACAGTTGGAATCCGCAACCACTTTAGACATCGCATGCCTAATCAAATGAATTCCTTAGACATCGCATGCCTAACAATTATAAACCCCGCATTTTAGTCTCATTATCGAAAACACTTTTCAATATCAAGTCGGGTAATTCAACAAGATTCGCGACAACCTGATCGAATGCTCGTCGAAAACTTTAGTAGACGGCCGCACCCCCGATACCGTCGACGAAGTGCACCAAGGCGGAACACCGCTGCCGCGAGCACCCGAACGGATGCTTTCGGCGACGGGGTTCTCCTACAGTCACTTGGTTGGGGCTATGGAGCGAGGCTGTCTATTAAGTTTACCCGGCGAGTATCCGCGTACGCTACGTGATTGCGACGGACTTTTGATCACATCAAAATTCCGTAGCAACCGATCAAGTGAGACTAAACTGCTATGTTTATAACATTCATTCAGTTATCTCATAACGCTTTGTGAATTCCAATTATTGTATCCCGTTCCAGATAATTAGAAAATGTTAAACTTTCCGATCGAACATTCAAACACCAAAGTTTTCCCGATACAGATCAACACATGAAATAAGTCTAACAGCATTCAGTTCGTGCCTCAGTACCAACGGTCCAACCGTAGAAGGGTCAAGCCAACGCCTCACATGTGGCACGCCGTACTGCCCCAAACCCGAAGGTTCAAAGGGCAGTTCAAGACGGTCACATAATCGAGTTAAGGTTTGTTGTCTTCTAGAGGGACCATCGCGTTACTTGCACTACTTAGAACGTCGTTAAACTACGGAAAAATCCAACAATTGGAAATTTTCCGGCAGGGGAAAAAGTGGGTATTTATATCCGGTCGAACTTTTTAACATATTCTAAAAATACCCGGAAAAACACACTGACAAAATTAGACCATCCGATCGATACACCGAGTCCCCAATACAACCCAGAAAATTCAACTCTTGAAAAAACATTAAAAATTCCCAGGAAAACCAGCACTGCAAACTAGGAATTACTGTGCAAAATTGATTGCAAGAAGAGACAAAAGGGCCGCGGAACCGCCGCATTAGCATGCTAATGACGCGGTTCCGCCGCGCTTTTATAGATTCAGGGGCCCCGTTTTATACAGTAATTCTTAGAATCTTCTACTGAGTTTTCTGCATATTTTTAATTCTCAAAAATCCACGATTTTCAAAAATGTACAGAGAGCAATATTAGGGTTACGGTTTCGGTTCGATCGGATTTCTAACTCCGTCAACGCATCGCCTAAGGCTCTAGCTAGTCTCTGATACCACTGTAGGGTTCCTAGGCACACTAAGGAGGTCTCACAAGGCATCAACTATGCCAATTTCAAATTTTACGGGTGCCGAGAAACCCTAATACGGATCGTTAACTAGATATATAGGCGAACACATGCAACTAGTTAACAATTTAACTAAAAGAACGGAAATACAATCTTTGTAGATCCGGTCCTCCACCTCCATAGCTCCGCAATGAAGTCTCCTCGCTGTCCAAATGGAAAACCGGGCTCTAGCGTCGGCTTCATCGGAGAAATGGGCGGGCAAGGTCGTCGGCTTCGTGCCGAAGATGATCTACGTCGAGGCATCACTAGATCAAGCTCCCACTTCACCAAGTCATGAAACTTGTGAAGAAAACACCCTATACTACTTGGCAAGAGGTAGAGGATGAAGAAATAGGAGGTGGGTTCACTTTAGAATTGGATTTCTCACACTTTTGCTCAAATCACCATTGATCAAGCAAGCTTTTCTTCAAGTGAAGAAGAAGAAGAAGAAGATGAATATTATGATAAGTCTCTTTAAAAATAATAATAAAATCATTCTTATCATAATATTAACCATGGTTATGTGTAGAGAATTGACTAAGGTTAAATGAATGGTTAGGGTTAATGAGATGAAGACAAAAAGGTTTCTTTGGTCAAAGCTTCATTAAGCTTCAACAAGCTTCATGAAAGAAAGAAACCTTTTGTTTTTCTTTTCTCTTTTCTTTTAATCCAAATAAAAAGATAAATGAATGAATAAAAGAAAACCCTAACCATTTACTTAACCAAGGTTTAACTCTTCACACATACCCTAGCAATCTTGCATCATCAAACATGATACGTTCAAGTGCAAAGAAAAAATATATCACATATACGATGTGCACATGCGAGTGAGAAAATCCATCTTAAGTGAACCGATACTAGTTAATGCAAAATAATATATCAAATATATATTTATGCATTAAATCATTAAATCAACACTTGATTTAACGATCCGGTCATATCGCATATAACCGACTAATATCCAATGTATCGACTTATCGAATCAATCCTTGATTCGATAACTAGGTTATATCGCATACAACCAATCGATACATTCATTGCGAGAATAGAATACGGTATCGCATACACGCATTATTCTCGGTCCCGCACATATCTCATATGCGCTCCTATTTCGTTTCGCTTGAGCCAGGAAACCTCTGTGTAGGACTCTAAAGACTCGTCAATAAGCCGGCAGCAGATGATGATCATATCAAACACCCACAAGCCGCAAGCGGTCTGCTAAACATAACGGCCACCCGGGTATTGAGCGATCAGAAGATCGACGAGCAAGCCCGCTCATACTCCTGTGAATCCAACCAGTAACACTTACCGTACAGTCCGGTGTCGTCGTCTGATATGTCGCATATCTCGCCTAGGGGTGGTAAACGTCAGACCCCAATAGCTTGATAAGTCGTGTCGATATGAGGTCTATAACAGTTCGTGAAACTACTGGTAACACTTACCAGTAAATCTCAGCAACCCTGGCCAGGGATTTCCGGTTATAGCCAATCGAACACAGCGCAACATCAACCCCCTATACCGGGAGAGACGAATCCCCTCCTATCGCTCTTTGCCTCCATGTGATTCGGGACAGTACCCAAAAACCACCATTTTGCACGCCCTCTTGGACGTGGTAAGGTGGAAATCAAAGCACAGTGGGAACCACACAAGACTCTATGACGATCTCGGGTCAACAGACTACTCTGTACCAGTGTCACCAGAGAACTGCCATCTGACGTAAGGTATAATACCATCTGGGAGTTCTCGGCGAGTCCGTCCAGTGTACCCAGTCTCCACTGAGCACCCGTATATCATCTCTGATGTCAAACACCAATGGATATGGGATCATCCATCGCCCATCTGTATGGGTCGAGAAGGTATACGCTAGTCTACTCTGGTATATCGATGCCCCATCTCGATATACCCACGACTAGGGACTTTGAAGGATGTACTTATGGACTACCATGTCCCCACTAGTATGATCCGCATCATAGTCCAGGTAGTCAAGCACACATCCTAAGGGCTTTACCAACATGTAACAGAGAGACAATCAGTGTACACGTTAAGGTAAATAGCAACCAGATAGCATACTATCATGTCGAGCAAGAAAGTCCTCCCTATATATGTCCAAGCATCCACTACAATATACATCCTATTTATAGTAATGGCCTCTAGGGCATACATATAACTAACAACACTAAGAGGATCAAAATTGTCGGTGCTCCCCTGTTTGTTTTTTTAATTTAACTTTTTATTTTTATTTTCTATACAAAACAAAAAACAAATCAAAAATATATACACAAAAAGATCCCCTCCAAACTTAAGTAAAACAGTGTTGCCACTGTTAAGCGTTGAAGTTCAGAGTTAAGGTGGAGTGAACAGTATTGTCACGACCCGCGGGGTACGGAACGTGACTGGCACTTAGGTTACGAAACGTCTCAAGACGTCCGTAAAATAAGTAAGCCAAAGCCCAGAAAACCAAAACCAAATAAGCAAAAGAGTGAAGAAAACCCAATCAATTGAAAGCGAGTTTATCAAATAAGTCATGTAAAACCCTTTTTAAAAACAATACCAATTTTTCCGAAAATTTCGGCAGAGTCTCCTTTGTAAATACTGGCCCCCAAAATGGGTACAACAAGAATATATATGAATCCAACAAATATGACATCCTCAAGAGGGAGCTAGCTCTTCGCCACAAGGCGGTCACAAATCCCACGCAATATAAAGCAACAACATGCGAAATAACCATAATGAAGCATAAGAAAAACAGCATGTCGACTCAAGTGAGCTCGACCCCAAAATACAGCATAAAAGTCCACAAACCTCATAGTCTCATCTCTAGGTCAATATATAATAATACCGGTAGATACAGTAGATGGAGTACACTAGATACAAGGAATATACAAGGGGGTGCAAAAATAATAATAAGACCCACCTAAGAGCAAAACCTCGAGTCCAGGCAAAAGAAGCAAGTGCACCCGCCGCTACTGTACTGACGGAGCGGTCCTGCAAAAGGCTATGGCACAACGGGGGTGAGTTGCCAACTCGTGAGTAATAAATAACATCTACACAGGCTATCGAATGCATGCACACAAGCATCCTAGCATCTATAATACAGGTATGGCAGGACATAATGGCAGGTAGGTATGCAATATGAATATACTAGCAGGTATGAATGCAATGCGAATCAACTCGTGATCTGAATGTGTAAGTATAAGAAATCATGTTTTTCCCTTTAAGAATCTCTTTTGAAATACCAGCACAATACCAATAGAATCAACAAGAACCTGTGTCCAGCAACGACACCCCAAAACTATCACAAATCTCATATATCCATGTCATAGTGTCTCTGGCCTCAGCCATCCGGCTGACCCAGCTCAATATCAAAATCTCATCATCTCGCGGCCACGGTCGGTATCCTCTGGATATCCGCCGTGCCAAATAGTCACCGGTAGGTAATCCGTCCCCTGCCAGGCTCAACGTCAACACCACATTCATCTTGCCCCGGGGTACCATACCGGGCCCACCATGTACCCGTGACGGTTCCTCCACTCCTCGACACGGATCTCGAAAACCACAGCAAACTCATGGTGGACGACACTTTACATCACTAGAAAACCGCAATTACATATTTTAAAAAAACATAATAAGTTTAGAAATTTTGCGGCTTTCCCCCGAAATCCAGAAATATCATAAAATCTCAAGAAATCCTCATAAGTGCATATATCAATGGTGATGAATGCATATGGTATCAATAATTAAGCTACGCTGTATGATTAATAGACTAGGCATGAACAAATAATATGATGAAGTACATGCACATGAATAGCAATCCTACGATTTCATTTTAAGGAATTAAAGCAATAGCGCGAGTTTAAGTATCAATTATAGTAAAAGGTTTCAATTTAAAGGTTATCTAGTGTTATGGCATGGCAATTACCAGGGTGTGTGTGTAAGCATGAATAGTGCTCGTGCTGCATATAAAAACCCTGGCAATGGTGCAGGTGTCCTATAAAATGGTTTCGTATATGTATGTCAATATAGGGCATGAATGTAGCAAATAATCATACAAGTATTACACCCCTAATTACTAACATCACTAAGAATCTTTTAAGTTACTAAAACTATCGGGCGGCTTGCGCCATCCAACGATAGTCTCCCGTAGATGTTACATCTACTCACCGGAATCCCTGGCTAGCTGTGTCCAATCACCGCTTTCCCCTTTCGTGCCGCGTCTGACGTCTCCGCGACCGAACCTGGAATTTACATCAATACCAAACATAAGGTTACCTATCAAGACTGACGCAAAACCCAAACGAAAATACTAATGTTCACTAGTTAGGTACAACGTGCACAAGGTCCGCGGAACACACGCGAAAATCGCAAAAATCTACAAGAAAGTCGATTTGGCCGCCCGGCAAAACTAAAACCCGACTACTCAAAAATTCGCACTCACGCATCCTAAATGTCATAGGATAAGCCAACAATATAATCTAGATATCGCAATTAATTCGCCACAATAATATAATAAAAACCTAGTAAGCTAGAAGTTTGCAAATTTGGTGCAAACATCGACAATTAGCGACAAAGTTAACACAATCCAACACAACAATCCAAACTAACCCACTAGCTAGCCATTACACTAATTTTTAAACCATTAACTATGCTTAAAAACCTAATTTCCAAACACAACCCTTTCTTGATTTTTTTCTTATTAGCAATTGCAATTAAAAACCATACTAGAAAAACTTAACTAACACTAATTTCAAACCCAATAGCAAGTTCACCTCTTAGATTTAGGTTAGCAAAACACTAGATAGCAAAGTAAATTAATTAACCTAATAATGGATTTCTAAACCCTAATTACAACTCAAGCCATGAACTATAAAAAAAAACTAGATTAGAATTTAGCACAAAATTAACACTTCAAGGTTCTAATTTAGCATACATTTAAACTACAATTTAACCAAAGATTGAAATTATACCTCACAATTCCAAACCCTAGGTTGCTCTAGCCTCCCAAGATGCCATCTTTCTCCTTATTTTAAACTAATAGGGGTGTGAGAAGAGGTAGAATAAGGATTTGGGTTGAATTTGTGAAGGATTTGTGGATTTTTCTTGGATTTTGAGATGAAATTAAAGCAAAAGAGATGGAGAAATGGGGGAATTTTTTTTGGGCTGTTGCTGCTGTGGTTTCGGCAGTGGGAGGAGTGGGGAAAGGTATGGGGAGTTGTGGAAATTTACACAAAGTCAAAAGCCAACTATCTCACTTACAACCCATACCTTAATTAATATATTTTAATCAAACATAAGGTTTCCATACAAGAAATGGAGACAAAATGAGGGGGAAAAATTCATGGCTGCTGAAATGGGTGGTAGGGCCAGCCAAAACAAGAGGGGTGAGGTTGTGAGTGATTGCACAAAAAAATTCTATGCAAAAAGAACCCTCAAGTTACAAAAATTGCAAGTTTTAGCTTAATTTCAATAAATTTCGTTTTCTATAATAAAAATTAGTTAAAAATCAAAATAAAATACTAAAAATTTATATTACAACTAGATTTTAATTAACAAGATTTTAAAGCTTAAATTTATCCCATTTAAATTTGTATTTATCGCTAATTTAATGTATTTTCTTACCGGCTTAAAATAATATTAAAAATTTGAAAAATAGGGAAAAATTTTTAAATGCCAAAAATTTAATAAGTAACTCATTAGCTACTAAAAACAAGCAATTACCTATCCATTTTAGGTATAATTAGCCCTAAACTGCAAAATAACAAAAAAGACGGTTTTCGGAAAAATACCGAATTTTCACCGATTTTCAGGAAAACACCAAAACGACTTTTCAAGACGCTACAAGTATCAATTTATACAAGGCCTTACACAGGCCAAAAGTTAGCACCAGCCATTCAAAAATTTAATCGGGATAAGGCCCGGGCTGGTGTAAGATTACAGAGAGGAAAGAAATGGAGAATACGCGAGACCGTATGGGGATCGAAGTGGAATACGGTCTCGGTGGAGGAAAAGAATGGCTGAGGGGAGAAAGAAGTGGAATATGAACTTGGGGGTGGAAATAGAGTGAATAAATTAGTACAATTTGTAATGACCGATGTGTAAAAAGCGAATGTACTAATCTATCAACCGGTTGAGAAATGGGGTCAAAGCCCTCAAGATTCGTGAGAAAATATGGGTAGACCGAACTTGGTAAACCAGACACATGAAATGAATGTGATACGGTGCCTTGCAAGGTCGGAACGATGGAAAGGATGGAGGGAAGTGATTTAGGAAGGGTAACAGTTAAAGGTTCAGGTGGGGGTACACAGTCAGTGGAAAGGATAAGATGAATTGGACAATCCGACTCATCTTGTAAAACAGGTTCATTCTTAAAAATATCCTTAAAATTTTTCCTCAAAAATCAACACATCTATGCATTCATCATCAAAATCCAGACATATATGGAGTTCGGGAAAAACAGTTAATTACTCGGGATGATGAATTGGAGAGAAAAACTCATCCAAAATTGCGGGTTCATCATCCAAAATATTCCCAGCGTCGATATCCTTAATCAAGTGAAAATCAAATTTCTTAGACACCTCATCAAAAACATGGATTTCTATCAATTGTCGTTCTAAGATGGAGGTGCAGAGGTCAAAAGGATTGGGTGTGATTTTACTTGACAGGGTCCCTTCATAATCGGGTAAATCAAACACTACAAAGTCGCACAACTCATTAATCATTCTATCTTCAATTGGTGAATCATCTGAGATTCCCGATAGACTTTAAAATAGGAGTTGTGGAAATCAATTTGGGATGGGTGGGTTTGATTTTAAAGGGTGTACAGCTCCCTCTCACCACTTAAATTCTCAGCCTGTCTTATCGCCTCATCATACATTGGAAAATTTGGAGCTAGTTAGAAACTAGCTACCGGGTCATTAGGTTGCATGAGGGAGGCCATAGGCGCATTCAAAACCATCATCTGTTGGCATTATGCTACCCGAAAGTCTTCCAATGACTGTTCCAGACTATACATGGGTTGTGGAGGTGTTTCAGTGAAAGATTCAAAATTGTTTGGATACGTGAAACTCCCAAATGGCTGTTCAGAAGTAATGTCTAGGGAAGGTGTAAAAGGAGGGTAGGATTGATAAGAATTGAATGGTTGGACAGGTTGAAGATCAACGTTATGATAAGCAGATGGTTGGAATTGTTGATCAAAAGAATTGAAAATGGTGAAAGGAGTGAATGATCGACTACGAGATTGTTCAATATGTTCAGCAATGGACAAGTTATGACTCGCAAAAGGGGTGTCAACGTAAGAGGGTAGGGAAAGTTGAACGGTGGATACGAAGTGGATTGCGGAGTCCAATTGTTTGTCCTGGATGCTTCTATCCGATCTTTCAAAGAAATTTTGGGCATGGATTGGTCGTTCGAAATTTGACCAAAGCAAGAACCGTAGGAAGTAATGTACGGTTGTGGGTACCAAATTTTGGCAAGAATTTTTCTAGGTGGGGTACCCATGATATGAAAAGAAGAAAAGGAGAGGAAAAAGAATATGTTTTTTTTTTTTTTAGTTATTATCATCGGTGAATGTAATAAAATACGAAAAACTATTCCTGGCATGTGTAGACATAGGACCATATACATCACTATGTATCAGTCCCAAGAGTTCAGTAGCTCTTTCTCCGTGTCCAGTAAACGGAGTTTTGGTCATCCTGCCTTTGAGACATGACAGGCAAGTTCATAAAATGAAAATTCGAACGGATTCAAATATCTGTCTTTATGCAAATTAGCCAGTCTTGTCGCATTGATATGACTTAGTCTACAGTGCTACAAGAAGGCTTCGTTCGTTTCTGAACTTTTCCTTTTGTTTGTGATCTGTACGTTAAGGACTGTACTTTGATTAAGAACGTATATACCGTTACATAATGTACCGGATGCAACGAACACTTGATTCTGGAAATTGTTCATAACATTATCCACTAATGTGAGATTATATACTTCTTTAGTTAGCAAAGAAACCGATATAATGTTGCACATCATCTTTGGTATGTAGTAACAGTCATTCAGAATCAATGTATTACCAGTTGTAATACAAGATGATAATCGCCAACTGCCTTGGCTGCAACAATTTCACATCTCCTTACTGTTAGGGATTTATCACCCTTTCGACGTTCTCTATCTTTCTTTAGCCCATGCAATAAATTACATACAAGAGATCCGGATCCGGTATTTATTACCCAGGACGTAGAACAAACTGAGAAACAGTTCTAGATAACGAACACACCCGAAGAAGATTCATCAACTTGTTGTTTCTTCGTACGGGTGGCGCGGGAATCCTTATATTCCCCTATCCCATACTTAGAATTATGACACTCATAAGATGGAGCGGGACCAACGTTCCTTAGCCCTGTATAAAAGGAGGGTTCGGTCAATACATCCATATTATTATCCTGCTTAAGGCGTGACATTGGTTGCTGCCTGGAGAGTGAGAGAAGGAAACATGTTAGTGTGCGCTCTTTGCAAAATTAGATTGGTTATTAACTTATCTAATCAGGATGGCTCCCACTATTTTTATCAAATCTTCCTTCAAACCATAAAAGGTAAGATTAGCCGGGATTAATTACACCCTACAGGTTCGCCAATTGTTTGGCCAGGCAGGTATCGGTACTCCGAGAGAGGTTCCCCGTGCTTTTGCATGGACCTAAATAAAATAAACCTCGTTTTCCTAGAGGCATAACCCCGTTGACACCTTTCTAGACACCTACTGGATTAGCTAATTGTAAAGTGCAAAATTCTCCCCGGAGTAACTCTTACTCGCAGTGGGTATCGGGATCCAACTATCATATAGACTGTATGCAATCTCATTGCAAATATCAAAACTTGAAATTCCTAATAATGGTTTTTACCCCTAGCCACTTATGACCTTGACAAGGTCAATGAATCATAAGCGCTAGTCAAGTTCTATCCGTCATTTCTTGATTGAATTAAACCCACCCGCACGACCCTTGACAGGGTCAACAAGGCCGCAGACTACCTTAACCCAATCGCATCTCATGTGGGCAAATAAGCACTAATTAGCTACAGCACACTACACCTTGACAAGGTCAACAAATGGGGCGCGAATACTAAATAGCACTTATCTGAAATGACGGACGGCTATGCAGGTTTTTATGAAAACCATGAGCGTAACGAATTTGATATCATTGTAGAATCTAGTGATTTAGAAAATGAGTGTTTTGAGGCTTTTGCTAGCTTCGCTAAAGAGGTCACTCCCGGTGAAGGGATATCGGCTCTTTCCTCATCGAATGAGGTGTTGGATATTCATGAATACCACTATGCAAAGCAAGAACTAGAGAAGCTGCCGAAAGATAAAACCGAGTAGGTTGTAGCATTTGCTAGTTTCGCTAAAGAGGTCACTCCCGGTGAAGGGATCTCGGCTCTTTCCTCATCGAATGAGGTGCTGGATATTCATCAAGGAATATCACTATGCAAAGCAAGAACTAGAGATACCCTTTTTGAAAATTTCATTCTACAACATGTTTTTGTTTCATTCTTTTCATTAATCTCTTTAATGAAGTCCCATCAATTAATGTTTCCTAAACATTACATAAAAATGAAACGAAAATAGAATGTACGCGTATGCCATCCGCATTAGCCACGGGGCCCCGTCATGCACCGTTAGGTTACTTAACTAACGGCAGAGCGGGGGCTGGACTAGCGTGGGTGCAAAACATAAGTACCGTTTATTATATATCATATATATAATATTACATTCGTCTCACGCAGTTATATGATCAACATCAAAGAATCAAGCAGCATAAGCAACATATGAAATATTGCATATGCTAAGGTGTCCGTGTTTTAAATTTAGCCAATAATGTAAAACACGGATTCCACAGTCTTGACGAATAGCCAAACCTACATCTCTAGACCCCTACGAGAGCGGCATGTAACCCTGCCAATTCTACAGTTAGGACCCCCGGTTTCAACTCCATGAGATGGTCTCCCACTGGACTCTAGAACCCGATTACTTGTGCTCCCCGCCTTGGGTCTATCCTAATGCGGAAAAGTAAATAATATACAACAGTGGTGTAACATTTAAGAAAAATAAAATATTATTTTTGGGAATTTTTATAATTAAATAATAAATATTATGAATATTTTAATAATGCGGTATAATTATATACTGATAAATTGGAAAATAGTTGGAAATTTATAAGAATTACTGAAATGAGAGTGTTTTATATGATATAAGCATTTATAAATTTTTAAGTCCTCATTTGAAAAAGGGTTAGTGCTAATCAAGATTAAATATCAATAATCGTGCATTAAGCTTGATTTGTGCACATGATATGCACCCTGTCATATAACACAAATTGTTACATTTCCTACAATGGATTTTTCTTTATTCATCATGCATGGTTTGTTTTTGGTTTAAAAGAAAAGGAAAAGAAAAGAAAAGAAAAAGAAAGGGAATAGAATAATATATGTGTAGCATGGTGAGAGGTATGGGCAAGAGAGAGAAGGAGAGCCGTTTCCTTTGACCTTGGCCATTCTATCTTCACTTCATCACATTCATCATCTCTCCCCTTCACCTCCATGGCTGCCCTCCTCCCTCTACCACTTACACCGCCTCACTTCACCCCCTTTTCTATATTAAAACCATGCACCTCTTCACAAAAAACATGCACAAGCTGACTATAAGCATGGAAGATCTAGAAAAATTCAATTTTGAGCACTTGGGGCAACTCAAGAATTTTCTTGAGTTGCCAAATCAGGTAATTATTTCACCATTTGTTTTGTAGTCAAGTTCCTTTAGCATCTATGTTAGTTTAAATTTCATTAAGTGTTGATTAGTGAACTGAGGAAAATTCCTAGAAGAGCTTTGAGGGATACTTGAGTTGTGATTGTGTATTGAGGGTAATTGGTGACTACAAACCCCCCTTAAATGTTAAAAATCCTGATCAAACCAGTGACTAACCCTAAAACTTGAAATTGAAACTTTCCGTGTCGGTTTTGTGATATTTTGGGGCTCTACAGGGAATCTGGAGCAACCCGGGAATTTTATAAAATATTTAAAAATATACATTGTCCTAGTTAGACCAATAGGAGACCACCACGAGAAGACGAGGCCCAAATTCCATGGTGGGGCCGGCCCCGGCGGTTACTGTAGCCACTTTGGTCGGTTCCGTTTTGGTGCTGGGGTTTGGGCTGTTGCTCACATACCTTATAACATAGCTACTGTATTTTTCATTTTATCCCAGATTATCTGAGAAAAAATATAGGAGAATATTAGGATGGTTTTGGGTTATGTTTTTCGTATTTTGGAATTCTTGGTTTTGATATTAGTTATGCGATATGGTCGTTTGATATTTGTAGGTCAACAACGAGTGTTGTTTGGTTGTTTTTGCATGTGTAGGCTATAGGTTCTAACCTATGAGCACCTCACGTGTCGTGTCATTTTTTGAGTCGGATTTTGATGCGATACGATGTATTTTTTGATATGTAGGTACTTCACGTGGACTTCAGGATGACAAGGTAAAACGAGCGTCATCGACTCCGGAAAGCAACGATCAATGTGAGTAGATTGTATCTACGGGGAAAGTCGGATAGATGGCGTATAACACCCCCGCATATTCATAGCATTTGATGCGTTATATATATATATATATATATATATATGATGTGTATACTTAGCATGAAATGCTTAGGTGACTATGGGTTAAATTTAGTGTATTTGGATGATTGTGTCGTTAGTTATTTTCTTACGAACCCTAGAATAAGGTTTACATACACGCACACACAAACGCATACATTTTATTTTCTTGTGCGTATGTGTGTGCGTGTGTACACATACATACATATACATGGATTATGAGGATAGTATATGATATTGGAGATGAGTCGATGTGATTGGGCTGGATGCCGTGAGATCGGTGATGTGATTGGGTCGTGTTATGAGATACGACATATTATTATAGCGGGTCTTTAGGCGATGTGTTTTCATACATACGCATATCTATATGTTGATGGTATCTGAATGTACTAGATTTTAGATCAGTACACATAATTCAGGATATGATGATAAGGATACCAGATGAATAATGAGATAAATATGATATTCGACCCATACCCAGATTTGGGATGCCGTACAATAGATTTACCATATGAGATATAAGGGTGATGATTGATCCGCACTCTTGACTCGAGGATGTCATATTATATATTGTATCGTACATGATACTATTGAGGCGGGATCACCGACTACTATATATATATATATATATATATATATATATATATGTATAAATAAATATCGACTCAGACTTAAGTGGTTTGCCTTACCCTTTCGATTAGTCTGTTAGTTTAGTCCTGTGGTTCACTTAGTAAATGTTAGACTGGGCTCGAGTCATACCTATTTCTAAAACTAACGAATCGTGAGTATTTCAAAGAAAGGCCAAGGGAAACTACGGATATTTCAAATGACGTACCTCTTCTTAAAAAAACCATCGCCCCTATTTTCTAAACACCACGATTCGTGTTAATTCAAATGCCGAAACTGTATGACTCATATATATTTTGTACATCATTATTGTTGCAATTACTATTCATTTGCCATATATTCCTGCTATTCACATCGCATGCTTAAATGTGTTTTTATTGTTATATTGAACCCACATTATCAAGACACCAGCCCCATTATCGATGATGCGTACGTCTATGAACACTTCCTTGCCGGCTCACACACATCATTATCGGTAATTGCCATGTCACGTACACTTTAGAGAATATTAATTCATTGATATCGCTTGCAAGCTGATAGTTCCGATATATCATTATTGTGCTAGATTAGTTATTGCATTTATTACTGTGATATTCCATGCATATTTATATATTCATTTTCCATGCATTATTATGGGCCAGTCCGGATTGCTAGTATTCACTGTTATTGACCTGTCATTTTGAGATTTCGGATTTTCCATGAGATTTCTGGATTTAGGGAAACCGCAGATTTTATAAACTCATTTATCATTTTCAAAAGATAAAATGTGCGGTTTTCTCTTGATATGATGTGAGATACGTCCACCATGAATTTTCTCGGCTCTTGAGCGATATCATACACCCGATTCGAGGAGGAGGAGGAACCGTTTGTGGGTGCATGGTGGCCCGGTGCGGTACCCGGGGCGAGAAGGTCGCAAATGATGGCGTTGAGCCTGGCAGGGGAGCACTACCGACCGGTTATTTATGACACGGCGGATATCCGGAGGATATCGACGTAGTCGTGAGATTGATGAGGGGCCAGTCCGGATAGCCGGAGCCCAGGGGCCAGTCCAGATAGACGGAGCCCGAGATATTGAGACTTTGATGTATTGAGATTTTAGGATATGGGCCAGTCCAGATAGCCGGAGCTCGAGATATTGGATATTAGGATATATGTTTTGTGTTAATTCTTGACACGAATTTTATGCTGATTTCATTGATGATACCTCGATTTAATTATAACAAAATCTCACTAATTTAAAAAAACAGTTTTCTCATTCATGATGTATTATGTTTTCTTTTCGACGCATTCATATATCATATATATGTTATGTTGCTATCTGAGGTACAAACACGAGCAGCGTGGTATTACACTTATGTGCAGATTGTTCAGGATATTATTTGGAGGATATTATTATCGTATGACCTAGGATTGAGTCATGCATGTGATTTCTGCTCGGTGATGTTTTCTACTCACGAGTTGGCAACTCACCCTCGTTGTGTCACAGTTTCTTGCAGGTTTTGCCGTACAGGTTTCATTTGCGGCTTTGCTGGCACACTCCTTCATTCCGGGTGATTGCTTTGATAGGTGGGTTCACTTGCATCGTGACCACCATTGTACTTTATTTATATTCAGTTGTATTTATTAACTCCTTCAACCAGACTTGTATATTTATAGACTTAGAAGACCGGTTGTATATTATTTGACCATAGAGTCGCACGCTGTATTATTATAGTTTTCTTGTGGTTATTGGTTTTCTTTTGAGTTTTGATCATCGCCCTTCGGTGTTGTATATTATATTTCTTGCGTGGTTGTGACCGCCAATTGGTGAAGAGATAGCTCCCGTTTGGGGATGCCTTTATATATATTTCATGTGTTGTACCCGTTTAGGGCCAGTATTTACAAAGGAGACTGTGCCGAAATTTTCAGAAAAGACTTGATGTTTTAAAAATGCATACTACGGCTTATTTTTTTGAACCACTTGCTTTAAAACTAAACTTTTCCTTCTCTCTCTTTTTAAATGGTTTAGATTTCTGGGATTTTGGATTACTTGAATTAGATGGGGTCCTATAGACTTCATATGATTCAAGTGCCTGTCACATGCCATTTCGGGTCCTGACAAAGTTGGTATCAGAGCGTGATTGTTACGTTTTTGCCGTGTCGTATTTTAGAAAGAGTTTAGAAATTACCGTAATCAAAACGGTGTCGCGTGTAGCGAGCCGCGTTGAGTACGGGTCGTCCGCAGGGAGATGGTAAGTTTTTAGGCTTATATTAACGAGTTAACAATGTATTTTGATTTGTTGATTAAACTAAATGTCGCAACAAGGATATGTAAAAGGACTTGTTAAGGGTAGTAGTAGGTTAGCTTGTATAAAGGTGATGTTTGTCGAATCCTTATAGACCCAACTTTGGTATTGACACTAAAGCAATAGGTAACAACGCGGATTAGGGAACTTGAAATACGGTATTTGCGGCATTCCGCTAAATCTGTCTTTCTTGTCCCTTGTCCTTTCGTTGATATCTCTTGATTCTAGCCTCCGGCAAACCACTAACAATCCGGTCACGATTAGGAATCATTTCTATCGGGGTTGGATAGGATGCCTAGCGGAGCGGAATTGCGAGTGATTTGCACGGAGTTTCAATTGCAAAGTTTAGGGTTTTTAAGGTTTTAGCAAATAACATCTTCAAATACAATCTAACCATATTCCACCCTTAACAAGTATGGCGACTACTCACACCTATTTACAAAGTAAAAATAAGAAAAATGGTAAAAAGTAAGGAACATAATGAAAAATACGAGAAAATAAAGAAAAAGAGAGAACCAATGAATCCAAGTGCGAATATCTCCAATTGTTCGTAAGTCCAGCGAAGTGTGAAATCCAAACACTAAACTTTAAGGTTGCAAGCTCACTTAAGAGATTGCAAGATCAAAGTAAAAGCGAGAATTTCACAAAATATGTAAACTGTAAGCCCGCGGGGGCGCCCCGGCCGTCGATCCGACGCCGGAAAACGCGGAAAACAAAAACTTTGCGAACTTTGCAACCGGCACCACCGCGGACTTTCTACCCGGATCGGGCCATTAACCTAGCTAGCTAGCAAATAAGAAAAGAGTAGACCTTCCCTAGCTTGCTCTAGTATGTTTAGTACTCGATCGAACGAAAAACCCCAAAAACCGTATTTTCGCATGCTTCAGGTTTCTGTCGATTTTATTTTGTCTCAGAAAATCCACATCGGGAGTTTCAAAAGAACTGAAACTTGCCAGATATGCGCATACCTTCTGGAGTGTGATAACGTGAGCGGATTCCGTCACGTTATCATGCGATGATAGTTGGATCCCGATTCCCACTGATGAGTTGGTTTACTCCTCGGGTTATCCCGGCTAATTCTTCTTTCAGGTTTGGGGAAGAATTTGACGTTACAGTGGGAGGTTTCCAGATTAGATAAAGTGACAACCATTCTGATCTAGGTTAGAGTGCACGCTGAGTGTTTCTTTTCTCTCTCTCTCTGGCAGCGACCATTGACCCGACCCTAGACTATGACTCAGTGACAAAGTTGACCGAACCTTCTTAATACTGGCTTTTGGATTGTCAGAGTTGCAGACCTCTTTGCCACTCCTACTTTTACACTTTTCTCCGGGACACCCCGTATTACTACGAACGTCCACTTCCATTGGACAAAACCATCGTATGGTTATATACGAACTCGAAGGAATTCGAGGATGGTTTCCGGTTCTGGAGAAAATGGATAGGACTATTCAGTTGTCTTTACCTTTTACCTTCTCTCAGGTTGCGAGTACTCCTTGGTTTAGGAGATAGTACACCTATTACGCAAATTGGATAGTCTTCTTCCAAACCTTAGGCTGGTGCCAAACGGTGGGGAATGAAGAAAGCCAATTAGCCTAAACGGTGTACAGAAGGTATTAAGTTCAGACAAAGCAAGGGATTAGTAAGAGGGCAAAGTAAATTGCGACTGCTATTCACGACCAAACCATGTACTTCTTTGTCAATCCTAAATCACCTATGAATTAAGTACATTCGGTTGTCTTTTATCCTTACCTTCTCTCACATTGGGAGTGCTCCTCGGATTAGGACAGTACACCCATTATGCTTATTGGATAATCTTCTTCCAAACCATAGGCTGGTGCCGAACGGTAGGGAAGGAAGAAAACCAATTGGCCTAAAAGGGTGTACAGAAGGTAATGACTAAAGACATATATAGGGATTTGGAGAGGTGGCAAAGAATTACACAGTTATAGTTGTGAATCTGGATAATGGAAGAGGCATTACTAAGAATACCAGGATACCCCATCGAAACATTTCAATGTTTCAGTTCCACTGTGTACTGTTAAAAGAAAACTGATTTCCCAATTAGGCACTTGCTCCAGGGTATGTATTTACCAGGTATGAGTCTCACATCTGTATGGTTTTACAGATGATGAGTGGGAGTAAGTTATTGGGAATTAGGTGATCATCCTCATTATATCGGGATTCATGATATTTGAGGAAGTCACCTGGGTTGTTTGCCGGTCGGCAAATATTTGGTTTTGAATATCCGTTGTTATGCACCAATTTCAAATTGATATATCTGTACGTCTATTTTTATAGAGTGAGACATACCTTTTTGAAATTATGTCTATGACATTTACCTATACCAGTGGATGGTTAGGTAAGGAGCATTGAACAACGGTGTGATTCTTCTTAACCAAAAGTACAGTTTTCAACCTACGACACACAGTGAATGAGTCATTCGACTCAGGGGACTTATACAGAGTATTGTATATTGTCCAGTGTCCATGAGGACAGAGGGGTTGGTCCTCGTACTGTATTCTGTTTACTCATGACTTCTCTAATTCTTAGACAGGTGTTTCGTAGAAACACAGGGTCGAAGTTTTGAGAAGTTAATAGGTATAAGAATAAAGTAGAGAACCATGTGTTGCAAGTATCGGGATTCTTCAACGAGATTGAAGATGTAGATACTTGTGAATAGTATTCAGTTGATAGTAATGATTAAGAGAACTAGCTTCTCTTTCAGGTTACTCATAATTGGAAGTACTCCTAAGTTGAGTAACGCTGATCGGCCTCTCTTCCATTTACTTGACATGCACTGGAGACAGCTGCATGATTTGAATCTGGTTCAATTAAATCAGTGCCTCTGTTTCTTGGATATAGAACAGTTCATATCTTAACATTGTTAAGATACGGGGAGTTTCCGGCTTATGCTTAAAACCAGACTCTGGACAACTCAAGGCACGTTTCAGTAGTGGCTGTTTGTGGGTTGACCCGGGCTATGACGAGGGTTGACTTTCTACCATCTGGAAGATCAATAGTGCTATTGTTCTTGACTCGCCACAGTTTTATCAAAAATGGATTTTTTCAGAAAACAGTAGTGGGAGTATGGTAGAACTGGAAGTGATTCCAGAACCACAAACGATTACTGAAGATTTAATAAGAACCTAAAGATTCAATCTGGTTTGACATTCCATTGGCCACTCCGCAGATATGGTGGGTAACCTCAGGCACCCGAGAGGTACTTCGGTATGCTCAAGGACGGTGGCAGGGAGGTTCTTGTTTACCCACACTTGCCATTGCTGTTGTTCCAGGCTGCGAGACCCGGCGGAAGGATGAGTATAGCGTCGTTCTAAACTTGCTTTAGAAGCGTACGTGTATATGACTCTGCCAGAGGGTTGTCGTAGTCAGTGGGAGCAGCGGAAGCATTGGTGGACATCAAGCTTATGTCTATTTATAGACTAAAGCAGATATAGCGGAGATAGATCATCTATTTCTGATGTGACAGTCATAGGTTTGACTTCATCAGAATAGGGGATGGATCTGTTAAGAAGGTAGTAGGGTGTGATGTCCTGGTATTTGATGACATACACAGAGTAGGAAGTGATATTCCTATACTACGATCGGTTATACTTTGGTCGTCACACAGTGGTCTCTCCATATAGGACTTGGATATTATATCAGACATTCTGGTTACTAGATCTATGGTTTTAGATCTAGATTTGGGTGGTTTCCCAATCTGGGTACTTTGACCGCATTCTATGAGTATTTAGAATGGACGACTCCTGGCACGGTAGTGTACCTGCAGGTAATGGAGTCACCCTCTCTAAAGGTGTCTTACAGACTAAAGGGGAGAGGGATATGCATGATTGACAGATCACTTGCTTAGGCAATTGAGTCAATCATGAGATGTCAAGTACCACACCAGATGTTGTTCTTGCAGTAGGTGCAATAAGTTGATATTGATCCAATCCTGGAGAAACAATCGGAAGCAGTTTTAGAACATAAGTGGATGTTCTAGGGATATGATAACGGCAGTCTTCTTCGGGAGACTGTTATCATTCCAGGCTTCCAAGGTGACATGGATGGCAGAGTGGCTGTCAGAGTTATAGTTTTCCCTCTGACGAGGGGCAGTATTTTGGACAGTTGGTCCAGGTGGATACTGAGGGAAGGCATGGCGCAGGACACTGATTAAGTTCAGTTGTCGATACAGTCTAAGAAGTTTGGATTTGGAGTTCATTTATGAGCTAGGTCCCATCAGACATCCAGACATTCTAGGACAGGTATTGCTCATTTCGGGAGATAGTTTTCTCTGCGAACATGAGATATAGAGAGACATAGAAAGAAACATCAAAGCGGATCCACTCACTGAGGCTATTCCTCGAACGCAATAGTTTCGCAAACGAGCTTTGTGAGACTGACTAGTAGAGGAGTTGGGTGTTCGGTATCACACGGGCTGTGAGTATGCGACATCGCAATAATTAGCCTCGAGTGCAAGTGGGAGATTGTTGGAGATAGTGCCCTCAGAGTCAATTATTGGGTCACAGGCACGTGATTGCAATGATTGAGGGGAGGACCTATCCCGGTAGGACAGTCTTACTCGAGATGATAGTATGCTATCTGGTTTATCTTTATCATCGTGTACTGCTTTAGGTGACCTTACGAGTCGCTATTACACGTTGATAAAGCCCCTAGGATTCTTGCTTGACCACCAGCAGTATGAGGGCGATCATATAAGTGGGAGCTGGGGGTCTACAAGCACATCCTTAAAAGGTCCCTAGTCGTGGGAGATTCGAGACAGGGCATCGTTTCTCCAGAGTAGACTAGTGTATACAGTCGAGACCCCGACGAGGGGCGGTGGCCGGTCTCACAAGCCACTGGTGTCTGTTGGTTCACCTAAGATGTATACAGGTGCTCATTGGGTTATGAGTACACCGGACAGGACTCGCCGGGAACCTGCTAGTTGGGCATATACCAGACGTCAGATAGCAGTTCCCAGGTGACATGTGTACAGGTTAGTTCATCGACCTGGGATCGTCATTTGTCTCGTGTGAGTTCCCACTGTACTTTGATTACTACCCTACCAGGCTCAAAGGAGTCGTGCAAACAGGTTTTAGTTGGGTACAGTCCCGAGCCACATGGAGGCGGTGAGCGGATCTGCAGGGGTTCGTCTCTCCCGGTATTGGGGGTGAGGTCGTGCTGTGTCTAGGAGAGCCAGAACATGAAAAGTCCTTGGCCAAGGCAGGAGATTTGCTGGTAGGTATTCCAGTAGTATCTCAGGGTGTTCTGTTCTACACTCCGACACGACTTGTACCGCTTTTGGGGGTCTGACTTTTACCAACCCCCTAGGCCCGCCATGCGATGCTCATAGACGAACGGACCAGACTGTACGGATATTGTCACTGACAGGCTCAGTAGGGTGTCAGGATGAGTTCGCTCATCGACGTCCCTTTTGGTCAATACCTGGTGGCCCGTCACGTATTGGCTTATACCTCTGACGTGCTAGTGGTTAAATCCACAGCCACAGTATTGACGAGTCTTTAGAGTCCACCACACAGACAGTTACTCAAGTTTCGGGCGAAACGCTGTAGAGGCCGTATGGAGATATGGCAGGGTTCGATCAGATACGTGCGGTATTGCACGGATCATGATCGGACATTTTTTACTAGCCGGCTTTGGCTTAAGCCGGATTTTAGTATTAGATAGTATAGTTTTGTCTCTTTGCATTTGTGTTCAGTGGGAATACAAATGCGGGCATGTATTTGCAGTAGCGGGGTTTTCCTGTAATTTATTACGGGATCGGTTTTCTGGGGTTGCCAGTTTGCATTCCGTTCCGGCCGGTTTTCTCTTTTTTCTTCCCGGTCGGACTTTTCGTTGGAGGGTGTTAATTGCAAGTTTGCAATTAACATGTTGTGAGGGGTTTCTTTGCATAAGTGTGGCTTCATGATTGTTGCTTAATCATGAGATTCCCTTTTGGTCATTTTCATTTGCTTTTCTTGTGAGTGGACTTTGATGAGAATGAAGGGTGACCATTTTTCCATTCTTATCTCTCATTTACATTTCTTAATTATTGATATTGTTTTGTGCCATTCGTTTTCTCTCTCCAATCTAATTTGATGGAGAGGGGGCCGGCCACTTTAGAGGGAGAGAGAGGATCATTTTCCTTTTGAGTGAGAAATATGTTTGATATCCTTTCTCATGCTAAAAAGTTCATAAGCTCTTTTTGAGTTGTTTTTCTTTACCTCCACCATTTCATGGCAACTTCCCTAAACCCTAAAGAGACAACTCACTACACTATTCTATAGCAAGCCTTGGACGCGTCGGCTAGCCAACTTCGCGCCCGAGTTGCCTCGGTCAAGAGGCGGGAGCCCGTAAAAGATTCCGGCTACGTGGTGCCCCTTTCCGACGAGCGAGGAGGTGACGGAGATTCCGCAAGAGATCGGAGTGGAGACGAAGACCGAAGGACACGAATCGCTTGGTATAACTTCTCTACTCTTTTCTTATTTGCTAGCTAGCTAGGTTAATGGCCCGATCCGGGTAGAAAGTCCGCGGTGGTGCCGGTTGCAAACTGGCAACCCCAGAAAACCGATCCCGTAATAAATTACAGGAAAACCCCGCTACTGCAAATACATGCCCGCATTTGTATTCCCACTGAACACAAATGCAAAAAGACAAAACTATACTATCTAATACTAAAATCCGGCTTAAGCCAAAGCCGGCTAGTAAAAAATGTCCGATCATGATCCGTGCAATACCGCACGTATCTGATCGAACCCTGCCATATCTCCATACGGCCTCTACAGCGTTTCGCCCGAAACTTGAGTAACTGTCTGTGTGGTGGACTCTAAAGACTCGTCAATACTGTGGCTGTGGATTTAACCACTAGCACGTCAGAGGTATAAGCCAATACGTGACGGGCCACCAGGTATTGACCAAAAGGGACGTCGATGAGCGAACTCATCCTGACACCCTACTGAGCCTGTCAGTGACAATATCCGTACAGTCTGGTCCGTTCGTCTATGAGCATCGCATGGCGGGCCTAGGGGGTTGGTAAAAGTCAGACCCCCAAAAGCGGTACAAGTCGTGTCGGAGTGTAGAACAGAACACCCTGAGATACTACTGGAATACCTACCAGCAAATCTCCTGCCTTGGCCAAGGACTTTTCATGTTCTGGCTCTCCTAGACACAGCACGACCTCACCCCCAATACCGGGAGAGACGAACCCCTGCAGATCCGCTCACCGCCTCCATGTGGCTCGGGACTGTACCCAACTAAAACCTGTTTGCACGACTCCTTTGAGCCGTGGTAGGGTAGTAATCAAAGTACAGTGGGAACTCACACGAGACAAATGACGATCCCAGGTCGATGAACTAACCTGTACACATGTCACCTGGGAACTGCTATCTGACGTCTGGTATATGCCCAACTAGCAGGTTCCCGGCGAGTCCTGTCCGGTGTACTCATAACCCAATGAGCACCTGTATACATCTTAGGTGAACCAACTGACACCAGTGGCTTGTGAGACCGGCCACCGCCCCTCGTCGGGGTCTCGACTGTATACACTAGTCTACTCTGGAGAAACGATGCCCTGTCTCGAATCTCCCACGACTAGGGACCTTTTAAGGATGTGCTTGTAGACCCCCAGCTCCCACTTATATGATCGCCCTCATACTGCTGGTGGTCAAGCAAGAATCCTAGGGGCTTTATCAACGTGTAATAGCGACTCGTAAGGTCACCTAAAGCAGTACACGATGATAAAGATAAACCAGATAGCATACTATCATCTCGAGTAAGACTGTCCTACCGGGATAGGTCCTCCCCTCAATCATTGCAATCACGTGCCTGTGACCCAATAATTGACTCTGAGGGCACTATCTCCAACATAAACATAGAACAAGACATGGTAATAAACAAAATGAGAACTTTTTATTGAATCACAAACAAGTTACACTAATCTTGAAGTCAAGAACCTAAACCTTAAGCTTGCAAGTTCAATGAAGAAGTTGCGAGGTCAAGGCAAAGGGGTAAGAGCTCAAGAATTACAACGGAAAGCAAGCTAACAAATTACAAGAGTTTTGATACAAAACTAAACAAAACGTATCAATTCCTCATGCCTCTGGTATGTATTTATAGGCTCGAAAACTGAATAAATAAACAATAAAAATGAGCTGATGTGGCTTCAAGGTGGGCCCACAGGAAGATGGGGCCCATTGGGGGCAGTACGGCCGGCGACCTCGGTTTGGGAGGCAATGTGATCGGCCCAAATCCGAGCCCCCAGGGTTGTATTTGGGGTGTGGTCTTCTGTTGTCTCCTGTATCACTCTGGTGTTGTTTATTTTCTCAAATTAGGCTTTTGATGCACTCAAGGTTTTGGAGGGAACTTCTAGCTTCAATTCACATCAACTCTTTTTGCATTAAATGCACATCAAACTCATGCCCCCCTTATGTCTTGGTGCAGCCCCCTAGGTCCCAGTGCACACTTGTGTACAACTTGTATTGTGTTGGTCCATTTAGATAAAAATTGTGTACACAAGCATGTTGCAAAAAGAAACTCTTGAAATATCGGTCGGTTTGCGGTTCTGCTTGCAGTGTTGGCTCGCAAATGATATATCTGTGATTTTGAATGTATTTTCAGTATTTTGTTACGGATACCTGTATTCTGTATTACTGAGCAAACAATGATTAATAGCACCGATATATACAAAAAATAGATAATGAATGAGCGGTATTAAAATGCAAAATTCTTGTATGAACAAATACCCCCAAACTTATCTTTTGCTCGTCCTGAGCAAAACATAAAGAAAAGAATTCTGACCTCACTTTCGCAAGGAACGCGATTGCACTAAGCTTGTGCAATAAGCCGTTAAACCTCTAGGTGTCCCTAGTAGGAGGAGTGTTGTCTCCTGAGGGTTTCAGCTGATTTCACCTACAAAATCCCGTCAAGCTAGTTTTGCGGAATAACTATGATTCTAATCCTATGGTTTTGTTTTAAAGATAGCAATTCTATTATCCTGAATTTAGAACTATCGAACCTTTAGTTTTCACACCTTGCTTCTTATTTAATTCAAGATTTTATATGTCTTTACGTGCAGTGCAGATAGTGTCGTTACGTTTCAAAAGGATCGATTAAAGTCGACATGTCACAAAATAAAGCCAAGATAATGTTTTAAAAAGGATCACACAAGTTTTATAAAGAGTTAAGTACATCTCAAGTTTTGTTTTCCAGTTGGGTTTTAAATTCAGGATCTTTATCTTCCTTAACAGGAAACTAGGTCTTATTTTTCACTCCACATTTTCCTTGTTTTCGTTTCATACACACCTCTGTGAACGTGCAATAGTCTTTATCATAGAATAAAACCTTCATAACTCCGCGAGAAATATTTTTATAAAAACCTGTCTTTTATCAAGATTATTCTCACACAAAGAATCGTTAGGAATTTTAACTCGGAGAGAACACTTGCTTGACTTTGTTTTAATTTGGACTTTCTAGGCTTCTTATCGAGCTTTGGGCCAATGCACACAAACCAATTGGTTTTAGGGCATTAGGTGTAAAGACACCCCGGCGGACTTAATTACTCAAGTTACCGAGGCCCTAAAACAAAAGACCAATTCTAGCATGAAAATCATGATGATTTAATGCGAACGGAGATAAAACCGGTAGTTCAATTATTTTTTTGGATAAAAGACGTGTTTAGTGGGTTAGGTGTGTAATCTCTCTAATCAAGTTTCAGATGGGTTATTCATCAGAATTAGTTCCAATTAAGGCATCAATAACATCCCTTCATATCCGCTTCACTTCATAAATTATTCTTGATATTACTTATTTCAGAACAAACCTATTTGATCCTCAGAAAATAGTTTATCAATTAAAATGTTTTCAGACATAATAGACTTGTCATCTAATTTTCAAAACTCACGACACGTGTAGTGTGATGTAAAGAAGTATATTGGCTATAGTTAACATCAAAGGAGGGTTATCTTTCAGGTTTTCAAAACCTAAAAATAGGATCTAGTTGTTCCTATCTTATCAAACAAAACCGTCGAAATATTGAATCTAAGTTCTCCCATTAGCTAACTTGACAACAAATTTTTTATGTTTTTAGAAATTTTTCTGAATTTTATGGGTTTTAATAAGTATGCGGTTGCAAAATATACACATGAATGCGAAGGTTAGAAATGCGTACCGAGCGTACCCCCAAACTTAAACTGGACAGTGCCTTCACTGTCATTGTACATCAAGAAGGCAAAATTATTGAAGGGTCAAAATCGACGGTAATATTTTTTTTTAGAACTGAGCATCACCAGACAAGATTGCTCGTCAAAAATGGATATGCACCGGACAAGAATATCTACATATATATACAAAAAGAAGTATATACATACCCCCAAACTTATTTGAAACAGAGTCCACTGGTTTTGGCTTGATAACCGAAGTTTGGTGGTAGGTAGAGAAAGATTATGCAGGGTAAACCGGCTCCTGTTGTAGGGTTTCTGGGCACACGCACAAGGGTCTACGAGGCATCAACCATGCCCGATTTAAAATTTAGCCGTGCCGAACAACCCAAAACCGGATCTTTAAACTAGAGATTAGGTGAAAACTAGCATGTTAAACTCTTTAACACTAAGTGAGAGGGATTACAACCTTTGTAGATCCGGTCCTTCACTTCTTAAGCTCCATGTTGAGGTCCCTTCGCTGCGATCATCGTGTTCCGGACTCTCGAGAGGCTTCATGAAGACAAAGATGCAGTCTTGCTTCCGATCTTGAGCACCTGTACACCATCCTTGATGTCAAACACCGATGGATATGGGATCATCCATCGCCCATCATATGGGTCAAGATGCATATACGCTAGTCTACTCTGGTGTATCGATGCCCTGTCTCGATACACCCTCGACTAGGAACAGTTATAGGATGTACTCGTCGACTACCATGGCCCCACTAGTATGATCTCATCATAGTCCTAGTAGTCGAGTACATATCCTAAGGGCTTTATCAACATGTAACATAGAGACAATCAGAGTACATGTTAAGATAAAGTACAACCAGATAGCGTACTATCATGTCGAGCAAGAAAGTCCTCCCTATATATGTCCAAGCATCCATTACAATATACATCGTATGTACAGTAATGGCCTCTAGGGCATACATATAACTAACAATCTCGCACTTGCACTAGGGCCATCTGTTGTGGTATCACATACCCAACAATTAGCTGTTGTTGAAGTATCTCATACTCAACCATCACCATGATCAGGTGATACTGCCTAAGAAAGTCTCTTCTGGGAAAAAGGCCTTTGTGAGTGGATCCGCGTTGTTGTCCTCTGTGTCTACTCTCCTAACCTGGATCTCCTTGGAAATCAACCATCACCATGATCAGGTGATACTGCCTAAGAATTATATCTGGATTTCTGATAGGACGGGGGGTTCCTAGGCATAAGCCACAACTCCATTGTCACACAATGGTAGGAACGAAGTTCATCTCATGAACTTATATATATCCAGACTACCTCTTTGGTAGCATCCTTGGTAACGATGTATCTTGCCTTTAATCGTCTAGTATGTCACGGTATCTAGCTTGGAACTCTTCCAACATACCGCCCCTCTACTGAGGGTAAAGACAATGCATGCGACTGACATTCAGTCGTCCTTATCACCCTGGAACTTTTCCAGTGATTCTCCCCAGGATCGATTGATACCATCTCACTACAACTGGTAAGTATCCTAACGTCCAATTAGATCTATCTCATATATCCAAAACCCAGGATTTAGGAGGTATCACTTTGATCCTATATGGAGAATCCTTGTGATAAGCGGAGATTGACCGAGCGTAGCATAGAAAACTCCTTCTCTATCAAGAGTATGTCATCCACGTACTCTATGAGGATCATCACCATACTCCCTACTACCTTTTTGTATATACAAGGTTCATCTACCATCTTGATGAAGTCAAACTCTTTGACTACCACATCAAAACAGATGTTCCAACTCCGCGATGCCTGCTTTATCCTATAAAGCATCTTGCACACGTTTCCGCTGCTCCCACTGTCTACGAAGCCTTCTGGCTGTGTACTTATAGACGCTCTCTTCTAAAACATCATTTACAAAAGCAGTCATGACACACAACTACCAGATATCGTAGTCATGGTATGTAGCCGTGGCAAGTAGGATCTGGATGGACTTAAGCATAGCATTGAAAGTCTTAACTTTTCCATGTATACCAAGTAATCTTCTCAAGATATACTTGCTCCTGATGGGGATTTAACCATTCAGATAAAGCAACTAAAGTCCAAATTTTGTTGGTGTATAAGGATTCCATCTCAGATCGCTAAGCATCCAGCCATTCTTACAGAGTCCCACTCTTGATGGCCTGCTCGAAACTAGTTGGGTCATCATCTCATGATGCAATCCTTGCTCCCACTGTTATAGAGAAACCGAAGTATCTCTTAGGTGGGTGACGAACCCTACTAGATCGGCGGAGAGGCTGAGGTTCGTTGAATCTATTGAATCCTTTGGTTCTACCAAATCATATGCTGTAGTTTATATAGCTGGAACTCCTTTCTGTTCTACCTCATGTCCAATAATTTCTTCACAAGAAATTCCCTTTCACAGAGGTGGCATGTTGAGAAACAAAACATTTTTGTTCCTCGGTTAGGTAGAAGATATTCCCTTCCATATGCTTGGGATATCCAACAAACTTCTACAGAACTGACTTTGCCTCGAGTTTGTCAGGATTATGCTTTTAGACATAGGCTGGACAACCCCAAATCTTAACAAACTTAAGATATGGGCTCTTCCCATTCCATATCACATATGAAGTGGTAGGCAACTGATTTGTTTGGAACCCTATTCAATAGGTATGCAGCTTCTCAAGTGCATAACCCCCAAAAAGAAAATAGTACTCATCATAGAGCTCACCATATCTAATAGGGTGTGATTGCTCCGCCCCGATACACCTACGTGCTGTGGTGTATACGGAGGAGTAATGCTGAGAGAGAATCTCATTCTCCTTTAGAATAGTCCAGGAATCCCGTGCTCAAGTATTCTCCTCCTTGATCTCATCAAAGAACATAATACTTATACCCATTTTTGGTTCTCTACTTCTAACTTATATTCTGTGAATATCTCAAAAGCTTCGGACTTGTGTTTCAATAGGAACATATGTCTGAATCTTGAGAGATCATCAGAGAATGTAATGAAGTATAAAGAACCGGTCTTGGCATGTGTAGACAGGAGACCTACATAAATCATCATGTATCAATCCTAAGAGTTCTCTAACTCTTTCTCTGTTTCCAATAAATGGAGCTGTGGTCATCTTATCTCTGTGACATGACCGGCAAGTTTCACAAGATATAAATTCAAACTAATTAAAATATGCATCTTTATGTAACTTCAGCTAGTCGGGTCGCATTGATATGACCTAGTCTACAATGCCTCAAGAAGGATTTGTTCATTTCTGAACTCTTCCACTTGTGTGTATTCTGTATACTAAGAACTGTAGTTTGATTTAGAACGTCAATGCTTTTAGATAACGTGCCTGAACCGATCAACTCTTCATATAGGAAATGTTCAAAACATTATCCAACAATACAAAATTATATCATTTCTTTACTAATAAAGAGACTGATATGATGTTGTACTTCAGGTTCGGTATCTAATAACATTCATTCAGAATCAATGTATTCTGGTAATACAGGGTGATAGTGACCAACAGACTTGGCTGCTACACTTGCACCGTTTCTATCTCATGAAACTTATCACCCGTTCTCAGTTCTCTACCTACCTGTAGCCCATGTAACAAATTACATATGTGGGATCCTGATCCGGTATCAAATACCCAGGACGTAAAGGATACTGAGAAACAATTCTCTGTAATGAACACACCCGAAGAAGATGCATCAGCATGCACTTTCTTCGTTTGGGCGGCACGGGAATTCTGGTAATCCCCTATTTCATGCTCTGTCTTATAACAATTATAAGTTGGAGCGGGACCAACGTTCCCCAGCTCAATATAACAAGTGGGTTCGGTCAATATATCCGTATTATTATCTTGATTAAGGCGTGACATAGTCATAACCAGGAGAGAGAGAAGAAAACACTCAGCGTGCGCTTTTACAAGATTAGATTGGTTATCAATTTATCTAATCAGGATGTCTCCCACTGTTTTAGTCAAATCTTCCTTCAAACCCTAAAAGGAAAGACTAGCCGTGATTAATTACACTCTACATGTTCGCCATTCTTTCAGCCAGGCCAGTGCCGGTACTTTGAGGAAAGTTCCCCGTGCTTTCGCACGGACCTAATTAAAGTAAACCTCGTTTTCCCAAGGGCGTAACTCCGTTGACACCTTTCTAGACACCTACTTGATCGGCTGATTGTAATGTGTAAAACTCTCCCAGGAGCAACTCTTACTCGCAGCGGTATCAGGATCCAACTATCTCATAGAAGGTATGCAATCTCATTGCAAATTTCAACACTTGAAATTCCCAATAATATTTTGCCCCAAGCGATCTATGACCTTGACTAAGTCAACAAAACATAGACCGCAAGTAAAGTTCAACCCGTCATTTCCCGATTGAACTAAAACCACCCGCACGACCCTTGGCTGTGTCAACAAGGACGCACGACTACCCTAATCAAATCGCATCATATGCTTTGTAGATAAGCACTAATCAGCTACCGCACATTACGCCTTGACTAAGTCAACAAATGTAGCACGAATACTAAAAACTGCTTATCTGAAATGACGGAGGGCTACGACAGGTTTTTAAGAAAACCCTTTGTGTAGTGAACTGTATATCGTTGTAGAATCGAGTGATTTTAAATGGAGTGTTTTTGAGGCTTTTTTAGTTTTGCTAAAAGGGTCACTCCGGTGAAGGGATCGTCGGCCCATTCCTCATCGAATAAGGTGCAGGGTATATCATATATACCACAATGCAAAGCAAGAACTATAGAAGCAATCAAAAGACAAACCGAGTTTGTAGCATCTGCTAGTTTCACTAAAGAGGTCACCCCTGGTGAAGGGATCTCGGCTCTTTCCTTATCGAATAAGATACTGGATGTTCTACAAAGAACACCGCTATGCAAAGCAAGAACTAGAGCTACCAGTTTTTAAACAAGTTTCTACAACATCTTTAGGTTTCTTTTAGTTTCATTAATCTCATTAATGAAGTCCTATTTTATTATGCTTTACAAGCATCACATTTGAAACAAAATATGCAATATAACATATATCTCATATATATGTAATATAAACATTCGTCTCAGGCAGTAATATGATCTCATCACAGAACATTGCAGGAGAAGAACATATATGAAATATTGGATATACTAGGACGTCCGTGTTTTCAATACGAGCCTGTATAAAATACGGATTCCACGGTCGCGATGAATAGCCAAACCCACATCCCTAGTCTCCTACGAGAGTGGCAAGCAACAATGCCAATTCTAGGGTTAGGAGACCCGGTCTCGACTCCTCGAGATGGTCTCCCACTGGACCCTAGAACCCGGTTACTTGTGCTCCCAGCCTTGGGTCTACCTAATGCGTAAAAGTAAATAATATACAATGGTGACATCATCCTCAGCCCGGAAGTGCCCCAATAAAAGAATATTACAAACAATGAATTTTACATGAATGAAAAAGAAAAAACTCTCATCTCACATAAAACCCCTGGCTATTCAAACATGACGATCCAATATAACATATCACAGCAACACATAATATCTCATATCATCAACGTAAGCAAGTATGCGTATCCCGATTGTCGTTGATGTATAGCAACGAAGCCGGGGATACACCACATACTACGCTTATGGTCACAGAAAAGAAAGTGTAAAACTACAACAGTTGGAATCCGCAACCTCCTTAGACATCGCATGCCTAACCAAATGAATTCCTTAGACATCGCAAGCCTAACAATTATAAACCCCGCATTTTAGTCTCATTATCGAAAACTCTTTTCAATATCAAGTCGGGCAATTCAACAACATTCCCGATGTCCTGATCGAATGCTCGTCGCAAACTTTAGTAGATGGCCGCACCCCCGGACGCCGTCGGCGAAGTGCACTAAGGCGGAACACCGCTGCCGCGAGCACCCGAACGGATGCTTTTGGCGACGGGGTTCTCCTACAGTCACTTGGTCGGGGTTATGGGGCGTGGCTGTCTATTATGTTTACCCGGCGAGTATCCGCATACGCTACGTGATTGCGACGGAGTTTTGATCGCATCAAAATCCCATGGCAACCGATCAATTGAGACTAAACAACTAGATTTGTAACATTCAAATTAGTTATCTCATAACTATATGTGGATTCCAAATATTGTATCACATCCCAGATAAATAGACAATGTTAAACTTTCCGATCGAATAATCAAATACCCAAGTTTTCCAAATAGCTCAACACTTGAGCGGAGTTTAAAAGCATCTGTCACATGCCACAGTACCAATGGTCCAGCCGTAGAAGGGTCAAGCCAACGCCTCACATGTGGCAACGCCGTGCTGCCATAAACCCTAAGGTTTAGAGGCGGTTCAGACGGTCACATAATCTAGTTAAGGTTTGTTTTCTTCTAGAGGGTCCACCGCATTACTTGCACGACTTAGAACGTTCTTGAACTACGGAAAAATCCAACACTCGGAAATATTCCGGCAGGGGAAAAAGTGAGTTATTGATATCCGTTCGAACTTTTTAACACGTTCTAAAAATTACCCGGACAAAATAAACGAAGTTAAATTATCCGATCGAAACAACGAGTCCCCAATACAACCCAGAAAACTGAACACTTGAGTATAATTAAAAATTCCCAGAAGAATCCGGAAGTTTGTACTGAAGTTACTGTATAAAACCCTAACCCTAATTCTACTATTCCGCCGCGGAACCGCCGTGCAAGCAAGGTATTGCCGTGGTTCCGCGGCCCTTTAGTGGAATTAAGATGTCGTATTTCACAGTAATTCCTAAAATACCCTGCTATTTTTTTTGAGTATTTTTATATGAAAAAATCAACTTTTTGAATTTTTTTCCAGAAACTAGGGTATATCGGGTTTTCGGAGTTCGATTGGACTTTAAACTGCGCCTAGACTTCGCCTAAAGCTCTAGCTTGGCTCTGATACCAATGTATGGTTCCTGGGCACACGCACAAGGGTCTACGAGGCATCAACCATACCCGATTTAAAATTTAGCCGTGCCGAACAACCCAAAGCCGGATCTTTAAACTAGAGATTAGGTGAAAACTAGCATGTTAAACTCTTTAATACTAAGTGAGAGGGATTACAATCTTTGTACATCCAGTCCTTCACTTCTTAAGCTCCGTGTTGAGGTCCCTTCGCTGCGATCATCGTGTTCCTGACTCTCGAGAGGCTTCACGAAGAGAAAGATGCAGTCTTGCTTCCGATCTTCGATAACAAAGATGATCAACCATGAAGTTTCATTAACACAAGCTAATGTTCGAGATAGTGCCCTCATAGTCAATTATTGGATCACAGGCACGTGATTGCAATGATTGAGGGAGGACCGATCCCAGTAGGACAGTCTTACTCAAGATGATAGTATACTATCTGGTTTATCTTTATCATCGTGTACTGCTTTAGGTGACCTGATAGGTCGCTATTGCACGTTGATAGAGCCCCTAGGATTCATGCTTGACTGTCAGCAGTATGAGGGCATCATATACGTGGGAGCTGGTAGTCTATAAGCACATCCTTAAAAGGTCCCTAGTCGTGGGAGTTTCGAGACAGGGCATCGATTCTCCAGAGTAGACTAGTGTATACAGTCGAGACCCCGACGAGGGGCGGTGGCCGGTCTCACAAGCCACTGGTGTCAGTTGGTTCACCTAAGATGTATACAGGTGCTCATTGGGTTATGAGTACACCGGACAGGACTAGCCGGGAACATGCTAGTTCGTCTTATACCTGATGTCAGATAGCAGTTCCCTGTTGACATGTGTACAGGTTAGTTCATCGACCTGAGGATCGTCATTTGTCTTGTGTGTGTTCCCACTGTACTTTGATTACTACCCTACCACACTCAAAGGAGACGTGCAAACAGGTTTTAGTTGGGTACAGTCCCGAGCCACATGGAGGCAGTGAGCGGATCTTCGGGGGTTCGTCTCTCCCGGTATTGGGGGTGAGGTCGCGCTGTGTCTAGGAGAGCCCTTACATGAAAGTCCTTGGCCAAGGTAGGAGATTTATTGGTAGGTATTCCAGTAGTATTTCAGGGTGTTCTGGGCTACACTCCGACACGACTTGTACCTCGTTTGGGGGTCTGACTTTTACCAACCCCCTAGGCCCGCCATGCGATGCTCATAGACGAACGGACCGGACTGTACGGATATTGTCACTGACAGGCTCAGTAGGGTGTCAGACTGAGTTTGCTCACAGACGTCCCTTTTGGTCAATACCTGGTAGCCCATTACGTATAGGCTAATACCTCTGACGTGCTAGTGGTTAAATCCACAACCAAGGTATTGACGAGTCTTTAGAGTCCCCCACAGACCAGTTTCTCAAGTTTCGGGCGAAACGCTGTAGAGGCCGTATGGAGATATGGCAGCGTTCAATCAGATACGTGCTGCATTGCACGGATTAGGATCGGACGGTTTATACCAGCGGGCTTTGGTTTAAACCGGATCCTAGTATAGTATAGTGTAGATTTGTCTCAGTGCATTTGTACTCGGTCGGAATACAAATGCGGGTGTGTATACACAGTATCGGGGTTTTCCTGTAATTTATTACGGGACCAGTTTTCTGGAGTTGCCAGTTTGCTTTCCGTTTCGGCCATTTACCCTTATATCTTTCATTGGACGAAGATTGGTGGAGGAGGGCTTATTTGCATTTGTGCAAATAAGCGTTTGTGGAGGGTTGTCTTTGCATACTTTTGTATCATGATGGTTTCATGATGGAGCACCATCCCTTGACCATTTGACTTCTTCTTTCATGATGGCTTGACCTTTGTTATGATGATGAGGTTGGTGGAATGTTGTTTATGATTGGTAATCATTTTCTTTTCATCATACCCATTTCTCTCTCTTTGATTTGGCTCACTCACTCACCTCATGGCTACACACTCTCCTCTCATTCTTTTTCTATGCCATGGCCGGCCAAAGAGATGGTGGGCTGTCCCAATTTGGTAGTGGGGAATTTTTGCTCATTTGGCTAGGCAGAAATCTTTTTAGCTCCTCCTCCAAAAGCTTATCTCATATCCTCCACCAATGGCAACTCCCTAAACCCCTAGAGACACAAATAGCTCACTACACTATTCTACAGCAAACCTTGGGCACGTCGACTCGCCAACATCGTGCCCGAGTTACCTCGGTGTAGAGGTAGGAGCCCGTAAAAGAAGCCGGCGATGTGGTGCCCTTCCGGCGAGGAAGTGGAGACCGGACATTCCGCGGGAGATCGGGACGACGACGAGAAGACCGGAGGACACGGATCACTCGGTATATCTCTCTAACCCCTCTCTAGATAGCTAGGACTAGTTTAATGGCACGATCCGGGTTTATAGTGCTCGGTGGTGCCGGTTCAAAAGGTTATTGTAAATCACCGCTTCCGCATTCCGGTGTCGGATTGACGGCCGGGGCACCGCCGTGCACTTACAGTGGTATCAGAGACTCGCTATTAACCCAGTCTAGCTTGGTCTAACGTGTTTACATTTCCGATCGAACAAAAATTCCAAAACCGCGTTTTTCTCAAGCATCAGTTTCTGTCGAAATTTATTTAGCTCCAAAATTTTTTCAGGTTGTTGCAGAATGATGTGCAGTGAATTTTAAGAGTTCTGGGAAAATTTGTTCTCGTGAACTGTCTAAACCACCGTGGAACCGCGGCCAAACCAATGCTTGGGCCGCGGTTCCGCCGCTATTTTCACCGTTCATGGCCCCAAAATTTTACAGAGGCCACATGGGTTGAAAATAGGGTTTTTGGAACATTCTTTTTGGGCCCAGAATTTCTTTATGTGCTACAGTAGTACTTGGGAGCCCAATTAGGAATATTTGATCGAAAATTTTAAACACATTAGTTCACAGTATTTACATTATATCTGCGACCGTGAATGTCACTTGATCGGTAAATCCTGTCTAACTGCTATAGCCCGGTTAGACGGATTTGCGAACGTAACATTCACGTTGATGTTCTGTGATTGTGCTGTGATGTTGCGGATTGGTCGTGGGGGATAGCCTGGATGCAATGCTAGTACAGTTTTTTTTGTTGTATTATGTACATTTGATTTTGCGGGGCGTGCGTCCGACATGTGGACTGCCGTCACTGCCTGTTTGTATTATTATTTTGGGGCACGACCAAGTTGCGGTCGATGTACCCGTTGTATGTATATTTTACTTTTTGTACTAGGATTACCCCAAGGTGGGGTGCACGGATAGCCGGGTTCTAGAGGGCAACAAGCCCGTATCTCATGGCATTGAGACGGAGGGGGCTTCACTCTAGAATTGGCGGGCTATTCGCGGCACTCGTAGGGAGTACAGGTTGACCCAGGTGGGGTGCCCAAGTTACCGGATTCCGTGAAGTGCGGGGTGGTCCATTCACGTTGCTGAAGGGGGCTGCCTCGCTTCAGGTTTTGGCGGGTAACTTGCCGCGCCCGTAGGGGTCTAGGATTTCATTGCACAGGCTATCCACACGACCAGGGGAACGTCGGGATTCAGTAGCGGCTCTGTGAAACCCGGGGATCCGAGATATCTGTATTGTTCTGTGATGCTGTACATTTCTGTGATGTTGCATTTTATCACGCCTTGAGCGAAATATTATATATTGATATATATACTAGTAGATGTTGTATATGTTTTGCATCCGCGCTAGTCCAGTCCCCGCTCTGTCGTTAGTTAGCTAACCTAACGGGTAATGACGGGACCCAGTGGCGAATGCGGATGGCATATACGTACATTAGTATATTTTCGTTCTTTGTGGTGTGATCAATTGATGGGACTGCGTTGATTCGGATCAATGCAAGTTAAAAAAAAAACCTAATATGATGTTGTTGGAACATTTTTCAAAAAGCCGTTATCTGCAAGGACGTTCATTTTTGTTTTGCACAGTGGTATTCAGTTGGAATATCCTGCTCCTCAGTCGATGAGGCAAGGGCCGAGATCCCTTCACCGGGAGTGACCCCTTTGAAAAAAAATTGCGTCAGGGCAATTACTTCACTATATCCGATTACTTTTGTTTTGCATCGTGGTATTCAGTTGGAATATCCTGCACCTCACTCTACGGGGAAAGCGCCCCTTTACCGGGAGTGACCTCTTTAGAAAAGGTTTTCGTCACTATATTTTTAAAAGCTATCCTTTCTTTCAACGATATCAAGTTTATTACGTTAAAGGTTTTCGCCAGATACCATTCGTAGCCCTCCGTCGTTTCATATGGATAGTCAATAGTATTCAAGCTGTGTTTGTTGGCCAAAGTCAAGGCACAGTGTTTGGTAGCTGTTGTTTATTCATATGTAGCATAGATAGATACGTTTGTTTGGAACAGTCGTACTCCTATTTTGGCCTTCGTCAAGGGTATGTACGGGTGGGTTCAAATTAACCTGGACAATGACGGGTAGAACTTGACATGTGACTTATGATATGTTGGCCTTCGTCAAGGTCATAAGAGCATGGGGCAAAAATCACATCGGGAGTTTCTAAAGAAACTGAAACTTGCCAGATATGTGCATACCTTCTGGAGTATGATAGCGTGAGCGGATTCCTTCACGTTATCATGCGGTGATAGTTGGATCCCAATTCCCACTGATGAGTTGGCTTACTCCTTGGGACATCCCGACTAATTCTTCTTTTAGGTTTGGAGGAGAATTTGACGGTACAGTGGGAGGTTTCCAGATTAGATAAATTGGTAACCATTCTGATCTAGGTTAGAGTGCACGCTGAGTGTTTCTTTTCTCTCTCTCTTTGGCAGCGACCATTGACCCGACCCTAGACTATGACTCAGTGACCAAGTTGACCGAACCTTCTTAAACACTGGCTTTTGGATTGTCAGAGTTGCACACCTCATTGCCACTCCTACTTTTACCCTTTTGTCCAGGACACCCCGTATTACTACGAACGTCCACTTCCATTGGACAAAACCATCGTATAGTTATATACGAACTCGAAGGAATTTATTCGAGGATGGTTTCTGGTTCTGGAGAAAACGGATAGGATTATCCAGTTGTCTTTTCCTTTTACCTTCTCTTAAGTTGTGAGTACTCCTTGGTTTAGGAGATAGTACACCTATTACGCAAATAGGATAGTCTTCTTCCAAACCATAGGCAGGTGCCGACCGGTAGGGAATGAAGAAAACCAATTAGCCTAGCGATGGTGTACTGAAGGTATTATATAAAGACAAAGAAAGGGATTAGTAAGAGGGCAGAGTAAATTGCGACTGATATTCACGACCGAACCAAGTATTTCATTACCACTCCCACTTCACCTTTGTATTTCTCCAAGACACTCCGTATCACTACGAAGATTCACAGTTTATTGGATACTCCATCGTATGGTTATATACGAACTCGAAAGGAACTTGTTCCAGTTCGGGGATGGTCAGAAGAAATAGGAATAAGGTTTATTCAGTTGTCTTTTATCTTCACCTTCTCTCGCATTGCGAGTGTTCCTAGGATTAGGGCAGTACACCCATTATGCTTAATGGATAGTCTTCTTCCAAACCATAGGCTGGTGCCGAACAGTAGGGAAGAAAGAAAACCATTTGGCCTAAAGGGGTGTGCAGAAGGTAATGACTAAAGACATATGAAGGGATTTGGAGAGATGGCAAAGAGATATACGGTTACAGTTGTGAATCTGAGAATTTGGAAGAGGCATTACTTGGAATACTAGGATACCCCTACGAAACATTTCAATGTTTCAGCTTCACTGTGTACTGTTAAAGGAAAACTGATTTCCCGATTAGATACTTACTCCAGGGTATGTATTTACCAGGTATGATTCTCACATCTGTATGGTTTTACAGATGATGAGTGGGAGTAAGTTATTGGGAATTAGGTGATCATCCTCATTATATCATATTTCGTTGTAATTGGTGATATTTGAGGAAGTTACCTGGGTTGTTTGCCGGACGGCAAATATCTGGTTTTGAATATCCGTTGTTATGCACCAATTTCAAATTGATATATCTATACGTCTATTTTCATAGAGTGAGATATACCTTTTTGAAATTATGTCTATGACATTTACCTTTACCAGTGGATGGTTAGGTAAGGAGCATTGAACAGCGGTGTAATTCTTCTTTACCATAAGTACAGTTTTCAACCTACGACACACAGTGAATGAGTTATTAGACTCAAGGGACTTATACAGAGTATTGTATGTTGTCCAGCGTCTATGAGGACAAAGGGGTTGGTTCTCGTACTATATTCGGTTTACTCATGACTTCTCTAGTTTTTAGACAAGTGTTTCGTGGAAACACATGGTCCGAATTTTGAGAAGTTATAGGTATATGAATAAAGTAGAGAACCAGGTATTGCAAATATCGGGATTCTTCAAGGTGATCGAAGATGTGGATACTTGTGTATCGTATTCAGTTGATAGTGATGATTAAGAGAACTTGCTTCTCTTTCAGGTTACTCATAATTGGAAGCACTCCTAAGTTGAGTAACGCTGGTCGGCCTCTCTCCATTTAGTTGACATGCACTGGAGACAGCTACATGATTTGAATCTGGTTCAATTAAATCAGTGCCTCTGTTTCTATATTGTATATAGAACAGTTCATATCTTAACGATGTTAAGGTACGGGGAGTTGTCCGGCCTATGCTTAAAACCAGACTCTGGATAACTCAAGGCATGTTTCTGTAATGGTTGTTTGTGGGTTGACCCAGGCTATAACGAGAGTTGACTTTCTACCATCCGGAAGATCAATAGTGATATTATTCTAGACTCGCCACAGTTTTAATAAAAAATGGATTTTTTCAGAAAACAGAAGTGGGAGTATGGTAGAACTGGAAGCGATTCCAGAACCGCAAACAATTACTGAAAATTTGATAAGAACCTAAAGATTCAATCTGGATTGACATTCCATTGGCCACTCCGCAGATATGGTGGGTAACTTCGGGCACCCGAGAGGTACTCTGGTAGCCTTAAGTACGGTGACAGTGAAGTTCTTGTTTACCCAGACTTGCCATTGCTGTTGTTCCAAACCGTGAGACCCGGCAGGAGGATGAGTATAGTGTCGTTCTAAACTAGCTTTAGAGGTGTACGTCTATATGACTCTGCCAGAGGGTTGTCGTGGTCAGTGGGAGCAGCGGAAGCATTGGTGGACAAGTGGTTTATGTCTATTTATAGACTAAAGCTGATATAGCGGAGATAGATCATCAATTTCTGATGTGACAGTCATAGGTTTGACTTCATCAGAATAGGGGATGGATCTGTTAAGAAGGTAGTACGGTGTGATGTCATGGTATTTGGATGACATACACAGAGTAGGAAGTGATATTTCTATACTACGATCGGTTATACTTTGGTCGTCACACAGTGGTTTCTCCACATGCGACTTGGACAATATATCAGACATACTGGTTACTAGATCTATGGTTTTAGATCTAGATTTGGGTGGTTTCCCAATTAAGGGTGCGTAGACAGCATTCTGAGAGTATTTAGAATGGACGACTCCTGGCACGGTAGTGTACCTGCAGGTGATGGAGTCACCCTCTCTAAAGGTGTCTTACAGACTAAAGGGGAGAGAGATGTGCATGATTGGCAGATCACTTGCTTAGGCAATTGAGTCAATCATGATATGTCAAGTACCACACCAGATGTTGTTTTTGCACTAGATGCAATAAGTTGATATTGATCTTATCCTTGAGAAACAATCGGAAGCAGTTTTAGAACATAAGTGGATGTTCCAGGGATATGATAACGACAGCCTCATTCGGGAGACAGTTATCATTCCAGGCTTCCAAGGTGACCTGGACGACAAGGAGGTTGTCAGAATTATAGTTTTCCTTCTGACGAGGGGCAGTATTTTGGACAGGTGGTCCAAGGCAATACTGAGGGAGGCATGGCGCAGGATACTGATTAAGTTCAGTTGACGATACAGTCTAAGAAGTTTGGATTTGGAGTTCATTTATGAGCTAGGTCCCATCAGACATCCACACACATTCTAAGACAGGTATTGCTCATTTCGGGAGATGGCTTTCTCCGCGAACTTGAGATATAGAGAGACATAGAAAGAAACATCAAAGCGGATCCACTCACTGAGGTTATTCCTCGAATGCAATAGTTTCACAAACGAGCTTTGTGAGACTGACTAGTAGAGGAGTTGGGTGTTCGGTATCACACGGGCTGTGAGTATGCGACATCGCAATAATTAGCCTTGAGTGCAAGTGGGAGATTGTTGGAGATAGTGCCCTCAGAGTCAATTATTGGATCACAGGCACGTGATTGCAATGATTGAGGGAGAACCTGTCCCAGTAGGACAGTCTTACTCAAGATGATAGTATGCTATCTGGTTTATCTTTATCATTGTGTACGGCTTTAGGTGACCTGACAGGTCGCTATTTCACGTTGATAGAGCCCCTAGGATTCATGCTTGACTGTCAGCAGTATGAGGGCGATCATATATGTGGGAGCTGGTATTCTATAAGCACATCCTTAAAAGGTCCCAAGTCGTGGGAGTTTCGAGACAGGGCATCGATTCTCCAGAGTAGACTAGTGTATACAGTCGAGACCCCGACGAGGGGCGGTGGCCAGTCTCACAAGCCACTGGTGTCAGTTGGATCACCTAAGACGTATACAGGTGCTCATTGGGTTATGAGTACACCAGACAGGACTCGTCGGGAACATGCTGGTTGGTCTTATACCTGACGTCAGATAGCAGTTCCCCGGTGACATGTGTACAGGTTAGTTCATCGACCTGAGGATCGTCATTTGTCTCGTGTGAGTTCCCACTGTACTTTGATTACTACCCTACCACGCTCAAAGGAGACGTGCAAACAGGTTTTAGTTGGGTACAGTCCCGAGCCACATGGAGGCAGTGAGCGGATCTACGGGGGTTCGTCTCTCTCGGTATTGGGGGTGAGGTCGCGCTGTGTCTAGGAGAGCCCTTACATGAAAGTCCTTGGCCAAGGCAGGAGATTTACTGGTAGGTATTCCAGTAGTATCTCAGGGTGTTCTGGGCTACACTCCGACACGACTTGTACCGCTTTTGGGGGTCTGACTTTTACCAACCCCCTAGGCCCGCCATGCGATGCTCATAGACGAACGGACCGGACTGTACGGATATTGTCACTGATAGGCTCAGTAGGGTGTCAGGCTGAGTTCGTTCACAGACGTCCCTTTTGTTCAATACCTGGTAGTCCGTTACGTATAAGCTAATACCTCTGACGTGCTAGTGGTTAAATCCACAACCAAGGTATTGACGAGTCTTTAGAGTCCCCCAAAGACCAATTTCTCAAGTTTCGGGCGAAACGCTGTAGAGGCCGTATGGAGATATGGCAGGGTTCGATCAGATACGTGCGGCATTGCACGGATCAGGATCGGACGGTTTATACTAGCGGGCTTTGGTTTAAGCCGGATCCTAGTATAGTACAGTGTAGATTTGTCTCAGTGCATTTGTACTCGGCCGGAATACAAATGCGGGTGTGTATATACAGTATCGGGGTTTTCCTGTAATTTATTACGGGACCAGTTTTCTGGAGTTGCCAGTTTGCTTTCCGTTTCGGCCATTTACCCTTGTATCTTTCATTGGCCGAAGATTGGTGGAGGAGGGCTTATTTGCATTTGTGCAAATAAGCGTTTGTGGAGGGTTGTCTTTGCATACTTTTGTATCATGATGGTTTCATGATGGAGCACGATCCCTTGACCATTTGACTTCTTCTTTAATGATGGCTTGACCTTTGTTATGATGATGAGGTTTGTGGAGTGTTGTTTATGATTGGTGATCATTTTCTATTCATCATACCCTTTTCTCTCTCTTTGATTTGGCTCACTCACTCACCTCATGGCTACACACTGTCCTCTCATTCTTTTTCTATGCCATGGCCTGCCAAAGAGATGGTGGGCTGTCCCAATTTGGTAGTGGGGAATTTTTGTTCATTTGGCTAGGCAAAAATCTTTTTAGCTCCTCCTCCAAAAGCTTATCTCATATCCTCCACCAATGGCAACTCCCTAAACCTCTAGAGACACAAATAGCTCACTACACTAATCTACAGGAAACCTTGGGCACGTTGACTCGCCAACTTCATGCCCGAGTTGCCTCGTTGTAGAGGTAGGAGCCCGTAAAAGAAGCCGGCATGCCTTTCCGGCGAGGAGGTGGAGACCGGACATTCCGCGGGAGATCGGGACGACGACGAGAAGACCGGAGGACACGGATCACTCGGTATATCTCTCTATTCCCATCTTGTAGTTAGCTAGGACTTGTTTAATGGCACGATCCGGGTTTATAGTGCACGGTGGTGCCGGTTTGAAAAGTTAAAGTAAATCACCGCTTCCGCATTCCGGCGTCGGATTGACGGCCGGGGCGCCGCCATGCGCTTACAGCTAACACTCACTAAATGAAGTGAACACTCTCATTTAAAGGGCAAGGATAGATGAGGATGATGAAGTAGGATTTTTTCTCTCATTTACAATCTTTTTCTCACACATAATCATCACTTAGAAAAAGCTAGAAAGCTTTTTCCTTGAAGAGAAGAAGGCAGAAGAAGATGAATAATTGTTAGAATCCTTTTGTGATGAATAATGAAAAGATAAACATGATGAATAATGCAACCATGGTTGACTAAACCTTTGTAGAGATTTAACTAGGGCTAGGGTTTGGGTTGGGTTAAAGCATGAGTCATTTGAAAATATCTTAGCAAAAACAAAAAGAAACCTTTTAGAAGCATCAAGAAGGAACTAACCCAAAACAAACCCTAACCTTGTTTAATCTCCACTAAATATGTTGCATTAGTTATCATATCATGTTACAATATTATATATCACATATATAATATTTATTGTAACAAAATAAATTAATACAATTAACATATATCGCATATATATCAATGTATTACCCGAGTGAGAAAAAGAATCTTTTAGCGAGCTAATATTAGTTAATGTAATTTAATATATCATATATATTATTATACTGTAACGTTTTAAAAATAATTAAATAAATAATTAAATGAATAAAATTGTTTAAGTGAAATTTTGATTTTTCGGTAAAGCAAAATGTATTTTTTCGTAAAATCAAACGGCAATTGTTTTTCATTATAAATTCAAAAATACCTATTTAAATTATGTAATTACTAGTAAATGGTGTTTACTTAGCCACTTATAAAATTTTAGTTTAATTAAATATTTTTCCTAAATTAATTATTTTAAATATTAACATAAGCTTTATTTTACGCTAAATTAGTGAAAATTACAAATTTGAATGGTTTTAATTTGTAAAAATGAACCATGGCATTTTAGAATTTAGTGTGTATCATGCAAAATTTATTTGCAAACTTTTCCAATTTTCTAGACTTTTCTTTAGTTGCTATAGTGAAGAAATGAAAAGAAAATTAATAAATCATGAAAAGACATATGTATACATCATATTGTGTGAACCTTCTACACAATTCTTCCCTCTTTCTTTTTCTCCCTCTCTTCCTCTTCATGTGGCCGGCCATGATCCCCATGGCAGCCCCCCCAATTTCCCACCTCATTTTATTACAAAAAATCATTAAAAATCCACCAAAATTCAGTATAAAATGCACAAAATCCTATTTATTCTCTACCCTTTATTCTTTGCTCATTTTACATGGATTTTGGAGATGGGAAGCATGCAATTTTGAGGCTCATTTTCATGTTGGATTTCATAATTTTGGAGGTATAAATTTCCTTCTTTTGTTTTATTATTATTAGATGTTTCATTAAGCTTAATTAGATTTAATATGTTAATTCTATTTACTACTTTTAAAAATTCAAGTGAGGGTTTGTAAAATTAAGTTGGGGTTTTATTATATCATTAGGTTTATAGTAACTAGAGTAGCACTTTTACAAATGGAAAATCATGCATAGTTGATATATTGCAAATTGTGATCCAAATTTCTTAAATTAAACCATTTTTAATAAACTAGATTTCTATATATTTTATATATTGGTGATATAAATTCCAATGAATGTTTGTAACAATAGATTGTTGTTTAAATGAGGATATTGACATGTTAAAGGAATGGAAAACTTAGTTTAGTTACTAGTATTATTGATAATTGATAAATTTTGATAAAAATTGCTATTTTTGCTAACTAGTTTTTGGAAATTATTAAATAAATGAGATTTAAAATATAAATTAAGGTTTTATTATATCATTATCATTGTAAATTGTAGTTTGAAACATTAATTCATACAAAATCAAGTGTTGTTGTGGAATTGTGGAATTTTGCTTGTAAGTTGTGGAAAATTGATAAAATTGCAAACTTGAAATTTATTTGTAATATAAATTAGTGTAATAAAAATATGGTAAAGGTTTATATAACTTAGTTATGTTATTTAATGAATATTATGACCATTAGTTTCATTAAACGTCAAGTTTTGAAGTAAAATGGTGAATTGATATTTTCAAGGTTTTCGGAATTGGATGATTTGATCGATTATAGGGTTCCGATGATTTGAACCAAGTTTAATATTATAAGTAATGGGTTTTGAAACTACGGGTTGTTTATTGGTTTCTACCTCGATCAGTCGGCGTTTGTACACCGATATCGAGCGGTATTTGGTGCTTTTGCGTGGACGAGACATAGGTTTTAACCTATGCTTGTTCCTTGTATCGTTTGACTTTTGTATGTGATTCGGTTTACGATGTTATTTATATGTTTGCGTTTAGGTACCCTTCAAGTGGACTACGGGCGATGAAGAGGAGGATCGCGACACCGTCGTCGGCAGACATGGACCAGGTGAGTAGATGCATATCTACGGGGGGAAGTCGGGTGGATGGCGTTTAGCACCCCCGCAACGTAGAAATGGATTAGTACTTATTGACATTAGGAAACCAGACGTGACCCTAGTAGGACTCTAGTATTGACCCTAGGCTGGATTAGACCGATTTAGGAAAGCCAAATCAGAGGATGAGTACCTTGGAAGGGGGTTCGTAGGTTTCAGATAGAAACACACCCACGCACACACTGAAACTCGACATGGGGTGCATGTATGCGGATATATATAGAACTAGGTATAGGTATATACATATATGTACAACACGTATAGGTGATTCATTGATGTGATATGATACCCGAGATATGATGAAACAGTATAACTGGCTTGATGCCGTGATTCTTGACTATACAGTCGTATTGAGTGTTAGCGGATCATTAGAGAATGAGATAATGATCATGATTATATAAGTTATAAGGAGTGGTGGTGATATTGATGTACATGGGACGCTAGAATAGTACCCGGACTGTAACTTGTGACTGATCACTATATGATATATGTATAACTTGATTACGACATTATAATGGTGTGACCTGATGTCGATATCATATACGTATAACTTAATCACAATAAGATACATATGACATTATACGAATGAGGGGACACCAGGAGATACTTGACCGTACCCCGATATTGGGATGCCGTACGAGGGATCTTACCGTACGAGGCTTAGATTTGGTGATTGATCCGCACTCTTGATTCGAGGAAGCCGTACTACGTACGTGATGCTATTGAGGCGGAATTGCCGACTATTGGAGATAATGATTCAGACCTTAGGTAGATTCTAGTTTCCTACTGACTAGTCTCTTAGGTTTAGTTCCTTAGGATGTTAGATGGATACTGGTTTAGGTTCGACTCACACAGTGGTAGTTGTACTCGTATCTCGCAGAGGAGTGGATAATGCACACCTGCATTTACATTCATACTATAATCATCATGGTGCATGTTCTTTTATATGTTGCTATAATCAATATAAACTTTACCGGTTAGGACACCAGCACCATTACCGATGATGCGCATATTCCACACACACTTATTTGCCGGCTCACACACATCATCATCGGTAATTGCTATGTCACGTACACTTTAGATCATATTATATTTTGTTGATAGAATCAGTTAACAACTAAACCGATATAATATTGTGATTACTCTCTGATGTTAGTATAGACATGATATTCATAACTTAGACATTCCTGCATTCATATTTTCATGTTATCGCACAGTATTATGAGCATATGCCGACATTTATCATATACTACTCATGATTTTGAGATTTGGATTTCTGTGAGATTTTCTGGATTTTTGGGGAAAACCGCAAGAATATATATAAAAACTTCTCTCTCTCTCCTCTTCTCTTTTTAAAATAAGATGCGGTTTTCTCGTGATGTATGTGTCGTCCACCATGAGTATTTCATGTTTTCTGATGGATTTCGAGACCCGATTCGAGGAGTGGATGAACCGTCTCGGGTACATGGTGGGCCCGGTATGGTACCCCGGGGCAAGAAGATCGAGTTGTAGACGATGAGCCTGGCAGGGGAAGGCTACCTACCGGTGATGTCTGGCACGGCGGATATCCGGAGGATACCGACCGTTGTCGTGAGATTTGATGATATGGGCCGATCCGGACTGACGGAGCCCGACATATTGAGACTTGAGATTACATGTGTTGTGTCGATGCTTGACACGGATTTCTATGGATTTCATTGTTGAGATTTCAGATGCTTATACACACTTTACTATGATAATAGATAAAAAGTTCTTATACATGTATATCTGGATTTCAGGATTTGTTACTTTACATTCATGGTGCATGCATTTCATTTCATATGACATAGTATTATATTAAGCACTGACACGAACACGGATTATCTGCACTTACACGTAGTATTACCCTGCTTTTACTAGATGTTTAAGATATAGTAGTGTATTATTATGACCTAGGATAGCGTCGTGCATTCGATTTCTTTTCGTAGATGTCTTCTACTCACGAGTTGGCAACTCACCCCCGTTGTGCCAAATTCTTTTCAGGTGCGATGTACAGGTCTCCCTTGGTAGTTGCTGGCACATCATTTTCATTTCAGGTGATTTGCACGGTAGGTTGGTTCATTTGTATCTGAACCGCCGTTGTATTTTTATTATTTCATTTGTATCTAGAAAGCTCCATCAACCATATTTGTATTACTTGATAAGTTTATTGGACCAGTCTTTTATTTCGACCTTAGAGTCGCGCATGTATTATTCTGATCTGGTGGTTTGTGTTTTCTTTTGAGATTTGAGCCTCGCCCTTTGGCGTTGTATATTTTTGTGATTGTTGTGGTTGTCTCCGCCCGTTGGCGTTGAGCTAGCACCCGTTTGGGGATGCTTTTTATTGTTTATTCATATTATACTTGTTGTACCCGTTTGGGGGCCAGTTTTGCAGAGGAGACTCTGCCGAAATTTCTGGTAAAATTTGCTGATGTTTTTATACTTGTTTTATTTTCTTTTTTTTCTTTTTCTTCTTTTATGGTTTAGATTTCTGGGCTTCGGCTTACTTAGGTCACGTGGCGCCTCTAGACGCTTCGTAATCTAAGTGCCGGTCACGTTCCGTACTTTCGGGTCGTGACAAAATTGGTATCAGAGTGCTAGGTTTAACCCTGTATAAGTCTAGGTGACCCTTGGTTGATGGAGTAGGCGATTTAGGTAGAGTAACGTACCGTGGGTATGGTCCGCGGCATACTTACGATACGCTACTCTGCTTAAGGAACCTTAGGATGTACATTTGTTTGCACCGTATTTCATTCGCTCCTTTGATCTATCTTCGTCGATGTCGGAGGGTGGTTTTATTACCACGGGCGCGCGGGCAGAGGAAGTTGCGGCTCGAATGCGATAACCATTAGAGTATTGGTTATTCTTGAGGATTGAAGCATTGCTTAACGTGCGGACGAAGGGTAGTCGCATGCCGTCCGGATGAAGTTAAAGGGTTCGAACGATTATCAGGAAACCATTTTCCCAAGTTTAAAGTATTCGGAAGAACATGCAGGTATTTCGATGGACCCTCTAGAAGAATGAAACCCTAACTCGACATAATGACCACGAGAACGCCCTTGAACCTTAGGGTTTACGGCTGTTCCGCTGTGCTATTAGTGAGGCTTGGGTTTGCCCTTCTACAGCTGGATCATCGATGCTGGGGTATGTACCGGATATTTTTAAACTGTATTTGAGTGTTGAGCTCTCGGGGAATTATGGGATTTTGATGGATCGATCAAAAAGTTTAATGTAGTCCGGATATCAAGTGAAGGGATCGACTATGTGGGAGGCTCTAGACACGAGTATTGCCGTTGGTAGCGCATTCAGCACACCTATGAAGGAACGAGTTTGAAGCAGTCGACATCAGAGGGAAGAGGCGCACATTGACGATAGTGTTTACGATTGTGATTTAGTGATTTGAATTCCATATTTTCTGTTATTGGATTTTGGCATTTGAGGAATTCGTTTTATGATTGGTATTTCATGTGTGTACCTTCATTACATTCTAGTTGTGTTTCATATACCAGTTGTATTGATGTTGTTTAGTACACACCCAGTACACTTGATTTGGTTTTATATATATTGAGATTTTTGATTTGACTTCGTGCATAGGGGTTACACATGATTTTGACATATGTTTCGACCTAGTTTTCATGCATTTTTGTGCTGTGATTTCGATTTTGATATTCGATGTATGTTTTCGTGCTCCATGTGCACCTGATTAGGATTCTTGCGCATACTTGGCGCACTTGATGCGATTTTGTGCACACCAGATGCACTAAATCGGGGTTTTGTGCAGATTAGATGCACCTGATTTTGAGTCGTGCACGCCCGTTGCACTTGACAGATGTTTTTGGTGCACACCTGTTGCACTTAGTTTTGTTTTATGGGTATTCATGGTTTCTGCATTTGGTTTCGATTTCAGTGCGCACCGGACGCACATGACATTTTATTGATGTGATTGGGGTTGATTTCAGTTTGAGCAGTATATTTTCATAATCATTATTATTTGATTTAGTAACCAGGCGGGACGTGTATGCTAAATAAAAGATATATATATATAGCTATTTTTTTTAAAAAATAAACGTCCGCTACTTATGCCGTGACACGTGCATCACATGGCAATTTTCAAAAAGGGGGTTTGCATATTTCCTTATCCGGATATTTGTACGGTTTCACTATGATGCACACTATATATAAGTTATAGATTGATATATATTATAATGGTTTTCATATTGGGTTATGATATTTTATTCTCGCCATAACTCCGATGATTGCATTATGCTTGACGGAGTTGATTTTTGTTATGTATTAATGATTCGGAGCCCCGACGATTTGAGTATTTTGCTAAATGTTTTAGTATTTGAAAGGGGTGTGTTAATTTAAATTCGGGGACCGAATTTCCTAAAGGGGGGAAGATTGTAACGTTTTAAAAATAATTAAATAAATAATTAAATGAATAAAATTGTTTAAGTGAAATTTTGATTTTTCGGTAAAGCAAAATGTATTTTTTCGTAAAATCAAACCGCAATTGTTTTTCATTATAAATTCAAAAATACCTATTTAAATTATGTAATTATTAGTAAATGGTGTTTATTTAGCCACTTATAAAATTTTAGTTTAATTAAATATTTTTCCTAAATTAATTATTTTAAATATTAACATAAGCTTTATTTTACGCTAAATTAGTGAAAATTACAAATTTGAATGGTTTTAATTTGTAAAAATGAACCATGGCATATTAGAATTTAGTGTGTATCATGCAAAATTTATTTGCAAACTTTTCCAATTTTCTAGACTTTTCTTTAGTTGCTATAGTGAAGAAATGAAAAGAAAATTAATAAATCATGAAAAGACATATGTATACATCATATTGTGTGAACCTTCTACACAATTCTTCCCTCTTTCTTTTTCTCCCTCTCTTCCTCTTCATGTGGCCGGCCATGATCCCCATGGCAGCCCCCCAAATTTCCCACCTCATTTTATTACAAAAAATCATTAAAAATCCACCAAAATTCAATATAAAATGCACAAAATCCTATTTATTCTCTACCCTTTATTCTTTGCTCATTTTACATGGATTTTGGAGATGGGAAGCATGCAATTTTGAGGCTCATTTTCATGTTGGATTTCATAATTTTGGAGGTATAAATTTCCTTCTTTTGTTTTATTATTATTAGATGTTTCATTAAGCTTAATTAGATTTAATATGTTAATTCTATTTACTACTTTTAAAAATTCAAGTGAGGGTTTGTAAAATTAAGTTGGGGTTTTATTATATCATTAGGTTTATAGTAACTAGAGTAGCACTTTTACAAATGGAAAATCATGCATAGTTGATATATTGCAAATTGTGATCCAAATTTCTTAAATTAAACCATTTTTAATAAACTAGATTTCTATATATTTTATATATTGGTGATATAGATTCCAATGAATGTTTGTAACAATAGATTGTTGTTTAAATGAGGATATTGACATGTTAAAGGAATGGAAAACTTAGTTTAGTTACTAGTATTATTGATAATTGATAAATTTTGATAAAAATTGCTATTTTTGCTAACTAGTTTTTGGAAATTATTAAATAAATGAGATTTAAAATATAAATTAAGGTTTTATTATATCATTATCATTGTAAATTGTAGTTTGAAACATTAATTCATACAAAATCAAGTGTTGTTGTGGAATTGTGGAATTTTGCTTGTAAGTTGTGGAAAATTGATAAAATTGCAAACTTGAAATTTATTTGTAATATAAATTAGTGTAATAAAAATATGGTAAAGGTTTATATAACTTAGTTATGTTATTTAATGAATATTATGACCATTAGTTTCATTAAACGTCAAGTTTTGAAGTAAAATGGTGAATTGATATTTTCAAGGTTTTCGGAATTGGATGATTTGATCGATTATAGGGTTCCGATGATTTGAACCAAGTTTAATATTATAAGTAATGGGTTTTGAAACTACGGGTTGTTTATTGGTTTCTACCTCGATCAGTCGGCGTTTGTACACCGATATCGAGCGGTATTTGGTGCTTTTGCGTGGACGAGACATAGGTTTTAACCTATGCTTGTTCCTTGTATCGTTTGACTTTTGTATGTGATTCGGTTTACGATGTTATTTATATGTTTGCGTTTAGGTACCCTTCAAGTGGACTACGGGCGATGAAGAGGAGGATCGCGACACCGTCGTCGGCAGACATGGACCAGGTGAGTAGATGCATATCTACGGGGGGAAGTCGGGTGGATGGCGTTTAGCACCCCCGCAACGTAGAATTGGATTAGTACTTATTGACATTAGGAAACCAGACGTGACCCTAGTAGGACTCTAGTATTGACCCTAGGCTGGATTAGACCGATTTAGGAAAGCCAAATCAGAGGATGAGTACCTTGGAAGGGGGTTCGTAGGTTTCAGATAGAAACACACCCACGCACACACTGAAACTCGACATGGGGTGCGTGTATGCGGATATATATAGAACTAGGTATAGGTATATACATATATGTACAACACGTATAGGTGATTCATTGATGTGATATGATACCCGAGATATGATGAAACAGTATAACTGGCTTGATGCCGTGATTCTTGACTATACAGTCGTATTGAGTGTTAGCGGATCATTAGAGAATGAGATAATGATCATGATTATATAAGTTATAAGGAGTGGTGGTGATATTGATGTACATGGGACGCTAGAATAGTACCCGGACTGTAACTTGTGACTGATCACTATATGATATATGTATAACTTGATTACGACATTATAATGGTGTGACCTGATGTCGATATCATATACGTATAACTTAATCACAATAAGATACATATGACATTATACGAATGAGGGGACACCAGGAGATACTTGACCGTACCCCGATATTGGGATGCCGTACGAGGGATCTTACCGTACGAGGCTTAGATTTGGTGATTGATCCGCACTCTTGATTCGAGGAAGCCGTACTACGTACGTGATGCTATTGAGGCGGAATTGCCGACTATTGGAGATAATGATTCAGACCTTAGGTAGATTCTAGTTTCCTACTGACTAGTCTCTTAGGTTTAGTTCCTTAGGATGTTAGATGGATACTGGTTTAGGTTCGACTCACACAGTGGTAGTTGTACTCGTATCTCTCAGAGGAGTGGATAATGCACACCTGCATTTACATTCATACTATAATCATCATGGTGCATGTTCTTTTATATGTTGCTATAATCAATATAAACTTTACCGGTTAGGACACCAGCACCATTACCGATGATGCGCATATTCCACACACACTTATTTGCCGGCTCACACACATCATCATCGGTAATTGCTATGTCACGTACACTTTAGATCATATTATATTTTGTTGATAGAATCAGTTAACAACTAAACCGATATAATATTGTGATTACTCTCTGATGTTAGTATAGACATGATATTCATAACTTAGACATTCCTGCATTCATATTTTCATGTTATCGCACAGTATTATGAGCATATGCCGACATTTATCATATACTACTCATGATTTTGAGATTTGGATTTCTGTGAGATTTTCTGGATTTTTGGGGAAAACCGCAAGAATATATATAAAAACTTCTCTCTCTCTCCTCTTCTCTTTTTAAAATAAGATGCGGTTTTCTCGTGATGTATGTGTCGTCCACCATGAGTATTTCATGTTTTCTGATGGATTTCGAGACCCGATTCGAGGAGTGGATGAACCGTCTCGGGTACATGGTGGGCCCGGTATGGTACCCCGGGGCAAGAAGATCGAGTTGTAGACGATGAGCCTGGCAGGGGAAGGCTACCTACCGGTGATGTCTGGCGCGGCGGATATCCGGAGGATACCGACCGTTGTCGTGAGATTTGATGATATGGGCCGATCCGGACTGACGGAGCCCGACATATTGAGACTTGAGATTACATGTGTTGTGTCGATGCTTGACACGGATTTCTATGGATTTCATTGTTGAGATTTCAGATGCTTATACACACTTTACTATGATAATAGATAAAAATTTCTTATACATGTATATCTGGATTTCAGGATTTGTTACTTTACATTCATGGTGCATGCATTTCATTTCATATGACATAGTATTATATTAAGCACTGACACGAACACGGATTATCTGCACTTACACGTAGTATTATCCTGCTTTTACTAGATGTTTAAGATATAGTAGTGTATTATTATGACCTAGGATAGCATCGTGCATTCGATTTCTTTTCGTAGATGTCTTCTACTCACGAGTTGGCAACTCACCCCCGTTGTGCCAAATTCTTTTCAGGTGCGATGTACAGGTCTCCCTTGGTAGTTGCTGGCACATCATTTTCATTTCAGGTGATTTGCACGGTAGGTTGGTTCATTTGTATCTGAACCGCCGTTGTATTTTTATTATTTCATTTGTATCTAGAAAGCTCCATCAACCATATTTGTATTACTTGATAAGTTTATTGGACCAGTCTTTTATTTCGACCTTAGAGTCGCGCATGTATTATTCTGATCTGGTGGTTTGTGTTTTCTTTTGAGATTTGAGCCTCGCCCTTTGGCGTTGTATATTTTTGTGATTGTTGTGGTTGTCTCCGCCCGTTGGCGTTGAGCTAGCACCCGTTTGGGGATGCTTTTTATTGTTTATTCATATTATACTTGTTGTACCCGTTTGGGGGCCAGTTTTGCAGAGGAGACTCTGCCGAAATTTTTGGTAAAATTTGCTGATGTTTTTATACTTGTTTTATTTTCTTTTTTTTCTTTTTCTTCTTTTATGGTTTAGATTTCTGGGCTTCGGCTTACTTAGGTCACGTGGCGCCTCTAGACGCTTCGTAATCTAAGTGCCGGTCACGTTCCGTACTTTCGGGTCGTGACATATACATTAAATTATCGAATCAACACTTGATCCGACAATCCGGCTATATCGCATATAACCGACTAATATATCATTTACCGATTCATCGAATCAACACTTGATCCGATGATCCGGATGATATCAAATATCGCGAGAATATAATACGGTATCTCATATCGCATTATCCTCGGTCTTGCACATATCACATATGTGCTCCTACTCCGTTTTGCCTGAGTCAAGAAACCTCTGTGTAGGACTCTAAAGAATCGTCAATACGCCGGCAGTAGGTGATGATCATATCAAACACCCATAAGCAGCAAGCGGTCAGCTAAACCTAATAGCCACCCAGGTATTGAGCGCTCAGAATATCAACAAGCAAGCCTGTACATTCTCCTGTGAATCCAAACAGTAACACTCCCGTAAAGTCCGGTCTCGTCGTCTGATATGTCGCATACCTCGCCTAGGGGTGGTAAACGTCAGACCCTAGTAGCTTGATAAGTCGTGTCGATATGAGGTCTATAACAGTTCGAGATACTACTGATAACACTTATCAGTAAATATCAGCAACCCTGGCCATAGATTTCCAGTTATAGCCAATCGAACACAGCGCAACATCAACTCCTTATACCGGGAGAGACGAATCCCCTCCTATCGCTCATTGCCTCCATGTGATTCAGGACTGTACCCAAAAGCCACCTTTTTGCACGCCCTCTTGGACGTGGTATGATGGAAATCAAAGCACAGTGGGAATCACACAAGACTCTATGACGATCTCGGGTCAACAGACTACTCTGTACCAGTGTCACCAGAGAACCGCCATCTGACGTGAGGTATAATACCATTTGGGAGTTCTCGGCGAGTCCGTCCAGTGTACCTAGTCTCTACTGAGCACCCGTACACCATCCTTGATGTCAAACACCGATGGATATGGGATCATCCATCGCCCATCATATGGGTCAAGATGCGTATACGCTAGTCTACTCTGGTGTATTGATGCCCTGTCTTGATACACCCTTGACTAAGAACAGTTATAGGATGTACTCGTCGACTACCGTGGCCCCACTAGTATGATCTCATCATAGTCCCAGTAGTCGAGTACATATCCTAAGGGCTTTATCAACATGTAACATAGAGACAATCAGAGTACATGTTAAGATAAAGTACAACCAGATAGCGTACTATCATGTCGAACAAGAAAGTCCTCTCTATATATGTCCAAGCATCCATTACAATATAAATCGTATGTACAGTAATGGCCTCTACGGCATACATATAACTAACACCTGTAAGACCAGGAGCTCCTCTGTTGGTTCTGTTGGATATAGTGCCCTCAGAGTTAATTATTGGATCACAGGCATGTGATTGCAATGATTGAGGAAGGACCTATACCGGTAGGACAGCTTACTCAAGATGATAGTATGCTATCTGGTTTGTCTTTATCATCGTGTACATGCTTTAGGTGACCTTACAGGTCGCTATTGCACGCCGATAGAGCCCTTAGGATTCTTGCTTGACTGCCAGCAGTATGATGGCGATCATATACGTGGGAGCTGGGGTCTATAAGCACATCCTTAAAAGGTCCCTAGTCGTGGGAGTTTCGAAACTGGGCATCGATACTCCATTAGTAGACTAGTGTATACAGTCGAGACCCCGATGAGGGGCGGTTGCCGGTCTAACAAGCCATTGGTGTCAGTTGGTTCACCTAAGATGTATACAGGTGCTCATTGGGTTATGAGTATACCGGACAGGACTCGCCGGGAACATTCTAGTTGGTATTATACCTGACGTCAGATAGCAGTTCTCTGGTGACATGTGTACAGGTTAGTTCATCGACCTGAGATCATCATTTGTCTCGTGTGAGTTCCCACTGTGCTTTGATTACTACCCTACCACGGCTCAAAGGAGTCGTGCAAACAGGTTTTAGTTGGGTACAGTCCCGAGCCACAAAGAGGCAGCGAGCGGATCGTCAGGGGTTTTGTCTCTCCCGGTATTGGGGGTGAGATCGCGCTGTTTCTAGGAGAACCATTACACGAAGTCCTTGGCCAAGGTAGGAGATTACTGGTAGGTATTCCAGTAGTATCTCAGGGTGTTCTGGGCTACACTCCGACACGACTTGTACCGCTTTTGGGGGTCTGACTTTTACCAACCCCCTAGGCCCGACATGCGATGCTCATAGACGAATGGACTGGACTGTACGGATATTGTCACTGAAAGGCTCAGTAGGGTGTCAGGATGTGTTCGCTCATCGACCTCCCTTTTGGTCAATACCTGGTGGCCCGTTACGTACGGCTAGTACTTCTGACGAGCTAGTGGTTAAATTCACAGCAAAAGTATTGACGAGTCTTTAGAGTTCTCCACAGACAGTTTTCATGTTTCGGGCGAAACGTTGTAGAGGCCGTATGATATATGGAAGGATTCGATCATATACGTGCGGTAGTGCACGGATCATGATCGGACGGATCATACTAGTGGGCTTTGGTTTAATCCAGATCCTAGTATTAGATTTGTTGAATTACTTTAGTCTCATTGCATTCGCATTCAGTCAGAATGCAGATGCAGGTATGTATATACAGGAGAGGGGTATCCTTGTGATCCATCACGAGTTTACTTTTGATGTTGCCGTATCTTTTTAATGTTGCAAACGTTTGGATTAATGTTTGAAAATGGAAATTGTGAGCTCAAGGTTATGATGGAGTGCATTTAATGTGGCATGTGCAAGGGTAGTGACTTATGGTCTGTTTTTATGTGCATATGTCATATTATTGTTTGATTTGTGTGTTGATATGATAAAAGAAGAGAGGGAGGGCAGCCATGTAAAGGGGTTAGCTCTTGTATTTTTCATTCTTACACTGTCACTCTCATTATAATAACACAAAAGAAAAAGAACGCTTCTTCTTCTTCTTCCTCTAGCTCACAACCTCCATTGATGGCTTCATCTTCAACCTTCATCCATGCAATGGATGCAAGAGACAAAGTAGTCACACACATTCTCTACTTCACCTTGGACACGTCGGCTAGCGAACTTCGTGCCCGAGTTGCTTCGGATGAAGCAAGGGCCCGTAAAAAGACTCAAAGATGTGGTGCCTTTTCCGATGAGAAGACCGGAGATCGGAGATGCCGCGAGGAGCTTGGGATGGTGGCCAAAGACCGAAGGACACGGATCGATCGGTATAGCTTTCCAACCCTTTCTCTAGTTGCTAGTTGTAGGTTAATGGATCGATCCGGATTTAAAGTATACGATAGCGCCGGTTTCTAGTTTAAGAAAAGTTTTCGTTTCCGCAATTTGGCCTCGGACAGACGGCCGGGGCGCTACCGTAGACTTACATGGTATCAGAGCCACGCCATTAACCTTTAATAGCTTGCTCTAACGTGTTTAGAATTTCGATCGAACGAAATTTACAAAACCGCGATTCCAATTTATGCAGTTTCTGTCGAATTTTTTTTGTTGTCAAAATTTTTTTTTTGGGTATGTCAAAAAATCAGGCAGGCAATTCTAAGACCACCGCAGAATTTGGTTGCATGACTCTACAGTGCCGTCGCGGAACCGCGGCACTAACACTGTTCTGGCCGTGGTTCCGCCGCACTACTGTAGCACCACTGCACAAAATTTTCTGCAGTGGTCTCTGAGTTGGAATTGGGGTTTCTGGTAATTTTTGTTTTGGCCCAGATTATTTTGAGCACTGGGAATTGTACTTGGGGCCCACTTCGGGAAATTTTGTCGATTAAAATTTTAAAAATGTTAGTTCACAGTATTTACATTATATCTGCGACCGTGAATGTCATTTGATCGGTAAATCTTGTCTAATCGCTATAGCCCCTTTAGACGGATTTGCGAACGTGACTTTCACGTTGATATTCTGTGTTGTGCTGTGATGTGGCGGATTTGTCGTGGTGGATAGCTTGGTGGAATATTAGTACAGTTTGGTATTATTTGTACATTTAATATTGCGGGGCAAACGTCCGACTTGTGGACTGCCGTCACTGCCTGTTTGTATATTATTCTTTTGGGGCACGGCCGGGCTGAGGTCGATGTACCCGTTGTATATATATTTTTACTTTTTGTACTAGGATTACCTCACGGTGGGGTGCACGGGTAGCCGGGTTCTCGAGGGCAACGATCCTGCATATCATGGCTTCGAGATGGAGGGGGCTTCGCTCTAGAATTGGCGGTCTATTCACCGCACTCGTAGGGGGTACAGGTTGACCCAAGGAGGGGTGCTTAAGTTACCGGATTCCGTAAAGTGCTGGATGGTCCATTCACTTTGTTGAAGGGGACTGCCTCGCTTCAGGTTTTGGCGGGTAACTTGCCGTACCCGTAGGGGTCTAGGATTTCATTGCACAGGCTATCCACACGACCAGGGGAACGTCGGGTTTCAGTAGCGGCTCTATGAAACCCGGGGATCCCAGATTATCTGTATTGTTCTGTGATACTTATTAAATTTCTGTGATGTTGCATTTTGTCACGCCATGAGGGAATATTATATATTGATATATATACTAGTAGATGTTGTATATGTTTTACACCCGCGATAGTCCAGTCCCCGCTCTGTCGTTAGTTAAGTAACCTAACGGGTGATGACGGGACCCAGTGGCGAATTCGGATGGCATATACATACATCATATTTTCGTTCTTTTGTGGTGTGATCAAATGATGTGACTGCATTGATTCAGATCAATGCAAGCTAAACAAAGCTATTCTGATGTTGTTGGAACATTTTTCAAAAAAGCTGTTATTGCAAGGACGATCACTTTTATTTTGCACAGTGGTATTCGGTTATGAATATCCAGCACCTCAGTCGACGAGGCAAGGGCCGAGATCCTTTCATCGGGAGTGACCCCTTGGACTGAAGTTTGCGTCAGGGAAATAACTTCACTATAGCCGATTACTTTTTGCTTTGCATCATGGTATTCAGTTGGAATATCCTGCACCTCATTCTACGGGGAAAGAGCCGAGGTCCCTTCACCGGGAGTGTCCTCTTTAGCAAAGGTTTTCGCCACTGTATTTTTATAAAAAGCTATCCGGTTCCTTCAACATTATCAAGTTCATTACATTAAAGGTTTTTCGCCAAAAACCATTCGTAGCCCTCCGTCATTTCAGACGGGTAGCACTTAGTATTCATACTATGTTTGTTGGCCTTAGTCAAGGCATAGTGTATGGTAGCTATTTGTTACTTTTCTGCAGTATAGATAGATGTGTTGGTTTGGGACACTCGTACAGCCTTCTTGGCCCTAGTCAAGGGCTTGTACGGGTGGGTTCAAATTAACCTAGACAATGACGGGTAGAACTTGACATGTGACTTATGATTTGTTGGCTTTAGTCAAGGTCATAAGAGCATGGGGTAAAAATCACATCGGGAGTTTCTAAAGAAACTGAAACTTGTTAGATATGCACATACCTTCTGAAGTGTGATAACATGAGTGGATTCCATTACGTTATCATGTAATGATAGTTGGATCCCGATTCCCACTGATGAGTTGGTTTACTCCTCGGGTGATCCCGACTAATTCTTCTTTCAGGTCTGGAGGAGAATTTGAGGTTACAGTGGGTGGTTTCCTGATTAGATAAATTGATAACCATTCTGATCTAGGTTAGAGTGCACGCTGGGTGTTTCTTTTCTCTCTCTCTTTGGCAGCGACCATGACCCGACCCTTAACTATGACTCAGTGACCAAGTTGACCGAACCTTCTTGAGACACTGGCTTTTGGATTGTCAGAGTTGCATACCTCATTGCCACTCCTACTTTTACCCTTTTCTCCAGAACACCCTGTATTACTACTAACATCCACTTCCATTGGATAAAACCATCGTATGGTTATATACGAACTCGAAGGAACTTGTTCCAGATTTGAGGATGGTTTCCGGTTCTGGAGAAAACGAATAGGACTATTCAGTTGTCTTTTCCTTTTACCTTCTCTCAAGTTATGAGTGCTCCTTGGATTAGGACGGTACACCTATTATGCTAATTGGATAGTCTTCATCCAAACCTTAGGCAGGTGCCAAAAGGTAGGGCATGAGGAAAACCAATTAGCCTAACGATAAGTGTACAGAAGGTATTAAGTAAAGACAAATAAAGGGATTAGTAAAAGGGCAAAGTAAACTGCGACTGCTATTCACGACCAAAACCAAGTATTTCTTCGCCGATCCTACTTCACCTTTGTATTTCTCTAGGATACTCCGTATCACTACGAAGATCCACAGTTATTTGGATACTCCATCGTATGGTTATATACGAACTCGAAGGAACTTGATCCAGTTCGGGGATGGATTCTGGTTCAGGAGAAATAGGAATAAGGTTTTATTTAGTTGTCTTTTATCTTTACCTTCTCTCAGGTTGCGAGTGCTCCTAGGATTAGGACAGTACACCTATTACGCTTATTGGATAGTCTTCTTCCAAACCATAGGCTGGTGCCGAACGGTAGGGATGGAAGAAAACCATTTGGCCTAAATGGGTGTACACAAGGTAATGACTAAAGACATATAAAGGGATTTGGAGAGATGACAAAGAAATATACGGTTACAGTTGTGAATCAGATAATGGAAGAGGCATTACTGAGAATACCCGGATACCCCTTCGAAACGTTTACATGTTTCAGTTTCACTGTGTATTGTTAAAAGAAAAATGATTTCCCAATTAGCCCTTGCTCCAGGGTATGTATTTACCAGGTTTGATTCTCACATCTTTATGGTTTTACAGATGATGAGTGGAAGCAAGTTATTGGGAATTGGGTGATCATCCTCATTATATCGGGATTCGTTGTAATTGGTGACATTTAAGGAAATCGCCTGGGTTGTTTGCCGGACGGCAAATATTTGGTTTTGAATATCCGTTGTTATGCACCAATTTCAAATTGATATATCTGTACGTTTATTTTTATAAAGTGAGATATAACTTTTTGAAATTATGTCTATGACATTTACCTATATCAGTGGATGGTTAGGTAAGGAGTATTAAACAGCGGTGTAATTCTTCTTAACCATAAGTACAGTTTTCAACCTACGACACACAGAAAATGAGTTATTAGACTCAGGTGACTTATACAGAGTATTGTATGTTGTCCAGTGTCCATGAGGACAGAGGGGTTGGTACTCGTACTATATTCTGTTTACTTATGACTTCTCTAGTTCTTAGACATGTGTTTCGTAGAAATGCAAGGTCTAAGTTTTGAGAAGTTATAGGTATATGAATAAAGTAGAGAACCAGGTATTGCAAGTATCAGGATTCTTCAAGGTGATTGATGATATAGATACTTGTGTATGGTATTCAGTTGATAGTAATGATTATGAGAAGTTGCTTCTCTTTCAGGTTATTCACATCTGGATGTATTCCTAAGTTGAGTAATGCTAATAGGCCTCTCTCCATTTAGTTGACATGCACTGGAGACAGCTGCATGATTTGAATCTGGTTCCAAATAAATCAGTGGCTCTTTTTCTATATTGGATATAGAATAGTTCATATCTTAACAATGTTAAGGTACGGGGAGTTGTCCGGCTTATGCTTAAAACCAGACTCTGGATAACTCAAGGCACGTTTCTGTAATGCTTGTTTGTGCGTTGACCCGGGCCTATGACGAGGGTTCAATTTCTACCATCTGGAAGATCAATAATGATATTGTTCTTGACTCGCCACAGTTTTAATAAAAATGGATATTTTTCAGAAAACAGTAGTGGGAGTATGGTAGAACTGGAAGTGATTCCAGAACTCCAAACGATTACTAAAAATTTGATAAGAACCTAAAGATTCAATCTGGTTTGACATTCCATTATCCACTCCGCAGATATGGTGGGTAACCTCAGGCACTCGAGAGATACTTCGGTATGCTCAAGGACGGTGACAGGGAGGTTCTTGTTTACCCAGACTTACCATTGCTGTTGTTCCAGACTATGAGACCCGACAGGAGGATGAGTATAGCGTCGTTCTAAACTAGCTTTAGAAGTATACCTGTATATGACTCTGCTAGAGGGTTGTCGTAGTCAGTGGGAGCAGCAGAAGCATAGTGGACAAGTAGCTTATGTCTATTTGTGGACTAAAGCAGATATAGCGGAGATAGATCATCTATTTCTGATGTGAAAGTCATAGGTTTGACTTCATCAAAATAGGGGATGGATCTGTTAAGAAGGTAGTAGGGTGTGATGTCCTGGTATTTGGATGACATAAACAGAGTAGGAAGTTAAATTCCAAAACTACGATCGGTTATACTTTGGTTGTCACACAGGAGTTTTCTCCACATAGAATTTGGATATTATATCAGACATTCTGGTTACTAGATCTATGGTTTTAGATCTAGATTTGGGTAGTTTCCTAATCTGGGTACTTAGACAGCATTCTAAATGTGTTTTAGAATGGACGACTCCTGGCACGGTAGTGTACCCGCAGGTGATGGAGTCATCCTCTCTAAAGGTGTCTTACAAACTAAAGGGGAGAGGGATGTGGATGATTGACAGATCGCTTGCTTAGGCAATTGAGTCAATCATGAGATGTCAAGTACCACACCAAACGTTGTTTTTTTTTTCACTAGATGCAATAAGTTGATATTAATCCTATCCTGGAGAAACTTTCGGAAGCAGTTTTAGAACATAAGTGGATGTTCTAGGGAAATGATAACGGCAGCCTCCTTCGGGAGACGGTTATCATTCCAGACTTCCAAGGTGACCTGGATGACAGAGTGACTATCAGAGTTATAGTTTTCCCTCTGATGAGGGGCAGTAGTTTGGACAGATGATCCAAGCGGATACTGAGGGAGGCATGGCGCAGGATACTGATTAAGTTCAGTTGACGATACAGTCTAAGAAGTTTGGATTTGGAGTTAATTTATGAACTAGGTCCCATCAGATATCCAAACATATTCTAAGACAGGTATTGCTCATTTCGGGAGATGGCTTTTCCGCGAACTTGAGATAAAAAGAGACATAGAAAGAAGCATTTAGGCGGATCCACTCACTGAGGCTATTCCTCGAACGTAATAGTTTCGCAAACAGGCTTTGTGAGACTGATTAGTAGAGGAGTTGGGCGTTCGCTATCACACGGGCTGTGAGTATGCGACATAGCAATAATTAGCCTTGAGTGCAAGTGGGAGATTGTAGGATATAGTGCCCTCAGAGTCAATTATTGCATCAGAGGCACGTGATTGCAATGATTGAGGGAGGACCTATACCGGTAGGGCAGTCTTACTCAAGATGATAGTATGCTATCTGGTTTCTCTTTATCATCGTGTACATGCTTTAGGTGACCTTACAGGTCGCTATTGCACGTTGACAGAGCCTTTAGGATTCTTGCTTGACGGCCAGCAGTATGATGGCGATCAAATACGTGGGAGCTGGGGTCTATAAGCACATCCTTAAAAGGTCCCTAGTCGTGGGAGTTTCGCTACTGGGCATCGATACTCCATTAGTAGACTAGTGTATACAGTCGAGACCCCGATGAGGGGCGGTGGCCGGTCTGACAAGCCATTGGTGTCAGTTGGTTCACCTAAGATGTATACAGGTGCTCATTGGGTTATGGGTACACCGGACAGGACTCGCCGGGAACATGCTAGTTGGTATTATACCTGACGTCAGATAGTAGTTCCCTGGTGACATGTGTACAGGTTAGTTCATCGACCTGAGATCGTCATTTTTCTCGTGTGAGTTCCCACTGTGCTTTGATTACTACCCTACCACAGCTCAAAGGAGTCGTCCAAACAAGTTTTAGTTGGGTACAGTCCCGAGCCATATGGAGGCAGTGAGCAGATCAGCAGGGGTTTCGTCTCTCCCGGTATTGGGGGTGAGATCGCGCTGTGTCTACGAGAGCCATTACACGAAGTCCTTGGCCAAGACATGAGATTTACTGGTAGGTATTCCAGTAGTATCTCAGGGTGTTCTGGGCTACACTCAGACACGACTTGTACCTCTTTTAGGGGTCTGACTTTTACCAACCCCCATGGCCCGACATGCGATGTTCATAGACGAACGGACCGGACTGTATGGATATTGTCACTAACAGGCTCAGTAGGATGTCAGGATGAGTTCGCTCATCGACCTCCTTTTTGGTCAATACCTGGTAGCCCGTTACGTATGGCTAGTACCTCTGACGAGATAGTAGTTAAATCCACAGCCAAAGTATTGACGAGTCTTTAGAGTCCCCCACAGATTGTTTTTAAGTTTCGGGCGAAACGTTGTATAGGCCCTATGATATATGGTAGGGTTCGATCATATACGTGCGGTAGTGCATGGATCATGATCGGACGGATCATACTAGTGGGCTTTGGTTTAGCCAGATCCCAGTATTAGATTTGTTGGATTACTTTAGTTTCATCGCATTCGCATTCAGTCGGAATGCAGATGCAGGTATGTACATACAGGTGAGGGGTATCCTTGTGATCCATCACGAGTTTACTTTAGATGATGCCGTATCATTTTATTGTTGCAAACATTTGGATTAATGTTTGCAAATGGTAATTGTGAGCTCAAGGTTATGATGGCGTGCATTTAATGTGGCATGTGCAAGGGTAGTAACTCATGGTCTCTTTTTATATGCATATGCCACATTATTGTTTGATTTGTGTGTTGATATAATAAGAAGAGAGAGGGCGGGCAGCCATGTAAAGGGGTTAGCTCTTGTATCTTACATTCTTACACTCTCACTCTCATTATAATAACACAAAAGAAAAAGAAAGCTTCTTCTTCTTCTTCTTCCTCTAGCTCACTACCTCTATTGATGGCTTCATCTTCAACCACTATCCATGCAATGGATGCAAGAGACAAAGTCGTCACATACATTCTCTACTTCGCCTTGGATACGCCGGCTACCGAACTTCGTGCCCGAGTTGCTTCGGACGAAGCGGGAGCCCGCAAAAAGACTCGAAGATGTGGTGCCCTTTCCGATGAGAAGACCGGAGATTGGAGATGCCGCGAGGAGCTTCGGATGGTGGCCAAAGACTGAAGTACACGGATCGATCGGTATAGCTTTCCAACCCTTTCTCTAGTTGCTTGTTGTAGGCTATTGGTTCGATCCGGATTTAAAGTATACGATAGCGCCGGTTTCTAGTTTAAGAAAAGTTTTCGTTTCCGCATTTTGTCCTCGGATAGACGGCCGGGGCGCTACCGTAGACTTACAGGTTCAGCACTAAGGTACGGTTTCAGTCTGTGTCCGTTTACTTTGAAAAACGAGCCGTCTTTGGGATTTTTCAAATCCTCAGCGCCTTACGGGTACACATTCCGCAAAAAAATGGCCCTTTCCAGCGAGATCTGAGCTTACCTGGATGAAAATGTATACGGGTGTCGTAAATCAGTACCTGTTGACCAGGTACGAAAGTTTTGCGCAAAAGGTGTTTATCGTGAAACACTTTCATTCGGTTCTTAACGACAACCGCGTTTTCGTAAGCCTCATCCCGAAGCTTGCTCAATTCGTTTAACTGCAGCTTCCGATGGCTGCCCGCATCTTCGAGAGATAGATTCAGCTCCTTTATCGCCCAAAATGAGCGATGCTCTATTTCCACTGGAAGGTGGCAAGCCTTTCCGCAAACAAGACGATAGGGAGACATGCCAAGATCGGTCGTATAAGCAGTTCGAAATGCCCAAAGGGCATCAATGAGTTTTAAAGACCAATCCTTACGGTTCTTGGAAACCATCTTCTCCAATATCTGCTTGATTTGTTGATTTGAAACCTCGGCTGGCCCACATGTTTGGGGGTGGTAGGACGTTGCTAGCTTATGATTAATAGAATACTTGCGCATCAAGGCCTCGTAAGTCCAATTACAGAAATGAGTTCCATTATCACTAATGATCGTGCGGGGGTGCCCAAACCGGGAAAATATGTTTTCCTTATGAAATCTAACGACAACCTTGTTGTCGTTAGTCCGGCTGGGCACAGCCTCGACCCACTTAGAGACATAATCAACAGCGAGAAGAATGTACAAGTTCCCAAAAGAGCTGGGAAACGGCCCCATAAAATCAATCCCCCAAACATCGAAAATCTCCAGAACCAAGATTGGTTGGAGCGGCATCTTGGTTCTTCTAGATATCCGACCTAAGTGTTGGCACCGGGAGCAAGTTTAGCAGTAGTCGTGAGCGTCCTTGAAGAGTTGTGGCCAGTAGAAACCACACAGCAAGATCTTCTCGGCTGTCTTTTTGGGGCCAAAGTGCCCGCCACATGCTTGATCGTGGCAAAACGACAGCACGCTCTTAATTTCATTGTCAGGGACACACCGACGAATAATCTGGTCGGGACAGTACATGAATAGATAGGTTTCGTCCCAGTAAATGTGTTTTACTTGGTATAAGAATCGAAGTCTGTCCTGACTTGACCATTCATTCGATAGTAGTCCTGTGGCCAAATAGTTCACAATATCTGCGAACCAGGGTTCACAAGATACTGTCAAGAGCTGTTCATCTGGAAAAACGTCGTTGATCGGAAGTTGAAGCGTTGGCGAAGAAGGGAGTCATGAAAGATGGTCGGTAACTACGTTTTCACGTCCTCTTTTTTCCTTGATGATAAGGTCAAACTCTTGAAGTAAGAGGATCCAACGTATCAGCCGGGATTTTGCATCCTTCTTTGCAAAAAGATGGAGAAGAGTCGAATGGTCTGTGTAGACGATGACTGGAGAGCCGATCAAGTAAGCCCTGAACTTTTCTAAAGCGAACACAACAGCCATGAATTCCTTCTCGGTCGTTGTGTAGTTCTGTTGGGCATCGTTCAGGGTTCGGCTAGCATAATAGATTACGTGCGGCATCTTATCCATGTGCTGTCCAAGGACCACACCGATGGCAAAGTCAGATGCATCGCACATAATCTCAAATGGATATGACCAGTCAGGAGAGGAAAGAATGGGTGCAGAAGTGAGTGATCTTTTTAATGACTCGAACGCAGTCATACAGCTTGAGTTGAAGTCAAATGTCGTGTCCTTAGCCAGCAAAAGAGTCAAGGGCCTAGCAATCTTGCTAAAGTACTTGATGAACCGTCTATAGAAACCGGCATGGCCAAGGACGGCTCGGATGTCTCTGACGCTTTTGGGTGGAGGGAGATTGGAAATGACTTCAATCTTTGCTTTATCTACCTCAATGCCATTTTGCGAGATAATATGTCCTAGGACAATACCTTCGCGTACCATGAAGTGGCACTTCTCCCAGTTTAAAGTGTGGTTCTTATCCTTACACCGGGTAAGGACAGCGTCAAGATGCAGCAAACACTCATCAAAGGATTCGCTGAAAATGGTGAAATCATCCATGAAGATCTCCAAGGATTTTTCCACCATGTCTGAGAATATTCCCATCTGCTGGAAGGTTGCAGGTGCATTGCATAACCCAAAGGGCATGCGACGGTATGCAAACGTGCCGAATGGACAGGTGAATGTGGTTTTGTCCAGATCTTTTTTGGCGATGGGAATCTGATTATAGCCAGAGTAGCCATCCAGAAAGCAGTAGTACTTGTGTCCAGCCAGTCGTTCAAGCATTTGGTCAATGAAAGGTAGCGGAAAGTGGTCTTTCCGCGTTGCGGGGTTGAGTTTTCTATAATCGATACAAACTCGCCACCCAGTCTGGGTGCGAGTAGGAATTAACTCATTCGCCTCATTGGTTATGACCGTTATGCCCGACTTTTTGGGGACAACGTGAATGGGGCATACCCACTGGCTATCAGAGATAGGGTAAATGATACCACTATCCAGAAACTTTACGATCTCCTTCTTTACAGCCTCCTTCATGACTGGGTTGAGTCGTCTTTGTGGATCCCTAGCTTGTTTGGTATCACCCATCATATGAATATGATGTTCAACGATCAGGGGACTAATCCCCTTGATGTCCGCCATTGACCAGCCAAAAGCTTGCTGATTGCTGTGCAAGACCGTAAGAAGGGCTTTCTCTTGATCTGGAGCTAGATAAGCCAAGATGATAACAGGGAGGGTCTCATTCTCACCCAAGTAAGCGTACTTAAGGTGAGACGACAATGGCTTAAGTTCGAGCGTTGGCGGTGAAACGATTGAAGGCAAGATTGGGGAAAAGGTCTCGAACTCAAAAGATTCCAGCAGAGGTTCAAAATGAGTGTAACCGACCGAGTTGGGTGGTTCAGGTAACTCATACGGAAATTCAAAGGATTCAAACTCGGGTGGTGACTGGCCAAGATCGTTCAAGAAAGTGAAACACTCGTAATCGCAGTCACGAGCTGAAGCAGCGGCAGGTTCGAAGAGGAACGCACTAGTGGCGTCAAGATTGCTGTGATCGAACAAAAACTCCTCGAATTCACAGTCCTCTGAGGTGATCTCCTGGATCGAAGAAACATCTAGTATATGAGCATTAGGTTCAGAGTGCTGATTCCCCAACTTAAAAATGTTGAGTTCAATCGTCATGTTTCCACAAGATAGGTTCATCGAACCATTTCGACAATTGATCACAGCATTTGAGGTCGCAAGGAATGGGCGACCGAGTATCACCAGAATTTGATTCCGGGGGTTAGCTACAGACTGTGTGTCTAAATCAATGAAGCCAACGGGGAAAATGAAGTCCACAACCTTGATTAACACATCCTCTAGCTCACCCCTAGGCTGGGTGATAGATCGGTCGGCCATTTGGAGAGTCCAATATGTGGGTATTAGCTCTCCTATACCTAGTTGTTCATATACTGAGTACGGAAGCAGGTTAACACTGGCACCAAGATCCAAAAGTGCGCGGTTGATGTTCTTATCCCCAATGGTGATTGAAATCGTAGGACAGTCAGGGTCCTTCAGTTTTTGAGGAAAAGATTGGGTAAGAGCATCACTCACGGCACTAGCGAAGAAAACTTTCTTGGGTAGCTGAGATTTCCTCTTTTTCGTGAACAAGTCCTTCAAGATTTTTGCGTAGGAAGGGACTTGTTGGACAGCATCTAAAAGGGGAATGTTGATGTTAACCTACTTAAAAAACTCCAGAAATTTCTACATTTGTGGATTTTGTTTATTGGACCTCAACCGGTTTGGAAATGGAACGTTTTTAAAATTGGTTGAGTCCAATGTTTGTGGAGGAGATTGTGGAGTTTGAACGGATCCCAGAGCGGGAGTTTTTGTAGAGTGAGAAGTGGGTCCGTTCAGAGCTGTCACGACCAGAAATTGGCACGTGACGACCCTTAAACTACGCAACGTCTACAGGCATAACACAATTTAAGTAAACCGAAAACCCAGCAATCTAAACCATCAAAAGTAGTAAGAATTAAGAACAATTTTTAAAAGCCTTTGAAATCTCAACCCAAATTCTTTAAAACTCCAACTTTATTTCCTTTAATATTTTGGCAGCACTTCCTTTGTAAAAACTAGCCCCAAAAATGGGTACAACAAAGATAAAGGTAAAGCATCCCCAAACGGGAGCAAATACACACCCAAAGGCGGAAAACAACCACCACAACAGATATACGACGCCGTAGAGAAGAAATAAAAAACGATAGAAGTAAAACTGCATAAAGAACACCAAGTCATAAAATAATATACAATATCGTCCTCACATCAAGTCTCTAAGTCAACATTAAAGTAGTAGATGGAGAGTATAAGGATACAACGAATATACTATACAACAATGAATAACCACGAAACCCACCTAAAGCAAAACTGCATACTGTGAGCAGATGCGGTATCCGCAGCAAAAGATAATATGATAGATGAATAGTCTGCCTCGACTACTCTGGGGAACAACCTGCAAAACAAACTGTGCCACAACGGGGGTGAGTTGCCAACTCATGAATAGTAAATAACATATGCAGGTAATCGCAAGTATGCACGTACAGCGTGAATCTAACATATGTAAGCAAATAGCAATAAAAGGGTCATATGAATGCAAAAGTCATGAAAGGTACACTAACGGGTACTACAAATACATGAAGAAAAAATATGACAATCGGTATGCAACAATCATGCAATAATGATATGAAAAGGAATATATGCAACAGTCATGAAAGGTAGACTAACAGGTACAACTAACATATGAAATAATGCATATAAAATAAGTATTTAAATGCAACAGTCTTGAAAGGTATACTAACAGGTACTACAAATACATGAAGCAGTGCATAAACAATAAAAGTGAAGTATGGAATGAAACATGTCATTTCCACAGAATCCTGACATTGTCGTTGGATCAAAATCCAACAAGATAATCCAAATCCCAATTCCTCAAATCAGCCCCTAAATTGGCTCTCATATCATATAAGACTCACAAATCCTGAGTGTACAATATCAAGTAAATATCATATATCCTGAATATACAATATCAAGTAATCTCAAATGTCCAAAATCCAATATCAAGTGAATCTCTTATATCCTTGGTATATTTGCATGAATAAATATGATGAAGTATATGAATTTATATGTATACATATATATTAATGTCCCATTCCACTAATATATATATATATATATATAACAGCGTCCCATTCCACTGTTTTATATACTTAGGAGTAAAATATCATGAAAACAATGCGGCAAGCATCGAGACAGAAATGCTGATCTATCAGGTGTTGTCACCATGACTGGCACCCTGATAGGTACGTATCATACGCTATACCGAAAGCTCGAGTGCCTAGCTCTGACCCTCGTCTCTTGACGTATCCATACGTACATGACTCCCGTCGGTATCCCCACGATAACCGTCGAGTCATTGGTAATGTCACCGGATGGTATGGTTCCCCTGTCAGGCTCAATCGGAAAGGTCCATCAATCGTCTTGCCCCGGGGTACCTCCGAGCCCCGCCATCTACCCTCATACGGCCCCCGACTTCTCGCATGGGGTATATATATCATAACCGATAAATCTCATGGTGGCTGCTGAAATAACATATCTAGAGGAACTGGGTTTTTCAAATAATGCATAATTTCATGAACTCCCACGGTCCTCAAATCCAAAAAACATCATGAAAAATCCATATCTCAATGCGAAATCCATGAATGTAATATATGCAACATAAAACTGTAATGTGAGCATATAAAGGAAAAACCTCTAATTAACATGCAACAAGTTAATATAAAATATCATGCGGTTCCTAATTTTTCCAATTCTAAATAACATCAAGTAAAGGTAAATATGTAGTTATAACCAGATATATGTGTATACATAAAGATATAGCAAGATATATGTATCTACCTATCTGTAATGATATAATATACCCTCCAGGTATAAGTGAAGTATGTATGCAAAGTATACATGTTGCTATTTCATTATGTGTGTATGTACACTAATGGTACAATACTCTATAGATATACAGGTAACTAGTATGTAAGTATGTCAAGGCATATGTGTTTGCATATAGGTATACAGGTATGCTATATGTCATATGCAATAAGAAATATGAATAAATGTCACAATATCCCTAACCAAACTATATTATATCTATAAGTGTGTTGTATGTGCCATGGCAATTATTGACGGTGTGTGTGGCATACAATCAGTGCTCGTGCAACATGAGTCATCAATAATAGTGCAGTATCCTAAGGATACTAGTCCAAGCACAACAATTAACTAAGCAGTAGGGTGTATGCGCAATTCTAAATATGAAATAGAATATGCGACAAGTCAAGTCATCTCTAGCCCAGATGCGTAACTCCATGAGGGCGATTCCCCTGTAGATGTTAAATCTACTCACCAATGCTCCTGGCTAAGTGAAGCTTACCACATGTTTTCCCTTTGTCGTAGCGTCCGAAGTCCCCGCCTGTGAACCTGTAACATAAAACAATATAACAGAAATATATTAGCAATAGACCCAAAACACGTACAATCTACACGGACCAGCACGACACACATACGTACTCTAAAGGGTTCGTGTTGTAGCTAACGTGTATAGCGACACTTCGAAACCAACTCAGAGCAACAAAAACACAGAACACGCACCGTATCGGATAATGTATCGCGTGAAACGAAACAAAAGAAAAACGCAAAGTGGTCCCAGATTTTTCTGTACCAAAAATTTGTAAAAGTTGCAAGTACCATGAGACCACATACAACCCCAGAGACCCCTACACAAAAACCCAAACCCTAAGTCCCCAGTCTGACCGCAATTTGCGGCTAGAATCAATAAAATTGTGGCTCGAAGTGGAGGAAACGGGCTCGTATTTTGAGGGTAGGTTCTAGGTCACTATACTAGGTTAATGTGATGTGAACTTTTGCAACAATTACCTAGTTTTATAGCACATCACCCGAGACCCTAAAACAACACTAAAATTATAATATTTACCCGAAACGATATGATACGCGATAAAAACTGAAATGACTAACCTACTCTACACTATAAACACTTAACGAACAGAAAAAGATCATTACCTAACTCAAAAAACTCAAAGATCCAAGCTTTGCAAGCTCCAAAGCATCCTAGAGGCAAAAGGTGATCAAAGATGAGATTTTTGTGTGATTTGTGAAGTTTTTGAGATGGTTTTGTGATGGAGTTGAGAGTGTTAAGTTGTGATGAGAGAGAGATGAGAGAATAAAAGAGATAGAAGAAATGGGAGAGTATGAGGTTAAAGAGAGAGGGAGGTGAGTCTAGGGTGAGAGATGAGGTAAGTATAACCATTAGCATTAACTCACCATTAATGCTTTCATACCACTCATCAAGCCACCTCACACACCCAAAGAAATATCTCTCTCTCACATAAATAAATATCTAGGATTAGGGCAAGGATTGGATTTTGATTAAAGCAAACATTAGATAAATGGTTAAGTGTCATGGTTACTAATCTAAATTAGCACAAACAAACCCTCACATTTACGTGCCCACGTGCGTGCATGTCCATAACAAATAATAATAAATTATTAATTAAATGTTATAAAATGTGAGGAACCCGAATTGGTAAACTTTTTACAGTAAGCCGACATTAACGTCTAAACGAACACTAACCGAAATCTACGGCGTTACAATCTCCCCCCTTATAAAAATTCGTCCCCGAATTTAAAATTCTCACTAAGCGTACCTTCAAGAAGAAAATTACAAAACTCTCATATCTCACCCATAGCCTTCCAAGTGATTACCTCACTATACGGTTACGTCCAAGAAAACCCTTCATAGATGGCAAGACCCTTGACCGAAGTTTCTCCACCTGCCGAGCCAATAACACAATTGGCTGCTGGTGAAAAAAAGATCACGTCACAAGCAAAATGGTCTGGTGCTGAATCATGTGAGAAAGGTCATGATTGTAATTGCAAAGTATCGACACAAGGAAATACGGGGTGAATACTCAATAATCTGGGCGGAAGTGCCAAATTAAAGGCAACGAAACTAACTCGCTTTAAGGATCTCAAAAGGACCTACAATTCTGGGATAAGCTTCCCAAAACTCAACACGCCATTCATCGGAAAGTCCATAGGAATACATGATCTCCCACTACGAACTTAAGTCTGCGACCACCACGGTCGGCATAAGACCTCATTTTGCACTGGGCTGTTCTTATCCTGACCTAAAACAACTGGATCATCTCCGAAGTCTTTTGACTAGCTGGGTCCAAAAATCCTACTTACGCAGAGTCAGAAAAACAGACTGCAGATCGACACGACCTAACAACTAAACCTAAAGGTTTCCAATTGGAGTGCCTCTTGATAACTGCTATCAAAGGAGAGCCCTAACAATGGCAAGTGATAATCCCAACTGCCGACAACAATTAGTACGTACGCAGAAGCATATCCTCCAGAGTCGGTATAGCCCGCTCTCACAAAACCATAATCCTGCGGATGGAAAGACGGAGCTAAAGCTCAACCAGTACCCAAGGCTTCCTGAAGCTCCTGCCCAAGACGGAAAGCGAACAGGGTGCCTTCATTGGATACGACCCATGAAGGAAATCCATGCAACGCACAAACTTAACAAAGGACAGCTGAGCAAACTGAACATAACTGGACAATAAGCATCCGAATGGAGTCACACCCTGACTAAACCTGGGTAGACGCCACAATGAATATTCATGGAGACTTGCTCCCACTCCCACTCCAGAACGGTTAAAGGTTACAACTCTCCAGCCGGTCTCAGATGCTCAACCTTAGAACACAACAAGACGGACACCTTGAAACGAAACCTGAAACATCTCTCTACATCCCTGCCACCCATAACTATCTCACAAGTCACGTCAAATGCTGGTGGAAGTTGAATGAGTACAGAGAGTTGACAGATGTGCCTGCTCTAGGATTTCGCGTCTCTACCCAATAGTATCAGGTACATAAATGCGTTACTAAACTTAGCACACCCTTGTCAAAAATCAAGGACTCCGGATCATTACCCAGCCAAGTATGCTCAAGAATCTCTGACGAACGAGCATCGGTGGGCTTTGCCTCGCGAAAGCGATTAAGGAAAAGTGGTCGGGCGCAGACATGAGCAAGCTGCCCCTCAGTAGAGGCGAACTTAAGCTGTACTCAAAAATCGAACAAGAACTATAAATCTACAGAAGACTGTCTGAACAATCAAAACCCGCTGCAGGAAGATGTCCGTGAAAATCTAACACGACTCTCCGAACAAGTAGTGTTTCCAAATCTCCAACGCAAGACCACCGCGGCCATCTCCAGATCATGAGTGGGATATCCTTCTAGTACTTCCTCCAAATGTACGGAAGCAAAAGCAATAACTCTATAATGCCGCATCAACGCAAAATCGAGCCCCACTCGCAAAACATCACAGTTAAACAACAAAGTCGCCCGAACCAGAAAGCAAAGAAGAACTGGTGCAGTTGTCAACCGAGTCTTCAACTGCTGAAAACTCCGCACACATGCCTCAGTCCAAAGAAAAGGAACCTCCTTTCCGGCCAGTCCAGTTAACGGTGCAGCGATACACTAGTAATATTGCACGAAACGGCGGTAAAAACCTGCTAAGCCACAAAATCCGCGGACCTCCGTCCCGGATATAAGTATGGGCCAAAGCTGTACGGCCTCGATCTTCTTCGGAACCATACAAAACCTTCTCCCGTAACTACAAGACCTAACAAAATCAAGCCTGAAAGAACACTCCGAGAATCTAGTAAACAGTTGGCGCTCTCCCAATGTCTGCAAAACAAATCCTCAAATGCTTCTCCTGTTCCTCACGACACATTGGAAAAGACCAGAATGTCATCAATGACAGAACAATAAACTGGTCAAGGAACGGCCTGAAGAAATCTGGTTCAACATATCTACGAATGCTGCTAGGGCATTGGTGAGTCCAATGAAACCACCAAAACACATAAAGCTCGTAGCACACACAAGGCAGTCTTCGGAATGACATCATTCCGAACCCGCAACAATGATGACCTGATCCCAACAAACTTAGAAAATGTCTCGCACTCTGGAGCCGATCGAAGAAATCGTCAATGCGAGGTAAAGGATACCTATCTACACCGTAAGCCAGTTTAATTGCCGATCCATCAATACACAACCTCAAACTGCTGTTCATCTCCTTGACGAACAGAAATAGGAGCTCCCAAAGCGAAACACTCAGACACACTAGACCCCCAAACAAACAACTCTGCAGCTGATTCTTAAGCCCCCTAAGCTCCGCCGGCTCATCTGGAACAACGTCAGAAAACTCTTGCACGAAAGGAACCCGGTCCAACAAACCCACTGTGGCTCCGGCATCATGAATGAACACCAAGAATCCTCGACATCCTCTCCTCAAAAGCCGACTAGCGAGAAAGACTGAATTGAAGCTATGAGAGGCGGCACCACTGTCCCCCTGCACAACAAGAACTGACTCACAGGGAAAAGAAAACCTGACTGTTTTCTCGCGGCAATCCACAGAGACATAGCACGTAGCTAACCAATCCATGCCCAGGAGAACGTCAAATCCAACATCTCTAGAAGGATCAAAACGACGGACGAATCTCTATCTCCAATCCGATTGGCACACGACCGAAACACGTGTCGCACAACAAAAAAATCGCTGGCAGAAGTTAACACAACAAACGGCTGATCTACCTAACACGACTCTCGTCCCAACCACTGCACAAAGTGTGAAACAAGCAAGTGCATCAAAAGAACATACGAATTTAGAATACCTGAAAACTCTGCATTGCACTGTTCATATCATAATATTGCAATTCATACGCCCCACTTTTATGCATTTTATAAGTAAACAGGTACTTTTGACGCTCGTTTGTTGCATGTTACAGGATACAGGCTCTTGGAGCAAATACAGCGAAAGATGATACTAAAAAGGGACTTTTGACCAACAAGCAGACGGATCTTACTCAAGCCGAGACGAAGAACAGTGCAAGGTCCAAAAAGACGAAAGTGAAACGGTCAAAAGATCCCTACAAGATTTCACTGAGGATTTGGAGAAGATTAAGAAGCCCAACAGAGAAAAGAAGTATAAAAATAGGAAGCCCAAGAAATGCTGAACCAAACCCAGAAAAATGGTGAGCCAAGACCACCAAAGGGCCGCGGAACCGCGGCCCAAGCGCTCCATTGCCGCGGTTCCGCGGCCATATCAGGCCCGTGTCGGTGGAAATTTTTCCTGTCGGTGTGTCGGTTCAGATGTTGGGATTTTTAGGGGGCAAATCTGTAATTGCATATCTACGAGAGTCTGTAACCCTAGCTTCACTGGTTGCTTATAAATTGTACTCAAAATCTGTAAAATGTTATGCCTCTTATTAATCAATAAAATTAGATTGTTGAGAGATCAAGAGCATCAATTTTGTAAGTGTTCTTTATTTTCATGCCTTAGTGTAGTTCTTTTTTTCTTGCCCTAGCTAATATACTTATTGCAGTAGAGTAATCTTAATACTTGCCGTAGTTAACTTGTCTAGCTCCTTTTAATCTGCAGTAAGTAATAATTCAAGATTTGAACAAAACATTTTTAAAACATAACAACAAAATGTTGTTTTTCGAAAATTCCCTAATGAGCGAGTAAAACCCTCGCTTGTTAGGGTTAGGAACAAGGTAAGGAGTGAGAGATGAATATCTCTCACCTCCTTCAATGCCAACACATTTTCAAAACTAGAACTTCATGCACGCATGCATGATCCGCCCCCTACGGCACCCTACCTACGAGGTAACGGTGAACCGTAGTCTAAAAGGCCGGACATACATGACGTCCATGAAGATTGTAGCAATTAATAGGAAAGGACGGACAAGGATCTAGAGGAAGAAACTTCGTTTCTTTCCAATCATCCTAATCCCCTTTGCTAGTAATTGTTGTAATTTCTAAAATGCTTTAATCAAATGGCATTGAAAGAGGTGACAATATTAATCTCGTCAACCCCTCCTTCGACTTAACCCTAACAAGTTCTTTCATATCATATAAATTAGGTTTTTTTAATTAATCGACAAAAACCAAACAACAAACTGAATCAACTCGTTAAAACACAAAAACCGAAAATTACACATCTCTGCGGATCGACCCGTACTCACCCGCTAGCTGCAAAGCGACGCCGTTTCTGATTACGGTAAACACAATATTTTTGAACTAATCAAATGGCGCCGTTACCGGGGATGTATTGTATTCAATTTTGGCTATAATTGACTTGAGTTTTTGACATAGGAATGCATATACTTTTTTTTTCTGACTGCACTACCCTTTAGTGTATGTCACTTTGGACTAGGGATACTAACGCCCGATTAGTCCGTGTTTCGTTGGTACCGACCGACGAACCATTCGACACTAAAGTCGACATTCCGTCCACTTTCTTACCCTCAACTTCAAATTCTTTCACCGAAGGCATGTCGGGATTCAACCCCAACAATACCTTACTGACGGGAAGGATTCCACCTCCGTTAGGTGCGAATAACCCGAATCAGCCGCCTATTGAAGCGCGCACGAGTTGCGCTCCAGGATCTCTTTTACCCCATCCGCACTTCTTTACCTACTTGTCTTTCACCCCCACCGGCAAATGGGGACAATTTTGAAATAAAACCACATTTCATCAATATGCTGCCAAAATTTCATGGTTTGGAATCTGAAGATGCATATATCTTTATTAATAAATTCCAAAATGTGTACGCTATGATGAAAACAACCCAATTGAGTGATGACGCTATAAGGCTAAGGGTCATTCCTTTCACCTTATGTGACCTAGCCGAGAAGTGGCTATATAGCACCGCATCACATTCCATAAGAAATTGGGACGAGTTTGTGAAGGCTTTTCTGAAAAAGTTCTATCCTCATCACAAAACTGCCAGAATACGCAATGAAATAATTCAATTCTCACAACTTCCTTCCGAACCATTTTGGAAGTGCTTCGAGAGATTTAAGGACCTACTAGTTCAATGCCCTCATCATGGGATCGAAAGTTGGCAACTTTGCCAAACATTATACGAGGGATTGAACTCGGCAATGAAGCAGTTGCTAGAAACCATCTGTCAAGGTCATTTTCTCTCTAAGTCTAGTGATGAAGCGTGGCAGTTTCTTGAGGATCTTAGTGAGCAAACAATACAGTGGGAGAGTACCAAGACCACATCATCTTCTAGTGGTCAATCTAGGGCAGGCATACATCAAGTAGAGATGTCGATTGCCATGAAGGCCGAGATGGCCGCTCTTACGAAAAAGCTAGAAGCGATCGAGACCAAAATCTCATCGCCTTCTCCTGCCCCTGCTATGCCCCCACGAACTGTCTGTGCTTGTTGTGCGGATCCATCGCACCTAACCGAAGAGTGTCCTTATAATGCATCCACTCAAGGACAGGATCAAGTCAATGCTGCATTTCAGCAACGACAAAGGAACGATCCATACTCTTCGACATATAATCCGGGGTGGAGGAGTCACCCAAATTTCGCTTGGAACCAAAATCAACAATTCCAAGGAAATAACAATTTTCAAAGACCTCCTCCTCCACAACAACAACAACAAGCACCCTCACAAACTCAGTTTCAACCGTAACAACTTCAACAACAACCTTACCTTAATCAGGTGAACAATTTTGTGCCTAACAATGCTTACCAGCCAAATAATTATGTTCAACCTAATAATGATAAGGTTAGCTCGCTCGAAAGAAGTCTAGATGCGTTTCTTAAGCAATCTACACAGTCTACAGTAAGACTTGAGACTTTTATTCAATCTTTAGTGCAAAATAGCGCCTCACACGATCAAAGCATCAAATCTATTGAGGCACAAATTGCACAACTCAATGCAGCTTTGAGCGAGCGCGAAAAAGGAAAACTCCCGTCTCAACCACTGCCCAACCCCGGTCACGCACATGCTGCATATCAACAGCAGAATCATAACATAAATGTTGTGACCACGTTGAGATCGGGAAAAGTGTTGCAAAACAATGTGGGCATGAACAATGACACCCCTGCCGGTGGCCCTTCTTCATCTTCTTCACCTTCTTCTTCTTCCTTAGAGCCTATTCTTCACCCTTCACATGGCTCTACTTCTTCTAACTTGAACGGACCCATTTCTCACAACACGAACACATCTACATGGGGTACCGTTCCAACTCGACAATCTGATCCGCAAAAGTTGGACTCTACCACCTTTCAAAATGTTCCTTTTCCTAATCGGTTGAGATCCAATAAACCAACTCCACAGATGGAGAAGATTGTTGAGTTGTTCAAACAGGTTAGCATAAATATCCCTCTTTTGGATGCAATCCAACAAGTTCCTTCATATGCAAAAATTTTAAAGGACTTATGCACCAAAAAGAGGAAGTCGCAAGTGCCAAAGAAAGTTTTTGTGGCTAGTGCTATTAGTGATGCTCTTGTAAATTCCCTTCCCCCAAACCAAAAGGACCCCGGGTGTCCTACCATTTCGATAACAATCGGGGACAAGAATATCAATAGAGCACTATTAGATCTTGGCGCGAGTGTCAATTTGCTACCCTATTCTGTGTACGAGCAATTGGGCGTTGGAGAGCTTAAGCCCACTCACTGTACTCTCCAAATAGCCGACCGGTCAATAACCCATCCTAGGGGAGAGCTGGAGGATGTGTTAGTTAGAATAGGGGATTTCATTTTCCCCGTTGCCTTTATTGTGATGGATACACAACCTGTTGCTAACCCCCGGAACCAAATTCCGGTAATACTTGGTCGAACATTTCTGGCTACTTCCAATGCCGTGATCAATTGTCGTAATGGTTCAATGAACCTATCTTTTGGCAATATGACGATTGAGCTCAATATTTTCAGGTTGGGAAGTCAGCCTGCTGAGCCTAATGCTAGCGCACTCGATGTTTGCTCGATCAACGAGATCGCGGAGGAGGACTGTGAATTCGAGAATTTTTTTTTCGATCACAGCAATGTTAACGCCACTAGTGCGTTCCTCCTAGAATCCGGCGCAGCTTTGACAGCGGATAATGATTTTGAGTGCTATACCTCCGTTGATGACTTTGAAGACTCATCACCTGAATTGGAGTCTTTTGCTTTTTCGGATGAGTTAGTTGAACCATCCGACACTGTTGCGTACACTCGGTTCGAACCTTTGATGGAATCCTTCGAGTTTGAAACAACTACCCCATTGTTACCATCTATTGTTTCACCTCCTAAACTCGAATTAAAGCTTTTGCCGACACACCTAAAATATGCTTATCTAGGTGATAATGAGACCTTACCTGTCATTATATCAGCCTCTCTAGCTCTTGAGCAAGAGAAGGCTCTTTTGATGGTCTTGCATAATAATCGGCAAGCTTTCGGCTGGTCTATGGCGGACATTAAGGGGATTAGTCCCCTCATAGTCGAACATCATATACACTTAATGGATGATGCCAAGCCAGCACGGGATCCACAAAGGCGCCTCAACCCCATCATGAAAGAGGCTGTTAAGAAGGAAATTGTCAAGTGTCTGGATAGCGGTATCATTTACCCTATCTCGGAAAGCCAATGGGTTAGCCCAATCCACGTCGTGCCAAAGAAATCGGGCATTACGGTCATTACCAATGAGGCAAATGAGTTGATTCCCACTCGCACCCAAACTGGGTGGCGAGTCTGCATAGACTATAGGAAACTCAATGCCGCAACAAGGAAAGACCACTTTCATTTACCTTTCATTGACCAAATGCTTGAGCGATTGGCAGGGCACGCGTTCTATTTCTTTCTCGATGGCTATTCCGGTTACAACCAAGTCCCCATCGCCAAAGAGGATCAAGACAAGACAACATTCACTTGTCCCTTTGGCACGTTTGCTTATCGTCGCATGCCCTTTGGGTTATGCAATGCACCCGCGACATTTCAGCGGTGTATGATGGGGATCTTTTCAGACATGGTTGAAAAGTTCTTGGAGATCTTTATGGATGATTTCTCCATCTTTGGCGACTCCTTCGACGAGTGTTTACGCCATCTTGACGCTGTTCTTACCCGCTGCAGGGATAAGAACCTAACATTGAATTGGGAGAAGTGCCATTTCATGGTGCGAGAGGGCAGTGTCTTAGGACGTGTCATCTCGCAAAACGGCATCGAGGTAGATAGAGCAAAAATCGAAGTGATTTCTAACTTCCCTCCCCCAAAATGCGTCAAAGATATTAGAGCCTTCCTTGGCCACGCTGTTTTCTACAGACGGTTCATCAAGGACTTTAGCAAGATCGCTAGACCCTTGACTCTCTTACTGGCCAAGAACACTACGTTTGCTTTCGACTACACTTGCATTGAAGCATTCGAGTCTTTGAAGCATTCCCTCATCACCGCACCCATCCTCTCATCTCCCGACTATACGCACCCTATTGAAATCATGTGCGACGCATCAGACTTTGCTATTGGCGCTGTTCTTGGACAGCACATTAATAAGATGCCGCACGTGATTTATTATGCTAGCCGAACACTAAATGAGGCCCAACTCAACTACACAACAACAGAAAAAGAGTTTTTAGCTGTTGTGTTTGCACTCGAAAAATTTTGGCCTTATTTAATCGGCTCTCCAGTCGTTGTATATACAGATCATTCAGCTCTTCGCCACATTTTTGTGAAGAAAGATGCTAAGTCAAGGCTAATACGTTGGATCCTTTTATTACAAGAGTTTGACCTTGTCATTAAGGACAAAAAAGAATGTGAAAACGTAGTAGCTAATCACCTATCACGACTTCCTTCTTCCCCCACGCTCGATCTACCAATCACTGATGTTTTTCCCGACGAGCAACTCTTGACCGTTTCTTGCGAACCATGGTTCGCCGATATTGTGAATTACTTAGCCACCGGCCTGATACCCAATGATTGGTCGAAACAGGATAAACTTCAATTTTTATCCCAAGTAAAGCATTTTTACTGGGATGAGCCCTATCTTTTTAAATATTGTTCCGACCAAATCATTCGTCGGTGTGTACCCGAAAGTGAGGTCAAGATTGTGCTGTCTTTTTGCCACGATCAAGCATGTGGCGGGCACTTTGGCCCAAAGAAGACAGCCGAAAAAGTTTTGCAGTGTGGTTTCTATTGGCCATGACTCTTCAAGGATGCATTTGAATACTGCAAAACATGCTCCCGGTGCCAACACATGGGCCGGATATCGCGGAGAAACGAAATGCCGCTCCAACCTATTTTGGTTGTGGACATTTTTGATGTTTGGGGTGTAGATTTCATGGGACCATTTCCTAACTCTTTTGGAAATGTGTATATTCTTTTGGCGGTTGATTATGTTTCAAAGTGGGTCGAGGCTGTGCCCAGCCGAACGAACGATAATAAAGTTATCGTTCGGTTTCTTAAAGAACACATATTTTCTCGATTTGGGCACCCTCGGGCGATAATAAGTGATAATGGTTCTCACTTCAGCAATAGGACTTTCGAGTCCTTAATGCGCAAATACTCTATCACCCACAAATTGTCAACGCCATATCACCCTCAAACATGTGGGCAAGCCGAGATTTCAAATCGGCAAATAAAGCAAATCTTGGAGAAAACGGTTTCCAAAAACCGTAAAGATTGGTCACTTAAACTGATAGATGCACTATAGGCTTTCCGTACTGCATATAAGACCGATCTTGGTATGTTTCCATACCGGCTTGTGTACGGGAAGGCTTGCCACCTCCCAGTGGAGATCGAGCATAAAGCATTTTGGGCTATCAAAGAGCTGAATTTATCTTTAGGAGAGGCGGGCAGCAATCGAAAGCTGCAATTGAATGAGTTGGAGGAGCTGAGGGATGAGGCATATGATAATGCCATAACTGCTAAAAACCGATCCAAGGTGTTCCACGATAAACACCTTTTGCGAAAAACTTTTGAACCTGGTCAACAGGTTCTACTTTATGACACTCGGTTGCATTTTTATCCCGGCAAGCTCCGGTCCAGATGGAGAGGACCTTTTGTAGTCCGCACCGTTTATCCGCACGGTGCGGTTGATCTTGAGAATCCTGAAGACGGTACCTTATTCAAGGTGAATGGGCAACGACTGAAACCGTTCTTCACAGCGGACCCTTCGGAGGAGCTCCTGCTCTTGCAGGAGCCGATCTACACTGAGTGATATTCCTCCACTTTCACCCCTAAATTTCTTTTCCCAAAACATTATTTCAAATAAGTTTGGGGGTGTGTATATTATTTGTATATATATATTTCCAAAATACCATAAAAAAATAATAAAAAGAAAAAAAGAAATTTTTTTTGGACCTAATTGCAAATTTGCAGATTAAGAGCTGATTTTACAAATAAAGCCCTCGTTTCAGAGGGTGTTTTATGCAAATCACCCTCCCATCCCCTATTTGAAGGAACCCGACCCCCCTGTGTTCATAACCCTAAATTTTTTCTCTCTAAAAAACCCTAGCCACCGCCCCCTATCCTCTCCAGAAAAATCTCGCCGCAACTCCACCAGAGCGCCGCGCATCCGCCGCTGTTGCCGCCTCCTGCCGCGCATCCGCCGCCTCCTGGTGTCGTCACCCCCTGAAATTTTCAGGGGAGGTAACTCTGTCTAAATCCTCTCTGTTAGTGCATATCTTTTTGCTGAAAAAAATCGTAATGGCACATAAAATGCAATTTGAAAGGGATTTTTCCTCGGTTTTCGCACACGAAGTATACGGTACATATTTCGCACATGAAATCGAACAAAGGGGTTGGAATTTCCTGCTCTATAATCACTCATCTGCGTTTGCCCTACCTAACCTAGTTGCCCTATTTTACGAATCCATGGAAGATAATAGCCTTGACAACTTAGGTTACATTAAACTAAATTGGGGAAATCGTGAAATTCACATCGATAGGGACTTGATACACGAGGTTACACTCATACCACGTGTACCCGCACATGAACACCCATTGCGCTTTGAAGATTACATGCCCTTGATGGGTAATGACTTTGCGCGAGAGCCGCGTAAGGGCATCCAAGCACGGACCCTTTTCGCGAACGTTTTAACTGTGTGCCGGTGGGCACAAAACAATATCTTTGGTAGTTCCCACAACACGACCTTTTTCACCCCTTCATTACATGTCGTACACACACTGATGATGAAAAATCCTAGGTTCGACATGTGCACGGTTTTGCTCCAATCCATAGGTACGGGGAAACGAGGTACCGTATACCCATGTCCCATGCTTGTTACCCAAATCTGCCGATATTTCCTCCCCGTCGAGGAATTTGACGCAAACATGATAGACGGTGTCCCGGTTCGACCACTTGTAGAGGGCGTCTCGTCGTCCTACTCTAGACTCACGAATATTTGGACATGAACGGAACCGGCAGAAAATGTACCTGCATACACCCCTAGCTCGAGCTCGACTTCGAGCGGGGAAGAACTAACTCCCCAAGAGTATGCGCGATTGATGCGAAGAACAGTGAGAAGAACCGACTCTTTGAGGGATGAGTTTCGGGCAACTGCACGAGATCACGACCGTCGGTTGACGGAAATTGAGAGGGGAATGCAAACATTTTGGCTAGAGGGGAACAATCACGTTCACGCTCACGAGCGAGACGTGGGGCCGGGCAGTGAGGGCACTGCTTTGCTCAAGTTTGGGGGAAAGGGTAATGTATATAGTTATCTTTTGCATTGCATATTGTATATATTTTTATCTTCCTTTTGCATATTTAATTTCTGCATTGCATCTTTATATAAAAAAATTCATAAATATTTGAAAATTTGAAAAATAAAAAAATTAGGAAACGGAAAAAACCATAAAAATTGAGAAAAATTATAAAAATTATTGTATTCAATTTTGGTTAATTGACTTGAGTTTGATAAAAAGGTTAACTGGCTAGGAAAAACTAGATCTTAGACTTAGCAAAGTAAAAACCCTAAAAATAACCTTCCTTAGAGTTTAACGGTAGAGAATATATGTCTTTGTAGGTTATTTAGGAATAGGCAAATTTTGGGTTCACTTCGTGGGTTAAGCCAAAATGAGGGAAGAGTATTAATATTCTTATTAGAGTATAAGTTCGAAAAATAGTTCCTAGCTTAAGTTTAGATTCTGAAAACATGTACCCTACAAAATGCACAATCACGCACCTTGAAACTTGGATTAGTCGAAGAGACCTTGAATTACTCTTGTCTAAAGTCCTTAGCACAATGAAAATAAAAAGGAAAAAAAAGTGAATAAAAAAAAAATGGACACTGGTTTTTGTGATTACTTAGGGCTAGAAAATTATTTAGCGAGGGTGCTTCATCACCGAGTGCCTTAGACCAACTGGTTTGGGAGTCACTGCTAAAAGCCTTGGGAGTTGCAAAACTAGGAAATACGCCTTAAAGTGCTAACGCATCTTGTAATCGGCTGTTGGTACCTCAAGAAGTATTAACGGTCGCATGAAGGATGTGTAAGCGAAAGTTAAGAAAAATTCACAAATTAATAAGTGCTTTGGACAATGGGCGAGAGTACGATTGCTTGATTTGAAATTTCCAAGTGTAGGGGTGACAATTACACACACGTGGGGAAATGTGATTAGAGTTTAGATAAGAGAAAGGAATGAAGAATAAAACTTGTATCTTTAGTAGAGTTGATAGAAATTGCTAAGTGGAGATGGAACTCTAGAAGGAAAACTTAGGAGATGCCGAAAGCTAAATAAGTCTATAGAACATATATAATCTTAAGTTAGATGATGAGGAAGTGTGAAGAATATGGGTGTATAATTTTCGAGTCAAAAGATAATAGAATTCCTTGTTAGAAAACCTAATTGGAGAACAAAAGTCAATGGGCCGAATTGATAGGATTTTGTGGGTGTAATCCGCTGAAAACCCTCAGGAGACAACACTCCTCCTACTAGGGACACCTAGAGGTTTAACGGCTTGTTGCACGTGCTCAGTGCAATCGCGTTTCCCTGCGAAAGTGCGGCTAGGTTAGAATAAATTAATAAGTTTGCTCGAGGACGAGCAAAAGATAAGTTTGGGGGTATTTGTTCATATCATAATATTGCAATTCATACGCCCCACTTTTATGCATTTTATAAGTAAACAGGTACTTTTGACGCTCGTTTGTTGCATGTTACAGGATACAGGCTCTTGGAGCAAATACAGTGAAAGATGATACTAAAAAGGGACTTTTGACCAACAAGCAGACGGATCTTACTCAAGCCGAGACGAAGAACAGTGCAAGGTCCAAAAAGACGAAAGTGAAACGGTCAAAAGATCCCTACAAGATTTCACTGAGGATCTGGAGAAGATTAAGAAGCCCAACAGAGAAAAGAAGTATAAAAATAGAAAGCCCAAGAAATGCTGAACCAAACCCAGAAAAATGGTGAGCCAAGACCACCAAAGGGCCGCGGAACCGCGGCCCAAGTGCTCCATTGCCGCGGTTCTGCGGCCATATCAGGCCCGTGTCGGTGGAAATTTTTCCTGTCGGTGTGTCGGTTCAGATGTTGGGATTTTTAGGGGGCAAATCTGTAATTGCATATCTACAAGAGTCTGTAACCCTAGCTTCACTGGTTGCTTATATATTGTACTCAGAATCTGTAAAATGTTATGCCTCTTATTAATCAATAAAATCAGATTGTTGAGAGATCAAGAGCATCAATTTTGTAAGTGTTCTTTATTTTCATGCCTTATTGTAGTTCTTTTTTTCTTGCCCTAGCTAATATACTTATTTCAGTAGAGTAATCTTAATACTTGCCGTAGTTAACTAGTCTAGCTCCTTTTAATCTGCAGTAAGTAATAATTCATGATCTGAACAAAACATTTTTAAAACATAACAACAAAATGTCGTTTTTCGAAAATTCCCTAATGAGCGAGTAAAACCCTCGCTTGTTAGGGTTAGGAACAAGGTAAGGAGTGAGAGATGAATATCTCTCATCTCCTTCAATGCCAACACATTTTCAAAACTAGAACTTCATGCACGCATGCATGATCCGCCCCCTACGGCACCCTACCTATGAGGTAACGGTGAACCGTAGTCTAAAAGGCCGGACATACATGACGTCCAGGAAGATTGTAGCAATTAATAGGAAAGGACGGACAAGGATCTAGAGGAAGAAACTTCGTTTCTTCCCAATCATCCTAATCCCCTTTGCTAGTAATTGTTGTGATTTCTAAAAAGTATTAATCAAATGGCATTGAAAGAGGTGACAATATTAATCTCATCAACCCCTCCTTCGACTTAACCCTAACAAGTTCTTTCATATCATATAAATTATTATTTTTTAATTAATCGAAAAAAACCAAACAACAAACTGAATCAACTCGTTAAAACACAAAAACAGAAAATTACACATCTCTGCAGATCGAGCCGTACTCACCGGCTAGCTGCAAAGCGACGCCGTTTCTGATTACGGTAAACACAATATTTTTGAACTAATCATGCATGCCCGCGCATCCCGATGAGTAGAAGCAAACTCTCGTGTCTGCCCCCTACCCGCAACTGGCTGAACTCCTCCTCTGCTAACCTGTCCCCTCTGAGCGAACCTTCCGCGTCCATGACCTCTCTGAATACGAGCCTAACGCGGTGCTAAGGAACAATGTCTGACAAAGTGTTGAAGGCTCCCGTATCGAAATCATCCATACGATCGCTGCTGACCCTCCTGGGGATGAGAGCTGAACGACTGTCCTCGTCCTAAGCCTCTGCTACTCTCGTGATGGTCACGAAATCTGTCTCGACGGCTAAGCTTCTGTCTCTGGGCTGGTACACCGGTACGAGTCCTCCACGGTTCCGGAACTCTCAAAGTCTCTGGAAGGCGTGCCTCGTCAACTGGGGCTGCATCCACTGGTGCTATATAGGTGACGGAATGCTGTGTACTGATTGCAAGGAATAACTGGGTAACAGGGGTGGCAACCTCCTAACGCTGCGCTCGAATGGCCTCAACCAATGAACTCATCGTCTGGCGCATGTCCTGCATCTCTGCCACAAGCCTAACGATACTATCTGTTGAAGGCCGATCCGTCTGCTCCTGTGCAACGAGCGAGCCATCCTGGTACGTCCTCGTCCCACCCGAACCATCTTTGACCTCGGCCCTCACTGCATCACTCTGAGTCCCCATAGTCATCAGTGGCAAAGCTAAAAATGGAAAAAGGGATTCGATAAGAATATGGAAATCGAATCACAAGGATATGAATGATCAAGGAAGGAATTTCAAACAATTTGTACTTAGGTCACTTTAGGCGGAGTACCGCATCGTGAGTATGCCGCGGACATACACACACTACGTTACTCTGCTAAAGCTACCTACTCCATCATACTAAGGTCATCCTACACTCCGAAAGGTAAAATCTAGCGCTCTGATACCAACTTTGTCACGACCCTAAATTGGCACGTGACGGCCCTTAAACTACGCAACGTCTGCAGGCGTAACACAATTTAAGTAAGCCGAAAACCCAGCAATCTAAACCATCAAAAGTAGTAAGAATTAAGAACAATTTTTAAAAGCCTTTGAAATCTCAACCCAAATTCTTTCCTTTAAAATTTTAGTAGCACCTCCTTTGTAAAAACTGTAGGGATGCTAGGCACACGCACAAGGGTCTACGAGGCATCAACAATGCCCAATTAAAAAATTAGCCGTGCCGAACAACCCTAAACCAAGATCTTAGACTAGAGATTAGGCGAAAACAAGCATGTTAAACACTTTAACACTAAGTGAGAAGGATTACAACCTTTGTAGATCCGGTCCTTCACTTCATAAGCTCCGTGTTGTGGTCCCTTCGCTGCGATCATCAAGTTCCAGACTCTCGAGAGGCTCCATGAAGGGAAAGATGCAAGCTTGCTTCCGATCTTCGATATCAAAGATGATCTACCATGAAGTTTCATTAACACAAGCACTCACTCACAAAATGAAGTGTACACCCTCATCTAAATGGCAAGGATAGATGAAGATGATGAAGTAGGATTTTTTCTCTCATTTGTTTTCTTATTCTCACATGAAATCATCACAAAATGAAAACCTAGTAAGTTTTCTTAAAGCTCTAGGTTGAAGAAGAAGATGAAAAATGAATTAAACCTTTTGTGATGAATAATGAAAAAATATATGATTAATAATGTAACCATGGTCAATTAAACCTTTGTAGAGATTTAACTAGGGCTAGGGTTTGGGTTGGGTTAAGAATGAGTCATTACAAAATATCAAGCATAATATCTTAACTCAAAACAAAAAGAAACCTTCTAGAATGTTCATGAAAGAACTAACCCAAATCAAACCCTAACCTGGTTTAATCTCCACTAAACATGTTTCATTAGTAATCATATCATGTTACAATATTATATATCACATATATAATATATTTTACAACAAAAGAAAATAATACAATTAACATATATCGCATATATATCAATATATTACCTGTAAGTCCACGTTACCTCTCCCGGTACTTACGGGCTTGCGGAAATGATGAAAAACGATTTTTGTTTTGGTGGTAACATGGACTCAAAATACGGATCTTTGTTAAACAACTATCTAACAATCCTAACAAGAGTTTTACCTACTCGGTTAGGGGGTTATACCTTAACTTGAACTCCTTCGTCTTTAACTCCTTACGGTGGTTGGATCGGCCTCACCTCGTCGACTCCTCACGCCGAAGATGGATCCACCTGAAAGCTTTTACCTTTGGCTTCACTTCAAACTAGAAGAAACTAGAACACTTGGCTTGCTAGACCTTGTGAACTAGGATGAGTAGAGGAGTGTTTTGGGTTTTATCTTTATGGTTCTTTCTTCTCAACACATGAGACAAGTGAACCATGAACTAGAGAGCAAGCGGGAGAGGGAGAGCTCAAGCATGAGAGAGAAAGGAAATGAAAGAATGAGCAAGACTTTTGCCATCCATGCTCTCATAATCTAAAATCATGATAACAAGCAATAATAATTGAGTATTATGTGATGGTTGTTATCATATCAAATGGCCATATCATTTCTTGCATTAAATGCAATTTGTGAACCAACAAGCAAGCCAAGGTCAATGCCATGAAATGATAGCCATTGTCATGATGATGGTCAACTAGTCCAACCTAGTCAACCGGTCAACAAAGTCAACAAGTCAACAAAGTCAACCCTTCAACCCAACCATGGCACAATAATACTTAATTAATATTATCATTAATCATATTTCTTATTCTCATTAGGGTTTAGCAAAAGTCAACAGTCAACAACCCTAATGAGAATCCTCTGCCTCTGTCTCTCTGTCAACTGTGCATACACACCCGCATCCGCGTTCCGAGGAACACGAATACAAACGAGATAAAACCAATCCCAAAACGTACACTAGGATCTGGCTTAAACCAAAGCCCGCTAGTGATAACTGCCCGGACACTAGACGTGTACAAGTGCACGGATGTGACCGAACCCTGTCGCAAAACCATGCGACCTCTACTCTTTTGCCTAAAGGCGAATAACTCTCTGTGTGGGACTCTAAAGACTCGACACTACGCTGGCAGTGGGTTTAACCAAAGACCGCAAGCGACACTAGCTGTGCGTAACGGACCCCGGGTAGATGCCGATAAGAAGACGGACGAGGTGAAACCCATCTGAACTCCTACTGAGCCTGAATGTGACAATCTGCGTACAGTCCGGTCTGTTCGTCTGAGAATATTGCATGGAAGGCCTAGGGGCGGTAAACGTCAGTCCCCTAATAGCGGTACAAGTCGTGTCGGAGTATAGACCAGAACACCCTGAGATAATACTGGAAACCTACCAGTATATCTCGCTTGCCCTGGCTAGGGACTTTGTGTAATGGCTCTCCTAGACACGGCGCGATATCAACCCCCAATACCGGGAGAGACGAATCATGTCTAACCGTCACTGCCTCCAAGTGCTTCGGGACTGCACCCAACTACTACCTGTTTGCACGACTCCTTTGAGCCGTGGTAGGGTAGTAATCTAAGTATAGTGGGAACACACTCGAGGCGAAGTGACAGTGTCAAGTCAGCGGACTAAGCTGTACTCATGTCACCTGGGAACTGATAACTGACGATAGGTATAGTACCAACCAATAGTTCCCGACGAGTCCTATCCAGTGTACTCGTAACCTAACGAGCATCCGCATACTATCTCAAGTACGACGTACTGACGGCTGTGGGACAGACCGTCTCCCCTGCTGGGATAAGAAGAGCATACACTAGTCTACTCCGGAGAATCGATGCCCTGTCTCGATAGTCCTATGACTAGGGACCTGCATAAGGATGTGCTTGTGGATTACCCAGCCCCCACGAGTGTGACTGCCATCACAAAGCTGATAATCAAGCAAAGATCCTAAGGGCTGCACTAATGTGTATAGGTGATATACTAAAATAAACACATGTATACATTAAAGTAGAAACAAACCAAGTAGCATACTACTATTTTGAGCAAGATTGTCTATACAAGGTGAATATCCAAAGCTTCCATTAAGTAATATACAAACTAGTATGATACACTAATGGGCTCTAGGGCATATGCACTAACAATCTCCCACTTGCACTAAGGCCATGTACTGGCATATCGAAGACCTATCATCTTGATCAGCCGCTCGAACTACGTCTGGGGTAAGGCCTTCGTGAGTGGATCAGCAGTGTTTTCTTCTGTGGCAACTCTCCGAACCTCGATCTCCTGGCGACCCACGATCTTCCTGATCAGGTGATACCGCCTTAAGATGTGTCTGGACTTCTGATGGGACCTGGTTTCCTTCGCTCAAGCTATATCCCCGTTGTTGCCGCAATACAGAGGTATTGAATCAACAATGGACGGAACCACCTGAAGTTCTGTCAAGAACTTCCTTATGCAGACGGCTTCTTTTGCGGCATCTGCAGCAGCGATATATTCCGCTTCCATCGTCGAGTCAGCAACGGTTTCCTGTTTAGAACTCTTCCAACACACCGCCCCTCCATTGAGGGTAAAGACATAACCCGACATGGACTTGGAATCATCCTTGTCACTTCGGAAGCTGGAGTCAGCAAAGACCTCGATCTGGAGGTCTTTTCCGCCATACACCAAGAACATCTCCGTAGTCCTTCTCAGGTGCTTGAGAATGTTCTTTACCGCAATCCAGTGCTTCTCCCCAGGATTTAACTGATACCGACTTACCACACTCAGTGCATAAGCCACATCTGGTCTGGTACACAACATCGCATAGATTATAGAGCCTACCGCAGAAGCGTAGGGTATAATAGACATGCGATCCCTTTCCTAATCAGTCTTGGGAGACATCTCTTTGGAGAGGGTGATCCCGTGACAAGCCGGTAGATTACCGCGCTTGGAATCTTCCATACTGAATCTTTTCAGTATGGTGTCGGTGTACCTGGACTGTGAAAGTCCTAATATCCTCTTGGATCTGTCACGATAGATCCGGATCCCCAGAATGTAAGAGGCATCACCCAGGTCTTTCTTGAAGAACCTGTATGACAAGAATCCCTTGACAGATTGTAGCATAGGAATGTCATTTCCTATCAAAAGAATGTCATCCACGTACAATATGAGGAATACGACAGTTCTTGCTACAAATCTTCTATAGATGCATGGTTCATCTGGATTTTTGATAAAGCCAAATTCTTTGACCGTCTCATCAAAACAGATGTTCCAACTCCGCGATGCCTGCTTTAGTCCATAGATGGACTTAAGCAACTTGCACACCTTTCCGCTGCTCCCACTCTGAATGAAACCCTCTGGCTGGTCCATATAGACACACACCTCTAAATTTCCATTCAGAAAAGCGGTCTTTACGTCCATCTGCCAAATCTCATAATCGTGGAAGCCAGCAATGGCAAGAAGGATCCGAATGGATTTCAGCATAGCCACTGGAGAAAAGGTTTCTTCATAGTCCAAACCAGGTCTTTGACGAAAACCCTTTGCAACAACTCTAGCTTTATAGATCTCAACCGTCCATCTACACCAATCTTCCTTTTGAAGATCCACTTGCATCCTACGGGTTTTACCCCATCTGGAGCAACGTCCAACGCCCATACTTTGGTTGTGTACATGGACTCCATTTCGGTCCGCATTGCATCCAGCCATTTTACCGAGTCAACGCTCTGAATGGCCTGCTGGAAGCTAGTCGGCTCATCACTATCAATGATGCAATCCTCTCTATCCCCGTTTATGAGAAAACCGTAGTATCTCTTGGGCGGATGAGATTGCCTACTACACCTGTGGAGCGGCGCAGGAATGACCTGATCTTTCGAACCCTTTGGTTCTACCAAGCTTTCAGTAATAGCTCGTGCTTCTGGAATTTCTTCCAGTTCTGTTACGCTCCCACTTATCTGATTTTCCAAAAACTCAGTTTCCAAGAAGTGGGCATGGCGAGAAACAAAAACCTTTTGTTCCTCTTCTCAATAGAAGAAATATCCCTTGGAGTTCTTTGGATATCCCACAAACTTGCACTGTACTGAGCGTGCCTCGAGATTGTCCGCATGCTGCTTTTTGACAAAAGCTGGACATCCCCATGTCTTAATGTGCATAAGATAGGGTTTCTTCCCACACCACATCTGATATGGTGTGGTAGGCACAATCTTAGTTGGAACTCGGTTCAAAAGGTATGCAGCTGATTCTAGTGCATATCCCCAGAATGATCGCGGTAACTCAGCGTTACTCATCATGGACCGTACCATATCCAAGAGGGTTCGGTTCCGTCTCTCCGATACACCATTATGTTGCGGAGTGTACGGAGGAGTAAGCTGAGAGAGAATTCCATTCTCTTTTAAGTAATCCAGGAACTCGGCACTTAAGTATTCACCACCTCGATCAGATCTCAGTGTCTTGATACTTTTTCCTGTTTGTTTTTCTAGTTCATTCTTATATTCCTGGAATTTTCTAAAGGCTTCGGATTTATGTTTCATTAAGAAGACATATCCGTACCTTGAAAAGTCATCGGTAAAAGTAATGAAGTAAGAATAACCGCTTCTTGCATGCGTAGACATTGGATCCCACACGTCGCTGTGTACGAGTCCCAAGAGCTCGCTCGCTCTTACTCCGTGTCCAGTGAACGGAGTTTTTGTCATCTTTCCTTTGAGATAGGGTTGACAAGTTGCATATGATTGATATTCGAACGGATCCAAATATCCGCTCTGTCGATTTCCCAGGTCTTATGGATTTCCTTATCCGCGACGCTAGTTTTGGGACCTGGGACAGGGGGAGCTTTAGTGGTAAGGAGATACCCCAACTTGTCATAAGCGATTGCCATTTTGACATTCCTGAGCCAATCATTGTAGTTTGGCCCTGTCAGTATGTTTTTATCTAGTAGTAACTTAAGTCCAGTCATGATATTTGGTCGCTACAATTAGGAGAGAGAGAAGAAACACTTTAGCATGATGCTCTTGCAAGTTTAGAGTGGTTTTTAATTTGTCTAAACAGTATGGCTCCCACTGTCTCTCGAATCCCTCCTCAAACCAAAAAGGAAGAATTAGTCAGGATCAATCTCCCCATACAATACTTGCTTAACCGTTCAGCCAGGCTAGTGTCGGTACTTCGAGGGAGGTTTTCCAACGCTTTCGCGAAGTTCCTTAATTAAATAACCTCTTTTCCCTGTGGCCGTAGCCCCGCTAACACCTTTCTAGACACCTACTTGGTTTATAGCATTGATCGTTAAGTGAGAAATTTCCCGTGGAGTAGCATATACTCACAGTAGGATCGGAATCCAAATATCATTGTGTGACAAAACTGAAGGAATCCTACCAGAATCATCACACTCCAAATGGTATGCAGCGTTAGCAAGTTTCAGTTCTTTTGAAACTCCCGATGTGGATTTTTGCCCCATGCTCTTATGACCTAGACTTTGGCCAACAAATCATAAGTCACATGTCAAGTTCTACCCGTCATTCTCCAGGTTAATTTGAACCCACTCGTACCTACCCTTGACTTTGGCCAACAAGGCAGTACGACTGTCCCAAACCAACACATCTATCTATGCTGCACATGAACACCCAATAGCTACCAATCACTATGCCTTGACTTTGGCCAACAAACATAGCTTGAATACTATTGACTATCCATGTGAAACGACGGAGGGCTACGAATGGTTTTGGCGAAACCTTGAACGTAGTGAACTTGATATAACGAATGGAACGAGATAGCTTTTAAAAGGAGTGCCTTAAGCTCCGCGTTTAAAAGTTGTTTTTGAAAAGAAACCGAGTGGTTTTGAAAGTGTTCCAACGACTCAACTTTGGTTTATTTTCTTGCATTAATTTAATGCGTCCCATCATTTAATCCTACCATTGCAGAAAGCAACGAAAATATGACGTACACTTATGCCATCCGCATTCGCCACGGGACCCCGTCATTACCCGTTAGGTTACTTGACAAACGACAGAGCGGGGGCTGGACTAGAGCGGATGCAAAACATAAGCAACGCCTAAATAGATATCATATATAGATATACACATTCGTTACATGCCATGATAGCCATTCCAGATCACAGATGAACACATTAGATATACTAGGAATCCGCAATCCGTACGAGCCTGTAACAAAGAGCAGATTGCACGGTCGCGATGAATAGCCAAGACCCCACCCTAGACCCCTACGGGTGCGGCAAACTACCCGCCAAGTACCCGAAGCGAAGCAACCTCCCTCAACACCGTGAGTAGTCCACTCGGCACTTCGAGATACCCGGTAGTTTGTGCACCCCACATTGGGTCTATCTTAGGAGCAAAAACAGTAAAAGAAATTATACAATGACGGCTACAACCCTATCCCGGTTGTGCGGCCATATAAATAATATTACATCAATTACAAATTACATGAATTGAAAGAAAAAGAAAACTCTCATCTCACAACCCCCCGGCTATTCATCCGTGACAATCCAATGAATTCATATACACATACCATAAACATTACAGAACACAGATATGTATAACCCCCACTAATCGACGTATAGCGATTAGCAGACGTTCAATACATATATCACATCACAGATATATACACATCAGCTTAAGTCTTCAGAAGTTCGATCAAAATACGGATTTTTTGGCCCCAAAAACAAATTTTGCTTTCTAGAAAATCTCGGCAGAAAAAACATATTGTAAAAATCCCAAAACAACCCCAGAAACACACTGCATGAAAATTGTGCCACGGCCGAGTCAACTCGGCCGCAGATCCGCGGCGGGAGCATGCTCCTGCCGCGTTTCCGCGGCGCTTTGACCGGGTCGGTGGACCAATTTTCTTGGGTGTCTTATAAAAAGCCTGAGCCGATTTTTAGTGTAAGATTTATTAATTTTTGAACAGAAAACAGAATCGGCAGAAACTTGATTTTTCGGGTTCGTTTCGCGACTTTTTCTCCGATCGAACTTCTAGTTGTTTTGCTAACATGTTAGATAGTGTTTAACCTGGCTCTGATACCACTGTAAGTCCATGTTACCTCTCCCGGTACTTACGGGCTTGCGGAAATGATGCAAAACGATTTTTTTTGGTGGTAACATGGACTCAAAATACGGATCTTTGTTAAACAACTATCTAACAATCCTAACAAGAGTTATACCTACTCGTTTAGGGGGTTATACCTTAACTTGAACTCCTTCATCTTCACCTCCTTGCGGTGGTCGGATCGGCCTCACCTCGTTGTCTCCTCGCGCCGAAGATGGATCCACCCGAAAGCTTCTACCTTTGGCTTCACTTCAAACTAGAAGAAACTAGAACACTTGGCTTGCTGGACCTTGTGAACTAGGATGAGTAGAGGAGTGTGTTGGGTTTTATCTCTATGGTTCTTGCTTCTCAACACATGAGACAAGTGAACTATGAACTAGAGAGAGCAAGAGGAAGTGGGAGAGCTCAAGCATGAGAGAGAAAGGAAATGAAAGAATGAGCAAGACTTTTGCCATCCATGCTCTCATAATCCAAAATCATGATAAAAAGTAATAATAATTAAGTATTATGTGATGGTTGTTATCATATCAAATGGCCATATCATTTCTTGCATTAAATGCAATTTGTGAACCAACAAGCAAGCGAAGGTCAATGCCAAGAAATGATAGCCATTGTCATGATGATGGTCAACTAGTCCAACCTAGTCAACCGGTCCACAAAGTCCACAAGTCAACAAAGTCAACCCTTCAACCCAACCATGGCATAATAATACTTAATTAATATTATCATTAATCATATTTCTTATTCTCATCAGGGTTTAGCAAAAGTCAACAGTCAACAACCCTAATGAGAATCCTCTGCCTCTGTCTCTCTGTCAACTGTGCATACACACCCGCATCCGCGTTCCGAGGAACACGAATACAAATGAGATAAAACCAATCCCAAAACATACACTAGGATCTGGCTTAAACCAAAGCCCGCTAGTGATAACTGCCCGGACACTAGACGTGCACAAGTGCACGGATGTGACCGAACCCTGTCGCAAAACCATGCGACCTCTACTCTTTTGCCTAAAGGCGAATAGCTCTCTGTGTGGGACTCTAAAGACTCGACACTACGCTGGCAGTGGGTTTAACCATAGACCGCAAGCGGCACTAGCTGTGTGTAACAGACCCCAGGTAGATGCTGATAAGAAGACGGACGAGGTGAAACCCATCTGAACTCCGACTGAGCCTGAATGTGACAATCTGCATACAGTCCGGTCTGTTCGTCTGAGAATATCGCATGGCGGGCCTAGGGGGGCGGTAAACGTCAGTCCCCTAATAGCGGTACAAGTCGTGTCGGAGTGTAGACCAGAACACCCTGCGATAACACTGGAAACCTACCAGTATATCTCGCTTGCCCTGGCCAGGGACTTTGTGTAATTGCTCTCCTAGACACGGCGCGATATCAACCCCCAATACCGGTAGAGACGAATCCTGTCTAACCGTCAATGCCTTCAAGTGCTTCGGGACTGCACCCAACTACTACCTGTTTGCACGACTCCTTTGAGCCGTGGTAGGGTAGTAATCTAAGTACAGTGGGAACACACTCGAGGCAAAGTGACAGTTTCAAGTCAGCGGACTAAGCTGTACTCATGTCACCTGGGAACTGATAACTAACGATAGGTATAGTACCAACCAACAGTTCCCGACGAGTCCTGTCCAGTGTACTCGTAACCTAACGAGCACCCGCATACTATCTCAAGTACAACGTACTAACGGCTGTGGGACAGACCGTCTCTCCTGCTGGGATGAGAAGCGCATACGCTAGTCTACTCCGGAGTATCGATACCTTGTCTCGATAGTCCTATGACTAGGGACCTGCATAAGGATGTGCTTGTGGATTACCCAGCCCCCATGAGTGTGACTGCCATCACAACGCTGGTAATCAAACAAAGATCCCAAGGGCTCCACTAATGTGTATAGGTGATGTACTAAAATAAACACATGTAAACATTAAAGTAGAAACAAATCAAGTAGAATACAACTATTTTGAGCAAGATTGTCTTTACAAGGTGAATATCCCAAGCTTCCATTAAGTAATATACAAACTAGTATGATACAGTAATGGCCTCTAGGGCATATACACTAACATTACCCGAGTGAGAAAAAGATTCTTTTAGTGAGCTTATATTAGTTAATGTAATTTAATATATCATATATATTATTATACATTAAATTATCGAATCAACACTTGGTTCGACAATCCGGCTATATCGCATAAAACCGACTAATATATAATTTTCCGATTCATCGGATCAACACTTAATCCGATGACCCGGCTGATATCAAATATCGCGAGAATAGAATACGGTATCTCATATCGCATTATCCTCGGTCCTGCACAAATCACATATGTGCCCCTACTCCGTTTTTCTTGAGTCAAGAAACCTCTGTGCGGGACTCTAAAGAATCGTCAATACGCCGGCAGTTGGTGATGATCATATCAAACACCCACAAGCTGCAAGCGGTCAGCTAAACGTAACAGCCATCCAGGTATTGAGCGATCAAAAGATCAACAAGCAAGCCTGTACATTCTCCTGTGAATCCAATCAGTAACACTCCCGTACGGTCCGGTCTCGTCGTCTGATATGTCGCATATCTCGCCTAGGGGTGGTATACGTCAGACCCCAGTAGCTTGATAAGTCATGTCGATATGAGGTCTATAACAGTTCGAGAAACTACTGATAACACTTACCAGTAAATCTCAGCAACCCTGGACAGTGATTTCCAGTTATAGCCAATCGAAAACAGTGCAACATCAACTCCCTATACCGGGAGAGACGAATCCCCTCCTATCGCTCATTGCCTCCATCTGATTCGGAACTGTACCCAAAAGCCACCTTTTTGCATGCCCTCTTAGACGTGGTATGATGGAAATCAAAGCACAGTAGGAATCACACAAGACTCTATGACGATCTCGGGTCAACAGACTACTCTGTACCCGTGTCACCGGAGAACTGCCATCTGACGTGAGGTATAATACCATCTGGGAGTTCTCGGCGAGTCCGTCCAGTGTACCCATTCTCCACTGAGCACCCGTACACCATCCATGATGTCAAACACCTATGGATATGGGATCATCCATCGCCCATCATATGGCTCAAGATGCATATACGCTAGTCTACTCTGGTGTATCGATGCCCTGTCTCGATACACCCTCGACTAGGAACAGTTATAGGATGTACTCGTCGACTACCGTGGCCCCACTAGTATGATCTCATCATAGTCCCAGTAGTCGAGTACATATCCTAAGGCCTTTATTAACATGTAACATAGAGACAATCAGAGTACATGTCAAGATAAAGTACAACCAGATAGCATACTATCATGTCGAGCAAGAAAGTCCTCCCTATATATGTCCAAGCATCCATTACAATATACATCATATGTACAATAATGGCCTCTAGGCCATACATATAACTAACAATCTCCCACTTGCACTAGGGCCATCTGTTGTGATATTGCATACCCAACAATTAGCTGTGGTTGAAGTATCTCATACTCAACCGTCCCATAAAAGTCTCTACTGGGAAAAAAGGCCTTTGTGAGTGGATCCGCGCTGTTGTCCTCTGTGTCTACTCTCCTAACCTCGATCTCCCTGGAGATCAATCATCTCCATGATTAGGTGATACTGCCTAAGAATTATTTCTGGATTTCTGATGGGACGGGGGGTTCCTTGGCAAAAGCCACAACTCCATTGTCACATAATGGTAGGAACGCAGTTCATCTCATGAACTTATATATCCAGACTACCTCTTTGGTAGCATCCTTGGTAACGGTGTATCTTGCCTTTAATCGTCTAGTAAGTCACAGTATCTAGCTTGGAACTCTTCCAACATATCGTCCCTCCACTGAGGGTAAAGACAATGCCTGCGACTGACATTCAGTCGTCCTTATCACCCTGGAACCTTTCCAGTGATTCTCCCCAGGATCGATTGATACCATCTCACTACAACTAGTGAGAATCCTAACATCCAATTAGATCTATCTCATAGATCCAAAATCCAGGATTTAGGAGGTATCACCTTGATCCTATATGGAGAATCTTTATGATAAGAGGAGATTGACCAAGCGTAGCATAGGAAACTCCTTCCCTATCAAGAGTATGTCATACACGTACTCTACGAGGATCACCACCATAGTCCCGACTACCTTTTTGTATATACAAGGTTCATCTACCATTTTGATTAAGTCAAACTCTTTGACTACCACATCAAAACTGATGTTCCAACTCCGCGATGCCTGTTTTATCATATAAAACATCTTGCACACGTTTTCGCTGCTCCCACTGTCTACGACGCCCTCTCGCTGTGTACTTATAGACACTCTTTTCCAAATCATCATTTACAAAAGTTGTCATGACACCCAACCACCAGATATCGTAGTCATGGTATGTAGCCGTAGAAAGTAAGATCTGGATGGACTTAAGCATAGCTTTGAAAGTCTCAACTTTTCCATATACACCAAGTAATCTTCTCAAGATATCCTTTCTCCTGATGGGGATTTAACCCTTCAGATAAAACAACCAAAGTCCATACTTTGTTGGTGTATAAGGATTCTATCTCAGATCGATAAGCATCCAGCCATTCTTAAAGAATCCCACTCCTGATGGCCTGCTCGAAACTAGTTGGGTCATCATCTCATGACGCAATCCTCGCTCCCACTGTCATAGAGAAATTGAAGTATCTCTCAGGTGGGTTTGGAACCCTGCTAGATCGGCGGAGAGGCTAAGGTTCATTGGAAACTATTGAATCTTTTGGTTCTACCAAATCATCAGCTGCAGTTTGTATAGCTGGAACTTCTTCCAGTTCTATCTCATGACCAATAATTTCTTCACAAGAAATTCTCTTTCACAAAGGTGGCATGCTGAGAAACAAAACATCTTTTGTTCCTCGGTTAGGTAGAAGATATTCCCTTGCGAATGTTTGGGATATCCAACAAACTTCTACAGAACTGACTTTGCCTCGAGCTTGTCCGGATTATGCTTTTAGACATAGGCTGGACAACCCCAAATCTTAACAAACTTAAGATATGGGCTCTTCCCATTCCATATCACATATGAAGTGGTAGGCAACTGATTTGATTGGAACCCTATTCAATAGGTATGCAGCTTCTCAAGTGCATAACTCCCAAAAGAAAATAGGAAACTCAGTAGTACTCATCAAAGAGCTCACCATATCTAATAGGGTGTGATTGCTCCGCCCCGATACACCTACATGCTGTGGTGTATACGGAGGAGTAATACTGAGAGAGAATCTCATTCTCCTTTAGAATAGTCCAGGATTTCCGTGCTCAAGTATTTTCCTCTTTGATCTCATCAAAGGACATAATACTTATACCCGTTTTTGGTTCTCTACTTCTAACATATATTCATTGAATTTCTCAAAAGTTCCAGACTTGTGTTTCAACAGGAACATATGCCCGAATCTTTAGAGATAATCAGTGAATGTAATTAAGTACAAAGAACCGGTGCTGGCATGTGTAGACAGGGGACCTTCATATATCAGCATGTATCAATCCCAAGAGTTCACAAACTCTTTATCTGTTTGCAATAAACAGAGCTGTGGTCATCTTATCTTAGTGACATGACCGGCAAGTTTCACAAGATGTAAATTCAAACTAATTTAAATATGCATCTATATATAACTTCAGCTACTCGGGTCCCATTGATATGACCTAGTCTACAATGCCTCAAGAAGAATTCGTTCATTTCTGAACTCTTCCTCTTGTTTGTGTTCTGTACGTTAAGAACTGTGGTTTGATTTAGAACGTCTATGCTTTTAGATAACGTACCTGAACCGATCAACTCTTGATATAGGAAATATTCAAAACATTATCCAACAATACAAAATTATATCCTTTCTTTACTAATAAAGAGACTGATATGATGTTGTATATCAGGTTCGGTATCTAATAACATTCGTTCAGAATCAATGTATTCTGGTAATACAGGGTGATAGTGACCAATAGAATTGGCTGCAACACTTGCACCATTTCTATCTCATGAAACTTATCACCCGTTCTCAGTTCTCTACCTATCTGTAGCCCATGTAACAGATTACATATGTGGGATCCTGATCCGGTATCAAATACCCAGGACGTAAAGGATATTGAGAAACAGTTCTCTGTAATGAACACACCCGTAGATGATGCATCAACATGCACTTTCTTCGTTTGGGCGACACGGGAAATCTGGTATTCCCCAATTTCCTGCTCTGTCTTATAACAGTTATAAGTTGGAGCGGGACCAACGTTCCCTAGCGCAGCATAACAAGCGGGTTCGGTCAATACATCCGTATTATTATCTTGATTAAGGCGTGACATAGTCGTAATCAGGAGAGAGAGAGAAGAAAATATTCAGCGTGCGCTTTTACAAGATTAGATTGGTTATCAATTTATCTAATCACGATGTCTCCCACTGTTTTAGTCAAATCTTCCTTCAAACCCTAAAAGGAAAGACTAGCCGGAATTAATTACACTCTACAAGTTCGCCAATCTTTCAACCAGGCTAGTGCCGGTAATTTGAGGGAGGTTCCCCGTGCTTTCTCACGGACCTAATTAAAATAAACCTCGTTTTCCCAGGGGCGTAACCGCGTTAACACCTTTCTAGACACCTACTTGATCGGCTAATTGTAATGTCCAAAACTCTTTCAGGAGTAACTCTTACTCGCAGCGGGTATCGGGATCTAACTATCTCATAGATGGTATGCAATCTCATTGCAAATTTCAGCACTTGAAATTCCCGATAATTTTGCCCCTAGCATCTTATGACCTTGGCTAAGGTCAACAAATCATAAGTGCTAGCCAAGTTCAACCCGTCATTTCCCGATTGAATTAAATCCACCCGCACGACCCTTGGCTAAGGTCAACAAAGTCGCACGACAACCCTAACTCAACCGCATCATATGCTTATACAAATAAGCACTAATCAGCTACCGCACACTACGCCTTGGCTATGGTCAAAAAACGCAGCACGAATACTAACTAGTACTTATCAAAAATGACGGAGGGCTACGAAAGGTTTTTATGAAAACCCTTTGCGTAATAAACTTGATATCATTGTAGAATCGAGTGATATTAAATGGAGTATTTTTTAGGCTTTTCTAGTTTCGCTAAAGAGGTCATTCCCGGTGAAGGGATCGTCGGCTTTTTCCTTATCGAATAAGGTGCAGGATATTTCACAAATATCACTATGCAAAGCAAAAACTATGGAAGCAATCAAAAGACAAACCGAGTTTGTAGCATCTGCTAGTTTCACTAAAAAGGTCACTCCCGGTGAAGGGATCTCGGCTCTTTCCTTATCGAATAAGGTGCTGGATGTTCTATGAGGAACACTGCTATGCAAAGCAAGAATTAGAGCTACCAGTTTTTAAACAAGTTTCTACAACATCTTTAGGTTTCTTTTAGTTTCATTAATCTCATTAATGAAGTCCCATTTTATTTTGCTTCAAAAGCATCACATTTGAAACGAAATCTGCAATATAACATATATCTCATATATATAATCTAAACATTCTTCTCATGCAGTAATATGATCTCATCACAGAACATTGCAGCAGAAGAACATATATGAAATATTGGATATACTAGGAGGTCCGTGTTTTTAATACGAGCCTGTATAAAACACGGATTCCACGGTCGCGATGAATAGCCAAACCTACATCCCTATACCCCTACGAGAGCGGCAAGCAACACTGCCAATTCTAGGGTTTGGAGACCCGGTCTCAACTCCTCGAGATGGTCTCCTACTGGACCCTAGAACCCGGTTACTTGTGCTCCCCGTCTTGGGTCTATCTAATGCGGAAAAGTAAATAATATAAAATGGTGACATCATCCTCAGCCGGAAGTGCCCCAATAAAAGAATATTACATATAAATGAATTTTACATGAATGAAAAAGAAAAACACTCATCTTACATAAAACCCCCGGCTATTCAGAACGCGACGATCCAATATAACATATCACAGCAACACATAATATCTCATATCATCAAAGTAAGCAAGTATGCGTATCCCGATTGTCGTTGATGTATAGCAACGAAGCCGGCGATACACCACATACTACGCTTACGGTCACAGAAAAGAAAGTGTAATACTACAACAGTTGGAATCCTCAACCTCCTTAGACATCGCATGCCTATCCAAATGAATTCCTTAGACATTGCATGCCTAACAATTATAAACCCCGCATTTTAGTCTCATTATCGAAAACTCTTTTCAATATCAAGTCGGGCAATTCAACAAGATTCCCGACATCCTGATCGAATGCTCGTCGCAAACTTTAGTAGACGGCCGCACCCCAAGATGTCGTCGACGAAGTGCACTAAGGCGGAACACCGCTGCCGCGAGCACCCGAACGGATGCTTTTGGCGGCGGGGTTCTCCTACAGTCACTTGGTCGGGGCTATGGGGCATGGCTGTCTGTTAAGTTTACCCGGCGAGTATTCGCATATGCTACGTGATTGCGACGGACTTTTGATAGCATCAAAATCCCGAGGCAGCCGATCATCTGAGACTAAACTGCTAGATTTATAACATTCAAATTAGTTATCTCATAACTACATGTGGATTCCAAATATTGATCACATTCCAGATAAATAAGCAATGTTAAACTTTCCGATCGAATAAACAAACACCCAAGATTTCCCAAATAGCTCACACTTGAGCGGAGTTCAAAAAATATCCATCATATGCCACAGTACCGATGGTCCAGCCGTAGAAGGGTCAAGCCAACACCTCACATGTGGCACGCCGTACTGCCCCAAACCCTAAGGTTTAGTGGCAGTTCTAGACGGTCACATAATCGAGTTAAGGTTTGTTGTCTTCTAGAGGGTCCACCGCGTTACTTGCACGACTTAGAACGTTCTTAAACTATGGAAAAATCCAATGCTTGGAAATTATCCGGCAGGGGAAAAAGTGAGTTATTGATATCCGTTCGAACTTTTTAACACGCTCTAAAAATTACCCAGACAAACTAAACAAAGTTAAATTATCCGATCGAATCAACGAGTCCCCAATACAACCCAGAAAACTCAACACTTGAGTAAATTAAAAATACCCAGAAGTATCAGGAATTAACTAAGGATTTCACTGTATAAAACACATTCCCTAATGCTATTGTAGCGCCGTGGATCCGCCGCGCAAGCCGTGGTACGGCCGCGGTTCCATGGCGCTTTAAGCGCATTAATGGGTCATTTTTTACGCAAATCCTTAGAATTCCCTGCTGATTTTTTTGAGTATTTTTAATCCAGAAAAAATCACATTTTTAGAAAAAATCCAGAGAGGGGTAAAAACTAGGGTTTCGGGGTTCGATCGGACTTTAAAATTCGTCTAGACTTCGCCTAAAGCTCTAGCTTGGCTCTGATACAACTGTAGGGATGCTAGGCACATGCACAAGGGTCTATGAGGCATCAACTATACCCGATTAAAAATTTAGCCGTGCCGAACAACCCTAAACCATGATCTTAGACTAGAGATTAGGCGAAAACAAGCATGTTAAACACTTTAACACTAAGTGAGAGGGATTACAACCTTTGTAGATCTGGTCCTTCACTTCATAAGCTCCATGTTGTGGTCCCTTCGCCGCGATCATCAAGTTCCGGACTCTCGAGAGGCTCCAGGAAGAGAAAGATGCAAGCTTGCTTCCGATCTTCGATATCTAAGATGATCTACCTTGAAGTTTCATTAACACAAGCTCTCACACACAAAATGAAGTGAACACCCTTATCTAAATGGCAAGGATAGATGAGGATGATGAAGTAGGATTTTTTCTCTCATTTGTTTTCTTATTCTCACATGAAATCATCACAAAATGAAAACCTAGTAAGCTTTCTCAAAGCTCAAGGTTGAAGAAGAAGATGAAAAATGAATTAAAACTTTTGTGATGAATAATGAAATAATATATGATTAATATTGTAACCACGATCAACTAAACCTTTGTAGAGATTTAACTAGGGCTAGGGTTTGGGTTGGGTTAAGAATGGGTCATTACAAAATATCAAGCATAATATCTTAACTCAAAACAAAAAGAAACCTTCTAGAATGTTCATGAAAGAACTAACCCAAATCAAACCCTAACCTTGTTTAATCTCCACTAAACATGTTGCATTAGTAATCATATCATGTTACAATATTATATATCACATATATAATATATTTTGTAACAAAAGAAAATAATACAATTAACATATATCGCATATATATCAATGTATTACCCGAGTGAGAAAAAGAATCTTTTAGTGAGCTTATATTAGTTAATGTAATTTAATATATCATATATATTATTATACATTAAATTATCGAATCAACACTTGATCCGACAATCCGGCTATATCGCATATAACCGACTAATATATCATTTACCGATTCATCGAATTAATACTTGATCCGATGACCCGGCTGATATCAAATATCGCGAGAATAGAATACGGTATCTCATTTCGCATTATCCTCGGTCCAGCACATATCACATATGTACCCCTACTCCGTTTTGCCTGAGTCAAGAAACCTCTGTATAGGACTCTAAAGAATTGTCAATACGCTGGCAGTAGGTGATGATCATATCAAACACCCACAAGCTGCAAGCGGTCAGCTAAACGTAACAGCCACCCAGGTATTGAGCGATCAGAAAATCAACAAGCAAGCCTGTAAATTCTCCTGCGAATCCAATCAGTAACACTCCCGTACAGTCTGGTCTCGTCATATGATATGTCGCATATCTCGCCTAAGGGTGGTATACGTCAGACCCCAGTAGCTTGATAAGTCGTGTCGATATGAGGTCTATAACAGTTCGAGAAACTATTGATAACACTTACCGGTAAATCTCAGCAACCCTGGCCAGTGATTTCCAGTTATAGCCAATCGAACACAGCGCAACATCAACTCCCTATATCGGGAGAGACGAATCCCCTCCTATCGCTCATTGCCTCCATGTGATTCGGGACTGTACCCAAAAGCCACCTTTTTGCACGCCCTCTTGGACGTGGTATGATGGAAATCAAAGCACATTGGGAATCACACAAGACTCTATGGCGATCTCGGGTCAACAGACTACTCTGTACCAGTGTCACCGGAGAACTGCCATCTGATGTGAGGTATAATACAATCTGGGAGTTCTCGGTGAGTCCGTCCAGTGTACCCAGTCTCCGAGCACCCGTACACCATCCTTGATGTCAAATACCTATGGATATGGGATCATCTATCGCCCATCATATGGGTCAAGATGCGTATACTCTTGTCTACTCTAGTGTATCGATGCCCTGTCTCGATACACCCTCGACTGGGAACAGTTATAGGATGTACTCGTCAACTACCGTGGCCCCACTAATATGATCTCATCATAGTCCCCGTAGTCGAGTACATATCCTAAGGGCTTTATCAACATGTAACATAGAGACAATCAGATTACATGTTAAGATAATGTACAACCAGATAGCATACTATCATGTCGAGCAAGAAAGTCCTCCCTATATATGTCCAAGCATCCATTACAATATACATCATATGTAAAGTAATAGCCTTTAGGGTATACATATACCTAACAAAAACTAGCCCCAAAAATTGGTACAACAAAAATAAAGGTGAAGCATCCCCAAGCGGGAGCAAATAAATGCCCAAAGGCGGAACACAACCACCACAACAGATATACGATGTCGTTGCGAAGAAATAAAAAACGATAGTAGTAAAACTGCATAAGGAACACCAAGTCACAAAATAATATACATTTTTGTCCTCACATCAAGTCTATAAGTCAACATGAAAGTAGTAGATGGAGAGTACAAGGATGCAACAAATATACAATACAACAATGAATAACCATAAAACCCACCTAAAGCAATACTGCACACTGAGAGCCGATGCAGTATCCGCAGCAAAAGATGATAAGATACATGAACAGCCTACCTCGACTACTCTAGGGAGCAACCTGCAAAACAAACTGTGGTACAACGAGGGTGAGTTGCCAACTCGTGAATAGAAAATAACATATGCAGGTAATGTCAAGTATGCACGTACAGCGCGAATCTAACATATGTAAACTAATAGCATTAAAAGGGTCAGATGAATGCAAAAGTCATGAAAGGTACACTAACGGGCACTACAAATACATGAAGCAATAATATGGAAATCGGTATGCAATAATCATGCAATAATGAAATGAAAAGGAATATATGCAACAGTCATGAAAGGTACACTAACAGGTACAACTAACACATGAAGTAATGCATATAAAATAAGTATGTAAATGCAACAGTCATGAAAGGTACACTAACAGGTACTACAAATACATGAAGCAGTGCATAAACAATAAAAGTGGAGTATGGAATGAAACATGTCATTTACACGGAATCCTGACATCGTGGTAGGATCAAAATCCAATAAGATAATCTAAATTCCAATTCCTCAAATCAGCCCCTAAATTGGCTCTCATATCATATAAGTCTCACAAATCCTGAGTGTACAATATCAAGTAAATCTCATATATCCTGAATTACAATATCAAGTAAATCTCATATATCCTAAATGTACAATATCAAGTAATCTCAAATGTCCTAAATCCAATATCAAGTGAATCTCTTATATCCTAGGTATATTTGCATGAATAAATATGATGAAGTATATGAATTTATATGTATACATATATATTAGCGTCTCATTCCACTAATATATATATATATATATATATATATATATAACAACGTCCCATTCCACTGTTATAGATACTTAGGAGTAAAATATCATAAAAACAATGTGTCAAGCATCGACACAGAAATGCTGATCTACCAGGTGCTGTCACTACGACTGGCACCCTCATAGGTACGTATCATACGCTATACCGAAAGCTCGAGTGCATAACTCTGACCCTCGCCTCTCGACGTATTCATACGTACATGACTCCCGTCGGTATCCCCACGCTAACCGCCGAGTCATTAGTAATGTCACCGGATGGTATGGTTCCCCTGTTAGGCTCAATCGGCAAGGTCCATCAATCGTCTTGCACCGGGGTACTTCCGTGCCCCACCATGTATCCTCATACAGCCCCCGACTTCTCGCATGTGGCATATATATCAGAACCGATAAATCTCATGGTGGCTGCTGAAATATTATATCAAGAGAAACCGGCTTTTTCAAATAATACATAATTTCATGAACTCGCACGGTCCTCAAATCCAGAAAACATCATGAAAAATCCATATCTCAATACGAAATCCATGAATATAATATATGCAACATAAAACTGTAATGTGAGCATATAAACGAAAAACCGCTATCTAACATGCAACAAGTTAACATAAAATATCATGCGGTTCCTAATTTCTCCAATTCTAAATAATATCAAGTAAAGGTAAACATATAGCTATAACCAGATATATGTGTAAACATAAAGATATAGCAAGCTATAGGTATTTACCTATCAGTAATGATGTAATATACCCTCCAGGTATAAGTGAAGTATGTATGCAAAGTATACATGTAGCTATGTAATTATGTGTGTATGTACCTATCACTAATGGTACAATACTCTATAGGAATACAGGTAACTAGCATGTAAATATGTCAAGACATATGTGTAAGCATGTAGGTATACAGGTATGCTATATGTCATATGCAATAAGAAATATGAATCAATGTCATAATGTCTACAACCAAACTATATTATATCTAGAAGTGGGTTGTGCGTGTCATGGCAATTATTGACGGTGTGTGTGGCATACAATCAGTGCTCGTGCAACCTGAGCCGTCAATAATAGTGCAGTGTCCTAAGGATACTAGTCCAAGCACAACAATTAACTAAGCAGTAGGGTGTATGCGCAATTCTAAATATGAAATAGAATATGCGACAAGTCAAGCCATCTCTAACCCAGATGCATAACGCCATGCGGGCGATTCCTCTGTAGATGTTAAATCTACTCACCAACGCACCTGGCTAACTGAAGCCTACCACCTGTTTTCCCTTTGTCGCAGCGTCCGAAGTCCCCGCCTGCGAGCCTGTAACATAAAACAATATAACAGAAATATATTAGCAATAGACCCAAAAAACGTACAATCTACACAGACCAACACGACACACATACGTACTCTAAAGGATTTGTGTTGTAGCTAACGTGTATAGCGACACTACGAAACTAACTCAGAGCAACAGCAACACAGAACACGCACCGTATCGGATAACGTATCGCGTGAAACAAAACACAAGAAATACGCAAAGTGGTCCCAGATTTTTCTGTACCAAAAATTTGTAAAAGTTGCATGTACCTTGAGACCACATACAACCCCAGTGACCCTTACACAAATACCCAAACCCTAAGTCCCCAGTCTGGCCGCAATTTGCGTCCAGAATCAATAAAATTGCGGCCCGAAGTGGAGGAAATGGGCCCGTATTTTGAGGGTAGGTTCTAGGTCACTATACTAGATTACTGTGATGTGAACTTTTGCAACAATTACCTGGTTTGATAGAAAATCATCCGAGATCCCAAAACAACACTAAAAATACGATATTTACCCGAAACGATACGATACACGATAAAAACTGAAACGACTAAGATACGCTGCACTATAAGCTCTTAAAGAACAGAAAGAGATCATTACCTAACCCAAAGAACTCAAAGATCCAAGATTTGCAAGCTCCAAGGCATTCTAGAGGCAAAAGGTGATCAAAGATGTGATTTTTGTGAGATTTGTGAAGTTTTTGAGATGGTTTTGTGATGGAGTGGAGTGTTCAGTTGTGATGAGAGAGGGATGAGAAAATAACAGAGATAGAAGAAATGAGAGAGTGTGAGGTTAAAGAGAGAGGGAGGTGAGTGTAGGGTGAGAGATGAGGTAAGCATAACCATTAGAATTAACTCACAATTAATGCTTTCATACCACTCATCAAGCAACCTCACACACCCAAAGAAATATCTCTCTCACACAAACAAATATCTAGGATTAGGGCAAGGATTGGATTAGGATTAAAGCAAAGATTAGATAAATGGTTAAGTGTCATGGTTACTAATCAAAATTAGCATAAATAAACCCTCACATTAACGTGTACACGTGCGTGCATGTCCATAACAAATAATAATAAATTATTAATTAAATGTTATAAAATGTGAGGAACTCGAATTGGTAAAATTTTTATAGTAAACCCGCATTAACGTCTTAACGAACAGTAACCGAATTCTACGGCGTTACAAGAGCAGAAGAAGAAGAAGAAGAGCCTTTTGAAGAAGGGAGAATAGGCTCAGAAGAAGAAGAAGAAGCGGCCGGGGTGTCATCATCTGTCCGTGTCCCAATGTTGTTGTGCAGCATCCTTCCAGATCTCAATGTTGTCACGGAACTCACATTATAGTTCTGTTGTTCAAGAGCAACATGTACATTATGTGGGTGACCAAGATTTGGGAGTGGTTGAGATGGAAGCTTCCCCTTCTCTCGCTCTCTTAACGCTGTATTCAGATGTGCAATTTGGGCTTTGATGGTCTTGATGCTTTGCCCGTGGGCGGCAGTTTGTTGCACTAAAGACCGAATGGAAGACTGGATGTTGGCGGTGGATTGAGTCGATTGCTTTACAAATGCCTCCACACTCCGTTCTAGCAAGGAAACATTATCGTTGTTTGATGGAACAAACTTGTTTTGAGGAAAAGAATTGTTGGGTGCAAAGTTATTCGTCTGATTTTGAAAAGGTTGGGGTTGGAAGGGCTGCTGAAATTGATGTTGAGTCTGTTGCTGAGCTTGTTGTTGCGGAGGAGAAGGCCTCTGGAAGTTGTTGTTTCCTTGGAGTTGATGCCGGTTCTGATTCCAGGTGAAATTGGGGTGGTTCCTCCAACCAGGATTGTAGGTGGAAGAGTATGGATCATTTCTTGGTCTTTCATAAAAGGCAGCATTGACCTGATCTAGTCCTTGAGCATGTGGGTTGTAAGAAAACTCTTCTGTCAAATGGGATGGATCAGAACAACAAGCACAGATGGTACGAGGTGGAGGAGTAGGGGCAGGAGAAGGAGACGAGAATTTTCTCTCAATTGCTTCCAGTTTCCGTGTGATAGCTGCCATCTCGGCCTTCATTGCAGTAGAGATATCGAGTTGATGAATGCCTGCCCTAGACTGTCCGGGAGAAGTTGAATAAGAAGAAGAAGAAATACTCGGTCTGGTGCTCTCCCAATAAACCGCCTGTTCCGCAAGATCGTCGAAGAATTGCCAAGCTTCCTCGTCAGATTTGGATAGGAAGTGTCCTTGACAAACGGTTTCCAACTGTAAGTGCACGGCGGCGCCCCGGCCGTCAATCCGACGGCCAAATACGGAAGCGGTGATAAACTTAAATTTTACTTGAACTGGCAAACCGCCGCGCACTAATACCCGGATCGAACCATTAATTAGTCCTCGCTAACTATAAGATGGGAAAGAGATATACCGACGATCCAAGTCCTCCGGTCTTCTCGTCATCGTCCCGATCTCCTGCGGAAGGTCCCGTCTCCTCCTCGTCGCCGGAAGTGCACCACATCGCCTACTTCTTTTACGGGCTCCCACCTCAATGCCGAGGCAACTCGGGCACGAAGCCGGCTACTCGACGTGCCCAAGATTTGCTGTAGAATATATAGTAGAACTTGTGTCTCAATTTTGGGGTAGTGGAGGTGCCATATTTGGTGGAGGAAAGAAAGGATTTTTGGAGAGCAACTAGAGAGCTCTTTTCTTAGCACAATATCAACCAAAAATGCCACACCAAAAGAATCAATCAACCCCCACCCTAAAGTGGCCGGCCCATGTAGGAAAAAGAGAGAGGGAAAAGTCAAGGGGGAGGTAACCATATGAATCATGCAAAAGAGAGAGAGAGGAATGGTTATCATGAAAAACAATGATACCAAAACAAAACCCATACTCCACCACCAACCACCAACCTCATCATCAACAACCATGATGAGCCAAAAGTCAAGCCATCATGAAAAACAAAGTCAAGAAGTCAAGGTAAGGTGCTCCATCATGATACAAGGAAAAATGCAAAGACCCCCCCTCCACAATTGCCTATTTGCAACAATGCAAATAAGCCCTCCTCCACCAATCTTCGGCCAATGAACGATACAAAGGAAATTGGCCGAAACGGAAAGCAAACTGGCAACTCCAGAAAACTGGTCCCGTAATAAATTACAGGAAAACCCCGATACTGTGCATACACACCCGCATCTGTATTTCGACCGAAATACAAATGCAATGAGACAAAGTCTACACTGTACTATACTAGGATCCGGCTTAAACCAAAGCCGGCTAGTAATTTCTGTTCGATCCTGATCCGTGCAATGCCGCACGTGTCTGATCGAACCCTGCCATATAACCATACGGCCTATAGTACAAACTGTCTGATCCTGATCTGTGCAATACCGCACGTATCTGATCGGACCTTGCCATATCTCCATACGGCCTCTACAACCTTTCGCCCGAAAGCTGAGTAACTGAATGTGGGGGACTCTAAAGACTCATCAACACCTTGGTTGTGGATTTAACCACTAGCACGTTAGAGGTATAAGCCAATACATAACGGGCTACCAGGTATTGACCAAAAGGGACGTCTGTGAGCGAACTCAGCCTGACTCCCTACTGAGCCTGTCAGTGACAATATCCGTACAGTCCGGTCCGTTCGTCTATGAGCATCGCATGGCGGGCCTAGGGGGTTGGTAAAAGTCAGACCCCCAAAAGCGGTACAAGTCGTGTCGGAGTGTAGCCCAGAACACCCTGAGATACTACTGGAATACCTACCAGTAAATCTCCTTGCCTCGGCCGAGGGCTTCGTGTAATGGCTCTCCTAGACACAGCACGACCTCACCCTCAATACCGGGAGAGACGAACCCCTGAAGATACGCTCACTGCCTCCATGTGGCTCGGGACTGTACCCAACTAAAACCTGTTTGCACGACTCCTTTGAGCCGTGGTAGGGTAGTAATCAAAGTACAGTGGGAACTCACACAAGACAAATGACGATCCCCAGGTCAATGAACTAACCTGCATACATGTCACCAGGGAACTGCCATCTGACGTCTGGTATATCACCAACTAGCATGTTCCCGGCGAGTCCTGTCCGGTGTACTCATAACCCAATGAGCACCTGTATACAACTTAGGTGATCCAACTGACACCAGTGGCTTGTGACACCGGCCACCGCCCCTCGTCGGGGTCTCGACTGTATACACTAGTCTACTAATGGAGTATCGATGCCCAGTCTCGAAACTCCCACGACTAGGGACCTTTTAAGGATAAGCTTATAGACCCCCAGCTCCCACTTATATGATCGCCCTCATACTGCTGGTGGTCAAGCAAGAATCCTAGGGGCTCTATCAACGTGTAATAGCGACGTGTCAGGTCACTTAAAACAGTACACGATGATAAAGGTAAACCAGATAGCATACTATCATCTCGAGTAAGACTGTCCCACCGGGATAGGTCCTCCATCAATCATTACAATCACGTACCTGTGACCTAATAATTGACTCTGAGGGCACTATCTCCAACAATCTCCCACTTGCACTCAAGGCTAATTATTGCGATGTCGCATATTCACAGCTCGTGTGATACCGAACATCCAACTCCTCTACTAGTCAGTCTCACAAAGCTCGTTTGCGGAACTATTGCGTTCGAGGAATAGCCTCAGTGAGTGGATCCGCTTTGTTGTTTCTTTCTATGTCTCTCTATATCTCAAGTTCGCGGAGAAACCCATCTCCCGAAATGAGCAATACCTGTTTTAGAATATGTCTGGATGTCTGATGGGACTTAGCTCATAAATGAACTCCAAATCCAAACTTCTTAGACTGTATCGTCAACTGAACTTAATCAGTATCCTGCGCTATGCCACCCTCAGTATTGCCTTGGATCACCTTTCCAAAATACTGCCCTTCGTTAGAAGGAAAACTATAGCTCTGACAACCTCCTTGTCGTCTATGTCACCTTGGAAGCCTGGAATGATAACTGTTTCCCGAATGAGGCTGTCGTTATCATGTCCATAGAACATCCACTTATGTTCTAAAACTGCTTCCGACTGTTTCTCCAGAATTGGATTAATGTCAACTTATTGCATCTAGTGCAAGAACAATGTCTGGTGTGGTACTTGACATCTCATGATTGACTCAATTGCCTAAGCAAGTGATCTGCCAATCATGCACATCCCTCTCCCCTTTAGTCTATAAGACACCTTTAGAGAGGGTGACTCCATCTTCTGCAGGTACACTACCGTGCATGGAGTCGTCCATTCTAAATACTCTTAGAATGCTGTCTAAGTACCCTGATTGGGAAACCACCCAAATCTAGATCTAAAACCATAGATCTAGTAACCAGTATGTCTGATATAAAATCCATTTCCATTGTGGAGAAACCACTGTGTGACGACCAAAGTATAACCGATTGTAGTATAGGAGTTTCTTTTCCTACTCTGTGTAAGTCATCCAAATACTAGGATATCACACCCTACTACCTTCTCAACAGATCCATCCCCTATTCTGATGAAGTCAAACCCATGACTGTCATGTCAGAAATAGATGATCTATCTCCGCTACATCTGCTTTAGTCTATAAATAGACATAAGCTACCTGTCCACCAATGCTTCCGCTGCTCCCACTGACTACGACAACCCTCTGGCAGAGTCATATACACGTACACTTCTAAAGCTAGTTTAGAACGACGCTATACTCATCCTCCCGCCGGGTCTCGCAACCTGGAACAACAGAATGGCAATTTTGGGTAAACAAGAACTTCTCTGTCACCGTCCTTGAGGCTACCGTAGTACCTCTCGGGTGCCTGAAGTTACCCACCTTATCTGCGGAGTGGCCAGTGGAATGTCAAACCAGATTGAATCTTTAGGTTCCTTATCAAATCTTCAGTAATCGTTTGTGGTTCTGGAATCACTTCCAGTTCTACCATACTCCCACTACTGTTTTCTGAAAAAATCTATCTTTAACAAAACTGTGGCGAGTCTAGAACAATATCGCTATTGTTCATCCAGATGGTAGAAAGTCAACCCTCGTCATAGCCTGGGTCAACCCACGAACAGCCATTACAGAAACGTGCCTCGAGTTGTCCAGTGTCTGGTTTTAATCATAAACCGGACAACTCCCCGTATCTTAACATCGTTAAGATATGAACTGTTCTATATCCAATATAGAAACAGAGGCACTTATTTAATTGAACAAGATTCAAATCATGCAGCTGTCCCCAGCGCATGTCAACTAAATGGAAAGAGGCCGATCAGCGTTACTCAACTTAGGAATACTTCCAATTATGAGTAACCTGAAAGAGAAGCAAGATCTCTTTATCATTACTATCAACTGAATACCATACACAAGTATCTACATCTTCGATCTCTTTGAAGAATCTCGATACTTGCTATACCTGGTTCTTTACTCTATTCAAATACCTATAACTTCTCAAAATTTGGACCCTGTGTTTCCGCGAAACACCTGTCTAAAAACTAGAGAAGTCATAAGTAAACCGAATATAGTACGAGGACCAAGCCCTCTGTCCTGATGGACCCTGGACAACATACAATCCTTTGTATAAGTCCCTTGAGTCTGATAACTCATTCACTGTGTGTCGTAGGTTGAAAACTGTACTTATGGTTAAGAAGAATTACACCGCTGTTTAATGCTCCTTACCTAACCATCCACTGATATAGGTAAATGTTATCGACATGATTTCAAAAAGGTATATCTCACTCTATGAAAATAGACGTACAGATATATCAATTTGAAATTGGTGCATAACAGCGGATATTCAAAACCAAATATTTGTCGACCGGCAAACAGCCCAGGTGATTTCCTCAAATATCACCGATTACAACGAATCCCGATATAATGAGGATGATCACCCAATTCCCAATAACTTACTCCCACTCATCATCTGTAAAACCATACAGATGTGAGAATCGTACCTGGTAAATACATACCCTGGAGTAAGTATCTAATCGGGAAATCAGTTTTCTTTTAACAGTACACAGTGAGACTGAAACATTGAAATGTTCCGATGGGGTATTCTGGTATTCCTAGTAATGCCTCTTCCAGATTCACGACTGTAACCGTATAGTTCTTTGCCACCTCTCCAAATCCCTTCATATGTCTTTAGTCATTACCTTCTGCACACCCCTTTAGGCCAAATGGTTTTCTTCCTTCCCTACCGTTCGGCACCAGCCTATGGTTTGGAAGAAGACTATCCAATAAGCATAATGGGTGTACTGTCCCAATCCTAGGAACACTCGCAATGAGAGAGGGTGAAGATAAAAGACAACCGAATAAACCTTATTCCTATTTCTCCTGAACCAGAATCCATCCCCGAACTGGAACCAGTTCCATTCGAGTTCGTATATAACCATACGATGGAGTATCCAAATAAACTGTGGATCTTCGTAGTGATACGGAGTGTCCTGGAGAAATACAAAGGTGATGTGGGAGTGGTAACGAAATATTTGGTTTGGTCGTGAATATCTGTTGCAATTTACTTTGCCCTCTTACTAATCCCTTGTTTTGTCTGAACTTAATACCTTCTGTACACCACCATTATGCTAATTGGTTTCCTTCATTCCCTACCGGTCGGCACCTGCCTATGGTTTGGAAGAAGACTATCCAATTTGCGTAATAGGTGTACTATCTCCTAAACCAAGGAGTACTCACAACTTGAGCGAAGGAAAAAGGAAAAGACAACTGAATAATCCTATCCGTTTTCTCCAGAACCGGAAACCATCCTCGAATAAATTCTTTCGAGTTCGTATCTAACCATACGATGGTTTTGTCCAATGGAAGTGGACGTTCGTAGTAAAACGGGGTGTCCTGGAGAAAAGGGTAAAAGTAGGAGTGGCAATGAGGTTTGCAACTCTGACAATCCAAAAGCCAGTGTTTAAGAAGGTTCGGTCAACTTGGTCACTGAGTCATAGTCTAGGGTCGGGTCAATGGTCGCTGCCAAAGAGAGAGAGAAAAGAAACACTCAGCGTGCACTCTAACCTAGATCAGAATGGTTACCAATTTATCTAATCTGGAAACCTCCCACTGTACCTCAAATTCTCCTCTAAACCTGAAAGAAGAATTAGTCGGGGTCACCCGAGGAGTAAACTAACTCATCAGTGGGAATCGGGATCCAACTATCATCGCATGATAACGTGACGGAATCCGCTCACATCATCACACTCCAGAAGGTATGCGCATATCTGGCAAGTTTCAGTTCTTTTGAAACTCCCGATGTGATTTCTGCCCCATGCTCTTATGACCTTGGCGAAGGTCAACAAATCATAAGTCACATGTCAAGTTCTACCCGTCATTATCCAGGTTAATTTGAATCCACCCGTACAAGCCCTTGACGAAGGTCAACAAGGCTATACGACTGTCCCAAACCAACGCATCTATCTATGCAGCAGAAAGGTAACAAGCAGCTACCATACACTATGCCTTGACGAAGGTCAACAAACATAGCATGAATACTACGTGCTACTCTTCTGAAACGACGGAGGGCTACGAATGGTTTCTGGCGAAAACCTTTAACGTAATGAACTTGATATCGTTGAAGGAACTGATAGCTTTTAAAAATATAGTGACGAAAACCATTGCTAAAGAGGTCACTCCCAGTGAAGGGATCTCGGCTCTTTCCCCGTAGAATGAGGTGCAGGATATTCCAACTGAATACCACGGTGCAAAGCAAAAGCAATCGGCTATAGTGAAGTTAATGCCCTGACGCAAACTTTTTGTCCAAGGGGTCACTCCCGGTGAAGGGATCTCGGCCCTTGCCTCGTCGACTGAGGAGCAGGATATTCCAACTGAATATCACGATGCAAAACAAAAGTGAACGTCCTTGCAATAACAGCTTTTTTTGAAAAGTGTTCCAACAACATCAGATTAGGTTTGTTTTAACTTGCATTGATCCGAATCAATGCAGTCCCATCAATTGATCACACAACAAAGAACGAAAATATACTGATGTACGTATATGCCATCCGCATTCGCCACTGGGTCCCGTCATTACCCGTTAGGTTAGCTAACTAACGACAGAGCGGGGACTGGACTAGCGCGGATGCAAAACATATACAACATCTACTAATATATATACCAATATATTATATTCGCTCAAGGCGTGAATAAAATGCAACATCACAGAAAATGTACAGCATCACAGAAACAATACAGATATCTGGGATCCCCGGGTTTCACAGAGCCACTACTGAAACCCGACGTTCCCTTGGTCGTGTGGATAGCCTGTGCAATGAAATCCTAGACCCCTACGGGCGCGGCAAGTTACCCGCCAAAAACCTGAAGCGAGGCAGCCCCCTTCAGCGCCGTGAATGGACCACCCAGCACTTCACGGAATCCGGTAACTTGGGCACCCCTCCTGGGTCAACCTGTACCCCCTACGAGTGCGGCGAATGGCCTGCCAATCCTAGAGTGAAGCCCCCTCCGTCTCAATGCCATGAGATGCGGGCTTGTTGCCCTCTAGAACCCGGCCATCCGTGCACCCCTCCGCGGGGCAATCCTAGTACAGAAAATAAAATATACATACACCGGGTACATCGACCGCAACCAGGTCGTGCCCCAAAATAATAATACAAACAGGCAGTGACGGCAGTCCACATGTCGGACGCTCGCCCCGCAATATCAAATGTACATAATACAACCACAACTGTACTAGCATTGCATCCAGGCTATCCCCCACGACCGATCCGCAACATCACAGCAAAAACAGAACATCAACGTGAAAGTCACGTTCGCAAATCCGTCTAACCGGGCTATAGCAGTTAGACCGGATTTACCGATCGAGTGACATTCACGGTCGCAGATATAATGTAAATACTGTGAAAAATGTGTTTAAAATATCCGACCGATCAAATTTTAACAAGTGGGCCCCAAAACAAAACTGTAGCACTCACAGAAAACCTGGGCCCAATTTTAATATTCCAAAACCCATATTTTAAGCCCAGAAGGCCTCTGTAAAAAATTGGTGAAGTGATCTCCACAGTGTGCGGCGGAAGGGCGGCGGGAAGGGGGTTTTCGCGGCGGTTCCGCGCTCCCACTGTGGAGTTACTTCGTCGAATTTTTACAGAGCTCTTAGATTTTCCAGTACATCAATATTTTACAACCTGAAAAATTTTTCGACACCAAAAATTTCCAACAGAAAACTGATGCTAACAAAAATGTAGTTTTGGAACATTCGATCGATCGAAACAGAAAAACACACTACACCAAGCTAGACTAAGTTAATGGCGAGGCTCTGATACCACTGTAAGTGCACGGCGGCGCCCCGGCCGTCAATCCGACGGCCAAATGCGGAAGCGGTGATAAACTTAAACTTTACTTGAACTGGCAAACCGCCGCGCACTAATACCCGGATCGAACCATTAATTAGTCCTAGCTAACTATAAGATGGGAAAGAGATATACCGACGATCCAAGTCCTCCGGTCTTCTCGTCATCGTCCCGATCTCCTGCGGAAGGTCCCGTCTCCTCCTCGTCGCCGGAAGTGCACCACATCGCCTACTTCTTTTATGGGCTCCCACCTCAATGCCGAGGCAACTCGGGCACGAAGCCGGCTACTCGACGTGCCCAAGATTTGCTGTAGAATATGTAGTAGAACTTGTGTCTCAATTTTGGGGTAGTGGAGGTGCCATATTTGGTGGAGGAAAGAAAGGATTTTTGGAGAGCAACTAGAGAGCTCTTTTCTTAGCACAATATCAACCAAAAATGCCACACCAAAAGAATCAATCAACCCCCACCCTAAAGTGGCCGGCCCATGTAGGAAAAAGAGAGAGGGAAAAGTCAAGGGGGAGGTAACCATATGAATCATGCAAGAGAGAGAGAGAGGAATGGTTATCATGAAAAACAATGATACCAAAACAAAACCCATACTCCACCACCAACCACCAACCTCATCATCAACAACCATGATGAGCCAAAAGTCAAGCCATCATGAAAAACAAAGTCAAGAAGTCAAGGTAAGATGCTCCATCATGATACAAGGAAAAATGCAAAGACCCCCCCTCCACAATTGCCTATTTGCAACAATGCAAATAAGCCCTCCTCCACCAATCTTCGGCCAATGAACGATACAAAGGAAATTGGCCGAAACGGAAAGCAAACTGGCAACTCCAGAAAACTGGTCCCATAATAAATTACAGGAAAACCCCGATACTGTGCATACACACCCGCATCTGTATTTCGACCGAAATACAAATGCAATGAGACAAAGTCTACACTGTACTATACTAGGATCCGGCTTAAACCAAAGCCGGCTAGTAATTTCTGTTCGATCCTGATCCGTGCAATGCCGCACGTGTCTGATCGAACCCTGCCATATAACCATACGGCCTATAGTACAAACTGTCTGATCCTGATCCGTGCAATACCGCACGTATCTGATCGGACCTTGCCATATCTCCATACGGCCTCTACAACCTTTCGCCCGAAAGCTGAGTAACTGAATGTGGGGGACTCTAAAGACTCATCAACACCTTGGTTGTAGATTTAACCACTAGCACGTTAGAGGTATAAGCCAATACATAATGGGCTACCAGGTATTGACCAAAAGGGACGTCTGTGAGCGAACTCAGCCTGACTCCCTACTGAGCCTGTCAGTGACAATATCCGTACAGTCCGGTCCGTTCGTCTATGAGCATCGCATGGCGGGCCTAGGGGGTTGGTAAAAGTCAAACCCCAAAAAGCGGTACAAGTCGTGTCGGAGTGTAGCCCAGAACACCCTGAGATACTACTGGAATACCTACCAGTAAATCTCCTTGCCTCGGCCGAGGGCTTCGTGTAATGGCTCTCCTAGACACAGCACGACCTCACCCCCAACACCGGGAGAGACGAACCCCTGAAGATACGCTCACTGCCTCCATGTGGCTCGGGACTGTACCCAACTAAAACCTGTTTGCACGACTCCTTTGAGCCGTGGTAGGGTAGTAATCAAAGTACAGTGGGAACTCACACAAGACAAATGACGATCCCCAGGTCGATGAACTAACCTGCACACATGTCACCAGGGAACTGCCATCTGACGTCTGGTATATCACCAACTAGCATGTTCCCGGCGAGTCCTGTCCGGTGTACTCATAACCCAATGAGCACCTGTATACAACTTAGGTGATCCAACTGACACCAGTGGCTTGTGAGACCGGCCACCGCCCCTCGTCGGGGTCTCGACTGTATACACTAGTCTACTAATGGAGTATCGATGCCCAGTCTCGAAACTCCCACGACTAGGGACCTTTTAAGGATAAGCTTATAGACCCCCAGCTCCCACTTATATGATCGCCCTCATACTGCTGGTGGTCAAGCAAGAATCCTAGGGGCTCTATCAACGTGTAATAGCGACGTGTCAGGTCACTTAAAACAGTACACGATGATAAAGGTAAACCAGATAGCATACTATCATCTCGAGTAAGACTGTCCTACCGGGATAGGTCCTCCATCAATCATTACAATCACGTACCTGTGACCTAATAATTGACTCTGAGGGCACTATCTCCAACACCAACAACTGCTTCGTTGCTGGGTTCAAGCCTTCGTATAAGGTTTGGTAAAGTTGCCATGTCTCAATACCATGATGAGGGCACTGAACCAGAAGGTCCTTGTATCGGTTAAAGTACTTCCAAAAAGGTTCGGTAGGAAGCTGGGAGAATTGGTTGATTTCGTTTCGGATTCTCGCGGTTTCGTGATTTAGGTAGAATTTTTTCAAAAACGCTTTAACAAACTCATCCCAACTGGTTATGGAATGCGACACGGTGCTATATAGCCACTTCTTAGTAAGGTCACACAGAGTGAAAGGAATGACTCATAGCCGTATAGCGTCATCGGACAATTAGGTTGTCTTCATCATTGCACAGACATTCAGGAATTTGTTGATGAAGATATAGGCATCTTCGGATTCCAGCCCATGAAATTTGGGCAATATGTTAATGAAGTGGGGCTTAATTTCGAAATTATTCCCATTGGCCGGTGGAAAGGAAAGACAGGTAGAAAGTGCAGAGCGGGTGGGATAGAAACGATCTTGGAGCGCGATTCGCTGTGGCGCTACAACAGGAGGTGGTTGCGGTCTATTCTCACCCAGATGAGGTAGAATAAGTCCCGGGGGAGGTAAAGGAATGTTAGGAGGAAACCCTGACATCTCAGAAAAAGAATTTGGTGATGGGGAAGGTGAAGATGTATGAACAGAATCCCGGTCAATGTCGGAGTTGGCCGGCAAAGGTGTTAGTTGTATGTATGCCCTAGAGGCCACTATTGTACAGATGATGTATATTATATTGGATGCTTGGACATATATAGAGATGACTTTCTTGCTCGATATGATAGTATGCTATCTGGTTGCTATTTATCTTAACATGTACACTTGTCTCTTTAAACTGTCTTATAGTTACATGTTGGTAAAGCCCTTAGGATGTGTACTTGACTACCTGGACTATGATGCAGATCATACTAGTGGGGACATGGTAGTTCATAGGTACATCCTTCAAGGTCCCTAGTCGTAGGTGTATCGAGACGGGGAATCGATATACCAGTGTAGACTAGCGTATACGCCTCTCGACCCATGAGATGGGCGATGGATAATCCCATATCCATTGGTGTTTGACATCAGAGATGGTATACGGGTGCTCAGTGGAGACTGGGTACACTGGACGGACTCGCCGAGAACTCCCAGATGGTATTATACCTCACGTCAGATGGCAGTTCTCAGGTGACACTTGTACAGGTTAGTCTGTAGACCCGAGATCGTCATAGAGTCTTGTGTGATTCCCACTGTTCTTTGATCTCCACCTTACCACGTCCATGAGGGCATGCAAAACGGTGGTCTTTGGGTACAGTCCCGAGTCACATGGAGGCAATGAGCGATAGGAGGGGTTTCGTCTCTCCCGGTATTGGGGGTTGATGTTGCGCTGTGCTCGATTGGCCGTAACAGGGAAGTCCCTGGCCAGGGCTGATCAGAGATTTGCTGGTAAGTGTTGCCAGTAGTTTCTCGACCTGTTATGAGCCTCACATCGGCACGACTTATCGGTTATTGGGGTCTGACGTTTACCACCCCTAGACTTGATATGCGACATATCAGATGAACAGACCGGACTGTACGGTAAGTGTTACTGGTTGGATTCACAGGAGTGTGAGCGGGCTAGCTCGTCGATCTTCTGATCGCTCAATACCCGGATGGCCGTTACGTTTAGCAGACCGCTTGCGGCTTGTGGGTGCTTGATATGATCATCATCTGCTGCCGGCGTATTGACGAGTCTTTAGAGTCCTACACAGAGGTTTCCTGGCTCAAGCGAAATGAAATAGGAGCGCATATGAGATATGTGCAGGACCGAGAATAATGCGTGTATGTGATACCGTATTCTATTCTCGTGATGAATGTATCGATTGGTTATATTCGATATGACCTAGATATCGAATCGAGGATTGATTCGATAAGCCGATACATAGGACACTAGTCGGTTGTATGCGATATGACCGGATCATTAAATCAAGTGTTGATTTAATGATTTAATGTATAATTATATATTTGATATAGTACTTTGCATTAACTAGTATTGGTTCACTTTAAATGGATTTTCTCACTTGATGTGCAAGTTGTATATGTGATATACTTTTAAGCACATGTTTGTATCATGTTTGATGATGCTTGCTCATTTGGTTAAGTGTAAAGAATTAAACCTTGGTTAAATAAATGGTTAGGGTTTTTATTTATTGATTCTTTTATCTTTCTTTTTAATTTGGATTAAAAAGAAATGGCAAAAGAAAACAAAAGGGTTGCTTTCATTCTTGAAGCTTGTTGAAGCTTCATGAAGCTTTGACCAAAGTGACCATTTTGTCTTCATGCTTAACCCTAACCATTCATCTAACCTTAGTCAATTCTCTACACCTAACCATAGTTTACATTATGATAAGTATTCATTTTCTTTTTCATTTTATAGACTTATCGTAATCATCTTCATCATCTTCTTCTTCATGAGATAAAGAAAAAGCTTGCCACCATTGATGGCATGTTGAGCAAATGAGTGAGAAATCCAATTCTAAAGTGAACCCACCTCCTATTTCTTCATCCTCTACCTCTTGCCAAGTAGTATAGTGTGTTTACTTCACAAGTTTCACAACTTGGTGAAGTTGGAGCTTGATCTTGTGTAACTTCGACCTAGATCATCTTCGGCACGAAGCCGACGACCTTGCCCGCCCATTTCTCCGATGAAGCCGATGCTTGAGTCTGGGATTCGAGACGGACAGCAAGAGGACATCTACGTGGAGCTAAGGAAGTGGAGAACCGGATCTACAAAGGTTGTAGCATCTTTCTTTTAGTTAAGTAGTTAACTAGTTTCACTTTGACGCCTAAAATTCTAGTTAACGATCTAGTCTAGGGTTTCTCGGCACCGTAAAATTTGAAATTGGCATGGTTGATGCCTTGTGAGACCACTTGAGAGTGCCTAGGAACCCTACAGTGGTATCAGAGCCTAGCTAGTGCCTTAGGCGATGCTTAGACGACATTTGAAACCCGATCGAACCGAAACCCTAAAAACCTAAGTGCTCTCTGGACTTTTTCTAAAAACTGGGTTTTTTCCGGATTAAAAATGCTTAAAAAATTCAGCAGGGAATTATAAGAATTACGGTGCAAAATTTGACCAATGATCAGTTCAAGGAGCGGCGGAACCGCGGCAGAATCCTGGCTTCTGCGGCGGTTCCGCGGCCGTATGATGACGTCATCCTTCCCTGTTTGCACAGTAACTCCTATTTTATTATGCTGAGTTTTCTGGGAATTTTAATTTTGCTCATGAGTTGAGTATTCTGGGGTTGTATTAGTATTCAAAGATTCGATCGGATTTTCAAATTTTGGCTGTGTGGTTTTCCGGATATTTTTCGAATATGTTAAAAAGTTCGACCGGATATAAATACCCAACTTTTCCCCTGCCGGAAAATTTCCAAGTGTTGGATTTTTCTGTGGTTTAAAGACGTTCTAAGTAGTGCAAGTAACGCGATGGTCCCTCTAGAAGACAACAAACCTTAACTCGATTATGTGACCGTCTTGAACTGCCCTTTGAACCTTCGGGTTTGGGGCAGTACGGCGTGCCACATGTGAGGCGTTGGCTTGAGCCTTCTACGGCTGGACCGTTGGTACTGAGGCATGAAGTGAATGTCTTTGAACCTATTTCATGTGTTGAACGTTTTCGGGAAAACTTGGGTGTTCGAATGTTCGATCGGAAAGTTTGATATTTTTTATTTATCCGGAATGGGATACAATAATTGGATTTCGCAAACAGTTATGAGATAGCTGAATGAATGTTATAAATCTAGCGGTTTAGTCTCACTTAATATTGAAAAGAGTTTTCGATAATAGGACTAAAATGCGGGGTTTATAATTGTTAGGCATGCGATGTCTAAGTATTTCCTTTGATTAGGCATGCGATGTCTAAAGAAGTTGCGGATTCCAACTGTTGTAGTTTTACACTTTCTTTTCTGTGACCGTAAGTGTAATATGTGATATCGCCGGTTTCGTTGCTATATGTCAACGACAATTGGGATGCGCATATTTACTTACGTTGATGACATGTGATGTTATGTGTTGCTGGATATGTTATATTGGATTGTCGTGTTTGAATAGCCGGGGTTTTTTATGTGAGATGAGTGTTTTTCATTTTCATTCATGTAAAAACTTGTATGTAATATTCTTTTATTGGGGCACTTCCTGGTTGCGGAAGTTGTCACCTTTTGTATATTATTTACTTTTCCGCATTAGGATAGACCCAAGGAGGGGAGCACAAGTAACCGGGTTCTAGGGTCCAGTGGGAGACCATCTCGAGGAGTCGAGTCCGGGTCTCCTAACCCTAGAATTGCTAGGGTTGCTTGCCGCTCTCGTAGGGGTCTGGGGATGTGGGATTGGCTATTCATCACGACCGTGGAATCCGTGTTTTATACTGGCTCGTATTGAAAACACGGACGTCCTAGTATATCCAATGTTTCATATGTTTCTTCTGCTGCGATATCTGTGATGTGATCATGTGATGTTTTGTGATAGATACAGTATATAGTATATATGATATATTATATAGATGTTACTTATGTTTTGCACCCGCACTTGCCCTGCACTGCTCTGTCGTTAGTTACCTAACCTAACGGTGCATGAGGGGACATCCAGGCGAATGCGGGTGGCATAAGTGTACGTCATATTTATCTGTGATGTTTAGGTGACTTAAATGATGGGACTTCATTAATGTGATTAATGAAAAAAAAGAAACCTAAGATGTTGTAGAATCAAATTTTTAAAAAAACAGGTAGCTACAGTTCTTTCTTTGCATAGCGGTATATATGATATACCCTGCACCTTATTCGATGAGGAAAGGACCGAGATCCCTTCACCGGGAGTGACTCCTTTAGCAATAACTGGCAGATGCTACACACTCGGTTTGATTTTTGATTGGTTCTATAGTTTCTGCTTTGCACAGTGATGTATATGATATATCCCGCACCTCATTTCGACGAGGAAAGGGCAGACGATCCCTTCACCGGGAGTGACCCCTTTAGCAAAACTAGAAAAGCCTCAAAATCACTCCATTTCAAAACTTCATTTTGATTCTACAACGATATCAAGTTCGTTACGCTCATGGTTTTCAGAAAAACCTGTGAAGCCCTCCGTCATTTCAGATAAGTACTACTTAGTATTCATGCTGCGGTAGTTTGGCCTCCGTCAAGGCGTAGTGTATGGTAGCTAACTAGTGCTTATCTGCCAGCATATGACGCGATTGGATTAGGGTATTCGTACGGCGTAGTTTGGCCTCCGTCAAGGGTCGTACGGGTGGGTTTAATTCGATCAAGAAATGACGGGTTGAACTTGACTAGCGCCCTGTGGGTAGTTTAGCCTCCGTCAAGGTCACAGGACGCTAGGGGCAAAAGTATTATCGGGAATTTCAAGTGTTGAAATTTGCAATGAGATTGCATACCTTCTATGAGATAGTTGGATCCCGATACCCACTGCGAGTAAGAGTTACTCCTGGGAGAGTTTTACACATTGCAATTAGCTGATCGAGTAGGTGTCTAGAAAGATGTCAACGGGGTTACGCCTCTGGGAAAACGAGGTTTACATTAATTAGGTTCGTGCGAAAGCACGGGGGACCTCCCTCAAAGTACCGACACTGGCCTGGCTGAAAGATTGGCGAACTTGTAGTGTGTAATTAATCCTAGCTAGTCTTTCCTTTTAGGGTTTGAAGGAAGATTTGATAAAAACCAGTGGGAGCCATCCTGATTAGATAAGATAATAACCAATCTGATCTTGCACGAGCTTACGCTAAAGTGTTTTCTTCTCTCTCTCTCCAGGTAGCGACCATGTCATGCCCTAATAAAGATAATAATATGGATGTATTGACCGAACCCGCATGTTATACTGTGCAGGGGAACGTTGAACCCGTTCTATCTTATAAGTGTTATAAGAATGAACAGGAAACAGGAGAATATCTGGATTCTCACACCGCCCAAACGGAGAACATGCATGTTGATGCATCATCTTCGGGTGTGTTTTTCATTGAGAACTGTTTCTCAGTTCACCCTACGTCCTGGGTATTAGATACCGGATCAGGATCCCACGTATGTAAGATGTTACACGGGCTGCGGAAAGGTAGAGAACTGGGACAAGGTGATCATTCCGTTCAAGTTGGGAATGGGGCAAATGTTGCAACCAAAGCAGTTGGCGAATATCAGCTAGTATTTCTAAGTGGTGATACAATGATTCTGAATGAGTGCTATTATATACCGAACATGATGTGCAACATTATATCAGTTTCTTTATTGAGTAAAGAAAGATATAATTTTGTAGTACAGGATAATGTTATGAACATATTCCTAGATCAAAAGTTGATTGCATCAGGCTCGTTACATAATGGCATATTCATTCTAAATCAAAATACAGTCCTCAATTTACAAAGCACACACAAGAGGAAGAGTTCTGAACTGAACGAATCTTTCTTGTGGCATTGTAGACTGGGTCACATCAATGCGACACGACTAGCTAAGTTGCATAAGGATGGATATTTAAATCCGTTTGAATTTTCATCTTATGACACTTGCCAGTCATGTCTCAAAGGTAAGATGACCAAAACTCCGTTTACTGGACACGGAGAAAGAGTTACCGAACTCTTAGGACTAATACATAGTGATGTATGCGGTCCCATGACTACACATGCCAGGGATGGTTCTTCATACTTCATTACATTTACTGACGATCTCTCTAGATTCGGATATGTGTTCCTGATGAAACACAAATCAGAAGCTTTTGAGAAATTTAAAGAATATAAACAAGAAGTAGAGAACCAAACGGGCAAAAGTATTAAGATCCTTCGATCTGATCGAGGAGGAGAATACTTAAGTAACGAATTCAGAGATTATCTAAAAGAGAATGGGATTCTCTCTCAGCTTACTCCTCCTTATACACCACAGCACAACGGTGTATCGGAGCGGAGAAATCGCACCCTATTAGATATGGTGCGCTCTATGATGAGTGCAGCTGAGTTACCTATTTCCTTCTTGGGATATGCACTGGAGACTGCTGCATACCTATTGAATAGAGTTCCAACCAAATCAGTGCCTACCACTCCATATGAGATATGGAATGGCAAGAGACCATGTCTTAATTTTATTCAGATATGGGGTTGTCCGGCCTATGTTAAAACACAAAATCCGGACATGCTCGAGGCAAGGTCTGTTCTATGTAAGTTTGTTGGATATCCCAAACATTCGCGAGGGTATATCTTCTACCACTCCGAGGAACAAAAAGTGTTTGTTTCTCGACATGCCACTTTCTTAGAAAAGAGTTTTCTTATGAAACAGACAAGTAGCATTGAGGTAGAACTGGAAGAAGTTCCAGCAACACAAACTGTAACAGAAGACATGGTAGAACCAGAGGATTCAGTAGAACTCGACGAACCCCAGCCTCTCCGCCGATCTAGTAGGGTATCTCGTCCACCTGAGAGATACTACGGTTTTCTCATTGACGGTGGAAGCGAGGATTGCATCATGGAGGATGATGACCCAACTAGCTTCGAGCAGGCCATCACGAGTAGGGACTCAGTGAAATGGCTAGATGCTATGCGGTCCGAGATGGAATCCATGTACACCAACAAAGTATGGACTTTGGAAGTTGCTCCTGAAGGGGTAAAACCCATCGGGAGCAAGTGGATCTTCAAGAAAAAACTTGGTGTAGATGGGAAAGTGGAGACTTTCAAAGCTAGACTTGTAGCAAAGGGTTTTCGTCAAAGACCAGGTGTGGACTATGACGAAACGTTTTCTCCAGTGGCTATGCTTAAATCCATCCGGATCATACTTGCCATCGCTGCATATCATGACTACGAAATCTGGCAAATGGATGTTAAGACCGCCTTTCTAAACGGTGATTTAGAAGAGTGCGTGTACATGACTCAGCCAGAGGGCTTCGTAGACAGTGGGAGCAGCGGGAAGGTGTGCAAACTTCTTAAATCCATTTATGGATTAAAGCAAGCATCGCGGAGTTGGAACATCTGCTTTGACGTCGTTATCAAAGAGTTTGATTTCGTCAAAAACCCAGATGAACCTTGTATCTACAAGAAGGTAGCAGAGAGTAAGGTGGTCTTCCTCGTATTGTACGTGGACGACATACTCTTGATAGGAAATGATATTCCTATGCTGCAATCGGTCAAGCTCTTTTTATCACAAAGATTCTCAATGAAAGATCTTGGTGATGCCTCCTGCATATTGGGAATCAGGATCTATAGAGATAGATCCAAACGGATATTAGGATTGTCCCAATTCAGGTATATTGATACCATACTAAAGAGGTTTAGTATGGAAGAATCCAAGCGTGGGAACTTGCCCACGATCTCTGGAGTCACTCTCTCCAAAGAGATGTCTTCTAAAACTGATTTGGAGAGAGCTCGCATGCAAGGGATACCCTGTGCTTCGGCTGTAGGCTCTATCATATATGCGATGCTATGTACCAGACCCGATGTAGCATACTCACTAAGTGTAGTGAGCAGGTATCAAGCTGATCCTGGAGAGAGTCACTGGACAGCTGTGAAGAGCATCCTCAAGTACTTGCGAAGGACTAAAGAGATGCTCTTGGTGTATGGTAACGGAGAACACCAAGTGGAGTCCTTTACCGATTCGAGCTTCCAGAGTGATAAGGACGGCTCTAAGTCGCAGTCGGGATTTGTCTTTACCCTTTACGGAGGGGCGGTTAGCTGGAAAAGTTCCAAGCAGGAAACCGTGGTAGACTCGACGATGGAGGCTGAATACATCGCTGCCAACGATGCTGCCAAAGAGGCTGTCTGGATCAAGAAGTTCATTACTGAACTTGGTGTGGTTCCATCCATTGAGCATCCAATACCTCTGTATTGCGATAACAATGGAGAGGTGGCTTTGGCCAAGGAACCCAGGTCCCATCAGCGATCCAGGCATATTCTGAGGCGGTATCACCTGATCCGGGAGATAGTTGATCGCCGGGAGATCGAGGTCAGGAGGGTTGACACGAAGAACAACACGGCGGATCCACTCACGAAGGCCATTCCCCAGATACAGTTTGAGAGACTCTTCGGGATGCTCGGTATGCAATACTACAGCAGCTGGCCCTAGTGCAAGTGGGAGATTGTTAGTTGTATGTATGCCCTAGAGGCCAGTATTGTACAGATGATGTATATTATATTGGATGCTTGGACATATATAGAGATGACTTTCTTGCTCGATATGATAGTATGCTATCTGGTTGCTCTTTATCTTAACATGTACACTTGTCTCTTTAAACTGTCTTATAGTTACATGTTGGTAAAGCCCTTAGGATGTGTACTTGACTACCTGGACTATGATGCAGATCATACTAGTGGGTACATGGTAGTCCATAGGTACATCCTTCAAGGTCCCTAGTCGTGGGTGTATCGAGACGGGGAATCGATATACCAGTGTAGACTAGCGTATACACCTCTCGACCCATGAGATGGGCGATGGATGATCCCATATCCATTGGTGTTTCACATCAGAGATAGTATACGGGTGCTCAGTAGAGACTGGGTACACTGGACGGACTCGCCGAGAACTCCCAGATGGTATTATACCTCACATCAGATGGCTGTTCTCAGGTGACACTTATACAGGTTAGTCTATAGACCCGAGATCGTCATAGAGTCTTGTGTGATTCCCACTGTTCTTTGATCTCCACCTTACCACGTCCATAAGGGCGTTCAAAACGGTGGTCTTTGGGTACAGTCCCGAGTCACATGGAGGCAATGAGCGATAGGAGGGGTTTCGTCTCTCCCGGTATTGGGGGTTGATGTTGCGCTGTGCTCGATTGGCCGTAACAGGGAAGTCCCTGGCCAGGGCTGATCAGAGATTTGCTGGTAAGTGTTACCAGTAGTTTCTCGACCTGTTATGAGCCTCACATTGGCACGACTTATCGGTTATTAGGGTCTGACGTTTACCACCCCTAGACTTGATATGCGACATATCAGACGAACAGACCGGACTGTACGGTAAGTGTTACTGGTTGGATTCACAGGAGTGTGAGCGGGCTAGCTCGTCAATCTTCTGATCGCTCAATACCCGGATGGACGTTACGTTTAGCAGACCGCTTGCGGCTTATGGGTGCTTGATATGATCATCATCTGCTGCCGGCGTATTGACGAGTCTTTAGAGTCCTACACAGAGGTTTCCTGGCTCAAGCGAAACGAAATAGGAGCGCATATGAGATATGTGCAGGACCGAGAATAATGCGTGTATGTGATACCGTATTCCATTCTCACGATGAATGTATCGATTGGTTATATTCGATATGACCAAGATATCGAATTGAGTATTGATTCGATAAGCCGATACATAGGATACTAGTCGGTTGTATGCGATATGACCGGATCGTTAAATCAAGTGTTGATTTAATGATTTAATGTATAATTATATATTTGATATATTACTTTGCATTGACTAGTATTGGTTCACTTTAAATGGATTTTCTCACTTGATGTGCAAGTTGTATATGTGATATACTTTTATGCATATGTTTGTATCATATTTGATGATACTTGCTCATTTGGTTAAGTGTAAAGAATTAAACCTTGGTTAAATAAATGGTTAGGGTTTTTATTTATTCATTCTTTTATCTTTCTTTTTAATTTGGATTAAAAAGAAATGGCAAAAGAAAACAAAAGGGTTGCTTTCATTCTTGAAGCTTGTTGAAGCTTCATGAAGCTTTGACCAAAGTGACCATTTTGTCTTCATGCTTAACCCTAACCATTCATCTAACCTTAGTCAATTCTCTACACCTAACCATAGTTTACATTATGATAAGTATTCATTTTCTTTTTCATTTTATAGACTTATCATAATCATCTTCATCTTCTTCTTCTTCATGAGATAAAGAAAAAGCTTGCGACCATTAATGGCATGTTGAGCAAATGAGTGAGAAATCCAATTCTAAAGTGAACCCACCTCCTATTTCTTCATCCTCTACCTCTTGCTAAGTAGTATTGGATGTTTACTTCACAAGTTTCACAACTTGGTGAAGTTGGAGCTTGATCTTGTGTAACTTCGACGTAGATCATCTTCGGCACGAAGCCGACGACCTTGCCCGCCCATTTCTCCGATGAAGCCGATGCTTGAGTCCGGGATTCGAGACGGACAGCAAGAGGACATCTACGTGGAGCTAAGGAAGTGGAGAACCGGATCTACAAAGGTTGTAGCATCTTTCTTTTAGTTAAGTAGTTAACTAGTTTCACTTTGTCGCCTAAAATTCTAGTTAACGATCTAGTCTAGGGTTTCTCGGCACCGTAAAATTTGAAATTGGCATGGTTGATGCCTTGTGAGACCTCTTGAGAGTGCCTAGGAACCCTACAAAAGGTAGGGGTAATAAAGGCATGGAAGGAGTTTTGACGTTGGAGTCGATCGCGTTGTCCGTAGGGACTAACGAAACGCGGACCAAGCGGGCATTAGGGTCCCTAGTCCAAGCGGACATACACTAAACGAGTTTAGTGTAGTCAAAATGTAGAATGTGAGGGTAAGAAAATGAAAGTGGAGAAAAATTTGGCGATGGTGGTAAAAATGGCAGATTCGTGTTTGTTTCAAAAGAATGGGAAAATGAGAAGACAAAAACACAATCACAAATGCACAATCATAACTGTAGAATCAGCACCTAGACTAGGGTCCTCTAAGTCTACTAGACCTTCTCCAAACTGTTCCAAAGCGACAAACTGTGAGATAACCCTCAAATCGCCTCTTCACAGCTAGTTGTGGCCAGGAAAGCACAAGTAAGGTAAGGAGGGTTCCGCTCACGAATCACCGTGAGACGGGCCTTTTAAAATTAGCTCCTCACTTGTCTAGCCTAGGCACAACAAGAGTCATGTTTAGATAAATGACTGAATGCCCACAATCTTCCTTTGTCCTATTAAGCGCGACAAGTCCTTAGTTGGCTGATTCTAAATATTTTTTATTAAGCTTGTGATGACACTTATGCAATTAGTGATTCCCGGGGTCTTAGGAAGGGTGATGAAATCCCCACCCAATCTGAATTGGTGTTAGAGCCCCTTAAGTCCGTATTAAATGATGTAATGCGCAAATCAACTAAGTTATGTTTTCAAACAACCAATTTGTTTTTTACTTTAAATGTGGCGCCGCAACTGTTAGTTATATGTATGCCCTAGAGGCCATTACTGTACATTGGATGTATATTGTAGTGGATGCTGGGACATATATAGTGAGGACTTTCTTGCTCGACATGATAGTATGCTATCTGGTTGCTCTTTACCTTAACGTGTATACTGATTGTCTCTCTGTTACATGTTGGTAAAGCCCTTAGGATGTGTACTTGACTACCTGGACTATGATGCAGATCATACTAGTGGGGACAAATAGTCTATAAGTACATCCTTCAAAGTCCCTAGTCGTGGGTGTATCGAGACGGGGCATCGATATACCAGAGTAGACTAGCGTATACCTTCTCGACCCATACAGATGGGCGATGGATGATCCCATATCCATTGGTGTTTGACATCAGAGATGATATACGGGTGCTCAGTGAAGACTAGGTACACTGGACGGACTCGCCGAGAACTCCCAGATGGTATTATACCTCACGTCAGATGGCAGTTCTCTGGTGACACTGGTACAGAGTAGTCTGTTGACCCGAGATCGTCATAGGGTCTTGTGTGGTTCCCACTGTGCTTTGATTTCCATCTTACCACGTCCAAGAGGGCGTGCAAAACGGTGGTTTTTGGGTACAGTCCCGAGTCACATGGAGGCAATGAGCGATAGGAGGAGATTCGTCTCTCCCGGTATAGGGAGTTGATGTTGCGCTGTGTTCGATTGGCTATAACAGGAAATCCCTGGCCAGCGTTGCTGAGATTTACTGGTAAGTGTTACCAGTAGTTTCTCGAATTGTTATAGACCTCATATCGACACGACTTATCGAGCTATTGGGGTCTGACGTTTACCACCCCTAGGCGAGATATGCGACATATCAGACGATCAGACCGGACTGTATGGTAGTTTTACTGGTTGGATTCACAGGAGTGTGAGTGGGCTTGCTCGTCGATCTTCTGATCGCTCAATACCCGGGTGGCCGTTACGTTTAGCAGACCGCTTGCGGCTTGTGGGTGTTTGATATGATCATCACCTGCTGCCGGCGTATTGACGAGTCTTTAGAGTCCTACACAGAGGTTTCCTGGCTCAAGCGAAACGAAATAGGGGCGCATATGAGATATGTGCGGGACCGAGAATAATACGAGTATGTGATACTGTATTCGATTCTCGCGATGTGACATTGATCGGTTATATGCGATATAGCCGGGTTATCGGATCAAGTGTTGATTCGATAAGATGTTACTAATGATACCAGTCGGTTATGTGCGTCATGACCGGATCGTTAAATCAAGTGTTGATTTAATGATTTAATGCATAATTATAAATTTGATATGTTACTTTGCATTAACTAGTATCGGTTCTCTTTAAATGGATTTTCTCGCTCGGTTGTGCGCATTGCATATGCGATATGATTTTGTGCACTTGTTTGTATCATATTTGATGATACATGCAAATTAGGGTTTGTGTAAAGAATTAAACCTTGGTTAAAGAAATGGTTAGGGTTTTTATTTGATTATTCATTTATTCATTAGTTTTTATTTTTGGAAAATAAATTGCATAAAATAGAATGGTGGCTTTCTTTTGTTTTCTTTCATGAAGCTTCATGAACTTTTGACTTAGTCACCATTTTGTCTCATGCTTAACCCTAACCAATTCAATTAACTCAAGTTAATTCTCTACACCTAACCATGGTGAGAATTATGATAAGAATGGATTTTTATTTATTCTTTAATGCTTATCATAAACTTATCATATTCTACTTCATCTTCTTCTTCACTTCAACACAAGAAGATAACCTAGTTCATCAATGGTGATTGATGAATATGAGTGAGAAATCCAATTCTAAAGTGAACCCACTTCCTATTTCTTCATCCTCTACCTCTTGCCAAGTAGTATAGGGTGTTTCCTTCACAAGTTTTCATGGCAAGGTGAAGGTGGAGCTTGATTTAGCGATGCCTCGACGTAGATCATCTTCGGCATGGACATCGACGACCTAGCTCGCTTATTCTTGGACGAAGCCGACGCTAGAGCACGGGAATTCACTTGGACAGCGAGGAGACTTCGTTGCGGAGCTATGGAGGTGGAGCACCGGATCTACAAAGGTTGTATTTCCGTTTCCTTGTAGTTAAGTTGTTAACTAGATTGCTTTTTCGCCTAGATTTCTAGCCAACGATCCGTAGTCGGGTTTCTCGGCACCGTTAATTTTTGAAATTGGCATGGTTGATGCCTTGTGAGACCTCACTAGTGTGCCTAGGAACCCTACAGTAGTATCAGAGCCTAGCTAGAGCCTTAGGCGAAGTCTAGACGGAATTTGAAACCCGAACGAACTCGAAACCCGATCACAAACATGCTCTCTGGACTTTTTCTAAATTCTGGAGTTTTTCGATATTAAAAATATTCAGAAACATCAGCAGGAATATTTAAGAGTTACTGTTAAATTCGATCCTCTAACTCCTTCATGCTGCCGCGGTTCCGTGGCACGAGCATGGCTCGTGCGGCGGTTCCGCGGCCGTACGGCCTCTTTATTCAATGAAGTTTACACAGTAACTCCTAATTTCCAGTGTTGGTTTTCCTGGGAATTTTTAATATTTTTTCAAGAGTTGAATTTTCTGGATTGTTTTCGGGATTCGAATGTTCGGTCGGATTATCAAATTTTGTCTGTGTGGCTTTCCGGATAAATTTTAGAATATGTTAAAAAGTTCGACCGGATATAAATACCCAATTTTTCCCCTGTCGGGAAATTTCCAAGTGTTGGATTTTTCCGTAGTTTAACGACGTTCTAAGTAGTGCAAGTAACTCGATGGACCCTCTAGAAGACAACAAACCTTAACTCGATTATGTGACCGTCTTGAACTGCCCTTTGAACCTTCGGGTTTGGGGCAGTACGGCGTGCCACATGTGTGGCGTTGGCTTGACCCTTCTACGGCTGGACCGTCGGTACTGAGGCACGAACTGAATGTTATTAGACTTATTTCATGTGTTGATCTGTATCAGGAAAACTTGGGTGTTCGAATGTTCAATCGGAAAGTTTAACATTTTCTAATTATCTGGAATGGGATACAATACTTGGAATTCACAAGTAGTTATGAGATAACTGAATGAATGTTATAAATCTAGCAATTTAGTCTCACTTGATCGGTTGCCACGGAATTTTGATGTGATCAAAAGTCCGTCGCAATCACGTAACGTACGCGGATATTCGCCGGACAAACTTAATAGACAGCTACATCCCATAGCCCCGACCAAGTGACTGTAGGAGAACCCCGTCGCCGAAAGCATCCGTCCGGGTGCTCACGGTAGCGGTGTTCCGCCTTGGTGCACTTCGTCGACGGTATCGGGGGTGCGGCCGCCTACTGAAGTTTGCGACGAGTATTCGTTCAGACTGTCGGGAACCTTGTTGAATTGCCCGACTCGATATTGAAAAGTGTTTTCGTTAATGAGACTGAAATGCGGGGTTTATAATTGTTAGGCATGTGATGTCTAAGTAATTCATTTGGTCAGGCATGCGATGTCTGAGATGGTTGCGGATTCCAACTGTTGTAGTTTTACACTTTCTTTTCTGTGACCGTAAGTGTAATATGTGATATCGCCGGTTTCGTTGCTATATGTCAACGACAATTGGGATGCGCATATTTACTTACGTTGATGACATGTGATGTTATGTGTTGCTGGATATGTTATATTGGATCGTCGTGTTTGAATAGCCGGGGGTTTTTATGTGAGATGAGTGTTTTTCATTTTCATTCATGTAAAAACTTGTATGTAATATTCTTTTATTGGGGCGCTTCCAGGTTGCGGAAGTTGTCACCTCTTGTATATTATTTACTTTTCCGCACTAGGATAGACCCAAGGAGGAGGGCACAAGTAACCGGGTTCTGGAGTCCAGTGGGAGACCAACTCGAGGAGTCGAGTCCGGGTCTCCTAACTCCAGAATTGGTAGGGTTGCTTGCCGCTCTCGTAGGGGTCTAGGGGTGTGGGTTTGGCTATTCATCGCGACCGTGGAATCCGTGTTTTATACTGGCTCGTATTCAAAACACGGACATCCTAGTATATCCAATATTTCATATGTTTCTTCTACTGCGATATCTGTGATGTGATCATGTGATGTTCTGTGATAGATACAGTATATAGTATATATATGATATATTATATAGACGTTACTTATGTTTTACACCCGCGCTAGCCCTGCCCTGCTCTGCCGTTAGTTACCTAACCTAACGGTGTACGAGGGAACATCGAGGCGAATGCGGATGGCATAAGTGTACGTCGTATTTATCTGTGATGTTTAGGTAACTTAAATGATGGGACTTCATTAATGAGATTAATGAAAAAAAAGAAACCTAAGATGTTGTAGAATCGAATTTCAAAATAAAACAGGTAGCTACAGTTCTTGCTTTGCACAGAGGTATATGTGATATATCCTGCACCTTATTCGATGAGGAAAGGACCGAGATCTCTTCACCGGGAGTGACTCCTTCAGCAATAACTGGCAGATGCTACACACTCGGTTTGTCTTTTGATTGCTTTTAAGAGTTCTGCTTTGCACAGTGATATATATGATATATCCCGCACCTCATTCGACGAGGAAAGGACCGACGATCCCTTCACCGGGAGTGACTCCTTTAGCAAAACTAGAAAAGCCTCAAAAGCACTCCATTTTTAAAATCATTTGATTCTACAACGATATCAAGTTCATTACGCAATAGGTTTTCAGAAAAACCTGTCGTAGCCCTCCGTCATTTCAGATAAGTAGTAGTTAGTATTCGTGCTGCGTTTGTTGGCCTTTGTCAAGGCGCAGTGTGCGGTAGCTAACTGGTGCTTATCTGCTTATGCATATGATGCAGATTGAGTTAGGGTAGTCGTGCGACCTTGTTGGCCTTTGTCAAGGGCCGTGCGGGTGGGTTTAATTCAATCAGGAAACGACGGGTTGAACTTGACTAGCATCCTATGGTTTGTTGGCCTTTGTCAAGGTCATAGGAGATTAGGGGCAAAATATTATCGGGAATTTCAAGTGTTGAAATTTGCAATGAGATTGCATACCTTCTATGAGATAGTTGGATCCCGATACCCGCTGCGAGTAAGTGTTACTCCTGGGAGAGTTTTATACATTACAATTAGCCGATCAAGTAGGTGTCTAGAAAGGTGTTAACGGGGTTACGCCTCTGGGAAAACGAGGTTTACATTAATTAGGTTCGTGCGAAAGCACGGGGGACCTCCCTCAAAGTACCGACACTGGCCTGGCTGAAAGATTGGCGAACTTGTAGTGTGTAATTAATCCCGGCTAGTCTTTCCTTTTAGGGTTTGAAGGAAGATTTGATAAAAAGCAGTGGGAGCCATCCTGATTAGATAAAATAATAACCAATCTATTCTTGCAAGAGCGCACGCTGAGTGTTTTCTTCTCTCTCTCTCCTGGTAGCGACCATATCACGCCTTAATCAAGATAACAATACGGAATATTGACCGAACCCGCTTGTTATACTGAGATGGGGAACGTTGGTCCCGCTCCAACTTATAATTGTTATAAGACAGAGCAGGAAATTGGGAATTACCAGAATTCCCATGCCGCCCAAACAAGGAGAGTGCATGATGATGCATCATCTTCGGGTGTGTTCATTACTAAGAACTGTTTCTCTGTATCCTCTACGTCCTGGGTATGTGATACCAGATCAGGATCCCAGATATGTAATCTGTTACATTGGGCTACAGCTAGGTAGAGAACTGAGAACGGGTGATAAGTTTCATGAGGCAGAAAACGGGGCAAGTGTTGCAGCCAAGTCTGTTGGTCACTATCACCCTGTATTACCAATACATTGAATCTGAACGAATGTTATTAGATACCGAACCTGATATACAAAATCATATCAGTCTCTTTATTAGTAAAGAAAGGATATAATTTTGTATTGTTGGATAATGTTTTGAACATTTCCTATATCAAAAGTTGATCGGTTCAGGCACGTTATCTAAAAGCGTTGATGTTCTAAATCAAACTACAGTTCTTAGTATATGGAACACACATAAGAGGAAGAGTTCAGAAATGAACGAATCCTTCTTAAGGTATTGTAGACTAGGTCAGATCAATATGACCCGACTAGCTGAAATTACATGTAGATGCATATTTAAATCTGTTTGAATCTACATCTTGTGAAACTTGCCAGTCATGTCATAAAGATATAATGACACTAGCTCTGTTTATTAGAAACATAGAAAGAGTTAGTAAACTCTTGGGATGATACATGTTGATGTATGTAAGGTCCCCTGTCTACACATGCCAGGACAGGTTCTTTGTACTTCATTACGTTCTCTGATAATCTCTCAAGATTCAGACATATGTTCCTGTTGAAACACAAGCCTGAACCTTTTGAGATATTCACAGAATATAAGTTAGAAGTAGAGAACCAATAAGGGTACAAGTATTATGTCCTTTGATGTGATCAGGGAGGAGAATACTTGAGCACGGAATTCCTGGACTATTCTAAAGGAGAATGAGATTCTCTCTCAGCATTACTCCTCCGTATACACCATAGCACGATGGTATATCGGGGCGGAGCAATAACACCCTATATGATAAGGTGTGCTCTATGATGAGTACTACTGAGTTACCTATTTCCTTTTTGGGAGTTATGCACTTAAGAAGCTGCATACCTATTGAATAGGGTTCGAATAAAATTAGTTGCCTATCATTTCATATGTGATATGGAAAGGGAAGAGCCCATGTCTTAAGCTAGTTAAGATTTGGGGTTGTCCGGCCTATGTCTGAAAAGCAAAATCCGGACAAGCTCGAGGCAAAGTCAGTTATGTAGAACTGGAAATGTTCCAGCTATACAGACTGCTGATGATGATTTGATAGAACCAAAGGATTCAGTAGATTCCAACGAACCTCAGCCTCTCCGCCGATCTAGTAGGGTTCCTCACCCAATTGAGATACTTCGGTTTCTGTATGACAGTGGGAGCGAGGACTGCATCATGAGATGATGACCCAACTAGTTTCGAGCTGGCCATCAGGAGTGAGACCCTGTAAGAATGGCTGGATGCTTAGTGATCTAAGATGGAATCCTTATACACCAACAAAGTATGGACTTTGGTTGCTATATCTGAAGGGTTAAATCCCCATCAGGAGCAAGTATATCTTGAGAAGATTACTTGGTGTAAATGGAAAAATTGAGACTTTCAAAGCTAGACTTGTTAAAGCTTTTCGTCATCAACCAGGCGTGGATGATGATGAAACCTTTTCAAGTGGCTATGCTTATGTCCATCCAGATCCTACTTGCCACGGCTACATACCATGACTACGATATCTGGCGGTTGGGTGCCATGACTGCTTTTCTAAATGATGATTTAGAAGAGTGCGTCTGTAAGTACACAGCCAGAGGGCTTCGTAAACAGTGGGAGCAGCGGAAACGTGTGCAAGATGTTTTATCTGATAAAGCAGGCATCGCGGAGTTGGAACGTCTGTTTTGATGTGTTAGTCAAAGAGTTTGACATCATCAAAATGGTAGATGAACCTTGTATAAACAAAAAGGTAGTAGGGAGTATGGTGATGATCCTCGTAGAGTACGTGGATAACATACTCTTGATAGGGAAGGAGTTTCCTATGCTACGCTCGGTCAATCTCCGCTTATCACAATGATTCTCCATAAAGGATCAAAGTGATACCTCCTAAATCCTGGGTTTGGATCTATGAGATAGATCTAATTGGATGTTAGGATTCTCGCTAGTTGTAGTGAGATGGTATCAATCGATCCTGGGGAGAATCGCTGGAAGGGTTCCAGGGTGATAAAGACGACTGAATGTCAGTCGCAGGCATTGTCTTTACCCTCAGTAAAGGGACGGTATGTTGGAAGAGTACCAAGCTAGATACCGTGGCATACTAGACGATAAAGGCAAGATACATCGCTACTAAAGATGCTACCAAAGAGGCTGTTTGGGTGTATATTGGTTCATGAGATGAACTATGTTCCTCCCATTGTGTGATAATGGAGTTGTGGCTTAAGCCAAGGAACGCAGGTCCCATCAGTGATCCAGACATATTCTAAAGCAGTGTCGCCTGATCATGGAGATAGTTGATCTCCAGGGTGATCGAGGTTTTGAGAGTAGACTCAGAGGACAACACAGCGGATCCACTCACAAAGGCCTGTTCCCAGAGAGAGACTTTTATGGGATGGTTGAGTATGAGATACTACAACCACTGCTACAGATGGCCCTAGTGCAAGTGGGAGATTGTTAGTTATATGTATGCCCTAGAGGCCATTACTGTACATTGGATGTATATTGTAGTGGATGCTGGGACATATATAGGGAGGACTTTCTTGCTCGACATGATAGTATGCTATCTGGTTGCTCTTTACCTTAACGTGTATACTGATTGTCTCTCTGTTACATGTTGGTAAAGCCCTTAGGATGTGTACTTGACTACCTGGACTATGATGCAGATCATACTAGTGGGGACAGATAGTCTATAAGTACATCCTTCAAAGTCCCTAGTCGTGGGTGTATCGAGACGGGGCATCGATATACCAGAGTAGACTAGCGTATACCTTCTCGACCCATACAGATGGGCGATGGATGATCCCATATCCATTGGTGTTTGACATCAGAGATGATATACGGGTGCTCAGTGAAGACTGGGTACACTGGACGGACTTGCCGAAGACTCCCAGATGGTATTATACCTCACGTCAGATGGCAGTTCTCTGGTGACACTGGTACAGAGTAGTCTGTTGACCCGAGATCGTCATAGAGTCTTGTGTGGTTCCCACTGTGCTTTGATTTCCATCTTATCACGTCCAAGAGGGCGTGCAAAACGGTGGTTTTTGGGTACAGTCCCGAGTCACATGGAGGCAATGAGCGATAGGAGGGGATTCGTCTCTCCCGGTATAGGGAGTTGATGTTGCGCTGTGTTCGATTGGCTATAACAGGAAATCCCTGGCCAGGGTTGCTGAGATTTACTGGTAAGTGTTACCAGTAGTTTCTCGAATTGTTATAGACCTCATATCGACACGACTTATCGAGCTATTGGGGTCTGACGTTTACCACCCCTAGGCGAGATATGCGACATATCAGACGATCAGACCGGACTGTACGGTAGTGTTACTGGTTGGATTCACAGGAGTGTGAGCGGGCTTGCTCGTCGATCTTCTGATCGCTCAATACCCGGGTGGCCGTTACGTTTAGCAGACCGCTTGCGGCTTGTGGGTGTTTGATATGATCATCACCTGCTGCCGGCGTATTGACGAGTCTTTAGAGTCCTACACAGAGGTTTCCTGGCTCAAGCGAAACGAAATAGGAGCGCATATGAGATATGTGCGGGACCGAGAATAATACGAGTATGTGATACTGTATTCAATTCTCGCGATGTGACATTGATCGGTTATATGCGATATAGCCGGGTTATCGGATTAAGTGTTGATTCGATAAGATGTTACTAATGATACCAGTCGGTTATGTACGTCATGACCGGATCGTTAAATCAAGTGTTGATTTAATGATTTAATGCATAATTATATATTTGATATGTTACTTTGCATTAACTAGTATCGGTTCTCTTTAAATGGATTTTCTCGCTCGGTTGTGCGCATTGCATATGCGATATGATTTTGTGCACTTGTTTGTATCATATTTGATGATACATGCAAATTAGGGTTTGTGTAAAGAATTAAACCTTGGTTAAAGAAATGGTTAGGGTTTTTATTTGATTATTCATTTATTCATTTGTTTTTATTTTTGGAAAATAAATTGCATAAAATAGAATGGTGGCTTTCTTTTGTTTTCTTTCATGAAGCTTCATGAACTTTTGACTTAGTCACCATTTTGTCACATGCTTAACCCTAACCAATTCAATTAACTCAAGTTAATTCTCTACACCTAACCATGGTGAGAATTATGATAAGAATGGATTTTTATTTATTCTTTAATGCTTATCATAAACTTATCATAGTCTACTTCATCTTCTTCTTCACTTCAACACAAGAAGATAACCTAGTTCATCAATGGTGATTGATGAATATGAGTGAGAAATCCAATTCTAAAGTGAACCCACTTCCTATTTCTTCATCCTCTACCTCTTGCCAAGTAGTATAGGGTGTTTCCTTCACAAGTTTTCATGGCAAGGTGAAGGTGGAGCTTGATTTAGCGATGCCTCGACGTAGATCATCTTCGGCATGGACATCGACGACCTAGCTCGCTTATTCTTCGACGAAGCCGACGCTAGAGCCCGGGAATTCACTTGGACAGCAAGGAGACTTCGTTGCGGAGCTATGGAGGTGGAGCACCGGATCTACAAAGGTTGTATTTCCGTTTCCTTGTAGTTAAGTTGTTAACTAAATTGCTTTTTCGCCTAGATTTCTAGCCAACGATCCGTAGTCGGGTTTCTCGGCACCGTTAATTTTTGAAATTGGCATGGTTGATGCCTTGTGAGACCTCACTAGTGTGCCTAGGAACCCTACAGCAACAAATACGGTTAGTCTTTTCTTTGGCTTTTTGCGACGATGTTGCTAAGAATCCTGCAAAGACAAGGATATTGGAGCATCGGGTTTGAGAAGAGAGAGTGTTTAGAGAAATACGTACCAAAAGTGTCGAGTTTTAAGAAAACTCGTGTCGATATTCCCTTCGAGTGGTCAAACAGTTCTCTTGCGCGGGTCCAACTATCTGGATCTTTGGTACTGAGTGTTCACTCCCCTTGTACTTGAAAATTCCCCCTTGTTCCGCACGATCGCTGCTCACAATCCGTCAAATTGTATATGTCGGAAAATACGGATATTTGAGCCAAAAAGCGATATGGATAGCCAAAATTCTAAACACAAATAATTAAGAAAATCAAACAATAAAAATGGAATTACATGAGAACACTGGAGGCAACACAAAAATCCACAAATGAAAAGGGCACACCAAGGCCGGCGAGATCAGATTTACAGGGTATGTCACTGGTTTTGTTGTGCGGGAATGAACTCAAGTTTTGTGTGTTTCCTCAGTGAAGTAATATCATTCTATTTTTATAACTTGATTTTTTCTTTAAACTTCAGAGTGTTAGCATATTGCAAATCCAGAGAAGAAAAAAGAATATTTTTGTATTTGTGTTGGTTTTGAAAAAGAATGGTTTTATCCGTTTGAATGTGTTAGAAAGTTAATTTTTATACAAAGTATGCTCAAATTAACCCAAGACTACAAGTATAAAAGCGTTACCGTCTCCCCGGCAATGGCGCCATTTGATTGTTACGTTTTTGCCGTGTCGTATTTTAGAAAGAGTTTAGAAATTACTGCAATCAAAACGGTGTCGCATGTAGCAAGCCGCGATGAGTACGGGTCGTCCGCAGAGAGATGGTAAGTTTTTAGGCTTATATTAACGAGTTAACAACGTATTTTGATTTGTTGATTAAACTAAATGTCGCAACAAGGATATGTAAAAGAACTTGTTAAGGGTAGTAATAGGTTAGCTTGTATGAAGGTGAAGTTTGACGAATCCTTATAGACCCAACTTTGGTATTGAAACTAAAGCAATAGGTAACAACGCGGATTAGGGAACTTGAAATATGGTATTTGCGGCATTCCGCTAAATCCGTCTTCCTTGTCCCTTGTCCTTCCGTTGTTATCTCTTCATTCTAGCCTCCGGCAAACCACTAACAATCTGGTCACGATTAGGAATCATCGCTATCGGGGTAGGATATGATGCCTAACAGAGCGGAATTATGAGTGATTTGCATGGAGTTTCAATTGCAAAGTTTAGGGTTTTTAAGGTTTTTAGCAAATAACATCTTCAAATACAATCTAACCATATTCCACCCTTAACAAGTATGGCGACTACTCACACATATTTACAAAGTAAAAATAAGAAAAAGGGAAAAGAGTAAGGAACATAATGAAAAATACGAGAAAAGAAAGAAAAAGAGAGAACCAATGAATCCAGGTGTGAATATCTCCAAGTGTTCGTAAGTCCGGCGAAGTGTGAAATCTAAACACTAAACTTTAAGGTTGCAAGCTCACTTAAGAGGCTGCAAGATCAAAGTAAAAGCGAGAATTTCACAAAATATGTAAACATAGAACAAGACATGGTAATAAACAAAATGAGAACTTTTTATTGAATCACAAATAAGTTACACTAATCTTGAAGTCAAGAACCTAAAGCTTAAGCTTGCAAGTTCAATGAAGAAATTGCAAGGTCAAGGCAAATGGGCAAGAGCTCAAGAATTACAAAGGAAAGCAAGCTAACAAATTACAAGAGTTTTAATACAAAACTAAAAAAAAGGTATCAATTCCTCATGCCTCTGGTCTGTATTTATAGACTCAAAAACTGAATAAATAAACAATAAAAATGAGCTGACGTGGCATCAAGGGGAGCCTACAGAAAGATGGGGCCCATTGGGGGCAGTACGGCTGGCGACCTCGGTTTGGGAGGCAATGTGATCGGCCAAAATCTGAGCCCCTAGGCTCGTATTTAGGGTGTGGCCTTCTGTTGTCTCCACTATTACTCTAGTGTTGTTTATTTTCTCAAATTAGGCTTCTGATGAACTCAGGGTTTTGAAGGGAACTTCTAGCTTCAAATCACATCAACTCTTTTTGCATAAAATGCACATCACACTCATGCCCCCTTGTGTCTTAGTGCAGCCCCACTAGGTCCTAGTGCACACTTATGTACAACTTGTATTGTGTTCGTCCATTTAGGTAAAAATTGTGTACACAAGCATGTTGCAGAAAGAAACTCTTGAAATATCGGGCGGTTTGCGGTTCTGGTTGAAGTGTTGGCTCGCAAATGATATATCCATGATTTTGAATGTATTTTCAGTATTTTGTCACGGATACCCGTATTCTGTATTACTAAGCAAACAGTGGTTAATAGCACCGATATATACAAAAAATAGATAATGAATGAGCGGTATTAAAATGCAAAATTCTGGTATGAATAGAGCGCTAGGTTTAACCTTTGTTCGAGTCTATGTTTGACTATATGGAGTCTAGGGCGTTTATATATATTCGGAACCTAAGGTTGACCTTACGGAACTTAGACTTGGTCGAGGGGGTATTAGACCCAAACTTTCGTCACATAGGTTGACCTTGATTGATGGAGTAGGTGACTTAAGTAGAGTGACGTACCGTGTGTATCTTCCGCGGCATACTTATGATACACTACTCCACTTAAGAAGCCTTAGAATGTACATTTCTTTGCACATTATAATATTCATTCCTATGATCTATCCTTATCGATATCGGTTGGTAGTTTTGTTACCACGATTGCATAGGCAGAGGAGCTGCGGCTAGAGTTGCGGTCAGCAAGAGCTCGTCATGGACGAGGACTGACCAGGGCGTGATTCCGGTGACATATGATTGCATAGATGTGTCGTTTTATTGTGTTTTCGCGCCATGAGTGTTTGATGGATCGCCTTTACTAAATTTCTCGAACGTGCAGATCAGCACCAGAGGATTGGGCTACTGATAGAGGCCGGCTAGAATGTGATGACCATCAATGCACCGTTATTCTTGATGATTGAGGCACTGTTTAGCGTGCGGACAAATGAGACAAATGTTGTTGCGACTGACGAGATATCGCCCCAGATGTTTGGAGCTATTGCAGCATGAGTTGTACTAAGAGATATGATAGGAGATCGCTAGTCACCCATGGATGAATGACTAGGACATATGGTTCGTTTACACACCCCGATGCGAGGTCATCAGATTGATTGATATCAGCTAGAGAAGATTTCACGCAGGTACGTTGGGAGTCGATAGAAGATGATCGAATTTCAGAAACCTAATTTTCCAAGTTTAAGGTATTCAGAAAAACAAGCATGTAATTCTGTGGACCCTCTAGAAGAATGAAACCCTAACTGGATATAATGACCATGGGAAGGCTTTGAATGCTTAGGGTTTGCGGCAATTCCACGGTGCCATTAATGATGCTTGGGTTTGCCTTTCTACGGCTGTTCCATAGGTACTGTAGCATGTACTCGATATTATTAAACCGTATTCAATATATTGAGCTCTTGTGGGATTATAGAACTTTGATGAATCGATCAAAAAGTTCGACGTCGTCCGGATATCATGTGATGGGATACATTACTTAGGAGACTCCAGATATGAGTATAGCCGTTGTAACACAGTCTATACAGCTACGAAGAGACGAGTCTGAATCAGTCGACATTGGAGAAAAGTGGAGTAAGAGCTTCGTACGAGATCTTGATGAGATGACGTTCCACTCCGCTGACATCAGAGATGTGATACGCATGCAGAGGCGTTGTATATGGATATGTCTTCCAAAAGGAGTCGTGATGAGTATGCAGCCGTTCCGGAACAAGAAACAGATTTAGTAAATGGTGATAACTTTCGGGCAATTTGGCAGAAACGAGATTTGGGAGAAACCCCGACAGAATCTTTTTGGAATACTACACGAGAAGACTTGGACCCAGGATCGGTCAAATTACGCACACCTGAAAGGCCAGAGTTCGGCATCGTCGACGAGACATGTTATGAGTGACCATGATAGTTGGCCAGAGATCTTTAGAGGATGTGCCAGAGTGGAACTGCTTCCGTTATCATTCCATATTGGGCCGTTGAGCAGAGGAGTTATGTAACTAGAAATTCGCAGTGAAAGACGAGAGCCTAAGGGCACAAGGCTCTAGACCATGAACAGGAAGCGAGTAGATATCTTGCTCCGCTAGCTTTGGCTGCACAGACACCATCTCGACTGCGAAGAAAGGACATATCGATGACTGTGTTAACGATTTTCTATTTGGTGATTCAAATATCATGTATCCGTCATTTTGGATTTCGGTATATTCGGCGATTTATTCGCATGATTGAGATTTTGTGCACTACAGTTGCACTCGACTTTGATTTGATGTCATTCGAGATGTTGATTTTTGATTTCATGCCTATAGTATGCATGTGATTTGACTTATGCCTTCGGTGTAGTTTTCATGCACTTCAGTATTTTGATTCGATTTTGTGCACGCTGATGCACGTGGTTTTGAGATTATATACCACGGTATACCTGATTTGGATTGAGCTTTGTAGTATACCGTCTTTTTCGATTGTGATATTCGATATTTGTTTTCGTTCCCCTTGTGCACTTGAGTTGGATTTTTGTGCATACTTGACGCGCGTGATGCGATTTTGGTGCACACCAGTTGCACTAGATCAAGATTCTTAGTGCATATCAGATGCACCTGATATTGTTGTCAGGCACACTCGTTGCCTTTGACCAGCATTTTCGTGCACACCCGTTACACTTTGATCTGGTTTCTGTGCACATGTATGGCACATTCATTGATTTTGATTTCTGTGCGCACCAGACGCACGTGGCATTGTTACATTTACTATTGAGTACGATTTCTCTTGAGTAGTACGTTTTTATGATATTTACTATTTCGTTTAGTAGCTGAGCAGGACTAGTCAGCGGACAGTACCTGAATATATTTTGCATGCATTGATAGTTAAAGAAAGGATTTTCAAAAAGGTGCTACAGTCTCGATATTTTTCCTATGTGTCCGAGATGACACGAACATTTTATAACGGAATCCTTTCAATTTATTTTCAAAACGGCGGGACGTGTATGTTAAACAAAGGATATATACGTATATAGTTATTTTCTTATGATAAACGTCCGCCACGGTGCCGTGATACGTGCATTGCACAGTTATTTGGAAAGGATTTGCCATGCATTCCTTTCAGATGTTTTGACAAGTTTACTACGATGCGTATTATGTACATATTATAGTTTTGATGTAAATCATGTTGGTTTTCGTATTGGACTTTGACATTGGTATCATCCCCATAACTTCGATGATTGCAGGATGCTTGACGGAGTTTTTATTTTGAGTTTTATACTCGCTTTTTTCACGCGCGTGCTTTGCGCTATGATGTGTTTTATGTATTTATGATTTCGGAGCGCCGACGACTTGATCATTTTAATGAAATGTTTTAGTATTTGAGGGATTTAAATTTAAATTCGGGGACCGAATTTATTTAATGGTGGAAGATTGTAACATTTAAAAAAAAATTATTTTTGGGAATTTTTATAATTAAATAATAAATATTATGAATATTTTAATGATGCGGTATAATTATATACCGATAAATTGTAAAATATTTGGAAATTTATAAGAATTATTGAAATGAGGGTGTTTTATATGATATGAGCATTTATAAATTTTTAAATCCTCATTTGAAAAAAGGGTTAGTACTAATATCGATTAAATATCACTAATCGTGCATTAAGCTTGATTTGTGCACATGACATGCACCATGTCATATTACACAAATTGTTACATTTCCTACCATGGTTTTTCTTTATTCATCATGCATGGTTTTGTTTTTGGTTTAAAAGAAAAGGAAAAGAAAAGAAAAGAAAAAGAAAGGGAATAAAAAAATATGTGTTGCATGGTGAGAGGTATGGGCAAGAGAGAGAAGGAGAGCGGTTTCATTTGACCTTGGCCATGCTATCATCACTTCATCACTTTCATCATCTCTCCCTTCACCTCTATGGCTGCCCTCCTCTCTCCACCACTTACACCACCTCACTTCACCCCTTTTCTACATTAAAACCATGCACCCTCTTCACAAAAAACATGCACAAGCTCCCTACAAGCATGGGAGATCAAGAAAAATTCGATTTTGAGCACTTGGGGCAACTCAAGAATTTTCTTGAGTTGCCAAATGAGGTAATTGTTTCACCATTAGTGTTGTAATCAAGTTCCTTTAGCATCTATGTTAGTTTAAATTTCATTAAATGTAGATTAGTGAACTTAGGAAAATTCCTAGAAGAGCTTTGAGGGATTCTTGAGTTGCGATTGTTTATTGAGGGTAATTGGTGACTACAAACCACCCTTAAATGTTAAAAATCCTGATCAAACCAGTGACTAACACTAAAACTTGAAATTTAAACTTTCCGGGTCGGTTTTGTGATTTTTTGGGGGTCTACAGGGAATCTGGAGCAACCCGGGAATTTTATAAAATATTTAAAAATATACAAGAACCTAGCTAGACCAATAGGAGACCACCACAAGAAGATGAGGCCTAAATTCCAAGGTGGGGGCCGGCTCCGGCTGTTACTGTAGCCACTTTGGTCGGTTCCTGTAGCAGTTTTGGTACTGGGGTTTTGGCTGTAGCTCACATACCTTATAACATAGCTACTGCATTTTTGTTTTTGTCCCAGATTATCTGAGCCAAAATCTGGGAGCATATTGGGATGGTTTTGGGATATGTTTTTCATATTTTGGAATTCTTGGTTTTCATAATTGTTATGAGATTTGGTCATTTGATGTTTGTATGTCAATGACGAGCGTTGTTTGGTTGTTTTTGAATGCGTAGGCTATAGGTTCTAACCTATGAGCACCTCGCGTGTCGTTTCTGTTTTTGAGTCAAATTTTTATGCGATACGATGTATTTTGTGATATGTAGGTACTTCGCGTGGACTTCAGGATGACAAGGTAAAACGAGCGTCATCGACTCCGGAAAGCAACGATCAATGTGAGTAGATATATATCTACGGGAAAAGTTGGGTGGATGGCATATACCACCCCCGCATATTCGTAGCATTTGATGCGTTATGCATGTGTGTGTGTGTGTGTGTGATGCGTATACTTAGCATGAAATGCTTAGGTGACTATAGGTTAAATTTAGTGTATTTGGATGATAGTATCCTTAGTTATTTTCTTAGTCGGGAACCCTAAAATAAGATTTACATACACGCACACATACACACACGCATACATTTTATTTTCTTGTGCGTATATGGGGATATATATATATATATAGATAGATAGATAGATATAGATATATGTATGTGAGTATGTACATACACACACACACACACACGGATGATGAGGATAGTATATGATATTGGAGATGAGTCGATGTGATTGGGCTAGATGCCGTGAGATCGGTGATGTGATTGGGTCGTGTTATGAGATACGAAATATTATTATAGCGGGTCTTTAGGCGATGCGTTTTCATACACACGCATATATATATATATATTGATGGTATCGGAATGTAGTAGACTTTTGATCAGTACCCTTAATTCAGGATATGATGATAAGGATACCGGATGAATAATGAGATAAATGTGATATTCAACCCGTACCCAGATTTGGGATGTCGTATGATGTATTTACCGTACGAGATACAAGGATGATGATTGATCTACACTCTTAACTCGAGGATGTCATATTATATATTGTAACATACGTGATACTATTGAGGCGGGATTACCGGCTAGTAGATTTATATATATTGACTCAGACTTAGGTGGTTTGCCTTACCCTTTCGATTAGTCTGTTAGTTTAGTCCTGTAGTTCACGTAGTAGATATTAGACTGGGCTCGAGTCATACCTATTTCTAAAAGTAACGAATCATGAGTATTTCAAAAACAGGACAAGGGAAACTACGGATATTTCAAATGACGTACCTCTTCTTAAAAACACCGTAGTCCCTATTTTCTAAACACCATGATTCGTGTTATTTCAAATGCCGAAACTATATGACTCTTATATATTATGTACAACATTATTTTTGCAATTACTATTCATTTGCCATATATTACTGCTATTCGCATCGCATGCTTAAATGTGTTTTTATTGTTATATTGAACCCATATTATCAGGACACCAGCACCATTACCGATGATGCGTACGTCTACGAACACTTGTTTGTCGGCTCATACACATCATCATAGGTAATTCCCATGTCACGTACACTTTAGAGAATATTAATTCATTTATATCGCTTGCTAGCTGATAGTTCCGATATATCATTACTGTGCTAGATTAGTTATTGCATTTATTACTGTTATATTCCATGCATATTTATATATTCATTTGCCATGCGATATTATGGGCTAGTCCGGATTGCCGGAGCCCGGTATTCACTGTTATTGACCTTTCATTTTGAGAATTCAGATTTTCCATGAGATTTCTGGATTTAGAGAAACCGCAGATTTTATAAACTCATTTATCATTTTCAAACGATAAAAAGTGCGGTTTTATCGTGATATGATATGAGATACGTCCACCATGAGTTTTCTCGGCTCTTGAGCGATATCATACACCTGATTCGAGGAGGAGGAGGAACCGTCTGTGGGTGCATGGCGGACCCGGAGCGGTAACCTGGAGAGAGAAGGTCGTAGATGATGGCGTTGAGCCTGGTAGGGGAGCACTACCGACCGGTTATTTATGACGCGGCAGATATCCGGAGGATACCGACGTAGTCATGAGATTGATGATGGGCCAGTCCGAATAGCCGGAGCCCAGGGGCCAGTCCGGATAGCCCGAGCACGAGATATTAAGACTTTGAGGTATTGAGATTTTATGATATGGGCCAGTCCGGATAGCCGGAGGCCGTGATGTTGGATATTAGGATATATGTTTTTTGTGTCGATACTTGACACGAATTTTATGCTGATTTCATTGATAATAACTCGATTTAATTATACAGAAATCTCACTATTTTAAGAAAACAGTTTTGTCATCCATGATGTATTCTGTTTTCTTTTCGATGCATTCATACATCATATATATGTTATGTTGCTATCTGAGGCACAGACACGAGCAGCGTGGTATTACACTTATGTGTAGATGGTTCAGGATATTGAGGATATTATTATCGTATGACCTAGGATTGAGTCATACATGCAATTTCTACTCGGTGATATTTTCTACTCACGTGTTGGCAACTCACCCTCGTTGTGCCACAGTTTGTTGCAGGTTTTGCCGTACAGGTTTCCTTGGCGGCTTTGCTGGCACACTCCTTCATTGCGGGTGATTGCTTTGGTAGGTGGGTTCACTTGCATCGTGACCACCATTGTACTTTATTTATATTCAGTTGTATCTAGTAACTCCATCAACAAGACTTGTAAATTTATAGACTTAGAAGACTAGTTGTATATTATTTAACCATAAAGTCGCACGCTGTATTATTATGGTTTTCTGGTGGTTATTGGTTTTCTTATGAGTTTTGATCATCGCCCTTCGGCATTGTATATTATATTGCTTGCGTTGTTGTGACCGCCAATTGGCGAAGAGATAGTTCCCGCTTGGGGATGCCTTTATATATATTTCATGTGTTGTACCCATTTGGGGCCAGTATATACAAAGGAGACTCTGTCGAAATTTTCAGAAAAGGTTTGATGTTTTAAAAATGCATACCATAACTTATTTTTTTAAACCCCTTACTTTAAAACAAAAAATTTTCTTCTCTGTTTTCAAATGGTTTAGATTTCTAGGATTTTAGCTTACTTGAATTAGATGGGTTCCTATAGACATCATATGATTCAAGTGCCAGTCACGTGCCATTTCGGGTCGTGATAAAGTTGGTATCAGAGCGTTAGGTTTAACCTTTGTTTGAGTCTATGTTTGACTATGTAGAGTCTAGGGCGTTTATATATATTCAGAACCTAGGCTTGACCTTACAGAACTTAGACTTGGTCGAGGGGGTCTTATACCCAAACTTTCGTCGCATAGGTTGACCTTGGTTGATGGAGTAGGTGACTTAAGTAGAGTGACGTACCGTGTGTATGTTCTGCGTTATACTTACGATACGCTACTCCGCTTAAGAAGCCTTTGGATGTACATTTCTTTGCACAGTATTATATTCATTCCTATAATCTATCCTCATCGATATCGGTTGGTAGTTTTGTTACCACGATTGCATAGGTAGAGAGAGCTGTGGCTAGAGTTGCGGTCAGCACGAGCTCGTCATGGACGAGGACTGACCAGGGCGTGATTCCGGAGACACACGATTGCATAGATGTGTCGTTTTATTGTGTTTTCGCGCCATGAGCGTTTGATGGATCACCTTTACTGATAGAGGCCGACTACAATGTGATGACTGTCAATGCACCGTTATTCTTGATGATTGAGGCACTGTTTAGCGTGTGGTCGAATGAGCCAAATGTTGCTGCGACTGACGAGATATCGCCCCAGATGTTTGGAGCTATTGCAGCACGAGTTGTACTTAGAGATATGATAGGAGATCGCTAGTCACCCATGGATGAATGACTAGGACATGTGGTTCGTTTGCACACCCCGTTGCGAGGTCATCAGATTGATTGATATCAGCTAGAGAAGACTTCACGCGGGTATGTTGGGAGTCGATAGAAGATGATCGAATTTCAAAAACCTATTTTTCCAAGTTTAAGTTATTCGGAAAAACATGCAAGTAATTCCGTAGACCCTCTAGAAGAATGAAACCCTAACTCGATATAATGACCATGGGAACGCTTCGTAACCTTAGGGTTTGCGGCAGTTCCACGGTCCCATTAATGAAGCTTGAGTTTGCCCTTCTATGGCTGGTCCATAGGTACTGTGGCATGTACTTGATATTATTAAACCGTACTCAAGATGTTGAGCTCTTGGGGGATTATGGATCTTTGATGAATCGATCGAAAAGTTCGACGTCGTTCGGATATTATGTGATGGGAAACATTTCTTGGGAGACTCCATATATGAGTATAACCGTTGTAGCGCAGTCTATACAGCCACGAAGAGACGAGTCCGAATCAGTCGACATTAAAGAAAAGTGGAGTAAGAGGTTCGTACGAGATCTTGATGAGATGACGTTCCACTCCGCTGACATCAGAGATGTGATACGCATGCAGAGGCGTTGTATATGGATATATCTTTCAGAAAGAGTTGTGATGAGTATGCAGCCGTTCCGGAACAAGAAACAGATTTAGTAAAAGTTGATAACTTCCGGGCAGTTTGGCAGAAACGAGGTTTGGGAGAAACCCCGACAGAATCTTTCTGGAATACTACATGAGTAGACTTGGACCCAGGATCGGTCAAATTACACACACCCAATAGGCCAGAGTTTGGCATCATCGACAAGACATGTTATGAGTGACTATGGTAGTTGGCCAGAGATCTTTAGAGGATGTGCCAGAGCGGAACAGCTTCTGTTATCGTTCCATATTGGGCCGTTGAGCCGAGGAGTTATGTAACTGGAAATTCGAAGAGAAAGACGAGAGCCTAAGGGAACAAGGCGCCGGACCATGAACATGAAGCAAGTGGATATCTTGCTCCGCTAGCTTTGGATGCACCGACACCTTCTCGACTGCGAAGGAAGACATATCGACGACAGTATTTACGATTTGCTATTTGGTGATTTGAATATCATGTATCCGTCATTTTGGATTTCGGTATTTTGGGCGATTTATTTGCATGATTGAGATTTTGTGCACCACAGTTGCACTCGACTTCTATTTGATTTCATTCGAGATGTTGATTTCATGCCTATAGTATGCATGTGATTTGACTTGTGCCTTCGGTGTAGTTTTCATACACTTCACTATTTTGATTCGATTTTGTGCACGCTGATGCACGTAGTTGTGAGATTATATACCACGGTATACCTGATTTGGATTGAGGTTTGTCGTATACCGTCGATTTCGATTGTGATATTCGATATTTGTTTTCGTACCCCTTGTGCACTTGAGTTGGATTTTGGCGCATACTTGACGCGCTTGATGCGATTTTGGTGCACACCAGATGCACTAGATTGGGATTCTTCGTACATATCAGATGCACCTGATATTGTTGTCAGGCACACTCGTTGCCCTTGACCAGCATTTTCGTGCACACCCGTTGCACTTAATTTTGGTTTCTGTGCACATGTATGGCACATTCATTGATTTTGATTTCTTGGCTCACAAGACGCACGTGGCATTGTTACATATACTATTGAGTATGATTTCTCTTGAGTAGCACGTTTTTATGATATTTACTATTTGGTTTAGTAGCTGAGCAGGACTATTCAGAGGACAGTACCTGAATATATTTTGCATGCATTGATCGTTATCGAAGGGATTTTCAAAAAGGAGCTACAGTCTCGATAATTTTCCTATGTGTCCGAGATGACAAGAACATTTTATAACGGAAACCTTTCAATTTATTTTCAAAACGGCGGGACGTGTATGTTAAACAAAATATATATATGTATATAGTTATTTTCTTACGATAAACGTCCGCCACGGTGCCGTGATACGCGTATTGCATAGTTATTTGGAAAAGGTTTGGCATGCATTCCTTTCAGACGTTTTGATAAGTTTACTACGATGTGTATTATGTACATATTGTAGTTTTGATGTATATCATGTAGGTTTTTGTATTCGACTTTGACATTGGTAACTTCCCCATAATTTCGATGATTGCGGGATGCTTGACAGAGTTTTGATTTTGAGTTATATACTCATTTTTTCACGCGCGTGCTTTGCGCTACGATGTGTTTTATGTATTTATAATTTCGGAGCCCCGACGACTTGATCATTTTACTGAATTGTTTTAGTATTTGAGGGGTTTAAATTTAAATTCGGGTACTGAATTTATTTAAGGGGAGAAGATTGTAACATTTCAGAAAAATAAAATATTATATTTGGGAATTTTTATAATTAAATAATAAATATTATGAATATTTTAATGATTCGGTATAATTATATACCGATAAATTGGAAAATAGTTGGAAATTTATAAGAATTATTGAAATGAGGGTGTTTTATATGATATGAGCATTTATAAATTTTTAAATCCTCATTTGAAAAAGGGATAGTGCTAATCTCGATTAAATATCACTAATCGTGTATTAAGCTTGATTTGTGCAAATGACATGCACCATGTCATATTACACAAATTGTTAGATTTCCTACCATGGCTTTTTCTTTATTCATCATGCATGGTTTTGTTTTGTGTTTAAAAGAAAAGGAAAAGATAAGAAAAAGAATGGGATTAGAATAATATGTGTTGCATAGTGAGAGGTATGGGCAAGAGAAAGAAGGAGAAGGGTTTCCTTTGACCTTGGCCATTCTATCTTCACTTCAACACTTTCATCATCTCTCCTCTTCACCTCAATGGCTGCCCTCCTCTCTCCACCACTTACACCACCTCACTTCACCCCCTTTTCTACATTAAAACCATGCACCCTCTTCACAAAAAACATGCACAAGCTCACTACAAGCATGGGAGATCAAGAAAAATTCGATTTTGAGCACTTGGGGCAACTCAAGAATTTTCTTGAGTTGCTAAATGAGGTAATTGTTTCACCATTAGTGTTGTAATCAAGTCCTTTAGCATCTATGTTAGTTTAAATTTCATTAAGTGTAGATTAGTATACTTAGGAAAATTCCTAGAAGTGCTTTGAGGAATTCTTGAGTTGTAATTGTGTATTGAGGGTAATTGGTGACTACAAACCCCACTTAAATGTTATAAATCCTGATCAAACCAATGACTAACCCTAAAACTTTATATTTAAACTTTTCGTGTCGATTTTGTGATTTTTAGGGGTCTACAGGGAATCTGGAGCAACCCGGGAATTTTATAAAATATTTAAAAATATACATTAAGCTAGTTAGACCAATAGGAGACCACCACGAGAAGACGAGGCCCAAATTCCAAGGTCGAGCCGGCCCCGGTGGTTACTGTAGCCACCTTGGTTGGTTCCTGTAGCAGTTTTGGTGCTGGGGTTTTGGCTGTAGCTCACATACCATATAACATAGCTACTATATTTTTCTTTTTGTCCCAGATTATCTGAGGCAAAATCTGGGAGCACATTAGGATGGTTTTGGGTTATGTTTTCCGTATTTTGGAATTCTTGGTTTTGATATTAATTATGAGATTTGGTTGTTTGATGTTTGTACGTCAACGACGAGTGTTGTTTGGTTGTTTTCGCATGCGTAGGCTATTGGTTCTAACCTATGAGCACCTCGCATGTCGTATCGGTTTTTGAGTCGGATTTTGATGCGATACGATGTGTTTTGTGATATGTAGGTACTTCGCATGGACTTCCGGATGACAACGTAAAACGAGCGTCATCGACTCTGGAAAGCAACGATCAATGTGAGTAGATATATATCTACGGGGAAAGTCGGGTGGATGGCGTATAGCACCCCTGCATATTCGTAGCATTTGATGCGTTATATATATATATATATATATATTATGTGATGTATATACTTAGCATGAAATGCTTAGGTGGCTATGGGTTAAATTTAGTGTATTTGGATGATAGTGTCGTTAGTTATTTTCTTAGTCGCAAACCTTAGAATAAGGTTTACATACACGCGCACACATACACACGCATACATTTTATTTTCTTATGCGTATTTGGGGATATATATGTGTGTGTGTGTGTGTGTGTGTGTGTGTGTGTGTGTGAGTATGTATACACACACACACACACGGATGATAAGGATAGTATATGATATTGGAGATGAGTCGATGTTATTGGGCTGGATGCTGTGAGATCCGTGATGTGATTGGGTCATGTTATGAGATACGACTTATTATTATAGCGGGTCTTTAGGCGATGTGTTTTCATACACACACACACACACACATATGTATATGTTGATGGTATCGGAATGTACTAGACTTTATATCAGTACCCTTAATTCAGGATATGATAATAAGAATACCAGATGAATAATGAGATAAATGTGATATTCGACCCATACCCAGATTTAGGATGCCGTACAATAGATTTACCGTACGAGATATAATGATGATGATTGATCCGCACTCTTGACTCGAGGATGTCATATTATATATTGTATCGTACGTGATACTATTGTAAGTCCATATTGCGACCCCCGGTTCTTACGGGGAGGCGGAAACGGTATAAAATCAAAATTTTTATCGCAAGAGGCAACATGGACTAACTTATGGTCGGGATCGTTACCTAAACTAAAACTAGCAAACTAAGCTAAAGATGTTTAGCTACTCGGATGAAGATGGTTATACCTAGACTTGAACTCCTTCTCTTCAAGCTCCGATGGTTGTCCGATGGCTCCTTGTCGTCGTCTCCGTACGCCGAAGATAGATCCACTTGAAAGCTCCAACCTTTAGCTCCTTCTTCGGTCTTTGAAGAAACTAGTTCACTTGGTTTGCCAAACCTAGTGAACTAGAATGAGTAGAGAGGAAGTAGAATGGGATTTTATCTATGGTTCTTGATTCTCAACTCATGAGACAAGAGAACCATAGATCAAGAGAGGGAGCAAGAGGTTGAGGGTGAGAGCAAGGGGAGAGCTCAAGAACAAGAGAGAGAATGAGCAAGAAAGAATGAGGCTCTCTTTCCTCTCTCACCCTCTCATAATCCAAAGTGATCATAACTCATCATATCAAAAAAGTCTTTTGGTGATGGTTAGAAGCAACCATAAGGTTATCATATCATGCACTCATATTACTCAAAAAGCAAGCAAGAAAAAAGTCTTTGGCATGAAATGATAACCATGGTTATCATGATGGTCAACTAGTCAAGCCTAGTCAACCGGTCAACAAGTCAACAAAAGTCAACAAGTCACCAAAGTCAACAAGTCAACAAAAGTCAACAAGTCAACAACCATATCACCATAATACTTAATTAATATAATAGTTAATCACATATCATATTCTCATTAGGGTTGAGCAAAAAGTCAAAAGTCAACGGTCAACTGTCAACAACCCTAATGAGAATCCACTGCCTCTGCCTCCCTGTCAACTGTGCATACACACCCGCATCCGCGTTCCGAGGAACACGAATGCAAACTGGATAAATCCAATCCCATAAGGTACACTAGGATCTGGCTTAAACCAAAGCCCGCTAGTGTAAACTGTCCGGACACTGTACGCGCACAAGTGCACGGATGTGACCGAACCCTGTCGCAAAACCATGCGACCTGTCGCAATACCATGCGACCTCTACTCGTTTGCCTAAAGGCGAAAAGCTTTCTGTGTGGGACTCTAAAGACTCGACACTACGCTGGCAGTGGGTTTAACCACAGACCGCAAGCGGCACTAGCTGTGCGTAACGGTCCCCAGGTAATGCCGACAAGAAGACCGACGAGGCGAAACCCATCTGAACTCCTACTGAGCCTGAGTGTGACATTCTCCATACAGTCCGGTCTGTTCGTCTGATACATCGCATGGCGGGCCTAGGGGGCGTTAAACGTCAGTCCCCCAATAGCGGTACAAGTCGTGCCGGAGTGAAGCCCAATACACCCTGAGATAACACTGGAAACCTACCAGTATATCTCGTTTGCCCTGGCCAGGGACTACTCGTGTAATGGCTCTCCTAGACACAGCGCGATGTCAACCCCCAATACCGGGAGAGACGAATCCTGTCTAACCGTCACTGCCTCCAAGTGCTTCGGGACTGCACCCAACCACCACCTGTTTGCACGACTCCTTTGAGCCGTGGTAGGGTAGTGATCAAAGTACAGTGGGAACACACCCGAGGCGAAGTGACAGTGTCAAGTCAGCGGACTAAGCTGTACTCATGTCACCTGGGAACTGATAACTGACGATAGGTATAATACCAACTAGTCAGTTCCCGACGAGTCCTGTCCAGTGTACCCGTAACCTAACGAGCACCCGCATACTATCTCAAGTACGACGTACTGACGGCTGTGGGACAGACCGTCTCCCACACTGGGATGAGAAGCGCATGCGCTGGTCTACTCCGGAGTATCGATGCCCTGTCTCGATAGTCCTGCGACCAGGGACCTGAATAAGGATGTGCTTATAGATTACCCAGCCCCCACTAGTGTGACTGCCATCACAACGCTGGTAATCAAGCAAAGATCCTAAGGGCTCCACTAATGCGTATAAGTGATATACTGAAATAAACACAAGTACACATTGAAGTAGAAACAAACCAAGTAGCATACTACTATTTTGAGCAAGATTGTATATACAAGGTGAATATCCCAAGCATCCATTAAGTAATATACAAACTAGTATGATACAGTAATGGCCTCTAGGGCATATACACTAACAATCTCCCACTTGCACTAAGGCCATGTACTGGCGTATCGAAGACCTATCATCTCGATCAGCCGCTCGAACTGAGTCTGGGGCAGGGCCTTGGTGAATGGATCAGCAGTGTTATCTTCTGAAGCGACTCTCCGAACCTCGATCTCCTGGCGATCTACGATCTCCCTGATCAGGTGATACCGCCTTAAGATGTGCCTGGATTTCTGATGGGACCTGGGTTCCTTTGCTAAAGCTATAGCCCCGTTGTTGTCGCAATACAGAGGTACTGGGTCAACAATGGACGGAACCACCTGAAGTTCTTTCAAGAACTTCCTCATCCAGACAGCTTCTTTTGCGGCATCAGATGCAGCGATGTATTCCGCTTCCATCGTCGAGTCTGCAACGGTTTCCTGTTTGGAACTCTTCCAACACACCGCCCCTCCATTGAGGGTAAAGACAAAACCCGACATGGACTTGGAATCATCCTTGTCACTCTGGAAGCTGGAGTCAGCAAAGGCCTCGATCTGGAGGTCTTTTCCGCCATACACCAAGAACATCTCCTTAGTCCTTCTCAGGTACTTGAGAATGTTCTTTACCGCTATCCAGTGTTTCTCCCCAGGGTTAGACTGATACCGGCTTACCACACTCAGTGCATAAGCTACATCCGGTCTGGTACACAACATCGCATACATTATAGAGCCTACCGCAGAAGCGTAGGGTATAATAGACATGCGATCCCTCTCCAAATCAGTCTTGGGAGACATCTCTTTAGAGAGGGTGATCCCGTGACAAGCCGGTAGGTTACCGCGCTTGGAATCTTCCATACTGAATCTCTTCAGTATGGTGTCGATGTACCTGGACTGTGAAAGTCCTAATATCCTCTTGGATCTGTCACGGTAGATCCGGATACCCAGAATGTACGAGGCATCACCCAGGTCTTTCATGGAGAACCTGTGTGACAAGAACCCCTTGACAGATTGTAGCATAGGAATGTCATTTCCTATTAAGAGAATGTCATCCACGTATAAAACGAGGAATACTACAGTTCTCGCTACAAATCTACTATAGATGCATGGTTCATCTGGATTTTTGATAAAGCCAAATTCTTTGACCGTTTCATCAAAGCAGATGTTCCAACTCCGCGATGCCTGCTTTAGTCCATAGATGGACTTAAGCAACTTGCACACCTTTCCGCTGCTCCCACTCTGAATGAAACCCTCTGGCTGGTCCATATAGACACACTCCTCTAAATTTCCATTTAGAAAAGCTGTCTTTACGTCCATTTGCCAGATTTCATAATCGTGGAAGGCAGCAATGGCAAGAAGGATCCGAATGGATTTCAGCATGGCTACTGGAGAAAAGGTTTCGTCGTAGTCCAAGCCAGGTCTTTGACGAAAACCCTTTGCTACCAGCCTAGCTTTATAGGTCTCAACCTGTCCATCTACACCAATCTTCCTTTTGAAGATCCACTTGCATCCTACGGGTTTTACCCCGTCTGGAGCAATGTCCAACGTCCATACCTTGTTGGTGTACATGGACTCCATTTCGGTCCGCATTGCATCCAGCCATTTCACTGAGTCAACGCTCTGAACGGCCTGCTGGAAGCTAGTAGGCTCATCATAATCTATGATGCAATCCTCTCTATCCCCGTCTATGAGAAAACCGTAGTATCTCTCGGGCGGATGAGACTGCCTACTACTTCTGCGGAGCGGCGTAGGAATGTCCTGTTCTGTTGAACCCTCTGGTTCCACTAAGCTTTCAGTAACAGTCTGTGGTTCTGGAATTTCTTCCAGTTCTATTGTGCTCCCACTTATCTGGTTTTCCAAAAACTCAGTTTCCAAGAAGTAGGCATGACGAGAAACAAGAACTTTTTGTTCCTCTTCACAGTAGAAGAAATATCCTTTTGAGTTCTTTGGATACCCCACAAACTTGCACTGTACTGAGCGTGCCTCGAGCTTGTCCGCATGCTGCTTTTTGACAAAAGCCGGACATCCCCATGTCTTAATGTGCTTAAGATAGGGTCTCTTCCCACACCACATTTCATATGGTGTGGAAGGCACAGTCTTAGTCGGAACTCGGTTCAAAAGGTACGCTGCTGATTCTAGCGCATACCCCCAGAATGATCGCGGCAACTCAGCGTTACTCATCATGGACCGCACCATATCCAATAGGGTGCGGTTCCGTCTCTCCGATACACCGTTATGTTGCGGGGTGTATGGAGGAGTAAGCTGAGAGAGAATTCCGTTCTCTTTTAAATAGTCCAGGAACTCGGCACTTAAGTATTCTCCACCTCGATCCGATCTTAGAATCTTAATACTTTTGCCGGTCTGTTTCTCCACTTCATTCTTATACTCCTGGAATTTTCCAAAGGCCTCGGACTTATGTTTCATTAAGAAGACATAGCCGTACCTTGAGAAGTCATCCGTAAAAGTAATGAAGTAAGAATGTCCGCTTCGGGCATGTGTAGACATTGGACCGCACACGTCACTGTGTACGAGTCCCAAGAGCTCGCTCGCTCTTACTCCTTGTCCAGTAAACGGAGTCTTTGTCATCTTTCCTTTGAGACAAGATTGACAAGTGGCATACGATTGATATTCGAACGCATTCAAATATCCTTCTGTATGTAACTTAGTCAACCTTCTCTCATTGATGTGACCCAATCTACAATGCCATAAGAAAGTCTGATTTATTTCCGGAGACTTTCTTTTGTGTGTATTCTGGACGTTGAAAATTTGTGGTTGGTTTAACACGTATATACCATTACTCAATGTACCTGACCCAATCAAAACTTGATTAAGGTGAATGTTTACAACATTACTTACAAACGCAAATTCATAACCTTCTTTAGAAACTAAAGATACAGAAATGATATTACAAGTTGCGTTGGGTACAAAAAAGCAATTACGCAAAACCAAAACATGTCCATCTGACATTCCCAGGTGATAGTCCCCCACGGCTTTAGCATCCATGCTAGCTCCGTTCGCAACTTTGAGGGTCCTGTCACCTGCCTTCAAAACCCTACGGTTTCTCAACGCCTGCAAAGAATTACAGATATGAGATCCTGATCCGGTATCCAATACCCAGGAAGTAGAGTTTATTGAAAGACAATTTTCAATAACATACACACCTGAAGCTGAAGCTGCAACCTGCTTCAATTCCTGTGTTCTGGCCTTCCAGGCCCTGCAATCATTCTTCCAGTGTCCTTTCTTATGACAATAGAAGCATTCTTCTTTATCCACAAGCTTCCCCGCTATTTTTGTTGCTTTACCTTTTCCCTTCGTATCCACTTTACTAACACCGCCCCTTGGTTTGGCGGGGGCCTTCTTCTTCTTTCCCTTGGCTTTCGCCTTGGACCTAGAAGAAGATGATCCTCCTACAAACAAAGTGGATGTTTCCCTACCTTTCTGTAGGGTGCCCTCTGCGCTCCTCAGCATGTTGAGGAGCTCTGATAGTTCAACCTCTTTTTCTTGTAGGTTGAAGTTCAGTATAAACTGGGCGTAAGTGGAAGGAAGGGACTGGAGAACTATATCCGTATATAGCTCACTCTCCAATGTGATCCCTAGGTCAGCGAGCTCCTCTATGAAGCCGATCATTTTTAGCACATGCTCGGCTACTGATGATCCGACGGCCATTCTTGTCGAAAACAACTTTTTCGACGCTTCGTATCTTGCGATACGTGATTGCTCTCCATACAGTTCTTTTGTATGGAGCAATATGGACTCCATGTCCATATTCTCATGCCTCCTCTGATGTTCGTTGTCCATCGAGGCAAGCAGGAGGCATTTGGCCTTCGCGCTATCAATCTCCCAAGTCTTACGGATTTCCTTATCCGCGACGCTGGAAGTTGGACCAGGGACAGGGGGAGCTTTGGTGGTAAGAAGATACCCCAGCTTGTCATAAGTGATTGCTATCGTGACATTCCTGAGCCAATCTTTGTAGTTTGGCCCTGTCAGCTTGTTTTTATCTAGGAGTAACTTAAGTCCAGTCATGTTGATTGGTCGCTGCAATTAGGAGAGAGAAGAAGAAACACTCAGCATGATGCTCTTGCAAGTTTAGAGTGGTTTTTAGTTTGTCTAAACAGGATGGCTCCCACTGTTTCTCGAATCCCTCCTCAAACCATAAAGGAAGAATTAGTCAGGATCAATCCCACCGTACAATACTTGCTTAACCGTTCAGCCAGGCCGGTGTCGGTACTTCGAGGGAGGTTTTCCAACGCTTTCGCGAAGTTCCTTAATTAAAGAACCTCTTTTCCCTGGGGGCGTAGCCCCGCTAACACCTTTCTAGGCACCTACTAGGTTTATAGCATTGATCGTTAAGTGAGAAATTTCCCGAGGAGTAGCATATACTCACAGTAGGATCGGGATCCAAATATCATTGCGTGACGAAACTGAAGGAATCCTACCAGTATCATCACACTCCAAATGGTATGCAAATCTAGCAAGTTTCAGTACTTATGAAACTCCCGATGTGGATTTTTGCCCCATGCTCTTATGACCTTGACTTTGGCCAACAAATCATAAGTCACATGTCAAGTTCTGCCCGTCGTTCTCCAGGTTAATTTGAATCCACCCGCACCTACCCTTGACTTTGGCCAACAAGGCAGTACGACTGTTCCAAACCAACGCATCTATCTATGCTGCACATGAATACCCAATAGCTACCAATCACTGTGCCTTGACTTTGGCCAACAAACACAGCTTGAATACTATTGACTATTCATGTGAAACGACGGAGGGCTACGGATGGTTTTAGCAAAACCGTGAACGTAGTGAACTTGATTTGGTCGATGGAACGAGATAGCTTTTAAAAGGAGTGGCTCAAGCTCCGCATTTAAAAGTTGTTTTTGAAAAGAACCGAGTGGTTTTTCGAAAGTGTTCCAACGACTTTAACTTGGTTTATTATCTTGCATTAGTTCCTTTAATGCGTGATATTCTTGCATTAGTTCTTTTAATGCGTCCCATCAATTAATCCTACCATTGCAGAAAACAACCAAAATATGACGTACGCTTATGCCATTCGCATTCGCCACGGGGCCCCGTCATTACCCGTTAGGTTACTTAACTAACGACAGAGCGGGGGCTGGGCTAGCGCGTCTGTAAAACATAAGCAACGCCTAAATAATATCTTATATAGATATACTGCAATGATAAACATTTCAGATCACAGATAAATACATTGGATATACTAGTAATCTGTAATTTGTACGAGCCTGTAACAAAAACAGATAACACGGTCGCGGTGAATAGCCAATACCCCACCCAAGACCCCTACGGGTACGGCAAACTACCCGCCAAGTACCCGAAGCGTAGCAACCTCCCTCATCTCCATGAGTAGGCCACTCGACACTTCGGCATACCCGGTAGTTTGTGCACCCCTCCACGGGTCTATCCTAGGAGCAAAAACAGTAAAAAGAAATTATACAATGACGGCTACAACCCCGACCCGGTTGTGCGGCCAAACAAATAATTATTACATCAATTTACAAATTTACATGAATTGCAAGAAAAGTAAACTCTCGTCTCACAACCCCCGGCTATTCACCCGCGACAATCCAACATATTTATATACACATTCCAGCACATTACAGATCATGTATAACCCCGACTAATCGACTTATAGCGATTAGCCGACGTTCAATACATGCAAACATCACAGATATAACCATCATAGTCAAAGTGCAATGAAGTTCGGAAAAAATACGGAATTATAGGACCCCAAAAGGAAATTTCTTTTCTGTAAAATCTGGGCACATATAATATATCTCAAAAATCCCAAAACCAACACAGACACACACTGCACGAAAATCGACGCACTAAAGACAACAAACCGCGGCGCTTCCGCGGCGGCCAAGAAGGGTCACGCGGCGGAAGCGCGGCGGTTTAGACGAATTGGTGAATCGTTTTTCATGGGTGTTCTAACAAAACCCTGAGACGAATTTAGGAGTATGAAGTTTTCCATTTTGACCAGAAAAAATTTCAACAGAAACTCAGTTTTTGTAGTTTTCCGGTTTTGTGATTTTTTTCGGTTCCGAACTTCGTTACACTTTACTACCTAGCTAGTTTAAGTTTAGTTAGGCTCTGATACCACTGTAAGTCCATATTGCGACCCCCGGTTCTTACGGGGAGGCGGAAACGGTATAAAATCAAAATTTTTATCGCAAGAGGCAACATGGACTAACTTATGGTCGGGATCGTTACCTAAACTAAAACTAGCAAACTAAGCTAAAGATGTTTAGCTACTCGGATGAAGATGGTTATACCTAGACTTGAACTCCTTCTCTTCAAGCTCCGATGGTTGTCCGATGGCTCCTTGTCGTCGTCTCCGTACGCCGAAGATAGATCCACTTGAAAGCTCCAACCTTTAGCTCCTTCTTCGGTCTTTGAAGAAACTAGTTCACTTGGTTTGCCAAACCTAGTGAACTAGAATGAGTAGAGAGGAAGTAGAATGGGATTTTATCTATGGTTCTTGATTCTCAACTCATGAGACAAGAGAACCATAGATCAAGAGAGGGAGCAAGAGGTTGAGGGTGAGAGCAAGGGGAGAGCTCAAGAACAAGAGAGAGAATGAGCAAGAAAGAATGAGGCTCTCTTTCCTCTCTCACCCTCTCATAATCCAAAGTGATCATAACTCATCATATCAAAAAAGTCTTTTGGTGATGGTTAGAAGCAACCATAAGGTTATCATATCATGCACTCATATTACTCAAAAAGCAAGCAAGAAAAAAGTCTTTGGCATGAAATGATAACCATGGTTATCATGATGGTCAACTAGTCAAGCCTAGTCAACCGGTCAACAAGTCAACAAAAGTCAACAAGTCACCAAAGTCAACAAGTCAACAAAAGTCAACAAGTCAACAACCATATCACCATAATACTTAATTAATATAATAGTTAATCACATATCATATTCTCATTAGGGTTGAGCAAAAAGTCAAAAGTCAACGGTCAACTGTCAACAACCCTAATGAGAATCCACTGCCTCTGCCTCCCTGTCAACTGTGCATACACACCCGCATCCGCGTTCCGAGGAACACGAATGCAAACTGGATAAATCCAATCCCATAAGGTACACTAGGATCTGGCTTAAACCAAAGCCCGCTAGTGTAAACTGTCCGGACACTGTACGCGCACAAGTGCACGGATGTGACCGAACCCTGTCGCAAAACCATGCGACCTGTCGCAATACCATGCGACCTCTACTCGTTTGCCTAAAGGCGAAAAGCTTTCTGTGTGGGACTCTAAAGACTCGACACTACGCTGGCAGTGGGTTTAACCACAGACCGCAAGCGGCACTAGCTGTGCGTAACGGTCCCCAGGTAATGCCGACAAGAAGACCGACGAGGCGAAACCCATCTGAACTCCTACTGAGCCTGAGTGTGACATTCTCCATACAGTCCGGTCTGTTCGTCTGATACATCGCATGGCGGGCCTAGGGGGCGGTAAACGTCAGTCCCCCAATAGCGGTACAAGTCGTGCCGGAGTGAAGCCCAATACACCCTGAGATAACACTGGAAACCTACCAGTATATCTCGTTTGCCCTGGCCAGGGACTACTCGTGTAATGGCTCTCCTAGACACAGCGCGATGTCAACCCCCAATACCGGGAGAGACGAATCCTGTCTAACCGTCACTGCCTCCAAGTGCTTCGGGACTGCACCCAACCACCACCTGTTTGCACGACTCCTTTGAGCCGTGGTAGGGTAGTGATCAAAGTACAGTGGGAACACACCCGAGGCGAAGTGACAGTGTCAAGTCAGCGGACTAAGCTGTACTCATGTCACCTGGGAACTGATAACTGACGATAGGTATAATACCAACTAGTCAGTTCCCGACGAGTCCTGTCCAGTGTACCCGTAACCTAACGAGCACCCGCATACTATCTCAAGTACGACGTACTGACGGCTGTGGGACAGACCGTCTCCCACACTGGGATGAGAAGCGCATGCGCTGGTCTACTCCGGAGTATCGATGCCCTGTCTCGATAGTCCTGCGACCAGGGACCTGAATAAGGATGTGCTTATAGATTACCCAGCCCCCACTAGTGTGACTGCCATCACAACGCTGGTAATCAAGCAAAGATCCTAAGGGCTCCACTAATGCGTATAAGTGATATACTGAAATAAACACAAGTACACATTGAAGTAGAAACAAACCAAGTAGCATACTACTATTTTGAGCAAGATTGTATATACAAGGTGAATATCCCAAGCATCCATTAAGTAATATACAAACTAGTATGATACAGTAATGGCCTCTAGGGCATATACACTAACAACTATTGAGGCGGAATCACAGACTACTAAATATATATATATCGACAAAGATTTAGGTGGTTTGCCTTACACTTTCGATTAGTCTATTAGTTTAGTACTGTAGTTCACTTAGTAGATGTTAGACTGGGCTCGAGTCATACCTATTTCTAAAACTAACGAATCGTGAGTATTACAAAGACAGGCCAAGGGAAACTACGGGTATTTCAAATGACGTACCTCATTTTAAAAACACCGTAGCCCCTATTTTCTAAACACCACGATTCGTGTTATTTCAAATACCGAAACTGTATGACTCATATATATTATGTACATCATTATTGTTGCAATTACTATTCATTTGCCATATATTCCTACTATTCGCATCGCATGCTTAAATGTGTTTTTATTGTTATATTGAACCCATATTATCAGGACACTAGCACCATTACTGATGATGCATACGACTATGAACACTTGGTTGCCGGCTCACACACATCATCATCGGTAATTGCCATGTCGCGTATACTTTAAAGAATATTAATTCATTGATATCACTAGCTAGATGATAGTTCCGATATATCATTACTGTGCTAGATTAGTTATTGCATTATGATATTCCATGCATATTTATATATTCATTTGACATGAGATATTATGGGCCAGTCCGGATTGCCAGAGCCTCGTATTCACTGTTATTGACCTGTCATTTTGAGATTTCGGATTTTCCATGAGATTTCTGGATTTAGAGAAACCGCAGATTTTATAAATTCATTTATCAATTTCAAATTATAAAAAGTGCCGTTTTCTCATGATATGATGTGAGATACGCCCACCTTGAGTTTTCTCGGCTCTTGAGCGATATCATACACCCGATTCGAGGAGGAGGAGGAACCGTCTGTGGGTGCATGGTGGACCCGGAGAGGCACCCCGGGGCGAGAAGGTCGCAGATGATGGCGTTGAGCCTGGCAGGGGGCACTACCGACCGGTTATTTATGACGCGGCGGATATCCGGAGGATACCGACGTAGACGTGAGATTGATGAGGGGCCAGTCCGGATAGCCGGAGCTTAAGATATTGAAACTTTGAGGTATTGAGATTTTATGATATGGGCCAGTCCGGATAGCCGGAGATCGAGATATTGGATATTAGGATATATGTTTTGTGTCGATACTTGACACGAATTTTATGTTGATTTCATTGATGATACCTCGATTTAATTATACAGAAATCTCACTATTTTAAGAAAACAGTTTTCATTCATGATGTATTCTTTTTTCTTTTCGATGCATTCATACATCATATATATGTTATGTTGCTATCTGAGGCACAGACACGAGCAGCGTGGTATTACACTTATGTATAGATGGTTCATGATATTATTTGGAGGATATTATTATCCTGTGACCTAGGATTGAGTCATACATGCGATTTCTGCTCGGTGGTGTTTTCTACTTACGTGTTGGCAACTCACCCACGTTGTGTCACGGTTTCTTGCAGGTTTTGTCGTACAGCTTTCCTTGGCGGCTTTACTGGCACCCTCCTTCATTCCGGGTGATTTCTTTGGTAGGTGGGTTCACTTGCATCGTGACCACCATTGTAACTTATTTATATTCAGTTGTATCTAGTAACTCTATCAGCCAGACTATTATATTTATAGGCTTAGAAGACCAGTTGTATATTATTTGACCATAGAGTCGCGCGCTGTATTATTATGGTTTTCTGGTGGTTATTGGTTTTCTTCTGAGTTTTGATCATCGCCCTTCGGCATTGTATATTATATTGTTTGCATGGTTGTGACCGCCAATTGGCGAAGAGCTAGCTCCCGCTTGGGGATGCCATTATATATATTTCATGTGTTGTACCCGTTTGGGGCCAGTATTTAAAAAGGAGACTCTGTCGAAATTTTCAGAAAAGACTTGATGTTTTAAAAATGCATACTACGGCATATTTTGTTAAACCACTTGCTTTAAAACTAAACTTTTCCTTTTCTCTCTTTTTAAATGGTTTAGATTTCTGGGATTTTGGCTTGCTTGAATTAGATGGGGTCGTATAGACTTCATATGATTCAAGTGCCAGTCATGTGCCATTTTGGGTCGTAACAAGTGGTGACATCATCCTCAACCTTGAAGTGCCCCAATAAAAGAATATTACATACAGATTTTACATGAATGAAAATAAAAGCTCATCTCATATAGAACCCCCCCGGCTATTCTTTCACGACGATCAAATAAATCATATCAACAACAACACATGATATTGCATATCATCAACCTAAACAAATATGCATATCCCTAAAACTTGTTGGCATATATTACAACAACGAGATTGGGATACTCCATATATTAGACTTACGGCCGGATAAAAGAAAACTACAACAATTAGAATCCGCAATATCCTTAGACATCATAAACCCGGAATATCTCATATTCCGGATTTCATGCCTAACTTATAAAACTTGCATTTTAGTCTCAAATTAAAAACTATTTTCAATTGTTTGTCAGATAATTCAACAAGATTCCCGACTTAGTGATCACGTACAATACGCAATTGCGACGGAGTTTTGATCCGAATCAAAACATCATAGCAATCGATCAATTGAGACTAAACGGCTAGGTTTACAATATACTAACTAGTTTTCATATGACTAATTAATCCGGATTCGAATAATTCTATCACACATCACAAACCTTGTATAGTAACCGCGACATTAGAATTCCGCACGCAATTAGCAAACTAAACCAATTTTTCCAAAACTTTGAAAAATCCAGTGAGCTAAAGTTCCAAAAACGATCGTTTTAAGCCAATCCGAGAGTCGAAACAAACTTGAAACCCTCCCGAATCTTCATGGGGGAGAAGATCCCAAAATTAACTATTGAATAGCGGGCCTAAAGGTGGTACCCCACCCCCAATTCCACCACGAGGTGGCCAGGGGGTGAGGCAGACCCGAAACTGCCTAAGGTGGGGCAGTTTCGGGTCCCCACCGCCAAGACCACCTTGCGGTTGTCTTGGGGAGTGGGCCCAGCCGTTCGGTCCCCCTGGGATGTCACTGAGGTGCGTACGCTCCACCCCGCGGCTTCTTGGTTCAAACCGTGAGCCCACGGGGTGTGCAAACAACTCAAAACATCATTTTGGAAAACTGTTTTTATCGGCAGTTTTTGCGCGACAAAAACGGCGGATTTATAACGTTGCTACAAGTTACCCTAATGTTATACCTTGGCTCTGATACCATTAAAGTCAACTTTAACACCACCATGAGATTCTAGAGGCATCAAGCATGCCAAATTTTAATTTTATTAGATGTTAAGTTAGACCAACAAGATCTTTACTAGAATATTAGAGTTTGCCTTTGTGATGTGATGAACTAAAGAGAAGAAAAGAGCGTACAACCTTTGTAGTTTGAGTCATTCTCTTTAATAGCTCCGGTTTGAAGTCCACGCGACTCTACTGGGCTCCTCTTCGAGTTGAACGAAGCTCTTTCGTGATCTTCAAGCCAAAGACGTTCCACCCGAAGTTCCTCTAGCTCAAGCTAACTCTACACTAAACTCCTTTAGTGTAGGAAACACACCACACTAAATTTCTAGTTTGGTGTGGGATGATGAAGTAGGGGATTTGAAAGCACACTAGGTTTCTCACAAGCTCAAAGATTCACATCTCATGTGAGTGTTTTGAGCTTGGAGGTGAGATTAAGAATTGAGGAGAGCAAGATAGCATGAGCTCTTGAAAAATGGCTAAGGCATGAAGAATGAAAAAAAATGATGAGATTTTTTTCAAATGGCTCTCTCTTTCCTCACTTATTCAAGTATGGAATAAAATTGCAATTCCAAATTGTAACCATGCTTGAATAGCGAGTCATGACTAATATACAAATAACAAAACACATGCCTTGCCCATTCCACAAATATCTCCACAATTTACACCTCATTTTTCTATTTTCTCAAAATAGAAAAAAATGCCATGCTTCATATAATAAAATATATATATATATTTATATATATTAAATATACATTAATATATATATATATATATATATATATAAAGCAATTAGTGAGCTAATGATATTAGTTAATATATAATTATATAAAATATAATTTATATCAAATTATTAAATCAACACTTGATTTAATAATCCGGTTATATCACATAAGATCGAGTAATATCGTTTATCCGTTTATCATATTACCAAATCAACACTTGATTTGATAATCTGGTTATATCACATATAACCTAACCGATAACAGATACCTGCCAGATTACAATACGATATCACCTACTCGTATTTAATCAGGCCCATACACATATCACATATGTGTCCTACTTCGTTTCGCTTGAACCAGGAAATTTTTGTGTGGGACTTTAAAGACTCGTCAATACGCCAGCAGTAAATGATGATCACATCAATCACTTATAAGCCGTCAGTGGTACTACTTGGACGTAACGGCTACCCGGGTATTGAGCGATATAAAGATCAACAAGCAAGCTTGTCCATACTCTCCATGAAGCCTATCTGTAACACTACCGTACAGTCCAGTCTCTTCGTCTGAAATGTCGCATATGAAGTCTAAGGTGTGGTAAACGTCAGACCCCATTAACTTGATAAGCCATGCCGATGTGTGGCTCATAACAGTTTGGGAAACTACTGATAACTTTTATCAGTAAATCTCAGCAACCCTGACCAGGGATTTTCAGTTATAGCCAATCGAGCATAGCACAACATCAACTCCCAATACCGAGAGAGACGAAACCCCTCCTATCGTTCATTGCCTCCATGTAACTCGGGACTGTACCCAAAATCCACCTGTTTGCACAACTCTTTTGAGCCGTGGTAGGGAGGAAATCAAAGCACAGTGGGAGCCACACAAGACTCTATGAAGATCTCGGGTCTACAAACTAATCTGTACCAGTGTCAACAAAGGACTTCTATCTGATGATAGGTATACTACCAACTAGGAGTCCTCGGCGAGTTCTATTCGTTGTATCCATTCTCCAATGAGTATCTATGTACAATCTTTGATGTCACACACCAATGGTTGTGGGATCAACCATCGCCCTCTAAGGGACAAGAAACGTACACACTAGTCTACTCTGGAATATCGATGTCCTAGTCTCGATATTCCCACGACTAGGAACTGATTAAAGGATGTACTTTTGGACCACCCTGTCCCCACTAGTATGATCTCATCATAATCCTTGTAGTCAAGTACATATCCTAAGGGCTTTATCAACATGTGAGAGCAAGACAGCAAAGAATACCAGTCAACATGTGAAGATAAAGAGTAACCAAATAGCATACTATCATGTCGAGCAAGAAAGTCCTCTATATATATGTCCAAGCATCCACTATAATATACATCAAGTTTACAATAATGGCCTCTAGGGCATACATATACCTAACAATGTTTACTTGCCTATGATGATATTTATGGCTTAGTTGTAATGATGATTATCTGCCTGCGATGTTTTATATGATGATATATTGATATTTATATTAGATATATATATATATATATATATATATATATATACATACATATATATATATATATGATATATAATAAATGATAAATACTTTTTGCACCCATGCTAGCCCTGTCCCGTCCTGCCGTAAGTTAAGTAACCTTACGGTGAAGACCTGGGGCCCTATGACAAATATGGATGGCGTATATATGCATTCTATTTTCTTTTCAGGCTTTTATGTGATTGTATGAGAAGATGCTAAATAATATGAGATTATCTAAATGATGGGATTTTATTGATTCGGATTAATGCAAAGATAATAAGCCTAAACATGTTATGGGAACCAAATATCAGATATTATGGTGTTATAGTCGAATGTTTTTCTTTGCACAGAGGTATTCAGTTAGGAATATCCTGCACCTCATTCGACGAGGAAAGAGCCTAGATCCCTTCACAGGGAGTGACCTCTTTAGCAAAAGATTGTGTTACTATAAATTTTCAAATTGTATAGCCATTTTCTTCTGCTTTGCATCGAGGTATTTAGTTAGGAATATCTTGCACCTCATTCTATGTGGTAAGAGCCTTGATCTCTTCACGGGGAATCCTCACTTAAACAATATTCTATGTAACTATAAATTTGCAAAACCACTCGATTTCTATGATGAGATCAAGTTCATTACATTAAAGGTTTTCTTTATAACCAGTGGTAGCCCTCTGTCATTTTAGGTTGTAGTGTACTTAGTATTCGTGCTGCGTTTGTTGGCAAGCGTTAATGCGTAGTGTACGGTAGCTAAGTAATGTCTTCCTGTTGGTATGTGATGCGATTAACTAGAACAGTCACATGACTTTGTTGGCATGCATCAAGGGCTTGTATGGGTGGATTTTAGTTGATCAAGAAATGAAGAGTAGAAGTTGACTAGCGGCCTATGGTTTGTTGGCATTCATCAAGGCCATAGGTCGTTAGCAGTAAAAACTGATATAGGGAGTTTCAAGTGTTGAAACATGCAATGAGATTACATGCCTTCTATGGAGTGGGGTGATTTGTTGGCATTTATCAAGGTTACTACGCCATAATATGTTGGATCCTGATTCCCACTGTGAGTAATAGTTACTCTCGGGATATGATCCCGGCTAATTCTCCCTTTATGGTTTGAATGAGGATTTGACGGAACAGTGGGAGCCATTCTGATTAGATAAATATACCAATCTAATTTTGAAAGAGTGCACAGTTGGGTTACACTAATGCCCTAGCCATCAACCCTGGCGATTTACGGAACAAATTTTTTTCTATGAGTTTAAAAACGGCGCTAGAATAACCCAATAAACCGAATCTTACTATAAACCTAACTAGCCAAACTATAAGAGCTATCTTCTACGATAAGAAAACCTTACCGAAAGATCCGTGTCCTTCGGTCTTCTTTTCTCATTATACGCTCTAAGTGGCCACCATGATCGTGCTTGATCTTCTTTGCTTGCTCTTTTGGTTCTTCGGGATTGATCTTGCTCGTCGGTCCTCCTTTGTCGTAGATGATCCACCCGAGGGGTTTGATCCATGGCTCTAGCTCCTAACTAATAAACAAAGGAGCAACTAGAGAACTTGGGATACTAATCTAAGAACTCTAGGAGTAGTGTGAGGTTCTAAGTGTTTTACTATCTCTATCTTGCTTACTTTCTTGTTTCTCAACACATGAGAGTGTAGAGAGGAGGAAGATGATGAAAGTGGAAGAACACAAGAAAATGAGAGGAGAGTGAATTAAAATGGTGAGCACAAAAGAAATGAGGCAAACATGTGAGAGAAAATAACTCATATTAGTTTTGTATATCAATATCGAAGAATAAAATATATCAACCATGCCTCAATAATTACCACAAATGAATTAAAAATTCATTTGTCAACTATTGAGCTATGGTTCTCATCATACCCCCCATACCTTGACTTTACACCTCATTTCCATTAAATAGATAAATGGAAAATAAACTAATGAGGTGTCCACCTTCTAGAGTGTTATTCGTAATAAAATACTGATTACAGTCTACTATATGTACATACCTGCATTCGGATAAAAACACGAATGCTCAATGATATAGAGTAACACGAAGAACATAATACTAGAATATATATATCAAAATACATATATGTAAATTATTAAATCAATACCTGATTTAATAATCTAGCTCAATCCCGAGCTGGCTAGTATTATCTACTGTCCGATCGAAAGTCAGGGTACACAGTTCATCAATCGATCGGAACCCAGCACGTATCTAATACGGCTACTACATCATTTGGCCTGAACCAGGGAAACCCTCTGTGTTATACTCTGAAGACTCGACAGTACACCAGCAGTGAGTTACTGGATAAATCCATAACCACAAGCTCGTCAGCGGCACTAGCTGTACATAACGGCTACCCGGGTACCTATCGAAAAGGAAGGCCGACGAGCAAACTCATCCGGATCCCTACTGAGCCTATTTGTGACAATCTCCGTACAGTCCGGTCTCTTCACCTAAGAGTATCGCATACCGGGTCTAGGCGGTGGTAAACGTCAGACCCTAATAACCCGATAATTCATGTTGATGTGGCACAGGACCAATCTGGGAAACGACTGATCAGCCTATCAGTAAATCCCAACCGCATTAGCCATGGTCTTATGGTGCTGACCAATTGAACACATTGCGATATCGACTCCCTATACCGGGAGAGTCAAATCCCCAACAATCGCACACTGCCTCGATGTGGCTCGGGACTGTAGCCAACCAAAACCTATTTGCATGACTTAGTAGAGCCGTGGAAGGGTAGTGATCAAAGCACAATGGGAACTCACATGAGCCAAATGACGATCTCAGGTCTAAAGACTAACCTGTACTCATATCACCTGAGAACATCCATCTGACGATTGGTATAGTACCATCTAGAAGTTCTCAGCGAGTTTGTCCGGTGTACTCACACCCAGTGAGCACCTATATACGATCTTAGGTATGAAAAACCAATTGTTGCAGGACCATACCATCTCCCCTCGTCGGGGTTTAGAAACGTATACACTAGCTTGCTCCGAAATATCTGTTAGTCTTTATGCCTTAGAGGCCATTACTGTATCATACTAGTTTGTATATTACTTAATGGAAGCTTGGGATATTCACAGTTGTATTAACAGTCTTGCTAAAAATGGTAGTATGCTACTTGGTTTGTTTTTACTATAATATGTGCATGCGTTTCTTTTAATATATCGCTTATACATATTAGTAGAGCCCTTAGGATCTTTGCTTGATTACGAGCGTTGTGATTGCAATCACACTAGTGGGGGCTGGGTAGTCAATAAGTAACATCCTATACAGGTCCCTGGTCGTAGGATTATCGAGATGGGGCATCGATACTCCGGAGTAGACTAGTGTGTACGCTTCTCATCCCAGTTGGGGAGATGGTATGTCCCACAGCCATCAGTACGTCGTACTGGAGATAGTATGCAGGTGCTCGTTAGGTTACGAGTACACCGGACAGGACTTGCCGGGAACTGCAGGTTGGTTTTATACCCATCTTCAGATAGCAGTTCCCAGGTGACATGAGTACAGCTTAGTCCGTCGACTTGACACTACTACTTCGCTTCGGGTGTGTTCCCACTGTTCTTTGATTACTACCCTACCACGGCTTAAAGGAGTCGTGCAAACAGGTTGTAGTTGGGTGCAGTCCCGAAGCACTTGGAGGCAGTGGTAGTTAGATAGGATTCGTCTCTCCCGGTATTGGGGGTTGATATCGCGCTGTGTTTGGAGAGCCATTACGCAAAGTCCCTGGCCAAGGCAAACGAGATATACTGGTCGGTTCCAGTAATTTCTCAAGGTGTAATGGGCTTCACTCCGACATGACTTATACCGCTATTAGGGGTCTGACGTTTACCGCCCCCTAGGCCCGATATGCGATAGTCCTAGACGAACAGAATGGACTGTACGGAGATTGTCATATCAGGTTCAGTTGGAGTTCGGATAGGTTTCCTCATCGTCCTTCTTATCGACATCTATCTGGGGACCGTTACGTACCGCTAGTACCACTTACGGCCTGTGGTTAAACCCACTGCCAGCGTAGTGTCGAGTCTTTAGAGTCCCACAGAGAGAGTTTCACTGCACCGGGTAAAAGGTGTAGAGGCCGTATGTTTTTACGGCAGGGCCACGATCACTTACGTACACTTGTGCACGTATTATGATCGGGCAGAAAATACTAGCGGGCTTTGGTTTAAACCAGATTCTAGTATTATACAGATGGATTTATTCAGTCAAAGATTATCCGTGTTTTTCGGAAATACGGATGGGAGGGGCAGACTCGTAATTTGTCGGGAAGCTACTAGAAGAAGATGACTCATTTGTATTTATTTCTTTTGGATTAAACACAAATGAGGTGTAAGTTTTCATTAAATACTTAATGACTCATGAAGTGATTCACAATTAGGATTAAATGAAGCTTACAAGATATTTCTATATATTTATCAAGAGATATTTGTATGCTTGATATTATTCTATCAAGAGGAATTATTCATATCATTATCACAAAAGCTTTCTCTCTCCTCAAGTCTTCATCTTCTTCCTCAAACCCTAAAAGCTCTCATGAGTTGAGAATCCTAAGGTTTAAGTGACTAAGTAATTCATCTAAATAATCTACACCCTTTTGGACTTCTAGATTAGCAAATTAGAAGCCGTAGTTATCTCAGATTCAAGATAAAAGCTCGGACTATAGAATCTCGGGTGGATCGTCTTTGACTCGAGGAGGCCGTTGAGGTGCCCATGTTCCATAGAGCCTACGAGTTGTGGAGGACAGTGATGAAGACCCGAAGGATAAGTAACATGAGGTATAACTTCTAATCCGAGTAGTTAAACCTCTCGTAGTTTGCTAGCAATGGTTTTGACACGATCCGTTTGCTCAAGTCCGTGTTACGAAGCTTTGATAATTATTTTTCATATATTCCGCCTCCCCGGGAGCATGTGGGGTGCGTGACATGGACTTACAGTGGTATCAGAGCCTACTAAACCATTACTGGCTCGTTAGCAACTTATTAGAACTTTAATCGTCGGAAAAACATGAAAACTTAACCCCTGACCCCTCAAGTTTCTGTCAATTTTAAACCTGTCGAAAAATTATTTCAGAGGTATGAAAATTCACAGCAGGGAATTCTAAGAATACTGGAGAAATACGAGGTCCCAACTCGGTTAGACTTCCGCAGAAGCGCGGCGGATTGGTGCTATCCGCCGTGGATCCACGGCCGAGTCAACTCTGAGTTGACTCGTATTTACACAGTAACTCTTAATTTTGGGTGTTTTGTTTTCCTGTATATTTTGTTTCTGCCAAGGTTTTTCCAGTGCTGGCTGGCATTTGGGGTACACACGGAAAAAGGTTGTCGATCGAAATTCTAAGTTATTTGCTAATCAGGTTTTATCTGTGTTGTTTGATGTGTTCGTAAACCTCCCCTAATTGCTAGTTTGTCGGTTAGCAGGGGGTTGCACATTTCTGTAATGGTTTTTACTTGTTTGTGTATATGAACTTCATTGGATCGTTGTGATCATTAGCCGGGGTTTGAGATGAGTTTTTATATTCTTTCATTCGATGTAAATTGTAATATGATGTAATATTCTTTTGCGGGGCACATCCGGGCTGAGGTTGTAGCCACCGCTGTATTATTTCATTTACTGTTTTATGCTCTTAGGATAGACCCAAGGTGGGGTGTATAAACTACCGGGTACTTTGAAGTGTTTAGTGGCCTACTTACGTTGTTGAGGGAGACCGCTTCACTTCGGGTACTTGGCGGGTAGTTTGTCGTGCCCGTAGGGATCTAGGGTGGGGTAATGGCTATTCATCACAACTGTGTTGTCCATCTTTCGTTGCAGGCTAAAATGAAACGCGGATTCCTAGTATATCCAATATGTTCATCTGTGATCTAGAATGCCTATTATTGCGTCTGACGAATATACAATATCTATATATGATATCTAGTAGGCGTTGCTTATGTTTGAATCCACACTAGCCCAGCGCTCGCTCTGTCGTTAGTTAAGTAACCTAACGGGTGAATGACGGGACCCAGTGGCGAATGCGGATGGTATAAGCGGACGTTGTATTTTCGTTTTTTTCTGCAATGATAGGATAAATGATGGGACGCATTATATTAAAGCAAAGAAAATAAACCAAAGTTTGAATCGTTGGAACAAATTTAAAAGAAACCACTCGGTTATTTTAAAAGAGCAGAATTTTTAATTGCGGAGCTTTAACCACTCCTTTTAAAAAGCTATCAGGTTCCTTCGATCATATCAAGTTCACTACGTTTACGGTTTCGCCAAAACCATTCGTAGCCCTCCGTCATTTCATTTGGGTATTCAGTAGTATTTAAGCTATGCATTTTGACCAACGCCAAGGCATAGTGTTTGGTAGCTGCTGGGTATTCATTTGTTGCATAGATAGATGAGTTGGTTTGGGACAGTCGTACTGCCAATTGGCCAACGTCAGGGGTATGTACCAGTGGGTTCAAATTAACAAGATGATGATGGGTAGAACTTGACATGTGACTTATGATTTGTTGGCCTTCGTCAAGGTCATAAGAGCATGGGGCAAAAATCCACATCGGGAGTTTTTAAAGAAACCGAAACTTGCTAGAGTTGCATAACATTTGGAGTGTGATAATTTTGGTAGGATTCCTTCAGCTTTATCACACGATGATATTTGGATCCCAATCCTACTGTGAGTATCCGCTACTCATCAGGGGATTCGTCACTTAACGATCAATGCTATAAACCAAGTAGGTGTCTAGAACAGTGTCAGCGGGGCTACGCCTCCAGAGAAAAGAGGTTATTTAATTAAGGAAATTCGCGAAAGCGTCGTAAAACCTCCCTCGAAATACCGACACTAGCCTGGCTGAACGGTTAAGCAAGTATTGTACGGTGAGATCAGTCCTGACTAATTCTTCTTTTATGGTTTGAGGAAGGATTTGAGAAACAGTGGGAGCCATCCATTTTAGATAAACTAAAAACTAATCTAAACTTGCAAGAGCATCATGCTAAAGTGTTTTCTTCTCTCTCTTAACTGCAGCGACCATGTGACCATGACTAGGTTACTTCTAGATAACAAGTTGACTGAATCTGACTTTTATGACTGGCAAAGGTCTGTCCAGATGTCCATTACCTATGACAAGCTGGACTACCCTATTGCTACTCAAGCCCCCGCCGTCCCAGGTCCAGTTTCCACAGTCACGGATATGGATATCCGTCAGACTAGGGAAAAGGACAGTGCGAAAGCCAAGCGCCTCGTGTTGGCTTCAGTTGATGGTGTATACCAGAAGCATCACGAGAAGATGGACTTATTTTCCATCTTCCTCCATAACAAAGATTTATATGGAGAGCAATCTCGTATCGCAAGATATGAGACCTCAAACGAATTGCTTCAAGCGAGATTAGCTGTCGGGTCATCTGTAGTGGACGATGTCTTTACGATGACTAGCTATATTGATGAGCTCACGGACCTGGAGACTACGTTGGGAAACAAGTCATATGCTGACTTATTTCCATAGTCCCTACCCTCTACTTACACCCTGAAGGAAACCAGGGAGACACCCGCTCTGTTTAATGAGGGATCTTCTTCTTCTACATCCAGGGCGAAAGCAAAGGGTGAAAAGAAGAAGAGCTTCAAAAAATCGATATGCGGTGTCAGTGAAGTAGAAGGAAAGGGAAGAGCAAAAGTTTTGGGACTTGGTGTAGGTAAGGAGGGATGTTCCTATTGTTATGGAAATGGGTATTGGCAGAAGGATTGCAGGGCTTTGGAAGCCAGTAGCCAGGATTCGAAGAATGTTGTGGCTTCGGCATCGAGTGTGTTTGTAATTATGAATTGTTTATCAATTAACTCTACTTTCTGGGTACTAGATACTGGAGCAGGATCTCATATCTGTAATTCATTACATGCTTTGAGAAACCGTAGAGTTATCAGGGTAGGCGATTTGTCTCTCAGAGTTGCGAACGGAATGATCGTGGATGCTGAATCCGTGGGAGAATATCGCCTAGGTTTGATAAGTGGGCAGATATTGATTCTACGTAACAGTTTGTATGTACCTAATTTGGCATGTAATATCATATTAGTGTCCTCACTTTCGAGAGAGGGATATGATTTTACATTCGTAAGCGATGTGGTTCACATCCACCTAAATCATGTTCGGACTGTGTTTGGTATATTATATAACGGTATATGTAGGGTTCCTAGGCAAGCTAATGAGGTCTCACAAGGCATCAACCATGTCAATTTCAAATTTTACAAGTGCCGAGAAACCCTAATACGGATCGTTGACTAGAGTTTAGGCGAAACATGCAACTAGTTAACAACTTAACTAAGGGAACGGAAATACAACCTTTGTAGATCCGGTCCTCCACCTCCATAGCTCCATGATGAAGTCCCCTCGCTGTCCATATCGGATCCCGGGCTCTAGCATCGGCTTCATCGGAGAATTGGGCGGGCTAGGTCGTCGACTTCGATGCCGAAGATGATCTACGTCGAGGCAACACAAGATCAAGCTCCAACTTCACCAAGTCATGAAACTTATGAAGAAGACACCCTATACTACTTGGCAAGTGGTAGAGGATGAAGAAATAGGAAGTGGGTTCACTTTAGAATTGGATTTCTCACTCTTTTTCTCATTTCACCATTGAAGCTAGTGAGGTTTTTCCTTCTTCAAGAAGGAGAAGAAGAAGAAGAAGATATGATAAGTTATTTTTTTTTAAAATCGAAAATAATATCAAAACTTATCATATACCAACCATGGTCAAGTGTAGAGAGTGAACTAGGGTTAGGTTGAATGGTTAGGTTAAGGAAAAGAACAAGAATGGTCAAGCTTTCAACACTTCAAGAAGTTTCAACAAAACAACAAAATAAGCCACCATTCCTTTTATTTTCCAAAAATGAATAAATAAATAAATGAATAAGTAAACAAAATCCTAACCATTCATATAACCATGGTTTAATCTTTACACAAACTCAAGTTAGCATGTATCATCAAACATGATACAAAAGAGTGCACAAAAGTATATCACATATACAACTTGTGAACTTCAAGTGAGAAAATCTTTTTAAAGTGAACCAATACTAGTTAATGCAAAGTAATATATCAAATATATAATTATACATTAAATCATCAAATCAACACTTGATTCAATGATCTGGTCATGTCGCATATAACCGACTAGTATCCAATGTATCGACTTATCGAATCAATCTTCGATTCGATAACTAGGTTATATCGCATACAACCAATCGAAACATTCATCGCAAGAATGGAATACGGTATCACATACACGCATTATTCTCGGTCCCGCACATATCTCATATGCGCTCATATTTCGTTTCGCTTGAGCCAGGAAACCTCTGTGTAGGACTCTAAACACTCGTCAATACGCCGGTAGCAGACGATGATCATATCAAGCACCCACAAGCCGCGAGCGTTCTGCTAAACGTAACGGCCACCCGGGTATTGAGCGATCAGAAGATCGACGAGCAAGCCCGCTCACACTCCTGTGAATCCAACCAGTAACACTTACCGTATAGTCCGGTCTCGTCGTCTGATATGTCGCATATCTTGTCTAGGGGTGGTAAACGTCAGACCCCAGTAGCTCGATAAGTCGTGTCGATATGAGGTCTATAACAGTTCGAGAAACTACTGGTAACACTTACCAGTAAATCTCAGCAACCCTGGCTAAGGATTTCCGTTTATAGCCAATCGAACACAGCGCAACATCAACTCCCTATACCGGGAGAGACGAATCCCCTCCTATCGCTCATTGCCTCCATGTGATTCGGGACTGTACCCAAAAACCACCGTTTTGCACGCCCACTTGGACGTGGTAAGGTGGAAATCAAAGCACAGTGGGAATCACACAAGACTCTATGACGATCTCGGGTCAACAGACTACTCTGTACCAGTGTCACCAGAGAACTGCTATCTGACGTGAGGTATAATACCATCTGGGAGTTCTCGGCGAGTCCGTCCAGTGTACCCAGTCTCCACTGAGCACCCGTATATCATCTCTGATGTCAAACACCAATGGATATGGGATCATCCATCGCCCATCTGTATGGGTCGAGAAGGTATACGCTAGTCTACTCTGGTATATCGATGCCCCATCTCGATACACCCACGACTAGGGACCTTGAAGGATGTACTTATGGACTACCATGTCCCCACTAGTATGATCTGCATCATAGTCCAGGTAGTCAAGTACACATCCTAAGGGCTTTACCAACATGTAACAGAGAGACAATCAGTATACACGTTAAGGTAAAGAGTAACCAGATAGCATACTATCATGTCGAGCAAGAAAGTCCTCCCTATATATGTCCAAGCATCCACTACAATATACATCCTATGTATAGTAATGGCCTATAGGGCATACATATAACTAACTCCCACTTGCATTAGGGCCATCTGATAGCAGTGGTTGAAGTATCACATACTCAACCATCCCATAATAGTCTCTCTCTGGGAAAAGGCCTTTGTGAGTGGATCCGCCGTGTTGTCCTCTGAGTCTACTCTCCTAACCTGGATCTCCTTGGAGATCAACCATCTCCATGATCAGGTGATACTGCCTTAGAATATATCTGGATCATTGATGGGACGGACGTTCCTTGGCATATGCCACAACTCCATTGTCACACAATGGGAGGAACTAAGTTCATCTCATGAACAAATATACATCCAGACTGCCTCTTTGGTAGCATCTTAAGTAGCGATGTATCGAGCCTTTACCGTCTAGTATGCCACGGTATCTAGCTTGGAACTCTTCCAACATACCGTCCCTTTACTGAGGGTAAAGACAATGCCTGCGACTGATTTTCAGTCGTCCTTATCACCCAGGAACCCTTCCAGTGATTCTCCCCAGGATCGGTTGATACCATCTCACTACAACTACTGAGAATCCTAACATCCAATTAGATCTATCTCATAGATCCAAAACCCAGGATTTAGGAGGTATAACTTTATCCTATATGGAGAATCATTGTGATAAGCGTACTCTACGAGGATAGTCACTATACTCCCTACTGCCTTTTTGTTTATACAAGGTTCATCTACCATTTTGATGATGTCAAACTCTTTGACTAATTCATCGAAACAGATGTTCCAACTCCGCGATACCTGCTTTATCCTATAAAGCATCTTGTACACGTTTCCGCTGCTCCCACTGTCTACGAAGCCCTCTGGCTGTGTACTTATAGACGTTCTCTTCTAAAAAAGCATTTAGAAAAGCAGTCATGGCACCCAACCGCCAGATATCGTAGTCATGGTATGTAGCCATGGCAAGTAGGATCTGGATGGACTTAAGCATAGCCACTTGAAAAGGTTTCATCATTATCCACGCCTGGTCGATGACGAAATGCTTTAACAAGTCTAGCTTTGAAAGTCTCAACTTTTCCATCTACACCAAGTAATCTTCTCAAGATATACTTGCTCCTGATGGGGATTTAACCCTTCAGATATAGCAACCAAAGTCCATACTTTGTTGGTGTACATGGATTCCATCTCAGATCACTAAGCATCCAGCCATTCTTACAGAGTCTTACTCCTGATGGCCAGCTCGAAACTAGTTGGGTCATCATCTCATGATGCAATCCTCGCTCCCACTGTCATAGAGAAACCGAAATATCTCTCAGGTGGGTGAGGAACCCTACTAGATCGGCGGAGAGGCTGAGGTTCGTTGGAATCTACCGAATCCTTTGGTTCTACCAAATCATCTGCTGTTGTTTGTATAGCTGGAACCTTTCCAGTTGTACATAACAGACCTTGCCTCGAGCTTGTCCGGATTATGCTTTTAGATATAGCCCGGACAACCCCAAATCTTAACCAACTTAAGATATGGGCTCTTCCCTTTCCATATCACATATGAAGCGGTAGGCAACTGATTTGATTGGAACCCAATTCAATTGGTATGCAGCTTCTCAAGTGCATAACTCCCAAAAGGAAATAGGAAACACAGTAGTACTCATCATAGAGCACACCATATCACATATGGTGCTATTGCTTCGCCCCGATATACCATCGTGCTATGGTGTATACAGAGGAGTAATGCTGAGAGAGAATCTCATTCTCCTTTAGAATAATTCAGGATTTCCGTGCTCAAGTATTCTCCTCCTCGATCTCATCAAAGGACATAATACTTATACCCGTGTTTTGGTTTTCTACTTCTAAATCATATTCTGTGAATATCTCAAAAGGTTCGGACTTGTGTTTCAACAGGAACATATGTCTGAATCTTGAGAGATTATCAGAGAATGTAACGAAGTATAAAGAGCCAGTCCTGGCATATACAGACAGGGGACCTTACATACATCAACATGTATCATCCCAAGAGTTTACTAACTCTTTCTCTGTTTCCAGTAAACAGAGCTATGGTCATCTTATCTCTGTGACATGACTGGCAAGTTTCACAAGATGTAAATTCAAACTAATTTAAATATGCATCTATATGTAACTTCTGCTAGTCGGGTCGCATTGATATGACCTAGTCTACAATACCTCAAGAAGAATTCGTTCATTTCTGAACTCTTCCTTTTGTGTGTGTTCTGTATACAAGGAACTGTAGTTTGATTTAGAACGTTAATGCTTTTAGATAACGTGCCTGAAACGATCAACTTTTGATATAGGAAATGTTCAAAACATTATCCAACAATACAAGATTATATCCTTTCTTTACAAATAAAGAGACTGATATGATTTTGTATATCAGGTTCGGTATCTAATAACATTCGTTCAGAATCAATGTATTGGTAATACAGGGTGACAGTGACCAACAGACTTGGCTGCAACACTTGCCCCGATTTCTGCCTCATGAAACTTATCACCCGTTCTCAGTTTTTCTACCTTTTTGCAGCCCTATGTAATAGATTACATATCTGAGATCCTGATCCGGTATCATATACCCAGGATGTGGAGGATACTGAGAAACAGTTCTTTGTAACGAACACACCCGAAGATGATGCATCAGCATGCACTCTCTTCGTTTGGGCGGCACGGGAATTCTGGTAATCCCCAATTTCCTGCTCTGTCTTATAACAATTATAAGTTGGAGCGGGACCAACGTTCCCCAGCTCAGTATAACAAGCGGGTTCGGTCAATACATCCATATTATTATCTTGATTAAGGCGTGATATGGTCGCTACCTGGAGAGAGAGAGAAGAAAACACTCAGCATGCGCTCTTGCAAGATCAGATTGGTTATTATTTTATCTAATCATGATGGCTCCCACTGTTTTTATCAAATCTTCCTTCAAACCCTAAAAGGAAAGACTAGCCGGGATTAATTACACACTACAAGTTCGCCAATCTTTCAGCCAGGCCAGTGTCGGTACTTTGAGGGAGGTCCCCCGTGCTTTCGCACGAACCTAATTAATGTAAACCTCATTTTCCCAGAGGCGTAACCCCGTTGACACCTTTCTAGACATCTACTTGATCGGCTAATTGTAATGTATAAAACTCTCCCAGGAGTAACAATTACTCGCAGCGGGTATCGGGATCCAACTATCTCATAGAAGGTATGCAATCTCATTACAAATTTCAACACTTGAAATTCCCGATAATATTTTGCCTCTAACCTCCTATGACCTTGACAAAGGCCAACAAACCATAGGATGCTAGTCAAATTCAACCCGTCATTTCCTGATTGAATTAAACCAACCCGCACGACCCTTGACAAAGGCCAACAAGGTCGCACGACTACCCTAACCCAATCTGCATCATATGCATAAGCAGATAAGCACCAGTCAGCTACCGCACACTACGCCTTGACAAAGGCCAACAAACGCAGCACGAATACTAACTACTACTTATCTGAAATGACGGAGGGCTACGACAGGTTTTTCTGAAAACCTATTGCATAATGAACTTGATATCGTTGCAGAATCAAATGATTTTAAAATGGAGTGTTTCTGAGGCTTTTCTAGTTTTGCTAAAGGGGTCACTCCCGGTGAAGGGATCGTCGGCCCTTTCCTCATCGAATGAGGTGCGCGATATATCATATATATCACTGTGCAAAGCAAAAACTCTTAAGAGCAATCAAAAGATAGACCGAGAGTTGTAGCATCAGCCAGTTATTTGCTAAAGGAGTCACTCCCGGTGAAGGGATCTCGGTCCTTTCGTCATCGAATAAGGTGCAGGATATATCACATATACCTCTGTGCAAAGCAAGAACTGTAGCTACCCTTTTTTATTTTGAAATTCGATTCTACAACATCTTTAGGTTTCTTTTACTTTCATTAATCACATTAATGAAGTCCCATCATTAAAGTACCTAAACATCACAGATAAATACGACGTACACTTATGCCATCCGCATTCGCCTCGATGTCCCCTCGTGCACCGTTAGGTTAGGTAACTAACGGCAGAGCGGGGCAGGGCTAGCGCGGGTGTAAAACATAAGTAACGCCTATATAATATATCATATATACTATATAAAGTATCCATCACAGAACATATCACATGATCACATCACATATATCGCAGCAGAAGAATCATATGAAATATTGGATATACTAGGACGTCCGTGTTTTCAATACGAGCCAGTATAAAACACGGATTCCACGGTCGTGATGAATAGCCAAACCCACACCCCTAGACCCCTACGAGAGCGGCAAGCAACCCTACCAATTCTAGAGTTAGAAGACCCGGACTCGACTCCTCGAGTTGGTCTCCCACTGGACTCCAGAACCCGGTTACTTATGCTCCCCTCCTTGGGTCTATCCTAGTGTGGAAAAGTAAATAATATACAAAGGGTGACATCTTCCGCAACCTGGAAGTGCCCCAATAAAAGAATATTACATACAAGTTTTTACATGAATGAAAATGAAAAACACTCATCTCACATAAAAAACCCCGGCTATTCAAACACGACGATCCAATATAACATATCCAGCAACACATAACATCAAATGTTATCAATGTAAGTAAATATGCGCATCACAATTGTCGTTGACATATAGCAACGAAACCGGCGATATCACAAATTACACTTACGGTCACAGAAAAGAAAGTGTAAAACTACAACAGTTGGAATTCGCAACTTGCATGGACATCGCATGCCTAATCAAATGAATTCCTTAGACATCGCATGCCTAACCATTATAAATCCCGCATTTTAGTCTCAAAAACGAAAACACTTTTCAATATCAAGTCGGACAATTCAACAAGATTCCCGACATCCTGATCGAATACTCGTCGCAAACTTTAGTAGGCGGCCGCACCCCCGATACCGTCGACGAAGTGCACCAAGGCGGAACACCGCTGCCGCGAGCACCCGAACGGACGCTTTCGGCGACGGGGTTCTCCTACAGTCACTTGGTCGGGGCTATGGGGCTTGGCTGTCTATTAAGTTTACCCGGCGAGTATCCGCGTACGCTACGTGATTGCGACAGACTTTTGATCGCATTAAAATTCCGTGGCAACCGATCAAGTGAGACTAAAGTGCTATGTTTATAACATTCATTCAGTTATCTCATAACAACTTGCGAATTCCAATTATTGTATCACATTCCGGATAAATAGAAAATGTTAAACTTTCCGATCGAACATTCAAACACCCAAGATTTCCCGAAACAGCTCAACACATGAAACAGGTTTAAAAACATTCATTTCATGCCTCAGTACCAACGGTCCAACCGTAGAAGGGTCAAGCCAACGCCTCACATGTGGCACGCCGTACTGCCCCAAACCCTAAGGTTCAAAGGGCAGTTCAAGACGGTCACATAATCGAATTAAGGTTTGTTGTCTTCTAGAGGGACCATCACGTTACTTGCACTACTTAGAACGTCCTTAAACCACAGAATAATCCAACACTTGGAATTTTTCCGACAGGGGAAAAGGTGGGTATTTATATCCTGTCGAACTTTTTAACATATTGTAAAATATCCGGAAAGCCACAAAGACAAAGTCTGATAATCCGATCGAATGATCTAAGCTCCAAAACACCCCAGAAAACTCAACTCTTGAGTTCAAATTAAAAATTCCCAGAAAACTCAACACCTGAAAACATGAATTACTGTGCAAAATTCATAAAATAATGTGACAAAATGGCCGCGGAACCGCCGCACAAGCCATGCTTGTGCCGCGGTTCCGCCGCGCTTTAGATGAATTAGCCCCATGAATTTCACAGTAATTCAAATAAGACCATGCTGAATTTTTTAGCAATTTTTAATTCACAAAAATCCAAATTTTCAGAAAATTTCCAGAGAGCATTTTAGAGTTAGGGTTTCGGGTCGATCGCACTTCAAACTCCGTCTACACTTCGCCTAAGGCTCTAGCTAAGCTCTGATACCACTGTAGGGTTCCTAGGCACGCTAATGAGGTCTCACAAGGTATCAACCATGCCAATTTCAAATTTTACAAGTGCCGAGAAACCCTAATACGGATCGTTGACTGGAGTTTAGGCGAAACATGCAACTAGTTAACAACTTAACGAAGGGAACGGAAATACAACCTTTGTAGATCCGGTCCTCCACCTCCATAGCTCCATGATGAAGTCCCCTCGCTGTCCATATCGGATCCCGGGCTCTAGCATCGGCTTCATCGGAGAATTGGGCGGGCTAGGTCATCGACTTCGATGCCGAAGACGATCTACGTCGAGGCAACACAAGATCAAGCTCCAACTTCACCAAGTCATGAAACTTGTGAAGAAGACACCCTATACTACTTGGCAAGTGGTAGAGGATGAAGAAATAGGAAGTGGGTTCACTTTAGAATTGGATTTCTCACTCTTTTTCTCATTTCACCATTGAAGCTAGTGAGGTTTTTCCTTCTTCAAGAAGGAGAAGAAGAAGAAGAAGATATGATAAGTTATTTTTTTTTTAAAATAGAAAATAATATCAAAACTTATCATATACCAACCATGGTCAAGTGTAGAGAGTGAACTAGGGTTAGGTTGAATGGTTAGGTTAAGGAAAAGAACAAGAATGGTCAAGCTTTCAACACTTCAAGAAGTTTCAACAAAACAACAAAATAAGCCACCATTCCTTTTATTGTCCAAAAATGAATAAATAAATAAATGAATAAGTAAACAAAACCCTAACCATTCATATAACCATGGTTTAATTTTTACACAAACTCAAGTTAGCATGTATCATCAAACATGATACAAAAGAGTGCACAAAAGTATATCACATATACAACTTGTGAACTTCAAGTGAGAAAATCTTTTTAAAGTGAACCAATACTAGTTAATGCAAAGTAATATATCAAATATATAATTATACATTAAATCATCAAATCAACACTTGATTCAATGATCCGGTCATGTCGCATATAACCGACTAGTATCCAATGTATCGACTTATCGAATCAATCTTCGATTCGATAACTAGGTTATATCGCATACAACCAATCGATACATTCATCGCGAGAATGGAATACGGTATCACATACACTCTTTATTCTCGGTCCCGCACATATCTCATATGCGCTCCTATTTCGTTTCGCTTGAGCCAGGAAACCTCTGTGTAGGACTCTAAAGACTCGTCAATACGCCGGTAGCAGATGATGGTCATATCAAGCACCCACAAGCCGCAAGCGGTCTGCTAAACGTAACGGCCACCCGGGTATTGAGCGATCAGAAGATCGACGAGCAAGCCCGCTCACACTCCTGTGAATCCAACCAGTAACACTTACCGTACAGTCCGGTCTCGTCGTCTGATATGTCGCATATCTTGCCTAGGAGTGGTAAACGTCAGACCCCAGTAGCTCGATAAGTCGTGTCAATATGAGGTCTATAACAGTTCGAGAAACTACTGGTAACACTTACCAGTAAATCTCAGCAACCCTGGCCAGGGATTTCCGGTTATAACCAATTGAACACAGCGCAACATCAACTCCCTATACCGGGAGAGACGAATCCCCTCCTATCGCTCATTGCCTCCATGTGATTCGGGACTGTACCCAAAAACCACCGTTTTGCATGCCCTCTTGGACGTGGTAAGGTGGAAATCAAAGCACAGTAGGAATCACACAAGACTCTATGACGATCTTGGGTCAACAGACTACCCTGTACCAGTGCCACCAGAGAACTGCCATCTGACGTGAGGTATAATACCATCTGGGAGTTCTCGGCGAGTCCGTCCAGTGTACCCAGTCTCCACTGAGCACCCGTATATCATCTCTGATGTCAAACACTAATGGATATGGGATCATCCATCGCCCATCTGTATGGGTCGAGAAAGTATACGCTAGTCTGCTCTGGTATATCGATGCCCCATCTCGATACACCCACGACTAGGGACCTTGAAGGATGTACTTATGGACTACCATGTCCCCACTAGTATGATCTGCATCATAGTCCAGGTAGTCAAGTACACATCCTAAGGGCTTTACCAACATGTAACAGAGTGACAATCAGTATACACGTTAAGGTAAAGAGTGACCAGATAGCATACTATCATGTCGAGCAAGAAAGTCCTCCCTATATATGTCCAAGCATCCACTACAATATACATCCTATGTATAGTAATGGCCTCTAGGGCATACATATAACTAACAGTATATACGTATTGAATCAAGCTCAGGTTTTCAATGTCCAGAATACACTTTAAATAAAGTCTCCGGAAATAAATCAGGCTTTCTTATAGCATTGTAGACTAGGTCACATTAATGAAACACGGTTGACTAAATTACATAGAGAAGGATATTTCAATCCGTTCAAATATCAATCTTATGCTACTTGTGAATCTTTTCTCATGGGAAGATGACAAAGACTCCGTTTACTGGACACGGAGTAAGAGCAAGAGTGCTCTTGGGACTTATACACAGCGATGTGTGTGGCCCAATGTCTACACATGCGCGAGGTGGTTATTCCTACTTCATTACTTTTACGGATGATTTCTCTAGGTATGGACATATCTTCTTGATGAAGCATAAATCCGAGGCCTTTGAGAAATTCTGGGAATACAAGAATGAAGTGGAAAACCAAACAGGCAAAAGTATCAAGACACTGAGATCTGATCGAGGTGGTTAATACTTAAGTGCCGAGTTCCTGGGTTATTTAAAAGAGAATGGAATTCTCTCTCAGCTTACTCCTCCATACACACCACAACACAACGGTGTATCGGAAAGGCGGAATCGAACCCTATTGGATATGGTTCGTTCCATGATGAGTAAGGCTGAGTTACCGCGATCTTTCTAGGGTTATGGACTAGAATCAGCTACATATCTTTTGAATAAGGTTCCAACCAAAACTGTGCCTACCACACCATATCAGATGTGGAGTGCGAAGAAACCCTATCTTCAGTACCTGAAGACATGGGGATGTCCAGCTTTTGTAAAAAAGCAGCATCCGGACAACCTCGAGGCACGCTCAGTACAATATAAGTTTGTGGGATATCCAAATAACTCCAAGGGGTATTATTTCTATTACGCAAAGGAACAAAAGGTTTTGTTTCTCGTCATGCCCACTTCTTGGAAGCTGAATTTTTAGAAAATCAGAAGAGTGGGAGTGCAATAGAACTGGAAGAAATTCCAGAACCACAAAGCTGTTACTGAAAGTATGGTAGAACCAGAAGTTTTAGAAGAAAGGGACATACCAGCGCCTATCCACAGAAATAGTAGGCAGTCTTATCCGCCCGAGAGATACTACGGTTTTCTCCTAGACGGGGATCGAGAAGATTGCATCATTGATAATGATGACCCTACTCGCTTCCAGCAAGCCATTCAGAGCGGCGACTCGGTAAAATGGCTTGATGCAATGCGGACCGAAATGGAGTCCATGTACAACAACAAAATATGGACTTTGGACATTGCTCCAGATGGGGTAAAACCCGTAAGATGCAAATGGATCATCAGAAGGAAGATTGGTGATGGACAGGTTGAAACCTATAAGGCTAGACTTGTTGCAAAGGATTTTCGTCAAAGACCTTGTTTGGACTATGACGAAACTTTTTCTCCAGTGGCTATGCTCAAATCCATTCGGGTCCTCCTTGCCATTGCTCCCTTCCACGATTATGAGATCTGGCAGATGGACGTAAAGACGGCTTTTCTAAATGGTAATTTGGAAGAATGCGTCTATATGGATCAACTAGAGGGATTCATTCAAAGTGGGAGCAGCGGTAAAATGTGCAAGTTGCTTAAGTCCATTTATTGACTAAAGCAGGCATCGCAGAGTTGGAACATCTGTTTTGATGATACTGTTAAAAAATTCGACTTTATCAAGAATCCAGATGAAACAAGCATATACAGTAAGATTGTAGGGAGAGCTGTAGTATTTCTCGTCTTGTACGTGAATGACATTCTCCTAATAGGAAATGATATTCCTATGCTATAGTCAGTCAAAGGATTCTTGTCACAGAAGTTCTCCATGATGGACCTAGGCGATGCCACCTACATTCTGGGGATCCAGATCTATCGTGATAGATCAAAGAGGATGTTGGGACTTTCGCAGTCCAGGTACATAGACACCATATTGAAAAGATTCAGTATGGAAGATTCTAAGCACGGTAACCTACCGGCTTGTCCCGGAATCTGTAACAACCCTAATTTTCCTATACAAGTTTTTTCAAATATTTTTTAAAAATCTATAAAGGGGTATTTTATCCTGAGCACATGATATAAGTAATTATTTTGTTTTTAATTACAAGTTACAAGAATGTAATAACTCCATTTTTAGTGTACAAGAAATTACATTAAATTTAATGTATACTTTGAGTATTTACTCTTGCTGCTATCATTTTAAGTAATTAAATAGCACTATAATTACAAGAAGGAGCTTGTAGCTCATTGGTAATACCTTGCACTGCTGAACCAAGCCACCAGAGTTCAAATCCCATGCCCCACAATATTTTTAATATTGTTTTGTTTTAAATTCTTTAGAAGCCCAACAGTCAACACGTATTTTCTCACAAAAACCCCACTACCCATGAAAATGTTAAAGTACCAGTGAGATGGTGGGACGACGACGGCCCTCCCGATGGCCAGACTCGGCCGGGATCGGCCGAGTCTGACGGCGGAGCGGCCGACTTGGGCCGGCACCACCGGCCGGACTCGGCCGGACCGCCGAGTCCCCAACAGCAAAGTGCTGCCTCATGGTCTCCCTACTCCTCTGTATACTTTAAATTGTTAGACCAGTAACAGAGCACCCTTTAAATACCATTTAGTTCTTTTTATTACAATTTATCACATTATTTTTACATTTTTTAAATAAAAACCCTACATCTATCCTAACCCTAACCTAACCCTATAAATACACCCCTACCCCCTACCCTCTCATCCCAAAACTCTGAGCCCACTCTCTCAAAATCTCAAGAAAATATTGTGTACTTCGAAAACGAGCGAAAGGTGATGCTCCGACGAAATCGACGGCGAACTTCCGGTTATCGTGCTAGGAACTCTCGGCAACGAATCGACGCACCGGCGAACCCACTTCTTCCTTATCACTCTCGTGTTTGTCCAAACCCGTAAGTCCCCATTCTATCCCTCTTTCTTATTCTCTAAAATACGAATTTGCAAAACCCGACGGAATCGGAACAAATCCGATTTCCGATTCGGTTTTCTATAAAATTTCACTTCTCGCCAATTCAATCATGCTTAAACATCTTATTGTTGACTATTAAACACTTAACAAATAATTTAAACAAGTTTTATCACATGAAATGATAGCCTTTCCAATTTATCGTATTTTCACTTAAATACCACAATATTTTGATTTCACATTTAACCCCTTTAACCTTGCTATACATTTAAAGTAGAGCACGAGGTAATGACCTACCTCCACACACACGCATATACAATCTAAAACGATATCATCCAAAAACATAGAAGACGATAAAATAATACTTTCATTTAAATACCATATTCATAATAAAACCATTTCTAAAAGTTTTAGCTTTGATACACTTTTAAATAAATATCTCTTATTAGGAAAATACGATAAGTTGTGGACATCGGTCGTTTATCTAAACCTGACTTTGTGATGTCTAGGCTAAGCAAGTGAGAAAGGTAATTTTAAAAGGCCCGTCTCACTGTAATTCGTGAGCGGATCCCTTCTTTCCTCATTTGTACTTACCTGGCCACAATTGGCGGTGAAGAAGCGATTTGAGGCATCTAACAACTTGTCATTTAAACCATTTAGAAATAGGCTAGTTGACTTAAGAAAGCCTAGAATCTAAAATACGGAAAATTGACATTTTACAAATAAATACCTTTTAATTTATAAAACCGTTTTCTAAAGGATTAGTATTTTACAATCTTTGCAAAGTGCCGCTACAACCCATTTTTGGGGAATCCGTTCGGGATGGTGCGGATTATCGCACATTCTAAGGCTTAGTAGTGCAAGATTTAGACCTCCGCAAGGAGCATTCGGTCTCGAAAGATTTAAAAGACGATATCTCAAGAAAATGAGATTTTTTTAGAATATAAAATATTTATTAAAATTATTTTTGTATAAATATATGTATATTTATCATTAAAACATTTATTTTGTTATGATATAAATATTTCAGCTTTTTCCAAAAATCACAAGAATAAATTTTACACTAAAATACCATGAACTTCAAATAAATCAGTATTATAGATAAATACCTTTATTTATAAAAACTAGGATATTTTCACTAGAAATGTAACAATATAAAACCCACCCTCATTACAACTCTAAAGACGAATAATAAATACTTGGGGTGTATCTTGAAAACTATACAAAAGTATTTTTACATAAAAACCCCTCAAGTCTTATAAATTATCCTAAGGACCCTAGTAAATATAGGACTTCGATGTACATCTCTACTGTCTGACTCGGGTTTGAGTTGATCATAATCCGACTTGAATATGATTCAAGTACCATATAAATCTACAATATTACAATTCAACATGAACGCACGAATCCATGAATTCAGTTATCAATCTATTCAACTTGACTGAACCAAACCATGGATATACTTTCCATTTAGATGATTCCAGTTTACATCCATTACATCCGTTACTGATATCATGGTTTCGGTCAGTCATCCAACTATACAACTTATACAATACAATATAACAATACAATCAAAACACTACGGGGTTTAAGGGGTAGATTGGTACGGAAGATGTTAAAAGTGGCACGAGACAGTAAGATTAAGACACCTAAAATGAATCCTGTTGCTGTTGTACCGTTGCATAACGGTTCCTTGTACTTTAAGTTTGCCTTGGTTTCTAGCATATAGAGACCCCTCTCGTATACACCGGCATCCTTCTGTACCAAACTACAAACAACAGCGTTAACACAATATTCTACATTATTATACAACTTTAAAAGATACATTCTTTTTCTGTCTTTTCTATTTCTCCCTTAACTTTGGGACTTACCGAGCGACCTGTTCGCTGACGACATTCTATTTCTTTCTTATTTGAATGTCGTCAGGTGATCTGGACACAGCAGAGATCGAGCCCACCAGTGAAGACTTGGATCAGTTCTACGTAGACCCCGAGCTCGAGACATTGTACATTTCCATTCAGTACCTTTAATTTCCTGTTATGCCATTGTTTAGGCATCGTTTTTACCTTAGTTCTATTTCCTTTTCATTCATTGTACAAAAGAATGTTAATAAATAATGTTGCTGTTATTTTTATATCTCTTGTCTCTTGTAATTACTTTTATATTGCTTAGATACGCTTAGCATATTTACTTCTGAGTATATACGTAGCGGACCTCGCCACGTCCCCTTCGCCGTACACCGTGAAGCGGGGCATGACAGGTTTTGTTAGTGGCCCATGCAGGTCCGAGCTGTATGAAACCCTATCATGCAGTTCTGTTCCGCGTGAACAACCTAAGCAATATAACACAAGAACCAGCAACTAAAACATTCTTTAGAAACCATGTTCCTTGAATCTTATCAATTTCATATTCCTTGAATCATGTACTTTGAATCTGTCCTAACCTAAAATTTTTCTCCAAGGTTATGGATTCCCCGAACAACACCAGCACCAACTTCAACAACACTCCACCACCACTACCAATCACACCTGCCGTTCCTGCTCCACCCAACGAGCAGACGGTTCTGCTTGAGGAAATCCGAAGCCTCCTGGTTGAACTTCAACAGCAGACTGCTACATTATTGAACCGACCAGAAATAGAAGCAACCGTCAGGAAACGCACTGCCACCGAGATAACAAGAGGAGCATACCCTACACAACCTTCTAAACCCAAGAGACAGAAGGAAACAATTAACCAGTCTAGTCCAGATTTCTGCTACTACTGCAGAAGAAGGGGACACTTGTGGAAGGACTGTAGGCGCGCAAAAGGCCTGTACTTAGTTTGTGGCGCATCCGATCATAGCATTGGAGACTGTCCCTATAGACGCAAATCATCTCACACAACCACCATCTACCCGCAGCAGCCAGCTATCCAGACTTCTGCACCTAGTCTTACACTCCCGGCACCACCTACACATGGACAATCTCTACCTAGTTAGGCATCGTTGTATCAACTTACCCAGAAAAATGTGCCGAGACATCAAGCCTCCATAGAACCTGAGACTGTGAACCAAGGCAACCCAGGTAACTCCCATACTTGGACCAAACTTTTTGCAATATTTCTTTCTTCTAAATATTTTCATACACTACCAACAGTTCTGTCACAAAACTTTCTTTAAATCTGTTACACTTTCATTTTACAAATTTCGAGGACGAAATTTTTATAAGGAGGGTAGAATGTAACAACCCTAATTTTCCTATACAAATTTTTTCAAATATTTTTTCAAAATCTATAAAGGGGTATTTTAGCCTGAGCACAAGATATAAGTAATTATTTTGTTTTTAATTACAAGATACAAGAATGTAATAACTCCATTTTTAGTGTACAAGAAATTACTTTAGATTTAATGTATACTTGTAGTATTTACTCTTGCTACTATCATTTTAAGTAATTAAATAACACCATAATTACAAGAAGGAGCTTGTAGCTCATTGGTAATACCTTACACTGCTGAACCAAGCCACCAGCGTTCAAATCCCATGCCCCACATTATTTTTAATATTGTTTTGTTTTAAATTCTTTAGAAGCCCAACAGTCAACACGTGTTTTCTCACAAAAACCCCACTGCCCATGAAAATGTTAAAGTACCAGTGAGATGGTGGAATGACAGCGGCTCTCCCGATAGCCGGACTCGGCCGGGATCGGCCGAGTCGGACGGCGGACCGGCCGACTCGGGCCGGCGCCGCCGGCCGGACTCGGCCGGACCACCGGGTCCCCAACAGCAAAGTGCTGCCTCTTGGTCTCCCCTACCCCTTTGTATACTTTAAATTGTTAGAACAGTAACAGAGCACACTTTAAACACCATTTACTCCTTTTTATAACATTATTTTTACATTTTTTAATTAAAAACCCTACATCTATCCTAACCCTAGCCTAACCCTATAAATACACCCTACCTTATACCCTCTCATCCCAAAATTCTGAGCCCACTCTCTCAAAATCTCAAGAAAATATTATGTACTTTGAAAACGAGCGAAAGGCAAAACCCCGACGAAATCGACGGCGAACTTCCGGAGATCGTGCTAGGAACTCTCGGCGACGATTCGACGCACCGGCGAACCCTCTTCTTCCTTATCAGTCTCGTGTTTGTCCAAACCCGTAAGTCCCCATTCTATCCCTCTTTCTTATTCTCTAAAATACAAATTTACAAAACCCGACGGAATCGGAACAAATCCGATTTCCGATTCGGTTTTCTATAAAATTTCACTTCTCACCAATTCAATCATGTTTAAACATCTTATTGTTTTCTATTAAACACTTAACAAATAATATGAACAAGTTTTATCACATGAAATGATAGCCTTTCCAATTTATCGTATTTTTCACTTAAATACCATAATTTTTCGATTTCACATTTAACCCCCTTAACCTTGTTATACATTTAAAGTAGAGCACGAGATAATGACCTACCTCCACACACACGCATATACAATCTAAAACGATATCATCCAAAAACTTAGAATACGATAAAACAATACTTTCATTTAAATACCATATTTTTAATAAAACCTTTTCTAAAAGTTTTAGCTTTGATACACTTTTAAATAAATAGCTCTTATTAGGAAAATACGATAAGTTGTGGACATCGGTCGTTTATCTGAACATGACTTTGTGGTGACTAGGCTAGGCAAGTGAGAAAGGTAATTTTAAAAGGCCCGTCTCACGGTAATTCGTGAGCGGATCCCTCCTTTCCTCATTTGTACTTACCTGGCCACAATTGGCGGTGAAGAGGCGATTTGAGGCATCTAACAACTTGTCGTTTAGACCATTTAGAAATAGGCTAGTTGACTTAAGAAACCCTAGAATCTAAAATACGGAAAATTGACATTTTACAAATAAATACCTTTTACTTTATAAAACCGTTTTCTAAAGGATTGGTATTTTACAATCATTGCAAAGCTCCGCTACAACTCATTTTTGGGGAACTCGTTCGGGATGGTGCAGATTATCGCACATCCTCGGGCTTTGTAGTGTGAGATTCAGACCTCCGCAAGGAGCATTCGGTCTCGAAAGATTTAAAATACGATATCTTAAGAAAATGAGAATTTTTTAGAATATAAAATATTTATTAAAATTATTTTTGTATAAATATATGTATATTTATCATTAAAACATTTATTTTGTTATGATATAAATATTTCAGCTTTATCCAAAAATCACAAGAATAAATTTTACACTAAAATACCATGAACTTTAAATAAATCAGTATTATAGATAAATACCTTTATTTATAAAAACTATGAAATTTTCACTAGAAATGTCACGATATAAAATGCACTCTCATTACAACTCTAAAGACGAATAATAAATACTTGGGGTGTATCTTGAAAACTAAACAAAAGTATTTTTACATAAAACCCCCTCAAGTCTTATAAATTACTCTAAGGACCCAAGTAAATATAGGACTTCGATTTACATCTCGACTGTCTGACTCGGGTTTGAGTCTGATCATAATCCGACTTGAATATGATTCAAGTACCATATAAATCTACAATATTACAATTCAACATGAACACACGATCCATGAATCCAGTTATCCATCTATTCAACTTGACTGAACCAAACCATGAATATACTTTCCATTTACATGATTCCAGTTTACATCCATTACATCCGTTACTGATATCATGGTTTCGGTCAGTCATCCAACTATACAACTTATACAATACAATATAACAATACAATCAAAACACTACGGGGTTTTAGGGGTAGATTGGTACGGAAGGTGTTAAAAGTGGCACGAGACAGTAAGATTAAGACACCTAACATGAATCCTGATGCTGTTGTACCGTGTCATAACGGTTCCTTATACTTTCAGTTTGCCCTGGTCTCTAGTATATAGAGACCCCTCTCGTCTACACTAGCATCCTTATGTACGAAGCTACAAACAACGGCGTTAACACAATATTCTACAATATTATACAACTTTAAAAGATACATTCTTATTCTGTCTTTTCTATTTCACCCTTAACTTTGGGACTTACCGAGCGACCTGTTCGCTGACGACATTCTATTTCTTTCTTCTTTGAATGTCGTCAGGTGCTCTGGACACAACAGAGATCGAGCCCACCGGTGAAGACTTGGATCAGTTCCTCGAAGACCCCGAGCTCTAGACATTGTACATTTCCATTCAGTACCTTTAATTTCCTGTTATGTTATTGTTTAGGCATCGTTTTACTTCAGTTGTATTTCCTTTTCATGCATTGTACAAAAGAATGTTAATAAATAAAGTTACTGTTATTTTTATATCTCTTGTCTCTTGTGATAACTTTTATATTGCTTAGATACGCTTAGCGTATGTACTTCTGAGTATATACGTAGCGGACCTCGTCGTGTCCCCTTCGCCGTATACTGGGAAGCGGGGCGTGACAAAATCACACTCTCCAAAGAGATGTCTTCCAAGACTGATTTGGAATGGACTCGTATGTCGATTATACCCTACGCTTCTTCGGTAGGCTCTATAATATATGCGATGTTACGTACCAGACCAGATGTAGCATACACATTGAGCGTTGTAAGCCGGTATCAGGCAAATCCAGGGGTGAAGCATTGGATAGCAGTAAAGAACATTCTCAAGTACCTCAGGAGGACTAAGGAGGTGTTCTTAGTGTATGGCGGAAAAGACCTCCAGATCGAGGCCTTTCCTTACTCCAGCTTCCAGAGTGACAATGATGACTCCAAGTCCATGTCGGGTTATGTTTTTACCCTCAATGGAGGGACGGTCTGTTGGAAGAGTTCCAAGCAGGACACCGTTGCTGACTCAATAATGGAAGCGGAGTACATAGCTGCTTGCGATGCCGCAAAAGAAGCTGTCTGGATGAAGAAGTTCCTAACAGAACTTCAGGTGGTTCCTACCAGTGTTGATCCAATACCTCTGTATTGCGAAAGCAACGGCGCTATAGCTTTAGCGAAGGAACCCAGATCCCATCAGAAGTCCAGACACATCTTAAGGCGGTATCACCTGATCAGGGAGATCGTAAGTCGCCGGGAGATCGAGGTGAAAAGAGTAGATACGGAGAATAACACTGCTGATCTATTCACTAAGTCCATTCCTCAGACGCAGTTCGAGAGGCTATTCGGGATGATAGGTCTACGATATGCCAGTACATGGCCCTAGTGCAAGTAGGAGATTGTTAGTGTTTATGCCCTAGAAGCCATTACTGTATGATCGGTCGAAAATACTGCATTTTTAACACGGCAATTTCCCTATCATTTGCACTCATCTAGAAGTGTTCGGTATTCATATTGCACATATTAGAAAAACATCTCTGAAATACCAGATTGCATGTGTTAGTCTTTAAAACCGGCACTTTTAGGGAAATTGTGTGTTTATCATGGCATCGCATCATCCTTGTATTGCGCAACTCTTGTCCCGAGAAATTTTGCAGGAAATTACAGGAACAAAGCCAAAAGAGCTGATCAAAAATACACCAACTCCAAGATGAGAGATCTGGAACTGATACAGAAAGCCTCATGAGATTTAACATATTTTATAAAGGCCCACAAGTCAGCCCAAATCTCTAGCAGAAATCCCAAGCATCAAGGCCCTAAAAGGACCGCGGATCCGCGGCCCAAACCCCCTTGGCACCGCGGATCCGCGGCAGCTCCATGGATTCAAGTGCTCAAATTTTCTGCACGTGGCTTATATAACTACCCAAGCTTCCAGAAGACTCCCGATCCTCCACGTGGCGTATCTAGAAGGCTCGGCTTAACAAACTAATTATAGAAGGCTCTTTTAACAAACTTTTGGAGGGAAATTCAAATCTCTTTAACAAACTTTTGGAGGGAAATTCAAAATTGAAATCCTAGATCTAGGGTTTTGAGGTCTATAAAAGAGAGCCTAGATCTAGGGTTGAGGTTGTTCAATTCTTCATCCCCTCATTCCATCTACAAGTTGAGTGACACATCTTGTAGCCCCAAATTCTAATTCCAATTCAAAATCAAGATCCCGAGTACCTTTCAAGCAAGAGAGCCTTCAACCTTTAGAAAGCGACGCGGGATTTCAACGGAGCAAGAGATCCAAGCCGATCCGCGACTCAAGGAGCCGAGCGAAGCCGAAATCGACGATCTAGTTCCTTCCTTTTTTAAATTCAAGAGAGTTGTAATGAAATTTGTCGATAAATAAAGGTGAAATTTCTATATCTTGCCTATCTTTTGATTCAACATTATGATTCGATCTCAATTTGTGATTGCATTTGATATTATGATGTTTGAGTAAACTCCGCCCGTATAGGAGTTGTGACGATCAATAGAATGAAGATGATTTAGATCTTTTTACAATTCTTAAATACTATAACGATTGTAAATTCTTGTGAATCTAATGATCGATGACCTAGTTTTGGGATGATCCTCTCTTGATTGTGTTCACTCAAAACTAGGGAACAACGATTGATCATTTGATTAACTAGAAGCTAGAATTTGAATGAGATTCATCGAAATGATAAAGGATAAGACGATGAAACCCTAGCTTCTTCGAAAGATCCTTAATCCTCGATGAATGATCATCGATCTAGTATCAATTAGTTAAAGGATAAGAACACGAAATCTTTAGATCTCATCACATCTATAGATCCGATCTACTCCTACGAGCTACACTTCGAATCTTGATTGTTGGTTGGAAATCATCCCAAATTATCACTTCTTGATTTTAATGGTTTCTTAGATCTGGATATTTTCTCTTTCTTGAAATGCAATTTTAAATCATGAATTGCTTTCTTTTCTTTTCCTTAAAGTTTCGACTCATCTAATTCGAAACACGAACGATAAGAGGGCGATCCACACTTACTAACGCGCTACATTCGACACCGTTACTGATTGCGGTCAAAATATTTTTGGTTGTGATTTCTATACAATTTTCATACTACCCATCCGGAAATCGTTTTAAATCAAATGGCGCCGTTGCCGGGGATTGTGCGCTAATTGTTCGTATTTTGAAATTTGAGTTGAAAGATTTATTCCATTACAATTTTTAGATGAAAATTCGCTCAAACACTAATACGTGTTGTTGTGATTTGATTGCGAGAAAATCTGGAATTATCGGAGCTGGAGAAAAAGATTTCTGAAAATTCCAGAGAGCAGGAAAAGTGAACAGATGCTTGGTGGAAAATTTTGGAGCTGTGATCAACTCAACCCACCATGATTCCGCGGCATTAAGCCTCTTACACCGCGATTCCGCGGCGGCTCTACCTCTTCACTGTACCAATTTTTCACAGTAAGCTTCTATCTTTCTTATCTCTCTCCAAATCTGCTCCAATTAACATTTTGTGCAGGTTTCTTTGCAAATAAATCACAGCGCCGCAAAAAGAAAAATTAAAATTTGTGCGTGTTTTGATTTTTGGTTGATTGCATATTAATACGGATATTAAGGGGCACGACCAAATCCAGATTAGGTGGGGAGTTCATTACCCTTCCTAAGCCCCAAAAAAAATTCACAAACTTGCATCCGCATTACCCTCATTAACTAAAAAATATCTAGAGATGACTCTAACGACCGTCGCGCTCTCTTAGGACAGAAGAAGGCCATAGGTAATTCATTGTTTATCCGCGTTTCTTTTTGTGGTGTCTAAGGCAAGTGGGTCGAAGGCTAGTGGTTATTAATTAGGCCCACTACTTACGTAGTGGAGTACATTCTCACTTACCTGGCACATACCTGGCCACAGGAGAGACAAAGAGGCAGTGGAGGATTTATCCTGCGACTTGTCTTTTGGCAGTTATGAGCGGTCTAGAGCCTGACCTAGGTGACCACTAGATTTTTGGGTATTGCTTGTTGCATTTGTTGTGATCGCATCATATTTTCAAAATTCCGTATCAATTTTAAAAAACAAACACCAACACTTCATTTCCCCTAATTATATTTTCACGCTGCCACTTGTACTAACCCTTTTTAGTGCAAGATAGGCTGGACAACGGGATTCTAGTGCCTGTTTAGTCCGCGTCCCCCGATCGACCCAAAAGTCGGTATTTCTACATTACCCTTTCTTTACCCACCACCACAACCACATCGATGGATCTGTCTCCATCGAACTTCTTTACCACTACCCTGCTGCCGTCCGTTGGTGCGCAGAATCCACCTCGCATATCTCTCCAAGAGAGGTGTTATCCTACACGAGGCCCCCTTTCCACCTGTCTTTCTATTCCACCAGCCAACGGGGAAAATTTTCAAATAAAACCCCAATACATCAACCTTCTACCAAAATTTCACGGTCTCGAGACTGAAGACGCATATGTCTTTATCACCAAATTTGAAAATGTATGCGCAATGATGGGTACCTCACAGCTTTCTGTGGATGTTATGCGTCTTCGTCTTCTCCCATTTACCTTGTGCGATATAACCGAGAAGTGGCTGTATAACACTACCGCACATTCCATTTCAAATTGGGAAGAATTCGTCAAAGTATTCCTTAAGAAATTCTACCCACATCATAAGACAGCTCGAGTCCGTAGCGAAATAAATCAATTCACCCAGCTTCCAAATGAAACATTCTCAAAATGTCTTGAATGCTTCAAGGATTTGTTAGTTCAATGTCCTCATCACGGAATCCCCAGATAGGATCTGTGCCGAATCATTTATGAGGGCATTAATCCTAACACAAGACAGACCCTTGAATCCATGTGTCAAGGCAACTTCATGACCAAAGATGATGGGGAAGCCTGGAAATTTTTAGAAGATTTCGCTGAAAAATCTTTACAGTGGGAGGGTGTGAGTCAATCGTCTAGGGGTGGCAATAACCAATCGGATGTTTCCATAGGAGTTAGAGCTGAAATTTCAGCTATGCAAAAGAAACTCGAGACTATGGAAAACAAATTTTTAGCCGCCGCCCAAAATCAAATGCCACTCTCCAAAACTGTATGTGGATGCTGTTCTGATCCATCACATCTCATGGAAGAATGTCCATTGAATTCTCTGTTTCAAGGTCACGAGCATACCAATACTGCTTTTCAAAGACCTAGAAACGACCCATATTCTTTCACATATAATCAGGGTTGGAGGAATCACCCTAACTTTGCTTGGAAACAATCACAATCTCAAAACACGGTTCCAAATCAAAACAATTTCCAAATGGTCCCTCCACCACAATTGAGTCAGCACCCCTTCCAAGCACAAAACTTCCAAAATCCGGTCAACACACCTGCACCGTCTAATCCTTTGCAGTTGACCGGTACAGATGAATCCTCTTCATTCATGAACCTGCTTTTGACAATAAAAACTTCCGTCGATGATATAAAGAAAAACTCCACGTCCCAATCGGAGACTATAAAATCGATGGAAGAAGAAATTGCACGATTAAAAGCTGAAATGAGTGCAAGAGAGAAAGGGAAACTTCCAGCTCAACCCCTACCCAATCCTTGCTATTCACATCATATGAATGCAATCACGTTGAGATCTGGAAGAGTGCTTGACAATCACGTTGGGGAAGAGATTGATGATACTGAAAAATCTATCAATAACACCCCGGCTGAGACCTTGCCTTCCACTTCCACTTCTAATTCTGACCCCAGTTCTTCTACCCCACCACCTTCTTCCGAGCCTATTCTCCGTTTTCCCCATGGCTCGACACCTCAGTCCAACTGTTCTAGTCCACCGAAAACGATCCCCACTCCTATTCTTAGATTGTTCCTAACCACACGATCTTCTCCAGTGTTGGACCCTGATCTTATCGCTCAAGCTCCTTACCCGAATCGGTTAAGGGGAAACACACTGAGTCCACAAATGGAGAAGATCACTGAAATGTTTAAACAGGTTAACATCAACATCCCTCTTCTAGATGCAATACAACAAGTCCCCGCATATGCGAAAGTTCTTAAAGACTTGTGCACAAGAAAGAGGAAGACTCAAGTTCCCAAGAAGATATTCATGGCAAAGACAGTAGACGCAACTTTCCCCTAACAATTACCGAGGAAACGTAAGGATCCTGGCTATCCTACTATTTCCATTTCTATCGGGGAAAAACACATCAACCGTGCTCTACTCGACCTTGGCGCAAGTGTTAACCTGCTTCCTTTCTCGGTCTATGAGCAGTTAGGGATCGGAGAGTTGAAACCAGCTCCTTGCACTCTCCAGATGGCTGACCGATCAATCACCAAACCTAGGGGTGAACTGGAGGATGTGTTAGTAAAAATCGGGGAATTTATATTCCCTGTGGACTTTATTGTAATTGATACACAGCCTATAGCGAACCCACGGAATCAAATTCCGGTGATTTTAGGTCGCCCCTTTTTGGCCACTTCCAAGGCTATCATCAACTGTCGTAATGGTTCTATGACCCTATCTTTCGGGAGTAGGTCAATAGAGCTGAACATTTACAAGTTGGGAAGTGTACCCTCCGAACCTACCGCTCAGGTCTGTTCTGTCGATTTAATGGATGTCGACAGCAGCGAATTTGATGATCCTCATGATACCGATCTTGACTCTTTTCATACGTTATTGTTTGACCCAACTATGTATCATACACATACGGACTATTCCACCGAGATGTTCGGGTCAACAATTAACACGGATTATGAACTGTTCTTAGAGTCTGAAGATCATCCCGCACTTGGTGACGACATTATTCATCGGGGTATTGATGGAACTTTTGAGGAGATCTTCGCTGATGAACTCGCATTTTTGAATGACACGGGCGTTGAGATGAATCATGTCCCAATCATTGAAATTGAACCTCCACCCCTTCTTCTGAATTGTAAAAAGAATGCGAGCAATCCATCACATTCACTGCATCATCTCTCCAAAATGAGACGCACACACATTCTTTTCCACCACTTAACCTTTCCCTACTTCTTCTTCCACCAACCAGAGCACTGCATTGACAAAAATTTTGAATAGTTGGTGTTGACATTCGGTCTTTGCAAAGCTTGGCATCGACCATTGATTCTTGACCCCCTCATGTGATTTTCAAAGCTTAACATTGCATAACTCAAGTTTGGGGGGGTGACATTTTTTTTTCTGGCTCTTGCAAAGAAAATTTTTACAAAAATTTTGAGCCAAGAATAAGTTTGGAGGAGGGTCTTCACTTATATATTTTGCCCCCACTAATAAATTCCTCCCAGGCTTATAGGTTTTTGTTGATATAGCGGTTGGCAACAGTGAGGACACTGTTGAAAACACGTTTGGGGGAGGTTTGTGCTTAGTTTTGCATCATTTGCATATCATTTGCATAAGCACAAAACATTTCTTTAAAATCCATAAAAATATAAAAATTTTCAAAACCCATAAAGATTTTGTGTACAAATTTTTGGCTCATCAATTTTTGTAAATAATTTTTCAAAACCCATAAAAACCTATAAAAATTTAAAAATTTTCAAAATCCATAAAAATTAAAAAAATTTCAAAACTCATAAAAATTTCAAAAAAATTTCAAAAAAATATATAAATATTTTTGTAAATAAATAAGATAATAAAAGTTTAGATAGTGAAAAATTACATCCATGAGATTAGAAAAATTTAAGAAAACCAAGAAAAATTAGAAGTTTTCTTATACGAACCAGTAATAAGTAGTTATGAGCCGTTGTCCCAAGGGTTAGTAAGATGAAGGAAGTCACTAATCTGAGGATAAAAATAAGTCTAAAAAATAGTTTCTATTCTAGAAGCCAAACATTTTGAACGTTGATACCCTGCTATTCGCACTTACACACGTCTTGAAGCCCGGGATATTAGAGGATACCTTAAAATGCTCTTGTCTTATAGCCGATGTATGAAGGAAATAAAAAAAAAGTGAATAAAAAAATATAAAATGGTGAGAAAAATGGACACTGGTTTTGTTATCACCAAGGGCAATAAAAAAATATATAGCGAGGGTGCCTCTTCACCTAGTGCCCTAAAGCCAACTGGTCTGGGAGTCACTGCTATACCTGAGGTAGTGCAAGACAAGGAAAAACACCAAATAAGCAAGCACATGAGTAATCGGTCGGTTAGTACCTCAAGAAGTATTAACGGTCGCATGAAAGTGTGTGAGCAATCCTAAATATTCATTAATTAAAAAGTACTGAGGCTGATGGGCAAGAGTATGATAGCTTGAATTGAATTCTCCGGGTGTAGGGATGTCCTTTACACACACGCAGGGTGATATGATCGATATTTGGAAAAAAGATAGGAATAAAGAATAAGACGATGTTTTATTGAGGGAGGACGTGATTTCAGACATCTTTTCATGACCATTAAGATAGGGCTCTTGACAACCGAAAAGCTAGCTTAGTTGGAAACCCTAATTTTCAAGGCTTTTCTTTTACAATTCTTTTTTTTAAATGTAATATTCATGATCTTCCTTTTATTATTGGATTTTATGGGTGCAATCCGCTGAAAAACCCTCAGGAGACAACACTCCTCCTACTAGGGACACCTAGAAGTTTAAAGGCTTGTTGCACGTGTTCAGTGCAATCGTGTTGCCTACGAAAGTGTGCTTTTCTCTTTCTTTATTTTCTCCTTCTCTTTTTAATAAAATAGTTCAATCGAGACGATCGAAAATAAGTTTGGGGGAATTTGATCAGTCGAAAATACTGCATTTTTAACACGACAATTTCCCTATCATTTGCACTCATCTAGAAGTGTTCGGTATTCATATTGCACATATTAGCAAAACATCTCTGAAATACCAGATTGCATGTGTTAGACTTTAAAACCGGCACTTTTAGGAAAATTGTGTGTTTATCATGGCATCGCATCATCCTTGTATTGCGCAACTCTTGTCCCGAGAAATTTTGCAGGAAATTACAGGAACAAAGCCAAAAGAGATGATAAAAAATACACCAACTTCAAGATGAGAGATCTGGAAGTGATACAGAAAGCCTCATAAGATTTAACATATTTTATAAAGGCCCACAAGTCAGCCCAAATCTCTAGCAGAAATCCCAAGCATCAAGGCCCTAAAAGGACCGCGGATCCGCGGCCTAAACCCCCTTGGCGCCGCAGATCCGCGGCAGCTCCATGGATTCAAGTGCTCAAATTTTCTGCACGTGGCTTATATAACTACCCAAGCTTCCAGAAGACTCCCGATCCTCCACATGGCGTATCTAGAAGGCTCGGCTTAACAAACTACTTCTAGAAGGCTCTTTTAACAAACATTTGGAGGGAAATTCAAATCTCTTTAACAAACTTTTGGAGGGAAATTCAAATTTGAAATCTTAGATCTAGGGTTTTGAGGTCTATAAAAGAGAGCCTAGATCTAGGGTTGAGGTTGTTCAATTCTTCATCCCCCCAATTCCATCTACAAGTTGAGTGACACATCTTGCAGCCCCAAATTCTAATTCCAATTCAAAATCAAGATCAAGATCCCGAGTATCTTTCAAGCAAGAGAGCCTTCAACCTTTAGAAAGCGACGCCGGATTTCAACGGAGCAAGAGACCAAGACTATCCGCGACTCAAGGAGCCGAGCGAAGCCGAAATCGACGATCCAGTTCCTTCCTTTTGTAAATTCAAGAGAGTTGTAACGAAATTTGTCGATAAATAAATGTGAAATTTCTATATCTTGCTTATCTTTTGATTCAACATTATGATTCGATCTTAATTTGTGATTGCGTTTGATATTATGATGTTTGAGTAAACTCCGCTCGTATAGGAGTTGTGACGATCAATAGAATGATGATGATTTAGATCTTTTTACAATTCTTAAATCCTATAACGATTGTAAATTCTTGTGAATCAAATAATCGATGTCCTAGTTTTGGGATGATCCTCTCTTGATTGTTTTCACTCAAAACTAGGAAACAACGATTGATCATTTGATTAACTAGAAGCTAGAATTTGAATGAGATTCATCGAAAGGATAAAGGATAAGATGAGGAAACCCTAGCTTCTTCGCAAGATCCTTAATCCTCGATGAATGATCATCGATCAAGTATCAATTAGTTAAAGGATAAGAACATGAAATCTTTAGATCTCATCACATCTATAGATCCGATCTACTCCTACGAGCTACACTTCGAATCTTGATTGTTGGTTGGAAATCATCCCAAATTATCACTTCTTGATTTTAATGCTTTCTTAGATCAAGATATTTTCTCTTTCTTGAAATGCAATTTTAAATCATCAATTGTTTTCATTTCTTTTCCTTAAAGTTTCGACTCATCTAATTCGAAACACGAACGATTACACTTTCCCTGTGGACGATCCGCACCTACTTACGCACTACATTCGACACCGTTATTGATTGCGGTCAAAATATTTTTGGTTGTGATTTCTATACAATTTTCATACTACACATCCAGAAATCGTTTTAAATCACTGTATCATACTAGTTTGTATATTACTTAATGGAAGCTTGGGATATTCACAATTGTATTAACAGTCTTGCTAAAAATGGTAGTATGCTACTTGGTTTGTTTCTACTTTAATATGTGCATGTGTTTCTTTTAACATATCGTTTAAACATATTAGTAGAGCCCTTAGGATCTTTGCTTGATTACTAGCGTTGTGATGGCAGTCACACTAGTGGGGGCTGGGTTGTCTATAAGAACCATCCTATACAGGTCCCTGGTCATAGGATTATTGAGATGGGGCATCGATACTCCGGAGTAGACTAGTGTCTACGATTCACATCCCAGTTGAGGAGATGGTCTGTCCCACAGCCATCAGTACGTCGTACTAGAGATAGTATGCAGGTGCTCGTTAGGTTATGAGTACACCGGACAGTACTCGTCGGGAACTCCAGGTTGGTTTTTGTAAGTCGACGGTAGCGCCTCGGCCGTCTACAGACGCCAAATGCGGAACAAAAACTTTTTAACTGGCGCTATCGTATACTATAACCCGGATCTGCCATTTTTGCTAAACTAACAAACTACAAAGAGGGTAGAAAGGTTATACCGAATGATCCGACTCCTTCGTTCTTTAACCATCATCCCACGCTTGGTTGCGGCTGCTCCAATCTCGTCGATCTCCGATCTGCTCGTCAAGGTGGCACCACGTCAACGGATCTTTAAACGGGCTCCCACCTCTGACTCGAAGCAACTCAGTCATCAAGTTTGCTGAAAGAGATGACCAAGATTGATGTAGAGAATGAGTAGAATACTTTGTCTCACTTCGTCCAAAGCCGTGGACGAATGGTTAATGAAGTTGCCACTCGAAATGAAAATGGAATGAGAAATGAACTATGAAATTTCCATACATCTAAAACTTTATTCTTTTTCCAAATAAAATCAATCTCTCTCTCATAATGAGGGGCCGGCCATAATATGTAGGTGAAGGGTGAGTGTAGGAGCAAGGAAGGAGGGTGACCATAAACTTGAAGCTTATCATAACATAAATGAAAAAGCATGAGTCACAAAGAACAATTAATGCATAAATGATGACTATTAAACCTAGTCACCATTACAATAAATGCTAAGAAAGATACATGAATCTAGTCACCTATTCTAGAACCATCTAGAACCATGACTCACCCAATGAAGAAAAAGATAAATCCGCATTTAACCGAATGTCAAATACAGAAACTGGAAACTGAAAACTGGCAACATCCAAAAGAAATCCAGAAACGAATTTGAGGACAACCCCGTAACTGCATAAATATACCGGCATTTTTATTACGACCGAATACAAATGCATCTGAGACAAAGATATTATATCTACTCAACATAATACTAAGATCCGGCTTAAACCAAAGCCCACCAGTATCATCTGCCCGAAATATGATACGTGCGGAAACGCACGTGGATTTTCCGAACCCTGCCATAAAACCATACGGCCTCTACAACGTTTCGCCCGAACTTGGTAAACTGTCTGTGGGGGATTCTAATGATTCGTCAGTACCCTGGCAGTGGGTTTAACCACAAGCCGTCAGCGGCACTAGCTGTGCGTAACGGCTGCCCATGTACTGACCTCAAGGGAAGCCGATGAGCGAACTCATCCGGAAACCCTACTGAGCCTAACAGTGACAATGTATATACAGTCCGGTCCGTCCGTCTATGAGTATCGCATATCGGCCTAGGGGGCTGGTAACATCAGACCCCCAACAGCAGTATAAGTCGTGTCGGAGTGTAGCCTAAAAACACCCTGAGATACTACTGGAGTACCTACCCGTAAATCTCCTGCCACGGCCGTGGGCTTTGTGTAATGGCTCTCCTAGACACTGCGCGATCTCACTCCCAATACCAGGAGAGACGAATCCTCTGCCGATCCGCTCACGTGCCTCCATGTGGCTCGGGACTGTACCCAAAAAATACCTGTTTTCACGACTCCTTTGAGCTGTGGTAGGGTAGAAATCAAAGCACAGTGGGAACTCACACGAGACAAATGACGACCTCAGGTCGATAAACTAACCTGTACACATGTCACCAGGGAACTGCTATCTGACAATAGGTATAGTACCAACTAGCAGATTCCCGGCGAGTCCTGTCCGGTGTACTCATAACCCAATGAACACCTGTATACATCTTAGGTGATCCAACTGACACCAGTGGTTTGTGAGACCGGCCACCGCCCCTCGTCGGGGTCTCGACTGTATACACTAGTCTACTCCGGAGTATCGATGCCCTGTCTCGAAACTCCTACGACTAGGGACCACAATTAAGGATATGCTTATAAACCACCCAACTCTCACGTATATGATCGCCATCATACTGTTGGTAGTAAAGCAAGATCCTAAGGGCTCTATCAAAGTGTAACAGTGATCAGTCACCTGAACCTGTACACGACTGATAAAGACAAAGCAGATAGCATATCGAGTAAGACTGTCCTACCGGTATAGGTCCTCCGCAATCATTGCAATCACGTGCCTGCGATCCAATAATTGACTTTGAGGGCACTATATCCCAACAATCTCCCACTTGCACTTAAGGCTAATTATTGCGATGTCGACTACTCACAGCCCGTGTGAAACCGAACATCCAACTCCTCTACTAATCAGTTTCACAAAGCCCGTTTGTAAAACTATTGTGTTCGAGAAATAGCCTTAGTGAGTGGATCCGCCATGATGTTTCTATCTATGTCTCTCTTAATCTCAAGTTCGCGGAGAAAGCCATCTCCCGAATTGAGTAATACCTGTCTTAGAATATGTCTGGATATCTGATGGGACCTAGTTCATAAATGAACTCCAAATCCAAACTTCTTAGACTGTATCAATCACTGAACCTAATCATTATCCTGCACCATGCCTCCTACAGTATCCTCTTGGACCACCTGCCCATAGTACTGTCCCTCGTCAGAGGGAAAACTATAACTCTGACAATCACTCTGTCATCCATGTCACCTTTGAAGCCTGGAATGATAACCGTCTCCCGATGGAGGCTGCCGTCATCAAATCCGTAGAACATGCACTTATGTTCTAAAACTGCTTCCTTATGTTTCTCCAGGATTGGATTAATACAATCTTATTGCATCTATTTCAAAAACAACATTTGGTGTGGTACTTGACATCTCATGATTGACTCAATTGCCTAAGCAAGTGATCTGCCAATCATGCACATCCCTCTCCCCTTTAGTCTGTAAGATACCTTTAGAGAGGGCGACTCCATCATCTGCCGGTACACCACCATGCCAGGAGTCAATTATTCTAAAAACTTTCAGAATACTGTCAAAGTACCCACATTGGGAAACTACCCAAATCTAGATCTAAAACAATAGATCTAGAAACCAGAATGTCATATATTATATCCATATCCTTTCTGGAGAAACAACTGTGTGACGACTACAGTACAACCGATCGTAGTGCAGGAATTTTAATTCCTACTCTGTGTATGTCATCCAGATACCAGGACATCACACCCTACTACCTTCTTAACAGATCCATCCCCTATTCTGATGAAGTCAAACCCATGACTGTCATATCAAAATTAGATGATCTATCTCCACTATAACTGCTCGAGTCTATAAATAGACATAAGCAACTTGCCCACTATGCTTCCGCTGCTCCCACTGACTACAACAACCCTCCTACCGGGTCTCATAGCCTGGAACAACAGTAGTGTCAAGTCTGGGTAAACAAGAACCTCCCTGTCACCGTCCTTGAGGCTACCGGAGTACCTCTCGGGTGTCTGAGGTTACCCATCATATCTGCGGAGTGGCTAATGGAATGTCAAACCTGATTGAATCTTTAGGTCCTATTAAATTTTCCGTAATCGTTTGCGGTTCTGGAATCACTTCCAGTTCTACCATACTCCCACTACAGTTTTCTGAAAAAAAAATCCATTTTACTAAAACTGTGGCGAGTCAAGAACAATATCACTATTGATCTTCCAGATGGTAGAAAGTCAACCCTCATCACAGCCAGGGTCAACCCACAAACTGCCATTACAGAAACGTGCCCTGAGTTATCCAGAGTCTGGTTTTAAGCATAAGCCGGATAACTCCCCGTACCTTAACATCGTTAAGATATGAACCATTCTATATCCAATATAGAAACTTTGGCACTTATTTAATTGGAACCAGATTCAATCATGCAGCTGTCTCCAGTGCATATCAACTTAATGGAGAGAGGCTAATCAGCATTACTCAACTTAGGAATCCATCCAATTATGAGTAACCCGAAAGAGAAACAAGTTTCTCAAAACTATTACTACAATCTGAATACCAATCACAAGAATCTACATCTTTGATTTCTTTGAAGAATCCCGATACTTGCGATACCTGGTTCTCTACTTTACTCTTATACCCACAACTTCTCAAAACTTACACCTTGTATTTCTACGAAACACTTGTCTAAAAACTAGAGAAGTCATAAGTAAACAGAATATAGTACGAGGACCTACCCCTTTGTCCTGATGGACACTGGACAACATACAATACTCTGTATAAGTCCGCTGAGTTGAATAACTCATAACCTATGCGTCGTAGGTTGAAAACTGTACCCTGGCAATTTCCTCAAATACTACCAATTATAACGAATTCCGATATAATGAGGATGATCACCTAATTCCCAATAACTTACTCCCACTCATCATCTGTAAAACCATACAGATATGAGAATGAAACCTGGTAAATACATACCCTTGGAGTAAGTATCTAATCGGGAAAACAGTTTTCTTTTAACAATGCACTGAAACATGAAAATGTTTCGTAGGGGTATCCTTGTATTCCTAGCAATGCCTCTTCCATAATCCAATTCATGACTTCAACCGTATATTTTATTGCCATCTCTCCAAATCCCTTTATTTGTCTTTAGTCATTGCCTTCTGTACACCATCGTTAGGCTAAATGGTTTTCTTCCTTCCCTACCGTTCGGCACCAGCCTATGTTTTGGAAGAAGACTATCCAGTAAGCATAATAGGTGTACCCTCCTAAACCAAGGAGTACTCACAACTTGAGAGAAGGTGATGATAAAAGACCACTAAATAATACCTTATTCTTTTAAACGTGAAATAAGAGTGGCGATGAAGTACGCGGTTTGGTCGTGAATGATAGTAGTCGCAATTTACTTTGCCCTCTTTCTAATCCCTTTATTTTGTCTTTACATATTACCTTCTGCACACCCAACTTAGGCTAATTGGTTTTCTTCATTCCCTACCTTTCGGCACCTGCCTATGGTTTGGAAGAAGACTATCCAATAAGCGTAATAGGTGCACTCTCCTAAACTAAGGAGCCCTCGCAACCTGAGAGAAGGTGATATTAAAAGACAACTGAATAAACCAATTCTATTTCTCCTGAACCTGGATCCATCCTCGAAGAAGTCCCTTCGAGTTCGTATATAACCATACGATGGATCTATCCAATGGAAGTGGATGTCCGTAGTAATACAGGGTGTTCTGAGAAATTCAAAGGGTAAAAGAAGGAGTGGCAATGACTTATGCAACTCAGACAATCCAAAAGCCAGTATTTTAAGAAGGTTCGATTAACTTGGTCACTGAGTCATAGTCTAGGGTCGGTCAAAGGTCGCTGCCAGAGAGAGAGAGAGAGAGAAAAGAAACACTCTGCGTGCACTCTAACCTAGATCAGAATGGTTATCACTTTATCTAATCAGGAAACCTCCCACTGTACTGTCAAATTCTTCTCCAAACCTAAAAGAAAAATCAATCGGGATCACCCGAAGAGTAAACCAACTCATCAGTGGGAATCGGGATCCAACTCTCATCACATGATAACGTGACGGAATCCACTCACGTTACTCATACTCCAGAAGGTATGCGCATACTTGGCAAGTTTCAGTTTCTTTAGAAACTCCCGATATCAATTTTGCCCCATGCTCTTATGACCTTGGCTTTGGTCAAAATGTCATAAGTCACATGCCAAGTTCTACCCGTCACTATCTTGTCAATTTGAACCCACCCGCACATGCCCCTGACTTTGGCCAATCGGCAGAACGACTGTCCCAAACCAACTCATCTATCTATGCAACAAATGAATACCCAGCAACTACCAAACACTATGCCTTAACTTTGGCTAAAATGCATAGTTTGAATACTACTGAATACCCAAAATAAATGACAGAGGGCTACTGCTGGTTTTTGGCGAAAAACCTTTAACGTAACGAACTTGATATCGCTGAAGGAACCTGATAGTTTTTTATAAAAATATCGTGGCGAAAACCTTTGCTAAAGAGGTCACCCCCGGTGAAGGGATCTCGGCTCTTTCCTTGTGGAATGAGATGCAGAATATTCCAACTGAATACCGCGATGCAAAGCAACATGTAATCGACTATAGTGAAGTTATTACCCTGACATAAACTTCTGCCCAAGGGGTCATTCCCGGTGAAGGGATATCGGCCTTTGCCTCATCGAATGAGGTGCAGGATATTCCAACCGAATACCGCTATGCTAAACAAAAGGAAACGTCTTTGTAATAACACCTTTTTAAAATTGTTCCAACAACTGACAAACAGGTTTGTTTACCTTTGCATTGATCAGAATCAACGCAGTCCCATCAATTAATCACACTAGAAAAGAACGAAAATAAAATGTACGTATATGCCATCCGCATTCGTCACTGGGTCCCGTCATTACCCGTTAGGTTACTTAACTAACGATAGAGCGGGGACTGGACTAGCGCGGGTGCAAAACATATACAACATCTAATAGTATATATACCAATATACAATAATCGCTCCAGGCAAGAAAATATGCAACATTACATAAAAGTAATAAGCATCACAGAAAAATACAGATAATCTGGGATCCCCGAGTTTCACAGAGCCGCTGCTGAAACCCGACGTTCCCCTGGTCATGTGGATAGCCTGTGCAATGACACCTAGACCCCTACGGGTGCGGCATGTTACCTGCCAAAACCTGAAGAGAGGCAGCCCCCTACAGCAAAGTGAATGGACAGCGCGGCACTTCACGGAATCCAGTAACTTGAGCACCCCTCCTTGGGTCAACCTGTACCACCTACGAGTGCGGCGAATAGTCTACGAATTCTAGAGTGAGGCCCCTCTGCCTCTCAAAGCCATGAGATGCGGACCCGTTGCCCTCCAGAACTCGGCTATCCGTGCACCCCGTCGCGGGGTAAACCTAGTACATAAATGAAAAATATGCACAACAGGTACATCGACCTCAGCCCGGTCGTGCCCCAAAAGAATATTATACAACAGGCAGTGACGGCAGTCCACATGTTGGACGCTCGCCCCGCAATATCAAATGTATAAATAAATCCAAACTGCACTACCATTGCACACTGCTATCCACCTCGACAAATCCGCAACATCACAGCACAACACAGAACATCAACGCGAATGTCACGTTCGCAAACCCGTCTAAAAGAACTATAGCAATCAGACGCAGTTTACCGATCGAATGGCATTCACGATCGGAGATATAATGTAAGTACTGTAAACTAACGTGTTTATGTTTCGATCGACTAAATTTCATGAAGTGGGCCCCACGTACATCTGCTGTACGGTAACAAAATCTGGGCCCAAAAGAACATTACCAAAAACCACAATTTACCAAGTCAAGCACACTGAAGAAATATGGAGCACTGTTCTTATATACTGGCCGCGGATGCGCGGTCAAACCCTAGGTTTGACCGCGGATCCGCGGCGGTATAGTACGATCACGTGACCGGATTTTTGGAGTATGCTTAGAAAACCCTGCTCAATTTTCTGGGATCATCAAAATAATTTTTAAACCAGATTTAAAATCGACAGAAACATTGAACAGAAAATTTGTAGTTTTTGATATTCGGTCCGATCGATGTTTTAAACGCATTAGCACAAGTTAGTAAAGCATAATGGTGAGGCTCTGATACCACTGTAAGTCTACGGTAGCGCCTCGGCCGTCTACAGACGCCAAATGCGGAACAAAAACTTTTTAACTGGCGCTATCGTATACTATAACCCAGATCTGCCATTATTGCTAAACTAACAAACTACAAAAAGGGTAGAAAGGTTATACCGAACGATCCGACTCCTTCGTTCTTTAACCATCATCCCACGCTTGGTAGCGGCTACTCCGATCACCTCGATCTCCGATCTGCTCGTCCAGGTGGCACCACGTCAACGGATCTTTAAACGGGCTCCCACCTCTGACTCGAAGCAACTCGGTCATCAAGTTTGCTAAAAGAGATGACCAAGATTGATGTAGAGAATGAGTAGAATACTTTGTCTCACTTCGTCTAAAACCGTGGATGAACGGTTAATGAAGTTGCCACTCGAAATGAAAATGGAATGAGAAATGAACTATGAAATTTCCATACATCCAAAACTTTATTCTTTTTCCAAATGAAATCAATCTCTCTCTCACAAAGAGGGGCCGGCCACAATATGTAGGTGAGGGGGTGAGTGTAGGAGCAAGGAAGGAGGGTGACCATAAACTTGAAGCTTATCATAACATAAATGAAAAAGCATGAGTCACAGAGAACAATTAATGCATAAATGATGACTATTAAACCTAGTCACCATTGCAATAAATGCTAAGAAAGATACATGAATCTAGTCACCTATTCTAGAACCATCTAGAACCATGACTCACCTAATGAAGAAAAAGATAAATCCGCATTTAACCGAATGTCAAATACGGAAACTGGAAACTGGAAACTGAAAACTGGCAACTTCCAAAAGCAATCCTGAAACGAATTTCAGGACAACCCCGTAACTGTATAAATATACCCGCATTTGCATTACGACCGAATACAAATGCATCTGAGACAAAGATATTATATCTACTCAGTATAATACTCGGATTCGGCTTAAACCAAAGCCCACCAGTATCATCTACTCGAAATACGACATGTGCGTAAACGCACATGCATTTTCCGAACCCTGCCATAAAACTATACGGCCTCTACAACGTTTCGTCCGAACTTGGGAAACTGTCTGTGGGGGACTCTAATGACTTGTCAGTACCCTGGCTGTGGGTTTAACCACAAGCCGTCAGCGGCACTAGCTCTGCGTAACGGCTGCCCATGTACTGACCTCAAGGGAAGCTGATGAGCGAACTCATCCGGAAACCCCACTGAGCCTAACAGTGACAATGCATATACAATCTGGTCCGTTCGTCTATGAGTATCGCATATCGGCCTAGGGGGCTGGTAACGTCAGACCCCCAACAGCAGTATAAGTCGTGTCGGAGTGTAGCCTAAAAACACCCTGAGATACTACTGGAGTACCTACCAGTAAATCTCCTACCACGGCCGTGGGCTTTGTGTAATAGCTCTCCTAGACACTGCGCGATCTCACCCCAATACCGGGAGAGACGAATCCCCTGGCGATCCGCTCACGTGCCTCCATGTGGCTCGGGACTGTACCCAAAAACTACCTGTTTGCACGACTCCTTTGAGCCGTGGTAGGGTAGAAATCAAAGCACAGTGGGAACTCACACGAGACAAATGACGACCTCAGGTCGATGAACTAACCTGTACACATGTCACCAGGGAACTGCTATCTGACATTTGGTATAGTACCAACTAGCAGATTCCCGGCGAGTCCTGTCCGATGTATTCATAACACAATGAGCACCTGCATACATCTTAGGTGATCCAACTGACATCAGTGGCTTGTGAGACCGGCCACCGCCCCTCGTCGAGGTCTCGACTGTATACACTAGTCTACACCGGAGTATCGATGCCCTGTCTTGAAACTCCGAAAACTAGGGACCACAATTAAGGATTTGCTTATAAACCACCCAACTCTCACGTATATGATCGCCATCATACTGTTGGTAGTAAAGCAAGATCCTAAGGGCTCTATCAAAGTGTAACAGTGATCAGTCACCTGAACCTGTACACGACGGATAAAGACAAACCAGATAGCATACTATCATCTCGAGTAAGACTGTCCTACCGGTATAGGTCCTCCGCAATCATTTCAATCATGTGCCTGCGATCCAATAATTGACTTTGAGGGCACTATATCCAACAGTTTTATGCCCATCGTCAAATAGCAGTTCCCATGTGACATGAGTACAGCTTAGTCCGTCGACTTGACACAGCTACTTCGCCTCGGGTGTGTTCCCACTGTTCTTAGATTACTACCCTACTACGGCTGAAAGGAGTCGTGCCAACAGGTAGTAGTTGGGTGCAGTCCCGAAGCACTTGGAGGCAGTGGCGGTTATACAGGATTCGTCACTCCCGGTATTGGGGGTTGATATAGCGCTGTGTATGGAGAGCCATTACGCAATGTCCCTGACCAGGGCAAACATGATTTACTAGTAGGTTCCAGTAGTTTCTCAAGGTGTAATAGGCTTCACTCTGACACGACTTATACCTCTATTAGGGGTCTGACGTTTACCGCCCCCTTAGGCTCGATATGCGATAGTCCTAGACGAACAGACCGAACTGTATGGAGATTGTCATATCAGGCTCAGTTGGAGTTCGGATGGGTTTCTTCATCGTCCTTCTTATCGACATCAACCTGGGGACCGTTACGTACAGCTAGTACCACTTACGGCCTGTGGTTAAACCTACTGCCAGCATAGTTTCGAGTCTTTAGAGTCCCACACAGAGAGTTTCTCTGCACTGGGCAAAAGGTGTAGAGGCCGTATGGTTTTACGGCAGGGTAGAGATCACTTACGTACACTTGTGCACGTATTATGATCGGGCAGATAATACTAGCGGGCTTTGGTTTAAACCAGATTCTAGTATTATACAGATGGATTTATTAAGTCAAATATTATCCTGTTTTTCGGAAATACGGATGGGAGGGGCAGTCTCGTAATTTGTCAGGAAGCTTCTAGAAGAAGATGACTCATTTGTATTTATTTCTTTTGGATTAAACACAAATGAGGTGGAGAGATGAGGTGTAGGTTTTCATTAAATACTTAATGACTCATGAGGTGATTCTCCATTAGGATTAAATGAAGCTTATAACATATTTCTAGATATTTATCAAAAGATATTTGTATGCTTGATATTATTCTATCACGAGGAATTATTCATATCATTATCACAAAAGCTTTCTCTCTTCTCAAGTCTTCATCTTCTTCCTCAAACCTTAAAAGCTCTCATAAGTTCAGAATCCTAGGTTTTAAGTGACTAAGTAATTCATCTAAATACTTTACACCATCTAGGACTTCTAGATTAGCAAACTAGAAGCCGTAGTTATCTCAGATTCGAGATAGTTGCTCGGACTATAGACTCTCGGGTGGAACGTCTTTGACTCGAGGAGGCCGTTGAGGTGCCCATGTTCTATAGAGCCTACGAGGTGTGGAGGACAGCGATGAAGACCCGAAGTACAACTAACGTGAGGTATAACTTCGAATCCGAGTAGTTAAACCTCTCGTAGTTTGTTAGCAATGGTTTAGACACGATCCGTGTTACGAAGCTTTGATAATTGTTTTTCATATATTAAGCCTCCCCGCGAGCACGTGGGGTGCGTGATATGGACTTACAATATCGATGCCCAGTCTCAATACTCCTATGAGTAGGGACCTTTTAAGGATGTGCGTACCGGCTACCCAGCTCCCACAAGTATGATCACCATCACAACGCAGGTAGTCTAGCAATGATCCGATGGGCTTTATCAACATGTATGAATGTTACGTAATAGCAAGTAAAATATATGAACATGCTAAAATAAATACAAACCAGATAGCATACTATTATATCGAGCAATACTGTCCTGTACATATATATGTCCAAGCATCCACATGTATACATATACAATAATGACCTCTAGGGCATACATATCCGACAATCTCCCACTTGCACTAAGTCCATATATATTGGTGTACCGAATACCCAACTTCTGCTCTAAGGCCAGCTGTTGGCGTACCGCATACCCAACATCTCAAAAAATCTCTCGAACTATGCTTGGGGAAGGGCCTTGGAGAATGGATCCACCGTATTTGTGTCCACTCTCCGTACCACGATCTCCTGGCGATCATTGATCTCCCTGATCAGGCGATACCACCTCAAGATGTGCCTGGATTTCTGATGGGACCGTGGTGTTAGTTATATGTATGCCCTAGAAGCCATTACTATACATAGGATGTATATTGTAGTGGATGCTTGGACATATATAGGGAGGACTTTCTTGCTCGACATGATAGTATGCTGTCTGGTTGCTCTTTACCTTAACGTGTACACTGATTTTCTCTCTGTTACATGTTGGTAAAACCCTTAGGATGTGTACTTGACTACCTGGACTATGATGCGGATCATACTAGTGGGGACATGGTAGTCCATAAGTACATCCTTCACGGTCCCTAGTCGTGGGTGTATCGAGACGGGGCAACGATATACCAGAGTAGACTAGCGTATACCTTCTCGACCCATACAGATGGGCGATGGATGATCCCATATCCATTGGTGTTTGACATCAGAGATGATATACGGGTGCGCAGTAGAGACTGGGTACACTGGACGGACTTGCCGAGAACTCCCAGATGGTATTATACCTTACGTCAGATGGCAGTTCTCTGGTGATACTGGTACAGGTTAGTCTGTAGACCCGAGATCGTCATAGAGTCTTGTGTGATTCCCACTGTGCTTTGATTTCCACCTTACCACGTCCAAGAGAGTATGCAAAACGGTGGCTTTTGGGTACAGTCCCGAATCACATGGAGGTAATGAGCGATAGGAGGGGATTCGTCTCTCCCGGTATAGGGAGTTGATGTTGCGCTGTGTTCGATAGGCTATAACCGGAAATCCCTGGCCTGGGTTGCTGAGATTTTCTGGTAAGTGTTACCTGTAGTTTCTCGAACTGTTATAGACCTCATATCGACACGATTTATCGAGCTATTGGGGTCTGACGTTTACCACCCTTAGGCGAGATATGCGACATATCAGACGACGAGACCGGACTGTACGTTAAGTGTTTCTGGATGGATTCACTGGAGTATGAGCGGGCTTGCTCGTCGATCTTCTGATCGCTCAATACCCGGGTGGCCGTTACATTTAGCAGACTTCTTGCGGCTTGTGGGTGTTTGATATGATCATCACCTGCTGCCGGCGTATTGACGAGTCTTTAGAGTCCTACACAGAGGTTTCTTGGCTCAAGCGAAACGAAATAGGAGCACATATGAGATATGTGCGGAACCGAGAATGATAAAAGTATGTGATACTGTATTCGATTCTCGCGATTTGTGACATTGATCGGTTATATGTGATATAGCCGGGTATCGGATCAAGTGTTGATTCGATAAGTTGTTACTATTGATATTAGTCAGTTATATGTGATATGACCGGATCGTTAAATCAAGTATTGATTCAATGATTTAATGTATAATTATATATTTGATATATTACTTTGCATTAACTAGTATTGGTTCACTTAAGATTGATTTTCTCACTTGATTGTGCACATTGTATATGTGATATATTTTTGTGCACAAGATTGTATCATGTTTGATGATACATGCAAACTTGGGTTAGTGTGTGATTTAAACCATGGTTAGTTAATGGTTAGGGTTTCATTTGATTTACTTATTCATTTATTTATTTATTTTATTTATTTTGGCAAAGGAAAATGAAATGGTGGCTTGCTTTGTCTTTTCTTTGAAACTTCATGAAGGTTTGAAAGCTTGACCATTGTGTTTCTTTCCTTTAACCCTAACCATTCAACTAAACTCTAGTTAATTCTCTACACTAAACCATGGTTGCAAATATGATAAGTATCATCTTATTTTCTTTTTTTCATAATACTTATCATATTATCTTCTTCTTCTTCTCCTTCTTCAAGATGAAGAAAAGCTTGCTACCTTCAATGGTGACTTGATGAAAAGAGTGAGAAATCCAATTCTAAAGTGAACCCACTTCCTATTTCTTCATCCTCTACCACTTGCCAAGTAGTATAGGGTGTTTACTTCACAAGTTTCATGGCTTGGTGAAGTCGGAGCTTGATCTTGTGTTGCCTCGACGTAGATCATCTTCAGCATCGAAGTCGACGACCTAGCCCGCCCATTTCTCCGATGAAGCCGACGCTAGAGCCTGGGATCCGATGATCGCAGCGAGGGGACTTCATCACGGAGCTATGGAGGTGGAGGACCGGATCTACAAAGGTTGTATTTCCGTTCACTTAGTTAAGTTGTTAACTAGTTGCTTGTTTCGCCTAAACTCTAGTCAATGATCCGTATTAGGGTTTCTCGGCACTTGTAAAGTTTGAATTTGGCATGGTTGATCCCTTGTGAGACCTCTAGTGTGTGCCTAGGAACCCTATAATGGTATCAGAGCCTAGCTAGAGCCTTAGGCGATGTGTAGACAGAGTTAGAAACCCGATCGAACCCGAAACGCCAATCCATGATCCCTCTCTGGATATTTTTTCAAAACTGGGTTTTTTCCATATTAAAAATTCTTAAAAAATTCAGCAGGAAATTCTAAGAATTACGGTGCAAAATTGACCAAGTGATGCTGCTAAAGCGCGGCGGAACCGCGGCAGAAGCTTGGCTTCTGCGGCGGTTCCACGGCCAAATAATGAGATTAGACTTCTATTTTTGCACAGTAATTTGTCTATTCAGGTGCTGAGTTTTCTGGGAATTTTTAATTTGCACTCAAGAGTTGAGTTTTCTGGGTTGTTTTGGAGCTTCGATGATTCGATCGGAAATTTCAAACTTTGTCTATGTATTTTTCCGGATAATTTTTAGAAACTGTTAAAAAGTTCGACCGGATATAAATACCCACTTTTTCCCCTGCCGAGAAATTTCCAAGTGTTGGATTTTACCGTAGTTTAAAGACGTTCTAAGTAGTGAAAGTAACGCGATGGACCCTCTAGAAGACAACAAACTTTAACTCGATTATGTGACCGTCTTGAACTGCCCTTTGAACCTTAGGGTTTGGGGCAGTACGGCGTGCCACATGTGAGGCGTTGGCTTGACCCTTCTACGGCTGGACCGTTGGTACTGAGGCATGAACTGGATGTTTTTAAACCTATTTCATGTGTTGAGCTGTATCGGGAAAACTTGGGTGTTCGATTGTTCGATCGGAAAGTTTAACATTTTCTATTTATCGGGAATGTGATACAATAATTGGAATTCACAAGTAGTTATGAGATAACTGAATGAATGTTATAAATCTAGTGGTTTAGTCTCACTTGATCGGTTGCCACGGAATTTTGATGTGATCAAAAGTCCGTCGCAATCACGTAGCGTACGCGGATACTCGCCAGGTAAACTTAATAGACAGCCTCACTCCATAGCCCCGACCAAGTGACTGTAGGAGAACCCCATCGCCGAAAGCATCCTTTTGGGTGCTCGCGGCAGCGGTGTTCCGCCTTGGTGCACTTCGTCGACGGTATCAGGGGTGCGGCCGCCTACTAAAGTTTGCGACGAGCATTCGATCAGGATGTCGGGAATCTTGTTGAATTGCCCGACTTGATATTGAAAAGTGTTTTCGATAATGAGACTAAAATGCGGGGTTTATAATTGTTAGGCATGTGATGTCTAAGGAGTTCATTTGATTAGGCATGCGATGTCTAAAGTGTTTGCGGATTCCAACTGTTGTAGTTTTACACTTTCTTTTCTGTGACCGTAAGTGTAATATGTGATATCGCCGGTTTCGTTGCTATATGTGAACGACAATTGGGATGCGCATATTTACTTACGTTGATGACATGTGATGTTATGTGTTGCTGGATATGTTATATTGGATCGTCGTGTTTGAATAGCCGGGGTTTTTTATGTGAGATGAGTGTTTTTCATTTTCATTCATGTAAAAACTTGTATGTAATATTCTTTTATTGGGGCACTTCCAAGTTGCGGAAGATGTCACATTTTGTATATTATTTACTTTTCCGTACTAGGATAGACCCAAGGAGGGGAGCACAAGTAACCGGGTTCTGGAGTCCAGTGGGAGACCAACTCGAGGAGTCGAGTCCGGGTCTCCTAACTCTAGAATTGGTAGGGTTGCTTGCCGTTCTCGTAGGGGTCTAGGGGTGTGGGTTTGGCTATTCATCGCGACCGTGGAATCCGTGTTTTATACTGGCTCGTATTGAAAACACGGACGTCCTAGTATATCTTCATATGTTTCTTCTGCTGCGATATCTGTGATGTGATCATGTAATATGTTCTGTGATGGATACAGTATATAGTATATATGATATATTATATAGACGTTACTTATGTTTTACACCCGCGCTAGCCCTGCCCCACTCTGTCGTTAGTTACCTAACCTAACGGTGCACGAGGGGACATCGAGGCGAATGCGGATGGCATAAGTGTACGTCGTATTTATCTGTGATGTTTAGTTATTTAAATGATGGGACTTCATTAATGTGTTTAATGAAAGAAAAAGAAACTCAAAGATGTTGTGGAATCGAATTTCAAAATAAAATAGGTAGCTACAGTTCTTGCTTTGCATCGCGGTGTTCCATGTAGAACATCTTGCACCTTATTCGATAAGGAAAGGACCGAGATCCCTTCACCGGGAGTGACTCCTTTAGCAATAACTGGCAGATGCTACACCCCTCGGTTTGTCTTTTGATTGCTTCTATAGTTTCTGCTTTGCACAGTGATATATATGATATATCCCGCACCTCATTCGACGAGGAAAGGACTGACGATCCCTTCACCGGGAGTGACTCCTTTAGCAAAACTAGAAAAGCCTTAAAAGCACTCCATCTTAAAATCATTTGATTCTAAAACGATATCAAGTTCATTACGCAATAGGTTTTCAGAAAAACCTGTCGTAGCACTCCGTCATTTCAGATAAGTACTAGTTAGTATTCGTGCTGTGGTTGTTTGGCATGCGTCAAGGCGTAGTGTACGGTAGCTAACTAGTGCTTATCTGCTAGCATACGATGCGATTGGATTAGGGTATTCGTACGGTGTTGTTTGGCATGCGTCAAGGGTCGTGCGGGTGGGTTTAATTCAATCAAGAAATGTACGGGTTGAACTTGACTAGCGGACTATGGGTTGTTTGGCATGCGTCAAGGTCATAGCATGCTAGGGGCAAAATATTATCGGGAATTTCAAGTGTTGAAATTTGCCATGAGATTGCATACCTTCTATGAGATAGTTGGATCCCGATACCCGCTACGAGTAAGAGTTACTCCTGGGAGTGTTTTACATATTACAATTAGCCGATCAAGTAGGTGTCTAGAAAGATGTCAACGGGGTTACGCCTCTGGGAAAACAAGGTATACATTAATTAGGTTCGTGCGAAAGCACGGGGGACCTCCCTCAAAGTACCGACACTGGCCTGGCTGAAAGATTCACGAACTTGTAGTGTGTAATTAATCCCGGCTAGTCTTTCCTTTTAGGGTTTGAAGGAAGATTTGATAAAAACAGTGGGAGCCATCCTGATTAGATAAAATAATAACCAATCTATTCTTGCAAGAGCGCACGCTGAGTGTTTTCTTCTCTCTCTCTCCAGGTAGAGACCATATCACGCCTTAATCAAGATAATAATACGGATTATTGACCGAACCCACTTGTTATACTGACCTGGGGAACGTTGGTCCCGCTCCAACTTATAATTGTTATAAGACAGAGCAGGAAATTGGGGAATACCAGATTTCCCGTGCCGCCCAAACGAAGAAAGTGCATATGATGCATCTTCTTTGGGTGTGTTCATTACAAAGAACTGTTTCTCAATATCCTCTGCGTCCTGGGTATTTGATACCGGATCAGGATCCCAGATATGTAATCTGTTACATAGGGCTACAGATAGGTAGAGAACTGAGAACGGGTGATAACTTCCATGAGGCAGAAAACGGGACAAGTGTTGCAGCCAAGTCAGTTGGTCACTATCACCCTGTATTACAAATACATTGATTCTGAACGAATGTTATTAGATACCGAACCTGATATACAAAATCATATCACTCTTTTTATTAGTAAAGAAATGATAAAATTTTGTATTGTTGGATAATGTTTTGAACATTTCCTATATCAAAAGTTGATCGGTTCAGGCACGTTATCTAAAAGTATTGATGTTCTAAATCAAACTACAGTTCTTCAGTATACGGAACACACACAAGAGTAAGAGTTCAGAAATGAACGAATTCTTCTTGAGGTATTGTAGACTAGGTCATATCAATGCGACCCGACAAGCTAAGTTGCACATAGATGCATATTTAAATATGTTTGAATTTACATCTTGTAAAACTTGCCGTTCATGTCACAAAGATAAGATGACCATAGCTCTGTTTGCTGGAAACAGTGAAAGAGTTAGTGAACTTTTGGGACTGATACGTGATGATGTATGTAAGGTCCCCTGTCTACACATGCCAGGACTGGTTCTTTATACTTCATTACATTCTCTGATGATCTTTCGAGATTCAGACCTATGTTCCTGTTGAAACGCAAGTCCGAACCTTTTGAGATATTCACAGAATATAAGTTAGAAGTAGAGAACCAAAATACGGGTATAAGTATTATGTCCTATGATGAGATCAGGGAGGAGAATACTTGTGCATGGAATTCCTGGACTATTCTAATGGAGAATGAGATTCTCTCTCAGCATTACTCCTCCGAATACACCACAGCACAACGTTGTATTGGGGCGGAGCGATCACACCCTATATGATAAGGTGTGCTCTATGATGAGTACTACAGAGTTACCTTTTTCCTATTAGGTGTTATGCACTTGAGAAGCTGCATACCTATTGAATAGGGTTCCTATCGAATCAGTTTCCTACCGCTTCATATGTGATATGGTATGGGAAGAGCCTATCTCTTAAGTAAGTTAAGATTTAGGGTTGTCCGGCCTATGTCTAAAAGCAAAATATGGACATGCTCGAGGCAAGGTCAGTTATGTAGAACTGGAAAGGTTCCAGCTATACAAACTACAGCAGATGATTTGATAAAACCAAAGGATTCAATAGTTACCAACGAACCTCAGCCTCTCCACCGATCTAGTAAGGTTCCTCACCCACCTGAGAGATACTTCTGTTTCTCTATGACAGTGGGAGCGAGGATTGCATCATGAGATGATGACCTAACTAGTTTCGAGCTGGCCATCAGGAGTGGGACTCTATAAGAATGGCTGGATGCTTAGCAATCTGAGATGGAATCCTTATACGCCAACAAAGTATGGACTTTGGTTGCTATATCTGAAGGGTTAAATCCCCATCAGGAGCAAGTATATCTTGAGAAGATTACTTGGTGTAGATGGAAAAGTTGAGACTTTCAAAGCTAGACTTGTTAAAGGTTTTCGTCATCGACCAGACGTGGATAATGATGAAACCTTTTCCAGTGGCTATGCTTAAGTCCATCCGGATCCAACTTGCCACGGCTACATACCATGACTACGATATCTGGCGGTTGGGTGTCATGACAGCTTTTCTAAATGATGTTTTAGAAGAGGGCGTCTATAAGTACACAGCCAGAGGGTTTCGTAAACAGTGGGAGCAGCGGAAACGTGTACAAGATGCTTTATAGGATAAAGCAGGCATCGCGGAGTTGGAACATCTGTTTTGATGTAGTAGTCAAAAAGTTTGACTTCATCAAAATGGTAGATGAACCTTGTATATACAAAAAGGTAGTAGGGAGTATGGTGGCGATCCTCGTAGAGTACGTGGATGGCATACTCTTGATAAGAAAGAAGTTTCCTATGCTACGCTCGATCAATCTCCGCTTATCACAATGATTCTCCACATAGGATCAAAGTGATACCTACTAAATCCTGGGTTTTGGATCTATAAGATAGATCTAAATGGATGTTAGGACTCTCACTAGATGTAGTGAGATGGTATCAATCGATCTTGGAGAGAATCACTGGAAGTGTTCCAGGGTGATAAGGACGACTGAATGTCAGTCACAGGCATTGTCTTTACCCTTAGTAAAGGGACGGTATGTTGGAAGAGTTCCAAGCTAGATACCGTGCCATACTAAACGATAAAGGATGGATATATCGCTACTTAAGATGCTACCAAAGAAGAAGTCTGGGTGTATATAAGTTCATGAGATGAACTTAGTTCCTCCCATTGTGTGACAATGGAGTTGTGGCTTATGCCAGGGAACGCCCGTCCCATCAGTGATCCAGACATATTCTAAGGCAGTGTCACATGATCGTGGAGATGGTTGATCTCCAAAGTGATCAAGGTTAGGAGAGTAGACTCAGAGGACAACACGGCGGATCCACTCACAAAGGCCTTTTCCCAGAGAGAGACATTTAAGGGATGGTTGAGTATGAGATACTACAACCACTGCTATCAGATGGCCCTAGTGCAAGTGGGAGATTGTTAGTTATATGTATGCCCTAGAGGCCATTACTATACATAGGATGTATATTCTAGTGGATGCTTGGACATATATAGGGAGGACTTTGTTGCTCGACATGATAGTATGCTATCTGGTTGCTCTTTACCTTAACGTATACACTGATTGTCTCTCTGTTACATGTTGGTAAAGCCCTTAGGATGTGTACTTGACTACCTGGACTATGATGCAGATCATACTAGTGGGGACATGGTAGTCCATAAGTACATCCTTCAAGGTCCCTAGTCGTGGGTGTATCGAGACGGGGCATCGATATACCAGAGTAGACTAGCGTATACCTTTTCGACCCATACAGATGGGCGATGGATGATCCCATATCCATTGGTGTTTGACATCAGAGATGATATACGGGTGCTCAGTAGAGACTGGGTACACTGGACGGACTCGCCGAGAACTCCCAGATGGTATTATACCTTACGTCAGATGGCAGTTCTCTGGTGACACTGGTACAGGTTAGTCTGTAGACCCGAGATCTTCATAGAGTCTTGTGTGATTCCCACTGTGCTTTGATTTCCACCTTACCACGTCCAAGAGGGCGTGCAAAACGGTGGCTTTTGGGTACAGTCCCGAATCACATGGAGGCAATGAGCGATAGGAGGGGATTCGTCTCTCCCGGTATAGGGAGTTGATGTTGCACTGTGTTCGATTGGCTATAACCGGAAATCCCAGGCCAGGATTGCTAAGATTTACTGGTAAGTGTTACCTGTAGTTTCTCGAACTGTTATAGACCTCATATCATCGAGACTTATCGAGTTATTGGGGTCTGACGTTTACCACCCCTAGGCGAGATATGCGACATATCAGACGACGAGACCGGACTGTACGGTATGTGTTACTGGATGGATTCACAGGAGTGTGAGCGGGCTTGCTCGTCGATCTTCTGATCGCTCAATACCCGGGTGGCCGTTACGTTTAGCAGACCGCTTGCGGCTTGTGGCTGTTTGATATGATCATCACCTGCTGCCGGCGTATTGACGAGTCTTTAGAGTCCTACACAGAGGTTTCCTGGCTCAAGCGAAACGGAATAGGAGCGCATATGAGATATGTGCGGGACCCAGAATGATACCAGTATGTGATACTGTATTCGATTCTCGCGATTTTTGACATTGATCGGTTATATGTGATATAGCCGGGTTATCGGATCAAGTATTGATTCGATAAGTTGTTACTATTGATATTAGTCGGTTATATGTGATATGACCGGATCGTTAAATCAAGTATTGACTTAATGATTTAATGTATAATTATATATTTAATATATTACTTTGCATTAACTAGTATTGGTTCACTTAAGATTGATTTTCTCGCTTGATTGTGCACATTGTATATGTGATATATTTTTGTGCACAAGATTGTATCATGTTTGATGATACATGCAAACTTGGGTTAGTGTATGATTTAAACCATGGTTAGTTAATAGTTAGGGTTTCATTTGATTTACTTATTCATTTATTTATTTTGTTTATTTATTTTGGCAAAGGAAAATGAAATGGTGGCTTGCTTTGTCTTTTCTTTGAAACTTCATGAAGGTTTGAAAGCTTGACCATTTTGTTTCTTTCCTTTAACCCTAACCATTCAACTAAACTCTAGTTAATTCTCTACACTAAACCATGGTTGCAAATATGATAAGTATCATCTTATTTTCTTTTTTCCATAATACTTATCATATTATCTTCTTCTTCAAGATGAAGAAAAGCTTGCTACCTTCAATGGTGACTTGATGAAAAGAGTGAGAAATCCAATTCTAAAGTGAACCCACATCCTATTTCTTCATCCTCTACCACTTTCCAAGTGGTATAGGGTGTTTTCTTCACAAGTTTCATGGCTTGGTGAAGTCGGAGCTTGATCTTGTGTTGCCTCGACGTAAATCATCTTCGGCATCGAAGTCGACGACCTAGCCCGCCCATTTCTCCGATGAAGCCGACGCTATAGCCCGGGATCCGATGATCACAGCGAGGGGACTTCATCACGGAGCTATGGAGTTGGAGGACCGGATCTACAAAGGTTGTATTTCCGTTCACCTAGTTAAGTTATTAACTAGTTGCTTGTTTCGCCTAAACTCTAGTCAACGATCCGTATTAGGGTTTCTCGGCACTTGTAAAATTTGAATTTGGCATGGTTGATGCCTTGTGAGACCTCTAGTGTGTGCCTAGGAACCCTACACGTGGTTCCTTTGATAAAGACATAGCTCCATTGTTGTCGCAATGAAAGGTATTAGGTTAACAATAGATGGAACCCCGTGATGTTCAGTAATGAACATCTTAATCCAGACAGCTTCTTTTGTGGCATCGTTAACAGCAATGTATTCAGCCTCCATCGTCGAGTCTGCGACGGTGTCCTGTTTGGAGCTCTTCCAACAGACCACCCCTCCATTGAGGGTAAACACAAAACCCGAGATAGACTTGCCGTTATCCTTGTCACTATGGAAGCTCGAATCGGTAAAAGACTTCACTTGGAGGTCCCCATTACCGAATACCAGGAACAGTTCTTTAGTCCACCTCAGTACTTAAGAATGTCCTTAACAGCTGTCCAGTGGTTCTCAACTGTGTTAGACTGATACCGGGTCACCACGCTAAGCGCGTAAGCTACATCTGGTCGGGTACATATCATCACATACATTATCGATCCTACCTCCGAAGCGTAAGGTATAACGCTTATGTGAACCCTCTCCTCATCTGTATTGGGAGACATCTCTTTGGAGAGGGTGATTCAATGCAATGAGGGTATGTTATCGCGCTTAGAATCTTCCATACTAAATCTCTCTAGTATGGTCTCTATGTACCTGGACTGTGAACGTCCTAGTAATCTCATGTATCTATCTCTGTCGATCGTAATCCCCAGAATGTATGAGGCATCACCCAGGTCCTTCATGGAGAACCTTTGTGACAAGAACAACTTGACCGATTGTAGCATAGAAATGTCATTTCCTATCAAAAGAATGTCGTCGACGTACAAGACTAGGAATACGATAGTTCGGCCTACAATCTTCTTATATATACAAGGCTCATCCTCGTTCTTGATGAAGTCAAATCCTTTGACTGTTTCATCAAAACTGATGTTCCAGCTCCATGAAGCCTATTTTAATCCATAAATAGATTTAAGCAACTTGCATACCTTCCCGCTGCACCCACTGGCTATAAAACTTTCTGGCTGATCCATATAAACGCACTCTTCTAAACTTCCATTCAGAAAATCCGTTTTTACGTCCATCCACCAGATCACATAATCATGGAAGGCAGCAATGGCAAGTAGGATCCTAATCGATTTGAGCATAGCCACTGGAGAAAAGGTTTCATCATTGTCCACATTCGGTCTTTGACGAAAACCTTTTGCAACAAGTCTGGCCTTATAGGTTTCCACCTACCCATCTACACCAAATTTCTTTTTGTAGATCCATTTGCATCCAACAGGTTTTACCCCAGGTGGAGCAATATCCAAGGTCCACACTTTAATGCTGTGCATGGACTCCATTTTGGATCACATGGCATCCAATCACTTATCAGATTCCCTACTGATAATGGCCTACCTGAAACAAGTTGGATCATCTCTTCCAAGATGCAATCCTCTCGATCCCCGTCTATGAGAAAACCGTAGTATCTCTCGGGAGGATGAGAAATCCTACTAGATCTGCAGAGTGGCTGAGGTTCATCCGGGATTAATGAATTTTGAGGTTCCACCAATTTCTCGGTTTGAGTTTGTGGTTCCTGAATTTCTTCCAGTTCTACCGTACTCCCACTTGTTTCTTTTGCATGAAATTGCCACTCTAAAAAGGTGGCGTGGTGAGATACAAACACATTTTGTTCCTCGGTGTGGTAGAACAGATATCCTATTGAATTTTTAGGATATCTCACAAACTTACATAAAATTGAACATGTCTGTAATTTGTCCGGATTTTGTACTTTAAGATAGGCCGGACAACCTCATATCTTAATACGTTTAAGATACGGTCTTTTTCCACTCCATATTTCATATGGAGTCTTAGGCACAAATTTGTATGGAACATCGTTCAATAGGTATGCCACTGTCTAAAGTGCATATCCCCAAAATGAAAGAGGCAACATGGCGTTACTCATCATGGAGCGAACCATATCCAATAGGGTACGGTTCCTTCGCTCCAATACACCGTTGTGCTGTGGTATATACAGAGGAGTAAGCTGAGAGAGAATTTCATTCTCTTTTAGGTATTCTAGGAATTCCATGCTTAAGTACTCCCCTCCTCTCTTAGATCGGAGGATCTTGATACTTTTTCCAGTCTGGTTTTCTACTTCGTTTCTGAATTATTTGAATTTCTCAAAAGCTTTAGATTTGTATTTCATGAGATACACATATCCAAACCGAGAGAGATCGTCAGTGAATGTGATGAAGCACGAGAACCCACCCCTTGCATGTGTAGACATCGGACTACACACATCGCTGTGTATGAGTCCCAAGAGCTCTGCTGCTCTTTTTCCATGTCCGGTGAACGGAGATTTTGTCATTTTTCTTTTGAGACATGATTGACAAGTTTCATAAAATGAGAATTCGAACGTATCCAAAAATCCATCTTTATACAACTTGCTCAATCTTTTACTTCCGATATGACCAAGTATACAATGCCACAAGTAGGATTCATTCACTTCTAAACTCTTCCTCTTGCGTGTGTTTTGTATATTGAAAACTGCATTTTGATTTAGAACATAGTCACCATTACACATTGTATTTTCTGCAACCAATACCTTATCAAGGTAAATGTTCATGATATTTCTATCAAGAACAAAGTTATATCCATCTTTATTAAATAAAGAAACTGATATATTGTTGCAAACCATGGAAGGTATATAGTAGCAATTGTTCAAAATCATAATATTACCATTGGGCAATGCTAGGTGATATTCACCGACGGCAGAAGCATCGACTTGTGCTCCGTTCCCTACTCTGAGGGACATATCACAAGGTCTAACAATCCTACTTTTTCTCAATCCCTACAATAAATTACAGATATAAGATCCTGATCCGGTATCTAGTACCCAGGAGGTAAAACTGACCGAAAAGCAGTTCTCAATAACAAGAACACCTGAAGGAGACGCAATGGTATGCTTCTTCTTCTATGGGGTCATCAAGGAATTCATGCAATCCTCTTTCCTCTGCTCATACTCATGGCTGTTATCATAAGTTAGAGCTAAACCGTCGTTCCCCAGCCCCGAATAAGAATTCATATCGGTCAAGCGAAACATTTTATTATCTTGATTAGGGTGTGAATTGGTTGCTACCTGGAGAGAGAGAGAGAAAAGAAACACATAGCATGCGCTCTTGCAAGATTAGATTGGTTATTACTTTATCTAATCAGGATGGCTCACACTGATTTCTTGAATTATTCTTCAAACCTTAAAAGAAGAACTAGTCAGGTTTAATCGCACGTCACAATACTTGCTTAACCTTTCGACCAGGCTAGTGTCAGTACTCCAAGGGAGATTTTCCAACGCTTTCGTGAAGTTCCTTAATTACATAACCTCTTTTCCCTGGAGGCGTAGCCTCAGTAACACCGTTCTAGACACCTACTTGGTTTATAGCATTGATTGTTAAGTGAGAAAATCTCCCAAAAGTAATCCTACTCATCAGTGGGATCAAGATCCAACTATCATTGTGTGATGACGTAGATGGAATCCACTCTAGTCACCATACTTCAGAAGGTATGCAACACTAGAAAGTTTCCTATATATTTGAAACTCCCGATGTGGTTTTTGCCCCTAAGACCCAAGTGACCTTGACTGAGCCAACATATCAAAGGATCCTAGTCAATTTCAACCCGTCATTATCTTTATTGCATTAGACCCACCTATACGAGTTCTTGACTGAGCCAAAATGACCGTATGACTGTCCTAATCAATCGCATCTAATGCTACAGAAAAGTATTACATTGCTACCGAACACTACGCATCGGCTGAGCATGACATACGTAGCACGAAAACTAAGCAATACTAGTCTGAAATGACGGAGGGCTACGGCTAGGTTTTTGGCGAAAAACCTTTAACGTAATGATCTTGATATCGTTGAAGGAACCAGAGCAGTTTTGAAAAGGAGTGGTTTAGGCTGTGCTTTTGAAAACTTGTGGTTTTGGAAAAACCGAGTAATCTATGGTATAGACTTTTGCTCAAGAGGTCTCCCCGCAAATGGATCTCGACTCTTGCCTCCTGGAATGAGGTGCTGGAAATTCACGACCGAATACCACTATGCAAAGCGAAAGAAAATAACTATAGTTTTTCAAAATTTATTCCAACAACATCTTTTAGGTTTATTTTCTTGCATTAATCAAAATAAATTTAGTCCCATCATTTAATCTTATCACACCACAAAAGAACGAAAATACAATGTACGTATATGCCATCCGCATTCGCCACTGGGCTTCATCATCACCCGTTAGGTTACTTAACTAACGGCAGAGCGGAGGCTGGACTAGCACGGGTGCAAAACATATACAACATCTACTAGTATATATATAAATATATATAACATTCGTCCAAGGCATGATAATAATCAACACAGAACGGTGGATAATCTTAGAGCCCCGGGTTTCATTTGAGCTGCAAATGAGACCCGACGTTCCCGGTCGTGTGGATAGCCCGTGCAATGGAAACCTGGACCCCTATGAGCGCGACAAGTTACCCGCCAATCCTAGAAGTGAGGAAACCCCAATCAATAAAGTGAATGGGCCACCCAGCACTTCACGGGACCCGGTAACTTGAGCGCCGTTCCGTGGGTCATACCTATAACCCCTATGAGTGCGGCGGATAGCCAACCAATTCTAGAGTGAAGCCCCCTCCGTCTCAATGCCATGAGATGCGGGCTCGTTGCCCTATAGAACCCGGCTATTCGTGCACTCCACCGTGGGGCAGTACTAGTACAAAAAATGAAAAATATGTATAAAGGTAACATCGACCTCAACCCGGTCGTGACCCAATAAAATAATATACAACACGGCAGAAATAGCTGTCCACATGTCGGACGCTCGCTGTGCAATAACAATTGTACAAATGAATATAAACTATACTAAACCATTGCACCACCGGCTATCCACCATGACAATCCAACCACAATATCAGCACTATCAAAGAACATCAATGTGAATGCCACATTCGCAAACTCGTCTAAAAGAACATATAGCAGTTAGACGGGTTATACCGATCAAATGACATTCACGGTCGCAGATGCTAATCTATGTACTGATAAAAACCACGTATTTTAAAATTTCGATTGATTAACTTTTCCGTATAAGCCCCAAAGAGCTAACCAGTACTCAAACAAATCTGGGCCAAAAATATACATTCCAAAAATCACAATTCCATACATAAGAGCCCCAGAAGAAAATTTGCTCATAGGGGCCCCACTGCGGCCGCGCAACCGTGGCAAACATGCATGTTATGCCGTGGTTCCGCGACATTATATTAGGCTCGTGTGCCCAATTTTCATCTGGTGTCTTAAAATAGCCTGCACGAATTTTTGATACACTGAAAATGATTTTTGAACTCCTTTTGAAAATCGACAGAAACTACATAATGGAATTGCGGTTTTGGAAAACTTCGATCGATCGATATTCTAAACACGTCAAAACTAGCTAGTATAGATTTTATGGGTTGGCTCTTATACCATGTTGGGTCAGTCAGCGCAGCAGAAACTGGCCATGGCGCCCAAAGGTCCCTCAGCAGCTAATTTTTACGTAATTCCCTTGCGACGGTCCACAACCCATCGGGCAATATAACCGCATGGGGTGGCCTAGGGGTAAGAGCCTGCGCTTCGCCACTAGTATCACCACAGTGAGAAACCCCCAAGGTCGGCATCCTTGCCTAGTAGCTCTGATACCATGTTGGGTTACACTAACGCTCTAGCCATCAACCGTGGGGATTTGCGGAACAATTTTTTTTCTACGAGTATAAAAATGGTGCTAGAATAACCCAATAAACCGGATCTTTCCATAAACCTAACTAGCTAAACTATAAGAGCTATCCAATATGATAAGAAAACCTTACCAAAAGATCCGTGTCTTTCGATCTTCTTTCTTCATCATATGCTCTAAGTAGCCACCATGATCGCGCTTCATCTTCTTTGCTTTCTTTTTCGGTTCTCCGGGATCGATCTTGCTCATCGTTCTTCCTTTGTCGTAGATGATCCACCCGAGAGATGTGATCCATGGCTCTAGCTCCTAACTAAATAATAAAGGAGAAACTAGAGAACTTGGGATGCTAATCCAAGAACTCTAGGATGTAGTGTGAGTTTCTAGGTGTTTTACTATCTCTATCTTTCCTCCTCTCTTGTTTCTCAACATATGAGAGTGTAGATAAGAGGAAGATGATGAAGGTGGAAGAACTCAAGAGAAGGAGAGGAGAGTGAATCAAAATGGTGAACACAAAAGAAATGAGGCAACCATGTGAGAGAAAATAACTCACATTAGTTTTGTATATCAATATCCAAGAATAAAATATATCAACCATGCCTTAATAATTGCCACAAATGGATTAAAAATTCATTTATCAACTATTGAGCCATGGTTCTCATCATACCCCTCCATACCTTCACTTTACACCTCATTTACAATAAATAGATAAATGGAAAATAAACTAATGAGGTGTCCATCTTCTAGAATGTTATCCGTAATAAAATATGGATTACAGTCTACTGTATATACATACCTGCATTCAGATAAAAACACAAATGCTCAAAGAGACAGAATAACTGTCACGACCTGAAATTTGGCATGTGATGGCCCTTAAACCATATAACGTCTCCAGGTGTAACAAAATTTAAGTAAGCCGAAAACCCAGCAATCTAAAGCATCAAAACTAGTAAGTAATAATAACATTGTTAAAACTTTTGGAATCTCAATCAAAATTCTTTAAAGTCCAAATTTACTTCCTTTAAAATTTGGAAGCACCACTTATGTAAAACAAGCCCCCAAAAGGTACAACAAAAGAATATAAGTAAATCATTCCCCAACGGGAGAAAATCCACGCCCAAAGGCGGAAAACAACCACCACAACAGATATACGACGCCATAGCGAAGAGAAAGACGATAAAAAGTGACAACAGCATCAATGATATCCAAAGTCACAAAAATAATACACAATATCGTCCTCACAACTCGTCTCTAAGTCAATGCAAGAAGTAGGAGATGGAGAGTACTAGATACAACGAATATACAATGAGCATCATCAGATAACCGCAAAACCCAAGTATAGCAAAACTGCACACAGTCAGCCGTAGAGGTATCCGCTGCAAAAGATGATATGATAAGAAGAAGCCTTGTCGTGACTGCACTGAGGGACACCTGCAAAACAATGTGGCACAACGGGGGTGAGTTGCGAACTCATGAATAGTTAATAACATATGCATGTAATCGCAGGTATGCACGTACTGCGATAATCTATCACATGCAAGATGATAGCAAAAAATAGCAATATGTATATGCAACAGTCATGAAAGGTACTCTATCAGGTACTACCAATAAATGAAGCAATGCATATCAAATAAATGCGGAGTATGGGATAAAACATGTTATCCTCATCGTGGCAGGACCAGTGTCTATCAAGACAATCTAAATCCTAAATTCCCTAAATCGGCCCTCGGATCGGCACTTATAACCTGTAAGTCTCATGGAACTTGAGTGTCCAATATCGACACCCAAAAAATCATGAAAACTAGTGTCCAGCTTCGACACATAAATACTCATCTGTCAGGCGCCATCACCACGACTAGCCATGATGTAATGTCTATACATCATATGGAACCTGAGTGTCCAACACCCGAAATCCGCAAGGCATGTCCGTACATAACTTCGGTTGGTATCCTCACGATAACTGCCGAAACCAAGTAATGTCACCAGTAAGGTAGTACTCCCCTGCCTCGAGCTCATCGCCATCATCTTCGATCTTCTTGCTCTGGGATACCTCTGGGCCCCACCATGTACCCGCATACGGTCCACTCCACTCCTCGCATCGGGTATATATCATAAATATCAGAACCGAGAAATCTCATGGTGGACGCATCGATATATCATATCAAGAGAAACCAAGTATTTCAAACAATGCATAATTTCATGAAATACCACGGTCCTCAAATCTAGAAAACATAAAGTAATGAATAAGAGTACTTGTATAGATCATTATGATGAAATATATACTATATATATGTACATATATAACAGCATCCCATACCACTGATATATATACATATATAACAGCTTCCCATACCACTGATATATAACATCAGGAGTAAAACATACATAAAACATCATATGAAATCCATATCTCAATGCGTAAATCCATGAAATATAATATATACAATCATAAAACAGTAATATGAGCATATAAAGGAAAACTGCTATTTAATTGCAACAAGTTATTAAATATATTATGCGGTTTCCAATTTCTCTAAAATCCAACGCAACATCACGTAAGGGTGAACATGTAACTATAGCAAGATATGAGTATATACCTATCAATAATGATGTAATACCCTCTAGGTATATGTGTAGCTATATCAAAGTATATGGGTGTACATGTAAGTATGTAGGTATGATGTACATGTAGCGATGTTTCATATGTGTATATACCTGTCACTAATGGTACAATAACATATAGGTATATGGATAGCTAGCATGTAGGCATGGCAAGGAATATGTGTAAGCATGTAGGTATACAGGTATGCTATATGTCATATGCACAATGAAAATAAAGATCATGTCTCATGTCCCTAGCCAATACAATATCACGTATGTATAGGTATTATGCGTGTCATGGCAATTATCGACGGTGTAGGTGGCATAAAATCAATGCTAGTGCAACAAGAACCGTCAATAATAGTACAGTGTCCAATGGGTATGAGTCCAAGCACAACAAGTAAAAATATGCAATGAATCTTTATGCACAAAATCTATATGAGCAATATAAACATGCGGCTAATATCATAGCATATCTAACCCTAATGCATAACGGCATGCGGGCGATTCCCCTATAGATATTATACTACTCACAGATGATCTTGGGCTAAGTAAAACCAACCACTTGCTTTCCCTTCATCGCAGCGTCCGAAGTCCCCGCCTGCGACCCTAATATCAAAAAACAATATTACAAGTTCACATTAGCAATCAACCAATAATACGTACAAATTACGTTTGACCAACACACCAACTCCAAACATACTCTCAAGTGTTCGTCTAGTGGCTTACGTGCATAGTGACACTATGAAACCAACCCAAGAGCAAAGATACACATGGTACACGTACTGTATTGGATAACGTAACATACGTATTCGTAACACTAGAAACTAGCAAAGTGATCCCAGATTTTGTAGACTGTCAAAACTCGAAAATCAAACAGTACCAAACACTTCTAAACAACTGCAGACAGCTACCCTAAAAAAACCAAGCCCTAACTCATTGAGATGGCCGAGGTCGCCGAAATTTCTCTACGTGTCGCCGGCCAAATCCGAGCTTCAGGGGTTCGTGCTTCAGGTGAAAGCTAAGAGTCTCTATTACAACACAACTACACTGCTAGATTTTTCAGTACACACTCTGGGTTACAGCAGATCACAGATATCATAAATGACACTAAAAATACGATATGTGCATGAAACTTTACTTTTAGTGTTCTAAACTGAAACTAATAAGCTACGCAACACTAAAAACACCTACTTAAAAGATAGAGATCATTACCTAACCACACAAGCTCAAAGATCCAACCTTTCCAACCTCCAAAGGATCCTAGAGGCAAAACAAGACTTAAGATGTGATTTTGGTGTGATTTAATGAAGTTTAGTGAAGGTTTTGTAATGGAAAGGTGAGGGTTCAGTTTGAGGGTTAAGGGAATGAGGAAATAATGAGAAAGAGATAGAAGAATGAGTGAGTGGATGATGATGAGGAAGTGAGGGGATAATGATGAGGGAGTGAGGGTGAGTGTAGGGTGAGTATTAACCTTACACTCACTCTCTCCCTCTCCTTATTAAAGCAAGCCATGACTCCCCTCATGACTCACCTTGCCACCTCCTCTCTAAACAAAACACAAAAGGAAATATCTCACAACAAAATATCTAAGGGGTTAGGGTTAAGGTTTAAACAAGCAAGGATTAGGATTAAAGTGTCATGCCACTAAATAAGGTTAACACAAACAAACCCTCACATTAACATGCACAAGTGTGTGCAAGGCATAACAAATAATAATAAATTATTAATTAAATGTTATGAAATGTGAGGAAACCAAATTGGTAAATTTTTTACAGAAAACCAGCATTATCGCTTAATTAACACTAATCGCATTTTAAGGTGTTACAATCTCCCCCTTATAGAAATTCGTCCCCGAATTTAAAATTCTTATTATGCGTACCTTCAAAGAGATGAGTGCAAATCATTAACATCTCGCTCACAGCCTCCCAAGTGATCTCCTCACTAGACGGCTACGCCAAAGAAAACCTTCACAGATGGTAAGACATTTGACCGAAGTTTCTCCACCTGCCGATCCACTATCACTATCGGCTGTTGGTGAATAAAAAATCGCATCCCAATCGAATGGTCTTATGCTGAATCATGTGAGAAAGGTCATGAAGGTATTTGCGAAGTATCGACACAAAAAATATTGGGTGAATACTCAAAAATCTGGGCGGAAGTGCCAACGATAGGCAACGACATTAACTCGCTCGAGGATCTCAAAAGGACCTACAATCTGGGACTAAGCTTCCCAAAACTCAACACGCCATTCATCTGAAAAATCCATAGGAATACATGTTCTTCCAGTGCGGACTCAAGTCTGCGACTACGACGGTCGACATAAGACTTCTGTCTGCACTGGGCTGCTCTCATCCTGACCTGAATCAACTGGATCTTTTAAGAAGTCGCTGGACTAGCTGGGGACCAAAAATCCTGCTCTCGCGGAGTCGATAAAACAGATTGGCGATCGAGACAACCTACCACATAAGGCCAGAAAGTTTCCATTTGAAATGTCTCCTGATAACTATTATCGTAGGTGAACTCCATCAATGGCAAGTGACAATCCCACATCCAACAAACAATTAGTACGTACGCACAAGCATATCCTCCAGAGTCTGTATAGTCCTCTCTGTTTGACCATCGACCTATAGATGGAAAGCGGAACTAAAGCTCAACCAGTACCCAAGGCTTCCTGAAGTTTCTACCAAAGACAGCTAGCGAACTGGATGCCTCTATTGGATACAGCGCATGAAGGAACTCCATGCAAACGCATAAACTTAACAAAGAACAATAGAGCAAACTGAGCATAACCGGACAACAATCACCCGAATGGAGTCATACCCTTTCTAAACCTGGTTGGACACCACAACAAAATTCTTGGAGATCTGCTCCCATTCCTACTCTGGAATGGTAAAAAGGTTGAAACTCTCTTGCCGGTCTCAAATGCTCAACCTTAGCTTGCTGACAAGTCAAGCACTTCAAAAAGAAATCTGAAACTTCACTCTTCATCCCTACCCACCCGTAACTAACTCTCAAGTCATGTTACATCTTGGTGGCACTTGGGTGAACACTGAAAGCTGACTGATGTGCCTGCTCTAGGACCTCGCGTCTCTACCCATCAGTATAAGGTACACACCACCGAGTCCCTAAACGTAGCACACCCTGGTCATAAATCAAGAACTCCAAATCTCTACCCTGCCGAACATGCTCAAGAATCTCAAACAAAAGAGGATCGGCGGGCCGTGCCTCACGAAAATGATTAAGTAAAAGGGGAAGGGCGCGGACATGAGCAAGCTGTCCCCTCAGTAGAGGCGAACTTAAATTGTACTCAACGGTCGCACAAGAACTACAAATCTGCAAAGGACTGTCTCTGAACTGCGCACAACTAGAACAAGTTACCGCCTAGCCTACGACTCAAAGCATCAGCTACCACAATTTCCTTGCCACGGGTAATAAAAGATCTCACAATCACAATCCTTCACAAGCTTCATCCAACGGCGCTGTCTCAACTTCAGATCCCGCTACAGGAAGATTAAGCTCTGGTGGTCTGTGAAAATCTGACACGACTCTCCGTACTAGTAGTGTCCCCAAATCTCCAGCGCAAGACCACCGCGACCATCTCCAGATCATGAGTGGGATAAATCCTGCTCGTACTTCCTCCAACTGTCGGGAAGCATAATCGATAACTCTATCATGCTACATCAGTACACAATCGAGCCCCACTCGAGAAACATCACAATAAATGACAAAGTCGCCCGATCCAGAAATAAGGATAGAACTGGTGCAATCGTCAACCGAGTCTTCAACCGTTGAAAACTCAGCTCGCATGCCTCAGTCCAAGAAAAGGAACCCCCTTCCTTGTCAGTACGGTCAACGGTGCAGCGATACTCAAGAAATCCTGCACGAAACGGCGGTAAAAACCGGCTAAGCCCAAAAAGCTTCGGACCTCCGTCACTTAACATGTCTGGGCCAAATCTGTACGTCCTCGATCTCCCTCGGGTCCATACGAATACCGTCTCCCGTAACCACATAACCTAGGAAGTCAACACTATCAAGCCTGAAGGAACATTTCAAGAATTTAGAAAACAGTTGGTACCCTCCCAATGTTTGCAAAGAAATCCTCAAGTGCTACTCATGTTCCTCACGACTCTTGGAATAGAACAGAATGCCATCAATAACACAACAATACACTGGTTGAGGAACGGCCTGAAGAATCTGGTTCATCACATCCATGAATGCTGCTAGGGCATTGGTGAGTCCAACGACACCACCAAAAACTCATAAAGCCCGTAGCGCGCACAAAACAGTCTTCGGAATGTCATCACTCCGAACCCGCAACTAATGATGACCTGATCCCAAAACAAACTTAGAAAAATGTCTCGCACCCTGGTGCTGATCAAAGAAATCGTCAATGCGAGGTAAGGGATGCCTAATTCGCACCGTAACTCGGTTCAATTGACGATCAATCAATACACAACCTCAAACTGCCGTCCTTCTTCTTGATGAACAGAATAGGAGCTCTCCAAAGCGAAACACTTGGACTTACAAGTCCCCCTATCTAGCAACTCTGCAGCTGATCCTTAAGCTCCGTTGGCTCATCTGGAACAACGTCGGAAAACATTCTCACAATAGGAACCTGGTCCAACGAATCCATTGTCGCTCCAGTATCACGAATGAAAGCCAAGAATCCTCGACAGCCTCTCCTCAAAAGCCGACTACCGAAAATGGCTGAAATCAAGATGTGAGGGGCGGCCCCACGGTCCCCCTGCACAACAAGAACTGACTCGCCGGGAAAACAAAACCCGACTGTTTTTTCGCGGCAGTCCACAGACACATAGCATGTAGCTAACCAGTCCGTACCTAGGAGAACGTCAAAGTCCAACATCTCTAGAAGGATCAAATCGATGGATGAATCTCTATCTCCTATCCGATTGGCACATGACCGAAACACGTGTCGTGCAATAAAAGAATCGCTAATAGGAGTAAACGCAACAATCGACTGATCTAGCATACACGATTCTCGGCCCAACCTCGGAACGAAGTGTGTATAACAAATGAGTGCATGGATCCCGAATTAAACGACATGCGCATCCAAAGATCATGCGAAAAAGAAAACCTGAAAACTCTATATTGGACGCCCGCGCGTCCCGATGAGTAGAAGCAAACACTCATGCTTGTCCTCTACCCGCAACTGGTTGTCCTCCTCCTCTACCATCCTGTACTCTTTGAACGAACCCTTCACGACCACAACCTCTCAGAACATAAGTATGACGCGGTGCGACAACAGGCGCAAAGAGCAACGCTCCCTGAGGTGAAGTTGGTAAGGTAACATATGGTACTGCTGCTCTTCTCTGGCGTATCAAGGTACAATCGCTGATGAGGTGATGAAAACTCCCACACCGGAAACATCCATACGATGGCTGCTGACCCTCCTGGGGGTAAAAGCTAAACAACTGTCCTCGTCCAAAGCCTCTGCTACTCCCGCAACGTAAACGAAATCTGTCTCGGCGACTTAGCCACTGACTCTGGGCTGATACACCTGTACGAGCCCTCCTCGGTCCTGAAACTCCCAAAGTCTCGGGAAGACGTGCCCCATCTACTAGGGCCGCATCCACTACTGCTGTATACGTAACACAATGCTATGTGCTGATAGCAAGGAACAACTGGGCAACATCCCGTCGCTGCGCTCGACTGGCCTCAACCAACGATCCCATCGTCTGGCGCAAGTCCTACATCTCTGCCTCAAGCCTGGAGATACGATCTATCGAAGGCGGATCAATCTGCTCCTGTACAGCGAGCGTACCATCCTGGTCAGTTCTCATCCCAAACGAGTTAACTCTGACTTTGGCTCTTGCTGCCTCTTTCTGAGCCCTCATAGTCATCGGCGGCATAAAGGCTAAAAATGGAAATAGGATTCGATAAGAACACGGAAATCGAATCACAAGAATGTATATAATCACAGAAGGAATTTCAAGAAATTAGGACTTAGGTCACTTTGGCGGAGTACCGTGTCGTAAGTATGCCGTGGACATACACATACTACGTCACTCTGCTTAAGCTACCTTCTCAATCATACCAAGGTCATCCTACACTCCGAAAAGTAAAACCTAGCGCTCTGATACCAACTTTGTCATGACCCAAAATTTGGCACGTGACGACCCTTAAACCATGTAACGTCTCCAGGCATAACGCAATTTATGTAAGCCGAAAACCCAGCAATCTAAACCATCAAAAGTAGTAAATGATAATAACATTGTTAAAACTTTTGGAATCTCAATCAAAATTCTTTAAAGTTCAAATTTACTTTCTTTAAAATTTGGCAGCAGCTCTTTTGTAAAACAAGCCTCTAAAGGGTACAACAAAAGAATATAAGTAAAGCATCCTCAACGGGAGCAAATCCACGCCCAAAGGCGGAAAACAACCACCACAACAGATATACGACGCCGTAGCGAAGAGAAAGACGATAAAAAGTGACAGCAGCATAAAAGATATCAAAATTCATAAAAATAATATACAATATCGTCATCACAACTCGTCTCTAAGTTAATACATGAAGTTCTAGATGGAGAGTACTAGATACAACGAATATAGAATGAGCATCATCGGATAATCGCAAAACCCACATATAGTAAAACTGCACACAGTCAACCGTAGCTGTATCCGCTGCAAAAAATGATATGATAAGAAGAAACCCTGCTGCGAATGCTCTGAGGGACACCTGCAAAATACTGTGACACAACGGGGGTAAGTTGCCAACTTATGAATAGTAAATAACATATGCAGGTAATCGCTGGTATGCACGTACTGCATAATCTATCACATGCATGCTGATAGCAATAAATAGCAATATGTATATGCAACAGCCATGAAAGGTACTCTATCAGGTACAAATAATACATGAAGCAATGCATATCAAATAAATATGGAGTATGGGATAAAACATGGTATCATCACAGAATCCTCATCGTGGCAGGACCAGTGTCCATCAAGACAATCTAAATCCCGAATTCCTTAAATCGGCCCTCAGATCGGCCATCATAACCTGTAAGTCTCATGGAACCTGAGTGTCCAACATCGACACCCGAAAACATCATGAAAACTAGTGTCCAGCATCGACACATAAATACTCATCTGTCAGGCGCCGTCACAACGAGTGGCCCTGATGTCATGTCCGTACATCTTATGGAACCTGAGTGTCCAACACACGAAATCCGCAAGGCATGTCCATACATAACTTCGGTCGGTATCCCCACGATAACCACCGAAACCAAGTAATGTCACCGGTAAGGTAGTACTCCCCTGCCTCGAGCTCATCGCCATCATCTGCGATCTTCTTGCTCCGGGGTACCTCCGGGTCCCACCATGTACCCGCTCACGGACCACTCCACTCCTCGCATCGGGTATATATCACAAATCTCAGAACCGAGAAATCTTATGGTGGACGCATCAAAATATCATATCGGGAGAAATCGGGTTTTTCAAACAATGCATAATTTCATGAAATACCACGGTCCTCAAATCCAGAAAACATCAAGTAATGAATAAGAGTACTTGCATAGATCATTATGATGATATATATTATATATATGTATATATATAACAGCGTCCCATACCATTAATATATATACATATATGACAGCGTCCCATACCACTGTCATTAGGAGTAAAACATCAAGAAAACATCATATGATATCCATATCTCAATGCGTAAATCAATGAAATATAATATATGCAATCCTAAAACAGTAATATGAGCATATAAAGGAAAACCACTATTTAAATGCAACAAGTTTTTAAATATGTCATGCGGTTTCCAATTTCTCCAAAATCCAACGCAACATCATGTAAGGGTGAACATGTAACTATAGCAAGATATGAGTATATACCTATCAATAATGATATAATACCCTCCCGGTATATGTGTAACTATATCAAGGTATATGGGTGTACATGTAAGTATGTAGGTATGATGTACATGTCGCAATGTCTCATATGAGTATATACTTGTCACTAATGGTACAATACCATATAGGTCTATGGGTAGCTAGCATATAGGCATGGCAAAGCATATGTGTAAGCATGTAGGTATACAGGTATGCTATATGTCATATGCACAATGAAAATAAGGATCATGTCTCAAGTCCCTAGCTAATACTATATCACGTATGTATAGGTGTTGTGCGTGCCATGGCAATTATCGACGGTGTGGGTGGCATACAATCAGTGCTCCTGCAACATGAACCGTCAATAATAGTGCAGTTTCCAATGGGTATGAGTCTAAGTACTACAAGTAATAATATGCAATGAAGATTTATGCACAAACTCTATATATGCAATATAAACATGCGGCTGATATCATATCATATCTTGCCCTGACGCATAACGCCATGCGGGCGATTCCCCTATAGATGTTAAATCTACTTACAGATGATCTTGGGCTATGTAAAGCCAAACACTCGCTTTCCCTTCTTCGCAGCGTCCGAAGTCCCCGCCTGCGGCCCTAAGATCATAAAACAATATAACAAGTTCACATTAGCAATCGACCAATAATACGTACAAACTACGTTTGACCGACGCACCAACTCCAAACATACTCTCAAGTGTTCGTCTAGTGGCTAACGTGCGTAGCGACACTACGAAACCAACCCAAGAGCAAAGCTGCAAAAGGTACGCGTACCATGTCGGATAAAGTAACATACATATTCGTAACACTAGAAACTAGCAAAGTGATCCCAGATTTTGTATACTGTCAAAACTTAAAAATCAAACAGTACCAAACACTTCTAAACAACTGCAGACAGCTACCCTAGAAAAACCAAGCCCTAACTCCTTGAGCTGGCCGAGGTCGCCGGAATTTCTCTTTGTGTTGGGGGTTCGTGCTTCAGGTGAAAGCTTAGGGTCTCTATTACAACATATACTGCTAGATTTTTCAGTACACACTCTGGGTCACAGCATATCACAGATATCATAAATGACACTAAAAATACGATATGTCCACGAAACATTACTTTTAATGTTCTAAACTGAAACTAATAAGCTACGCAACACTAAGAACACCTACTTAACAGATAGAGATCATTACATAACCACACAAGCTCAAAGATCCTAACTTTCCAAGCTCCAAGGGATCCTAGAGGCAAAACAAGACTTAGGATATGATTTTGTTGAGATTTAATGAAGTTTAGTGAAGGATTTGTGATGGAAAAGTGAGGGTTCAGTTTGAGGGTTGAGGGAATGAGGAAATAATGAGAAAGAGAAAGAAGAATGAGAGTGTGGAATGATAATGAGAGAGTGAGGGGATAATGATGAGAGGGTGAGTGTAGGGTGAGGATTAACCTTACACTCACTCTCTGCCTCTCCTCATTAAAGCAAGCCATGACTCCCCTCATGACTCACCTTTCCACCTCCTCTCCAAACAAAACACAAAAGGAAATATCTCACAACAAAATATCTAGGGGTTTAGTGTTAAGGTTTAAACAAGCAAGGATTAGGATTAAAGTGTCATGCAACTAAACAAGGTTAACATAAACAAACCCTCACATTAATATGCACAAGTGTGTGCAAACTATAACAAATAGTAATAAATTATTAATTAAATGTTATAAAATGTGAGGAAACCATATTGGTAAACTTTTTACAGAAAACCCACATTATCGCTTAATCAACACTAATCGCATTCTAAGGTGTTACAGTAACACGAAGAACGTAATACTAGAATATATATATCGAAATACATATATGTAAATTATTAAATCAATACCTGATTTAATAATCCGGCTCAATCTTGAGCCGGCTAGTATTATCTACTGTCCGATCGAAAGTCCGGGTACACAGTACATCAATCGATCAGAACCATGAACGTATCTAATACAGCTACTAGATCATTTCGCCTGAATCAGGGAAACCCTCTATGTAGGACTTTAAAGACACAACAGTACGCCGGCAGTGAGTTACTGGATAAATCCATAACCACAAGAACGCAAGCGGCAATAGCTGTACGTAACGGCTACCCGGGTACCTGTCGAAAAGGAAGGCCGACGAGCAAAATCATCTGGATCCTTACTGAGCCTATCTGTGACAATCTCCATTCAATCCGGTCTTTTCGTCTGAGAGTATCGCATACCAGGTCTAGGGGGTTCTAAACGTCTGTCACGACCCAAAAAATTTTAGCTCGTGACTGGCGCTTAAATCACGCAACGTCTAAAGGCATAACGTAATTCAAGTAAGCCGAAGCCCAGAAATCTAAACCTTTTTAAGAAAATAAAATATGTGAAGTTTTGAAATAAAGGTATGTTGATATCAGATTTTACTTTAATGCATAGATAATGAAACATGAAAATGCAAATGGATGATATTGTAATTGAAACATTTTCGTTTTTAAAAATTTAGGCAGCACCTCCTATGTATATTTTGATCCAAAACCATATATACATAACAACAAGAAAGGCATCCCCAAGAGGGAGCTAGCTCTTCGCCAATCGGTGGATTCACAACCACGCAAGTCAGAAATATATGTATATGACGCCCAACGGCGAAGACCAACACAAAAGGATAGTAAATAAAGCAAGACATCAAATCCACCAAGCGAACATATAACCCATCGCTCTAAGTCTCGCAACCACAAGTCTTTCTAAGTCTTACTACTTATACAAATACTAGTTTCTGATTGATCGAGTTGACTAGATACAACATGAATAATAATACAAGAGTTGGCATGATCCAATATGTCCCACCTACCAAAGCAAATCACCCGATTGCAAGCTGTGTGCCGGCGATACCGTTACTGATCCATGCGGTCAACCTGCACGAACTGTGGCACAACGGGGGTGAGTTACCAACTCGTGAGTAGAAAATATCAGCAGGTAGAAATCGAATAAAACAACGATTCCTAGTTCAACTATATTATAAAAGTAATACTATGATATCTATGGTGACCGTGTCTGCATATATGCGAACAATATAATCAATGCCTATATAGATGTGGATATCATCCATGTGTCCATCAATGACACAACAATATCATGGAACCTGAGTTTCCAATATCGACACTTGAAACATCATGAAAGCATATGCAAGTAAATATGAGGATATCAACCAACGTGTGTCCATCAACGACATAACAAAATCATGGAAGCTGAGTGCCCAATATCGACACTCGAAACATCATGAAACCCGTGTCCAGCATCGACATGTAAATCCTCATATCTCGGTGTCATGACCCGAAAATATTGTTCATGATTGGCACTTAAGCCACACCACGTCTAAAGGCATAACGTAATTCAAGTAAGCCGAAGCCTAGAAATCTAAACCTTTTTAAGAAATATAAGAGTGAACTTTTGAAAATAAAGGTATAATGAAATCAAATGTTTTCTTAAATGCATAGATAAAGGAACATGAAAAATCCAAGTGGAATTTATTAGTTGAAGAACATGTTTCGTCTTTTAAAAATTTGTGCAGCACATCCTTTGTAAATTTTGATCCAAAACCACAAATACATGATAATAATAAAGGCATCCCTAAACGACAGCTAGCTCTTCGCCAATCGGCGGATTCACAACCACGCAAGTCATAAAATAAGTATACGACGCCCAACGGCGAAGATCAGCACAAAGAATAAAGAAATAAGCAAGACATTAACCCACCAAGCGAACATATAACCCATCGCTCTAAGTCTCACAACTACAAGTCTTGCTAAGACTTACTACATATACAATGACTTGTTTTGATTGATGGAGTTAACTAGATACAATAGTAAGAATAAATACAAGAGTGGTACGATCCAACATGTACCACCTACTAAAGCAAAACACCCGAATGCAGCTATGTGCCAGCGATGCTGCTACTGATCCATGCAGTCAACCTGTAAGAACTGTAGCACAATGAGGGTGAGTTGCCAACTCGTGAGTAGAAAACATCAACAGGTAGAAATCGAATAAACAACGATTCCTAGGTCAACTATATCATGAAGGTAATAATATGATATCTAGGGTGACCGTATATGTAAATGTGCCCACAATTTAATAATCAATGCCGATATGCATGTGGATAACATCCAACAATAAAATCAATGCCTTTATCCATGTAAATATATGAGTGTTAGTTATATATATGCCCTAGAGGCCATTACTGTACATACGATGTATATTGTAATGGATGCTTGGACATATATATGGAGGACTTTCTTGCTCGACATGATAGTATGCTATCTGGTTGCTCTTTATCTTAACATGTACATTGATTGTCTCTTTGTTACATGTTGATAAAGCCCTTAGGATGAGTACTTGACTACCAGGATTATGATGCAGATCATACTAGTGGGGACAGTGTAGTCGCTAAGTACAACCTTCAAATATTCCTAGTCGTGGGTGTATCGAGACAAGGCATCGATATACCAGAGTAGACTAGCATATATCTTCTCCACCCATGTAGATGGGCGATGGAAGATCTCATATCTATTGGTGTTTGACATCAAAGACAGTATACGGGTGCTCAGTGGAGACTGGTATACTGGACGGACTCGCCGAGAACTCCCAGATGGTATTATACCTCACGTCAGATGGCAGTTCTCTGGTGACACTGGTATAGGTTAGTCTATAGACCCGAGATCGTCATAGAGTCTTGTGTGATTCCCACTGTGCTTTGATTTCTACATTACCACGTTCAAAAGAACGTGAAAAACGGTGGCTTTTGGGTACAGTCCCGAATCACATGGAGGTAATGAGCTATAGGAGGGGTTTCGTCTCTCCCGGTATTGAGGGTTGATGTTGCGCTGTGCTCGATTGGCTATAACACGAATTACCTGGCCAGGGCTACTTCAGAGATATACTGGTAAGTGTTATCAGTAGTTTCTCGACCCGTATGAGCCTCATATCGACACGACTTATCGAGTTACTGGGGTCTGACGTTTACCATCCCTAGACGAGATATGCGGCATATCTGACGAAGAAACCGAACTATACAGTAGTGTTACTGATTGGATTCGCAGGAGTATGAGCAGGCTTTCTTGTTGATCTTTTGATCGCTCAATACCCGGGTGGCCGTTACGTTTAGCATACCGCTTGCGGTTTGTGAGTGTTTGATATTATCATCATCTACTGCCGGCGTATTGACGAGTCTTTAGAGTCCTATACAGTGGTTTCCTGGCTCAAGCGAAATGGAGTAGGAGCACATATGTGATATGTGCGGGACCGAGATTAATACAATATGTGATACCGTATTCTATTCTCGCGATATGTGACATAGGTCGGTTATATGTGATATAGCCGGGTTATCGGATCATGTGTTGATTCAATAAGTTGTTACATTTGATATTAGTCGGTTATATGTAATATAGCCGTATTATTAAATCAAGTGTTGAGTTGATAATTTAATGTATAATTATATATTTGACATATTACATTACATTAACAAATATTTGCTCACTTATGATTTCTTTTTCTCACTTGTGTGCATGTGTATATATGTGATATATTAATGTACAAAGATTTGTGTCATGCTTAATGATACATGATACATGGGTGTATGAGACTTATATCATGGTTGATATAATCTAGGGTTTATAATTATCTGTGTAATTCAAAAATTGGATGCATATTTGGCAAGGCTACAAGCTTGTAGAAGCTTATGGATGCATTGACCAAAGTCTTCTCTTTTTGTTTCACTTATAAATATTTATCAACCCAACCATTATACTAACCCCAGTTTAGTCTCTACATGAGTTAGTGTATGATACTAACTCACCCATGGTTCATATTCTTACCACATGAGTTCATTCTCTCTTAGTGATTTTTCTTCATCTTCATGAAAAAAGCTTGCAAGCTTTTTGTGAGCGAGAAAATATTGTGAGAAAATCATTTCTAAATCATTTCTAATGTGAGAAAAATTCCTACTTCATCAACCTCTACTACTTGCCTTTTAGTATAGTATGTTTGCTGCACTAATTCCACAATATGTAAAGAGATAGTTTGGGTTAGTGTCTCCTTAACGTAGATCATCTTTGTCCTCGAAGATTTTGAAGCAAGCTTGTTCTATTCTTCTTGTGGAGTCTCTCTAGAGCCCGGAGTTCACTACTTGCAGCGAAAGACTACTACACGGAGCTAATGAAGTGAAGGACCGGTCTACAAAGGTTGTATTCCTTGTTCACTTTACTTGTAAGGTCGTTTGCATTTCATTCCGTCGGTTTTCTAGTATACGATTCTAGAGTCAGAGTTAGCTAGAACGGCATTTTTTTTAATTTGGCATGGACGATGCCTCCCGAAACCTTACTACCGTGCTAGGCAACCCTGTAGTGCTATCTGAGCCATGCTAGAAAATTAGACGGATTTTGTTAAGATTACGAAACCAAAATACTCCGAAACTTGAAAATCCAAAACATAGTTTCTGTCATTTTTTTTAAGTTGACTAAATTTTTTTTAATCATGTGCAGAATGTTATATGGGATATATCATGAACACAGTGGAAATTACAAGGGGTATGCTCAGATTTTGGCCGAGCAGAGTGGTGTTGTGGCCGGCCCAATAAAGAGGTTTTGACTTAGAATTTTCAGTGTGTTCCGGTGACACGGTTTTGGTGTTTCAGGTGTTGTTTGTTTTTGCTAATTTTGCATGTGATGTAATCTTACACTATAAGCAATTCGGAGTGTTTCGTATTCATAGTTTTAACATTGTTTCGGGTAATTCACATATTGTCTAGGCGAAGTTAAAAAGTTCGAACGATTATCAAAAACCTATTTTTCCAAGTTTAACGTATTCAGAAAAACATGCAAGTAATTCTATGAACCCTCTAGAAGAATGAAAGCCTAACTCAACTTTTTGGATCGCGGAACTGCGGTCATACCCTAGGGTTTGCCGAAGTTTCGTGGCGACATGAGTGAGGCTTTGGCATACCCTTCTACGGCTGGTGCATTAGTACTGTGGCATATTCTGGGTTTTATTGAAGTGTGCTCAATTGTTGAGCTGTCGGGAAATTATGGGACTTTGATGAATCGATCGAAAAGTTTAACGTCGTCCGGATATCATGTGATTGGATACAATACTTGGAATCCACACTAATTTGAATTTTATAAATCTAGTAATTTAGTCTCAATTGATTGGTTGCCACGGGATTTTTATGTGATCAAAAGTACGTCGCAATCACGTAGCGTACGCGGATACTCGCCAGGTAACCTTACTAGATAGCCACGCCCCATAGCCCTGACCAAGTGACTGTAGGAGAACCCCGTCGCCAAAAGCATCCGTTTAGGTGCTCATGGCCGCGGTGCCTTGGTTCACTTCGTCGATGGCATCGGGGGGTGCGGCCGTCTACTAAAGTTCCCGACGAGCATTCGATCAGGATGTCGGGAAACTTGTTGAATTGCTCGACTTGATATTGAAAAATGTATTCGAGATAGAGACTAAAATGGGAGGTTTATAATTGTGAGGCATGCGATGTCTAAGGAATTCATTTGGTTATGCATGAAATCCAAAGTATGAGATACGTTGGGTTTATGAAGTCTAAGGTGGTTGCGGATTCCAACTGTTGTAGTTTTTCACTTTCTTTTCTGCGACCGTAAGTGTAATATTTGGTATATCGCCGGTTTCGTTGCTATATGTCAACGACAATTGGGATACATATATTTATTTACGTTGATGACATGTGATGTTATGTGTTGCTGTGATATGTTGTATTGGATCGTCGTGTTTTGAATAGCCGGGGGTTTTATGTGAGATGGGAATTTTTCATTTTCATTCGTGTAAAATACAATTGTTTGTAATATTCTTTTATTGGGGCACTTCCGGGTTGAGGATGATGTCACCATTGTATATTATTTACTTTTCCGCATTAGGATAGACCTAAGACGGGGAGCACAAGTATCCGGGTTCTAGGGTCCTGTGGGAGACCATCTCGAGGAGTCGAGACCGGGTCTCCTAACTCTAAAATTGGTAGGGTTGCTTGCCTCTCTCGTAGGGGTCTAGGGATGTGGGTTTGGCTATTCATCACGACTGTGAAATCCGTATTTTATACAGGCTTAATTTAAAACACGGAAATCCTAGTATATCTAATATTTCATATGTTATCTTCTTCTGCTCTGTGATGTGATCACTGCGATATGTTCAGACGAATGCTTATATTATATATATGAGATATAATTAATATTGCTTCTTTCATTTCATATGTGATGCATGGGAAGCATAATAAATGGGACTTCATTAATGAGATTAATGAAATAAAAGAAATCTAAAGATGTTGTGGAATCGAATTTTCAAAACCAGGTAGCTCTACTTGTTTCTTTCCATAGCGGTATTCTTTGTAGAATATCCATCACCTTATTCGATAAGGAAAATTTGAGATCCCTTCACTGGGAGTGACCTTTTTAGCGAAACTAGCAGATGCTACAAACTCGGTTTGTCTTTTAATTGCTTTTATAGTTTTTTCTTTGCATAAGGGTATTTGTGAAATATCATGCAACTTATTCGATAAGGAAAGAGCCGAGATCCCTTCACCGGGTGTGACCTCTTTAGCAAAACTAGTAAAAGCCTAAAAAACACTCCATTTTAAATCACTCGATTCTACGACGATATCAAGTTCATTACGCAAAAGGTTTTCTTAAAAACCCGTCGTCGCCCTTCGTCATTTCAGATAAGTACTTCATAGTACTCGTGCTACGTTTGTTGGCTTTCGTCAATTCGTAGTGTGCGGTATCTATTTATTCTTATCTGCATAAGCATATGATGCGATTGTGTTAGGGTAGTCGAGAGACTTTGTTGCCTTTCGTCAAGGGTCCTGCGGGTGGGTTTAATTCAATCAGGAAATGTACGGGTTGAACTTGACTAGCACCCTATGCTTTGTTGGCTTTCGTCAAGGTCATAGGATGCTACGGGTAAAATTTTATCGGGAATTTCAAGTGTTGAAATTAGTAATGAGATTGCATACCTTCTATGAGATAGTTGGATCCCGATACCCACTGCGAGTAAGAGTTACTCCTGGGAGAGTTTTACACATTGCAATTAGCCGATCAAGTAGGTGTCTAGAAAGGTGTCAACGTGGTTACGCCCCTGGAAAAACGAGGTTTAATTTAATTAGGTCCGTGTGAAAGCACGGGAAACCTCCTTCAAAGAACCAACACTGGCCTAGCCGAAAAATTGGCGAACTTGTATGGTGTAATTAATCCCGGCTAGTGTTACCTTTAGGTTTTGAAGGTAGATTTGAATAAAACTGTGGGAGCCATCCTGATAGTTAAAATAATAGCCAATCTAATCTTGAAAGTGCACACGCAGAGTGTTTTCTTCTCTCTCTCTCTCTCTCTCTCCCTCCAGGTAGCGACTATGTCACGCCTAAATCAAGATAATAATATGGATGTATTCACCGAACCCGCTTGTTATACTGAGCTAGGGAATGTTGGTCCCCCTCCAACTTATAATTGTTATAAGACCGAGCAAGAAATAGGGGATTACAAGAATTCCCGTGCCGCCCAAACGAAAAAAGTACATGATGATGCATCGTCTTCGGGTGTGTTCATTACCGAGAACTGTTTTTCAGTATCCTCTACTTCCTGGGTATGTGATACCGGATCAGGATCCTGCAAATGTAAGATGTTACATGGGCTATAGATAGGTAGAGAACTAAGAATGGATGATAAGTTTCAAGAGTTGGAAACGGTGCAATTGTTGCAGCCAAGTATGTTGGCAGTTATCACCCTGTATTACCAAATACATTGATTCTGAACGAATGTTATTAGATACCGAACCTGATATACAAAATCATATCAGTCTCTTTATTTATTAATGAAGGATATAATTTTGTATTGTTGGATAATGTTCTGAACATTTCCTATATCAAGAGTTGATCGGTTCAGGCACGTTATCTAAAAGAATATACATTCTAAATCAAACCATAGTTCTTAACGTACAGAACACACACAAGGGGAAAAGTTCAGAAATGAACAAATCCTTCTTGAGGCATTGTAAACTAGATCATATCAATGCGACCCAACTAGTTAAGTTACATGAAGATGCATATTTAAATCAGTTTGAATTTACATCTTGTGAAATTTGCCAGTCATGTCACAAAGATAAAATGACCATAGCTCCGTTTATTGGAAACAAAGAAAGAGTTAGTGAACTCTTTGGATTGATACATCATGATATATGTAGGTCCCTTGTCTACATATGCCAAGACCGGTTATTTTTACTTCATTACATTCACTGATGATCTCTCAAGATTCGGACATATGTTCTTGTTGAAACACAAGTCTGAAGCTTTTGAGAAATTTAATGAATATAAGTCAGAAGTAGAGAACCAAAACAGGTATAAGTGTTATATCTTTTGATGTGATCAGGGAGGAGAATACTTGAGCACGGAATTCCTGGACTATTCTAAAGAAGAATGAGATTCTCTCTCAGCATTACTCCTCCGTATACACCACAACATGTTAGTATATTGTTCACATTATAATATTGCAATTCATACGCCCCACTTTTATGCATTTTATAAGTAAACAGGTACTTTTGACGCTCGTTTATTGCATGATACAGGATACAGGATCTCGGGGCAAATACAGTGAAAAAGACAAAGATGATACAGGAAATGGACTTTTGACCAACCAGCACACGGATCTTACTCAAGCCGAGACGAAAAACAAGTGAAACGGTCAAAAGATCCTTACAAGTTTCACTAAGGATCTGGGGAATACTAAGAAGCCCAACAGAGAAAAGAACAATGAAAATAGGAAGCCCAAGAGAAGACAAACCAATCACAGAAAGTTAGTGAGCCGAGCCCACCAAAGAGCCGCGGAACCGCGGCCAAAGGCATGTCTTTGCCGCGGAACCGCGGCCATATGGTGCCCGTGTCGGCACCGACTTCTTGTGTCGGTGTGTCGTTTCATATGTTGGGATTTTTAGGGGGCAAATCTATAATTTCATGTCTACGAGAGTCTGTAACCCTAGCTTCACTAGTTGCTTATAAATTGTACTCAAGATCTGTAAAATGGCATGCCTCTTATCAATCAATAAAAGTTCAGACCTGTTGAGAGATCAAGAGCATCATCTTGTATGTTTTTTAGTTTATTTAATTCCTGCCTTAGTATAATCTTTTACTTGCCCTAGTTATCTAATTGTTGCTTTAGTTTAACTAGTGTAATCCTCTTTAATCTGCAGTAAGTAATTACCCTTTAAAACATAAACATAAAAAATGTCACTTTCAAATAACTCCCTAATGAGCGAGTAAAATCCTCGCTCGTTAGGGTTAGGAACAAGAGAGGGAGTAAGAGATGGATGTCTCTCACCTCCTTCAATGCCAACATATTTTTAAAAATCGAAATCTTCATACACGCATGTATGATCCGCCCCCTGCGGCACCCTACCTACAAGGTAACGGTGAACCGTAGTATAAAAGGCCGGACATATGTGACGTCCATGAAGATCACATCAATTAATAGGAAAGGACGGATAAGGATCTAGAGGAAGAAACTTTGTTTCTTCCCGATCATCCTAATCCCCTTTGCTAATAATTGATGTGATTTTTCTAAAAATATTAAATCAACGGCATTGAAAGAGGTGAAAACATTGATCTCAACACCCCTACCTTCGACATAACCCTAACGAGTTCTTTCATATCACATAAATTCGTCTTAAATTCAATCGACAAAAACCAAACAACAATTTGAATCAACTCGTTATAACACAAAAACAGAAACTCACACATCCCTGCGGATCGACCCGTATTCACCGGCTAGCTGCGAAGCGACGCCGTTTCTGATTACGGTAAACTACAATTTTTTGGATTAATCAAATGGCGCCGTTGCCGGGGATGGCGTAATTTTCTCGTTTTTGTATGATTTCGGGTTGATATAAATTTTGAAAAATTATAAAAATCAGAAAATACAAAATACAAAAAATTATCTTTTCATTATTTTTGTCTGTTTGAAGGGTTTCTCGTTGGAATCTTGCAGGAACAGCAAAGACTTTTGGATCTGGAATTTTACAGAAGATCAAAACAGAAAAGGGAGCATAAGAACAGAGAGGAATCACAAGTACAGAGCTACACAAATTTTTGCAGAACCCGATCTCCTCATCAGACCGCGGAACCGCGGCCAAGGAGCACCTCAGACCGCGAACCCGCGGCCAAGGAGCACCTCAGACCGCGAAACCGCGGCGGTTAGGGCTTTTCACTGCTTGAAATTTTCAGGGTTAGTTTCCTCATTCTTCCTTCTGCAACCTCCATATCTCCACTGTAAAAATTTTCTGCAGGTTTCTTTGCGCTAAAATTTTTTTTCTTCCCCCTTCTAAATAACAGATTTGCTGCAGGTTTCTTTGCGCCGCGCTAAAATTGATTGCAAGTGAATTTTTGTTTTGCATAATTTAATTGGACTTAAGGGGCTAATTGACCAAACTCAGATTGGGTGGGGATTTCATCACCCTTCCCAGGACCCCAGAAAACACCTAAAGCATTTTGCATCGACCACAATTAATTAAAAAAGACTAGACTCAAACCTAAGGACAGCGAGCTCAATAGGAAAAGGACTAGGGTAGGCATCGGCCGTTTATCCTAACCGACATTGCGGTGTCTAGGCTACTGGTTATTAATTAGGCCCACTGTAGTGGTAGTTCCTTCCCACTTACCTGGCCGTACTTGTCCGTGAAGAGGCGGTTCGAGGTCCTATTTCTAACCCTAGTTAGGAGCTGTCTAGTAGACCTAGGCGACCCTAGATCTTGGCCTGATTGTGCATGTGTGGTTGTTACAGTTGTGTCACGAGTCCTTTTTCAAAAACCTCTTTGCAAAACTCTCACATAAAAAAAAAAAAAATCAATAAAACATTTCAAAACTTGCAATTTATCGCAAAAAGAAAACCTGCAAATTCACCACACCACTTTCCCTCACTGACGTTATCTTACCCCCACATTCTGTTTTTTTATGACTGCACTATCCCCTTTAGTGTATGTCACTTTGGACTAGGGATACAGACGCCCGATTAGTCCGCGTTTCGTTGGTACCGACCAGCGAACCCTTCGACACCGAAGTCGAAAATCCATCCACTTTCTTACCTTCACCTTCAACTTCTTTCACCGAAGGTATGTCGGGATTCAACCCCAACAATACCTTACCGACGGGAAGGTACCGACGGGAAGGATTCCACCTCCGTTAGGTGCGAATGACCCGAACCAGCCGCCTGTTGAAGCGCCCGCACGAGTTGCGCTCCAGGACCTCTTTTACCCCATCCACACTTCTTTACCCACCCGTCTTTCACCCCCACCGGCAAATGGGGACAATTTTGAGATTAAACCACATTTCATCAATATGCTGCCGAAATTTCATGGTTTGGAAACTGAAGACGCATATATCTTTATTAATAAATTCCAAAATGTGTGCGCTATGATGAAAACGACCCAATTGAGTGATGACGCTATAAGGCTAAGGGTCATTCCTTTCACCTTATGTGACCTAGCCGAGAAGTGGCTATATAGCACCGCATCACATTCTATTAGAAATTGGGATGAGTTTGTGAAAGCTTTTCTAAAAAAGTTCTATCCTCACCATAAAACTGCCAGAATCCGCAATGAAATAATTCAATTCTCACAACTTCCATCAGAACCATTCTGGAAGTGCTTCGAGAGATTCAAGGACCTACTAGTTCAATGCCCTCATCATGGGATAGAAAGTTGGCAACTTTGCCAAACATTAAACGAGGGATTGAACTCGGCAATGAAGCAGTTGCTAGAAACCATCTGTCAAGGTCATTTTCTCTCTAAGTCTAGTGATGAAGCGTGGCAGTTTCTCGAGGATCTTAGTGAGCAGACAATACAGTGGGAGAGCACCAAGACCACATCATCTTCTAGTGGTCAATCTAGGGCAGGCATACATCAAGTAGAGATGTCGATTGCCATGAAGGCCGAGATGGCCGCTCTTACGAAAAAGCTAGAAGCGATCGAGACCAAAATCTCATCGTCTTCTCCTGCCCCTGCTATGCCTCCACGAACTGTCTGTGCTTGTTGTGCGGATCCATCGCACCTGACCGAAGAGTGTCCTTATAATGCATCTACACAAGGACAGGATCAAGTCAATGCTGCATTTCAGCAACGATAAAGAAACGACCCGTACTCTTCAACGTATAATCCGGGGTGGAGGAGTCACCCAAATTTCGCTTGGAACCAAAATCAACAATTCCAAGGAAATAATAATAATTTTCAAAGACCTCCTCCTCCACAACAACAACAACAACAAGCACCCTCGCTAACTCAATATCAGCCGCAACAATTTCAACAACCTTACCCTAATCAGGTGAACAATTTTGTGCCGAACAATGCTTACCAGCCAAACAATTATGTTCAACCTAATAATGATAAGGTTAGCTCGCTTGAAAGAAGTCTAGATGCGTTCCTTAAGCAATCTACACAGTCTACAGCAAGACTTGAGACTTCTATTCAATCTTTAGTGCAAAATAGTGCCTCACACGATCAGAGCATCAAATCTATTGAGGCACAAATTGCACAACTCAATGCAGCTTTGAGCGAGCGTGAAAAAGGAAAACTCCCGTCTCAACCATTGCCCAACCCCGGTCACGCACATGCTGCACACAATCAGCAAAATCATAACGTAAATGCTGTGACCACGTTGAGATCGGGAAAAGTGTTGCGAAACAATGTGGGCATTAACAATGACTCCCCTGCCGGTGGTCCTTCTTCATCTTCTTCACCATCTTCTTCTTCTTTAGAGCCTATTCTCCACCCTTCACATGGCTCTACCTCTTCCAGCTTGAACGGACCTAATTCTCACGACACGAACACATCTACACGAGGTACCGTTCCAACTCGACAATCTGATCCATAAAAATTGGACTCAAACACTTTTCAAAATGTTCTTTTTCCTAATCGGTTGAGATCCCATAAACCAACTCCTCAAATGGAGAAGATTGTCGAGTTGTTCAAACAGGTTAGCATAAACATCCCTCTTTTGGATGCAATTCAGCAAGTTCCTTCATATGCCAAAATTTTAAAGGACTTGTGCACCAAAAAGAGGAAGTCGCAAGTGCCAAAGAAAGTTTTTGTGGCTAGTGCTATTAGCGATGCTCTTGTAAATTCCTTACCCCCAAAACAAAAGGACCCTGGGTGTCCTACTATTTCGATAACAATTGGGGACAAGAACATCAATAGAGCACTATTAGATCTTGGCGCGAGTGTCAATTTGCTACCCTATTCTGTGTACGAGCAATTGGGCGTTGGAGAGCTTAAGCCCACTCACTGTACTCTCCAAATGGCTGACCGGTCAATAACCCATCCTAGGGGAGAGCTGGAGGATGTGTTAATAAGAGTAGGGGATTTCATTTTCCCCGTTGACTTTATTGTGATGGACACACAACCTGTTGCTAACCCCCGGAACCAAATTCCGGTAATACTTGGTCGACCATTTCTGGCTACTTCCAACGCAGTGATCAATTGTCGTAATGGTTCAATGAACCTATCTTTCGGCAATATGACAATTGAGCTCAATATTTTCAAGTTAGGAAGTCAGCCTGCTGAGCCCCAATGCTAGCGTACTCGATGTTTGCTCGATCAATGAGATCGCGGAGGAGGACTGTGAATTCGAGAATTTTTTGTTCGATCACAGCAATGTTAACGCCACTAGTGCGTTCCTCCTAGAATCCGACACAGCTTTCACCACGGATAATGATTTTGAGTGTTTTACTTTCGTCGACGACTTTGAAGACTCATCACCTGAATTGGAGTCTTTTGCTTTTTCGGATGAGTTAGTTGAACCATCCGACACTGTTGCGTACACTCGGTTCGAACCTTTGATGGAATCATTCGAGTTTGAATCAACTACCCCATTGTTACCATCTATTGTTTCATCTCCTAAACTCGAATTAAAGCTTTTGCCGACACACCTAAAACATGCTTATCTAGGTGATGATGAGACCTTACCTGTCATTATATCAGCCTCTCTAGCTCTTGAGCAAGAGAAGGCTCTTTTGATGGTCTTACATAATAATCGGCAAGTTTTCGGCTGGTCTATGGTGGACATTAAGGGGATTAGTCCCCTCATAGTCGAACATCATATACACTTAATGGATGATGCCAAGCCAGCACGAGATCCACAAAGGCGCCTCAACCCCATCATGAAAGAGGCGGTTAAGAAGGAAATTGTCAAGTGTCTGGATAGCGGTATCATTTACCCTATCTCGGATAGCCAATGGGTTAGCCCAATCCACGTCGTGCCAAAGAAATCGGGCATTACGGTCATCACCAATGAGGCAAATGAGTTGATTCCCACTCGCACCCAAACTGGGTGGCGAGTATGCATAGACTATAGGAAACTCAATGCCGCAACAAGGAAAGACCACTTTCCTTTACCTTTCATTGACCATATGCTCGAGCGATTGGCAGGGCACGAGTTCTATTGCTTTCTCGATGGCTATTCCGGTTACAATCAAGTCCCCATCGCCAAAGAGGATCAAGACAAGACAACATTCACTTGTCCCTTTGGCACGTTTGCCTATCGTCGCATGCCCTTTGGGTTATGCAATGCACCCGCGACATTTTAGCGGTGTATGATGGGGATCTTTTCAGACATGGTTGAAAAGTTCTTGGAGATTTTTATGGATGATTTCTCTATCTTTGGCGACTCCTTCGACGAGTGTTTACGCCATCTTGACGCTGTTCTTACCCGCTGCAGGGATAAGAACCTAACATTGAATTGGGAGAAGTGCCATTTCATGGTGCGAGAGGGCATCGTCTTAGGACATGTCATCTCGAAAAACGGCATCGAGGTTGACAGGGCTAAAATCGAAGTGATTTCTAACCTACCTCCCCCAAAATGCGTCAAAGATATTAGAGCCTTCCTTGGCCACGCCGGTTTCTACAAACGGTTTATCAAGGACTTTAGCAAGATTGCTAAACCCTTGACTCTATTACTGGCCAAGGACACAACTTTCGCTTTCGACTCCACATGCACTGAAGCATTCGAGTCTTTAAAACATTCACTCATCACTGCACCCATCCTCTCATCTCCCGACTGGACGCACCCTTTTGAAATCATGTGCGACGCATCAGACTTTGCTATTGGCTCTGTTCTTGGTCAGCACATTAATAAGATGCCGCACGTGATTTATTATGCGAGCCGAACCCTAAATAAGGCCCAACTAAACTACACAACAACAGAGAAAGAGTTTTTAGCTGTTGTGTTTGCACTCGAAAAATTTCGGCCTTATTTAATCGGCTTTCCAGTCGTTGTTTATACTGATCACTCGGCTCTTCGCCACCTTTTTGCGAAGAAGGATGCTAAGTCAAGGCTAATACGTTGGATCCTTTATTGCAAGAGTTTGACCTTGTCATTAAGGACAAAAAGGGATGTGAAAACGTAGTAGCTGATCACCTATCACGACTTCCTTCTTCGCCCATGCTCGATCTTCCAATCACTGACGTTTTTCCCGACGAGCAACTCTTGACCATTTCTTGCGAACCATGGTTCGCCGATATTGTAAACTATTTAGCCACCGGCCTGATTCCTAGTGATTGGTCGAAACAAGATAAGCTTCGATTTTTGTCCCAAGTAAAGCATTTTTACTGGGATGAACCCTATCTTTTTAAATACCGTTCCGACCAAATCATTCGTCGGTGTGTGCCCGAGAGTGAGGTCAAGAGCGTGCTGTCTTTCTGCCACGATCAAGCATGTGGCCGGCACTTTGGCCCAAAGAAGACAGCCGAAAAAATTTTGCAGTGTGGTTTCTATTGGCCACGACTCTTCAAGGATGCATTTGAATAGTGCAAAACTTGCTCCCGGTGCCAACACTTAGGCCGGATTTCGCGGAGAAACGAAATGCCACTCCAACCCATTTTGGTAGTGGACATTTTTGATGTTTGGGGTATAGATTTCATGGGACCATTTCCTAACTCTTTTGGAAATGTGTATATTCTATTGGCGGTTGACTACGTTTCTAAGTGGGTCAAGGCTGTGCCCAGCCGAATGAACGATAATAAAGTTGTCGTTCGATTCCTTAAAGAACACATATTTTCTCGATTCGGGCACCCTCGGGCGATAATAAGTGATAATGGTTCTCACTTCTGCAATAGGACTTTCGAATCCTTAATGCGTAAATACTCTATCACCCACAAATTGTCAACGCCATATCACCCCCAAACATGTGGGCAAGCCGAGGTTTCAAATCGGCAAATAAAGCAAATTTTGGAGAAAACGGTTTCCAAAAACCGTAAGGATTGGTCACTTAAACTGATAGATGCACTATGGGCTTTCCGTACAGCATATAAGACCGATCTTGGTATGTCTCCATACCGGCTTGTGTACGGGAAGGCTTGCCACCTCCAAGTGGAGATCGAGCATAAAGCATTTTGGGCTATCAAAGAGCTGAATTTGTCTTTAGGAGATGCGGGCAGTAACAGAAAGCTGCAATTGAATGAGCTGGAGGAGTTGAGGGATGAGGCATATGATAATGCCATAACTGCTAAAAACCGAGCCAAGGTGTTCCACGATAAACACCTTTTGCGAAAAACTTTTGAACCTGGTCAACAGGTTCTACTTTATGACACTCGGTTACATTTTCATCCCGGGAAGCTTCGGTCCAGATGGAGAGGACATTTTGTAGTCCGCACCGTTTATCCGCACGGTGCGGTTGATCTTGAGAACCCTGAAGACGGTACCTTATTCAAGGTAAATGGGCATCGACTGAAACCGTTCTTCACAGCGGATCCTTCGGAGGAGCTCCTGTTTTTGCAGGAGCCGCTTTACACTGATTGATCTTCCTCCGCTTTCACCCCCAAACTTCGTTTCCCAATGACACTATTTCAAATAAGTTTGGGGGTGTGTATATTATTTGTATATATTTCCATAATACTATAAAAACAAAATTCCCTAAAAAATAAAATAAGAAAAAAAAATAGATAAAATAATAAAAAATAATAAGTTTTGGACCTAAATGCAAAAGTGCAGATTACGAGCTGTTTTTACAAATAAAACCCTCGTCTTAGAGGGTGTTTTATGCAAATCACCCTCCCATCCTCTATTTAAAGGAACCGAGCCCCTGTGTGTTTACCCTAAAACATTTTCTTCTCATCAAACCCTAGCCGCCACCCCCTAGCCCCTGCAGAAAAATCTCGCTGCGCAGTCACCAGACGACCGCGGTTCCGCTGCCGTTGCCGCTCCCCGCCGCGCAACCGCCGCCGACTTGTGTCTTCACCCCCTGAATTTTTCAGGGGAGGTAAATCTGATGCCTTACTCTCTGTTACTGCATAAATTCTTTACTGTAAAATTGTAATGGCACATAAAATGCAGTATGAAAGGGATTTTTCCCCTGTTTTCGCACACGAGATTTACGGTACATATTTCCCACACGAAATCGCACAAAGGGGCTGGAATTTCCTCCTCTATAATCATGCATCTGCATTTGCTTTACCAAACCTAGTTGCTCTATTTTACGAATCCATGGAAGACAATAGCCTAGACAACTTAGGGTACATTAAACTGAATTGGGGAAACCGTGAAATTCGCATCGAAAGGGACTTGATACACGAGGTTACACTCATACCACGTGTACCTGCACATGAACACCCACTTCGCTTTGAAGATTATATGCCATTAATGGGTAATGACTGTGCACGAGAACCGCGTAAGGGGATCCAAGCACGGACCCTTTTCGCAAATGTTTTAACTGTGTGCCGGTGGGCACAAAACAATATTTTTTGAAGTTCTCACAACACGACCTTTTTCACCCCATCGTTACATGTCGTCCACACTTTAATGACGAAAAATCCTACGTTCGACATGTGCACGGTTTTGCTCCAATCCATAGGTATGGGGAAACGAGGGAGTGTATATCCATGTCCCATGCTCGTTACCCAACTCTGCCGTTATTTCCTCCCAGCCGAGGAATTTGACTCATATTTGATAGACGGTGTCCCGGTTCGACCACTTTTAGAGGGCGTCTCGTCGTCCTACTCTAGACTCACAGATATTTGGACACGAACAGAATCGGTAGAGAATGTACCTGCACACACATCTAGCTCGAGCTCGACTTCGAGTGGGGAAGAGCTAACTCCCCAGGAGCATGCGCGATTAATGCGAAGAACAGTGAGAAGAATAGACTCTTTGAGAGATGAGTTTCGGGCAACTACACGAGAGCACGACCGTCGGTTGACGGAAATTGAGCGGGGGATCCAAACACTTTTGGCTAGAGGGGAAAGATCACGTTCACGCTCACGAGCGCGACGTGGGGCCGGGCAGTGAGGGCACTGCTTTGCTCAAGTTTGGGGGTATTAGAGGGTGATGTATATAGTTATCCTTCGCATTGCATATTGTATATATCTTTGTTTTCCTTTTGCATATTTAATTTCTGCATTGCATTTTTATATAAAAATCATTAAAATTTGAAAAATAAAAAAATTAGAAAACTGAAAAACCCATAAAAATTGAGAAAATTTCAAAAATTATAAAAATTATTGTATTCAATTTTGGTTAATTGACTTGAGTTGATAAAATGGTTAACTAGCTAGGAAAAACTAGATCTTAGACTTGGTAAATTAAAAACCCTAAAAATAACCTTGCTTAAAGTTTAACAGTAGAAAGTGTATGTCTCTGTAGGTTATTTAGGAATAGGCAAATTTTGGGTTCACTTCGTGGGTTAAGCCAAAACGAGGGAAAAGTATTAATGTTCTTATTAAAGTATAAGTTCGAAAGATAGTTCCTAGCTTGAGTTTAGATTCTGAAAACATGTACCCTACAAAATGCACAATGACGCACCTTGAAACTTGGATTAGTAAAATAGACCTTGAATTACTCTTGTCTAAAGTCCTTAGCACAATGGAAAAAAAAAGGGGGTGAATAAAAAAAATGGACACTGGTTTTTGTGATTACTTAGGGCTAGAAAATTAATTAGCAAAGGTGCTTCATCACCTAGTGCCTTAGACCAACTGGTTTGGGAGTCGCTGCTAAAAGCCTTGGGTGTTGCAAAACTAGGAAATACGCTTTAAAGGCCTAACGCATCTTGTAATCGGCTGTTGATACCTCAAGAAGTATTAACGGTCGCATGAAGGATGTGTAAGCGAAAGTTAAGTGCTTTGGACAATGGACGAGAGTACGATTGCTTGATTTGAATTTCCAAGTGTAGGGGTGAAAATTACACACACGTGGGGATATGTGATTAGAGTTAGATAAGAGAAAGGAATGAAAAATAAAACTTGTATCTTTAATAGAGTTGATAGAAATTCCTAAGTGGAGATGAAACTCTAGAAGAAAAACTTAAGAAATGCTGAATTCTAAGTAATTCTATAGAACATGTACAATCTTAAGTTACATAATAAGGAAGTGTGAAGAATATGGGTGGATAATTTGCAGGTCGACGATAATAGAATTCCTTGTTAGAAAACCTAATTGGAAAACAAAAGTCGAAAAAAACCAAGTTGATAGGATTTTGTGGGTGTAATCCGCTGAAAACCCTCAGGAGACAACACTCCTCCTACTAGGGACACCTAGAGGTTTAACGGCTTGTTGCACGTGCTCAGTGCAATCGCGTTTCCCTGCGAAAGTGTGGCTAGGTTAGAATAAAATAATAAGTTTGCTCGAGGATGAGCAAAAGGCAAGTTTGGGGGTATTTGTTCACATTATAATATTGCAATTCATACGCCCCACTTTTATGCATTTTATAAGTAAACAGGTACTTTTGACGCTCGTTTGTTGCATGATACAGGATACAGGATCTCGGAGCAAATACAGTGAAAAAGACAAAGATGATACAGGAAATGGACTTTTGACCAACCAGCACACGGATCTTACTCAAGCCGAGATGAAAAACAAGTGAAACGGTCAAAAGATCCTTACAAGTTTCACTAAGGATCTGGAGAATACTAAGAAGCCCAACAGAGAAAAGAACAATGAAAATAGGAAGCCCAAGAGAAGACATACCAATCACAGAAAGTTAGTGAGCCAAGCCCACCAAAGAGCCGCGGAACCGCGGCCAAAGGCATGTCTTTGCCGCGGAACCGCGGCCATATGGTGCCCGTGTCGGCACCGACTTCTTGTGTCGGTGTGTCGTTTCATATGTTGGGATTTTTAGGGGGCAAATCTGTAATTTCATGTCTACGAGAGTCTGTAACCCTAGCTTCACTAGTTGCTTATAAATTGTACCCAAGATCTGTAAAATGGCATGCCTCTTATCAATCAATAAAAGTTCAGACCTGTTGAGAGATCAAGAGCATCATCTTGTAAGTTTTTTAGTTTATTTAATTCCTGCCTTAGTATAATCTTTTACTTGCCCTAGTTATCTAATTATTGCTTTAGTTTAACTAGTGTAATCCTCTTTAATCTGCAGTAAGTAATTACCCTTTAAAACATAAACATAAAAAATGTCACTTTCAAATTACTCCCTAATGAGCGAGTAAAATCCTCGCTCGTTAGGGTTAGGAACAAGAGAGGGAGTGAGAGATGGATGTCTCTCACCTCCTTCAATGCCAACATATTTTTAAAAAACGATATCTTCATGCACGCATGTATGATCCGCCCCCTACGTCACCCTACCTACAAGGTAACGGTGAACCGTAGTATAAAAGGCCGGACATATGTGACGTCCATGAAGATCACATCAATTAATAGGAAAGGACGGATAAGGATCTAGAGGAAGAAACTTTGTTTCTTCCCGATCATCCTAATCCCCTTTGCTAATAATTGATGTGATTTTTCTAAAAAGATTAGATCAACGGCATTGAAAGAGGTGAAAACATTGATCTCAACACCCCAACCTTCGACCAAACCATAACGAGTTCTTTCATATCACATAAATTCGTCTTAAATTCAATCGACAAAAACCAAACAACAATTTGAATCAACTCGTTATAACACAAAAACAGAAACTCACACATCCCTGCGGATCGACCCGTATTCACCGGCTAGCTGCGAAGCGACGCCGTTTCTGATTACGGTAAACTACAATTTTTTGGATTAATAATATATCGGGGCGAAGCAATCGCACCATATGTGATAAGGTATGCTCTATGATGAGTACTACTGAGTTGCCTATTTCCTTTTGGGGGTTATGCACTTGAGAAGCTCCATACCTATTGAATAGGGTTCCAATCAAATCAGGTGCCCACTACTCCATATGCAATACGGTATGGGAAGAGCCCATGTCTTAAGTAAGTTAAGATTTAGGGTTGTCTGGCCTATGTCAAAAGCAAAATCCGGACAAGCTCGAGGTAAGGTCAGTTCTGTGGAAGTTTGTTGAATATCCTAAGCATTAGCAAGGGAATATCTTCTACCGCACTGAGGAGCAAAAGGTATTTTGTTTCTCAGCATGCCACATTTTTGAAAGGGAATTTCTTGTGAAGAAATTAGTGTTCATGAGGTATAACTGGAAGCAGTTCCAGCTATACAAACTGCAGCTCATGATTTGGTAGAACCGGAGGATTCAATAGTTCCCGACGAAGCTTAGCCTCTCCTCCAATCTGATAGGGTTCCTCACCCACCGGAGAGATACTTCGGTTTTCTCTATAACAGTGGGAGCGAGGATTACATCATGAGTTGATGACCCAACTAGTTTCGAGCAGGCCATCAAGAGTGGGGACTATGTGAGAATGGCTGGATGCTAAGCGATCTGAGATTGAATCTATATACACCAATAAAGTATTGACTTTGGTTGCTATATCTGAAGAATTAAATCCCCATCATGAGCAAGTATATCTTGAGAAGATTACTTTGTGCACATGGAAAAGTTGAGACTTTCAAAGCTAAGGCTTGTTGCAAAAGGTTCTCGTCATCGACCAGGTGTGGATAATGATGAAACCTTTTCTAGTCCCTATGCTTAAGTCCATCCGTATCCTACTTGCCATTGCTACATACCATGTTGTCACGACCCGAAATGGCTCGTGACTAGCACTTGAATCATCTGAAGTCTGTAGGACCCCATCTAATTCAAGTAAGACAAAAATCCCAGAAATCTAAATCATTTTAAGGAAGAAGTGCGGAAAAACATATTTTAAAGAGAGTGTTTTTAACAAAATAAGCCAAAGTATGAATTTTTAAAACCTCAAGTCTTTTCTGAAAATTTCGGCAGAGTTTCTTTTGTAAATACTGGCCCCAAATGGGCACAACATGCATAATATGAATAAAGGCATCCCCAAGCGGGAGCTAGCTCTTCGCCAATTGGCGGTCACAACCATGCAAGCTAAATAATATACAACGCCGAAGAGCGAGGATCAAAACTCAGAAGGAAATTCAATATCATCAAGAAAACCCATAATAGTACAACGCAGGGCTCTAAGGTCGAAAGAATATACAACTGGACTTCTAAGCTTATGAAATATACAAATCTGGTTGATGGAGTTTACTAGATACAACTGAAAAATAAAGTACAATGGTGGTAACGATGCGAGTGAACCCACCTACCAAAGCATTCACCCGAAATGGAGTAATGTACCAGCAAAGCCGCAAAGGAAAACCTGTACGGCAAAACCTGTAAGAAACTGTGGCACAATGGGGGTGAGTTGCCAACTCGTGAGTAGAAAACACTATAGAGCAGAAATTGAATGTATGACTCAATCCTAGGTCATACGATCAGTAATAACCTCAAATAATAATATGGCCTGAATCATAAATAATGGCAAGGGTAACATCTATGCATAAGTGTAATCCCATGTGCTCGTGTCAGTACCTCAGGTAGCAAAATATCATAAATATAATGTATGAATGCATGAAAACAGAATGCATCTAAATGTGGAAACTTTTTTCAAAATATAGTGAGATTTCTGTATGTATAAATCGAGGTATCATCAATGAAATCAACATGAAATCAGTTTCAAGAATCGACACAAAATATAAATCCCAATATCTCAATATCTCAGGCTCCGGCAATCCGGACTGGCCTGTAACCTCGAATCTCAATATCTAGGGCTCCGGCTATCCGGACTGGCCCATATCATCAAATTTCAAAAGCTCAGGCTCCGGCTATCCGGACTGGCCTGTACTCCGATCGCTATCCTCCGGATATCCGTCGAGGTACAATACAATCACCGGTCAGTAGTGCTCCCCTATCAAAGGCTCAACGCCATCATCTACGACCTTCTCGCCCCGGTGTGCCGCACCGGGTCCACCATGCACCCACAGACGGTTCCTCTGCCTTCTCGAATCGGGTGTATGATATCGCTCAAGAGCCGAGAAAAATCATGGTGGACATATCTCATATCATATCATGAGAAAACTGCAACTTTCTTTTAAAAATGATAATCAGTTTATAAAATCCTTACGGTTTCTCTAAACCCAAAAATCTTATGGAAATCCGAAATCAACAAATCACGATGTAAATAAATAAATAATGAATACTGGGCTCCGGCAATCCGGACTGGCCCTTTCTATCGCATGGCATATGAATATATGAATATACATGCATAAGATAACACAGTAAATAAATGCAATATCTAAACTAGCATATGAAAACAATAAAATATAGGAACTATCAGCTAGCAAACGATATCAATAGAGCAATATTCTCTAAAGTGTACGTGGCATGGCAATTACCGATGATGATGTGTGTGAGCCGGCAAGCAGGTGTACGTGGAGCATACACATCATCGGTATTGGTGTTGGTGTCCTAACATCATGATTTTAATAATAACTGGTGAAAACACAATATAAGCATGCAATGCGATGCGAACAGTAAGAATATGCAGAACATGAATAACAACGCAACATGTACGAATATACAGAAATGAATAGTAAATGTAACAATAAGGAATCTACATTAATACATATGGGTCATACAGTTTTGCCGTTTGAAATAGCACGAAACGTGGTGTTTAGAAAATAGGGCTACGGTGTTTTTATGAAAAGGTACATCCTTTGAAATATCTGTAGAATCCCTTGGCCTGTTTTTAAAATACTCACGATTTGTTAGTTTTGGAAATAAGTATGACTCGTGCTCAGTGTAACATCTACCAGTAAACTACAGGACTAAACTAACAGACTAATCGAAAGGGTAAGGAAAACCACCTAAATCTGAGTCGATATATATATATATATATATATATATATATATATATATATATATATATAATAGTCGATGATCCCGCCTCAATAGTATCGCATACGATATGATATATATAATATGACATTCTCGAGTCAAGAGTGCGGATCTATCATCAATTTAGCTCGTACGGTAAATCCATCGTACGACATCCCAAATCTGGGTACAGGTCAAATATCGTATTTATCTCATCATTTATCTGGTATCCTTATCATCATATCATGAACGAGGGTACTAATCTAAAGTCTAGTACATACTGATACCATTAATAATATATATGCGTGTGTCTGATAACACATCGCCTAAAAATCCGCTATAATATCATGTCATATCTGAAAATACGAACCAAATCACATCATCGATCTCGTGGCATTATGCCCAATCTCATCGACTCATCTCCAAATATCATATATTATCCTCATCATCTGTGTGTGTATACACATACACACACAGTCCCATACCTATGTGTGTATATATATATACATATCCCCATATACGCATAAGTAATAAAATGTATGCTAGTGTGTGTGTGTGTGTGTGTGTGTATGCAAATCATAAATCTAGGGTTTCGCGACTAAGAAGCTAAACTAAGTTACTTCTAATTACACTAAACTAACCCATGAACACATAAGCCTATCTAGATAGTCATCAATCTCACAATAGACATAATTATTTATATATATGCATACGTATTCGTATACTACACTTCGAACTGCGGGGGTGCTATACGCCATCCACCCGACTTCCCCCTTAGATATATATCTACTCACATTGATCTTCGCTTGCCATTGTAGATGTCGCCACGAGCTTTCTTGTCATCTCGAAGTCCTCATGAGGGTACCTATATATAATAACAAATCGTGCCGCATTAAAATCCAATTCATGACCAAAATGATACACGAATCTCAAATCGGTCAAAACCTATGGTCTACTCACGCAAATTAACCAGATAACACTCGATATAGACGTACAAATGTCATGTGACCGATACAAAACACAAATACTAAAACCAAAATTCAAAATACGTAAAAAATAACCCCAAATCAAAACAGCAACTCAAGAATTCACTCCCAGATTTTAGTTCAAGTGAAATTAGGATGAGGAAACAGTACTGGGTGTAGTATAGGGGGTATATGACCTATAGAATCAACCTAGACACACAACATCACAAAATGGCCGGCCAAACACCCTTCAGATCCAGCGAGCTCGGTTCTACAGGCTTGGATTGGTCTCGTATTGGTAGGGTGACCTAGTAGTGTCTTAATTTGGTCTCCGGAGTTATTTACTTATCCAGAAAAAGTCCAAGGTCAACCCAGATTTCCTGCACTCTTAATTAATTCACAAACCGACATGGAAGTTGCTAAATTCTGCATTTTGGGTTAGTCGCTGGTTTGGTCTGGGTTTATAACACTAAGGGGGGTTTAAGGTCACCAATAAAGCTCAAGTTCACCAACACAACTTAAAGAAAACCCTAACCCTCTCTAGGAATTTCAAAGTTCACTAAACCGCATTAAAACACTTTTAAATTTGTATAGGTGCTAAAGTAATTGAAAAGCAATACTAAAGGTGCAGAAATTAGCTCATTTGGCAACTCAAGAAATTTCTTGAGTTTCCCCAAGTGCTCAAAATCCATCCTTTTTTGGTCCAAAGTGCTTGTAGGAAGCTTGTGCATGTTTTTAATGAAGTGGAGATGATGTTTTGATGGGTTTTTCATGGAGCTGTGTGGAGGTAGGGGGGATTGAAGAGGGCTGCCATGGTTGAAGGAGAGGAAAAGATGAAGGGAAAATAATGAAGGGAACAAGAGCCATCACCAAGGTTTGACCCCTCACCTCTCACTCTTTCATGCCCATACCTCATTTTTTTAAATTTTTTTATTCTTTTTCTTTTCTGTTCTTTCCTTTATCTTTTCTTTTCATTTAAATTTGAATCATGCATGAATGAAGAAATAAACCATGGTAGAAAATGTAACAAGTATTTGTAAATGTGACATGGTGCATGTCATTGTTGGATATATATGCCCTAGAGGCCTTCATTGTATAGGATGCTAGGGATATGTATGTACAGGACAATCTTGCTCGATATGATAGTACGCTATTTGGTTTGTCTTTATCTTAACATGTGATATATATATTTACTCTGTGTTTCATATATTATGAACATGTTGATAAATCTCGTAGGATGTTTGCTTGACTACTAGCGTTGTGATGGCAGTCAAACTTATGGGAGCTCGGTGGTCAATAGGCACATCCTTAAATGTCCCTTGTCGCAGGAGTATTGAGACTGGGCATCGATACTCCAGAGTAGACTAGTGTAAACATATCTAGACCCTGACAAGGGGCGATGGATTGGTCCCGCAGCCATTGGTTATGTGCACCTAAGATTGTATATCGATGCTCACTGGGTGTGAGTTCACCGGACGGGACTCGTCGAGGACTGACAAGATGGTATTATACTTAGCATCAGATAGAAGTTCTCTGGTGACATGTGTGCATATAGTCTGTCGACTTGAGGTCGTCATTTGTCTCGTGTAAGTTCCCACTGTGCTTTGATTACTATCCTACCACGGCTTAAAGGAGTCGTGCAAACAGGTTTTAGTTGGGTGCAGTCCTGAGCCATATGGAGGCAGTGAGCGACTGTTAGGGATTCGTCTCTCCCGGTATGGGGAGTCGATATCGCACGGTGATCGGTTGGTCATTACCATAAGTCCCTGGCCAGGGCTGATTGAGAATTACTGGTGGACGGACCAGTAGATCCTCGGATGGTCTTGAGCCACACCGACACGACTTGTACGGTTATTAGTGGTCTGACGTTTTCCACCCCCTAGACCTTACATGCGATACTCTCAGACGACCAGACCGGACTGCATGGATATTGTCACGGACAGGCTCAGTAGGGGTTTCGGACGAGTTCGCTCATCGGCCATCTTATCAACATCTACCTGGGGACCATTATGTACAGCTAGTATCGCTTGCGTCTTGTGGTTAAAACCCACTGAGAGCGTAGTGTCGAGTATTTAGAGTACCACACAAAGGGTTGTTCACTTTTGGGCGAAATGAGGTAGAGGTCGTATGGTTTTGTGACAGAGTTCGTTCACATACACGTATTTGTGCCTGTTTGGTGTTCGGGCTGTTGATACTAGTGGGCTTTGGTCTAAGACAGTTCCTAGTATCTGATTTTGGGTTGATTCAGTCTTATTTCATTTCGTGTTCTTCGGAACACGGATGCGGGTATGTATATACAGTTGACAGAGGCAGAAAAAGAGACACCTCATTAGGGTTTTGACCAGTAACTTGATTAAAACCTTAATGAAATGGGGAAATTGATTATTAATCTTCTATTAGAGATAATTGTGTTATGGCTAATTTGGTTTGACCATGTTGACCATGTTGACCCTTGTTGACTTAGATACTTTTTTGAGCAAAAGATATTTGTGCTTAGCATCAAATCAACATCAACCATGACAATTATCTTAATAAAATTTTGATTATTCTTTTTCCCTAATATGAGAGCTCACCCTTCATTTTATCATGACACATTCTCTCTCATGGTTGCTCTCTCATCTTCCTCTCTCAAAGCACAAGTGATTCATGAGTTGAAAATCAAGAGCTTTTGAGACCAAACCACTAAAACACTTCTCTACTCACTCTATGGTTCTTATTCTAGCACACCAAGGACTCTAGTTACTTCATTGTAGAGGTTGGAGCTCAAGGTAGAGGCCTTCGGGTGGATCTTCTTTGACTCGGAGAAGCCGGTGAGGGGAAACCATCCACTACCACTCCAAGGAGCTTACAATAAGGAGGACCACAATAAGGAGAAGAAGGAGTTCAAGATTTGGTATAATCATCTAACATAGTAGTTAAAAGTTCTAGTTAATTTGTTAGTTAATGTTTAGCAAAGATCCTAAAGGCTAGTCTATGTTATCTTGCAAAGAAAAAATTTGATTTTTACCTATTCCGCCTCCCCGTAAACGTCCGGGGTGGGTAACATAGACTAACAGTGGTATCAGAGCCTAGATAAACAATAATTAACATGTTAGCAAAGTTTTTAGAACTTCGATCACGGAAAAATCTAGAAAGCACGAACAAAAAATTGCCATTTCTGTCGATTTTAAAAGCGGGTCTAAAAATATTTTCAAAGACATGAAAAATACGTGGAGGCTTTCTCTAGAACTCTGAAGAAATTTAGGTACCTAACTCGGTCAGACAACCGCAGAACCGCGGACGAACCAAGCATTCCGCCGCGGATCCGCGGCTGAGTCGACTCCGAGTTGGTCCAAATTTTTTATGGTGCTTTATGTGTTGGTTTTGTGTTTTCTGAGATATTTTTGTTTCTTCTCAGGAATTATTGTGTACAGTGTTGTACTTGGAGTAGATTCAAATATGGTTATTGATCGGATTTCTATAAACTTTAGCTAATCGGATTATATCTGTAATGTGTTATATGTGCTAAATATTTACTAATCGCTATACGTCGATTAGTGGGGTCGCACATATCTGTGATCTGTGATCTGTGATATTGGTTTGTGTATATGAACTTATTGGATTGTTGTGGATGAATAGCCGAGGTTGTGAGATGAGTGTATTTCATTTGATGTAAATTGTAAATTGATGTAATATTATTTTATGGTCGCACATCCGGGTTGAGCTTGTAGCCACCATTGTATATTATTTCTTGTACTGTTTTCTGCTCCTAGGATAGACCCAAACTGAGGTGCACAAACTACCGGGTACTTTGATGTGCCAAGGAACCTACTCACTTTGTTGAGGGAGGTTGCTTCACTTCGGGTATTTGGCGGGTGGTTTGTCGCACCCGTAGGGGTCTAGGGTGGGGTTTTGGCTATTCATCGCAACCGTGTAATCCGTCTTTCGCTGCAGGCTCAAAAGAAACGCAGATTCCTAGTATATCCAATGTGTTCATCTGTGATCTGGAATGCCTATTATTGCATGAAACGATTGGATATATCTATATATGATATTTATTAGTCGTTGCTTATGTTTTGCATCCGTGCTAGTCCAGCCCCCGCTCTGTTGTTAGTTAAGTAACCTAACGGGTGATGACGGGGCCCCGTGGCGAATGCGGATGGCATAACCGTACGTTGTATTTTCGTTTCTTTCTGCAATGGTAGGATTAATTGATGGGACAACATTAATTCATTAATGCAAATAAAACAAAGCTATATTAAATCGTTGGAACAATTTCAAAACCACTCGGTTTCTTTCAAAATGAAAATTTTAAATGGGGAGCTTAAACCACTCCTTTTAAAAAGCTATCATGGTTCCTTCGATTATATCAAGTTCATTACGTTAACGGTTTCGCCAAAAACCAGCCGTAGCCCTCCGTCGTTTCAAATAAACAACACATCGTATTCATGCTATGTTTGTTGGCCTACGTCAAGGCATAGTGAATGGTGGCAATGTGTTTCTTATTTTTTGCATAGATAGATGCATTAGTTTAGGACAGTCGTATAGCCTTGTTGGCCTATGTCAAGGGCGAGTACGGATGGGTCTAAATTAATCAGGACAACGATAGGTAGAACTTGACTTGCGTCTTATGATTTGTTGGCCTACGTCAAGGTCATAAGAGCTTGGGGTAAAAACCATATCGGGAGTTTCAAACATAAAGGAAACTTGCAGATTTAGCATATCTTCTGGAGTGTGGTAACTAGAGTGGCTTCTATCTAGGTCATCATACAATGATAGTTGGATCCCGATCCCAATGATGAGTAGGATTACTCTCGGGAAATTTTTCTCACTTAACAATCAATGCTATAAACCAAGTAGGTGTCTAGAATGGTGTTAGCGAGGCTACGTCTCTAGGGAAAAGAGGTTATATAATTAAGGAACTTCGCGAAAGCGTTGGAAAACCTCCCTCGATGCACCGACACTAGCCTGGCTGAAAGGTTAAGCAGGTATTGTGACGTGCGATTAATCCTGACTAATTCTTCTTTTAGGGTTTGAAGTAGAATTTGAGGAAACAGTGGGAGCCTGTTGTTGGAGATAGTGCCCTCAAAGTCAATTATTGGATCACAGGTACGTGATTGCAATGATTGAGGTAGGACCTATACCGATATGACAGTCTTGCTCGAGATGATAGTATGCTATCTGGTTTGTCTTTATCATCGTATACATGCTTTAGTTCACTATTGCATATTGATAGAGCCCATATGATTCTTGCTTGACTGCCAGCAGTATGATGGCGATCATATACGTGTGAGCTTGGGTCTGTAAGCACATCCTTAAAGTGTCCCTAGTCGTGGGAGTTTCGAGACAGGGCATCGATACTCCAGAGTAGACTAGTGTATACAGTCGAGACCCCGACGAGGGCGATGGCCGGTCTCACAAGCCATTGGTGTTAGTAGAATCACCTAAGATATATACAGGTGCTCATTAGGTTATGAGTACACCGGACAGGACTCACCGGGAACAAGCTACTTGGTATTATACATATCGTCAGATAGCAGTTCCTTGGTGACATGTGTACAGGTTAGTCTGTCGACCTGAGATCGTCATTTGTCTCGTGTGAGTTCCCACTGTGCTTAGATTACTACCATACCACGCTCAAAGGAGACGTGCAAACAGGTTTTAGTTGGGTACAGTCCCGAGCCACATGGAGGCAGTGAGCGAATCGTCGGGGATTCTTCTCTCCCGGTATTGGGGGTTGATGTCGCACAGTGCACGGGTGGCCATCACTAGAAATCCTCGGCCGAGGTGGTGGAGAATTACTGATTTGGATCAGTAGTTTCTTAGATTGTGATGGGCTTCAAGCCGACACGATTTATCGCGTTATTAGGGGTCTGACTTTATCTACCCCCCTAGACTCGAAATGCGATACTTTTTAGACGAATGGACCGGACTGTATGTATATTGTCATTGTTAGGCTCAGTAGGGTTTATGGATGAGTTCGCTCGTCATCTTCCCTTCCAATCAATACTTAGGCAACCGTTACGTACAGCTTGTACCTCTGACGTGCTAGAAGTTATACCTAGTGCTAGTATGTTGATGAGTCATTATAGTTCCCCACAGACACTTTCCCAAGTTCGGGCGAAACGTTGTAGAGGTCGTATGGTTTTATGGCAGGGTTCGGAAAATACACGTGCATTTTCGCACGTGTCGTTTTTCGTGCAGATAATACTGGTCGGCTTTGGTTTAAGCCGGATCCGAGTATTATGCTGTGTAGATATAATATCTTTGTCTCAGTTCCATTTGTATTCGGTCGTAATACAAATGCGGGTATGTTTATACTACTACGTGGTTATCCTGAATTTCGTTTCAGGATCACTTTTGGAAGTTACCAGTTTCCAGTTTTCTATCGGCCGTATTTAACATTCGGTTAAATGCGGAATTTTCTTTTCTTGAGATGAGTGTAGAAGTTTCTAGAAGGTGACTAGGATGGTGACTAGGATGGTGAGTCATTAGTGCATTGATTATTGCAGTAAATGATTTGGTGACTTGTTAAGGTGATTCATTGTTTTCATTAATTGTGTTCATACTAGGTGTTAAGTGACTCATCCTCTTCATTGATCTTGTGATCACCTCCCCCTCTCCTACACTCACCTCCCTCCCCTCTATATAGTGGCCGGCCTCCCCCCTCTTGTGGGATTATGGTTGTTGATTTGGTTGAAAAGATTATGATTGATTCGGGTTCATGAAAATTAGATAGCCTCATTTCTCATTTCACCCGATCCAAAAGGCAACTTCATTAACCGTTCGTCCACGGCTTTGGACGAAGTGAGACAAAGTTTTCTACTCATTCTCTACATCATCTTGGTCGTCTCTTTTAGCAAACTTGACGACCGAGTTGCCTCGGTTCAGAGGCGGGAGCCCGTTTAAAGATCCGTCGACGTGGTGCCACCTGGACGAGAAGACTGGAGATTAAAGAGATCGGAGCAGACGCAACAAAGCGTGGGATGATGGTTGAAGACCGAAGGACTCGGATCGTTCGGTATAACTCTTCTACCCACTTTGTAGTTTGTTAGTTTAGGTTTAATGGCAGATCCGGGTTATAGTACGCGATAGCGCCAGTTGTAAAATGATTTTGTTCCGCATTTGGCGTCTGTTAAACGGCTGGGGCGCTACCGTGGACTTACAGTGGTATCAGAGCCTCACCATTAATCTATACTAACTTGAGCTAACACGTTTAAAACATCGATCGAACCGATTTTCTAAAACTACACTTTTTCAGTTCTGAGTTTTTTTCGATTTTTAAAAGGTCAAAAAATAATTTTGCATATCACAGAAAAACGTGCAGGGTTTTTTAAGCTTACTGTACAAATTTGTTCACGTGACCCTACAAGACCGCCGCGGATCCGCGGTCAAACCTAGGGTTTGTCCGCGCATCCGCGGCCAGTCTGTGGGTTCGGTGTTTCAAATTTTACAGTGTCTTCATATTTGGAAATTGTGGTTTTTGATACTGTTCTTTTGGGCCCAGATTTTGTTACTGTACAGCAGATGTACGTGGGGCCCACTTCGGGAAATTTAGTCGATCGAAATTTTAAACTTGTTAGTATGCAGTATTTACATTATATTTCCGACCGGGAATGTCATTTGATCGGTAAACCGTGTATGATTGCTATAGTTCTTTTAGACGGGTTTGCGAACGTGACATTCGCGTTGATGTTCTGTGTTGTGTTGTGATGTTGCGGATATGTCATGGTGGATAGCAGTGTGCAATGATAGTGCAGTTTGTATTTCTTTGTACATTTGATATTGCGGGGCGAGCGTCCAACATGTGGACTGCCGTCACTGCCTGTTTGTATAATATTCTTCTTGGGGCGCGACCGGGCAGAGGTCGATGTACCCGTTGTACATATTTTTATTTCTGTTCTAGGTTTACCCCGCGACGGAGTGCACGAATAGCCGGGTTCTGGAGGGCAACGGGTCCGTATCTCATGGCTTTGAGAGGTAGAGGGGCCTCACTGTAGAATTGGCAGACTATTCGCCGCACTCGAATTGGGTACAGGTTGACCCAAGGAGGGGTGCTCAATTTACCGGATTCCGTGAAGTGCCGGGTGTTCCATTCATTATGCTGTGAGGGACTACCTCGCTTCAGGTTTTGGCGGGTAACTTGCCGCACCCATAGGGGTCTAGGTTTCATTGCACAGGCTATCCATACGACCAGGGGAAAGTCGGGTTTCAGTAGCGGCTCTGTGAAACCCGGAGATCCCAGATTATCTGTATTGTTCTGTGATGCTTATTACTTTTCTGTAATGTTGCATATTATCACGCCTAGAGCGATTATTGTATATTGGTATATATACTATTAGATGCTGTATATGTTTTACACCCGCGCTAGTCCAGCCCCCGCTCTGTCGTTAGTTAAGTAACCTAATGGGTGATGACGGGACCCAGTGGCAAATGCGGATGGCATATACGTACATTATATTTTCGTTCTTTTCTGGTGTGATTGATTGATGGGACTGCATTGATTCTTTTCAATGCAAGGATAAAACAAACCTATATTTGATGTTGTTGGAACAAATTTTAAAAGGTGTTATTACAAAGATGTTTACTTTTGTTTTGCATAGTAATATTCAGTTGGAATATCCTGCACCTCATTCGACGAGGCAAAGGCTGATATTCCTTCACCGGGAGAGACCCCTTGGACAGAAGTTTACGTCAGGGTAATAACTTTATATAGTCGATTACAAGTTGCTTTGCATCACGGTATTCAGTTGGAATATCCTGCACCTCATTCCACGAGGAAAGAGCCGAGATCCCTTCACCGGGAGTGACCTCTTTAGCAAAGGTTTTTCATCACTATATTTTTATAAAAAGCTATCACGTTCCTTCAACGAGATCAAGTTCATTACGTTAAAGATTTTTCGCCAAAAACCAGTCGTAGCCCTCCGTCGTATCTTATGGATGGTCAGTAGTATTCAAGCTATGTTTGTTGACTAAAGTCAAGGCATAGTGTTTGGTAGCCGCTGGATATTCATCTGTTTCATAGATAGATGCGTTTGTTTGGGACAGTCGTATTACCTTGTTAACTAAAGTCAAGGGTATGTACGGGTGGGTTCAAATCAACCTGGACAATGACGGGTAGAACTTGACATATGACTTATGATTTGTTGACTAAAGTCAAGGTCATAAGAGCATGAGGCAAAAATTCACATCTGGAGTTTCAAACATACAGGAAACTTGCCAGGCATGCGCATACCTTCTGGAGTGTGATAACTTGAGTGGCTTCCATCAAGTTATCATGCGATGATAGTTGGATCCCGATTCTCACTGATGAGTTGGTTTACTCTTCGGGTGATCCCGACTGATTCTTCTTTAACGTTTGGAGGAGAATTTGAGATTACAGTGGGAGGTTTACTGATTAGATAAACTTTATTAACCATTCTGATCTAGGTTAGAGTGCACGCAGAGTGTTTCTTTTCTCTCTCTCTCTTTGGCAGCGACTTTTGACCGACCCTAGACTATGACTCAGTAACCAAGTTGACCGAACTTTATTAAAATACTGGCTTTTGGATTGTATGAGTTGCATAAGTCATTGCCGCTCCTTCTTTTACCCTTTGCATTTCTCAGAACACCCCGTATTACTACGGATATCCACTTCCATTCGATAGATCTATCGTATGGTTATATACGAACTCGAAAGGACTTCTTCGAGGATGGATCCAGGATCAGGAGAAATAGAATTGGTTTATTCAGTTGTCTTTTATTATCACCTTCTCTCAGGTTGCGAAGGCTCCTTAGTTTAGGAGAGTACACCTATTACGCTTATTGGATAGTCTTATTCCAAACTATAGGCTGGTGCCGAAAGGTAGGGAATGAAGAAAACCAATTAGCCTAAGTAGGGTGTGCAGAAGGTAATATGTAAAGACAAGATAAAAGGATTAGAAAGCGGGCAAAGTAAATTGCGACTGTTATCATTCACAACCAAACCGCATACTTCATCATCACTCCTATTTTCACCTTTGCTTTTTTCCCAGTTCGGGAGAAATAGAATAAGATTTTATTCAGTAGTCTTTTATCATCACCTTCTTTCAAGTTGCGAGTACTCCTAGGATTAGGAGAGTACACCTATTATGCTTACTGGATAGTTTTCTTCCAAACCATAGGCTGGTACCGAACGGTAGGGAAGGAAGAAAACCACTTAGCCTAAAAGGGGTGTACAAAAGGAAATGACTAAAGACAAATAAAAGAGATTTGGAGAGATGACAAAGAATTATACGGTTACAGTCATGAATTGGATTATGGAAGAGTCATTACTAGGAATACCAGGATACCCCTACGAAACATTTTCATGTTTCAGTTACACTGTTCATTGTTAAAAGAAAACTGATTTCCCGATTACATACTTACTCCAGGGTATGTATTTACCAGGTTTCATTCTCATATCTGTATGGTTTTACAGATGATGAGTGGGAGTAAGTTATTAGGAATTAGGTGATCATCCTCATTATATCGGAATTCGTTGTAATTGGTGATATTTGAGGAAATCGCCTGGGTACAGTTTTCAACCTACGATGCACAGGTTTTGAGTTATTCAACTCAGAGGACTTATACAGAGTATTGTATGTTGTCCAGTGTCCGTCAGGACAAAGAGGTAGGTCCTCGTACTATGTTCTGTTTACTTATGACTTCTCTAGTTTTTAGACAAGTGTTTCGTAGAAATACAATGTCTAAGTTTTGAGAAGTTATGGGTATAAGAATAAAGTAGAGAACCAGGTATCACAAGTATCGGGATTCTTCAAAGAGATCGATGATGTAGATTCTTGTGATAGTATTCAGATGATAGTAATTGTTTTGAGAAACTTGTTTCTTTTTCAGGTTACTCATAATTGGATGGATTCCTAAGTTGAGTAATGCCGATTAGCCTCTCTCCATTAAGATGATATGCACTGGAGACAGCTGCATGATTTGAATCTGGTTCCAATTAAATTAGTGCCTCTATTTCTATATTGTATATAGAATGGTTCATATCTTAACGATGTTAAGATAAGGGGAGTTGTCCAGCTTATGCTTAAAACCAGACACTGGATAACTCAAGGCACATTTCTGTAATGGCAGTTTGTAGGTTGACCCTGGCTTTGACGAGGGTTGATTTTCTACAATCTAGAAGATCAATAGTGATATTGTTCTTGACTCGCCACAGTTTTATTAAAATGGATTTTTTCAGAAAACAGTAGTGGGAGTATGGTAGAACTTGAAGTGATTCCAGAACCGCAAACGATTACGGAAAATTTAATTTGACCTATATATTCAATCAGGTTTGACATTCCATTAGCCACTCCACAGATATGGTGGGTAAACTCAGACACCCGAGAGGTAATCCGGTAGCCTTAAGGACTATGACAAGGAGGTTCTTATTTACCCAAACTTGACACTACTGTTGTTCCAAGCTATGGGACCCGGCAGGAGGATAAGTATAGCGTCGTTCTAAACTAGCTTTAGAAGTGCACGTATATATTATTCTGCCAGAGGGTTGTCGTAGTCAGTGGGAGCAGCAGAAGCATAGTGGGCAAGTAGCTTATGTCTATTTATAGGCTTGAGCAAATATAGTGGAGATAAGATCATCCATTTTTGATGAGACGGTCATGGGTTTGACTTCAACAGATTAAGGGATGGAACTGTTAAGAAGGTAGTAGGGTGTGATGTCCAGGTATTTGGATGACATACACAGAGTAGGAAATAAAATTCCTATACTACGATCGGTTATACTGTGGTTGTCACACAGTTGTTTCTCCACAAAGGACATGGATATAATATTTTGTAAGTCGATGTACAACACCCCACGACCTGCGGGGAGACGGAAATATGAAAAACGATCTTGTTCATTGCTTAAACATCGACTAACTGCATGAATCGAAGCTAAACGATAACTAACAACAAACATAGTTGTTAACAACTACTATGTAAAGGGATTATACATAAAGAACCGTGTCCTTCGTCTTTACGAACTCCACCTCCTCCTCGGCCTTCTCGAAGTAGTAGACGATCCACCCGAGTGTTTTACTCCAAGCTTAGCCTCTAAACTTGAGGCAACTAACCTTCTTTAAGTGCTAATCAAAGAAGCTAGGTGATATAGAGTGAGGGTTATGGTTTAATTAGTCTAACTAATCCTTGTACTCAACACATGAGAGGGGAGGATTAGGGTTTGAAGAGGGAGAGCTTGAGGAGAGAGAAGGTGAAGATCATAATGAAGTGAGAAGAATGAGTTATGATAATATATATCAAGCATTTCTTTTATCAAGAAAAGAAAAGAAATGAATTTAACAACCATACTTGATAATATCTAGTGATGATTCACATCCATGAGTCATTAAGCATTTATGATGCATTAATGACATGGATGAATCATCCATATGACTCACTAATCACATTCATTGTATATGCCACCTAAACCTCCTTAGTCACCATCTTCTAGAAGCTTCTTGCGCAATTACGAGAACGCCCCTCCTTTCCGCAAAAATACGGAAAAACTTTAGACTGTATAAATCCAATAACCGGATACCAGTAACTGGCTTAAACCAAAGCCGACTGGTAAAAACTGTCCGAAAGTCGTACGTGCGTAAACACACGTATGCGTCCGAACCCTTGTCGTAAAACCATACGACCTCTATATCGTTTCGCCTGGAGTTGGGAAACTCTCTGTGTGGGACTCTAGAGACTCGACTACTACGCTGGCAGTGGGTTTAACCATAGACCGCAAGCGGCACTAGCTGTACGTAACGGTCCCCAGGTAGATGTCGATAAGAAGGCCGATGAGGAAACCCATCCGAACTCCTACTAAGTCTGATGTGACAATCTCCGTACAGTCCGGTCCGTTCGTCTAAGACTATCGCATATCGGGCCTAGGGGGCGGCAAGCGTCAGTCCCCTAATAGCGGTATAAGTCATGTCGGAGCGAAGCCCATTACACCCTGAGAAACTACTGGAACCTACCAGCAAATATCGCTTGCCCTGGCCAGGGACTTTGCGTAATGGCTCTCTGACACAGCGCGATATCAACCCCCAATACCGGGAGAGACGAATCATGTCTAACCGCCACTGCCTCCAAGTGCTCGGGACTGCACCCAACTGCTACCTGTTTGCACGACTCCTTTGAGCCGTGGTAGGGTAGCAATCTAAGAACAGTGGGACACACTCGAGGCGAAGTAGCAGTGTCATGTCTGCGGACTATGCTGTACTCATGTCACCTGGGAACTGTTCACTGACGACTGGTATAAAACCAACCAACAGTCCCCTGTGAGTCCTGTCCGGTGTACCCGTAACCTAACGAGCACCTGCATACTATCTCCAGTACGACGTACTGACGGCTGTGGGACAGACCATCTCCCCAACTGGGATGAGAAGCGTACACACTAGTCTACTCCGGAGTATCGATGCCCTGTCTCGATAATCCAACGACTAGGGACCTGAATAAGGATGTGCTTGTAGACTACCCAGCCCCCACTAGTGTGACTGCCATCACAACGCTGGTAGTCAAGCAAGATCCTAAGAGCTCTATCAATACGTATACTCACATATTAAGATAGAAAAACCAAGTAGCATACTACCATGTTTAGCAAGACTGTTATATACATGTGAATATCCCAAGCTTCCATTAAGTAATATACAAACTAGTATGATACAGTAATGGCCTTCTAGGGCATAAACACTAACAATCTCCTACTTGCACTAGGGCCATGTACTGGCGTATCGAAGACCGATGATCTCGAGTAGCCTCTCGAACTGAATCTGAGGTAGGGCCTTTGTGAATGGATCAGCAATGTTCTCTTCAGAAGCAACTCTCCGAACCTCGATCTCCTGACGATCAATGATCTCCCTGATCAGGTGATACCGCCTTAAGATGTGTCTGGACTTCTGATGGGACCTTGGTTCCTTTGCTAAAGCTATAGCTCCGTTGTTGTCGCAATACAGAGGTATTGGATCAACTATGGTAGGAACCACCTGAAGTTCTGTTAGGAACTTCTTCATCCAGACTGCTTCTTTTGCGGCATCGCAAGCAGCTATATACTCCGCTTCCATCGTTGAGTCAGCAACGGTGTCCTGCTTGGAGCTCTTCCAGCACACCGCCCCTCCATTGAGGGTAAAGACATAACCCGACATGGACTTGGAATCGTCCTTATCACTCTGAAAGCCGGAATCAGCAAAGGCCTCCAACCTGTGGTCTTTTCCGCCATAAACCAAGAACATCTCCTTAGTCCTTCTCAGGTACTTGAGAATGTTCTTTACTGCTATCCAGTGCTTCTCCCCTGGGTCTGACTGATACCAGCTTACCACGCTCAGTGCGTAAGCTACATCTGGTCTGGTGCACAACATCGCATACATTATAGAGCCTACCGCAGAAGCATAGGGTATAATAGACATGCGTTCCCTTTCTAAATCAGTCTTGGAAGACAGCTCTTTGGAGAGGGTGATTCCGTGACAAGCCGGTAGATTACCGCGCTTAGAATCTTCCATACTGAATCTTTTCAGTACATTGTCGATATACCTGGACTGCGAAAGTCCCAACATCCTCTTGGATCTATCACGATAGATCCGGATCCCCAGAGTGTAAGAGGCATCACCCAGGTCTTTCATGGAGAACCTGTGTGACAAGAATCCTTTGACAGATTGTAGCATAGGAATGTCATTTCCTATCAATAGAATGTCATCCACGTACAAGACGAGGAATACGATACTTCTGGCTACAACTTTACTATATATGCACGGTTCATCTGGATTTTTGATAAAGTCATATTCTTTGACTGTCTCATCAAAACAGATATTCCAACTCCGCGATGCCTGCTTTAGTCCATAAATGGACTTAAGCAGCTTGCATACTTTCCCGCTGCTCCCACTCTGATTGAAACCCTCTGGCTGATCCATATAGACGCACTCTTCTAAATTTCCATTTAGAAAGGCCGTCTTTACGTCCATCTGCCAGATTTCATAATCATGGAAGGCAGCAATAGCAAGAAGGACCCGAATGGATTTGAGCATAGCCACTGGAGAAAAAGTTTCGTCATAGTCCAAACCAGGTCTTTGACGAAAACCCTTTGCAACAAGTCTAGCCTTATAGGTTTCCACCTGTCCATCTACACTAATCTTTTTCTTGAAGATCCATTTGCATCCTATGGGTTTTACCCCATCTGGAGCAAAGTCCAAAGTCCATACTTTGTTGGTGTACATGGACTCCATTTCGGTCTGCATTGCATCTAGCCATCATACCGAGTCGCCGCTCTGGATGGCCTGCTGGAAGTCAGTAGGTTCATCATCATCTATGATGCAATCCTCTCTATCCCCATATTTGAGAAAACCGTAGTATCTCTCAGGCGGATGAGACGGCCTACTACTCCTGCGGAGGGGTGCGGGAATGTCCTGTTCTTCTTGAACTACTGGTTCTACCAAACTTTCAGTAGCAGTTTGTGGTTCTGGAATTTCTTCCAGTTCTATTTCGCTCCCACTTATTTCCTTTTCTAAAAACTGATGTTCCAGAAAATGGGCATTACGAGAAACAAAAACCTTTTGTTCCTCTGCGTAATAGAAATAATATCCCTTGGAGTTCTTTGGATATCCCACAAACATACATTTTACTGATCGTGCCTCGAGCTTGTCCACATGCTGCTTTTTAACAAAAGCCGGACATCCCCAAATCTTCATATGCTGAAGATGGGGTTTCTTTCCAGTCCACATCTGATATGGAGTGGTAGGCACAGTCTTGGTAGGAGCCCTGTTCAGAAGATATGCTGCTGATTCTAGCGCATAACCCCAAAAAGATCGCGGTAACTCAGCATTACTCATCATGGATCGTACCATATCCAATAGGGTTCGATTCCGTCTCTCGGATACACCGTTATGCTGTGGAGTGTATGGAGGAGTAAGCTGAGAGAGAATTCCTTTCTCTTTTAGGTAACCTAGGAACTCGGCACTCAAGTATTCACCACCTCGATCAGATCTAAGTGTCATGATACTTTTGCCGGTTTGGTTTTCTACTTCATTCTTATACTCTAGGAATTTCTTAAAAGCCTCGGATTTATGTTTCATCAGATAAATGAATCCGTATCTTGAGTAATCATCCGTGAAAGTAATGAAATAGGAAAAACCACCTCTTGCATGTGTAGACATCGGACCACATACATCGCTGTGTATGAGTCCTAAGAGCTCGCTCGCTCTTACTCCATGTCCAGTAAATGGAGTCTTTGTCATCTTTCCTTTGAGACAAGATTGACAAGTGTCATAAGTTTGATATTCGAACGAGTCCAAATATCCTTCTCTATGCAACTTAGTCAACCTTCTCTCATTGATGTGACCCAGTCTACAATGCCATAAGAAAGCTTTATTTAAATCTGGAGACTTTCTTTTTAGTGTGTTCTGGACGTTGAAAATTTGGAGTTGGTTTAAAACATATATACCGTTATTTAGTGTACCGGACCCAATCAAACCATGATTAAGGTGGATGTTAACAACATCTCTTACAAACGTGAAATCATAACCTTTATTTGATAACAAGAAAACTGATATGATATTACACGTTAAGCTTGGTACAAAAAAACAGTTATGTAAAACCAAAATGTGTCCACTCGCCAATCCTAGGTGATAATCCCCGACGGACGCAGCTCCCACGCTAGCTCCGTTAGTAAGCTTTAGGGTCATATCACCTTCCTTCAGCACTCTACGGTTTCTCAGTGCCTGCAATGAATTGCAAATATGAGATCCTGATCCGGTATCCAATACCCAGAAAGTAGAGTTGATCGACAGACAATTCTCAATTACAAACACACCTGAAGTCGAAGCCACAGCTTGCTTCGGTTCCTGGTTCTTGGCGTTCCACGCCTTGCAATCCTTCTTCCAGTGCCCTTTCCTGTGACAATGGAAGCACTCATCCTGGCCAACTACCGGTACCGCAAACTTTTTCTTTCCCTTCCCTCCCACCTTACTAACACCTCCTCTAGGTTTGGTGGCGGCCTTCTTCTTCCTTCCTTTGGCCTTAGCCTTGGACCCGGAAGAAGATGCACCGCTAACAAACATAGCGGGTGTTTCCCTTGTTCTGCAAGGTGCCCTCTGCACTCCTTAAAATGTTCAGGAGTTCCGGAAGTTCAACTTCTTTTCTTTGAAGGTTGAAGTTCAGGATAAACTGGGCGTAGGTGTGAGAAAGGGACTGGAGAATAAGGTCTGTATAGAGCTCATTATCCAAAGTCGTCCCAAGGTCTGTGAGCTCTTCAATATAGCCGATCATCTTTAGGACATGTTCTCCTACCGATGACCCGACAGCCAACCTCGCTCGAAATAAGTTCTTAGAGGTCTCGTATCTTGCTATACGAGATTGCTCTCCATAAAGTTCCTTTGTATGGAGAAATATGCCATCTAGGTTCATATCCTCGTGCCTCCTCTGATGTTCATTGTTCATTGAGGCAAGCACGATGCACTTGGCTTTCGCGCAATCTAAATCCCAGGTTTTGCGGATTTCCTTATCTGCATTGCTGGATTTGGGACCAGGGACAGCAGGTGCCGTAGCGGTGAGGACGTACCCCAGTTTGTCATAGGTCAAAGCCATTTTGACATTCCGCAGCCAATCTTTATAGTTTGGCCCTGTCAGTATATTTTTCTCTAAAAGTAACTTAAGTCCAGTCATTTTCAGGGTCGCTGCAATTAGGAGAGAGAGAAGAAAACTCTTTAGCATGATGCTCTTGCAAGTTTAGAGTGGTTTTTAGTTTATCTAAACTGAATGGCTCCCACTGTTTCTCGAATCCTTCCTCAAACCATAAAAGAAGAATTAGCCAGGACTATTCTCACTGTACAATACTTGCTTAACCGTTCAGCCAGGCTAGTGTCGATACTTCGAGGGAGGTTTTCCAACGCTTTCGCGAAGTTCCTTAATTAAATAACCTTTTTTCTCTGGGGGCATAACCCCGCTGACACCTTTCTGGACACCTACTTGGTTTATAGCATTGATCGTTAAGTGACGAATCTCCTGATAAGTAGCATATACTCACAATAGGATCGGGATCCAAATATCATCGTATGTTAATGTTGAAGGAATGCTACCAACATTCATCAAACTCCAAATGGTATGCATCACTTTGCAAATTTCAGTTTCTTTAGAAATTCCCGATATAAGTTTTTGCCCCATGCTCTTATGACCTTGGCTTTGGTCAAAATGTCATAAGTCACATGTCAAGTTCTACCCGTCATTATCTTATCAATTTGAACCCATCCGTATATACCCCTGACTTTGGTCAAATGACAATACGACTGTCCCAAACTAACTCATCTATCTTATGCAACAAATGAAAACCCAGCAGCTACCAAACACTATGCCTTGACTTTGGCCAAAATGCATAGCTTGAATACTACTGAATACCCAAATGAAATGACGGAGGGCTACGAATGGTTTTGGCGAAACCGTGAACGTAGTGAACTTGATATAACCGAAGGAACCTGATAGCTTTTTAAAAGGAGTGGTTAAAGCTCTGCATTTAAAAATATCTGGTTTTTAAAATTAACCGCATGGTTTCTTTTAAATTGTTCCAACGATTAAACTTTTGGTTTATTTTCTTTGCATTATAAATAATGCATCCCATCATTAACCTATCATTGCAGAAAACAACGAAAATCCAACGTCCTTTTATGTCATCCGCATTCGCCACGGGGTCCCGTCATCACCCGTTAGGTTACTTAACTAACGACAGAGCGGGGGCTGGGCTAGCGCGGGTGTAAAACATAAGTGACGTCTAAATAGCTATCATATATAGATATTGTACATTCGTCAGACGCAATAATAGGCATTCCAGATCACAGATGAACTTTATTGGATTTGCAAGCAATCCGTGTTTGTTTTGAGCCTGCAACAAAAGACGGATTACACAGTTGTGATGAATAGCCATTACCCCACCCAAGACCCCAACGGGTACGGCAAACTACCTGCCCGGCAGTTTGTGCACCCCACCTTGGGTCTGTCCTAGGAGCAAAAATAGTAAAGTGAAATAATACAACGGTGGCTACAACCGCAACCTGGATGTGCCCCGCAAAATAATATTACAACAAATTACATTTACATCGAATGAATTAAATAATAACCCATCACATAACCCCGGCTATACATCACAACAGTCCAACACAGTTCATATCCACAAACAGTAAAAACCATTACAGAAATGTGCAACCCCCTGCCAACCGACATACTAGCAGTTAGGGGAGGTTTACGAACACATTATACAAACACAGATATAATCCAACAAGCAAATACTGTATAATTTCGATCGATTAAACACTTTTAATTTTGCTCCAATACTTCTCTGTAAATCTGAAACCTGAGCAAAAATAAAAACTTCCAGAAAATACCAAATATCACAGAGAAGCAACACAGGAAAATTGGGTTCCTGAATCGCCAACTCGGCGGCGGAAGCGCGGCGGATCGGTGCGATCCGCCGCGGTTCTGCGGCGCTTTAGGCGATTCAGGGGCCCAAATTTCTTGGGTGTTCTTCTACTGTCTTTTTAAGCTTTCTGAACCTCCCTGAAAAAATTTTGGGCTTCATTTAAAAATCGACAGAAACTTGTGATTTCGGGTCTTTCCGGTTTCGTTTTTTCCGTTCGAAATTCATACAAATTTGCAAGTAAGTTATTTATTATTTAGCGAGGCTCTGATACCACTGTAAGTCGATGTACAACACCCCACGACTTGTGGGGAGGCGGAAATATGAAAAACGATCTTGTTCTTTGCTTAAACATCGACTAACCGCATGAATCGATGCTAAACGATAACTAACAACAAACATAGTTGTTAACAACTACTATGTAAAGGGATTATACCTAAAGAACCATGTCCTTCGTCTTTACGAACTCCACCTCCTCCTCGGCCTTCTCGAAGTAGTAGACGATCCACCCGAGAGCTTTACTCCAAGCTTAGCCTCTAAACTTGAGGCAACTAACATTCTTTAAGTGCTAATCAAAGAAGCTAGGTGATATAGAGTGAGGGTTATGGTTTAATTAGTCTAACTAATCCCTGTACTCAACACATGAGAGGGGAGGATTAGGGTTTGAAGAGGGAGAGCTTGAGGAGAGAGAAGGTGAAGATCATAATGAAGTGAGAAGAATGAGTTATGATAATATATATCAAGCATTTCTTTTATCAAGAAAAGAAAAGAAATGAATTTAACAACCATGCTTGATAATATCTAGTGATGATTCACATCCATGAGTCATTAAGCATTTATGATGCATTAATGACATGGATGAATCATCCATATGACTCACTAATCACATTCATTGTATATGCCACCTAAACCTCCTTAGTCACCATCTTCTAGAAGCTTCTCGTGCAATTACGAGAACGCCCCTCCTTTCCGCAAAAATACGGAAAAACTTTAGACTGTATAAATCCAATAACCAGATACCAGTAACTGGCTTAAACCAAAGCCGACTGGTAAAAACTGTCCGAAAGTCGTACGTGCGTAAACACACGTATGCGTCCGAACCCTTGTCGTAAAACCATACGACCTCTATATCGTTTCGCCTGGAGTAGGAAAACTCTCTGTGTGGGACTCTAGAGACTCGACTACTACGCTGGCAGTGGGTTTAACCACAGACCGCAAGCGGCACTAGCTGTACGTAACGGTCCCCAGGTAGATGTCGATAAGAAGGCCGATGAGGAAACCCATCCGAACTCCTACTGAGTCTGATGTGACAATCTCCGTACAGTCCGGTCCGTTCGTCTAAGACTATCGCATATCGGGCCTAGGGGGCGGCAAGCGTCAGTCCCCTAATAGCGGTATAAGTCGTGTCGGAGCGAAGCCCATTACACCCTGAGAAACTACTGGAACCTACCAGCAAATCTCGCTTGCCCTGGCCAGGGACTTTGCGTAATGGCTCTCTGACACAGCGCGATATCAACCCCCAATACTGGTAGAGACGAATCCTGTCTAACCGCCACTGCCTCCAAGTGCTCGGGACTGCACCCAACTGCTACCTGTTTGCACGACTCCTTTGAGCCGTGGTAGGGTAGCAATCTAAGAACAGTGGGACACACTCGAGGCGAAGTAGCAGTGTCAAGTCTGCGGACTATGCTGTACTCATGTCACCTGGGAACTGTTCACTGACGACTGGTATAAAACCAACCAACAGTCCCCTGTGAGTCCTGTCCGGTGTACCCGTAACCTAACGAGCACCTGCATACTATCTCCAGTACGACGTACTGACGGCTGTGGGACAGACCATCTCCCCAACTAGGATGAGAAGCGTACACACTAGTCTACTCCGGAGTATCGATGCCCTGTCTCGATAATCCAACGACTAGGGACCTGAATAAGGATGTGCTTGTAGACTACCCAGCCCCCACTAGTGTGACTGCCATCACAACGCTGGTAGTCAAGCAAGATCCTAAGAGCTCTATCAATACGTATACTCACATATTAAGATAGAAAAACCAAGTAGCATACTACAATGTTTAGCAAGACTGTTATATACATATGAATATCCCAAGCTTCCATTAAGTAATATACAAACTAGTATGATACAGTAATGGCCTTCTAGGGCATAAATACTAACATATTTGACATTCTGGTTTCTAGATTTATGGTTTTAGATCTAGATTTGGGTAGTTTCCCAATATGGATACTTTGACAGTATTCTAATAGTATTTAGAATAGATGACTCCTGGCATGGTGGTGTACCTGCAGGTAATGGAGTCACCCTCTCTAAAGGTGTCTTACAGACTAAAGGGGAGAGGGATGTGCATGATTGGCAGATCACTTGCTTAGGCAATTGAGTCAATCGTGAGATGTCAAATACCACACCAGATGTTGTTTTTGCACCAGATGCAATAAGTTTATATTAATCCAATCCTGAAGAAACATAAGGAAGCAGATATAGATCATAAGTGTATGTTCTATGGATTTGATGACGGCAGCCTCTTTCGGGAGACGGTTATCATTCCAGGCTTCAAAGGTGACAAGGATGACAGAGTGATTGTCAAAGTTATAGTTTTCCCTCTGACGAGGGACAGTATTATGGACAGGTGGTCTAAGATGATACTGTGGGAGGCATGGTGCTGGATACTGATTAGGTTCAGTTATCAATAAAGTCTAAGAAGTTTGGATTTGGAGTTCATATATGAACTAGGTCCCATTAGATATCAAGACATATTCTAAGACAGGTATTACTCGATTCGGGAGATGGCTTTCTCCGCGAACTTGAGATTAAAGAGAGATATAGAAAGAAACATCAGGGCAGATCCACCCACTAAGGCTATTTCTCGAACACAAGAGTTTTACAAACTAGCTTTGTGAAACTGATTAGTAGAGAAGTTGGATATTCGGTATCACACGGGCTGTGAGTATGCGACATCGTAATAATTATCCTTAAGTGCAAGTGGGAGATTGTTGGAGATAGTTCCCTCAAAGTCAATTATTGGATCGCAGGTATGTGATTGCAATGATTGAGGTAGGACCTATACCGATATGACAGTCTTGCTTGAGATGATAGTATGATATCTGGTTTGTCTTTATCATCGTATACATGGTTTAGTTCACTATTACATGTTGATAGAGCCCATAGGATTCTTGCTTGACTGCCAGCAGTATGATGGCGATCATATACGTGGGAGCTGGGGTCTGTAAGCACATCCTTAAAGTGTCCCTAGTCGTGGGAGTTTCGAAACAGGGCATCGATACTCCAGAGTAGACTAGTGTATACAGTCGAGACCCCGACGAGGGGCGATGGCCGGTCTCACAAGCCATTGGTGTCAGTAGGATCACCTAAGATGAATAGAGGTGCTCATTAGGTTATGAGTACACCGGACAGGACTCGCCGGGAACATGCTACTTGGTATTATACATATCGTCAGATAGCAGTTCCCTGGTGACATGTGTACAGGTTAGTTTGTCGACCTGAGATCGTCATTTGTCTCGTGTGTGTTCCCACTTTGCATAGATTACTACCCTACCACGCTCAAAGGAGACGTGCAAATAGGTTTTAGTTGGGTACAGTCTCGAGCCACATGGAGGCAGTGAGCGGATCGTCGGGTATTCGTCTCTCCCGGTATTGGGGGTTGATGTCGCATAGTGCACGGGTGGCCATCACTAGAAATCCTCGGCCGAGGTAGTGGAGAATTACTGATTTGGATCAGTAGTTTCTCAGATGGTGATGGGCTTCATGCCGACATGATTTATCGCGTTATTAGGGGCCTGACTTTATCCACCCCCTAGACTCGAAATGCGATACTCTTTAGACGAACGGACCGGACTGTATGTATATTGTTACTGTTAGACTCAGTAGGGTTTATGGATGAGTTCGCTCGTCAGCTTCCCTTCCAATCAATACATAGGCAACCGTTACGTACAGCTTGTACCTCTGACGTGCGAGAAGTTATACCCAGTGCCAGTGTGTTGATGAGTCATTAGAGTTCCCCACAGACACTTTCCCAAGTTCGGGCGAAACGTTGTAGAGGCCGTATGGTTTTATGACAGGGTTCGGAAAATGCACGTGCGTTTTCGCACGTGTCGTTTTTCGGGCAGATAATACTGGTCGGCTTTGGTTTAAGCCGGATCCGAGTGTTATGCTGTGTAGATATAATATCTTTGTCTCAGTTGCATTTGTATTCGGTCGTAATACAAATGCGGGTATGTTTATACCATTACGGGGTTATCCTGAATTTCGTTTCAGGATCACTTTCGGAAGTTGCCAGTTTCCAGTTTTCTATCGGCCGTATTTAACATTCGGTTAAATGCGGATTTATCTTTTCTTGAGATGAGTGTAGAAGTTTCTAGAAGGTGACTAGGATGGTGAGTCATTAGAGCATTGATTATTGCATTAAATGATTTGGTGACTAGTTAAGGTGATTCATTGTTTTCATTAATTGTGTTCATACTAGGTGTTAAGTGACTCATCCACTTCATTGATCATGTGATCACCTCCCCCTCTCCTACACTCACATCCCTCCCCTCTATATAATGGCCGGCCTCCCCCCTCTTGTGGGATTATGGTTGTTGATTTGGTTGAAAAGATTATGATAGATTCGGTTTCATGAAAATTAGATAGCCTCATTTCTCATTTCACCCGATCCAAAGGCAACTTCATTAACCGTTCGTCAACGGCTTTGGACGAAGTGAGACAAAGTGTTCTACTCATTCTCTACATCATCTTGGTCGTCTCTTTTAGCAAACTTGACGACCGAGTTGCCTCGGTTCAGATGCTGGAGCCCGTTTAAAGATCCGTCGACATGGTGCCACCTGGACGAGAAGACTGGAGATTAAGGAGATCGGTGCAGCCGCAACAAAGCGTGGGATGATGGTTGAAGACCGAAGGACTCGGATCGTTCGGTATAACTCTTCTACCCACTTTGTAGTTTGTTAGTTTAGCTTTAATGGCAGATCCAGGTTATAGTACGCGATAGCGCCAGTTGCAAAAAGTTTTTGTTCCGCATTTGGCGTCTGTTAGACGGCCGGGGCGCTACCTTGGACTTACACCTGTCACGGCCCGAAATGGCACGTGACTGGCCCTTGAATCATATGACGTCTATAAGACCCCATCTAATTCAAGTAAGCCAAAAGACCAGAAATCTAAAACCATTTTAAATAACAAATAAAGGAAAACTTGTTTAAAAGCAAGAGGTTTTAATAGCATATGCCGAATTATGCGTTTTTTTTAAAACATCAAGTAATTTCTGAAAATTTCGGCAGAGTTTCCTTTGTAAATACTGGCCCCGAATGGGGTACAACATGAATAATATGAATAAAGGCATCCCCAAACGGGAGCTAGCCCTTCGTCAATCGACGGTCACAACCACGCAAGCAATATAATATACAATGCCAAAGGGCGAGGATCAAAACTCCAAAGGAACTCAAATATAAAAAAAACCATAATAATACAACGCACGACTCTAAGGTCGAAAGAATAAACAACTGGTCTTCTAAGTCTAATAAATATACAAGTCTGGTTGATGGAATTTTACTAGATACAACTGAAAATAAATAAGTACAATGGTGGTCACGATGCGAGTGAACTCACCTACCAAACATATCACCCAGAAAAGGACAGTGTGCCAGCAAAGCCGAAACGAACCTGTACGGCAAAACCTGCAAGAAACAATGGCACAACGGGGGTGAGTTGCCAACTCGTGAGTAGAGAACATCACAGAGCATAAATCGTATGTATGACTCAATCATAGGTCAAGACGATCAAAAAATATATATATATATATATATCCTCAATATGATAAAGTCTGAAGCATGATAAGGTGGTAAGGGTAAACATCTATACATAGGTGTAATACCAAGTGCTCGTGTCAGTGCCTCAGGTAGAAACATATCACTAATATGAGGTATGGTCAATGTAATCAATATGAAATCAGTATCAACTATATCATGAAGTCTATAAGTATGTGGATATCATCCAACTATGTAATCAATGCCTGTATGCTTGTGGATCTCGTCCACGGGTCAACCAATGACACACAACATCATGCATGTAAATATCATAAAGCATATGCATGAAGGTATGAGGATATAAATCAACGTGTGCCCCTCGCGACACATCAAAATCATAGAACCTGAGTGTCTAGCATCGACACTCGAAAACATCATAAAACCCGTGTCCAGTATCGGCACGTAAATCCTCAAATATCGGGCTCCGTCAGTACGGATCAGCCCACGGGCTCCTTCAGTCTGGATCGGCCCATATCATCTCTCGACTCTGGTCGGTATCCTTTGGATATCCGTCGGGTCCAAATACTAGCACCGGTAGGTTGTGGTCCCTCTGCCAAGCTCATCGTCATCTCACCCCGGGATACCATACCGGGTCCACCATGTACCCGCAAACGGAATCATCCACATCCTCGAATCGGGTTTCACATGTCACTCTACGAACCGAGAAAACACATGGTGGACGCACTGAAATATCATATCAAGAGAAACCAGGTTTTTAAAACAGTACATGCTGTCTTTTAAAATCGCCACGGTTCTCAAATCCAGAAATCTCATGAAAACAGCATATCTCAGTGCGTAAAAGCGTAAAGCATGATGTATGCGACATATAACAGAAACGTAAGCATATCTATATATCATGCAACATGGAACAGTAATATGCACACAACGAGGGAAAACCGCTCTTTTAAATGAATCCAGTTTTAAAACATATCTTGCAGTTCCCAAATCTCCAAAATCAAGCCAGAATCATCTATGTATGTGCAAATACGTATGTATGCAAGTATGGGTGTACAATATGTGTGTATGCAAGTATGAGTGTACAATATGTATGTACGCCAATATGGATGTACAAATAGGTATATACGCAAGTATGAGTGTACAATATGCCTGTGTGCCAATATGTATGTACAAGTAGGTATATATGCAAATATGAGTGTACAATATGCATGTGCGTCAATATGGATGTACAAGTAGGTATATACGCAAGTAAGAGTGTACAATATGCATGTGCGCCAATATGTCATACAAGGAGTCATATCCTGATGCAACAATCCTTGTATGTAGTGACATGGCAATTATGGATGACGAAGTGTGTGAGCCGGCAAGCAGGTGTATGTGGAACATACGCATCATCGATAATGGTGCTGGTGTCCTAACAGCTTGGGTTTAATATAGCAATAAACACATTTAAATATGCAATGCGATGCGAATAGCAAGAATATGCGGAAATTGAATAATAAACGAAACAGTGAAGAATCTACATCAATATATATATGTCATACAGTTTTGCCATTTGAAATAACATGAATCGTGGTGTTTAGAAAAATAAGGGCTACGGTGTTTTTGAGAAAAGATGCGTCTTTTGAAAATATCCGTAGAATCCCTTGGCTTGTCTTTAAAAATACTCACGATTCGTTAGTTTTGAAATATGTATGACTCGAGTCTAGTCTAACATCTATAAGTAAACTACATGACAAATCGAAAGGTAAGGAAACCATCTAAATCTGAGTTGATACATATAAATATAATAGTCGATGATCCCGCCTCAATAGTATCACATACGATACAATATATAACATAACATTCTTTAGTCAAGAGTGCGGATCTATCATCAATATAAAGCTCGTACGGTAAATCCATCATACGGCATCCCAATCTGGGTACGAGTCGAATCATATATATCTCATCAATTATCCGGTATCCTTATCATCGTATCTCATGAACTAGGGGTACTGATCTAAGTCTAGTTCAAACTGATACCATCTGCATATGTATATGTGTGTATCAAAACACACGCCTAAAGGCCCGCTAAAATCTCATGTCGTATCGCATAATATGACTGAAAACATATCACCGATCTCATGGTATCATGCCCAATTTCATCGACTCATCTCCAAATACCATAACAATCCTTATCATCCATGTGTAACTATACATATATATATATATATACATAGTCCCATACCTATGTGTGTATATATAAATACATATCCCTATAAAGGCACAAGTAAAACAAAGTAAGCATGTGTGTGTGCGCGTGTGAGTGTAAACCTTATTCTAATGTTCGCGACTAAACTAACTAATGACACCATCATCCAATGATACTAAAATTATCCATGACTTCCAAAGTCTATCTAGATAATCATAAACTCGCAATAACATATAAATATATCCATATAATGTATATATACCATACAATATACTACGAACTGCTGGGGTGCTATACGCCATCCACCCGACTTCCCCCGTAGATATAATCTACTCATCTTGCTCTTCGCTTGCCGTTGCCGACGTTGCCATGCGCTTGCTTGTCGCCTCGAAGTCCTCATGGGGGTACCTACACATCATAACGTATCATGCCGCATTAAAACCCAATTCAGAACCAAAACAACACACTAAAAGCCTATAGGTTAGAACCTACGAACTACGCCTTCAAAACCACCAAAAAACCCTCGATATCGTCGTACAAACGTCAAGTATTCGAGTCAAAACACAAATAATAAAATCCAGAATCCAGATTAGGGAAAATATAATCCCGAATCAAAACAGCAACTTATGAAATTAGTCCAAGATTTTACCCTAGGTCAAATCAGCCAATTTGGCATATGTGGAGGGTCTAGATTACAAATACTGGAGGCATAAAACAAACACGAGACAAAATTCCCCAGGTCTTGCCGCAAATTGCAGCTAGAAGGATTATTTCTGCGGCCATGGTGAGGGCTTAGCGTGTAACGTTTTAGAAATCGTTATGCGAATTTTTCCGTTTTTGGGTAAAATTGTCGGTATTTTCCGTTTTAACCTGACTGTGATCAAATGTCCATCTAAACTTGTCGTCACCAAGTTTAGCTAAACTAAAACCTAGTGCGCGATCTTTGGGGATATATGGGAAGTTTTGGTTCAAATAGAGTTTTTCCCTATTTTAATTTATTTTAATGTGGTATTTGCATTTTGGGTTTGGGAAATTACTCCTATATTTGTATCGTTTCAAATTAATCAAGTTTGAGTAAAACAAACCCTCCAACTAATATCTAGATATTTGTTTGTGCAAAGGATTTAATGTTTAAAGAAAAGAAAAGAAAAGACTGGGAGAGGTGGCATGTGCATGTATGTGCATGAATGTGCATTTATTGCAAAGACTTAGCTAGAAAACTCTACACAAATCCCCCTACCTCCTCCATTGCCGAGCCTCCTTCTTTCTTCTGCCCTTGATCATTCTTTCACCATTTGCATCAATTCAAAGCTCAATAAATCTCCAAAATTCCATAAATAATCTCACAAAAATACTTCAAGTCTTACTTTTGCTTCTTTGATCACTTGGAGCTAGGAAAGCTTGGATCTTGGGAGCAAGTGTTGTTAGGTATAATCCCTAAACTGTTAAATAAGAGTTTTTATGATGTATAGCTCGTTGGTTGTTGTGTTGAACGATTTAAGTATCGATTAGTGCAATATCGTTTTTAGTGTCTTTTCAGAGTCTCTGTGATCTGCTGTTATCTGGGATTTTTGCTGATTGACCAAACAAGATAGTAGTGTTGTACTAGTGACCCTAGAGTTCCACCTGAGAGACGATACCTACCCCACCGATTTTGGCCGGCGACCCGACGACGAAATCCGGCGATGTCGGATTTAGAGGGGAGTGTTGGGGTTAGGTTTTGTTGGGTAGTTGTCAGCTTTGGTATTGGGTTATTTGGTACTGTTTAAATTTTTAGTAATTGCAGTATGCAAAATTTGGGATCGTTTTCTTATACTCTAGTGTTTTGAGTCCGCGTGCTATGTTATCCGACACGGATCGTGGTCTTGTGCAGCTGCTGCACTTGAGTTGGTTTCGTAATATTGCCACGCACGTTAGCCACTTGACGGACACTTATGAGTTAGTTTAGTATTGGTGTGTTGTTTTAAAACGTAGTTTTACGTTATATCGGTCAATTTCTGAGATTTTACCATGTTTATGTGTTTGCGAAATTATAGCACCGCAAGCGGGGACTTCGGACGCTGCCAACATGGGGAAGCAGGTGGTCGGATTTTAATAGCTCGAGACTATCGGTGAGTAGATTTAACATCTACGGGGAAATAGCCCGTATGGCGTTATGCATCGGGGCTGATATGATATGATAGCTGCATGTTATTGCATTTAGTTAATTTCATATGCATGTCATTGCATAGTATTATCTGTTGTACCTTGACTTGTACCTTTAGATATAACACATTACTGACGGTTCATGTTGCACGAGCACTAAATTGTATAGTACACCCACACCGCCAGTAATTGCCATGACACGCACAACCCACATACATACGTGTTATTGTAGTGGATAGGGATAATTGAGGCGGTGACTCTTATCCCATTGTGCATATGATATATTGTTGACACATACATACGTGATATTGTATTGGACATTGATAGTTAAGATAGTAACTATTATTCCATTTCACGTATACCTTACTATAGCTACTTATACATCATGCATACATATTCACATGTACACCCACATACTCGATTACAGCTACATGTACATCATGCACACATACTGACATGTACACCCACATATTTTGCCATAATTGTATAAACCCTATGTGGTATTGTTTTGACACGTGATATTAAGACGTTGACTATTGTGCTTATGAAGTACATCATACATAATTGCTTAGATGTAGATACTAAAACCTTGCTACAGTTATATGTACACTTCATATGATGCTGCACTTGTTTTTGGAGGATTTGGGAACCACAAGATATATTTTAAAGATGGATTCATTTAAAAGAATGGCTTTCCCTTGATATGTTCATATTTTTGTTTTATGTTGCATATATCAGTTTTCATGGATTTACGCATTGAGATATGGATTTCATATGATTTATGGATTTGAGAACCATGGGGGTATTTCAAGAAAACTGTGTATTGTTTGAAAACCCGGTTTATCTTGATATGTTATTTTAGTGTGTCCAACTTGTGATTTCTCGGTTTTGAGATTTGTCTTGTGATACCTGATTCGAGGAGCGGGAGGAACCATTTACGGGTACATGGTGGACCCGGTATGGTACCCCGGGGCGAGTGGTGATTTCGTGGTGTAGACGATAAGCCTGGCAGAGGGACCACTACCTACCGGTGATTTTATTTGGACTCGGCGATTATCGTAGGGATACCGACCGGAGTGATGTATGACATATCGTCAGAGCTAATCGTGGTGACAGCGCCTGAGTTATGAGGATTTACTTGTCGATTCTAGACACAGGTTTCATGATATTTCGAGTGTCGGTGTTAGACACTCAGGTTTTCCATGATTTCTACGTATCGTCGGTGGACATACGGGGTTGATATCCTCATACTTATATATATATATATACACGAATACGTACAGGTATATGTTTTCATGATGTTTTGGGTATCGATATTAGACACACAGGTTCTATGAGACTTACAGGATGTGAGGGCCGATCTGAGGATGCGGTGCGTGAGGATTTGGGATTTGATGTGTCAGTGAGGGACACTGGTGTTTTCCCATGCTGTTGATTTTGCATGAGCTTTTATTATATCATCCCACACATTCAGGATTATTTTTGATATGCCTTGCTTCATGTAGTTGTAGTACCCTGATGATGTGCCTTTACATGATTGTTCCATTTTCATATTGTCATACTTATGCTATCGGATTACATGTGATAGATAAATCGCTATTCGTGCATACTTGCGATTACAGTATGATGTTACTTACTATTCAACAGTTGGCAACTCACCCCCATTGTGCCACTGTGTTTTGCAGGACTTACCCTCAGAGTAGTCGCGGCAGGGCGTCTTATCATCTCTACTTTTGCGGATACCGCTACGTTAGGCTGTGAGGCCTTTGCTTTTAGGTGGGTTTGCGGTTATCTGTTTGTCCATTGTATATCTTTTTGTTGCATCTAGTATGTTCCATCTACCACTTCTTGTATTTGACTTAGAGACGAGTTCTGAGGATTCGGCGTTGTATTATTATTTTGGTGACTTTGGGTGCCGTGCACGTGGGAGCCGGTTTTGTGAAAAGTTTACTTCTTTATGCAGTTTTCTTTTATATTTCTTCGCTTCGGCGTCGTATACATGTTTTTGGTGATTGTCTCCGCCGTTGGGAGTGATTTGCTCCCATTCGGGATGCTTTATTTATTATCTATGTTGTACCCGTTTTTATATAGGAGGTGCTGCCGAAATTTTCAAGAAAGAAAACTAGAGTTAGAGATTTTACTTGTGATTTTTCGAATGTTTTAAACTATGTTTTTCTCCGTTTATAAAATTTTGGGTGGTTTAGATTTTTGCGTTTCGTCTTACTTAAGTTGCGTACGCCTGTAGACGTTACGTAGTTTAAGTGCCGGTTACGGGCCAAATCTTGGGCCATAACAAAGTTGATATCAGAGCGCTAGGTTTTACCTTTCGGAGTGTAGGATTACCTTGGTATGATGGAGTAGGTAGCTTGACGTAGCGTGTGTATGTTCCGCGGCATACTTACGACACGGTACTCCGCCTATGTGACCTTAGGACTTATTGATTGATATTCCTCCATGATGATATACATCTTTGTGATTCGATTCCTGTTTCCTTATCGAATCTTGTTTCAATTTCCAGCCTATATGCCACCGTAGACTACGAGGGTACAGAGAGCGGCCGTGAGGGCCGAGGTCAGAGTTGACTCGTCTGAGGCGAGGACTGGCCAGGGCGGTACGCCTGTTGTACCGGAGCACATTGCTATGATTGGGGATGGTATACAGGACCTGCGCCAGGTGATGGGGACTTTAGTAGAGGCTATTCGAGCACAGGGGCAGGCAGTTGTTTCACCCATTACAAGGACCACTATGGTACCTACAGTTCCGGCAGTTGCAGTTACAGCTCCGGAGGTTATTACCGTGTCACTGACAAAGTTCATGAAGCTGAGGCCTCTGGTGTTCACCGGCACAGATGCTACAGAGGATTCGCAGTCGTTTATCGACCGGATGGCCAGGATTTGTCGTTCGCTTCGATGCTCCGATGAGAGATGGTTGGAGTTCGCGAGTTTCCGTCTGGACTGTCTGGCCCAGAAGTGGTGTGATTCCTTAGAGAGGGGCAGAGCCGCAGGTCTTGCTCCTATGACCTGGGCTGAGTTTGTGAAGGCATTTCTCGCCCGTTTTCTTCCACCGAGCGTCAGGGATGCGCGAGCATGCAGATTTGAGTCGTTCCGTCAGACTCCGGGGATGACGGTGTCTGAGTATGATGTACTGTTTACCGAACTGTCTGTGTATGCTCCGTACTAGATAGGGACTGAGGAGATGAGGGTGAAGAGGTTTGTTCGAGGCCTGCTTACCCAGTTGTTCCTAGCCATCAGCATTCAGCATTGCGACACGTATGCGGCAGCTGTGGATGCAACCCTATTGGTGGAGGAGCGTCTTTCTGAGTCATCGGTTGTTCCGAAACCGAAGAGGACTCGTACGGATGTACCAGCACGGAGAAAGAGGTTTGCACGCCGAGGCAGAGTTCTTTCAGACTCGGTGAGTAGCAGAGATGTGGGACGGGGCCAGTTATTCTGGTCTTACTCCAAGGAGGGCCAGCGACCGTCTTATGGATGTTTTAGGTGTGGCAGTCTACATCAACTTGTTCGGGATTGTACCGTGGTGCGTCAGAGAGGGCCAGCAGTACCCCAGGTTGCCTTACCACCTTCTTCGCCTCAGAGAGCGTTGCCTCTTATTCCTGTTGTTGCACCGCGTTAGACTCCTGCTCAGAGAGGTCGGGGTCGCGGTGGTTTTGTGCCAAGAGGATAAGATGGCGGAGGCAGAGGATAGCCAGTAGCCGGTAGAGGGCAGGCTCGGGTTTTTTCCTTGACTCACCAGGACGCTCAAGCGTCCAATGCTGTGGTTTCATGTACCCTTTCTGTATGTTTTTATGATGCACATGTTCTTTTCGATCCGGGATCTACGTATTTGTATGTTTCTACGCACTTCGTGCCAAGGTTAGACCGAGAGTCGTATTTTCTAGATCAGCCGCTTGTCGTGACTACTCCTATTGGAGAGTCGTTTGTTGCGCGACACGTGTTCCAGTTGTGTGCTGTCCGTATAGGAGACAAAGATCTGTCCGTCGACTTGATCCTTCTTGAGATGTTGGACTTCGACGTTATGCTAGGCATGAACTGGTTAGCTACTTGCTACGCGTCCGTGGACTTCTGCGAGAAGACAGTTAGGTTTTGTTTTCCCGGCGAGTCAGTGTTTGTTATGCAGGGGGACCGTGGTGCCGCCCCTCACAGTTTGATTTCTGTCCTTTGGGCTAGTCGGCTTTTGAGGAGGGGATGTCGGGGATTCTTGGCTTTGATTCATGATACTGGAGCCATAGTGGAATCGTTGGACGGGGTTCCTACCGTGCGAGAGTTTCCCGACGTCTTTCCGTATGAGTTACTTGGGTTGCCGCCAGAGCGCGATATTGAGTTCTGCATTGATCTGATTCCTGGCACGAAGCCTATTTCTATACCGCCTTATCGGATGGCTCCGGCAGAGCTTAGAGAGCTTAAAGATCAATTGCAAGAGTTTCTTGATATGGGACTTGTGCGTCCGAGTGTTTCGCCGTGGGGAGCTTCTGTTCTGCTCCTCAAGAAGAAGGACGGCAGTTTGAGGCTGTGTGTGGATTATCATCAATTGAACCGAGTTACGGTGCGGAACAGGTATCCTTTACCTCGCATTGATGATTTATTTGATCATTTCTAATGTGCGAAACATTTTTCTAAGATTGATTTACGTTCGGGTTATCATCAGTTGCGGGTTTGGATGATGACATTATGAAGAATGCTTTTCGTACGCGCTATGGGCATTATGAGTTTTTGGTGATGTCGTTCGGACTCACCAATGCGCCAGCAGCGTTCATGGATATGATGAACCGGATTTTCAGGCCGTTCCTCGACCAGTTTATTATTGTGTTTATTGATGATATACTGGTCTACTCTAGCAGTCGTGAGGAGCATGAGCAGCACTTAAAGATTGCTTTGCAGATTTTGAGAGAGCACCAGCTGTATGCTAAATTCTCAAAGTGCGCGTTTTGGCTTGATAGTACGGATTTCATCGGTCATGTGGTGACTGGTGATGGTATTCTTGTGGACCCGAGGAAGATCGAGGCTGTACAGCTTTGGCCCAGACCTGTATCGGTGACTGAGGTCCACAGCTTTTTGGTCTTAGCTGGTCATTATCGCCGTTTTGTGCGGGATTTCTCGAGTATCGCTGCACCGCTGACTGGACTGACCCGGAAGGGAGTTCCTTTTCTTTGGACTGATGCGTGCGAGCTGAGTTTTCAGCAGTTGAAGACTCGGTTGACGACAGCACCGATCTATCTTTTCCTTCTGGATCGGGCAGCTATGTTGTTTATTGTGATGCTTCTCGAGTAGGGCTCGGTTGTGTATTGATGCAGCATGACAGAGTGATTGATTATGCTTCTAGGCAGCTGAAGAAGCACGAGCAGAATTGCCCCACTCACGATCTTAAGATGGCCGCGGTGGTCTTTGCGTTGAAGATTTGGAGACACTACTTATACTAGGAGTCATGTCAGATCTTCACGGATCACAAGAGCTTGAAGTACATCTTCCAGCAGCGGGATCTGAATCTGAGACAGCGCCGTTGGATGGAGCTAGTGAAGGATTATGATTGTGAGATCCTTTATCACCCGGGCAAGACGAATGTGGTAGCTGATGCTTTGAGTCGTAGGCCCAGGGGTAGCTTGTCTCAGTTGAGCGCAGTTCAGCATCAGTCTTCTACAGATTGGCAGCTCTTGTGTGATGGTAGAGTGCAGTTCGAGTTCACTTCCGCTAGGGGACATCTTGCTCATGTCCGCGCCCGTCCACTATTACTTGATCGTACCCGTGAGGCACAACCCAGTGATGCCCGTTTGTCCTAGATTCTTGAGCTTGTTCGACAGGGTACAGTTTCGGAGTTCATGATTGATGACCAGGGTGTGCTACGATGTGGGACTCGCTTGTGTGTACCAGATGCTGATGGGTTGAGACACAAAATCCTAGAGCAGGCACATCAGTCGGCCTTTAGCGTTCATCCAGGTTCCACCAAGATGTACCGTGACTTGAGTGACTTTTACTGGTGGGAAGGGATGAAACGTGATATTTCGGACTTCGTTTCGAGGTGCCTGACTTGTCAGCAAGTCAAGGCTGAGCATCAGAGACCAGCTGGAGAGTTGCAGCCTTTACCCATTCCAGAGTGGAAATAGGAGCAGATTTCCATGGACTTCATTGTGGGTCTACCCAGGACAAATAGAGGGTATGACTCCATTTGGGTGATTGTTGACCGGTTGAAGAAAGCGGCTCACTTCCTTCCAGTGAAGACAACTTTCGGTTATGCTCAGTATGCTCAATTGTATATAGATGAGATTGTGTCTTTGCACGATGTTCCCACATCCATAGTATCTGACTGAGGCACCTAGTTAGCCGTCTATGGCAGAAGCTTCAGGAAGTTTTGGGTACCCGGTTGAGTTTTAGCACCGCTTTTCATCCACAGACCGATGGTCAGTCGGAGCGGACTATACAGACTCTGGTGGATATGCTCCGTGCATGTGTGCTTGATTTTGGTGGCAGTTGGGATCGTCACTTGCCGTTGATTGAGTTCTTCTACAACAACATCTTTCAGGAGACTATTCAGATGGTACCTTTTAAGGCTTTGTATGGTAGGAAGTGTCGATCGCCAGTTTGTTTGACCGAACTCAGCGAGAGTAGAGTTTTTGGACCCCAGCTAGTTCAGGAGACTATGGAGAAGATTCAACTGGTTCAGGACAGGATGAGAGCATCCCAGTGCAGACAGAAGTCTTATGCCGGCCGTCGTCGTCGCAGACTTGAGTTCGCAGTAGAGGATCAAGTATTCCTGAGGATTTCTCCGATGAAGGGTGTTATGCGATTTGGGAAGAGGGGGAAGCTCAGTCCCAGATTTGTAGGTCCTTTCGAGATCCTGAGCGAGTGGGTTCTATTGCTTATCGTTTGGCGCTCCCACCTAGTTTTCCGGATGTTCACCCTGTTTTCCATGTATCGATACTTCGTAGATACCTTCATGATCCTTCTCACATGATTCAGCGCGAGACCGTTCATCTTGAGCGCGATCTTTCGTTCACCGAATAGCCGGTAGTTATTTTGGATCGGCAGGTGAAGAAAATTCGGTCAAAGCTCTTGCCATCTGTGAAGGTTCTTTGGTGTAGCCCTACTAGTGAGGAGATCACTTGGGAGGCCGAGGGCGAGATGCGGAAGAAATTCCCTCTTCTTTTTGAAGGTACGCTTAGTATGAAATTTTAATTCGGGGACCGAATTTCTATAAATGGGAGATTGTAACATTTTAGAAATCGTTATGCGAATTTTTCCGTTTTAGCGTAAAATTGTCGGTATTTTCCGTTTTAACCCGACTGTGATCAAACGTTCATATAAACTTGCCGACACCTAGTTTAGCTAAAATAAAGCTTGTGCGTGAGCTTTGGGGATATATGGGATGTTTTGGTTCAAATAGAATTTTTTCCTATTTTAATATTATTTTAATTTGGAATTTACATTTTAGGTTTGGGAAATTACTCCTATATTTGTATCATTTCAAATTAATCAAGTTTGAGTAAAACAAACCCTCCAACTAATATTTAGATATTTGTTTGTGCAAAGGATTTAAAGTTTAAAGAAAAGAAAAGAAAAGAATGGGAGAGGTGGCATGTGCATGTATGTGCATTAATGTGCATTTATTGCAAAGACTTAGCTAGAAAACTCTACACAAATCCCCCCACCTCCTCTCTTGGCCGAGCCTACTTCTTTCTTCTGCCCTTGATCATTCTTTCACCATTTGCATCAATTAAAAGCTCAATAAATTTCCAAAATACCATAAATAATCTCACAAAAATACATCAAGTCTTGCTTTTGCTTCTTTGATCACTTGGAGCTAGGAAAGCTTGGATCTTGGGAGCAAGTGTTGTTGGGTATAATCCCAAAACTGTTAAATAGGAGTTTTTAAGATGTATAACTCGTTGGTTGTTGTGTTGAACGCTTTAAGTATCGATTAGTGCATTATCGTTTTTTAGTGTCTTTTTAGAGTCTCTGTGATCTGCTGTGATCTGGGATTTTTGCTGATTGACCAAACAAGATAGTGGTGTTGTATTAGTGACCCTAGAGTTCTACTTGAGAGATGAGACCCACACCATCGGTTTTGGCCGGCGACCCGACGAAGAAATCCGGCCACATCGGATTTGGAGGGGAGTGTTGGGGTTAGGTTTTGTGGGGTAGTAGTCTGCTTTGGTTTTGGGGTATTTAGTACTGTTTAAATTTTTAGTAATTCCAGTATGCAAAATTCAGGATCGTTTTCCTATAATCTAGTGTTTTGAGTCCGCGTGTTACGTTATCCGACACGGATCGTAGTCTTGTGAAGCTGCTGCACTTGAGTTGGTTTCATAATATCGCCACGCACGTTAGCCACTTGACGGACACTTGTGAGTTAGTTTAGTGTTGGTGCGTCGTTTTAAAACGTAGTTTTACGTTATATTGGTCGATTTCTGAGATTTTGCTCTGTTTATGTGTTTGGGAAATTATAGCATCACAAGCGGGGTCTTCGGACGCTGCCAACAAGGGGAAGCAGGTGGTCGGATTTTAATAGCTCGAGACTATCGGTGAGTAGATTTAACATCTACGGGGAAATAGCCCGTATGGCGTTATGCGTCGGGGCTGATATGATATGATAGCTGCATGTTAATGCATATTAGTTAATTTCATATGCATGTCATTGCATAGTATTATCTGTTGTACCTTGACTTGTACCTTTAGATATAACACATTACTGACGGTTCATGTTGCACGAGCACTAAATTGTATGCTACACCCACACCGTCAGTAATTACCATGACAGCACAACCCACATATATACGTGTTATTGTAGTGGATAGGGATAATTGAGGCAGTGACTCTTATCCCATTGTGCATATGATATATTGTTGACACATACATATGTGATATTGTATTGGACATGGATAATTAAGATAATAACTCTTATTCCATTTCACGTATACCTTACTATAGCTACATGTACATCATGCATACATATTGACATGTACACCCACATACTCGATTATAGCTACATGTACATCATGCACACATACTGACATGTACACCCACATATTTTGCTATAGTTGTATATACCCTAAGTGGTATTGTTTTGACATGTGATATTGAGACGTTGACTATTGTGGTTATGAAGTACATCATACATAATTACTTACATGTAGATACTTAAACCTTGCTACAATTACATGTGCACTTCATATGATGCTGCACTTGTTTTTGGAGGATTTGGGAACCGCAAGATATATTTTAAAGATGGATTCATCTAAAAGAGCGGATTTCCCTTGATATGTTCATATTTTTGTTTTATATTGCATATATCAGTTTTCATGGATTTACGCATTGGGACATGGATTTCATATTATTTATGAATTTGAGAACCGTGGAGGTATTTGAAGAAAACTATGTATTGTTTGAAAACCCGGTTTCTCTTGATATGATATTTCAGTGCGTCCACCATGTGATTTCTCGGTTCTGAGATTTGGCTTGTGATACCCGATTCAAGGAGCGGGAGGCACCGTCTGCTGGTACATGGTGGACCCGGTATGGTACCTCGGGAAGAGTGGTGATTTCGTGGTGTAGACGATAAGCCTGGCAGAGAGACCACTACCTAACGGTGATTTTATTTGGACTCGGCGGTTATCGTGGGGATACCGACCGGAGTGATGTATGACATATCGTCAGGGCCAGTCGTGGTGACAACGCCTGAGTTATGAGGATTTACGTGTCGATGCTAGACACGGGTTTCAAGATGTTTCGAGTGTCGGTGTTAGACACTTAGGTTTTCCATGATTTCTACGTATCGTCGGTGGACATACGGGGTTGATATCCTCATACTTATATATATATATATATATATATATATATATGGATACTTACAAGTATATGTTTTCATGATGTTTTGGGTTTCGATGTTAGACACTCAAGTTCTATGTGACTTACAAGATGTGAGGGCCGATCTGAGGATGCGGTGCCTGAGGATTTAGGATTTGATGTGTCAGTGAGGGACACTGGTGTTTACCCATGCTGATGATTGTGCATGAGGTTTTATTATATCATCCTACACACTCAAAATTATTTTTGATATGCCTTGCTTTATGTAGTTGCAGTACCCTGATGATGTACCTTTACATGATTGTTGCATATTCATATTGTCATACTTATGCTATTGGATTACATGTGATAGATAAATCGCTATTCGCGCATACTTGCGATTACAGTATGATGTTATTTACTATCCACGAGTTGGTAACTCACTCCCGTTGTGCCACAGTCTTTTGCCGGACTTACCCTCAGAGTAGTCGCGGCAGGGCGTCTTATCATCTCTACTTTTGCGGATACCGCTACGTTAGGCTGTGAGGCCTTTGCTTTTCGGTGGGTTTGCGGTTATCTGTTTGTCCATTGTATATCTTTTTGTTGCATCTAGTATTCTCCATCAACCACTTCTTGTATTTGACTTAGAGACGAGTTGTGAGGATTCGGCGTTGTATTATTTTTTATGTGACTTTGGGTGCCGTGCACATGGGAGCCGGTTTTGTCAAAAGTTTACTTCTTTATGGAGTTTTCTTTTATATTTCTTCGCTTCGGCGTCGTATACATGTTTGTGGTGATTGTCTCCGCCGTTGGGCATGATTTGCTCCCGTTTGGGATTCTTTATATATTTTCTATGTTGTACCCGTTTTTCGGGACTAGTTTTTACAAAGGAGGTGCTGCCGAAATTTTCCAAAAAAAAAATAGAGTTAGAGATTTTACTTGTGATTTTCTGAATGTTTTAAACTATGTTTTTCTCCGTTTATAAAATTTTGGGTGGTTTAGATTTCTGGGTTTCGGGTTACTTAAGTTGCATACGCCTATAGACGTTACGTAGTTTAAGTGCCGGTTACAGGCTAAATCTTGGGCCGTGACAAAGTGAATGTAATACCCCAGTTGGAGTTGGGGCTGAATACCACCTACCTCGTGAGAAGTGTAATATTATCCGGTATCAAGATGGGGATGTAACCGATACAGATGCATACGGGGACCCACCAGAACAATGGGGAGTATTGAATTCCATTCCGAAAGAGGGCACAATTTGAACTATAAATGGAATGATACCACTCATATTGTTTGTTATATGTATGCCCTAGAGGCCATTACTGTACATTGGATGTATATTGTAGTGGATGCTGGGACATATATAGGTAGGACTTTCTTGCTCGACATGATAGTACGCTATCTGGTTGCTCTTTATCTTAACATGTATACTTTCTGTCTCTCTGATTACATGTTGATAAAGCCTTTAGGATGTGTACTCGACTTCCAGGACTATGATGCAGATCATACTAGTGGGGCCTGGGTAGTCCATGAGTACATCCTTGAAATGTTCCTAGTCGAGAGAATATCGAGACGGGGCATCGATATTCCAGAGTAGACTAGCGCATATCTTCTCGACCCATGCGATGGGCGATGGATGATCCCATATCCATTGGTGTTTGACATCGAAGATGGTATGCGGGTGCTCAGTGCAGACTGGGTACACTGAACGGACTCGCCGAGAACTCCCAGATGGTATTATACCTCACGTCAGATGGCAGTTCTCTGGTGACACTGGTACAACTTAGTCTGTTGACCCGAGATCGTCATAGAGTCTTGTGTGTCTCCCACTGTGCTTTGATTTCCACCCTACCACGGCTCTACTGAGTTGTGCAAACAGGTGGTTTTTGGGTACAGTCCCGATTCACATGGAGGCAATGAGCGATAGGAGGGGATTCGTCTCTCCCGGTATTGGGGGTTGATGTTGTGCTATGCTCGACTGGCCATAACAGGAAATCCCTGGCCAGGGTTGCAGTGATATACTGGTAAGAGTTATCAGTAGTTTCACGAATGTTATGGACCCTACGTCGGCATGACTTATCAAGCTATTGGGGTCTGACGTTTACCACCCCTAGGCGAGATATGCGACATATCAGACGAACAGACCGGACTGCACGGTAAGTGTTACTGGTTGGATTCGCAGGAGTGTGAGCGGGCTTGCTCGTCGACCTTCTGATCGCTCAATACCCGGGTGGCCGTTACGTTTAGCAGACCGCTTGCGGCTTCTGGATGCCTGATATGATCATCATCTGCTGCCGGCGTATTGACGAGTCTTTAGAGTCCTACACAGAGGTTTCCTCGCTCAAGCGAAACGAAATAGGAGCGCATATGAGATATGTGCGGGACCGAGAATAATTCGAGTATGTGATACCGTATTCCATTCTCGCGATCAATGTATCGATTGGTTATATGCGATATAACCTAGTTATCGAATCAAGCATTGATTCGATAAGCCGATACATAGGATACTAGTCGGTTATATGCGATATGACCGGATCGTTAAATCAAGTGTTGATTTAATGATTTAATGTATAATTTTATATTTGATATATCACTTTGCATTAACTAGTATTGGTTGACTTTAAAAGGATTTTCTCACTTGAATTGTGCAAGTTGTATATGTGATATATTTCTTTTTGCACATGATTGTATCATGTTTGATAATACATTCTTGTTTGGTTTTGTGTAAAGTATTAAACCATGGTTAGTTAGTGATTAGGGTTTCATCTTATTCATTTATCTTTTTATTTTATTTATTTCAAAAGAAAAAGATAAAGAGAAATGAATGGTGGCTACTTTTGTTTTTAGTTGAAGATTCATGAAGCATTGACTTAGTCACCATTCTTGTCTCATGCCTAACCCTAACCACTCATCTAACCTAAGTTAAGTCTCTACACTAAACTATGGTTGAAGATATGATAAGTATTGTATTTTCTTTTCTATTTTTAATTAACTTATCATATCATCTTCTTCTTCAATGAAGAAAGCTTGCTACTCCAATGGCAAGTCATGAAATCTAGTGAGAAATCCAAAACTAAAGTTTACCCACTTCCTATTTCTTCATCCTCTACCTCTTGCCAAGTAGTATAGGGTGTTTCCTTCACAAGTTTTTCCGACTTGGTGAAGTTGGAGCTTGTTCTAGCGATGCCTCGACGTAGATCATCTTCGGCATCGAACCGATGATCAAGCCCACCCATTCTTCGATGATGCCGACGCTAGAGCCCAAGACATGATTTGGACAGCGAGGGGACTTCATTGCGGAGCCGTGGAGGTGGTGGACCGGATCTACAAAGGTTGTATATCCGTTCCCTTGGTTAAAATGTTAACTAGTTTGCTTGTTTCGCCTAAATATCTAGTAAACGATCCGTAGTCGGGTTTGTAGGCACCCGTAAAATTTGATTTGTGCATGTTTGATCACTTGTGAGACTTCACTAGAGTGCCTAGGAACCCTACAGTGGTATCAGAGCCTAGCTAGAGCCTTAGGCGAAGTCCCGACGGAATCAGAAGTCCGATCGACCCAAAACCCCGACTAAGAATATGCTCTCTGTACATTTTCTAATTTCGAGGATTTTTCAACATTAAAAATATGCAGAGAAATGTGCAGGAAATTATAAGAAAAACTGCAGAAAACGATAGCCTGATTCAACAGTACGACCGCGGAACCGCGGCGTTGACCCCCCTTCTGCGGCGGTTCCGCGGCCGTCTGTGATGAACATGCTGTGAGTTTTCTTCAGTTGTTTCTTTTTGTGTTTCTTGTGTGTTCTGGATGTTTTTAATAATTTTCCCAGAGTTGCATTTTCTGAGTTGTATTGGGGACTCGGTGTATTCGATCGGACTGTCTAATTTTGTCGGTGTGCGTTTCCGGATAAATTTTAGAATATGTTAAAAGGTTCGACCGGATATAAATACCCACTTTTTCCCCTGCCGGGAAATTTCCAATTGTTGGATTTTTCCGTAGTTTAACGACGTTCTAAGTAGTGCAAGTAACGCGATGGACCCTCTAGAAGACAACAAACCTTAACTCGATTATGTGACCGTCTTGAACTGCCCTTTGAACCTTCGGGTTTGGGGCAGTACGGCGTGCCACATGTGAGGCGTTGGCTTGACCCTTCTACGGCTGGACCGTTGGTACTGAGGCACGAACTGAATGCTGTTAGACTTATTTCATGTGTTGAGCTGTTTCGGGAAAACTTTGGTGTTCGATTGTTCGATCGGAAAGTTTAACATTTTCTATTTATCCGGAATGTGATACAATAATTGGAATTCGCAAATAGTTATGAGATAAGGGAATGAATGTTATAAACATAGCAGTTTAGTCTTATTTGATCGGTTGCCACGGAGTTTTGATGTGATCAAAAGTCCGTCGCAATCACGTAGCGTATGCGGATACTCGCCGGGTAAACTTAATAGACAGCCTCACCCCATAGCCCCGACCAAGTGACTGTAGGAGAACCCCGTCGCCGAAAGCATCCGTTCGGGTGCTCCCGGTAGCGGTGTTCCGCCTTGGTGCACTTCGTCGACGGCGTCGGGGGTGCGGCCGCCTACTAAAGTTTGCGACGAGCATTCGATCAGAATGTCGGGAATCCTGTTGAATTGCCCGACTTGATATTGAAAAGAGTTTTCGATAATGAGACTAAAATGCGGGGTTTATAATTGTTAGGCATGCGATGTCTAAGTAATTCATTTGGTCAGGCATGCGATGTCTGAGGTGGTTGCGGATTCCAACTGTTGTAGTTTTACACTTTCTTTTCTGTGACCGTAAGTGTAATATGTGATATCGCCGGTTTCGTTGCTATATGTCAACGACAATTGGGATACGCATGTTTGCTTACGTTGATGACATGTGATGTTATGTGTTGCTGGATATATTATATTGGATCGTCGTGTTTGAATAGCCGGGGGGTTTTTATGTGAGATGAGTGTTTTTCATTTTCATTAATGTAAAAACTTGTATGTAATATTCTTTTATTGGGGCACTTCCAGGTTGCGGAAGTCGTCACCCGTTGTATATTATTTACTTTTCTGCACTAGGATAGACCCAAGGAGGGGAGCACAAGTAACCGGGTCCTAGGGTCCAGTGGGAGACCAACTCGAGGAGTCGAGTCCGGGTCTCCTAACCCTAGAATTGGTAGGGTTGCTTGCCGCTCTCGTAGGGGTCTAGGGGTGTGGGATTGGCTATTCATCACGACCGTGGAATCCGTGTTTTATACTGGCTCGTATTGAAAACACGGACGTCCTAGTATATCCAATATTTCATATGTTTCTTCTACTGTGATTTATCTGTGATGTGATCATACGATGTTCTGTGACAGGTATTATATATAGTATATATATGATATATTATATAGACGTTGCTTATGTTTTACACCCGCGCTAGCCCTGCCCCGCTCTGCCGTTAGTTACCTAACCTAACGGTGCACGAGGGGACATCGAGGCGAATGCGGATGGCATAAGTGTACGTCATATTTATCTGTGATGTTTAGGTAATTTAAATGATGGGATATTCATTAATGAGATTAATGAAAGAAAATAAACTTAATTGATGTTGTGGAATCGAATTTCAAAATAAAACAGGTAGCTACAGTTCTTGCTTTGCATCGTGGTGTTCCTTGTAGAACATCCTGCACCTTATTCGATAGGGAAAGGACTGAGATCCCTTCACCGGGAGTGACTCCTTTAGCAATAACTGGCACATGCTACATCACTCGGTTTGTCTTTTGATCGCTTCTATAGTTTCTACTTTGCACAGTGATATATATGATATATCCCGCACCTCATTCGACGAGGAAAGGGCCGACGATCCCTTCACCGGGAGTGACCCCTTTAGCAAAACTAGAAAAGCCTCGAAAACATTCCATTTAAAAACCATTTGATTCCGCAACGAGATCAAGTTCAAAGCGTTAAAGGTTTTCACAAAAACCATTCGCAACCCTCCGTCATTTTAGGAAGTAGAGTACTTAGTATTCGTGCTGTGTTTGTTGACCATAGTCAAGGCACAGTGTACGGTAGCTAAGTGATGTCTTCCTACACCGCATATGATGCGATTAGTTAGGACAGTCGCATGACTTTGTTGACCTTAGTTAAGGGTCATGTGGGTGGGTCTAATTAATCACGAAATGACGGGTAGAACTTGACTAGTACTTATGATTTGTTGACCATAGTTAAGGTCATAGGTGCTAGGGGTAAAAACCTTTATCGGGAGTTTCAAGTGTTGAAATTTGCAATGAGATTGCATACCTTCTATGAGATAGTTGGATCCCGATACCCGCTGCGAGTAAGAGTTACTCCTGGGAGAGTTTTATACATTACAATTAGCCGATCAAGTAGGTGTCTAGAAAGGTGTTAAGGAGGTTACGCCTCTGGGAAAACGAGGTTTACATTAATTAGGTTCGTGCGAAAGCACGGGGGACCTCCCTCAAAGTACCGACACTGGCCTGGCTGAAAGATTGGCGAACTTGTAGTGTGTAATTAATCCCGGCTAGTCTTTCCTTTTAGGGTTTGAAGGAAGATTTGATAAAAAGCAGTGGGAGCCATCCTGATTAGATAAAATAATAACCAATCTATTCTTGACAGAGTGCACGCTGAGTGTTTTCTTCTCTCTCTCTCCTGGTAGCGACCATATCACGCCTTAATCAAGATAATAATACGGAATATTGACCGAACCCACTTGTTATACTGAGCTGGGGAACGTTGGTCCCGCTCCAACTTATAATTGTTACAAGACAAAGCAGGAAATAGGGGATTACCAGAATTCCCGTGCAGCCCAAACGAAGAGAGTGCATGCTGATGCATCATCTTCGGGTGTGTTCATTACAAAGAACTGTTTCTCAGTGTCCTTTACGTCCTGGGTATATGATACCAGATCAGGATCCCAGATATGTAATCTGTTACATAGGGCTACAGATAGGTAGAGAACTGAGAACGGGTGATAAGTTTCATGAGGCAGAAAACGGGGCAAGTGTTGCAGCCAAGTCTGTTGGTCACTGTCACCCTGTATTACGAATACATTGATTCTGAACAAATGTTATTAGATACCGAACCTGATATACAAAATCATATCTATCTCTTTATTAGTAAAGAAATGATAAAATTTTGTATTGTTGGATAATGTTTTGAACATTTCCTATATCAAAAGTTGATCGGTTCAGGCACGTTATCTAAAAGCGTTGATGTTCTAAATCAAACTACAGTTCTTAGTATACAGAACACACACAAGAGAAAGAGTTCAGAAATGAACGGATTCTTCTTGGGGTATTGTAGACTAGGTCATATCAATGCGACCCGACTAGCTAGAGTTACATATAGATGCATATTTAAATCAGTTTGAATTTACATCTTGTGAAACTCGCCAGTCATGTCACAAAGATAAGATGACCATAGCCCTGTTTATTGGAAACAGAGAAAGAGTTAGTAAACTCTTGGGATGATACATGATGATGTATGTAGGTCCCCAGTCTACACATGCCAGGACCGGTTCTTTATACTTCATTACGTTCTCTGATAATCTCTCAAGATTCAGACATATGTTCCTGTTGAAACACAAGTCTGAACCTTTTGAGATATTCACAGAATATAAGTTAGAAGTAGAGAACCAAAATACGGGTATAAGTATTATGTCCTAGGATGAGATCAAGGAGGAGAATACTTGAGCACGGAAATACTGGACTATTCTAAAGGAGAATGAGATTCTCTCTCAGCATTACTCCTCCGTATACACCATTGCACGATGGTATGTCGGGGCGGAGCAAATACACCCTATATATATGGTGTGCTCTATGATGAGTACTGCTGAGTTACCTTTTTCCTTTTGGGAGTTATGCACTTGAGAAGCTGCATACCTATTGAATAGGGTTCCAATCAAATCACTACCTACCACTCCATATGAGATATGGTATGGGAAGAACCCATCTCTTAAGCGAGTTAAGATTTGGGGTTGTCCGGCCTATGTTTAAAGCAAAATCCGGACAAGATCGAGGCAGGATCAGTTCTGTAGAACTGGAAAGGTTCCAGCTATACAAAACAGCAGTTGATGATTTGACAGAACCAAAGGATTCTATAGTCCCCGACGAACCTCAGCCTCTCCGCCGATCTAGTAGGGTTCCTCATCCGCCTGAGAGATACCTCGGTTTCTCGATGACAGATGGGAGCAAGGATTGCATCATGAGATGATGACCCAACTAGTTTCGAGCAGGCCATCGAGAGTAGGAACTCTGTAAGAATGGCTGGATGCTTAGCGATCTGAGATGGAATCCATGTACACCAGCAAAGTATGGACTTTAACTGCTATATCTGAAGGGTTAAATCCCCATCAGGAGCAAGTATATCTTGAGAAGATTACTTGGTGTAGATGGAAAAGTTGAGACTTTCAAAGCTAGACTTGTTAAAGGTTTTCGTCATCGACAAGGCGTGGATAATGATGAAACCTTTTTCCAGTAGCTATGCTTAAGTCTATCCAGATCCTACTTACCACGGCTACATACAATGACTACGATATCTGGCGGTTGGGTGCCATGACTGCTTTTCTAAATACTGATTTAGAAGAGAACGTCTATAAGAACACAGCCAGAGGTCTTCGTAAACAGTGGGAGCAGCGGAAACGTGTGCGAGTTGCTTTACATAATGAAGCAGGCATCGCGGAGTTGGAATGGCTGTTTTGATGTAATAGTCAAAGTGTTTGACTTCATCAAAATGGTAGATGAACCTTGTATATACAAAAGGGTAGTAGAGAGTAAAGTGGTCATCTTCGTATTGTACGTAGACAACATACTCTTGATAGGAAAAGAGTTTCCTATACTACGATCGATCAATCTCCTATTATCACTAAGATTCCCCAAATAGGATCAAAGTGATACCTACTAAATCCTGGATTTTGGATCTATGAGATAGATCTAAATGGATGTTAGAATACTCACTAGCTGTAGTGAGATGGTATCAGTTGATCATGGGGAAATCACTGGAAATGTTCCAGGGTGATAAAGACGACTGAGTGTCAGTCACAGGCACTGTCTTTACCCTCAGTAAAGGGACGGTATGCTGGAAGAGTTCCAAGCTCGATACCGTGGCAAACTAGACGATAAAGGCTGGTAACATCGCTATTAAAGATACTACCAAAAAGGCAGTTTGGGTGTATATTGGTTCATAAGATGAACTAGGTTCCTGCCATTGTATGACAATGGAAGTGTGGCTTTGGCCCTGGAACCCAGGTCCCATCAGTGACCCAGACATATTCTGAGGCAGCATCACCTGATCATGGAGATAGTTGACCTCCAAGGTGATCGAGGTTAGGAGAGTAGACTCACAGGACAACACGGCGGATCCACTCACGAAGGCCTTTTTCCCAAAGAGAGACTTTTATGGGATGGTTGAGTATGTGATACTGCAACCACTGCTACAGATGGCCCTAGTGCAAGTGGGAGATTGTTAGTTATATGTATGCCCTAGAGGCCATTACTGTACATTGGATGTATATTGTAGTGGATGCTGGGACATATATAGGTAGGACTTTCTTGCTCGACATGATAGTACGCTATCTGGTTGCTCTTTATCTTAACATGTATACTTTCTGTCTCTCTGATTACATGTTGATAAAGCCCTTAGGATGTGTACTCGACTTCCAGGACTATGATGCAGATCATACTAGTGGGGCCTGGGTAGTCCATGAGTACATCCTTGAAATGTTCCTAGTCGAGAGAATATCGAGACGGGGCATCGATATTCCAGAGTAGACTAGCGCATATCTTCTCGACCCATGCGATGGGCGATGGATGATCCCATATCCATTGGTGTTTGACATCGAAGATGGTATGCGGGTGCTCAGTGCAGACTGGGTACACTGAACGGACTCGCCGAGAACTCCCAGATGGTATTATACCTCACGTCAGATGGCAGTTCTCTGGTGACACTGGTACAGCTTAGTCTGTTGACCCGAGATCGTCATAGAGTCTTGTGTGTCTCCCACTGTGCTTTGATTTCCACCCTACCACGGCTCTACTGAGTTGTGCAAACAGGTGGTTTTTGGATACAGTCCCGATTCACATGGAGGCAATGAGCGATAGGAGGGGATTCGTCTCTCCCGGTATTGGGGGTTGATGTTGTGCTATGCTCGACTGGCCATAACAGGAAATCCCTGGCCAGGGTTGCAGTGATATACTGGTAAGAGTTATCAGTAGTTTCACGAATGTTATGGACCCTACGTCGGCATGACTTATCAAGCTATTGGGGTCTGACGTTTACCACCCCTAGGCGAGATATGCGACATATCAGACGAACAGACCGGACTGTACGGTAAGTGTTACTGGTTGGATTCGCAGGAGTGTGAGTGGGCTTGCTCGTCGACCTTCTGATCGCTCAATACCCGGGTGGCCATTACGTTTAGCAGACCGCTTGCGGCTTGTGGATGCCTGATATGATCATCATCTGCTGCCGGCGTATTGACGAGTCTTTAGAGTCCTACACAGAGGTTTCCTGGCTCAAGCGAAACGAAATAGGAGCGCATATGAGATATGTGCGGGACCGAGAATAATTCGAGTATGTGATACCGTATTCCATTCTCGCGATCAATGTATCGATTGGTTATATGCGATATAACCTAGTTATCGAATCAAGCATTGATTCTATAAGCCGATACATAGGATACGAGTCGGTTATATGCGATATGACCGGATCGTTAAATCAAGTGTTGATTTAATGATTTAATGTATAATTTTATATTTGATATATCAATTTGCATTAACTAGTATTGGTTGACTTTAAAAGGATTTTCTCACATGAATTGTGCAAGTTGTATATGTGATATATTTCTTTTTGCACATGATTGTATCATGTTTGATGATACATTCTTGTTTGGTTTTGTGTAAAGTATTAAACCATGGTTAGTTAGTGATTAGGGTTTCATCTTATTCATTTATCTTTTTATTTTATTTATTTCAAAAGAAAAAGATAAAGAGAAATGAATGGTGGCTACTTTTGTTTTTAGTTGAAGATTCATGAAGCATTGACTTAGTCACCATTCTTGTCTCATGCCTAACCCTAACCACTCATCTAACCTAAGTTAAGTCTCTACACTAAACTATGGTTGAAGATATGATAAGTATTGTATTTTCTTTTCTATTTTTAATTAACTTATCATATCATCTTCTTCTTCAATGAAGAAAGCTTGCTACTCCAATGGCAAGTCATGAAATCTAGTGAGAAATCCAAAACTAAAGTTTACCCACTTCCTATTTCTTCATCCTCTACCTCTTGCCAAGTAGTATAGGGTGTTTCCTTCACAAGTTTTTCCGACTTGGTGAAGTTGGAGCTTGTTCTAGCGATGCCTCGACGTAGATCATCTTCGGCATCGAACCGACGATCAAGCCCGCCCATTCTTCGATGATGCCGACGCTAGAGCCCAAGACATGATTTGGACAGCGAGGGGACTTCATTGAGGAGCCGTGGAGGTGGTGGACCGGATCTACAAAGGTTGTATATCCGTTCCCTTAGTTAAAATGTTAACTAGTTTGCTTGTTTCGCCTAAATATCTAGTAAACGATCCGTAGTCGGGTTTGTAGGCACCCGTAAAATTTGATTTGTGCATGTTTGATCACTTGTGAGACTTCACTAGAGTGCCTAGGAACCCTACACATATAACACAGAGGCGCCTTTTGGATGAATCGGAACTCCAGAGTTTGAAAAACTCCGTAGTTAAGCGTGCTTGAGCCATAGAAATTCTGGGATGGGTGACCTACTGGGAAGTATCCCCGGGTTCATTCAAAAGGACAAAGCCGTGCGGTTTCAGCCAAAGCGGACAATACCAACTGTGTTTGGGGGTGGGTCGTAACAAGTACGGTATCAGAGCCGGTCCCTCAAAAGTAGGTCTATGGTTCGAGGATGAACCATTTTTCTAAGTGGGGGGGGGGAATATAATACCCCAGGTGGAGTTGGAGCTGAATACCACCTACCCCGTGAGAAGTGTGATATTATCATGTATCAAGGTGGGGATGTAACCGATATGGATGCACACGGGGACCCACCAGAACAATGGGGAGTATCGAATTCCATTCCGAAAGAGGGCACGATCTGAACTATAAATGGAATGATACCACTCTTATAAGATAGAGGTGCCTTTTAGATGAATCAGAACTCGGGAGTTTGAAGAACTCCGTAGTTAAGCGTGCTTGAGCCAGAGAAATTCTGGGATGGGTGACCTACTGGGAAGTAGCCCCGGGTTCATTCAAAAGGACAAAACTGTGCGGTTTTGGCCAAAGCGGACAATACCATCTGTGTTTGGGGGTGGGTCATTACATAGGGGCTAGGGTTTCTGTGGGGGGTCTTAGGTTGCCTGCTTGTATCACTGCCTTTGCTAAATAATTTTCAGGTCACCCGAGTGTTAGCAGATTTCATAATAGCCTCACAGAATCCATAATTCTCCAATATCGGGTTTCTAAGTTTGTATTCCTGTGTTTAAGTCTCTGTTTTAGGTCCAAAATACAATCATTACAGGGGTTTAAGGTCACTATAAGCCTCAATTACACCTCACAACTAAAGAATTCCTCAGACCCTAACTAGAAATTTCCAAACCTCACTAAACGACACTAAATCGGTTCTAATCAAATATGGATGTAAAAGTAATGGAAATACTATGCTAATGGTTCAGAAATTACCTCACTTGGCAACTCAAGAAAATTCTTGAGTTGCCCCATGTGTCCAAAATCCTTGCTTTCTTGGTCCAAAGTGTGTGAACAATTTTAATGAAGTCAATGAGGTGTTTTGAGGTGAGAAATGAGGTGTTTTGAGGATGAAGAGGAAGGGGGAGAGGGAGAGGCAGCCACGGAGTTAAGGGAGAGAGATAGAGTTGAAGAAAAATGAGGGGGACAAATGGGTTTGGTTCTCTCTTGACCCCTCACACTCTCTCACTTGCCCATGCTTCATTTTTTTTATAATTTTCTTTTTCTTTTCTCTTCTTCTCTCCTCTCACTCAAAAATAAAACCATGAGAGAAATATAAGGAAAAGCCATGATAAAATGTATCACAAGAGTAAAAATGATATGGTGCATGTCATGTGCACAAAACCCGCTTAATGCGTAATTAGCGATATTTAATCGCGAATAGCATCAAAATAGGGTATACTTAATTATAAAAATTCATAATTTTCTTAAATCACATAAAACACCCTCATTTCAGTAATTTCCATAATTTTCCAAATTTTTGCCAGTTTTATCGGTATTTAATTATACCGTAATATTAAAATATTCAATATATTTATTATTTAATTATAAAAATTCCCAAAATAATATTTTATTTTTCTGAAATGTTACAATCTTCCCCCTTAAAGGAATTCGGTCCCCGAATTTAAATTTAAACCCCTCAAATACTAAAACATTTCAGTAAAAGACCAAGTCGTCCGGGCTCCGAAATCATCAATACATAAAACACACCATAGCGCAATACATGCGCATGAACAATGAGCAGATAACTCCAAATCAAAACTCCGTCAAGCATCCCGCAATCATCGGAGTCATGGTGAAGACACAAATGTCAAATTCAAAATGAAACCAATATGATATACATCAAAACTATACATGTAAACATCAAATCTATACACGTAAACATCTGAAGGAAATGCATGCCAAACCTTTCATGTTGCTGTGCGATGCGCATAACACTGCATAGTGGCGGACGTCTATTGTAAGAAAATAACCATATATTTATATATCTTTTGTTTAATATGCACGTCCCGCCGTTTTGAAAATAATTTAGAAGGGTTTCCTTGTTTTTAAACGTTTTGTGTCATCTCAGACACGTTGGTACCTATTGAGGCTATAGCTCCCTTTTTTGGAAATCTCTTCGATAGCTATCAATGCATGCAAAGTATATCCAGGTACTGTCCTCTGACTAGTCCTGCTCAATATGAAAACAAATAGTAAATACCATAAAAACGTACTGCTCCATAAGAAATCAATCCCAAAATGTGCATAAGAATGCCGCGTGCGTCTGGTGCGCACGGGAATCAAAATCCATGAATGTGCCATACACGTGCACATAACAACATCTAAGTGCAACGGGTGTGCATGAAACACCTGTCAGAGGCAACGGTGTGCCTGACAGCAATATCAGGTGCATCTGATATGCAGGAAGAATCCTGATTCAGTGCATCTGTTGTGCACCAAAATCGCATCTCATAACATGCGCCCAACATGCGTGAAAATCCAAATCCGGTGCATCCATCATGCACGAATAAAATCTAAATCATGTGCACCCCACATGTACGAAATCCAATATCAAGCACCGAACATGCGCAAAATCAAATCCAAGCGCGCCAAATATGCTCAAGAATCCAAATCAAATGCACAGAGTGCACGAAATCAACATCAATATCATAATCGAAATTGACGGTATACAATAAACCTCAATCGAAATCAGGTATACCGCGATATATAATCTCACAACCATATGCATCATCATACACAAATCAAATCAAAACACTAAAAGTGCATGAAAACTATACCGAAAGCATAAGTCAAATCACATGCATAACATAGGCATGAAATCAAAATCAACAAATCCAATGACATCAAACCGAAGTCAGGTGCAACCGTGGTGCACAAAATATGTATCAATGCACTGCAAGCATATATGAACTATACCGAGTACAACAACCAAATCGTGCGTACCATATGCACAAAATCAACCCACTGTATGAAATCCATGAAAACATAAATATATGCGACCAAGGCACAAAACGATATTAAGTGCAATAACTGTGCACAAATAATAAATCAACAGAACGGTGTATAAAACATACCTCAAGGGTAATAACTATGCACAAAATATGAATACCCTGTAGGTGCAACCATGGTGCATGAAAATAAATATCATGAAACTCAGTAATCAAGACTAAATCATGCGAATAGATCACCCAAAATACCGAAATCTAAGGTGACAGATATGTGATAATCGAATCACCAAATCATAAATCATAAAAACCGTCGTCGATATTTCCTCCTTCAAAGTCGAGAAGGTGTCGGTGCATCCAAGGCTAGCAGAGCAAGATATCTAATTGCATCCTGTTCATAGTCTGGCACCTGGTGCTTTTAGGCACTTGTCTCTTACTGTGCATTGCTAGATATATAGCTCCTCGGCTCAACGGCCCAATACGGAATGACAACGGAAACAGTCCCGCTCTGGCACATACTCTAAAGATCTCTGCCCAACTATCTCGTCGACGATACCGAACTCTGGCCTACTGGGTATGCGCAATATGACCACTCCTGGGTCCAAGTCTTCTCGTATAGTATTCCAGAAAGGTCCTGTCGAGGACTCTTTCAAATCTCGTTTCTGCCGAACAGCCCGGAAGTTACCACCCTCTACTATATCTGTTTCTTGTTCCGAAACGCCTACATTCTCATCGCGACTCCTTCTGTAAGATATATCAATAATCAACGCCTGTGCATGCGTATCGCATCTCTGATGTCAGCAGATTGGAACGTCATCTCGTCGAAATCTCATGCAAACTCTTTACACCACTTTTTCTCTAATGTCGACTGCTTTGGACTCGTCTCTTCGTGGCTGCATAGACTGTGCTCCAACAGCTATATTCGTATCCGGAGTCTCCCAAGCAATGCATCCCATCACATGATATCCGAAAGATATTGATCCATTTGATCGATTCGTCAAAACCTCATAATCCCCCTAAGAGCTCAACATCTTTAGTGCAGTTTAATAATATCAGGTACATGCCACAGCACATATGGACCAATCGTAGAAGGGCAAACCCCAGCCTCACTAATGATACCGCTGAACTGCTGCAAACCCTAAGGTTTCAAAGCGTTCTCATGATCATTATATCGAGTTAGGGTTTCATTCTTCTAGAGAGTCCATATCATTACTTGCATTTGTCTCTGAATACTTTAAACTTGGAAAATGGGCTTCTGATATTTGATCGTCTCTATCGACTCCCAACGTACCTGCGTGAAGTCGTCTCTAGCTGGAATCAATCAATCTGATGACCTCGCAGCGGGGTAGGCAACGAATCACATGTTCTAGTCCTTCCTCCATGGGTGACTAGCGATCTTCTATCACATCTATAAGTACAACTCGTGCGGTAATAGCTCCAAACACCTGGGGCGATATCTTGTCATTCGCAGCAACAACTGGCTCGTTTGTCCGCACGCTGAACAGTGCCTCAATCATCAGGAATAATCTATGCATTGACGGTCATCAAAAGTCTGGCTGGCCTCTATCAGTGGCTCAATCCTCTGGTGCTGATTTGCATGTCCGAGAAATCTCGTAAAAGCGATCCATCAAACGCTCATGGTGCGAAAACACAATAAAACGATGACTCTATGCAATCGTATGTCCCTGGAATCACACCTTGGTCACTCCTCGTCCGTGACGAGCTCATGCTGACGCAACTCTAGCCATAGCTCTCTCTGCCGTGTAATCGTGGCAGCAAAACCATAAACCGATATCAACGAGGATAGATCATAGGAATGAATATAATACTGTGCAAGGAAATATACATCCCAAGGCTTCTTAAGCGGAGTAGCATATCGTAAGTATGCCGCGGAACATACACACGGCACGTCACTCTCCTTAAGTCACCTACTCCATCTACCAAGGTCAACCTATGCAACGAAAGTTCGGGTCTAATACCCCCTCGACTAAATCTAAGTTCCGTAAGTTCAAGCCTAAGTTTCGAATATATACAAACGCTCTAGGCTCCGCATAGTCAAACTTAGACTCGAACCAAGGTTAACCTAGCGCTCTGATACCAACATTGTCACGATCCAAAATGGCACGTGACTGGCCCTTGAATCATATGACGTCTATAGGACCCCATCTAATTCAAGTAAGCCAAAACCCCAGAAATCTAAAACCATTTTAAATAATAAATAAAGGAAAACTTGTTTAAAAGCAAGTGGTTTTAATAGCATAAGCCGAATTATGCGTTTTTTAAAAAATATCAAGTCATTTCTGAAAATTTCGGCAGAGATTCGTTTGTAAATACTGACCCTGAACGGGGTACAACATGAATAACATGAATAAAGGCATCCCAAGCGGGAGCTAGCTCTTGGTCAATCAACGGTCACAACCACGCAAGCAATATAATATACAACGCCGAAGGGCGATGATTAAAACTCTAAAGGAACTCAAATATCAAGAAAACCATAATAATATAACGCGCGACTCTAAGGTCGAAAGAATAAACAACTGGTCTTCTAAGTCTAATAAATATACAAGTCTGGTTAATGGAATTTTACTAGATACAACTGAAAATAAATAAGTACAATGGTGGTCACAATGCGAGTGAACCCACCTACCAAAGAAATCACCCAAAAAAGGACAGTGTGCCAGCAAAGCCGCAACGAACCTGTACCGCAAAACCTGCAAGAAACAATGGCACAACGGGGGTGAGTTGCCAACTCGTGAGTAGAAAATATCACAGAGCATAAATCGTATGTATTACTCAATCCTAGGTCAATACGATCAAAATATATATATATATATATATCCTCAATATGATAAATTCTGAAGCATGATAAGGTGGCAAGGGTAAACATCTATACATAAGTATAAAGTGCTCGTGTCAGTGCCTCAGGTAGCAACATATCACAAATATGAGGTATGGTCAATGTAATCAACATGAAATCTGTGTCAACTATATAATGAAGTCTATAAGTATGTGGAAATAATCCAACTATGTAATCAATGCCTGTATGCATGTGGATCTCGTCCACGGGTCAACCAATAACACAAAACATCATGCATGTAAATATCATAAAGTATATGCATGAAGGTATGAGGATATAAATCAATGTGTGTCCCACGCGACACATCAAAATCATGGAACCTGAGTGTCTAGTATCAACACTCGAAAACATCATGAAACCCGTGCCCAGCATCGGTACGTAAATCCTCATATATCAGGCTCCGTCGGTCCGGATCGGCCCACGGGCTCCGTCAGCCTGGATCAGCCCATATCATCTCTCGATTATGGTCGGTATCCTCCGGATATCCGCCGAGCCCAAAACTATCACCGGTAGGTAGTGGTCCCTTTGCTAAGCTCATCGTCATCGACACGAAATCTCTTTCTCGCCCCGGGGTACCATACCGGGCCCACCATATACCCGCAAACGGAATCATCCGCCTCCTCGAATCGGGTTTCACATGTCACTCTCCGAACAGAGAAAAGACATGGTGGACGCACTGAAATATCATATCAAGAGAAACCGGGTTTTTAAAATAGTACATGCTTTCTTTTGAAATCGCCACGGTTCTCAAGTCCAGGAATCTCATGAAAACAACATATCTCAATGCGTAAAAGCGTAAAGCATGATGTATGCGACATATAACAGAAATGTAAGCATATCCGTATCATGCAACATGGAACTGTAATATGCACACATCAAGGGAAAACCGCTCTTTTAAATGAATCCTGTTTAAAATATATCTTGATGTTCGCAAATCTCCAAAATCAAGCCAGAATCATCTATGTATGTGCAAATACGTATGTATGCAAGTATGAGTGTACAATATGTGTGTACGCAAGTATGAGTGTACAATATGTGTGTACGCAAGTATGAGTGTACAATATGTATGTACGCCAATATGGATGTACAAGTAGGTATATACGCAAGTATGAGTGTACAATGCCTGTGCGCCAATATGGATGTACAAGTAGGTATATAAGCAAGTATGAGTGTACAATATGCCTGTGCGCCAATATGGATGTACAACTAGGTATATACGCAAGTATCAGTGTACAATATGCATGTGCGCCAATATGGATGTACAAGTATGTATATACGCAAGTATGAGTGTAGAATATGCATGTGCGCCAATATGGATGTACAAGTAGGTATATACGCAAGTATGAGTGTACAATATGCCTGTGTGCCAATATGTCATACAAGGAGTCATATCCTGATGCAACAATCCTACTGTGTAGTGATATGGCAATTATCGATGATGAAGTGTGTGAGCCGGCAAACAGGTGTATGTGGAACATACGCATCATCGATAATGGCGCTGGTGTCCTGACAGCTTGGGTTTAATATAACAATAAACACATTTAAACATGCAATGCGATGCGAATAGAAAGAATATGCGGAAATTGAAAAATAGACGCAACAGTGAAGAATCTACAACAATATATATATATATATCATACAGTTTTGCCATTTGAAATAACACGAATCGTGGTATTTAGAAAAATAACGGATACGGTGTTTTTAAGAAAATATGCGACTTTTGAAAATATCCGTAGAATCCCTTGCCCTGTCTTTAAAAATACTCATGATTCATTAGTTTTGAAATAGGTATGACTCGTGTCTAGTCTAACATCTATAAGTAAACAGGACTAATCGAAAGGTAAGGAAATCACCTAAATCTGAGTCGATACATATAAATATAATCGTCGGTGATCCCGCCTCAATAGTATCACATACAATACAATATATAACATGACATCCTCGAGTCAAGAGTGCGGATCTATCATCAATAAAAAGCTCGTACGGTAAATCCATCGTACGACATCCTAATCTGGGTACGGGTCGAATATCATATATATCTCATCAATTATTCGGTATCCTTATCATCATATCTCATGAACTGGGGGTACTGATCTAAGTCTAGTACAAACTGATACCATCTGTATATGTATATGCGTGTATGAAAACATACGCCTAAAGGCCCGTTAAAATCTCATGTCGTATCTCATAATACGAATCAAAACATATCACCGATCTCATGGCATCATGCCCAATCTTATCGACTCATCTCCAAATACCGTAACAATCCTTATCATCCATGTATAAGTATACGTATATATATACCTTATATATATACACACACATATCCCCATAAACGCACAAGTAAAACAAAGTAAGCATGTGTGTGTGTGAGCGCGCGTGTTGGTGTAAACCTTATTCTAAGGTTTGCGACTAAAATAACTAACGACACCATCATCTAATGATACTAAAATTATCCATGACTCCCAAAGTCTATCTAGATAATCATAACCTCACAATCACATATAAATATATCCATATAATGTATATATACCATACACTATACTACGGACTGCCGGGGTGCTATACGCCATCCACCCGACATCCCCTGTAGATATAATCTACTCGCCTTGCTCTTCGCTTGCCGTTGCCGACGTCGCCACGTGCTTGCTTGTCATTTCGAAGTCCTCGTGGGGGTACCTACACATCATAACGTATCGTGCCGCATTAAAACCCAATTCAAAACCAAAACGACACACTAAAAGGCTATAGGTTAGAACCTACGGACTACGCCTTCAAAACCATCAAACAACCCTCGATATCATCGTACGAACGTCAAGTATTCGAGGTAAAACACAAATACGAAAATCTAGAATCCAAAATACGGAAAATATAATCCCGAATCAAAACAACAACTCATGAAATTAGTCCCAGATTTTACCCTAGCTCAAATCAGCCAATTTTGCATATGTGGAGGGTCTAGATTACAGATACTGGAGCCATGAAACAAACACGAGCCAAAATGCCCCAGGTCTGGCCGCAAATTGCGGCCAGAAGGATTATTTCTGCGGCCTTAGTGAGGGTTTAGGGGCTAGAGTTTCAGTGGGGTGTCCTAGGTTGCCTGCATGTATCACTGTCTTTGCTAAATAATTTTCAGGTCACCCGGGTATTAGCAGATTTCATTATACCCTCACAGAATCCATAATTCTCCGATATCAGGTTTCTAAGTTCGTATTCCGGGGTTTAAGTCACTGTTTTAAGTCAAAAATACAATCATTACAGGGGTTTAAGGTCAGTATAAGTCTCAATTACTACTCACAACTCAAGAATTCCTCAAATCCTAACTAGAAATTTCCAAACCTCACTAAACGACACTAAATCGGTTCTAATCAAACATAGATGTAAAAGCAATGGAAATACTATGCTAATGGTTCAGAAATTACCTCGCTTGGCAACTCAAGAAAATTCTTGACTTGCCCCATGTGTCCAAAATCCTTGCTTTCTTGGTCCAAAATAAAGCTAGAGGGCTTGTGCACAATTTTAATGAAGTGATTGAGGTGTTTTGAGGTGGGAATGAGGTGTTTTGAGGATGAAGAGGAAGCGGGAGAGGGAGAGGCAGCCATGGAGTTAAGGGAGAGAAAAAGAGATGAAGAAAAATGTGGGGGACAAATGGGTATGGTTCTCTCTTGACCCCTCACATTCTGTCACTTGCCCATGCTTCATTTTTTATCATTTTCTTTTTCTTTTCTCTTCTTCTCTTCTTCTCTCTTCTCACTCAAAAATAAAATCATGAGAGAAATATAAGGAAAATCCATGATAAAATGTAACACAAGTGTAAAAATGATATGGTGCATGTCATATGCACAAAACCGGCTTAATGCTTGATTAGCGATATTTAATCGTGATTAGCATCAAAATAGGGTATAGTTAATTATAAAAATTCATGATTTGCTTAAATCACATAAAGCACCTTCATTTCTATAATTTCCATAATTTTCCTAATTTTTCCCAATTTTATCGGTATTTAATTATACCGCAATATTAAAATATTCAATATATATATTATTTAATTATAAAATTCCCAAAAATAATATTTTATTTTTCTGAAATGTTACAGAGTCATCCTGTTTAGATAAACTAATAAACCAATTTAAACTTGCAAGTGCATATGCTGAGTGTTTCTTTTCTCTCTCTGGCAGCTACCATGACAGGACTAAAACTATTACTTGAAAAGAATACACTGACCGGGCCAAACTATAAGGATTGGCTTAGAAACGTCAACATTGCACTGACTTATGACAAAGTTGCGTATGTCACCACCGCTACCGCTCCCCCTATCCCAGGACAAGATTCCTCAGTTGCGGACAAAGCGGTCCGCAAATCTTGGGATCTAGACTGCAAGAAAGCTATTTGTATCGTGCTGGCGTCCATGAACAATGAACTCCAGAAACAGCACGAAAGTATGGATATTAAATCTATTTTTCTCCATTGGAAGGATTTGTATGGAGAGCACTCTCGTATCGCGATGTACGAGACCTCGAGGAAACTATTCCAGATGAGGTTAGCTCCAGGATCACCTGTAGTAGAGAACGTCCTGAAAATTATCAGCCTCATTGAGGAACTCGCAAACCTGGGATGCATGCTAGACAATGAGTTGTACATCGACATTATATTGCAGTCCCTTCCCCACACCTTCTCTCAGTTCGTGCTGAACTTCAATATGCACGATATGGAAGCTGATCTTCCAAAGCTCCTCAACATGCTGAGGGTAGCAGAGAGCTCCTTGAAAAAGGAGAAGACCCCCGTTCTGTATATTGGCCAATTATCCTCTTCTAAATCCAAAGCAAAAGCTAAGTGGAAGAAGAAGATGAAAGCCACCAAACCGAAAGGTAGGGCCAAGAAGGTGCAGGGAACGAACAAGGCGGGGAAAGTGAAAGCGGACAAGAATGAATGCTATTATTGTTACAAGCAGGGGCACTGGAAAAAGGATTGCATGGCTTTCAAAGCCAAGGACACGAAGCAAGCTGCTGCTTCCGCTTTAGGTGTATTTCTAACCGAAAACTGTTTTCAGTAAACTCTACATAATGGGTACTATATACCGGTTCTGGTTCTCACATCTGTAATTCTTTGCAGGCTCTGAGAAACCGTAGAGCACTGAAGGTAGGTGATATGAACTTCCGGGTTGGCAATAAAACAAATGTGGATGCTGTTGCAGTGGGGGATTATCACCTGGGTAGACTAGTGGGCACATTTTGGTGCTGTACAGCTGTTTTTATATTTCCAGTATGCTATGTAATATTATATTAGTATCTTTGTTATCTAATGAAGGATATAATTTTGCACTTGAAAGAAATGTCATGAACATTCTCTTAAATCAAGAAATGATAGGGTTTGGTACACTGAAAAACGGCATATACATACTTAATCAACCTCATGTTTTCAATATTCAGAACACACTCAAAAGAAAAGCTTCAGATTCAAACCAAGCCTTCCTATGGCATTGTAGACTTGGTCATATAAATGAAACAAGGTTGACTAAGTTGCTTAAAGATGGATATTTAGATCCGTTTGAGTATTCATCATATGCAACTTTTCAATGATGTATCAAAAGGAAAAAGACCAAATCTCCGTTCACCGAACACGGAGAAAGAGCCACGGAGCTCTTGGGACTTGTATACAGCGATGTATGTGGTCCGATGTCTACACATGCACGAAGCGGTCATTCCTACTTCATCACTTTTACTGATGATTTCTCGAGGTATGGACATGTGTTCTTAATGAAGTATAAATCTGAGGCCTTTGAGAAATTTAAGGAGTGTAAAAATAAAGTAGAGAAACAGACAGGTAAAAGCATAAAGACGCTTTGATCTGATCGAGGTGGAGACTACTTAAGTACCAGTTTCCTTGAATGCTTAAAAAAGAATGGAATTCTCTCTCAGCTTACTCTTCCGTATACAGCTAAGCATAATAGTGTATCAGAAAGAAGGAATCACACGCTACTGGACATGGTGTGTTCAATGATGAGTAGTGCTGTGTTGCCACTTTCCTTCTGGGGTTTTGCGCTAGAATCAGCTGCATACCTATTGAATAGAGTTCCGACTAAGTCTGTGCCTACCACTCCATATAAAATGTGGAGTGGGAAGAGACCATATCTTCAGTATCTTAAGATATGGGGGTGTCCAGCATTTGTTAAAATGCAGAATCCGGACAAGCTCGAGGCACGATCGGTTTTATGCAAGTTTGTGGGATACCCCAAACATTTAAAGGGATATCTCGTCTACCACACTGAAGAACAAAAGGTGTTTGTCGCTCGCCACATTGTCTTCTTAGAGAGAGAATTTCTTGCAAAAGAAATTAGTGGGAGCGCGTTAGAACTGGAAGAAATTCAAGAACCACAAACTGCTGTCGAGGACTTAGTAGAACCTCAGATTTCAATAGAACCCGACGAACCGATGCCGCTCCGCAAATCTAGTAGGCTTTCTCGTCGGCCTGACAGATACTATGGGTTTCTTGTCGATGGGGATTGAGTAGATAGCATTATCGATGATAATGAGCCTACTAATATTCAGCAAGCTATCACGAATAATGACTCGGTGAACTGGCTGGATGCTATGAGATTCGAAATGGAATCCATGTACACCAATAAAGTATGGACTTTAGATGTTGCTCCTCCTGGGGTAAAACCAGTTGGATGCAAATGGATCTTCAAAAAGAAGATTGGTGCATTTGGACAAGTGGAAACCTACAAAGCTAGGCTCGTAGCAAAAGGTTTTCGTCAAAGACCAGGATTGGACTATGACGAAACCTTTTCTTCGGTAGCTATGCTTAAATCCGTTCAGATCCTGCTTGCCATTGCTGCCTTCCATGACTATGAGATCTGGCAGATGGACGTAAAAACAGCTTTTCTAAATGGACATTTAGAAGAAAGTGTTTACATGGATCAACCAGAAGGTTTCTTAAACAGTGGGAGCAGTGGAAAAGTGTGCAAGTTGCTTAAATCCCTTTATGGATTAAAGTAAGCATCGCGGAGTTGGAACATCTGCTTTGATGAGACAGTCAAAGAATTTGACTTTATCAAAAATGTAGATGAACCATGCATTTATAGAAAGATTGTAGAAAGAGCAGTAGTCTTTTTCGTTCTGTACGTCGATGACATACTGCTGATAGGGGATGATATCCCTATGCTACAATCAGTAAAGCTCTTCTTGTCACAGAAATTCTCCATGAAAGACTTGGGAGATGCCTGCTACATTCTCGGGATTAAGATCTATCGTGATAAATCCAAAAAAATGTATGGACTTTCACAGTCCAGGTACATTGACACTATACTAAAGAGATTTAGTATGGAAGATTCCAAGCGCGGTAATTTACCCGCTTGTCACGGGATCACCTTCTCCAAAGAGATGTCTCCAAAGACTGATGAAGAGAGGGCTCGCATGAGCATTATACCCTACGCTTCGGCTGTAGGATCTATAATGTATGCGATGTTATGTACCAGACCAGATGTAGCTTACGCACATAGTGTGGTAAGCAGGTATCAGTCTGACCCAGGTGAGAAGCATTGGATAGCGGTAAAGAACATTCTCAAGTACCTGAGAAGGACGAAGGAGATGTTCTTGGTTTACGGTAATGGGGACCTCCAGGTCGAGGCTTTTACCGACTCTATCTTCCAAAGTGACAAAAATGACTCTAAATCCGTTTCGGGTTTTGTGTTTACCCTCAATGGAGGGCGGTATGTTGGAAGAGTTCTAAACAGGATACCGTCGCAGACTCAACAATGGAAGCTGAGTATATAGCGGCTAACGATACAGCAAAAGAGGCTGTCTGGATGAAGAAGTTTATCTCTGAATTTCAGGTGGTTCCGTCCATTGCCAATCCAATACCTTTGTATTGTGATAACAATGGGGCTGTGGCATTAGCGAAGGAACCAAGGTCCCATCAGAAATGTAAGCATATCTTGAGGCGGTATCACCTAATCAGGGAGATCGTGGATCGCCGGGAGATCGAGGTGCGGAGAGTGGACATAAAAGATATCACGGCAGATCCATTCACCAAGGCCATCCCTCAAGTCCAGTTCAAGGGGCTGTTTGAGATGTTGGGCATGCAGTACGCCAACAACTGGATCTAGTATAGACAGTGGGTACTCATTGCACCAATTACAGGCCTTAGTGAAAGGGGGAGATTGTTGGATATATATGCCCTAGAGGCCTTCATTGTATAGGATGCTAGGGATATGTATGTACAGAACAATCTTGCTCGATATGATAGTACGCTATTTGGTTTGTCTTTATCTTAACATCTGATATATATATTTATTCTGTGTTTCATATATTATGAACATGTTGATAAAGCCGGTAGGATGTTTGCCTGACTACCAGCGTTGTGATGGCAGTCATACTTGTGGGAGCTGGGTGGTCAATAGGCACATCCTTAAATGTCCATAGAAACAGGAGTATTGATACTGGGCATCGATACTCAAGAGTAGACTAGTGTATACATATCTAGACCCTGACGAGGGGTGATGGATTGGTCCCGCAGCCATTGGTGATGTGCACCTAAGATTGCATACAGATGCTCACTATGTGTGAGTTCACCACACAGGACTCGCCGAGGTCTGACTAGATAGTATTATACCTAGCGTCAAACAGCAGTTCTCTGGTAACATGTGTGCAGATTGTCTGTCAACCTGAGGTCGTCATTTGTCTCGTATGAGTTCCCACTGTGCTTTGATTACTACCCTACCACGGCTCAAAGGAGTCGTGCAAACAGGTTTTAGTTGGGTGTAGTCCCGAGCCACATGGAGGCAGTGAGCCACTGTTAAGGATTCGTCTCTCCCGGTATGGGGAGTCGATATCGCACAGTGATCGGTTGGTCATTACCATAAGTCCCTGGCCAGGGCTGATTGAGAATTACTGGTAGACGGACCAGTAGATCCTCGGATGGTCTTGAGCCACACCGACACGACTTGTACGGTTATTAGGGGTTTGACGTTTTTCACCCCCTAGACCTTACATGCGATACCCTTAGACGAACAGACCGGACTGCACGGATATTGTCATGGACAGGCTCAGTAGGGGTTTCAAACGAATTCACTCGTCGGCCTTCTTATCGACATCTACCCCGGGACCGTTATGTACAGCTAGTACCGCTTGTGGCCTTTGGTTAAACCCACTACCAGCGTAGTGTCGAGTCTTTAGTGTCCCGCACAAAAGGTTGTTCACCTTTGGGCGAAATGAGGTAGAGGTCACATGGTTTTGCGACAGGGTTCGTTCACATACGCGTACTTGTGCGTGTTTGGTGTTCGAGCAGTTCACACTAGTGGGCTTTGGTCTAAACCAGATCCTAGTATCTAATTTTGGTTTGGTTCAGTCATACTGCATTTTGTGTTCTTCGGAACACGGATGCGGGTATGTATATATAGTTGACAGAGGCAGAGAAAGAGACACCTCATTAGGGTTTTGACCAGTGACTTGATTAAAACCTTAATGAAATAAGAAAATTGATTATTAATCTTTTATTAGAGATAATTGTGTTATGGCCAATTTGGTATGACCATTTGACCATGTTGACCCTTGTCAACTTAGATATTTTTTTGAGAAAAAAGATATTTGTGCTTAGTATTAATTGTGACAAGATAATGGTCAAATCAATATCAACCATGACAATTATCTTAATAAAATTTTGATTTCCCTAATATGATAGCTCACCCTTCATTTTATCATGACAAATTCTCTCTCATGGTTGCTCTCTCCTCTTCCTCTCTCAAAGCTCAAGTGTTTCATGAGTTGAAAATCAAGAGCTTTTGAGACCAAACCACCAAAACACTTCTCTACTCACTCTAGGGTTCTTAGTCTAGCACACTAAGGACTCTAGTTACTTCATTGTAAAGGTTAGAGCTCAAGGTAGAGGGCTTCGGGTGGATCTTATTTGACGCGGAGAAGCCGGTGAAGAGAAACCATCCACAACCACTCCAAGGTGCTTACAACAAAGAAGACCACAACAAGGAGAAGAAGGAGTTCAAGCTTTTGGTATAATCTTCTAACATGATAGTTAACACTTCTAGTTAGTTTGTTAGTTAATGTTTAGCAAAGAACCTAAAGGCTAGTCTATGTTATCTTGCAGACAAAAAATTTGAATTTTACCTATTCCGCATCCCCGTAAACTTCCGGGGTGGGTAACATAGACTAATAGTCATGTGCACAAAACCGGATTAATGCAAGATTAGCGATATTTAATCGCGAAATTGAATATAATTAATCAAAAAAATTCATAATTTGCCTAAATCATATAAAACACCTTCATTTTCGTAATTCCTATAATTTTCCAAATATTTCCCAATTTATCGGTATTTAATTATGCGGCATTAATAAAGTATTCATAATATTTATTATTTAATTATATAAATTCCCAAAAATAATATTTAATTTTTCTGAAATGTTACACATGACTATGATATCTGGCGGTTGGGTGTCATGACTGCTTTTCTAAATAGTGATTTAGAAGAGAGCGTTTATAAGTACACAGCCAGAGGCCTTCATAAAAAGTTGGAGCAGTGGAAACGTGTGCAAGTTGCTTTATGGGATAAAACAGGCATCGCGTAGTTGGAACATCTGTTTTGATGTGATAGTCAAAGCGTTTAACTTCATCAAAATAGTAGATGAACCTTGTATATACAAAAAGGTAGTGGGGAGTATGGTGGTGATCCTTGTATTGTACGTGGATGACATACTCTTGATAGGAAAGGAGTTTCATATGCTACACTCGGTCAATCTCCTCTTATCACAAGGATTCTCCATATAGGATCAAGGTGATAATTCCTAAATCCTGGGATTTGGATCTATAAGATAGATCTAAGTTGATGTTAGGATTCGTACTAGGTGTACTGAGATGGTATTAATCGATCCTGGAGAGAATAACTGGATAGTTTGCAGGGTGGTAAGGTTGACTGAATGTCAGTCACAGGCATTGTCTTTTCCCTCAGTGGAGGGACGGTATATTGGAAGAGTTCCAAGCTAGATGCCTTGAAAAACTAGACAATAATGGCTGGATACCTCGCTACCAAGGATGCAACCAAAGGGGAAGTCTGGGTACATATTTGTTCATGAGATGAACATCGTTCCTACCATTGTCTGACAATGGAGTTGTGGCTTATACCTAGGAACCCCCGTCTCATCAGTGATCCAGACATATTCTTAGGCAGTATCACCTGATCATGGAGATGGATGATTTCCAGGGAGATCACGGATATGAGACTAGACTACAGAGGATAACACAACGGATCCACTCATAAAGGCCTTTTCACAGGAGAGACTTTTATGGGATGATTGAGTATGAGATACTTCAACCACTGCTGATTGTTGGGTATGGGATACTACAAGAGATAGCCCTAGTGCAAGTCGGAGATTGTTAGTTATATGTATGCCATAGAGGCGATTACTGTACATACGATGTATACTGTAGTGGATGCTTGGACATATATATGGAGGACTTTCTTGCTCGACATGATAGTATGCTATCTGGTTGCTCTTTATCTTAACATGTACACTGATTGTCTCTATGTTACATGTTGATAAAGCCCTTAGGATGAGTACTTGAAAACAAGGATTATGATGCGGATCATACTAGTTGGTACAGTGTAGTCGCTAAGTACATCCTTCAAATGTTCTTAGTCATGGGTGTATCGAGACAGGGCATCGATATATGAGAGTAGACTACCGTATAGCTTCTCGACCCATGTAGATGGGCGATGGATGATCACATATCCATTGGTGTTTGACATCAGACACAGTATACGGGTGCTCAACGGTGACTGGGTACACTGGACGGACTCGCCGAGAACTATCAGATGGTATTATATCTCATGTCAGATGGCAGTTCTCTGGTGACACTGGTACAGGTTAATCTGTAGACCCGATATCATCATAGAGTCTTGTGTGATTCCCACCGTGCTTTGATTTCCACTTTACCACTTTCAAGGGAACGTGCAAATCGGTGGCTTTTGGGTACGGTCCCGAATCACATTGAGGCAATGAGCGATAGGAGGGTTTTCGTCTCTCCTGGTATTGGGTGTTGATGTTGCTCTGTGCTCAACAGGAAGCCCCCGGCCAGGGCTGCTTCAGAGATATACTGGTAAGTGCTATCAGTAGTTTCTCGACCCGTTATGAGCCTCATATCGACACAACTTATCGAGTTACTGGGGTCTGACGTTTACCACCCCTAGACGAGATATGCGACATATCAGATGAAGAGATCAGACTGTACGGTAGTGTTACTGATTGGATTCGCAGGAGTATGAGCAGGCTTCCTTGTTGATCTTCTGATCGCTCAATACCCGGGTGGCCGTTACGTTTAGCAAACCGCTTGCGGCTTGTGGGTGTTTGATATGATCATCATTACTGCCGGCGTATTGACGAGTCTTTAGAGTTCTACACAGAGGTTTCCTAGCTCAAGCGAAATAGAGTAGGAGCACATATGTGATATATGCGGGACTGAGATTAATACGATATGTGATACCGTATTCTATTCTCGCGATATGTGACATAGGTCAGTTATATGTGATATAGCCTGGTTATCGGATCATGTGTTAATTCGATAAGTTGTTACATTTGATATTAGTCGATTATATGTAATATAGCCGGATTATTAAATCAAGTGTTGATTTGATAATTTAATGTATAATTATATATTTGATATATTACATTACATTAACTAATATTTGCTCACTTATGATTTCTTTTTCTCACTTGTGTGCATGTGTATATATGTTATATATATTAATGTACAAAGATTTGTGTCATGCTTGATGATATATGATACATGGGTGTATGAGACTTATACCATGGTTGATATAATCTAGGGTTTATAATTATCTAATTAATTCAAAAATTGGATGCATATTTGGCCAGGCTATAAGCTTGTAGAAGCTTATGGATGCATTGACCAAAGTCTACTCTTTTTGTTTCACATGTAGATATTTATCAACCCAACCATTATACTAACCCTAGTTAAGTCTCTACATGAGTCAGTGTATGACATTAACTCACCCATGGTTCATATTATCAGCTCAAGAGTTCATTCTCTCTTGATGATTTTTCTTCATCTTCTTCATGAAAAAAGCTTGCTAGCTTTTTATGAGTGAGAAAATATTGTGAGAAAATCATTTCTAATGTGAGCAAAATTCCTACTTCATCATCCTCTACTACTTGCCTTTTAGTATAGGGTGTTTGCTTCACTAATTCCACAATTAGTGAAGAGATAGCTTGGGTTAGTGTCTCATCGACGTAGATCATCTTCGACCTCGAATACTTCGAAGAAAACTTGTTCTATTCTTCTTGTGGAGCCTCTCAAGAGCCCGGAGTTCATTACTTGCAGCGAGGGACTACTACACGGAGCAAATGAAGTGAAGGACCGGTCTACAAAGGTTGTATTCTTTGTTCGCTTTACTTGTAAAGTCATTTGCATTTCATTCTGTCGGATTTCTAGTATACGATTCTATGGTTAGGGTTAGCTAGAACGGAAAATTTTTGAATTTGGCAAAGACGATGCTTGCCGAAACCTTGCTGTCATGCTAGGCAACCCTGTAATGAGGATATCAAAGATTGTGTGTCTATCAATGACACATCAAATCATGGGACCTGAGTGTCCAACACCGAAACTGAAAACATCATGAAACCCGTGTCCAGCATCGACATGTAAATCCTCATATCTCAGGCGCCACATCCTCATATCGGCCCTCATATCCATCTCACTACTCCTGTCGGTATCCTCTGGATAACCGCTGAGTCCAAATACTATCACCGGTAGGTAGTGCCCCCCTGCCAGGCTCACCGTCTAACAAATACGAGTCTTCTTGCCCCGGGGTACCTCACCGGGTCTACCATGTACCCGCAGACGGTGGCTACCGCTCCTCGAATTGGGTTTCACATGCCAATCTCAGAACCAAGAAAACACATGGTGGACGCACTAAAATATCATATCAAGAGAAAACAGGTTTTTAAAACAATACATACTTTCCTTTGAAATAACTATGGTTCTCAAATCCAGAAATCTCATGAAAACAGCATATCTGAATGCGTATAATCGCAATGTATGATGCATACGACATATAACAGAATGTAAGCATATTCGTATATCATGCAACATGAAATAGTGATGTGAGCATGAGCATATCATCATAAGGCGAGCATAACAATATAGTAGCATAACGTAGAAATTCTACTGTGAGTGACATAGCAATTATCGATGATGAAGTGTGTGAGCCGGCCAATCTATGTGAGTGTAACATACGCATCATTGATAATGGTATAGGTGTACTAGCACAGGTATATGGAATGCAATGAGAAAGACATGAACGTAGCATAAGTAAATCGTCAGCTAAATGCTATAAGTAATACGCATCTAACATGACCGATTCGGTGAATCTATCAATCGGCATTCTCTAGTCAAGGGTATGGATCAAACATCAATTAAACTCATCACGTACGGTAGATCATCGTACGACGTCATTAAACAAGTTGGGTTCCTAACAACCTATATGACATAGAGAGTATGGATCTAACGTCTCGTACGGCTTATCACTCATGATTCTCAACATTTTATATCTCTATATGCCTATATCTTAGGTCACATCCATAACAATCTCATATCAGGGGACCGACAAAGGTATCAATCCTCTGTTATTGACTCGCATCTGTATACCGACATATCAATCAAGTCGTCATATCACATCATATATTCTTTTCATCACATTAAGTCATCATACATCAATTCAATTTTATATACACATTCTACATTATACATCAAATGTCTTGCTACTCTAAAACTCATACCTATTCTAGTGCAACTGCATATCTACAAGTCATGATTCACCTTAAATTTTCATATCCTTAAGCTTTCATCTCATATCCCAATATATATATATTCAACCACTTATATCATCTGTAACTGTCCTTTTAACCAAAACCCTAGTTCCTAATCTAAGTTTCTACGACTGCATCCTATAGATCGGTTTCCATTATAGTTTGCGGGGGTGCTTGTCATGACCCGAAATATTAGCTCGTGACCAACACTTGAATCACGCAACGTCTAAAGGCGTAACGGAATTCAAGTAAGCTGAAACCCAGAAATCTAAACCTTTTAGAAAGATAAAGGTGGTGAGGTTTTGAAACAAAGGTATATGAAATCAAGTTTTCTTAATGCATAGAAAAGGAACATGAATGATGCAAGTAGAATTTACTAGTTTGAAAACATGTTTCGTCTTTTAAAAATTTTGGCAGCACCTCCTTTGTATATTTTGATCCAAAACCCCAAATACGTAATAAGAATAATGGCATCGCCAAGCGGGAGCTAGCTCTTCGCCAAACGGCGGATCGCAACCACGCAAGACAATATAAATAAGTATACGACGCCCAACGGCGAAGTTCACCACAAAAAGATAAAGAAAAGCAAGACATATAACTCACAAGTAGCGGAAAACCCCTCGCTCTAAGTCTCGCAACCATAATCCCACTAAGTCTCATTACTTATACAATTTACAAGTTTTGATTGATGGAGTTAATTAGATACAATATGAAATGTAGATACAAGAGTGGGAATGATACAAATATCCCACCTACTAAAGCAAAACACCCGAATGCAACTGTGTGCCAGCGAAGCCGCTACTGATTCAAGCGGTCAACCTGCAAGCACTGTGGCACAACGAGGGTGAGTTGCCAACTCGTGAGTAGAAAAATATCAACAGATAGAAATCGAGTAAACAACGACTCCTAGCTCAACTATATCATAAAGGTAATACTATGATATCTAGGGTGACCAGGTCTGTATGTATCAACAAGGTAGTCAATACCTATATGCATGCAGATAACATCCAACAGTAATAATCAATGCATGTATATGGATCTCGTCCAACCATAATCAAGGTATGTATGCATGTGGATCTCATCCACCCATATAATAAATGTTTGTATGCACGTAAATATCATAAAGGAGTGTGCATGAAAGTATGAGGATATATATATCAGCAGTGTCCTTCCCGACACATCAAAATCATGGAACCTGAGTGCCTAACACCGACACTCGAAAACATCAAGAAAACAGTGCCCAGTATCGGCACGTAAATTCTCATATATCGGGCTCCGTCAGTCCGGATCGGCCCACGAGCTCCGTCAGTCCGGATCGGCCCCTATCATCTCTCAACTCCGGTCGGTATCCTCCGGATTTCCGCCGAGCCTAAATACTATCACCGGTAAGTAGTAGTCCCTCTGCCAGGCTCACCGTCTACTACACAGCGATCCGTTCTCGCCCCGGGGTACCATACCGGGTCCACCATGTACCCGCAATCGGCCTCATCCGCCTCCTCGAATCGGGTTTCACATGTCTCTCTCAGAACCGAGAAAACACATGGTGGACGCACTGAAATATCATATCAAGAGAAACCGGTTTTTTAAAACAACACATAATCTCTTTCCAAATGTCCACCGTTCTCAAATCCAGATATCTCATGAAAACAGCATATCTCAATGCATAAAATCAAAGAGCATGATGCATGCGACATATAATAGAAATATAAACACATCCGTGTATCATGCAACATGGAATAGTGATATGACATATTAAGGGAAAACCGCTCTTTTAAAATAATTCCAGTTTTTAAAATATAACAAGCGGTTCCCAATTTTACAATAAAACCGGTTATCTATATAGGTACAATATGAATATGCGCAAGTGTAGATGTACCAATGTGTGTGTGCACAAATATGGATGTATCAAGATATATGTGCACCAATATGGATATACAAATGTGTATATCCGCAAGTATAGATGTATATGTCATGATGCAGCAACCCTACTGTGTAGTGACATGGCAATTATCGATGATGAAGTGTGTGAGCCGGCAAATCTGTGTACGTGTAACATACGCATCATCGATAATGGTGTGAGTGTACTAGCACAGGTATAAGCAATGCAATGGAAATAATATGAATACAGCATAATATAAATCATATGCAAATGCTGACGGGTATACGTATCTAATATGACCGAGTCTGGGAATCTATCGATCAGCATCCAGCCTAACAATATAACGTATGGTATAATCCATCGTACGACAACCTCAAGTCAAGGGTAAGGATCAAACATCAAGTCAAACTCATCAAACACCGAATATCATCGTACGGTGGCATTAAGCTAATAGGGATCCTTTCATCCTATAAGAGAAATGAGGGTACGGCCTAATATCACATACAGCCCATCATCTATGATTCACAAAATTCTATATAGGTATATCTATATACCTAAGTCTCAGGTCACATCTGCAATAATCTCATATCAGGGGACCGGCAGGGTATAAATCATCTCGATCGACTCGTATCCGTATACCAACATAACATCATATCATCATATCCGTCTTATAATCTTTTCATCGCTTTTATAACTCATATCAAGCTGAGTTTACATAAACATTCTATCTTAACTATAAGTATAGGTATCTAATCAAGCATACACACCCGAACCATACAATCAGATTTTTAAAGAAGCGAATCGTAGTTTTGAAAATAGGGGTTACGGTGTTTTTAAGAAAAAGATATCATTTGAAAATCCGAAACATCCCTCAAGGTACATATTTAAAAGATACATACGACTCTTCGGTTTAGAAAAAGGTATGGTCTGGATGACGCATCTACATCGACTATCTAGTCATACAGTACCCTTAACGGCAATATCGACAAACATCGTCCTCGAATTCCGTCATCGCATAATAGCCGTATTATATCTTTTCTAACTATCCTTAGTTTATAATATAGTATCAATAACTATCCTTTACTCTAACCCTAGTTTCCTAATCTAGGTTTCCTTAACTATATTATATAAATCAGTTTTCCATCAAACTTTGCGGGGGTGCTATACGCCATCCACCCGACTTCCTCTGTGGATATAGATCCACTGACCTGGTCTTCGCTCGACGAAATCGATGACGCCATGCTCCGTCGTCTTGGAATCCACATGAAGGTACCTATAATGATAAACAATCGCAATGCATGTTAAAATCAAGGTGAAAAACCAAAACGGTACACATTTCGCTCATAGGTCAAAACCTATAGCTTTGCGTGTAAAACACGACCAAAGACCCTGGTCATGGACGTCCAAACGCCACACGACGGAAACACAATACCAAATACCAAAATCAAGTCAAAAAGAAGTCGTAAAACAATGCACCAACTCAAGAAAATGGTCCCAGATTTTACCCTAAGCCAAATTGGTCAAAATTGCATATGTAGAGGGGCCATTTTACTGACATAGGAGCTACAGACGAAGAAGGAACCAAAAATGAAGTGTCCAGGACGCAAATTGCAGCCCAGGGGATTAAATTTGCGGCCCAGGTGTTAGGGTTTGGTCTCGGGTCTCTAGGGTATGCTCCGTATCACCTGCACATCCCTCTGTGATCTCAGAAAAGTTTTCAGGTCACCCAGGTGACTCCAGATCCTAAAATACCATCACTATTCTCACAAATCAACATGAACTCAAATCCCAAATCCGTATTTTTGGTTTCAACCCCCGTTCCAGGTCAGTAAAACACCACTAAGGCTTGTAGGCAGCCACTACACATCACCAATTTCAACAAACACTCAACCCTTTTCTAGGGTTTCCTAATGTTCACTAACCTTCACAATTTCACTTCTAAACACATATGAATACTAAATTAAATGAATAACTACCCAATTGGTGAAGGTATTACCTCATATAGCACCCATGAATCCCCAAGATCATCGAAAACTGAAATTTCTTGGTCCCATGTGTAGAGGTTGAAGAGGGGATTAATTTTTGTGAAGGGTGTGTATGGGTTTTGCGGCTTATTAGGAGATAGATCTAGGGATTATTTGAAGAGGGTTGTGAGCTTGGGGAGATGAAGGAGAGAAGATGAAAAAAGATGGGGGAAAATGGCAGCAGCAGCCCCCCCCTCTCTCTCTCACATAATCACACACACTCTCTCTCTCACAATGTACCTAACCTAATCATTTTGTCACCTTTGACCTTTTTCTTTTCTTTTTCCTTTTCTCTCCACCATTAACCCAAATGAATGAAACATGTAACAAAATGAAATATGTCATGGTGTACTAACCATGGAAAACTGTAGAAAACGCGGATTTGGCTTAATCACGATTAGGAGTGCACTAATCGAGTTTTTATCAAAATTGCATATAATAAATTTTAAAAATGCCAAATCCTTTAATTATATTATTAAATGAATAAATCATTTTAATTTCTATTTAATTCACAATTATTGGTATATATTTATACCAATTTTGGAAAACCCCAATTTCGCAAATCGGGCAGTTTTCGGGAAAAATATTATTTTAAAATTAAATTCCAAAAAATAATATTTTATATTTTCTGAAATGTTACATTCTTCCCACCTTAAATAAATTCGGTCCACGAATTTAAATTTAAACCCCTAAAATCTAAAACATTTCAATAATCGGCTCAAAACAACGGGGCTCCGAAATCATGGAAAAACGCAGAAATAACGCAACGCGCTAAGTGCGCATGAAAACGAGTACAAAGCTCAAAATCGAACTCCGTCAAGCGTTATGCAAATCATCTGATTTGCACGCATATCCTCGGAGTTACAATGGAGATGCAGATCTCGAAATCCACTACTGAAATCCAATATACACTAGTCAAATACTATAAAACGTGTATAGTACGCATCCTTGAAAACTTCAAAATCTGAATAAAACACATGCAAAATCTTTTCTAAATCACCACGGGAATACGTAACTCACGGCATAACTGACGGACGCTCATTTTAAAATAATAATATATGTTCATATATGTTTTCTTAAATACACGTTCCGCCGTTTTCAAAATATCCCAAAAGGTTTTCCTTTATAAATGTTCGTACACGTAGGAAATAGCGAGACTATAGCTCCGTTTGAAAAACCCTTTTTGGTAATCTTTTAATGCATGCAAGGTACTCAGGTACTGTCCTCGGATTAGTCCTGTTTGGCTACTTCACAATATAGTGCCCAACATGAAAACAAAGTGCTCAAAAGCAAAATCAGCCTCAAAAGATGTATCTAATAATCACATGCGTCTGGTGTGCATGGAAATCAAATCTATATACAGGTGCCACAATATGCACAAAAGCCCAAAACTACGTGCAACGGGTCTGCACGACCACAATATCTTGTGCACCTATTGTGCACGAAAACAACATCTGGTGCATCAAATGCACGAAATACAATCAGTAACTCAAATGCATAAAAGCAACACCGAGTACACCAAGGTGTATAGACCAAAATCGTGTGCAACTGCATGCACAAAAAACATATCAATGCACTGCAAGCACATAAAAGCTATCTGAGTGCAAAAATCAAATCATCTGTATGAAATCCATGAAATCATAAAAATGTGCGCCAAGGCACAAAATCGACATCAAACGCAATAGGCATGCACAAATCACAAATCAACACAACGGTGTATAAAATATATATCAGGTGCGATAACTATGCGCAAAATGTAAATACTCAGTATGTGCAACCATGGTGCACGAAATCAATATCAGGAAACTCGTCATCAAAACTCAAATCCAAGCGATATAAGCGTGATATTCGGATCACAAACGCAAATCTCCAAAAAAATGACATCGAGGTACACCTCCTACAATGTCGGGAAAAAATATCGGGTGCCTAAAACTGACAGGGCAAGAACATCCGCTCGCCTCCTGCTCACGCCTGGCATCCTCTGTCTCTGGGTCCTTATCTTCTCTGTGGATTTACCCATCTCGCAATCCATCGGCTCATCGGCCCAATCAGGTGTGCTAACAGGGACAATTCCGTTCTGGCACTTCTCTGGTCATCTCTTGGTCAATCATCACGATCACTCGTAAGGAAGCACGTTACTAGCGTCGGCCTCTGGTCCTCTGAATACACGTAACACATCTGATCCTGGGTGCAATTCTCATTGCAGCAGTGTCCCGGAAGGAATCCTGCTCAGGGTCTCTTCCGATCTCGCCCATGCCGAACTGTACGGAGGCTGGTACTCTTATATAATCTTTCCTCGTTTTCTGGACATCTACGTGTTTCGCACATGATTCCTCGGAAACTGGCCGTATCCCAAAGCTCTATATGCCTATCAGGTCTCTAGTCTCGACGGGGAGTAATGACAGCTCGTCAGTGTCTCGCACGAACCACTGGTTCCACTTGTCTTTATCGTCGTCCACCATGACGTCATGCCATGCTATCTGCACACTGCAACTGTTCTCGGCCACTGTCAATCCGAAGTCTCTCACACGGACTCGAAGTCACGAACTCGGTATAAGATATCTGGCCGAGCACGTCCTCAGGAACTCTCCCCAACCATCGGAGAAATACTCAATACTCGTCCGTTCTCGATCAACTCACAATGCCTCTGGGTGAGGTCCTCTATCCAAAGCTGGTCAGCTTGCTGATCCCTTATCAAATTTTATTCGTACGGCGTCAAACCTTTCGATCGAGTCATCAAGGCCCCAAAATTTCCCGAAGGCTCAACACCTGAGCACAGTCTAAAAATATCTGGTACATACCACAGTACCTCTAGACCAACCGTAGAAGGGCAAACCCAAGCCTCACTGATGGCACCGCTAAACTGCCACAAACCCTAAGGTTCAAAGCGGTTACATGGTCATCCTATCGAGTTAGGGTTTCATTCTTCTAGAGGGTCCACAGAATTACCTGCATGTTCCTCCGAACACTTTAAACTTGGGAAAAATGGGTTTCTGACACTCGTTCGAACTTTTTAACTTCGCCTATACAACATGTAAATATTCTTCGCCCGCATGCTAAACAATGCCTCAATCCTCTAGAAAAGGCGATACATCGGCGGTCATCTCTGGATCGGTCTGCTCTAGATCTGAGTAAGATTCTCTCCATACTGGAAATCCTCAACTAAACTGGGCCTACGCGCATCAATCTGACGAATCACCTTCGTCTCTCAAATCAGGGTAGACAAGCTATCATCTGTCGCATTTCTACCTGGAAGCTCTGGCGATCTTAGCTCGTAAGCTCTAGAAGCGACATCCCATCATCTCAGCAACAGCTGGGTCACCTGTCTGCACGGTAGGCGACATCAAAGTCTCTGAGGTATGCTGTACATCAACAGTCCTCTCGCAACTGGAAGCTCTAACAATGTCCCGATTATTCGGTGTAAAACCAAGCACTCGCCTCCACAAGAGGTCACAACATAAACACTAACTAGAGACGTTCCCATGTCACCAGAAAACACAATGGTCGGCTCTCATACCCGACGAACTTGCCCTGACCACAACACTAGCACCAGCTCAAACTGCGCTCAAACTATGGTGAAAGGAACCTCAATCGAGTATCGAAGAAAGCAGATCAACGGCATGAGAGGAAACGACAGGTCGAGAATGGATACATGATCATAAGAAGGAACAACATCAGTGAAAGTATGATCATGGAAACGAATAAAATCAAGGATCCCAAATGGATGTATAATCAGGGATACGAAGAGAATCACTGGTCTCAAAAATATGTACATCCTAAGGTCTCTTAAGTGGAGTATCGTATCGTAAATATGCCGCGGAATATACGTACGATACGTCACTCTACTCAAGCTACCGACTCTATCAATCAGGGTCAGCCTATGAAACGAAAGTTCGGGTCTAATACCCCTCCGTTCAAGTCTAAGTTCTGAAAGGTCAAGCCTAGGTTCCGAAATACATACCCGCCCTAGACTCCGCATAGTCAAACGTAGACTCGAACAAAGGTTAAACCTAGCGCTCTGATACCAACTTTGTCACGACCCGAAATATTAGCTCGTGACCAGCACTTGAATCACGCAACGTCTAAAGGCGTAACGGAATTTAAGTAAGCTGAAACCCAGAAATCTAAACCTTTTAGAAAGATAAAGGAGGTGAGGTTTTGAAATAAAGGTATACGAAATCAAGTTTTCTTAATGCATAGAAAAGGAACATGAATGATGCAAGTGAAATTTACTAGTTTGAAAAAATGTTTCGTCTTTTAAAAATTTTAGCAGCACCTCCTTTGTATATTTTAATCCAAAACCACAAATACATAATAAGAATAATGGCATTGCCAAGCGGGAGCTAGCTCTTCGCCAAACGGCGGATCGTAACCACGCAAGACAATATAAATAAGTATACGACGCCCAACGGCGAAGTTCACCACAAAAAGATAAAGAAAAGCAAGACATATAACTCACAAGTAGCGGAAAACCCCTCGCTTAAAGTCTCGCAACCACAATCCCACTAAGTCTCATTACTTAAAAAATTTACAAGTTTTGATTGATGGAGTTAACTAGATACAATATCAAATGTAAATACAAGAGTGTGAATGATACAAATATCCCACCTACGAATGCAAAACACCCGAATGCAACTGTGTGCCAGTGAAGCCGCTACTGATCCAAGCGGTCAACGTACAAGAACTGTGGCACAACGGGGGTGAGTTGCCAACTCATAAGTAGAAAAATATCAACAGATAGAAATCGAATAAACAACAACTCCTAGGTCAACTATATCATAAAGGTAATACTATGATATATAGGGTGACCGGGTCTGTGTGTGCCAACAAGGTAGTCAATACCTATAAGCATGCGGATAACATCCAACAGTAATAATCAATGCATGTATATGGATCTCGTCCAACCATAATCAAGGTATGTATGCATGTGTATCTCGTCCACCCATATAATCAATGTATGTATGCACGTAAATATCTTAAAGGAGTGTGCATGAAAATATGAGGATATATATATCAACGGTGTCCCTCCCGACACATCAAAATCATGGAACCTGAGTACGTAGCATCAACACTCGAAAACATTATGAAAACAGTGCCCAGCATTGACCCGTAAATCCTCATATATCGGGCTCCGTCAGTCTGGATCGACCCACGGGCTCCGTCAGTCCGGATCGGCCCCTATCATCTCTTTACTCTGGTCAGTATCCTCCGGATATCCGCCATGCCCAAATACTATCACCGGTAGGTAGTAGTCCCTCTGCCAGGCTCACCGTTTACTGCACAGCGATCCGTTCTCGCCCCGGGGTACCATACCGGGTCCACCACGTACCCGCAATCGGCCTCATCCGCCTCCTCGAATCGGGTTTCACATGTCGCTCTCAGAACCGAGAAAACACATGGTGGACGCACTGAAATATCATATCAAGAGAAACCGGGTTCTAAAACAACACATAATCTCTTTCAAAATGTTCGCGGTTCTCAAATCCAGAAATCTCATGAAAACAACATATCTCAATGCGTAAAATCATAGAGCATGATACATGCGACATATAAAAGAAATGTAAGCATATCCGTGTATCATGCAGCATGGAATAGTGATATGACATATTAAGGGAAAAACGCTCTTTTAAAATGATTTCAGTTTTTAAAATATAACATGTGGTTCCCAATTTTACAATAAAACCAGTTATTTATAAAGGTACAATATGAATATGCGCAAGTATAGATGTACCAATGTATGTGTGCACAAATATGGATGTATCAAGATATATGTGCTCCAATATGGATATACAAATGTGTATATCCGCAAGTATAGATGTATATGTCATGATGCAGCAACCCTACTGTGTAGTGACATGGCAATTATCAATGATGAAATGTGTGAGCCGGAAAATCTGTGTACGTGTAACATACGCATCATCGATAGTGGTGCGAGTGTACTAGTACAGGTATAAGCAATGCAATGGAAATAATATGAATACAACATAATGTAAATCATATGCAAATGCTGACGGGTATACGTATCTAATATGACCGAGTCTGGGAATCTATCAATCGGCATCCAGCCTAATAATATCACGTACGGTATAATCCATCGTACGACAACCTCAAGTCAAGGGTAAGGATCAATCATCAAGTCAAACTCATCACGCACGGAAAATCATCGTACGGCGGTATAAAGCTAATAGGGATCCTATCATCCTATAAGACAAATGAGGGTAGGACCTAATATCACATACGGCCCATCATCCATGATTCACAACATTCTATATAGGTATATCTATATACCTAAGTCCATGGTCACATCCGCAATAATCTCATATTAGGGGAAAGGCAGGGTATAAATCATCTCGATCGACTCGCATCCGTATACTAACATAACATCATATCATCATATCCGTCTTATAATCTTTTCATCGCATTTATAACTCATATCAAGCCGAGTTTACATAAAAATTCTATCTCAACTATAAGTATAGGTATCTAATCTAGCATACACACCCGAACCATACAATCAGATTTTTAAAGAAGCGAATCGTAGTTTTGAAAATAGGGGTTACGGTGTTTTTAAGAAAAAGATATCATTTGAAAATCCGTAACATCGCTCAAGGTACATATTTAAAAGATACATACGACTCTTCGGTTTAGAAAAATCTATGGTCCGGATGACACATCTACATCGACTATCTAGTCCAACAGTACCCTAAACGGCAATATCGACAAACGTCGTCCTCGAATTCCGTCATCGCATAATAGCCGTATTATATCTTTTCTAACTATCCTTAGTTTATAATTTAGTGTCAATAACTATCCTTTACTATAACCCTAGTTTCCTAACCTAGGTTTCCTTAGCCAAATTCTATAAATCAGTTTTCCATCAAACTTTGCGGGGGTGCTATACGCCATCCATCCGACTTCCCCCGTGGATATAGATCCACTCACCTTGTCTTCGTTCGCCGAAATCGATGACGCCATGCTCCGTCGCCTCGGAATCCATGTGAAGGTATCTACAATGATAAACAATCGCAATGCATGTTAAAATCAAGGCGAAAAACCAAAACGGTACACGTTTCGCTCATAAGTCAAAAGCTATAGCTTTGCGTGCAAAACACGACCAATGACCCTGGTCGTAGACGTCCAAACGACACACGACGGAAATACAATACCAAATACCAAAATCAAGTCAAAACGAAGTCGTAAAACAATGCACCAAGTCAAGGAAATGGTCCCAGATTTTACCCTAAGCCAAATTGGTCAAAGTTGCATATGTAGAGGGTCCATTTTACCGACATAGGAGCTACAGACGAAGCAGGAACCAAAAATGAAGTGTTCAGGCCGCAAATTGCGGCCAAGGGGATTAAATTTGCGGCCCAAGTGTTAGGGTTTGGTCTCGGGTCTCTAGGGTATGCTCCGTATCACCTGCACATCCCTCTGTGATCTCAGAAAAATTTTCAGGTCACCCAGGTCACTCCAGATCCTAAAATACCATCACTATTCTCACAAATCAACATGAACTCAAATCCCAAATCTGTATTTTGGGTTTCATCCCCCGTTCCAGGTCAGTAAAACACCACTAAGGCTTGTAGGCAGCCACTATACATCACCAATTTTAACAAGCACTCAACCCTTTTCTAGGGTTTCCCAATGTTCACTAACCTTCGGAATTTCACTTCTAAATACATATGAATACTAAATTAAATGAAAAACTACCCAATTGGTTAAGGGATTACCTCATATAGCACCCATGAATCCCCAAGATCATCGAAAACTGAAATTTCTTGGTCCCATGTGTAGAAGTTGAAGAGGGGATTAATTTTTGTGAAGGGTGTGTAGGGTTTTAGGGCTTATTAGGAGATAGATCTTGGGATTATTTGAGGAGGGTTGTGAGCTTGAGGAGTTGATGGAGAGAAGATGAAAAAAGATGGGGGAAAATGGCAGCAGCATCGCCCCCTCTCTCACATAATCACACACTCTCTCTCTCACACAATCTACCTAACCTAATCATTTTGTCCCGTTTGACCTTTATCTTTATCTTTTTCCTTTTCTCTCCACCAGTAATCCAAATGAATGAAACATGTAACAAAATGAAACATGCCATAGTGCACTAACCATGGAAAACTGTAGAAACCGCGGATTTAGTTTAATCGCGATTAGCAGTGCAATAATCGAGTTTTTATCAAAATTGCATATAATAAATTTTAAAAATGCCAAATCCTTTAATTATATTATTAAATGAATAAATCATTTTAATTTCTATTTAATTCAAAATTATAGGTATATATTTATACCCTTTTTCGAAAACCCCAATTTCGCAAATCGGGTTGTTTTCGGGAAAAATATTATTTTAATATTAAATTCCCAAAAATAATATTTTATATTTTCTGAAATGTTACAGAGCTATACGGCATCCACCCGACTTCTCCCGTAGGTATAGATCTACTTATCATGATCCTTGCTTGACGAAGTTGATGATGCCATGCTCCGTCTCCTTGGAATCCACGCGTAGGCACCTACAATAATACACAATCGAAATCTCTATTAACATCAAGTCCGGAGAACCAATACGACACACGGTACACTCATAGGTTAGAAACTATAGCCTACGCATGCAAAACAATCAAACAACTCGTTTTGTTGACGTACAAATGCCCACCAACCAAATGCAAATCCAAACATCCAAACCAAACATTCCAAAATACGGAAAACATAACCAAAACCACTAACAACAGCTCCCAGATTCTCTCTCAGGTAAAATGGGGATAAACAAATAGTACTATGGGGTAGTATATGGAGTATGTGAGCTACTGGACCAACCCAGACACCAAATGCCATAACTTGGCCGGCCACACACCTACGAAATCCGGAGAGCTCGGCCAGAACTGCTCAGAATGGGTTCATACTTTCACGGTGGTCTCTTATTGGTTCAAGTAGGTCTCTGGAGTTGTTTGTTTTTCTCAGAAACTTTCCGGGTTGCTCCAGATTCTCTGTAGGCCACTAAATGTCACAAAACCGACATGGGTAATATCCTAAGCCCGTATTCTCTAATCTAGGACAGTAAAAACACCACTCAAGTATTGTAACAGTCCCTAAACATCTCCAATTCCACACAATTACCCAAACCCTCTCTTGGGATTTCTAACATCATAATTCCACCCAAAATGAACTTCTAAACTAAATTAGAATGCAAGAAACTACAAACTAGACTACTGAAAGGAATTATAACTCATTAGGGCAACTCAAGAAAAACCCTATCTCCTCAAAGTCTCCAAAATCCAAACTTGCAAGGTCCAATGTGTAGAGGTTGAAATGGGGATCATTTTTAATGAAGAGGGTGTAGGGTTTTGGGAAAGAAATTGAGATGAAGTTTGGGGGTGAAGGTGGAGGGAGATGAGGAAGAAGAAGGAGATGAAGAAAATAATAGGTGTGATGATATGGTGGCTGCCCACTCTCTCCCTCTCTCTCTTATTCAAAGCTCACTCTCTCTCATAAGCCATGCCTCATGTCATGATGTAGTCCCCTCTCTCTCTCTCCTCAATAATACACTCTCATTTCTTTCTTATCTCACAAAAATAGAACCAAAACCAATGAACAAACACAATGGAAAACAATATGTGACAAAATGCAACATGTCATGGTGCACTAGCCATGGAAAACTGTAGAAACACGGATTTGGCTTAATCGCGATAAGTAGTTTACTAATCGGGTTTTTATTTAAACTGTATATAATAAATTAAAAAAATGCCAAATCCGATAAATATATTTCTAAATGAATAAATCATTTTAATCTCCAATTACTTCACAATTATTGGTATATACTTATACCATTTTACGAAAACCCCAATTTCGCAAATCGGGCAGTTTTCGCGAAATATATTATTTTAATATTAAATTCCAAAAATAATATTTTATATTTTCTGAAATGTTACACTCGGCCCACGGGCTCCGAAGGTCCGGATCGGCCCACGGACTCCGTTAGTCCGGATCGGCCTATATTATCTCACGACCGCGGCCGGTATCCTCCGGATAACTGCCGAGTCCAAATACTATCACCGGTAGATAGTGCTCCCCTGCCAGGCTCACCGCCTAAGTATACGAGTTTTCTTTCCCCGGGGTACCTCACCGGGTCCACCATGTACCCGCAGACTATGCCTACCGCTCCTCGAATCGGGTATACTTATAACTCAAAATCGAGAAAACTCGTGGTGGACGTTTCGAAATATCATATTAACAGAAAAAGGGTTATTAAAATAATACATAATTTTCTTTGAAATAAAACCACGGTTCTCAAATCCAGAATCTCATGTAAACAGCATCTCAATGTGTATAATCATAAAGTATGATGTATGCATACATAGAACGGAAATGTGAGCATATCAAGTATATCATGCGACAAGGTATAGTAATGTGAGGATAGCAAGTAAATCATGCGACGAAGTATAGTGATGTGAGCATAGCAAGTATATCATGCCAACGAGTCATGTAACAGTACTAAACAATTTAGAATAATAGCATGATGTAGCAATTTTACTATGTAAGTGACATAGCAATTATCGATGATGAAAGTGTGAGCCGGCAAATCTGTGTAAGTGTAATATACGCATCATCGATAATTATATAGGTGTACTAGCATGGTATGTATAATGCAATGAGAATATCATGAACGTAGTAGAAGGTAAATCGTGAGCGCAATGCTATAAGGTATACGTATCTAATCTAACATCTACATAAAGGCTAAACTAAGCAGTGTAGACAGAGATTAAATATCTATAACATATCCAAGTCGGTGAATCTGTCAATCGGCATCCAGCCTCATAACATCACGTATGGTACAATCCATCGTACGGCATCCTCTAGACATGGGTATGGATCAATCATCCAGTAAAACATCGCACAGCGACAACAAACAGAATAAGGATTCTATCGACTTATACAACAATGATGGTACGGATCTAAAGTCTCGTACGGCATATCATTCTTCATTCACCTAATTATATATATATATATCAGGTCAAATCCGTATAAATCTCATATCATGGGACTTGACAAAGGTATCTATATTCTCATATCTCCTTGCATCCGTATAATGACATATCAAACCAAGTCATCATATTTCACCGTTTACTCTTTTCATCATATCAATATCTCACATCAAGTAATCTTATTAATCTCATATCGTATTTATCAACCTCATAACATGCCACTAAATCTCATACTTATTCTCTTACAACTACATATAAATATATGATGATTCACATTCACGTTTCATAACCTTATATATTAATTGGAGACATCCTTTCTATCATATCATTTCACAATAAAACCATTAACTATAACCTTAAGTCGTGGCATATCTTGTCTCCAAATGATAAATCATATATCAATGGTTGCAGGGGTGCTATACGCCATCCACCCGACATCCCCCATAGATATAAATCCACTCACCTGTGGAACTCCTTGTTCAGCCGTAGTCGATGTGCTTCGTCGTCTCGGAGTCCACGTGAAGGTACCTACAATCAATACACAATCGCAATGCTATTAAAATCAGTTCCGAAAAACGAAATGGCACACGAATTGCTCATAGGTTAGAACATATAGCCTACGCATGCAAAAACAACCAAACAACCCTCGTCGTTGATGTACAAACATCCAACGACACAATACAAAATCAAATACCAAAACCCAAGTTCATAAATCACAAATACCAAATTCAGCAACATAGGAAATCACTCCCAGATTTCATCTCAGGTTAATTGGGACTAAACAAGCAAATAAAAGGAATAGTTTATAGGGATAAGGAGCCACACCCAAAATCCCAACCCCAGAACCCAACAAAATTTCGGCGACATTGCCATAAAATCCGATCTAGCCGGCCAGATTAGGAGGAAATGGGCTCGCATATTGGTGGTTTTCTGGTCGTTTTTCTAGGTCTACGGACTTGTTTTATTTTCTTGAAACTACCCCAGATAGCTCCAAATACCCTGTAGGATAGAAAATATCACAGAACCGACACGGGACAATTTCTAAGTTGGTATTTTGGTTCTAATCTCGGGTCTTGGCCAGTAAAACACCACTAAGGGTTAACTAAACACCCGCTACAGATCATAAGTCCACACAAACACCTAAACCATCTCTTGGAATTTCCAAACATCACTAATCTAAATCGATTTAACTCTAAACAACTATAGGGTGCTAGGAAAATCAAAAACTAAACTAGAAGTGCAGGAATTACCTCAATTGGCAACTCAAGAAGTTTCTTGAGTTGCTCAAAGTCCTCAAAATCCTACATTGAAGCATCCATGGGGTTTGTAGAGAGATTGTGATCATTTTTAGTGAAGGGGTTGTAGGGTTTTGGTGAAGAAATTGAGATGATATATGAGGGTAGAAGTGGAGGTACTATGAGGATGAAGAAGATGATGAAAACAAAGGGAGAAATGTGAAGAGGGCAACCCACTCTCTCTCTCTATGTCTCTTATCCTCACTCACATGGCATGCCACTTTCTCTCATTCCCATGCACCATGTCATAAGTGTGTCCCCTCTCTCTCTCCCCCCTCAATAATTCTCTTTTTCTTCTATTAATAAATAAAACCAAATAAATTGAACAAACATGTAACAAATATGCAACATGTCATGGTGCACTAATCATGATTAATTAAAAAGACGGATTTGGCCTAATCGCGATTAGTAGTGCACTGATCAATTTTTATTTATACAGCATATAATTAATTATAAAAAATGCCAAATCCAATAAATATCTTTTTAATAAATAAATCAATTTAATCTCCCATTATTTTCCAAATATTGGTATATAATTATACTATTTTATGAAAATCCCCATTTCGCAAATCGACTAGTTTTCGCGAAATATATTATTTTAATATTATATTCCAAAAATAATAGTTTATATTTTTGAAATGTCACAATCTTCCCCCCTTAAATAAATTCGGTCCCCGAATTTAAATTTAAATCTCCAATTACTAAAACATTTCAATAATCAGCTCAAATCAACTGGGCTCCGAAATCACGGAAGATACAGAAATACCACAGTGTATCGTGTGCGCCTAAAAACGAGTATGAAACTCAAAATCGAATTCCGTCAAGCGTCACACAATCATCAGAGTTACAATGGGGATACATATCTTAAAATCCACTACTGAAATCCAATATACACTAGTCGAATACTATCATACGTATATATTATGCATCCTAGGGAAAATCTCCTAAAACTGAATAAAACACATTCAAAATCTTTTCTGAATCGCCGTGTGATGCGTAACTCACGGCACAAGTGACGGACGCTCATTTGTAAAGTAATAAATATATATTCATATATGTTTTGCTCAAATATACGGTCCGCCGCTTTGAAATATATCAAAAGGTTTTCCTTTGTAAACGTTCGTGTAGCTCGTGGACACGTAGGAAATAGCGTGACTATAGCTCCTTTTTGAAAACATCTAGGTAAATTTCTTATGCATGCAATGTACTCAGGTACTGTCCTCAGATTAGTCCTGCTCGGCTACTACATAATATAGTGCCCATCATGAAAACAAAGTGATCAAGAGCAATATCAGCCTCAAAAGGTGTATCCAACATCACCTATGTCTGGTGCGCACGGAGATCAAATCCAATACAAGTGCCACGATATGCACAAAAGAAGAACTAAGTGCAACGGGTGTGCACGAAAGCATCTATCCAGTGCAACGGATGTGCACGACAATAATATCAAGTGCATCTATAATGCATGAAAAGCTCAATCAAGCGCAACAACCATGCACAAATAAAGTCTCTATCAAGTGCATCCGACCTGCACGAATGAAATCTTAATCAAGTGCATCCAGTGCACACAAAATTCTATACCATGCGCCTAATTTGCGCAAAAATCCAAACCAAGCGCGTCAGTTCTATATAAAATATCTAGTGCAACAAATGCACAAAATACTAATCTGGTGGAACAAATGCACAAAATACCAATCTGGTGCAACCGATGCACAAAATATAAGGCTGGTGCAACAAATGCACGAAATACAAATCCGGTGCAATCAATGCACGAAAACTCATCCATATCTCAAATGCTCACAAAAACAACACCGAGCATACCAAGGTGTATTAAAATCATAAGCGTATGCACTGCATGCACAAAACACATATCAATGCACTGCAAGAACATGCGACCTATATCGAGTGCAAAAACCAAATCGAGTGCGTACCATATGCAAAAAATCAAATCAACCATATGAAATCCATGAAATCATAAACACGTGCAGCCAAGGCACAAAACCGATATCAAGTGCAATAGATATGCACAAATCGCAAACCGATGTAGCGGTGTATAGACATAAATCAAGTGCAATAACTATGCACAAAATAAAAATACCCAGTAGGTGCAGTCATGGTACACGAAAACTATATCATCAAAACACAAATCCAAACGATACAAGCGTGATGCTCGGATCACAAATGCAAATCGCAACAAATGACATTGAGGTACACCTCCTATAATGTCGAAAAATGCCGGTGCGCCAAAAAATGGCAGAGCAAGAATATCCGCTTTCCTCCTGCTCACGGTCTGGCATCCTCTGTCTCTAGGTCCCCATTTATCTGTGGATTACCAATCTCGCAATCCATCGGCTCGTCGGCCCGGTCAGGTGTACTAATGGAAACGATTCCGCTTTGACACTCCTTTGGTCATCTCTCGGCCAATTAGCATGGTCACTCGTAAAGCAGCACGTCACTGGCGTCGGCCTCTGGCCCTCTGAATACACATGACACAACTGATCCTGGGTGCAAATCTTATCGCAGCAGTGTCCTGGAAGGAATCTGCTCAAGGTCACTTCCAATCTCGCCTATGTTGAACTATACGGAGGCTGGTACTCTTGCATAATATTTTTTCATTATCTGGAAAACTACATTCTCAGCACAACATTTCCTCCGGAACTGGCCGTATCCCAACGCCTCTGTATATATATTGTAAGTCCGCGGCGGCGCTCCGGCCGTCGATCCAACGCCGGAGTGCGGAAACGAAAAACTTTGCAAACTAGAAAACCGGTACCACCGCGCACATTTAACCCGGATCGGGCCATTAACCTAGCTACTAGCAAACTAAAAGATGGGTGAAGAGATATACCAAGCGATCTGTGTCCTTCGGTCTTCGTCTCCACTCCGATCTCCCGCGGAATCTCCGTCCATCACCTCCTCGTCGGAAAGGGCACCACGTAGCCGGGTACTTTTACGGGCTCCCACCTCTGGACCGAGGCAACTCGGGCGCGAAGTTGGCTAGCCGACGCGTCCAAGATATGCTGTAGACTAGTGTAGAATCTATTTTGTCTTAGGGTTTAGTGTAGTTGCCTTGGTGATGGAGGAGAGAAGAACTTTGGAGAGAGGTTTTAAAATGGAGCTATGAACTTTGATACTACATGAGAAATGAGATTAATTTTTCACACAAAAATGAAACCTCATCCTCACTACCCTCTCTAGTGGCCGGCCAAATCTCCAAGTGGAGGAGGAAAAAGGGAATCAATCAATAATAAAAGAAAAGGCATGATCAAGATAAGAAAATGGTCAATCCAAAGTCATATATAAATCCTTTCATATCTCATCTCATTCTAATCTCATAAATGCATAGGATTGATTCAAAAGGAATCTCATCATGATGAAGCCACAATCACAATAAACCCGCTCCATAAAAATTATTTGCAAAACTGCAAATAACCCCCTCCATCGATAAAGTCCGGCCGTGAATGAACAAAGGAAAACGTGCCGGAACGGAATGTAAACTGGCAACTTCAGAAAACTGATCCCGTAATAAATTACAGGAAAACCCCGCTGCTGCAAATACATGCCCGCATTTGTATTCCCACTGAACACAAATGCAAAGAGACAAAACTACACTGTCTAATACTAGGATCTGGCTTAAACCAAAGTCGTCTAGTAAAAACCCGTCCGATCATGATCCGTGCAATACCGCACGTATCTGATCGAACCCTGCCATATCTCCATACGGCCTCTACAGCGTTTCGCCCGAAACTTGAGTAACTGTGTGTGTGGTAGACACTAAAGACTCTTCAATACTATGGCTGTCGATTTAACCACTAGCACATCAGAGGTATCAGCCATACGTGACGGGCCACCAGGTATTGACCAAAAGGGACGTCGATGAGCGAACTCATCCGGACACCCTACTGAGCCTGTTTGTGACAATATCCGTACAGTCCGGTCCGTTCGTCTATGAGCATCGCATGGCGGGCCTAGGGGGTTGGTACAAGTCAGACCCCCAATAGCGGTACAAGTCATGTCGGAGTGTGGCCCAGAACACCCTGAGATACTACTGGAATACCTACCAGCAAATCTCCTGCCTTGGCTAAGGACTTTTCATGTACTGGCTCTCCTAGACACAGCGCGACCTCACCCCCAATACCGGGAGAGACGAACCCTTGCAGATCCGCTCACTGGCTCCATGTGGCTCGGGACTGTACCCAACTAAAACCTGTTTGCACGTCTCCTTTGAGCGTGGTAGGGTAGTAATCAAAGCACAGTGGGAACTCACACGAGACAAATGACGATCTCAGGTCGATGAACTAACCTGTACACATGTCACCAGGGAACTGCTATCTGACGTCAGGTATAATACCAACTAGCAGGCTCCCGGCAAGTCCTGTCTGGTGTACTCATAACCCAATGAGCACCTGTATACATCTTAGGTGAACCAACTGACACCAGTGGCTTGTGAGACCGGCCACCGTCCTTCGTCGGGGTCTCGACTGTATACACTAGTCTACTCTGGAGTATCGATGCCCTGTCTCGAAACTCCCACGACTAGGGACCTTTTAAGGATGTGCTTATAGACTCCAGCTCTCACGTATATGATCGCCCTCATACTGCTGGTAGTCAAGCAAGAATCCTAGGGGCTCTATCAACGTGTAATAGGGACTCGTAAGGTCACCTAAAGCAGTACACGATGATAAAGATAAACCAGATAGCATACTATCATCTCGAGTAAGACTGTCCTATCGGCATAGGTCCTCCTCAATCATTACAATCACGTGCCTGTGATCGAATAATTGACTCTGAGGGCACTATATCCAACAATCTCCCACTTGCACTCAAGGCTAATTATTGCGATGTTGCATACTCATAGCCCGTGTGATACCGAACACCCAACTCCTCTACTAGTCAGTCTCACAAAGCTCGTTTGCGAAATTATTGCATTCGAGGAATAGCCTCAGTGAGTGGATCCGCTGTGATGTTTCTTTCTATGTCTCTCTATATCCCATGTTTGCGGAGAAACCCATCTCCCGAAATGAGCAATACCTGTTTTAGAATGTCTGGATGTCTGATAGGACCTAGCTCATAAATGAACTCTAAATCCAAACTTCTTAGACTGTATCGTCAACTGAACTTAATCAGTATCCTGCGCCATGCCTTCCCTCAGTATCCGCCTGGACCACCTATCCAAAATACTTCCCCTCGTCAGAGGGAAAACTAAAACTCTGACGGCCACTCTGCCGTCCAGGTCACCTTGGAAGCCTGGAATGATAACCGTCTCCTAAATGAGGCTGCCGTTATCATTTCCCTAGAACATCCACTTATGTTCTAAAACTGCTTCCGATTGTTTCTCCAGGATTGGATTAATATCAACTTATTGCATCTAACATGAGAACAACATCTGGTGTGGCACTTGACATCTCATGATCAACTCAATTGCCTAAGCAAGTGATCTGCCAATCATGCGTATCCCTCTCCCCTTTAGTCTGTAAGACACCTTTAGAGAGGGTGACTCCACCACCTGCAGGTATACTACCATGCCAGGAGTCGTCCATTCTAAATACTCAAAGAATGCTGTCTAAGTACCTAGATTGGGAAACTACCCAAATCTAGATCTAAAACCATAGATCTAGTAAACAGAATGTCTGATATAATATCCAAGTCCTGTATGGAGAAACTACTGTGTAACAACCAAAGTATAACCGATCGTAGTATAGGAATGTCACTTCCTACTCTGTGTATGTCATCCAAATACCAGCACATCACACCCTACTACCTTCTTAACAGATCCATCCTCTATTCTGATGAAGTCAAACCTATGACTGTCACATCAGAAATAGATGATCTATCTCCGCTATATCTGCTTTAGTCTATAAATAAACATAAGCCACTTGTCCACCAAAGCTTCCGCTGCTCCCACTGACCACGACAACCCTCTGGCAAAGTCATATACATGTGCACTTCTAAAGCAAGTTTAGAACGACGCTATACTCATCCTCCTGCCGGGTCTCTAAGTCTGGAACAACAGCAATGGCAAGTCTGGGTAAACAAGAACCTCCCTGCTACCGTCCATGAGCATACCGAACTACCTCTCGGGTGTCTGAGGTTACTCACCATATCTGCGGAGTGGCTAATGGAATGTCAAACCAGATTGAATCTTTAGGTTCTTTATCAAATCTTCAGTAATCGTTTGCGGTTCTGGAATCACTTCCAGTTCTACCATACTCCCACTACTGTTTTCTGAAAAAATCCATTTTTATTAAAACTGTGGCGAGTCAAGAACAATATCACTATTGATCTTCCAGATGGTAGAAAGTCAACCCTCGTCATAACCCGGGTCAACCCACAAACAGCCATTACTGAAACGTGCCTTGAGTTATCCGGAGTCTGGTTTTAAGCAAAAGCCGGACAACTCCCCGTATCTTAACAATGTCAAGATATGAACTGTTCTATATCCAATATAGAAACAGAGGCACTGATTTAATTGAACCAGATTCAAATCATGCAGCTGTCTCCAGTGTATGTCAACTAAATGGAAGGAGGCCGATCAGCATTACTCAACTTAGGAATGCTTCCAATTATGAGTAACCTGAAAGAGAAGCAAGTTCTCTTAATCATTTCTATCAACTGAATACCATACACAAGTATCTACATCTTTGATCACTTTGAAGAATCCCGATACTTGCAATATCTGGTTCTCTACTTTACTCATATACCTATAACTTCTCAAAACATGGACCCTGTGTTTCTACGAAACACTTGTCTAAGAACTAAAGAAGTCATAAGTAAACTGAATATAGTACGAGGACCAACCCCTCTGTCCTAATGGATACTGGACAACATACAATTCTCTGTATAAGTCCCTTGAGTCTAGTGACTCATTCACTGTGTGTCGTAGGTTGAAAACTGTACTTATGGTTAAGAAGAATTACACCGCTGTTCAATGCTCCTTACCTAACCATCCACTGATATAGGTAAATGTCATAGACATAATTTCAAAAAGGTATATCTCACTCTATAAAAATAGACGTATAGATATATCAATTTGAAATTGGTGCATAACAACGGATATTCAAAACCAAATATTTGCCGTCCGGCAAACAACCTAGGTGACTTCCTCAAATATCACCAATTACAACGAATCCCGATATAATGAGGATGATCACCTAATCCCCAATAACTTACTCCTACTCATCATCTGTAAAACCATACAGATGTGAGAATCAAACCTGGTAAATACATACCCTGGAGCAAGTGTCTAATTAGGAAATCAGTTTTCTTTTAACAGTACACAGTGAAACTAAAACATTAAAATGTTTCGTTGGGGTATCCCGGTATTCCTAGTAATGCCTCTTCCATTATCCAGATTCACAACTTTAGCCGTATAATTCTTTGCCATCTCTCCAAATCCCTTTATATGTCTTTAGTCATTACCTTCTGTACACCCCTTTAGGCCAAATGGTTTTCTTCCTTCCCAGCCTATGGTTTGGAAGAAGACTATCCAATAAGCATAATGGGTGTACTGTCCTAATCCTAGGAGCACTCGCAATGCGAGAGAAGGTGATGATAAAAGACAACCGAATAAACCTTATTCCTATTTCTCCAGAACCAGGATCCATCCCCGAACTGGAATAAGTTCCTTTCGAGTTCGTATATAACCATACGATGGATTATCCAATAAACTTGGGATCTTCGTAGTGATACAGAGTGTCCTGAAGAAATACAAAGGTGATTTAGGATTGGCGAAGAAATACTTGGTTTGGTCGTGAATAGCAGTCGCAATTTACTTTGCCCTCTTACTAATCCCTTTCTTTGTCTTTACTTAATACCTTCTGTACACCGTTTAGGCTAATAGGTTTTCTTCATTCCCCACCGTTCGGCACCAGCCTAAGGTTAGGAAGAAGACTATCCAATTTGCATAATAGGTGTACTATCTCCTAAGTCAAGGAGTACTCGCAACCTGAGAGAAGGTAAAAGGAAAAGACAACTGAATAGTCCTATTCGTTTTCTCCAGAACCGGAAACCATCCTCGAATAAATTCCTTCGAGTTCTTATATAACCATACAATGGTTTTGTCCAATGGAAGTGGACGTTCGTAGTAATACGGGGTGTCCTGGAGAAAAAGGTAAAAGTAGGAGTGGCAATGAGGTCTACAACTCTGACAATCCAAAAGCCAGTGTTAAGAAGGTTCGGTCAACTTGGTCACTGAATCATAGTCTAGGGTCGGATCAATGGTCGCTGCCAAAGATAGAGAGAAAAGAAACACTCAGCGTGCACTCTAACCTAGATCAGAATGGTTATCAATTTATCTAATCTGGAAACCTTCCACTGTAACGTCAAATTCTTCCCCAAACCTGAAAGAAGAATTAGCCGGGATCACCTGAGGAGTAAACCAACTCATCAGTGGGAATCGGGATCCAACTATCACCGCATGATAACGTGACGGAATCCGCTCACGTTATCACACTCCAGAAGGTATGCGCATATCTGGCAAGTTTCAGTTTCTTTAGAAACTCCCGATGTGATTTTTGCCCCATGCTCTTATGATCTTGACTTTGGCCAACAAATCATAAGTCACATGTCAAGTTCTACCCGTCGTTCTCCAGGTTGATTTGAACCCACCCGCACAAGCCCTTGACTTTGGCCAACAAGGCTATACGACTGTCCCAAACCAACGCATCTATCTATGCTGCATATGAATAACCAACAGCTACCAAACACTGTGCCTTGATTTTGGCCAACAAACACAGCTTGAATACTATTGACTATCCATATGAAACGACGGAGGGCTACGAATGGTTTCTGGCGAAAACCTTTAACGTAATGAACTTGATATCGTTGAAGGAACGGATAGCTTTTAGAAAATATAGTAACGAAACCTTTGCTAAAGAGGTCACTCTCGGTGAAGGGATCTCGGCTCTTTCCCCGTAGATTGAGGTGCAGGATATTCCAACTGAATACCACGATGCAAAGCAAAAGTAATCGGCTATAGTGAAGTTACTGCCCTGACGCAAACTTTTGTCCAAGGGGTCACTCCCAGTGAAGGGATCTCGGCCCTTGCCTCGTCGACTGAGGAGCAGGATAGTCCAACTGAATACCACTGTGCAAAAAAAAGTGAACGTCCTTGCAATAACAACTTTTTTGAAAAATGTTCCAACAACATCAGAATAGGTTTGTTTATCTTGCATTGATCCGAATCAACGCAGTCCCATCAATTGATCACACCAATAAAGAACGAAAATAATGACGTACGTATATGCCATCCGCATTCGCGACTGGGTCCTGTCATCACCCGTTAGGTTAGCTAACTAACGACAGAGCGGGGAATGGACTAGCACAGATGCAAAATATGTAGCGTCTTGAAAAGTCGTTTTGGTGTTTTCCTGAAATTCGGCGAAAATTCGGTATTTTTCCGAAAACCGTCTTTCTCGTTATTTTGCAGTTTAGGGTAAATTATACCTAAAATGGATAGGTAATTTCTTGTTTTTAGTAGCTAATGAGTTACTTATTAAATTCTGGTCATTTAAACAATTTTCCCTATTTTTCAATTTTTTAATATTATTTTAAGCCGGTAAGAAAATACATTAAATTAGCGATAAATACAAATTTTTCCGGGCTAATTTTAATCTTTAAAATTATGATAATTAAAGTCTAGTTGTAACATAAATTTTTAGTATTTTATTTTGATTTTTAACTAATTTTTATTATAGGAAGCGAAATTATTGAATTTTAAGCTAAAACTTGCAATTTTTTACTTGTAGGGGGTCTTTTTGCATAAAATTTCTTTTGTAAAACCCCTCTCTCTCTTCCCTCAGCGCTAGGACAGCCCTACCTTGATCAGGTCCAAAAATTTCTGGCCTCACCATGTTTTTCTTTCATGTGTTGAATTGGTTGTTTGTGAATTTATATTAAAAATAGTTTGTTGAAGTATGGTGCTTTGACTTTTGGGAGAGTTGACTAATGACTTTTCCCACACACCCACACCCTCCCCTTCCCTCTTCTCTGGCCGAAACCTGCTCCCCCTCCCCTTCATCTCTTTTCTTTTCATTTTCTTCAAAATTTTTCAAGTTAAATTCAAAAAAATTGCAATTTAAAGCTTACAAAATAAACCCATCCTTCATCTTTCTTTTCCTTCACCTCCCTAGCTTGGATCTTGATGCTTTGAGGCCATCATTTGAAGCAAATTTATTCTTGCTAGATCTCTAGTTGAGGTATAATTTCTTGCTAATTAAATTCTTTTGATTAAGTTTCTTAAGTTAACTTGTTGTAATGTTAATTTAGTGTAGTTCTAATCTAGTTTTTTTCCTTAGGTTATGGTTGAAAAATTAAACTAGGGTTCTTGAAACCATTATTAGGTTAATTAAATTATTTTGCTATCTAGTTCCTACACAACCTAATCTAAGAGGTTATCTTGTTATGTGGTCTTTAAACTATGCTAATTTACTAAATTTTAAAAGTGTGATTTTGGTTGTAAATTGTTGTTTTAGGAAATTCAAGAAAGTCTTTATGTATGGAAAATGGGTTTTGAAGCATGATAAATGAGTTGAATTTATGTGATTGTGGCTAACTAGTTGTGTGGTTGGATATTTGTGTTGGATTGTGATAACCTTATCACTAATTTTCGATATTTGCACCAAAATTGCAAGTTTTGTGCTTACTAGGTTTTTATTAAAATTAAATGGTGAATTATTTGTGATACCTTGGGGATATTTTTAGCTTCTCCTATGACGTTTAGGATGCGTGAGTGCGGATTTTTGAGTAGTCGGGTTTTAGTTTTGCCGGGCGACCAAATCGGCGATTTTTGCAGTTTTCGCGAGTGTTCCGCGCACCTTGTGCACGTTGTACCTAGCTAGTGAACATTAGTATTTTCGTTTGGGTTTTGTGTCATTCTTGATATGTAACCTTATGTTTGGTATTGATGTAAATTCCAGGTTCGGTCGCGGAGACGTCAGACGCGGCACGAAAGGGGAAAGCGGTGATTGGACACAGCTAGCTAGGGATTCCGGTGAGTAGATGTAACATCTACGGGGGACTATCGTTGGATGGCGCAAGCCGCCCGATAGTTTAGTACCTTAAAAAGATTCTTAGTAATGTTAGTAATTAGGGGTGTAATACTTGTATGATTAATTGCTACATTCATGCCCTATATTGACATACCTATACGAAACCATTCTATAGGACACCTGCACCATTGCCAGGGTTTTTATATGCAGCACGAGCACTATTCATGCTTACACACACATCCTGGTAATTGCCATGCCACCACACTAGATAACCTTTAAATTTAAACCTTTTACTAATTGATGCTTAAACCTGTGCTATTGCCTTTAATTCCTTAAAATGAAATCGTAGGATTGGTATTCATGTGCATGTACCTCATCATATTATTTGTTCATGCCTAGTCTATTAATCATACATCGTAGCTTAATTATTGATACCATATGCATTCATCACCATTGACATATACACTTATGAGGATTTCTTGAGATTTTATGATATTTCTGGATTTCGGGGGAAAGCCGCAAAATTTCTAAACTTATTATATTTTTTTTAAATATGTAAATTGCGGTTTTCTAGTGATGTAAGTGTCGTCCACCATGAGTTTGCTGTGGTTTTCGAGATCCGTGTCGAGGAGTGGAGGAACCGTCACGGATACATGGTGGGCCCGGTAAGGTACTCCGGGGCAAGAGGAATGTGGTGTTGACGTTGAGCCTGGCAGGGGACGGATTACCTACCGGTGACTATTTGGGACGGCGGATATCCAGAGTATACCGACCGTGGCCGCTAGATGATGAGATATTGATATTTGAGATGGGTCAGCCGGACGGCTGAGGCCAGAGATACTTTGATATGAGATTTGAGACAGTTTTGAGGTGTCGATGCTGGACACAGGTTCTTGTTGATTCTATTGGTATTGTGCTGGTATTTCAAAAGACATTCTTAAAGGGAAAAACATGATTTCTTATACTTACACATTCAGATCACGAGTTGATTCGCATTGCATTCATACCTGCTAGTATATCCATATTGCATACATACTTGCCATTATGTCCTGCCTTACCTGTATTTAGATGCTAGGATGCTTGTGTGCATGCATTCGATAGCCTGTGTAGATGTTATTTATTACTCACGAGTTGGCAACACCCCCCCGTTGTGCCATAGCCTTTTGCAGGTCCGCTCCGTCAGTACAGTAGCGGCGGGTGCGCTTGATTCTTTTGCCTCTTTTGCCTGGACTCGAGGTTTTGCTCATAGGTGGGTTATGTTATTATTTTTGTACCACCTTGTATATTCTTTGTATCTAGTGTACTCCATCTACTGTTTCTACCAGTATTATTGTATATTGACCTAGAGATGAGACTGTGAGGTTTGTGGACTTTTATGCTGTATTTTGGGGTCGAGCTCACTTGAGTCGACATGATGTTTTTCTTATGCTTCATTATGATTATTTCGCATGTTGTTGCTTTATATTGCGTGGGATTTGTGACCGCCTTGTGGCGAAGAGCTAGCTCCCGCTTGGGGATGCCTTATTTGTTGGATTCATATATATTCTTGTTGTACCCATTTTGGGGGCCAGTATTTACAAAGGAGACTCTGCCGAAATTTTCGGAAAAATTGATATTGTTTTTAAAAAGGTTTTATATGACTTATTTGATAAACTCGCTTTCAATTGATTGGGTTTTCTTCACTCTTTTGCTTATTTGGTTTTGGTTTCTGGGCTTTGGCTTACTTATTTTACGGACGTCTTGAGACGTTTCGTAACCTAAGTGCCAGTCACGTTCCGTACCCTGCGGGTCATGACAAAGTTGGTATCTGAGCGATAGGTTTTACCTTTTTGAGTGTAGGATGACCCTTGGTAGATGGAGTAAGTGACTTAAGCAGGGTAACGTAGCGTGCGTATGTCCGCGGCATACTTGCGATACGGTACTCCGCCTAAGTGACTTTAGGATATACTTGCTTGAAAATTCCTTCTTCAATTCTGTGTATCCTATGATCCTATTGCACTGTTCTTACTATCCGTTTTCCTATAACAGCCACTATGCCGCCGAAGGCTACCAGAGCACAGAGGGCTGCCGCCCGAGACGAGATTCGAGCTGGCTCGTCCGAGACGAGGACTGAGCAGGGTGGTATACCTATGCCTCAAGGACAGACTGATCCGCATTCCCCAGGTCGCATGGATAGGCTTGAGTCCGGTATGGAGGAGCTGCGACAGATGATGGGAGGCATGCAGGAGTTACGACAGATGGTGGAACGTTAGTAGAGGTCAATCGAGCACAGAGATCGGATATTACTCCCCCTGCGGTCGTTTCGAGACCGAGTCGGATTCGCACTGATATGTTAGCACCTGGGAGGGTTCGCAGAGGCCGTGGTGGATTCTTTAGGGGCCAGTTATATCGCCTTCACCCATACGATCAGCAGCCATGGTTATGATGTTTTTGGTGTGGTAGCCTGCATCATCGTAACAGAGACTGTCCGGTGAGACGACAGGGAGCGGCGACAGTTCCACATGTGACCCTACCACCATCACCACCCCCTCCTCAGAGAGCCCTACTTCCTACCACCGGCGATGCTCCACGCCAGTTAGGTGCACCCAGAGGCCGTGGACGCGGCGGTCCGATTCAGAGAGGACGAGGAGGCAGAGGCCGAGGTCGAGGTCAGCCCGCTATCGGTGGAGGTCAGGCCCGAGTTTTTGCTTTGACACCGCAGGATGCGCAGGCATCCAATACCGTTGTGACAGGTACCTTATCCGTATGTTCTTTCGATGCACGGGTATTATTTGACCCAGGTTCCACACATTCGTACGTCTCTACACACTTTGCACCGATGTTGGGCCGTGAGTCGTCGTCGTTAGATCAGCCGCTTGTTGTTATTACCCCGGTAGGCGAGTCGTTTGTCGCTCGTTTTTTTTTTCGATTGTGTTCCATTCGTATCGGGGAGAGGGAGTCATTGGTTGATTTGATTCTCCTCGATATGTTGGACTTTGATGTGCTTCTGGGCATGGATTGGCTACCCACTCGTTATGCTTCGGTGGACTGCCGTGAGAAGGCAGTCAGATTTAGCTTTCCGGGAGAGCCAGTCCTTGTTATTCAGGGAGACCGCAGCGTCACCCTTCCCAGCTTGATTTCGTCTATTCGCGCTGGTCAGCTCTTGCGGAAGGGATGTCAGGGATTCTTAGCGTTTATTTGTGATACTCGAGCTGCAGAGGTTCCGTTGGACCGGGTCCCGGTTGTTTCTGAGTTCCCTGATGTTTTCCCTGATGAGCTACCTGGGCTACCGCCTGAGCGCGAGGCTGAGTTCTGCATTGATTTGATTCCCGGCTCGGGGCCTATTTCTATACCGCCTTATCGGATGGCCCCGGCAGAGCTTCGAGAGCTGAAGGATCAGTTGCAGGATTTGTTAGATAAGGGGATTATTCGACCTAGTGTTTCTCTGTGGGGTGCTCCGGTCCTGTTTGTCAAGAAGAAGGATGGAAGTTTGCGCTTATACATCGACTACCGCCAGCTGAACAAAGTTACCGTTCGGAACAGGTATCCGTTGCCGCGCATTGATGATTTGTTCGACCAGCTTCAGGGTGCGGGGTATTTTTCGAGGATCGACTTGCGATCAGGATACCATCAGCTGCGAGTTCGACAGAAGGATATACCGAGGACAGCTTTCCGCACGCACTACGGCCACTACGAGTTTTTGGTGATGTCGTTGGGACTCACCAACGCCCCAGCAGCATTCATGGATTTGATGAACCGTACATTCAGGCCGTATCTTGACTTGTTCATCATCGTGTTTATCGACGATATCTTGGTGTACTCCCGGAGCAGAGAGGAGCACGAGCAGCACTTGCGGATTATGTTACAGACTCTGAGGGAGCACCAGCTATTCGCAAAGTTCTCCAAGTGTGCATTCTGGCTGGACAGCATCGGATTCTTGGGTCACGTGGTTACGAGAGACGGCATATGTGTGGACCCGAAGAAGATTGAGGCTGTTCAGCAGTGGCCCCGACCTACATCGGTTACTGAGATCCGTAGTTTTCTAGGCCTGGCGGGCTACTACAGGCGTTTTGTTCAGGACTTCTCCCGTATAGATGCACCGTTGACCGGTTTGACCCGGAAGGGAGTTCTTTTCGTCTGGACGGAGGAGTGCGAGTGCAGTTTTCAGCAGCTACGGACTCGTTTGACTACGGCGCCGGTATTATCTTTGCCTTCGTGATCAGGCGGATTTGTGGTCTACTGTGATGCTTCGCGAGTGGGATTAGGATGCGTGTTGATGCAGCATGGCCGGGTGATCGCTTATGCTTCTCGGCAGTTGAAGAAGCATGAACAGAACTACCCCACTCATGATTTGGAGATGGCTGCAGTGGACTTTGCACTGAAGATTTGGCGACATTACCTATACGGCGAGTCGTGTCAGATATTCACAGACCACAAGAGCTTAAAGTACATATTTCAGCAGCGAGACCTAAACCTCAGACAGCGTCATTGGATGGAGTTGGTGAAATACTACGACTGCGAGATCTTATATCACCCGGGCAAGGCGAATGTGGTGGCAGATGCGTTGAGTAGGAGGCCCGGGGGTAGTCTATCCTTTTGCGCGCAGTGCAGAGGCAGTCGTCAGCAGATTGGCAGATGTTATGCGACAGCCGAGTTGAGTTTGAGTTCACTCGGACAGGGGGACAGCTCGCGCATGTTCGTGTACGCCTACAGTTGCTTGACTGTATATATGAAGCACAGCGCAGTGACGACCGTTGCTCAGAGATCATGGCACAGATGGGACAGGGCAGATTTTCCGAGTTCGTGATTGACGATCAGGGGATTTTACGATATGGATCTAGACTGTGCGTACCAGATGCTGATGGATTGCGGCGCGACATTCTTGAGGAGGCACACCGATCAGTGTATAGTGTCCACCCCGGTTCCACCAAGATGTACCATGATATGAGAGAGACCTACTGGTGGGACGGGATGAAGAGGGACATTGCGGAGTTCGTTTCGAGATGCCTGACTTGCCAGCAAGTCAAGGCCGAGCACCAGAGGCCCGCAGGAGAGCTGCAGCCGTTACCCATTCCGGAGTGGAAATGGGAGCAGATTTCGATGGACTTCGTTGTGGGTCTACCCAGGACCAGTCGAGGGTACGACTCCATCTGGGTGATCGTGGATAGATTGACGAAAGCGGCTCACTTCCTGCCAGTGAAGACGACTTTCAGTTTCGCTCAGTATGCTCAGCTCTATATTGACGAGATCGTGCGACTACATGGCGTATCGACTTGTATCGTGTCAGATCGAGGCACTAAGTTTACCAGCCGACTATGGCAGAGACTCCAGGAGGCTTTGGGCACTCGTTTGAGCTTCAGCACAGCATTTCATCCGCAGACCGACGGACAGTCAGAGCGGACCATTCAGACTCTCGAGGACATGCTCAGAGCGTGCGTTTTAGACTTTGGTGGTAGCTGGGATCGTCATTTACCTCTAGTGGAGTTCTCCTACAACAACAGCTTCCAGGATAATATTCAGATGGCACCTTTCGAGGCATTGTATGGGAGGAGATGCAGATCGCCCGTCTGTTGGACAGAGCTCAGAGAGAGCAGTATTTTGGGGCCGCAGCTTGTTGAGAAGACGACAGCGAAGATACAGTTGATCCGAGACCGGATGAGAGCGGCTCAGAGCAGGCAGAAATCGTATGCAGACAGGCGCCGTCGCAGACTAGAGTTCGCAGTTGGCGATCATGTTTTTCTGAGGGTCTCTCCGGTGAAGGGCGTGATGCGATTTGGGCGAAAAGGAAAGCTTAGCCCTAGATTCGTAGGTCCCTTCGAGATCCTCGAGCGTGTCGGCGTTGTTGCATATCGTTTGGCCCTTCCACCCAGCTTTCACGATGTTCACCCCGTCTTCCATGTTTCGATGCTCCGCAAGTACCTTCACGACCCTTCGCATGCGATTCAGCACCCGACAGTCCAGCTAGAGCGCGACCTTTCTTTTGCAGAGCAGCCGGTGGCCATCCTGGATCGGCAGGTGAAGAAGTTGAGATCGAAGATTATACCAACCGTCAAGGTCCTTTGGCGTAGCCCGAGCAGCGAGGAGGTTACCTAGGAGACCGAGGGCGAGATGAGGAAGAAATATCCCCATCTCTTCGAAGGTACGCGTAGTTCTATTTTTAAATTCGGGGACCGAATTTCTTTAAGGGGGGAAGATTGTAGCGTCTTGAAAAGTCGTTTTGGTGTTTTCCTGAAATTCGGCGAAAATTCGGTATTTTTCCGAAAACCGTCTTTCTCGTTATTTTGCAGTTTAGGGCTAATTATACCTAAAATGTATAGGTAATTGCTTGTTTTTAGTAGCTAATGATTTACTTATTAAATTCTGGTCATTTAAAAAAAATTCCCTATTTTTCAATTTTTTAATATTATTTTAAGCCGGTAAGAAAATACATTAAATTAGCGTTAAATACAAATTTTTCCGGGCTAATTTTAATCTTTAAAATTATGATAATTAAAGTCTAGTTGTAACATAAATTTTTAGTATTTTATTTTGATTTTTAACTAATTTTTATTATAGGAAGCGAAATTATTGAATTTTAAGCTAAAACTTGAAATTTTTGACTTGTAGGGGGTCTTTTTGCATAAAATTTCCTTTGTAAAACCCCTCTCTCTCTTCCCTCAGCCCTAGGACAGCCCCACCTTGATCAGGTCCAGAAATTTCTGGCCTCACCTTGTTTTTCTTTCATGTGTTGAATTGGTTGTTTGTGAATTTATATTAAAAATAGTTTGTTGAAGTATGGTGCTTTGACTTTTGGGGGAGTTGACTAATGACTTTTCCCACACACCCACACCCTCCCCTTCCCTCTTCTTTGGCCGAAACCTGCTCCCCCTCCCCTTCATCTCTTTTCTTTTCATTTTCTTCAAAATTCTTCATGTTAAATTCAAAAAAATTGCAATTTAAAGCTTACAAAATAAACCCATTCTTCATCTTTCTTTTCCTTCACCTCCCTAGCTTGGATCTTGATGCTTTGAGGCCATCATTTGAAGCAAATTTATTCTTGCTAGATCTCTAGTTGAGGTATAATTTCTTGCTAATTAAATTCTTTTGATTAAGTTTCTTAAGTTAACTTGTTGTAATGTTAATTTAGTGTAGTTCTAATCTAGTTTTTTTCCTTAGGTTATGGTTGAAAAATTAAACTAGGGTTCTTGAAACCTTTATTAGGTTAATTATATTATTTTGCTATCTAGTTCCTACACAACCTAATCTAAGAGGTTACCTTGTTATGTGGTCTTTAAACTATGCTAATTTACTAAATTTTAAAAGTGTGATTTTGGTTGTAAATTGTTGTTTTAGGAAATTCAAGAAAGGGTTTATGTATGGAAAATGGGTTTGAAGCATGATAAATGAGTTGAATTTATGTGATTGTGGCTAACTAGTTGTGTGGTTGGATATTTGTGTTGGATTGTGATAACCTTATCACTAATTTTCGATATTTGCACCAAAATTGCAAGTTTTGTGCTTACTAGGTTTTTATTAAAATTAAATGGTGAATTATTTGTGATACCTTGGGGATATTTTTAGCTTCTCTCATGACGTTTAGGATGCGTGAGTGCGGATTTTTGAGTAGTCGGGTTTTAGTTTTGCCGGGCGACCAAATCGGCAATTTTTGCAGTTTTCGCGAGTGTTCCGCGCACCTTGTGCACGTTGTACCTAGCTAGTGAACATTAGTATTTTCGTTTGGGTTTTGCGTCATTCTTGATATGTAACCTTATGTTTGGTATTGATGTAAATTCCAGGTTCGGTCGCGGAGACGTCAGACGCGGCACGAAAGGGGAAAGCGGTGATTGGACACAGCTAGCTAGGGATTCCGGTGAGTAGATGTAACATCTACGGGGGACTATCGTTGGATGGTGCAAGCCGCCCGATAGTTTAGTACCTTAAAAAGATTCTTAGTAATGTTAGTAATTAGGGGTGTAATACTTGTATGATTAATTGCTACATTCATGCCCTATATTGACATACCTATACGAAACCATTCTATAGGACACCTGCACCATTGCCAGGGTTTTTATATGCAGCACGAGCACTATTCATGCTTACACACACATCCTGGTAATTGCCATGCCACCACACTAGATAACCTTTAAATTTAAACCTTTTACTAATTGATGCTTAAACCTGTGCTATTGCCTTTAATTCCTTAAAATGAAATCGTAGGATTGCTATTCATGTGCATGTATCTCATCATATTATTTGTTCATGCCTAGTCTATTAATCATACATCGTAGCTTAATTATTGATACCATATGCATTCATCACCATTGACATATACACTTATGAGGATTTCTTGAGATTTTATGATATTTCTGGATTTCGGGGGAAAGCCGCAAAATTTCTAAACTTATTATATTTTTTTAAAATATGTAAATTGCGGTTTTCTAGTGATGTAAGTGTCATCCACCATGAGTTTGCTGTGGTTTTCGAGATCCGTGTCGAGGAGTGGAGGAACCGTCACGGGTACATGGTGGGCCCGGTAACGTACCCCGGGCAAGAGGAATGTGGTGTTGACGTTGAGCCTGGCAGGGGACGGATTACCTACCGGTGACTGTTTGGGATGGCGGATATCAAAAGGATACCGACCGTGGCCGCTAGATGATGAGATATTGATATTTGAGATGGGTCAGCCGGACGGCTGAGGCCAGAGATACTTTGATATGAGATTTGAGACAGTTTTGAGGTGTCGATGCTGGACACAGGTTCTTGTTGATTCTATTGGTATTGTGCTGGTATTTCAAAAGACATTCTTAAAGGGAAAAACATGATTTCTTTTACCTACACATTCAGATCACGAGTTGATTCGCATTGCATTCATACCTGCTAGTATATCCATATTGCATACATACTTGCCATTATGTCCTGCCTTACCTGTATTTAGATGCTAGGATGCTTGTGTGCATGCATTTGATAGCCTGTGTAGATGTTATTTATTACTCACTAGTTGGCAACTCACCCCCGTTGTGCCATAGCCTTTTGCAGGTCCGCTCCGTCAGTACAGTAGCGGCGGGTGCTTTTGCTTCTTTTGCCTCTTTTGCCTGGACTCGAGGTTTTGCTCATAGGTGGGTTATGTTATTATTTTTGTACCACCTTGTATATTCTATGTATCTAGTGTACTCCATCTACTGTTTCTACCAGTATTATTGTATATTGACCTAGAGATGAGACTGTGAGGTTTGTGGACTTTTATGCTGTATTTTGGGGTCGAGCACACTTGAGTCGACATGATGTTTTTCTTATGCTTCATTATGATTATTTCGCATGTTGTTGCTTTATATTGCGTGGGATTTGTGACCGCCTTGTGGCGAAGAGCTAGCTCCCGCTTGGGGATGCCTTATTTGTTGTATTCATATATATTCTTGTTGTACCCATTTTGGGGGCCAGTATTTACAAAGGAGACTCTGCCGAAATTTTTGGAAAAATTGATATTGTTTTTAAAAAGGTTTTATATGACTTATTTGATAAACTCGCTTTCAATTGATTGGGTTTTATTCACTCTTTTGCTTATTTGGTTTTGGTTTCTGGGCTTTGGCTTACTTATTTTACGGACGTCTTGAGACGTTTCGTAACCTAAGTGCCAGTCACGTTCCGTACCCTGCGGGTCGTGACAAAATATATACAATATCTACTAGTATATATATAATATATAATTTTCGCTCAAGGCGTGATAAAAAAATGCAGCATCACAGAAATGTAACCAGCATCACAGAACAATACAGATATCTGGGATCCCCGGGTTTCATAGAGACACTACTGAAACCCGACGTTCCCCTGGTCGTGTGGATAGCCTGTGCAATGAAAATCCTAGACCCCTACGGACGAGGCAAGTTACCCGCCAAAACCTGAAGCGAGGCAGCCCCTTCAACGACGTGAATGGACCACCCAGCACTTCACGGAATCCGGTAACTTGGGCATCCCTCCTGGGTCAACCTATACCCCCTACTAGTGCGGCGAATAGGCCGCCAATTCTAGAGTGAAGCCCCCTCCGTCTCAACGCCATGAGATCCGGGCTCGTTGCCCTCTAGAACCCGGCTATCCGTGCACCCCTCCGGGGGGCAATCCTCGTACAGAAAGTAAAATATACATACAGTTGGTACATCGACGTCGACCCGGTCGTGCCCCAAAAGAATAATACAAACAGGCAGTGACGGCAGTCCATATGTCGGACACTCGCCCCGCAATACCAAATGTACATATGAAACAAAACTGTACTAACATTGCAACCAGGCTATTCCCCACGACCAATCCGCAACATCACAGCACAACACAGAACATCAACGTGAATGTCACGTTCGCAAATCCGTCTAAAAGGGCTATAGCAGATAGACTGGATTTACCGATCGAGTGACATTCACGGTCGCAGATATAATGTAAATACTGTGAACTAACATGTTTAAAATATCCGATCGAACAAATTTATCGAAGTGGGCCCCAAGCAGTACTGTAGCACTCACAGAAAATCTGGGCCCAAAAAGAATGTCCCAAAACCCCTATTTTCTATTGAAAAGCCTAAAGGAAAAATTTAGTACAATGATCATTACAAAGTGTGGCGGAACCGCGGCCCAAGCATAGATTTGGCCGCGGTTCCGCGGCGGTATAGTAAGTTCAGGCGACCAAATTTTTACAGAATGCTTAGAATTCCATGCATGTGTTTCTGAAACAACCTGAAAAATTTTTAGAGCTAAAAAAATTTCGACAGAAACCAAATGCACAAGAAAATGCGGTTTTTGGGGTTTTATTGTTCGATCGAGTTCTAAACACATTAGAGCAAGCTAGGTTTGGTTAATGGCGTGGCTCTGATACCAATGTAAGTCCGAGGCGGCACCCCGGCCGTCGATCCGACGCCGGAGTGCGGAAACGAAAAACTTTGCAAACTAGCAAACCGGCACCACCGCGCACTTTTAACCCGGATCGGGCCATTAACCTAGCTACTAGAAAACTAAAAGATGGGTGAAGAGATATACCAAGCGATCCTTGTCCTTCGGTCTTCGTCTCCACTCCGATCTCCCGCGGAATCTCCGTCCGTCACCTCCTCGTCGGAAAGGGCACCACGTAGCCGGGTACTTTTACGGGCTCCCACCTCTGGACCGAGGCAACTCGGGCGCGAAGTGTTGGATATATGTATGCCCTAGAGGCCATTATGTGATAGTGGATGTATCTATACATGTATATATATTCAGTTTGCATTCTTGCTCGACATGATAGTATGCTATCTGGTTATTCTTTATCTGACATGTTGATTTGATCATGCTTTTATTCATTCATACATGCTGATAAAGCCCCAAGGATATCTTCTTGACTACTCTGATTATGATAGAGATCATACTAGTAGGACATTTGTAGTCTATAAGCATATCCTAAAATGTCCCTAGTCGGAGGTGTATCGAGACGGGGCATCGATATACCAGAGTAGACTAGCGTATATGATACTAGACCCATGTGATGGGCGATGGATGTTCCCACATTCATCGATGTTTGACATCAAGATCATATACGGGTGCTCAGTGCTGACTGGGTAGACTGGACGGACTCACCGAGAACTCCTATATGGAATTATATCTATCGTCGGATAGCAGTTCTCAGGTGACACTGGTACAGGTTAGTCTGTAGACCCGAGATCGTCATGGAGTCTTGTGTGTTCTCCCACTGTACTTTGATTGCCACCCTACCACGGCTCTACTGAGTCGTGCAAACAGGTGGCCGTTGGGTACAGTCCCGAGACACACGAAGGCAATGAGCGATAGGAGGGGTTTCGTCTCTCCCGGTATTGGGAGTTGATGCTGTGCTGTGCTCGACTGGTTATAACAGCAAGTCCCTGGCCAGGGCTGCTGAGATTTGCTGATAAGTGTTATCAGTAGTTTCTCGATCTGTTATAGACCATTCACCGACACGACTTATTGAGTTATTGGGGTCGACGTGACCATCCCTAGGCTCGATATGCAGCATATCTGATGAAGAGACCGGACTATACGGTAGTGTTGCCGGATGGCTCGACGGGAGTTGTAGCAGGTTCGCTTGTTGTCTTCTGATCGCTCAATACCCGGGTGGCCGTTACGTTTAGCTGACCGCTTGCGGCTTGAGGGTACCTGATATGATCATCACCCTCTGCCGGCGTATTGACGATTCTTAGAGTCCCACAAAGGAGTTACCCAGTCCAGGCGAAACGTTGTGGTGCGCATATGCGATATGCGCATGCACCCGATTGAAATGTGCGTATATGATACCGAACATTGATCGGGTGAACTGCTTTTGGTGGGGTCGTATGAGATATGACCGGATTGATAAATCAAGTGTTGATTTATCATTTAACCATTAGTTTTCTCACTTAAAACCTTTTCTTTGATGATAGATGTGTGCATGCATGTGTGCTTTTCTTTCTTTCTTTCATGCTAGTTTCATGCACATGTGAATGTGCATACATGCACACATACATACACTCATCCATCATGGTTGTTAGCATATGGAAATGGTGGCAATATAAGACTCACACCATGGATTAAACAATGGATAATTATTTAATTTTGGTTTTAAAGTAAAATAAAAAAGAAAAGGATAATCATTCTTGCTTCTACATTCTTCCTTTGACCTAACCTTGCTCAACTACCACTAACCTAAGGTTATCCTTCTCTTTATCATTCCAAACTAAAGTTAAATAATGTCTCCATCACTTTAACCATGGTTCATAGCATGAAGGAATAAAATATATATTGATATATTTCATTTTCTTCACTAGAGTTATCTTTTTACCTCTTGTCAAAAATTGCCACCATCTTCTTCCTCTTGCTCTTTTGCTCTCTAGTTTTTTCTAGTGAGCAAATACCACTTAAAGATAGGTTTTTGAAGTGAGAAACCTAACCACAACATCATTCTACACAAGTTTAGCCATTTTGTTTAGAGTGTTCTCTTCGTTTTGACGAAGTTGCGAGCTTGGACGGAGATCTCCGTGGTGGATCGTCGTGGACACAAGGGGACTTCAAGAGGACCTTCGTTCAACACCCTAAAGACCAAGGAGTCCAGCGAAAAGGAGCTACAAAGGTTGTAGTCTCGAAACCCTAGATTAGTTCGCTTTTTATTTCGTAACCCTAATTTTCTAGGATCGATCCCTTTGCATGTTAGTTTAGCACCATAAAAATTAAAACTTTGGGTCATGTGATGCTTCAAAACTCTTCATAGGGTGCTATACTAACCTTTCATTGGTATCAGAGCCGACCTAGAACATTAGGCGACGTTTTTACGAAGTGAAAACCCCGATCGGACAAAAATACAGTATTTTTGGGTGCTCTCTGGAAATTTTCTAAAATTTGATAATTTGCAGAATTAAAAATATGTAAAAAATACAGCAGGAAAAAATAAGGATTACGGTACAAAAATTTTCAAGTGAACAGTGATTATTGCCGCGGAAACGCGGCCTAAGCTTGCTTAGGCCGTGGTTCCGCGGCCGTATAAATGAATTGATGAATTTTGTTTGTACAGTAATTCATGAATCTTCTTGTATAAATTTTTGGATATTTTTAATCTGTATTTGGTTTTGAAAAATTCTGGAGATGGTGTTGGACTCGTCAATTCGATCGGGACTTTCATTTCGTAGCTTTTCCGGGTAAATTAGAAAGTATTGAAGTGTTTGAACGAGTATCATTTACTCACTATTCACGGGGTTTAAATACTTTGGAGATACGTGCAAGTCTTTTTGCGGTGGTCCCTCTAGAAGACAACAAACCTTAACTCGATTATGTGACCGTCTCGAACTGCCCTTTGAACCTTAGTGTTTGGGGCAGTACGGCGTGCCACATGTGAGGCGTTGGCTTGACCCTTCTACGGCTGGACCGCTACTACTGTGTCACACTCCGGATTTTTGAACCCTGCTCAAGTGTTGAGCTTTAGTGAATCTTGGGTGCTTGATCGTTCGTTCGAAAACTTTAATACTGTCTGTTTGTCTGGAATGTGATACAATATGTGGAATTCATATAGTTTAGGCATGAAATACGAAATATGTGATATTTCGCATTTATGATGTCTAAAGAGAATCTGGATTCCAAATATTGTAGTTTTACACTTTCTTTTTTGTGACCGTAAGTGTAGTATGTACGATATCGCCGGTTTCGTTGCTATACATCAACGACAATCGGGGTACGCATACTTACTTACGTTGATGATATGTGATATTATGTGTTACTGAGATATGATGTGCAGGATTGTCGCGATCGAATAGCCGGGGGGTTTTTGTGAGATGAGAGTTTTATATTTTCATTCATGTAAATTCAAATGTAATGTAATATTCTTTTATTTGGGGCACTTCCAGGTTGCGGTTGTGTCACCAGTGTTGTATATTATTTACTTTTCCGCATTAGGATGGACCCAAGGAGGGGAGCACAGGTGACCGGGTTCTAGGGTTCAGTGGGAGGCCATCTCGAGGAGTCGAGACCGGGTCTCCTAAACTCCAGGATTGGTAGGGTCACTTGCCGCTCTCGTAGGGGTCCAGGGTGTGGGCTTGGCTATTCATCGCGACTGTGGAATCCGTATTTTCTATTCTGGCTAAATAATAAATACGGACGTCCTAGGATATCCCACGTTATATCTATGTTTCTGTTGCCTGTGTTCTGTGATATCTGAGACGAATGACATATTATATATATGATATATAGTAGACGTTGCTTATGTTTTACACCCGCGCTAGTCCCGTCCCGGTATGCCGTTAGTTAAGTAAGCTAACGGTGCATAACGGAACATTGCGGCGAATGCGGATGGCATAAGCGTACGTGTTATTTTCGTTTCTTTTCTGTGATTGGCTTAAGGACTTAAATGATGGGATTACATTAATGTGATTAATGTAAAGAAAATAAACCTAAAAAGATGTTGTAGAATCGGATTTAAAAACTACTCGGCTATTTGTGAAAAAGCTATATTTCAAAACTGCGGAGCTTAAGCCACTCCTTTTGAAAACTGTTTAATTCTACAACGATATCAAGTTCAAAGCGTTAAAGATTTTCTTAAAAATCATTCGCAACCCTCCGTCATTTTAGGAAGTAGAGTACTTAGCATTCGTGCTACGTTTGTTGACTTTAGTTAAGGCGTAGTGTACGGTAGCTAAGTGATGTCTTCCTACACTGCATATGATGCAGATTAATTAGGACATTCATGCGACTTTGTTGACCATAGTTAAGGGTCATATGGGTGGGTCTAATTGATCAAGAAATGACGGGTAGAACTTGACTGGTACTTATGATTTGTTGACTATAGTTAAGGTCATAAGTACTAGGGGTAAAAATTACATCGGGAATTTCAAGTGTTGAAATTTGCAATGAGATTGCATACCTTCCATGTGATGGTTGGATCCCGATCCCACTGTGGGCAATAGTTGCTCCTAGGAGAGTTTTACAGTTTACAATTAGCTAATTCATTAGGTGTCTAGAAAGGTGTTAACGGGGCTCCGCCTCTGGGAAACCGAGGTTTACTCTAATTAGGTCCGTGCGAAAGCACGGTGAACCTCCCTCAAAGTACCGACACTAGCCTGGCTGAACGGTTAGCGAAGTTGTAGACTGTAATTAATCCTGGCTAGTTTTTCTTTTTAAGGTTTGAAAGAAAAACTTGATAAAAAGCAGTGGGAAACATCGATTAGACAAGATAAATAAACCAATCTAATCTATGCAAGAGCTTTCGCTGAGTGTATTCTTTTCTCTCTCTTAATGGCAGATACCAATGACTGGACTTAAGCTTCTACTAGATAAAAACAAACTGAATGGGACCAACTATAAAGACTGGCTAAGGAATCTGAAGATCGCCTTGACTTATGATAAAGTATCATATGTCCTCACGGCTTCAGCCCCGCCCGTCCCAGGTCCAAAATCCTCAGTTGCGGACATTGAAGTCCGCAAGACATGGGACGCTGACTGTGCCACGGCCACATGCCTCGCGCTTGCATCGATGGATAACACACATCAAAAGCAGCACGAGGACATGGACATTCACGGGATACTGCTCCATACAAAGGAGTTGTATGGGGAGCAATCCCGCATATTACGATACGAAGCATCAAAGAAACTGTTTCAGATGCGAATGGCCCCTGGCACACCAGTAGGAGACCATGTGTTGAAGATGATAGCTCTTATAGAAGAGCTTGAGGACCTTGGATGGACAATGGACAATGAACACTATATAGATATTATTCTGCAGTCCCTCCCCTCCACCTTTGCTCAGTTCATAGTGAACTTCAACATGCATGGCATGGAGAAGGACCTCCCTAAGCTCCTTAATATGTTAAGGAGTGCAGAGAGCACTATGAAGTCAGCAAAGACTCCCGTTATGACCATTGGACAGTCTTCTTCTTCTCGCCCAAAAGCTAAGGCCAAGGGAAAGAAAAAGAAGAAACCCACTAATCCTAAGGGCGGAGTCAAAAAGGTGAAGGGAAAGGGAAAGTCCACGGCTGGAGACCCGGGGAAAGGCGAGTGTTTTCATTGCCACAAGACAGGACATTGGAAGCGCAATTGCACGGAGTACCTAAGTCTCAAGAAGAAGCATGGTGATGCTTCTGCTTCAAGTGCGTTTGTGACTGAAAACTGTTTTTCTATAAACTTTGCTTCCTGGGTATTGGATACCGGTTCAGGTTCTCACATTTGCAATTCTATGCAGGGGCTGAGAAATAGCAAGGTTTTGAAGACAGGTGACCATACTCTCCGCGTTGGAAATGGTTCCAATGTACATACAGTCGCAGTGGGAGAGTATCACTTGGGGTTGCCATCTGGATGTATTTTGATTTTGAATCCATGTTATTTTGTACCAAGTATGCTATGTAATATAATATCCGTTTCTTTGTTGGACAATGAAGGATATAATTTTGTGTTGCAGAACAATGTTATGAACATTCACCTAAATCAAATGTTGGTTGGGTATGGTACGCTTAATAACGGAATATATGTCCTAAATCAACACACAGTTTTCAGTATACAACACACTAATAAAAGAAAACTTTCAGAATTAAATGAAGCTTTTCTTTGGCATTGTAGACTTGGTCATATTAACGAAACTAGACTAAACAGGTTACACAAAGATGGATATTTAAACTCTTTTAAATATAAATCTTATGCGACTTGCCAGTCTTGTATCAAGGGTAAAATGACCAAAACTCCGTTTACCGGACACGGAGAAAGAGCTACTCAGCTCCTTGGCCTCATACATAGTGATGTATGTGGGCCAATGTCTACACAGGCTAGAGGCGGTTTTTCATACTTCATTACATTCACCGACGATTTCTCAAGATTCGGTCATGTATTTTTGTTAAAGCACAAGTCCGACGCTTTCGAGAAATTCGTTGAATATAAACAAGAAGTAGAAAAACAAACCGGCTTGAGTATTAAGATGCTTCGATCAGATCGAGGTGGAGAGTATCTCAGTACAGAATTTGCAAACTTCCTAAAAGAGAATGGGATTCTCTCTCAGCTCACTCCTCCTTACACACCACAGCACAACGGTGTGTCAGAACGACGGAATAGGACCCTATTAGATATGGTCCGGTGCATGATGAGTGACGCTGAGTTACCAGTCTCGTTTTGGGGGCATGCATTGGAGACTGCAGCGTTTCTGCTAAACAGGGTTCCGACCAAAGCCGTGTCTACCACGCCATATGAGATATGGAATGGGAAGAGACCATCTCTTAAGAGAATTAAGATTTGGGGTTGCCCGGCCTATGTTAAAAAACAGAATCCGGACAAACTCGAGACACGGTCAGTCATGTGTAACTTTGTGGGATATCCAAAGAATTCTTATGGATATCTGTTCTACCACAAAGAGGAACAAAAAGTGTTTGTTTCTCAGTATGCCACATTCTTGGAAAAATAGTTTTTCACAGATAAAGATGATGGCAAGGTGGTAGATCTAGAAGAGGTTCTGGAGACACAAACTACAAATGACGATTTGGTTGAACCGGCTGTTGCAACAGAAACTGAAGAACCTCGGCCACTCCGTAGGTCTGGTAGGACTTCTCGCCCACCGGAGAGGTACTACGGTTTCCTCATTGATGGTAACGGAGAAGATTGCATCATGGATGATGATGATCCTACCAGTTTTCAGCAGGCTATCACGAGTGGTGACTCTGTGAAGTGGCTGGATGCCATGAGATCCGAAATGGAGTCTATGTACACCAACAAAGTATGGACTTTGGACGTTGTACCCCCTGGGGTAAAACCTGTAGGGTGAAAATGGATCTTTAAAAGAAAGATTGGTGTGGATGGGCAGGTAGAGACCTATAAGGCAAGACTTGTGGCGAAAGGTTTTCGTCAAAGACCAGGTTTGGACTATGACGAAACTTTTTCGCCCGTAGCCATGCTTAAATCCATTCGGATCCTACTTGCTATTGCTGCTCACTACGACTATGAAATCTGGCAGATGGACGTTAAAACAGCATTTCTAAATGGAAATTTAGAAGAATGCGTTTATATGGATTAGCCAGAGGGCTTCATTGACAGTAGGAGCAGCGAGAAAGCATGTAGATTGCTTAAATCCATATATGGGTTGAAGCAGGCATCTCGGAGTTGGAACATCTGTTTCGATGATGTTATCAAAGAGTTTGATTTCATCAAAAATCCAGATGAACCTTGTGTTTATAAGAAGGTTGTAGGAAGAGCTGTCACATTCCTCGTATTGTACGTGGATGACATTCTTCTAATAGGAAATGATATTCCTATGCTACAGTCGGTCAAATCATTCTTATCACTAAGGTTCTCCATGAAGGACCTGGGTGATGCCACATACATCCTGGGCTTAAGGATCTATAGGGATAGATCCAAAAAGTTATTGGGATTGTCCCAAACCAGGTACATCAACACCATCCTAAAGAGGTTTAGTATGGAAGACTCCAAGCGGGGTGCCTTACCCGCTTGCCATGGAGTCACTCTCTCCAAGGATTCTGTCCAAAGACCGATGAAGAGAGAGCTCGCATGAGCATTATACCTTATGCTTCGGCAGTAGGGTCTATAATGTATGCGATGTTATGTACACACCCAGATGTAGCTTATGCACTTAGTGTTGTAAGCAGGTATCAATCCAACCCAGGGGAGAACCACTGGACAGCTGTGAAGAACATTCTTAAGTACTTACGAAGGACTAAAGAATTGTTCTTGGTGTATGGTAATACAGATCTCCAAATGGAGGCCTTTACCGATTCGAGCTTCCAGAGCGATAAGGATGACAACAAATCTATCTCAGGGTTTGTATTTACCCTCAATGGAGGGGCGGTAAGTTGGAAGAGTTCCAAACAGGATACCGTTGCAGACTCTACGATGGAAGCTGAGTACATTGCTGCAAATGATGCCGCCAAGGAAGCCGTCTGGATGAAGAAGTTCGTCTCGGAGCTAGGAGTAGTTCCAACCATTATTGATCCAATACCTTTGTATTGTGACAATAATGGGGCGATGGCGTTAGCCAAGGAGCCCAGATCCCATCAGCGGTCCAGACACATCCTGAGGCGCTTTCATTTGATCCGGGAGATTGTAGATCGCCGCGAGATCGAGATTAAGAGAGTTGACACAAAGAACAACGCCGCGGATCCACTCACCAAGGCCCTCCCTCAGCCACAGCATGAGCGACTTTTTGAGATGTTGGGTATGAGATACGCCAATAACTGGCCTTAGTGCAAGTGGGAGATTGTTGGATATATGTATGCCCTAGAGGCCATTATGTGATAGTGGATGTATCTATACATGTATATATATTCAGTTTGCATTCTTGCTCGACATGATAGTATGCTATCTGGTTATTCTTTATCTGACATGTTGATTTGATCATGCTTTTATTCATTCATACATGCTGATAAAGCCCCAAAGATATCTGCTTGACTACTCTGATTATGATAGAGATCATACTAGTGGGACATTTGTAGTCTATAAGCATATCCTGAAATGTCCCTAGTCGGAGGTGTATCGAGACGGGGCATCGATATACCAGAGTAGACTAGCGTATATGATACTAGACCCATGTGATGGGCGATGGATGTTCCCACATTCATCGATGTTTGACATCAAGATCATATACGGGTGCTCAGTGCTGACTGGGTACACTGGACGGACTCACCGAGAACTCCTATATGGAATTATATCTATCGTCGGATAGCAGTTCTCAGGTGACACTGGTACAGGTTAGTCTGTAGACCTGAGATCGTCATGGAGTCTTGTGTGTTCTCCCACTGTACTTTGATTGCCACCCTACCACGGCTCTACTGAGTCGTGCAAACAGGTGGCCATTGGGTACAGTCCCGAGACACACGAAGGCAATGAGCGATAGGAGGGGTTTCGTCTCTCCCGGTATTGGGAGTTGATGCTGTGCTGTGCTCGACTGGTTATAACAGCAAGTCCCTGGCCAGGGCTGCTGAGATTTGCTGATAAGTGTTATCAGTAGTTTCTCGATCTGTTATAGACCATTCACCGACACGACTTATTGAGTTATTGGGGTCGACGTGACCATTCCTAGGCTCGATATGCAGCATATCTAACGAAGAGACCGGACTATTGTTAGTTGTATGTATGCCCTAGAGGCCAGTATTGTACAGATGTTGTATATTATATTGGATGCTTGGACATATATAGAGATGACTTTCTTGCTCGATATGATAGTATGCTATCTGGTTACTCTTTATCTTAACATGTACACTAGTATCTTTATACTGTCTTATAGTTACATGTTGGTAAAGCCCTTAAAATGTGTACTTGACTACCTGGACTATGATGCGGATCATACTAGTGGGGACATGGTTGTAACATTTTCAAAAATATAAAATATTAATTTTAGGAATTTTTATAATTTAATATTATTTTACTGATTATTTTAATATTAAATCTATAATTAAATGAAATTAAATAGGAAAAATGTTAGAAAAAATTATGAAAAAATTATGGAAAATTCTAAAATAGGGTAAATTAGTGAATTATGACATTTTTAAGTTTTTGTGATTAGTTTGACACTAATTTAGTGCTAATCGCGATTAAAAATCGCTAATCGGGTTTTTTGGCAATTTTGTGCAAAACTTGCACATATCACTTTTTCTACACTTGTGCATTTTTCTTGCCATGATTTATCATTTGGGATTACTATTCTTGTGAGAAGGTTTGGATTTAAAAGAAAGGAGAAAAGAAAATGAAATGATGAGGGTAGGTGAGAGAGAGAGGTATGGGCTCATTGACCAAAACCCTTAGCCATTGTTTTCTCCTCCTCATTTCTTTCCCTTTCCCTTGACTCCTGCTGCTGCTGCTTCCTTTTCCCCCTTCCTCCACCTTCAATCCCTCTCTTCATCTCAAAAACAACCCCAAAACCACATGTCCATTTCATTAAAATTGTGCAAAATCCCTAGATCTACACATGGAGCTAAAGAAGCAAGGATTTTGGCCACTAGGAGCAACTCAAGAATTTTCTTGAGTTGCCAAATGAGGTATTTTTCTGAACCATTAACTTAATTATAGCTTTTCCTATAACCCCATGTTAAGATTTAATCGATATTGTGGATTTTTGAGGACTTGATGAAAACCAAGTTAGGGTTTAGGGTAAAACTGAAACTTAAGATGAAATTGAGGCTTGTTTAGACCCTAGAAACCCTGGTGTGATGCTAAATTGAACCCAAACCTGAAATGGAAAACAGAATACGGAATTTTGGAATCGATATCGGGGAAAACAGGAAATCTGGGACTGTTATATGGAATCTGCTATCACCCTGAGACCCTAAAAATAAAATTGAGTGGACAGTGGGATGTGCAGGCACCAGAGAACCACCACACCAAACCCTAGCTCCCCATTCCACTGTGAGGCCGCCAAAATCCCCTTTCTGGCCGCAATTTGCGGCCAGACCTGAGAGGAAATTCCTCGTTTTGCGTGCATGGCCCTATTTCCTCAATTCTTGGCCCTTGGTACTTCTAGTTTTGACAGATTCTATCTAGGGTAAAATCTAGGACATATATCCTAAGTTGCTATTTTGGATTCGTGTTTCCGTATTCCGTATTTTTGATTCTGAAATGGTGGAATGTGTTTTGCCTCGACTATTTGGCGTTTATACGACGATATAGAGGATTTATTGATGGTTTTGAAGGCGTGCCATAGGTTCTCACCTATAGGGCCCCCTATCGTATCGTTTTGGATTTCATGCGCCGTTTTAGCTTGGATTTGGTTTTAATGCGCATATACGATATTTGATGTGTAGGTACCCATGAAGACTTCGGGACGACAAGCAAATGCGTGGTGACGTCCGCAAATGATGATGCAAGGTGAGTAGATTATATCTACTGGGGGAAGTCGGGTGGATGGCGTATAGCACCCCCGCAGTCCGTAGATAGATTACTATGTAGTTTATTGTGATAATAAGTGTATTATGGATAGTATAGGGTTAGAAGTGACTAGTGTAGTTCATAGTCGCGAACCCTAGGATAGAATTACACCCACACACACACCCTTGCTTATCACTTATACTTGCACGGTGATTGATGATATGTGATGACTTTGGAGATGAGTCGATGATGTGGGCTTGGTGCCGTGAGATCGGTGATTTGATACGATTCATATGTGGGATATGACTTGTGATTCTTGCGGACTTGGGATATGTGTTTACCCCCGCATGCATACTTTATTGATGGTATCGACTTGTACTAGACATAGAGTAGTACCCCCAGATTATAGGATCTGATGATAGTGATACCTGTTATGTGATGAGATGTGAGATGTTGACCTACCCAGCTATTGGGATGCCGTACGATGATTTACCGTACGAGCCGATATTGATGATAGATCCGCACTCAAAACTCGAGGATATCTTACGATATGACATTGAGGCGAGATCACCGACTATGTATCTTTATATATACCGACTCAGATTTAGGTGGTTTCCATACCAACCCCTCCTGATCGACCTGTTACGTAGATGTAGTTTGCATAGTAGATACATCACTGTAGTGTTGACTACTAGAGTTCTGCATCTTCATGTTATTTGCATTGCTGGCATATGTTCATTGCTATATTACTATCATGCTGTTAGGACACCAGCACCATTATCGATGATGCGTATGTTCCACGTACACTATTTGCCGGCTCACACACTTCATCATCGATAATTGCCATGCCACTACACTGTAGTACTACTGCATTCATGATATGATTCTTCCTTCGACATATGCACAATACTTCTATGTTGCATGATTTCCGATATGATTACTTTTCTTTATATGTCGCATACATCATGGATTGATTGCATAGCACATCGCATTGGATTTACTTCCTGATGTTGGATTTTCATGTGATTTCTGATTTTGAGGACCGTGGGATTATTTAAGAAAAGATGCTCTTTTATGAAAAACCCGGTACCTCGTGATATGATATTTCGGTGCGTCCACCATGCGTTTTCTCGGTGCTGAGACGTGTGCTTGAAACCCGATTCGAGGAGGTGATGATCCGTTTGCGGGTTCGTGGTGGGCCCGGTATGGTTCCCTTCGGCAAGATGATCGATGAGTTTGCCGATTGAGCCTGAAGGCGGGTGAGCACCTACCGGTGATTGTATTTGAGCTCGGCGGATATCTGGGGGATACCGACCGGAGACGAGAGATGGGCGTACTGCTGGGGCCGAGGGCCGATTCCGCAGACATAGCCCGCGGGCCGATCCGGACTGACGGAGCCCGTTAGATGAGGATTTACGTGTCGATGCTAGGCACGGGTTTCATGATGTTTTTCCATGCTTTTGTTTATATCCTCACATTGCATGCATGATGCTCATTGTCAGTGGGTGACAGGTGGACGGGTTCTACACATATACAGACCTGGATTATATACAGATTGGGATCATATACAGACTGGATTTACACTTATCATACTTCATTTGTATATATAACAGGGTATGAGGGCGCTGTTATATATACCCTTACACCAATATTAGTGGTATGGGACGCTAATATATGTGTATTGATATCATTGATATTTCATCATATTTACTTCATGCAGACATACCTTATACTGATGACATGTTATTACCTGAGTACCTGGCACTACCTACATGATTAGATGTTACCTTGCCACCTTATTACACTCAGATGTACTCTTGTGGATTATATTACTGATCGTTGACTTAGGTTTATGTCTTGCGTTCGGTTTCTGCTTGTAGATGTTTCTATTCACGAGTTGGCAACTCACCCCCGTTGTGCCACAGTTCTTGCAGGTTCTGCCGTACAGGTTTTATTGCGGCATTTCTGGCACACTACCTTCTTGCGGGTGATTTGCTTTGGTAGGTGGATTCTTTCGCATCAAGAACCACCATTGTATTTATTTATTTCATTGTATCTAGAATTTCCATCAACCAAAACTTGTATATTGTTTCAGACCTAGGCTTTAGTGATGTCTTATTCGACCTTAGAGTCGCGCTTAGTAGTATTGTGGTTTTCTTGTTGCTTTTGAGTTTCTTTTGGATTTGATCCTCGCCACTTGGCGTTGTATATTATTGTTGCATGTGTGGTTGTGACCGTCGATTGACGAAGAGCTAGCTCCCGCTTGGGGATGCCTTTATCATTGCATATATATTGTTATTCTTGTTGTACCCCATTCGGGGCCAGTTTTACAAAAGAAACTCTGCCGAAATTTTTATAAAAGACTTATTGTTTTCAAAACGTACCTTCGGCTTAGTTATTTAAAAATCTTGATTTCAAACATGTATTTCTTCACTCCTTTAAACAAATTTCTTTACTTATTCTTAAAATGGTTTTAGATTTCTGGGCTTTTGGCTTACTTGGATCAGATGGAGTCCTATAGACTTCATATGGTTCAAGGGCCAGTCACGTGCTCTTTTGGGTCGTGACAAAGTTGGTATCAGAGCGCTAGGTTGACCTTGGTTCGAGTCTAAGTTTGACTATGTGGAGCCTAGGGAGTTATTTATATACGGAACTTAGGCTTGACCTTACGGAACTTAGACTTGGTCGAGGGGGTATTAGACGCGAACTTTCGTCGTTTTAGGATGACCCTTGGTTGATGGAATAGGTGACTAAAGTAGAGTGACGTACCGTTGGTATGTTCCGCGGCATACTTACGACACGCTACTCCGCTTAAGGAACCTTAGGATGTGCATATTTTTCGAGATCAGTGATTCTCTTTATATCCTGGATTATACATCCATTTGAGATCCCCGATTCTATTAGTTTCATGATCATACCTTCATTGATGTTGTTCCTTCCTATGATCATGTATCCACTTTGGATCTGTTGTTTCCCTTCTTGCCACTGATGTGCTCTCTTTGATACTCGATTGAGGTTCCTGTCACCATGTTTGAGCGCAGTTTGGGCTGCTGCTAGGGTTACGGCCGGTGTGAGCTCGTTTGGTACGAGGGCCGACTATTGTGTTTTCTGGTGACATGGGAACGTCTCGAGTTAGTGTTGGGGATTGTGACCTCTAGCGGAGGCGAGTGCTTGGTCTTGCACCGGACGATCGGGCCATTGTTAGAGCTGCCAGTTGAGAGAGGACTGTTGATGTACAGCATACCTCAGAGATTGTGATGTCGCCTACCGTACAGACAGATAGATTGTTTCCAGCTAGAGACGACTTCACGCAGATTCGTTGAGAGTCGATTGAGACGATCGAATGTCAGGAACCTATTTTCCAAGTTTAAAGTATACGGAAAGACATGCAGGTGATTCTATGGACCCTCTAGAAGAATGAAACCCTAACTTGACTTAATGACCGTGTGAAAGCCTTTGAACCTTCGGGTTTGCGGCGGTTCCTCGGCGCCATTAGTGAGGCTTGGGTTTGCCCTTCTACGGCTGGACCACCGACGCTGTGGCATGTACTCGATACTATTAAACTGTACCCGAGATGTGAGCTCTTACGGGATTATGAGGATCTGACGAGTCGATCGGATGGTTCGACATCTTTCGGATATCGTGATGGGACACTGCTTGGGAGACTCCAGATGCGAGCGTAGCCGTCGGAGCGCAGTTCGTGTAGCCAAGATGAGTTAAGTCCAAATCAGTCGACATTTGAGCAAGGTGGAGTAAAGAGTTCGTACGAGACTTCGACGAGATGACGTCCCACTCCGCTGACATTAGAGATGTGATATGCACCCCGAGGCGTGGTATACGGATATATCTTCCAGAAAGAAGCGCGATAAGTATGCAGCCGTTCCGGAATAAGCTTTAGCTTCAGCATTGGATGACGACCTCCGGGCAATTCGGCAGGATTGAGATTTGAGAAAGGAACCTCGACAGGACCTTTCTGGAGTACGATACGAGAAGACCTAGACCCAGGAGTGGTCGTATTGCGCACACCCAGCAGGACGGAGTTCGGCGTGGTCGACGAGCTAGTTGACCAGGTTCGAATAAAGGAACTTACCCAGATATGTTGCGAATTGATCAAGGACGGACGAGTGATGAGTATTCCTTCGATGGTTGGGACGTGTTCCCGAGGACCTGTTCGGCCTGACATCTTCTACAGAATGGTGAAGCTACAGATTACGCGATTTCGAGTCCGTGCGAGAGACTTCAGATTGGCCGTGGCCGAGAACAGTGCAGTGCATAGTAGCTTGGCGTGACGTCATAGTGGACGACGATAGAGACTGGTGGAACGAGAGGCTCGTGTGAGACACTGACGAGCTGCCATTACTTCCCGTCGAGACTAGAGACCTGATATACTTACAGAGACGTTGGGATGTGACCAGTTTCCGAGAAAATATTGTGTTGAGGACACAGATGTCTCTCCAGTGTAAAGAGGTTATGTAAGAGAGTCAGCCTCCGTACAGATCGGCATAGGCATGATTGGAAGAGACCTTGAGCAGGATTCTTCCAGGACATTGCTGCAATGATGTTTGCACACAGGATCAGATGTGTGACGTGCATTCAGAGAGCCAGAGGCCGACGCCAGTGATATGCTGCCTTACGAGTGGTCATGAGGATTGACCGAGAGGTGACCAGAGAAGTGCCAGAACGGAATCGTCCCCGTTAGCACACCTGACAGGGCCGGCGAGCCGATTGACTGCGAGAGAGGTAATCCGCAGAGAAGATAAGGACCCAGAGTCCGAGGACGCCAGACCGTGAGCAAGAGGCAAGTAGATATCCTGCGCTGCTAGCAGTGGATGCACCGACTCCTTCTCGACCTCGAAGGAGGAACTACCGACGACGGTATTTATGATTTGTGATTTTGTGATTCGATTATCACGTATCCGTCATTTTGGATTTCGGTATTTTGGGACGTTCTGTTTGCATGATTTAGTTTTGATGATTGAGTTTCATGATATTGGTTTCATGCACCCACTGGATATTTATATATTTTGCGCAGAGTTATTACATTTTAGATATTGATTGAGATTTCATGCCTACCGTATGCAGTGATTTGATTTGCACTTCCAGCGTAGTTTTCATGCACCTTAAGTGTTTTGATATACGATTTTGGTGCACGCCAGATGCACTAAATCGGGATTCTTCGTGCATGTCACATGCACCTGACTTTTTTTCTGTCAGGCACACACGATGCCTACGACAGATGTTTCGTGCACACCAGTTGCACCTAGATGTTGTTTTGTATACCTGTTTGACACATTTATGGATTTTGATTCCTTGCGCACCAGACGCATAGGATATTCTTATATATGCATTTTGGGATTGATTTCTAGTAGAGCAGTACATTTTATGATATTCTCTCTGTATTGATATTTTCGGAGCCCCGACAAATTGGATTATTACTGAAATTGTTTTAGTATTGGGGGTTTAAATTTAAATTCGGGGACCGAATTTCTTTAAGGGGGGTAGATTGTAACATTTTCAAAAATATAAAATATTAATTTTGGGAATTTTTATAAATTAATATTATTTTACTGATTATTTTAATATTAAATCTATAATTAAATGAAATTAAATAGGAAAAATGTTAGAAAAAATTATGAAAAAATTATGGAAAATTCTAAAATAGGGTAAATTAGTGAATTATGACATTTTTAAGTTTTTGTGATTAGTTTGACACTAATTTAGTGCTAATCGCGATTAAAAATCGCTAATCGTGTTTTTTGGCAATTTTGTGCAAAACTTGCACATATCACTTTTTCTACACTTGTGCATTTTTCTTGCCATGATTTATCATTTGGGTTTACTATTCTTGTGAGAAGGTTTGGATTTAAAAGAAAAGAGAAAAGAAAATGAAATGATGAGGGTAGGTGAGAGAGAGAGGTATGGGCTCATTGACCAAAACCCTTAGCCATTGTTTTCTCCTCCTCATTTCTCTCCCTTTCCCTTGACTCCTGCTGCTGCTGCTTCCTTTTCCCCCTTCCTCCACCTTCAATCCCTCTCTTCATCTCAAAAACAACCCCAAAACCACATGTCCATTTCATTAAAATTGTGCAAAATCCCTAGATCTACACATGGAGCTAAAGAAGCAAGGATTTTGGCCACTAGGGGCAACTCAAGAATTTTCTTGAGTTGCCAAATGAGGTATTTTTCTGAACCATTAGCTTAATTATAGCTTTTCCTATAACCCCATGTTAAGATTTAATCGATATTGTGGATTTTTGAGGACTTGATGAAAACCAAGTTAGGGTTTAGGGTAAAACTGAAACTTAAGATGAAATTGAGGCTTGTTTAGACCCTAGAAACCCTGGTGTGATGCTAAATTGAACCCAAACCTGAAATGGAAAACAGAATACGGAATTTTGGAATCGATATCAGGGAAAACAGGAAATCTGGGACTGTTATATGGAATCTGCTATCACCCTGAGACCCTAAAAATAAAATTGAGTGGACAGTGGGATGTGCAGGCACCAGAGAACCACCACACCAAACCCTAGCTCCCCATTCCACTGTGAGGCCGCCAAAATCCCCTTTCTGGCCGCAATTTGCGGCCAGACCTGAGAGGAAATTCCTCGTTTTGCGTGCATAGCCCTATTTCCTCAATTCTTGGCCCTGGGTACTTCTAGTTTTGACAGATTCTATCTACGGTAAAATCTGGGACATATATCCTAAGTTGCTATTTTGGATTCGTGTTTCCGTATTCCGTATTTTTGATTCTGAAATGGTGGAATGTGTTTTGCCTCGACTATTTGGCGTTTATACGACGATATAGAGGATTTATTGATGGTTTTGAAGGCGTGCCATAGGTTCTCACCTATAGGCCCCCCTATCGTATCGTTTTGGATTTCATGCGCCGTTTTAGCTTGGATTTGGTTTTAATGCGCATATACGATATTTGATGTGTAGGTACCCATGAAGACTTCGGGACGACAAGCAAATGCGTGGTGACGTCCGCAAATGATGATGCAAGCTGAGTAGATTATATCTACAGGGGGAAGTCGGGTGGATGGCGTATAGCACCCCCGCAGTCCGTAGATAGATTACTATGTAGTTTATTGTGATAATAAGTGTATTATGGATAGTATAGGGTTAGAAGTGACTAGTGTAGTTCATAGTCGCGAACCCTAGGATAGAATTACACCCACACACACACCCTTGCTTATCACTTATACTTGCACGGTGATTGATGATATGTGATGACTTTGGAGATGAGTCGATGATGTGGGCTTGGTGCCGTGAGATCGGTGATTTGATACGATTCATATGTAGGATATGACTTGTGATTCTTGCGGACTTGGGATATGTGTTTACCCCCGCATGCATACTTTATTGATGGTATCGACTTGTACTAGACATATAGTAGTACCCCCAGATTATAGGATCTGATGATAGTGATACCTGTTATGTGATGAGATGTGAGATGTTGACCTACCCAGCTATTGGGATGCCGTACGATGATTTACCGTACGAGCCGATATTGATGATAGATCCGCACTCAAAACTCGAGGATATCTTACGATATGACATTGAGGCGAGATCACCGACTATGTATCTTTATATATACCGACTCAGATTTAGGTGGTTTCCACACCTACCCCTCCTGATCGACCTGTTACGTAGATGTAGTTTGCATAGTAGATACATCACTGTAGTGTTGACTACTAGAGTTCTGCATCTTCATGTTATTTGCATTGCTGGCATATGTTCATTGCTATATTACTATCATGCTGTTAGGACACCAGCACCATTATCGATGATGCGTATGTTCCACGTACACTATTTGCCGGCTCACACACTTCATCATCGATAATTGCCATGCCACTACACTGTAGTACTACTGCATTCATGATATGATTCTTCCTTCGACATATGCACATTACTTCTATGTTGCATGATTTCCGATATGATTACTTTTCTTTATATGTCGCATACATCATGGATTGATTGCATAGCACATCGCATTGGATTTACTTCCTGATGTTGGATTTTCATGTGATTTCTGATTTTGAGGACCGTGGGATTATTTAAGAAAAGATGCTCTTTTATGAAAAACCCGGTACCTCGTGGTATGATATTTCGGTGCGTCCACCACGCGTTTTCTCGGTGCTGAGATGTGTGCTTGAAACCCGATTCGAGGAGGTGATGATCCGTTTGCGGGTTCGTGGTGGGCCCGGTATGGTTCCCCTCGGCAAGATGATCGATGAGTTCGCCGATTGAGCCTGGAGGCGGGCGAGCACCTACCGGTGATTGTATTTGAGCTCGGCGGATATCTGGGGGATACCGACCGGAGACGAGAGATGTGCGTACTGCTGGGGCCGAGGGCCGATTCCGCAGACATAGCCCGCGGGCCGATCCGGACTGACGGAGCCCGTTAGATGAGGATTTACGTGTCGATGCTAGGCACGGGTTTCATGATGTTTTTCCATGCTTTTGTTTATATCCTCACATTGCATGCATGATGCTCATTGTCAGTGGGTGACAGGTGGACGGGTTCCACACATATACAGACCTGGATTATATACAGATTGGGATCATATACAGACTGGATTTACACTTATCATACTTCATTTGTATATATAACAGGGTATGAGGGCGCTGTTATATATACCCTTACACCAATATTAGTGGTATGGGACGCTAATATATGTGTATTGATATCATTGATATTTCATCATATTTACTTCATGCAGACATACCTTATACTGATGACATGTTATTACCTGAGTACCTGGCACTACCTACATGATTAGATGTTACCTTGCCACCTTATTACACTCAGATGTACTCTTGTGGATTATATTACTGATCGTTGACTTAAGTTTATGTCTTGCATTCGGTTTCTGCTTGTAGATGTTTCTATTCACGAGTTGGCAACTCACCCCCGTTGTGCCACAGTTCTTGCAGGTTCTGCCGTACAGGTTTTATTGCGGCATTTCTGGCACACTACCTTCTTGCGGGTGATTTGCTTTGGTAGGTGGATTCTTTCGCATCAAGAACCACCATTGTATTTATTTATTTCATTGTATCTAGAATTTCCATCAACCAAAACTTGTATATTGTTTCAGACCTAGACTTTAGTGATGTATTATTCGACCTTAGTAGTATTGTGGTTTTCTTGTTGCTTTTGAGTTTCTTTTGGATTTGATCCTCGCCACTTGGCGTTGTATATTATTGTTGCATGTGTGGTTGTGACCGTCGATTGACGAAGAGCTAGCTCCGGCTTGGGGATGCCTTTATCATTGCATATATATTGTTATTCTTGTTGTACCCCATTCGGGGCCAGTTTTACAAAAGAAACTCTGCCGAAATTTTTAGAAAAGACTTATTGTTTTCAAAACGTACCTTCGGCTTAGTTATTTAAAAATCTTGATTTCAAACATGTATTTCTTCACTCCTTTAAACAAATTTCTTTACTTATTCTTAAAATGGTTTTAGATTTCTGGGCTTTTGGCTTACTTGGATCAGATGGAGTCCTATAGACTTCATATGGTTCAAGGGCCAGTCACGTGCTCTTTCGGGTCGTGACAATGGTAGTCCATAAGTACATCCTTCAATGTCCCTAGTCGTGGGTGTATCGAGACGGGGCATCGATATACCAGTGTAGACTAGCGTATACGCTTCTCGACCCATGTGATGGGCGATGGATGATCCCATATCCATTGGTGTTTGACATCAGAGATGGTGTACGGGTACTCAGTGGAGACTGGGTACACTGGACGGACTCGCCGAGAACTCCCAGATGGTATTATACCTCACGTCAGATGGCAGTTCTCAGGCGACACTTGTACAGGATAGTCTGTAGACCCAAGATCGTCATAGAGTCTTGTGTGATTCCCACTATGCTTTGATCTCCACCTTACCACGTCCATGAGGGCGTGCAAAACGGTGGTCTTTGGGCACAGTCCCGAGTCACATGGAGGCAATGAGCGATAGGAGGGGTTTCGTCTCTCCCGGTATTGGGGGTTGATGTTGCGCAGTGCTCGATTGGCCGTAGCAGGGAAGTCCCTGGCCAGGGCTGATCAGAGATTTGCTGGTAAGTGTTACCAGTAGTTTCTCGACCCGTTATGAGCCTCACATCGGCGCGACTTATCGGGTTATTGGGGTCTGACGTTTACCACCCCTAGACTTGATATGCGACATATCAGACGAAGAGACCGGACTGTATGGTAAGTGTTACTGGTCGGATTCGCAGGAGTGTGAGCGGGCTAGCTAGTCAATCTTCTGATCGCTCAATACCCGGGTGGCCGTTACGTTTAGCAGACCGCTTGCGGCTTGTGGGTGCTTGATATGATCATCATCTGCTACCGGCGTATTGACGAGTCTTTAGAGTCCTACACAGAGGTTTCCTGGTTCAAGCGAAACGAAATAGGAGCGCATATGAGATGTGTGCAGGACCGAGAATAATGCGTGTATGTGATACCACATTTCATTCTCGCGATATATGTTTCGATTGGTTATATTCGATATGACCTAGTTATCGAATCATTGATTCGATAAATCGATACATTGAATACTAGTCGGTTATGTGCAACATGACCGGATCATTGAATCAAATGTTGATTTAATGATTTAATGTATAATTATATATTTGATATATTACTTTGCATTAACTAGTATTGGTTCACTTTAAACGGATTTTTCTCACTTGGTGTGCACATTGTATATGTGATATATTTTATGTACACTTGTTTGTATCATGATTGATGATGCATAATAACTTGGCTTTGTGTGAAGAATTGAACCATGGTTATGATAAGGGTTAGGGTTTTTGATTATTCACTTAATTATTTATCCATTATTTATTCATTCAATTAGGTGAAAGAAAACAAAAAGGGTTTCTTTTCTTCATGAAGCTTTTTGAAGCTTCATGAAACTTTGACCAAAGTCATCCCTTTTGTCTTCATCCTTAACCCTAACCACTAATCTAACCTTGGTCAATTCTCTACACATAACCATGGTTTACTTTATGATAAGTATTGATTTTCCTTTTTATTTCAATTACTTATCATAACATTATCATCATCTTCTTCATCTTCTTCTTCTTCTTCAAGCTTGCTACATCAATGGCAACTTGAGTTTTAGTGAGAGAAATCCAAATCTAAAGTGAACCCACCTCCTATTTCTTCATCCTCTACCTCTTGCCAAGTGGTTTTGGGTGTTTTCTTCACAAGTTTCACTTCTTGGTGAAGTCGGAGCTTGAACTAGTGCAACCTCGACGTAGATCGTCTTTGACACGAAGCCGACGACCTTGCTCGCCCGTTTTCCGATGAAGCCGACGAACGAGTCGAGGATTCATGATGGACAGCGAGGGCATGATAACGTGGAGCTAAGGAGGTGGAAATCCGGATCTACAAAGGTTGTAGCATCTAACCTATAGTTAAATAATTAACTAGTTTTCCGTTTCGCCTAAACATCTAGTCTAAGATCCGTAGTCTAGGGTTTCTCGGCACCATTTTTTTTAAATTGGTATGTTCGATGCCTTGTGAGACCTCACTAGGGTGCCTAGGAACCTTTCACTGGTATCAGAGCCTAGCTAGAGCCTTAGGCGAAGTCTAGACGGAATTTGAATTCCGAACGAACCCGAAACCCCAATACAAATTGCTCTCTGTACTTTTTCTGAAAACGTGGATTTTTCCACATTAAAAGTTGCCAAAAAATTCAGCAGGGAATATATTGAGTTACTGTGAAACACGTGCTGATAAATCCACAACATAGGCGTGGAACCGCGGCCCCCACTATAGACATCGCGGCGGTTCCGCGGCCACTGTATTGATTTACAGCGCGTGGCTTGCACAGTAATTCATGTAGTGTAGTGCTGAGTCTTCTGAAAATTTTTAGTATTCATTCAAGAGTTGAATATTCTGGGGTTGTTTTGGGGATTCGGTATTTCGATCGGATTATCAAATTTCGTCTTTTGTGTATTTCCGGATAATTTCCAGAATATGTTTAAAAGTTCGACCGGATATAAATACCCAATTTTTCCCCTGTCGGGAGATTTCCAAGTGTTGGATTTTTCCGTAGTTTAACGACGTTCTAAGTAGTGCAAGTAACGCGATGGACCCTCTAGAAGACAACAAACCTTAACTCGATTATGTGACCGTCTTGAACTGCCCTTTGAACCTTCGGGTTTGGGGCAGTACGGCGTGCCACATGTGAGGCGTTGGCTTGACCCTTCTACGGCTGGACCGTCGGTACTGAGGCACGAACTGAATGTTGTTAGACTTATTTCATGTGTTGAGCTGTATCGGGAAAACTTGGGTATTCGACTGTTCGATCGGAAAGTTTAACATTTTCTGTTTATCTGGAATGTGATACAATAATTGGAATTCACAAACAGTTATGTGATAACTGAATGAATGTTATAAATCTAGCAGTTTAGTTTCACTTGATATTGAAAAGAGTTTTCGATAATGAGACTAAAATGCGGGATTTATAACTGTTAGGCATGTGATGTCTAAGTATTTCATTTGATTAGGCATGTGATGTCTAAAGAAGTTGCGGATTCCAATTGTTGTAGTTTTACACTTTCTTTTCTGTGACCGTAAGTGTAGTATGTTCATATCGCCGGTTTCGTTGCTATACGTCAACGACAATTGGGGTATGCATACTTACTTACGTTGATGGCATGTGATGTTATGTGTTGCTGGATATATTATATTGGATCGTCGTATTCGAATAGCCGGGTTTTTTTATGTGAGATGAGTGTTTTTCATTTTCATTCATGTAAAAACTTGTATGTAATATTCTTTTATTTGGGGCACTTCCAGGTAGCGGAAGATGTCACCCTTTGTATATTATTTACTTTTCTGCATTAGGATAGACCCAAGGAGGAGAGCACAAGTAACCGGGTTCTGGGGTCCAGTGGGAGACCAACTCGAGGAGTCGAGTCCGGGTCTCCTAACCCTAGAATTGGCAGGGTTGCTTGCCGCTCTCGTAGGGGTCTAGGGGTGTGGGATTGGCTATTCATCACGACCGTGGAATCCGTGTTTTATACTGGCTCGTATTGAAAACACGGACGTCCTAGTATATCCAATATTTCATATGATTATTCTGCCGCGATATCTGTGTTGTGATTCTGTGATGGATATAGTATATAGTATATATGATATATTATATAGACGTTACTTATGTTTTACACCCGCACTAGCCCTGCCCTGCTCTGTCGTTAGTTACCTAACCTAACGGTGCACGGGGGACATCGAGGCGAATGCGGATGGCATAAGTGTACGTCATATCTATCTGTGATGTTTAGGTATTTAAATGATGGGACTTCATTAATGGGATTAATGAAAGATAAGAAACCTAAGATGTTGTGGAATTGGATTTTAAAATAAGACAGGTAGCTACAGTTCTTGCTTTGCACAGCGGTATATATGATATACCCTGCACCTTATTCGATGAGGAAAGGACTGAGATCCCTTCACCGGGAGTGACTCCTTTAGCAGTAACTGGCAGATGCTACACACTCGGTTTGGTTTTGATGGCTTTTAAGAGTTTTTGCTTTGCACAGTGATATATATGATATATCCCGCACCTCATTCGACGAGGAAAGGACCAAGATCCCTTCACCGGGAGTGACTCCTTTAGCAAAACTGAAAAAGCCTCAAAATCGCTCCATTTCAAAACTTCATTTGATTCTACAACGATATCAAGTTCATTACGCTCATGGTTTTGTGAAAACCTGCGTAGCCCTCTGTCATTCAGATAAATCCTACTTAGTATTCGTGCTACGTTTGTTGACCTCCGTCAAGGCGTAGTGTGCGGTAGCTAACTAGTATTTGTCTGCTTATGCATATGATGCAGATTGGATTAGGGTAGTCGTACGACCTTGTTGACCTCCGTCAAGGGTCGTGCGGGTGAGTTTGATTCAATCAAGAAATGACGGGTTGAACTTGACTTGCACCCTGTGGTTTGTTGACCTCCGTCAAGGTCATAGGATGCTTGGGGCAAAATATTATCGGGAATTTCAAGTGTTGAAATTTGCAATGAGATTGCAAACCTTCTATGAGATAGTTGGATCCCGATACCCACTGCGAGTAAGAGTTACTCCTGGGAGAGTTTTACACATTGCAATTAGCTGATCAAGTAGGTGTCTAGAAAGGTGTCAACGAGGTTACGCCTCTGGGAAAACGAGGTTTACATTAATTAGGTTCGTGCGAAAGCACGGGGGACCTCCCTCAAAGTACCGACACTGGCCTGGCTGAAAGATTGGCGAACTTGTAGTGTGTAATTAATCCCGGCTAGTCTTTCCTTTTAGGGTTTGGAGGAAGATTTGATAAAAAGCAGTGGGAGCCATCCTGATTAGATAAGATAATAACCAATCTGATCTTGCATGAGCATACGCTAAAGTGTTTTCTTCTCTCTCTCTCCAGGTAGCGACCATTTCATGCCCTAATGAAGATAATAATATGGATGTATTGACCGAACCCGCATGTTATACTGTGCTGGGGAACGTTGGTTCCGTTCTTTCCTATAAGAGTTATAGGAATGAACAGGATATAGGGGAATACCAGGATTCCCATGCCACCCGAATGAAGAAAGTACATGTTGATGCATTTTCTTCGGGTGTGTTCGTTACTGATAACTGTTTCTCCATTTGCTCTACGTCCTGGGTATTAGATACCGGGTCAGGATCCCATATATGTAATCAGTTACATGGGCTTAGGAAAGGTAGAGAACATGGAGAAGGTGATAAAGACATTAGAGTTGGAAATGGTGCAATTGTTGCAGCTAAGACTGTCGGGGAATATCACCTTGTATTACCAACTGGTAATACATTGGTTCTGAACGAATGCTATTACATGCCGAACCTGATATGCAACATTATATCGGTTTCTTTATTAAGCAAAGAAGGATATAATTTTGTATTACAGGACAATGTTATGAACATTTTCCGTAACCAAAAGTTGGTTGGATCAGGCACGTTATGCAATGGCATTTATGTTCTAAATCAATCAACAGTTCTGAGCATAACAAACACACACAAGAGGAAGAGTTCAGAACTGAACGAATCCTTCTTGTGGCATTGTAGACTGGGTCACATCAATGTGACACGACTAGCTAAGTTGCATAAAGTTGGATATTTAAATCCGTTTGAATTTTCATCTTATGACACTTGCCAGTCATGTCTCAAAGGCAAGATGACCAAAACTCCGTTTACGGGACACGGAGAAAGAGTTACCGAACTCTTGGGACTGATACATAGTGATGTATGCGGTCCCATGTCTACACATGCCAGGGATGGTTCTTCATACTTCATTACATTCACTGACGATCTCTCTAGGTTCGGGTATGTGTTCCTGATGAAACACAAATCAGAAGCTTTTGAGAAATTTAGGGAATATAAGCAAGAAGTTGAGAACCAAACCGGAAAAAGTATTAAAATCCTACGATCTGATCGAGGAGGAGAATACTTAAGCATTGAATTCCTGGACTTCCTAAAAGAGAATGGGATTCTCTCTCAGCTAACTCCTCCATATACACCACAACACAACGGTGTATCGGAGCCGAGAAACCGCACCCTATTAGATATGGTGCGCTCTATGATGAGTGTAGCTGAGTTACCTATTTCCTTCTGGGGATATGCACTGGAAACAACAGCATACCTACTGAACAGGGTTCCCACCAAATCTGTGCCTACCACACCATATGAGATATGGGAAGGGAAGAGACCATATCTTAATTTTATAAAGATATGGGGTTGCCCGGCCTATGTCAAAAGACAAAAACCGGACAAACTCGAGGCAAGATCTGTTTTGTGTAAGTTTGTTGGATATCCCAAACATACGCGAGGGTATATCTTCTACCACAGTGAGGAACAAAGAGTATTTGTTGCTCAACATGCCACCTTTTTAGAAAAGGAATTTCTTGCAAAAGAAATTAGTGGCTCTGAGGTAGAACTGGAAGAGGTTCCAGCTGAACAAAACACAACAGAAGATTTAGTGGAACCAGAGCATTCAGTAGCTTCCGACGAACCTCAGCCTCTCCACCGATCAAGTAGGGTTCCTCGCCTACCTGAGAGATACTACGGTTTTCTCATAGATGGTGGGAGCGAGGATTGCATCATGGAGGATGATGACCCAACTAGCTTCGAGCAGGCCATCACGAGTAGGGACTCAGTGAAATGGCTGGATGCTATGCGGTCCGAGATGGAATCCATGTACACCAACAAAGTATGGACATTGGACGTTGCTCCTGAAGGGGTAAAACCCATTGGGAGCAAGTGGATCTTCAAGAAGAAACTTGGTGTAGATGGGAAAGTGGAGACTTTCAAAGCTAGACTTGTAGCAAAAGGTTTTCGTCAAAGACCAGGTGTGGACTATGACGAGACCTTTTCTCCAGTAGCTATGCTCAAATCCATCCGGATCATGCTTGCCATCGCTGCATATCATGATTACGAAATCTGGCAAATGGATGTTAAGACCGCCTTTCTAAACGGTGATTTAGAAGAGTGCGTGTACATGACTCAGCCAGAGGGCTTCGTAGACAGTGGGAGCAGCGGGAAGGTGTGCAAGCTGCTTAAATCCATTTATGGCTTAAAGCAAGCATCGCGGAGTTGGAACATCTGCTTTGACGTCGTTATCAAAGAGTTTGATTTCGTCAAAAATCTAGATGAACCTTGTATCTACAAGAAGGTGGCAGAGAGTAAGGTTGTCTTCCTCATATTGTACGTGGACGACATACTCTTGATAGGAAATGATATTCCTATGCTGCAATCGGTCAAGCTCTTCTTATCACAAAGATTCTCAATGAAAGATCTTGGTGATGCCTCCTGCATATTGGGAATTAGGATCTATAGAGATAGATCCAAACGGATTTTGGGATTGTCCCAATCCAGGTACATTGACACCATACTAAAGAGGTTTAGTATGGAAGAGTCCAAGCGTGGGAACTTACCCACGATCTCTGGAGTCACTCTCTCCAAAGAGATGTCTCCCAAGACTGATTTGGAGAGAGCTCGCATGTAAGGGATACCCTATGCTTCGGCAGTAGGCTCTATCATGTATGCGATGCTATGTACCAGACCCGATGTAGCATACTCACTAAGTGTAGTGAGCAGGTATCAAGCTGATCCTGGAGAGAGTCACTGGACAGCTGTGAAGAGCATTCTCAAGTACTTGCGAAGGACTAGAGATATGTTCTTGGTGTATGGTAACGGTGAACTCCAAGTGGAGTCCTTTAACGATTCGAGCTTCCAGAGTGATAAGGACGACTTTAAGTCGCAGTCGGGCTTTGTATTTACCCTTTACGGAGGGGCGGTTAGCTGGAAGAGTTCCAAGCAGGAAACCGTGGCAGACTCGACGATGGAGGCTGAATAAATCGCTGCCAACGATGCTGCTAAAGAAGCTGTCTGGATCAAGAAGTTCATTACTGAACTTGGAGTGGTTCCATCCATTGAGCGTCCAATACCTTTGTATTGCGATAACAATGGAGCGGTGGCTTTGGCCAAGGAACCCAGGTCCCATCAGCGGTCCAGGCATATTCTGAGGCGGTATCACCTGATCCGGGAGATAGTTGATCGCCGGGAGATCGAGGTCAGGAGAGTTGACATGAAGAACAACACGGCGGATCCACTCACGAAGGCCATTCCCCAGACACAGTTTGAGAGACTCTTCGGGATGCTCGGTATGCGATACTACAGCAGCTGGCCCTAGTGCAAGTGGGAGATTGTTAGTTGTATGTATGCCCTAAAGGCCAGTATTGTACAGATGTTGTATATTATATTGGATGCTTGGACATATATAGAGATGACTTTCTTGCTCGATATGATAGTATGCTATCTGGTTACTCTTTATCTTAACATGTACACTAGTCTCTTTATACTGTCTTATAGTTACATGTTGGTAAAGCCCTTAGGATGTGTACTTGACTACCTGGACTATGATGCGGATCATACTAGTGGGGACATGGTAGTCCATAAGTACATCCTTCAAGGTCCCTAGTCGTGGGTGTATCGAGACGGGGCATCGATATACCAGTGTAGACTAGCGTATACGCTTCTCGACCCATGTGATGGACGATGGATGATCCCATATCCATTGGTGTTTGACATCAGAGATGGTGTACGGGTGCTCAGTGGAGACTGGGTACACTGGACGGACTCGCCGAGAACTCCCAGATGGTATTATACCTCACGTTAGATGGCAGTTCTCAGGTGACACTTGTACAGGATAGTCTGTAGACCCAAGATCGTCATAGAGTCTTGTGTGATTCCCACTGTGCTTTGATCTCCACCTTACCACGTCCATGAGGGCGTGCAAAACGGTGGTCTTTGGGCACAGTCCCGAGTCACATGGAGGCAATGAGCGATAGGAGGGGTTTCGTCTCTCCCGGTATTGGGGGTTGATGTTGCGCAGTGCTCGATTGGCCGTAGCAGGGAAGTCCCTGGCCAGGGCTGATCAGAGATTTGCTGGTAAGTGTTACCAGTAGTTTCTCGACCCGTTATGAGCCTCACATCGGCGCGACTTATCGGGTTATTGGGGTCTGACGTTTACCACCCCTAGACTTGATATGCGACATATCAAACGAAGAGACCGGACTGTATGGTAAGTGTTATTGGTCGGATTCGCAGGAGTGTGAGCGGGCTAGCTCGTCGATCTTCTGATCGCTCAATACCCGGGTGGCCGTTACGTTTAGCAGACCGCTTGCGGCTTGTGGGTGCTTGATATGATCATCATCTGCTACCGGCGTATTGACGAGTCTTTAGAGTCCTACACAGAGGTTTCCTGGTTAAAGCGAAACGAAATAGGAGCGCATATGAGATGTGTGCAGGACCGAGAATAATGCGTGTATGTGATACCGCATTTCATTCTCGCGATATATGTTTCGATTGGTTATATTCGATATGACCTAGTTATCGAATCATTGATTCGATAAATCGATACATTGAATACTAGTCGGTTATGTGCAACATGACCGGATCATTGAATCAAATGTTGATTTAATGATTTAATGTATAATTATATATTTGATATATTACTTTGCATTAACTAGTATTGGTTCACTTTAAACGGATTTTTCTCACTTGGTGTGCACATTGTATATGTGATATATTTTATGTACACTTGTTTGTATCATGATTGATGATGCATAATAACTTGGCTTTGTGTGAAGAATTGAACCATAGTTATGATAAGGGTTAGGGTTTTTGATTATTCACTTAATTATTTATCCATTATTTATTCATTTAATTAGGTGAAAGAAAACAAAAAGGGTTTCTTTTCTTCATGAAGCTTTTTGAAGCTTCATGAAACTTTGACCAAAGTCATCCCTTTTGTCTTCATCCTTAACCCTAACCACTAATCTAACCTTGGTCAATTCTCTACACATAACCATGGTTTACTTTATGATAAGTATTGATTTTCCTTTTTATTTCAATTACTTATCATAACATTATCATCATCTTCTTCATCTTCTTCTTCTTCTTCAAGCTTGCTACATCAATGGCAACTTGAGTTTTAGTGAGAGAAATCCAAATCTAAAGTGAACCCACCTCCTATTTCTTCATCCTCTACCTCTTGCCAAGTGGTTTTGGGTGTTTTCTTCATAAGTTTCACTTCTTGGTGAAGTCGGAGCTTGAACTAGTGCAACCTCGACGTAGATCGTCTTTGATACGAAGCCGACGACCTTGCTCGCCCGTTTTCCGATGAAGTCGACGAACGAGTCGAGGATTCATGATGGACAGCGAGGGCATGATAACGTGGAGCTAATGAGGTGGAAATCCGGATCTACAAAGGTTGTAGCATCTAACCTATAGTTAAATAGTTAACTAGTTTTCCGTTTCGCCTAAACATCTAGTCTAAGATCCGTAGTCTAGGGTTTCTCGGCACCATTTTTTTTAAATTGGCATGTTCGATGCCTTGTGAGACCTCACTAGGGTGCCTAGGAACCTTTCAACTATACGGTAGTGTTGCCGGATGGCTCGACGGGAGTTGTAGCAGGTTCGCTTGTTGTCTTCTGATCGCTCAATACCCGGGTGGCCGTTACGTTTAGCTGACCGCTTGCGGCTTGAGGGTACCTGATATGATCATCACCCTCTGCCGACGTATTGACGAGTCTTAGAGTCCCAAAAAGGAGTTACCCAGTCCAGGCGAAACGTTGTGGTGCGCATATACGATATGCGCATGCACCCGATTGAAATGTGCGTATATGATACCGAACATTGATCGGGTGAACTGCTTTTGGTGGGGTCGTATGAGATATGACCGGATTGATAAATCAAGTGTTGATTTATCATTTAACCATTAGTTTTCTCACTTAAAACCTTTTCTTTGATGATAGATGTGTACATGCATGTGTGCTTTTCTTTCTTTCTTTCATGCTAGTTTCATGCACATGTGAATGTGCATACATGCACACATACATACACTCATCCATCATGGTTGTTAGCATATGGAAATGGTGGCAATATAAGACTCACACCATGGATTAAACAATGGATAATTATTTAATTTTGGTTTTAAAGTAAAATGAAAAAGAAAAGGATAATCATTCTTGCTACTACATTCTTCCTTTGAGCTAACCATGCTCAACTACTACTAACCTAAGGTTATCCTTCTCTTTATCATTCCAATCTAAAGTTAAATAATGTCTCCATCACTTTAACCATGGTTCATAGCATGAAGGAATAAAATATATATTGATATATTTCATTTTCTTCACTAGAGTTATCTTTTTACCTCTTGTAAAAAATTGCCACCATCTTCTTCCTCTAGCTCTTTTGCTCTCTAGTTTTTTCTAGTGAGCAAATACCACTTAAAGATAGGTTTTTGAAGTGAGAAACCTAACCACAACATCATTCTACACAAGCTTAGCCGTTTTGTTTAGAGTGTTCTCTTCGTTTTGACGAAGTTGCGAGCTTGGACGGAGATCTCCGTGGTGGATCGTCGTGGACACAAGGGGACTTCAATAGGACCTTCGTTCAATACCCTAGAGACCAAGGAGTCCAGCGAAAGGGAGCTACAAAGGTTGTAGTCTCAAAACCCTAGATTAGTTCGCTTTTTATTTCGTAACCCTAATTTTCTAGGATTGATCCCTTTGCATGTTAGTTTAGCACCATAAAAATTAAAACTTTGGGTCATGTGATACTTCAAAACTCTTCATAGGGTGCTATACTAACCTTTCACGAAGTTGGCTAGTCGACGCATCCAAGATATGCTGTAGACTAGTGTAGAATCTATTGTCTCTTGGGGTTTAGTGTAGTTGCCTTGGTGATGGAGGAGAGAAGAACTTTGGAGAGAGGTTTTAAAATGGAGCTATGAACTTTAATACTACATGAGAAATGAGATTAATTTTTCACAAAAAAATGAAACCTCATCCTCACTACCCGCTCTAGTGGCCGGCCAAATCTCCAAGTGGAGGAGGAAAAGGGGAATCAATCAATAATAAAAGAAAAGGCATGATCAAGATAAGAAAATAGTCAATCCAAAGTCATAGATAAATCCTTTCATATCTCATCTTATTCTAATCTCATAAATGCATAGGATTGATTCAAAAGGAATCTCATCATGATGAAGCCACAATCAGAATAAACCCCCTCTACAAAAATTATTTGCATAACTCCAAATAACCCCCTCCATCGATAAAGTCCGGCCGTGAAAGAACAAAGGAAAACCGGCCGGAACGGAATGCAAACTGGCAACTTCAGAAAACCGATCCCGTAATAAATTACAAGAAAACCTCGTTACTGCAAATACATGCCCGCATTTGTATTCCCACTGAATACAAATGCAAAGAGACAAAACTACACTTTCTAATACTAGGATCCGGCTTAAACCAAAGCCGGCTAGTAAAAACCCGTCCGATCACGATCCGTGCAATACCGCACGTATCTGATCGAACACTGCCATATCTCCATACGGCCTCAACAGCGTTTCGCCCGAAACTTGAGTAACTGTGTGTGTGGTGGACTCTAAAGACTCGTCAATACTATGGCTGTGGATTTAACCACTAGCAGGTCAGAGGTATCAGCCATACGTGACGGGCCACCAGGTATTGACCAAAAGGGAGGTCGATGAGCGAACTCATCCTGACACCCTACTGAGCCTGTCAGTGACAATATCCGTACAGTCCGGTCCGTTCGTCTATGAGCATTGCATGGCGGGCCTAGGGGGTTGGTAAAAGTCAGACCCCCAATAGCGGTACAAGTCGTGTCGGAGTGTAGCCCAGAACACCCTGAGACACTACTGGAATACCTACCAGCAAATCTCCTTCCTTGGCAAAGGACTTTTCATGTACTGGATCTCCTAGACACAGCGCGACCTCACCCCCAATACCGGGAGAGACGAACCCCTGCAGATCCGCTCACTGTCTCCTTGTGGCTCGGGACTGTACCCAACTAAAACCTATTTGCACGTCTCCTTTGAACATGGTAGGGTAGTAATCAAAGCACAGTGGGAACTCACACGAGACAAATGACGATCTCAGGTCGATGAACTAACCTGTACACATGTCACCAGGGAACTGCTATCTGACGTCAGGTATAATACCAACTAGCAGGCTCCCGGCGAGTCCTGTCCGGTGTACTCATAACCCAATGAGAACCTGTATATATCTTAGGTGAACCAACTGACACCAGTGGCTCGTGAGACCAGCCACCGCCCTGTTAGTTATATGTATGCCCTAGAGGCCATTACTATACATAGGATGTATATTGTAGTGGATGCTTGGACATATATAGGGAGGACTTTCTTGCTCGACATGATAGTATGCTATCTGGTTGATCTTTACCTTAACGTGTACACTGATTGTCTCTCTGTTACATGTTGGTAAAGCCCTTAGGATGTGTACTTGACTACCTGGACTATGATGCGGATCATACTAGTGGGGACATGGTAGTCCATAAGTACATCCTTCAAGGTCCCTAGTCGTGGGTGTATCGAGACAGGGCAACGGTATACCTGTGTAGACTAGCGTATACCTTCTCGACCCATACAGATGGGCGATGGATGATCCCATATCCATTGGTGTTAGACATCAGAGATGATATACGGGTGCTCAGTGGAGACTGGGTACACTGGACGGACTCGCCGAGAACTTCCAGATGGTATTATACCTTACGTCAGATGGCAGTTCTCTGGTGACACTGGTACAGAGTAGTCTGTTGACCCGAGATCGTCATAGAGTCTTGTGTGATTCCCACTGTGCTTTGATTTCCACCTTACCACGTCCAAGAGGGCATGCAAAACGGTAGTTTCTGGGTACAGTCCCGAATCACATGGAGGCAATGAGCGATAGGAGGGGATTCGTCTCTCCCGGTATAGGGAGTTGATGTTGCGCTGTGTTCGATTGGCTATAACCGGAAATCCCTGGCCAGGGTTGCTGAGATTTACTGGTAAGTGTTACCTGTAGTTTCACGAACTGTTATAGACCTCATATCGACCCGACTTATCGAGCTATTGGGGTCTGACGTTTACCACCCCTAGGCGAGATATGCGACATATCAGACGATCAGACCGGACTGTACGTTAAGTGTTACTGGTTGGATTCACAGGTGTATGAGCGGGCTTGCTCGTCGATCTTCTGATCGCTCAATACCCGGGTGGCCGTTACGTTTAGCAGACCGCTTGCGGCTTGTGGGTGTTTGATATGATCATCACCTGCTGCCGGCGTATTGACGAGTCTTTAGAGTCCTACACCGAGGTTTCCTGGCTCAAGCGAAACGAAATAGGAGCGCATATGAGATATGTGCGGGACCGAGGATAATGCGTGTATGTGATACCGTATTCTATTCTCACGATGAATGTATCGATTGGTTGTATGCGATATAACCTAGTTATCGAATCAAGGGTTGATTTGATAAGCCGATACATTGATATGCGATATGACCGGATCGTTAAATCAAGTGTTGATTTAATGATTTAATGCATAATTATATATTTGATATATTAATTTGCATTAACTAGTATTGGTTCACTTTAAATGGATTTTCTCACTTAAAGTTCACAAGTTGTATATGTGATATACTTTTGTGCACTCTTTTGTATCATGTTTGATGATACATGCTAACTTGGGTTTGTGTAAAGGATTAAACCATGGTTATATAATGGTTAGGGTTTTCTTTTTCTTATCTATTTATTTATTTATTTATTTTGGCAAAAGGTAAAGAGAAAATGGTGGCTTTCTTTGTTTGTTGTTGAAGCTTAATGAAGATTTGACTAAGTGACCATTTTGTCTTCATGCTTAACCCTAACCATTCTAATTAACCATAGTCTATTCTCTACACCTAACCATGGTTAGTATATGATAAGTTTTCATATTATTTTACTTTTTAAAAAGAGGAACTTATCATATGATCTTCTCCTTCTTCTTCTTCTTGAAGATGAAGAAAACCTTGCTACCAACAATGGCAACTTCAGAAAAAGAGTGAGAAATCCAATTCTAAAGTGAACTCACTTCCTATTTCTTCATCCTCTACCTCTTGCCAAGTAGTATAGGGTGTTTTCTTCATAAGTTTCATGACTTGGTGAAGTGGGAGCTTGATCTTGTGATGCCTCGACGTAGATCATCTTCGGCATCGAAGTCGACGACCTAGCCCGCCCATTTCTCCGATGAAGCCGACGCTCGAGTCCGGGATCCGATGATCGCAGCGAGGGTACACCGTCACGGAGCTATGGAGGTAGAGGACTGGATCTATAAAGGTTGTATTTCCGTTTACCCTTTAGTTAAGTTGTTAACTAGCTTCTAGTTTCGCCTAAACTCTAGTCAACGATCCGTATTAGGGTTTCTCGGCACTTGTAATTTTTGAAATTGGCATGGTTGATGCCTTGTGAGACCTCATAAGTGTGCCTAGGAACCCTACAGTGGTATCAGAGACTAGCTAGAGCCTTAGGCGATGCGTAGACGATGTTAGAAATCCGAACGAACCCCGAAACCCTAATCCGACCCCTTCTGTGGACATTTTTTCAAAACTGGGTTTTTTCCAGATTAAAAATTCTTAAAAAATTCAGCAGGAAATTCTAAGAATTACGGTGCAAAATTGACCAAGAGATACGGCTAAAGCGCGGCGGAACCGCGGCAGAAGCTTGGCTTCTGCAGCGGTTCCGCGGCCAAATCATGATGTTAGACTTCAATTTTTGCACAGTAATTTGTCTCTTCAGGTGCTGAGTTTTCTGGGAATTTTTAATTTGCACTCAAGAGTTGAGTTTTCTGGGGTGTTTTGGAGCTTTGATGATTCGATCGGAAATTTCAAACTTTGTCTATGAGTTTTTCCGGATAATTTTAGAATATGTTAAAAAGTTCGACAGGATATAAATACCCACTTTTTCCCCTGTTGGGAAATTTCCAAGTGTTGGATCTTTCCGTAGTTTAGTGACGTTCCAAGTAGTGCAAGTAACGCGATGGTCCCTCTAGAAGACAACAAACCTTAACTCGATTATGTGACCGTCTTGAACTGCCCTTTGAACCTTAGGGTTTGGGGCAGTACGGCGTGCCACATGTGAGGCGTTGGCTTGAGCCTTCAACGTCTGGACCGTTGGTACTGAGGCACGAAGTGAATATTTTTAAACTTATTTCATGTGTTGAGCTGTTTCGGGAAAACTTGGGTGTTCGATTGTTCGATCGGAAAGTTTAACATTTTCTATTTATCTGGAATGTGATACAATAATTGGAATTCACAAGTAGTTATGAGATAACGGAATGAATGTTATGAATCTAGCACTTTAGTCTCACTTGATCGGTTGCCACGGAATTTTGATGTGATCAAAAATCCGTCGCAATCACGTAGCGTACGCGGATACTTGCCAGTAAACATAATAGACAGCTACGCCCCATAGCCCCGACCAAGTGACTGTAGGAGAACTCCGTCGCCGAAAGCATCCGTTCGGGTGCTCGCGGCAGCGATGTTCCGCCTTAGTGCACTTCGTCGGAGGCATCGGGGGTGCAGCCACCTACTAAAGTTTGCGACGAGCATTCGATCAGGATGTCGGGAATCTTGTTGAATTGCCCGACTTAATATTAAAAAGTGTTTTCGATAATGAGACTAAAATGCGGGGTTTATAAATGTTAGGCATGTGATGTCTAAGGAATTCATTTGATTAGGCATGCGATGTCTAAAGTGTTTGCGGATTCCAACTGTTGTAGTTTTACACTTTCTTTTCTGTGACCGTAAGTGTAATATGTGATATCGCCGGTTTCGTTGCTATATGTCAACGACAATTGGGATGGGCATATTTACTTACGTTGATGACATGTGATGTTATGTATTGCTGGATATGTTATATTGGATCGTCATGTTTGAATAGCCGGGGGTTTTTATGTGAGATGAGTGTTTTTCATTTTCATTCATGTAAAAACTTGTATGTAATATTCTTTTATTGGGGCACTTCCAGGTTGCGGAAGCTATCACCATTTGTATATTATTTACTTTTCCGCACTAGGATAGACCCAAGGAGGGGAGCACAAGTAACCGGGTTCTGGAGTCCAGTGGAAGACCGACTCGAGGAGTCGAGTCCGGGTCTCCTAACTCTAGAATTGGTAGGGTTGCTTGCCACTCTCGTAGGGGTCTAGGGGTGTAGGTTTGGCTATTCATCATGACTGTGGAATCCGTGTTTTATACTGGCTCGTATTGAAAACACGGACGTCCTAGTATATCCAGTGTTTCATATGATTCTTCTGCTGCGATATCTGTGATGTGATCATGTGATATGTTCTGTGATGGATACTGTATATGGTATATATGATATATTATATAGACGTTACTTATGTTTTACACCCGCGCTAGCCCTGCCCCGCTCTGCCGTTAGTTACCTAACCAAACGGTGCACGAGGGGACATCGAGGCGAATGCGGATGGCATAAGTGTACGTCGTATTTATCTCTGATGTTTAGGTACTTAAATGATGGGACTTCATTAATGTGATTAATGAAAGTAAAAGAAACCTAAAGATGTTGTAGAATCGAATTTCAAAATAAAAAAGGGTAGCTACAGTTCTTGCTTTGCACAGAGGTATATGTGATATATCCTGCACCTTATTCGATGAGGAAAGGACCGAGATCCCTTCACCGGGAGTGACTCCTTTAGCAATAACTGGCAGATGCTACACACTCGGTTTGCTTTTGATTGCTTTTGGAGTTTTGCTTTGCACAGCGTTATATATGATATATCCCGCACCTCATTCTACGAGGAAAGGGCCGACGATCCCTTCACCGGGAGTGACCCCTTTAGCAAAACTTGAAAAGCCTCAAAATCACTCCATTTCAAAACTTCATTTGATTCTACAACGATATCAAGTTCATTACGCAATAGGTTTTCAGAAAAACCTATCGTAGCCCTCCTTCATTTCAGATATGTAGTAATTAGTATTCGTGCTGCGTTTGTTGGCCTTTGTCAAGGCGTAGTGTGTGGTAGCTAACTGGTGCTTATCTGCTTATGCATATGATGCAGATTGGGTTAGGGTAGTCGTGCGACCTTGTTGGCCTTTGTCAAGGGTCGTGCGGGTGGGTTTAATTCAATCAGGAAATGATGGGTTGAACTTGACTAGCATCCTATGGTTTGTTAGCCTTTGTCAAGGTCATAGGAGGTTAGGGGCAAAATTATCGGGAATTTCAAGTGTTGAAATTTGCAATGAGATTGCATACCTTCTATGAGATAGTTGGATCGCGATACCCACTGCGAGTAATTGTTACTCCTGGGAGAGTTTTACGCATTACAATTAGCCGATCAAGTAGGTGTCTAGAAAGGTGTTAACGAGGTTACGCCTCTGGGAAAACGGGGTTTACATTAATTAGGTTCGTGCGAAAGCACGGGGGACCTCCCTCAAAGTACCGACACTGGCCTGGCTGAAAGATTGGCGAACTTGAAGTGTGTAATTAATCCCGGCTAGTCTTTTCTTTTAGGGTTTGAAGGAAGATTTGATAAAAACAGTGGGAGCCATCCTGATTAGATAAAATAATAACCAATCTATTCTTGCAAGAGCGCACGCTGAGTGTTTTCTTCTCTCTCTCTCTAGGTAGCGACCATATCCCGCCTTAATCAAGATAATAATACGGAATTTTGACCGAATCCGCTTGTTATACTGTGCTGGGGAACGTTGGTCCCGCTCCAACTTATAATTGTTATAAGACATAGCAGGAATAGGGGATTACCAGAATTCCAGTGCCACCCAAACGAAGAGAGTGCATGCTGATGCATCATCTTCGGCTGTGTTCTTTATACAGAACTATTTCTCTACTCTCTACGTCCTGGGTATTTGATACCGGATCAGGATTCCAGATATGCAATATGTTACATAGGGCTACAGAAAGGTAGAGAACTGAGAACGGGTGATAAGTTTCATGAGGCAGAAAACGGGGCAAGTGTTGCAGCCAAGTCTGTTGGTCACTGTCACCCTGTATTACCAATACATTGATTCTAAACGAATGTTATTAGATACCGAACCTGATATACAAAATCATATCGGTCTCTTTATTAGTAAAGAAATGATATAATTTTGTATTGTCGGATAATGTTTTGAACATTTCCTATATCAAAAGTTGATCGGTTCAGGCACGTTATCTAAAAGCATTGATGTTCTAAATCAAACTACAGTTCTTAGTATACGGAACACACACAAGAGGAAGAGTTCAGAAATGAACGAATTCTTCTTGAGGTGTTGTAGGCTTGGTCATATCAATGCGACCCGACTAGCTGAAGTTACATAAAGATGCATATTTAAATCAGTTTGAATTTACATCTTGTGAAACTTGCCAGTCATGTCACAAAGATAAAATGACCATAGCTCCGTTTACTGGAAACAGAGAAAGAGTTAGTGAACTCTTGAGATTGATACATGTTGATGTATAAAGGTCCCCTGTCTACACATGCCAAGACCGGTTCTTTGTACTTCATTACATTCTCTGATGATCTCTTTAGATTCAGACATATGTTCCTGTTGAAACACAAGTCCGAAACTTTTGAGATATTCATAGAATATAAGTTAGAAGTAGAGAACCAAAATAAGGGTATAAGTATTATGTCCTATGATGAGATCAGGGAGGAGAATACTTGTGCATAGAATTCCTGGACTATTCTAATGGAGAATGAGATTCTCTCTCAGCATTACTCCTCCGTATACACCATAGCACGATGGTATATCGGGGCGGAGCAATTGCACCCTATTTGATATGGTGCGCTCTATGATGAGTACTACTGAGTTACCTGATTCTTTTTGGGAGTTATGCGCTTGAGAAGCTGCATACATATTGAATAGGGTTCGAATCAGATCACAGCCTACCACTCCATATGAGATATGGTATGAGAAGAGCCCATGTCTTAAGCTAGTTAAGATTTCGGGTTGTCCGGCCTATGTCTAAAAGCAAAATCCGGACAAGCTCGAGGCAAGGTCAGTTATGTAGAACTGGAAAGGTTCCAGCTATGCAAACTACAGCAGATGATTTGGTACAACCAAAGGATTCAGTAGATACCAACGAACCTCAGCCTCTCCGCAGATCTAGTAGGGTTTCTCACCCACCTGAGAGATACTTCAGTTTCTCTATGACAGTGGGATCGAGGATTGCATCATGAGATGATGACCCAACTAGTTTCGAGCTGGCCATCAGGAATGGGACTCTATAAGAATGGCTGGATGCTTAGCGATCTGAGATGGAATCCTTATACACGAACAAAGTATGGACTTTGGTTGCTATATCTGAAGGGTTAAATCCCCATCAGGAGCAAGTATATCTTGAGAAGATTACTTGGTGTAGATGGAAAAGTTGAGACTTTCAAAGCAATACTTGATAAAGGTTTTCGTCATCGACCAGGCGTGGATAATGATGATACCTTTTTCCAGTGGCTATGCTTAAGTCCATCCAGATCCTACTTGCCATGGCTATATACTATGACTACGATATCTGGCGGTTGGGTGCCATGACAGCTTTTCTAAATGATGTTTTAGAAGAGGGCGTCTATAAGTACACAGTCAGAGGGCTTCGTAGACAGTGGGAGCAGTGGAAACGTGCACAAGTTGCTTTACAGATTAAAGCAGGCATCGCGGAGTTGGAACTTCTGTTTTGATGTGTTAGTCAAAGAGTTTGACATCATCAAAATGGTAGATGAACCTTGTATAAACGAAAAGGTAGTAGGGAGTATGGTGGTGATCCTCGTACAGTACGTGGATGACATACTCTTGATAGGGAAGGAGTTTCCTATGCTACGCTTGGTCAATCTCCGCTTATCAAAATGATTCTCCATATAGGATCAAAGTGATACCTCCTAAATCCTGGATTTTGGATCTATGAGATAGATCTAATTGGATGTTAGGAGACTCACCAGTTGTAGTGAGATGGTATCAGTTGATCCTGGGGAAAATCACTGGAAAGGTTCCAGGGTGATAAGGACGACTGAATGTCAGTCACAGGCATTGTCTTTACCCTCAGTGGAGGGACGGTATGTTGGAAGAGTTCCAAGCTAAATACCGTGGCTTACTAGACGATAAAGGCAGGATACATCGCTACTTAAGATACTACCAAAGAGGCAGTTTGGATGTATATTTGTTCATGAGATGAACTTAGTTCCTCCCATTGTGTGACAATGGAGTTGTGGCTTATGCCAAGGAACGTCCGTCCCATCAGTGATCCAGACATATTCTAAGGCAGTATCACCTGATCATGGAGATGGTTGATCTCCAGGATGATCGAGGTTAGGAGAACAGACTCAGAGGACAACACGGCGGATCCACTCACAAAGGCCTTTTCCCAGAGAGAGACTTTTATGGTATGGTTGAGTATGAGATACTACAACCACTGCTATCAGATGGCCCTAGTGCAAGTGGGAGATTGTTAGTTATATGTATGCCCTAGAGGCCATTACTATACATGGGATGTATATTGTAGTGGATGCTTGGACATATATAGGGAGGACTTTCTTGCTCGACATGATAGTATGCTATCTGGTTGATCTTTATCTTAACGTGTACAATGATTGTCTCTCTGTTACATATTGGTAAAGCCCTTAGGATGTGTACTTGACTACCTGGACTATGATGCGGATCATACTAGTGGGGACATGGTAGTTAATAAGTACATCCTTCAAGATCCCTAGTCGTGGGTGTATCGAGACAGGGCATCGGTATACCAGTGTAGACAAGCGTATACCTTCTCGACCCATACAGATGGGCGATGGATGATCCCATATCCATTGGTGTTTGACATCAGAGATGATATACGGGTGCCCAGTGGAGACTGGATACACTGGACGGACTCGCCGAGAACTCCCAGATGGTATTATACCTTACGTCAGATGGCAGTTCTCTGGTGACACTGGTACAGAGTAGTCTGTTGACCCGAGATCGTCATAGAGTCTTGTGTTATTCCCAGTGTGCTTTGATTTCCACCTTACCACTTCTAAGAGGGCATGCAAAATGGTGGTTTTTGGATACAGTCCCGAATCACATGGAGGCAATGAGCGATAGGAGGGGATTCGTCTCTCCCGGTATAGGGAGTTGATGTTGCGCTGTGTTCGATTGGCTATACCCGGAAATCCCTGGCCAGAGTTGCTGAGATTTACTGGTAAGTGTTACCTGTCGTTTCACGAACTGTTATAGACCTCATATCGACACGACTTATCGAGCTATTGGGGTCTGACGTTTACCACCCCTAGGCGAGATATGCGACATATCAGACGATCAGACTGGACTGTACGTTAAGTGTTACTGGTTGGATTCACAGGAGTGTGAGCGGGCTTGCTCGTCGATCTTCTGATCGCTCAATACCCGGGTGACCGTTACGTTTAGCAGACCGCTTACGGCTTGTGGGTGTTTGATATGATCATCACCTGCTGCCGGCGTATTGACGAGTCTTTAGAGTCCTACACAGAGGTTTCCTGGCTCAAGCGAAACGAAATAGGAGCGCATATGAGATATGTGCGGGACTGAGGATAAGGCGTGTATTTGATACCGTATTCTATTCTCGCGATGAATGTATCGATTGGTTGTATGCGATATAACCTAGTTATCGAATCAAGGATTGATTTGATAAGCCGATACATTGAATATTAGTCGGTCATATGCGATATGACCGGATCGTTAAATCAAGTGTTGATTTAATGATTTAATGCATAATTATATATTTGATATATTACTTTGCATTAACTAGTATTGGTTCACTTTAAATGGATTTTCTCACTTAAAGTTCACAAGTTGTATATGTGATATACTTTTGTGCACTCTTTTGTATCATGTTTGATGATACATGCTAACTTGGGTTTGTGTAAAGGATTAAACCATGGTTATATAATGGTTAGGGTTTTCTTTTTCTTATCTATTTATTTATTTATTTATTTTGGCAAAAGGTAAAGAGAAAATGGTGGCTTTCTTTGTTTGTTGTTGAAGCTTCATGAAGCTTTGACTAAGTGACCATTTTGTTTTCATGCTTAACCCTAACCATTCTAATTAAACATAGTCTATTCTTTACACCTAACCATGGTTAGTATATGAAAAGTTTTCATATTATTTTCCTTCTTAAAAAGAGGAACTTATCATATGATCTTCTCATTCTTCTTCTTCTTGAAGATGAAGAAAACCTTGCTACCAACAATGGCAACTTGAGAAAAAGAGTGAGAAATCCAATTCTAAAGTGAAACCACTTCCTATTTCTTCATCCTCTACCTCTTGCCAAGTAGTATAGGGTGTTTTCTTCACAAGTTTCATGACTTGGTGAAGTGGGAGCTTGATCTTGTGATGCCTCGACGTAGATCATCTTCGGCATCGAAGTCGACGACCTAGACCGCCCATTTCTCCGATGAAGCCGACGCTAGAGTCCGGGTTCTGATGATCGCAGCGAAGGTACACTGTCATGGAGCTATAGAGGTGGAGGACTGGATCTACATAGGTTGTATTTCCGTTTACCCTTTAGTTAAGTTGTTAACTAGCTTCTAGTTTCGCCTAAACTCTAGTCAACGATCCGTATTAGGGTTTCTCGGCACTTGTAATTTTTGAAATTGGCATGGTTGATGCCTTGTGAGACCTCATTAGTGTGCCTAGGAACCCTACAGTGGTATCAGAGACTAGCTAGAGCCTTAGGCTATGCGTAGACGATATTAGAAATCCGAACGAACCCCGAAACCCTAATACGACCCCTTCTCTGGAAATTTTTTCAAAACTAGGTTTTTTCCAGATTAAAAATTCTTAAAAAATTCAGCAGGAAATTCTAAGAATTACGGTGCAAAATTGACCAAGAGATACGGCTAAAGCACGGTGGAACCGCGACAGAAGCTTGGCTTCTGCAGCGGTTCCGCGTCCAAATCATGAGGTTAGACTTCAATTTTTGCACTGTAATTTGTCTCTTCAGGTGCTGAGTTTTCCGGGAATTTTTAATTTGCACTCAAGAGTTGAGTTTTCTGGGGTGTTTTGGAGCTTCGATGATTCGATCGGAAATTTCAAACTTTGTCTATGAGTTTTTCCGGATAATTTTAGAATATGTTAAAAAGTTCGACAGGATATAAATACCCAATTTTTCCCCTGTTGGGAAATTTCCAAGTGTTGGATCTTTCCGTAGTTTAGTGACGTTCCAAGTAGTGCAAGTAACGCGATGGTCCCTCTAGAAGACAACATACCTTAACTCGATTATGTGACCGTCTTGAACTGCCCTTTGAACCTTAGGGTTTGGGGCAGTACGGCGTGCCACATGTGAGGCGTTGGCTTGACCCTTCTACGGATGGACCGTTGGTACTGAGGCACGAAGTGAATGTTTTGAAACTTATTTCATGTGTTGAGCTGTTTTGGGAAAACTTGGGTGTTCGATTGTTCGATCGGAAAGTTTAACATTTTCTATTTATCTGGAATGTGATACAATAATTGGAATTCACAAGTAGTTATGAGATAACGGAATGAATGTTATGAATCTAGCACTTTAGTCTCACTTGATCGGTTGCCACGGAATTTTGATGTGATCAAAAATCCGTCGCAATCAAGTAGCGTACGCGGATACTCGCCGGTAAACATTATAGACAGCTACGCCCCATAGCCCCGACCAAGTGACTGTAGGAGAACTCCGTCGCCGAAAGCATCCGTTCGGGTGCTCGAGGCAGCGATGTTCCGCCTTAGTGCACTTCGTCGGAGGCATCGGGGGTGCAGCCGCCTACTAAAGTTTGCGACGAGCATTCGATCAGGATGTCGGGAATCTTGTTGAATTGCCCGACTTAATATTGAAAAGTGTTTTCGATAATGAGACTAAAATGCGGGGTTTATAATTGTTAGGCATGTGATGTCTAAGGAATTCATTTGATTAGGCATGCGATGTCTAAAGTGTTTGCGGATTCCAACTGTTGTAGTTTTACACTTTCTTTTCTGCGACCGTAAGTGTAATATGTGATATCGCCGGTTTCGTTGCTATATGTCAACGACAATTGGGATGGGCATATTTACTTACGTTGATGACATGTGATGTTATGTGTTGCTGGATATGTTATATTGGATCGTCAAGTTTGAATAGCCGGGGGTTTTTATGTGAGATGAGTGTTTTTCATTTTCATTCATGTAAAAAATTGTATGTAATATTCTTTTATTGGGGCACTTCCAGGTGGCGGAAGCTGTCACCATTTGTATATTATTTACTTTTCCGCACTAGGATAGACCCAAGGAGGGGAGCACAAGTAACCGGGTTCTGGAGTCCAGTGGGAGACCGAATCGAGGAGTCGAGTCCGGGTCTCCTAACTCTAGAATTGGTAGGGTTGCTTGCCGCTCTCGTAGGGGTCTAAGGGTGTGGGTTTGGCTTTTCATCATGACCGTGGAATCCGTGTTTTATACTGGCTCGTATTGAAATCACGGACGTCCTAGTATATCCAATGTTTCATATGATTCTTCTGCTGCGATATCTGTGATGTGATCATATGATATGTTCTGTGATGGATACTGTATATGGTATATATGATATATTATATAGACGTTACTTATGTTTTACACCCGCGCTAGACCGGCCCCGCTCTGCCGTTAGTTACCTAACCTAACGGTGCACGAGGGGACATCGAGGCGAATGCGGATGGCATAAGTGTACGTCGTATTTATCTGTGATGTTTAGGTACTTAAATGATGGGACTTCATTAATGTGATTAATGAAAGTAAAAGAAACCTAAAGATGTTATAGAATCGAATTTCAAAATAAAAAAGGGTAGCTACAGTTCTTGCTTTGCACAGAGGTATATGTGATATATCCTGCACCTTATTCGATGAGGAAAGGACCGAGATCCCTTCACCGGGAGTGGCTCCTTTAGCAATAACTGGCAGATGCTACACACTCGGTTTGCTTTTGATTGCTTTTGGAGTTTTGCTTCGCACAGCGTTATATATGATATATCCCGCACCTCATTCGACGAGGAAAGGGCCGACGATCCCTTCACCGGGAGTGACCCCTTTAGCAAAACTAGAAAAGCCTCAAAATCACTCCATTTCAAAACTTCATTTGATTCTACAACGATATCAAGTTCATTATGCAATAGGTTTCCAGAAAAACCTATCATAGCCCTGCGTCATTTCAGATAAGTAGTAATTAGTATTCGTGCTGCGTTTGTTGGCCTTTGTCAAGGCGTAGTGTGCGGTAGCTAACTGGTGCTTATCTGCTTATGCATATGATGCAGATTGGGTTAGGGTAGTCGTGTGACCTTGTTGGCCTTTGTCAAGGGTCGTGCGGGTGGGTTTAATTCAATCAGGAAATGACGGGTTGAACTTGACTAGTATCCTATGGTTTGTTGGCCTTTGTCAAGGTCATAGGAGGTTAGGGCCAAAATTATCGGGAATTTCTAGTGTTGAAATTTGCAATGAGATTGCATACCTTCTATGAGATAGTTGGATCCCGATACCCACTGCGAGTAATTGTTTACTCCTGGGAGAGTTTTACGCATTACAATTAGCCGATCAAGTAGGTGTCTAGAAAGGTGTTAACGAGGTTACGCCTCTGGGAAAACGAGGTTTACATTAATTAGGTTCGTGCGAAAGCACGGGGGACCTCCCTCAAAGTACCGACACTGGCCTGGCTGAAAGATTGGCGAACTTGTAGTGTGTAATTAATCTCGGCTAGTCTTTCCTTTTAGGGTTTGTAGGAAGATTTGATAAAAACAGTGGGAGCCATCCTGATTAGATAAAATAATAACCAATTTATTCTTGCAAGAGCGCACGCTGAGTGTTTTCTTCTCTCTCTCTCCAGGTAGCGACCATATCACGCCTTAATCAAGATAATAATACGAAATTTTGACCGAACCCGCTTGTTATACTGTGCTGGGGAACGTTGGTCCCGCTCCAACTTATAATTGTTATAAGACAGAGCAGGAATAGGGGATTACCAGAATTCCCGTGCCACCCAAACGAAGAGAGTGCTTGCTGATGCATCATCTTCGGGTGTGTTCTTTATACAGAACTGTTTCTCTATTCTCTACGTTCTGGGTATTTGATACCGGATCAGGATTCCAGATATGTAATATGTTACATAGGGCTACAGAAAGGTAGAGAACTGAGAACGGGTGATAAATTTCATGAGGAAGAAAACGGGGCAAGTGTTGCAGCCAAGTCTGTTGGTCACGGTCACCCTGTATTACAAATACATTGATTCTAAACGAATGTTATTAAATACCGAACCTGATATACAAAATTATATCAGTCTCTTTATTAGTAAAAAAAGGATATAATTTTGTATTGTCGGATAATGTTTTGAACATTTCCTATATCAAAAGTTGATCGGTTCAGGCACGTTATCTAAAAGCATTAATGTTCTAAATCAAACTACAGTTCTTAGTATACGGAACACACACAAGAGGAAGAGTTCAGAAATGAACGAATTCTTCTTGAGGTGTTGTAGGCTAGGTCATATCAATGCGACCCGACTAGCTGAAGTTACATAAAGATGCATATTTAAATCAGTTTGAATTTACATCTTGTGAAACTTGCCAGTCATGTCACAAAGATAAGATGACCATAGCTCCGTTTACTGGAAACAGAGAAAGAGTTAGTGAACTCTTGGGATTGATACATGTTGATGTATAAAGGTCCCCTGTCTACACATGACAAGACCGGTTCTTTGTACTTCATTACATTCTCTGATGATCTCTTTAGATTCAGACATATGTTCCTGTTGAAACACAAGTCCGAAACTTTTGAGATATTCACAGAATATAAGTTAGTAGTAGAGAACCAAAATAAGGGTATAAGTATTATGTCCTATGATGAGACCAGGGAGGAGAATACTTGTGCATAGAATTCCTGGACTATTCTAATGGAGAATGAGATTCTCTCTCAGCATTACTCCTCCGTATACACCATAGCACGATGGTATATCGGGGCGGAGCAATTGCACCCTATTTGATATGGTGCGCTCTATGATGAGTACTACTGCGTTACCTGTTTCTTTTTGGGAGTTATGCGCTTGAGAAGCTGCATACCTATTGAATAGGGTTCGAATCAGATCACAGCCTACCACTCCATATGAGATATGGTATGGGAAGAGCCCATGTCTTAAGCTTGTTAAGATTTCGGGTTGTCCGGCCTATGTCTAAAACCTAAATCCGGAAAAGCTCGAGGCAAGGTCAGTTATGTAGAACTGGAAAGGTTCCAGCTATGCAAACTACAGTAGATGATTTGGTACAACCAAAGGATTCAGTAGATACCAACGAACCTCAGCCTCTCCACCGATCTAGTAGGGTTTCTCACCCACCTGAGAGATACTTCAGTTTCTCTATGACAGTGGGTGCGAGGATTGCATCATGAGATGATGACCCAACTAGTTTCGAGCTGGCCATCAGGAGTGGGACTCTATAAGAATGGCTGGATGCTTAGCGATCTGAGATGGAATCCTTATACACCAACAAAGTATGGACTTTGGTTGCTATATCTGAAGGGTTAAATCCCCATCAGGAGCAAGTATATCTTGAGAAGATTACTTGGTGTAGATGGAAAAGTTGAGACTTTCAAAGCAATACTTGATAAAGGTTTTCGTCATCGACCAGGCGTGGATAATGATGATACCTTTTTCCAGTGGCTATGCTTAAGTCCATCCAGATCCTACTTGCTATGGCTATATACTATGACTACGATATCTAGCAGTTGGGTGCCATGACAGCTTTTCTAAATGATGTTTTAGAAGAGGGCGTCTATAAGTACACAGCCAGAGGGCTTCGTAGACAGTGGGAGCAGTGGAAACGTGCACAGGTTGCTTTACAGATTAAAGCAGGCATCGCAGAGTTGGAACTTCTGTTTTGATGTGTTAGTCAAAGAGTTTGACATCATCAAAATGGTAGATGAACCTTGTATAAACGAAAAGGTAGTAGGGAGTATGGTGGTGATCCTCGTAGAGTACGTGGATGACATACTCTTGATAGGGAAGGAGTTTCCTATGCTACGCTTGGTCAATCTCCGCTTATCAAAATGATTCTCCATATAGGATCAAAGTGATACCTCCTAAATCCTGGATTTTGGATCTATGAGATAGATCTAATTGGATGTTAGGAGACTCACCAGTTGTAGTGAGATGGTATCAGTTGATCCTGGGGAAAATCACTGGAAAGGTTCCAGGGTGATAAGGACGACTGAATGTCAGTCACAGGCATTGTCTTTACCCTCAGTGGAGGGACGGTATGTTGGAAGAGTTCCAAGCTAAATACCGTGGCTTACTAGACGATAAAGGCAGGATACATCGCTACTTAAGATACTACCAAAGAGGCAGTTTGGATGTATATTTGTTCATGAGATGAACTTAGTTCCTCCCATTGTGTGACAATGGAGTTGTGGCTTATGCCAAGGAACGTCCGTCCCATCAGTGATCCAGACATATTCTAAGGCAGTATCACCTGATCATGGAGATGGTTGATCTCCAGGGTGATCGAGGTTAGGAGAACAGACTCAGAGGACAACACGGTGGATCCACTCACAAAGGCCTTTTCCCAGAGAGAGACTTTTATGGGATGGTTGACTATGAGATACTACAACCACTGCTATCAGATGGCCCTAGTGCAAGTGGGAGATTGTTAGTTATATGTATGCCCTAGAGGCCATTACTATACATAGGATGTATATTGTAGTGGATGCTTGGACATATATAGGGAGGACTTTCTTGCTCGACAAGATAGTATGCTATCTGGTTGATCTTTACCTTAACGTGTACACTGATTGTCTCTCTGTTACATGTTGGTAAAGCCCTTAGGATGTGTACTTGACTACCTGGACTATGATGCGGATCATACTAGTGGGGACATGGTAGTCCATAAGTACATCCTTTAAGGTCCCTAGTCGTGGGTGTATCGAGACAGGGCATCGGTATACCAGTGTAGACTAGCGTATACCTTCTCGACCCATACAGATGGGCGATGGATGATCCCATATCCATTGGTTTTTGACATCAGAGATGATATACGGGTGCTCAGTGGAGACTGGGTACACTGGACGGACTCGCCGAGAACTCCTAGATGGTATTATACCTTACGTCAGATGGCAGTTCTCTGGTGACACTGGTACAGAGTAGTCTGTTGACCCGAGATCGTCATATTGTCTTTTTTGATTCCCAGTGTGCTTTGATTTCCACCTTACCACGTCCAAGAGGGCGTGCAAAACGGTGGTTTCTGGGTACAGTCCCGAATCACATGGAGGCAATGAGCGATAGGAGGGGATTCGTCTCTCCCGGTATAGGGAGTTGATGTTGCGCTGTGTTCGATTGGCTATAACCGGAAATCCCTGGCCAGGGTTGCTGAGATTTACTGGTAAGTGTTACCTGTCGTTTCACGAACTGTTATAGACCTCATATCGACACGACTTATCGAGCTATTGGGGTCTGACGTTTACCAACCCTAGGCGAGATATGCGACATATCAGACGATCAGACCGGACTGTACGTTAAGTGTTACTGGTTGGATTCACAGGAGTGTGAGCGGGCTTGCTCGTCGATCTTCTGATCGCTCAATACCCGGGTGGCTGTTACGTTTAGCAGACCGCTTGCGGCTTCTGGGTGTTTGATATGATCATCACCTGCTGCCGGCGTATTGACGAGTTTTTAGAGTCCTACACAGAGGTTTCCTGGCTCAAGCGAAACGAAATAGGAGCGCATATGAGATATGTGCGGGAACGAGGATAATGCGTGTATGCGATACCGTATTTTATTCTCGCGATGAATGTATCGATTGGTTGTATGCGATATAACCTAGTTATCGAATCAAGGATTGATTTGATAAGCCGATACATTGAATATTAGTCGGTCATATGCGATATGACCGGATCGTTAAATCAAGTGTTGATTTAATGATTTAATGCATAATTATATATTTGATATATTACTTTGCATTAACTAGTATTGGTTCACTTTAAATGGATTTTCTCACTTAAAGTTCACAAGTTGTATATGTGATATACTTTTGTGCACTCTTTTGTATCATGTTTGATGATACATGCTAACTTGGGTTTGTGTAAAGGATTAAACCATGGTTATATAATGGTTAGGGTTTTCTTTTTCTTATCTATTTATTTATTTATTTATTTTGGCAAAAGGTAAAGAGAAAATGGTGGCTTTCTTTGTTTGTTGTTGAAGCTTCATGAAGCTTTGACAAAGTGACCATTTTGTCTTCAAGCTTAACCCTAACCATTCTAATTAACCATAGTCTATTCTCTACACCTAACCGTGGTTAGTATATGATATGTTTTCATATTATTTTCCTTTTTAAAAGGAGGAACTTATCATATGATCTTCTCCTTCTTCTTCTTCTTGAAGATGAAGAAAACCTTGCTACTAACAATAGAAACTTGAGAAAAAGAGTGAGAAATCCAATTCTAAAGTGAACCCACTTCCTATTTCTTCATCCTCTACCTCTTGCCAAGTAGTATAGGGTGTTTTCTTCACAAGTTTCATGACTTGGTGAAGTGGGAGCTTGATCTTGTGATGCCTCGACGTAGATCATCTTCGGCATCGAAGTCGACGACCTAGCCCGCCCATTTCTCCGATGAAGCCGACGCTAGAGTCCGGGATCCGATGATCGCAGCGAGGGTACACCGTCACGGAGCTATGGAGGTGGAGGACCGGATCTACAAAGGTTGTATTTCCGTTTACCCTTTAGTTAAGTTGTTAACTAGCTTCTAGTTTTGCCTAAACTCTAGTCAACGATCCGTATTAGGGTTTCTCGGCACTTTTAATTTTTGAAATTGGCATGGTTGATGCCTTGTGAGACCTCATTAGTGTGCCTAGGAACCCTACATGCCCCTCGTCGGGGTCTCGACTATATACACTAGTCTACTCTGGAGTATCGATGCCCTGTCTCGAAACTCCCACGACTAGGGACCTTTTAAGGATGTGCTTATAGACTCCAGCTCTCACGTATATGATCGCCCTCATACTGCTGGTAGTCAAGCAAGAATCCTAGGGGCTCTATCAACGTGTAATAGCGACCCGTAAGGTCACCTAAAGCAGTACACGATGATAAAGATAAACCAGATAGCATACTATCATCTCGAGTAAGACTGTCCTACCGGCATAGGTCATCCTCAATCATTGCAATCACGTGCCTATGATCCAATAATTGACTCTGAGGGCACTATATCCAACATATATCAGATCTCTAATCACAACGGGGAGTAACAACAGCTCATTAACATCTCACATGAGCCTTATGTTTCACCCATTTTCATTATCGTCCACATCGAAATCACGTCATGCTATCTGCGTACTGCAATTATTCTCGGCTACAGTCAATCCGGAGTCTCTCACAAAGACTCGAAATTACGAACTCGATATCTTCATCATTCTGTAGAAGATATCTAGCCTAACACGTCCTCGGTAACTCATCCTAAACATCGGAAGAATATACACTATTCATCCGTTCTCAATCAACTCACAACGCATCTGGGTGAGGTCCTCTATCCGAAACTGGTCCACTTACTGATCTCCTATCGGAGCATCCAACGAACAACGTCATCTCTGGATTGATCTACTCTAGATCGGAATAAGATTCTCCACACAGGAAATTTTCAACTCAACTGAGCCAGTGTCTGCGCATCAAAATCAGACGAATCATCTCAGTCGCTCAACTCAACTCAAGATAGACTAGCTATCTACTGTTGCATCTCTTCCTGAAAGCTCCAGTGATCTCATCTCGTAATCTCTTAAAGCGACATCCCATCAATCTCAGCAACGGCTGGATCATCTGTCTACCCAGTAGACAACATCGTAAACTCTGAGGTAAGATGTACATCAACCGTTCTCTTACAACTGGCAGCCTCTGTCAGTGGACTGATCATTCGGTGCAAAACTGAACACTGTCTTCAAACAAGAGGTCACAACACAAACACTAAATCGAGGCATTCCCATGTCACTAGAAACACAATGGTCAGTCCTCGTCCATGACGAGCTTGCCCTGACCGCATCACTAGCAGCAACTCAATCTATGCTCAAACTATGGTGACAGGAACCTCAATCATGTATCGATGAAGATAGATCAAAGGGTTGAAAAGAATCAACAGATCCAGAATGGATACATGATCATAAGGAGGAACAGAATAAATGAGAGTGTGATCATGGGAACGAATAGATTCAAGGATCTCAAGTATGTACAACCTAAGGTCACTTAAGTGGAGTATCGTATCGTAAGTATACCGCGGAAAATACGCACGGTACGCCACTTTACTTGAATTACCTACTCCATCAATCAGGGTCAACCTATGTAACGAAAGTTCGGATCTAATACCCCTCTGTTCAAGTCTAAGTTCCGTAAGGTCAAGCCTAGGTTCCGAAATATTTACGCCCTAGACTCCACATAGTCAAACTGAGATTCAAACCAAGGTTAAACCTAGCGCTCTGATACCAACTTTGTCACGACCCGAAAAATTTTAGCTCATGACCGGCACTTAAACCACGCAACGTCTAAAGACGTAACGTAATTCAAGTAAGCCGAAGCCCAGAAATCTAAACCTTTTTAAGAAAATAAAAGAGGTGATGTTTTGAAATAAAAGTATGATGAAATCTAATTTTCTTTAATGAATAGATAATGATACATGAAAATGTAAATGGATGATATTATAGTTGAAACATTTTTCATCTTTAAAAATTTAGGTAACACCTCGTTTGTATATTTTGATCCAAAACCATATATACGTAACAACAATAAAGGCATCCCCAAGCGGGAGCTAGCTCTTCACCAATCGGCGGAATCACAACCACGCAAGTCAGAAATATATGTATACGACGCCCAACGGCGAAGATCAACACAAATGGATAGTAAATAAAGTAAGACATCAAATCCACCTAGGGAACATATAACCCATCGCTCTAAGTCTCACAACCACAAGTCTTTCTAAGTCTTACTACTTATTCAAATACTAGTTTCTGATTGATGGAGTTGAATAGATACAACAAGAATAATAATAGAAGAGTGGGCACGATCCAATATATCCCACCTACCAAAGCAAATCACCCGAATGCAAGCTGTGTGCCAGCGATACCACTACTGATCCATGCGGTCTACCTTCAAGAACTGTGACACAACGGGGGTAAGTTGCCAACTCATGAGTAGAAAACATCAGCAGGTAGAAATCGAATAAAACAACGATTCCTAGGTCAACTATATCATAAAGGTAATACTATGATATCTAGGTTGACCGTGTCTGTATATTTGCCAACAATATAATCAATGCCTGTATGCATGTGGATATCATCCACGTGTCCATCAATAACACAACAACGTCATGGAACTTGAGTGTCCAACATCGACACTCGAAATGTCATGAAAGCATATGCATGTAAATATGAGGATATCAACCAATGTGTGTCCATCAACGACACAACAAAATCATGGAACCTGAGTGTCCAACATCGACACTCGAAATATCATGAAACCCGTGTCCAACATCGACACGTAAATCCTCATATCTCGGGCTCTGTCAGTCCGGATCGGCCCATATCATCTCATGACTCCTGTCGGTATCCTCTGGATAACCGCCGAGTCCAAATACTATCACCGGTAGGTAGTACTCCCCTGCCAGGCTCACCGCCTAACTATACGAGTTTTCTTGCCCCGGGGTACCTCACCGGGTCCACCATATACCTGCAGACGGTGCCTACCGCTTCTCGAATCGGGTATACTCATAGCTCAGAACCGAGAAAACTCATGGTGGACGTCTCAAAATATCATATCAAGAGAAACCGGGTTTTTAAAACAATACATAATTTATTTTGAAATATAACCACAGTTCTCAAATCCAGAATCTCATGAAAACAGCATCTCAATGCGTATAATCATAAAGTATGATGTATGCAAACATAGAACAGAAATGTGAGCATATCAAGTATATCATGCGACAAGGTATAGTGATGTGAGCATAGAAAGTATATCATGCGACGAAGTATAGTGATTTGATCATAGCAAGTATATCATGCCAACGAGTCATGTGATAGTACTGAACAATTTAGAGTAATAGCATGATGTAGCAATTTTATTGTGTAAGTGACATAGAAATTATCGATGATGAAAGTGTGTGAGCTGGAAAATCCGTGTAAGTGTAACATACGCATCATCGATAATTGTATAGGTATACTAGCACAGGTATATATAATGCAACGAGAATATCATTAACGTAGCAGAAGGTAAATCGTGAGCGCAATGCGATAAGGTTTGCGTATCTCATCTAACTTCTACGTAAAGGCTAAACTAAGTGGTGTAGACAGGGATTAAATATCTATAACATATCCAAGTCGATGAATCTGTCAATGGGCATCCAGCCTCACAACATCACGTACGGTACAATCCATCGTATTACAACCTCTGGTCAAGGGTATGGATCAATTATCCAGTAAAACATCGCACAGCGCCAACAAACAGAACAGGGATTCTATCAACCTATACAACAATGAGGTTACGGATCTAAAGTCTCATACGGCATATCACTAATCATTCACCTAATTATATATATATATATATCAGGTTACATCCGTATCAATCTCATATCATGGGACTTGACAAAGGTATCAATATTCTCATTTCGCCTTGCATCCGTATAATAACATATCAAACCAAGTCATCATATTTCACCGTATACTCATTTAATCACATCAATATCTCATTTCAAGTCATCTTATTAATCTCATATCGTATTTATCGACCTCATAACATGCCACTATAATCTCATACTTATTCTCTTGCAACTACATATATATACATACATATATATATATATATATCATTATTCACATTCACGTTTCATAATCTTATATATCAATTCGAGACATCCTTTCTATCATATCATTTCATACTAAAACCATTAACTATAACCTTAAGTCGTGGCATATCTTGTCTCTAAATTATAAATCACATATCAATGGTTGCGAGGGTGCTATACGCCATCCACCCGACTTCCCCTGTAGATATTAATCTACTCACCTGCGGAACTCCTTGTTCAGCCATAGTCGATGTGCTTCGTCGTCTCGGAGTCCACGTGAAGGTACTTATAATCAATACACAATCGCAATGCTATTAAAATCAATTCCGAAAACTGAAACGGCACACGAATTGCTCATAGGTTAGAACCTATAGCCTACGCATGCAAAAATAACCAAACAACCCTCGTCGTTGACCTACAAACATCCAACGACCCAATACAATATCAAATACCAAAACCCAAGTTCATAAATCATAAATACCAAATTCTGCAACATAGGAAATCACTCCCATATTTCATCTCTGGTTGGACTAAACAAGCAAATACAGGGAATAGTTTATAGGGATTAGGAGATACACCAAAAATCCCAACCCCAGAACCCAAATAAAATCCGGCGAAATTGCCATAAAATCCGATCTCGCCGGCCAAATTAGGGGGAAATGGGCTCGTATTTTGGTGGTGGTCTTCTGGTCGTTTGTCTAGGTCTATGGACTTGTTTGATTTTCTTGAAACTACCCCAGATTGCTCCAGATACCCTGTAAGCTACAAAACATCACAAAACCGACAAGGAACAATTTCTATGTTCGTATTTTGGTTCTAATCTCGGGTCTTATCCAGTAAAACACAACTAAGGGTTAAGTAAACACCCACTACAGATCACAAGTCCACACAAACACCTAAACCTCCTTTTGGAATTTCCAAACATGACTAATCTAAATCGATTTTAGTCTAAACTACTATAGGGTGCTAAGAAACTCATAAACTAAACTAGAAGTGTAAGAATTACCTCATCTGGCACTTCAAGAATTTTCTTGAGTTGTTTAAAGACTTCAAAATCCAACTTTGAAGCATCCATGGGGTTTGTAGAGGGGTTGTGATCATTTTTAGTGAAAGGGGTGTAGGGTTTTGGTGAAGAAATTAAGATGATATATGAAGGTAGAAGTGGAGGTAGTATGAGGATGAAGAAGATGAAGAAAACAAAGGGAGAAATGTGAAGTGGGCGGCCCACTCTCTCTCTCTCTCTTATCCTTACTCACATGGCATGCCACTCTCTCTTTCATGCCCATGCCCTATGTCATAAGTGTGCCCCCTCTCTCTCCTCAATAATTCTCTTTTTCTTCTCATAATAAATAAAACCAAATGAAATGATCAAACATGTAACAAAAATGCAACATGTCATGGTGCACTAACCATGATTAATTAAAAAGACGGATTAGGCGTAATCGCGATTAGTAGTGCATTAATCAATTTTTATTTAAACTGCATATAATTAATTATAAAAAATGCCAAATAAAATAAATATCTTTTTAATAAATAAATCATTTTAATCTCCCATTATTTTCCAAATATTGGTATATAATTTACCATTTTACGAAAATCCCCATTTCGCAAATCGACTATTTTCGCGAAATATATTATTTTAATATTATATTCCAAAAATAATATTTTATATTTCTGAAATGTTACAACGTTAGACCCTAATAACCCAATAATTCGTGTTGATGTGGCTCAGGACCAATCTAGGAAACAACAGATCAGCTTATCAGTAAACCCCAACTGCCTTGGCCAAGGTCTTATGGTCCTGACTAATCGAACACAGTGCGATATCGACTCCCCGTATCTGGAGAGACGAATCCCTAACAATCACTCACTTCCTCCATATAGCTCAAGACTATACCCAACCAAAAATTGTTTGCATGACTCTGTAGAACCGTGGTAGGGTAGTGATCAAAGCACAGTGGGAACTCACACAAGGCAAATGACGATCTCAGGTCTGAAGACTAACCTGTACTCATGTCACCGGAGAACTTCCATATCATGATAGGTATGTTACCATCTAGAAGTTCTCGACGAGTCCGTCTGGTGTACTCAAACCCAGTGAGCACCTGTATACGATTTTAGGTGCGAAAGTCCAATGGTTGCGGGACCATACCATCGCCCTTCGTCGGGGCCTAAAAACATATGCACTAGTCTACTGCGGAATATCGATGCCCAGTCTCGATACTCCCACGACTAGGGACCTTTTAAGGATGTGCGTACTGACTACCCAGCTCCTACAAGTATGATCACCATTACAACGTAGGTAGTCTAGCAATGATCTTACGAGCTTTATCAACATGTATGAATGATACGTAATAGCAAGTAAAACATATGCACATATTAAGATAAAGACAAACCAGATAGCATACTATCATATCGAGCAAGACTGTCATGTACATATATATGTCCAAGCATCCACATGTATACATATACAATAATGGCCTCTACGGCATACATATCCAATATGCACGACGTGTGTTTCTTTTCTCTCTCTCTGGCAGCAACCTAAGACCGATGTTATACTAAAAACTCGCAAACCAAGTTAACCGAGCCTTTTTATAATCAATGGCTTTAGAATCTCATGATCGCCCTATGTTAGGAATATGTATGCCCTAGAGGCCATTATTGTATATTATAGTGTATTCTTGGACATATATATAGAGGACTTTCTTGCTTCACATGATAGTAAGCTATCTTGTAGCTCTTTATCTTAACATGTACATTTTGTTTTAATTTACTGTCTCTTTGATACATGTTGATAAAGCCCTTAGGATGTTGGCTTGACTACAAGGTCTATGATGCAGATCATACTAGTGGGGCTTGTGTAGTCCATAAGAACATCCTTTAACAGTTCCTAGTCGAGAGAGTATCGCTACAAGGCATCGATTTTCTAGAGTAGACTAGTGTGTACGTTTCTTGACCATGTATAGGGCGATGGTTGATCCCATAACCATTGGTGTTTGACATCAAAGAATGTACACAGGTGCTCATTAGAGAATGGGTACACTGAACAAGACTCGTCGAGAACTCCTAGATGGTACCATACCTATCATCAGATATTAGTTCTCTTGTACAGGTTAGTCTGTAGACCTGAGATCATCATAGTGTCTTGTCTGGTTCCTACTGTGCTTTGATTTCCTCCCTACCATGGCTCAAAGGAGTCATGCAAACATGTGGATTTTAGGTACAGTCCCGAGTCACATAGAGGCAGTGAGCGATAGGAAGGGTTTCGACTCTCCCGGTATTGGGAGTTAATGTTGCGCTATGCTCGATTGGCTATAACAACAAGTCCCTAGCCAGGGCTGATGAGATTTACTGGTAAGTGTTATCAGTAGTTTCTCGAATGGTTATAAGCTACACATCAGCTTGACTTATCAAGTTATTGGGGCCTGAAGATTCCACCCCCAGACGATATGCGACATATCAGACGAAGTGACCGGACTGTACGGTAAGTATTACTTATAGGCTCTACGGGAGATTGGAAAAGCTTGCTTGTTGATCTTCTATTCGTTCAATATCTGGATAGCCGTTACGTCCAGCTAGTACCGCTGACAGCTTGTAGATATCTAATATGATCATTACCTGCTGCTGGCATATTGACCAGTCTTTAGAGTCCCACATAGAGGTTTTCTAGCTCAAGCGAAACGAAGTAGGGCACGTATGGAGATATGTGCGGGAGCTTAATTGAATACGAGTATATGACACTGTATTCTAATCTAGCGATATTTGATATCGGCCAGGTTATATATAATATTAACCGGATTATTTAATCAAGTGTTGATTCAACGATTTGATTTATATATATGTTTATATATTTAATATTAGCCGCATTATATATGATATTACCGGATTATTGAATCATGTGTTGATTTAATAATTTGATATTTGTATATATATATATATATATAAACTAATATTGAATATTAGCCAGTTGTATATGATATAACAGGATTATTGAATCAAATGTTTATTTAATGTTTAGATAGACACACACACACACACACAAACACATATGATATTAGCCGGTTATATATGATATAACCAGATTATTGAATCAAGTATTGATTTAATAATTATATATATATATATATATAAACTAATATTAAGCTCACTTTAGGTTTTCTTTTTTCTATATATATATATATATATATATGAATTCACATTGTATCATAGTTGATGATACATTGAGCTTGGATGTATGACAATTACACAGAAGGAAAAGATGGGTAGATAAAGATTTATATTTATGAATTAAAGATTAACAAGAATGAGTCTTTGTTTGGGTGCTTGTAGAAGTATGTAGAAGCCATGACTCACCTTGTAATCTTATTTCACTCATAGATATTTATGTTTCTTCTAACCTCATCTTATCCTTAAGGTTCTTTCACACTCTCATTCCAAGTTCATCTCCGTTTTCAACTCCTCACTAGATTTTTCTTGAGTTGAGAAAAGAAAAGAGAAAGAAGAAAATTTTGTGAGAAAAATTCCTACTTCATCAACCTATACTACTTTAGGCCTTTAGTATAGGTTAACTTCACTAACACATTGATTAGTGAAATATGAGCTTGAGCGAGAGAGACTTCAAGGTGGATCATCTTCGACGACGAAGACAACTGTCGCATTTCAGAAATATAAAATCTTATTTTTGGAATATAAATAATAAAATAATATATTTAACGAAAACATTTTGAGTACAAATTTGGGATTTTCATAAAATGGCGTAATTATATACCAATATTTGGAAAATAATTGGATATTAATATGGATTATTAATTATAAAGGCATTTATTAGATTTGTACATTTTATAAATAATTATGCAATTAATTATTTGCAAGTTTATATTAAACTTGATTAGTGCACTACTAATCAAGATTAAGCCAAATCCACTTTTGTTGAGCCATGGCTAGTGCACCATGACACGTTGTGTTTTAACACATGCATGGTTTCATTTGTTTTGTTGTTGTTATCTTATTTTTTAAAGAGAAGGGAAATGAGAAGAGAAAAGAAAATAAAAAGATAAATGTGACATGGAAGGGACATGAGAGCATGGGCATGAGAGAGAGTGAGAATGAGAAAGAGAGGGGGGTGTATGGCTCCCATCTTTTACCATTCTTCACTTCATTTCTTCACCTCAACTCCTTCATCTCCTTCATCTTCCTCTTCCTCCATCTCTTCTACCACTATGAAACCACACCAAAACCACCTCAAAATCTCATGCCACCTTCACAAAAAAATGTGCACCACCTTATCCTACACCCCTAGCAAGATCAAGTTTGGATTTTAAGGACATCCAACCATCTTGGAATTTTCTTCAGTTGCTCCAAGAGGTATAACCTTCACCATCCTTCGTATTATCAAGTTTCTTGACCTCCTAGTCACGTTTAGTGTTCGAGTTAGTTAGATTAGCGACCTTGGAAATTTCTAGGTTGCTGTTCAGTGGATGATTTAGGGTTCCTAGGCACACATGTGAAGGTTCATAAAGCATCAAACATGCCCGAATAAAATTTTACATGTGCCGAACAACCCAAAGACGGGATCTTTGCTAGATTATTAGGGTTTAGCATGCAAGATAACAACTTTAAAGCTAAGTGTGAGGGAATACAACCTTTGTAGTCCGCTCCTTCGCTTCACAAGCTCCGAGTAGAAGTCCCTTCGCCGCGATCCACGATCTCCAGGACATAAGAGAGGCTCCACGACTCGAACGATCCATACTAGCTTGAAGTGTTCCGATTCTCCGATGATCTACGTCGAAGTTGCTATGACCCAAGCTTTCTCACTCTAAAGAGATGAACACCCTAATCTAATGGGCTAGATTAGATGAGGATGATGGAGTAGTATTTATGCTTTCTTTTTAATTCACTTTCTCACAAGAAATCATCACAAGAGAATTAACTAGTAAGCTTTCTCAAAGCTAAGAGAGAAGAAGATGATGAATCAAAAAAATGATAATCCTTTTGTGATGAATAGAAGTAAAGAATATATGATAGATTATTAAACCATGGTCAAGGATGAGAGGCTAAAACTTGTAGAGAATAAATTAGAGTTAGGGTTTGGTTAGGTTAAACAAGACAAAATAGAATGTACTAACCCTAATCAAACCCTAATTCCTTTTTATTATCCTTAAACATGTTTTATAATAAATCATATCATGTCACAATAATATATATCACATATATATTATATATTTGAAAAAAAAGAAAATAATACAATTAACATATATCGCATATATATCAATGTATTAATCCGGTGAGAAAATGAAATAATAAAGCGAGCCAATATTAGATAATGTAATACAATATATCATATATATCATTATACATTAAATCATCGAATCAACACTTGATCCAACGATCCGGCTATATCGAATATAACCGACTAATATATCATGTACCGATTCATCGAATCAACACTTGATCCGATGTCCCGATTCATATCTAAATATCGCGAGAATATAATACGGTATCTCATATCACATTATCCTCGGTCCGGCACATATCACATATGTACCTCTACTCCGTTTTGCCTGAGCCAAGAAATCTCTATGTAGGACTCTAAAGAATCGTCAATACGCCGGTAGCAAGTGATGATCATATCAAACACCCACAAGCTGCAAGCGGTCAACTAAACGTAACAGCCACCCAGGTATTGAGCGATCAGAAGATAAACAAGCTAGCCTATCCGTTCTCCTGTGAATCCAATCAGTAACACTCCCGTACAGTCCGGTCTGTTCGTCTGATATGTCGCATATCAAGTCTAGGGGTGGTATACGTCAGACCCCAGTAACCGATAAGTCGTGTCAATGTGAGGCTCATAACAGGTCGAGAAACTACTAGTAACACTTACCAGTATATCTCTATATCAGCCCTGGCCAGGGACTTCCAGTTATAGCCAATCGAACACAGCACAACTTCAACTCCCTATACTGGGAGAGACGAATCCCCTCCTATCGCTCATTGCCTCCATGTGATTCGGGACTGTACCCAAAAGACACATTTTTGCACGCCCTCTTGGACGTGGTAAGGTGGAAATCAAAGCACAGTGGGAATCACACAAGACTCTATGACGATCTCGGGTCTACAGACTACCCTGTACCAGTGTCACCGGAGAACTGCCATCTGACGTGTGGTACATCACAATCTGGGAGTTCTCGGCGAGTCCGTCCAGTGTACCCAGTCTCCACTGAGCACCCGTACACCATATCTGATGTCAAACATCCATGGATATGGGATCATCCATCGCCCATCATATGGTTCAAGATGCGTATACGCTAGTCTACTCTGGTGTATCGATGCCTCGTCTCGATATACCCTCGACTAGGAACATTAATAGGATGTACTCATCGACTACCGTGGCCCCACTAGTATGATCTCATCATAATCCCAGTAGTCGAGTACAGATCCTAAGGGCTTTATCAACATGTGAGAGAAAGACAGTAAACCAATACAAGTCAACATGTTAAGATAAAGTGAAACCAAATAGCATACTATCATGACGAGCAAGAAAGACCTCTCTGTATATATCCAAGCATCCATCAAAATATACATCATATATACAACAATGGCCTCTAGGGCATATACATAACTAACAATCTCCCACTTGCACTAAGGCCGGCTGCTGTAGTATCTCATACCTAGCATCCCGAATAATCTCTCAAACTGTATCTGGGGAATGGCCTTCATGAGTGGATCCGCAGTGTTGTCCTTCGTATCTACTCTCCTGACCTCGATCTCCCGGCGATCAACTATCTCCCTGATCAGGTGATCCCGCCTCAGAATATGTCTGGACTTCTGATGGGATCTGGGTTCCTTGGCCAAAGCCACAGCTCCATTGTTATCGCGATACAGAGGTATTGGATGTTCAATGGATGGAACCACACCAAGTTCACTAATGAACTTCTTCATCCAGACAGCTTCTTTGGCAGCATCGTTGGCAGCGATGTATTCAGCCTCTATCGTCGAGTCTGCAACTGTATCCTGTTTGGAACTCTTCCACCATACCGCCCCTCCATTGAGGGTAAAGACAAATCCCAAGTGCGACTTAGAGTCGTCCTTATCACTTTGGAAGCTGGAATCGGTAAAGGACTCCACCCGGAGTTCTCCGTTACCATACACCAAGAACATGTCTCTAGTTCTTCGTAAGTACTTGAGAATGTTCTTCACTGCCATCCAGTGACTCTCTCCAGGATCTGCTTGATACCGACTCACTACACTTAGTGAGTATACTACATCGGGTCTGGTACATAGCATCGCATACATGATAGAGCCTACTGCCAAAGCATAGGGTATCCCTTGCATGCGAGCTCTCTCCAAATCAGTCTTGGGAGACATCTCTTTGGAGAGAGTGAGTCCAGAGATCATGGGTTGGTTCCCACGCTTGGATTCTTCCATACTAAACCTCTTTAGTATGGTGTCAATGTACCTGGATAGGGACAATCCCAGTATCCTTTTGGATCTATCTCTATAGATCCTAATCCCCAATATACAGGAGGCATCACCTAGATCTTTCATTGAGAATCTTTGTGATAAGAAGAGCTTGACTGATTGCAGCATAGGAATATCATTTCCTATCAAGAGTATGTCATCCACGTACAATACGAGGAAGACAACCTTACTCTCTGCTACCTTCTTATAGATACAAGGTTCATCTATGTTTTTGATGAAGTCAAACTCTTTCACTACTACATCAAAACAGATGTTCCAACTCCGCGATGCTTGCTTCAACCTATAAATGGATTTAAGCAGCTTGCGCACCTTTCCGCTGCTCCCACTATCTACGAAGCCCTCTGGCTGAGTCATATATACGCACTCTTCTAAATCACCATTTAGAAAGGCGGTCTTAACATCCATTTGCCAGATTTCGTAGTCATGGTATGCAGCAATGGCAAGTAAGATCCGGATGGACTTAAGCATAGCTACTGGAGAAAAGGTTTCGTCATAATCCACACCCGGTCGTTGACGAAAACCCTTTGCTACAAGTCTAGCTTTGAAAGTCTCAACTTTTTCATCTACACCAAATTTCCTTTTAAAAATCCACTTGCTCCAAATGGGTTTTACCCCTTCAGGAGCATTTTTCAAAATCCATACTTTATTGGTGTACATGGATTCCATCTCAGATCGAATTGCATCCAGCCATTTCACAGAGTCACCACTCGTGATGGCCTGCTCGAAACTAGTCGGGTTATCATCTTCCATGATGCAATCCTCGCTTCCACCATAAGTGAGAAAACCGTAGTATCTCTCAGGCGGATGAGAAACCCTGCTAGATCGGCGGAGAGGCTGGTGTTCGTCGGGTACTACTGAATCCTCTGGTTCCACTAAATCTTCAGTTGTAATTTGTGTTGCTGGAACCTCTTCCAGCTCTACCTCATCGCCACTAATTTCTTTTGTAAGAAATTCCTTTTCTAAAAAGGTGGCACGTTGAGCAACAAACACCTTTTGTTGTTCACTGTGGTAGAATAGATATCCATACGAATTGCTTGGATATCCTACAAACTTACAAAGAACTGATCGTGCCTCGAGTTTGTCCGGATTTTGCTTTTTAACATAAGCCGGACAACCCCATATCTTAACTCTTTTAAGAGATGGTCTCTTCCCATTCCATATCTCATATGGAGTGGTAGGCACAGATTTAGTTGGAACTCTATTCAATAGGTATATGGCTGTCTCCAGCGCATACCCCCAGAAGGAAATAGGTAACTCAGCTGTACTCATCATAGAGCGCACCATATCTAATAGGGTGCGACTCCTCCGCTCCGGCACACCGTTGTGCTGTGGTGTATAAGGAGGCGTAAGCTGAGAGAGAATCCCATTCTCTTTTAGATAATCTAGGAACTCATTGCTTAAGTATTCACCTCCTCGATCAGATCGAAGAATCTTAATACTTTTGCCCGTTTGATTCTCTACTTCGTGCTTATATTCTCTGAATTTCTCAAAAGTTTCAGACTTGTGATTCATCAGGAACACATATCTGAATCTTGAGAGATCGTCAGTGAATGTAATGAAGTAGGAAGAACCGTTCCTGGCATGTGTAGACATGGGACCGCATACATCACTATGTACCAGTCCTAAGAGTTCGGTAACTTTTTCTCCGTGTCCACTAAACGGAGCTTTGGTCATTTTTCCTTTGAGACATGAATGACAAGTATCATAAGATGATAATTCGAATGGATTCAAATAACCATCCTTATGTAACTTAGCCAGTCGTGTCGCATTGATATGGCCAAGTCTACAATGCCACAAGTAGGATTCGTTCATTTCTGAACTTTTCCTCTTGTGTGTGTTTTGTATATTGAGGACTGTATTCTGATTTAGAATGAATATGCCATTATGTAACGAGCCTGATGCAATCAACTTTTGATCTACGAATATGTTCATAACATTATCCTTTACTACAAAATTATATCCTTCTTTACTTAATAAAGAAACTGATATAATGTTGCACATCATGTTCCGTATATAATAGCACTCATTTAGAATCAGTGTATTACGACTTGGCAATATTAGGTGATATTCGCCAACTGCTTTAACTGCAATACTTGCACCGTTCCCTACTTGAACGGAATGATCACCTTTTCCCAGTTCTCTACATTTTCGTAGCCCATGTAACAATTTACATATGTGGGATCCTGATCCGGTATCCAATACCCAGGACGTAGGGTGAACTGAGAAACAGTTCTCAATATCTAACACACCTGAAGAAAATGCATCAACATGCATGTTCTTTTGGGCGGCGTGAGAATCCAGATATTCTTCTATTCCCTGTTTAGTCTTATAACTCTTATAAGAAAGAACGGGTCCAACGTTCCCCTGCTCAGTATAATAAGTGGGTTCAGTCAATACATCCATATTATTATCCTGATTATGGCCTGACATGGTCGCTACCTGGAGAGAGAGAGAAGAAAACACTTTAGCGTATCCTCTTGCAAGATTAGATTGGTTATTATCTTATCTAATCAGGATGCCTCCCACTGTTTTTATCAAATCTACCTTCAAATCCTAAAAGGTAAGATTAGCCGGGATTAATTACACCCTACAATTTCGTCAATCTTTCAGCCAGATCAGTGTCGGTACTTGAGGGAGGTTTCCCGAGCTTTCGCACGGACCTAATTAAAGTAAACCTTATTTTCCCAGAGGCGTAACCCTGTTAACACTTTTCTAGACACCTACTTGATCGGCTAATTGTCCTGTATAAAACTCTCCCAGAAGTAATACTTACTCACAGTGGGTATCGGGATCCAACTATCTCATAGGAGGTATGCAATCTCATTGCAAATTTCAACACTTGAAATTCCCGATAATATTTTGCCCCTAGCAACTTATGACCTTGGCTAAGGTCAACAAATCATAAGTGCTAGTCAAGTTGAACCCGTCATTTCCTAATTGAATTAAACCCACCCGTACGACCCTTGGCTAAGGTCAACAAAGTCGCACGACTACCCTAACTCAATCACATCTCATGTTTTAGCAGATAAATACAAATTAGCTACCGTACACTACGCCTTGGCTAAGGTCAACAAACGCAGCACGAATACTAACTAGTCTCTATCTGAAATGACGGAGGGCTACGTAGGTTTTTCAGAAAACCATGAGCGTAATGAACTTGATATCGTTGTAGAATCATGTGAAAATTTGAAATGGAGTGTTTTTGAGGCTTTCATTAGTTTTGCTAAAGAGGTCACTCCCGGTGAAGGGATCTCGGCTCTTTCCTCATCGAATAAGGTACAGGACATATCATATATATCACTGTGCAAAGAAAAACTCTAAAAGTAATCAAAAGACAAACCGAGTTTTGTAGCATCTGCCAGTTTCGCTAAAGAGGTCACTCCCGGTGAAGGGATCTCGGCTCTTTCCTCATCGAATAAGGTGCAGGGTATATCATATATACCACTATGCAAAGCAAAACTGTAGCTACCCTTTTTATAAAGTTTTGATTCTACAACATCTTTTATGATTCTTTTCTTTTTATTAATCTCTTTAATAAAAAAATCCCATCAGCTTATGCTTCCTAAGCATCACAGATAAATACGACGTACACTTATGCCATCCGCATTCGCCTCGATGTCCCCTCGTGCACCGTTAGGTTAGGTAACTAACGACAGAGCAGGGCAGGGCTAGTGCGGGTGTAAAACATAAGTAACGTCTATATAATATATCATATATACTATATATTGTATCCATCACAACATATCAAATGATCACATCACAGATATCGCAGCAGAAACATAGATATAACGTGGGATATACTAGGACGTCCGTATTTAGTATTTAGCCAACAATAGAAAATACGGATTCCACAGTCGCGATGAATAGCCAAGCCCACACCCTGGGCCCCTACGAGAGCGGCAAGCGACCCTACCAATTCTGGAGTTTAGGAGATCCGGTCTCGACTCCTCGAGATGGCCTCCCATTGAACCCCAGAACCCGGTCACCTGTGCTCCCCTCCTTGGGTCCATCCTATTGCGAAAAAGTAAATAATATACAACACTTGTGGCATCAACCTCAACCTGGAAGTGCCCCAAATAAAAGAATATTACATTACATTTGAATTTACATGAATGAAAATATAAAACTCTCATCTCACATAAAAACCCCAGCTATTCAATCGCGACAATCCTGCACAGCATATCTCAGCAACACATAATATCTCATATCATCAACGTAAGTAAGTATGTATACACCGATCGTCGTCGATGTATAGCAACGACAACCGGCAATACAACTACATACTACACTTACGGTCACAAAAAAGTAATTGTAAAACTACAATATTTGGAATCCACAATCACTTTAGACATCGTAAATCCGAAATATCACATACCTCGCATTTCATGCCTAACACAATGAATTCCACATATTGTATCACATTCCAGATAAATAGACAGTATTAAACTTTTCGAACAGATAATCAAATACCCAAAATTTCCTAAATTGCTCAACACTTGAGCGGAGTTCAAATAATCCGGAATGTGTCACAGTAGTAGCGGTCCAGCCGTAGAAGGGTCAAGCCAACGCCTCACATGTGGCACTCCGTACTGCCCCAAACCCGAAGGTTCAAAAGGCAGTTCAAGACGGTCACATAATCGAGTTAAGGTTTGTTGTCTTCTAGAGGGTCCACCACAAAACATGCATGCATTTCCGAAAGATTCAAACTCGAGAAAAGATTCAACACTTGAAAATTTTTCGTGTCGGGAAAAAGTGAGTTAATGATATCCGTTCGAACTTTTTAACAGTTTCTAAATATCCGGGAAAACAATAACGAATTTAAAATTCCCGATCGAATTGACGATTACAAAATAAACCCTAGAATAATCAACACTTGAGCCAGAATAAAAATACCCATAAAATAGCAACCACAGAGACAAGAATTACTGTGCAAAATTCCGTACCTAATACCCTTACACTGCCTCGGAACCGCCGCCAAAGGTGGGTAATTGCCGCGGTTCCGCAGCCAAGTTGAGGAATTGGGGGCACGTTTTTCACCATAATTCTTATATTTTCCTGCTGAATTTTTTAGGTATTTTTAATTCAGAAAAATCCCAGATTTTGAAAAAAATCCAGAGAGGGGGTTAACTTTGTCGGTTCGGGTTCGATCGGAGTTTTAACTTCGTAAATGCGTCACCTAATGCTGTAGCTAGGCTCTGATAACACTGTAGGGTTCCTAGGCACACATGTGAAGATTCATAAAGCATCAAACATGCCCGAATAAAATTTTACATGTGCCGAACAACACAAAGACGGGATCTTTGCTAGATTATTAGGGTTTAGCATGCAAGATAACATCTTTAAAGCTAAGTGTGAGGGATTACAACTTTTGTAGTCTGCTCCTTCGCTTCACAAGCTCCGAGTAGAAGTCCCTTCGCCACGATCCACGATCTCCCGGACTCAAGAGAGGCTCCACGACTCGAACGATCCATGCTAGCTTGAAGTGTTCTGACTCTCCGATGATCTACGTCGAAATTGCTATAACCCAAGCTTTCTCACTCTAAAGAGATGAACACCCTAATCTAATGGGCTAGATTAGATGAGGATGATGGAGTAGTATTTATGCTTTCTTTTTAATTCAATTTCTCACAAGAGAATTAACTAGTAAGCTTTCTCAAAGTTAAGAGAGAAGAAGATGATGAATCAATAAAATGATAATCCTTTTGTGATGAATAGAAGTAAAGAATATATGATAGCTTATTAAACCATGGTCAAGGATGAGAGGCTAAAACTTGTAGAGAATAAACTAGAGTTAGGGTTTGGTTAGGTTAAGGATAAGTATCAACCATAATATCTTAACCAAGATAAAATAGAATCCTTCTAGAATGAACAAGAAGGAGCTAACCCTAATCAAACCCTAATCCCTTTTTATTATCCTTAAACATGTTTTATAATAAATCATATCATGTCACAATAATATATATCATATATATATTATATATTTGCAACAAAAGAAAATAATACAATAAACATATATCGCATATATATCAATGTATTAATCCGGTGAGAAAATGAAATAATAAAGCGAGCCAATATTAGATAATGTAATACAATATATCATATATATCATTATACATTAAATCATCGAATCAACACTCGATCCAACGATCCGGCTATATCGAATATAACCGACTAATATATCATGTACCGATTCATCGAATCAACACTTGATCCGATGTCCCGATTCATATCTAAATATCGCGACAATACAATACGGTATCTCATATCGCATTATCCTCGGTCCTGCACATATCACATATGTGCCTCTACTCCATTTTGCCTGAGCCAAGAAACCTCTGTGTAGGACTCTAAAGAATCGTCAATACGCCGGTAGCAAGTGATGATCATATCAAACACCCACAAGTTGCAAGCGGTCAGCTAAACGTAACAACCACCCAGGTATTGAGCGATCAAAAGATCAACAAGCTAGCATGTCCGTTCTCCTATGAATCCAATCAGTAACACTCCCGTACAGTCCGGTCTGTTCGTCTGATATGTCACATATCAAGTCTAGGGGTGGTATACGTCAGACCCCAGTAACCGATAAGTCGTGTCGATGTGAGGCTCATAACAGGTCGAGAAAATACTAGTAACACTTACCAGTATATCTCTATATCATCCCTGGTCAGGGACTTCCAGTTATAGCCAATCGAACACAGCACAACATCAACTCCTAATACCGGGAGAGACGAATCCCCTCCTATCGCTCATTGCTTCCATGTGATTCGGGACTGTACCCAAAAGCCACCGTTTTGCACGCCCTCTTGGACGTGGTAAGGTGGAAATCAAAGCACAGTGGGAATCACACAAGACTCTATGACGATCTCGGGTCTACAGATTACCCTGTATCAGTGTCACCGGAGAACTGCCATCTGACGTGTGGTATATCACCATCTGGGAGTTCTCGGCGAGTCCGTCCAGTGTACCCAGTCTCCACTGAGCACCCGTACACCATCTCTGATGTCAAACATCGATGGATTTGGGATCATCCATCGCCCATCATATGGGTCAAAATGCGCATACGCTAATCTACTCTGGTGTATCGATGCCCCGTCTCGATATACCCTCGACTAGGAACATTTATAGGATGTACTCATCGACTACCGTGGCCCCACTAGTATGATCTCATCATAATCCCAGTAGTCGAGTACAGATCCTAAGGGCTTTATCAACATGTGAGAGAAAGACAGTAAACCAATACAAGTCAACCTGTTAAGATAAAGTGAAACAAAATAGCATACTATCATGACGAGCAAGAAAGTCCTCTCAGTATATATCCAAGCATCCATCATAATATACATCATATATACAACAATGGCCTCTAGGGCATATACATAACTAAGAGATGAATGGACTTATAGAGATACAATTGAAGTTTAGTTAGTGTTTACTAGACTTTCATGATGATATTCTGGAACAACATGAGACTAGAAACCCAAAACACGAACCTAGAATTTTTCGGATATCGGCTATGAGGATTTGCGATGATCTATTAGGATCTTCTGTGACTCGAGAGCTCCATAAAATAAGTTCCCATCACAGTGAGACGTGCAGGCAACTAGAAATTATCCCCAGAGACCCGAGAACCCAACTCCAATTTCTGGCAGCAGATATATTCCCCCAGGCCACAAATTGCGGCCTGGTCTTGATGAATTGGCGGGATTTTTGGTGCATGGTTCCCTTATGTAATATGTAGACCTACCCTATGTGCAAAATGTCTTAATTTGACTTAAGGTAGAATCTGGCAGTGTTTTTCTATGTAGCTGATTTCGGGTTTTTGATTTCTGAAATCTTAGTTTTGGTATTTGAGTTTGGACAAGGTCGTTGGACGTTCGTACGTCAACGATGATGGTTATTTGGTTATTCTAGCATGCATGGGCTATAGGTTCTAATCTATGATCACTTCACGTACCGTATCGGTTTTCCGACTTGGTTTTGATCTCGTTAAGATGTGTGTTGATTTGTAGGTACCTTCGCGAGGACTTCCGAGACGACAAAGGAGAACAAGAGTCATCGACTTTGGCTAAGCAAAGATTAGCAGGTGAGTAGATCTATATCTACGGGGAAAGTCAGGTGGATGGTGTATAGCACTCCCGCAATCATAATAATGGAAAACCGATATATAGAATACATTTTGGAGAAACCTATGCAATGTACTCACGGAAATGATCAAAAGACTTAGTATGAGATGATATGATAAATATAAAACGACTCGGATTGATATATTAATATGATGAAATGAGGATGTGAAGTGATATATAGATATATAATTGAACAGAGGACAAGTATGAGATGATATATATTGATATGAGGATATGATAAAATAAGATAACATGATCGGATATGCATGATATGAGGATGTGAGGTGATATGAAAACATAGATACATATGCCAAGATATGTTATGAAATTGATGAGATATGATGTGTGTTTGATATAGATATGATACAAGGTTGATATAGATATTACATGATATATATATATGTATATATGAGAATGAAAGATGATGTGACATACGAGACCATAGATCTGTACCTTGTTTATGTATAGGACGATAGATCTTTATTCTGATTTGATAACATCGTACGATGGATTATACAGTACGTGATAGAATACCAGATGATTGATCCGCACTCTTGAATCGTGGATGATGTACGAGGATTATATCACGTCTTATACTATGAGGTTGGATCGCCGACTTATGGATTTGTCTTGATTCTCTGCTAAACTCCTTAGTGGATAATGGGTTATATTTGATGTATCCAGGGGTAGTTGCATATCTTATTACGGTTCATGCTATGCTGTATTATTCCCCGTGACATACGTACTATGCTCTCAGCATTACCTATATATGGTTTTGTCTACTAGTACACCCGTACTATTACCGATGATGCGCATGTTACACTTACATAGATTTGCCGGCTCACACATTCATCATCGGTAATTGCCATGCTACTTACACAGTAGAACTGCTATATCATGGTATTATTCTTAACTGGAAGTACATTCACTGTTCAGTAATTATCATATGACATACTTACATGATAATAATTGAGATGTTTACAGTACTGTTCTATATTGTATATACTGTACTTTATGGTTGCATGCATTGCGATGCTGTTTTCATGAGATCTCTGGATTTGGGAACCGCGGTTATATTTCAAAGGAAATTATGTATTTTTTTAAAAATACGGTTTCTCTTGATATGATATTTCGTGTCCACCATGAGTTTTCTCAGATCTGAGCTATGAGCTACCCCATTCGAGGAGTGAGGAGGAACCGTCTGTGGGAACATGGTGGACCCGGTAGGGTACCTCGGGGCAAGAAGATCGTAGAGTAGACGATGAGCCTGGTAGGGGATGTACTAACTACCGGTGATAGTTTGGACCTATGGGTTATCCGGAGGATACCGACCGGAGTCGTGAGATTAGATGGATATGAGGGCCAATCCGATGATGCAGCACCTGAGATATGAGGATTTACGTGTCGATGCTGGACACGGGTTTCATGATGTTTCGAGTTTCAATGTTGGAAACTCAGGTTCCATGATGTTTATATGTCGATGCTGGACACTGGTTGCATGATGTTTCGAGTGTCGATGTTGGACACTCAGGTTTCATGATATTGATGGGTTGTTGACGGACACACATTGCTTGATACACATGCATACATGCATACATTTTAGATGTGTTAGTTATATGTATGCCCTAGAGGCTATTATTGTACATGATTGATATTATAGTGGATTCTTGGATATATATAGGTAGGACTTTCTTACTCGACATGATAGTATGCTATCTGGTTACTCTTTGTCTTAACATGTAGAATTGTATTGTGATACTGTCTTGCTCTCACATGTTGATAAAGCCCTTAGGATGTGTACTTGACTACTAGGACTATGATGGAGATCATACTAATGGGGCCAGGGTAGTCCACAAGTTCATCCTTTAATAGTTCCTAGTCAAGGGCGTATCGAGACAGGGCATCGATATTCCAGAGTAAACTAGCGTATACGCTTCTTGACCCATATGATGGGCGATGGATGACACGCATCCATTGGTGGTTGACATCGAAGATGGTATACGGGTGCTCAGTGGAGACTGGGTACACTGAACAGGACTCGCCGAGAACTCATAGTTGGAATTATACCTATCGTCTGATAGCAGTTCTCTGGTAACACTGGTACAGGTTAGTCTATAGACCTGAGATCGTCATAGAGTCTTGAGTGATTCCCACTGTGCTTTGATTTCCACCTTAGCACGTTCAAGAGAACGTGCAAAACGGTGGTTTTTGGGTACAGTCCTGAGTCACATGGAGGCAATGAGCGATAGGAGGGGATTCATATCTCCCGGTATTGGGCATTGATGTTGCGCAGTGCTCGATTGGCCATAACAGGAAGTCCCTGGCCAGGTCTGATACGGAGATTTACCAGTAAGTGTTATCAGTAGTTTCTCGACCCGTTATGAGCCTCACATCGGCATGACTTATCGGTTACCGGGGTCTGACGTTTACCACCCCTATACTAGATATGCGACATATCAGACGAAGAGACCGGACTTTACGGTAGTGTTCTTGATAGGCATTGCGGGAGTTTAGACAAGCTTGCTTGTTGATCTTCTGATCACTCAATACTCGGGTAGCCTTTACATCTAGCTAATATCACTGACGGCTTGTGGGTGACTGATATGATCATCACCTACTGCCGGCGTATTGACGAGTCTTTAGAGTCCAACTGTTCAGTTGATAAAACTGCACTTTTAATACGACAATTTCCTTACTATTTATATATAATAAAAGATGTTTATTATAAATATAACATATATAAGGGTTTATCCGTAAAAATACTATCTTCATGTGTTTATATATTATAATTAACATTATGAAGGAAAAATGTAAGCATATAATATTCATATAATATTTGGACTATTTTAATATGCTTACTTTATTAAATATCTTTGACCAATTCTCTTAAAACTAAAATATCATTACAAATGGATAAGATAATATCTCAGTAAAAACAAATTCTACTAATATCATGTATTAAGATAATTGTGCAGGAATTATATCATGACTGAAATCAAGGAAATCCGATTTGGCGAGATCAAATCTGCCGAAGATATTCAAGTAAATTGAAGAAACCAATTCCGGAAGAAACGTAAAAAAGATTTTCAAAGTCTATGTCACAACCCAAATTGGGCACATGACCGGCACTTAGACTACATAACGTCAACAGATGTAACGCAATCTAATTAAGCCGAAAACCCAGCAAACTAATGTAGGGTTCCTAGGCACACACTAAAGGTTCTACAAACCATCAAACATGGCCAATTCAAAAAAATTCATGTGCCTACAAACCCTAATACGGATCGTTAACAAGATAAAGAGGCGATGCAAGCAAGTAAACTACTTTATTGCTTAAGGAAAGTGACTACAACCTTTGTAAATCCGGTCCTCCACCTCCTAGGCTCTGTGATGACGTCCCTTCACTGTCCATATCGGATCCCGGACTCTAGCATCAGCTTCATCGGAGAAATGGGCGGGCTAGGTCGTCGACTTCGATGCCGAAGATGATCTACGTCGAGGCAACTCAAGATCAAACTCCAACTTCACCGAGTCATGAAACTTGTGAAGAAAACACCCTAAACTACTTGGAAGTGGTAGAGGATGAAGAAATAGGAAGTGGGTTCACTTTAGAATTGGATTTCTCACTCTTTTTCTCAAGTTGCCATTAAAGGATGCAAGTTTTCTTCTTTGTTGAAGATGAAGAAGAAGAAGAAAGAATATGATAAGTCTTATTTTAAAAATAGAAAATAAAATGAATACTTATCATATAGCAACCATGGTTAAGTGTAGAGACTAAACTAGGGTTAGGTTGAATGGTTAGGGTTAAGCAAACAAACAAAATGGTCAAGCTTTCAACAGTTCATGAAGCTTCATGAAAGAAACAAAATAAGCCACCATTCTATTTATCTTGCAAAAGTGAATAAATAAATAAAAGAAATAGAGAAGTAAACAAAACCCTAACCATGGTTTAATCATACACACAAACTTAAGTTAGCATGTATCATCAAACATGATACAAACAAGTGCACAAAAGTATATCACATATACAACTTGTGTACATCAAGTGAGAAAATCCATTTAAAGTGAACAAATACTAGTTAATGCAAATTATTATATCAAATATATAATTATACATTAAATCATTAAATCAATACTTGATTTAACAATCCGGTCATATCGCATATAACCGACTAATATCCAATGTATCGGCTTATCGAATCAATCCTTGATTCGATAACTAGGTTATATCGTATACAACCAATCAATACATTCATCGCGAGAATAGAATACGGTATCACATACACGCATTATCTCGGTCCCGCACATATCTCATATGCGCTCTTATTTCGTTTCGCTTGAGCCAGGAAACCTCTGTGTAGGACTCTAAAGACTCGTCAATACGCCGGCAGCAGGTGATGATCATATCAAACACCAGCAAGCCGCAAGCGGTCTTCTAAACGTAACGGCCACCCGGGTATTGAGCGATCAGAAGATCGACGAGCAAGCCCGCTCACACTCCTGTGAATCCAACCAGTAACACTTACCGTACAGTCCGGTCTGTTCGTCTGATATGTCGCATATCTCGCTTAGGGGTGGTAAACGTCAGACCCAAATAGCTCGATAAGTCATGCCGACGTGAGGTCCATAACATTCGTGAAACTACTGATAACTCTTACCAGTATATCACTGCAACCCTGGCCAGGGATTTCCTGTTATGGCCAGTCGAGCATAGGGCAACATCAACCCCCAATACCGGGAGAGACGAATCCCCTCCTATCGCTCATTGCCTCCATGTGAATCGGAACTGTACCCAAAAACCACCTGTTTGCACGACTCAGTAGAGCCGTGGTAGGATGGAAATCAAAGCACAGTGGGAGACACATAAGACTCTATGTCGATCTGGGGTCAACAGACTAAGCTGTACCAGTGTCACCAGAGAACTGCCATCTAACGTGAGGTATAATACCATCTGTGAGTTCTCGGCGAGTCCGTTCAGTGTACCCAGTCTCCACTGAGCACCCGCATACCATCTCCGATGTCAAACACAAATGGATATGGGATCATCCATCGCCCATCACATTGGTCGAGAAGATATACGCTAGTCTACTATGGAATATCGATGCCCCGTCTCGATATTCCCACGACTAGGAACATTGAAGGATGTACTCATGGACTATCCAGGCCCCACTAGTATGATCTGCATCATAGTCCTGGAAGTTGAGTACACATCCTAAGGGCTTTATCAACATGTAACAGAGAGACAGAAAGCATACATGTTAAGATAAAGAGCAACCAGATAGCGTACTATCATGTCGAGCAAGAAAGTCCTACCTATATATGTCCCAGCATCCACTACAATATACATCCAACGTACAGTAATGGCCTCTAGGGCTTACATATAACTAACAATCTCCCACTTGCACTAGGGCCATTTGTAGCAGTAGTTGTAGTATCTAATACTCAACTATCCCCTAAAAGTCTCTCTTTGGGAAAATGCCTTTGTGAGTGGATCCGCCGTGTTGTCCTCTGAGTCTACTCTCCTAACCTCGATCACCTTGGAGATCATCTATCTCCATGATCAGGTGATGCTGCCTCAGAATATGTCAGGGTCACTGATGGGACCAGGGTTCTTGGGCCGAAGCCCCTTTTCCATTGTCATACAATGGTAAGAACCTAGTTCATCTCATGAACCAATATACACCCAAACTGCCTCTTTGGTAGTATCTTTAATAGCGATGTTACCAGCCTTTATCGTCTAGTTTGCAACGGTATCTAGCTTGGAACACTTCCAACATACCGTCCCTCCACTGAGGGTGAAGACAATGCCTGTGACTGACATTCAGCCGTCTTTATCACCCTGGAACCCTTCCAGTGATTCTCTCCAGGATCGATTGATACCATCTCACTACATCTAGTGAGAATCCTAGCATCCAATTACATCTATCTCATAGATGAATACTCAGGATTTAGGATGTATCACTTTGATCCTATTGGAGAATCCTTGTGATAAATGGAGATTGACCGAGCGTAGTATAGGAAACCCCTTTCCTATCAAGAGTATGTTGTCCACGTACAATACGAGGATGACCGCTTTACTCTCTACTACCTTTTTGTACTTACAAGGTTCATCTACCATTTTTATGAAGTCAAACTCTTTGACTACCACATCAAAACAGACATTCCAACTCCGCGATACCTGCTTTATCATGTAAAGCAACTTGCACACGTTTCCGCTGCTCCCACTGTTTACGAAGCCCTCTGGCTGTGTTCTTATAGACGTTCTCTTCTAAATCATTATTTAGAAAAGTAGTCATGGCACCCAACCACCAGATATCGTAGTCATGGTATGTAGAAATGGAAAGTAGGATCTGGATGGACTTAAGCATAGTCCCTGGAAAAGATTTCATCATTATCCACGCCTGGTCGATGACGAAAACCTTTAACAAGTCTAGCTTTAAATGTCTCAACTTTTCCATCTACACCAAGTAATCTTCTCTAGATATACTTGCTCCTGATGGGGATTTAACCCTTCAGATATAGCAACCAAAGTCCATACTTTGTTGGTGTACATGGATTCCATCTCAGATCGCTAAGCATCCAACCATTCTTACAGAGTCCCTACTCTCGATGGCCTGCTCGAAACAAGTTGGGTCATCATCTCATGATGCAGTCCTCGCTCCCACTGTCATCGAGAAACCGAAGTATCTCTCAGGTAGGTGAGGAACCCTACCAGATCGGCGGAGAGGCTTGAGGTTCGTTGGGGACTATAGAATCCTTTGGTCCAGTCAAATCAGCTGCAGTTTTGTATAGCTGGAACCTTTCCAGTTCTACAGAACTGTCCTTGCCTCGATTTTGTCCGGATTTTGCTTTTGACACAGGCTGGACAATCCCAAATCTTAACTTACTTAAGAGATAGGCTCTTCCCATACCATATCTTATATGGAGTTGTAGGCACTGATTTGAATCGAACCCTATTCAATAGGTATGCAACTTCATAAGTGTATAACTCCCTAAAAGGAAATAGGAAACTCAGTAGTACTGATCATAGAGCGCACCATATCGAATAGGGTGCAATTGCTCCGCCCCGATATACCATCGTGCTATGGTGTATACGGAGGAGTAATGCTGAGAGAGAATCTCATTCTCCTTTAGAATAGTCCTGGAATTCCATGCACAAGTATTCTCCTCCCTGATCTTATCATAGGACATAATACTTATACCCGTATTGGTTCTCTACTTCTAGCTTATATTCTGTGAATATCTCAAAAGGTTCGGACTTGTGTTTCAACAGGAACATGTGTCTGAATCTTGAGAGATTATCAGAGAACGTAATGAAGTATAAAGAACCAGTCCTGGCATGTGTAGACAGAAGACCTTACATACATCATAATGTATCAGTCCCAAGAGTTTACTAACTCTTTCTCTGTTTCCAATATATAGAGCTATGGTCATCTTATCTCTGTGACATGACTGGCAAGTTTTACAAGATGTAAATTCAAACTGATTTAAATATGCATCTAAAATGTAACTTCAGCCAGTCGGGTCGCATTGATATGACCTAGTCTGCAATGCCTCAAGAATGATTCGTTCATTTCTGAACTCTTCCTCTTGTGTGTGTTTTGTATACGAGGAACTGTAGTTTGATTTAGAACATCAATGCTTTTAGATAACGTGCCTGAACTGATCAACTTTTGAAATAGGAAATGTTCAAAACAATATCCAACAATACAAAATTGTATCCTTCTTTACTAATAAAGAAACTGATATGATTTTGTATATCAGGTTCGGTATCTAATAGTATTTGTTCAGAATCAATGTACTGGTAATACAGGGTGACAGTGACCAAAAAACTTGGCTGCAACACTTGCTCCGTTTTCTGTCTCATGAAACTTATCACCCGTTCTCAGTTTTTCTACCTTTTTGTAGCCCTATGTAACAGATTACATATCTGGGATCCTGATCCAGTATCAAATATCCAAGATGCAGAGGATACTGAGAAACAGTTCTGTATAATGAACACACCCGAAGGAGATACATCATATGCACTTTCTTCGTTTGGGCGGCATAGGAATTCTGGTTTTCCCTTATTTCTTGCTCTGTCTTATAACAATTATAAGTTGGAGCGGGACCAACGTTCCCCGGCTCAGTATGACAAGTAGGTTCGGTCAATACATCCATATTATTATCTTGATTAATCCGTGATATGGTCGCTACCTGGAGAGAGAGAGAAGAAAACACTCTGCGTGCGCTCTTGCAAGATTAGATTTATTATATATTTTATCTAATCAGTATGGCTCCCACTGTTTTTATCAAATCTTCCTTCAAACCTTAACAGGAAAGACTAGCCGGGATTAATTACACTCTACAAGTTCGCCAATCATTCAGCCAGGCCAGTGTCGGTACTTTGAGGGAGGTTCCCCGTGCTTTTGCACGGACCTAATTACAGTAAACCTCGTTTTCCCAAAGGCGTAACCCCGTTGACACCTTTCTAGACACCTACTTGATCGGCTAATTGTAAAGTGCAAAACTCTCCCAGGAGTAACAATTACTCGCAGTGGGTTTCGGGATCCAACTATCATATAGAAGGTATGCAATCTCATTGCAAATTTCAACACTTGAAACTCCCGATAATGGTTTCTACCCCTAGCACCTATGACCTTGGCTAAGGTCAACAAATCATAGGTACTAGTAAAGTTCTACCCGTCATTTCATGATTAATTAGACCCACCCACATGACCCATGGCTAAGGTCAACAAAGCCACATGACTGTCCTAACTAATCGCATCATATGCTGTGTAGGAAGACATCACTTAGCTACCGCACACTACGCCTTGGCTATGGTCGACAAACGTAGCATGAATACTAAGTACTCTACTTCCTAAAATGACGGAGGGTTGCAAATGGTTTTTAGGAAAACCTTTAACGCTTTGAACTTGATCTCGTTGCGGAATCAAATGGTTTTTAAATGGAATGTTTTTGAAGCTTTTCTAGTTTTGCTAAAGGGGTCACTCCCGGTGAAGGGATCGTCGGCCCTTTCCTGGTCGAATGAGGTGCGGGATATATCATATATATCACTGTGCAAAGCAGAAACTATAGAAGCAATCAAATGACAAACCGAGGGTTGTAGCATCTGCCAGTTATTGCTAAAGGAGTCACTCCCGGTGAAGGGATCTCGGTCCTTTCCACATCGAATAAGGTGCAGGATGTTCTACAATGAACACCGCGATGCAAAGCAAGAACTGTAGCTACCTGTTTTATTTTGAAATTCGATTCCTCAACATCAATTAGGTTTATTTTCTTTCATTAATCTCATTAATGAATATCCCATCATTTAAGTCCACCTAAACATCACAGATAAATATAACGTACGCTTATGCCATCCGCATTCGCCTCGATGTCCCGTCTGCACCGTTAGGTAAGGTAACTAACGCCAGAGCGAGGCAGGGCTAGTGCGGGTGTAAAACATAAGCAACATCTATATAATATATCATATATACTATATACTATATCTATCTGAACAAATCACATGATCACATCACAGATAACACAGCAGAAAAAATCATATGAAATATTAGATATACTAGGACGTCCGTGTTTTTAATACGAGCCAGTATAAAATACGGATTCCACGGTCGTGATGAATAGCCAATCCCACATCCCTAGACCCCTACGAGAGCGACAAGCAACCCTACCAATTCTAGGGTTAGGAGACCCGGACTCGACTCCTCGAGTTGGTCTCCCACTGGACCCTAGAATCCGGTTACTTGTGCCCTCCTCCTTGGATCTATCCTAGTGCAGAAAAGTAAATAATATACAAATGGTGACATCATCCGCAACCTGGAAGTGCCCCAATAAAAGAATATTACATACAAGTTTTTACATGAATGAAAATGAAAAACACTCATCTCACATAAAACCCCCCCGGCTATTCAAACACGACGATCCAATATAACATATCCAGCAACACATAACATCACATGTCATCAACGTAAGTAAATATGCGCATCCCAATTGTCGTTGACATATAGCAACGAAACCGGCGATATCACATATTACACTTATGGTCACAGAAAAGAAAGTGTAAAACTACAACAGTTGGAATCTGCAACCTCTTTAGACATCGCATGCCTAATCAAATGAAATACTTAGACATCGCATGCCTAACAATTATAAACCCCGCATTTTAGTCTCAAAATCGAAAACACTTTTCAATATAAAGTCGGGCAATTCAACAGGATTCCCGACATTCTGATTGAATGCTCGTCGCAAACTTTAGTAGAAGGCCGCACCCCCAATACCGTCGACGAAGTGCACTAAGGAGGAACACCGCTGCCGCGAGCACCCGAACGGATGCTTTCGGCGACGTGGTTCTCCTACAGTCACTTGGTCGGGGCTATGGGGCGAGGCTGTCTATTAAGTTTACCCGGCGAGTATCCGCGTACACTACGTGATTGCGACGGACTTTTGATCGCATCAAAATTCCGTGGCAACCGATCAAATGAGACTAAACTTCTATGTTTATAATATTCATTCAGTTATCTCATAACTACTTGTGAATTCCAAATGTTGTATCATATTCCGGATAAGATAGAAAATGTTAAACTTTCCGATCGAACAATCGAACGCCCAAGTTTTCCCGAAACAGCTCAACACATGAAATAAGTTTTAAAACATTCACTTCGTGCCTCAGTACCAACGGTCCAGCCGTAGAAGGGTCAAGCCAACGCCTCACATGTGGCATGCCGTACTGCCCCAAACCCTAAGGTTCAAAGGGCAGTTCAAGACAATCACATAATCGAGTTAAGGTTTGTTGTCTTCTAGAGGGACCATCGCGTTACTTGCACTACTTAGAACGTCATTAAACTACGGAAAAATCCAACAATTGGAAATTTCCCGGCAGGGGAAAAAGTGGGTATTTATATCCAGTCGAACTTTTTAACATATTCTAAAATTATCTGGAAAAGCACACAGACAAAATTAGACAATCCGATCGAAACACTGAGTCCCCAATACAATCCAGAAAACTCAACTCTTGAGTCAGATTTAAAAATTCCCAGAAAATACAGCAACAAAATATAAGAATTACTGTGCAGAAATAATTGTCTGAAGAGACCAAGTGGTCGCGGAACCGCCGCATTAGCATGCTAATGCCGCGGTTCCGCCGCGCTATTATCGATTCAGGTGCTCGGGCTTCACAGTAATTCTTAGAAATCCCTGCTTAGTTTTCTGCATATTTTTAATTCTAAAAAATCCCTGTTTTCAAAAAATGTACAGAGAGCAACTTTGAATTAGGGTTTCGGTTCGATCGGACTTCTAACTCCGTCTACGCATCGCCTAAGGCTCTAGCTAGGCTCTGATACCACTGTAAGGTTCCTAGGCACACACTAGAGGTTCTACAAACCATCAAACATGGCCAATTCAAAAAATTTCATGTGCCTACAAATCCTAATACGGATCGTTAACTAGATAAAGAGGCGATGCAAGCAAGTAAACTACTTTATTGCTAAAGGAAAGTGACTACAACCTTTGTAGATCCGGTCCTCCACCTCCTAGGCGCCGTGATGACGTCCCTCCGCTGTCCATATCGGATCCCGGATTCTAGCATCGGCTTCATCGGAGAAATGGGCAGGTTAGGTCGTCGACTTCGATGCCGAAGACGATCTACGTCGAGGCAACTCAAGATCAAACTCCAACTTCACCGAGTCATGAAACTTGTGAAGAAAACACCCTATACTACTTGGCAAGTGGTAGAGGATGAAAAAATAGGAAGTGGGTTCACTTTAGAATTGGATTTCTCACTCTTTTTCTGAAGTTGCCATTAAAGGATGCAAGCTTTCTTCTTTGTTGAAGATGAAGAAGAAGAAGAAAGAATATGATAAGTCTTATTTTAAAAATAGAAAATAAAATGAATACTTATCATATAGCAACCATGGTTAAGTGTAGAGACTAAACTAGGGTCTGGTTGAATGGTTAGGGTTAAGCAAACAAACAAAATGGTCAAGCTTTCAACAGTTCATGAAGCTTCATGAAAGAAACAAAATAAGCCACCATTCTATTTATCTTGCAAAAGTGAATAAATAAATAAAAGAAATAGATAAGTAAACAAAACCCTAACCATTCATATAACCATGGTTTAATCATAGACACAAACTCAAGTTAGCATGTATCATCAAACATGATACAAACAAGTGCACAAAAGTATATCACATATACAACTTGTGTACTTCAAGTGAGAAAATCCATTTAAAGTGAACAAATACTAGTTAATGCAAATTATTATATCAAATATATAATTATGCATTAAATCATTAAATCAATACTTGATTTAACGATCCGGTCATATCGCATATAACCGACTAATATCCAATGTATCGGCTTATCGAATCAATCCTTGATTCGATAACTAGGTTATATCGCATACAACCAATCGATACATTCATCACGAGAATAGAATAAGGTATCACATACACGCATTATTCTCGGTCCCGCACATATCTCATATGCGCTCCTATTTCGTTTCGCTTGAGCCCGAAAACCTCTGTGTAGGATTCTAAAGACTCGTCAATACGCCGGCAGCAGGTGATGATCATATCAAACACCCGCAAGCCGCAAGCGGTCTGCTAAACGTAACGGCCACCCGGGTATTGAGCGATAAGAAGATCGACGAGCAAGCCCGCTCACACTCCTGTGAATCTAACCAGTAACACATACCGTACAGTCCGGTCTGTTCGTCTGATATGTCGCATATCTCGCCTAGGGGTGGTAAACGTCAGACCCCAATAGCTCGATAAGTTATGCCGACGTGAGGTCCATAACATTCGTGAAACTACTGATAACTCTTACCAGTATATCACTGCAACCCTGGCCAGGGTTTTCCTGTTATGGCCAGTCGAGCATAGCGCAACATCAACCCCCAATACCGGGAGAGAAGAATCCTCTCCTATCGCTCATTGCCTCCATGTGAATCGGGACTGTACCCAAAAACCACCTGTTTGCATGACTCAGTAGAGCCGCCGTAGGGTGGAAATCAAAGCACGGTTGGAGACACACAAGACTCTATGACGATCTCGGGTCAACAGACTAAGCTGTACCAGTGTCACCAGAGAACTGCCATCTGACGTGAGGTATAATACCTTCTAGGAGTTCTCGGCGAGTCCGTTCAGTATACCCAGTCTCCACTGAGCACCCGCATACCATCTCCGATGTCAAACATAAATGGATATGGGATCATCCATCGCCCATCACATGGGTCGAGAAGATATACGCTAGTCTACTCTGGAATATCGATGCCCCATTTCGATATTCCCATGACTAGGAACATTGAAGGATGTACTCATGGACTATCCAGGCCCCACTTGTATGATCTGCATCATAGTCCTGGAAGTCGAGTACACATCCTAAGGGCTTTATCAACATGTAACAGAGAGACAGAAAGTATACATGTTAAGATAAAGAGCAACCAGATAGCGTACTTGTAGGGTTCCTAGGCACCCTAATGAGGTCTCACAAGGCATCAACCATGCCAATTTCAAATTTAAACGGTGCCGAGAAACCCTAGAACGGATCGTTGCCTAGATTTCTAGGCGAAAAATAAACTAGTTTACATCTAAACTAAAGGAACGGAAATACAACCTTTGTAGATCCGGTCCTCCACCTCCACGGCTCCGTGATGAAGTCATCTCCGCTGTCCAAATCAAAATCCGGGCTCTAGCATCGGCTTCATCGGAGAATGGACGGGCTAGGTCGTCGACGACGTGCCGAAGATGATCTATGTCGAAGCATCACTAGATCGAGCTCCACCTTCACCAAGCCTAGAAAACTTGTGAAGGAAACACACTCTACTACTTGGCAAGAGGTAGAGGATGAAGAAATAGGAAGTGGGTAGACTTTAGAATTGGATTTCTCACTCTAATTCATCAATCACCATTGATGAGGTAAGCTTTCTTCTTGAAGTGAAGAAAAAGAAGATGATGAAAGTTATGATAAGTTCTTTTATAAAAAGAAATAAATATGAATACTTATCATTAACCAACCATAGTTTAGTGTAGAGAATAAATCATGGTTAGATTGAAGGGTTAGGGTTAAGCATCAAAACAAAATGGTGACTTAGTCAAAGTATCATGAAGCTTCATAATCCATCCAAAGAAAGCCACCATTTAATCTTTATGCAAATCATTTTCCAAAAAGAATAAATAGATAAATAAATGAATAAGGAAATAGTAAACCCTAACCATTTCATTAACCAAGGTTTAATTCTTTACACTTAACTAAAATGCATGTATCATCAAACATGATACAAGCAAGTGCACAAAATCATATCGCATATGCAATGCGCACATCCGAGTGAGAAAATCCATTTAAAGTGAACCGATACTAGTTAATGCAAAGTAGTATATCAAATATATAATTATGCATTAAATAATTAAATCAACACTTGATTCAATGATCCGGTCATGTCGCACACAACCGACTAGTATACAATGTATCGGCTTATCGAATCAACCCTCGATTCGATAACTAGGTTATATCGCATACAACCATTCGACACATTCATCGCGAGAATAGAATACGGTATCACATACACGCATTATTCTCGGTCCCGCACATATCTCATATGCGCTCCTATTTCGTTTCGCTTGAGCCAGGAAACCTCTGTGTAGGACTCTAAAGACTCGTCAATACGCCGGCAGCGGATGATGATCATATCAAACACCCAAAAGCCGCAAGCGGTCTGCTAAACGTAACGGCCACCCGGGTATTGAGCGATCTTAAGATCGACGAGCAAGCCCGCTCACACTCCAGTGAATCCAACCAGTAACACTACCGTACAGTCCGGTCTGATCGTCTGATATGTCTCATATCTTGCCTAGGGGTGGTAAACGTCAGACCCCAATAATTTGATAAGTCGTGTCGATATGAGCTCTATAACAATTCGAGAAACTACTGGTAACACTTACCAGTAAATCTCAGCAACCCTGGCCAGGGATTTCCTGTTATAGCCAATCGAATACAGCGCAACATCAACTCCCTATACCGGGAGAGACGAATCCCCTCCTATCGCTCATTGCCTCCATGTGACTCGGGACTGTACTCAAAAACCACCGTTTTGCATGCCCTCTTGGACGTGGTAAGATTGAAATCAAAGCACAGTGGGAACCACACAACACTCTATGACGATCTCGGGTCAACAGACTACTCTGTACCAGTGTCACCAGAGAACTGCCATCTGACGTGAGGTATAATACCATCTGGGAGTTCTCGGCGAGTCCATCCAGTGTACCCATTCTCTACTGAGCACCCGTATATCATCTCTGATGTCAAACACCGATGGATATGGGATCATCCATCGCCCATCTATATGGGTCGAGAAGGTACACGCTAGTCTACTCTGGTATATCGATGCCCCGTCTCGATACACCCACGACTAGGGACTTTGAAGGATGTACTTATGGACTACCATGTCCCCACTAGTATGATCCGCATCATAGTCCAGGTAGTCAAGTACAGATCCTAAGGGCTTTACCAACATGTAATAGAGAGACAATCTGTGTACACGTTAAGGTAAAGAGCAACCAGATAGCATACTATCATGTCGAGCAAGAAAGTCCTCCCTATATATGTCCCAGCATCCACTACAATATACATCCAATGTACAGTAATGGCCTCTAGGGCATACATATAACTAACAATCTCCCACTTGCACTAGGGCCATCTGTAGCAGTGGTTGTAGTATCTCATACTCAACCATCCCATAAAAGTCTCTCTCTGGGAACAGGCCTTTGTGAGTGGATCCGCTGTATTGTCCTCTAAGTCTACTCTCCTAACCTCGATCGCTTGGAGATCAAGTATCTCCATGATCAGGTGACACTGCCTTAGAATATGTCTGGATCATTGATGGGACCTGCGTTCCTTGGCATAAGCCACAACTCCATTGTCACACAATGGGAGGAACATAGTTCATCTTATGAACCAATATACACCCAAACAGCCTCTTTGGTAGCATCTTAAGTAGCGATGTATCCTGCCTTTATCGTCTAGTATGTCACGGTATCTAGCTTGGAACTCTTCCAACATACCGTCCCTTTACTGAGGGTAAAGACAATGCCTGCGACTGACATTCAGTCGTCTTTATCACCCTGGAACCCTTCCAGTGATTCTCCTCAGGATCGATTGATACCATCTCACTACAACTAGTGAGAATCCTAACATCCAATTAATTCTATCTCATAGATCCAAAACTCAGGATTTAGGAGGTATCATTTTGATCGTACACGGAGAATCTTTATGATAAACGGAGATTGATCGAGCGTAGCATAAGAAACTCCTTTCTTATCAAGAGTATGCCATCCACGTACTCTACGAGGATCACTACCATACTCCCTACTACCTTTTTGTTTATACAAGGTTCATCTACCATTTTGATGATGTCAACTTCTTTGACTAATTCATCAAAACAGATGTTCCAACTCCGCGATGCCTGCTTTATCCTATAAAGCATCTTGCACACGTTTCTGCTGCTCCCACTATTTACGAGGCCCTCTGGCTGTGTACTTATAGACGCACTCTTCTAAAACATCATTTAGAAAAGCAGTCATGGCACCCAACCGCCAGATATCGTAGTTATGGTATATAGTCGTGGCAAGTAGGATCTGGATGGACTTAAGCATAGCTACTTGAAAAGGTTTCATCATTATCCGTACCTGGTCAATGATGCAAACTTTTAACAAGTCTATCTTTGAAAGTCTCAACTTTTCCATGTACACCAAGTAATCTTCTCAAGATATACTTGCTCCTGATGGGGATTTAACCCTTCAGATATAGCAACCAAAGTCCATACTTTGTTGGTGTATAAGGATTCCATCTCAGATCGATAAACATCCAGCCATTCTTACAGAGTCTCACTCCTGATGGCCAGCTCGAAGCTAGTTGGGTCATCATCTCATGATGCAATCCTTGCTCCCACTGTCATAGAGAAACCGAAGTATCTCTCAGGTGGGTGAGGAACCCTACTAGATCGGTGGAGAGGCTGAGGTTTGTTGGTAACTATTGAATCCTTTGGTTCTATCAAATCATCTGCTGTAGTTTGTATAGCTGGAACACTTCCAGTTCTACATAACAGACCTTGTCTCGAGCTTGTCCTGATTTTGCTTTTAGACATAGGCCGGACAACCCCAAATCTTAACTAGCTTAAGACATGGGCTCTTCCCTTTCTATATCTCATATGGAGTGGTAGGCAACTGATTTGATTTGAACCTATTCAATAGGTATGCAGCTTCTCAAGTGCATAACCCCTAAAAGGAAATAGGTAACTCAGTAATACTCATCATAGAGCACACCATATCATATAGGGTGTGATTGCTCCGCCACGATATACCATCGTGCTATGGTGTATTCGGAGGAGTAATGCCGAGAGAGAATCTCATTCTCCTTTAGAATAATCCAGGATTTCCGTGCTCAAGTATTCTCCTCCTTGATCACATCAAAGGACATAATACTTGTACCCATTTTGGTTCTCTACTTCTAACTTATATTCCGTGAATATCTTAAAAGGTTCGGACTTGTGTTTCAACAGGAACATAGGTCTGAATCTCGAAAGATTATCAGAGAATGTAATGAAGTACAAAGAACCAGTCCTGGCATGTGTAGACAGGGGACCTTACATACATCAACATGTATCATCCCAAGAGTTTACTAACTCTTTCTCTGTTTCCAATAAACAGAGCTGTGGTCATCTTATCTTTGTGACATGACTGGCGAGTTTCACAAGATGTAAATTCAAACTGATTTAAATATGCATCTAAATGTAACTTCAGCTAGTCGGGTCACATTGATATGACTTAGTCTACAATGCCTCAAGAAGGATTCGTTCATTTCTGAACTCTTCCTCTTGTGTGTGTTCCGTATACTAAGAACTGTAGTTTGATTTAGAACATTAATGCTTTTAGATAACGTGCCTGAACCGATCAACCTTTAATATAGGAAATGTTCAAAATATTATCCAACAATACAAAATTATATCGTTTCTTTACAGATAAAGAGACTGATATGATTTTGTATATCAGGTTCGGTATCTAATAACATTCGTTCAGAATCAATGTATTGGTAATACAGGGTGACAGTGACCAACAGACTTGGCTCCAACACTTGCCCCGTTTTCTGTCTCATGAAACTTATCACCCGTTCTCAGTTCTCTACCTTTCTGTAGCCCTATGTAACATATTACATATCTGGGATCCTGATCTGGTATCACATACCCAGGACATAAAGGATACTGAGAAACAGTTCTCTGTAATGAACACACCCGAAGATGATGCATCAGCATGCACTCTCTTCGTTTGGGCGGCACGGGAATTCTGGTAATCCCCTATTTCCTGCTCTGTCTTATAACAATTATAAGTTGGAGCGGGACCAACGTTCCCCAGCTCAGTATAACAAGCGGGTTCGGTCAATATTCCGTATTATTATCTTGATTAAGGCGTGATATGGTCGCTACCAGGAGAGAGAGAGAGAAGAAAACACTCAGCGTGCGCTCTTGCAAGAATAGATTGGTTATTATTTTATCTAATCAGGATGGCTCCCATTGCTTTTTATCAAATCTTCCTTCAAACCCTAAAAGGAAAGACTAGCCGGGATTAATTACACACTACAAGTTCGCCAATATTTCAGCCAGGCCGGTGTCGGTACTTTGAGGGAGGTCCCCCGTGCTTTCGCACGAACCTAATTAATGTAAACCTCGTTTTTCCAGAGGCGTAACCCCGTTGACACCTTTCTAGACACCTACTTGATCGGCTAATTGTAATGTGTAAAACTCTCCCAGGAGTAACTCTTACTCGCAGCGGGTATCGGGATCAACTATCTCATAGAAGGTATGCAATCTCATTGCAAATTTCAACACTTGAAATTCCCGATAATATTTTGCCCCGAACGATCTATGACCTTGACAAGGTCAACAAACCACAGACGGCAAGTCAAGTTCAACCCGTCATTTCTTGATTGAATCAAACCCACCCGCACGACCCTTGACAAGGTCAACAAGGCCGCATGACTATCCTAACCCAATCTGCATCATATGCATAAGCAGATAAATACTGGTTAGCTACCGTACACTGCGCCTTGACAAGGTCAACAAACGCAGCACGAATACTAAACAGGATTTATCTGAAATGACGGAGGGCTACGACAGGTTTTTCTGAAAACCTATTGCGTAATGAACTTGATATCGTTGTAGAATCAAATGATTTTAAAATGGAGTGCTTTTGAGGCTTTTCTAGTTTTGCTAAAGGAGTCACTCCCGGTGAAGGGATCGTCGGTCCTTTCCTCGTCGAATGAGGTGCGGGATATATCACATATATCACTGTGCAAAGCAAAAAAACTTAAAAGCAATCAAAAGACAAACCAAATGTGTAGCATCTGCCAGTTATTGCTAAAGGAGTCACTCCCGGTGAAGGGATCTCGGTCCTTTCCTCATCGAATAAGGTGCAGGATATATCACATATACCGCTGTGCAAAGCAAGAACTGTAGCTACCTGTTTTAATTTTGAAATTCGATTCTACAACATCTTAGGTTTCTTTTATTTTCATTAATCACATTAATGAAGTCCCATCATTTAAGTACCTAAACATCACAGATAAATACGACGTACACTTATGCCATCCGCATTCGCCTAGATGTCCCCTCGTGCACCGTTAGGTCATGTAACTAACGGCAGAGCGGGGCAGGGCTAGCGCTGGTGTAAAACATAAGTAACGTCTATATAATATATCATATATACTATATACTGTATCTATCACATGATCACATCACAGATATCGCAGCAGAAGAAACATATGAAATATTGGATATACTAGGACGTCCGTGTTTTCAATACGAGCCAGTATAAAACACGGATTCCACGGTCGCGATGAATAGCAAAACCCATACCCCTAGACCCCTACGAGAGCGGCAAGCAACCCTACCAATTCTAGAGTTAGGAGACCCAGACTCGACTCCTCGAGTTGGTCTCCCACTGGACTCCAGAACCCGGTTACTTGTGCCCTCCTCTTTGGGTCTATCCTAGTGCGGAAAAGTAAATAATATAAAAAAGGTGACAACTTCCGCAACCTGGAAGTGCCCCAATAAAAGAATATTACATACAAGTTTTTACATGAATGAAAATGAAAAACACTCATCTCACATAAAAAAACCCCGGCTATTCAAACACGACGATCCAATATAACATATCCAGCAACACATAACATCACATGTCATCAACGTAAGTAAATATGCGCATCCCAATTGTCGTTGACATATAGCAATAAAACCGGCGATATCACATATTACACTTAAGGTCACAGAAAAGAAAGTGTAAAACTACAACAGTTGGAATCCGCAACCTCCTCAGACATCGCATGCCTGACCAAATGAATTACTTAGACATCGCATGCCTAACAATTATAAACTCCGCATTTTAGTCTCTTTATCGAAAACACTTTTCAATACCAAGTCGGGCAATTCAACAAGATTCCCGACATCCTGATCGAATGCTCGTCGCAAACTTCAGTAGACGGCCGCACCCCCGACGCCGTCGACGAAGTGCACCAAGGCGGAACACCGCCACCGCGAGCACCCAAACGGATGCTTTCGGCGACGGGGTTCTCCTACAGTCACTTGGTCGGGGCTATGGAGTGAAGCTGTCTATTAAGTTTACCCGGCGAGTATCCGCGTACGCTACGTGATTGCGACGGACTTTTGATCACAACAAAATTCTGTGGCAACCGATCAAGTGAGACTAAACTGCTATGTTTATAACATTCATTCAGTTATCACATAACTTATTGTGAATTCCAATTATTGTATCACATTCCAGATAAATAGAAAATGTTAAACTTTCCGATCGAACAATCGAACACCCAAGTTTTCCCGATACAGCTCAACACATGAAATAAGTCTAACAACATTCAGTTCGTGCCTCAGTACCAATGGTCCAGCCGTAGAAGGGTCAAGCCAACGCCTCACATGTGGCACGCCGTACTGCCCCAAACCCGAAAGTTCAAAGGGCAGTTCAAGACGGTCACATAATCGAGTTAAGGTTTGTTGTCTTCTAGAGGGTCCATCGCGTTACTTGCACTACTTAGAACGTCGTTAAACCACGGAAAAATCCAACACTTGGAAATTTTCCGGCAGGGGAAAAAGTGGGTATTTATATCCGGTCGAACTTTTTAATATATTCTAAAATTTATCCGGAAAGCCACACAGACAAAATTTGATAATCCGATCGAACATTCGAATCCCCAAAACAAACCCAGAATGCTCAACTGTGGATTAAATGTTAAAATATCCCAGAAAATACAGCACTTAGAATTAGGAATTACTGTGTAGATTGTACAAGATGACGTGGCTACTTAGCCGCGGAACTGCCGCATGAGCACTGCTCATGCCGCGGTTCCGCCGCAGCTTAAACGATTTAGTCGATCGAATTGCATAGTAATTCTTAAAAACACCTGCTTATTTTTCTGCATATTTTTAATATTGAAAAAACCCATTTTTTAAAAAATGTACAGAGAGCATCTAAGGAATTAGGGTTTCGGTTCGTTCGGATTCCAAACTTCGTCTAGACTTCGCCAAAGGCTCTAGCTAGGCTCAGATACCACCGTAGGGTTCCTAGACACCCTAATGAGGTCTCACAAGGCATCAACCATGCCAATTTCAAATTTAAACGGTGCCGAGAAACCCTAGAACGGATCGTTGGCTAGATTTCTAGGCGAAAAATAAACTAGTTTACATCTAAACTAAAGGAACGGAAATACAAACTTTGTAGATCCGGTCCTCTACCTCCACGGCTCCGTGATGAATTCATCTCCGCTGTCCAAATCAAAATCCGGGCTCTAGCATCGGCTTCATCGGAGAATGGACGGGCTAGGTCGTCGACGACGTGCCGAAGATGATCTATGTCGAAGCATCACTAGATCGAGCTCCACCTTCACCAAGCCTAGAAAACTTGTGAAGGAAACACACTCTACTACTTGGCAAGAGGTAGAGGATGAAGAAATAGGAAGTGGGTAGACTTTAGAATTGGATTTCTCACTCTAATTCATCAATCACCATTGATGAGGTAAGCTTTCTTCTTGAAGTGAAGAAGAAGAAGATGATGAAAGTTATGATAAGTTCTTTTATAAAAAGAAATAAATATGAATACTTATCATTAACCAACCATAGTTTAGTGTAGAGAATAAATCATGGTTAGATTGAAGGGTTAGGGTTAAGCATCAAGACAAAATGGTGACTTAGTCAAAGTATCATGAAGCTTCATAATCCATCCAAAGAAAGCCACCATTTAATCTTTATGCAAATCATTTTCCAAAAAGAATAAATAGATAAATAAATGAATAAGGAAATAGTACACCCTAACCATTTCATTAACCAAGGTTTAATTCTTTACACTTAACTAAAAGGCATGTATCATCAAACATGATACAAGCAAGTGCACAAAATCATATCGCATATGCAATGCGCACATCCGAGTGAGAAAATCCATTTAAAGGGAACCGATACTAGTTAATGCAAAGTAGTATATCAAATATATAATTATGCATTAAATAATTAAATCAACACTTGATTCAATGATCCGGTCATGTCGCACACAACCGACTAGTATACAATGTATCGGCTTATCGAATCAACCCTCGATTCGATAACTAGGTTATATCGCATACAACCATTCGACACATTCATCGCGAGAATAGAATACGGTATCACATACACACATTATTCTCGGTCCCGCACATATCTCATATGCGCTCCTATTTCGTTTCGCTTGAGCCAGTAAACCTCTGTGTAGGACTCTAAAGACTCGTCAATACGCCGGCAGCGGATGATGATCATATCAAACACCCAAAAGCCGCAAGCGGTCTGCTAAACGTAACGGCCACCCGGGTATTGAGCGATCTTAAGATCGACGAGCAAGCCCGCTCACACTCCAGTGAATCCAACCAGTAACACTACCGTACAGTCCGGTCTGATCGTCTGATATGTCGCATATCTTGCCTAGGGGTGGTAAACGTCAGACCCCAATAACTTGATAAGTCGTGTCGATATGAGGTCTATAACAATTCGAGAAACTACTGGTAACACTTACCAGTAAATCTCAGCAACCCTGGCCAGGGATTTCCTGTTATAGCCAATCGAACACAGCGCAACATCAACTCCCTATACCGGGAGAGACGAATCCCCTCCTATCGCTCATTGCCTCCATGTGACTCGGGACTGTACCCAAAAACCACCGTTTTGCACGCCCTCTTGGACGTGGTAAGATGGAAATCAAAGCACAGTGGGAACCATACAAGACTCTATGATGATCTCGGGTCAACAGACTACTCTGTACCAGTGTCACCAGAGAACTGCCATCTGACGTGAGGTATAATACCATCTGGGAGTTCTCGGCGAGTCCATCCAGTGTACCCATTCTCTACTGAGCACCCGTATATCATCTCTGATGTCAAACACCGATGGATATGGGATCATCCATCGCCCATCTATATGGGTCGAGAAGGTACATGCTAGTCTACTCTGGTATATCGATGCCCCGTCTCGATACACCCACGACTAGGGACTTTGAAGGATGTACTTATGGACTACCATGTCCCCACTAGTATGATCCGCATCATAGTCCAGGTAGTCAAGTACAGATCCTAAGGGCTTTACCAACATGTAATAGAGAGACAATCTGAGTACACGTTAAGGTAAAGAGCAACCAGATAGCATACTATCATGTCGAGCAAGAAAGTCCTCCCTATATATGTCCCAGCATCCACTACAATATACATCCAATGTACAGTAATGGCCTCTAGGGCATACATATAACTAACAGTACTATCATGTCAAGCAAGAAAGTCCTACCTATATATGTCCCAGTATCCACTACAATATACATCCAATGTACAGTAATGGCCTCTAGGGCGTACATATAACTAACAACAAAACCATTACGAGTAGGAAAAAAAATAGAACACTTTAAAACCCCGATGCAAAAACTTTAAACTTAAGTTTGTTTTTCATAAAAATTTCGGCAGCAACTCCTTTGTAAAAACTAGCCCGGAAATGGGTACAAACCTAAGATAAAAGTAAGGCATCCCCAAACGGGAGCAAATCTCACCCAACGGCGGAAACAACCACCACAACAGACATACGACGCCGTACCGAAGAAAAGATAAACCACATATATAAAAGGCCGGCTCACATGAGCATGACAGCCCGAGTCAAAAGAATATACAATATCGATCCTCACAACTCGTCTCTAAGTCAATACATGAAGGTGGTAGATGGAGAGTACTGGATACAAGAAGTATGCAATGTATATCCTCGGATAACCGCAACCCACCTAAAGCAACTGGCCTCATAGCCAACCGTAGAGGTATCCTCAAAAGTAGAGATAACAAGGCACCCTGCCGCGGCCACTCTGGTGATCAGACCTGAAAAACCCTGTGGCACAACGGGGGTGAGTTACCAACTCGTGAATAGTAAATAACATCATACTGTAATCACAAGTATGTACTAACAGCAATAAACAATCATATGTAAGCTGGTAGCATAGATATGGTAATATGAATATGCAACTATCATGATCAAGGTACACCACCAAGGTACTATATGTACATGAATCAAATGCATATCAACTAAATAGTGAGTGCGGGATAAATAATAATCTCATGCACAAATCATAAGCATGGAAAAACCCGGTGTAAATCAACAACATCCCAAATCCCAAAATCCTCAGATCGGCACTCAGATCGACCCTCATATCGACCATCATATCGGCACCCAATAAATCTCATGTAACCTGAGTGTCAAGCATCGACACCCGAAATATCATGAAAACTAGTTCCCAGCATCGATATATAAATACTCGTATCCATACATTCCTCGAAACCAAAGTGTCCAACCTCGACACTTGTGTTCCACGTATCGGTTTTCTGATACCGATACATTCCTCGAAACCCAAGTGTCCAACCTCGACACTTGTGTTCCACATATCGGTTTTCTGATATTCATGTGTTCCTCGAAACCAAAGTGTCCAATCTCGACACTTGTGTTCCACATCTCGGTTTTCAATATCCATATATCTCTCGGATTATAAGTGCCCAATTACCGAAAGTGTGTGTGTAGCATATAATTGGTGCTCGTGCAACATGGACTGTCAATAATAGTGTAGTGTACAATAGGTACAGCTTCAGGAACAACAACTAACTATATGCAATAAGTTCATGCACTATCTCTATATGTGCATATAAACATGCGGTTAATATCATATCGTATCTAGCCTTGATGCTTAAGGCTATACGGGCGATTTCCCTGTAGATGTTAAATCTACTGTAACACCTTAGGATATGGTTAGAGAATAACTATACTTAAATAATGGTTTTTAACAAAAAGTTTACCAAATTGTGTTTTAAATATTTTTCCTAATTTAATAAATATTTTTCCAAAATTTTCCTAGGCTTGCACACACATGTGCATGTAAACTAGGGTTTTTAAATTTAGTTAATACCATGAATTATTAACCATGGTGGGTTAATCATAGGATTAAGTCTTATGGGTTTTTAAGTGGGTTTAATTAGCTAATTAAAAGATACTTTAATTTGAATTGTTTTAGGTGTTGACTTGTGAGAGAGAGGGAGGGTGCATCATGGCTCAAGCCATGCTTGCATTAAATGAAGAGAGAGAGAGGAGGGTTGACACTTGAGTGTTGTTTTTCTCTCATTTCTTTGTTCCTCTCAACTCTCACATACACACACACACACTTACCTCTCAAACCCCAGCAGAACCAGCAGCAACAGCAAGCATAGTAGCAGCAACAGCAGCAAGCACAGCAACAGCAACATCTGAGGCCAGAAGCAGCAGCATGCAGAGGCAGTAGCAGGAGCACAGTGAGCAGCAGCAGCACCAGCACCTAGTGCAGCCCCTTCCATGCACCTCTTCCTCTTCCTCCAGCTTCTTAGGGTTAAGTATGAGGTATACTTCCTAACCTGCTTCCCTAGTTTGCTTGGTTAGTGTAGATTTGCTTCGGTTAGTGATTTTTAGTGTGTTTTAGTGCGATATGAGGTGTTTAGTGGGAACTTTGTGCTAATGTGATGCGTTATGGTTTCAGTAGGTTGTTAGTGAGTTATTGAGGCCATATTAGCTTAGCTTAACCCCTATTACACTAAAATACCACCAGTTTTCCTATTTGATGCAATTTGTCATTTTTAAGCAAACTTGAGCTTTTCTGGAACTACTTTTGACCCGTTGAGTTCAGATTGAAATTAAGGATACTGCAGTGTAGTGGAGATGTGCTGATACCATTGATTTAACCCGACCCCCTAATGCACCCTTTTGGCCGCCAATTTCTTCATTCTGGCCGCCAATTGCGGCCAGATGGGTAGGATTTGGGTTGGTGTTTGGTCCTGTAGGTGTCTGCTAGTGTGTGGAGTGTTGTTACATATATATTTTTGTAAGTTTAGTTCTGTGTAGAAATCTGGGACCAAATACCTATTTTGCCGTTTTTCTAAACCTTCGCGACACGCGTGATACGTGAGTAGGTTTGGGGTTTCTGCGTATCGCGACGCGTCGGGGTAGCTTCAGGCGCGAGATCACACGTCTTAGCGTATCGCGCACACGCGCGATAGGTTTGCGACACGGGTTTCTAGTTGGACCGTAATGTCGCGTTTCTGTGAAATTGAGCTTATGTGTTATATGTGTTATGTGATTCTAGGTTCGCAGGCCAGTGAGACGGACGTTGCGAAGAAGGGCAAACAAGTTGTTGGATACACAAAGCGCGAGACACGGTGAGTAGATTTCACATCTACGGGGATATCGCCCGCATGGCGTTATGCGTCAGGGCTGATAGGACCTTATTATTATATGTTGCATTTTACCCCATGGACTGTCATCGCATATTGCATTCCCTGCTATATATATATATATGCTTAGAACTGATAGAATACCGCACTATTACTAACGGTTTATGTTGCACGGGCACTATTTGCATGCTACACACACACCGTTAGTAATTGCTATGCCACACTTACTGTAGAGCTGCCATGATTACATTGCTGTAGTTCATCTTACATATAATTGGTTATGATTTTCTAGAAATTGGGAGCCGCATGACATCTTTAAGAACGGAAACTACTTTAAAAAGCGGTTTTCCCCTTATACATATACTATGGATTGATTTACATTGTACCTCGCATTGGATTTACTTATTGGTGACGGATTTTCATGTGATTTCTGGTTTTTGAGGACCGTGGAAGTATTTAAGAAAAGATGCACTACTTTGAAAAACCCGGTACCTCGTGATATGATATTTTGGTGTGTCCACCACGCGTTTTCTCGGTGCTGAGACGTGTGCTTGAAACCCGATTCGAGGAGTGGATGTTCCGTTTGCGGGTTCGTGGTGGGCCCGGTATGGTTCCCCTCGGCGATATGATCGATGGGATTTGCCGATTGAGCCTGGAGGCGGGCGAGTACCTACCGGTGATTGGTTGGACCTGGCAGTTGTCTGGAGGATACTGACCAGAGTCGAGAGATGGATGCGGGATGATCCGTACTGCCGGGGCCGAGGGCCGACACCGCAGATGGACCCCGTGGGGCCGATCCGGACTGACGGAGCCCGATACATGAGGATTTGCGTGTCGATGCTGGACACGAGTATTTTATGATATTTTAGGTGCCGATGTTGGGCACTCATGATTTCTCAGAGATGTACAGGATTTGAGGGCCGATGGGTGTGCCGGCGCCTGAGTGTATTTGGGATTTGAGTGCAGTTTGAGGCACCGATTATTGTTTTCCATGTTGACATAGTCCATGTAAATATTATTTATCCCATACTCAGTATTGACTACCATATATCTCATCCTGTAGCATTTACCTGTTAGAGTATTTGCATTACTATTGCATCCTCTGTTTGGCATGCATTGATATCATCTGATGGCATTAGTAGAGCAGCGCTATATGTGCATGCTCGCGATCACCTTTATATGTTATCTCTATTCACGAGTTGGCAACTCACCCCCGTTGTGCCACAGTATTTGCAGGTTGCCCTTGGGAGTAGTCACGGCTGGCTGTTTACCGCATCTTTTGGCACAGATACCCTTTCTGAGGCGAGTTAGCCTTTTTGCTGATAGGTGGGTTTTTGTACGGTATCTGTTATCCTTCAGTTGTATATTGATGTATCTAGTATTCTCCATCTACCTTTCTGTATTAACTTAGAGACAGTTGTGAGGATGATGTGTATGATTTTATACTCTGGTGTCGAGCTCGCATGTGAGCCGACTTTATTATATGCAGTCTTACTTCTCATGATATTTGTCCTTGCTTTACTGTGTATTCTTCGCTACGGCGTCGTATATCATATTGTGTTGCTTTATTCATTTCACTTGTTATTTCTGCGACACCTTGCTTTTACCCGACTTGCGGGACAATGTTTAAAAAAGGAAATGTTACCAAATTATAAAGATTATAACTCTTGAACTAAAAAGGATTTCTACTAAATAAATGGAAGTTTCTCAGATATGTATGACTGTTTTTACAAAAAATGTTTTAATCATTCTTTATTTATTGGTTTTGATTTCTGGGTTTGGCTTACTTAGCCGCGTTATGCCTGTAGACGTTGCGTGGTTAAGTGCCGGTCACGAGTCGAAATTCTCGGGTCGTGACATCTATTCACCAACAATCTCAAGCTAGGTCAATCCAATCACCTGCTTCCCTTTCGTCGCAGCGCTCGAAGTCGCCGCCTGCGATCCTATTAGCAAAAAACATAACAGTGCAAATCTCATAAAGCGATCAATAACACGTACACACTACGTTTGACCAACGCACCAACTCCAATCCAACTCATAAGTGTTCGACTAACGGCTAACGTGTGCAGCGACACACCAAAACCAGCCCACGCGCAACAGCTACACGAGATCGCGAACCGTGTCGCATCATGTAACACGCGTACCCAAACACTAGAATAAGGCAAAGTGGTCATAGATTTTGATACACAAACAATTGGTGAACGTTGCAAGTACCACGAGACCACAAACAACCACATAGACCCTACGCCCAAACCCCAACACCCCAGCTCCCACTCTGGCTGCAATTTGCGGCCAGAACTAATAAATCCGCAGCCAGTCTTTAGAGGGGTGGTCTTTGGTTTTTATGGTGGGTTCTATATCTCAATACTATGTCACTGTAATGGGAACTTTTCAAGAAAACACCTGGTTCTACAGCAGATTACAGAGACACAAAGTTGATACTAAAAATACGATATTTGCACGAAACGATACCTTAAGTGTTTTAAACAGCAACTAACAAGCCAAAACACCTATTTAACAGTTTAGAAATCATTACCTAGCCATTATTGCTAAAAAATCCAAGCTTTCTAAGCTCCAAGACAACCTAGTGGCAAAATCAAGACATTTGAAGTGTTTAAATGGGATTTTGTGAAGTTTTTTGCAAGGATTTGTGCAGAAGAGGTAAGGGTTTAGTTTAGGGTTGAGGAAAATGAGAAATGATTAATAGTGAGAGAAAATGAGAGAGTGAGGAGAGAAAAGGGTGAGAGGGTGAGTGTAGGGTGAACAATTTCCTTATGCTTACTCTCCTCCCCTCACCTCATTAATGCCACCATTAATGTTTCCATGACTCACTAGCCATCTCCCTCTCTCTCTCCAAAAAGATATTTCTCACACCCAAAAGATATAGGAATGGTTTAAGGCAAGGTTGAATTGGCAAGGTTTAGTTTAGGGTGTCATGGTTGCTAAACAAGCTTTACACTAATATACCCTCACTTTAACGTGCACATGTGTGTGCAAGCAATAACAAATAATATAAAAATATTAATTAATTGTTACAAAATGTGAGGAATCCTATTTGGTAAACTTTTCCTTAAAAACCCGCATTATCGCTTAATTAATACTAATCACATTCTAAGGTGTTACGGTCTAGATATTCAAAAGATCAACAAGTGATACATATATGAAGCTACAGAAATTAGAGCCCATGATCCCACTATAAGGCGGTGGATCTGCGGCCTAACCCACCTATTAGCCGTGGTTCCGCCGCACAACTGATGAGTTAGGATTCTGGATTTTTTTGGTTGGGATCCTAACAACTAGTTACCATATTAGGAAACTAGGGTTCTGCCTCTGTGACTATAAATAAAGACCGAGAGGCTCTTGGAAAAATCATCAAGGCGACGAGATCATGAAGTCTAAGATGGCCCAAGTATCCAGGCTGATCATCAACTGTTCATCTACCTCCTTAGAAGAGATCGAGAAGCAAATTAGAGTTTTGTAATCATTTTCTAAAGGAACAAAGTGTACTTGATCTTGTTGATTAATAAAGGTAGTTTTATTCTATTGCATTTTATTTTCTTCATGATTTCTATCTTTTCTTTTCCCAACATGCGCGAGTAATTCTTTGCTTATTAGGGTTCATAGGATTAGGGTAGATTAATGGATGATGAAGATCCTTAAACTTTTTTTACATCCAATAAAGTTTATAAACTTTATCAAAAGAATAATTAACATCCTAATTGGGCGTGTTAGTGATATGTATGCCCTAAAGGCCATTACTGTACATACGATGTATATTGTAGTGGATGCTTGGACATATATAGGGAGGACTTTCTTGCTCGACATGATAGTAAGCTATCTGGTTGCTCTTTATCTTAACATGTACTGTTATTGTCTCTATGTTACATGTTGATAAAGCCCTTAGGATATGTACTTGACTACCAGGACTATGATGCAGATGATACTAGTGGGGACAGAGTAGTCGCTAAGTATATCCTTCAAATGTTCCTAGTCGCGGGTGTATCCAAACAGGGCATCGATATACCATAGTAGACTAGCTTATGCTTCTTGACCCATGTAGATGGGCTATGGTTGATCCCATATCCATTGGTGTTTGACATCAGAGATAGTATACGGGTGCTCAGTGGAGACTGGGTATACTGGACGGACTTGCTAAGAACTCCCAGATGGTATTATACCTTACGTCAGATGGCAGTTCTCTAGTGTTACTGATACAGGATAGTCTGTAGACCCGAGATCGTCATAGAGTCTTGTGTGATTCCTACTGTGCATTGATTTCCACCTTACCGCGTTCAAGAGAACGTGCAAAACGGTGGCTTTTGGGTATAGTCCCGAATCACATAGAGGCAATGAGAGATAGGAGAGGTTTCGTCTCTCCCGATATAGGGAGTTGATTTTGCGCTGTGTTCGATTGGCTATAACTGGAAATCCCTGGCCAGGATTGCTGAGATTTACCGGTAAGAGTTATCAGTAGTTTCTCGAACTGTTACGGACTTTATATCGACACGACTTATCGGTTACTGTGGTCTGACGTTTACCACACCTAGACTAGATATGCGACATATTAGACGAAGAGACCGGACTGTACGGGAGTGTTACAGATTGGATACACAGGAGAATGTACAAGATTGCTTGTTGTTCTTCTGATCGCTCAATACCTGGGTGGCTGTTGCGTTTAGCTGACCGCTTGAAGCTTGTGGGTGTTTGATATGATCATCACTTACTACCGGCGTATTGACGATTCTTTAGAGTCCTACACAGAGGTTTCCTGGCACAGGCAAAACGGAGTAGGAGCATAAATGTGATATGTGCGGGACAGAGAATAATACGTGTATGCAATACCGTATTAGATTATCGCGATATGTGATATCGGCCGGGTATATGTGATATATCCGGGTCATCGGATCAAGTGTTAATTCGATGAACAGATATATATTATATTAGTCGGTTATTTGTGAAATAGCCGGATTATCGGATCAAGTGTTGATTTGATAATTTAATGTATAATTATATATTTGATATATTACATTACATTAACTAATATAAGCTCACTTAAAGATTCTTTTTCTCACATGGATAATACATTGATGTATATGCGATATATGTTAATTGTATTATTTTCTTTTGTTACTATATATATTATATATGTGATATATAATATTGTAACATGTTAGAGTTAAAATTGCAACTAGGGTTTTAAGAATAAAACATGTTAGGGTTTGGATTAGGGTTAAAGTTATGGATGAACTTTGTGGAAGCTTCTTGAAGCTTTGACTTTAGTCTTTATCCTTTGATATTTTGTGAAGATATTTGTTAACTCAACCCAAACCTCATGTAAGTCTACGGTAGCGCCCCGGCCGTCTTTCTAAGGCCAAAATGCGGAAACGAAAACTTTTTCAAACTAGAAACCGGCGCTATCGTATGCTTAAATCCCGGATCGAACCATTAACCTACAACTAGCTAACAAAAGAAAGGGTAGAGAGGCTATACCAATCGATCCGTGTCCTTCGGTCTTTGGCCACAATCCCAACCTCCTCGCGGCATCTCCGGTCTCGATCTCTTCGTCGGAAAAGGGCACCACATCTACGAGTCTTTTTACGGGCTCCCGCTTCGTCCGAAGCAACTCGGGCACGAAGTGTGCTAGCCGACGTGTCCAAGATATTATAGAGAATGTTTGTGATCACTTTGTCTCTTGCATCCATGAGTTTGGATGGAGGTTAATGATGAAGCCATTGATGGAAGCTTTGAGCTAGAGGAAGAAGAAGAAGAGGCTTTCTCACACTTTTCTTTTGTGATATTGGAATGATATGATAACAGGGAGAGAGAGTATAAGATGATAAAAATACAAGAACAAAACAACAACCATGGCAGCCCCCCCTCTCTCTTCCTCTCATATCATCACAAACCAATAAAAAAATGTGACATATACACACAAAAGGAGACCATAAGTCACATATATATCTATGTCACATTTAATGCATGTCATGATGAATTCTAGCTCACAATTTCCATTATCCAAACATTAATCCAAATGTTCGGTCCAACAAAAAGATCCGGCAACATCTAAAGTAAACTCGTGACGGATCACAAGGATACCCCTCACCTGTATATACATACCTGCACCCGCATTCCGACTGAATGCGAATGCGACGAGACTAAAGTAATCCAACAAATCTAATACTAGGATCCGGCTTAAACCAAAGCCTACTAGTATGATCCGTCCGATCATGATCCGTGCAATACCGCACGTATATGATCGAACCCTGCCATATATCATACGGCCTCTACAACATTTCGCCCGAAACTTGAGAAACTGTCTGTGGGGGACTCTAAAGACTCGTCAATATTTTGGATATGGATTTAACCACTAGCACGTCAGAGGTATTAGCCGTACGTAACGGGCTACCAAGTATTGACCAAAATGGAGGTCGATGAGAAAACTCATCCTGACACCCTACTGAGCCTGTCAGTGACAATATCTGTAAAGTCCGGTCCGTTCTTCTATGAGCATCGCATGGCGGGCCTAGGGGTTTGGTAAAAGTCAGATCCCCAAAAGCGGTACAAGTCGTGTCGGAGTGTAGCCCAGAACATCCTGAGATACTACTGGAGTACCTACCAGTAAATCTCTTGCTTTGGCCAAGGACTTCGTGTAATGGCTCTCCAAGACACAGCGCGACCTCACCCCCAATACCGGGAGAGACGAACCCCTGCCGATCCGCTCACTTCCTCCATGCGGCTCGGGACTGTACCTAACTAAAACCTGTTTGCACGACTCCTTTGAGCCGTGGTAGGGTAGTAATCAAAGCACAGTGGGAACTCACACGAGACAAATGACGATCTCAGGTCGATGAACTAACCTGTACACATGTCACCAGGGAACTGCTATCAAACGTCATGTATAATACCAACTAGCATGTTCCCAGCGAGTCCTATCCGGTGTACTTATAACCCAATGAGCACCTGTATACATCTTAGGTGAACCAACTGACACCAATGGCTTGTGAGACCAGCCACCGCCCCTCGTCGGGGTCTCGACTGTATACACTAGTCTACTCTGGAGTATCGATGCCCTGTCTCGAAAACTCCCACGACTAGGGACCTTTTAAGGATGTGCCTATAGACCCCAGCTCCCACGTATATGATCGCCATCATACCGCTGGCCGTCAAGCAAGAATCCTATGGGCTCTATCAATGTGCAATAGCGACCTATAAGGTCACCTAAAGCCATGCACGATGATAAAGACAAACCATGGTAGCATACTATTCTCCATCAACGTGTAATAGTGAACCACAATGTCACCTAAAGTATGTACACGATGATAGAGACAAACCAGATAGTATACAATCATCCTGAGTAAGATTGTCCTACCGGCATAGGTCCTCCCTCAATCATTGCAATCACATGCCTGTAATCCAATAATTGACTCTGAGGGCACTATATCCAACAATCTCCCACTTGCACTCAAGGCTAATTATTGCGATGTTGGGTACTCACAGCCCGTGTGAAACCGAACACCCAACTCCTCTACTAATCAGTTTCACAAAACCCGTTTACGAAACTATTGCGTTCGAGGAATAGCCTCAGTGAGTGGATCCGACCTGATGTTTCTTTCGATACCTCTCTTTATCTCAAGTTCGCGGAGAAAGCCATCTTCCGAAATGAGCAATACCTGTCTTAGAATATGCTTGGATATCTAATGGGACCTAGATCATCAAAGAACTCCAAATCTAAACTTCTTAGACTGTATCGTTAACTGAACTCAATCAGTATCTTGCGCCATGCATCCTTCAGTGTCCGCTTGGACCTCCTGTCCAAATTATTGCCCCTCGTCAGAGGGAAAACTATAACTCTGACAGTCACTCTGTCATCCAGGTCACTTTGGAAGCCTGGAATGATAACTGTCTCCCGAAGGAGGCTGTCGTTATCATATCCCTAGAATATCCACTTATGTTCTAAAACTGCTTCCAATCGTTTCTCCGGGACTGGATCAATATCAACATATTGCATCTCGTACAAAAACAACATCTGGTGTGGTACTTGACATCTCATGATTGACTCAATTGCCTAAGCAAGTGATCTGCCAATCATGCACATCTCTCCCCCCTTTAGTCTGTAAGACACCTTTAGAGAGGGTGACTCCATCACCTGCAGGTATACTACCGTACCAGGGGTCGTCCATTCTAAAGCACCTTTAGAATGCTGTCTAAGTACCCAGATTGGGAAACAGCCCAAATCTAGATCTAGCAACCAGAATATCTGATATAATATCCATGTCCTATGTGGAGAAACCACTGTGTGACAACCAAAGTATAACCGATCGTAGTATAGGAATATCATTACCTACTCTGTGTATGTCATCCAAATACCAGGACATGACACCCTACTACCTTCTTAACAGATCCATCCCTTATTCTGCTGAAGTCAAACCTATGACTGTCACATCAGAAATAGATGATCTATCTCCGCTATATCTGCTTTAGTCTATAAATAAAAATAACCTACTTGTCCACTATGCTTTCGCTGCTCCCACTGACTACGATAACCCTTCGGCAGAGTCATATACACGTGCACTTCTAAAGCTAGTTTAGAATGACGCTATATTCATCCTCCTGCCGGGTCTCATAAACTGGAACAACAGTAGTGTCAAATCTGGGTAAACAAGAACATCCTTGTCACCGTCTTTGAGCATACCGAAGTACCTCTCGAGTGCCTGAGGTTACCCACCATATCTGCGGAGTGGCCAATAGAATGTCTGTCATGACCCAAAAGTACGGAACGTGACTGGCACTTAGATTACGTGACGTCTAAAGGCGTAACGTAACCTAAGTCAGGCAAACCACAGAAAAATCTAAACCAAAATCAAAAGAGAGTGAAGGAAAACCTTTCATGAAAACAACATGAAATCAATTAAGTTGCATTGAACCCCTTTTTAAAAATATCAAAAATTTCCGAAAATTTTGGCAGAGTCTCCTTTGTAAATTCTATCCCCCATAATGGGTACAACAAGATATATAACCTGTAATCACAAAATAGCATCCCCAAGCGGGAGCTAGCTCTTCGCCCAAGGCGGATCACAACCCAATGCGATATGTATATGTTATCTTAAGAAAAAGAGCATAAAGAAATGCGAAATATAAGAAAACACAACATCGGCTCAAATGAGCTCGACCCAAAAGAAACCACATATACATAAATCTCTCAGTCTCATCACTAGGTCGCACATACACATAAGAAGTGGTAGATGGAGAATACTAGATACAAAAATAGTACAAAAAAGATAAAAAAAAAATTGCTCTCGCAACCCACCTACGAGCAATGTCGCGAGTCTGAGCAAAAGAAATTACTAATAAGATAAGCCGCCGCAACTAGGATGATGAGTCCGACCTGCAAGACACTGTGGCACAACGGGGGTGAGTTGCCAGCTCGTGAGTAGAATATAACATCTAGTAAGGCTATCGTAAGAATGCACGCAAATGCGTCACAGCAAGTATGTCCAGATGTGATGTAATACCTCTAGTATGCATGCACATGTATGAAATGTCAATACTAAATCTTTAAGTGTTTTAAATGCTATATGTTCTGCATTCTTAACTTTAGAAAAAGAATATATGTATAATAGCTAAATACCATCAAGAAATCATCTGAAACCCGTGTCAAGCATCGACACCAAATATGAAAACACATCTGTCTCAATGTCTCACTGTATCAATGTCTCAATACATCGGGCTCCGTCAGTCCGGATCGGCCCATATCATCAAATCTCACGACAATGGTCGGTATCCTCCGGATATCCGCCGCGCCAGACATCACCGGTATGTAGTCTTCCCCTGCCAGGCTCATCGTCTACAACTCGATCTTCTTGCCCTGGGGAACCATACCGGGCCCATTATGTACCCGAGACGGTTCATCCACTCCTCGAATCGGGTCTCGAAATCCAACAGAAAACATGAAAACTCATGGTGGACGACACATACATCACGAGAAAACCGCAACTTTGTTTTAGAAATGATAAATATAAGCTTTTGTTAAATTCTTGTGGTTTTCCCCAAAATCCAGAAATCGCAGCAATAGTGAGATCCTCAAGAAAATCATAATACCCAACATGTTGTATATGATAAATGTCTATGATATCAAGGTATGCGATGTGATTCGTGGATAGAAATCTATGTAAGTATGATGATGATGCGAGGTATATACATGCTATGCGATTTCATATATCATGTATGATGCAAGTGGTGACACTAAGCTAAACAGGTTCTATGGTGCTCGTGGCATGGCAATTACCAAAGGCGTGTGTGTCACATGAATAGTGCGCGTGCAACAGGAGCCAATGGTAATGGTGTTCGTGTCCTATGAAGTGTTATCGCACATGTGTATATGAATATCCATGCAATCTAGCAGACGATTAGCTATAAGGGTATGCAATATGAATGAGGGGGGTGGTTAGCTAACTAACAATGAAAATCATGCAAGAAATAAAGTAATCCTAACTAGGGGGCACTTCGCTCCATCCAGACGATCCCCCATAGATGAATACATCTACTCACCTGAAAGCCTGGCTAATCCGATCCAACCACCGCCTAGCCTTTGCGCGCCGCGTCCGATGTTTCCGCGACCGATCCTAGAATTAAATAACACACAATATAAGATTACGGATTCCTGAAATGACGCAACTCACAATATAAAAAGATCGACGCTCATGAATTAGTCACAACGTGCACTCGGTGCGCGTAAAACACATGAAAATCGCTAAAACCTTAACTAAACTCGTCGTTTCGGTGCAACCGCCAAAGCTAAAACCCGACTAGACAAAACCCCGCATTCGCGCACACTAAAAGTCGTATGAGATGCTAATTGTATCGACAAATATCTTAATTAGATCACCTCCTAATATTTATAAAAATCTAGTAAGCAATTAGCATACCGATAACATTGCAAACATCGCGAATTAACGATATCGCGATCGCAACATCACACAAATAACCGACCTAATACACTAGATGGCCACAATACTAACTTAAACCCATCAACCTTGCTACAAACCCTAATTACAACACCAACCCTATCCTAGAATTTTTAAAACAAACCATTGCAATGAAATTAACACATTAAAAATCTAAATTAGCATAAATAAACTACCAATTTAACAACTAGATTAGAACTTATACCTCCCAAGTGATCAACCTCTTGCAATTTGCCTCTAAAGATGTCTTCTTTCTTCTTGTTTTAAACAAATTAGGGTTTGGGAAGAGGTGGAAAAGGGTTTAGGTTTGAATTTGTGAAGGAAATTGTGATTTTTTGTGGATTTCGGAGGATTTTTGCAAGGATTTTGATGCAAGAAAATGGGGGATTGGGGGCTGTTTTTCTGCAGCCATTTCGACCAGAGGAGAGCAAGGGAGGGATGTGAGGGAAAGGTGTGGAATTTTCTACACAAAAGTCCTTCACAAGATCAATAAATGACCATCACATCAAATTTTACAAAAAAAAAACCTTTTTAATTCATTTTCAAACCATTTTAAATCACAAAAAAAACCAAACTTGAAATGTTTTGATAAAAATTTTGTTACACTATATTTTAATATTATAATGATTCCTAATTATGTAATTTACCTAATTAAATTTGTATTTATCACTAATTAAATGTATTTTTAAAAGCTTAAAATAATATTAAAAATAATTAATTAAGGAATTTTTTTTAATTAAGTAGAAATTTTTAAGTGACATTTTAGTGACCATTTTATAGTAATATCTTATCTAAATTTTGTATAATTAGGTCTATAATGAAATATACCTATTTTGACTTTTTACGGAAAAGGCTGCTAATTTTGCCGATTACCGAAAAACTGCCTAAACGATTTTCGAAGCGTTACAATCTTCCCCCCTTAAAGAAATTTGGTCCCCGAATTTAGAATTTAACTACGCATACCTTCAAAAAGATGGGAATATCTCTTTCGCATCTCGACCTCGGTCTCCCAAGTGATCTCCTCACTGTTCGGGCCATGCCAAAGGATCTTGACGGACGGTATAACCTTCGACCTTAATTTCTTCACCTGCCGATCCAAAATGACCACCGACTTCTCGGTGAATGAAAGATCACTCTCTAGCTGGATCGTCTGGTGCTGAATCGCATGGGAAGGATCATGAAGGTACTTGCGGTGCATCGAAACATGGAACAAGGGTGAACATCGGGGAAGCTGGGCGGAAGAGCTAACCGATAAGCGACTGGACCAACACGCTCAAGGATCTCGAAGGGACCAACAAATCTAGGACTAAGCTTCCCTTTCCGCCTAAATCTCATCACACCCTTCATCGGAGAGACCCTCAGGAAAACATGATCGCCAACAGCGAACTCGAGTCGGCGACGGCGCCTGTCAGCATATGATTTCTGCCTACTCTGTGCTGCTATCATCCTATCCCGAATCAGCTGTATCTTCTCGGTCGTCTCCTGTACGATCTGTGGCCCCAAAATACTGCTCTCCCTGAGCTCTGTCCAACATACAGGCGATCGACATCTCCTCCCATATAAAGCCTCGAAAGGTGCCATCTGAATCATCTCCTAGAAGCTATTATTGTAGGAGAACTCGATCAAGGGCAAATGTCGATCCCAGCTACCACCGAAATCTAAAACACAAGCTCTGAGCATGTCCTCAAGAGTCTGAATAGTACGCTCCGACTGACCGTCAGTCTGCGGATGAATGGCTGTGCTAAAACTCAATCGGGTGCCCAATGCTTCCTGATGTTTCTGCCATAATCGGCTGGTAAACTGGGTGCCCCGGTTGGACACGATGCAAGTCGCGATGCCAAGCAGTTGCACGATCTCATCAATATAAACCTGGGCATACTGAGCAAATCCAAAAATGGTCTTCACTTGCAGGAAGTGAGCCGCTTTCGTCAGTTGATCCACAATCACCCATATAGAGTCATACCCTCGACTGGTCCTGGGTAGACCCACAATGAAGTCCATGGAGACCTGTTCCCATTTCCACTCAGGGATGGGCAAAGGCTGTAACTCACCGGCTGGCCTCTGGTGCTCGGCCTTGACTTGCTGACAAGTCAGGCATCTCGACACAAAGTCTGTAACATCCTTCTTCATTCCGTCCCACCAGTAAACCTCTCTCAAATCACGGTACATCTTGGTGGAACCTGGATGCACACTGTATACTGATCTATGTGCCTCCTCGAGGATATCGCGCCTCAGTCCCTCAGAATCTGGTACGCACAGTCGAGTCCCTAATCGAAGTATCCCCTGATCATCAATCACGAACTCAGAAACTCTGCCCTGCCGAGAAGCATATGCGATAACTCTGTCATGCTGCATCAATACACAGCCCAGCCCTACTCGAGAAGCATCACAATATACCATGAACCCGCCTGATCCTGAAGGCAATGCTAAGACTAGTGCAGTAGTCAGACGAGTCTTCAACTGCTGGAAACTATCCTCACATGCCTGGGTCCAATCAAAAGGGACCCCTTCCAGGTTAACCCGGTCAGCGGTGCAGCAATACGGAAGAAATCCTGGACAAAACGTCGATAATAGCCGGCCAGACCCAGAAAGCTGCGAATCTCTATAACTGATACCGGTCTAGGCCAACGCTGAACTGCCTCGATCTTCTTCGGGTCCACAAAAATACCATCTCTCGTCACCACATGACCCAAGAAGTCGACATTGTCTAACCAGAATGCGCACTTGGAAAATTTGGCAAACAGTTGATGCTCCTTCAAAGTCTGCAATGTGATACGCAAGTGCTGCTCATGCTCCTCCCGGCTCCGAGAATAAACCAAAATGTCGTCAATGAACACGATGATGAACTGATCGAGATACGGCCTGAATACACGGTTCATCAAGTCCATAAATGCTGCCGGGGCATTGGTGAGCCCGAACGACATCACCAAGAACTCATAATGACCATATCGAGTACGGAAAGCAGTCTTCGGAATATCCTCCTTCCGAACCCGCAACTGGTGATAACCTGACCGTAAATCAACTTTCGAGAAAAACCCTGCACCCTAGAGCTGATCGAATAAGTCATCAATGCGGGGTAGGGGATATCTGTTCCGCACAGTAACCTAGTTCAGCTGACGATAATCAATGCATAAGCGCATACTTCCGTCCTTCTTCTTAACAAACAGGACGGGAGCACCCCAAGGTGACACACTCGGTCGAATAAGCCCTTTGTCCAGCAAGTCCTGTAACTGATCCTTCAGCTCTCTCAGCTCCGCCGGGGCCATCCAATAAGGCCATATAGAGATAGGCCCCGTGCCGGGGATCAGGTCGATGCAGAACTCAATCTCACGCACTGGCGGCAGACCAGGCAGCTCGTCGGGAAATACATCAGGGAACTCTTTCACAATAGGGATCTGGTCCAACGGAACCTCTGTGGAGCTAGTATCACAAACATAGGCTAAGAATCCCTGACACCCTTTCCTTAAGAGCTGACCGGCGCGAAGAGAAGAAATCAAGCTGGGAAGGGTAGCACTACGATCTCCCTGAATAACAAGAACCGGCTCACCGGGAAAACTGAATCTGACTGCTTTCTCACGGCAGTCCACGGATGCATAACAGGTGGCTAGCCAGTCCATACCAAGAAGAACGCCAAAGTCTAGCATATCGAGGAGAATCAAATCAACTGAAGAATCTCTCTCCCCGATACGAACAGAACATGATCGGTACATGAAACGGGAAACAAACGACTCGCCTACCGGTGTAATAACGACAAGCGGCTGATCTAACGGAGAAGACTCTCGGCCCAACCTCGGTGCAAAGTACGTGGATACATAGGAATGTGTGGAGCTTGGATCAAATAATAGTCGTGCATCAAATGAACATACTGGCAGAGTACCTGTCACGACGGCATTGGATGCCTTTGCATCCTGAGGAGTCAACGCGAACACTCGGGCCTGTCCACCACTAGTAGCTGGCTATCCTCTGCCTCTACCTCGGCCTCGGCCTATGCCTCAGTCGCCTCGTCCTCTCTGAACCAGACCGCCACGCCTACGACCTCTAGGAGCATCTGGCTGGCGTGGAGCATCATCAGGAGTAGGAAGTAGAGCTCTCTGAGGAGGTGGTGAAGTTGGTAAGGTCACATGCGGGACTGTCGCCGTGCCCTGGCGCCCTATGGCACAGTCTCTGACACGGTGGTACTGACTCCCATACCGAAAACATCCTGGCGACGACTGTTGGGTCTGTGGATATGAACCAAAAAACTGACCTCGTCTCAATCCTCTGCCGCCACCATCTCCCGGAAATAATCTATCACGGTGTCTACCCATCTGCCGCTGAGCTGGTGTATCAGTACGGATCCTCTTCGGCCCAGAAACGACAGGAGTCTCAGAAATACGCTCCTCCAAAAGTAAGGATGCGTCCATCGCGGCTGCGTATGTATTAAAGTGCTGGGTGCCGATGGCAAGGAATAGCTGTGTGTCAAGCCCACGCACAAACCTCTTTATTCTCTTCTCTTCCGTGTCTACTAGGTATGGAGCATATCAAGACAACTGGGTAAACTGTATATCATACTCCGACACCGTCATCCCAGGAGTCTTGCGCAGAGACTTAAAACTACGGGCTCGAGCATCTCGGACACTTTCCGGAAGAAAACGGGCAAGAAATGCTGCTGTAAACTCGTCCCAGGTCATAGAAGGTAGACCTGCAGCTCGTCCTCTCTCTACTGAATCATACCATGTCTGGGCAAGACCTTCCAGACGAAAACTCTCGAACTCCACCAATCTATCATCAGAACACCTCAACTAACGGCAAATCCTAGCCATCCTATCAAGAAATGCCTGTGGGTCCTCTGTCGCATCCGTACCGGTAAAAGCTGGAGGTTTCAATCTCATGAACTTCTGTAGTGAAACAGGGATAGTCGCAGTAGTAGCAGGAGCGACCATCTGTGCAGCAGGTACAATCATGGTCTGTGCGGTGGAAGGAACGTCCTCGGACCTCTGTGCCCGACTGGACTCAACTAAAGATCCCATCATCTGTCATAACTCCTGCATGCCGGCCTATAATCTGGCAATACGGTCTGAATAAGGCGGATCAATATGACCCTGAGGGGTAGGAGTATAATCCCGCTCGATCCTCGCCTCAGAAGAGCCCGCTCGAATCTCATCCCTAGTGGCATCCCGCTAAGCTCTCGTAGTCTTTGGCGGCATCGAAGCTGGAATAAGAAACAGGACCAATAAGAACATTGCAATTGAATCAAGGAATGCAAGGAATCAAGAAAGGAAATACAAGCAATTATGTCCTAAGGTCACTTAGGCGGAGTACCATATCGTAAGTATGTCGCGGATCATACCCACGCTACGCCACTCTGCTTAAGTCACCTACTCCGTCTACCAAGGTTGTCCTACACTCAGAAAGGTAAAACCAACGCTCTGATACCAACTTTGTCACGACCCGAAAGTACGGAACGTGACTGGCACTTAGATTACGCGACGTCTAAAGGCGTAACGTAACCTAAGTCAGCCAAAGCCCAGAAAAATCTAAACCAAAATCAAAAGAGAGTGAAGGAAAACCTTTCATGAAAACAACTTGAAATCAATTAAGTTGCATTGAACCCCTTTTTAAAAACATCAAAAATTTCCGAAAATTTCGGCAGTCTCCTTTGTAAATTCTATCCCCCAAAATGGGTACAACAAGATATATAACCTGTAATCACAAAATGGCATCCCCAAGCGGGAGCTAGCTCTTCGTCCAAGGCGGATCACAACCACACGCGATATGTATATGTAATCTCAAGAAAAAGAGCATAAAGAAATGCGAAATATAAGAAAACACAACGTCGGCTCAAGTGAGCTCGACCCAAAAGAAACCACATATACACAAATCTCTCAGTCTCATCACTAGGTCGCATATACGGATAAGAAGTGGTAGATGGAGAATACTAGATACAAAAATAGTACAAAAGAGATAAAAATGCTCTCGCAACCCACCTACGAGCAATGTCGCGAGTCTGAGCAAAAGAAATCACTAATAAGATAAGCCGCCGCTACTAGGCTGATGAGTCCGACCTGCAAGATACTGTGGCACAACGGGGGTGAGTTGCCAGCTCGTGAGTAGAATATAACATCTAGTAAGGCTATCGTAAGGATGCACGCAAATGCGTCACAGCATGTATGTCTAGATGTGATGTAATACCTCTAGTATGCTTGCACATGTATGCAATGTCAATACTAAATCTTTAAGTGTTTTAAATGCTATGAGTTCTGCATTCTTAAATTTAGAAAAAGAATATTTGTATAATAGCTAAATACCATCAAGAAATCATCTAAACCCGTGTCAAGCATCGACACCAAATATGAAAACACATCTGTCTCAATGTCTCACTATATCAATGTCTCAATACATCGGGCTCCGTCAGTTCGGATCGGCCCATATCAACAAATCTCACGACAACGGTCGGTATCCTCCGGATATCCGCCATGCCAGACATCACCGGTAGGTAGTCTTCACCTGCCAGGCTCATCGTCTACAACTCGATCTCCTTACCCTGGGGTACCATACCGGGCCCACCATGTACTCGAGACGGTTCATCCCCTCCTCGAATCGGGTCTCGAAATCCAACAGAAAACATAAAAACTCATGGTGGACGACACATACATCATGAGAAAACTGCAAATTTGTTTTAAAAATGATAAATATAAGCTTTTGTTAAATTCTTACGGTTTTCCCAAAAATCCAGAAATCATAGTAATACTGAAATCCTCAAGAAAATCATAATACCCAACATGTTGTATATGATAAATGTCTATGATATCAAGGTATGCGATGTGATTCGTGGCTAGAAATCTATGTAAGTATGATGATGATGCGAGGTATATACATGCTATGCGATTACATATATCATATATGATGCAAGTTGTGACACTAAGCTAAACAGGTTCTATGGTGCTCGTGGCATGGCAATTACCAAAGGCGTGTGTGTCATATGAATAGTGCGCATGCAACAGGAGCCAATGGTAATGGTGTTCATGTTCTACGAAGTGATATCGCACATGTGTAAATGAATATCCATGCAATCTAGCAGACGATTAGCTATAAGGGTATGCATTGTGAATGAGAGGGGGTTAGCTAACTAACAATGCAAATCTTGCAAGAAATAAAGTAATCCTAACAAGGGGGCGCTTCGTGCCATCAAGACGATCCCCCATAGATGAATACATCTACTCACCTGAAAGCCACGCTAATCCGATACGACCATCGCCTAGCCTTTGCGCGCCGTGTCCGATATTTCCGCGACCGATCCTAGAATTGCATAACACATAATATAAGATTACAGATTCCTGAAATGACGCAACTCACAATATAAAAAGATCGACGCTCATGAATTAGTCACAACGTGCACTCGGTGCGCGGAAAACACACGAAAATCGCTAAAACCTTAACTAAACTCGTCAATTCGGTGCAACCGCCAAAGCTAAAACCCGACTAGGCAAAACCCCGCATTCGCGCACACTAAAAGTCGTATGAGATGCTAATTGTATCGCCAAATATCATAATTAGATCGCCTCCTGATATTTATAAAAATCTCGTAAGCAATTAGCATACCGATAACAATGCAAACATCGCGAATTAACGATATCGCGATCGCAATATCACACAAATATCCGACCTAATACACTAGATGGACACAATACTAACTTAAACCCATCAACCATGCTACAAACCCTAATTACAACACCAACCTATCCTTGAATTTTCAAAACAAACCATTGCAATGAAATCAACACATTAAAAATCTAAATTAACATAAATAAACTACCAATTTAACAACTAGATTAGAACTTATACCTCCCAAGTGATGAACCACTTGCAATTAGCCTCTAAATATGTCTTCTTTCTTCTTGTTTTAAACAAATTATGGTTTGGGAAGAGGTGGAAAAGGTTTTAGGTTTGAATTTGTGAAGGAAATTGTGAATTTTTGTGGATTTCGGAGGATTTTTGCAAGGATTTTGATGCAAGAAAATGGGGGATTGGGGGCTGTTTTTCTGCAGCCATTTCAACCAGAGGAGAGCATGGGAGGGATGTGAGGAAAAGTTGTGGAATTTTCTACACAAAAGTCCTTCACAAGATCAATAAATGACCATCACATCAAATTTTACAAAAAAAAACTCCTTCTTAAATCATTTTCAAATCATTTTAAACCACAAAAAAAACCAAACTTGAAATATTTTGATAAAATTTTTGTTACACTATATTTTAGTTTTATAATGATTCCTAATTATGTAATTTACCTAATTAAATTTGTATTTATCACTAATTAAATGAATTTTTTAAAAGCTTAAAATAATATTAAAAATAATTAATTAAGGAATTTTTTTTAATTAACTAGAAATTTTTAAGTGACATTTTAGTGACCAATTTATAGTAATATCTTATCTAAATTTTGTATAATTAGGTCTATAATGAAAAATACCTACTTTGACTTTTTACGGAAAAGGCTGCTAATTTTGCCGATTACCGAAAAACTGCGTAAACGATTTTCGAAGCGTTACAATGTCAATTCAGATTGAATCTTTAGGTCCATATCAAATTTTCAGTAATCGTTTGCGTTTTTGGAATCACTTCTAGTTCTACCGTACTCCCATTACTGTTTTCTGGAAAAAAACCATTTTACTAAAACTGTGACGAGTCAAGAACAATATCACTATTGATCTTCCAGATGGTAGAAAGTCAACCCTCGTCATAGCCCGGGTCAACCAACAAACAGCCATTACAGAATCGTGCCTTGAGTTATCCAGAGTCTGGTTTTAAGCATAAGCCGAACAACTCCCCGTACCTTAACAATGTTAAGATATGAACTATTCTATATCCAATATAGAAAAAGAGGCACTGATTTAATTGGAACCAAATTCAAATCATCCAGCTATCTCCAGTGCATGTCAACTAAATGGAGAGAGGCCGATCAACATTACTCAACTTAGGAGTGCTTCCAATTATGAGTAACCTGAAAGAGAAGCAAGTTCTCTTAATCATTACTATCAACTGAATACCATACACAAGTATTTACATCTTCGATCACCTTGAAGAATCCTGATTCTTGCAACACCTGGTTTTCTACTTTATTCTTATACCTATGACTTCTCAAAACTCAGACCTTGCATTTCTACGAAACATGTCTAAGAACTGGAGAAGTCACAAGTAAACAGAATATAGTACGAGTACCAATCCCTCTGTCCTCATGGACACTGGACAACATACAATACTCTGTATAAGTCCCCTGAGTCTAATAACTCATTCCCCGCGTGTCGTAGGTTGAAAACTGTACTTATGGTTAAGAAGAATTACACCGCTGTTTAATGCTCCTTACCTAACCATCCACTGATATAGGTAAATATCATAGACATAATTTCAAAAAGTTATATCTCACTTTATAAAAATAAACGTACAAATATATTAATTTGAAATTGGTTCATAACAACGGATATTCAAAACCAAATATTTGTCGTCTAGCAAAAAACCCAGGAGACTTCCTCAAATATCACCAATTACAACGAATCCCGATATAATAAGGATGATCACCCAATTCCCAATAACTTACTCCCACTCATCATCTGTAAAATCATACAGATGTGAGAATCAAACCTGGTTAATACATACCCTGGAGCAAGGACTAATTGGGAAATCAGTTTTCTTTTAACAATACACAGTGAAACTAAAACATATAAATGTTTCGAAGGGGTATCCGGGTATTCCTAGTAATGCCTCCTCCATTATCAGATTCACAACTGTAACAGTATATTTTTTTGCCATCTCTCCAAATTCCTTTATATGTCTTTAGTCATTACCTTCTGTACACCCTCTTAGGCTAAATGATTTTCTTCTTTCCCTACCATTCAGCACCAGCCTATGGTTCGGAAGAAGACTATCCAATAAGCGTAATAGGTGTACTGTCATAATCCTAGGAGCACCCGCAACCCGAGAGAAGGTAAAGATAAAAGACAACTGAATAAAACCTTATTCATATTTCTCCTGAACCAGAATCTATCCCCGAACTGGAACAAGTTCCTTCGAGTTTGTATATAACCATACGATGGAGTATCCAAATAACTGTGGATCTTCGTTGTGATACGGAGTGTCCCGGAGAAATACAAAGGTGAATTAGGAGTGGTAATGAAATACGTGGTTCGGTCGTGAATAGCAGTCGCAGTTTACTTTGCCCTCTTACTAAGACCTTTATTTGTATTTACTTAATACCTTCTGCATACCTTCGTTAGGCTAATTGGTTTTCTTCATTCCCTACCGTTCGGCACCTGCCTATGGTTTGGAAGAAGACTATCCAATTTGCGTAACAGGTGTACCGTCCTAATCCAATGAACACTCGCAACCTGAGAGAGGGTAAAAGGAAAAGACAACTGAATAGTCCTATTCATTTTTCCCAGAAACGGAAACCATTCTCCAATCTGGAACAAGTTCTTTCGAGTTCGTATGTAACCATACGATGGTTTTATCCAATGGAAGTGGACGTTCGTAGCAATACGGGGTGTCTTGGAGAAAAGGGTTAAAGTAGGAGTGGCAATGAGGTATGCAACTTAGACAATACAAAAGCCAGTGTTTTTAAGAAGGTTCGGTCAACTTGGTCACTGAGTCATAGTTAATGGTCGGGTCATGGTCACTGCCAAAGAGAGAGAGAGAGAAAGAAACACTCAGCATGAACTCTAACCTAGATCAGAATGGTTATCACTTTATCTAATCAGGAAACCTCCCACTGTAACGTCAAATTCTCTTCCAAACCTGAAAGAAGAATTAGTCGGGATCACCCGAGGAGTAAACCAACTCATCAGTGGAAATCGGGATCCAACTATCATCGCATGATAACGTGATGGAATCCACTCACGTTATCACACTCCAGAAGGTATGCGCATAGCTGGCAAGTTTCAGTTTCTTTAGAATCTCCTGATATGATTTTTACCCCATGCTCTTATGACCTTGACGTAGGCCAACATATCATAAGTCACATGTCAAGTTCTACCCATCATTATCCAGGTTAATTTGAACCCACCAGTACATACCCTTGACGTAGGCCAAAATAGTAGTACGACTGTCCAAAACTAAGGCATCTATCTTTGCAACAGAAAGGTAACAAATAGCTACCATACCCTATGCCTTGACGTAGGCCAACAAACAGAGAATGAATACTAGGTGCTACCTTTTTGAAATGACGGAGGACTACGAATGGTTTTTGGCGAAAAACCTTTAACATTATGAACTTGATATCGTTGAAGGAACCGGAAAGCTTTTTATAAAAATATAGTGGCGAAAACCTTTGCTAAAGAGGTCACTCCTGGTGAAGGGATCTCGGTTCTTTCCCCATAGAATGAGGTGCAGGATATTCCAACTGAATACCACGATGCAAAGCAAAAAGGCAATCGGCTATAGTGAAGTTATTACCCTGACGCAAACTTCTGTCCAAGGGGTCACTCCCGGTGAAGGGATCTCGACCCTTGCCTCGTCGACTGAGGTGCTGCATATTCATAACCGAATACCACTGTGCAAAACAAAAGAGAACGTTCTTGCAATAACAGCTTTTTTGAAAAATGTTCCAACAACATCAGAATAGGTTTGTTTAGCTTGCATTGATCCGAATCAACGCAGTCCCATCAATTAATCACACCAATAAAGAACGAAAATACGACATACGTATATGCCATCCGCATTCGCTACTGGGTCCCGTCATCACCCGTTAGGTTACTTAACTAACGACAAAGCGAGTACTGGACAAGCGCGGATGCAAAACATATACAACATCTACTATTATATATATCAATATATAATATTCGCTCAAGGCATCATAAAAAGCAACATCACAGAAATGTAATAAGCATCACAGAACAATACAGATATCTGGGATCCCCGGGTTTCATAGAGCCGCTACTGAAACCCGACATTCCCCTGGTCGTGTGGATAGCCTGTGCAATGAAATCCTAGACCCCTACGGGCGTGGCAAGTTACCCGCCAAAACCTGAAGCGAGGCAGCCCCCTTCAACAACGTGAATGGACCACCCAGCACTTCATGGAATCCGGTAACTTGAGCTCCCCTCCATGGGTCAACCTGTACCCCCTACGAGTGCGGCGAATAGCCCGCCAATTCTATAGTGAAGCCCGCTCCGTCTCAAAGCCATGAGATGCGGGCCCGTTGCCCTCTAGAACATGGCTATCCGTGCACCCCACCATGGGGTAATCCTAGTACAGAAAGTAAAATATACAACGGGTACATCGACCTCAGCCCGGTCGTGCCCTAAAAGAATAATATACAAACAGGCAGTGACGGCTGTCCACATGTCGGATGCTCGCCCCGCAATATCAAATGTACAAATACAACCAAACTGTACTACCATTGCATCCAAGCTATCCACCACGACAAATCCGCAACATCACAGCACAACACCGGACATCAACGTGAATGTCACGTTCGCAAATCCGTCTAAAAAGAACTATATCAATTAGACAGGATTTACCGATCAAATGACATTCACAGTCGCAGATATAATGTAAATACTGTGAACTAACATGTTTAAAATTTTCGACGGACAAAAATTCCCGAAGTGAGCCCCAAGCACAACTGTAGCACTCAAAATAAATCTGGGCCCAAACAGAATACACCAGAAATCCTATTTCCAAGTCAGAGAATCCTGTAGAAAATTTGGTGCAGCAAAAAGTTAGAATGGCGGCGGAACCGCGGCCAATGCATGGGTATGGCCGCGGTTCCGCGGTGGAACAGTGCCAACAAGCTACCAAATTTTCACAGAATTCTTAAAAAACCCTGTACGAATTTCTGCAATACACAAAATTATTTTTTTACCACAGGAAAAATTCGACAGAAACTGTGACTTGAAAATGCGGTTTTTAGAAAATTCGTTCTATCGAACTTGTAAACACGTTTGAGCAAGCTAGTAAAGGTTAATGGCGTGGCTCTGATACCATGTAAGTCTACGGTAGCGCCCCGGCCGTCTTTCCGAGGCCAAAATGCGGAAACGAAAACTTTTTCAAACTAGAAAACCGGCGCTATCGTATGCTTAAAACCCGGATCGAACCATTAACCAATAACTAGCTAACAAGAGAAAGGGTAGAGAGGCTATACCAATCAATCCGTGTCTTTCAGTCATTGGCCACCATCCCAAGCTCCTCGCGGCATCTCCGGTCTCGATCTCCTCGTCGGAAAAGGGCAACACATCTATGAGACTTTTTACGGGCTCCCGCTTCGTCCGAAGCAACTCGGGCACGAAGTGTGCTAGCCGACGTGTCTAAGATGTTGTAGAGAATGTTTGTGATCACTTTGTCTCTTAAATCCATGGGTTTGGATGGAGGTTAATGATGAAGCCATTGTTGGAAGCTTTGAGCTAGAGGAAGAAGAAGAAGAAGAAACTTTCTCACACTTTTCTTTCGTGATATTGGAATGATATGATAAAAGGGAGAGAGAGTATAAGATGATAAAAATACAAGACCAAAACAACAACCATGGCAGCCCCTCTCTCTCTCTTCCTCTCATATCATCACAAATCAATCAAAAAATATGACATATTCACACAAAAAGAGACCATAAGTCACATATATGTCTATGTCACATTTAATGCATGTCATGATGAATTCTAGCTCACAATTTCCATTATCCAAAGATTAATCAAAATGTTCGGTCCAACAAAAAGATCCGGCAACATCTAAAGTAAACTCGTGACGGATCACAAGGATACCCCTCGCCTGTATATACATATCTGCATCTGCATTCCGACTGAATGCGAATGCGACGAGACTAAAGTAATCCAACAAATCTAATACTAGGATCCGGCTTAAACCAAAGCCTACTAGTATGATCCGTCTGATCATGATCCGTGCAATACCGTACGTATATGATCGAACCCTGCTATATATCATACGGCCTCTATAACGTTACGCCCGAAACTTGAGAAACTGTCTGTGGGGGACTCTAAAGACTCGTCAATACTTTGACTGTGGATTTAACCACTAGCACGTCAGAGGTATTAGCCGTACGTAACCGGCTACCAAGTATTGATCAAAAGGGAGGTTGATGAGAAAACTCATCCCTACACTCTACTGAGCCTGTCAGTGACAATATCCGTACAGTCCGGTCCGTTCGTCTATGAGCATCGCATGGCGGGCCTAGGAGGTTGGTAAAAGTCAGACCCCCAAAAGCGGTACAAGTCATGTCGGAGTGTAGCCCAGAACACCCTGAGATACGACTGGAATACCTACATGTAAATCTCCTGCCTTAGCCAAGGACTTCATGTAATGGCTCTCCTAGACACAGCGCGACCTCACCCCCAATACCGGGAGAGACGAACCCCTGCCGATCTGCTCACTGCCTCCATGTGTCTCGGGACTGTACCCAACTAAAACCTGCTTGCACGACTCCTTTAAGCCGTGGTAGGGTAGTAATCAAAGCACAGTGGGAACTCACACGAGGCAAATGATGATCTCAGGTCGATGAACTAACCTGTACACAAGTTACCAGGGAACTGCTATCTGGCGTCAGGTATAATAGCTACAAGCATGTTCCCGGCGAGTCCTGTCCGGTGTACTCATAACCCAATGAGCACCTGTATACATCTTAGGTGAACCAACTGACACCAATGGCTTGTGAGACCGGCCACCGTCCCTCGTAGGGGTCTCGACTGTATACACTAGTCTACTCTGGAGTTTCATTGCCCTGTCTCGAAAACTCCCACGACTAGGGACCTTTTAAGGATGTGCTTATAGACCCCAGCTCCCACGTATATGATCGTCATCATACTGCTGGCCGTCAAGCAAGAATCCTATGGGCTCTATCAATGTGCAATAGCGACCTATAAGGTCACCTAAATCCGTACACGACGATAAAGACAAACTATGGTAGCATACTATTCTCCATCAACGTGTAATAATGAACGACAATGCCACCTAAAGCATGTACACGATGATAGAGACAATCCAGATAGTATACAATCATCCTGAGTAAGATTGTCCTACCAGCATAGGTCCTCCCTCAATCATTGCAATCACGTGCCTGTGATCCAATAATTGACTCTGAGAGCACTATATCCAACACCTCAACCCATGGTTTATTTTCTACAAGGGTTAAGGATGTCATCTTTAACCCATGGTTGCATTTCTAACCTCATACAATAATTCATTATTCATCACAAAAGAAATTCTTCTTCTTCTTGCTCTTGAAAAAGCTTTCTAGCTTTTGGGTTTGTGATGATTTTGAGTGAGGAATTGAAAATAAAAGAGAGCTAAATTCCTACGTCATCATTCTCATCTATTCTAGCCATTTAGATTATGGTGTTTTCTTTACTAATACTTGATTAGTGAAGCAAGAGCTTGGGTTTGAGATTCTTCAAGGTAGATCATCTTGGATTAATGAAGTCTTCAAGCAAGGTTGCATCTTTCTCTTCATGGAGACTCTCTAGAGTCCTGGTACTTGATAATCGTAGCGAAGGGACATCAACACGAAGCTTATGAAGCGAAGGGATGGACTACAAAGGTTGTAATCCCTAACTCTTAGATGTTAAATTGTTTAACATTCTTGTTTGGTTTGAATCTCTAGTTAAAGTTCCTAGGTTTAGGGTTATCTTCAATGGCAAAATTTGAAATTGGCATGGATGATGCCTCCAGAAACCTTGCTGTCGTTGTAGGTAACCCAACAGTGGTATCAGAGTCTAGCTAGAGAATTAGACGGATAAGTGTTGTATTACGAAACCAAAACAACTCCGAAACACCCGATGCCAAACCCTTGTTTCTGTCGAATTTAAAATGACCTATAAAAATTTTCCAAACTAGTGCAGAATCATGTATGTGATACATAGTGAACATGGCCCAAACCCCACCCCCTGCTCGCATTTTGGCTAATCACATGGCCAAAAATTCCGAGCAGGACGGCCCCCCTGTGTTCTGGGCTCCATGTTTGGGTCATGGTCAAGTCTCTGGGGTTTGGTATTTTTGGTGTTGTTTATTTTGGCTAAATTTGCATGAGATGTTTATTTACTCAAAAGGTAATTCGGAGTGTTTCGTATTCGCAATTCTAGCTTGGTTTCATGATTGTTAAGACAGTGTTAAAAAGTTCGAACGGATATCAATAACTCACTTTTTCCTATGTCGGAAAATTTTCAAGTGTTGGAGTTTTCATTAGTTAAAGAACATTCAAATATCGTGCAAAGTAACGCGGTGGACCCTCTAGAAGAACGAAACCTTAACTCGATTTTGTGACCATCAAAACTGTCACTAAACCCTAGGGTTTGTGATGGTTTAGCGGTACTACAAGTGAGGCGTTGGTTTGACCTTTCTACTGCTGGACCATTGGTACAATGGCATGTAATGGATGCTTTTAAACTAATTTCAAGTGTTGAGCAAAAAGGGAAATTTTGGGTGTTTGTTGATTCGATCGGAATGTTTAACATCGTCTAACTTTTTCTGTAATATGATACAATATTTGTAATCCGCATATAGTTATGAGACAACTAAATTGAATTTTATAAATCTAGCAGTTTAGTCTCAGTTGATCGGTTGCCACGGGATTTTGATGCGATCAAAAGTCCGTTGCAATCACGTAGCGTACGCGGATACTCGCCGGGTAAACTTAATAGATAGCCATGTCCCATAGCCCCGACCAAGTGACTGTAGGAGAACCCCATCGCCAAAAGTATCCGTTCGGGTGCTCGCGGCAGCGGTGTTCCGCCTTAGTGCACTTCGTCGACGGCATCAGGGGTGCGGCCGTCTACTAAAGTTTCCGATGAGCGTTCGATCAGGATGTTTGGAATCTTGTTGAATTGCCCGACTAGATATTGAAAAGTTTTTTCAAGATCGAGACTAAAATGCGGGATTTATAATTGTTAGGCATGCGATGTCTAAGGAATTCATTTGGTTAGGCATATGATGTCTAAGGAGGTTGCGGATTCCAACTGTTGTAGTTTCACACTTTCTTTTCTGCGACCGTAAGTATAGTATGTGGGGTATTGTCGGCTTCGTTTCTATACATTAACGACAATCGGGATACGCATACTTGCTTACGTTGATGATATGAGATATTATGTGTTGTTGTGATATGTTATATGGGATCGTCGTGTTCTGAATAGCCGGGGTTTTTATATGAGATGAGAGTTTTTATTTTCATTCATGTAAAATTCATTTGTATCTAATATTCTTTTATTGGGGCACTTCCGGGTTGAGGATGATGTTACCATTGTATATTATTTACTTTTCCGCATTAGGATAGACCTAAGGCGGGGAGCATAAGTAACTGGGTTCTAGGGTCCAGTGGGAGACCATCTCGAGGAGTCTAGACCGGGTCTCCTAACTCTAGAATTGGTAGGGTTGCTTGCTGCTCTCGCAGGGGTCTAGGGGTGTGGGATTGGCTGTTCATCACGACAGTGGAATCCGTGTATTATACAGGCTCGCAATAGAACACGGGCATCCTAGTATATCCAATATTTTATATGTTTCTTCTGCTGCAATGTTCTATTATGAGATCATATTACTGCTTGAGACGAATGTTTATATTATATATATGAGATATATATTATATTGTTGATTTCGTTTCAAACGTGATGCTTATGAAGCATAATAAAAATGGGACTTCATTAATGAGATTAATGAAATAAAAGAAACCTAAAGATGTTGTGGAATCGAATTTTCAAAAACAGATAGCTCTAGTTGTTGCTTTGCATAGCGGTGTTCCTTGTAGAACAACCAGCACCTTATTCGATAAGGAAAGAGCCGAGATCGCTTCATCGGGAATGACCTCTTTAGCAATAACTAGCAGATGCTACAACCCTCGGTTTTATCTTTTGATTGTTTTTCTAGTTATTGCTTTGCATAGTGGTATTGTGAATATCCCGCACCTCATTCGATGAGGAAAGAGCCGAGATCCCTTCACCGGGAGTGACCTCTTTAGCAAAACTAGTAAAAACCACAAAAACACTCCATTTAAATCATTTGATTCTATGACGATATCAAGTTCATTACGCAAAGGGTTTTCTTAAAAACCTTTCGTAGCCCTCCGTCATTTCAGATAAGCACTTCATAGTATTCGTGTTGCGTTTGTTGACCTTGTCAAGGCAGTGTGCAGTAGCTATTTATGCTTATCTACAAAAGCATATGATGCGATTGAGTTAGGGTAGTCACGCGACTTTGTTGACCTTAGCCAAGGGTCGTGAGGGTGGGTTTAATTCAATTGGGAAATGACGGGTTTAACTTGGCTAGCACTTATGATTTGTTGACCTTAGCCAAGGTCATAAGTTGCTAGGGGTAAAATAATATTGCGAATTTCAAGTGTTGAAATTTGCAATGAGATTGCATACCTCCTATGAGATAGTTGGATCCCGATACCCACTGAGAGTAAGAGTTACTCCTGGGATAATTTTTCACATTATAGTTAGCCGATCAAGTAGGTGTCTAGAAAGGTGTAAACTGGGTTATGCCTCTGGGAAAACGAGGTTTATTTTAATTAGGTCCGTGCAAAAGCACGGGGAACCTCCCTCAAAGTACCGACACTGGCCTGGCTAAAAGATTGGCGAACTTGTAGGGTGTAATTAATCCCGGCTAGTCTTTCCTTTTAGGGTTTGAAGGAAGATTTGACCAAAACAGTGGGAGTCATCCCGATTAGATATATTAATAACCAATCTAATCTTGCAAGAGCATACGCCGAGTGTTTTATTCTCTCTCTCTCTCCAGGTAGCGACCATGTCACGTCTTAATCAAGATAATAATACGGCTGTATTGACCGAACCCGCTTGTTATACTGCGCTAGGGAACGTTGGTCCCGCTCCAACTTATAACTGTTATAAGACCGAGCAGGAAATTGGGGATTACCAGAATTCCCGTGCCGCCCAAACGAAGAAAGTGCATACTGATGCATCTTCTTCGGGTGTATTCATTACCAAGAACTGTTTATCAGTATCTTTTACGTCCTAGGTATGAGATACCGGATCAGGATCCCGCAAATATAATCTGTTACATAGGCTACAGATAGGTAGAGAACTGAGAAAGGGTAATAAGTTTTAAGAGTTAAAAATGGTGCAAGTGTTGTTGCCAAGTCTGTTGGCAATTATTGTAAGTCCACGTTGCCCACCCCGGTGCTTACGGGGAGGCGGAAAACATAATAAAAATTGGATTTTTATCAACTATAGGCAACATGGACCAAGCTATAAGGATCTTTGCTAAACAAAAACAAGCTAACCCTAACTAGTAACTAGCTAAGTGATGGAAAGGTTATACCTTGAGCTCAAAGTCCTTCTCTCCTTGCTCCTTGGAATGGTAGAAAGAGGTCACCTTGCTTGTCTTCTCCCGTCAAAGAAGGATCCACCCGAAAGCCTCGACCTTTAGCTTCAACTCCAAGCTAGGAGTAACTAGAGTGCAAGAAATGCTAAGACTTGAACCCTAGAAGAGAGTAGAGAAGATCAAGTGAGGGTTTTTCTCAAGCTTTTTGTTTCTCAACACATGAGAGGGAGAGAGCTTGAGGGAGAGGATGAGCAAGAGAGAGAAATGATATGAGAGAATGAATTATTAGTGAGCCATTCTCACTAATTTGTGTGCATTATTTTAATTCAATAATTAGCTAGAAAATTGTCATGGTTTAATCAAGACATGACCATTATCATTTCAATATTAATGCAAATTGCAAGGATCAAAGAGCATCTTCCAAATGAAATGATTATGGTCAAGTTGTCAACAAGGTCAACAAGTCAATGAAGTCAAATGGTCAACAACAACAACCATGCACAATTATTAAGCTAATTATCAATTAACTATAATACACACAAAAGCAATAGGGTTAATAAAATGACAATAGCCATTAACCCTAAACAAGGTCCTCTCCCTCAATCTCAAGCAACTGTGCATACGCACCCGCATTCGTGATCCGAGGAACAAGAATACTCTGAGAAAAACCAATCTCAAATCATATACTAGGATCCGGCTTAAACCAAAGCCCGCTAGTATAAACTGTCCGGACAGCAAACGTGCACAAGTGCGCTAATGCGAATGAACCCTGTCGCAAAACCATGCGACCTCTACTCATTTTGCGTAAAGGCGAATAGCTCTCTGTGTGGGACTCTAAAGACTCGACACTACGCTCGCAGTGGGTTTAACCACAGACCGCAAGCGGCACTAGCTGTACGTAACGGTCCCCAGGTAGATATCGATAAGAAGACTGACAAGGTGAACCCCATCTGCACTCCTACTGAGCCTGTATGTGACAGTCTCCGTACAGTCCGGTCTGTTCGTCTGATACATCGCATGGCGGGCCTAGGAGGGCGGTGAACGTCAGTCCCCTAATAGCGGTACAAGTCGTGTCGGAGTGTAGCCCAGAACACCCTGAGATAACACTGGAAACCTACCAGTATATCTCGCTTTCCCTGGCCAGGGACTACTCGTGTAATGGCTCTCCTGGACACAGCACGATGTCAACCCCCAATACCGGGAGAGACGAATCTTGTCTAACCGTCACTGCCTCCAAGTGCTTCGGGACTGCACCCAAAAACTACCTGTTTGCACGACTCCTTTGAGCCATGGTAGGGTAGTAATCAAAGTGCAGTGGGAACACACTCGAGGCGAAGTGACAGTGTCAAGTCAACGGACTAAGCTGTACTCATGTCACCTGGGAACTGATAACTGACGATAGGTATAATACCAATCAACAGTTCCCGACGAGTCCTGTCCAGTGTACTCGTAACCTAACGAGCACCCGCATACTATCTCAAGTACGACGTACTAACGGCTGTAGGACAGACCGTCTCCCACGCTGGGATGAGAAGCGCATACGCTAGTCTACTCCGGAGTATCGATGCCCTATCTCGACAGTCCAACGACTAGGGACCTGTATAAGGATGTGCTTATAGATCACCCAGCTCCTACGAGTGTGAGTGCCATCACAACGCTGGTAATCAAGCAAAGATCCTGAGGGCTCTACTAATATGTATATCAGCAATATGCTAAAAGAAACACATGCACATATTAAAGCAGAGACAAACCAAGTAGCATACTACCATTTCAAGCAAGATTGTATATACAACTGTGAATATCCCAAGCTTCCATCAAGTAATATACAAACTAGTATGATACAGTAATGGCCTCTAGGGCATATACACTAACAATTATCACCCTGTATTACCAAATACATTGATTTTGAACGAATATTATTAGATACCGAACCTAATATACAACATCATATCAGTCTTTTTATTTAATAAAGAAGGATATAATTTTGTATTGTTGGATAATGTTTTGAACATTTCCTATATCAAGAGTTGATCGGTTCAGGCACGTTATCTAAAAGCATACACGTTCTAAATGAAACCACAGTTCTTAACGTACAGAACAAATACAAGAGAAAGAGTACAGAAATGAATGAATCCTTGTTGAGGTATTTTAGACTAGGTCATATCAATGTGACCCGACTAGCTAAGTTACATTTAGATGCATAATTAAATTAGTTTGAATTTACATCTTGTAAAACTTGCCAGTCATGTCACAAAGATAAGATGACCATAGCTCTGTTTATTGGAAACAGAGAAAGAGTTAGTGAACTCTTGGGATTGATACATGATAATGTATGAGGTCCCCTGTCTACACATGCCAGGACTACTTCTTTGTACTTCAGAAGTAGAGAACCAAAATGGATATAAGTATTATGTCCTTTGAGATGATCAGGGTGGAGAATACTTGAGCACGGAATTCCTGGACTATTCTAAAGGAGAATGAGATTCTCTCTCAGCATTACTCCTCCGTATACAGCACAGCATGTTGGTATATCGTGGTGGAGTAAACACACCCTATGTGATATGGTGTGATCTATGATGAGTACTACTGAGTTGCCTATTTGCTTTTGGGGATATGCACTTTAGAAGCTGCATACCTATTGAATAAGGTTCTAATCAAATCAGGTGCCTACCACTCCATATATGATATGGTATGGGAAGAGACCATCTCTTAAGGATGTTAAGATTTAGGGTTGTCCGGCCTATGTCAAAAGCAAAATCCGGACAAGCTCGAGGCAAGGTCAGTTCTGTGGAAGTTTGATAGATATCCCAAGCATTAGCAAGGGAATATCTTCTACCGAACCGAGGAAGAAAATGTGTTTTATTTCTCGGCATGCCACCTTTTTGAGAAAAAAGGAATTTCTTGTGAAGAAATTACTGTTCATGAGGTAGAACTGGAAGGAGTTCCAGCTATACAAACTGCAGCTGTTGCTTTGGTAGAACCAGAGGATTCAATAGTTTCTAACGAATCTCAGCCTCTCCGCCGATCTGGTGGTTTCCTCAACCACCTGAGAGATACTTCGGTTTTCTCAATGACAGTGGAAGCGAGGATTGCATCATGAAATGATGACCCAACTATTTTCGAGCAGGCCTTCAAGAGTGGGGACTCTGTGAGTATAGCTGGATGCTTAGCGATCTGTGATGAATCCATATACACCAACAAAGTATGGACTTTGGTTGTTTTATCTGAAGGGTTAAATCCCCATCAGGAGCAAGTATATCTTGAGAAGATTACTTGGTGTACATGGAAAAGTTGAGACTTTCAAAGCAATGCTTAAGTCCATCCAGATCCTACTTGCCACTGCTACATACCATGACTACGATATCTGGCGGTTGGGTGTCATGACCGCTTTTCTAAATAGTGATTTAGAAGAGAGCGTCTATATGTACACAGCCAGAGGGCTTCGTAAACAGTGGGAGCAGCGGAAACGTGTGCAAGTTGTTTTATGGGATAAATCAGGCATCACGGAGTTGGAATGTCTGTTTTGATGTGCTAGTCAAAGAGTTTGACTTCATCAAAATGGTGGATGAACCTTGTATATACAAATAGGTAGTAGGGAGTATGGTGGTGATCCTCGTATAGTACGTGGATGACATACTCATGATAGGGAAGGAGTTTCCTATGCTACGCTCGGTCAATCTCCTCTTATCACAATGATTCTCCATATAGGATCAAGATGATACCTTCTAAATCCTGTGTTTTGGATCTATGAGATAGATAGAACTAGATGTTAGGATTCTTACTAGGTGTAATGAGATGGTATCAATCGGTCCTGGGGGAATCTCTGGATAGCTTCCAGAGTGGTAAGGTCGACTGAATGCCAGTCACAGGCATTTTCTTTACCCTCACTGGAGGGATGGTATGTTGGTAGAGTTCCAAGATAGATACCGTGGAAAACTAAACAATTAAAGGATAGATACATCGTTACCAAGGATGCTACTAAAAAGGCAATCTGGATATATATAAGTTCATGAGATGAACTTCGTTCCTACCATTGTGTGACAATGGAGTTGTGGCTTATGCCTAGGAACTCTCGTCCCATCAGAGATCCAGACGTTTTCTTAGGCAATATCACCTGATCATGGAGGTGGTTGATCTCCAGGGAGATCGAGGTTAGGAGAGTAGACACAGAGGACAACAGCGCGGATCCACTCACAAAGGCCTATTTCCAAGTAAAGACTTTTATGGGATGGTTTAGTATGAGATACTTCAACCACAGCTGATTGTTAGGTATGGGATACCACAATAGATGGCCCAGTGCAAGTGGGAGATTGTTAGTGATATTTATGCCCTAGAGGCCATTAGTGTACATACGATGTATATTGTAGTGGATGCTTGGACATATATAGGGAGGACTTTCTTGCTCTACATGATAGTATGCTATCTGGTTGTTCTTTATCTTAACATGTACTCTGATTGTCTCTATGTTACATGTTGATAAAGCCCTTAGGATATGTACTTGACTACCAGGACTATGATGCAGATGATACTAGTAGGGACAGAGTTGTCGCTAAGTACATCCTTCAAATGTTCCTAGTCGCTGGTGTATCCAGACAGGGCATCGATATACCAGAGTAGACTAGCGTATGCTTCTTTACCCATGTAGATGGGCTATGGGTGATCCCATATCCATTTGTGTTTGACATCAGAGATAGTATACGGGTGATCAGTGGAGACTGGGTATACTGGACAGACTCGCCAAGAACTCCCAGATGGTATTATACCTTACGTCAGATGGCAGTTCTCTGGTGTTACTGGTACAGGTTAGTCTGTAGAACCGAGATCGTCATAGAGTCTTGTGTGATTTCCACCTTACCACGTTAAAGAGAACGTGCAAAACGGTGGGTTTTGGGTATAGTCCCGAATCACATGGTGGCAATGAGCGATAGGAGGGGTTTCGTCTCTCCCGATATAGGAAGTTGATGTTGCGCTGTGTTCGATTGGCTAAAACTGGAAATCCCTGGCCAGGGTTGCTGAGATTTACTGGAAAGAGTTATCAGTAGTTTCTTGAACTTTTATGCACCTTATATCGACACGACTTATCGGTTACTGGGGTCCGACGTTTACCACCCCTAGACTAGATATGCGACATATCAGACGTAAAGACCAGAATGTACGGGAGTGTTACTGATTGGATACACACAAGAATGTACAGGCTTGGTTGTTGATCTTCTGTCGCTCAATACCGGGTGGCTGTTACATTTAGCTGACCGCTTGCAGCTTGTGGGTGTTTGATATGATCATCATCTACTACCGGCGTATTGACGATTCTTTAGAGTCCTACACAGAGGTTTCCTGGCTCAGGCAAAACGGAGTAGGAGCACATATTTGATATGTGCGGGACCGAGAATAATACGTGTATGTGATACCGTATTAGATTCTCGCGATATATGATATTGGCCGGGTATATGTGATATAGCCGGGTCATCGGATCAAGAGTGGATTCGATGAACTAATACAGATTATATTAGTCGGTTATTTATGAAATAGCCGGATTATCGAATCAAGTGTTGATTTGATAATTTAATTTATAATTATATATTTGATATATTACATTACATTATCTAATATAAGCTCACTTAAAGATTCTTTTTCTCACATGGATAATATATTGATGTATATGCGATATATGTTAATTGTATTATTTTCTTTTGTTACTATATATATTATATATGTGATATATAATATTGTAACATTTTAGGGTTAAAATTGCAACTAGGGTTTTGAGAATAAAACATGTTAGGGTTTGGATTAGGGTTAAAGTTATGGATGAACATTGTGGAAGCTTCTTGAAACTTTGGCTTTAGTCTTCATCCTTTGATATTTTGTGAAGATATTTGTTAACCCAACCCAAACCTCAACCCATGGTTTATTCTCTACAAGGGTTAAGGATGTCATCTTTAACCCATGGTTCTAATTCTAACCTCATACAATAGTTCATTATTCATCACAAACGAAATTCTTCTTCTTCTTGCTTTTGAAAAAGCTTTCTAGCTTTTGGGTTTATGATGATTTTGAGTGAAATTGATAACAAAAGAGAGCTAAATTCCCACTTCATCATCCTCATCTATTCTAGCCACTTAGATTAGGGTGTTTGCTTTACTAATACTTAATTAGTGAAGCAAGAACTTGGGTTTGAGATTCTTCAAGGTAGATCATCTTGGATTAGTGAAGTCTTCAAGTAAGGTTGCATCTTTCTCTTCATGGAGCCTCTCTAGAGTCTGGTTACTTGATGATCGCAGCGAAGAGACCTCAACACAGAGCTTATGAAGCGAAGGAACGGACTACAAAGGTTGTAATCCCTAACACTTAGATGTTAAATTTTTTAACATGCTTGTTTGGTTTGATTCTCTAGTTAAAGTTCCTAGGTTTAGGGTTGTCTTCAATGGAAAATTTTGAAATTGGCATGGATTATGCCTCCCGAAACCTTGTTGTCGTTGTAGGTAACCCAACACGGCGCGCTATCAATTTATTGATAATCACGACCACGATTAGAGATTAGATTAACAATTATTTTGGTAAAGGCTAGCCATGAACGGAGATTCATGTCGAGATAGGGGATAAGAGTGGGAACCCTTTTCCCTCCAGGAACCCTAATCTACAAGCATCACTGTCGATCTAGTTTTAAATCTATTAAAAGATAAACGGAGTAATTTTTAATTAATCATCTATTACTACTAAATCTTAATGAACCCTACAAACCCCCTTTTAATATAAACCTACATCCGTAGCTAATCTAGATCTATATTTTGCATCCGTATTTAACGTAGATATAGAACCTACAACCATTCTTCACCATTCTTTACTCTCCCTCCTTTCCTAATCAACACGCCTAAAATAAGATTAAAGGATTCAACGTTTTCCAGAAGACGACCCGTACTCATCTCGGTCTAGCTACATGCGACACCATTATTGATTGCGGTTAAGTACAAACTACTATACATAAAATAGTTCAATCAAATGGCACCGTTGCCGGGGATACGTGCGCAGTTTATTTTTCTTACTATTCGTATTGAATTCTTTTTCGATCTATATCATAAAAATAAAACAAAACTGCATCTTACATATTTAACGATTAGTGTGTGATTCTTGTGAGGGATTCTAGAGTCACTTTAGCGAGGAGATAAAGATTCAGAGACATTCATCAAGACCCAGAGGAGAAGCGGAGGCTACTGTACAAAAATTGTCAAAAGATCCTCTCATCTCACGGCGGAACCACGGCCAAATCACCAGTATTACGGCGGAACCGCGGCTTAATTGGTGGATCTTGGCTTCAAAATTCTCTTGTATCTTCTACAACTCTTTGTCTCTCCTCTGAAAAATCCAATAATATATTTTCTGTTGGATTCATTGCAAAATATCGCCGCTCAAAAATCTTTTGTGTGCTTTGTTTTGCGTGTTGTTTTTGTATATTTTAATACGGACTTTAAGTGCCAAGACCACAATTCAGATTAGGTGGGGATTTCATCACCCTTCCTAGGCCCCACAAATCACAAAAGGAGCATCCGCATAATCCTATATTAATTAAAAAACATCTAGATCAAGACCCTAAGGACCGCCGCGCTCATGTAGGACAGAGGAAGGTCGTGGGTAATCTATCTCTTATCTGCATTTCTTTTGTGGCGTCTAGGCAAGTGTGTCTAAGGCAAGTGCTTACTTAATTAGGCCCTCTATTTTCGGTGATTCGTATAGCGGATACCTCCCATTTACCTGGCACTTACCTGGCCACAGGAGAGATAAAGAGGCAGTAAAGGATTTATCCTGCGATTTGTCCTTTGGAAGTCTAGGAGTGGTCTGGTGCTTGACCTAGGTGACCATAGTTCGAGGGTTTGCTTGTGCACTTTGTAATTGTTGTGAGTAAACCCCCAAGTCCACTTTCAAAGCAAAACAATCCAAATAGAGCTTAAATCTTTTCACCCTCTTTTCTTTTCACTTTCTTATAATGGGTAACCCAAACAGACGAACTCTTGCCGAGCTTTGCTGTACATAACCAGATATTTCTTGTCTTCGTAATCTCATTAGTATACCATCCGACTCTCCCATTTCTTTAAGAGATCGGATAGAACAAGCGGATAGAAACTGTTGGCCAACTCAGTGCAGGTCATATCAACCGTAACCTAATTCTACATCTGTTTCAGTTCATACTCTGAGTGAGGGTACCCCTAGACGCTTGTCCATTGCTGAGCATATAGCAAGGGCTAACGGCCAAAGTTTTAATCCGGGCCAATATCAACCATCACCACCAGTTTTTAAAGAAGAATTTCATAATCGGTTTGTAGCATATATGATGTCTATTGAAAATAGCCAGCCAACCATCCAATATAAATATTCTTCTTATCATAATTTTGATCCTACTCCTGCCCAATTTTCCCAACCATTCTATTCCTATCAATCATATCCGACTTTTACACCTTCCCTAAACAGTCCTTCTAATCAGTCATTTGGGAGTTTTAATTATCCATAAGAATTTCAATCTTATACTGAAACCCCTTATCAACCCAAGTCTAGTCTTGAGCGGACACTAGAAAAATATATGAAAATGTCGCACCAAATTAGAAAGAAAACAACAGAGTGGATGCAAGCAAATAATTTCAAACCAGCCCAAAATTTTTCAGTATGTAATACGGCCATTGGACAAATTGAGAATTTGGGTAGTGGGAGAGAGTGGTAGACCATTCCAAATCAAATCTCCCCATCCTAAATTGAAATCAACAACTCCAGTTTCATAGATATATCGAGTACACCAAATGATTCACCAATTGAAGATAGAATGTCTGATGAGTTGTGTGGCTTTGTGATGTTTGATTTACCCTATTGTGAAGGGTCCATTTCAAGTGAAACCATACCCAACCCTTGTGATCTCTACACCTCTACTCTTGAACCAAAATTGATTGAAAACCATAATTTTAATGAGGTGTTTGAGAATTATAACCTTCACTTGAATGAGGAGATTGACGTTGGGGATATATTGAATGATGAACCCAAAAATTTGGATGAGTTTGTCTCATCAATTCATCAGGTCATTTCACTTCCTTGTGGTCATCATCTGGAGCCATTAATTATTCTTCCCGAACCCTAAATGTGTCTTGAAGTTGATGATAATTGTATAACCGAACAGCAGACCGAAATTCAGCCTTCATCTCCCACATCTGGTTTAGCGATACTCGACACACCAATTTGTTTACCTATTTTACCTTCTACTTTCTCAGGTTCTTCTTATAATCTTCCTATAATTTCAGTGTGTGTTGATGAATCACAATCCGATAATTCAAGTTTGATAATTCTAGAAAGCCAACATGATTTGGATACTTTTGAAAATAAGGTAAATGAGTTTTTTGAGTCCCCTACCACCATAATTTTTGACAAATCAAGTATGATAAATTCTGGCACAAAACTTACTGACAGCAAAATGTTCAATTACACAATGAAAGTTTTGAAGAACTTTTTGCTGACAAACTTGCATTCCTAAACAACACGGATTTTCTGATTAATTAACCTCCACCTATAGAAGTTGAACCAACACCCTTTCTTCTTATAAAATACGAGAATGCCAATATTCCAGTCATTTCTGATATTGACATTCTCGTTTTTATTTATCATCGCCATTCTTTATTCTTCCTCCTTTCTTTCTCAACACGCCTAAAGTAAGATTAAAAAATTCAACGTTTCCCTGAGGACGACCCATACTCATATCGGTCTAGCTACATGCGACACCGTTATTGATTGCGTTTATTCTACAAACACTTCTTTAAATATGAAACAGAGAGCCTGATACATTCATCAAGATCCAGAGGAGTAAGAAAGGCTACGTAGCAAAAAGCATCACGAGATCCCTCTTTCTGGCAGCGGAACCGCGGCAATAAGGACAAATAGCGGCGGAAGTGGCGGAATTTGAGACTTAGGGTTCCAAACTTCTTTGGTAAAATTTTCAACTTTTTCTCTCTCCTCTGAAATCCAATATAATATCTTTTCTGCAGGATTCTTTCCAAAATATCGCCGCTCAAAAATCTTTTTGCAATGTTTTGTACTTGGTTTGTTTATTCATATTTTAAAACGGATTTTAAGGGGCAAGACCAAAATTCAGATCAGGTGGGGATTTGATCGCCCTTCCAAATCCTCACAAATCACAAAACGAGCATCCGCATCAACCCTATATTAATTTAAAAAATATCTAAATAGGACTCTAAGGACTGTGGCGCTCAATAAGAACAGAGGAAGGTCATGGGTAATTTATCACTTATCCGCATTACTTTTGTGGTGTCTAGGAAAGTGTGTCTAAGGCAAGTGGTTACTTAATTAGGCCTACTATTTTCGGTTATTCGTATAGCGGATACCTCCCACTTACCTGACACTTACCTGGCCACAAGGGTAGTAAAGAGGTGGTAGAGGATTGATCATGTGGCTTGTCCTTTGGAAGTTTAGGAGCGGTCTAGTGACTTGACCTAGGTAACTTTAGTTCTAGGGGTGATTGTGCATTTTTGTGTGATTTGTTTCACGTCCGACACTTTTCAAAATAAACCAATTTTAAATCACACACATGCTGCCACTTGCGCTAAACCCGCTTAGTGCATGCTCGGCGGGACACGGGATTCTAGTGCCCATCTTGTCCGCGTTCCTGCTGTCGACGCCGAAGTCGGTACTTCTTCATTTTCTTTTTCCCCACCTCCCACCACATCAACCGAGATGGACGGTACTCCATCAAATTATAATACCACCCTGCCACCGCCCTTAGGTGAGCATAATCCACCGTGCATCTCTCTCCAAGAAAGATGCGATCCTATGCACGGTCCCCTTCCTACCTGTTTATCTATTCCACCAGCCAACGGGGATAATTTTGAAATTAAACCTTACTATATCATCCTATTGCCTAAATTTCACGGGCTTGAGTCTGAAGACGCGTTCATCACGAAATTCGAAAACGTATGCGCAATGATGGGTACTTCACAACTGTCCGTGGATGCTATGCGCTTGCGTCTTCTCCCATTCACTTTGTGCGACTTGGAAGAAAAATGGCTTTATAATATTGCTGCACACTCTATTACCAATTGGGATGAATTCATGATAGCACTCCTTAAGAAATTTTAGCCAAATCATAAGACCGCTCGTGTTAGGAGCGAAATCAACCTATTCACCCAGCTTCCCAATGAACCATTTTGGAAGTGCTTTGAACGTTTCAAGAATCTTCTTGTCCAATGTCCTCATCATGGAATACATAGATGGGATCTTTGCCGAATTATATATGAGGGCATTAATTCAGCGACAAAGCAGGTGCTTGAAACAATGTGTCGAAGCAATTTTATGTCCAAAGACTATGGTGAAGCTTGGAAATGTCAGGAAGATCTCGCCGAAACCACTTTGCAGTGGGAAAGCGTTAGACCACCTTCATTTAAGGGAAGTATTCACCAGCTCGATGTTTCCATCGCAGTAAAAGCCGAAATGGCAGCGATGCAAAAGAAACTCGACGCTATTGAAAACAATTTCTCATCAGTCTCCCTAAACCAGGTAACGCTTCCCAAAATCGTGTGTGGTTGCTGTTCTGTTCCATCACACATGACGAAAGAATGTCCTATGAATGCACCGTTTCAAGGTCACGAGTAAACTAATGCTACTTTTCAGCAGCGACCTAGAAACAATCCTTATTCTTCCACATACATTCAGGGATGGAGGAATCATCCTAATTTTGCTTGGAACCAAAACCAACCCCAAAATCAAAACCATTTCCAAAGCAATTACCAAAGACTTCCTCCACAGCAACAGCAACCACCACCACAGAGTCAGCACCCCTTTCAATCGCAACCTATTCAAAACCCGGCCAATAATTCTTTCCAAACGACTGTACCGATAACTCCTCTTCACTTGCACGAAGATTGGATTTGTTTATGAAACATCCCATCCAAATGTCGGCTGATATGTAGTCTTCTATTGATTCCATAAAGAAAGACTCCGCCTTTCAAGGTGAGAGTATTAAATCAAATAGAAGCCCAAATTGCACAGTTGAATGCCATGATGAGTACGAGAGAAAAAGGGAAACTCCCATCTTAACCCCTACCGAATCATGGCCACTCACAACATCATAATGTGAGTGTCGTTACTACGTTGAGATCAGGAAAAATGCTGGATAACCGAGTGGGTTAACAAGTTGATGACGTTAGTGATACCAATGATACCTCGGCTTCTACTTCTTCCTCTAATTCGTCTAGTCTCCCACCTACTTCCGAGCCTATTTTACGCTTCCCACAAGGTTGAAACCCTCAGCCCACTTCCTCGAATCTATCTAAAGCGATCCCCACTCCAATTTTGGGATCCATTCCATCCCCACAATCTTCTCCAATGTTGGACCCAACCCTTATTGATAAAGCACCTTATCCAAACAGGTTAAGGGGCAACATACCAAGTTCACAAATGGAGAAAATTGTGGAAATTTTTAAGCAAGTTAACATAAACATTCCTCACCTAGATGCTATTCTTTAAGTTCCATCTTATGCGAAAATCCTAAAGGACTTGTGAACTAGGAAGTGAAAAGTTCAAGTACCTAAAATTTTTCCTTGTGAGTAATGAGAGCACTGCTTTTATACAACAACTACCCAAGAAACGAAAGGACCCCGGAAGTCCTACAATTTCTATTTCTATTGGGGGTAAAAATATCAATCGTGCTCTACTCGATTTAGGTGCTAGTGTTACATTACTTCCGTATTCTTTTTATGAGCAATTAGGGATCGAAGAATTAAAACCGGCGCATTGCACTCTTCAGATGGTCGATCGATCTCACCCAACCTAGGGGTGAGCTAGAGGATGCGTTGATTAAAGTCGGGGTATTTATATTCCCTATAGACTTTATCGTTATAGATACACAACTTGTAGCGAACCCACGAAACTAAATTCCGGTGATTTTAGGTTGACCTTTTCCTGGGACTTCCAACACAATAATCAATTGTCGAAACGGCTCTTTGACCCTATCCTTCGGGAAGATGTCAATTGAGCTTAATATTTACAAGTTGGGAAGTGAACCCTCCGAACCCTATGCTCATGTGTGTTCTGTCGAAACAATAGATTTTGACAGCAGCGAAATTGAAGAGCTTCACGATACTGATCTCGACTCCGCTACTACGTTGTTGTCCTGGTGAACATCTAACGCTAAATGTGAACCTTTTATGCAGTCTGAGTATCATCCCATTCTTTCCGATGAGATTATTATTCGGGATATCGATGAAAGCTTTGAAGAAATCTTCGCTGAAGAACTCGCATTCTTAGAAGACATGGGCATTGTGATGAATCAACCACAACCTAAAGAAATTGAACCGCCACATCTTCTTCTTATCTAGAATGAGAATGCGAGTAATCCATCATCATTATTTCGTCTCTACAAACAGAGACGTAAACTTTTTCCATTACACCTCTTATCTCCTCCCCAATTTTTCACGTCAATAGGCGATATATTCTTGCACCAACCTTGGTGCTTCATCGATAAAATTTTTGAATGGTTGGTGTTGACTTTTGGTCTTTGTAAGGCTTTACTTTGACCAATAACTTTAAACCCCCCCAATGATTTTAATTGCTTAAAACTATTTTACTTAAGTTTGGGGGGGGGGATATTTTGGCTCTTGAAAGAATTTTTTTATAAAATTGTAAGCCAAAAAAAAAAGTTTGGGGGAGAATTTTACTTTCACTATTTCATGTCCCTGTGACTAACTTTTCCTTCCAAGTCTACAGTTTTTTTAAAACTTAACAGATGACATCAGTGAGGACACTGCTGTAAACAGATTTGGGGGAGGTTTGTGCTTATTCACGCGATACTTTGCATTATATTATATATAAGCACAAAAAAATTTTGATAATGAAAGCTTGAAAGTGAAAAATTATTTATGAAAGATATAAATTGTTTAAGAAAAATAAGAAAGTGAGATGTTTTCTTAAACAAAACTAGTAATAAGTGGTTATGAGCTGTTGTCCCAAAGGTTAGTTAGATGAAGGAAATTACTAATCTGAGGATAAAAATAAGTCTGAAAAATAATCCCTATTCTTGAGGCCAAACTTTTGAACGTTGATACATTACTATATGCACTGTCACACATCTTGAAACTTGGGATAGTAGAGGATACCTTGAAATGCTCTTATCTAAAAGCTTAGTCTAAAAAAGGGAGAAGTATAAATGGTGGTGAAGAAAAAAATGAACACTGGTTTTGTAATTACCAAGGCAGCATAAAAAAATTTAGCGAGGGCGCTTTATCACCTAGTGCCTTAGACCAACTGATTTCGGAGCCACTGTTAAGCCTTAGGTGTTGGAAAACAAGGAATTTCGCCTAAATACACGAGCAAGATTTGTAATTGGTCGGTTAGTATCTCAAGAAATATTAACAGTCGCATGAAACATGTGTGAGCAATTTTATCGAAAATATTCACCAACTATAAAGTACTTTGGAAGATGGATAAGAGTATGATAGCTTGAATTGAATTCTCTAATTGTAGGGATTCTTTTACATACACGTAGGGGTATATGATCAATGTTTGGAGGAAAGATAGAGAGGAAGTCTAAAGGCGATGTTTTATTGAGGGATGATGTGATTTCTAACATTTTTTCATGACCATTAAGATAGAGCTCATAGTAACTGAAAAGATTGTATAGTTGGAAACACTTATTTTCAAGTTCTTTCTTTTATACTTCCTATCTTTATATGTAGCATTCAACATCTTTCTTTTATTATGGATTTTGTGAGTGTAATCCGCTGAAAACCCTCAAGAGACAACACTCCTCTTAGTAGGGACACCTAGAGTTTTAACGACTTGTTGCACATTCTCAGTGCAATCGTGTTGCCTACGAAAGTGTGCTATTTAGGTTTTTCTTTTTCTCCTTCTCTTGAAAAATTAGTTTGCTCGGAACGATCAAAATTATGTTTGGGGGTATTTGTTTAGTTAATAAAACTGCACTTTTAATATGACATTTTCCTTACTATTTATATATAATAAAAGATGTTTATTATAAATATAACACATATAAGGGTTTATCCGTAAAAATACTATTTTCATGTGTTTATATATTATAATTAACATTATGAAGGAAAAATGTAAGCATATAATATTCATATAATATTTGGACTACTTTAATATGCTTACTTTATTAAATATCTTTGACCAATTCTCTTAAAACTAAAATATCATGACAAATGGTTAAGATAATATCTCAATAAAAACAAATTCTACTAATATCATGTATTGAGATAATTGTGTAGGAATTATATCATGACTGAAATCATGGAAATCCGAGTTGGCGAGATCAAATCTGCCGAACATATTCAAGTAAATTGAAGAAACAAATTCTGGAAGAAACGTAGAAAAGATTTTCAAACTCTAGATATTCAAAAGATCAACAAGTGCTACAAATATGAAGCTATACAAATTAGAGCCCATGATCACACTATAAGGCGGCGGATCCGCGGCCAAATCCACCTATTGGCCGCGGTTCCACCGCACATCTGAAGAGTTAGGATTTTGGATTTTTTTGGTTCGGATCTTAACAACTAGTTACCATATTAGGAAACTAGGGTTCTGGCTCTGTGACTATAAATAAGGACCGAGTGCCTCTTGAAAAAATCATCAAGCAGACTAGATCACGAAGTCCAAGACGGCTCAAGCATTCAGGCTGATCATCAACTGTTCATCTACCTCCTTAGAAGAGATCGAGAAGTAAATTAGGGTTTTCTAATCATTTTCTAAAGAACAAAGTGTACCTGATCTTTTGATTAATAAAGGTAGTTTTATTCTATTGCATTTTATTTTCTTCATGATTTCTATCTTTTCTTTTCCCAACATGCGCGAGTAATTCTTTGCTTATTAGGGTTCATAAGATTATTGTAGATTAATGGATGATGAAGTTTCTTAAACTCTTTTTACATCCAATAAAGTTTATAAGATTTATCAAAAGAATAGTTAAGATCCTAATTGGGCACGCTATCAATTTATTGATAATCATGACCATGATTAGAGATTAGATTAACAATTGTTTTGGTAAAGGCTAGACATGAACGGAGATCCATGTCGAGATAAGGGTTAAGAGTGGGAACCCTATTCCCTCCAGGAAACCTATTTTACATGCACCGCTGTCGATCTAGTTTTAAATCTATTAAAAGATAAAAGGAGTAATCTTTAATTAATCATCCATGACTACTAAATCTTAATGAACCCTACAAGCCCCCTTTAATATAAACCAACATCCGTAGCTAATCTAGATCTATATTTTGCATTTGTGTTTAACGTAGATATAGAACCTACAACCATTCTTCACCATTTTTACCTCCCTCCTTTCCTAATCAACCGCCTAAAGTAAGATTAAAAGATTCAACGTTTCCCTGAGGACGACCCGTACTCATCCCGGTCTAGCTACACGCGACACCGTTATTTTTTGCGGTTAACTACAAACTACTAGACATAAAACAGATCAATCACCTACACAGAGGTTTCCTGACTCAGGCCAAACGAAGTAGGAGCACATATGTGATATGTGCAGGACCGAGATTAATACTTGTATGTGATACCGTATTTTATTCTCGCGATATGTGATATCGGTCAGTTATATGTGATATAACCGAGTTATCGAATCAAATGTTGATTCGATAAGTTGACACAAATGATATTAGTCGGTTGTATGTGATATATCCGGATTATTAAATCTAGATTTGATTTAATAATTTAATGTATAATTATATATGTGATATATTAATTTACATTAACTAATATTAGCTCACTTAAGTTTTTCTTTATCTCATTTATTAATTTAATATATATGTGATATATATTAATTGTGTTTCATTTTATGTCATGCTTGATGATACATGTTTCATGGGTGTATGTGACTTACAACATGCTTATGATAATGTAGGGTATATTTATTTAAAGTAAATCAATAATTAGTTGGAGATTAGTCACATGGTTTGAGCTTAGTGGAAGCTTGTAGAACCATTGACTTAGTCCACTAGTTTTATTTTACATTAGATATTTATTAACCCAACCATTACCTTAATCCATAGTTAAGTCTCTACAAGAGTTATATGAGATATTTTCTCTTCCATGGTTGCCATAACAATTATTGGCTTCATTTTATTCTTCATTAAGAGTGAGCTCTATAGGTTTTGAGGAGGTGAAGAAAATTAGTGAGAAAAAGATTTCTAAAGTGAGTAAAATTCCTCCTTCATCAACCCACACTAGACTAGCCATTTAGTTAAGGTTCTTTACTTCACTAATTCCAAATTAGTGAAGAGGTAGTTTGAGTTAGTGTCTCTTCGACGTAGATCATCTTCGGCCTCGAGGACTTCAAGCAAATATGTTCCTTTCATCTTTTAGAGCCTCTCTAGAGTCCGGAAGTTCACTACTTGGAGCGAAAGGACTACTAGACGGAGCTATTGAAGTGAAGGACCGATCTACAAAAGTTGTATTCCTTGTTCACGTTGTATGTAAAGTTGTTTACATGCATGTATTGTCTAATTCTCTAGTTAAGATTCTAGGGTTAGGATTGTTTCGCATGGCAAATTTTTAAAAACAGCATGGATGATGCCTCCCGAAACCTTGCTGCCGTGATAGGTAATCCTACAGTGGTATCAGAGCCATGCTAGAGAATTTGACGATATTTGTAGGATTACGAAACCGAAACAACTCCGTAACACACGAAACAAAAACCTTTTCTGTGGAATTTTTTAAAGCCTTTAAAATTTTTTTAAGCAACTGCAGAATGTTACATGAGATGTAACATGAACACCACAGGAAAACGAACCACTCGCCATATTTGACCCGCCGAAATTAAGCATTTAGCCGGCCTGGACGGTTTGGTCTTGTTGTCTTGGCTTCGTTTTCGTATGGTGTTCCGGTCTCTGGGGTTTGGTGTTTCAGGTGTTGCTTGTTTTTACTATAATTGCATGAGATGTTATCTTTATGTAAAGACAATTCGGAGTATTTCGTAGTCTTAATTCTAACTTCATTTCGGGTAATTTTAGACAGCGTTAAAAAGTTCGAACGAATATCAATAACCCATTTTCTCCCTCGCTGGAAATTTTCCAAGAGTTGGATTTTTCCAAGTTAAAAATATTCAAAAATCATGCAAGTAATTCTATGGACCCTCTAGAAAAACGAAACCCTAACTCGATTCTATGACCGTTAAAACTGCCGCCAAACCCTAGGGTTTGCGGTAGTTCCGCGGCGCCATAGGTGAGGCAAGGGTTGGCCCTTCTACGGTTGGTCCATAGGTACTGTGGCATGTTTTGGGTATTTTTAAACTATGCTCAAGTGTTGTGCACTTTGGGAAATTTTGGGTGTTTATTGATTCGATCGGAATGTTTAACATCGTCTAGCTATCTGTGAAATTTGATACAATATTTGGAATTCATATTGTTAGGCATGAAATCCGAAATATGTGATATTTCGGGTTTATGATGTCTAAGGTGATTGTGGATTCCAATTGTTGTAGTTTTCATTTTCTTTTCTAGGGCTGTAAGTGTAATATGTGGTGTATCGCCGGTTTCGTTGGTATATGTCAACGGCAATTGGGATACGCATATTTATTTACGTTGATGACATGTGATGTTATGTGTTGCTGTGATATGTTATATTGGATCATTGTGTTTTGAATAGCTGTTTTTTTTATGTGAGATGAGAGTTTTTCATTTTCATTCATGTAAAAACTTGTATGTAATATTCTTTTATTGGGGCACTTCCGGGTTGAGGATGATGTCAGCATTGTTGTATATTATTTACTTTTCCGCATTAGGATAGACCTAAGGAGGGGAACACAAGTAACCGGGTTCTAGGGTCCAGTGGGAGACCATCTTGAGGAGTCGAGACTGGGTCTCCTAACACTAGAATTGGTAGGGTTGCTTGCCGCTCTCGTAGAGGTCTAGGGATGTGGGTTTAGCTATTTATCGCGACCATGGAATCCGTGTTTTTATCGGCTTAATATAAAATACGGAAATCCTAGTATATACAATATTTCATATGTTGACTTCTGCTGCTGATATTCTGTGATGTGATCACTTTATATGCGTGAGACGAATGCTTTATTATTATTATTATATATATTTATATATATATATAATAAACATTGCTTATGTTTTGCACTCGTGCTAGCCCCGCCCCGCTATGTCGTTAGTTAAGTAACCTTATGGTGCATAACGGAATACTGTGGCAAATGCGGATGGCATAAGCGTACGTTGTATTTTTGTTTCTTCTGTGATGCTTAGGAAGCATAATTGATGGGTCTTCATTAATGAGATTAATGAAAAAGAAAGAAACCTAAAAGATGCTGTGGAATAAAATTTTCAAAAAGCGTAGCTCTAGTTTTTGTTTTGCATAGCGGTATTCCTTGTAGAATATCCTACACCTCATTCGATGAAGAAAGAGCCGAGATCCCTTCACCGGGAGTGACCTCTTTAGCGAAACTAGAAAATGCTACAACTCACTCGGTTTTGTTTATGATTGCTTCTATCGTTTTTGCTTTGCATAGAGGTATTCCTTGTAGAATATCCAACACCTTATTCAATAAGGAAAGACCCGAGATCCCTTCACCAGGAGTGACCACTTTAGCAAAACTAGTAAAAGTCTCAAAAACATGCCTTTTCAAAATCACTCGATTCTACAACGATATCAAGTTCATTACGCAAAAGATTTTCTTAAAAAACTGTCGTAGACCTCCGTCATTTCAGATAAGGAATATTTAGTATTCATGCTGCGTTTGTTGACCTTGTCAAGACATAGTGTACGGTAGCTAATTAGTGCTTATCTGCTAAAGCATGAGATGCGATTGGATTAGGGTAGTCGTACGGCCTTGTTGACCTTGTCAAGATTCGTACGAGTGGGTTTAATTCAATCATGGAATTTACGGGTTGAACTTGACTTTCGACTTATGGTTTGTTGGCCTTGTCAAGATCATAGATCTCTTGGGGCAAAATATTATCGAGAATTTCAAGTGTTGAAATTTGCAATGAGATTGCATATCTTCTATGAGATAGTTGGATCCCGACACCCATTGCGAGTAAGAGTTACTCCTGGGAGAGTTTTACACATCACAATTAACCGATCAAGTAGGAGTCTAGAAAGGTGTTAATGGGGTTACGCCACTTGGAAAATGAGGTTTATTTTAATTAGGTCTGTGGGAAAGCACGGGGAACCTCCCTCTAAGTACCGACACTAGCCTGCCTTAAAGATTGGCGAACTTGTAAGGTGTAATTAATCCTGGCTAGTCTTTGCTTTTAGGGTTTGAAGGAAGATTTGATAAAAACAGTGGGAGCCATCCTAATTAGATAAGAAAAACCAATATAATTTTACAAGAGCATACGCTAAGTGTTTTCTTCTCTCTCTCTCTCCAGGTAGACACCATGTCAGGCCTTAATCAAGATAATAATATAGATGTAATTACCGAACCTGCTTATTATACTGAGCTGGGGAACGTTGGTTCCGCACCAACTTATAATTGTTAGAAGTCCGAGCAGGAAATAGGGGAATATTCGGATTCCTATGCCACCCAAACGAAGAATAAGCATGTTGTAACAACTCGAATTTACTTATACATTTTTTCCATACAAATTTTTAAATTGTTTTTTTTTTCAAAATCCTTAAAGGGGTATTTATTGTCTGAGCACAAGATAAGTAATTAATTAGCAATTTAATTACAAGAAGGAGCTTGTAGCTCATTGGTAATACCTTGCACTGCTGAACCAAGCCACCAGAGTTCAAATCCCATACCCCACATTTTTTTTAATATTGATTTGTTTTAAAACCTTTAGAATACCAATAGTTTACACGTGCATATCTCACAAAAACCCCACTACACCCAAAAATGTAACATTGCCAGAGGTTAGATGAACCGCCGGGGGGATCCCAGCCGTCTGACTCGGCCGGGAATCGGCCAAATCGGCATCGACTCGGCCTACTCCGTCCTCCGACCGAGTCACGGCGGAGTCACGGCCGAGTCGGCCGATTCCGGCGACGACCCTAACATGAAAATTGTGTCTTTTCACATTCACTATGCACCTGGAAAAGTTTAGCCTCAGAAAATTTCCAGTGCTCTTTTAAACCCCCAATTACTCCACTTTTAATACTTTTTTAATACATTTTATCACATTTTTCATTTTAACCTTTCACCTACCCTAACCCTAGCCTAACCCTATAAATACCACCCCTACCCCCTATCCTCTCACCCTAAACTCTGAGCCAACTCTCTAAAATTCTCAAGAACTCTTATGTGCAATCGAGTTGAGCGAAAGCCGAAGCTCCGGCGAATTCTTCGGCGGAATTTCCGGCAACGACCGTAAGAACTCCCGGAGACGAAACGACGCACCGGCGACTCCTCCCGATCCACCTTCCTCTTATCTTTGATCGAAACCCGTAAGATCCCATTTTCTATCTCTCGTTTCTATTCTAAAAATACGGATTTACAAAACCCGAAGGAATCGGAACAAATCCGATTTCCGATTCGGTTTCTTATAAAACTTCACTTCTAGTTAATACAATTATAATTAAACTCTCTCATGTTGACTATTAAACACTAATCAACCAAATTGATCAAGTTTCATTTCATAAAATGATGGCTATTTCAATTTATTGTATTTTTCACTTAAATACCACATTGTTTCAATTATACATTTAACTTCATTAAACCATGCTATATCTTTAAGTAGATCACGAGGTAATGACCTATCTCTTCACACACTCATATGCAACATAACACGATATTCTCGAGAACATAGAATACGGGAAAACAAACATTTTCATTTAAATACCCTTTACTTAATAAAACCATTTCTAAAAGATTTAGTATTGATACATCTTTACAAATAAATACCACTTATTATGAAAATAGGATAAGGTTGTGGGCATTCAGTCATTTATCTAAACCCGACTTTGTGGTGCCTAGGCTAGAAAAGTGAGAAAGGTAATTTTAAAAGGCCCGTTTCACAGTAATTCATGAGCGGATCCCTCCTTTCTTCACTTGTACTTACCTGGCCACAATTGGCGGTGAAGAGGCGATTTGAGGGATATCTCACAAATTGTCACTTTCGACCAGTTATGAGCAGTCTAGTTGACTTAGGAGACCCTAGAATATAAAATACGGTAAATCGATATCTTTACAAATAAATACCATAATTAATAAATCCGTTTTTCCTTAATGAGTAGTGTTTAAACAAATATTTTCAAAGCGCTGCTACAACCCATTTGGGGAACCCGTTCGGGATGGTGCGGATTATCGCACATCCTCGGGCTTAGTAGTATGAGATGCAGACCTCCGCAAGGAGTATTCGCTCTCGAAAGATTTAAAATACGACATCTTAAGAAAACGAGATGTCTAGAATATTATATATATACTAAAATTATTTTCATATAAATATATCTAAATGTAGAATAAACATATCTTTTTTTAAGTATTATAAATATTCCACCTTTTCTACAATATCACAAGAATCAATTTTACACTAAAATACCATGAATTCCATGCAAAACCAATATTACAAATAAATACCATTTATTATGAAATTAAGATATTTTCACTAGAAATATCACAATGTAAAATCTACATTCATTACAACTCTAAAGACGAATAATAAATACTTGGGGTGTATTTGGAAAAGTATATAAAAATATCTTTACATAAACCCCCCTCAAGTTCTATAAATTGTAGGACTACGGTAGCGCCCCGGCCGTCTTTTTGAGGCCAAAATGCTGAAACGAAAATTTTCTTGACTTTAAAACCGGCACTACCGCTTTCTAAAAACCCGGATCGAACCATTAACCTATATCTAGCTAACAAAAGAAAGGGTAGAATGCTATACCGAGCGATCCGTGTCCTTCGGTCTTCGGCCTCTACTCCGATCTCCTCGCGGAATCTCCGGTCTTCATCTCCTCGTCGGAACGGGCATCACATCGCCGGGTTCTTTTATGGGCTCCCACCTCTGGACCGAGGCAACTCGAGCACGAACTTGGCGAGTCGACGTGCCCAAGAATTGCTGCAGAAGAAGTGTAGAATCCATTTGTCTCTCGGGGTTAAGGAAGTTGCCATTTGGTGGAGGTGAAGAATTAACTATGGAGAGAGGTGAGGAAATTTGTAATGAGCCAAATGATATAAATAATTCCTCACACCAAAAATGAATCCCCTCTCTCTCTCACCAAGGAATGGCCGGCCAAATGAAATTGAGGAGGAAAAAACCACAAGGGGGTGAATGTAGGGATGTATCAAGGTGACCATAAGAAATGTGTTGATATTGAGGAATTATGGTCACACCAAAATCCTATCATTTCCTATCACATTAAATGCTAGCCATGATGAGAACAGAAAAACAAAGATGCTATGTTATCATAATCCCTCAATAACAAACAAACCCCTCCACTTAGCTAATTTGCAAACTTGTAAATTAGCCCCTCGAGCAAAAAAATCCGGCCATGAAGGAACAAAAGAAAACTGGCCGAAACGGAATGCAAACTGACAACTTCAAAAAACTGATCCCGTAATAAATTACAGGAAAACCCCGCGACTGCATATACATGCCTGCATTTGTATTCCCACTTAATACAAATGCAAAGAGACAAAATATACACTGTACAATACTAGGATTCGGCTTAAACTAAAGCCCGCTAGTATTATCCGTCCGATCATGATCCGTGCAATACCGCACATATAAGATCGAACCCTGCCATATCTCTATATGGCCTCTATAGTGTTTCGTTCGAAACTTGAGAAACTGTCTGTTGGGGACTCTAAAGACTCGTCAATACTTTTGCTGTGGATTTAACCACTAGCACGTTAGAGGTATTAGCCATACATGACGGGCTACAAGCTATTGACCAAAAGGGACGTCTGCGAGCGAACTCATCCTGACACCCTACTGAGCCTGTCAGTGACAATATCCGTACAGTCCGGTCCGTTCGTCTATGAGTATCGCATGGCGGTCCTAGGGGGTTGGTAAAATTCAGACCCCCAAAAGCGGTACAAGTCGTGTCGGAGTGTAGCCCAGAACACCCTGAGATACTACTGGAATTGTTAGTGTATATGCCATGGAGGCCATTACTGTATCATACTACTTTGTATATTACTTAATGGAAGCTTGGGATATTCACAGTTGTATAGACAATCTTGCTCAAAATGGAAGTATGCTACTTTTTTTTGTTTCTGCTTTAATGTGTACATGTGTTTATTTTAGTATATCAACTATACACATTAGTGGAGCCCTTAGGATCTTTGCTTGATTACTAGCGTTGTGATGGCAGTCACACTCGTGGGGGCTGGGTAATCCACAAGCACATCCTTATACAGGTCCCTAGTCGTAGGACTATCGAGACAGGGCATCGATACTCCGGAGTAGACTAGCGTATACGCTTCTCATCCCAGCAGGGGAGAAGGTCTGTCCCACAACCGTCAGTACGTCGTACTTGAGATAGTATGCGGGTGCTCGTTAGGTTACGAGTACACTGGACAGGACTCGTCGGGAACTGATTGGATGGTACTATACCTATCGTCAGTTATCAGTTCCCAGGTGACATGAGTACAGCTTAGTCCGCTGACTTGACACTGTCACTTCGTCTCGAGTGTGTTTCCACTGTACTTTGATTACTAGCCTACCACGGCTCAAAGGAGTCATGCAAACAGGTAGTAGTTGGGTGCAGTCCCGAAGCACTTGGAGGCAGTGACGGTTAGACAGGATTCGTCTCTCCCGATATTGGCAGTTGATATCGCGCTGTGTCTAGGAGAGCCATTATACAAGTAGTCCCTGGCCAGGGCAAGCAAGATATACTGGTAGGTTTCTAGTGTTATCTTAGGGTGTTCTGGGCTACACTCCGACACGACTTGTACCGCTATTAGGTGACTGACGTTTACCGCTCCCCTAGGCCCGCCATGCGATATGCTCAGACGAACAGACCGGACTGTATAGAGATTGACACATTCAGGCTCAGTAGGAGTTCAGATGGGTTTCACCTCGTCCGTCTTCTTATCGGCATCTACCTGGGGGCCGTTACGCACAGCTAGTGCCGCTTGCGGTCTGTGGTTAAACCCACTGCCAGCGTAGTTTCGAGTCTTTAGAGTCCCACACAGAGAGCTATTCGCCTTTAGGCAAAAGAGTAGAGGTCGTATGGTTTTGCGACAGGGTTCGGTCACATCCGTGCACTTGTGCACGTTTTAGTGTCCGGGCAGTTATTACTAGCGGGCTTTGGGTTAAGCCAGATCCTAGTTTATGTTTTTGGGATTGATTTTATCTCGTTTGCATTCGTGTTCCTCGGAACGCGGATGCGGGTGTGTATGCACTGTTGACAGAGACAGAGGCAGAGGATTCTCATTAGGGTTGCTGACTGTTGATGTTTGCTAAACCCTAATGAGAATAAGTAATATGATTAATGATAATTAAGTATTAGTGTGCCATGGTTGGGTTGAATGGTTGACTTTGTTGACTTGTTGACTTTGTTGACCGGTTGACTAGCTTGGACTTGTTGACCACCATCATTACTATGGCTATCATTTCACTCAAAGACTTTTGCTTGCTTATTTGTTCACACATTGCATTTAATGCATGAAATGATATTGCCTTTTGATATGATGATAACCATCACATAATACTCAATTATCATTATGTGTTATGATGCTTTTAGATTACGAGAGCTTGGATGGCAAAAGACTTATTCATTCTTTCATTTCATTTCTCCCTCTTGCTCAAGCTATCTCCCTCTTCCTCTTGCTCTCTCTAGCTCAAGGCAACTCCCTCTCATAAGTTGAGAAACATTGCCTTAGAGATAAAAGAAAACCCATATCAGTTCTCTACTCATCCTAGTTCACAAGGTTTAGCAAGCCAAGTGTTCTGGTTTCTTCAAGTTTGAAGTAGAAGCCAAAAGGTAGAAGCTTTCGGGTGGATCCATCTTCGGCGCGAAGAGACGACGAGGTGAGGCCGATCCGTACACCGCAAAGAGTTGAAGACGAAGGAGTTCAAGTAAGGTATAACCCTCTAACCGAGTAGGTAAAACTCCTAGTTAGGTTGTTAGGTAGTTGTTTAACAAAGATCCGTATTTTGAGTCCATGTTACCACCCAAACAAAAATCGTTTTTCACCATTTCCGCAACTCCAAAGAACCGGGGACGGGTAGCATGGACTTACAGTGGTATTAGAGCCAGGTTAAACACTATCTAACATGTTAGCAAAGTAACTAGAAGTTCGATCGGAGAAAAAGTCACGAAACACGCCCGAAAAATCAAGTTTTTGTCGATTCTATATTATGTTCCAAAAATAATAAATCTTGCACCAAAAATCGACTCAGGCTTTTTAAAATACACCCAAGAAATTTGGTCCACTGGCTCGGTCAAAGCGCCGCGGAACCGCGGCAGGAGCATGCTCCCGCCGTGGATCCGCGGCCGAGTTGACTCGGCCGTGGCACAAATTTCCTGTAGTGTGTTTCCGGGGTTGTTTTGGGATTTTTACAATATGATTTTTCTGCCCAGATTTTTCAGAAAACAAAATTTGTTTTTGGGGCTTAAAAATCTGTATTTTGATCGAACTTCTAAAGACTTAAGCTAACGGGTTTATTTCTGTGATGTGATATATGTATTGAACGTCTGCTAATCGATATACGTCGATTAGTGGGGGTTATACATATCTGTTATCTGTAATGTTGATGGTATGTGTATATGAATTCATTGGATTGTCGCGGGTGAATAGCTGGGGGGTTGTGAGACGACAGTTTTCTTTTCTTTCAATTCATGTAATTTGTAATTGATGTAAAATTATTTCTATGGCCGCACAACCGGGATGAGGTTGTAGCCGTCAATGTATAATTTTTTTTACTGTTTTTGCTCCTAGGATAGATCCATAGAGGGGGTGCGCAAACTACCGGGTACCTCGAAGTGCCGAGTGGCCTACTCACGTGTTGAGGGAGGTTGCTTCGCTTCGGGTATTTGGCGGGTAGTTTGCCGCACGCGTAGGGGTGTTGGATGGGGTATTGGCTATTCATCGCGACCGTGTAATCCGCTTCTCGTTACAGGCTCGTATGGGATGCGGATTCCTAGTATATCCAATGTGTTCATCTGTGATCTGGGTTGGCTATCATTGCTATATATCTATATATGATATCTATTTAGGCGTTGCTTATGTTTTGCATCCGCGCTAGTCCAGGCCCCGCTCTGTCGTTAGTTAAGTAACCTAACGGGTAATGATGGGGCCCCGTGGCGAATGCGGATCGCATAAGCGTACGTCATATTTTGGTTGTTTTCTGCAATGGTAGGATTAAATGATGGGACGCATTAAAAAGAATTAATGCAAGAAAATAAACCAAAGTAAAGTCGTTGGAACACTTTCAAAACCTCTCGATTCTTTTCAAAAATCAACTTTTAAATGCGGAACTTGAGCCACTCCTTTTAAAAGCTATCTCGTTCCATCGATTATATCAAGTTCACTACGTTCACGGTTTTGCCAAAACCATTCGTAGCCCTCCGTCGTTTCACATGAATAGTCAATAGTATTCAAGCTATGTTTGTTGGCCAAAGTCAAGGCATAGTGATTGGTAGCTATTGGGTATTCATGTGCAGCATAGATAGATGCGCTGGTTTGGGACAGTCGTACTGCCTTGTTGGCCAAAGTCAGGGGTAGGTACGGGTGGGTTCAAATTAACCTGGAGAATGATGGGTAGAACTTGACATATGACTTATGATTTGTTGGCCAAAATCAAGGTCATAAGAGCATGGGGCAAAAATCCACATCGGGAGTTTCAAAAGAACCTGAAACTTGCTAGTGTTGCATACCATTTGGAGTGTGATGATTCTGGTAGGATTCCTTCAGTTTTGTCACGCGATGATATTTGGATCCCGATCCTACTGTGAGTATATGCTACTTCTCGGGAAATTTCTCACTTAACGAACAATGCTATAAACCAAGTAGGTGTCCAGAAAGGTGTTAGCGGGGCTACGCCCCCAGGGAAAAGAGGTTATTTAATTAAGGAACTTCGCGAAAGCGTTGGAAAACCTCCCTCGAAGTACCAACACTGGTCTGGCTGAACGGTTAAGCAAGTATTGTACGGTGAGATTGATCCCGACTAATTCTTCCTTTTTGGTTTGAGGAGGGATTCAAGTTACAGTGGGAGGCATCCTGTTTAGACAAACTAAAAACCACTCTAAACTTGCAAGAGTATCATGCTGAGTGTTTCTTCTCTCTCTCCTAATTGCAGCAACCAATCGATATGACCGGACTTAAGTTACTTCTAGATAAAACATACTGACAGGGCCAAACTATAAAGATTGGCTCAGGAATGTCAAAATGGCAATCACTTACGGCAAGCTGGGATATCTCCTTACCACCAAAGCTCCCCCTGTCCCAGGTCCCACCTCCAGCGTCGCGGATAAGGAAATCCGTAAGACCTGGGAGATCGATTGCGCAAAGGCCAAGTGCCTCATGCTTGCCTCTATGGACAATGAACATCAGAGGAGGCACGAGAATATGGATCTCGAATCCATATTTCTCCATACAAAAGAACTGTATGGAGAGCAATCTCGTATCGCCAGATACGAAGTGTCGAAAAAGCTGTTTTCGGCAAGATTGGCCGTCGAATCATCGGTAGCGGAACACGTGCTTAAGATAATTGGCTTCATTGAGGAGGTCGTGGACATTGGGACTGTAAGTGCACGGCGGCGCCCCGGTCGTCAATCCGACGGCCAAATGCGGAAACGGTGATAAACTTTAATTTTGCGAACTTTGCAAACCGGCACCACCGCGCACTAAACCCCGGATCGGGCCATTAAACTAGATCTAGCTAACTACAAGACGGGTTAAAGATATACCGAGTGATCCGAGTCCTCCGGTCTTCTCGTCGTCGTCCCGATCTCCCGCGGATCCTCCAGTCGTCGCCTCCTTGCCGGAAGGGCACCACATCGCCTGTATCTTTTACGGGCTCCCACCTCAATACCGAGGCAACTCGGGCGCGAAGTTCGCTAGCCGACGCGCCCAAGATTTGCTGTAGAATAATGTAGAAACTTATCTCTTTGGGGTTTAAGAGGTTGCCATGTATGGAGGAATTTTTGCAAGAATAATCATGGATGAAAACTTGATGAAGAATGGAGCATCCCCAACAAATGAGCTCGGCCAAGTCTTTTGCTCACTGGAAAAAGAATGAAAATCAAGCAAGCTCTCAAATGAATGAATGTGTGTATGAATTAATACCAAAAAAAAACTTCTTCTCTGCACACACAAAAGGAAGGGGGTCCACCAAATTAAGCATGAAAGAAAATCTCCACCAAAATAATCCTCACTCCATACCCAACAGTGGCCGGCCCATTTAATTTCAAATCACATCAAAACCCATACCCACTCATAACTCAATTAATGCATGAATAGCAAAGAAGATTTCATAATCAATCCTTTTGCAAAAAACCCCTCCACAAAATGTTATTTGCAAATTGCAAATAACACCCTCCAATCGAAAATTCCGGCCGTGAAGGAACAATGAAAAACCGGCCGGAACGGAATGCAAACTGGCAACCCCAGAAAACTGGTCCCATAATAAATTACAGGAAAACCCCGATACTGTGCATACACACCCGCATTTGTATTCCGACCGAAATACAAATGCAAAGAGACAAAACTACACTATCAAATACTAAGATCCGGCTTAAGCCAAAGCCGGCTAGTAAAAACCGTCCGATCATGATCCGTGCAATACCGCACGTATCTGATCGAACCCTGCCATATCTCCATACGGCCTCTACAACGTTTCGCCCGAAAGCTTGAGTAACTGAATGTGTGGTGGACTCTAAAGACTCGTCAATACTATGGCTGTGGATTTAACCACTAGCACGTCAGAGGTATAAGCCAATACGTAATGGGCCACCAGCTATTGACCAAAAGGGACGTCGATGAGCGAGCTCATCCTGACACCCTACTGAGCCTGTCAGTGACAATATCCGTACAGTCCGGTCCGTTCGTCTATGAGCATCGCATGGCGGGCCTACGGGGTGGGTAAAAGTCAGACCCCCAAAAGCGGTACAAGTCGTGTCGGAGTGTAGCCCAGAACACCCTGAGATACTACCGGAATACCTACCAGTAAATCTCCTGCCTTGACCAAGGACTTCGTGTAATGGCTCTCCTAGACACAGCGCGACCTCACCCCCAATACCGGGAGAGACGAACCCCCGAAGATCCGCTCACTGCCTCCATGTGGCTCGGGACTGTACCCAACTAAAACCTGTTTGCACGACTCCTTTGAGCCGTGGTAGGGTAGTAATCAAAGTACAGTGGGAACTCACACGAGACAAATGACGATCCCCAGGTCGATGAACTAACCTGTACACATGTCACCTGGGAACTGCTATCTGACGTCAGGTATAAGACCAACTAGCATGTTCCCGGCGAGTCCTGTCCGGTGTACTCATAACCCAATGAGCACCTGTATACATCTTAGGTGAACCAACTGACACCAGTGGCTTGTGAGACCGGCCACCGCCCCTCGTCGGGGTCTCGACTGTATACACTAGTCTACTCTGGAGAATCGATGCCCTGTCTCGAAACTCCCACGACTAGGGACCATTTAAGGATGTGCTTGTAGACCCCAGCTCTCACGTATATGATCGCCCTCATACTGCTGGTCGTCAAGCAAGAATCCTAAGGGCTCTATCAACGTGTAATAGCGACCTGTAAGGTCACCTGAAGCAGTACACGATGATAAAGGTAAACCAGATAGCATACTATCATCTCGAGTAAGACTGTCGTACCGGGATAGGTCCTCTCTCAATCATTGCAATCACGTGCCTGTGATCCAATAATTGACTCTGAGGGCACTATCTCCAACAATCTCCCACTTGCACTCAAGGCTAATTATTGCGATGTCGCATACTCACAGCCCGTGTGATACCGAACATCCAACTCCTCTACTAGTCAGTCTAACAAAGCCTGTTTGCGAAACTCTTGCGTTCGAGGAATAGCCTCAGCGAGTGGATCCTCTCAGATGTTTCTTTCTATGTCTCTCTAAATCTCAAGTTCGCGGAGAATGCCATCTCCCGAAATGAGCAATACCTGTCTTAGAATGTCTGGATGTCTGATAGGACCTAGCTCATAAATGAACTCCAAATCCAAACTTCTTTAGACTGTATCGTCAACTGAACTTAATCAGTATCCTGCGCCATGCCTCCCTCAGTATCTGCCTGGATCACCTGTCCAAAATACTGCCCCTCGTCAGAGGGAAAAACTATAACTCTGACAACCTCCTTGTCGTCCATGTCACCTTGGAAGCCTGGAGTGATAACCGTCTCCTAAAGGAGGCAGCCGTTATCATATCCCTAGAACATTTACTTATGTTCTAAAACTGCTTCCGACTGTTCCTCCAGGATTGGATCAATATCAACTTATTGCATCTAGTGCAAGAACAACATCTGGTGTGGTACTTGACATCTCATGATTGACTCAATTGCCTAAGCAAGTGATCTGCCAATCATGCACATCCCTCTCTACTTTAGTCTATAAGACACCTTTAGAGAGGGTGACTCCATTACCTGCAGGTACACTACCATGCCAGGAGTCGTCCATTCTAAATACTCTTAGAATGCTGTCAAAGTACCCTGATTGGGAAACCACCCAAATCTAGATCTAAAACCATAGATCTAGTGACCAGTATGTCTGATATAATGTCCAAGTCTCATGTGGAGAAACCACTGTGTGACGACCAAAATATAACCGATCGTAGTATAGGAATATCACTTCCTATTACCTTCTCAACAGATCCATCCCCTATTCTGATGACGTCAAACCTATGACTGTCACATCAGAAACAGATGATCTAACTCCGCTATACCTGCTTTAGTCTATAAATAGACATAAGCCTGATGTCCATCAATGCTTCCGCTGCTCCCACTGACTACGAAAACCCTCTGGCAGAGTCATATTGATGTGCACTTCTAAAGCTAGTTTAGAACGACGCTATACTCATCCTCCTGCCGGGTCTCGCAGTCTGGAACAACAACAATGGCAAGTGTGGGTAAATAAGAACTTCCCTGTCACCGTCCTTGAGGCTACCGGAGTACCTCTCGGGTGCCTGAAGTTACCCACCTTATCTGCGGAGTGGCCAATGGAATGTCAAATCAGATAGAATCTTTAGGTTGCTTATCAAATCTTCAGTAATCGTTTGCGGTTCTGGAATCACTTCCAGTTCTACCATACTCCCACTACTGTTTTTGAAAAAATCCATTTTTATTAAAACTGTGGCGAGTCAAGAACAATATCACTATTGATCTTTCTTATGGTAGAAAATCAACCCTCGTCATAGCCTGGGTCAACCCACAAACAGCCATTACAGAAACGTGCCTTGAGTTATCCAGAGTCTGGTTTTAATCATAAGCCGGACAACTCCCCGTACCTTAACAATGTTAAGATATGAACTGTACTATATCCAATATAGAACCAGAGGCACTGATTTAATTGAACCAGATTCAAATCATGCAGCTGTCTCCAGTGCATGTCAACTAAATGGAGAGAGGCCGATCAGCGTTACTCAACTTAGGAATGCTTCCAATTATGAGTAACCTGAAAGAGAAGCAATTTCTCTTTATCATTACTATCAACTGAATACCATATACAAGTATCTACATCTTCGATCACCTTGAAGAATCCCGATACTTGCTATACCTGGTTCTCTACTCTATTCAAATACCTATAACTCCTCAAAACTTAGACCCTGTGTTTCTACGAAACACATGTCTAAGAACTAGAGAAGTTAAAAGTAAACAGAATATAGTATGAGGACCAACCCCTCTGTCCTAATGGACACTGGACAACATACAATACTCTGTATAAGTCCGCCGAGTCTAACAACTCTTTCACTGTGTGTCGTAGGTTGAAAACTGTACTTATGGTTAAGAAGAATTACTCCGCTGTTTAATGCTCCTTACCTAACCATCCACTGATATAGGTAAATGGCATCGACATAATATCAAAAGGTATATCTCACTCTATGAAAATAGACGTACAGATATATCAATTTGAAATTGGTGCACAACAGCGGATATTCAAAACCAAATATTTGCCGACCGGCAAACAGCCCAGATGATCTCCTCAAATATCACCGATTACAACGAATCCCGATATAATGAGGATGATCACCCTATTCCCAATAACTTACTCCCACTCATCATCTGTAAGACCATACAGATGTGAGAATCAAACCTGGTAAATACATACCCTGGAGTAAGTATCTAATCGGGAAATCAGTTTTCTTTTAACAGTACACAGTGAAACTGAAATATTGAAATGTTTCGTTGGGGTATCCCGGTATTCCTAGTAATGCCTCTTCCAGATTCACGACTGTAACCGTATAGTTCTTTGCCACCTCTCCAAATCCCTTTATTATGTCTTTAGTCATTACCTTCTGCACACCCCTTTAGGCCAATTGGTTTTCTTCCTTCCCTACCGTTCGGCACCAGCCTATGGTTTGGAAGAAGACTATCCAATAAGCATAATGGGTGTATTGTCCTAGTCCTAGGAGCACTCGCAATGCGAGAGAAGGTGAAGATAAAAGACAACTGAATAAATCTTATTCCTATTTCTCCTGAACCAGAATCCATCCCCGAACTGGAACAAGTTCCTTTCGAGTTCGTATATAACCATACGATGGAATATCCAAATAACTGTGGATCTTCGTAGTGATACGGAGTGTCCTGGAGAAATACAAAGGTGATGTGGGAGTGGTAATGAAATACTTGGTTTGGTCGTGAATATCAGTCGCAATTTACTTTGCCCTCTTACTAATCCCTTGCTTTGTCTTAATCTTAATACCTTCTGCACACCGTTTAGGCTAATTGGTTTTCTTCATTCCCTACCGGTCGGCACCAGCTTAAGGTTTGGAAGAAGACTATCCAATTTGCATAATAGGTGTACTATCTCCTAAACCAAGGAGTACTCACAACTTGAGAGAAGGTAAAAGGGAAAAGACAACTGAATAATCTTATCCGTTTTCTCCAGAACCGGAAACCATCCTCGAATTCCTTCGAGTTCATATCTAACCATACGATGGTTTTGTCCAATGGAAGTGGACGTTCGTAGTAATACGGGGTGTCCTGGAGAAAAGGGTAAAAATAGGAGTGGCAATGAGGTCTGCAACTCTGACAATCCAAAAGCCAGTGTTAAGAAGGTTCGGTCAACTTGGTCACTGAGTCATAGTCTAGGGTCGGGTCAATGGTCGCTGCCAAGAGAGAGAGAAAAGAAACACTCAGCGTGCACTCTAACCTAGATCAGAATGGTTACCAATTTATCTAATCTGGAAACCTCCCACTGTACCTCAAATTCTCCTCCAAACCTGAAAGAAGAATTAGTCGGGGTAACCCGAGGAGTAAACTAACTCATCAGTGGGAATCGGGATCCAACTATCATCGCATGATAACATGACGGAATCCGCTCACGGTATCACACTCCAGAAGGTATGCGCATATCTGGCAAGTTTCAGTTCTTTTGAAACTCCCGATGTGATTTCTGCCCCATGCTCTTATGACCTTGACGAAGGTCAACAAATCATAAGTCACATGTCAAGTTCCACCCGTGATTGTCCAGGTTAATTTGAACCCATCCGTACAAGCCCTTGACGAAGGTCAACAAGGCTATACGACTGTCCCAAACCAACACATCTATCTATGCAGCAGAAAAGCAACAAGCAGCTACCATGCACTATGCCTTGACGAAGGTCAACAAACATAGCATGAATACTACGTGCCACCTGTCTGAAACGACGGAGGGCTACGAATGGTTTCTGGTGAAAACCTTTAACGTAATGAACTTGATATCGTTGAAGGAACGGATAGCTTTTTAGAAAATATAGTGATGAAAACCTTTACTAAAGAGGTCACTCCCGGCGAAGGGATCTCGGCTCTTTCCCCGTAGAATGGCAGGATATTCCAAATGAATACCACGGTGCAAAGCAAAAGTAATCGGCTATAGTGAAGTTAATGCCCTGACGCAAACTTCTGTCCAAGGGGTCACTCCTGGTGAAGGGATCTCGGCCCTTGCCTCGTCGACTGAGGAGCAGGATATTCCAAATGAATACCACGATGCAAAACAAAAGTGAACGTCCTTGCAATAACAGCTTTTTGAAAAAGTGTTCCAACAACATCAGAATAGGTTTGTTTTAACTTGCATTGATCCGAATCAATGCAGTCCCATCAATTTATCACACCACAAAGAACGAAAATATACTGACGTACGTATATGCCATCCACATTCGTCACTGGGTCTCGTCATCACCCGTTAGGTTAGCTAACTAACGGCAGAGCGAGCACTGGACTAGCGCGGATGAAAAACATATACAACATCTACTAATATATATACCAATATATTATATTCGCTCAAGGCATGAATAAAATGCAACATCACAGAAATGTACAGCATCACAGAACAATACAGATATCTGGGATCCCCGGGTTTCACAGAGCCACTACTGAAACCCGACGTTCCCCTGGTCGTGTGGATAGCCTGTGCAATGAAATCCTATACCCCTTACGAGTGCGGCGAATAGCCAGCCAATCCTGGAGTGAAGCCCCCTCCGTCCCAATGCCATGAGATGCGGGCTTGTTGCCCTCTAGAACCCGGCTATCCGTGCACCCCTCCACGGGGTAACCCTAGTACAGAAAGTAAAATATACATACAACGGGTACATCGACCGCAACCAGGTCGTGCCCCAAAAGAATAATACAAACAGGCAGTGACGGCAGTCCACATGTCGGACGCTCGCCCCGCAATATCAAATGTACATAATACAACAAAACTGTACTAGCATTGCATCCAGGCTATCCCCCACGATCGATCCGCAACATCACAGCAAAACACAGAACATCAACGTGAAAGTCACGTTCGCAAATCTGTCTAACCGGGCTATAGCAGTTAGACCGGATTTACCGATCAAGTGACATTCACGGTCGCAGATATAATGTAAATACTGTGAAATAATGTGTTTAAAATATCCGATCGATCAAAAATTAACAAGTGGGCCCCAAAGCAATACTGTAGCACTCACAGAAATTATGGGCCCAAATTTAACATTCCAAAACCCCTAAAATCACCCCAGAAGCCCACTGTAAAAATCCGACCCACTGAATCCTCCATACTGCGGCGGAACCGCGGCAACAAGTAGGGTTTTGCCGCGGTTCCGCGCTCCCCTGAAGAGATCAGTGTCTCGAATTTTTCCAGAACTCTTAGATCTTCCAGTACACTAGTTTTATACAACCTGAAAAAAATTTGGACTTAAAAAATTTTCGACAGAAAACTGTTGTAAGTGAAAACACGGGTTTTGGGATTTTTTTTTTTGATCGATCGGAAATGAAAACACATTACACCAAGCTAGACTAAGTTAATGGCGTGGCTCTGATACCACTGTAAGTGCACGGCGGCGCCCCGGCCGTCAATCCGACGGCGAAATGCGGAAACGGTGATAAACTTTAATTTTGCGAACTTTGCAAACCGGCACCACCGCGCACTAAACCCCGGATCGGGCCATTAAACTAGATCTAGCTAACTACAAGACGGGTTAGAGATATACCGAGTGATCCGAGTCCTCCGGTCTTCTCGTCGTCGTCCCGATCTCCCGCGGATCCTCCGGTCGTCGCCTCCTTGCCGGAAGGGCACCACATCGCCTGTATCTTTTACGGGCTCCCACTTCAATACCAAGGCAACTCGGGCGCGAAATTGGCTAGCCGACGCGCCCAAGATTTGTTGTAGAATAATGTAGAAACTTGTCGCTTTGGGGTTTAAGAGGTTGCCATGTATGGAGGAATTTTTGCAAGAATAATCATGGATGAAAACTTGATGAAGAATGGAGCATCCCCAACAAATGAGCTCGGCCAAGTCTTTTGCTCACTGGAAAAAGAATGAAAATCAAGCAAGCTCTCAAATGAATGAATGTGTGTATGAATTAATACCAAAAAAAAACATCTTCTCTGCACACACAAAAGGAAGGGGGGCCACCAAATTAAGCATGAAAGAAAATCTCCACCAAAATAATCCTCACTCCATACCCAACAGTGGCCGGCCCATTTAATTTCAAATCACATCAAAACCCATACCCACTCATAACTCAATTAATGCATGAATAGCAAAGAAGATTTCATAATCAATCCTTTTGCAAAAAACCCCTCCACAAAATGTTATTTGCAAATTGCAAATAACACCCTCCAATCGAAAATTCCGGCCGTGAAGGAACAATGAAAAACCGGCCGGAACGGAATGCAAACTGGCAACCCCAGAAAACTGGTCCCATAATAAATTACAGGAAAACCCCGATACTGTGCATACACACCCGCATTTGTATTCCGACCGAAATACAAATGCAAAGAGACAAAACTACACTATCAAATACTAAGATCCGGCTTAAGCCAAAGCCGGCTAGTAAAAACCGTCCGATCACGATCCGTGCAATACCGCACGTATCTGATCGAACCCTGCCATATCTCCATACGGCCTCTACAGCGTTTCGCCCGAAAGCTTGACTAACTGAATGTGTGGTGGACTCTAAAGACTCGTCAATACTATGGCTGTGGATTTAACCACTAGCACATCAGAGGTATAAGCCAATACGTAACGGGCCACCAGCTATTGACCAAATGGGACGTCGATGAGCGAGCTCATCCTGACACCCTACTGAGCCTGTCAGTGACAATATCCGTACAGTCCGGTCCGTTCGTCTATGAGCATCGCATGGCGGGCCTAGGGGGTGGGTAAAAGTCAGACCCCCAAAAGTGGTACAAGTCGTGTCGGAGTGTAGCCCAGAACACCCTGAGATACTACCGGAATACCTACCAGTAAATCTCCTGCCTTGGCCAAGGACTTCGTGTAATGGCTCTCCTAGACACAGCGCGACCTCACCCCCAATACCGGGAGAGACGAACCCCCGAAGATCCGCTCACTGCCTCCTTGTGGCTCGGGACTGTACCCAACTAAAACCTGTTTGCACGACTCCTTTGAGCCGTGGTAGGGTAGTAATCAAAGTACAGTGGGAACTCACACGAGACAAATGACGATCCCCAGGTCGATGAACTAACCTGTACACATGTCACCTGGAACTGCTATCTGACGTCAGGTATAAGACCAACTAGCATGTTCCCGGCGAGTCCTGTCCGGTGTACTCATAACCCAATGAGCACCTGTATACATCTTAGGTGAACCAACTGACACCAGTGGCTTGTGAGACCGGCCACCGCCCCTCGTCGGGGTCTCGACTGTATACACTAGTCTACTCTGGAGAATCGATGCCCTGTCTCGAAACTCCCACGACTAGGGACCATTTAAGGATGTGCTTGTAGACTCAGCTCTCACGTATATGATCGCCCTCATACTGCTGGTCTTCAAGCTAGAATCCTAGAGGCTCTATCAACGTGTAATAGCGACCTGTAAGGTCACCTGAAGCAGTACACGATGATTAAGGTAAACCAGATAGCATACTATCATCTCGAGTAAGACTGTCGTACCGGGATAGGTCCTCCCTCAATCATTGCAATCACGTGCCTGTGATCCAATAATTGACTCTGAGGGCACTATCTCCAACAGGGACCACGTTAGAGAACGAGCTCTATACGGACTTGATTCTCCAGTCCCTTCCTTCCACTTACGCCCAGTTTATCCTGAACTTCAACTTACAAGGAAAAGAAGTGCAGAGGGCACCCTACAGAAAGGTAGGGAAACATCCACTTTGTTTGTAGGAGGATCTTCCTCTTCTAGGTCCAAGGCGAAAGCCAAGGGAAAGAAGAAGAAAGCCCCCGCCAAACCAAGGGGCGGTATTAGTAAAGTGGATACGAAGGGAAAAGCAAAGGCAGCAAAGATAGCGGGGCAGCTTGTGGGAAAGGAAGAATGCTTCTATTGTCATAAGAAGGGGCACTGGAAGAAAGATTGCAGGGCTTGGAAGGCCAGAAACAAGGATCCGAAGCAAGTTGCGGCTTCGGCTTCAGGTGTGTATGTTATTGGAAACTGTCTTTCAATAAACTCTACTTCTTGGGTATTGGATACCGGATCTGGATCTCATATCTGTAATTCTCTGCAGGCACTGAGAAAGCGTAGGGTTTTGAAGGCAGGTGATATGACCCTCAGAGTTGCAAACGGAGCTGGCATGGATGCTGAGTCCGTGGGGGACTATCACCTGGGCTTGTCAGATGGACACGTTTTGGTTTTGCGTAATTGCTATTTTGTACCCAATGCAACTTGTAATATCATTTTTGTATCTTTATTATCTAAAGAAGGTTATGAATTTGCATTTGTAAGTAATGTTGTGAACATTCACCTTAATCGAGTTCTGATTGGGTCAGGTACATTAGCAATGGTATATACGTATTAAACCAACCACAGATTTTCAATGTCCAGAATACACACAAAAGAAAGTCTCCGGAAACAAATTAGGCTTTCTTATGGCATTGTAGACTGGGTCACATCAATGAGAGAAGGTTGACTAAGTTACATACAGAACGATATTTGGATCCGTTCGAATATCATTCATATGCAACTTGTTAATCCTGTCTCAAAGGAAAGATGACAAAGACTCCGTTCACTGGACACGGAGTAAGAGTGAGCGAGCTCTTGGGACTCGTACACAGCGACGTGTGCGATCCAATGTGTACACACGCGCGAAGCGGTTTTTCTTACTTCATTACTTTTACGGATGACTTTTCAAGGTACGGATATGTATTCTTAATGAAACATAAATCCGAAGCCTTTGGAAAATTCCAAGAATATAAGAATGAAGTAGAAAAACAAACCGGCAAAAGTATCAAGACACTGAGATCTGATCGAGGTGGTGAATACTTAAGTGTCGAGTTCCTGGATTACCCAAAAGAGAATGGAATTCCCTCTGAGCTTACTCCTCAATACACTCCGCAACATAACGGTGTATCGGATAGACGGAACCGGACCCTATTGGATATGGTACGTTCCATGATGAGTAACGCTGAGTTACCGCGATCATTCTGGGGATATGCACTAGAATCAGCTGCATATCTTTTGAACCGAGTTCCAACCAAGACTGTGCGTACCACACCATATCAGATGTGGTGTGGGAAGAAACCGTATCTTAAGCACATTAAGACATGGGGATGTCCAGCTTTTGTTAAAAAGCAGCATGCGGACAAACTCGAGGCACGCTCAGTACAATGCAATTTTGTGGGATATCCAAAGAACTCCAAGGGATATTTCTTCTATTGCGAAGAGGAACAAAAGGTTTTTGTTTCTCGTCATGCCTGCTTCTTGGAAACAGAATTTTTGGAAAATCAGATAAGTGGAAACGCAATAGAACTGGAAGAAATTCCAGAACCACGAGCTATTACTGAGAGCTTAGTAGAACCAAAGGGTTCAAAAGAACAGGACATTCCTACGCCGCTCCGCAGGAGTAGTAGGCAGTCTCATCCGCCCGAGAGATACTACGGTTTTCTCATATATGGGGATAGAGAGGATTGCATCATTGATTATGATGAGCCTACTAGCTTCCAGCAGGCCATTCAGAGCGTTGACTCGGTAAAATGGCTGGATGCAATGCGGACCGAAATGGAGTCCATGTACACCAACGAAGTATGGATTTTGGACGTTGCTCCAGATGGGGTAAAACCCGTAGGATGCAAGTGGAACTTCAAGAAGAAGATTGGTGTAGATGGACAGGTTGAGACCTATAAGGCTAGACTTGTTGCAAAGGGTTTTCGTCAAAGACCTGGTTTGGACTATGACGAAACCTTTTCTCCAGTGGCTATGCTGAAATCCATTCGGATCCTTCTTGCCATTGCTGCCTTCCACGATTATGAGATTTGGCAGATGGACGTAAAGACCGCTTTTCTAAATGGAAATTTAGAGGAGTGTGTCTATATGGACCAGCCAGAGGGTTTCATTCAGAGTTGGAGCAGCGAAAAGGTGTGCAAGTTGCTTAAGTCCATCTATGGACTAAAGCAGGCATCGCGGAGTTGGAACATCTGCTTTGATGAGACAGTCAAAGAATTTGGCTTTATCAAAAATCCAGATGAACAATGCATCTATAGTAGATTTGTAGCACGAACTGTCGTATTCCTCGTTTTATACGTGGATGACATTTTCTTGATAGGAAATGGCATTCCTATGCTACAACCTGTCAAGGGGTTCTTGTCACACAGGTTCTCCATGAAAGACCTGGGTGATGCCATTTACATTCTGGGGATCCGGATCCATCGTGATAGATCCAAGAGGATGTTAGGACTTTTGCAGTCCAGGTATATCGATACCATACTGAAAAGATTCAGTATGGAAGATTCCAAGCGCGGTGACCTACCGGCTTGTCACGGGATCACCCTCTCCAAAGAGATGTCTCCCAAGACTGATTTGGAAACGGATCGCATGTCTATTATACCCTACGCTTCTGCGGTAGGCTCTATAATGTATGCGATGTTGTGTACCAGACCAGATGTAGCTTATGCACTGAGTGTGTTAAGCCGGTATCAGTCAAACCCTGGGGAGAAACACTGGATAGCGGTAAAGAACATTCTCAAGTACCTGAGAAGCACTAAAGAGATGTTCTTGGTGTACGGCGGAAAAGACCTCCAGATCAAGGCCTTTGCTGACTCCAGCTTCCAGAGTGACAAGGATGATTCCATGTTCATGTCGGGTTTTGTCTTTACCCTCAATGGAGGGGCGGTGTGTTGGAAGAGTTCCAAACAGGAAACCGTTGCTGACTCGACAATGGAAGCGGAATACATCGCTGCTGCTGATGCCGCAAAAGAAGCTGTCTGGATAAGGAAGTTCTTAATGGAACTTCAGGTGTTTCCGTCCATTGTTGATCCAATACATCTGTATTGCGACAACAACGGGGCTACAGCTTTAGCGAAGGAACCCAGGTCCCATCAGAAATCCAGACACATCTTAAGGCGGTATCACCTGATCAGGGATATCGTGGATCGCCAGGAGATCGAGGTTCGAGGCCTCTAGGACACATCTTACGGAAGATAACACTGCTGATCCACTCACGAAGGCCTTACCCCAGACTCCGTTCGAGCGGCTGATCGAGATGATAGGTCTTCGATACGCCAGTACATGGCCTTAGTGCAAGTGGGAGATTGTTACTGTATATGCCCTAGAGGCCATTACTGTATCATACTAGTTTGTATATTTCTTAATGGAAGCTTGGGATATTCACAGTTGTATAGACAATCTTGCTCAAAATGGTAGTATGCTACTTGGTTTGTTTCTGCTTTAATGTGTACTTGTGTTTATTTTAGTATATCACCTATACACATTAGTGGAGCCCTTAGGATCCTTGCTTGATTACCAGCGTTGTGATGGCAGTCACACTCGTGGGGACTGGGTAATCCACAAGCACATCCTTATACAGGTCCCTAGTCGTAGGACTATCGAGACAGGGCATCGATACTCCGGAGAAGACTAGCGTATACGTTTCTCATCCCAGCAGGGGAGACGGCCTGTGCCACAGCTGTCAGTACGTCGTACTTGAGATAGTATGCGGGTGCTCGTTAGGTTACGAGTACACTGGACATGACTCGTCGGGAACTGATTGGTTGGTACTATACCTATCGTCAGTTATCAGTTCCCAGGTGACATGAATACAGCTTAGTCCGCTGACTTGACACTGTCACTTCGTCTCGAGTGTGTTCCCACTGTACTTTGATTACTACCCTACCACGGCTCAAAGGAGTCGTGCAAACAGGTAGTAGTTGGGTGCAGTCCCGAAGCACTTGGAGGCAGTGACGGTTAGACAGGATTCGTCTCTCCCAGTATTGGGAGTTGATATCTCGCTGTGTCTAGGAGAGCCATTACTCAAGTAGTCCCTGGCCAGGGCAAGCGAGATATACTGGTAGGTTTCCAATGTTATCTCAGGGTGTCCTGGGCTACACTCCGACACGACTTGTACCGCTATTAGGGGACTGACGTTTACCTCCCCCCTAGGCCCGTCATGCGATATGCTCAGACGAACAGACCGGACTGTACGGAGATTGTCACATTCAGGCTCAGTAGGAGTTTAGATGGGTTTCACCTCGTCCGTCTTCTTATCGGCATCTACCTGGGGGCCGCTACGCATAGCTAGTGCCGCTTGCGGTCTGTGCTTAAACCCACTGCCAGCGTAGTGTCGAGTCTTTAGAGTCCCACACAGAGAGCTATTCGCCTTTAGGCAAAAGAGTAGAGGTCGCATGGTTTTGCGACAGGGTTCGGTCACATCCGTGCACTTGTGCACGTTTTAGAGTCCGGCAATTATTACTAGCGGGCTTTGGGTTAAGCCAGATCCTAGTATACGTTTTTGGGATTGATTTTATCTCGTTTGCATTCGTGTTCCTCGGAACGCGGATGCGGGTGTGTATGCACGGTTGACAGATACAGAGGTAGAGGATTCTCATTAGGGTTGTTGACTGTTGACGTTTGCTAAACCCTAATGAGAATAAGAAATATGATTGATGATAATTAAGTATTAGTGTGCCATGGTTGGGTTGAAAGGTTGACTTTGTTGACTTGTTGACTTTGTTGACCGGTTGACTAGGTTGGACTTGTTGACCACCATCATTACTATGGCTATCATTTCATGCAAAGACTTTTGCTTGCTTATTTGTTCACACATTGCATTTAATGCATGAAATGATATTGCCTTTTGATATGATGATAACCATCACATAATACTCAATTATCATGATGTGTTATGATGCTTTTGGATTATGAGAGCTTGGATGGCAAAAGACTTATTCATTCTTTCATTTCATTTCTCTCTCTTGCTCAAGCTCTCTCCCTCTTCCTCTTGCTCTCTCTCTAGCTCAAGGCAACTCCCTCTCATGAGTTGAGAAACATTGCCTTAGAGATAAAAGAAAACCCATATCACTTCTCTACTCATCCTAGTTCACAAGGTTTAGCAAGCCAAGTGTTCTAGTTTCTTCAAGTTTGAAGTAGAAGCCAAAAGGTAGAAGCTTTCGGGTGGATCCATCTTCGGCGTGAGGAGACGACGAGGTGAGGCCGATCCGTACACCGCAAAGAGTTGAAGATGAAGGAGTTCAAGTAAGGTATGACCCCCTAACCGAGTAGGTAAAACTCCTAATTAGGTTGTTAGGTAGTTGTTTAACAAAGATCCGTATTTTGAGTCTATGTTACCACCCAAACAAGAATCGTTTTTCACCATTTCCGCATGTTAGTTATATGTATGCCCTAGAGGCCAGTACTGTACATAGGATGTATATTGTAGTGGATGCTGGGACATATATAGGTAGGACTTTCTTGCTCGACGTGATAGTACGCTATCTGGTTGCTCTTTATCTTAACATGTATACTTGCTATCTTTTTATTACATGTTGATAAAGCCCTTAGGATATGTGCTCGACTTCCAGGACTGTGATGTAGATCATACTAGTGGGGCCTGGGTAGTCCATGAGTACATCCTTCAATATTCCTAGTCGTGGGAATATCGAGACGGGGCATCGATATTCCAGAGTAGACTAGCGTATATCTTCTCGACCTATGTGATGGGCGATGGATGATCTCATATCCAATGGTGTTTGACATCAGAGATGGTATGCGGGTGCTCAGTGGAGGTTGGGTACACTGAACGGACTCGCCGAGAACTCCCAGATGGTATTATACCTCACGTCAGTTGGCAGTTCTCTGGTGACACTGGTACAGCTTAGTCTGTTGACCCGAGATCGTTATAGAGTCTTGTGTGTCTCCCACTGTGCTTTGATTTCCACCCTACCACGGCTCTACTGAGTCGTGCAAACAGGTAGTTTTTGGGTACAGTCCTGATTCACATGGAGGCAATGAGCGATAGGAGTGGACTCGTCTCTCCTGGTATTGGGGGTTGATGTTGCTCTATGCTCGACTAGCCATAACTGGAAATCCCTGGCCAGGGTTGCACTGATTTACTGGTAAGTGTTATTAGTAGTTTCATGCTTGTTATGGACCTTACATCGGCATGACTTATCAAGCTACTGGGGTCTGACGTTTACCACCCCAAAACGAGATATGCGACATATCAGACGAACAGACCGGACTGTACGGTAAGTGTTACTGGTTGGATTTACAGGAGTGTGAGTAGGCTTTCTCGTTGATCTTCTGATCGCTCAATACCCGGGTGGCCGTTACGTTTAGCAGACCGCTTGCGGCTTGTGGGTGTTTGATATGATCATCACCTACTACCGGCGTATTGACGAGTCTTTAGAGTCCTACACAGAGGTTTCCTGGCTCAAGAGAAACGAAATGGGAGCGCATATAAGATATGTGCGGACCGAGAATAATACCAGTATGTGATACTGAATTCTATTCTCGCGATTTGTATCATCGGAGGGTTATACAAGATGTAGCCGGGTTACCGAATCAAATGTTGATTCGATATATTGATACACTTGATATTAGTCGGTTATATGCAGTCTGACCGGATCATTAAATCAAGTGTTGATTTAATGATTTAATGTATAATTATATATTGGATATATTACTTTACATTGACTAGTATTGTTCACTTAGGATTAATTTTCTCACTTGATGTGCACAAGTTGTATATGTCATATATGTTTGTGCACTAGTTTGTATCATGTTTGACGATGCATGCAAACTTGGGTGTGTGTATGATTTATACCTTGTTTAGGTTAATGGTTATGGTTTTATTTATTTATTATGTTAAAACAAAATGGTCTTTTTCCTTTTTCTTTGCTAGAAGCTTCATGACACTTCAAGCATCTTTTGACAATGTCTAAACCATTTTGTTTTATTCTTTGACCTAACCATTACCTAAACTATAGTTTACTCTCTACAAAAGAAAACTCACCCATGGTTGCAAGAAGATAGACTTCACTTGATTTATCATTTTGTTTAATTCTTTTTCACCTTCTTCTTCTTCTTCTTCATGAAGTGATGAAAGCTTTCTAGAAAAATTTCAAGTGAAGAAACCAAGTGAGAAATCCAAATCCAAAGTGAACCCACTTCCTATTTCTTCATCCTCTACCACTTGCCATGTAGTAAAGTGTGTTTTCTTCACAAGGTTCATGACCAAGTGAAGACGGAGCTTGAGTTTGAGTTGCCTCGACGTAGATCATCTTCGGCATCGAAGTCAACGACCTAGCCCGCTCGTTTCTTCGAAGAAACCATCGCTAGAGTCTGAGATCCTGATGATCGCAGCGGAGGGACGTCAAAACAGAGCTTTAGAAGTGGAGGACCGGATCTACAAAGGTTGTAATCCCTTTCACTTGTAGTTAAAGTAGTTAACTTGCATGCTTTCGCCTTAACTCTAGTAAACGATCTAAATTAGGGTTTCTGGGCACATGGAAAAATTTGATTTTGGCATGGTTGATGCCTTGTGGAACCTCTTGAGTGTGCCTAGGATCCCTACAGTGGTATCAGAGCCTAGCTAGAGCTTTAAGCGAAGTGTAGACAAATTTAGAAACCTGATCGAACCCCGAAACCCTAAACTACACCCTTCTCTGTACATTTTCTGAAACTGTGGATTTTTGTGAATTAAAAATGCTCAGAAAATAGAGCAGGAAATTCTAAGAAAAACTGTAGAAAACGAATCCCTAAATCCACTGTAGCGCCGCGGAACCGCGGCCAAAACCTGATTTTGGAGGCGGTTCCACGGCCGTATGTAATACTTAGCGACCCGTTTTCCTACAGTAATGCCCGTAGCAGTTTCCTCTGTTTTCTGGGAATTTTTAATCTATACTCAACAGTTGAGTTTTCTGGGTTGTTTTGGGCACTCGATGTTTCGATCGGATTGTTTAACTTTGTTTATGTTTTTCCGGATAATTTTTGAACGTGTTAAAAAGTTCGACCGGATATAAATACCCACTTTTTCCCCTGCCGGGAAATTTCCAAGTGTTGAATTTTTCCGTAGTTTAAGAACGTTCTAAGTAGTGCAAGTAATGCGATGGACCCTCTAGAAGACAACAAACCTTAACTCGATTATGTGACCGTCTTGAACTGCCCTTTGAACCTTTAGGGTTTGGGGCAGTACGGCGTGCCACATGTGAGGCGTTGGCTTGACCCTTCTACGGCTGGACCGTTGGTACTGTGCATGAAGTGGATGTTTTTAAACTTATTTCAAGTGTTGAGCTATTTGGGAAAATTTGGGTGTTTGATTATTCGATCGGAATGTTTAACATTGTCTATTTATCTGGAATGTGATACAATATTTGGAATCCACAAGTAGTTATGAGATAACTAATTTGAATGCTATAAATCTGGCAGTTTAGTCTCACTTGATCGGTTGCCACGGAATTTTGATGTGATCGAAAGTCCGTCGCAATCACGTAGCGTACGCGGATACTCGCCGGGTAAACTTAATAGATAGCCACGCCCCATAGCCCTGACCAAGTGACTGTAGGAGAACCCCGTCGCCAAAAGCATCCATTCGGGTGCTCACGGCAGCAGTGTTCCGCCTTAGTGCACTTCGTCGACGGTATCGGGGTTGCGGCCGTCTACTAAAGTTTGGGACGAGCATTCGTTCAGGATGTCGGGAATCTTGTTGAATTGCCCGACTTTATATTGAAAAGTGTTTTCGATATTGAGACTAAAATGCGGGGTTTATAATTGTTAGGCATGCGATGTCTAAGGAGGTTGCGGATTCCAACTGTTATAGTTTTACACTTTCTTTTCAGCGACCGTAAGTGTAATATGTGATATCGCTGGTTTCGTTGCTATATGTCAACGAAAATTGGGATACGCATGTTTACTTACGTTGATGACATGTGATGTTATGTGTTGCTGGATATGTTATATTGGATCGTCGTGTTTGAATAGCCGGTTTTTTTTATTTGAGATGAGTAGTTATCTTTTTCATTCATGTAAAAACTTGTATGTAATATTCTTTTATTGGGGCACTTCCGGGTTGAGGATGATGTCACTGTAAGTGCACGGCAGCGCCCCGGCTGTCGATCCGACGCCGGAAACGCGGAATCGAAAAACTTTGCGAAACTTGCAAACCGGCACCACCGCGCACTATCAACCCGGATCGGGCCATTAACCTAACTACTAGCAAACTAAAAGATGGGTAGAGAGATATACCGAGCGATCCGTGTTCTTCGGTCTTCTCGTCGTCGTCCCGATCTTCCGCGGAATCTCCGTTCGTCACCTTCTCGTCGGAAAGGGCACCACGTAGCCGAATTCTTTTACGGGCTCCCACCTCTGGACCGAGGCAACTCGGGCGCGAAGTTGGCAAGCCGACGCGTCCAAGAGTGCTGTAGGCTAGTGTAGAAAACATTGTCTCAATGGGGTAGTGAAGTTGCCTTTTATGTGGAGGTGGAGAAATCAACAAAGGAAAGGAGCTATGGAATTTTGATGGCTATAAAATGAGAGTGATAAATTTCCCCACCAAATGAAAAACCTCTTCTCATCGCCCCTCAAAGTGGCCGGGCCCATAAAGAGATGGTGGAGGGAAAAAACCAATAATGCAAGGAAAGAAAATGAATGATAAACATCAATTAAAAATGTTCACACCATTTCTCCTCAAATCCTTTCACACACCATCACATTAAATGTAATGGAAGAGACTAAAAAAGAATCTCATCATGAAGCCACACATTTACAAAGGACCCCTCCACAAATGCTAATTTACGAACTTGCAAATTAGCCCCTCCAACGGATAAGTCCGGCCGGGAAGGAACAAAGGAAAACCGGCCGAAACTGAATGCAAACTGGCAACTTCAGAAAACTAATCCCGTAATAAATTACAGGAAAACCCCGCGACTGTATATACATACCCGCATTTGTTTTCCCACTGAATACTAATGCGAAGAGACAAAATCTACACTGTCTAATACTAGGATCCGGCTTAAACCAAAGCCCGCTAGTAAAATCCGTCCGATCATGATCCGTGCAATACCGCACATATCTGATCGAACACTGCCATATCTCCATATGGCCTCTACAGTGTTTCGCCCGAAACTTGAGTAACTGTGTGTGGGGGACTCTAAAGACTCGTCAATACTATGGCTGTGGATTTAACCACTAGCACGTCAGAGGTATCAGCCATACGTAACGAGCTGCCAGCTATTGACCAAAGGGACGTCGATGAGCGAACTCATCCTCACACCCTACTGAACCTGTCAGTGATAATATCCTTACAGTTCGGTCCATTCGTCTATGAGCATCGCATGGCGGGCCTAAGGGGTTGGTAAAAGTCAGACCCCCAAAAGCGGTACAAGTCGTGTCGGAGTGTAGCCCAGAACACCCTGAGATACTACTGGAATACTTACGAGTAAATCTCCTACCTTGGCCAAGGACTTTTCATGTACTGGTTCTCCTAGACACAGCGGGACCTCATCCCCAATACCGGGAGAGACGAACCCCTGCAGATCCGCTCACTGCCTCCATGTGGCTCGGGACTGTACCTAGCTAAAACGTGTTTGCACGTCTCCTTTGAGCGTGGTAGGGTAGTAATCTAAGTACAGTGGGAACTCATACGAGACAAATGACGATCTCAGGTTGATGAACTAACCTGTACACATGTCACCAGGGAACTGCTATATGACGTCAGGTATAATACCAGCTAGCAGGCTCCCGGCGAGTCCTGTCCGGTGTACTCATAACCCAATGAGCACCTGTATACATCTTAGGTGAACCAGCTGACACCAGTGGCTTGTGAGACCGGCCACCGCCCCTCGTCGGGGTCTCGACTGTATACACTAGTCTGCTCTGGAGAATCGATGCCCAGTCTCGAAACTCCCACGACTAGGGACCTTTTGAGGATGTGCTTATAGACCCCAGCTCCCATGTATATGATCGCCCTCATACTGCAGGTAGTCAAGCAAGAATCCTAGGGGCTCTATCAACGTGCAATAGTGACCTGTAAGGTCTCCTAAAGCAGTACACGATGATAAAGAAAAACCGGATAGCATACTATCATTTTGAGTAAGATTGTCCTACCGGCATAGGTCCTCCCTCAATCATTGCAATCACGTGCCTGTGATCCAATAATTGACTCTGAGGGTACTATATCCAACAATCTCCCACTTGCACTCAAGGCTAATTGTTGCGATGTCGCATACTCACAGCCCGTGTGATACCGAACACCCAACTACTCTACTAGTCAGTCTCACAAAACTCATTTGCGAAACTATTGCGTTTGAGGAATAGCCTCAGTGAGTGGATCCCTTTGATGTTTCTTTCTATGTCTCTCTATATCAGCCATTTCTCGAAATGAGCAATACCTGTCTTTGAATGTGTCTGGATGTCTGATGGGACCTAGTTCATAAATGAACTCCAAATCCAAACATCTTAGACTGTATCGTCAACTAAATTTAATCAGTATCCTGCGCCATCCTTCCCTCAGTATCCACCTTGTAACGTTTTAAAAATAATTAAATAAATAATTAAATGAATAAAATTGTTTATGTGAATTTTATGATTTTCGGTAAAGAAAAATGTATTTTTCGTAAAACCAAACCGTGATTGTTTTTCATTATAATTTCAAAAATACCTATTTTAATTATGTAATTACTAGTAAATGGTGTTTATTTAGCCACTTATAAATTTTTAGTTTAATTAAATATTTTTCCTAAATTAATTATTTTAAATATTAACATAAGCTTTATTTTTACACTAAATTAGTGTAAATTATAAATTTGAATGGTTTTAATTTGTAAAAAGGAACCATGGCATATTAGAATTTAGTGTGTATCATGCAAAATTTATTTGCAAATTTTCCCATTTTTCTAGAGTTTTCTAGGTTGTTTTAGTAAAGGAATGAAAGAAAATGAAGAAATTCATGAAAAGACATAAAGTGAGATGTTAATTGATGAAGTTTCTACACAACTCATGAAACTCTTTTCTCTTTCTCCCTCTCTCCCTTGCAAGTCCGGCCACACCCCCATGGCAACCCCCCCATTTTTCATTTTTATTTCAACTCCAAAAATCATCAAAAATCCTCCAAAATTCAATAAAAATTGCACAAAATCCTAATAAATTCCTACCCTTTGTTCTTTGGTCTTCTTGACATGGATTTTGGAGTGGGAAAGCATGCATTTTGGAGGCTCATTTTTATGTTTGGATTTCATATTTTGAAGATATAAATTTCCTTCTTTTGTTTTATTTCTATTAGATGTTTCTTTTAAAGTATAATTAGATTTGTTAGATTAATTCTATGTTCAGTTTCTAAAATTCAATTTAGGGTTTGTAAATTCAAGTTAGGATTTTTATTAATTAATTAGGGTTATAATAACTAGTCTACCATTTTTAGAAGTGGAAAAATCTTGCATGGTTGTTGTATAATAAATTGTTTATTCAAATTGTTTTAATTAAACTATTTAGCTAATTAGATTTTTCTAAAATGTGTTTGTGGGTAAAATAAAATTCTTATTAAGGTGGTTATCATTATATGGTAGTTTTAATGGGAATATGAGCATATTAAAGGAATGAAAAACTTAGTTTGATCACTAGTTTCTTGTAATAATTGAAAAAATATTAATAAAAGGCTATTTTTGTAAACTAGATTTTGGGAAATTCCTAAATAAATGAAATTAAAAATATAATCATAGTTTCATTATATCATTATAATCATGAATTGTAGTTTAATACATGAATTCATGCAAAATCAGGTTTTGTAGTGGAATTGTGGTATTTTGCTTGAAAAATGTTGAAAATTGTTAAAGGTTGCAAACTAGAAATTTCAAATTAAAACAAATTTGTGTAATAAAAATATAGTAATGGTTTTTATAGTCTAGTTATGCTATTTAATGAGTTTTATGACCATTGGTTTTATTTAAATGTCAAGTTTTGATGAAAAACGGTAAATTGGCATTTTCGGGTTTTACGAAATTAGACGATTTGATTGATTTTAGGGTTTCGATGGATTTAATCATGTTTTATAATATAAGTAAGGTGTTTTAAAACTACGAGTTATTTTTTGATGTTTATCTCGATCCATCTTTGTACGCCGATATCGAGCGATATTTGGTTCTTTTGCGTGGACGGGACATAGGTTTTAACCTGTGCTTGTTCCTTGTATCGTTTGACTTTCGTATGTGATTCAGTTTACGATACTATTTATATGTTTGCGTTTAGGTACCCCTCATGTGGACTGCAGGCGATGAAGAGGAGGATGGCGACACTGTCTTCGGCAGACATGGACCAGGTGAGTAGATGCATATCTACGGGGGGAAGTCGGATGGATGGCGTTTAGCACCCCCACAACGTAGCATAGGAATAGTACTTAGTGTCATTAGGAAACCAGATATGACCCTAGATTCTTAATCAGTAGGACCCTAGTATTGACCCTAGGCTGGACTAGACTGATTTAGGAAAACCATATCAGAGGATAAGTACCATGGAAGAGGTTCGTAGGTTTCAGACAGAAACACACACACGCACACACTGAAACTCGACATGGGGTATACGTGTATGTGTATATATATAGAACTAGGTATAGGTATATACATGTATATACAACACGTATATATGATTGATTGATGTGATATGATACACGGGAATGAAACGGCAGAACTGGGCTTGATGCCGTGATTCTTGACTATACAGTCATATTAAAGTGTTATCGGATCATTAGAGAATGAGATAATGAACATGTATACATAAATTATAATGGGTAGTGATGATATTGAGGTTCATGGAACTCTAAAATAGTACCCGGACTGTAACTTGTGATTGATCACGATATGGGATATGTATGACTTGATTACGACATCATATAGGTGTGACCTGATGTCGATATCATAGAGGTGTGACTTGAGGACGATATGATATCAGTATGACTTAATCACAATATGATACATATGACATTATACGAATAATGAGACACCTAGGAGATACTTGACCCGTACCCCGATATTGGGATGCCGTACGATGGATTTTACCGTACGAGGCATAGATATGATGATTGATCCGTACTCTTGATTGTGGAAGCCGTACTTCATACGTGACGCTATTGAGGCTAGATCGCCGACTATTAGAGATATTGATTCAGACCTAGGTAGACTCTTGTTTCTTAAGGACTAGTTTCTTAGGTTAAGTTCCTTAGAAGGTGAGATAGACACTAGTTTAGGTTTGATTTATATAGTGGTGGTTGTACTCGTATATCGCAGAGAAGTGGATAATGCACATCTGTCTTGCATTCATACTGTAATCATCATGGTGCATGTTCTTTTATATGTTGCTATAATCAGTATAAACTTTACCTGTTAGGATACCAGCACTATTACCGATGATGCGCATATTCCACGCACACTTATTTGCCGGCTCACACACATCATCATCGGTAATTGCTATGTCACCTACACTTTAGATCATATTGTCTTTTATGGATAGAATCAGTTAACAACTAGACCGATATAATATTGTGATTATTCTCTGACATTAGTACAGACATGATATTTATTCCTTAGACATTCATGCTTTCATATTTTCATGTTATCATGCAGTATTATGGGCATATGCCGACACTTATCATATAGTTACTCATGATTTTGAGATTTGGATTTCTATGAGATTTCTGGATTTTGGGGAAAACCGCAAGAATATGTAAAAACTTCTCACTCTCCTCCTCCTCTATTTTTAAAAAACATAAGATGCGGTTTTCTCGTGATGTATGTGTCGTCCACCATGAGATTTCATGTTTTCTGATGGATTTCGAGACCCGATTCGAGGAGTGGATGAACCGTCTCGGGTACATGGTGGGCCCGGTATGGTACCCCGGGGCAAGAAGATCGAGTTGTAGACGATGAGTCTGGCAGGGGAAGGCTACCTACCGGTGATGTCTGGCGCGGCGGATATCCGGAGGATACCGACCGTTGTCGTGAGATTTGATGATATGGGCCGATCCGGACTGACGGAGCCCGAGATATTGAGACTTGAGATTACATGTGTTGTCTCGATGCTTGACACGGATTTCCATGGATTTCATTGTTGAGATTTCAGATTCTTATACACATTTTACTATGATAACAGCTAAAGATTTCTTATACATATATATCTGGACTTCAGGATTTGTTACTTTACGTTCATGGTGCATGCATTTCATTTCATATGGTATAGTATTATATGAGGCACTGACACGAGCACGGAGTATCTGCACTTACACGTAGTTTTACCCTGCTATTACTGTTGATTGGAATATAATAGTGCATTATTATGACCTAGGATAGCGTCGTGCATTAGATTTCTTTTCGTAGATGTCTTCTACTCATGAGTTGGCAACTCACCCCCGTTGTGCCAAATTCTTTACAGGTTCGATGTACAGGTTTCCATGGCAGCTTGTTGGCACATCTTTTCTTCAGGGTGATTTGCACGGTAGGTTGGTTCACTTGTATCCGAACCACCATTGTACTTTTATTCATTCATTTGTATCTAGTAAGCTCCATCAACCATATTGGTATTACTTGATAAGTTTATTGGGCCAGTCTTTTATTTCGACCTTAGAGTCGCGCATGTATTATTCTGATCTGGTGGTTTTGTTTTCTTTTGAGTTTTGAGCCTCGCCCTTTGGCGTTGTATATTATTGTGCTTGTTGTGGTTGTTTCCGCCTGTTGGCGTTGAGTTAGCTCCCGTTTGGGGATGCTTTTTATTGTTGTTTATGTATATTATACTTGTTGTACCCGTTTGGGGGCCAGGTTTTATAGAGGAGACTCTGCCGAAATTTTTGGGAAAATTTGCTGATGTTTTAAACTTGTTCCTTCATATTTTCTTTACTGCTTCTTCTTCTTTTTCATGGTTTAGATTTCTGTGCTTCGGCTTACTTAGGTTACGTGGCGCCTCTAAACGCTTCGTAATCTAAGTGCCGGTCGCGTTCCATACTTTCGGGTCGTGACAAAGTTGGAGCTACCTACCGGTGATGTCTGGCACGGCGGATATCCGGAGGATACCGACCGTTGTCGTGAGATTTGATGATATGGGCCGATCCGGACTGACGGAGCCCGAGATATTCAGACTTGAGATTACATGTTTTGTGTCGATGCTTGACACGGATTTCCATGGATTTCATTGTTGAGATTTCAGATTCTTATACACATTTTACTATGATAACAGCTAAAGATTTCTGATACATATATATCTGAACTTCAGGATTTGTTACTTTACATTCATGGTGCATGCATTTCATTTCATATGGCATAGTATTATATGAGGCACTGACACGAGCACGGAGTATCTGCACTTACACGTAGTTTTACCCTGCTATTACTGTTGATTGGAATATAATAGTGCATTATTATGACCTAGGATAGCGTCGTGCATTTGATTTCTTTTCGTAGATTTCTTCTACTCACGAGTTGGCAACTCACCCCCGTTGTGCCAAATTCTTTACATGTTCGATGTACAGGTTTTCGTGGCAGCTTGTTGGCACATCTTTTCTTCAGGGTGATTTGCACGGTAGGTTGGTTCACTTGTATCCGAACCACCATTGTACTTTTATTCATTCATTTGTATCTAGTAAGCTCCATCAACCATATCGGTATTACTTGATAAGTTTATTGGTCCAGTCTTTTATTTCGACCTTAGAGTCGCGCATGTATTATTCTGATCTGGTGGTTTTGTTTTCTTTTGAGTTTTGAGCCTCGCCCTTTGGCGTTGTATATTATTATGCTTGTTGTGGTTGTTTCCGCCTGTTGGCGTTGAGTTAGCTCCCGTTTGGGGATGCTTTTTATTGTTGTTTATGTATATTATACTTGTTGTACCCGTTTGGGGGCCAGATTTTATAGAGGAGACTCTGCCGAAATTTTTGGGAAAATTTGCTGATGTTTTAAACTTGTTCCTTCATATTTTCTTTACTGCTTCTTCTTCTTTTTCATGGTTTAGATTTCTGGGCTTCGGCTTACTTAGGTTACGTGGCGTCTCTAGACGCTTCGTAATCTAAGTGCCGGTCACGTTCCGTACTTTCGGGTCGTGACAAAGTTGGTATCAGAGCGCTAGGTTTAACCTTGTGTAAGTTTAGGTGACCCTTGGTTGATGGAGTAGGCGATTTAGGTAGAGTAACGTACCGTGGGTATGGTCCGCGACATACTTACGATACGCTACTCTGCTTAAGGAGCCTTAGGATGTACATTGCTTGCACCGTATTTCATTCGTTCCTTTGATCTATCTTCGTCGATATCGGATGGTGGTTTCTGTTACCACGGGCAGAGGGAGATGCGGCTCGAATGCGATAACCATTAGGGTATCGTTTATTCTTGAGGATTGAAGCATTGCTTAGCGTGCGAACGAAGGGTATTCATATGCCTTCCGGATGAAGTTAAAGGGTTCGAACGATTATCAGAAAACCATTTTCCCAAGTTTAAGGTATTCGGAAGAACATGCAGGTATTTCGATGGACCCTCTAGAAGAATGAAACCCTAACTCGACATAATGACCACGAGAACGCCCTTGAACCTTAGGGTTTACGGCAGTTCCGCGATGCCATTAGTGAGTCTTGGGTTTGCCCTTCTACGGTTGGATCATCGATGCTGGGGTATGTATCGGATATTTTTAAACTGTACTAGAGTGTTGAGCTCTCGTGGAATTAAGGGATTTTGATGGATCGATCGAAAAGTTTAATGTAGTCCGGATATCAAGTGAAGGGATCGACTACGTGGGAGACTCTAGATATGAGTATTGCCGTCGGTAGCGCAGCCAGTACAGCTACGAAGGGACGAGTTCGAAGCAATCGACATCAGAGGAAAGAGGCACCCATTGACGATAGTGTTTACGATTGTGATTTAGTGATTTGAATTTCATATTTTCGTTGATTGGATTTTGGTATTTTGAGGACTTTGTTCTACGATTGGTATTTCATGTGTGTACCTTCATTAAATTCTATTTGTGTTTCATGTATCAGTCGTATTGATGTTGTTTAGTACACAGCCGGTACACTTGATTTGGTTTTATATATTTTGAGATTTTTTTTATTTGATTTCATGCATAGGGGTTACACATGATTTTGACATATGTTTTGACCTAGTTTTCATGCATTTTTGTGCTGTGATTTCGATTTTGATATTCGATGTATGTTTTCGTGCACCATGTGCACCTGATTAGGATTTTTGCGCATACTTGGCGCACTTGATGCGCTTTTGTGCACACCAGATGCACTAAATCGGGGTTTTGTGCAGATTAGATGCACCTGATATTGAGTCGTGCACGCCCGTTGCACTTGACAGATGTTTTTGGTGCACACCTGTTGCACTTAGTTTTGTTGTTGTGTGTATTCGTGGTATCTGTATTTGGTTTCGATTTCAGTGCGTACCGGACGCACCTGATATTTTATTGATGTGATTGGGATTGATTTCAGTTTGAGCAGTATGTTTTCATAATCATTATTATTTCATTTAGTAACCAGGCGGGACGTGTATGTTAAATAAAAGATATATATATATAGTTATTTTTTTAAATAAACGTCCGCTACTTATGCCGTGACACGTGCATCGCACGGCAATTTTCAAAAAGGGGTGTTTGCATATTTCCTTATCCAGATATTTGTACGGTTTTACTATGATGCGCACTATATATAAGTTACTGATTGATGTATATTATGATGGTTTTCATATTGGGTTTTAATATTTTATTCTCGCCATAACTCCGATGATTGCGTAATGATTGACGGAGTTGATTTTTGTTATGTATTGATGATTTCGGAGCCCCGACGATTTGAGTGTTTTGCTAAATGTTTTAGTATTTGGAGGGGGAGTTTTAATTTAAATTCGGGGACCGAATTTCTTAAAGGGAGGAAGATAGTAACGTTTTAAAAATAATTAAATAAATAATTAAATGAATAAAATTGTTTAAGTGAATTTTATGATTTTCTGTAAAGAAAAATGTATTTTTCGTAAAACCAAACCGTGATTGTTTTTCATTATAATTTCAAAAATACCTATTTTAATTATGTAATTACTAGTAAATGGTGTTTATTTAGACACTTATAAATTTTTAGTTTAATTAAAAAAAATTCCTAAATTAATTATTTTAAATATTAACATAAGCTTTATTTTTACACTAAATTAGTGTAAATTACAAATTTGAATGGTTTTAATTTTTAAAAAGGAACCATGGCATATTAGAATTTATTGTGTATCATGCAAAATTTATTTGCAAATTTTCCCATTTTTCTAGAGTTTTCTAGGTTGTTTTAGTAAAGGAATGAAAGAAAATGAAGAAATTCATGAAAAGATATAAAGTGAGATGTTAATTGATGAAGTTTCTACACAACTCATGAAACTCTTTTCTCTTTCTCCCTCTCTCCCTTGCAAGGCCGGCCACACCCCCATGGCAGCCCCCCCATTTTTCATTTTTATTTCAACTCCAAAAATCATCAAAAATCCTCCAAAATTCAATAAAAATTGCAAAATATCCTAATAAATTCCTACCCTTTGTTCTTTGCTCTTCTTGACATGGATTTTGGAGTGGGAAAGCATGCATTTTGGAGGCTCATTTTCATGTTTGGATTTCATATTTTGAAGGTATAAATTTCCTTCTTTTGTTTTATTTCTATTAGATGTTTCTTTTAAAGCATAATTAGATTTGTTAGATTAATTCTATGTTCAATTTCTAAAATTCAAGTTAGGGTTTGTAAATTCAAGTTAGGATTTTTATTAATTAATTAGAGTTATAATAACTAGTCTACCATTTTTAGAAGTGGAAAAATCTTGCATGGTTGTTGTATAATAAATTGTTTATTCAAATTGTTTTAATTAAACTATTTAGCTAACTAGATTTTTCTAAAATGTGTTTGTGGGTAAAATAAAATTCTTATTAAGGTGGTTATCATTAGATGGTAGTTTTAATGGGAATATGAGCATATTAAAGGAATGAAAAACTTAGTTTGATCACTAGTTTCTTGTGATAATTGGAAAAATATTAATAAAAGGCTATTTTTGTAAACTAGATTTTGGGAAATTCCTAAATAAATGAAATTAAAAATATAATCAAGGTTTCATTATATCATTATAATCATGAATTGTAGTTTAATACATTAATTCATGCAAAATCATGTTTTGTAGTGGAATTGTGGTATTTTGCTTGAAAAATGTTGAAAATTGTTAAAGGTTGCAAACTAGAAATTTCAAATGAATACAAATTTGTATAATAAAAATATAGTAATGGTTTGTATAGTCTAGTATGCTATTTAATGAGTTTTATGACCATTGGTTTCATTTAAATGTCAAGTTTTGATGAAAAACGGTAAATTGGCATTTTCGGGTTTTACGAAATTAGACGATTTGATTGATTTTAGGGTTTCGATGGATTTAATCATGTTTTATAATATAAGTAAGTTGTTTTAAAACTACGAGTTATTTGTTGATGTTTATCTCGATCCATCAGAGTTTGTACGCCGATATCGAGCGATATTTGGTTCTTTTGCGTGGACGGGACATAGGTTTTAACCTGTGCTTGTTCCTTGTATCGTTTGACTTTCGTATGTGATTCAGTTTACGATACTATTTATATGTTTGCGTTTAGGTACCCCTCATGTGGACTGCGGGCGATGAAGAGGAGGATGGCGACACTGTCTTCGGCAGACATAAACCAGGTGAGTAGATGCATATCTACGGGGGGAAGTCGGGTGGATGGCGTTTAGCACCCCCGCAACATAGCATAGGAATAGTACTTAGTGTCATTAGGAAACCAGATGTGACCCTAGATTCTTAATCAGTAGGACCCTAGTATTGACCCTAGGCTGGACTAGACTGATTTAGGAAAACCATATCAGAGGATAAGTACCTTGGAAGAGGTTCGTAGGTTTCAGACATAAACACACACACACGCACACACTGAAACTCGACATGGGGTATACGTGTATGTGTATATATATAGAACTAGGTATAGGTATATACATGTATATACAACACGTATATGGGATTGATTGATGTGATATGATACACGGGAATGAAACGGCAGAACTGGGCTTGATGCCGTGATTCTTGACTATACAGTCGTATTAAAGTGTTAGCGGATCATTAGAGAATGAGATAATGAACAGGTATACATAAATTATAATGGGTAGTGATGATATTGAGGTTCATGGAACTCTAAAGTAGTACCCGGACTGAAACTTGTGATTGATCACGATATGGGATATGTATGACTTGATTACGACATCATATAGGTGTGACCTGATGTCGATATCATAGAGGTGTGACTTGAGGATGATATGATATCAGTATGACTTAATCACAATATGATACATATGACATTATACGAATAATGAGACACCTAGGAGATACTTGACCCGTACCCCGATATTGGGATGCCGTACGATGGATTTTACCGTACGAGGCATAGATATGATGATTGATCCGCACTCTTGATTGAGGAAGCCGTACTTCGTACGTGACGCTATTGAGGCTGGATCGCCAACTATTAGAGATATTGATTCAGACCTAGGTAGACTCTTATTTCTTAAGGACTAGTTTCTTAGGTTAAGTTCCTTAGAAGGTTAGATAGACACTAGTTTAGGTTTGATTTATATAGTGGTGGTTGTACTCGTATATCGCAGAGAAGTGGATAATGCACATCTGTCTTGCATTCATACTGTAATCATCATGGTGCAAGTTCTTTTATATGTTGCTATAATCAGTATAAACTTTACCTGTTAGGACACCAGCACTATTACCGATGATGCGCATATTCCACGCACACTTATTTGCCGGCTCACACACATCATCATCGGTAATTGCTATGTCACGTACACTTTAGATCATATTGTCTTTTATGGATAGAATCGGTTAACAACTAGACCGATATAATATTGTGATTATTCTCTGACATTAGTACAGACATGATATTTATTGCTTAGACATTCATGCATTCATATTTTCATGTTATCATGCAGTATTATGGGCATATGCCGACACTTATCATATAGTTACTCATGATTTTGAGATTTGGATTTCTATGAGATTTCTGGATTTTGGGGAAAACCGCAAGAATATGTAAAAACTTCTCTCTCTCCTCCTCCTCTATTTTCAAAAAACATAAGATGCGGTTTTCTCGTGATGTATGTGTCGTCCACCATGAGATTTCATGTTTTCTGATGGATTTCGAGACCCGATTCGAGGAGGATATCCGGAGGATACCGACCGTTGTCGTGAGATTTGATGATATGGGCTGATCCGGACTGACGGAGCCCGAGATATTGAGACTTGAGATTACATGTGTTGTGTCGATGCTTGACACGGATTTCCATGGATTTCATTGTTGAGATTTCAGATTCTTATACACATTTTACTATAATAACAGCTAAAGATTTCCTATACATATTTATTTGGACTTCAGGATTTGTTACTTTACATTCATGGTGCATGCATTTCATTTCATATGGCATAGTATTATATGAGGCACTGACACGAGCACGGAGTATCTGCACTTACACGTAGTTTTACCCTGCTATTACTGTTGATTGGAATATAATAGTGCATTATTATGACCTAGGATAGCGTCGTGCATTCGATTTCTTTTCGTAGATGTCTTCTACTCACGAGTTGGCAACTCACCCCCGTTGTGCCAAATTCTTTACAGGTTCGATGTACAGGTTTCCGTGGCAGCTTGTTGGAACATCTTTTCTTCAGGATGATTTGCACGGTAGGTTGGTTCACTTGTATCCGAACCACCATTGTACTTTTATTCATTCATTTGTATCTAGTAAGCTCCATCAACCATATTGGTATTACTTGATAAGTTTTTTGGGCCAGTCTTTTATTTCGACCTTAGAGTCGCGTATGTATTATTCTGATCTGGTGGTTTTGTTTTCTTTTGAGTTTTGAGCCTCGCCCTTTGGCGTTGTATATTATTGTGCTTGTTGTGGTTGTTTCCGCCTGTTGGCGTTGAGTTAGCTCCCGTTTGGGGATGCTTTTTATTGTTGTTTATGTATATTATACTTGTTGTACCCGTTTGGGGGCCAGTTTTTATAGAGGAGACTCTGCGGAAACTTTTGGGAAAATTTGCTGATGTTTTATACTTGTTCCTTCATATTTTCTTTACTGCTTCTTCTTCTTTTTCATGGTTTAGATTTCTGGGCTTCGACTTACTTAGGTTACGTGGCGCCTCTAGACGCTTCGTAATCTAAGTGCCGGTCACATTTCGTACTTTCGGGTCGTGACACACCTGGACCACCTGTCCAAAATACTGCCCTTCGTAAGAGGGAAAACTATAACTCTGACAGTCACTCTGTCATCCATGTCACCTTGGAAGCCTGAAATGATAACCGTTTCCTAAAGGAGGCTGCCGTCATCAAATCCCTAGAACATCAACTTATGTTCTAAAACTGCTTCCGATTGTTTCTCCAGGATTGGATTAATATCAACTTACTGCATCTCGTGCAAAAACAGCATCTGGTGTGGTACTTGACATCTCATGATCGACTCAATTGCCTAAGCAAGTGATCTATCAATTATGCACATCCCTTTCTACTTTAGTCTATAAGACACCTTTAGTGAGGGTGACTCCATCACATGTGTAGGGTTACTAGGCACACTGAAGAGGTTCCATAAGGCATCAACCATGCCAAATTTAAATTTTACGGTGCCGAGAAACCCTAAACTAGATCGTTAACTAGAGATTAAGGCGAAAAGCAAGCAAGCAAACGACTTTGCTACTAAGTGAAAGGGATTACAACCTTTGTAGATCCGGTCAACCACTTCTTTAGCTCCGTGTTGACGTCCCTCCGCTACGATCATCGGATCCCGGACTCTAGAAATGGTTTCGTCGGAGAAATGATCGGGCTAGGTCATTGACTTCGAGGCCGAAGATGATCTACGTCGGGGAGACTCAAACTCAAGCTATTCCTTCACTCGGTCGAAAAAATGGTGAAGAGAACACCCTATACTACATGGCAAGTGGTAGAGGATGAAGAAATAGGAAGTGGGTTCACTTTAGAATTGGATTTCTCACTCTTTTTCTCATGATGCCATTGGAGCTAGCAAGCTTTTTCAAGCTTGATGAAGATGAAGAAGAAGAAAGAATCATTTCCATTTTTCAAATAATAATATGAACACTTATCCTTTTAATCATGGCACCATGGTTGTGTTAAGCCCTCATGCTTAACTCATGTAGAGAATTAACCAAAGCAATAGTTTAAGGGTTAGGTTAGCTAATATCTTACACAAATGACAAAAATAGTTTGACTTTGTCAATGTTCATCAAGCTTCATGATGCTTGATAACTTTGACCAAAGTCATACTATTTTGTTAAATGCTTAGGAAAATAGTAAACTCTAATCTGACCTTGATTTGGTTCAAGTCTCATACACACAACTTATTTGTATCATCAAGCATGATACAAACACGTACACTTGCATATATCACATATAAACAATGTACACTTTCAAGTGAGAAAATCAATCTTAAGTGAACCAATACTAGTTAATGTAAAGTAATATAACAAATATATAATTATACATTAAATCATTAAATCAACACTTGATTTAACGATCCGGTCATATCGCATATAACCGACTAATATCAATAGTAACAACTTATCGAATGAACACTTGATCCGATAACCCGGCTATATCGCATACAACCGATCAATGTCACAAATCGCGAGAATAGAATACAGTATCACATACTGGTATTATTCTCGGTCCCGCACATATCTCATATGTGCTCCTATTTCGTTTCGCTTGAGCCAGGAAACCCCTGTGTAGGACTCTAAAGACTCGTCAATACGCCGGCAGCAGGTGATGATCCTATTAAACACCTACAAGCCGCAAGCGGTCTGCTAAACGTAACGGCCACCCGGGTATTGAGCGATCAGAAGATCAACGAGCAAGCCCGCTCACACTCCTGTGAATCCAACGAGTAACACTACCGTACAGTCCGGTCTGTTCGTCTGATATGTCGCATATCTTGTCTAGGGCTGGTAAACGTCAGACCCCAATAACTCGATAAGTCGTGTCGATATGAGGCTCATAACGGGTCGAGAAACTACTGGTAACACTTACCAGTGAATCCCTAAAGCAGCCTTGGCCAAGGACTTTCTGTTATAGCCAATCAAGCACTGCGGAACATCAACTCCCTATACCGGGAGAGACGAAACCCCTCCTATCGCTCATTGCCTCCATGTGATTCGGGACTGTACCCAAAAGCCACCTTTTTGCATGCCCTCTTGGACGTGGTATGATGGAAATCAAAGTACAGTGGGAATCACACAAGACTCTATGACGATCTCGGGTCTACAGACTAAGCTGTACCAGTGTCACCAGAGAACTGCCATCTGACGTAAGGTATAATACCATCTGGGAGTTCTCGGCGAGTCCGTCCAGTGTACCCAGTCTCTACTGAGCACCCGTATATCATCTCTGATGTCAAACACCAATGGATATGGGATCATCCATCGCCCATCTGTATGGGTCGAGAAGCTACACGCTAGTCTACTCTGGTATATCGATGCCCCGTCTCGATATACCCACGACTAGGGACTTTGAAGGATGTACTTATGGACTACCATGTCCCCATTAGTATGATCCGCATCATAGTCCAGGTAGTCAAGTACATATCCTAAGGGCTTTACCAACATGTAACAGAGAGACAATCAGTGTACACGTTAAGGTAAAGAGTAACCAGATAGCATACTATCATATCGAGCAAGATAGTCATCCCTATATATGTCCAAGAATCCACTACAATATACATCCTATGTATTGTAATGGCCTCTAGGGCATACATATAACTAATAATCTCCCACTTGCACTAGGGCCATCTGATAGCAGTGGTTGTAGTATCTCATACTCAACCATCCCATAAAAGTCTCTCTCTGGGAAAAATCCTTTGTAAGTGGATCCGCCGTGTCGTCTTCTGAGTCTACTCTCCTAACCTCGATCCCCTGGAGATCAACCATCTCCACGATCAGGTGATACTGCCTAAGAATATGTCTGGATCACTGATGGGACGGGCGTTCCTTGGCATAAGCCACAACTCCATTGTCACACAATGGGAGGAACTAAGTTCATCTCTTGAACAAATATACATCCAGACTGCCTCTTTGGTAGCATCTTAAGTAGCGATGTATCCAGCCTTTATCGTCTAGTATGCCACGGTATCTAGCTTGGAACTCTTCCAACATACCGTCCCTTCACTGAGGGTAAAGACAATGCCTGTGACTGACATTCAGTCGTCCTTATCACCCTGGAACATTTCCAGTGATTCTCCCCAGCAACGATTGATACTAGCTCACTTCAACTAGTGAGTATCCTAACATCCAATTAGATCTATCTCATAGATCCAAAACTCAGGATTTAGTAGGTATCACTTTGATCCTATATAGAGAATGCTTGTGATAAGCGGAGATTGACTGAGTGTAGCATAGGAAACTCTTTCCCTATCATGAGTATGTCATCCACCTACTCTACGAGGATCACCACTATACTCCCTACTTCCTTTTCGTATATACAAGGTTCATTTACCATTTTGATGATGTCAAACTCTTTGACTAACTCATCAAAACAGATGTTCCAACTCCGCGATGCCTGCTTTATCACATAAAATATCTTGAACACGTTTCCGCTGCTCCCACTGTCTACGAAGCCCTCTGACTGTGTACTTATAGACTCTGTCTTCTAAATCATTATTTAGAAAAGCAGTCATGACACCCAACCACCAGATATTGTAGTCATGGTATGCAGCCGTGGCAAGTAGGATCTGGATGGACTTAAGCATATGCCCCAGAAAAGGTTTCATCATTAGCTACAACTAGTCTATGATGCAAAACTTTAACGAGTCTAGCTTTGAAAGTCTCAACTTTTCCATGTACACCAAGTAATCTTCTCAAGATATACTTGCTCCTGATGGGGATTTAACCCTTCAGATAAAGCAACCAAAGTCCATACTTTGTTGGTGTATAAGGATTCCATCTCAGATCGCTAAGCATCCAGCCATTCTTACAGAGTCTTTCTCTTGATGGCCAGCCCGAAACTAGTTGGGTCATCATCTCATGATGCAATTCTAGCTCCCACTGTCATAGAGAAACCGAAGTATCTCTCAGGTGGGTGAGGAACCCTACTAGATCGGCGGAGAGGCTGAGGTTCGTTGGTTGCTATTGAATCCTTTGGTTCTACCAAATCATCTGCTTCAGTTTATATAGCTGGAACCTTTCCAGATCTACATAACAGACCTTGCCTCGAGCTTGTCCGGATTTTGCTTTTAGAAATAGTCTGGTCAACCCCAAATCTTAACTGACTTAAGAGATGGGCTCTTCCCTTTCCATATCTTATATGAAATGGAAGGCATCTGATTTGATCGGAACCCTATTCAATAGGTATGCAGCTTCTCAAGTGTATAACTCCCAAAAGAAAATAGGTAACTCAGTAGTACTCATCATAGAGCACACCTTATCATATAGGGTGTGATTGCTCCGCCCCGATATACCATCATGCTATGGTGTATTCGGAGGAGTAATGCCGAGAGAGAATCTCATTCTCCTTTAGAATAGTCCAGGAATCCCGTGCTCAAGTATTCTCCTTCTTGATCACATCAAAGGACATAATACTTTTACCCGTATTTTGGTTATCTACTTCTAATTTATATTCTATGAATATCTCAAAAATTTCGGACTTCTGTTTCAACAGGAACATATGTCTGAATCTTGAGAGATTAACAGAGAATGTAATGAAGTACAAAGAACCGGTCTTGGCATGTGTAGACAGGGGACCTTCATACATCAGCATGTATCAATCCCTAGAGTTCACTAACCCTTTCTCTGTTTCCAATAAACAGAGCTATGGTCATCTTATCTCTGTGACCTGACTGGCAAGTTTCACAAGATGTAAATTCAAACTAATTTAAATATGCATCTATATGTAACTTCAGCTAGTCGGGTCGCATTGATATGACCTAGTCTACAATACCTCAAGAAGGATTCGTTCATTTCTGAACTCTTCCTCTTATGTGTGTTCTGTATACTAAGAACTGTGGTTTGATTTAGAACGTCAATGCTTTTAGATAACGTGCCTGAACCGATCAACTCTTGATATAGGAAATGTTCAAAACATTATCCAACAATACAAAATTATATCCTTCTTTACTAATAAAGAAATTGATATGATTTTGTATATCAGGTTCGGTATCTATTAACATTTGTTCAGAATCAATGTATGACAACCAAAGAATAACCGATCGTAGTATAGGAATATCACTTCCTACTCTGTGTATGTCATCCAAATACCAGGACATCACACCCTAACACCTTCTTAACAGATCCATCCCCTATTCTGATGAAGTCAAACCTATGACTGTCACATCAGAAACAGATGATCTATCTCCGCTATATCTGCTTTAGTCTATAGACATAAGCCACCTATCCACCAATGCTTCCGCTGCTCCCACTGAGTATGACAACCCTCTGCCAGAGTCATATACACGTACGCTTCTAAAGCTAGTTTAGAACGACGCTATACTCAACCTCCTGCCGGGTCTCACAGTCTGGAACAACAGCAATGACATGTCTGGGTAAACAAGAACCTCCCTGCCACCGTCCTTGAGCATACCAAAGTGCCTCTCGGGTGCCTGAGGTTACCCACTTTATCTGCGGAGTGGCCAATGGAGTGTTAAACCGGATTGAATCTTTAAGTTCTTATCAAATCTTCAGTAATTGTTTGCGGTTCTGGAATCACTTCCAGTTCTACCATACTCCCACTACTGTTTTCTGGAAAAATCCATTTTTATTAAAACTGTGGCGTGTCAAGAACAATATCACTATTGATCTTCCAGATGGTAGAAAAATCAACCCTCATCATAGCCCGGGTCAACCCACAAACAGCCATTACAGAAACGTGCATTGAGTCATCCAGAGTCTGATTTTTATCATAAGCTGGACGACTCACCGTATCTTAACAATGTCAAGATATGAACTGTTCTATATCCAATGTAGAAACAGAGGCACTGATTTAATTGAACCAGATACGAATCATGCTGCTGTCTCCACTGCATGTCAACTAAATGGAGAGAGGCCGATCAGCGTTACTCAACTTAGGAATACTTCCAATTATAAGTAACCTGAAAGAGAAGCAAGTTCTCTTAATCATTACTATTAACTGAATACCATACACAAGTATCTACATCTTCTATCACCTTGAAGAATACCGATACTTGCAATACCTGGTTCTCTACTTTAATCTTATACTTATAACTTCTCAAAACTCAGACCTTGTGTTTCTACGAAACACATGTTTAAGAACTAGAGAAGTCATAAGTTAACTGAATATATTACGAGGACCAACCCCTCTGTCCTAATGGACACTGGACAATATACAATACTCTGTATAAGTCCCCTGAGTCTACTGACTCATTCAGTGTGTGTCGTAGGTTGAAAACTGTACTTATGGTTATAAAGAATTACACCGCTGTTTAATGATCCTTACCTAACCATCCACTGATATAGGTAAATGTCATAGACATAATTTCAAAAAGTTATATCTCACTCTATGAAAATAGACGTACAGATATATCAATTTGAAATTGGTGCATAACAACGGATATTCAAAACCAAATATTTGCCGTCCGGCAAACAACCCAGGTGATTTCCTCAAATATCACCAATTACAACGAATTCCGATATATTGAGGATAATCACCTAATTCCCAATAACTTACTCCCACTCATCTGTAAAACCATACAGATGTGAGAATCATATCTGGTAAATACATACCCTGGAGCAAGTGTCTAATTAGGAAATCAGTTTTCTTTTAACAGTACACAGTGAAACTGAAACATGTAAATATTTCGTAGGGGTATCCTTGTATTCCTAGTAATGCCTCTTCCATTATCATATTCATAACTGTAACCGTATATTTCTTTGCCATCTCTCCACATCCCTTCATATGTCTTTAGTCATTACCTTCTGTACACCCCTTTAGGCCAAATGGTTTTCTTCCTTCCCTACCGTTCGGCACCAGCCTATGGTTTGGAAGAAGACTATCTAATAAGCATAATGGGTGTACTGTCTTAATCCTAGGAGCACTCGCAATGCGAGAGAAGGTGAAGATAAAAGACAACCGAATAAACCTTATTCCTATTTCTCCTGAACCAGAATCCATCCCCGAACTGGAACAAGTTCCTTTCGAGTTCGTATATAACCATACGATGGAATATCCAATTAAACTGTGGATCTTCGTAGTGATACAGAGTGTCCTGGAGAAATACAAATGTGAAGTGGGAGTGGTAACGAAATACTTGGTTTGGTCGTGAATAGCAGTCGCAATTTACTTTTCCCTCCTTCTAATCCCTTTCTTTGTCTTAACTTAATACCTTCTGTACACCGTTTAGGCTAATTGGTTTTCTTCATTCCCTACCGGTCGGCACCAGCCTAAGGTTTGGAAGAAGGCTATACAATTTGCGAAATAGGTGTACTATCTCCTAAACCAAGGAGTACTCGCAACCTGAGAGAAGGTAAAAGGAAAAGACAACTGAATAGTCCTATTCGTTTTCTCCAGAACCGGAAACCATCCTCGAATAAATTCTTTAGAGTTCGTATATAACCATACGATGGTTTTGTCCAATGGAAGTGGTTGTTCGTAGCAACACGGGTTGTCCTGGAGAAAAGGGTAAAAGTAGGAGTGGCAATGAGGTCTGCAACTCTGACAATCCAAAAGCCAGTGTTTAAGAAAGTTCGGTTAATATTGGTCATTAAGTCATAGTCTAGGGTCGGGTCATGGTCGCTGCCAAAGAGAGTGAAAAGAAACACTCAGCGTGCACTCTAACCTAGATCAGAATGGTTATCACTTTATCTAATCAGGAAACCTCCCACTGTACCGTCAAATTCTTTCCCAAACCTAAAAAAAGAATTAGTCGGGATCACCCGAGGAGTAAACCAACTCATCAGTGGGAATCGGGATCCAACTATCATCACATGATAATGTGATGGAATCCGCTCACGTTATCACACTCCAGAAGGTATGCGCATATCTGGCAAGTTTCAGTTTCTTTTGAAACTCCCGATGTGGATTTTTTGCCCCATGCTCTTATGACCTTGGCATGAGGTCAAAATGTCATAAGTCACATGTCAAGTTCTACCCATCATTATCCAGGTTAATTTAAACCCACCCATACATACCCTTGACGTAGGCCAAAATAGCAGTACGACTGTCCCAAACCAACGCATCTATCTATGCAGCAGATAAATATCTGGCAGCTACTAATCACTATGCCTTGGCGTGAGGTCAAAATACATAGCTTGAATACTACCGAATATTTAACTGAAATGATGGAGGGCTACGAATGGTTTCTGGCGAAAATCTTTAACGTAATGAACTTGATATCGTTGAAGGAACTGGATAGCTTTATAAAAATATAGTGACGAAAACCGTTGCTAAAGAGGTCACTCCCGGTGAAGGGATATCGGCTCTTTCCCCGTGGAATGAGGTGCAGGATATTCCAACTGAATACCACGATGCAAAGCAAAAGTAATCGGCTATAGTGAAGTTATTGCCCTGACCCAAACTTTTGTCCAAGGGGTCACTCCCGGTGAAGGGATCTCGGCCCTTGCCTTGTTGACTGAGGAGCAGGATATTCCAACTGAATACCACGATGCAAAGCAAAAGTAATCGTCCTTGCAATAACAGCTTTTTGAAAAATTGTTCCAACAACATCAGAATAGGTTTGTTTAACTTGTATCGATCTGAATCAATGCAGTCCCATCAATTGATCACACCAATAAAGAACGAAAAAAATGACGTACGTATATGCCATCCGCATTCGCCACTGGGTCCCGTCATCACCCGTTAGGTTAGTTAACTAACGACAGAGCGGGGACTGGACTAGCGCGGATGCAAAACATATACAACATATACTAGTATATATATTAATATATAATATTCACTCAAGGCATGATAAAATGCAACATCACAGAAAAGATACCAGCATCACAGAACAATACAGATATCTGGGATCCCCGGGTTTCACAGAGCCGCTACTGAAACCTGACGTTCCCCTAGTCGTGTGGATAGCCTGTGCAATGAAAATCCTAGACCCCTACGGGCGCGGCAAGTTACCCGCCAAAACCTGAAGCGAGGCAGCCCCCTTCAGCAACGTGAATGGACCACCGAGCACTTCACGGAATCCGGTAACTTGGGCACCCCTCCTGGGCCAACCTGTACCCCCTACGAGTGCGGCGAATAGCCCGCCAATTCTAGAGTAAATCTCCCTCCGTCTCAATGCCATGAGATGCGGGCTCATTGCCCTCTAGAACCCGGCTATCCATGCACCCCTCCGCGGGGCAATCCTAGTACAGAAAGTAAAATATACATACAATGGGTACATCGACCTCGACCCGGTCGTGCCCCAAAAGAATAATACAAACAGGCAGTGACGGCAGTCCACATGTCGGACGCTCGTCCCGCAATATCAAATGTACATATAAAAAAACTGTACTAATATTGCATCCAAGCTATCCCCCACGACCAATCCACAATATCACAGCACCCCACAGAACATCAACGTGAATGTCACGTTCGCAAATCCGTCTAACCGGGCTATAGCAGTTAGACAGGATTTACCGATCAAGTGACATTCACGGTCGCAGATATAATGTAAATACTGTGAACTAACATGTTTAAAATATTCGATCGACCAAATTTACCGAAGTGGGCCCCAAACACTACTGTAGCACTCACAGAAAATCTGGGCCCAAACAGAATATCCCAAAACCCCTATTTCCAAACAAGAAACCAACTGAATAAATATGGTGCAGTGAACCCACTATACTGTGGCGGAACCGTGGCCAAAGTAGGGTTAAGGCCGCGGTTCCGTGGTGAAATGGCAACAACACTGCATCAAATTTTCCCAGATTGCTTAGAGTTTCCTGCACATGTTACTGCAACAACCTGAAAAAATTTTGGAGCTAAAAAAATTTCGACAGAAACCTGATGCAAGATAAATACGGTTTTTGGGATTTTTGATCGATCGGAAATGTGAACACGTTAGACCAAGCTAAACTAGGTTAATAGCGTGGCTCTGATACCAATGTAAGTGCACGGCGGCGCCCCGGCCGTCGATCCGACGCCGAAAACGCGGAAATGAAAAACTTTTTGAAACTTGCAAACCGGCACCACCGCGCACTATCAACCCGGATCGGGCCATTAACCTAACTACTAGCAAACTGAAAGATGGGTAGAGAGATATACCGAGCGATCCGTATTCTTCGGTCTTCTCGTCGTCGTCCCGATCTCCCGCGGAATCTCCGTTCGTCACCTCCTCGTCGGAAAGGGAACCACGTAGCCGAATTCTTTTATGGGCTCCCACCTCTGGACCGAGGCAACTTGGGCGCGAAGTTGGCAAGCCGACGCGTCCAAGAGTGTTGTAGGCTAGTGTAGAAAACATTGTCTCAATAGGGTAGTGAAGTTGCCTTTTATGTGGAGGTGGAGAAATCAACAAAGGAAAGGAGCTATGGAATTTTGGTGGCTATAAAATGAGAGTGATAAATTTCCCCACCAAATGAAAAACCTCTTCTCATCTCCCCTCAAAGTGGCCGGCCCCATAAAGAGATGGTGGAGGGAAAAAACCAATAATGCAAGGAAAGAAAATGAATGATAAACAACAATTAAAAATTGTCACACCATTTCCCCTCAAATCCTTTCACACACCATCATATTAAATGCAATGGAAGAGACTAAAAAAGAATCTCATCATGAAGCCACACATTTACAAAGGACCCCCTCCACAAATGCTAATTTGCGAACTTGCAAATTAGCCCTTCCAACGGAAAAGTCCGGCCGGGAAGGAACAAAGGAAAACCGGCCGAAACTGAATGCAAACTGGCAACTTCAGAAAACTAATCCCGTAATAAATTACAGGAAAACCCCGCGACTGTATATACATACCCGCATTTGTATTCCCACTGAATACTAATGCAAAGAGACAAAATCTATACTGTCTAATACTAGGATCCGGCTTAAACCAAAGCCCGCTAGTAAAATCCGTCCGATCACGATTCGTGCAATACCGCACGTATCTGATCGAACCCTGCCATATCTCCATACGGCCTCTACAATGTTTCGCCCGAAACTTGAGTAACTGTGTGTGGGGGACTCTAAAGACTCGTCAATACTATGGCTGTGGATTTAACCACTAGCATGTCAGAGGTATCAGCCATACGTCACGAGCTACCAGGTATTGACCAAAGGGATGTCGATGAGCGAACTCATCCTGACACCCTACTGAGCCTGTCAGTGACAATATCTGTACAGTCCGGTCCGTTCGTCTATGAGCATCGCATGGCGGGCTTAGGGGGTTGGTAAAAGTTAGACCCCCAAAAGCGGTACAAGTCATGTCGGAGTGTAGCCCAGAACACCCTGAGATACTACTGGAATACCTACCAGTAAATCTCCTTCCTTGGCCAAGGACTTTTCATGTACTGGCTCTCCTAGACACAGCGCGACCTCACCCCCAATACCGGGAGAGACGAACCCCTACAGATCCGCTCACTGCCTCCATGTGGCTCGGGACTGTACCCAACTAAAACATGTTTGCACGTCTCCTTTGAGCATGTTAGGGTAGTAATCTAAGTACAGTGGGAACTCACACGAGACAAATGACGATCTCAGGTCGATGAACTAACCTGTACACATGTCACCAGGGAACTGCTATCTGACGTCAGGTATAATACCAACTAGCAGGCTCCCGGCGAGTCCTGTCCGGTGTACTCATAACCCAATGAGCACCTGTCTACATTTTAGGTGAACCAACTGACACCAGTAGCTTGTGAGACCGGCCACTGCCCCTCGTCGGGGTCTCGACTGTATACACTAGTCTACTCTGGAGAATCGATGCCCTTTCTCGAAACTTCCACGACTAGGGACCTTTTAAGGATGTGCTTATAGACCGTAGCCCCCACGTATATGATCGCCCTCATACTGCTGGTAGACAAGCAAGAATCCTAGGGGCTCTATCAACGTGCAATAGTGACCTGTAAGGTCACCTAAAGCAGTACACGATGATAAAGAAAAACCAGATAGCATACTTTCATCTTGAGTAAGATTGTCCTACCGGCATAGGTCCTCCCTCAATCATTACAATCACGTGCCTGTGATCCAGTAATTGACTCTGAGGGCACTATATCCAACAGTCACCATTGTATATTATTTACTTTTCCGCATTAGGATAGACCCAAGGAGGGGAGCACAAGTAACCGGGTTCTAGGGTCCAGTTGGAGACCATCTCGAGGAGTCGAGTCCGGGTCTCCTAACTCTAGAATTGGTAGGGTTGCTTGCCGCTCACGTAGGGGTTTAGGGGTGTGGGATTGGCTATTCATCACGACCGTGGAATCCGTATTTTATACAGGCTAAAAATAAAATTCGGACGTTCTAGTATATCCAATATTTCATATGATATTTTCTGCTGCGTTATCTGTGATGTGATCATGTGATATGTTCAGATAGATATTATATATAGTATATACGATATATTATATAGACGATGCTTATGTTTTACACCCGCGCTAGCCCTGCCTCGCTCTGGCGTTCGTTACCTAACCTAACGGTGCAGACGGGACATCGAGGCGAATGTGGATGGCATAAGCGTACGTTATATTTATCTGTGATGTTTAGGTGGACATAAATGATGGGACTTCATTAATGTGATTAATGAAAGAAAATAAACCTAAAAGATGTTGTGGAATCGAATTTTTCAAAAACAGGTAGCTACAGTTCTTGCTTTGCATCGCGGTGTTCCTTGTAGAACATCCTGCACCTTATTCGATAAGGAAAGGGCCGAGATCCCTTCACCGGGAGTGACCCCTTTAGCAATAACTGGTAGATGCTACCACTCTCGGTTTGTCTTTTGATTGCTTCTATAGTTTTTGCTTTGCACAGTGGTATATATGATATATCCTGCACCTTATTCGATGAGGAAAGGGCCGACGATCCCTTCACCAGGAGTGACCCCTTTAGCAAAACTAGAAAAGCCTCAAAAACACACCATTTAAAAACCATTTGATTCCGCAACGAGATAAAGTTCAAAGCATTAAAGGTTTTCATAAAAACCATCTGCAGCCCTCCGTCATTTTAGGAAGTAGAGTACTTAGTATCCGTGCTGTGTTTGTTGACCATAGTCTAGGCACAGTGTACGGTAGCTAAGTGATGTCTTCCTACACCGCATATGATGCGATTAGTTAGGACAGTCGCGCGACTTTGTTGACCTTAGTTAAGGGTCATATGGGTGGGTCTAATTAATCATGAAATGACGGGTAGAACTTGACTAGTGCTTATGATTTGTTGACCATAGTTAAGGTCATAAGTGCAATGGGTAAAACATTTATCGGGAGTTTCAAGTGTTGAAATTTGCAATGAGATTGCATACCTTCTATGAGATAGTTGGATCCCGATACCCACTGCGAGTAAATGTTACTCCTGGGAGAGTTTTGCACTTTACAATTAGCCGATCAAGTAGGTGTCTAGAAAGGTGTCAACGGGGTTACGCCCCTCGGAAAACGAGGTTTACTTTAATTAGGTCCGTGCGAAAGAACGGGGAACCTCCCTCAAAGTACCGGCACTGGCCTGGCTGAAAGATTGACGAACTTGTAGAGTGTGATTAATCCCGGCTAGTCTTTCCTTTTAGGGTTTGAAGGAAGATTTGATAAAAACAGTGGGAGCCATCCTGATTAGATAAAATAAATAACCAATCTAATTTTGCAAGAGCGCACGCAGAGTGTTTTCTTCTCTCTCTCTCCTGGTAGCGACCATGTCACGCCTTAATCAAGATAATAATATGGAAGTATTGACCGAACCCGCTTGTTATACTGAGCTGGAGAACGTTTGTCCCGCTCCAACTATAATTGTTATAAGACCGAGCAGGAATTAGGGGAATACCAGGATTCCCATGCCGCCCAAACGAAGAAAGTGCATAATGATGCATCTTCTTCGGGTGTGTTCATTACAAAGAACTGTTTCTCTGTATCCTCTACGTCCTGAGTATTTGATACCGGATCAGGATCCCATATATGTAATCTGTTACATGGGCTACTGAAAGGTAGAGAACTGAGAACGGGTGATAAGTTTCATGAGACAGAAAACGGTGCAAGTGTTGCAGCCAAGTCTGTTGGTCACTATCACCCTGTATTACCAAAATACATTGATTCTGAACGAATGTTATTAGATACCGAACCTGATATACAAAATCATATCAGTCTCTTTATTACTAAAGAAGGATATAATTTTTTATTGTTGGATAATGTTTTGAACATTACCTATATCAAGAGTCGATCGGTTCAGGCACGTTATCTAAAAGCATTGACATTCTAAATCAAACTGCAGTTCTTAGTATATAGAACACACACGAGAGGAAGAGTTCAGAGATGAACGAATTCTTCTTGAGGCATTGTAGACTAGGTCATATCAATGCGACCCGACTAGCTAAGTTTCATTCAGATGCATATTTAAATCAGTTTAAATTTACATCTTATGAAACTTGCCAGTCATGTCACAAAGATAAGATGACCATAGCTCCGTTTACTGGAAACAGAGAAAGAATTAGCGAACTCTTGGGACTGATACATAGTGATGTATAAAGGTCCCCAGTCTACATATGCCACGACCGGTTTTTTGTACTTCATTACATTCACTGATGATCTCTCTAGATTCAGACATATGTTCCTGTTGAAACACAAGTCCGAAACTTTTGAGATAATCACCGAATATAAGTCAGAAGTAAGAACCAAAAATGGGTATAAGTATTATGTCCTTTGATGTGATGAGGGAGGAGAATACTTGAGCACGGGATTCCTGGACTATTCAAAAGGAGAATGAGATTCTCTCTCAGCATTACTCCTTCGAATACACCACAGCACGTTGGTGTGTCGGGGCAGAGCAATCATACCCTATATGATATGGTGAGCTCTATGATGAGTACTACTGAGTTACCTGTTTCCTTTTGGGAGTTATGCACTTAAGAAGCTGCATACCTATTGAATTAGGTTCGAATCAGATCACTGCCTACCGCTCCATATGAGATATGGTATAGGAAGAGCCCATCTCTTAAGCAAGTTAAGATTTAGGGTTGTCCGGCCTATGTCAAAAGCAAAATCCGGAAAAGCTCGAGGCAAGGTCAGTTCTGTAGGACTGGAAGTAGTTCCAGCTATACAAACTACAGCTGATGATTTGATAGAACCAAAGGATTCAATAGTCTCCGACGAACCTCAGCCTCTCCGCCGATCTAGCAGGGTTCCTCATCCACCTGAGAGATACTTCGGTTTCTCGATGATAGTGGGAGCGAGGATTGCATCATAAGATGATGACCCAACTAGTTTCGAGCAGGCCATCAAGAGTGGCGACTCTGTAAGAATGGCTGGATGCTTTGTGATCTGAGATAGAATCCATGTACACCAACAAAGTATGGACTTTGGCTGCTATATCTGAAGGGTTAAATCCCCATCAGGAGCAAGTATATCCAGAGAAGATTACTTGGTGTAGATGGAAAAGTTGAGACTTTCAAAGCTAGACTTGTTAAAGGTTTTCGTCATCGACCAGGCGTGGATAATGATGAAACCTTTTCCAGTGGCTGTGCTTAAGTCCATCCAGATCCTACTTGCCATTGCTACATACCATGACTACGATATCTGGTGATTGGGTGTCATGACTATTTTTCTAAGTACTGATTTAGAAGAGAACGTTTATAAGTACACAGCTAGAGGGCTTCGTAAACAGTGGGAGCAGCGGAAACGTGTGCAAGTTGCTTTATAGATTAAAGCAGGCATTGCGAAGTTGGAACGTCTGTTTTGATATGATAGTCAAAGAATTTGACTTCATCAAAATGGTAAATGAACATTGTATATACAAAAGGGTAGTAAAGAGTAAGATGGTCATCCTCGTATTGTACGTGGACAACTTACTCTTGATAGGAAAAGAGTTTTCTATACTACGCACGGTCAATCTCCTCTTATCATAAGGATTCTCCATATAGGATCTGTGTGATACCTCCTAAATCCTAGATTTTATATCTATAAGATAGATATAAATGGATATTAGGATTCTCACTAGTTATAGTGAGATGGTATCAATCGATCCTTGGGAGAATCACTGAAAAAAATTCCAGGGTGATAAGGACGACTGAATTTCTCTTGCAGGCATTGTCTTTATCCTCAGTGGAGGGACGGTATGTTGGAAGAGTTCCAAGCTAGATACCGTAGCAAACTAGACGATAAAGGCTGGTGACATCGCTATCAAAGATACTACCAAAGAGGCAGTTTGGATATATATTAGTTCATGAGATGAACTAGGTTCCTACCATTGTGTGACAATGGAAGTGTGGCTTTGGCCCAGGAACCCCGGTCACATCAGTGACCCAGACATATTCTGGGGCAGCATCACCTGATCAAGGAGATAGTTGATCTCCAGGGTGATCGAGGATAGGAGAGTAGACTCAGAGGACAACACGGTGGATCCACTCACAAAGGCCTTTTCCCAGAGAGATACTTTTATGGGATGGTTGAGTATGAGATACTGCAACCACTGCTAAAGATGGCCCTAGTGCAAGTGGGAGATTGTTAGTTATATGTATGCCTTAGAGGCCATTACTGTACATAGGATGTATATTGTAGTGGATGTTGGGACATATATAGGTAGGACTTTCTTGCTCGACATGATAGTATGCTATCTGGTTGCTCTTTATCTTAACATGTATACTTGTTGTCTCTCTATTACATATTGATAAAGTCCTTAGGATATGTGCTCGACTTCCAGGACTGTGATGTAGATCATACTAGTGGGGCCTGGGTAGTCCATGAGTACATCCTTCAATGTTCATAGTCGTGGGAATATCGAGACGGGGCATCGATATTCCAGAGTAGACTAGCGTATATCTTCTCGACCCATGTGATGGGCGATGGATGATCCCATATCCATTGGTGTTTGACATCAGAGATGGTATGCTGGTGCTCAGTGGAGACTGGGTACACTGAACGGACTCGCCGAGAACTCCCAGATAGTATTATACCTCACGTCAGATGAAAGTTCTCTGGTGACACTGGTACAGCTTAGTCTGTTGACCCGAGATCGTCATAGAGTCTTATGTGTCTCCCACTGTGCTTTGATTTCCACCCTACCACGGCTCTACTGAGTCGTGCAAACAGGTGGTTTTTGGGTACAGTCCCGATTCACATGGAGGCAATGAGCGATATGAGAGGATTCGTCTCTCCCGATATTGGGGGTTGATGTTGTGCTATGCTCGACTGGCCATAATTGAAAATCCCTGGCCAGGGTTGCACTGATTTACTAGTAAGTGTTATCAGTAGTTTCATGCTTGTTATAGACCTTATATCGGCATGACTTATCAAGCTACTGGGGTCTGACGTTTACCACCCCTAGGCGAGATATGCGACATATCAGACGAACAGACCGGACTGTACGGTAAGTGTTACTGGTTAGATTCACAGGAGTGTGAGCAGGCTTGCTCGTTGATCTTCTGATCGCTCAATACCCGGGTGGCCGTTACGTTTAGCAGACAGCTTGCGGCTTATGGGTGTTTTATATGATCATCACCTACTACCGGCGTATTGACGAGTCTTTAGAGTCCTACACAGAGGTTTCCTGGCTCAAGCGAAACGAAATGGGAGCGCATATGAGATATGTGCGGGACCGAGAATAATACCAGTATGTGATACTGAATTCTATTCTCGCGATTTGTATTATCGGACGGTTATATAAGATGTAGCCGGGTTACCGAATCAAATGTTGATTCGATATATTGATACACTTGATATTAGTCGGTTATATGCAGTATGACCGGATCATTAAATCAAGTGTTGATTTAATGATTTAATGTATAATTATATATTGGATATATTACTTTACATTGACTAGTATTGTTCACTTAGGATTAATTTTCTCACTTGATGTGCACAAGTTGTATATGTGATATATGTTTGTGCACTAGTTTGTATCATGTTTGATGATACATGCAAACTTGGGTGTGTGTATGATTTATACCTTGTTTAGGTTAATGGTTATGGTTTTATTTATTTATTATGTTAAAACAAAATGGCCTTTTTCCTTTTTCTTTGCTAGAAGCTTCATAACACTTCAAGCATCTTTTGACAAAGTCTAAACCATTTTGTTTTATTCTTTGACCTAACCATTACCTAAACTATAGTTTACTCTCTACAAAAGAAAACTCACCCATGGTTGCAAGAAGATAGACTTCACTTGATTTATCATTTTGTTTAATTCTTTTTCACTTTCTTCTTCTTCTTCTTCTTCATGAAGTGAAGAAAGCTTTCTAGAAAAATTTCAAGTGAAGAAACCAAGTGAGAAATCCAAATCCAAAGTGAACCCACTTCCTATTTCTTCATCCTCTACCACTTGCCATATAGTAGAGTGTGTTTTCTTCACAAGGTTCATGACCAAGTGAAGACGGAGCTTGAGTTTGAGTTGCCTCGACGTAGATCATCTTCGGCATCGAAGTCAACGACCTAGCCCGCTCGTTTCTTCGAAGAAACCATCGCTAGAGTCCGGGATCCCGATGTTCGCAGCGGAGGGACGTCAACACGGAGCTTTAGAAATGGAGGACCGGATCTACAAAGCTTGTAATCCCTTTTGCTTGTAGTTAAAGTAGTTAACTTCCATGCTTTCGCCTTACCTCTAGTTAACGATCTAAATTAGGGTTTCTCGGCACATGGAAATTTTTTATTTTGGCATGGTTGATGCCTTGTAGAATCTCTTGAGTGTGCCTACGATCCCTACACCGCAACCCTAAAGAACCAGGCACGGGTAGCATGGACTTACAGGAATACCTACCAGTAAATCTCCTGCCTCGGCCGAGGGCTTTGTGTAATGGCTCTCCTAGATACAGCGCGACCTCACCCCCAATACCGGGAGAGACAAACCCCTGACGATCCGCTCACTGCCTCCATGTGGCTCGGGACTGTACCCAACTAAAACCTGTTTGCACGACTCCTTTGAGCCGTGGTAGGGTAGTAATCAAAGTACAGTGGGAACTCACACGAGACAAATGACGATCTCAGGTCGATGAACTAACTTGTACACATGTCACCACGCAACTGCTATCTGACGTCAGGTATAATACCAACTACCATATTCCCGGCGAGTCCTGTCCGGTGTACTCATAACCCAATGAGCACCTGTATACATCTTAGGTGAACCAACTGACACCAGTGGCTTGTGAGATCGGCCACCGCCCCTCGTCGGGGTCTCGAATGTATACACTAGTCTACTCTGGAGTATCGATGCCCTGTCTCGAAACTCCCACGGCTAGGGACCATTTAAGGATGCGCTTATAGACCCCAACTCCCACGTATATGATCGCCATCATACTACTGGCAGTCAAGCAAGAAACCTAAGGGCTCTATCAACGTGCAATAGTGACCAGTAAGGTCACCAAAAGCAGTACACGATGATAAAGATAAACCAGATTGCATACTATCATCTTGAGTAAGATTGTCCTACCGGTATAGGTCTTCCCTCAATCATTGCAATCACGTGCTTGTGATCCAATAATTGACTCTGAGGGCACTATCTCAAACAATCTCCCACTTGCACTCAAGGCTAATTATTCTGATGTCGCATACTCACAGCCCGTGTGATACCGAACACCCAACTCCTCTACTAGTCAGTCTCACAAAGCTCGTTTGCGAAACTATTTAGTTCGAGGAACAGCTTCAGTGAGTGGATCCGCCCTAATGTTTCTTTCTATATATCTCTTTATCTCAAGTTCGCGGAGAAAGCCATCTCTCGAAATAAGCAATGCCTGTCTTAGAGTATGTCTGGATATCTGATAGGACCTAGTTCATAAATGAACTCCAAATCCAAACTTCTTAGACTGTATCGTCAACTGAACTTAGTCAGTATCATGCGCCATGCCTCCCTTAGCATCCGCTTGGAAAACCTGTCCAAAATATTTTTCCTCATCAGAGGGAAAACTATAACTCTGACAATCACTCTGTCATCCAGCTCACCTTGGAAGCCTGGAATGATAACCGTCTCCCAAAAGAGGCTACCGTTATCATATCCCTAGAACATCTACTTATGTTCCAAAGCTGCTTCCGAATGTTTCTCCAGGATTGGATCAATATCAACTTATTGCACCTACTGCAAAAACAACATCTAGTGTGGTACTTGACATCTCATGATTGACTCAATTGCCTAAGCAAGTGATTTGCCAATCATGCACATCCCTCTCCCCTTTAGTCTGTAAGACTCCTTTAGTGAGGGTGACTCCATCACTTGCAGGTATACTACCGTGCCAGGAGTCGTCCATTCTAAAAACTCTTAGATTGCTGTCTAAGTACCCTGATTAGGAAACCACCCAAATCTAGATCTATAGATCTAGTAACTAGAATGTCTTGATATTATATCCAAGTCCTATGTGGAGAAACCACTGTGTGACAACCAAAGTATAACCGACCGTAGTATAGGAATTTCACTTCCTACTCTGCGTATGTCATCCAAATACCAGGACATTACACCCTACTACCTTCTTAACAGATCCACCCCCTATTCTGATGAAGTCAAACCTATGACTGTCACATCAGAAATAGATGAACTATCTCCGCTATATCTGCTTTAGTCTATAAATAGACATAAGCCACTTGTCTACTAGGCTTCCGCTACTCCCACTGACTACGATAACCCTCTGGCAGAGTCATATACACGTACACTTCTAAAGCTAGTTTAGAACGACGCTATACTCATCCTCCTGCCGGGTCTCACAGTCTGGAACAACAACAATGGCAAGTCTGGGTAAACAAGAACCTCCCTGTCACCGTCCTTGAGGCTACCGGAGTTCCTCTCGGGTGCCTGAGGTTACCCACTATGTCTGCGGAGTGGCCAAAAGAATGTCAAACCAGATTGAATCTTTAGGTTCTTATCAAATTTTCAGTAATCGTTTGCGGTTCTGGAATCACTTCCAGTTCTACCATACCCCCACAACTGTTTTCTAAAAAATCCATTTTTTTATTAAAATTGTGGCGAGTCTAGAACAATATCACTATTGATCTTCCAGATGGTAGAAATTCAACCCTCGTCATAGCCCGGGTCAACCTACAAACAGCCATTACACAAACGTGCCTTGAGTTATCCAGAGTCTGGTTTTAAGCATAAGCCGGACAACTCCCCGTACCTTAACAATGTTAAGATTTGAACTGTTCTATATCCAATACAGAAACAGAGGCACTAATTTAATTTGAACCAGATTCAAATCATGCAGCTGTCTCCAGTGCATGTCAACTAAATGGAGAGAGGCCGATCAGCATTACTCAACTTAGGAGTACTTCCAATTATGAGTAACCTGAAAGAGAAGCAAGTTCTCTTAATCATTACTATCAACTGAATACCATTCACAAGCATCTACATCTTCGATCACCTTGAAGAATCCTGATACTTGCAATACGTGGTACTCTACTTTACTCTTATACCTATAACTTCTCAAAACTCAGACCTTGTGTTTCTACGAAACACTTGTCTAAGAACTAGAGAAGTCATAAGTAAACCGAATATAGTACGAGGACCAACCCCTCTGTCCTAATGGACACTGGATGATATACAATTGATTTGTGTCAAAAATATAAGTTTACCGTAATCAGAAACGGCGTCGCTTCGCAGCTAGCCGGTGAGTACGGGTCGATCCACAGAGATGGGTAAATTCCTTTTATGTGTTTTAACGAGTTGATTCAAAGTGTCGTTTTGGTTGGTTTATAAAAATCTATGAAAACTGGATCTAATTAATCTAATTAAAAGTCTTGCCAGGGTTAGGCTTAGGGGAAGTTTTGGAGATTAACGTTTTTCTTCACCGCTTTCAATGCCTTCTTTTTTTTAGATCTATTAGATGTTACGGTAATTGTCAATAAAGTGGGTCCGAATCTTTTGGGAAGATATTTCTTTCTCTAGATTCGCATCCTTCCTTTGTTGATAATTACCCTAACCCCCATGGAAAACACGCGCAACCGACCCTTTATACTACGGTTCATCGTTACCTCGAGGGGTAGGATGCCGTAGGGAGCGGTTGTGCGTGCATGCATGGAGTTCTAATTCATTAGGTGAATGTGGCATTGAAAGGGGTGAGAGATCTCATCTCTCAACCCTTTCCCTAAGGCTAACCCTAACAAGCGAGGAGATTACTCGCTCATTAGGGGATGAGAAAACATTTTAATTAAAGGAACAGAGATAAAGTTACTTACTTGGTTGACGGCTCCTTCCAAACGATATAGAACAGATCTGAATATAACTCCCAGAAATTCTGAAATTTATTGATTGAAAAGAGGCATGAGTTTTTACAGATCTGGAAATACAATTTATAGGAAAACAGAAAACCTAGGGTTACAGACTCTTGCACATGCGTAATTACAGATTTGACCTCTAAAAATCCCAACACCCGAACCGTCGCACCGACACAGGAAAGTTGCACCGACACGGGTATTAAGCGGCCGCGGAATCGCGGCATTTGTTGGCTTGGGCCGCGGTTCCGCGGCCCTTTGGTGAGCTCAGCTCACCAACTTCTCTGAGCTGCATCTTGGTTGTTAGGGCTTCTTAGTTATATATATCTTTTCTCTATTTGGCTTCTTATTCTTCTCTATATCTTTCAGTGAAAACTTGTAGCGATCTTTTAACCGTTTGCCATGACATTTTGGACCTTGCACTGTTCTTCATCTCGGCTTGAGTAAGATCCGTCTTCTTGTTGGTCAAAAGTCCCTTTTCTGTATCAATTTTCGTCTTTTTCACTGTATTTGCTCCAAGAGCCTGTATCCTGTAATATGCAACAAACGTGCGTCAAGAGTACCTATTTATTTATAAAACGGATAAGAATAGGGGAATGAAAAATGCAATATTATGGTCTGAACAAATACCCCCAAACTTATCTTTTGCTCGTCCTCGAGCAAACTTATTTTTTATTCACTAAAATCCTAACCACACTTTCGCAGGGAAACGCGATTGCACTGAGCACGTGCAACAAGTCGTTAAACCTCTAGGTGTCCCTAGTAGGAGGAGTGTTGTCTCCTGAGGGTTTTCAGCGGATTACACCCACAAAATCCTATCAATTCGGCCTATTAACTTTAGTTCTCCATTTAGGTTTTCTAACAAGGAATTCTATTATCATCGACCTGCAAATTATCCACCCATATTCTTCACACTTCCTCATCATCTAACTTAAGATTATATATGTTCTATAGATTTACTTAGCTTTCGGCATCTCTTAAGTCTTCCTTCTAGGGTTTCATCTCCTCTTAGGAATTTCTATCAACTCTATTAAAGATACAAGTTTTATCTTTCATTCCTTTCTCTTATCTAAACTCTAATCACTTATCCCCACGTGTGTGTAAATGTCACCCCTACACTTGGAAATTCAAATCAAGCAATCGTACTCTCGTCCATTGTCCAAAGCACTTATTAATTCGTTAATTTTGAATTTCGCTTACACATCCTTCATGCGACTGTTAATACTTGTTAAGATACCAACAACCGATTACAAGATGCGTTAGCACTTTAAAGCGTACTTCCTAGTTTTTGCAATACCCAAGGCTTTTAGCAGTGACTCCCAAACCAGTTGTTCTAAGGCACTAGGTGATGAAGCACCCTCGCTAACGATTTTTCTATTTTTACAGCCTTAAGTAATCACAAAAAACCAGTGTCCATTTTTTTTCATTCACTTTTTTTTTCTTTCTTTTTCATTGTACTAAGGACTTTAGACAAGAGCATTTCAATGTCTCTTCTACTATTCTAAGTTTCAAGGTGCGTGATTGTGAAAATTGTAGGGTATACGTTTTCATAATCTAGACTTAAACTAGGAACTATTTTTCAAACTTATACTCTAATAAGAACATCAATACTCTTCCCTTGTTTCAACTTAGCCCAAAAAGTGAACCCAAAATTTGCCTATTTCTAAATAAACTACAAAGACATATACTCTCTACCGTTAAACTTTAAGGAAGGTTATTTTTAGGGTTTTTAATTTACTAAGTCTAAGATCTAGTTTTTCCTAGCGAGTTAACCTATTTTTCAAACTCAAGTCAATTAGCCAAAATTGAATACATTAATTTTTATAATTTTTGAAAATTTTCAATTTTTTATGGGTTTTCAAATAATTATGCAAATGCAAAAATATATACAAATGAATGCGAAGGAAGAAGACGTACCGAGCATACCCCTAAACTTGTACTTGACAGTGTCATCACTGTCATACTAAACCAAGAGGGTCAAAATACCGATACTCCTCTGTTTATTTATTTATAAATTTTTATTGTTAAGAAAAACAAAGAATATATACAAAAAGGCCCTCCCCCAAACTTCATTTAAACTATGTTAGACATTACTGCCAAACTTTGCCTAGACCAAACGTCAACACCAACCAGTTGAAAAATTTATCAGTAAAGAGTATTGGTTGGTGGAAGAATAAGTTGTAGCGATCTGCAAAGAATTGGGAGAGGTAGAAGTAGAGGTATGGAAGGTGTGGAGGTAAATATACAGGCGATGGTGATGTATCAAAACGAGAATGTAAATGATCAGCAATCAGTGGAATGTTGGCATTCTCGTAGCTTATTAAAAGAAATGGGGGTATTTCAACTTCTAAAGGAGGAGGTTGACTCACCACAATACCCCCAAGATGTTCCTGTGGGTCCTCTATTGACTCAGCATCATCCATCAATTGTATATGATACTTAATTATGTGGGAACTTATCTCCTCGATGTCCGCCATAGTCCAACCGAAAACTTGCCGCCTATCTTGTAAGACCATTAAGAGGGCGTTCTCTTGCTCGAGGGCTAGAGAGGCCGATATGATAATGGGAAAGGTCTCATTCTCACCTATATAAGCATATCTAAGGTGAGACGGCAAGGGAGTGAGTTCGAGTTTCGGAGGGGGAAGAATCATTTCGGAATCTACCTCGAACTCAAAGGACTCCAACACAGGTTCGAAATCACTGCAAACAACCGATTCGGATGGCTCGACCAACTCATCCAAAAATTCAAAAGTCTCATATTCGGGCTGTGAGTCGTCATCATCCGAAAAAGTAATACATTCATAATCAATATCGGTTGTGTCAAGGTGGTAGGCTCAAGGAGGGACGCACTAGTGGCGTCAAAACTGTTTTCATCAAATAGAAATCTCTCAAGTTCGCAGTCCTCCTGCGTGATTTCGTGAATAGAGCAAACTTCTCGTTTACTAGTTTTAGGCATGGGGGGGCAGACTTTCCATCTTATAAATATTGAACTCACTAGACATTTTCCCAAAGGATAGAGTCATGGAGCCATTGCGACAGTTTATTACAGCATTGGAAGTGGCCAAAAATGGTCGACCTAGGATCACCGGAATTTGGTTTCTTGGGTTAGCAACAGGTTGTGTATCCATAACAATAAAATCAACGGGGAATATGAACTCCCCCACTTTGATCAACACATCCTCTAGCTGACCCCGTGGATAGGTGATTGATCTATCAGCCATTTGGAGAGTGCAACGAGTGGGTTTCAACTCTCCAACCCCTAATTGTTCGTACACGGAGTAGGGAATCAGGTTAACACTAGACCCAAGATCTAAAAGTGCTCGATTAATTTTCTTATCCTCAATTGTGATTGAAATCGTAGGACAGCCGGGGTCCTTTCGTTTTTGGGGTAAGGTTTGATGGTGGTTAATAGCATTGCTCACTGCACTAGCCACTAGCACTTTCTTGGGTACTTGAGATGCCTTTCTCTTCGAGGTGCATAAGCCCATTAAGATTTTCGCGTATGAAGGGACTTGTTGGATAGCATCCAAGAGAGGTATATTTATGCTAACCTGCTTAAATATCTCCACAATTTTCTCCACTTGTGCAGTTGGTTTATTAGGACTCAACCTGTTTGGGAATGGAGCATTTTGAAAATTCGTTGAGTCAAATGTCTGTGGAGTAGAGTGTAGAGTAGGAACGGATCCCGGTGTAGATGTGTTCATGTTGTGAGAAATGGGTCCGTTCGAGCTAGAAGAAGTAGAGCCATGTGAAGGGTGGAGAATAAGCTCTAAAGAAAAAGGTGAAGAAGAAGGTGAAGAAAATGAAGAAGGGGAAGGGGACGATGGAGCAGACGAAGAAAAAGAAGAAGAAGAACCACCGGCGGGGATGTCATCATTAGTTCACACATTATTTTGCAACTCTCTTCCGGATCTCAACGTGGTCACCGCATTTACATTGTGATTGTGATATGCGTTTTGTGTGTGACCGGGGTTTGGCAATGGTTGAGATGGAAGCCTTCCCTTTTCTCTCTCGCTCAACGCAGCAGTTAATTGTGCAATTTATGCCTCAATAGATTTGATACTTTGATCGTGTGAGGCATTGTTATGCATTAAAGATTGAACATAACTTTCAAATCTTGCTGCGGATTCTGTAGATTGTTTGAGAAATGCATCTAGACTTTTCTCGAGCGAGCTAACCTTATCATCATTTGGTTGAACTAAATTGTTCGTTTGATTTGTATAAGGTTGTTGTTGGAAAGGTTGCTGGTTTTAAGTTTGTAAGGGTGCTTGTTGTTTTTGTGGAGGAGGTCTTTGAAAATTATTGTTCCCTTGGAATTGTTGATTTTGGTTCCAAGCGAAATTCGGGTGACTCCTCCACCCCTGATTGTATGTCGAAGAGTATGGATCGTTTCTTTGTCGTTGCTGAAATGCAGCATTGACTTGATCCTGTCCTTGAATAGGTGCATTATAAGGACACTCTTCGGTTAGATGCGATGGATTCGCACAACAAGCACAAACAGTTCGTGTGGGTAGAGTAGTGGCAGGAGAAGACGAAGAGATTTTGGTCTCAATGGCTTCTAGCTTTTTCATAAGTGAGGCCATCTCGGCCTTCATAGCAATCGACATATCTATTTGATGTATGCCTGCCCTAGATTGACCAACAGAAGAAGATGATGTGGTCTTGGTACTCTCCCACTGAATTGTTTGCTCACTAAGATCCTCAAGAAACTGCCATGCTTCGTCACTAGACTTGGAGAGAAAATGACCTTGACATATTGTTTCTAGCAACTGCTTCGTTGCTGCGTTCAATCCCTCGTATAATGTTTGGCAAAGTTGCCAACTTTCGATCCCATGATGAGGGCATTGAACAAGTAGGTCTTTAAATCTCTCGAAACACTTCCAAAATGGTTCGGAAGGAAGCTGTGAAAATTGTATAATCTCATTACGGATTCTAGCAGTTTTGTGATGAGGATAGAAATTTTTCAGAAAAGCTCTCACAAACTCATCCCAATTTCTAATGGAATATGATGCGGTGCTATATAGCCACTTCTCGGCTAGGTCACATAATGTGAGAGGAATGACCCTTAGCCTTATCGCGTCATCACTTAATTGGGTTGTTTTCATCATAGCGCACACATTTTGGAATTTATTAATAAAAATATATGCATCTTCAGATTCCAAACCATGAAATTTTGGCAGCATATTGATGAAATGTGGTTTTATTTCAAAGTTGTCCCCATTTGCCGGTGGGGGTAAAAGACAAGTAGGTAAAGAAGTGCGGATGGGGTAAAAGAGATCCTGGAGCGCAACTCGTGCGGGCGCTACAACAGGCGGAAGATTCAGGTTATTCGCACCTGGCGGAGGTGGAATCATTCCCGTCGGTAAAGTATCGTTGGGGTTGAATCCCGACATACCTTCGAAAGAAGAATTTGAAGGTGGAGGTAAGGAAATGGACGGAATGTCGACGAAGGGTTCGTCGAAGGGTTCGTCGGTCGGTACCAACGAAACACGGACTAATCGGGCGTTAGTATCCCTAGTCCAAAGTGACATACACTAAAGAAGTAGTGTAGTCAGAAAAAATAGAAAAACAGAATGTGGGGGTAAGATAACGTCAATGAGAAGAAGTGAGTTGAAGTGAGTTGCAAGTTTTTAGCGGCAAGTTGCAAGTTTTTGAAAAGATTTATATATTTTTTTTCTTTTATATGAGAGTTTTGCAAAGAAGTTTTTGACAAGGGACTCGTGACACTAGTGTATCAACCACACATGCACAATCAGGCCTAGATCTAGGGTCACCTAGGTCTGCTAGACAGCTCCTAACTAGGGCTAGAAATAGGACCTCAAACCGTCTCTTCACGGACAAGTACGGCCAGGTAAGTGGGAAGGAACCACCACTACAGTGGGCCTAATAAATAACCACTAGCCTAGACACCGCAATGTCAGTTAGGATAAACGGTCGATGCCTATACTAGTCCTTTTCCTATTGAGCTCGATGTCCTTAGGTCTGAGTCTAGTCTTTTTTTAATTAATTATGGTCAATGCACATGCTTTAGGTGTTTTCTGGGGTCCTGGGAAGGGTGATGAAATCCCCACCCAATCTGAGTTTGGTCAATTAGCCTCTTAGAGTCCGATTAAATTATGCAAAACAAAAATTCACTTGCAATCAACTTTAGCGCGGCGCAAAGAAACCTGCAGCAAATCTGTTATTTAGAAGGGGGAAGAAGATTTTTTTAGCGCAAAGAAACCTGCAGCAAATTTTTACAGTGGAGATATGGAGGTTTCAGAGAGGAGAGAGAGAAAGCAAACCTTGCAATTTTCAAACAGTGAAGAGGCTGAACCGCCGCGGTTCCGCGGTCTGGGGTCCTCCTTGGCCGCGGTTCCGCGGTCTGATGAACAGATCAGGCTCTGGAAAAATTTGTGTAGCTCTGTACTTGTGATTCCTCTCTGTTCTTATGCCCCTTTTTTTGTTTTGACCTTCTGTAAAATTCCAGATCCAAAAGTCATTGCTGTTCCTGCAAGGTTCCAACGAAAAACCCTTCAAACAGATAAAAATAATGAAAAGAAAATTTTGTATTTTGTATTTTCTGATTTTTATAATTTTTCAAAATTTACATCAACCCGAAATCATACAAAAAAAGAAAATTACCCCATCCCCGGCAACGGCGCCATTTGATTTGTGTCAAAAATATAAGTTTACCGTAATCAGAAACGGCGTCGCTTCGCAGCTAGCCGGTGAGTACGGGTCGATCCACAGAGATGGGTAAATTCCTTTTATGTGTTTTAACGAGTTGATTCAAAGTGTCGTTTTGGTTGGTTTATAAAAATCTATGAAAACTGGATCTAATTAATCTAATTAAAAGTCTTGCCAGGGTTAGGATTAGGGGAAGTTTTGGAGATTAACGTTTTTCTTCACTGCTTTCAATGCCTTCTTTTTTTTAGATCTATTAGATGTTACGGTAATTGTCAATAAAGTGGGTCCGAATCTTTTGGGAAGATATTTCTTCCTCTAGATTCGCATCCTTCCTTTATTGATAATTACCCTAACCCCCATGGAAAACACGCGCAACCGGCCCTTTATACTACGGTTCATCGTTACCTCGAGGGGTAGGATGCCATAGGGAGCGGTTGTGCGTGCATGCATGGAGTTCTAATTCATTAGGTTAATGTGGCATTGAAAGGGGTGAGAGATCTCATCTCTCAACCCTTTCCCTAAGGCTAACCCTAACAAGCGAGGAGATTACTCGCTCATTAGGGGATGAGAAAACATTTTAATTAAAGGAACAGAAATAAAATTACTTACTAGGTTGACGGCTCCCTCCAAACGATATAGAACAGATCTGAATATAACTCCCAGAAATTCTGAAATTTATTGATTGAAAAGAGGCATGAGTTTTTACAGATCTGGAAATACAATTTATAGGAAAACAGAAAACCTAGGGTTACAGACTCTTGCACATGCGTAATTACAGATTTGACCTCAAAAAATCCCAACACCCGAACCGTCGCACCGACACAGGAAAGTTGCACCAACATGGGTATTAAGCGGCCGCGGAACCGTGGCATTTGTTGGCTTGGGCCGCGGTTCCGCGGCCCTTTGGTAAGCTCAGCTCACCAACTTCTCTGAGCTGCATCTTGGTTGTTAGGGCTTCTTAGTTATATATATTTTTTCTCTGTTTGGCTTCTTATTCTTCTCCATATCTTTCAGTGAAAACTTGTAGCGATCTTTTAACCGTTTGCCATGACATTTTGGACCTTGCACTGTTCCTCGTCTCGGCTTGAGTAAGATCCGTCTGGTTGTTGGTCAAAAGTCCCTTTTCTGTATCAATTTTCGTCTTTTTCACTGTATTTGCTCCAAGAGCCTGTATCCTGTAATATGCAACAAATGTGCATCAAGAGTACCTATTTATTTATAAAACGGATAAGAATAGGAGAATGAAAAATGCAATATTATGGTCTGAACAACAATACTCTGTATAAGTCCCCTGAGTCTAATAACTCATTCCCTGTGCGTTGTAGGTTGAAAACTGTACTTATGGTTAAGAAGAATTACACCGATGTTCAATGCTCTTTACCTAACCATCCACTGATATAGGTAAATGTCATAGACATAATTTCAAAAAGTTATATCTCACTTCATAAAAATGAGTGTACAGATATATCAATTTGAAATTGGTACACAACAACGGATATTCAAAACCAAATATTTGTCGTCCGGCAAACAACCCAGGTGATTTCCTCAAATATCATCAATTACAACGAATTCCGATATAATGACGATGATCACCTAATTCCAAATAACTTTCTCCCACTCATCATCTGTAAAACCATACAGATGTGAGAATCAAACCTGGTAAATACATACCCTGGAGCAAGTGTCTAATTGGGAAATCAGTTTTCTTTTAACAGTACACAGTGAAACTGAAACATGTAAATGTTTCGATGGGGTATCCGGGTATTCCTAGTTATAATGCCTCTTCCATAATCCAGATTCACAACTGTAACCGTATATTTCTTTTCCACCTCTCTAAATCCCTTTATATGTCTTTAGTCATTACCTTCTGCACACACCTTTAGGCCAAATGGTTTTCTTCCTTCCCTACCGTTCGGCACCAGCCTATGGTTTGGAAGAAAACTATCCAATAAGCATAATGGGTGTACTGTCCTATTCCTAGGAGCACTAGCAACACGAGAGAAGGTAAAGATAAAAGGCACCTGAATAATCCTTATTCCTATTTCTCCTGAACCAGAATCCTTCCTCGAACTGGAACAAGTTCCTTTCGAGTTCGTATATAACCATACGATGGAATATCCAAATAATTGTGGATCTTCGTAGTGATACGGAGTGTCCTGGAGAAATACAAAAGTGATTTAGGATTGGCGAAGAAATACTTGGTTTGGTCGTTAATAGCAGTTGCAATTTACTTTGCCCTCTTACTAATCCCTTTATTTGTCTTTACGTAATACCTTCTGTACACCATCGTTAAGCTAATTGGTTTTCTCCATTCCCTACCGTTCAGCACCATCCTAAGGTTTGGAAGAAGACTATCCAATAAGCGTAATAGTTGTACTGTCCTAATCCAAGGAGTACTCGCAACCTGAGAGAAGGTAAAAGGAAAAGACAACTGAATAGTCCTATTCATTTTCTCCATAATCGGAAACCATCCTTGAATAAATTCCTTCGAGTTCGTATATAACCATACGATGGTTTTATCCTATGGAAGTGGACGTTTGTAGTAATACGGGGTGTTCTGGAGAAAAGGGTAAAAGTAGGAGTGGCAATGAGGTATGCAACTCTGACAATCCAAAAGCCAGTGTTTTAAGAAGGTTCGGTCAACTTGGTCACTGAGTCATAGTCAAGGGTCGGGCCATGGTCGCTGCTAAAGAGAGAGAGAAAAGAAACACTCAGCATGCACTCTAACCTAGATTTTATCTAATCAGGAAACCTCCCACTGTAACGTCAAATTCTCCTCCAAATCTAAAAGGAGAATTAGTCGGGATCACCCGAGGAGTAAACCAACTCATCAGTGGGAATCATGATCCAACTATCATCGCATACCAACGTGATGGAATCCACTCACGCTATCATACTCCAGAAGGTATGCGCATACCTGGCAAGTTTCAGTTTCTTTAGAAACTCCCGATGTGATTTTTACCCCAAGCGGTTTATGACCTTGATTAGGTCAACAAACCATAAACCGCCAGTCAACTTCAACCCGTCATTATTCTGGATTGCATTAAACCCAACCGTACGTGCCCTTGACTAGGTCAACAAGGCCGCACGACTGTCCTAACCAATCCTACATATGCAATAAACAAGTGCCACTTAGCTACCGAACACTACGTCTTGACTAGGTCAACAAACGCAGCACGAATACTAAATAATACCCATAGGAAATGACGGAGGGCTAAGGCTGGTTTTTGGCGAAAAGCCTTTAACGTAATGAACTTGATATCGTTGAAGGAATTGCATAGATTTTTATAAAATATAGTGATGATAACCCTTTGCTAAAGAGGTAACTCCCGATGAAGGGATCTCGGCTCTTTCCCCGTAGAATGAGGTGCATGATATTCCAACTGAATACCACGATGCAAAGCAAAAGGCAATCGGCTATGTTAGTTATATGTATGCCCAAGAGGCCATTACTATACATAGGATGTATATTGTAGTGGATGCTGGGACATATATAGGGAGGACTTTCTTGCTCGACATGATAGTATGCTATCTGGTTGACCTTTACCTTAACGTGTACACTGATTGTCTCTCTGTTACATATTGGTAAAGCCCTTAGGATGTGTGCTTGACTACCTGGACTATGATGTGGATCATACTAGTGGGGACATGGTAGTCCATAAGTACATCCTTCAAAGTCCCTAGTCGAGGGTATATCGAGACGGGGCATCGATATACCAGAGTAGACTAGCGTATACCTTCTCGACCCATACAGATGGGCGATGGATGATCCCATATCCATTGGTGTTTGACATCAGAGATGATATACGGGTGCTCAGTGGAGAATGGGTACACTGGACGGACTCGCCGATGGTATTATACCTCACGTCAGATGGCAGTTCTATGGTGACACTGGTACAGAGTAGTCTGTTGACCCGAGATCGTCATAGAGTCTTGTGTGGTTCCTACTGTGCTTTGATTTCCATCTTACCACGTCCAAGAGGGCGTGCAAAACGGTGGTTTTTGGGTACAGTCCCGAGTCACATGGAGGCAATGAGCGATAGGAGGGGATTCGTCTCTTCCGGTATAGGGGGTTGATGTTGCGCTGTGTTCGATTGGCTATAACAGGAAATCCCTGGCCAGGGTTGCTGAGATTTACTGGTAAGTGTTACCAGTAGTTTCTCGAATTGTTATAGACCTCATATTGACACGATTTATCGAGTTATTGGGGTCTGACGTTTACCACCCCTAGGCGAGATATGCGACATATCAGACGATCAGACCGGACTGTACGGTAGTGTTACTGGTTGGATTCACTGGAGTGTGAGCGGGCTTGCTTGTCGATCTTCAGATCGCTCAATACCCGGGTGGTCGTTACGTTTAGCAGACCGCTTGCGGCTTATGGGTGCTTGATATGATCATCACCTGCTGCCGGCGTATTGACGAGTCTTTAGAGTCCTACACAGAGGTTTCCTGGCTCAAGCGAAACGAAATAGGAGCGCATATGAGTTATGTGTGGGACCGAGAATAATACCAGTATGTGATACTGTGTTCGATTCTCGCGATGTGACATTGATCGGTTATATGCGATATAGCCGGGTTATCGGATCAAGTGTTGATTCGATAAGTTGTTACTAATGATACCAGTCGGTTGTGTGTGTCATGACCGGATCGTTAAATCAAGTGTTGATTTAATGATTTAATGCATAATTATATATTTGATATATTACTTTGCATTAACTAGTATTGGTTCACTTAAGATGGATTTTCTCACTCGGATGTGCGCATTACATATGCGATATGATTTTGTGCACTTGTTTGTATCATGTTTAATGATGCATGCTAACTTGTGTTTTGTGTAAAGTTTAAACCATGGTTATGTAATGGTTAGGTTTTTCATTTTCATATCTATTTATTTATTTGTTTATTCATTTTAGAAAATGACAAGCATAATGCAAAATGGTGGCTTTCTTTGGAAGCTTGTTGAAGCTTTATGAAGACTTTGACCAAGTGACCATTTTGTCTCATGCTTAAACCTAACCATTCCATTCAACCATGATTAACTCTCTACACATTACCATGGTTACATTATGATAAGTATTCTTATTATTTCCTTTTTTGAAAATAACTTATCATAACAATTAGCTTCTTCTTCTTCATCTTCTTCAAGGAAGAAGCTTACTTCATCAATGGTGATTGATGAAAACAAGTGAGAAATCCAATTCTAAAGTCTACCCACTTCCTATTTCTTCATCCTCTACCTCTTGCCAAGTAGTAGAGTGTGTTTTCTTCACAAGTTTCTTGACATGGTGAAGTGAGAGCTTGGTCTAGCGATGCTTCGACGTAGATCATCTTCGGCATGGACATCGACGACCTAGCTCGCCTATTCTCCGATGAAGCCGACGCTAGAGCCCGGAATTTGTTTTGGACAGCGAGAGGACTTCATTGCGGAGATATAGAGGTGGAGCACCGGATCTACAAAGCTTGTATTTCCGTATTCTCTTAGTTAAGTGTTAACTAGTTTCTTTTTCGCCTAGAAATCTAGCCAACGATCCGTTCTAGAGTTTCTCGGCACCGTTAAAATTTGAAATTGGCATGGTTGATGCCTTGTGAGACCTCATTAGGGTGCCTAGGAACCCTACAGTGGTATCAGAGCCTAGCTAGAGCCTTAGGCGAAGTCTAGACGGAATTTGAAGTCCGAACGACCCGAAAACCCAAACCTTAACATGCTCTCTGTCCTTTTTCTAAAATCGTGGATTTTTCCAAATTAAAAATATGCAGAAAACCCAGCAGGGAAATCTAAGAATTACGGCGCAAAATTGGGGTCATGAACAGTGCAATCTGCGGCGGAACCGCGGCAGAAGCCTGCATTAGGCGGCTGTTCCACGGCAGATTGATGACGTCAGCCCTAACTGTTTGCACAGTAATTCATTGTTTCTGGTGCTGAGTTCTCTGGGTATTTTTAAAATTTATTCAAGAGTTGAATTTTCTGGAGTTTTTTTAGGGATTCGGTGTTTCGATCGGAGTATCAGATTTTGTCTATGTGGCTTTCTGGATAAATTTTAGAATATGTTAAAAAGTTCGACCGGATATAAATACCCAATTTTTCCCCTGTCGGGAAATTTCCAAGTGTTGGATTTTTCCGTAGTTTAACGATGTTCTAAGTAGTGCAAGTAACGCGATGGACCCTCTAGAAGACAACAAACCTTAACTCGATTATGTGACCATCTTGAACTGCCCTTTGAACCTTCGGGTTTGGGGCAGTACGGCGTGCCACATGTGAGGCGTTGGCTTGACCCTTCTACGGCTGGACCGTCGGTACTGAGGCACGAACTGAATGTTGTTAGACTTATTTCATGTGTTGATCTGTATCGGGAAAAATTGGGTGTTCGATTGTTCGATCGGAAAGTTTGACATTTTCTATTTATCTGGAACGGGATACAATAATTGGAATTCACAATGAGTTATGAGATAACTGAATGAATGTTATAAACATAGCACTTTAGTCTCACTTGATCGGTTGCCACGGAATTTTGATGTGATCAAAAGTCCGTCGCAATCACGTAGCGTACGCGGATACTCGCCGGATAAACTTAATAGACAGCCTCACTCCATAGCCCCGACCAAGTGACTGTAGGAGAACCTCGTCGCCGAAAGCATCCGTTCAGGTGCTCGCGGCAGCGGTGTTCCGCCTTGGTGCACTTCGTCAACGGTATCGGGGGTGCGGCCGTCTACTGAAGTTTGCGACGAGCATTCGATCAGCATGTCGGGAATCCTGTTGAATTCCCCGACTTGATATTGAAAAGAGTTTTCAATAATGGGACTAAAATGCGGGGTTTATAATTGTTAGGCATGTGATGTCTAAGGAATTCATTTGATTAGGCATGCGATGTCTATGCAGGTTGCGGATTCCAACTGTTGTAGTTTTACACTTTCTTTTCTGTGACCGTAATTGTAATATGTGATATCGCCGGTTTCGTTGCTATATGTCAACGACAATTGGGATACGCATATTTACTTACGTTGATGACATGTGATGTTATGTGTTGCTGGATATGTTATATTGGATCGTCGTGTTTGAATAGCCGGGGTTTTTTATGTGAGATGAGTGTTTTTCATTTTCATTCATGTAAAAACTTGTATGTAATATTCTTTTATTGGGGCACTTCCAGGTTGCGGAAGATGTCACCGTTTGTATATTATTTACTTTTCCGCACTAGGATAGACCCAAGGAGGAGGGCACAAGTAACCGGGTTCTGGAGTCCAGTGGGAGACCAACTCGAGGGGTCGAGTCCGGGTCTCCTAACTCTAGAATTGGTAGGGTTGCTTGCCGCTCTCGTAGGGGTCTAGGGGTGTGGGTTTGGCTATTCATCGTGACCATGGAATCCGTGTTTTATACTGGCTCGTATTGAAAACACGGACGTCCTAGTATATCCAATGTTTCATATGTTTCTTCTGCTGCGATATCTGTGATGTGATCATGTGATGTTCTGTGATAGATACAGTATATAGTATATATGATATATTATATAGGCGTTACTTATGTTTTACACCCGCGCTAGCCCTGCCCCGCTCTGCTGTTAGTTACCTAACCTAACGGTGCACGAGGGGACATCGAGGCGAATGCGGATGGCATAAGTGTACGTCGTATTTATCTGTGATGTTTAGGTACATAATTGATGGACTTCATTAATGTGATTATTGAAAATAAAAGAAACCTAAGATGTTGTAGAATCGAATTTCAAAATAAAACAGGTAGCTACAGTTCTTGCTTTGCACAGAGGTATATGTGATATATCCTGCACCTTATTCGATGAGGAAAGGACCGAGATCCCTTCACCGGGAGTGACTCCTTCAGCAATAACTGGCAGATGCTACACACTCGGTTTGTCTTTTGATTGCTTTTAAGAGTTTTTGCTTTGCACAGCGGTATATGTGATATATCCTGCACCTTATTCGATGAGGAAAGGACCGACGATCCCTTCACCGGGAGTGACTCCTTTAGCAAAACTAGAAAAGCCTCAAAAACACTCCATTTGAAAAATTCATTCGATCCTACAACGATATCAAGTTCATTACGCAATAGGTTTTCAGAAAAACCTGTCGTAGCCCTCCGTCATTTCAGATAAGTCCTATTTAGTATTCGTGCTGCGTTTGTTGACCTCCGTCAAGGCATAGTGTGCGGTAGCTAACTAGTATTTATCTGTTTATGCATATGATGCAGATTGGATTAGGGTAGTCGTGCGGCCTTGTTGACCTCCGTCAAGGGTCGTGCGGGTGGGTTTAATTCGATCAAGAAATGACGGGTTGAACTTGACTAGTAGCCTATGGTTTGTTGACCTCCGTCAAGGTCATAGGGTGCTAGGGGAAAAATATTATCGGGAATTTCAAGTGTTGAAATTTGCAATGAAATTGCATACCTTCTATGAGATAGTTGGATCCCGATACCCGCTGCGAGTAAGAGTTACTCCTGGGAGAGTTTTATACATTACAATTAGCCGATCAAGTAGGTGTCTAGAAAGGTGTCAACGAGGTTACGCCTCTGGGAAAACGAGGTTTACATTAATTAGGTTCGTGCGAAAGCACGGGGGGCCTCCCTCAAAGAACCGACACTGGCCTGGCTGAAAGATTGGCGAACTTGTAGTGTGTAATTAATCCCGGCTAGTCTTTCCTTTTAGGGTTTGAAAGAAGATTTGATAAAAAGCAGTGGGAGCCATCCTGATTAGATAAAATAATAACCAATCTATTCTTGCAAGAGCGCACGCTGAGTGTTTTGTTCTCACTCTCTCCAGGTAGCGACCATATCACGCCTTAATCAAGATAATAATACGGAATATTGACCGAACCCGCTTGTTATACTGAGCTGGGGAACGTTGGTCCCGCTCCAACTTATAATTGTTATAAGACAGAGCAGGAAATAGGGGATTACCAGAATTCCCGTGACCGCCCAAACGAAGAGAGTGCATGCTGATGCATCATCTTCGGGTGTGTTCATTACAGAGAACTGTTTCTCAGTATCCTTTACGTCCTGGGTATATGATACCGGATCAGGATCCCGCATATGTAATATGTTACATGGGCTACAGATAGGTAAAGAACTGAGAACGGGTGATAAGTTTCATGAGGCAGAAAACGGGGCAAGTGTTGCAGCCAAGTCTGTTGGTCACTGTCACCCTGTATTACCAATACATTGATTCTGAATGAATGTTATTAGATACCGAACCTGATATACAAAATCATATCAGTCTCTTTATCAGTAAAGAAATGATAAAATTTTGTATTGTTGGATAATGTTTTGAACATTTCCTATATCAAAAGTTGATCGGTTCAGGCACGTTATCTAAAAGCATTGATGTTCTAAATCAAACTGCAGTTCTTAGTATATGGAACACACACAAGAGGAAGAGTTCAGAATTGAACGATTCCTTCTTGAGGCATTGTAGACTAGGTCATATCGATGCGACCCGACTAGCTGAAGTTACATGAAGATGCATATTTAAATCAGTTTGAATTTACATCTTGTGAAACTTGCCAGTCATGTCACAAAGATAAGATGACCATAGCTCCGTTTACTGGAAACAGAGAAAGAGTTAGTGAACTCTTGGGATGATACATGTTGATGTATGTAAAGCCCCCTGTCTACATATGCCAGGACTGGTTCTTTGTACTTCGTTACATTCTCTGATAATCTCTCGAGATTCAGACATATGTTCCTGTTGAAACACAAGTCCGAACCTTTTGAGATATTCACAGAATATAAGTTAGAAGTAGAGAACCAATACGGGTATAAGTATTAGGTCCTTTGATGTGATCAGTGAGGAGAATACTTGAGCACGGAAATACTGGACTATTCTAAAGGAGAATGAGATTCTCTCTCGGCATTACTCCTCCGTATACACCATAGCACGATGGTATATCGGGGTGGAGCAATCACACCCTATATGATAAGGTGTGCTCTATGATGAGTACTGCTGAGTTACCTATTTCCTTTTGGGAGTTATGCACTTGAGAAGCTGCATACCTATTGAATAGGGTTCAAATCAAATCAGTGCCTACCACTTCATATGTGATACGGAAAGGGAAGAGCCCATGTCTTAAGCTAGTTAGGATTTGGGGTTGTCCGGCCTATGTCTGAAAAGCAAAATCCGGACAAGCTCGAGGCAAGGTCTGTAATGTAGAACTGGAAAGGTTCCAGCTATGCAAATTACAGCAGATGATTTGAAAGAACTAAAGGATTCAGTAGATGCCAACGAACCTCAGCCTCTCCGCCGATCTAGTAGGGTTCCTCACCCACCTGAGAGATACTTCGGTTTCTCTATGACAGTGGGAGCGAGGATTGCATCATGAGATGATGACCCAACTAGTTTCGAGCTGGCCATCAGGAGTAGGACTCTGTAAGAATGGCTGGATGCTTAGCGATCTGAGATGGAATCCTTATACACCAACAAAGTATGGACTTTAGTTGCTATATCTGAAGGGTTAAATTCCCATCAGGAGCAAGTATATCTTGAGAAGATTACTTGGTGTAGATGGAAAAGTTGAGACTTTCAAAGCTAGACTTGTTAAAGCTTTTCGTCATCGACCAGGCATGGATCATGAGGAAACCTTTTTCTAAGGAGCTATGCTTAAGTCCATCCAGATCCTACTTGCCACGGCTACATACCATGACTACGATATCTGGTAGTTGGGTGTCATGACTGCTTTTTTAAATGATGATTTGGAAGAGAGCATCTATAAGTATACAGCCAGAGGGCTTCGTAGACAGTGGGAGCAGCGGAAACGTGTGCAAGATGCTTTATAGGATAAAGTATGCATCGCGGAGTTGGAACATCTGTTTTGATGGATTAGTCAAAGAAGTTGACATCATCAAAATGGTAGATGAACCTTGTATAAACAAAAAGGTAGTAGGGAGTATGGTGACGATCCTCGTAGAGTACGTGGATGACATACTCTTGATAGGGAAGGAGTTTCCTATGCTACGCTCGATCAATCTCCGCTTATCACAAGGATTCTCCACATAGGATCAAAGTGATACCTACGAAATCCTGGGTTTTGGATCTATGAGATAGATCTAAATGGATATTAGAATACTCACTAGTTATAGTGAGAAGGTATCAATCGACCCTGGGGAGAATCACTGGAATGGTTCCAGGGTGATAAAGACGACTGAGTGTCAGTCACAGGCATTGTCTTTACCCTCAATCAAGGGACGGTATGTTGGAAGAGTTCCAAGCTAGATACCGTGGCACACTACACGATAAAGGCAGGATACATCGCTACTTAAGATGCTACCAAAGAGGCTGTTTGGGTGTATATTGGTTCATAAGATGAACTATGTTCCTCCCATTGTGTGACAATGGAGTTGTGGCTTATGCCAAGGAACGCAGGTCCCATCAGTGATCCAGACATATTCTAAGGCAGTATTACCTGATCATGGAGATGGTTGATCTCAAGGGGATCGAGGTACGGAGAGTAGACTCAGAGGACAACACAGCGGATCCACTCACAAAGGCCTGTTCCCAGAGAGAGATTTTTATGGGATGGTTGAGTATGAGATACTACAACCACTGCTATCAGATGGCCCTAGTGCAAGTGGGAGATTGTTAGTTATATGTATGCCCTAGAGGCCATTACTATACATAGGATGTATATTGTAGTGGATGCTGGGACATATATAGGGAGGACTTTCTTGCTCGACATGATAGTATGCTATCTGGTTGACCTTTACCTTAACGTGTACACTGATTGTCTCTCTGTTATATATTGGTAAAGCCCTTAGGATGTGTGCTTGACTACCTGGACTATGATGCGGATCATACTAGTGGGGACATGGTAGTCCATAAGTACATCCTTCAAAGTCCCTAGTCGAGGGTATATCGAGACGGGGCATCGATATACCAGAGTAGATTAGCGTATACCTTCTCGACCCATACAGATGGGTGATGGATGATCCCATATCCATTGGTGTTTGACATCAGAGATGATATACGGGTGCTCAGTGGAGACTGGGTACACTGGAAGGACTCGCCGAGAACTCCCAGATGGTATTATACCTCACGTCAGATGGCAGTTCTCAGGTGACACTGGTACAGAGTAGTCTGTTGACCCGAGATCGTCATAGAGTCTTGTGTGGTTCCCACTGTGCTTTGATTTCCATCTTACCACGTCCAAGAGGGCATGCAAAACGGTGGTTTTTGGGTACAGTCCCGAGTCACATGGAGGCAATGAGCGATAGGAGGGGATTCGTCTCTCCCGGTATAGGGGGTTGATGTTGCGCTGTGTTCGATTGGCTATAACAGGAAATCCCTGGCCAGGGTTGCTGAGATTTACTGGTAAGTGTTACCAGTAGTTTCTCGAATTGTTATAGACCTCATATCGACACGACTTATCGAGTTATTGGGGTCTGACGTTTACCACCCCTAGGCGAGATATGCGACATATCAGACGATCAGACCGGACTGTACGGTAGTGTTACTGGTTGGATTCACTGGAGTGTGAGCGGGCTTGCTCGTCGATCTTCAGATCGCTCAATACCCGGGTGGCCGTTACGTTTAGCAGACCGCTTGCGGCTTGTGGGTGCTTGATATGATCATCACCTGCTGCCGGCGTATTGACGAGTCTTTAGAGTCCTACACAGAGGTTTCCTGGCTCAAGCGAAACGAAATAGGAGCGCATATGAGTTATGTGCGGGACCGAGAATAATACCAGTATGTGATACTGTGTTCGATTCTCGCGATGTGACATTGATCAGTTATATGCGATATAGCCGGGTTATCGGATCAAGTGTTGATTCGATAAGTTGTTACTAATGATACCAGTCGGTTGTGTGCGTCATGACCGGATCGTTAAATCAAGTGTTGATTTAATGATTTAATGCATAATTATATATTTGATATATTACTTTGCATTAACTAGTATTGGTTCACTTAAGATGGATTTTCTCACTCGGATGTGCGCATTACATATGCGATATGATTTTGTGCACTTGTTTGTATCATGTTTAATGATGCATGCTAACTTGTGTTTTGTGTAAAGTTTAAACCATGGTTATGTAATGGTTAGGGTTTTCATTTTCATATCTATTTATTTATTTGTTTATTCATTTTAGAAAATGACAAGCATAATGCAAAATGGTGGCTTTCTTTGGAAGCTTGTTGAAGCTTCATGAAAACTTTGACCAAGTGACCATTTTGTCTCATGCTTAACCCTAACCATTCCATTCAACCATGATTAACTCTCTACACATTACCATGGTTACATTATGATAAGTATTCTTATTATTTTCTTTTTTGAAAATAACTTATCATAACAATTAGCTTCTTTTTCTTCATATTCTTCAAGGAAGAAGCTTACTTCATCAATGGTGATTGATGAAAACAAGTGAGAAATCCAATTCTAAAGTCTACCCACTTCCTATTTCTTCATCCTCTACCTCTTGCCAAGTAGTAGAGTGTGTTTTCTTCACAAGTTTCTTGACTTGGTGAAGTGAGAGCTTGATCTACCGATGCTTCGACGTAGATCATCTTCGGCATGGACATCGACGACCTTGCTCGCTTATTCTCCGATGAAGCCGACGCTAGAGCCCGGAATTTGTTTTGGACAGCGAGAGGACTTCATTGCGGAGCTATGGAGGTGGAGCACCGGATCTACAAAGGTTGTATTTCCGTATTCTCTTAGTTAAGTGTTAACTAGTTTCTTTTTCGCATAGAAATCTAGCCAACGATCCGTTCTAGAGTTTCTCGGCACCGTTAAAATTTGAAATTGGCATGGTTGATGCCTTGTGAGACCTCATTAGGGTGCCTAGGAACCCTACAGGCTATAGTGAAGTTATTGCCCTGACGCAAACTTCTGTCCAAGGGGTCCCTCCCGGTGAAGGAATCTTGGCCCTTGCCTCGTCGACTGAGGTGCTGGATATTCATAACCGAATACCACTGTGCAAAACAAAAGAGAACGTCCTTGCAATAATAGCTTTTTGAAAAATTGTTCCAATAACATCATAATAGGTTTGTTTAGCTTGCATTGATCCGAATCAACACAGTCCCATCAATTGATCACACCAGTAAAGAACGAAAATAATAATGCACGTATATGCCATCCGCATTCGCCACTGGGTCCCGTCATCACCCGTTAGGTTACTTAACTAACGACAGAGTGGGGACTGGACTAGCGCGGATGCAAAACATATACAACATCTAATAGTATATATAACAATATAAAATATTCGCTCAAGGCGTGATAAAATGCAACATCACAGAAATGTAATAAGCATCACAGAACAATACAGATATCTGTGATCCCCGGGTTTCATAGAGCCGCTACTGAAACCCGACGTTCCCCTGGTCGTGTGGATAGCCTGTGCAATGAAATCCTAGACCCCTACGGGCGCGATAACTTACCCGCCAAAACCTGAAGCGAGGCAGCCCCCTTCAGCAACGTGAATGGACCACCCAGCACTTCACGGAATCCGGTAACTTGGGCAACCCTCCTGTAAGTCTACGGTAGCGCCCCGGCCGTCTACAGACGCTAAATGCGGAACAAAAACTTTTTAACTGGCGCTATCGTATACTTTAACCCGGATCTGCCATTATTGCTAAACTAACATACTGTAAAGAGTGTAGAAAGGTTATACCGAACGATCCGAGTCCTTCGTTCTTCAACCATCATCCCACGCTCCGTTGCGGCTGCTCCGATCTCATCGATCTCCGATCTGCTCGTCCAGGTAGCACCACGTCAACGATTCTTTAAACGGGCTCCCGCCTCTGACTCGAGGCAACTCGGTCGTCAAGTTTGCCAAAAGAGACGACCAAGATTGATGTAGAGAATGAGTAGAAGACTTTGTCTCGTTCCGTCCAAAGCTATGGACGAACGGTCAATGAAGTTGCCACTCGAATCGGGTGATGGAATGAAATGAGCTGTGAAATTCCATACACCCCAAAATCTATCATAATCTTTTTACCAGATGAAAACTCAAGTAAGAGAGAGAGAGGAGGGGGCCGGCCATATATAGGGAGGTGGGGGGGTGAGTGTAAGAGGAGGGAGGTGACCACAAGAAAACATCATGTGTGAACACAAACAAACATCATGTGTGAACACAAACAAATATCTAGTGTGAACACACAGTGTGAACACAAAGAAAGCAACCAATGAAACAATAACACCTCACCGCTTCTAGAACCTTCTAGAAGCATCCACACTCATCTCAAGAAAAGATAAACCCGTCTTTTAACCGAATGTTAAAAGACGGCTGATAGAAAACTGGAAATTGGCAACTTCCAAAAGTGATCCTGAAACGACTTTAAGGATAACCCCGTAACTGTATAAATATACCCGCATTTGTATTACGACCGAATACAAATGCAACTGAGACAAAGATATTATATCTACTCAATACAATACGCGGATCCGGCTTAAACCAAAGCCGACCAGTATCATCTGTCCGAAAACCGACACGTGCGTAAACGCACGTGCATTTTCCGAACCCTGCCATAAAACCATACGGCCTCTACAACGTTTCGCCCGAACTTGGGAAACTGTCTGTGGGGGACTCGAATGACTCGTCAGTACCCTGGCAGTGGGTTTAACCACAAACCGTCAGTGGCACTAGCAATGCGTAACGGCTGCCAATGGACTGACCTTAAGGGAGGCCGATGAGCGAACTCACCCAGAAACCCTACTGAGCCTAACAGTGACAATGTATATATAGTCCGGTCCGTTCTTCTATGAATATCGCATATCTACCTAGGGGGCTAGTAACGTCAGACCCCCAATAGCAGTATAAGTCATGTCGGAGTGTAGCCCAATAACACCCTGAGATACTACTGGAGTACCTACCAGTAAATCTCCTGCCACGGCCGTGGGCTTTGTGTAATGGCTCTCCTAGACACAGCACGATCTCGCCCCCAATACCGGGAGAGACGAATCCCCTGCCGATCCGCTCACGTGCCTCCATATGGCTCGGGACTGTACCCAAAAAGTACCTGTTTACACGACTCCTTTGAGCCGTGGTAGGGTAGAAATCAAAGCACAGTGGGAGCTCACACGAGACAAATAAAGACCTCAGGTCGATGAACTAACCTGTACACATGTCACCAGGGAACTGCTATCTGACGATATGTATAATACCAACTAGCAGGTTCCCGGCGAGTCCTGTCCAGTGTACTCATAACCCAATGAGCACCTGTATACATCTTAGGTGATCCAACTGACACCAGTGGCTTGTGAGACCGGCCACCGCCCCTTGTCGGCGTCTCGACTGTATACACTAGTCTACTCCGGAGTATCGATGCGCTGTCTCAAAACTCCCACGACTAGGGACCACAATTAAGGATATGCATATAAACTACCCAACTCTCACGTATATGATCGCCATCATACTGTTGGTAGTAAAGCAAGATCCTAAGGGCTCTATCAAAGTGTAACAGTGATCAGTCACCTGAAACTGTACACGACTGATAAAGGCAAACCAGATAGCATACTATCATCTCGAGTAAGACTGTCCTACCGGTATAGGTCCTCCGCAATCATTGCAATCACGTACCTGCGATCCAATAATTGACTCTGAGGGCACTATCTCCAACAATCTCCCACTTGTACTCAAGGCTAATTATTGCGATGTCGACTACTCACAGCCCGTGTGAAACCGAACATCCAACTCCTCTACTAATCAGTTTCACAAAGCCCGTTTGTAAAACTATTGTGTTCGAGAAATAGCCTCAGTGAGTGGATCCGCCCAGATATTTCTTTCTATATCTCTCTTAATCTCAAGTTCGCGGAGAAAACCATCTCCCGAATTGAGTAATACCTGTCTTAGAATATGTTTGGATATCTGATGGGACATAGTTCATAAATGAACTCCAAATCCAAACTTCTTAGACTGTATCGATCACTGAACCTAATCAGTATCCGGCACCATGCCACCCACAGTATCCTCTTGGACCACCTGTCTATAATACTGTCCCTCTTTGTCAGAGGGAAAACTATAACTCTGACAATCACTCTGTCAACCATGTCACCTTTGAAGCCTGGAATGATAATCATCTCCCGAAAGAGGCTGCCGTCATCAAATCCGTAGAACATGCACTTATGTTCTAAAACTTCTTCCTTATGTTTCTCCAGGATTGGATTAATACAAACTTATTGCATCTAGTGCAAAAACAACATTTGGTGTGGTACCTAACATCTCATGATTGACTCAATTGCCTAAGCAAGTGATCTGCCAATCATGCACATCCCTCTCCCCTTCAGTCTGTAAGACACCTTTAGAGAGGGTGACTCCATCACCTGTAGGTACACCACCATGTTAGGAGTCATCTATTCTAAAAACCATTAGAATACTGTCAAAGTACCCACATTGGGAAACTACCCAAATCCAGATCTAAAACCATAGATCCAGAAACCAGAATGTCAAATATTATATCCATATCCTGTCTGGAGAAACAACTGTGTGACGACCACAGTACAACCGATCATAGTATAAGAATTTTACTTCCTACTCTGTGTATGTCATCCAAATACCATGACATCACACCCTACTACCTTCTTAACTGATCCATCCCCTATTCTGATGAAGTCAAACCCATGACTGTCTCATCAAAATTAGATGATCTATCTCCGCTATAACTGCTCTAGTCTATAAATAGACATAAGCTACTTGCCCACTTAGCTTCCGCTGCTCCCACTGACTACGAAAACCCTCCTACCGGGTCTCATAGCCTGGAACAACAGTAGTGTTAAGTCTGGGTAGATAAGAACCTCCCTGTCACCGTCCTTGAGGCTACCGAAGTACCTCTCGGGTGTCTGAGGTTACCCACCATATCTGCGGAGTGGCTATTGGAATGTAAAACCTGATTGAATATATATGTCCTATTAAATTTTCCGTAATCATTCGCGGTTCTGGAATCACTTCCAGTTCTACCATAATCCCACTACTGTTTTCTAAAAAAGATCCATTTTACTAAAACTGTGGCGAGTCAAGAACAATATCACTATTGATCTTCCAAATGGTAGAATATCAACCCTCGTCATAGCCAAGGTCAACCCACAAATGGCCATTACAGAAACGTGCCCTGAGTTATCCAGAGTCTGGTTTTAAGCATAAGCTGGAAGACTCCCCGTACCATAACATCTTTTAAGGTACGAACTATTCTATATCCAATATAGAAACTTTGGCACATTATTTAATTGGAACCAAATTCAAATCATGCAGCTGTCTCCAGTGCATATCACCTTAATGGAAAGAGGCTAATCAGCATTACTCAACTTAGGAATCCATCCAATTATGGGTAACCTGAAAGAGAAACAAGTTTCCCAAAAACCATTACTATCATCTGAATACCAATCACAAGAATCTACATCTTCGATCTCTTTGAAGAATCCCGATACTTGTGACACCTGGTTTTCTACTTTATTCTTATACCCACAACTTCTCAAAACTTAGACCTTGTATTTCTACGAAACATTTGTCTAAAAACTAGAGAAGTCATAAGTAAACAGAACATAGTACGAGGACCTACCCCTTTGTCCTGATGGACACTGGACAACATACAATACTCTGTATAAGTCCGCTGAGTTAAGCAACTCATAACCTGTGCGTCGTAGGTTAAAAACTGTACCCTGGCGATTTCCTCAAATATCACCAATTACAACGAATTCCGATATAATGAGGATAATTACCTAATTCCCAATAACTTACTCCCACTCATCATCTGTAAAACCATACAGATATGAGAATGAAACCTGGTAAATACATACCCTTGGAGTAAGTGTCTAATCGGGAAAACAGTTTTCCTTTAACAATGCACTGAAACATGAAAATGTTTCGTAGGGGTATTCTGGTATTCATAGCAATGCCTCTTCCATAATCCAATTCATGACTTCAACCATATATTTTATTGCCATCTCTCCAAATCCCTTTATTTGTCTTTAGTCATTATCTTCTGTACACCATCGTTAGGCTGAATGGTTTTCTTCCTTCCCTACCGTTCGGCACCAGCCTATGGTTTGGAAGAAGACTATCCAGTAAGCATAATAGGTCTACCCTCCTAAACCAAGGAGTACTCGCATCTTGAGAGAAGGTGATGATAAAAGACAACTGAATAATACCTTATTCATTTAAAGGTGAAATAAGATTGGCGATGAAGTACGCGGTTTAGTCGTGAATGATATCAGTCGCAATTTACTTTGCCATCTTTCTAATCCCTTTATTTTGTCTTTACATATTACCTTCTGCACACCCTACTTAGGCTAATTAGTTTTCTTCACTCCCTACCTTTCGGCACCTGCCTATGGTTTGGAATAAGACTATCCAATAAGCGTAATAGGTGTACTCTCCTAAACCAAGGAGCCCTCGCAACCTGAGAGAAGGTGATAATAAAAGACAACTGAATAAACCAATTCTATTTCTCCTGAACCTGGATCCATCCTCGAAGAAGTCCCTTCGAGTTCGCATATAACCATACGATGGATCTATCCAATGGAAGTGGATGTCCGTAGTAATACGGGTGTTCTGAGAAATACAAAGGGTAAAAGAAGGAGTGGCAATGACTTATGGAACATAGACAATCCAAAAGCCAGTATTTTAAGAAGGTTCGGTCAACCTGGTCACTGAGTCATAGGCTAGGGTCGGTCAAAGGTCGCTGCCAAAGAGAGAGAGAAAAAACACTCTGCGTGCACTCTAATCTAGATCAAAATGGTTATCACTTTTTCTAATCCGGAAACCTCCCACTGTCCTATTAAATTCTCCTCCAAACCTGAAAGAAGAATCAATCGGGATCACCCGAAGAGTAAACCAACTCATCAGTGGGAATCGGGATCCAACTCCCATCGCTTGATAACGTGATGGAATGCATCCACGTTACTCATACTTCAGAAGGTATGCGCATACTTGGCAAGTTTCACTTTCTTTAGAAACTCCCGATATGATTTTTGCCCCATGCTCTTATAACCTTGGCTTTGGTCAAAATACCATAAGTCACATGCCAAGTTCTACCCGTCACTATCTTATCAATTTGAACCCACCCGCACATGCCCCTGGCTTTGGCCAAATAGTAGAACGACTGTCCCAAACCAACTCATCTATCTATGCAACAAATGAATACCCAGCAGCTACCAAACACTATGCCATAACTTTGGCTAAAATGCATAGCTTGAATACTACTGAATACCCAAAAGAAGTGACGGAGGGCTACGGCTGGTTTTTGCCGAAAAAACCTTTAATGTAATGAACTTGATATCGCTGAAGGAACCTGATAGCTTTTTAAAATATAGTGGCGAAAACCTTTTGCTAAAGAGGTCACTCCCGATGAAGGGATCTCGGCTCTTTCCTCGTGGAATGAGGTGCAGGATATTCCACTGAATACCGCGATGCAAAGCAATCTTGTAATCGACTATAGTGAAGTTATTACCCTGACGCAAACTTCTGCCCAAGGGGTCAGTCCCGGTGAAGGGATATCGGCCCTTGCCCCGTCGAATGAGGTGCAGGATATTCTACTGAATACAGCTATGCAAAACAAAAGGAAACGTCTTTGTAATAACACTTTTTAAATTTGTTCCAACAACTACAAACAGGTTTGTTTTCCTTTGCATTGATCAGAATCAACGCAGTCCTATCAATCAATCACTCCAGAAAAGAACGAAAATAAAATGTACGTATATGCCATCTGCATTTGTCACTGGGTCCCGTCATCACCCGTTAGGTTACTTAACTAACGACAGAGCGGGGACTGGACTAGCGCGGGTGTAAAACATATACAACATCTAATAGTATATAAACCAATATACAATAATCGCTCCAGGCGTGATGATATGCAACATTACAGAAAAGTAATAAGCATCACAGAACAATACAGATAATCTGGGATCCCCGAGTTTCACAGAGCCGCTGCTGAAACCCGACGTTCCCCTGGTCGTGAGGATAGCCTGTGCAATGAAAACCTAGACCCCTACGGGTGCGGCAAGTTACCCGCCAAAACCTGAAGCGAGACAGCCCCGTACAGAAAAGTGAATGGACCACCCTGCACTCCACGGAATCCGGTAGCTTGAGCACCCCTCCTTGGGTCAACCTGTACCCCCTACGAGTGCGGCGAATAGTCTGCCAATTCTAGAGTGAGGCCCCTCTGCCTCTCAAAACCATGAGATGCGGACCCGTTTCTCTCCAGAACCCAGCTATCCGTGCACTCCGTCGCAGGGTAAAACCTTGTACAGAAATGGAAAAATAGTACAACAGGTACATCGACCGCAACCTGGTCGTTCCCCAAAAGAATATTATACAACAGGCAGTGACGGCAGTCCACATGTTGGACGCTCGTCCCGCAATATCAAATGTACAAATAAATCCAAACTGCACTATCATTGCACACTGCTATCCACCACGACAAATCCGCAACATCACAGCACAACACAGAACATCAACGCGAATGTCACGTTCGCAAACCTGTCTAAAAGAACTATAGCAATCAGATGCGGTTTACCGATCAAATGACATTCCCGGTCGGAGATATAATGTAAGCACTGTAAACAAACGTGTTTAAATTTCGATCGACTAAATAACACGAAGTGGGACCCACGAACAACAGTTGAACAGTAACAAAATCTGGGCCCAAAAGATATATACCAAAAGCCCCAAATTCCAACAGAGAAGACACTGTGCAAATTTGGTGCACTGATTCAATAGAACGACCGCGGATGCGCGGCCAAACCATGGGTTTGGCCACGATTCCGCGGCAGTTTGGTGGAATCACGTGCTCTAATTTGATCGGTGTGCTTCTGAAACCCTGCACAACTTTCTGTGACGTGTAAAATAATTTTAGGACATCATTTAAAATCAAAAGAAACTGTAAAGCTTGAAAATTGTGTTTTTCGATATCCGGTGCGATCGATATTTTAAACGCGTTAGCACAAGTTAGTATAGCAAAATGGTGAGGCTCTAAAACCACTGTAAGTCTACGGTAGCGCCCCGGCCGTCTACAGACGCAAAATGCGGAACAAAAACTTTTTAACTGGCGCTATCGTATACTTTAACCCGGATCTTCCATTATTGCTAAACTAACATACTGTAAAGAGTGTAGAAAGGTTATACCGAACGATCCGAGTCCTTCGTTCTTCAACCATCATCCCACGCTCCGTTGCGGCTGCTCCGATCTCGTCGATCTCCGATCTGCTCGTCCAGGTGGCACCACGTCAACGATTCTTTAAACGGGCTCCCGCCTCTGACTCGAGGCAACTCGGTCGTCAAGTTTGCCAAAAGAGACGACCAAGATTGATGTAGAGAATGAGTAGAAGACTTTGTCTCGTTCCGTCCAAAGCTATGGACGAACGGTTAATGAAATTGCCACTCGAATCAGGTGATGGAATGAAATGAGCTGTGAAATTCCATACACCCCAAAATCTATCATAATCTTTTTACCAGATGAAAACTCAAGTAAGAGAGAAAGAGGAGGGGACCGGCCATATATAGGGAGGTGGGGGGTGAGTGTAGGAGGAGGGAGGTGACCACAAGAAAACATCATGTGTGAACACAAACAAACATCATGTGTGAACACAAACAAATATCTAGCGTGAACACAAATAAATATTTAGTGTGAACACACAGTGTGAACACAAAGAAAGCAACCAATGAAACAATAACACCTCACCGCTTCTAGAACCTTCTAGAAGCATCCACACTCATCTCAAGAAAAGATAAACCCGTCTTTTAACCGAATGTTAAAAGACGGCTGATAGAAAACTGGAAACTGGTAACTTCCAAAAGTGATCCTGAAACGACTTTCAGGATAACCCCGTAACTGTATAAATATACCCGCATTTGTATTACGACCGAACACAAATGCAACTGAGACAAAGATATTACATCTACTCAATACAATACTCGGATCTAGCTTAAACCAAAGCCGACCAGTATCATCTGTCCGAAAACCGACACGTGCGTAAACGCACGTGCATTTTCCGAACCCTGCCATAAAATCATACGGCCTCTACAATGTTTCGCCCGAACTTGGGAAACTGTCTGTCGGGGACTCTAATGACTCGTCAGTACCCAGGCAGTGGGTTTAACCACAAACCGTCAGTGGCACTAGCAATGCGTAACGGCTGCCCATGGACTGACCTCTAGGGAGGCCGATGAGCGAACTCACCCGGAAAACCTACTGAGCCTAACAGTGACAATGTATATACAGTCCAGTCCGTTCGTCTATGAGTATCGCATATCTGCCTAGGGGGCTAGTAACGTCAGACCCCCAATAGCAGTATAAGTCGTGTCGGAGTGTAGCCCAATAACACCCTGAGATACTACTGGAGTATCTACCAGTAAATCCCCTGCCACGGCCGTGGGCTTTGTGTAATGGCTCTCCTAGACACAGCACGATCTCGCCCCCAATACCGGGAGAGACGAATCCCCTGCCGATCCGCTCACGTGCCTCCATATGGCTCGGGACTGTACCCAAAAGGTACCTGTTTGCACGACTCCTTTGAGCCGTGGTAGGGTAGAAATCAAAGCACAGTGGGAGCTCACACGAGACAAATGACGACCTCAAGTCGATGAACTAACCTGTACACATGTCACCAGGGAACTGCTATCTGACGATATGTATAATACAAACTAGCAGGTTCCCGGCGAGTCCTGTCCAGTGTACTCATAACCAATGAGCACCTGTATACATCTTAGGTGATCCAACTGACACCAGTGGCTTGTGAGACCGGCCACCGCCCCTCGTCGGGGTCTCGACTGTATACACTAGTCTACTCCGAAGTATCGATGCCCTGTCTCGAAACTCCCACGACTAGGGACCACAATTAAGGATATGCATATAAACTACCTAACTCTCACGTATATGATCGCCATCATACTGTTGGTAGTAAAGGAAGATCCTAAGGGATCTATCAAAGTGTAACAGTGATCAGTCACCTGAAACTGTACACAATTGATAAAGGCAAACCAGATAGCATACTATCATCTCGAGTAAGACTGTCCTACCGGTATAGGTCCTCCGCAATCATTGCAGTCACGTAACTGCGATCCTATAATTGACTCTGAGGGCACTATCTCCAACACCTCCTTGGGTCAACCTGTACCCCTAACGAGTGCGGCGAATAGCCCGCCAATTCTAGAGTGAAGCCCCCTCTGTCTCAACGCCATGAGATGCGGGCCCGTTGACCTCTAGAACCCGGCTACCCGTGCACCCTTCCGCGGGGTAATCCTAGTACAGAAAGTAAAATATACAACGGGTACATCGATCTCATCCCGGTCGTGCCCCAAAAGAATAATATACAAACAGGCAGTGACGGCAGTCCACATGTCGGACGCTCGCCCCGCAATATCAAATGTACAAAAACAACCAAACTGTACTAACATTGCATCCAGGATATCCACCACGACAGATCCGCAACATCACAGCACAACACAGAACATCAACGTGAATGTCAAGTTCGCAAATCCGTCTAAAAGGGCTTTAGCAGTTAGACAGGATTTACCGATCAAATGATATTCACAGTCGCAGATATAATGTAAATACTGTGAACTAACATGTTAAAAATTTTCGATCGATCAAATTTACCGAAGTGGGCCCCAAGCACTACTGTAGCACTCAAAGAAAATCTGGGCCCAAAAAGAATATTCCAAAAACCTCATTTCCAAGTCAGAAACCCACTGTACAAATTTGGTGTAGAGAAGCTATATTTCGGCGGCGGAACCGCGGTCAAAATAGGGTTATGGCCGCGGTTCCACGGCTCAACTATAGGATCAGGGTGCCAAATTTTTGCAGTGTTCTCAAAAAACCCTGCTCGTATTTTTACAATGTACCAAATAATTTTTAGGGCACTGGAAAAATTCGACAGAAACAAGACCAGAAAATGCGGGTTTTCGGAATTTTCGTTCGATCGAAATTCTAAACACGTTAGAGCAAGCTAGTAAAGGTTAATGGCGTGGCTCTGATACCATGTAGGACTACGGTAGCGCCCCGGCCGTCTTTCCGAGGCCAAAATTTTCTTGACTTTAAAACCGGCACTACCGCATCTTAAAAACCTGGATCGAACCATGAACCTATATCTAGCTAACAAGAGAAAGGGTAGAATGCTATACCGAGCGATCCGTGTCCTTCGGTCTTCGGCATCCACTCCGATCTCCTCGCGGAATCTCCGGTCTTCATCTCCTCGTCGGAACGGGCAGCACATCGCCGGGTTCTTTTACGGGCTCCCACCTCTAGACCGAGGCAACTCGAGCCCGAAGTTGGCGAGTCGACGTGCCCAAGAATTGCTGCAGAAGAAGTGTAGAATCCATTTGTCTCTCGGGGTTAAGGAAGTTGCCCTTTGGTGGAGGTGAAGAATGAATTATGGAGAGAGGTGAGGAAATTTGTAATGAGCCAAATGATATGAATAATTTCCTCACACCAAAAATGAATCCCCTCTCTCTCTCACCATGGAATGGCCGGCCAAATGAAATTGAGGAGGAAAAAACCACAAGGGGGTGAGTGTAGGGATATATCAAGGTGACCATAAGAAATGTGTTGATATTGAGGAATTATGGTCACACCAAAATCCTATCATTTCCTATCACATTAAATGCTAGCCATGATGAGAACAAAAAAACAAAGATGCTATGTTATCATAATCCCTCAATAACAAATAAGCCCCCTCCACTTAGCTAATTTGTAAACATGCAAATTAACCCCTCGAGCAAAAAAATCCAGCCGTGAAGGAACAAAGGAAAACTGCCCGAAACGGAATGCAAACTGGCAACTACAAAAAACTGATCCCGTAATAAATTACAGGCCCGACGACTGCATATACATGCCCGCATTTGTATTCCCGCTGAATACAAATGCAAAGAGACAAAATCTACACTGTACAATACTAGGATTCGGCTTAAACCAAAGCCCGCTAGTATTATCAGTCCGATCATGATCCGTGCAAAACCGCACGTATAAGATCGAACCCTGCCATATCTCCATACGGCCTGTAGAGTGTTTCGCCCGAAACTTGAGAAACTATCTGTGGGGGACTCTAAAGACTCGTCAATACTTTGGTTATGGATTTAACCACTAGCACGTCAGAGGTATTAGCCATACATGACGGGCTACCAGCTATTAACCAAAAGGCACGTCTGTGAGCGAACTCATCCTGACACCCTACTGAGCCTGTCAGTGACAATATCCGTACAGTCCGGTTCGTTCGTCTAGGAGTATCGCATGGCGGGCCTAGGGGGTTGGTAAAAGTCAGACCCCCAAAAGCGGTACAAGCCGTGTCGGAGTGTAGCCCAGAACACCCTGAGATACTACTGGAATACCCACCAGTAAATCTCCTGCCTCGGCTGCGGGGTTTGTGTAATGGCTCTCCTAGACACAGCGTGACCTCACCCCCAATACCGGGAGAGACGAACCCCTGATGATCCGCTCACTGCCTCCATGTGGCTCGGGACTGTACCCAACTAAAACCTACTTGAACGACTACTTTGAGCCGTGGTAGGGTAGTAATCAAAGTACAGTGGGAACTCACACGAGACAAATGACGATCTCAGGTCGATGAACTAACCTGTACACATGTCACCAGGGAACTGCCATCTGACGTCAGGTATAATACCAACTAGCATATTCCCGGCGAGTCCTGTCTTGTGTACTCATAACCCAATGAGCACCTGTATACATATTAGGTGAACCAACTGACACCAGTGGCTTGTGAGATCGGCCACCGCCCCTCGTCGGGGTGTCGACTATATACACTAGTCTACTCTGGAGTATCGATGCCCTGTCTCGAAAGTCCCACGACTAGGGACCATTTAAGGATGCGCTTATAGACCCCAGCTCCCACGTATATGATCGCCATCATACTACTAGCAGTCAAGCAAGAATCCTAAGGGCTCTATCAACGTGCAATAGCGACCTGTAAGGTCACCGAAAGCAGTACACGATGATAAAGATAAACCAGATAGCATACTATCATCTTGAGTAAGACTGTCCTACCGGTATAAGTCCTCCCTCAATCATTGCAATCAAGTGCCTGTGATCCAATAATTGACTCTGAGGGCACTATCTCCAACATAAATTACCTTAAGGACCCTAGTAAACATAGGTTTAAGTGGGACCAATCTCTTGAGCCTCAGGGAGCTGGTGAAATGGGTACTTGCCTATCTAAGGTAGACAATCAACAAACGGTGTTATCAACAAGGTAATCATCTTTGAAAAAGACACAAATGCTGTCGTCCATGTACAGCGGTTACCGATAACATCAAAACAATCAGGACTTCCATTTACTTTACTAATGGTCTCACTCAGTTTGAGCCTTATTATAATCTGACTTGAATATGATTCAAGTACAATCTACAATCTACAGTTTACAATCAACAATCTACAATCTACAATATTACAATTCAACATAAATCCATGAATCCATTATTCAATCTATCAACTTGACTTAACCGAACCATGGATATACATTCCATTTACATGATTCTCCAGTCACATTCATTTACTTGATTCTTTGGTTACATCCATTTACTGATATCATGGTTTCGGTCAGTCAATCAATTATACAAGTTACAATACAATATCATACAAATAAGACATCTCGGGGTTTAAGGGGTAGACTGGTACGGAATATGTTAAAGGTGGCACGAGGCGGTCACTTAAGACGTAATTACATTCATGCCGTTGTTCCGTGGTATTATCGACGGGGCCTTATACTACGGGTTACCAAAGTCTCCGGTGTAAGTGGGACTCTTCTCGTATACACGGGCATCTTCTGTACCAAGCTAGAAACAACAACGTTAACACAACATCATAACAATATAATACAACTTTAAAAGCTATCTATTATTCTGACTATTCTATTTCTCCCTTCTCTTTGGGACTTACCGACCGATCTGTTCGCTGACGACATTCTCTTTCTTTCTTTTTTGAATGTCGTCAGGTGATTTGGACCAGTCAGAGATCGATCCCACTGTTGAAGACTTGGAACAGTTCAGTGAAGACTCCGAGCTCTAGTCATTTTACACTTTCCATTCAGTACTTTCATTTTTGTTATGCCATTGTTTATGCATCACTTTTTATTCAGTTGTATTTACTTTTCATGCATTGTACAAAAGAATGTTAATAAATAAAGTTGTTGTTCAGTTTATATCTCTTGTCTCTTGTGCTTATTTTTATATTGCTTAGATACGCTTAGCGTATTTACTTCACAGTAAATACGTAACGGCCTCGTCGCGTTCCCTTCGCCGTACACCAGGAAGCGGGACGTGACAGGTTTTGTTGGTGGCCCATGTAGGTCAGAGCTGTATGGAACCCTAAGCAATATAAAACATAATAACGAGCAACTAAATCATTGTTTACAATCATGTTCCTTGAATCATACAATTTCATGTTCTTTGAATCATATACCTTGAATCTGTCGTGACCCAAAATTCGCTCACCACTTTTACAATTTTACTAAAACCTTCGCATTCTTTCATTCCTTCACACATTCTTCACATTTTTAAAATCCTTGCACCACCTTGTTATTTTTCACATACTGTCAGTACACCAGCACCAAACTTTCCTTGTATTTGTTACACTTTCCTTTTACAAATTTCGAGGACGAAATTTTTATAAGGAGGGTACAATGTAACAACCCTAATTTCCTTATACACTTTTTCCATACAAATTTTTAAATTGTTTTTTTTTTCAAAATCCTTAAAGGGGTATTTATTGCCTGAGCATAAGATAAGTAATTAATTAGCAATTTAATTACAAGAAGGAGCTTGTAGCTCATTGGTAATACCTTGCACTGCGGAACCAAGCCACCAGAGTTCAAATCCCATACCCCTCATTATTTTTAATATTGATTTTTTAAAACCTTTAGAATACCAAGGGTTTACACGTGCATATCTCACAAAAAGCCTACTAAACCTAAAAATATAACATTGCCAGAGCTTTGATGAACCGTCAAGGGGGTCCCAACCGCCTGACTCGGCTGGGAATCGGCCAAATCGGCCACAACTCGGCTGACTCAGACCTCCGAACGAGTCACGGCCGAGTCACGGCCGAGTTGGCCGATTCCGGCGACGACCCCAACATTAAAATTGTGTCTTTTCACATTCCCTATGCACCTGCAATTGTTTAGCCTCAGAACATTTTCAGAGCTCTTTTATAACCCCAATTACTCCACTTTTAATACATTTTTAATACATTTTATCACATTTTTTATTTTAACCTTTCACCTACCCTAACCTTAGCCTAAACCTATAAATACCACCCCTACCCTCTAACCTCTCACCCCAAACACTGAGCCAACTCTCTAAAATTCTCAAGAACTCTTGTGTGCAATCGAATTGAGCGAAAGGCGAAGCTCCGGCGAATTCTTCGGCGGAATTTCCGGCAACGACCGTAGGAACTCCCGCAGACGAAATGACGCACCGGCAACTCCTCCCGATCCACCGTCCTCTTATCTTTGATCGAAACCCGTAAGTTCCCATTATCTATCTCCCTTTTCTATTCTAAAAATACGGATTTACAAAACCCGACGGAATCGGAACAAATCCGATTTCCGATTCGGTTTTTTATACAACTTCACTTCTCGTTAATACAATTATACTTAAACTCTCTCATTTTGACTATTAAATACTAATCAACCAAATTGATCAAGTTTCATTTCATAAAATGATGTCTATTTCAATTTATTGTATTTTTCACTAAAATACCACATTGTTTCCATTATACATTTAACTTCATTAAACGTTGCTATACCTTTAAGTAGATCACGAGGTAATGATCTACCTCCTCACACACTCATATGAAACATAACACGATATCCTCGAGAACTTAGAATACGGGAAAACAAACATTTTCTTTTAAATACCCTTTACTTAATAAAACCATTTCTAAAAGATTTAGTATTGATACATCTTTACAAATAAATAACACTTATTATGAAAATATGATAAGGTTGTGGGCATTCAGTCGTTTATCTAAACCTGACTTTGTGGTGCCTAGGCTAGACAAGTGAGAAAGGTAATTTTAAAAGGCCCGTCCCACGGTAATTCATGAGCGGATCCCTCCTTTCTTCACTTGTACTTACCTTGCCACAATTGGCGGTGAATAGGCGATTTGAGGGATATCTCACAACTTGTCACTTTGGACCAGTTAGGAGCAGTCTAGTTGACTTAGGAGACCCTAGAATATAGAATACGGTAAATCGACATCTTTACAAATAAATACCATAATTAATAAAACCGTTTTACCTTAATGATTAGTATTTATACAAATCTTTGCCAAGCGCCGCTACAACCCATTTGGGGAACCTGTTCGGGATTGTGCGGATTATCACACATCCTCGGACTTAGTAGTGAGAGATGCAGACATCCGCAAGGAGCATTCGGTCTCGAAAGATTTAAAATACGATATCTTAAGAAAACGAGATTTCTAGAATATTATATATATACTAAAATTATTTTCATATAAATATATGTAAATGTAGCATAAACATATCAATTTTTGAAGTATTATAAATATTCCACCTTTTCTACAATATCACAAGAATCAATTTTACACTAAAATACCATGAATTCCATGCAAAACAAATATTACAAATAAATACCATTTATTATAAAATTAGGATATTTTCACTAGAAATATCACAATTTAAAATCTACATTCAATACAACTCTAATGACGAATAATAAATACTTGGGGTGTATTTGGAAAAGTATATAAAAGTATCTTTACATAAACCCCCCTCAAGTTCTATAAATTACCCTAAGGACCCTAGAAACATAGGTTTAAGTGGGACCAATCTCTTGAGCCTCAGAGGGCCGGAGAAGTGGGTTCTTTCCTATCTAAGATAGACAATCAACAAACGGTGTTATCAACACGGTAATCGTCTTTTAAAAAGACACAAATCCTGCCGTCTATGTGCAGCGGTTACCGATAACATCAAAACAATCAGGACATCCAATTACTTTACTAATTTTCTGACTTAGTTTGAGTCTCATTATAATCCGACTTGAATATGATTCAAGTACAATCTACAATCTACAATCTACAATTTACAATCTACAATCTACAATCTGCAATATTACAATTCAACATGAATTCATGAATCCATTATTCAATCTATCAACTTGACTTAACCGAACCATGGATATACATTCCATTTACATGATTCTCGAGTCACATCCATTTACCTGATTCTACGGTTACATCCGTTTACTGATATCATGGTTTCGGTCAGTCAATCAATTATACAAGTTACAATACAAACAAGAAATCTCGGGGTTTAAGGGGTAGACAGGTACGGAATATGTTAAAGGTGGCACGGGGTCATCACTTAAGACGTAATTACATCCATGCCATTGTTCCGTGGTATTATCGACGGAGCCTTGTACTATGGGTTACTAAAGTCTCCGGTGTAAGTGGGACTCCTCTCGTGTACACTGGCATCTTCTGTACCAAGCTACAAACAACAACGTTAACACAACGTCATAACCATATAATACAACTTTAAAAGCTATCTCTTATTCTGACTATTCTATTTCTCCCTTCTCTTTGGGACTTACCGAGCGATCTGTTCGCTGACGACAATCTCTTTCTTTCTTCTTTGAATATCGTCAGCTGATTTGGACCCGTCAGAGATCGAGCCCACTGCTGAAGACTTGGACCAGTTCAGTGAAGACTCCGAGCTCTAGTCATTGAACACTTTCCATTCAGTACTTTCATTTCTGTTATGCCATTGTTTAGGCATCTCTTTTTATTCAGTTGTATTTACTTTTCATGCATTGTACAAAAGAATGTTAATAAATAAAGTTGCTGTTCAGTTTATATCTCATGTCTCTTGTGCTTATTTTTATATTGCTTAGATACGCTTAGAGTATTTACTTCACAGTAAATACATAGCGGCCTCGTCGCGTTCCCTTCGCCGTACACCGGGAAGCGGTGCGTGACACATGTTGATGCATCTTTTTCGGGTGTGTTAGTTACCGAGAACTGTTTCTCAGTACACTCTACGTCCTGGGTATTAGATACCCGATCAGGATCCGACATATATAATATGTTACTTGGGCTAAAGAATGGTAGAGAACTGGGAATAGATGATCATTCTGTAAGAGTAGGGAATGGTGCAAATGTTGCAGGCAAAGCTGTTGGCGAATATCACCTTATATTACTAAATGGTAATACATTGATTCTGAATGAATGCTATTACATACCGAACCTGATATGCAATATTATATCAGTTTCTTTATTAAGTAAAAAAGGATATAATTTTGTATTACAAGATAATGTTATGAATATCTTCCTGAATCAAAAGTTAATTGGATCAGGCTCGTTAAATAATGGCATATACGTTCTAAATCAAACCACAGTTCTTAACTTACAAAACGCACACAAGAGGATGAGTTCAGAAATGAACGCATCCTTCTTGTGGCATTGTAGACTAGATCATATCAATGCAACATGACTAGCTAAGTTACATAAGGATGGATATTTGAATCCGTTTGAATTATCATCTTATGAAACTTACCATTCATGTCTCAAAAGAGAAATGATCAAAACTCCGTTTACTGGATACGAAGAAAAAGTTACGGAACTCTTGGGACTGATACATAGTGATGTATGCGGTCATATGTCTACAAATGCCAGGAATGGTTTCTCGTACTTCATTACATTCACTGACGATCTCTCAAAATATGGACATATGTTCCTGTTGGAAGACAAGTCTGAAGTTTTTGAGAAATTCAAAGAATATAAGAATGAAGTTGAGAACCAGACGGGTAGAAGTATTAAAATTCTACGATCTGATCAGGGAGAAGAATACTTGAGCACAGAATTCTATGACTCTCTAAAAGAGAATAGGATTCTCGCCCAGCTTACTCCTCCGTATACACCATAGCACAACGGTGTATCGGAACGGTGGAATCACACCCTATTAGATATGGTGCGCTCTATGATGAGCACCGCTGAGTTGCCTATTTCCTTTTGGGGTTATGCTCTTGAGACAGTACCATACCTATTGAATCAAGTTCCATCCAAATCTGTACCTACCACACCATATGAGATATGAAGTGGGAAGAGACCATATCTTAAACGAGTTAAGATATGGAGTTGTCTGGCTTATATCAAAACGGAAAATCCGGACAAACTCAAGGAAAGATCAGTTCTTGGCAAGTTTGTGCGATAACCAAAGAATTCATATGGATATTTTTTCTACCACAGTGAGAAACAAAAGGTGTTTGTTGCTCAACATTCTACCTTTTTAGAAAAGGAAATTCTTGTAAAAGAAATTAGTAGCAAAGAGGTAGAGCTGGAAGATGTTCCAGCTACACAGACTACAACTGAAGATTTAGTGGAACTAAAGGATTCGATAGCTGCGAACGAAGCTCAGCCTCTCCGCCGATCTAGTAGGGTTCCTCATCCACCTGAGAGATACTACGGTTTTCTCATTGATGGTGGGAGCCATGTTTGCATCATGGAAGATTATGACCCAACTAGTTTCGAGCAGACCATCACGAGTAGGGACTCTTTGAAATGGTTGGATGCAATGCGATATAAGATGGAATCCATGTACACCAACAAAGTATGGACTTTGGAAGTTGCTCCCGAAGGGGTAAAACCCATTGGGAGAAAATGGATCTTTACGAAGAAACTTGGTGTAGATGCTAAAGTTGAGACTTTCAAAGCTAGACTTGTTGCAAAAGGTTTTTGTCAACGACCAGGTGTGGATTATGATGAAACCTTTTCTCCAGTGACTATCCTTATGTCCATCCAGATCCTACTTGCCATCGCTGCATACCATGACTACGAAATCTGGCAGATGGATTTTAAGAACGCCTTTCTAAATTGTGATTTAGAAGAAACCGTGTACATGACTCAGCCAGAAGGCTTCGTGGACAGTGGGAGCAGCGGAAGGGTGTGCAAGCTGCTTAAATCCATCTACGGGTTAAAGCAGGCATCGCGGAGTTGGAACATCTTTTTGATGTGGTACTCAAAGAGTTTGACTTCGTCAAAAACGTAGATGAACCTTGTATATACAAGAAGGTGGCAGAGAGTAAAGTCGTCTTCTTCGTATTGTATGTGGATAGCATACTCTTAATAGGAAATGATGTTCCTATGCTGCACTCCTTCAAGCTATTCTTATCACAAAAATTCTAAATGAAAGATCTAGGTGATTCCTCCTACCTCTTGGAGATTAAGATCTATAGAGATAGATCTAAATGGATAGTGGGATTGTCCCAATCTAGATACATTGACACCATACTAAAGAGGTTTAGTATGGAAGATTCCAAGCGTGAGAATTTACCCACGATCTCAAGACTCACTCTCTCTAAAGAGATGTCTCCCAAGACTGATTTAGAAAGAGCTCGCATGCAAGGGATACCCTATACTTTGGCAGTAGGCTCTATCATGTACGCTATGTTATAAACCAGACCAGATGTAGCATACTCACTATATGTAGTGAGTAGGTATCAAGCAGATCCAGGAGAGAATCACTGGACAGCTGTTAAGAACATTCTCAAGTACTTGAGAAGGACTAAAGAGATGTTCTTGGTGTATGGTAAAGGTGAACTCCAAGTAGAGTCCTTTACTTATTTAAGCTTCCAGAAAGATAAGGACGACTCTAAGTCGATCTCGGGATTTGTCTTTACCCTCAAAGGAGGGACGGTTTGTTGGAAGAGTTCCAAGCAAGAAACCATGGCAGACTCGACGATGGAGGATGAATACATCGCTGCCAACGATGCTGCCAAAGAGGCTGTCTGGATGAAGAAGTTCATAACAGAACTTGGTGTGGTTCCGTCCATCGAGCATCCAATACATTTGTATTGTGATAACAATGGAGCATTGGCTTTGGCCAAGAAACCCAGGTCCCATGAGCGATCCGGGCATATTCTGAGATGGTATCACCTAATCCGGGAGATAGTTGATCGCCGAGAGATCGAGGTCAGGAGAGTTGACAAAAAGAACAACACGGCGGATCCACTCACGAAGGCCATACCCCAAATACAATTTGAGAGACTCTTCCGGATGTTGGGTATGAGATACTACAAAAACTGGCTTAGTGCAAGTGGGAGATTTTTAGTTATATGTATTCTTTAGAGGCCATTATTGTACATGATTGTATATTATAGTGGATGCTTGGACATATATAGAGTGGACTTTCTTGCTCGACATAATAGTATGCTATCTGGTTACACTTTGTCCTAACATGTAGACTTGTATTGTGATACTGTCTTGCTTTCACATTTTGATAAAGCCCTTAGGATGTGCACTTGACTACCCGGACTATCATTGAGATCATACTAGTGGGGCCACGGTAGTTCACAAGTTCATCCTTTAATAGTTCCTAGTCGAGGGTGTATCGAGACAGGGCATCGATATTCCAGAGTAGACTAGCGTTTACGCTTCTTGACCCATATGATGGGTGATGGATGATCACATATCCATTGTTATTTGACATCAAAGATGGTATACGGGTGCTCAGTGGAGACTGGGTATACTGAACAGGACTCGCCGAGAACTCCTAGTTGGTATTATACCAATCGTCAGATAGTAGTTCTCTGGTGACACCGGTACAGGTTTGTCTGTAGACCCGAGAACGTCATAGAGTCTTGTGTGATTCCCACCGTGCTATGATTTCCACCTTAACACGTTCAAGAGAATGTGAAAAACGGTGGTTTTTGGGTACAGTCTCGAGTCACATGGAGGCAATGAGCGATACTAAGGGATTCATCTCTCCCGGTATTGGAGGTTGATGTTGCACAGTGCTCGATTGCCCATAACAGGAAGTCCCTGGCTAGGGCTGATACAGAGATTTACTGGTAAGTGTTATCGGTAGTTTTTCAACCAGTTATGAGCCTCACATTGGGACGACTTATCGGTTACCGGGGTCTTACGTTTACCACCCCTAAACAACATATGTGGCATATCAGACGAAGAGACCGGACTGTACAGTAGTGTTACTGATTGGCTTTGTGGGAGTTTAGACAAGCTTGCTTGTAGATCTTCTGATCGCTGAATATCCGGGTAGCCGTTACATCCAGCTAGTACCGTTGATGGCTTGTGGGTGACTGATATGATTATCACCTACTATTGGCGTATTGACGAGTCTTTAGAGTCCTACACAGAATTTTCCCGACTCAGGCGAAACGAAATAGGAGCACATATGTGATATGTGCCGGACCGAGATTAATATGTGTATGTGATACCGTATTCTATTCTCGCGATATGTGATATCGGTCGGTTATATGTGATATAGCCAGATTATCAAATCAAATGTTGATTCGATAAGTTGATACAAATGATATTCGTCGTTTGTATGTGATATAGCCGGATTATTAAATCAAGTTTTAATTTAATAATTTAATGTATAATTATATATGTGATATATTCATTTACATTAACTAATATTAGCTCACTTAAGTTTTTCTTTATCTCACTTATGCGTTTAATATATATGTGATATATATTAACTGTGTTTCTTTTTGTGTCATTCTTGATGATACATGCTACATAGGTGTATGAGACTTACACCATGCTTATGATAATGTAGGGTTTATTTATTTAAAGTAAATCAATAATTAGTTGGAAATTAGTCACATGGTTTGAGGTTAGTGGAAGCTTGTAGAACAATTGACTTAGTCCACTAATTTTATTTTACATTAGATATTTATTAACCCAACCATTACCTTAAGCCAGGGTTAAGTCTCTACAAAACTAATATGAGATATTTTCTCACCCATGGTTGCCATAACAATTATTGGCTTCATCTTCATCTTATCAAGTGCGAGCTCTCTAGATTTTGAGGAGGTGAAGAAAATTAGTGAGAAAAAGATTTCTAAAGTGTGCAAAATTCCTCCCTCATCAACCCACAACAAAATAGCCATTTAGTTTAGGTTGTCTGCTTCACTAATTCTAAATTAGTGAAGAGGTAGCTTGAGTTGGTGTCTCTGTCATGACCTTAAATGGCACGTGACTGGCACTTGAGTCATATGAAGTCTATAGGATCCCATCTAATTCAAGTAAGACAAAAATCCCTAAAATCTAAAACACTTATAAGAAGAATGTGAAGGAAAACTTGATTAAAAGTTTTCATTTAATTCACTTTGAAAGTTGTAGTAAACATTTTTAAAACATCAAGTCTTTTCCGAAAATTTCGGCAGAGTCTCCTTTGTAAATATTGACCCCAAACGGGTACAACATGAATAATATGAATAAAGGAATCCCTAAGCGGGGGGTAGCTCTTCGCCAATTGGCGGTCACAACCACGCAAGAAATATAATATACAACGCCAAAGGGAGTGGATCAAAAGGAAACCAATATCATTAAGAAAACAATAATAATACAGCGCGCGACTCTAAGGTCGAAAGAATATACAACTGGTCTTCTAGGTCCAATAAATATACAAGTCTGGTTGATGGAGTTTACTATATACAACAGAAATATAATAAAAGGTACAACGGTGGTTACGATGCAAGTAAACCCACCTACCAAAGCAATCACCCAGAAGGAAGCAGTGTGCCAGCAAAGCCGTCAAGAAAAGCTGTACAGCAAAACCTGCAAGAAACTGTGGCATAATGGGGTGAGTTGCCAACTCGTGAGTAGAAAACATCACCGAGCAGAAATCACATGTATGACTTAATCCTAGGTCATACGATAATAATATCTTCAAAATAATATAGCCTGAAGCATATACTAATGGAAAGGGTAAACATCTAAATGTAAGGGTAATACCAAGTGCTCGTGTCAGTGCCTCAGCTAGCAACATATCATATATATGATGTATGAATGCATGAAAACATAATACATCTAATGAGAAAACTGTTTTTCTTATCTCAGTAAGTATCATCAATGAAATCAATAGGGAATCAGTGTCTAGCATCGACGGAAAATAAATATATCGTTGTCTTAATATCTCAGGCTCCGGCACTACGGACTGGCCTATATCATCAAATCTCAAAACCTCAGGCTCCGACAATCCGGACTGGCCTATACTCTGATCGGTATCCTCCGGATATCCGTCGAGTCACAATACATTCACCGGTCTGTAGTGCTTTCCTGCCAAGCTCAACGCCATTATCTACGACCATCTTGACCCGGGGTATCGCACCCGGTCCACCATGCACCCACAGACGGTTCCTCCTCCTCCTCGAATCGGGTGTATGATATCGCTCAAGAGCCGAGAAAACACATGGTGGACATATCTCACATCATAACATGAGAAAACCACACTTTTTATCTTTTGAAAATGATAAATGAGTTTATAAAATCTGCGATTTCTTCAAATCCAGAAATTTCATAGAAAATCCGAAATCTTAAAATGACAAGTCAATAATAGTGAATACCGGGCTCCGGAAATCCAGAATGGCCCATAGTATCGCATGGTAAATGAATATATATATATATATATATATATATATATATGCATGGAATATCACAGTAATAAATGCAATATCTAATCTAGCACAGTAATGATAAATCGGAACTATCAGCTAGCAAGCGATATCAATGAATTAATATTCTCTAAAGTGTACGTGACATGGCATTTACCGATGTTGATGTGTGTGCGCTGGCGAGCAAGTGTTCATAGACGTACGCATCATCGGTAATGGTACTGGTGTCCTGATAACATGGGTTAAATATAACAATAAAAAACATTTAAGCATGCAATGCGATGCGATTAGCAGGAATATATGGCAAATGAATAGTAAATGCAACAATAATGAATGCACATAATATACACGGGTAATACTGTTTGGCATTGAAATAACACGAATCGTGGTGTTTAGAAAATAGGGGCTACGGTGTTTTTAAGAAAAGGTACGTCCTTTGAAATATCCGTAATATCCCTTGGCCTGTCATTAAAGTACTCATGATTCGTTAGTTATAACAATAAGTATGACTCGAGCCCAGTCTAACATCTACTATGTATACTACAGGACTAAACTAACAGACTAATCGAAGGGTAAGGAAAACCACCTAAGTCTGAGTCGATATATATATAAATCTAGTAGTCGGTGATCCCTCCTCAATAGTATCACGTACGATATAATATGTAAAATGACATCCTCGAGTCAAGAGTGTGGATTTATCATTATAACTATGTCTCATACGGTAAATCCATCGTATGGCATCCCAAATCTGGGTACGGGTCGAATATCACATTTATCTCATTATTCATCTGGTATCCTTACCATCATATCCTGTATTAGGGGTAGTGATCTAAAGTCTAGTACATACTCATACCATCAACATATATATATATATATATATATATGCGTGTGTATGAAAACACACCGCCTAAAGACCCGCTATAATATCATGTCGTATCTCATAATATGAACCAAGTCACATCACCGATCTCGTGGCATCATGCCCAGTCACATCGACTCATCTCCAAGTACCATATACTATCCTCATTAGCCTTGTATATGTATACATATATACATATATACATACTCGCATATATATATATATATACCCATATACGCACAAGTAAATCAAATGTAAGCGTGTGTGTGCGCGTGCAAATCTTTACTCTAGGGTTTCGTGACTAAGAAGCTAAACAAAGTTACTTCTAATTACAATAAAACTAACCCATGAACACCTAAAACCTATCTTGATAATCATGGTCTCACAATACACATAATATATATGTAAATATATATATATATATATATATTCGTATTCGTATACTACATTACGAAACTACTGGGGTGCTATATGCCATACACCCAACTTCCCCCGTAGATATATATCTACTCACCTGATCCTTACTTGCCGAAGTCGATGACGCCATGCTCTTGCTTGTCGTCCAAGTCCACTCGAATGTACCTACATATATACACATAAGATATCGTAAACCGAAATCGTCCACGAAAACCAAAACGACATGCGTATCACACATTGGTTAAAACCTATGGTCAACGCATGCATGAATAACCAACAATCCTCGATGTCGATGTATAAACGTCAAACCATCGAGTTAAAACCCAAATAACAAAACTCAAGTTAAAACGAAGTCACAAAATAAAGCAGCAACTCAAGAAAACACGTCCAGATTTTACCCTAGGTTGAATCAGTAAATTTTGCACATGGGAAGGGTCTAGTTTACTGGAAATGGAGCCATAAACCAAACACTACCCTAATCACCCCCACCCTGGCCGCAATTTGCGGCCAGAAGGAATATATTTGCGGCCATGTGAGTGAGATGGTGTCTCGGGTCTTTAGGGTAGCTTCTAGGTTGCCTGCATGTGTTACTGTAATCGCTATATAATTTTCCAGGTCTCCGAGTCATAGCAGATTTCTATTTCCCATCATAATTTCCACAAAATACGATATCGGGGATTTCTATGTTTGTGAATTAGGGTTTTGGTCTATGGTTTCAATCATAACTACAATCACCATAGGGGTTGTATGGCCTCTACTAACCTCAAATGCACTATCTCAAATCAAGAATCCCTCTAACCTCTTCTAGGAATTTTCCTATGTCACAAAACCCCACTAAACCAATTCTAAACTAACATGGATGCAAAAGGAATTGAAATACTACACTAATGATAAAAGAATTACCTCATTTGGCAACTCAAGAATTTTCTTGAGTTACCCCAAGTCTTCAAAATCCAATTTTTCTTGATCCATCATGGTTGTAGTGAGCTTGTGTATGTTTTTAGTGAAGAGAACGAAGTGTTTTGATGTGTTTTTCATGGAGTTGTGAGGGGTTGAGGTGGTGGAGGGAATAGGGCAGCCACGGGCGAAGGAGAGGAGAGGAAAATGATCGAGATAATGGAGGGAAATAAATAGCCACGGTCAACTCATCTCTCTCTCTTCTCTCTCTTCTCTCTCACGCCCATACTTCTTTCTTTATTTTTTCTTTTCCTTTTCTTTTCTTTTTAACTCCAACCAAAACAAATAAAACCAAATAAGAAAAGAAATGGAGCATGGTTTTCAAACAAGAAAAAGAAATGTAACAAGTGTTAGAAATATGACATGGTGCATATCATGTGCGTAATCACGCTTAATGCATAATTAGTGATTATTAATCAGGTTTAGAAATAAACTTGTATATATATTATTATATAAAATTTATAAAATGTCTAAATCATATAACATTCTTTCAAAATCAACAATTTATATAAATTTCGAAATATTTCCCAATTTATCGGTATATAATTATACCTCATTATTAAAATATTCATAATATTTATTATTTAATTATATAAATTCCTCAAAATAATATTTAGTTTTTTGAAATGTTATAATCTTCCCCCTTAAATAAATTCGGTCCCCGAATTTAAATTAAAAACCCTCAAATACTAAAACATTTCAGTAAAAATATGAAGTCGTCGGGGCTCCGAAATTATAAATACATAAAACACATCCTAGCGCAATGCATGCGCATGAAAAACGAGTATATAAACCAAAATCAAAACTCCGTCAAGTATCATGCAATCATCGGAGTTATGGTGAAGACACCAATGTCAAAGTCCACTACGAAAACCAACATGATATACATTAAAACTATACATGTAATCATCTTTGTAAATTCGTCAAAACATCTGAAAGAAATGCATGCCAAAACCTTTTCAAGTCGCTGTGCAATGCGCGTATCACGGCACAGTGGCGGACGTCTATGGTGAGAAAATAACTATATTAATATATACCATTTGTTTAACATACACGTCCCGCCGTTTTGAAATAATTTAGAAGGGTTTCCTTGTAAAATGTCTCGTGTCGTCTCGGACATGTAGGTAAATACCGTTACTATAGCTCCTTTTTGGAAATCCCTTCGATAACTATCAATGCATGTAGAAATATACTCAGGTACTGTCCTCGGACAATTCCTGCTCAGCCACTATGCCAAATAGTAAATATCAAAAAACATACCTCTCCAAAAGAAATCAATCCCAAAATGTGCATAAGGATGCCACGTGCGTCTGGTGCGCACAAAAATCGAAATCCATAAATGTGCCATACATCTGCACAAAAACAAAATCTAAGTGCAACGGGTGTGCACGAAAACACCTGTTAAGGGCAACGGTGTGTGCCTGACCACAATATCAGGTGCATCAGATATGCATGAAGAATCTCTATTTAGTGCATCTGGTGTGCACCAAAATCGTATCAAGCGCGTCAAGTATGTGCAAGAATCCAAGTCAAGTGCATAAGGTGCACGAAAACAATATCGAATATCACAATCGAAATCGACGGTATACTACAAATTTCAATCCAAGTCAGGTATACCGTGGTATATAATCTCACAACCATGTGTATCAGCGTGCACAAAATCGAATCAAAATACTAAATGTGCAAGGAAACTACACCGAAAGCACAAGTCAAATCACATGCATACCATAGGCATGCAATCAAATCAACATCTCGAATGACATCAATTCGAAATAAAGTGCAACTTTGGTGCACAAAATCTCAATCATGCAAATAAATCGCCCAAAATATCGAAATCAAAGATGGCGGAAACTGTCCCGCTCTGGCACATCCTCTAAAGATCTCTGGCCAACTGTCATGGTCACTCATAACATGTCTCGTCGGCGATGCCGAACTATGGCCTACTGGGTGTGCACAATACGACTGATCCTGGGTCCAAGTCTTCTCGTATAATATTCCAGAAAGGTTCTGTTGAGGTCTCTCCCAAATCTTGTTTTTGCCGAACTGCCCGGAAGTTATCACCCTTTACTATATCTATTTCTTGTTCCGGAACGGCTGCATACTCATCACGACTCCTTCTACAAGATATATCCATATAAAACGCCTCTCCATGCGTATCACAACTCTGATGTCAGCGGAGTGGAACGTCATCTCATCAAGATCTCGTACGAACCTCTTACTCCATTTTTCTCTAATATCAACCGATTCGAACTCGTCTTTTCTTGGCTGCATGGACTACGCTCCAATGGCTATACTCATATCTGGAGTCTTCCAAGTAATGTATCCCATCACATGATATCCGAATGACGACAAACTTTTCGATCAATTCGTTAAAGTCCCATAATTCCCCGAGAGCTCAACTCTTGAGTACAGTTTAATAATATCCAGTACATGCCACAGTACTTATAGACGAGCCGTCGAAGGGCAATCCTAAGCCTCATTAATGGCACCGCGCAACTGCCGCAAACCCTAAGGTTTCAAAGCGTTCCCATGGTCATTATATCGAGTTAGGATTTCATTCTTCTAGTGGGTCCACAGAATTACTTGCATGTTTTTCCGAATACCTTAAACATGGAAAAATGCGTTTCTGAGATTCGATCGTTTCATTTCGACTCTCAACGTATCTGCATGAAGTCTTCTCTAGCTAGAATCTATCAATCTGATGACCTCGCATCTGGGTATGAAACGAACCACATGTCCTAGTCGTCCCTCCTTGGGTGACTAGCGATCTTCTGTCATATCTGTAAGTACAACTCGTGCTGCATTAGCTTCAAACATCTGCGATTATATCTTGTCAGTCGCAACAACAACTGAATCATTCGTCCGCACGCTGAACAGTGCCTCAATCATCAAGAATAATGGTGCATTGACGGTCATCACATTCTGTCTGGCCTCTAGCAGTGGCCCAATCCTCTTGTGTTGATCTGCATGTTCGAGAAATTTGTAAAGCAATCCATCAAACGCTCATGGCGCGAAAAATACAATATGACGATACATCTATGTAATCGTGTGTCCCTAGAAGTACGACCTTGTAACGTTTTAGAAATCGTTTAGGTAAATTTTCTGTTAATAGGTAAAATAAGCTGGGTTTTCCGTAAAAACCCAGAAATGATCAATTTTCAGTATAGACTTAACTGCACCTAGTTTAACTAGGAAATTGCTAGTTTGCGATTTTTAGTGGTCACTTGAAAATTTTTGTTCACTTTAATATTTTTCCTTAATTAAAATATTGTTATAAGCTTTTAATTATGCACTTAATTAGTGGTAATTACAAATTTGATTGGGTTAATTATGCTAATGTGAATTTATGCTAACTTAATCACAAGATTAAGCAACATTGACTTCTTTGAAAATATCTAGATATTTTGGTGAATTAAAAGAAAACTTTAATTAGAAATGAAAAGGTTTAAGAGGGGGCATGATGGGAGAGGCATTAATTACACTTTAATTGTGTTTTAACGTAGATCTTTCTACACTTTTCCACCACATTCCTCACATTTTCCATGAAGTGGCCGACCCCCCCCTGCTGCCCTCTTTTCTTTCTCTCTCCATTTCCACTCCTTCAAGCTTCCAAAATTCGTCAAAAAATTGTAAAATAATCCCACAAACTCAAATACAAATCCATACCCATTATTCTTCAACCCAAATGAAGCTTGGATCTTCATGAAAGTTAGTTTTTTGGAGGTTATTTTTGTTCATCTAGTTGCAAGTTTGTGAATCTAAGTGAGGTATAAAATCCTAACCCTAAGCTTAGTTGTTGTTTCAATACATTAATCTAGTTATTAGATGTTTGAATAAGGCTTTAATTTTCATGTTTAGAATTTCTAATAAGGGTTATGAAGATCAAGTTTGGGTTTTGATTGTTTGTAATGGTTAAGTGAGTGGTTTAGACTTGGAAAACTTAACCTAGATGTGAGAATGTTATTTGCTATTTTCCTAAACGTCTTATTAAGCTTAAGTGCAAACTAAACTTTTACTAAATCTTTTTGGGTGAAATTAAAATTGTAGTAAAGGTTTGTATGGCTTAATCAAGCTATTATGGGATGATTGTAATCGCTAGACTTAGTTAAACTCTTAGAGTTGAGCTAAAATGTTTAAAAGCTGCTTACTAGGTTTTCAGATAAATTAGGCGTGGGTTTCTATTGACGTTGCGATGTTATATATATTAGATTTCACGATATATATTGTGTTGTAAATGCGCGATCGGTACGATCGGGGTCTAGGCTTGGTGGTTGTGTCATCCTAGCTAGGGTTGTACCGATATCGTATGCGTTTTGTGCACTAAGTGCACATTGTGTTTATTTTGTGGACGTTAACCTTGCATTTCGTTGGCTATATATCGGCCCGGGATATTTAACCTTATGTGTTGTGTTTATGAAATTTAGGATCGCGAGCAGGGACTTCGCACGCTGCGAAGAAAGAGAAGCAGGTGGTCGGATTTACTTAGCTCGAGGTCATCGGTGAGTAGATTTAACATCTACAGGGGAATTTCCCGCAAGGCGTTATGCGTCTGGGCTGGATTATATGACATGATTATTAGTTATAAGTATTTCATATATAAAGATTGTGCATGAACTTCATTTCATATTATTACTTGTTGTGTTGGGACTTGTACCCATTGGACACTGCACTATTATTGACGGTTCATATTGCTCGAGAACTAATTGTATGCCACACACTCCGTCGATAATTGCCATGATACGCACAACACATATACATACGTGATATTGTATTGGTTAGGGACATTGAGACATGATCATTATTTCCATTGTGCATATGAGATTTAGCTGACACATATACAAACGTGATATTGTATTGGTTAAGGACATTGAGACATGATCCTTATTTCCATTGTGCATATGAGATATAGCTGACACATATACATACGTGATATTGTATTGGTTAGGGACATTGAGATTTGATGCTTATTTCCATTGTGTATATGAGAGATAGCATACACATATACCAACATGCTTACACATATACCTTTAGGGTTTTGTATCATTATTGACAGGTATTGACACATATCTTGCTATAGCTACACATATACCTATAGGCTATCATATCATTATTAATAGCTATATACACATATGAGATATAGCTACATCTAAATCTTGAATACATACTTACATGTACACAGATATACCTTGCTATAGCTACATGTTCACCCTTATATGATATTGCGTTGGATTTCGGATAAATTAGGAACCGCATGATATATTTAATAACTTGTTACATTTAAATAGCGGTTTTCCTTTGTATGCTCATATTACTGTTTTATTTTGCATATATTATATTGCATGGATTTACGCATTGAGATATGGATTTCATATGATATTTTATGGATGTTTTACTCCTGATGATATATATCAGTTGTATGTGACACTGTTATATATGTGTGTGTGTGTATATATATCACTGGTATGGGACGTTGTTATATATATAATATATATAATCATAATGATCTATGGAAGTATTCTTCTTCATTACTTGATGTTTTCTGGATTTGAGGACCGTGGTAGTTCATGAAATTATGCATTGTTTGAAAAACCTAGTTTCTCTTGATATGATATTTCGATGCGTCCACCATGAGATTTCTCGGTTCTGAGACTTGTGTTAGATACCCCATGCGAGGAGTGGACGAGACCGTGTGCGGGTACATGGTGGGGCCTGGAGGTACCCTGGGGAAAGAAGATCGCAGATGATGGTGATGAGTCCGAGGCAGGGGAGTACTACCTTACTGGTGATAGTATTTGGACTCGGCGGATATCTGGTGGATACCGACCGGAGTTATGAGATGTACATGGACCGACCGTTCTGCCGGAGCCCACGAGCCGATCCCGCAGACGGAGCCCATGATATGAGTATTTAAGTGTAGATGCTGGACACTAGTTTTCATGATGTTTTCGGGTGTCGATATTGGACACTCAGGTTACATGAGACTTACAGGATATGGGGGCCGATCTTAGGATGCAGTGCCTAAGGTATTGGGATTTGGAGTGTAGTTGATGGACACTAGTTTCTCCACGATGAGGATTTCCGTGTTGATGATATGTTTTATCCCATACTCAGCATTTATTTGATATGCATTGCTTCATGTTTTAGTAGTACCTGATAGAGTGCCTTTCATGACTGTTGCATATACATATTGCCATATTTCTATCTATTGCATGTGATAGATTATCGCAGTACGTGCATACCTGCGATTACCTTCATATATTATTTACTATTCATGAGTTGGCAACTCAACCCTCGTTGTGCCACAGTGTTTTGCAGGTGTCCCTCATAGTGGTAGAGGCAGGGCTTCTTCTTATTATATCATCTTTTGCAGCGGATACCGCTACCGCTGACTGTGTGCGGTTTTGCTACAGGTGGGTTTTATGGTTACATGATGATGCTCATTTGTATATTCGTTGTATCTCGTACTCTCCATCTACTATTTCATATATTGACTTAGAGACGAGTTGTGCGGACGATATTGTATATTATTTTGTGAATTTGTATGTCTTTTATGCTGTTGTCACTTTATATCATCCATTTTCATCGCTATGGCGTTATATATCTGTTGTGGTGGTTGTTTCTGCCTTTGGGCGTGGATTTGCTCCCGTTGGGGATTCTTTACTTATATTATTTGTTGTACCCATTTTCGGGTCTAGTTTTCATAAAGGAGGTGCTGCCGAAATTTTTAAGAAAGTAAATTTGGACTTTAAAGAATTTTTTACTTGAGACTCCCAAAAGTTTTAAACAATTTTCTTATCACTTACTACTTTTGATGGTATAGATTGTTGGGTTTTCGGCTTACTTAAATTGCGTTACGCCTGTAGACGTTACGTAGTTTAAGGGCCGTAACGTGCCAAATTTCGTGTTGTGACAAAATTGGTATCAGAGCGCTAGGTTTTACCTTTCGGAGTGTAGGTTGACCTTGGTATGATGGAGTAGGTAGCTTAAGCAGATTGACGTAGCGTGTGTATATCCACGGCATACTTACGACACGGTACTCCGCCTAAGTGACCTTAGTTCTTATTGCTTGAAATTCCTTCCATGATTATACATATCCTTGTGATTCGATTTCCGTGTTCTTATCGAATCCTATTTCCATTTCTAGCCTTTATGTCGTCGATGACTATGAGGGCTCAGAGTGCCAGCGAGAGGAGAGGTGAGAGTCGACTCGTTTGGGATGAGGACTGACCAGGACGGTACGCTCGCTGTATTGGAGCAGATTAATCCGCCTTCGATAGATCGTATTGCTAGGCTTGAGGCAGAGATGCAGGATTTGTGCTAGATGATGGGATCGTTGGTTGAGGCCATTCGAGCGTAGCGATAGGAGGTTTCCATCCCTGTTACTCAATTATTCCTTGCTATCAGCACACAATATTGTGTTACATATACAGCAGCAGTGGACTCAGCCCTACTAGATGAGGAGCGTCTTCCCGAGACTTTGGAAGTTTCGGAACCGACGAGGGCTCATACAGGTGTATCAGCCCAGAGACAGATGCTTAGTCGCCGTGACAGATTTCGTTTACGTCGTGGGAGTAGTAGAGGCTTGGGAGGAGGACAGTTGTTTAGCTCTTATCCCTAGGAGGGTCAGAAGTCATCGTATGGATGTTTCCGGTGCGGGAGTTTCCATCACCTTGTCTGAAATTGTACCTTGGTATGCCAAAGGAGGGCAGCAGTACCATATTTTACCTTATCACCATCACCTCAGGGAGAGTCGCCTTTTGCGCCTGTTGTTGATCCGCGTCAGACTTATGTTCAGAGAGGTCGTAGTTGCGGAGAGTTTGTTCAGAACGTACAGGATGGCAAAGGAGGAGTATAGCCAGTTACAGGTAGAGAGCAGGCACGAGTGTTTGCTTCTACTCATCTAGACGCGTGGCGTCCAATGCAGAGTTTTCTGGTAATCTTTTCGCATGATCTTCTGATGCGCGTGTTTTGTTTAATTCAGGATCTATGCACTCGTTTGTTCTACACACTTCGTGCCGTGGTTGGACCAAGAGTCGTGTATACTAGGTTAGCCATTTGTTAAGTTTACTGCGGTTAGCGATTCTTTTGTTGCGCGACACGTGTTTCGGTCATGTGCAAATCGGATAGGAGATAGAGATTCGTCCGTCAGTTTAATCCTTCTAGATATGTAGGACTTTGACGTTCTTCTGGGCATGGACTGGTTAGCTACGTGCTATGCGTCTGTGGACTGCCGTGAGAAAATAGTCAGGTTTTGTTTTCCCGGCGAGTCAGTTCTTGTTGTGCAGGAGGACCGTGGTGCCGCCCCTCACAGCTTGATTTCAGCATTTTTTGCTATTCGGCTTTGGAGGAGAGGATGTCAAAGATTCTTGGCTTTCTTTCGTGATACCGGAGCCACAGTGGATTCGTTGGACCGGGTTCCTATCGTGTGATATTTTTCCGACGTTGTTCCAGATGAGCCGACTGAGCTTAGGGAGCTTAAGGATCAGTTGCAGAGTTGCTTGATAGGGGACTTGTACGTCCAAGTGTTTCGCTTTGGGGAGCTCCTATTCTTTTTGTCAAGAAGAAGGATAGCAATTTGAGATTGTGTATTGATTGATCATCAATTGAACCGAGTTACGGTACGGAATAGGTATCCTTTACCCCGCATTGACGATTTGTTTGATCAGCTCCAAGGTGTGGGACATTTTTCTAAGTTTAAATTCTGAACAGGCCATCATTAGTTGCGGGTTCACAGTGATGAAATTCCGAAAATTGCTTTTGTGTGCGCTACGGGCTTTATCAGTTTTTGGTGGTGTCGTTGGACTCACCAATACCCTAGCAGCATTCCTGTATGTGATTGACCAGATTTTTTCAGGCCGTTCCTCGACCTGTTTGATTGTTGTGTTATTGATGACATTCTGGTCTATTCCAAGAGTCGAGGGGAACATGAGCAGCACTTCAGGATTTCTTTGCAGACATTGAAAGAGTACTAGCTGTTTGCTAAATTCTCGAAATATTCCTTCAAAATTGATAGTGTTGACTTCCTAGGTCAAGTGGTTACGGGAGACGGTATTCGTATGGACCCGAGGAAGATTGAGGCCGTACAACTTTAGAACAGACCTGTTCAGTTGTTGGATATATGTATGCCCTAGAGACTATTATATGATAGTGGATGTATCTATACATGTATATATATATTCAGTATGCATTCTTGCTCGACATGATAGTATGCTATCTGGTTCTTCTTTATCTGACATGTTGATTTGATCATGCTTTTATTCATTCATACGTGCTGATAAAGCCCTGAGGATATTGGCTTGACTGCTCTGATTATGATGCAGATCATACTAGTGGGACATCTGTAGACTATAAGCATATCCTGGAAAGTCCCTAGTCGTAGGTATATTGAGACAGGGCATTGATATACCAGAGTAGACTAGCGTATATGATACTAGACCCATGTGATGGGCGATGGATGATCCCATATCCATTGGTGTTTGACATCAAGATCATATACGGGTGCTCAGTAGTGACTGGGTATACTGGACGGACTCGCCGAGAACTCCTATATGGAATTATATCTATCGTCGGATAGCAGTTCTCAGGTAACACTGGTACAGGTTAGTCTGTAGACCCGAGATCGTCATGGAATCTTGTTTGCTCTCCCACTGTACTTTGATTGCCACCCTACCACGGCTCTACTGAGTCGTGCAAACAGGTGACCGTTGGGTACAGTCCCGAGACACACGAAGGCAATGAGTGATAGGAGGGGTTTCGTCTCTCCCGGTATTGGGGGTTGATGCTGTGCTGTGTCCGACTGGTTATATCAGTAAGTCCCTGGCCAGGGCTGCTGAGATTTGCTGATAAATGTTATCGGTAGTTTCTCGATCTGTTATAGACCATTCACCGGCACGACTTATTGAGTTATTAGGGTCGACGTGACCATCCCTAGGCTCGATATGCAGCATATCTGACGAAGACACCGGACTGTACGGTAGTGTTGCCGGATGGCTCGACGGGAGTTGTAGCAGGTTCGCTTGTTTTCTTCTGATCGCTCAATACCTGGGTGGCCGTTACGTTTAGCTGACCGCTTGCGGTTTGGGGGTACCTGATATGATCATCACCCTCTGCCGGCGTATTGACGAGTCTTAGAGTCCCACAAAGGAGTTACCCAGTCCAGGCGAAACGTTGTGGTGCGCGTATGCGATATGCGCATGCACCCGATTAAAATGTGCGTATATGATACCGAACATTGATCGGGTGGCCTGCTTTTGGTGGGGTCGTATGAGATATGACCGGATTGATAAATTAAGTGTTGATTTATCATCTAACCATTAGTTTTCTCACTTGAAACCTTTCTAGGGTTTGATGGATGTATGCATCCATGCATGTGTTTCCTTCTTTCATTCTAGTTTGATGCACATGTGGATGTGCATACATGTATACATACATACACCCATCCATCATGGTTGTTAGCATATGGAAATGGTCGCAATATAAGACTCACACCATGGATTAAATTATGGATTATTATTTGATTTTGGATTCAAAAGAAAATGAAAAGGAAAGGATAATCATTCTAGCTTCTACATTCTTCCTTTGACCTAACCATGCTCAACTACCACTAACCTAGGGTTATCCTTCTCTTTATCATTTAAAACCCAAGTTAAATTAACTATCCATCATTTAATCATGGTTGAAAGTGAGAAGGAATAAAATATAAAAGGTTATATTTCATTTCTTTTCACTTAAGGGTTATCTTTTTACTTCTTGTTAAAAATAGCCACCATCTTTATCCTCCTTCATCTTTTTCCTCTCTAGTTTTTTCTAGTGAGTTAAACACAAATAAAGAAAGGTTTTTGAAGTGAGATCCTTAGCCACAACATCATTCTACTCAAGTCTAGCCAACTTGATTAGAGTGTTCTCTTTGCTTTTCCAAAGTTGCAAGCTTGGACGGGAAACTTCGGGTGGATCGTCGTGGACGAAAGAGGACTACAAGTGGACCTTCTTCCAACACCCTAGAGACTAAAGAGTCAAGCAAAAGGGGAGCTACAAAGGTTGTAGCCTTCAAACCCTAATTTTTATTAGCTTAAAGTTTCGAAACCCTAATTTTCTAGGATCGATTCCTTTGCATGTTCGTTTAGCACCATAAAAATACATACTTTGAGACATGTGATACTTCAAAACTCTTCATAGGGCGCTACACAAACCTTTCATTGGTATCAGAGCCGACCTAGAACATTAGGCGACCTTTTTACGAAGTTAAAACTCCGATCGAACGGAAGTACGGTTTTTTAAGGTGCTCTCTGGAAATTTTCTAAAAATTGACATTTTTCAGAATTAAAAAGATGTAAAAAATACAGCAGGAAAAAATAAGAATTACGGTACAAAAATTATTCCATGAACAGCGATTTTTGCCGCGGAAACGCGGCCTAAGTTTGCTTAGGCCGCGGTTCCGCGGCCGTATTTATTAATTGTTGGATAATTTTTTTTCAGTAATTCTGGAATCTGCTTGTATAATATTTTGGGTATTTTTAATCTGTATTTAGTTTTGAAAAATTCTGGAGATGATTTTGGACCCGTCGATTCGATCGGAATTTTGGTTTCGTGGTTTTTCCGGGTAAATTAGAAAGTATTGAAGTGTTTGAACGACTATCATTTGCTTACTATTCATGGGGTTTAAATACTTTGGAGATACGTGCAATTTTTTTCTGTGGTGGACCCTTTAGAAGACAACAAACCTTAACTCGATTATGTGACCGTCTTGAACTGCCCTTTGAACCTTAGGGTTTGGGGCAGTACGGCGTGCCACATGTGAGGTGTTGGCTTGACCCTTCTACGGCTGGACCGCTACTACTGTGTCACACTCCAGGTGTTTGAACTCTGCTCAAGTGTTGGGCTTTAGTGAATCCTGGGTATTTGATCGTTCGTTCGAAAACTTCAATACTGTCTGTTTATCCGGAATTTGATACAATATGTGGAATTCATATAGTTTAGACATGAAATACGAAATATGTGATATTTCGCATTTATGATGTTTAAAGAGAATGTGGATTCCAAATATTGTAGTTTTACACTTTCTTTTCTGTGACCGTAAGTGTAGTATGTTCGATATCGCCGGTTTCGTTGCTATACGTCAACGACAATCGGGGTACGCATACTTACTTACGTTGATGATATGTGATATTATGTGTTGCTGAGATATGATGTGCATGATTGTCGCGATTGAATAGCCGGGGTTTTTTATGTGAGATGAGAGTTTTATATTTTCATTCATGTAAATTCAAATGTAATGTAATATTCTTTTACTTGGGGCACTTCCGGGTTGAGGTTGTGTTACCAGTGTTGTATATTATTTACTTTTCCGCATTAGGATGGACCCAAGGAGGGGAGCACAGGTGACCGGGTTCTGGGGTTCAATGGGAGGCCATCTCGAGGAGTCGAGACCGGGTCTCCTAAACTCCAGAATTGGGAGGGTCACTTGCCGCTCTCGTAGGGGTCCAGGGTGTGGGTTTGGCTATTCATCGTGACTGTGGAATCCGTATTTTCTATTCTGGCTAAATACTAAATACGGACGTCCTAAGATATCCCACGTTATATCTATGTTTCTGCTGCCTGTGTTCTGTGATATCTGAGACGAATGACATATTATATATATGATATATAGTTGACGTTGCTTATGTTTTAAGCCCACGCTAGTCCCGTCCCGGTATGCCGTTAGTTAAGTAACCTAACGGTGCATAACGGAACATTGCGGCGAATGCGGATGGCATAAGCGTACGTGTTATTTTCGTTTCTTTTCTGTGATTGGCTTAAGGACTTAAATGATGGGATTACATTAATGTGATTAATGTAAAGAAAATAAACCTAAAAAGATGTTGTAGAATCGGATTTGAAAACTACTCGGCTATTTATGAAAAAGCTATATTTCAAAACTGCGGAGCTTAAGCCACTCCTTTTGAAAACTGTTTGATTCTACAACGATATCAAGTTCAAAGCGTTAAAGATTTTTCTTAAAAATCATCCGCAACCCTCCGTCATTTTAGGAAGTAGAGTACTTAGTATTCGTGCTACGTTTGTTGACCTTAGCCAAGGCGTAGTGTACGGTAGCTAAGTGATGTCTTCCTACAAACGTATATGATGCAGATTAATTAGGACGGGCATATGACTTTGTTGACCTTAGACAAGGGTCATGTGAACGGGTCTAATTAATCAAGAAATGACGGGTTGAGCTTGACTAGTGCTCGTGATTTGTTGACCTTAGCCAAGGTCACGAGTATTAGGGGTAAAAACCACATCGGGAATTTCAAAAATTGAAATTTGCAATGAGATTGCATACCTTCCATATGATGGTTGGATCCCGATCCCACTGTGGGCAATAGTTGCTCCTAGGAGAGTTTTACAGTTTACAATTAGCTAACTCATTAGGTGTCTAGAAAGGTGTTAACGGGGCTCCGCCTCTGGGAAAACGTGGTTTAATCTAATTAGGTCCGTGCGAAAGCCCGGTGAACCTCCCTCAAAGTACCGACACTGGCCTGGCTGAACGGTTAGCGAAGTTGTAGACTGTAATTAATCCTGGCTAGTTTTTCTTTTTACGGTTTGAAAGAAAAAATTGATAAAAAGCAGTGGAAAACATCGATTAGACAAGATAATAAACCAATCTAATCTGTGCAAGAGCTTTCGCTGAGTGTATTCTTTTCTCTCTCTTAATGGCAGATACCAATGACTGGACTTAAGCTTCTACTAGATAAAAACAAACTGAATGGGACCAACTATAAAGGCTGGCTGAGGAATCTGAAAATCGCCTTGACTTATGATAAAGTATCATATGTCCTCACGGCTTCAGCCCCGCCCGTCCCTGGTCCAAAATCCTCAGTTGCGGACATTGAAGTCCGCAAGACATGGGACGCTGACTGTGCCACGGCCACATGCCTCGCGCTTGCATCGATGGATAACACACATCAAAAGCAGCACGAGGACATGGACATTCACGGTATATTGCTCCATACAAAGGAGTTGTATGGGGAGTAGTCCCGCGTATTACGATACGAAGTATCAAAGAAATTGTTTCAGATGCGAATGGCCCCTGGCACACCAGTAGGAGACCATGTTCTGAAGATGATAGCTCTTATAGAAGAGCTTGAGGACCTTGGATGGACGATGGACAATGAACAATATATAGATATTATTCTGCAGTCCCTCCCCTCCACCTTTGCTCAGTTCATAGTGAACTTCAACATGCATGGCATGGAGAAGGACCTCCCTGAACTCCTTAATATGTTAAGGAGTACAGAGAGCACTATGAAGTTAGCAAAAACTCCCGTTATGACTATTGGACAGTCTTCCTCTTCTCGCCCGAAAGCCAAGGCCAAGGGAAAGAAAAAGAAGAAACCCACTAATCCTAAGGGCGGAGTTAAAAAGGTGAAGGGGAAGGGAAAGTCCAAGGCTGGAGACTCAAGGAAGGGCGAAAGTTTTCACTGCCACAAGACAGGACATTGGAAGCGCAATTGCACGGAGTACTTAAGTCTCAAGAAGAAGCATGGTGATGCTTCTGCTTCAGGTGCGTTTGTGACTGAAAACCGTTTTTCTATAAACTCTGCTTCCTGGGTATTGGATACCGGTTCAGGTTCTCACATTTGCAATTCTATGCAGGGGCTGAGAAATAGCAAGGTTTTGAGGACAGGTGACCATACTCTCCGCGTTGGAAATGGTTCCAATGTACGTACAGTCGCAGTGGGAGAGTATCACTTGGGGTTGCCATCTGGATGTATTTTGGTTTTAAATCCATGTTATTTTGTACCAAGTATACTATGTAATATAATATCCGTTTCTTTGTTGGACAATGAAGGGTATAATTTTGTATTGCAGAACAATGTTATGAACATTAACCTGAATCAAATGTTGGTTGGGTATGGTACACTTAACAACGGAATATATGTCCTAAATCAACACACAGTTTTCAGTATACAACACACTAATAAAAGAAAACTTTCAGAATTAAATGAAGCTTTTCTTTGGCACTGTAGACTTGGTCATATTAACAAAACGAGACTAAACAAGTTACACAAAGATGGATATTTAAATTCTTTTGAATATAAATCTTATGCGACTTGCCAGTTTTGTATCAAGGGTAAAATGACCAAAACTCCATTTACCGGACACGGAGAAAGAGCTACTCAGCTCCTGGGCCTCATAATAGTGATGTATGTGGGCATATGTCTACACAGGCTAGAGGCGGTTTTTCATACTTCATTACATTCACTGATGATTTCTCAAGATTCGGTCATGTATTTTTATTAAAACACAAGTCCAAAGCTTTTGAGAAATTCATTGAATATAAACAAGAAGTAGAAAAACAAACCGGCTTGAGTATCAAGATGCTTCGATCAGATCGAGGTGGTGAGTATCTCAGTGCAGAATTTGCAAACTTCTTGAAAGAGAATGGGATTCTCTCTCAGCTCACTCCTCCTTACACACCACAGCACAACGGTGTGTCAGAACGAAGGAATAGGACCCTATTAGATATTGTCCGGTCCATGATGAGTGACGCTGAGTTACCCGTCTCGTTTTGGGGGCATGCATTAGAGACTGCAGCGTTTCTACTGAACAGGGTTCCAACCAAAGCCGTGTCCACCACACCATATGAGATATGGCATGGGAAGAGACCATCTCTTAAGAGAATTAAGATTTGGGGTTGCCCGGCCTATGTTAAAAAGCAGAATCCGGACAAACTCGAGACACGGTCGGTCTTGTGTAACATTGTGGGATTGTTCATATCAGATTTTTGCATTTTCATACCGCCCAATTTTTGTCACATTGCATATCGGTAGATACTCTTGAGCCGTGTTTGCTAGTCAACTGCAGGATACAGGTTCTCGGTTCTAAAACGGTGAAATTCATGAAAAACACGACAAAATCCGGATTCCTGCCAACCACAGATAAAACACGGTCTCCGCTCTTCATCCGTATGTTGCCAGATACCAGTTTAGGAATACAAAATGTCAAATCTATGTCACCTTCATGCACAAGGCTCAATGGCAACAACAACTTCCAAGAAATCTACGTGGAGCTCGAGGCAATCATGACAAAATCTAGACAAAAAGTCCACCTTTCCCTCAACAGAAATTCTGGAAAAATCGTGGAGCCAAATTGAGAAAATACATATACCAGAATTAGGTACACTGAAGAACAGGGTAGCACAAAGAAGAAGAGGGCCCAACTCCTCTAAAGGGCCGCGGATCCGCGGCCAATAGGGGGTCTAGGCCGCGGATCCGCGGCCATATGGTGGCGGCAGTTGCTCAGTTTTTTGGGGTATTTTGGTCTTTGTACAGGTGTTCTGGTGGTTGCCCTAGGTTTTCATTTTTTGGCCTATAAATAGCCCAGAACTTTGTGAAGGAAAGGGTCCATTCTTGTATTTTCATTTTTGCCTAGGTTTAATGTTGTTCTTCTTCCTCTTCTCACCTTTTCTCCATTAAACTTGTAGTGAGCTTTTGAGTGAAGAGTGATGAATAAAGAAAAACCATTTATTATCATGCTTGTCTTTTTACTTTGTTAATTGTTGTAATTTTAATTCGTTAAGTAGTTGTTGTTATCTCCTTGTTGTTTATTTCTTCTCTCTTTTTCTTTATCATTCATACGACAATGATACTTATGCTCGATCCTCGCCAAGGTGAGGTCGCAAATAGTTAGTCGTATTCTTCTAATCTCCTTCTTTCTATCTTCCTCTTTTGTTTTGTTTTGTTTTTCCTTATCATGATGTGTGAGTAGTTAATACTTGTTAGGGTAGGATAAGGGAAGTTTGAGAGAAGGAAATCTCTCTCACTCTTTCCTTGCCCAACAGCTTAAATCGACTCCCGTTAATTGAACCACAATCCGCTCCTTACGGCGCACTATCCTACATGATAGCGGTGATTCCGTAGTGAGACCGGTTGTGGTTGAATTAACCGGAGGTTATGGCTAAGAGCTAAGAACGGACGGACAGGCACCAAAAGGAAGACTTATGCGTTGGAAAGCATAGCTTATACTCGCAAAGTCCTTCCTAGTCGTGCTAATCCCCGTTGTTGCCGATTACCGTAACACCGATATTAAGAGGGGCAACGAAAGATGTGGAGACTCTTAACTCAAACTAACCTAATCCTAACCCTAATATGCTCTCTTTAAATATCAACTCAACACTTAGATAACTACAAACAAAATCTGAAAAACCGGACTTAACTCGTTAAAGCATATAGAAAAAGACTCCCATCTCCCTGCGGACGACCCGTACTCAACCGGCTAGCTACAAGCGAAACCGTCTTGATTGCGGTATTTAAACTTGAACTTGAACACGCACATACTCTATCAATCAAATGGCGCCGTTGCCGGGGAGACGGTAGTTTATTTCCTTGTGTAATTTCGGGTTAATTTGTGAATATAAAACAACCGAAAAACAAAAAAAAAAATATACACTTTGTAAAAAAAATCATCTTGTTATTTTTGATTATCTTTTGTGCAAGTGTGCAGGAAAATACAAGGTTCGAGTTCAGTGGCCAAGACGTTGAAAATACGGAGTTCAAGTACAGTGCCAAAGAAGTGGGAAGATAGACCCACATTTTGCGGCTATACCGCGACGGAAAAAAAAAGAAGCATACGGCCTACTGTCAAAATCTGGAGCAGATACAGTGAGCACATCAGAATTCCACACATCCAGACAAGCAGAGGAGACCCATACCAGCACCCACAGAAAAAATGAAGGCCCAATCTCTCCTTGCTGCCGCGGATCCGCGGCAATAGAGGGCTTAGGCCGCGGATCCGCGGCCACTTGGTGCCCTTGGGCTGCCAACTTCTCTCTATAAGTCCTTCTGCTTCTCCCCTCCCCTCTGAACTCCACTGAATTGTGTTTTCTGCAGCCTTCTTTGCGCAAATTCTTCTCCCCCCTCCAATAAACTGTTCTTGTGCAGGATTCTTTGCGCCACAAATAAAAATTGTTTGCAGTTGATTTGTTACTGCTTTGCATTTCTTTAATACGGACTTAAGGGGCTTGAAACCAATCCAGATTGGGTGGGGATTTCATCACCCTTCCCAGGACCCCAAAAATCACTAAAGCATATGCATTGTCCATTGTAAATTAAAAAATACTAGACTTCAGCCCTATGGACTTCGCGCTCATTAGGAGAAGATAAACCGTGTTTAGAACCTCGCTTAACCGTATATTGTTTACGGGGTGTCTAGGAAAGTGTTAAAGGCGCAACTGCCGAAAGAGAAAGGGTTATTTAATTAAGGAACTTCGCGAAAGCGTTGGACAACCTCCCCTTATCTCTACACTTACCTGGCCTCGTGATCAGTGTATTTTTAAGCCTATTTCTCGACACTGTTTAACTTCGACAATCAAGTTCAGGAGCAGGTCTAGGAGACCTAGGTTACCCTAGATCTAGGTGTGATTGTGCATATCTTGTTTGTGATTGCTTAAGCCATATTTCCGTACATATTTCTGTAAAAATCTTTCTAAAAAAGAAAATAGAAAAAGAAAAAATCAAAAACTTTTATAAAAACTTGTCCTTTTGTCGCCAAATCCATTTTCACCCACCACCCATCGCCTTTCTCCATTGACATTTTCTTACCCTCACCTTCTCCGCTTTGACTATACTAAACTCGTTTAGTGTATGTCCGCTTGGACTCGGGACACTAGCGCCCGTCTAGTCCGCGTTACGTTAGTCGCGACCGACTACGCGATCGACTCCGAAGTCGATACTCCGTCCACTCCTCTTTCACCCCTTCCTTTGCCGGCCAACTCCGACGTTGACCGGAATTCTGTTCATACATCTTCACCTTCACCTTCACCAACCTCTTCTTCCGCGATGTCGGGATTTAACCCGAACATCTCTTTGACCACCGCTGGATTGGCTCCACCTCCTACGGAGACCAATTTCCCACCACCTCCGCCTGTTGTAGCGCCACAGCGAATTGCGCTCCTGGATCGTTTCTACCCCACCCGTTCTGCACTTCCCACCTGCCTTTCTCTTCCTCCGGCCAATGGGGACAACTTTGAAATTAAGCCCCATTTCATCAACATGCTTCCACATTTTCATGGGCTTGAATCTGAAGATGCCTATATCTTCATCAACAAATTTCAAAATGTCTGTGCCATGATGAAAACCACCCAGCTGTCGGACGATGCTATACGTCTACGGGTCATTCCGTTAACTTTATGCGACCTCGCTGAAAAATGGCTGTATAGCACCGCTTCCCACTCAATCACCAGCTGGGACGAGTTTGTTAAAGCGTTTCTGAAAAAATTCTATCCAAATCATAAGACCGCAAGAATTCGAAATGAAATCAACCAATTCTCCCAGCTTCCTTCTGAACCCTTCTGGAAGTGCTTTGACTGGTACAAAGACCTTCTTATTCAGTGTCCTCACCACGGTATAGAGAAATGGCAACTCTGCCAAACCTTATACGAGGGACTGAACCCAGCAACGAAGCAGTTGTTGGAAACCATCTGTCAGGGCCACTTCCTATCAAAATCTGACGAGGAAGCGTGGCAGTTCTTTGACGATCTTGCGGAGCAAACGCTACAGTGGGAGAGCACCAGACCAACATCTTCTTCTTCTACCTCCACTTCTACCGGTCAGTCTAGGGTAGGAATCCACCAACTCGATATCTCTATTGCGATGAAAGCTGAAATGGCTGCTATAACAAGAAAGCTTGAAGCGATAGAAAGCAAATTCTCTGCTCCTGCTCCTGCCCCTGTTCTCCCCCTTCGTACCATCTGCGCTTGTTGTTCCGATCCTTCCCACTTGACCGAAGAGTGTCCTTACAATCCACCGTCGCAAGGACAGGATCAGGTTAATACTGCCTTTCAGCAAAGACCGAGGAATGATCCATACTCTTCCACCTACAATCCCAGTTGGAGGAACCACCCCAATTTCGCCTGGAATCAGAATCAGAATCAATTCCAGGGCAACAATTTCCAAAGGGCGCCTCCACCGCAACAACAAGCGCAACAACAAACTCAGTATCAGCAGCCCTTCCAACCCCAACCTTTCCAAAACCAGACGAACAACTTTGCACCCAACAACTCTTTTCCACCAAACAACTTTGTTCCGTCAAACAACGATAAGGTTTCCTCGCTCGAGCGAAGTCTGGAGGCGTTTGTTAAACAATCGACACAATCCACCGCCAACATCTAGTCTTCGATTCAATCTTTAGTGCAACACACTGCCGCACACGGGCAAAGCATCAAGACCATCGAGGCCCAGATTGCACAGCTGAACGCGGCCTTAAGCGAGCGAGAGAAGGGGAAGCTCCCGTCCCAGCCACTTCCAAATCCCGGGCACCCACATAATGCACATGTTGCTCTTGAACAACAGAACCATAATGTGAGTGCCGTGACTACACTGAGATCGGGAAGGATGCTGCAAAACAACATTGGCACACGGATCAACGATGACACCCCGGCCGCTGCTTCTTCTTCTTCTCCTTCTTCTTCTTCTTCGTCTTCTGAGCCTATTCTCCGTTCTTCACAAGGCTCTCCTTCCTCTTCTTCTCTGAACGGACCCACTTCTCACTCCACGAAAACACCTATTCTGGGATCCGTTCCAACTCCACAATCTCCTCCTCCAGCATTAGACTCAACCAATTTTCAAAATGTGCCATTTCCAAACCGGTTGAGATCTAATAAACAAAATCCTCAAATGGAGAAGATTCTGGAGTTATTTAAGCAGGTTAACATTAATATTCCTCTTTTAGATGCTGTCCAACAAGTCCCGTCTTACGCGAAAATCTTAAAGGACTTGTGCACGAAAAAGAGGAAGTCTCAGGTACCCAAGAAAGTTTTCTTGGCTAGTGCTGTGAGTGATGCCCTTACCCAATCTTTACCACAAAAACGGAAGGACCCTGACTGTCCTACGATTTCAATTACTATTGGGGATAAGAACATCAACCGCGCACTATTAGATCTTGGTGCCAGTGTTAACCTGCTTCCGTATTCAGTATACGAGAAATTAGCCGTCGGAGAGTTGAAACCCACACACTGCACTCTCCAAATGGCCGACCGATCGATCACCCACCCTAGGGGTGAGATAGAGGATGTGTTGATAAGAGTCGGGGACTTCATATTCCCCGTTGACTTCATTGTATTAGATACACAGCCTGTAGCTAACCCCCGGAATCAAATTCCGGTGATACTCGGTCGACCATTTCTCGCAACCTCAAATGCTGTGATCAATTGTCGCAATGGTTCGATGAACCTCTCTTTTGGAAATATGACGATTGAACTCAACATCTTTAGGTTGGGGAATCAGCCCGCCGAACCTAATGCTCATATACTGGACGTCTGCTCGATCTAGGAGATCACTCCAGAAGAGTGTGAATTCGAGGAGTTTCTGTTTGATCACGATAATCTCGACGCCACTAGTGCGTTTCTCTTCGAACCTGCTGCTGTTTCTGCGCCCGACAACGAACACGAGTGTTTCACGTTCTCGAACGATCTTAGCCGCGCACAACCCGAGTTTGAATCCTTCGACTTTCCGGATGAGTTACATGAACCATCCGACTCGGTTGCCTACACTCGCTTTGAACCTTTGCTGGAGTCCTTTGAGTTCGAGATCTTTGCACCAGTCTTGCCTTCCATCATTTCACCTCCAACGCTCGAACTCAAGCCGTTGCCGTCTCACCTTAAGTATGCTTACTTAGGTGAGAACGAGACCCTCCCTGTCATCATTTCGGCTTCTCTAGCTCCAGAGCAAGAGAACGCCCTTCTCGCGGTCTTGCACAGCAACAGGCAAGCTTTTGGCTGGTCCATGGCGGACATCAAGGGGATTAGTCCCCTGATCGTTGAGCATCACATTCATCTGATAGATGATGCCAAACCAGCCCGGAATCCACAAAGACGTCTTAATCTAATCATGAAGGAGGCTGTGAAGACGGAGATCGTCAAATGTCTAGATAGTGGTATCATTTACCCTATCTCTGATAGCCAGTGGGTTAGCCCCATTCACGTTGTCCCCAAGAAGTCGGGCATCACGGTCATAACCAACGAGGCGAACGAGTTAATCCCTACTCGCACCCAAACTGGGTGGCAAGTTTGCATTGATTACAGAAAACTCAACGCCGCAACGCGGAAAGACCACTTTCCGCTACCCTTCATTGACCAGATGCTTGAACGATTGGCCGGACACGAGTACTACTGCTTTCTTGATGGCTACTCCGGCTATAATCAAATTCCCATCGCCGAAAAAGACCAGGACAATACCACTTTCACTTGTCCTTTCGGCACGTTTGCATATCGACGCATGCCCTTTGGGCTATGCAATGCGCCCGCTACCTTCCAGCGGTGTATGATGGGAATTTTCTCTGAAATAGTGGAAAAATTTCTGGAGATTTTCATGGATGACTTCTCCATCTTCGGCGACTCCTTTGACGAGTGTTTGCTGCATCTTGACGCTGTCCTTACCCGATATAAGGACAAGAATCTCACTTTGAACTGGGAGAAATGCCACTTCATGGTGTGCGAAGGTATTGTCTTAGGACATATCATCTCGCAAAATGGCATAGAGGTTGACAAAGCAAAGATTGAGGTCATTTCCAATCTGCCTCCTCCCCGATGCATCAGAGATATCCGAGCCTTCCTTGGCCATGCCGGTTTCTATAGACGGTTTATCAAGGACTTTAGCAAGATTGCTAGGCCCTTGACTCTTTTGCTGGCCAAGGACACGCCATTCGACTTCAAGTCGAGCTGTTTGACTGCCTTCGAGTCACTGAAACGCTCACTCACTTCTGCTCCCGTTCTTTCCTCACCTGACTGGACGCACCCATTCGAGATTATGCGCGATGCATCCGACTTTGCCATCGGTGCTGTCCTTGGACAACACATCAACAAGATGCCGCACGTAATCTATTACGCGAGCCGAACCCTGAACGACGCCCAACTCAACTATACAACAACTGAGAAGGAATTCTTAGCTGTTGTATTTGCTTTAGAAAAGTTCAGGCCCTACCTCATCGGCTCTCCAGTCATTGTTTACACGGACCATTCTGCTCTGCGCCATCTTTTTGCGAAGAAAGATGCGAAATCTCGGTTAATCCGTTGGATCCTCTTGCTTCAAGAGTTTGACCTTGTCATTAAGGACAAACGAGGATGTGAAAACGTGGTTGCCGACCATCTATCATGACTTCCTTCTTCGCCTTCGCTTCCAATTCCGATCAACGACGTTTTCCCGGATGAACAGCTCTTGACAGTATCGTGCGAACCCTGGTTTGCAGATATTGTGAACTATTTGGCCACGGGATTACTACCGACCAAATGGTCAAGTCAGGACAGACTTCGCTTCTTATCCCAAGTAAAACACTTTTACTGGGACGAACCCTACTTGTTCAAGTACTGTCCCGACCAGATTATTCGTCGGTGTGTCCCTGATGAGGAATTCAAGAGTCTGCTGTCATTTTGCCACGATCAAGCGTGTGGCGGGCATTTTGGGCCCAGAAAGACAGCTGAGAAGATCTTGCAATGTGGTTTCTACTGGCCACAACTTTTCAAAGACGCTCACGACTATTGCAAGACTTGCTCCCGGTGCCAACACATTGGCCGGATATCCCGGAGGAACGAGATGCCGCTCCAACCGATCTTGGTTGTGGAGATTTTCGATGTTTGGGGGATAGATTTCATGGGGCCGTTTCCCAGCTCTTTCGGGAACTTGTACATCCTTCTAGCTGTTGATTACGTCTCTAAATGGGTCGAGGCTGTGCCGAGCCGGACTAACGACAACAAGGTTCTCGTTAGGTTCCTTAAAGAAAACATTTTCTCCCGGTTTGGCCACCCTCGAGCGATCATTAGCGACAATGGAAGTCATTTCTGCAATAGGACTTTCGAGGCCTTGATGCGGAAATACTCCATTAATCATAAGCACTCTACGCCCTACCACCTCCAAACCTGCGGGCAGGCCGAAGTTTCAAATCGGCAAATCAAGCAGATACTGGAGAAGACGGTTTCCAAGAACCGTAAGGATTGGTCGCTGAAACTCACTGATGCCCTTTGGGCATTTAGAACCGCTTATAAGACTGACCTTGGCATGTCTCCCTATCGGCTTGTGTACGAAAAAGCCTGCCACCTTCCTGTCGAAATAGAGCATCGCGCATTTTGGGCGATAAAGGAGCTAAATCTGTCTCTTGAGAATGCGGGCAGCCATCGGAAGTTGCAGCTGAACGAACTATGCGAGCTTAGGGATGAGGCTTACGATAACGCGGTTGTTGTTAAGAACCGAACGAAGGTGTTTCACGATAAACACCTTTTGCGCAAAACCTTCATACCTGGTCAGCAGGTATTGCTTTACGACACCCGACTTCACTTCCATCCTGGAAAGCTCAGATCTCGCTGGAAAGGGCCGTATTTTGTGCGGAATGTGTATCCGCAGGGCGCTGTGGATTTGGAGAATCCAAAGGACGGTTCACTTTTCAAAGTAAACGGACACCGATGCAAACCGTACATTAGCGCCGAACCAACAGAGGAGCTCCTGTTCTTACAGAAGCCGGTTTACCTTGAATGATCTTCCTCTGCCTACCTCCAAACTTCGGTTATCCAGCCAAGAACAGTGGACACTGTTCCAAATAAGTTTGGGGGTATGTACAAACCATTTTGTATATATTTGTGTATATTCCTTTTCTTTTCTTTAAAAACAAAAACAAATAAAAATTTATGTATCGCTAACCGACAATTTTGACCCTTCAAATGATCTCTTCATGCAACGACAGTGAGGACACTGTCCAATTCAAGTTTGGGGGTACACTCGGTACGCATTTCTTACCTTCGCATTCATATGTATATTTTGCATCTGCATATTAATATCCATAAAATCCATAAAAATTTGAAAATTTTCTAAAAAAATATAAAAACTTTTTTGTCAAGTTAGCTTGTGGAAGAACTCTGATTCAACATTCGACGGTTTTTGTTTGAAAGAATAGGAATAACTAAATCTTATGTTTGGATTTTGAAAACCTGAAAGATAACTCTCCTTTGAAGTTAACTATAGCTGATATACGTCTTTACATCACACTACACATGTCGTAAGATTTTGGGAATTAGATGACAAGTCTTTCATGTTTAAACTTTTAAACAGATAAATGATTTTCTGAGGATCAAATAGGTTTGTTCTGAAATAAGTAATGTCAAGAATAGTTTATGAAGTAAAGCGAATATGAAGGAATGTTATTGATGCCGTAATTGGAGCTAAGTCTGAAAAATAACCCATCCGAAACTTGATTGGAATGATTACACATCAAACCCACTAAACACGTCTTTTATCCAAAAAAATAATTGAACTGCCGGTTATATCTCCGTTCGTATTAAATCATCTGATTTTCACGCCAAACTGTCTTTTGTTTTTGGACCTAGGTAACTTGAGTAATTAAGTCCGCTGGGGTGTTTCTACACCTAATGCCCTAAAAACCAACTGGTTTTGGTGCATTGGCCCAAAGCTCGCTAAGAAGCCTAGAAAGTCCAGTTTTAAAACAAAGTCAAGCAAGTGTTCTCTCCGAGTTAAAATTCCTAACGGTTCTTTGTGTGAGAATAATCTTGATAAAAGACAGGCTTTTATAAAAATTTTAGCGGAGATATGAAGGTTTTATTCTATGATAAAGACTATTGCACGTTCACAGAGGTGTGTATGAAATGAAAACAAGAAAAAGGTGGAGTGAAAAATACGACTTAGTTTCCTGTTATGGAAGATAGAAATTCTGAAGTTGAAACCTTACTGGAAAACGAAACTTGAAAAATGCTTAACTCTTTATAAAACTTATGCGATCCTTTTTAAATTGTTATCTGGGCTTTATTGTGCGACATGATGACTTTATTCGACCTTTCGGGAACTTAACGACACTATTTGCACTGCACGTAAAGACATGTAAAATCTGTAGTTAAATAAGAAGCGAGGTGTGAAAAATAAAGGTTCGATGGTCTAGACTTAGGATTATAGAATTGTTATTTTCTAAAACAAAACTTTAGGGTTTGAAGCTTAGTTATTTTACAAAACCAACTTGACCGGATTTTGTGGGTAGTATCCGCTGAAAACCCTCAGGAGACAACACTCCTCCTACTAGGGACACCTAGAGGTTTAACGTCTTGTTGCACATGCTCAGTGCAATCGCGTTCCCTGCGAAAGTGAGGTTAGGAAATTTTTTGTGAATAAATGGGCTTTGCTCGGGACGAGCAAATATAAGTTTGGAGGTATTTGTTCATATCAGATTTTTGCATTTTCATACCGCCCAATTTTTATCACATTGCATATCGGTAGATACTCTTGAGCCGTGTTTGCTAGTCAACTGCAGGATACAGGTTCTCGGTTCTAAAACGGTGAAATTCATGAAAAACACGACAAAATCCGGATTCCTGCCAACCACAGATAAAACACGGTCTCCGCTCTTCATCCGTATGTTGCCAGATACCAGTTTAGGAAGACAAAATGTCAAATCTATGTCACCTTCATGCACAAGGCTCAATAGCAACAACAACTTCCAAGAAATCTACGCGGAGCTCGAGGCAATCATGAAAAAATCTTGACAAAAAGTCCACCTTTCCCTCAACAGAAATTCTGGAAAAATCGTGGAGCCAAATTGAGAAAATACATATACCAGAATTAGGTACACTGAAGAACAGGGAAGCACAAAAAAGAAGAGGGCCCAACTCCTCTAAAGGGCCGCGGATCCGCGGCCAATAGGGGGTCTAGGCCGCGGATCCGCGGCCATATGGTGGCGGCAGTTGCTCAGTTTTTTGGGGTATTTTGGTCTTTGTACAGGTGTTCTGGTGGTTGCCCTAGGTTTTCATTTTTTGGCCTATAAATAGCCCAGAACTTTGTGAAGGAAAGGGTCCATTCTTGTATTTTCATTTTTGCCTAGGTTTAATGTTGTTCTTCTTCCTCTTCTCACCTCTTCTCCATTAAACTTGTAGTGAGCTTTTGAGTGAAGAGTGATGAATAAAGAAGAACCATTTATTATCATGCTTGTCTCTTTACTTTGTTAATTGTTGTAATTTTAATTCGTTAAGTAGTAGTTGTTATTATCTCCTTGTTGTTTCTTTCTTCTCTCTTTTTCTTTATCATTCATACGACAATGATACTTACGCTCGATCCTCGCCAAGGTGAGGTCGCAAATAGTTAGTCGTATTCTTCTAATCTCCTTCTTTCTATCTTCCTCTTTTGTTTTGTTTTGTTTTTCCTTATCATGATGTATGAGTAGTTAATACTTGTTAGGGTAGGATAAGGGAAGTTTGAGAGAAGGAAATCTCTCTCACTCTTTCCTTGCCCAACAGCTTAAATCGACTCCCGTTAATTGAACCACAATCCGCTCCTTACGGCACCCTATCCTACATGATAGCGGTGATTCCGTAGTGAGACCGGTTGTGGTTGAATTAACCGGAGGTTATGGCTAAGAGCCAAGAACGGACGGACAAGCACCAAAAGGAAGACTTATGCGTTGGAAAGCCTAGCTTATACTCGCGAAGTCCTTCCTAGTCGTGCTAATCCCCGTTGTTGCCGATTACCGTAATACCGATATTAAGAGGGGCAACGAAAGATGTGGAGACTCCTAACTCAAACTAACCTAATCCTAACCCTAACATGCTCTCTTTAAATATCAACTCAACACTTAGATAACTACAAACAAAATCTGAAAAACCGGACTTAACTCGTTAAAGCACATAGAAAAAGACTCCCATCTCCCTGCGGACGACCCGTACTCAACCGGCTAGCTACAATCGAAACCGTCTTGATTGCGGTATTTAAACTAGAACTTGAACACGCACATACTCTATCAATCAGGGATATCCAAAGAATTCTTATGGATATCTATTATACCACAAAGAGGAACAAAAAGTATTTGTTTCTCAACATACCACATTCTTGGAAAAAGAGTTTTTCACAGACAAAGATGATGGCAAGGTGGTGGATCTAGAAGAGGTTCTAGAGACACAAAATACAAATGACGATTTGGTTGAACCGGCTGTTGCAGCAGAAACTGAAGAACTTCGGCCACTCCGTAGGTCTGGTAGGACTTCTCGCCCACCGGAGAGGTACTACGGTTTCTTCATTGATGGTAACGGAGAAGATTGCATCATGGATGATGATGATCCTACCAGTTTTTAGCAAGCTATCACGAGTAAAGACTCTGTGAAGTGGCTGGATGCCATGAGATCCGAAATGGAGTCTATGTACACCAACAAAGTGTGGACTTTGGACGTTGTACCCCCTGGGGTAAAACCTGTAGGGTGCAAATGGATCTTTAAAAGAAAGATTGGTGTAGATGGGCAGGTGGAGACCTATAAAGCAAGACTTGTGGCGAAGGGTTTTCGTCAAAGACCAGGTTTGGACTATGACGAGACTTTTTCTCCCGTAGCCATGCTTAAATCCATTCGGATCCTACTTGCTATTGCTGCTCACTACGACTATGAAATCTGGCAGATGGACGTTAAAACCGCATTTCTAAATGGAAATTTAGAAGAATGTGTTTATATGGATCAGCCAGAGGGTTTCATTGACAGTGGGAGCAGCGGGAAAGCATGTAAATTGCTTAAATCCATATATGGGTTAAAGCAGGCATCACGGAGTTGGAACATCTGTTTCGATGATGTCATCAAAGAGTTTGATTTCATCAAAAATCCAGATGAACCTTGTGTTTATAAGAAGGCTGTAGGGAGAGCTGTCACATTCCTCGTATTGTACGTAGACGACATTCTTCTGATAGGAAATGATATTCCTATGCTACAGTCGGTCAAATCTTTCTTATCACTAAGGTTCTCCATGAAGGACCTGGGTGATGCCACGTACATTCTGGGCATAAGGATCTATAGGGATAGATCCAAAAGGTTATTGGGATTGTCCCAAACCAGGTACATTGACACCATCCTAAAAAGGTTTAGTATGGAAGACTCCAAACGGGGTGCCTTACCCGCTTGCCATGGGGTCACTCTCTCCAAGGATTCTTGTCCAAAGACCGATGAAGAGAGAGATCGCATGAGTATTATACCCTATGCTCCGGCAGTAGGATCTATAATGTATGCGATGTTATGTACACGCCCAGATGTAGCTTACGCACTTAGTTTTGTAAGCAGGTATCAATCCAACCCAGGAGAGAATCACTGGACAGCAGTGAAGAACATTCTTAAGTACTTGCGAAGGACTAAAGAATTGTTCTTGGTGTATGGTAATGGAGATCTCCAAATAGAGGCCTTTACCGATTCGAGCTTCCAGAGCGATAAGGACGATAGCAAATCTATCTCTGGGTTTGTATTTACCCTCAATGGAGGGGCGGTGAGTTGGAAGAGTTCCAAACAGGATACCGTTGCAGACTCTACGATGGAGGCTGAGTACATTGCTGCAAATGATGCCGCCAAGGAAGCCGTCTGGATGAAGAAGTTCGTCTCGGAGCTAGGAGTAGTTCCAACCATTATTGATCCAATACCCTTGTATTGTGATAATAATGGGGCTATGGCGTTAGCCAAGGAGCCCAGATCCCATCAGCGGTCCAGACACATCCTGAGGCGCTTTCATTTGATCCGGGAGATTGTAGATCGCCGTGAGATCGAGATTAAGAGAGTAGACACAAAGAACAACGCCGCGGATCCATTCACCAAGGCCCTCCCTCAGCCGCAGCATGAGCGACTTTTTGAGATGTTGGGTATGAGATACGCCAATAACTGGCCTTAATGCAAGTGGAAGATTGTTGGATATATGTATGCCCTAGAGGCCATTATATGATAGTGGATGTATCTATACATGTATATATATATTCAGTATGCATTCTTGCTCGACATGATAGTATGCTATCTGGTTCTTCTTTATCTGACATGTTGATTTGATCATGCTTTTATTCATTCATACATGCTGATAAAGCCCTGAGGATATTGGCTTGACTGCTCTGATTATGATGGAGAGCATACTAGTGGGACATCTGTAGTCTATAAGCATATCCTGGAAAGTCCCTAGTCGTAGATATATCGAGACAGGGCATTGATATACCAGAGTAGACTAGCGTATATGATACTAGTGGGACATCTGTAGTCTATAAGCATATCCTGGAAAGTCCCTAGTCGTAGATATATCGAGACAGGGCATTGATATACCAGAGTAGACTAGCGTATATGATACTAGACCCATGTGATGGGCGATGGATGATCCCATATCCATTGGTGTTTGACATCAAGATCATATACGGGTGCTCAGTAGTGACTGGGTACACTGGACGGACTCGCCGAGAACTCCAATATGGAATTATATCTATCGTCGGATAGCAGTTCTCAGGTAACACTGGTACAGGTTAGTCTGTAGACCCGAGATCATCATGGAGTCTTGTGTGCTCTCCCACTGTACTTTGATTGCCACCCTACCACGGCTCTACTGAGTCGTGCAAACAGGTGACCGTTGGGTACAGTCCCGAGACACACGAAGGCAATGAGCGATAGGAGGGGTTTCGTCTCTCCCGGTATTGGGGGTTGATGCTGTGCTGTGCCCGACTGGTTATATTAGTAATTCCCTGGCCAGGGCTGCTGAGATTTGCTGATAAGTGTTATCGGTAGTTTCTCGATCTGTTATAGACCATTCACCGGCACGACTTATTGAGTTATTAGGGTCGACGTGACCATCCCTAGGGTCGATATGCAGCATATCTGATGAAGAGACCGGACTGTACGGTAGTGTTGCCGGATGGCTCGACGGGAGTTGTAGCAGGTTCGCTTATTTTCTTCTGATCGCTCAATACCCGGGTGGCCGTTACGTTTAGCTGACCGATTGCGGTTTGGGGGTACCTGATATGATCATCACCCTCTGCCGGCGTATTGACGAGTCTTAGAGTCCCACAAAGGAGTTACCCAGTCCAGGCGAAACGTTGTGGTGCGCGTATGCGATATGCGCATGCACCCGATTAAAATGTGCGTTTATGATACCGATGTTAGTTATGTATATGCCCTAGAGGCCATTGTTGTAAATATGATGTATATTATAATGGATGCTTGGTTATATATAGAGATGACTTTCTTGCTCGTCATGATAGTATGCTATTTGGTTTCACTTTATCTTAACATGTTGACTTGTATTGGTTTACTGTTTTACTCTCACATGTTGATAAAGCCCTTAGGATCTGTACTCGACTACTGGGACTATGATGAGATCATACTGGTGGGGACGCGGTAGTCGATGAGTACATCCTATAACTGTTCCTAGTCGAGGGTATATCGAGACAGGGCATCGATACACCAGAGTAGACTAGCGTATACGCATCTTGACCCATATGATGGGCGATGGATGATCCCATATCCATCGGTGTTAGACATCAGAGATGGTGTACGGGTGCTCAGTGGAGACTGGGTACACTGGACGGACTCGCCGAGAACTCCCAGATGGTGATATACCACACGTCAGATGGCAGTTCTCCGGTGACACTGGTACAGGGTAGTCTGTAGACCCGAGATCGTCATAGAGTCTTGTGTGATTCCCACTGTGCTTTGATTTCCACCTTACCACGTCCAAGAGGGCGTGCAAAACGGTGGCTTTTGGGTACAGTCCCGAATCACATGGAGGCAATGAGCGATAGGAGGGGATTCGTCTCTCCCGGTATAGGGAGTTGATGTTGTGCTGTGTTCGATTGGCTATAACTGGAAGTCCCTGGCCAGGGCTGATATAGAGATTTACTGGTAAGTGTTAATAGTAGTTTCTCGACCCGTTATGAGCCACACATCGACATGACTTATCGGTTACTGGGGTCTGACGTATACCACCCCTAGACTTGATATGCGACATATCAGACGAACAGACCGGACTGTACGGGAGTGTTACTGATTGGATTCACAGGAGAACGCACAGGCTAGCTTGTTGATCTTCTGATCGCTCAATACATGGGTGGCTGTTACGTTTAGCTGACCGCTTGCAGCTTGTGGGTGTTTGATATGATCATCACCTGCTACCGGCGTATTGACGATTCTTTAGAGTCCTACACAAAGGTTTCTTGGCTCAGGCGAAACAGAGTAGAGGCACATATGTGATATGTACAGGACCGAGAATAATGCGATATGAGATACCGTATTATATTCTCGCGATATTTTGATATGAACCGGGTCATCGGATAAAGTGTTGATTCGATGAATTGGTACATGATATATTGGTCGGTTATATTTGATATAGCCGGATCGTCGGATCAAGTGTTGATTCGATGATTTAATGTATAATAATATATATGATATATTATTACATTATCTAATATTGGCTCGCTTTATTATTTCATTTTCTCACTGGATGATACATTGATATATATGCGATATATGTTAATTGTATTATTTTCTTTTGTTGCAAATAAATAATATATATGTGATATATATTATTGTGACATGATATGATTTATTATTAAACATGTTTAAGGATGATTATATGAGGTTAGGGTTTGATTAGGGTTAGTAGCTTCATGCACCTTCTAGAAGCAACTCCTTTTGTCTTGGTTAAGATATTTGTTGATGACACATTTTAACCCAACCAAACCCTAACTCTAGTTGTTTCTCTACACAATCTTATCCACTCATCCTTGACCATGGTTAATATATCAATCATATAGCTTTGTTTTCTATTCATCACAAAAGATATAATTCATTTTTATCATTTCCATTATCATCTTCTTCTCTCTTGAAAAAAGCTCACAAGATTTTCTTTATGTGATGAATAAATATGAGAAAATGATTTAAAAAGAAAGCAAAAATACTACTCCCTCATCCTCATCTCATCTAGCCCATGAGATTAGTGTGTTCATCTCTTTAGAGTGAGAAAGCTTGAGTCTTTGCAACTTCGACGTAGATCATCGGAGATTTGGAATACTTCGAGCTAGCATGGATCGTTCGAGTCGTGGAGCCTCTCATGAGTCCGGGAGATCGTGGATCGCGGCAAAGGGACTTCTACTCGGAGCTTGTGAAGCGAAGGAGCGGACTACAAAGGTTGTAATCTCTCACACTTAGATAAAAGTTATCATCTTGCATGTTTAACCCTAATAATCTACCAAAGATCCCGGCTTTGGGTTGTTCGGCACGTCTAAAATTTTATCCGGGCATGTTTGATGCCTTATGAACCTTCACAAGAGTGCCTAGGAACCCTACAACCGAACATTGATCGGGTGGCCTGCTTTTGGTGGGGTCGTATGAGATATGACCGGATTGAAAAATTAAGTGTTGATTTATCATCTAACCATTAGTTTTCTCACTTGAAACCTTTCTAGGGTTTGATGGATGCATGCATGCATGCATGTGTTTCCTTCTTTCATTCTAGTTTCATGCACATGTGGATGTGCATACATGTATACATACATACACCCATCCATCATGGTTGTTAGCATATGGAAATGGTGGCAATATAAGACTCACACCATGGATTAAATTATGGATTATTATTTGATTTTGGATTTAAAAGAAAATAAAAAGGAAAGGATAATCATTCTAGCTTCTACATTCTTCCTTTGACCTAACCATGCTCAACTACCACTAACCTAGGGTTATCCTTCTCTTTATCATTTAAAACCCAAGTTAAATTAACTATCCATCATTTAATCATGGTTGAAAGTGAGAAGGAATAAAATATAAAAGGTTATATTTCATTTCTTTTCACTTAAGGGTTATCTTTTTACCTCTTGTTAAAAATAGCCACCATCTTCATCCTCCTTCATCTTTTTCCTCTCTAGTTTTTTCTAGTGAGTTAAACACAAATAAAGAAAGGTTTTTGAAGTGAGATCCTTAGCCACAACATCATTCTACTCATGTCTAGCCAACTTGATTAGAGTGTTCTCTTTGCTTTTCCAAAGTTGCAAGCTTGGACGGGAAACTTCGGGTGGATAGTCGTGGACGAAAGAGGACTACAAGTGGACCTTCTTGCAACACCCTAGAGACTAAGGAGTCAAGCAAAAGGGTAGCTACAAAGGTTGTAGCCTTCAAACCCTAATTTTTATTAGCTTAAAGTTTCGAAACCCTAATTTTCTAGGATCGATTCCTTTGCATGTTCGTTTAGCACCATAAAAATACATACTTTGAGACATGTGATGCTTCAAAACTCTTCATAGGGTGCGACACAAACCTTTCATCAGTGACAGAGGTCCGCAGCTTTTTCAGGTTAGCCGGTTTTTACCGCCGTTTCGTGCAGGATTCTAGTGTATCCTGCACCGCTGACCGGATTGACCAGGAAGGGGTTCCTTTTCTTTAAAATGTGGCATACGAGCTGAGATTTCAGCGGTTGAAGACTCGGTTGACGACTGCACCAGTTCTACCTTTACTTTCTGGATCGGGCGACTGTGTTAATTATTGTGATGTTTCTCGAGTAGGGCTCGATTTTTTACTGATATAGTACGATAAAGTTATCTTTTATTCCTCCCGACAGTTGAAGGAGCACGAGTAGATTTATCCCACTCATGATCTGAAGATGGCCACGGTGGTCGTGCGTTGATGATTTGGAGACACTACTTGTACGGAGAGTTGTGTCAGATTTTCACAGACCACCGGAGCTTTATGTACATCTTCCTACAGCGGGATCTGAGTTTGAGACACCGCCTTTGAATGGAGCTTGTGAAGGTTTATGATTGTGGGATCCTTTATTGCCCGGGGCAAGGCGATTGTGGTAACTGATGCTTTGAGTCGTTGGCCCGGGTGTTAGCTTATCCCAGATGAGCGTAGTTCAGAGACAGTCTTTTGCAGATTTACAGTTCTTGTGCGAACGTTGAGTACAACTTATGTTCACCTCTACTAGGGGACAGATCGCTCATGTCTGAGCCCGTCCACTTCAAATTAATCGTTTTCATGAGGCACAGCCCGCCGATGCTCGTTTGTCTGAGATTCATGAACATGTTCGGCAGGGTAGAGATTCGGAATTCTTTATTGATGACCAGGGTGTGTTATGTTGTGGGACTCTCTTGTGTGTACCAGGTACTGATGGGTAGAGATGCGAGATCCTAGAGCAGGCACATCAGTCAGTTTTCAGTATTCACCCAAGTTCCACCAAGATGTAACGTGACATGAGAAATAGTTACGGGTGGGGAGGGATGAAGAGTGATGTTTCAGATTTCGTTTTGAAGTGCCTGACTTGTTAGCGAGCTAAGGTTGACCATTTGAGACCGGCAAGAGAATTGCAATCTTTAACCGTTCCAGAGTGGGAATGGGAGAAGATCTCTATGAATTTCGTTCTGGGTCTACCGAGGTCTAGTCAAGGGTATGACTCTATTTGGGTGATTGTTGTCCGGTAATGCTCAGTATGCTCAGTTTTCTCAGTTGTTTTTCGATAGATTGGTGTATTTGCATGGAGTCCTTCATGCGTTGTATCCAATAGAGCCATTCAGTTCGCTAGCCATCGTTGGAAGAAGCTTCAGGAGGCCTTGGGTACCTGGTTGAGCTTTCGCTCCGCTTTCCATCCGTAGGCCGATGGTCAGACAGAGCGGACTATACAGACTCTGGAGGATATACTTGTGCGTACGTACTAATTGTTTGTTGGTTGTGGGATCGTCACTTACCATTGATGGAGTTCTCCTATAATAACAGTTATCAGGAGAAATTTCAAGTGGCAACTTTCAAGCCTTGTATGGTAGGTTGTGTCGATCGCCAGTTTGTTTTACTGACACCACGAGAGCAGGAATTTTGGATCCCAGCTTGTCCAGAGACTTCGGAGATGATCCAGTTGATTTACGACAGGATGAAAGCAGCCCAGGGCAGACAGAAGTCATATGCCGACCGTCGTTGTCGCAGACTTGAGTTCGCAGTGGGAGATCATGTATTCTTACGGATTCTTCCGATGAATGGCATGTTGAGTTTTGGGAAACTTAGTCCCAGATTGTAGGTCCTTTTGAGATCCTTGAGCGAGTTAGTACCGTTGCCTACCATTGGCACTTCCGCCTAGATTTTTGATTATTCACCCCGTATTCCTTGTGTCGATACTTCGCAAAAACCTTCATGACTTTTCTCACATGATTCAGCACCAGGCCATTCGATTGGGACGCGATCTTTTCGTTCACCAGCTGCCGATAGTTGTAATGGGTCGGCAGGTGGAGAAATATCGGTCAAAGGTCTTGCCATCTGTGGAGGTTTTCTTTGGCGTTGCCGTCTAGTGAGGAGATCACTTAGGAGGCTACGAGCGAGATGTGGATGATTTGCACTCATCTTTTTGAAGGTACGCATAGTAAGAATTTTAAATTTCGGAGACCGAATTTCTTTAAGAGGGGAAGATTGTAACATTTTAGAAATCGTTTAGGCAAATTTTTCGTTAATAGGTAAAATAAGCTGTGTTTTCCGTAAAAACCCAGAAGTGATCGTTTTTCAGTATAGACTTAACTGCACCTAGTTTAACTAGGAAATTATTAGTTTGCGGTTTTTAGTGGTTACTTGAAAATTCTGGTTCATTTTAATATTTTTCCTTAATTAAAATATTATTACAAGCTTTTAATTATGCACTAAATTAGTGGTAATTACAAATTTGATTGGGTTAATTATGCTAATATGAATCTATGCTAACTTAATCACAAGATTAAGCAACTTTGACTTCTTCGAAAATATCCTAAAAAATATCTAGATATTTTGGTGAATTAAAATAAAACTTTAATTAGAAATGAAAAGGTTTAAGAGATGGCATGATGGGAGAGGCTTTAATTAACCTTTAATTGTGTTTTAACCTAGATCTTTCCACACTTTTCCACAACATTCCTCACCTTTTCCATGAAGTGGCCGATCCCCCCCTGTTGCCCACTTTTCTTTTTCACTCCATTTCCACTCCTTCAAGCTTCCAAAATTCATCAAAAATCATAAAATAATCCCACAAACCCAAATACAAAACCGTACCCATTATTCTTCAACCCAAATCAAGCTTGGATCTTCATGAAAGTTAGTTTTTTGGAGGTTATTTTTGTTGATCTAGTTGCAAGTTTGTGAATCTAAGTGAGGTATAAAATCCTAACCCTAAACATAGTTGCTGTTTCAATACATTAATTTAGTTATTAGATGTTTAAATAAGGATCTCATTAGCATGTTTAGAATTTCTAGTAAGGGTTATGAAGATCAAGTAAGGGTTTTGATTGTTTGTCATGGTTAAGTTAGTGGTTTAGACTTGGAAAACATAACCTAGATGTGAGAATATTATTTGTTATTTTCCTAATCGTCTAATTAAGCTTAAGTGCAAACTAAACTTTTACTAAATCTTTTTGGGTGGGATTAAAATTGTTGTGAAGGTTTTTGTGGCTTAATCAAGCTATATGGGATGATTGTGATCGCTAGACTTGGTTAAACTCTTAGATTTGAGCTAAAATGTTTTAAAGTTGGTTACTAGGTTTTCGGATAAATTAGGCGTGTGTTTCTATTGACGTTGCGATGTTATATATATTAGATTACACGATATATATTGTGTTGTGAATGCAAGATCGGTACGATCGGGGTTTAGGCTGGGTGGTTATGTCATCCTAGCTAGGGTTGTGCCGATATCGTACGCGTTTTGTGCACTAAGTGCACAGTGTGTTTATCTTGTGGACGTTATCCTTGCGTTTTGTTGGCTTCGTATCGGCATAGGATATTTAACTTTATGTGTTGTGTTTGTGAAATTTAGGATCGCGAGCAAGGATTTCAGACGCTGCGAAGAAAGGAAAGCAGGTGGTCGGATTTACTTAGCTCGAGGTCATCGGTGAGTAGATTTAACATCTACAAGGGAATTGCCCGCATGGCGTTATGCGTCTGGGATGTATTATATGACATGATTATTAGTTATAAGTATTGCACATATAGAGTTTGTGCATGAACTTCATTTCATATTATTACTTGTTGTGCTGGGTCTTGTAACCATTGGACACTGTACTATTATTGACGGTGCATGTTGCACGAGCACTAATTGTATGCCACACACTCCGTCGATAATTGCCATGACACGTACAACACATATACATACGTAATATTGTATTGGTTAGGGATATTGAGACATTATCCTTATTTCCATTATGCATATGAGATTTAGCTGATACATATACATACATGATATTTTATTGGTTAGGAACATTGAGACATGATCCTTATTTCCATTGTGCATATGAGATATAGCTGACACATATACATACGTGATATTGTATTGGTTAGGGGCATTGAGATTTGATCCTTATTTCTATTTTGTATATGAGAGATAGTATACACATATACCTACATGCTTAGACATATACCTATAGGGTATTGTATCATTATTGACAGGTATAGACACATATCTTACTATAGCTACACATATACCTATAGGGTATTGTATCACAATTGACAGGTATATACACATATGAGATATAGCTACATGTATATCTTGCATACATACAAACATGTACACACATATACCTTGCTATATATACATGTTCATCCTTATATGATGTTGCGTTGGATTTTGGAGAAATTAGGAATCGCATGATATATTTAATAAATTGTTGCATTTAAATAGCGGTTTTTCTTTATATGCTCATATTATAGTTTTATGTTGCATATATTATATTTCATGGACTTAAGCATTGAGATATGGATTTCATATGATGTTTTCTGGATGTTTTACTCCTGATTATATATATCAGTGGTATGGGACGCTGCTATATATGTATATATGTATCAGTGGTGTGGGATGCCGTTATATATGTACATATATAATATATATATATCATAATGATTTATGCAAGTATTTTTATTCATTACTTGATATTTTCTGGATTTGAGGACCGTGGTAGTTCATGAAATTATGCATTATTTGAAAAACCCGGTTTCTCTTGATGTGATATTTTGATGCGTCCCCTATGAGATTTCTCGGTTCTAAGACATTTGTTAGATACCCCATGCGAAGAGTGGACGAGGCCCTGTGCGGGTACATTGTGGGGCCCGAAGGTATCCCAAGGCAAGAAGATCACAGATGATGGTGATGAGTCCGAGGCAGGGGAGTAATATCTTACCGGTGATAGTATTTGGACTCGGCGGATATCTGGTGGATACCTACCGGAGTTATGAGATGGACATGGACCGACCGTTCTGCCGGAGCCCACAGGCCGTTCCCGCAGACGGAGCCCATGATATGAGTATTTAAGTGTCGATGCTAGACACTAGTTTTCATGATGTTTTCGGGTGTCGATATTGGACACTCAGATTCCATGAGACTTACAGGATATGAGGGCCGATCTAAGGATGCGGTGCCTGAGGTATTGGAATTTGGAGTTTCGTAGATGGGCACTAGTTTCTCCACGATGAGAATTTCCGTGTTGATGATATGTTTTATACCATACTCAGTATTTATTAGATATGCATTGCTTCATGTTTTATTACTACCTGATAGAGTACCTTTCATGACTGTTGTACATATTGCCACATTTCTATCTGTTGCATGTGATAGATTATCGCAGTATGTGCATGCCTGCGATTACCTGCATATGTTATTTACTGTTTACGAGTTGGCAAGTCACCGCCCGTTGTGCCATAGTGTTTTGCATGTGTCCCTCAGAGTGGTAGCGGTAGGGCTTCTTTTTATCATATCATATTTTGCAGCGGATATCGCTACGGCTGACTGTGTTCAATTTTGCTACAGGTGGGTTTTTCGGTTATCAGATGATGCACATTTGTATATTCGTTGTATCTTGTACTCTTGTATCTAGTACTCTCCATCTAATACTTCATGTATTGACTTAGAGACGAGTTGTGAGGATGATATTGTATATTATTTTATGACTTTGGATGTCTTTTATTCTGTTGTCACTTTATATCATCCATTTTCTTCACTACGGTGTCGTATATCTGTAGTGGTGGTTGTTTCAGCCGTTGGGCGTGGATTTGCTCCCGTTGGAGATGCTTTACTTATATTATTTGTTGTACCCATTTTCGGGGCTAGTTTTTACAAAGGAAGTGCTGCCAAAATTTTTAAGAAAGTAAATTTAGACTTTTAAGAATTTTTACTTGAGATTCCCAAAAGCTTTAAACAATGTTCTTATCAGTTACTAATTTTGATAGTTTAGATTGCTAGGTTTTCGGCTTACTTAAATTGTGTTACGCCTGTATACGTTACTTGGTTTAAGGGCCGTCACGTGCCTAATTTTGGCTCGTGGCAGCCCTGGTCAGTCCTCGTCCATGACGAGCTCATGCTGACCTCAACTTTAGCCGCAGCTCTCTCTGTCTATTCAATCGTGGTAGCAAAAACCATAAACCGATATCGATGAGGATAGATCATAGGAATGAATATAATACTGTGCAAAGAAATGTACATCCTAAGGTTTCTTAAGCAGAGTAGTGCATCGTAATTATGCCGCGGAACATATACACGGTACATCACTCTACTTAAGTCACTTACTCCATCAACCAAGGTCAACCTACGCGACGAAAGTTCGGGTCTAATATCCCCTCGACCAAGTCTAAGTTCCGTAAGGTTAAGCCTAGGTTCCGAATATATATATATATATATATATATATATATATATATATATACATATATATACGCCCTAGACTCCGCATAGTCAAATATAGACTCGAACTAAGTTAAAACCTTGCGCTCTGATACCAATTTTGTCACGACCCGAAATTGCACGTGACTGACACTTAAATCATATGAAATTTATAGGATCCCATCTAATTCAAGTAAGCCAAAAATCCCAGAAATCTAAACCATTTATAAAAAGAAAGTGAAGGAAAACTTGTTTAAAAGTTTGCGTATAATTCACTTTGAAAGTATTAGTAAACATTTTTAAAACATCAAATCTTTTCCGAAAATTTTGGCAGAGTCTCCTTTGTAAATACTGACCCCAAATGGGTACAACATGAATAATATGAATAAAGGCATTCCTAAGCGGGAGCTAGCTCTTCGTCAATTGGCGGTCACAACCACGTAAGCAATATAATATACAATGACGAAGTGAGAGGATCAAAACTCAAAAGGAAACCAATATCATCAAGAAAACCATAATAATACAGCGCGCGACTCTAAGGTCGAAATAATATACAACTTGTCGTCTAGGTCTAATAAATATACAGTCTGGTTAATGGAGTTTACTAGATACAACAGAAATATAATAAAAGGTACAATGGTAGTCACGATGCAAGTGAACCCACCTACCAAAGCAATCATCCGGAAGGAAGCAGTGTGCCAGCAAAGCTGCCAAGAATACCTGTACAGCAAAACCTGCAAGAAACTGTGGCACAACAGGGGTGAGTTGCCAACTCGTGAGTAGAAAATATCACCAAGCAGAAATCGCATGTATGACTTAATCCTAGGTCATACGATAATAATATCCTCAAAATAATATAGCCTGAAGCATATACTAATGGCAAGGGTAAACATCTATACGTAAGGGTAATACCAAGTGCTCGTGTCTGTGCCTCAGGTAGCAACATATTATATATATGATGTATGAATGTATGAAAACAGAATACATCTAATGAGAAAACTATTTTTCTTATCTCAGTGAGGTATCTGTAATAAAATCCAAGTATCATCAATGAAATCAACAGGGAATCAGTGTCTAGCATCGACACAAAATAAATATCTCGCTGTCTCAATATCTCAGGCTCCGGCACTCCGGACTGGCCTATATCATCAAATCTCAATAACTCAGGCTCCGGCAATCCAAACTGGCCTATACTCCAATCGGTATCCTCCGGATATCCGTCGAGTCACAATACAATTACCGGTCGGTTGTGCTCCCCTGCCAGGCTTAACGCCATCATCTGCGACCATCTTGCCCCGGGGTACCGCACCGGGTCCACCATGCACCCACAGACGGTTCCTCCTCCTCCTCGAATCAGGTGTATGCTATCGCTTAAGAGCCGAGAAAACTCATGGTGGACATATCTCACATCATAACAAGAGAAAACCAAATTTTTTTCTTTTGAAAATGATAAATGAGTTTATAAAATCTGAGTTTTCTCCAAAACCGGAAATCTCATGGAAAATCCGAAATCTCAAAATGACAGGTCAATAACAGTGAATACCGGGCTACGGCAATCCGGACTGGCCAATAGTATTGCATGGCAAATGAATATATATATATATATATATATATATATGCATGGAATATCACAGTAATAAATGCAATATCTAATCTAGCACAGTAATGATATATCGGAACTATCAGCTGGCAAGCGATATAAATGAATTAATATTCTCTAAAGTGTACATGACATGGCAATTACCGATGATGATGTGTGTGAGCCGGCAAGCAAGTGTTTGTAGACGTACGCATCATCAGTAATGGTGCTGGTGTCCTGATAACATGGGTTTGATATAACTAAAAAAACACATTTAAGCATGCAATGCGGTGCGAATAGCAGGAATATATGGAAAATGAATAGTAAATGCAACAATAATGGATGTACATAATATACACAAGTCATACAGTTCGGCATTGAAATAGCACGAATCATGGTGTTTAGAAAATAGGGGCTACGGTGTTTTTAAGAAAAGGTACGTCCTTTGAAATATCTGTAGTATCTCTTGGCCTGTCTTTAAAATACTCAAGATTCGTTAGTTTTAGAAATAAGTATGACTCGAGCCCAATCTAACATCTACTAAGTACACTACATAACTAAACTAACAGACTAATCGAAGGATAAGGAAAACCACCTAAGTCTGAGTCGATATATATATAAATCTAGTAGTCGGTGATCTCGCCTTAATAGTATCACGTACGATACAAAATATAAAATGACATCCTCGAGTCAAGAGTGCGGATCAATCATTATAACTATGTCTCGTACGGTAAATCCATCGTACGGCTTCCTAAATCTAGGTGCGGGTTGAATATCACATTTATCTCATTATTCATCTGGTATCCTTATCATCATATCCTGTCTTAGGGGTACTGGTCTAAAGTCTAGTACATACTAATACCATCAACATATATATATGTGTGTGTATGAAAACACACCACCTAAAGACCCGCTATAATATCATGTCGTATCTCATAATACGAACCAAGTCACATCACCTATCTCGTGGCATCATGCCCAATCACATCAACTCATCTCCAAGTACCATATACTATCTTCATTATCCATGTATATGTATACATATACATATTCATATATGTATATATACCTAAATATACATACATACATACATACATACATACATACATACATTTATATATACATACATACATAGATACATATATATATATATATATATATATATATATATATCTACATACCCCATATACGCTCAATTAAATCAAATGTAAGCTTGTGGGTGCGCGCGCGCAAAGCTTTACTCTAGGGTTTCACGACTAAGAAGCTAAACTAAGTTACTTCTAATTACACTAAAACTAACCCATGAACACCTAAAACCTATCTTGATAATCATGGTCTCACAATACAAATAATATATTGTAATACCCCAGGTATTATCCGGTATACCCATATTTACCAGATAAGCATGAGGACCCACTGTATAACAAAGGGGAATCTTCGGAATACATTCCGAAAGAGGAAAGATCTGTACTATAAATGGAATGATACCGCTCTTCAATATAGAGGCGACTTTAAGTGAACTGGCACTACAGGAGTTTAAGAACTCCGTAGTTAAGCGTGCTCGGGCCAGGGAAGTCCTTGGATGGGTGACCTCCTGGGAAGTGGTCCCTGGTCGGGTCCAGTTCGCCCCGAAGGACAAAACCGTGCGGCTTCCGCCAAAGCGGACAATACTCTCTGTATTGGGGGAAGGTCGTGACAGAATGTTATCAGAGACAGGTTCCTCAATAGTAGGTCTGTGTCTTGAGGATGAACCATTATTCTAAGTGGGGGAAAATGTAATACCCCATGTATTATCCGGTATACCCATATACACCAGATAAGCATGGAGACCCACTGTATCACAATGGGGAATCTTCGGAATACATTCCGAAAGAGGACAGATCTGTACTCTAAATGGAATGATACCGCTCTTCAATACAGAGACGCCATTTAAGTGAACTGGCACTACAGGAGTTTGAGAACTCCGTAGTTAAGCAAGCTCGGGCCAGGGAAGTTCTGGGATGGGTGACCTCCTGGGAAGTGGCCTCTGGTCGGGTCCAGTTTGCCCCGAAGGACAAAATACTGCGGCTTCGGCCAGAGCGGACAACACTCTTTGTATTGTGGGTGGGTCATAACATATATATATATACTACACCACGAAACTGCGGGGGGGCTATACGCCATCCACCCGACTTCCCCCGTAGATATATATCTACTCACTTGATCCTTACTTGCCGAAGTCGATGACGCCACGCTCGTCCTTGTCGTTCAAGTCAATTCGAGGGTAGCTACATATATACACACAAGATATCGCAAACCAAAATTGCGCACAAAAACCAAAACGGCATGCGTATCACACGTAGGTTAAAACCTATGGTCTACGGAAGCAAGAATAACCAACAATCATCGATGTCAATGTATAAACGTCAAACCATCGAGTTAAAACCCAAATACCAAAACTCAAGTTAAAACGAAGTCGCAAAACAAACCAGCAACTCAAGAAAACACCTCCAGATTTTACCCTAGGTTGAATCGGCAAATTTTGCACATGGGAAGGGTTTAGTTTACTGGAAATGGAGCCAAGGACCAAACACTAACTTAATCACCCCCACCCTGGCCGCAATTTGCGGCCAGAAGGAATATATTTGCGGCCATGCGAGGGAGATGGGGTCTCGGGTCTTTAGAGTAGCTTCTAGGTTTCCTGCATGTGTCACTGTAATCGCTATATAATTTTCCAGCTCTCCGAGTTATAGCAGATTTCTATTTCCCATCACAATTTCTATAAAATACGATATCGGGGATTTCTAAGTTTGTGAATTGGGGTTTTAGTCTAGTGTTTCAGTCCAAAATACAATCACCACAGGGATTGTAAGGCCTCTACTAACCTCAATTGCACTATCTCAAATCAAGAATCCCTCCAACCTCTTCTAGGAATTTTCCTATGTCACAAAACCCTACTAAACGAATTCTAAACTAACATGGATGCAAAAGGAAATGAAATACTACACTAATGATAAAAGAATTATCTCATTTGGCAACTCAAGAATTTTCTTGAGTTGCCCTAAGTCTTCAAAATCCAATTTTTCTTGATCCATCATGGTTGTAGTGAGCTTGTGTATGTTTTTAGTGAAGAGAATGAAGTGTTTTGATGTGTTTTTCATGGAGTTGTGAGGGGTTGAGGTGGTGGAGGGAAGGGGACAACCATGGGTGATGGAGATGAGAGGAAAATGATGGAGATAATGGAGGGAAGGAAATGGCCATGGTCAACTTGACCCCTCACCTCTCTCTCTTCTCTCTCATGCACATACTTCTTTCTTTATATTTTCTTTTCCTTTTCTTTTCTTTTTAACTCCAACCAAAACAAATAAAACCAAATAAGAAAAGAAATGGTTCATGGTTTTCAAACAAGAAAAAGAAATGTATCAAGTGTTAGAAATATGACTTGGTGCATATCTTGTGCACAATCACGCTTAATGCATAATTAGTGATTATTAATTAAGTTTAGAAATAAACTTGTATAAACATAATTATATAAAATTTATAAAATGTCTAAATCATATAACATTCTTTCAAAATCAACAATTTATATAAATTTCCAAATATTTCCCAATTTATCTGTATATAATTATACCACATTATTAAAATATTCATAATATTTATTATTTAATTATATAAATTCCCAAAAATAATATTTTATTTTTCTGAAATGTTACAGTATCCTCGACGTAGATCATCTTCGGTCTTGAAGACTTCAAGTAAGTTCGTTCCTTTCATCTTGTGGAGCCACTCTATAGTCCAGAAGTTCACTGCTTGGACCGAAGGGACTACTACACGGATCTATTGAAGTGAATAACCGGTCTACAAAGGTTGTATTCCTTGTTCACTTTGTATGTAAAGTTCTTTACATGCATGAATTGTGTAATTCTCTAGTTAAGATTTTAGGGTTAGGTTGTTTAGCATGGCAAATTTTTAAAAACGGCATGGTTGATGCCTCCCGAAACCTTGTTGTCGTGCTAGGTAATCCTACAAGATGACTATCATTACATGTTATTGGCATGACTCTAGTGCTGATACATATGCATACATGGTCACCTTAGTTACCATATTATTACAATCATGATACAGTAGAACCTAGGGATCATTGTCTATTCGATTTCTACTTGCAGATATTTTCTACTCATAAGTTAGCAACTTACCCCTGTTGCGCCACAGTTTTCTTACAGGTTCGACCGCTCGGATCAGTAGCGGTATCGCTGGCCCACAGCTTTCTTCGGGGTGTTTTGCTGTGGTAGGCAAGATACACATTTGGATCGTGACCACTCTTGTACCTATTATTTCCATTGTATCCAGATAAGCTCCATCAATCAGATACAAGACTTTGTATATTGGTAGACCTAGACAGCCTCGTGTATTTGCGAGGCATAGAGCGAGTTGGGTGTATTTTCGCTATTTGAGTTGATGATGTCTTTCTTTACTTATTATTCTTTTTGTGTTTGATCTTTGCCGTAGGGCGTCGTATATATGTTTACTGCGGTTGTGATTCCACCATTTGGCGAAGAGCTTGCACCCGCTTTGGGATGCCTATATATTGCATGTTTATGGTTTTGGATTAAAATAGACAAGGGAGGTGCTGCCCAAATTTTCAAGGACGAAAATGTTTTCAACGATAGTATACGATCATTGCATTTTCTTATGATATTACTTATACTTTAAACAAATAGCTTTAATTTCTTATGCCGATATCTCAAAACTGTAATTCTACTATTTTCTGTAAAAAGGTTTAAATTTCTGGGCTTTGGCTTAATTGAATTACGTAACGCCTTTAGACATTGCATGATTTAAGTACCGGTCACGTGCCAAATTCCAGGTCGTCACAAAGTTGGTATCAGAGCATTAGGTTTAACCTTGGTTCGAGTTTAGGCTCGACCTTATAGAACTTAGACTTGACTAAGGGGGGTTTTTAGAACCCGAGATTTTATCTCATAGGTTGACCTTGGTTGATGGAGTAGCTAGCTTGAGTAGAGTGACGTACCGTGTTTATGTTCCGCGGTATACTTACGACTCGCTGCTCCGCTTAAGTGACCTTAGGATGTACATTCGTTGAGATCCTTGATTTTATTCGCTCTTATGATCATACTCACATTGATTCCATTCATTCCTATGATCATATTTCCATTTCAGACCTACTGATTCCTTTGTTTCCTTTGATCTATCTTCATTGATAATTTCTTGAGGTTCCTGTCACCATGGCTACGAGTGCAGAGAGAGCTGCTGCTAGAGATGCGGTCAGAACGACCTCGTCAAGGATGAGGACTGGCCATGATTTTCTTCTGGTGACCTAGGAACGTATCGGTGTATTTTTGTGTTGAGATCTCTCATTTGAGAGGAGTGTTCGGATCTGTACTGGATGATCGGTCCATTGATAGAGGCTGCAATATTGAGAGGACTGTTGATGTACAACCTACCCCTGGTATCGCGATGCTGTTTACCGTGCAGACAGATGGCCCAGCTGTTACGGTGATTAACGGGATGTCGCCTCCAGAGTTTATAAGATGAAACCACAGGAGCTTATTGGCAGAGATAGGACAGAAGATCACTAGTCCTTCTTAAATAGAGTGATTGAGATGATTCGTTTAATTAGATGCCCGACGCAGGCTAAGTTGAGTTGAAGAATTCCAGTTGAAGGATCTTACTCAAATCTAGATTAAATCAATCAAAAGAGGGCATTGTTCATTGGATGTCCTAATGTGAGATCTGCAGGGTTACCTAGCACGGCAGCAAGGTTTCAGGAGGCATCGTCCATGCCAAGTTCAAAAATTTGCAGTTTTAGCTAACCCTGATTAAGAATCGTTAACTAAAAATCGACGGAAATATAAATGCAAACACATTGCAAGTCTAGTGAGAAAGGAATACAACCTTTGTAGACCAGTCCTTCACTTCATTAGCTCCGTATAGTAGTCCCTTCGCTGCGATCAAGAAGTCCCAGACTCTAGAAAGGCTCCGATGAAGAAACGAACATGCTTGTTTCGAAGTCTTCGAGGCCGAAAATGATCTACGTCGAGGAGACACTAACCCAAGCTATCTCTTCACTAATCATGGAATTAGTGAAGAAAACACCCTATACTAAATGGCAAGTAGTAGAGGATGATGAAGTAGGAAGTGGGCTCACTTTAGATCCGATTTTCTCATACTTTTCTCAAACCTCCATTGAAGCTAGAAAGCTTTGAGAGGAAGAAGAAGAAGAAGAAAGAACTCATCATATGAGTTATGTGTGAGGTTAGAAATGAAACCAAGGGTTAAGCATGTCATGCTTAACCCTTGTAGAGAGTTAACCATGGCTATGGGTTAAAGGGTTGGGTTAAACAAATATCCTAAGTTAGGCAAAAGAGTGGACAAAGTCAAAGATGCTTACAAACATCTACAAGCTTTCAACAAATATCAACCATGATAAAATCCACAATTTTGAATAACTTAATGATAAATATAAAACCCTAATCTTAACCCTAGCATGGTTCAATCCTCATAAACCCTAGTTGCATTTTTAACCTAGCATGATACATTTAACATATTTCACATATATATCAATGTATCCAAAGTGAGAAAAGAAATCCTAAGTGACCTAATACTAGTTAATATAATGTAGTATATCAAATATATAATTATACATTAAATTATTAAATCAACTCTTGATTTAATAATCCGCCTATATTACATATAACCGACTAATATTATATGTAACAACTTATGAAATCAACGCTTGATCCGATAACCGAGCTATATCATATATAACCGACCGATATCTCATATCGCGAGAATAGAATACGGTATCCCATATAGTATCAATCTCGGTCCTGCACATATCATATATGTGCTCCTACTCCGTTTCGCTTGAGCCAGGAAACTGCTGTGTAGGACTCTAAAGGCTCGTCAATACGCCGGCAGCAGGTGATGATCATATCAAACACCCACAAGCCGTAAGCGGTCTGCTAAATGTAACGGCAACCCGAGTATTGAGTGATCAGAAGATCAACAAGCAAGACTGCTCACACTCCTACGAATCCAATCAGTAACACTACCGTACAGTCCGGTCTCTTCGTCTGATATGTTGCATATTTCGTCTAAGGGTAGTAAACGTCAGACCCCAGTAACTCGATAAGTCGTGTCGATATGAGGCTCATAACGGGTCGAGAAACTACTGATAACACTTACCAGTATATCTCTGAAGCAGCCTTGGCTAAAGACTTTCTGTTATAGCCAATCGAGCACAGCGCAACACCAACTCCCAATACCGGGAGAGACGAAACCCCTCAAATCGCTCATTTCCTCCATGTGACTCGGGACTGTACCCAAAAACCACCGTTTTGCACATTCTCTTGAACGTGGTAAGGTGGAAATCAAAGCACAATGGGAATCACACAAGCCTCTATTACAATCTAGGGTCTACAGACTAACCTGTACCAGTATCACCAGAGAACTGCCATCTGACGTTAGGTATAATACCATCTGGGAGTTCTCGGCGAGTCCGCTCAGTGTACCCATTCTCCACTCAGCACCCGTATACTGTCTCTGATGTCAAACACCAATGGATATGGGATCATCCATCGACCATCTACATGGGTCGAGAAGTTATACGCTAGTCTACTCTGGTATATCGATGCCCTGTCTCTATACACCAACGACTAGGAACATTTGAAGGATGTATTTAACGACTACTCTGTCCCCACTATTATGTCTGCATCACAGTCCTGGTAGTCAAGTACTCATCCTAAGGTCTTTACCAACATGTAATATAGAGACAATCAGTGTACATGTTATGATAAAGTGCAACAAGATAGCATACTATCATGTCGAGCAAGAAAGTCCTCCCTATATATGTCCAAGCATCCACTACAATATACATCGTATGTACAGTAATGGCCTCTAGGGCATACATATAACTAACAATCTCCCACTTGCACTATTGCCATCTGTTGCAGTATCTCATACCCAACAATCAGCAGTGGTTGAAATATCTCATACTCAACCATCCCATAAAAGTCTCTCCTGGGAATAGGCCTTTGTGAGTGGATCCGCCGTGTTGTCCTCTGTAGTCTAATCCCCTAACCTCGATCTCCCTGAAGATCATCCATCTCCATGATCATGTGATACTTCCTAAGAATATGTCTGGATCATAGATGGGACAGAGGTTCCTAGGCCTAAGCTACAATTCCGTTGTCACACAATGGTAGGAACGAAGTTCATCTCATGAACTAATATACATCCAGACAAGCTCTTTGGTAGTATCTTTGGTAGCAATGTATCCAGCCTTTATCGTCTAGTATGCCACGGTATCTAGCTTGGAACTCTTCCAACATACCGTCCTTCCACTGAGGGTAAAGACAATACCTGTGGCCGACATTCAGTCGACCTTACCACCCTAGATGCTATCCAGTGATTCTCCCCAGGATCGATTGATACCATCTCACTACACCTAGTGAGAATCCTAACATCTACTTAGATCTATCTCATAGATCCAAAACCCTGGATTTAGGAGGTATCACCTTGATCCTATATGGAGAATCCTTGTGATAAGAGTAGATTGACCGAGTGTAGCATAGGAAACTCCTTTCCTATCAAGAGTATGTTAGCCACGTATAATACGAGGATCACCACCATACTCCCTACTACCTTTTTGTATATACAAGGTTCATCTACCATTTTGATGAAGTCAAACGCTTTGACTACAACATCAAAAAAATGTTCCAACTCCGCGATGCCTGTTTTATCCCATAAAGCAACTTGCACACGTTTCCATTGCTCCTACTGTCAACGAAGCCCTCTGGCCGTGTACTTATAGACGCTCTCTTCTAAATCACTATTTAGAAAAGAAGTCATGACACCCAACCGCCAGATATCGTAGTCATGGTATGTAGCAATGGCAAGTAGGACGCGGATGGACTTAAGCATGGGGATTAGAAAAGGTTTCATCATTATCCACATCTGGTCGATGACGAAAACCTTTTGCCTCATGTCTTAGCTTTGAAAGTCTCAACTTTTCCATGTACACCAAGTAATCTTCTCAAGATATACTTGCTCCTGATGGAGATTTTACCCTTCAGATATAGCAACCAAAGTCCAAACTTTGTTAGCGTATATGGATTCCATCTTAGATCGCTTAGCATCTAGCCATTCTCACAGAGTCCCCACTCCTGATGGCCTGCTCGAAACTAGTTGGGTCATCATCTCATGATGCAATCCTCGCTCCCACTGTCATAATGAAAACCGAAGTATCTCTCAGGTGGGTAAGGAACCTTACTAGATCGGCGGAGAGGCTGATATTCATTGGGATCTATTGAATCTTTCAGTTCTACCAAATCATCAGCTACAGTTTGTATAGCTGGAACTCCTTCCAGTTCTATCTCATGACCACTAATTTCTTCACAAGAAATTCCCTTTCCTAAAGGTGGCACGCTGAGGAATAAAACATCTTTTGCTCCTCAGTGTGGTAGAAGATATTCCCTTACGAATGCTTGGGATATCCAACAAACTTCCACAGAGCTAACCTTTCCTCGAGCTTGTCTGGATTTTGCTTTTGACGTAGGTCGGACAACCCCAAATCTTAACATCCTTAAAGGATGAGCTCTTCCCATACCATATCACATATGGAGTGGTAGGCACCTGATTTGATTGGAACCTTATTCAATATGTTTGCAGCTTCACAAGTGCATAACCCCCACAAATAAATAGGCAACTCAGTAGTACTCATCATAGAGCACACCATATCTAATAGGGTGCGATTGCTCCACCCCGATACACCGACGTGCTGTAGTGTATACGGGGGAGTTATGCTGAGAGAAAATCTTATTCTCCTTTAGTATAGTCCAGGAATTCCGTGCTCAAGTATTCTCCTCCCTGATCACATCAAAGGACATAATACTTATACCCGTTTTTGGTTATCTACTTCTAACTTATATTCTTTGAATATCTCAAAAGGTTCAGACTTGTGTTTCAACAAGAACAAATGTCCGAATCTTGAGAGATCATCAGCGAATGTAATGAAGTACAAAGAACCGTTCCGGACATGTGTAGACAGGGGACCTACATACATCATAATTATCAATCCCAAGAGTTCACTAACTCTTTCTCTGTTTCTAATAAACGGAGGTATGGTCATCTTATCTTTATGACATGACTGGCAAGTTTTACAAGATGTATATTCAAATTGATTTAAATACGCATCTTTATGTAACTTCAGCTAGTCGGGTCGCCTTGATATGACCTAGTCTATAATGCCTCAAGAAGGATTCATTCATTTCTGAATTCTTGCTCTTGTGTGTATTCTATACGTTAAGAACTGTAGTTTGATTTAGAACGTATATGCTTTTAGATAACGTGCCAGAACCGATCAACTTTTGATATAGGAACTGTTCAAACCATTATCCAACAGTACAAAATTATATCCTTCTTTACTAAATAAAGAGACTGATATGATGTTGTATATCAGGTTCGGTATCTAATAACATTCCTTTAGAATCAATGTATTTGGTAACACAGGGTGATAACTGCCAACAAACTTGGCTGCAACACTTGCACCGTTTCCAACTCTTGAAAATTATCACCCGTTCCCTGTTCTCTACCTATCTATAACCCATGTAACAGATTACATATGTGGGATCCTGATCCGGTATCACATACACAGGACGTAGAAGATACTGAAAAATAGTTCTTCGTAATGAACACACCAGAAGATGATGCATCAGCATGCATTTTCTTCGTTTGGGCGGCACGGGAATCCTGGTAATCCCCTATTTCGTGCTCGGACTTATAACAATTATAAGTTAGAGCGGGACCAACGTTCCTTAGCTTAGTATAACAAGCAGGTTTGGTCAATACATCCGTATTATTATCTTGATTAAGGCGTGATATGGTCGCTACCTGGAGAGAAAGAGAAGAAAACACTCAGCGTATGCTCTTGCAAGATTAGATTGGTTATTAATTTATCTAATCAGGATGGCTCCCACTTTTTTAGTCAAATCTTCCTTCAAACCCTAAAAGGAAAGACTAGCAGGGGTTAATTACGCCCTACAAGTTCGCCAATCTTTCAGCCAGGCTAGTGCCGGTACTCTGAGGGAGGTTCCCCGTGCTTTCGCACGGACCTAATTAAAATAAACCTCATTTTCCCAGGGGCATAACCCAGTTAACACCCTTCTAGAGACCTACTTGATCGGCTAATTGTAATGTATAAAACTCTCCCAGGAGTAACTCTTACTCGCAGTGGGTATCAGGATCCAACTATCTCATAGGAGGTATGCAATCTCATTGCAAATTTCGACACTTGAAATTCCCGATAATATTTTGCCCCTAGCGTCCTATGACCTTGACAGAGGTCAACAAACCATAGGCTGCTAGTCAAGTTCAACCCGTTATTTCTTGATTGAAATAAACCTACCCGCACGACCCTTGACGGTGGTCAACAAGGCCACACGACTACCCTAATCCAATCGCATCGTATGCAGCAGATAAGCACTAGTCAGCTACCGCACACTACGCCTTCACGGAGGTCAACAAACATAGCACGAATACTAAGTAGTACTTATATGAAATGACGGAGGGCTACGACAGGTTTTTAAGAAAACCCTTTGCGTAATGAACATGATCTCGTTGTAGAATCGAGTGATTTTGTAAAGGAGTGTTTTTTAGGCTTTTACTAGTTTTGCTAAAGAGGTCACTCCCGGTGAAGGGCTCTGGGCTCTTTCCTTATCGAATAAGGTGCAGGATATTTCACAAATACAATTATGCAAAGCAAAAACTATAGAAGCAATCAAAAGACAAACCGAGGGTTGTATCATCTGCTAGTTATTGATAAAGAGGTCACTCCCGGTGAAGGGAGCTTGGCTCTTTCCTTATCGAATATGGTGCTGGATATTCTACAACGAATACCGCTATGCAAGGCATTGTTGGATATATGTATGCCCTAGAGGCCATTATATGATAGTGGATGTATATATACATGTGTGTATATATATATATACATGTATATATATATATATATTCAGTGTACATTCTTGCTCGACATGATAGTATGCTATCTGGTTCTTCTTTATCTGACATGTTGATTTGATCATGCTTTTATTCATTCACACATGTTGATAAAGCCCTGAGGATATAGGCTTGACTACTGTGATTATGATAGAGATCGTACTAGTGGGACATCTGTAGTTTGTAAGCATATCCTGGAATGTCCCTAGTCGTAGGTGTATTGAGACGGGGCATCGATATACCAGAGTACAATAGCGTATATGATACTAGACCCATATGATGGGCGATGGATGTTCCCACATTCATCGATGTTTGACATCGAGATCGTATACGGGTGATCAGTGGTGACTGGGTACACTGGACGGACTCACCGAGAACTCCTATATGGAATTATATCTATCGTCGGATAGCAGTTCTCAGGTGACACTGGTGCATGTTAGTCTGTAGACCCGAGATCGTCATAGAGTCTTGTGTGTTCTCCCACTGTACTTTGATTACCACCCTACCACGGCTCTACTGAGTTGTGCAAATAGGTGGCCGTTGGGTACAGTCCCGAGACACACGAAGGTGATGAGCGATAAGGAGGGGTTTCGTCTCTCCCGGTATTGGGAGTTGATGCTGTGCTGTGCTCGATTGGCTGTATCAGTAAGTCCCTGGCCAGGGCTGTTGAGATTTACTGATAAGTGTTACCAGTAGTTTCTCGATCTGTTATAGACCATTCATCGGCATGACTTATTGAGTTATTGGGGTCGACGTTACCATCCCTAGACTCGGTATGCAGCCTATCTGACGAAGAGACCGGACTGTACGGTAGTGGTGCCGGTTGGCTTGACGGGAGTTGGGACAGGTTCTCTTGTTTTCTTCTGATCGTTCAATACCCGGGTGGCCGTTACGTTTAGCTGACCGCTTGCGGCTTGGGGGTGCTTGATATGATCATCACCCACTGCCGGGGTATTAACGAGTCTTAGAGTCCCACAATGGAGTTGCCTAGTCCAGGCGAAACGATGTGGTGCGCATATGAGATATATGCGTGGACCCGGTTAAAATAAGCGTATGAGATACCGTATATTAATCGGGTGGTTTGCTTTTGGCCGGGTCGTATTCGATATGACCGGTTTGCTAAATCAAGTGTTGATTTATCATTGACCATTAGTTTCTCACTTTAAACCCTTTCTTGTCTTTTTTGTTGTATGCATGCATGTATGCATTTATTCTCATTCATGCACATAGGATGTGCATGCACACATACATGCATACATAATCTATCATGGTTGTTGATATAGTGGATGGTGGCAATATAAGACTCACACCATATATAAATATATAGATATTATTTATTGGAAAAGAAAAATGGAAATGGAAATTGTTATCATGGTTTAATATTTTATTATTTCACTAACCCTTTGGTTTAACCATGATTCATTTTCTATGGCCATTTTTGTTCCAAACTAAAATATCTAGATATTTTATAACTATGGTTAAGAATGAGAAAGTGAAAATATATATATTTTCATTTCTCATTTTTATTCATAAGTTCATCATTATCTTGAGCTCTTTACAAACCATCATCTTCTTCCTCCTTTCTCTCTTGCTCTCTAGTTTTCTCAAGTGAGCAAAAGAGTCACCAAGTTAGGATTTTGAAGTGAGAAAACAAACCACATCACCATTCTACACTGGTCTTGCCCATTAGTGTAGAGTGTTAGCTTCCATTTCTTCTCTTGATCTAGTGGAGCTTCAAGTTTGGACAAAGAGGACTCCGGGTGGATCGTCGTGGACCTAGAGGATCTCAAGCGAACCTTTTTCCAACTCTCAAGTAGCCAAAGAGTCTAGCGTAGAGAGCTACAAAGGTTGTACTCTCAAAACCCTAGCTTTTACTACTTGTGTTTGTGTTGCCCTAAATTTTCTAGCATGATCCTTAAGAAAGTTTCTTTAGCACCATATAAAATTTAAATATTGCATGTGTGTTGCCTCCAAACCCTTGTAGTGGTGCTGTAGGAAACCCTTCATGGTAACAGAGTCAAGTTAGAACTTTAGGCGACGTTTAGGCGAAGTTAAAACTCCGATCGAACCACGAAATACGGATTTTGACCCTTCTCTGGACATTTTTTTAAAACTGTTTTTTTCTGAATTAAAAATACTTAAAAAATTCAGTAGGTTAATATAAGCAATAGTGTAAAAAGCGACACCATGATCCGTACATATCGCCGTGGAACAGCGGCCATACCTTACTTGGGCCGCGGATCAGCGGCCGTACAGAACCCTTATGGCATCGATTTTGTACAGTAATGTCATTAGCTGCTTGTACATATTTTTTGGGTATTTTTAATCTGACTCAAGCGTTGAGTGTTCTGGAGATTATTTTTGATTCGTTGATTCGATCGGAAATTTTAATTTCGTGCTATTTTCGAGTAATTTAGAAAGTATTAAAAAGTTCGAACGGATATCATTAACTCACTTTTTCCCGGCATGAAAAACTTTCAAGTGTTGAATTTTTCTCGAGTTCAAATCTTTCGGAAATACGTGCAAGTAATGTGGTGGACCCTCTAGAAGAACACAAACCTTAACTCGATTATGTGACCGTCTGAACTGCCTCTAAACCTTAGGGTTTGGGGCAGTACGGCGTGCCACATGTGAGCCGTTGGCTTGACCCTTCTACGGCTGGACCACTGTGTAAGTGCACGGCGGCGCCCCGGCCGTCACAATCCGACGGCCAAATGCGGAAGCGGTGATAAACTTTAATTTTCTTGAACTGGCAAACCGCCGCGCACTAATACCCGGATCGAACCATTAATTAGTCCTAGCTAACTACAAGAAAGGGAATAGAGATATACCGACGATCCAAGTCCTCCGGTCTTCTCGTCATCGTCCCGATCTCCTGCGGAATGTCCCGTCTCCTCCTCGTCGCCGGAAGTGCACCACATCGCCTACTTCTTTTACGGGCTCCCACCTCAATGCCGAGGCAACTCGGGCACGAAGCCGGCTACTCGACGTGCCCAAGATTTGCTGTAGAATGCGTAGTACTCAAGTCTCACTTTGGGGTTCATGGAGATTGCCATTGTGGTGGAGGAAGAAGAACTTGAAGAGAGGTGAGGAAAAATGTATCATGCAAAGAATTGAATGTGACAATTTTCTCACTACCAAAAGAAAAGCCCCCACCCTCACTAGTGGCCGGCCAAGCATGATGGTGGTAGGTGGGAATGGAGTGAAGTCAAATGAAAGACAAGGGAGTGGGTGAGCTATCATGGAAGGAAGAATAATGAGTGATGATCAAAACAATATCATCACAAACAAAAACAAACACTCCAAAGCAACCATGATGACTCCAAATGGTCAAGCCATCATGAAGAAGTCAAGAAGTCAAGGTCAATGGAGCAACCATCATGATCCAACCAATAAGCAAAGACCCCCTCCAAAAATACTTATTTGCAATAATGCAAATAAGCCCTCCTCCACCAATCTTCGGCCAATGAACGATACAAAGGAAATTGGCCGAAACGAAAAGCAAACTGGCAACTCCAGAAAACTGGTCCTGTAATAAATTACAGGAAAACCCCGATACTGTGCATACACACCCGCATCTGTATTTCGACCGAAATACAAATGCAATGAGACAAAATCTACACTGTACTATACTAGGATCCGGCTTATACCAAAGCCGGCTAGTATTATCCGTTCGATCCTGATCTGTGCAATACCGCACGTATCTGATCGAACCCTGCCATATAACCATACGGCCTATAGTACAGACTGTCCGATCCTGATCCGTGCAATACCGCACGTATCTGATTGGACCTTGCCATATCTCCATACGGCCTCTACAACCTTTCGCCCGAAAGCTGAGTAACTGAATGTGGGGGACTCTAAAGACTCGTCAACACCTTGGTTGTGGATTTAACCACAAGCACGTTAGAGGTATAAGCCAATACATAACGGGCTACCAGGTATTGACCAAAAGGGACGTCTGTGAGCGAACTCAGCCTGACTCCCTACTGAGCCTGTCAGTGACAATATCCGTACAGTCCGGTCCGTTCGTCTATGAGTATCGCATGGCGGGCCTAGGGGGTTGGTAAAAGTCAGACCCCCAAAAGCGGTACAAGTCGTGTCGGAGTGTAGCCCAGAACACCCTGAGATACTACTGGAATACCTACCAGTAAATCTCCTTGCCTCGGCCGAGGGCTTCGTGTAATGGCTCTCCTAGACACAGCGCGACCTCACCCCCAATACCGGGAGAGACGAACCCCTGAAGATACGCTCACTGCCTCCATGTGGCTCGGGACTGCACCCAACTAAAACCTGTTTGCACGACTCCTTTGAGCCGTGGTAGGGTAGTAATCAAAGTACAGTGGGAACTCACACGAGACAAATGACGATCCCCAGGTCGATGAACTAACCTGTACACATGTTACCAGGGAACTGCCATCTGACGTCTGGTATATGACCAACTAGCATGTTCCCGGCGAGTCCTGTCCGGTGTACTCATAACCCAATGAGCACCTGTATACATCTTAGGTGATCCAACTGACACCAGTGGCCTGTGAGACCGGCCACCGCCCCTCGTCGGGGTCTCGACTGTATACACGAGTCTACTCTGGAGTATCGATGCCCTGTCTCGAAACTCACACGACTAGGGACCATTTAAGGATATGCTTATAGACCCCAGCTCCCACTTATATGATCGCCCTCATACTGCCGGTGGTCAAGCAAGAATCTTAGGGGCTCTATCAATGTGTAATAGCAACTTTTCAGGTCACCTAAAACAGTACACGATGATAAAGGTAAACCAGATAGCATACTATCATCTCGAGTAAGACTGTCCTACCGGGATAGGTCCTCCATCAATCATTGCAATCACGTACCTGTGACCTAATAATTGACTCTGAGGGCACTATCTCCAACAATCTACCACTTGCACTCAAGGCTAATTATTGCGATGTCGCATACTCTCAGCCCGTGTGATACCGAACACCCAACTCCTGTACTAGTCAGTCTCACAAAGCTCGTTTGCGAAACTATTGCGTTCGAGAAATAGCCTCAGTGAGTGGATCCGCTTTGTTGTTTCTTTCTATGTCTCTCTATATCTCAAGTTCGCGGAGAAAGCCATCTCCCGAAAAGAGTAATACCTGTCTTAGAATGTGTCTGGATGTCTGATGGGACATAGCTCATAAATGAACTCCAAATCCAAACTTCTTAGACTGTATCGACAACTGAACTTAATCAGTATCCTGCGCCATGCCTCCCTCAGTATTGCCTTGGATCACCTGTCCAAAATACTGCCCCTCATCAGAAGGAAAAACTATAACTCTGACAACCTCCTTGTCGTCCAGGTCACCTTGGAAGCCTGGAATGATAACTGTCTCCCGAATGAGGCCGTTGTCATCATATCCCTAGAACATCCACTTATGTTCTAGAACTGCTTCCGACTGTTTCTCCAGGATTGGATCAATATCAACTTATTGCATCTAGTGCAAGAACAATATCTGGTGTGGTACTTGACATCTCATGATTGACTCAATTGCCTGAGCAAGTGATCTGCCAATCATGCACATCCCTCTCCCCTTTAGTTTGTAAGACACCTTTAGAGAGGGTGACTCCATCTTCTGCAGGTAGACTACCGTGCATGGAGTCGTCCATTCTAAATACCCTTAGAATGCTGTCTAAGTACCCTGATTGGGAGACTACCCAAATCTAGATCTAAAACCATAGATCTAGTAACCAGAATGTCTGATATAATGTCCAAGTCCCATGTGGAGAAACCACTGTGTGACGACCAAAGTATAACCGATTGTAGTAAAGGAATTTTACTTCCTACTCTGTGTATGTCATCCAAATACCAGGATATCACACCCTACTACCTTCTCAACAGATCCATCCCCTATTCTGATGAAGTCAAACCCATGACTGTCATGTCAGAAATAGATGATCTATCTCCGCTACATCTGCTTTAGTCTATAAATAGACATAAGCTACCTGTCCACCAATGCTTCCGCTGCTCCCACTGACTACGACAACCCTCTGGCAGAGTCATATAGACGTACACTTCTAAAACTAGTTTAGAACGACGCTATACTCATCCTCCTGCCGGGTCTCACAGCCTGGAACAACAGCAATGGTAGTTGTGGGTAAACAAGAACTTCTCTGTCACCGTCCTTGAGGCTACCGTAGTACCTCTCGGGTGCCTGAAGTTACCCACCTTATCTGCGGAGTGGCCAATGGAATGTCAAACCAGATTGAATCTTTAGGTTCCTTATCAAATCTTCAGTAATCGTTTGTGGTTCTGGAATCACTTCCAGTTCTACCATACTCCCACTAATGTTTTCTGGAAAAAAATATCCATTTTTAATAAAACTGTGGCGAGTCTAGAACAATATCGCTATTGTTCATCCAGATGGTAGAAAGTCAACCCTCGTCATAGCCTGGGTCAACCCACGAACAGCCATTACAGAAACGTGCCTTGAGTTGTCCAGTGTCTGGTTTTAATCATAAACCGGACAACTCCCCGTATCTTAACATCGTTAAGATATGAACTGTTCTATATCCCATATAGGACCAGAGGCACTGATTTAATTGAACCAGATTCAAATCATGCAACTGTCTCCAGTGCATGTCAACTGAATGGAAGGAGGCCGATCAGCGTTACTCAACTTAGGAATGCTTCCAATTATGAGTAACCTGAAAAAGAAGCAAGTTCTCTTAGTCATTACTATCAACTTAATACCATACACAAGTATCTACATCTTCGATCTCTTTGAAGAATCCCGATACTTGCTACACCTGGTTCTCTACTCTATTCAAATACCTATAACTTCTCAAAATTCGGACCCTGTGTTTCCTACGAAACACCTGTCTAAAAACTAGAGAAGTCATAAGTAAACCGAATATAGTACGAGGACCAACCCCCTCTGTCCTGATGGACCCTGGACAACATACAATACTCTGTATAAGTCCCTTGAGTCTGATAACTCATTTACTGTGTGTCGTAGGTTGAAAACTGTACATATGGTTAAGAAGAATTACACCGCTGTTTAATGCTCCTTACCTAACCATCCACTGATATAGGTAAATGTCGTAGACATAATTTCAGAAAGGTATATCTCACTCTATAAAAATAGACGTACAGATATATCAATTTGAAATTGGTACATAACAGCGGATATTCAAAACCAAATATTTGCCGACCGGCAAACAGCCCAGGTGATTTCCTCAAATATCACCGATTACAACGAATCCCGATATAATGAGGATGATCACTTAATTCCCAATAACTTACTCCCACTCATCATCTGTAAAACCATACAGATGTGAGAATCATACCTGGTAAATACATACCCTGGAGCAAGTGCCTAATCGGGAAATCAGTTTTCCTTTAACAGTACACAGCGAAGCTGAAACATTGAAATGTTTCGATGGGGTATCCTGGTATTCCTAGTAATGCCTCTTCCAGATTCACGACTGTAACCGTATAATCCTTTGCCACCTCTCCAAATCCCGTCATATGTCTTTAGTCTTTACCTTCTGCACACCCCTTTAGGCCAAATGGTTTTCTTCCTTCCCTACCGTTCGGCACCAGCCTATGGTTTGGAAGAAGACTATCCAATAAGCATAATGGGTGTACTGTCCCAATCCTAGGAACACTCGCAATGAGAAAGGGTGAAGATAAAAGACAACCGAATAAACCTTATTCCTATTTCTCCTTGACCAGAATCCATCCCCGAATTGGAACAAGTTCCTTTCGAGTTCGTATATAACCATACGAAGGAGTATCCAATAAACTGTGGATCTTCGTAGTGATACGGAGTGTCCTGGAGAAATACAAAGGTGATTTTAGGATTGGCGAAGGAATACTTGGTTTGGTCATGAATATCTGTTTCAATTTACTTTGCCCTCTTACTAATCCCTTGCTTTGTCTAAACTTAATACCTTCTGTACACCATCGTTAGGCTAATTAGTTTTCTTCATTCCCTACCGGTCGGCACCAGCCTAAGGTTTGGAAGAAGACTATCCAATTTGCGTAATAGGTGTACTATCTCCTAAACCAAGGAGTACTCGCAACCTGAGAGAAGGTAAAAGGAAAAGACGACTGAATAATCCTATCCGTTTTCTCCAGAACCTGAAACCATCCTCGAATAAATTCCTTCGAGTTCGTATCTAACCATACGATGGTTTTGTCTAATGGAAGTGGACGTTCGTAGTAAAACGGGGTGTCCTGGAGAAAAGGGTAAAAGTAGGAGTGGCAATGAGGTTTGCAACTCTGATAATCCAAAAGCCAGTGTTAAGAAGGTTCGGTCAACTTGGTCACTGGGTCATAGTCTTAGGGTCGGGTCAATGGTCGCTGCCAAAGAGAGAGAGAAAAGAAACACTCAGCGTGCACTCTAACCTAGATCAGAATGGTTACCAATTTATCTAATCTGGAAACCTCCCACTGTACCTCAAATTCTCCTCCAAACCTGAAAGAAGAATTAGTCGGGGTCACCCGAGGAGTAAACTAACTCATCAGTGGGAATCGGGATCCAACTATCATCGCATGATAACGTGACGGAATCCGCTCACGGTGTCACACTCCAGAAGGTATGCGTATATCTGGCAAGTTTCAGTTGTTTTGAAACTCCCGATGTGATTTCTGCCCCATGCTCTTATGACCTTGACTAAGGCCAACAAATCATAAGTCACATGTCAAGTTCTACCCGTCATTATCCAGGTTGATTTGAACCCACCCGTACAAGCCCTTGACTAGGGCCAACAAGGCTATACGACTGTCCCAAACCAACGCATCTATCTATGCAGCATATGAACACCCAACAGCTACCAAACACTGTGCCTTGACTATGGCCAACAAACACAGCTTGAATACTATTGACTACCCATATGAAACGACGGAGGGCTTCGAATGGTTTCTGGCAAAAACCTTTAACGTAATGAACTTGATATCGTTGAAGGAACTGATAGCTTTTTTAAAAGTATAGTGACGAAAACCGTTGCTAAAGAGGTCACTCCCGGTGAAGGGATCTCGGCTCTTTCCCCGTAGAATGGGGTGCAGGATATTCCAAATGAATACCACGGTGCAAAGCAAAAGTAATCGGGTATAGTGAAGTTAATGCCCTGACGCAAACTTTTTGTCCAAGGGGTCACTCCCGGTGAAGGGATCACGGCCCTTGCCTCGTCGACTGAGGAGCAGGATATTCCAACTGAATACCATGATGCAAAACAAAAGTGAACGTCCTTGCAATAACAGCTTTTTGAAAAAGTGTTCCAACAACATCAGATTAGGTTTGTTTTTAACTTGCATTGATCCGAATCAATGCAGTCCCATCAATTGATCACACCACAAAGAACGAAAATATACTGATGTACGTATATGCCATCCGCATTCGCCACTAGGTCCCGTCATTACCCGTTAGGTTAGCTAACTAACGACAGAGCGGGGACTGGACTAGCGCGGATGCAAAACATATACAACATCTACTAATATATATACCAATATATTATATTCGCTCAAGGCGTGAATAAAATGCAACATCACAGAGAATGAACAGCATCACAGAAACAATACAGATATCTGGGATCCCCGGGTTTCACAGAGCCGCTGAAACCCGACGTTCCCCTGGTCGTGTGGATAGCCTGTGCAATGAAATCCTAGACCCCTACGGGCGCGGCAAGTCACCCGCCAAAACCTGAAGCGAGGTAGCCCCCTTCAGCACCGTGAATGGACCACCCAGCACTTCACGGAATCCGGTAACTTGGGCACCCCTCCTGGGTCAACCTGTACCCCCTACGAGTGCGGCGAATAGCCCGCCAATCCTAGAGTGAAGCCCCCTCCGTCTCAATGCCATGAGATGCGGGCCCGTTGCCCTCTAGAACCCGGCTATCCATGCACCCCTCCGCGGGGTAATCCTAGTACAGAAAGTAAAATATACATACACCGGGTACATTGACCGCAACCAGGTCGTGCCCCAAAATAATAATACAAACAGGCAGTGACGGCAGTCCACATGTCGGACGCTCGCCCCGCAATATCAAATGTACATAATACAACAGAACTGTACTAGCATTGCATCCAGGCTATCCCCCACGACCGATCCGCAACATCACAGCAAAAACAAAACTTCAACGTGAAAGTCATGTTCGCAAATCCGTCTAACCGGGCTATAGCAGTTAGACCGGATTTACCGATCAAGTGACATTCACGGTCGCAGATATAATGTAAATACTGTGAAATAATGTGTTTAAAATATCCGATCAATCAAATTTTAACAAGTGGGCCCCCAAGCAATACTGTAGCAGTTAAAGAAATTCTGGGCCTAATGTTAATATTCCAAAACCCTAATTTTAAGCCCACAAAGACACTGTAGAAATTTGGTGCAGTGATCTCCACAGTGTGCGGCGGAACAGCGGCGGGAAGAGGGTTTTCGCGGCGGTTCCGCGCTCCCATAGTGGAGTCACTTCATCGAATTTTTACAGTGCTCTTATATTTTCCAGTACATCAATATTTTACAACCTGAAAAATTTTTCGAGACCAAAAATTTTCAACAGAAAACTGTCGATTGGAAAAACACGGTTTTGGAACTTTTTGATCGATCGGAAATGCAAACACATTAAACCAAGCTAGACTAAGTTAATGGCGTGGCTCTGATACCACTGTAAGTGCACGGCGGCGCCCCGGCCGTCACAATCCGACGGCCAAATGCGGAAGCGGTGATAAACTTTAATTTTCTTGAACTGGCAAACCGCCGCGCACTAATACCCGGATCGAACCATTAATTAGTCCTAGCTAACTACAAGAAAGGGAATAGAGATATACCGACGATCCAAGTCTTCCGGTCTTCTCGTCATCGTCCCGATCTCCTGCGGAATGTCCCGTCTCCTCCTCGTCGCCGGAAGTGCACCACATCGCCTACTTCTTTTACGGGCTCCCACCTCAATGCCGAGGCAACTCGGGCACGAAGCCGGCTACTCGACGTGCCCAAGATTTGCTGTAGAATGCGTAGTACTCAAGTCTCACTTTGGGGTTCATGGAGATTGCCATTGTGGTGGAGGAAGAAGAACTTGAAGAGAGGTGAGGAAAAATGTATCATGCAAAGAATTGAATGTGACAATTTTCTCACTACCAAAAGAAAAGCCCCCACCCTCACTAGTGGCCAGCCAAGCATGATGGTGGTAGGTGGGAATGGAGTGAAGTCAAATGAAAGACAAGGGAGTGGGTGAGCTATCATGGAAGGAAGAATAATGAGTGATGATCAAAACAATATCATCACAAACACTCCAAAGCAACCATGATGACTCCAAATGGTCAAGCCATCATGAAGAAGTCAAGAAGTCAAGGTCAATGGAGCAACCATCATGATCCAACCAATAAGCAAAGACCCCCTCCAAAAATACTTATTTGCAATAATGCAAATAAGCCCTCCTCCACCAATCTTCGGCCAATGAACGATACAAAGGAAATTGGCCGAAACGGAAAGCAAACTGGCAACTCCAGAAAACTGGTCCCGTAATAAATTACAGGAAAACCCCGATACTGTGCATACACACCCGCATCTGTATTTCGACCGAAATACAAATGCAATGAGACAAAATCTACACTGTACTATACTAGGATCCGGCTTATACCAAAGCCGGCTAGTATTATCCGTTCGATCCTGATCTGTGCAATACCGCACGTATCTGATCGAACCCTGCCATATAACCATACGGCCTATAGTACAGACTGTCCGATCCTGATCCGTGCAATACCGCACGTATCTGATTGGACCCTGCCATATCTCCATACGGCCTCTACAACCTTTCGCCCGAAAGCTGAGTAACTGAATGTGGGGGACTCTAAAGACTCGTCAACACCTTGGTTGTGGATTTAACCACTAGCACGTTAGAGGTATAAGCCAATACATAACGGGCTACCAGGTATTGACCAAAAGGGACGTCTGTGAGTGAACTCAGCCTGACTCCCTACTGAGCCTGTCAGTGACAATATCCGTACAGTCCGGTCCGTTCGTCTATGAGTATCGCATGGCGGGCCTAGGGGGTTGGTAAAAGTCAGACCCCCAAAAGCGGTACAAGTCGTGTCGGAGTGTAGCCCAGAACACCCTGAGATACTACTGGAATACCTACCAGTAAATCTCCTTGCCTCGGCCGAGGGCTTCGTGTAATGGCTCTCCTAGACACAGCGCGACCTCACCCCCAATACCGGGAGAGACGAACCCCTGAAGATACGCTCACTGCCTCTATGTGGCTCGGGACTGCACCCAACTAAAACCTGTTTGCACGACTCCTTTGAGCCGTGGTAGGGTAGTAATCAAAGTACAGTGGGAACTCACACGAGACAAATGACGATCCCCAGGTCGATGAACTAACCTGTACACATGTCACCAGGGAACTGCCATCCGACGTCTGGTATATGACCAACTAGCATGTTCCCGGCGAGTCCTGTCCGGTGTACTCATAACCCAATGAGCACCTGTATACATCTTAGGTGATCCAACTGACACCAGTGGCTTGTGAGACCGGCCACCGCCCCTCGTCGGGGTCTCGACTGTATACACTAGTCTACTCTGGAGTATCGAAACTCACACGACTAGGGACCATTTAAGGATATGCTTATAGACCCCAGCTCCCACTTATATGATCGCCCTCATACTGCCGGTGGTCAAGCAAGAATCCTAGGGGCTCTATCAACGTGTAATAGCAACTTTTCAGGTCACCTAAAACAGTACACGATGATAAAGGTAAACCAGATAGCATACTATCATCTCGAGTAAGACTGTCCTACCGGGATAGGTCCTCCATCAATCATTGCAATCACGTATCTGTGACCTAATAATTGACTCTGAGGGCACTATCTCCAACACACTGCTACTGTGATATGTTCCGGGATTTTTGAACTCCGCTCAAGTGTTGAGCTATTTAGGAAATCTTGGTGATTTGATTATTCGATCGAAAAGTTTAATACTGTCTATTTATCTGGAATGTGATACAATATGTGGAATTCATATAGTTAGGCATGAAATGCGAAATATGTGATATTTCGGATTTACGATGTCTAAAGTGATTGTGGATTCCAAATGTTGTAGTTTTACACTTTCTTTTCTGTGACCGTAAGTGTAGTATGTCGCATATCGCCGGTTTCGTTGCTATACATCAACGACAATCGGGGTACGCATACTTACTTACGTTTATGATATATGATATTATGTGTTGCTGAGATATGATGTGTAGGATTGTCGCGATTGAATAGCCGGGTTTTTTTTATGTGAGATGAGAGTTTTTGTTTCATTCATTTAAAATTCAAATGTAATGTAATATTCTTTTATTTGGGACACTTCCGGGTTGAGGTTGATATCACCAGTGTTGTATATTATTTACTTTTCCGTATTAGGATAGACCCAAGGAGGGGAGCACAAGTGACCGGGTTCTGGAGTTCATAGGGAGGCCATCTCGAGGAGTCGAGACCGGGTCTCCTAAACTCCAGAATTGGTAGGGTCGCTTGCCGCTATCGTAGGGGTCTAGGGGTGTGGGCTTGGCTATTCATTGCGACTGTGGAATCCGTATTTTCTATTGTTGGCTAAATACTAAATACGGACGTCGTAGTATATCATATATTATCATATGTGTGTTTCTGCTGCCTGTATTCTGTGATGTGATATCTGAGACGAATGATATATTATATATATGTTATATAGTAGACGTCGCTTATGTTTTACACCCGCGCTAGTCCCGTCCCGGTATGCCGTTAGTTAAGTAACCTAACGGTGCATAACGGAACATTGCGGCGAATGCGGATGGCATAAGCGTACATTGTATTTTCGTTTCTTTTCTGTGATTGGCTTAAGGACTTAAATGATGGGGCTACATTAATATGATTAATGTAATGAAAATAAACCTAAAAAGATGTTGTAGAATCGTATTTGAAAACCACTCGGCTCTTTATGAAAAAGCTACTTTTCAAAACTGTGGAGCTCAAGCCACTCCTTTTGAAAACCATTTGATTCTACGACGATATCAAGTTCAAAGCGTTAAAGATTTTCTTAAAAATCATCCGCAACCCTCCGTCATTTTAGGAAGTAGAGTACTTAGTATTCGTGCTACGTTTGTTGACTATAGTTAAGGCGTAATATACGGTAGCTAAGTGATGTCTTCCTACACTACATATAATGCAGATTAATTAGGACATTCATGCGACTTTGTTGACCATAGTTAAGGGTCATGTGAGTGTGTCTAACTAATCAAGAAATAACGGGTAGAACTTGACTAGTACTTATGATTTGTTGACCATAGTTAAGGTCATAGGTACTAAGGGTAAAAACCACATCGGGAATTTTAATAGTTGAAATTTGCAATAAGATTGCATACCTTCCATATGATGGTTGGATCCCGATCCCACTGTGGGCAATAGTTGCTTCCAGGAGAGTTTTGCAGTTTACAATTAGCTGACCCATTAGGTGTCTAGAAAGGTGTTAACGGGGCTACGCCTCCGGGAAGACGAGGTTTACTTTAATTAGGTCCGTGCAAAAGCACGGGGAACCTCCGTCAAGCACCGACACTGGCCTGGCTGAACGGTTGGCGAAGTTGTAGACTGTAATTAATCCTGGCTAGTTTTCTTTTTAAGGTTTGAAAGAAAAACTTGATTAAAGCAGTGGGAGACATCGATTAGACAAGATAATAACCAATCTGATCTTTGCAAGAGCTTTCGCTGAGTGTATTCTTTTCTCTCTCTTAATGGCAGATACCAATGACAGGACTCAAGCTTCTACTAGATAAAAATAAACTGAATGGGACCAATTATAAAGACTGGCTGAGGAATCTGAACATTGCCTTGACTTATGATAAGGTATCATATGTCCTCACGGCTCCAGCCCCGCCTGTCCCAGGTCCAAAATCCTCAGTTGCGGATATTGAAGTCTGCAAGACATGGGACGCTGACTGTGCCACGGCTAAATGCCTCGCGCTTGCATCGATGGATAACACACAGCAAAAGCAGCACGAGAATATGGACATTCACGCCATATTCCTCCATACAAAGGAGTTGTATGGAAAGCAATCCCGCGTATTACGATACGAAGCATCAAAGAAATTGTTTCAGATGCGAATGGCCCCTGGCACACCAGTAGGAGACCATGTTCTGAAGATGATAGCTCTCATAGAAGAGCTTGAGGATCTTGGATGGACGATGGACAATGAACAATATACGGATATTATTCTGCAGTCCCTCCCCTCCACCTTTGCTCAATTTATAGTTAACTTCAACATGCACAACATGGAGAAGGAACTACCTGAACTCCTTAATATGTTAAGGAATGCAGAGAGCACACTGAAATCAGTGAAAACTCCCGTTTTAAGTGTTGGGCAATCTTCCTCTTCTCGCCCAAAGGCTAAGGCTAAGGGAAAGATGAAGAAGAAGCCCACCAAGCCTAGGGGTGGAGTTAAAAAGGTTAAGGGGAAGGACAAGTCCAAAGCTGGAGAATCGGGGAAAGGGGAATGTTATCACTGCCACAAAACAGGACATTGGTAGCGCAACTGTACGGAGTACTTAAATCTCAAGAAGAAGCATGGGGATGCTTCCGTTTCAGGTGTGTTTGTGACAGAAAACTGTTTTTCAATAAACTCTGCTTCCTGGATATTAGATACCGGTTCAGGTTCTCACATTTGCAATTCTATGCAGGGGCTGAGAAATAGCAAGGTTTTGAAGACAGGTGACCATACTCTCCGCGTTGGAAATGGTTCCAATGTACATACAGTTGCAGCGGGAGAGTATCATTTGGGGTTGCCATCTGGGTGTATATTGTTTTTGAACCCATGTTATTTTGTACCTAGTATGCTTTGTAATATAATATCCGTTTCTTTGTTAGAAAATGAAGGATATAATTTTGTATTGTAGAACAATTTTATGAACATTCACCTGAATCAAATGTTTGTTGGGTATGGTACGCTTAATAACGGGATATACGTCCTAAATCAACACACAGTTTTTAGCATACAACACACTAATAAAAGAAAACTTTCAGAAATAAATGAAGCTTTTCTTTGACACTGTAGACTTGGTAATATTAACGAAACAAGACTAAACAAGTTACACAAAGATGGATATTTAAAACCTTTTGAATATAAATCTTATGCGACTTGCCAGTCTTGTACCAAGAGTAAAATGACCAAAACTCCGTTTACCGGACACGGAGAAAGAGCTACTGAGCTCCTAGGCCTCATACATAGTGATGTATGTGGGCCAATGTCTACACAGGATAGAGGCGGTTTTTCATACTTCATTACTTTCACTAACGATTTCTCAAGGTTCGGTCATGTATTTTTATTTAAGCACAAATCCGAAGCTTTCGAGAAATTCACTGAATATAAACTTGAAGTAGAAAAACAAACCGGCTTGAGTATCAAAATACTTCGATTAGATTGAGGTGGGGAGTACCTCAATACAGAGTTTGCGAACTTCCTAAAAGAGAATGGGATTCTCTCTCAGCTCACTCCTCCTTACACACCACAGCACAATGGTGTGTCTGAACGACGGAATCGGACCCTATTAGATATGGTCCGATCCATGATGAGTGATGCTGAGTTACCCGTCTCATTTTGGGGTCATGCATTGGAGACTGCAGCGTTTCTACTGAACAGGGTCCCAACCAAAACTGTGTCTACCACACCATATGAGATATGGCTTGGGAAGAGACTATCTTTTAAGAGAATTAAGATTTGGGGTTGCCCGGCCTATGTTAAAAAGCAAAATCCGGACAAACTCGAGACACGGTCGGTCATGTGTAATTTTGTGGGGTATCCAAAGAATTCTTATGGATATGTTTTCTACCACAAGGAGGAACAAAAGGTGTTTGTTTCTCAGTATACCACATTCTTGGAAAAAGAGTTTTCACAGATAAAGCTGATGGCAATGTGGTGGATCTAGAAGAGGTTTTAGAGACACAAACTACAAATGACGACTTGGTTGAACCGGCTGTTGCAATAGAAACTGAGGAACCTTGACCACTCCGTAGGTCTGGTAGGACTTCTTGCCCACCGGAGAGGTACTACGGTTTCCTCATTGATGGTGACAGAGATGACTGCATCATGGAGGATGATGATCCTACCAGCTTTCAGCAAGCTATCACGAGTGGAGACTCTGTGAAGTAGCTGGATGCCATGAGATCCGAAATGGAGTCTATGTACACCAACAAAGTATGGAATTTGGACGTTGTACCCCCTGGGGTAAAACCTGTGGGGGGCAAATGGATGTTTAAAAGAAAGATTGGTGTAGATGGGCAGGTAGAGACCTATATGGCAAGACTTATGGCGAAAGGTTTTCGTCAAAGACCAGATTTGGACTATGACGAGACTTTTTCTCCCGTAGCCATGCTTAAATCCATTAAGATCCTACTTGCTATTGCTGCTCACTACGACTATGAAATCTGGCAGATGGACGTTAAAAAGGCATTTCTAAATGAAGATTTAGAAGAATGCGTTTATATGGATCAGCCAGAAGGCTTCATTGACAGTGGTGTTCCCCTCCGAACGGCGGCCGAGACGCGGGGACGTCTATGCCTGAGGTTCGGGGCAGTTGCTAATTGGTGCTATCCGTCCACCTCTCCGAAGATGCCAAGTTGATTTATGGCACCATGTATCGAAGGTTTGAACGGATGTGTCTGATATAGCAGACTTCGTCAGATTCCCCCTCGCTTGAGGGGTTTTTTGATTGTGGGGACGCTCTTCCCTGCAGGCGCAAGCCCTTGCAGTTAATTACGCTACTGCGTTGCGGTAACAACTTTCTCCTTCTCCAGATGGTCACTTAGTGTCGTGTGTGTTTGTTTTATTTGTGGTTGCCCGTGGATTGTATACGGAGACTGAGTTATGTCGTCGCCCGTAGGGCGTGGACTAGTCCCAATCCGTATTATCTTAGATTTAGGTTTGGGGGTTTGGGTTTAAGGATACGTTAGCCTCATTCGAGACTAAGATCAACTTAAACGTTTGTTAAGGATACGTTAGTCTAGTTTGAGACTAAGATCAACTTAACGGGATCGTTTAGATCCGACAAAAGAGCGTTCGGGCTCCATTGTTCCAGTTTAGGGACATAGCGGTCCATCGTATTTATGGCTGTCGGGACCCGTCACCTCTCTGACGACGTTGAAGGATTACAACGACAGATGTCAGAGGAGTTCAGAGATGTACCCTCGAACCAGGGTTAATTGGGGGAGATTCATAGTCCAGTCTGTTTGATGGTTTAAGGATACGTTAGCCATCTTTGAAGCTAAGATCAACTTAAACGGGATCGTTTAGATCTAACAAAAGAGCGATTGTCTCTATTGTTCCAGTTTAGGGACATAGTGGTCCATCGCTAGTTTAAGGACATTGCGGTCCATGGGTAGTTTAAGGACATTGCGGTCCATTGTTAGTTTTAAGACATCTCGGTCGAGGTTAAGGACGTCATAGTCCATGTATTTAAGGAACCCACAGTCCACATCAATGCGTGGTCACCGGGACCCGTCACCTCTTTGAAGACGTTGAGGGATTACAACGCCAAGTATCAAAGGAGCGAAGAGATGTACCCTGGAACCGGAGTGGATTAAATAGTCTTCGGCCCAATTTGGGATCAAGACCAATCAATTATGTTATGAGCCCATTAGCCCATTCAATTACGAATTGAGGACTTATGGCCATCTTGGGCTAAGTCCACTTATGTCTGGAATATTGGCTTCCTGTTGGTCCCTTGAACGAGAGGTTTTGCCTCTATCCATTTGGCCAATTGGGCCGGTGTCTAGTGTTAAGCACTAAAGACGAATCGGTGTTGAACATTGGGAATAAGATTGATAAGTTAGTGTTTCAACACTAAAAGAGACCAGTGTTAACCACTGTCAACAGGAGTCCCAAACTAGTGTTGAACACTACGGTAATCAGTGTTGAACACTGCAAATATAGTTCTGTGCTTAGCGTTACACTAAGGCCAAACAATGTTTTATCACTGAATTCAGGGGTTCCGTTTTAGTGTTAAACACTAAGGCAAGAGGGGTCACGTGGCAACACGTGAGAGCGCCCTCCCTTCATTTGTTCTTCTGAGACTATGCATCTTTTTAGAGCAGCACGTGCCATCACATGACGAGGATTCAAGCGCTTGTGTGTTAAAGCTTCTGTCAAGGGTCACGTGAGTCACGTGAGGCACTGCCTCCAGAGGGCTTTCTGTAGATCTTTTGGGGGGGAGGGTCACGTGGTGGCACGTGACCCTGCCTCTATGTATGTTGTTTATAAGATCTGTTAATCTTTTTCCTCGTAGGGTTCAACCCTAATAAAAGCTTTAAATTCCAGAGGAATTAAGTTCCTACTTCCTTTTGAAGATTTATATTCTGGAATAGAGTTGAACTCTCAATTTTCTGTAGGAATTAAATTCCTCATATACATGAAGAACCGAATAGGGTTAAACCCTAATGAAGGCTTTAAGGAACTAAACTCCCATTCTCTGTTAAAGAATTATGATTAAGGGAATTAAACTACCGTTGTTTCAACAGAACTAAGTTCTTAATTAGGGTTAAACCCTGTTTCCTTTTGTTCTGAAGGAATTAAACTTCCCTAACACAAGGTCAAGTCCTAATTTTATTTTAAAGGAATTAAATTCCTATAGTTCTGTGAGAATTAAATTCTCTTGCTTCCATTCCCTCTCTATGCTTTGGATCGGCATGGCAGGATCTCAACCCATTGAGAATTAAATTCTCAACTCAAGGGGAGATGTGCACTTTACAGATCCTCCACCAAAGAGAGAAGAAATATGTTCCTCTGTTTTACATCGGAGTTCAACTCTGTTGAGAATTAAATTCTCTTTCTTTCAATGAAACCTTCCCTTTCTTACCTAGGGTTTTCTTTTGCAGAAGATCCAAATTCCTCTCAAGTATCAAGGCTCTCTCCCTTTTCTTCCCTCTGCGTATCCTCTTTTTGTGTCTCTTGGCTCCTATTTATAGGAGAAGCAGCCGAGTCAATTAGTTTTTTGATGAATCTTCATTGAGAGATTTGATTTGCTTCCATCATTCGTTTTGGACCTTTGGATTATTAGGTGAATTTTATTCACCATTGGATTTCAAATCCACGGATTCTCCTTTGTTATTTCTGTTAGATTTAAATGGGAAATCTTTCCAAATTTTGATATTTTCCCATAGATAGATAATATTTAATCACCTCTAAATCTTTAATTCAGTCGGATGCTTTTGGAAAGATTTGAGAGTTCTTTTCTCAGAATTCAATTCTGTTAACAAATGGGCTTTGAAGTCGGTCACGTGTGGCCACGTGACCCCCTTGGAACGAGCTTTCTTCTTTCTTTCTGCGCTTTGCTTTCTGTTCTCTGTTTAGCTGTCACGTGCCACCACGTGACAACTGGTCACGTGTGAGCACGTGACCCTGGCATGGAGCCTTCTTCTCGATTTAACCGGAGAATGAGTCTGATGTTTTGAGTGTCACGTGCCAACACGTGACCCTGGTCACGTTGGAGCACGTGACCTCTTCTGAAGCCTTTTTCTTGATTTGATCAGGGAACCGTTGTGTCTTTGCCGCTGCTTTTAGATGTCACGTGCCGACACGTGACCCTTTCTGAAGCCCTTTTCTTTGATGCAGTCGGGAAGCTGAATTTTCCTTGCTGATGATTTTAGATGTCACGTGCCAGCACGTGACTGCCGGTCGCGTGTAAGCGCTTGACTCTTTTCTGAAGCCTTTTCCGTAAGCTTTCCTGATTTTAAATCAGGAAACAAATGCCCCCACAGCGTTGTTCTCACGTGTTTGCACGTGAGTGCAACGCTGTCACTCTTTGTGACCGTTGGATTTTTCTAGGGATTCAGGGAGATGAAGCGTTTCCATCACATCCTATAAATATAGGGGTCATCTCAGGGACGCCTCCACTTTGCTTGTCTTCCTCCTTGCAAACTTTCTCTGAGAATTTAATTCTCTTCTTTCAGAGCTTAGTTCTCTGCCTTGAAACATTTTCAGAGTTTAACTCTGTTTAAAAGGACTCTTCCTCCTCAGGTAATGTTCTAGGACAAACAGCGAATTTCCACATTCCTTTGGATTTTAAATCCAAAATAAGGGTTTTACTCTTTTAATAAGAACCCATTTTCTTCAAATTCATCAACAGGAACAGGAAGCCATTTAATCTTCAAACTGTAGCTCTTTTAGGGCTTAAGCGGTCTGTAGGGAAATGATGATGACAATCTATGGATTTTAATTCCTTCCCAAAAATGTCTTATGTGAATTTAATTCCCTTTTCTAAAAGAAATTTAATTCCTGTGAAGAACTCAGTTTCTTCACATGGAGCCTTCTTGGGGCCTTTTGGCCCGAGGTTGTCCTTCTGCAATTGATGGAACAGGAGTTTTGTAATGATATCTTCTGTTGGAATTTAATTCTTCTGATCCTGTTGGATCTGTTGTGGGGCCCGAGATAGATTTGTCTTCTAGGGGGGATGTGTAGGGTCACCTGAATCTCATTCTTTATTTAATGAGGATATTCCCTTTGTTTTATTAATGAGCCGTCATTCGGATTCTGTGGGGCCCATGTGTTTTGTAGCCAATAGTCCCAGAAAACTCTGCTGTTGCTTTCTTTAACTAGTCTTCATGTTCATGCATGGATATATATCGCTGACTTTGCTTTTAACGGTCTCCTTTTATTGGATTTCAGGTGCGATGGCTTCTGTTCCCTGCTTTCCCTTTTCTCGCTCGGAGGATGCTTTTCCTCAGTCGCCATCTGATGAGGAAGCGATGGCGATGATCCGGGCCCATGACCCGAACTGTACCAACCTTCTTCAATGGGGATCTTGGTATAGTCAGATTATTCTAGGTCGCCGGAGTTTTCTTTGCGCGGTACCGACGGAGCCCACTTTCCCATTCTTACCGATGGATCCTCCGAGGACGGTTTTTGCTGTGGAAATGCCCAACTGGACTCCAACGGGGAGGCTCGAGCCTTCGACGACCGGTATTCCGAACCATCCAATCTCGGCCATAGACATCTTGGGGTGGCGTATCTGCCAGGGTGAGGCCCACCCGTGGGGGCAGATCTATAAGATAGGGCTCACTCCCCAACACCCTACGGGCTATCTTCTCTGGGTTCGCTACATCCTTGCCACCCATCGTGCGCGGCTGCAGAAGGTCGGGCTTTATCAGGCAATATACGCGTCACTCTTCCATTATAAGTCCCCGCATGTCTGGTGGGTTAAGGCGTTTTTGAACCAATGGAATCTTCCCACCAACACTTTCATTCTAGGAGATTGCGAGGTCTCGATCTTTCTTGCAGAATTTTATGAAATATCGGGATTGCCAATCAGGGGTGCACTGTATGAGGAGTTGCTGCCTCCTGACGAGTATGTCTTTGAGCCCGAGTCTGCACCGGCTGACGGCTTGTCTGTTGAAAACGCCATTCGCCACAAGCGTCCCAGTTTGATCAAGGCGCTAGGTATCTTCGACCGATTGTTCAACGAATCCGAAGAGCGGGGCGTTACTTTCTAGAGCTTCATTGCTTGTTTCCTTCGCGAGGAGGTCGTGTCGAAGACAGCTCCGAAGTTCGCCAACATTAGAGACCCCTTTGGGTTTGGTCCAAAGAAGCTGCCGACCACCGAATTGGATCTACCTCAATACTATATCCCCATCATGTCGCCGGTGTCTTTTGAGTCCATTGCAGCACCCGGTATTGACGAGGAGACGTTCTTCGTGGGTTTTGTCAGTGTCTGGCTTAGTTGGTTTGCCATCCCCATGCATCGTCGTTTTATGAGGGCTTCGGTTGTCTACCCGGCTCATTGTATAGCTGAGAGGACGCGGTTGGCCGTCGGTATCCCGGCGTTGGCGCATCTTTATCACGGGTTGTGCACCGCAGCTAATACTTCTACTCCCGGCGTGGATGTAGTAAACTTTTCGCTTCATTATTTCACGTCCTGGGTCGAAATGCATGTGCTGGGGGCTTTTTCCATGCATCAAAGGCCTTCGTTTTACGATGCTTATCCCTTCCCAAGACTTATGCGATTAGTGGATGCTTCTGCCGCCGACCCGACTCAGTTCGGGGCTATTCGGGTGCTGATTTCTCCTTACGCTGCCGCTGGCGGGATGGTTTTCAATGATCGGGTCTTGTCTACTCCCTCAGGTCCAGTTCAACAACTCTGGGATCTGTCAAAAGACAACGCACCTTCTTTGAAGCCCCGGGAGGCTGCGCACTTATATACAATTAGACCGGGCTACTTGGTGTTTCGCCAGGACAGTGTAGCTCTTTTCATGCGGTACAATCCGCATCGATTTGCCCGACAACTTGGATACGACCAGGGTGTTCCTTTCGAGGCTTTTATAGTCGCCCCAATCCCTTCGCTCGATGCCGTTCGCGATGCCGCTCATCATTTCATGAGGCTAAACACCGGCTCCCACTTCATTGTACCTGAAGCTGAATACCTGCCCTGGTGTGTGGGCGCGTTTACGGGTTGGTATCTTCATCGGGTCAGCCCAATCATTCTTGAGGAAAGGAGGGTGCTTCTTGGCCATGATGCCCTTCCTCTGGTTCCAGGAGCTAAGCTGCGACCGAGGGCTCCGGTCCGCTTCCCTCTAAGGGATACCGACACTGCGCTCGTCCCAGGAGAATCGGAGGTAAACCTTACTCCAACGGCTGGTATGCCCCTGGGTTCCCACTCGCGAGGTGGAAGGGCCCCAGTAGTAGCACCGCCGCTTGTGGCAGCACCGCCCCCCGTGGCATTGACAAAGACAGTGTCATCCTTGGTCGTGGCACCGGGCGAGGGTAATAGAGATGAGGGTGTCGTAGGCGATGTGGGTCAGCGTCGCCTTAAGGTTTTGCGGGGGAGGAAACGGTCATCCTCGGCGACCGGCTCTGGGTCTAAGCGTCGAAGGAAGGTGGCCACCAATTCGCTCGATTCTTTGGCGGAGTCTGAGCCTACTCTTGAAGACGAGCCGTTGGCCCTGCAAGAGTCAGTCGCTGGACTTCCTTTCCTGAGTTCGGCCGATGAGGAGGCCGCACAGTTGGCTGAGGCCATACGGCGTTCCAAAGATGTGTCTCATAATGCCAGGGTTCCGAAGAAGTCCTATCCCGCTGTAATCTTTTACGAAGACCCTTCGTGGATTCGGCGGCGATTTATCGGTCCTTTGGAAGAATGGGGGGAGAGGGCTTTGAAGCAGGCCGCTTCAGAAGATGCAGCTGATGCACTTTCTTTATGGACCGGCGGCCATGAGTCCACTCTCGAACCCCGGCGAGCCCACCTCCTTGAGAAGGAGCAGCGGCTTGAAGAAGCCATATTGAGGGCTTCTTTGCGCATCGGTACGTTGTGGTTCTTTTTGTAGTTCTTCAAATTGTTTATGCCCGTGCATATGTATCCTTATTCTTATTTGAATCTTGCAGAATCTTCGACGCTGGGGAGCTCCCTACGGGCTCATTAAAACTAAAGCCCGCCGAAATTCTTGATGAAGCCTCGCTTGATGTAGAGGGGACTGATGAGGCTGCTCCTCTCATGGTAGAGCCTCCAGCGGTGGTTCTTGATCAGGGAGCGCTTGCCCCTTTGGGGGAAGTTCCTTTGGAGGTCGCCGCCCTAATGACCCTTACTGAGGACGGCTCAGAGGCTGGAAGAGAAGTAGTCGGGACTACTCTTCTTTTGTTGAATCCTGACGTTATGGTGGAGGCTGTTGAAGTTGCTATCCCCTCGGCTCAGAATGGGAGGAGCGTTGAAGGTAACCCTCTGCATTTTAATTTAGCCACCCTTTCATAGTCTAAACTCTTTTATCTTTTCCAGAATTGCGCGGTTTGGCGGCCACTATCGCTGATCTGTCGCCTCGACAGTCATTTCAGCGTTTATTGGAGATGGCGGCTCCACAGGCGATCTCCCCTCAGCATATTGTCCTTTCCTCAGGGCAAGGTTAGTGTTATTCGCCATTTTTCTTTTACCATAGCATTGTTACTATCTTGCGAAATGACGTTGATGTCTCTTATAGTTTTGGAAGCTGACGATGAGGTCGAGGTCGTTGAAGGGCCAGGGGAACCTTCGGCTCCTACTTGCATGACTGTCGGTGAGTGACATTTTATTATAATACCATTCGTTCCGTGTTCAAGAATTTTACTAATCATTTGTCAAATTTTAACAGCCTTGCCAGTCTCTATGGCGTTGGAATCGCGCATCGTGATGCCGCCCGGCCCTTATGCTTTGCGGGCTTCAGAACGCTTGGCCCAATTGAGCCTTTTCTCCCTATCATCTTTCGTCGAGGAGCTCCGTGCTGGTAGCGCGACCACGGCCGAAGCGTTTGCCGCTGAAGCTAACGGCTCTCTTCCTTTTCTCTCCACCTATCATAGCGAGGAGGTGGTGCGGGTCTGGGTGGAGTTCTGTAGGAAGGTGGAGGCTTTTTTGCACGCTCTTGAATGTTCTCGCCTTTCCTCGGAAGCCGTGGCTGCAAAAGCGGAGTTGCGGGGTCTGATAGCACGATGTGCGGCTAACATGACGTCATGCGAGAAGAGGCTTGGCCGTAAGTTCGCGGAGAGGGAATTGGCTTCTAAGGCGCTGAACGAGCTTCAGGCCAGCCTCACAGCCAAGGCCAACAAAGCATACGAACTCTGGCGAGTGCTCCAGGAGTCCATAAAAGAGGCGGTGGCTCTCGATAAAGCTGCCACATTCACTCGTGAGAGGGTCGAGGCTCATAAAGCCACCGAGAAAGAGCTCGAAGTTCGGCTTGCTTCGTATCAAGCTCAGCAAACTTAGGCGGAGGCTCGTCTTCTGGAGATCTTGCTTCATGAAGCCGTGGCTCAGCGACAGAACGATGAGCTGGTAAAATTACTGCACCGCCCGCCGGCTTGAGGACTTGTATCTTTTCCCCCTTTTTGTACGTACTCATAGATGAGAGTATCTTTCTTTTTTTTGTTTCTTTCATGAATTTTACTTTGTATCCATTTTGGTTTATGAATTAAAGATACATTTTTCTTCTTAACGATGTGTCCCCTTTCATTGAATGCGTTTGTGGACAATTTATCTTGATCTCCTCGCAGGGCAGCGATAGCTTAAGACTCAGGGTTAAGATCTGCTTCCTAAGACTTTTGCATTTTAAGAGCCACAAAGGTCTCATAAAGAGCTTTTCTCCCTACAGGTCGAGAGGATCCCATAGGTGTAAGTCCTTCTTAAGAATCGTGAAGGTTCTTAAGTGGGTTTTCCCTTGAAAGTCGTAAGGATCTCACAAGAGAGTTTTTCTTCCTCGCAGGTCGTGAGGACCTGCAAGTGTTGGATGTGGTCTCCCTTATCCGTGTTTCACGGGGTCAGGGGTCGCTCAAGGTATCGTAGTTTAAAGACATCACGGTCAAGGTTAAGGACCTCATAGTCCGTGGATTTAAGGACCCCACAGTCCGATGTTAGTTTTAAGATATCACGTTCAAGGTTAAGGACCTCATAGTCCGTGGATTTAGGGACTCCACAGTCCGATGTTTGGTCGCAGGGAACCGTCACCTCTTTGAAGACGTTGAGGAATTACAACGCCGAGTATCAAAGGAGTGAAGAGATTTACCCTTTAACCAAGGGAGAATCCGTAGGGAATCGAGGTGGTTGATCGTTAGTTTTAAGACATTGCGGTCGAGGTTAAGGACGTCATAGTCCGTGGATTTTAAGGACTCCACAGTCCGGCATTTGCTCTGGATGCTTCACACGGGTTCACTGCCGTGCTTGGCGAGGACCAGGCTCCGCTCTGGACGTTTTCCATGGGGTCAAAGAGTGACATTATCCGCGTTCCACGTGACCAGGAATTTTGCACTAGATGCTTCACACGGGTTCACTGCCGCGCTCGGCGAGGACTAGGCTCCGCTCTGGATGCTTCACACGGGTTCACTGCCGTTCTCTGCGAGGACCAGGATCCGCTCTGGACGTTTTCCATGGGGTCAAAGAGTGACATTATCCGCGTTCCACGTAACCAGGAATTTTGCACTAGATGCTTTACACGGGTTCGCTGCCGTGCTCGGCGAGGACTAGGCTCCGCTCTGGATGCTTCACACGGGGTCAAAGAGTGACATTATCCGCGTTCCACGTAACCAGGAATTTTGCACTAGATGCTTCATACGGGTTCACTGCCACGCTCGGCGAGGACTAGGCTCCGCTCTAGATGCTTCACACGGGTTCACTACCGTGCTCTGCGAGGACCAGGATCCGCTCTTGACGTTTTCCACGGGGTCAAAGAGTGACGTTATCCGCGTTCCACGTAACCAGGAATTTTGCACTAGATGCTTCACACGGGTTCACTGCCGCGCTCGGCGAAGACTAGGCTCCGCTCTGGATGCTTCACACGGGTTCACTGCCGTGCTCTGCGAGGACCAGGATCCGCTCTGGACGTTTTCCACGGGGTCAAAGAGTGACGTTATCCGCGTTCCACGTAACCAGGAATTTTGCACTAGATGCTTCACACGGGTTCACTGCCGCGCTCGGCGAGGACTAGGCTCTGCTCTGGATGCTTCACACGGGTTCACTGCCGTGCTCTGCGAGAACCAGGATCCGCTCTGGACGTTTTCTACGGGGTCAAAGAGTGACGTTATCCGCGTTCCATGTAACCAGGAATTTTGCACTAGATGCTTCACACGGGTTCACTGCCGCGCTCGGCGAGGACTAGGCTCCACTCTGGATGCTTCACACGGGTTCACTGCCGTGCTCTGCGAGGACCAGGATCCGCTCTGGTCGTTTTCCAGGGGGTCAAAGAGTGACGTTATCCTCCTTCCACGTAACCAGGAATTTTGTCGATTGTATCCGCATTTCACGGGATGGAGGTTTGACTGTTGGCGATATGTATACTGCCGAGCCATGGAACTGGGAGTTGCCGCTGTTCCGTTTAGCTTGAAGTTGTGTCCGTCGTTACGAAACGAGTGCTGGGATGATTTCTAGGTCGCTTGCGGCCCGTCGAGATTTTGCTTCTTCTTATGATGAAACCTAGGGGGAGGTATGTTCCCTTTCTTTCTTTTTTTGTTCGTGCCCCTGGATTGTATAAAGGGGTTGATGTAACATCACCTGTAGGGCATAAATTTTATTCTTATTTTATTTCTTTGTCCGCGATGCTCTATCATTTCAGCTTTTATATCGCGAAGGTCGCGATTGCCCTATCATTTCGGCTATGTTTTCGCGGTGCCCAATCATTTCGGCTATTTATTTCATTTTTACTCGCTGCTTTTTATTGCGAGTTGCCCCATCATTTCAGCTATTTTTCATGCATACATTTTTACGTGCTGTTTTTTTTATTGCAAGCTGCCCCATCATTTCGGCTATTTCATATGCATTTTTGGCTCACTGATTTTTTATATATCGCGAGTGTGGAACTTGGGATCTGATACCAATCTTAGCATCAGCATCGCTGCGACTGGAATATTGCCAGGAGCGAATCATCATCTGCCATGAAAGAACTTGGGATTTGATACCGGTTTAGGCATCAGCATCGCTGCAACTGGAATATTGCCAGGAGCGAATCATCATCTGCCTCTGTCGATGTTGAACAAAGCTGGCTTAGCAAACAGGGTTAAGGTCCTGTCGACTAAGGCTTTTGACTTCATGAGCCGTAAGGGTCTCACAAAGGTATTTCACCCTACAAGTCGTGAGGATCTTATAGGTGTATTTTCTCCTTAGGAATCGTGAGGGTTCCTAAGTGTACTATTCCTCTGTAAGTCGTAAGGATCCTACGGGAGGGTTTTCTCCTTGTAAGTCGAGAGGATTTACAAGGGTTGTTTACTATGCAAACATATCCCTAGTCTCGGATGGGACTTAGTTAGGGAAATGTTTATTCGCGCCCGTGGATTGTATCCAAGGGCCAGTATTGAGCCGCCCGTAGGGCATTATCAAAGGTTGTGGGGGATTGCTTAAGTACAGGTTTAGGTCTCTGTAACTTAAGACTTTCAAATCTTACGAGCCGTGAGGGTCCCATAAGAGAGTTCTCCTTGCGAGTCGTGAGGATCTCGTAAGTGTATTTTCTCCTTAGGAATCGTGAGGATCCCTAAGTGTGTTGCTCCTTTGTGAGTCGTAAGGATCTCACGCAGGTGGTTTCTCCTTACAAGGTCGAGAGGACCCTATAAGTGTCTTTTAACGAGGTTGCGCCCTTTCGGGTTTTCACAAACACTTGCCGGTAGTCCTGCTGTTTTTACTCACGGAGCCCTTTTGGGTTTTCATCCGTGCCCATTTTGCTCATGGACATACCGTTTTTTTTATTCTTTTTCTCTTTTTTTTTTACAAGGTCGCGCCCTTTCGGGTTTTCACGAACACTCGCCGGTAGCCCTGCTGTTTTTACTCACGGAGCCCTTTTAGGTTTTCATCCGTGCCCATTTTGCTCATGGACATACCGTTTTTTTCATCATTTTTTTTATATTTTTCTCTTTCTCCTTTTTTTTTTTTACCTCGTCAGCCTAAGGATGCTGCGGTAGTAGTTTAGGGACGTTTCGGTACGTCGTTAGTTTAAGGACATTTCGGTCCGTCGTTAGTTTAAGGACGTTTCGGTCCGTCGTTAGTTTAAGGACGCTTCGGTCCGTCGATAGTTTAAGGACGTTTCGGTCCGTCGTTAGTTTAAGGACGCTTCGGTCCATCGTTAGTTTAAGGACGTTTCGGTCCATTGTTAGTTTAAGGACGTTTCGGTCCATTGTTCAGGGGAGGGCCGGCTACTGCTTGTAAAGTCTGAGCTTAGGAAGATAGAGAGCGGACATAGTCGTCGTCATCTATCATTGACCCAGGCTGTGGCTCATTAAGCATAGTACTTCTTTAAGAAGCGGCCGTTTATTGGCCTGAAAGGCCTTTCACTGTGCATGTCCATGAGTAGATAGGCTCCACCCTGGTAGACCTTGTCTATGATGTACGGGCCTTCATAGTTTGGCTCAAATTTTCCCCGCTTGGCACGATTGAGGATCATAGGTCTTTTGACCACTAGTACGAGTTCGCCTTGGCGGAATGTCCTCGGCCTGGTCAATCTTTCATACGAGCGCGTCATCTTTGCTTTGAAGGCTTCTAGATGTTGTTGCGCTATGAGCCGGGTTTCATCGAGGGCATCAAGCTCCTCAAGCCGAAGGTGAGCATGTTCTTCGTCCCTCAGCTCGTAGTGGACTGCCACTCATAGAGAGGGTAACTCTATCTCGAGGGGGAGCACTGCTTCCGTCCCAAATACCAACGCGTACGGCGTTGTGTTTGTGGCCGTCTTGAATGTAGTTCGATAGGCCCATAGGGCCTCTTGTAGCCTCTCGTGCCAGTCTCTCTTATTCCGGGAAACGGTCTTTTTTATGATCTTCGTCAAGGTCTTATTGAAGGCCTCGGCCAGACTGTTAGCTCGTGGGTTGTAAACTGAAGAATATCTCCAGTCTATATTGTGCTGCTGCGCAAAGCGGCTAATCTTATGGCTTCTATAGGCTGGCCCGTTATCGGAGATAATCCGCCATGGGGTTCCAAACCGATAGATGACGTGCGTCTTGAAGAAGTGGAGGATGTTCTCCGTCTTCACTTCCCTCAGCGGTTCTGCTTCTGCCCATTCGGAGAAGTAATCAGTTGTCGCTAGGATGAAACGATGTCCCCGGGACGATGCTGGCTCGATGGGGCCGACTATGTCAGTCCCCCACATTTCGAATGGCCAACTAGCCACCGTTGGGTGTAGTGGATTCGGATGTTGGTGGATAAAGTCTCCATGAATCTGGCACGAGTGGCATTGCTTCGCATACTCGAGGCAGTCCTGGGTCATCGTGGGCCAATAGTAACCCATCCGTTTAATTTTTAACTTCATCTTTGGGCCTGCTTGGTGAGAACCGCAAAGTCCGTCGTGAACTTCCAGAACGACTCTTTCTGCCTCGTCAGGTCCTAAGCATCTCAGCCATAGAGAATCAAACGATCTCTTGTCTAGTGTATCGTTGACGAAAGCGAAAGACAGAGCTCGTTTCATGAGCTGATGTCTTGAGGATGCTTCTTCGGGCATTCAGTAGGACTTAAAGTAGTCTATGAAGACTTCCCTCCAGTCCTCGGCCTCCTCATGGTTTTTTATTTGTAGAGTCGCCTGCTCATTCGCTCCCTTCTCCTCATATGATTCCGGAGGTATTTCCGTTGGGGCGAGCACTCGGCAGCTTTGTACCATGATTCTTACATCATCGAGGTTTTCGTCAGCCAGCTCTTTACCAAATTTGGCCAACGCGTCTGCCTTGCTGTTTTCCGCGCGCGGTATGTTCTCCAAAGTATAGGAGGGAATTTGGGTCAATAGTCGTTGCACCTTTTCGCCGTACTTCACCAACTCCGGCATGCACGTTTGGTAGTCACCATTTACTTGACTAATGACCAATTGAGAATCCCCGTATATAAGGAGGTCTTCAATTCCCATGTCGATGGCGATCTCGAGGCCTGCTATCAGAGCTTCGTACTCAGCATCATTGTTCGTCCTCGGCTCTGTTAAGGAGAAGGCGACGCGCATTATCCCTCCTTGTGGAGTCACGAAGATGAGGCCTACCCCCGATTTGATCATTGGGATACCTTGTTTCCGTTTCTTTATGGAGGACGCTCCATCGAAATAGAGTTCCTATCGGGTACTACCGCCGCCAATCGCATCAAATGCATGCTCGTCCGGCAAATCGCAGTTCAGAGGAGAATCGGCCGGTATCGGGTGCTCAGCGAGGAAATCGCAGATGGCCTGGCCTTTCACCGCCTTGAGAGGTTGATACGTTATCGAGAACTCCATCAAGAGCAGGGCCCATTTAGCGAGTCGTCCCGTCAATATGGCTTTTGACATCAAGTATTTAAGGGGGTCCACCTTCGAGATGAGACGGACTTCGTGTGCCAACGCATAGTGCCTGAGCTTTGTTATCGCGAAGATTAACGCCAAGCAATGTTTATCAATGGGAGAGTAGTTGCTTTCCGCCCCCAGTAGAACTCGACTTAAGTAGTAGAGTGCTCTCTCTTTCCCTTGATCGTTCTCTTGTGCCCATAACGCGCCTAAGGAACCTTCGAGGGCGGTTGTATAAAGAATGAGGGGTTTTCCCTTGACCAGCGCAGCCAACACCGGAGGGTTCTGCAGGTACTCCTTGATCTCGTCTAGTGCACCTTGGCATTTGTGATCCCAAACGAATGGAGTTCCCTTTTTCATCAGGTGGCTGTAAGGATGGCATTTGCCTGAAAGATTGGCGATAAACCGCCGGATGTATGCGAGTTTCCCTTGGAGAGACCGCAACTGTTTGAGGGTTCTTGGCGGAGGCATTTCCATGATCGCTTTAATCTTTGACGGGTCTATTTCAATACCTTGGTGTCGAACGATGAATCCCAGGAATTTGCCCGTGGAGACTCCAAACGCGCATTTGAGGGGATTCATTTTCAAATTATATTGCCGAAGGCGTTGAAATACAGTCTCCAGATGCTTTAAATGCTCTTCGTATGACATGCTCTTCATTACAAGGTCATCGATATAGCACTCGACGATATCATGTATGAGATCGTCGAAGATCTTTGTCATGGCCCTTTGATAGGTAGCGCCGGCGTTCTTTAGACCAAAGGGCATAACCCTGTAGCAGAATATACCCAAAGGGGTCCGGAAAGCGGTGTGCTTCTAGTCTTCGGGATGCATCTTTATCTGATTGTATCCTGATGAACCGTCCATAAAAGAGAAAACCTCGTCAGTGGACGTGTTATCTATCATTAGCTCGGTTACCGGTACCGAGAAATCGTCCTTTGGACAGGCTTTATTGAGATCCCTGAAATCCACGCATATGCGTACCGTCCCATTCTTCTTCATTACCGGGACGATGTTGGCGATCCAATCAGGATATTGGGCTTCTTGGATAAATCCAGAATCGATCAGCTTCTTGACTTCGGCGTTGATGCTCATCTCAAGCTCGAGCCGCATCCTTCTTGGCACATGCTTGACCGGCTTGATATCCGGGGATATTGTTAATTTATGCACAGCAATCTCCGTATCTAATCCCGGCATCTCGGAATAGTCCCACGCGAAGCAGTCTTTATGTCGTAGAAGAACTTTCTTTAACGCAGCCACCCTTTCTTCAGATAGCAGCTCGCTGACAAATGTCGGTCGCGGGTCATCTGCCGATCCCAACTCAATCTTCTTGAGGTTATCTGTAGTAGTATGTATACCATCTTCTAGTTCTTTCGGAGCTGGCGGAAATTCTGAGATCACCTCATCATCGCTGTTCTCAAAGCACCGGGGAAGGTCATCCATGTTCTCGGGCTTTTCTTTTAATATTGTGATCGTATAACAGGTGCGAATCCACTCCCAGGACTGAGATGGATTCGGTTCTGCTCTTGCAGCCTTGGGTTCGTGCTTTTGTGGCGGCGTTACCCTCCAGCCGTCGGATAAAGCGAATCTGCCCCGTTGGTACTAGTCCTCGACCCAGTTCCTGAAGGTGAAGCAGTCTTCGGTAGGATGTCCTATGGCTCGGTGATAAGAGCAATAGTTCAGATGAGACGCCTTGTTAGCTTGCTCAGGGCGTCTAGACTCTGGAAGCGTGATCATTTGATGTTTTAAAGCGAGCTTGAGTAACCTCTCCGTCTTGTCTCGGTGGAAGGAGTACGCTCGACTCATCTTCTTCATGAGGGACAAATCCGAGCCGTGCAATACCCGATCACGTAACTCTGTAATCCTGCGTCGTTGTTGTCGGCTCCTTTTTCCGCTTCTTGATTTATTTCTGTCTCTACGTCGGGCCTTTCGTACAACGGGTTGACAAAGACGAACATCTTTGTCTTTTGTAGCCTGTTGAAATAGACGTTGCGTCCTGGCCTTCTCGTAGATGGCCATCTCGTGGTTGTGGTCTTCCCGAGCTTTCTGACCCACTTTCCTGATAGGGTTGTCCACTCGTTGTTCAAACGACGGACTCGGCACTTCAGTCGCAGGGTCTAGTTTTGATGAGGGGTTGGTACTTCCTGACAGGGCGTCCTCTTCTTCATCAAAGGTATATATGGCGTAATTACTGTAGGCCCGTCCCCGTTTTCCGGTTCTCGCGTATCTAAGCCCAAGTGTTTCCACTTTCCCGTTGGGCAATTTGCGTTGAGTCCCAGGGACATCCCAAATCTTGTTGTAGAACCGATCCTGCCGAACAGTCTGTTTTAAAGGTACTCCCTGGCGCTTCAATAGCTTCTTTAATCCATTTGTATAGTATCTGGGCAGACGGATGGGTTGGAGCCTATCGAGTGTAGCATCCGCGCCATGCCAGATCTCTTTCTCTACTTTCGACTCTGAGGATTGGTAGAATAGGATCACCTTCTCACCCCTTTGCCTGGGAGGGACGTAAAATGTTCGTAGGTCCTGCACATTGTGAGCTTGAAGTGTGTCGAGATCCTTGTAGTGTTCTCGCGGTACCATGGCGATTTGCAAACTATAGTCATCGCCAGGGGGTGCTTGTATTGACAGCCGATTGGAGAACACGGCATTAACTTCATCTTCTGAATCACTTCCGAAGACCAACATGGGGGTGGACGTCCCCAGGTTGTTGCATTGAGATGGCCCAGCGTAAACTATCTCTTCCTCTTCTTCGGTATCGCTCCCGAAAACAGGGATGGTGGCGGCGGTTTTGTTCTCTGGGTTGCGACACCTTTCTGTATCCTCGCAATCTGGCAAAAAGTACTTCGCATCTTCGTATTTGCGGACTTCGTTCATGGAAAATGGGTTCAACTCACCTGTTACGGTATACTCAAAACCATTCTTAAAGTACTTCATACACTGATGTTGCGTAGAAGGGATGATGTTGTACTCGTGTAGCCAAGGATGGCCGAGCAAGGCATTGTAGCAGGTCTTGGTGTCAATGACAAGGAATTTGATGTCTGTGACGAGAAGTCTAAAGCGTAATGTTAGTATCACGGATCCGAGAGTCCGTGACGATTGTGAATCGAAACCGGAGATGGTAATCTTGTCACGAGCGAGGTGTTGCACACTCATGCAGATTTCCTTTAACACCTGAACGTTAAGGAGATTGACGGAGGATCCATTATCCACTAGGATCTTGCCTATCTTGATATCATGGCAGTATCCAGGGACATATAGGGGACGGTTGTGGTCGCACGTCCCGAGAAGGAGGTCTTCGTCACCGAAAGTGATGTCGGCCGTATGCACTTCCTCCAGTTCATCCTTCATCCTTTCAGTGGCGAGGAAGGCTTGGAATTGCTCAGGTTATTGTAACGCTTTAATCAGTGACTCTCGCGCTTCTTTTGATAGTAGGAGGGCATCGAGAATGCTAAGCTGAGAAGGTAGCTTCCTTAGGTGTGCCAGGATATTGTAGTCCACCTTACCCTTCCTGGGGGGGTCTTTGGTAGTCAGCTCTTTCATGACTTGGTCATCTAAAGTGATATCCTCAGTGACCTTTTCCTTTCCCTTATCTTTTCTACTCGCAGGCCCGAGATTCTTTTCTGGGAGTGTGCGATTGCGCAGCTGAACGTTCTCGCAGGCCTTTGATCTCTCCTCTTTCCATAAAACGGATTCTTTAAAGAGAGGGCCCAGAGCCATTTCTTCATCAGAGTCTCTCCCAAATGTGAGAACTTGTGACCCCCCGGCGTTAACCATGCAACAGTTGCCAGTAGTCCTGTTGTGCTCGTCAGCAGTACTTCTTTGTTCTCGACGAGTCTTGCGTTTCATGCGCTTAAAATGTTGCCGATGAGCAATATATCCTTGCCACCATCTCTTAAAGGCGTCGCACTCCTCCGTGGGGTGTGAAATTTTCCGATGATATGCACAATAATCAGGGTGCCTCTCTACCCCATTGAGCGTGTTTTCTTCCGAGGGTGGTAGCTTCATTCCCATTGACATGGCTTTGGCAAACCTTTTCCTCGTCTTGAATATCTTTTTGTCTACATCGGATGTCTTTTGATCTGGCGGGAGTGCTTCGACTCTTTCGTTCAGTCGCTTGCGTTTGGCTCCTTCCGATGCAGCCATCTCACGCTCCTGATCGGCTTTACTTTTCAAACGAATCTCGTCTAGAAAGGCGTCGATCATTTCATCCGTTGGCCATGCAAGTTCTGGTTCAGGCTCCGTCTCCAGCTTCTTAGTGCCAAGAGTTTTCCCATCATCGGTAAACGAGTGGGAGATTACGTTACAACTCGCCACATATCCTTCGGATTCATCCGACGAGCTCTCTCCGTCATCTCCCTCTTGAAAGATGTAGTTGAGGAACTCTTGTAGTGTGACAGGAGTTCGCGCCTTTTGATTGTACTCTTCCAGTGCGTCGATTTGCTTCTGCAAGTTCTTGTGCTCGTCTCCAAGCTTCACGGGCTTCTTGGATTTCTTCTTCTTTTTCTCTGAAGATTTTGACGGCTGGGCGTGAGTATTTGGGCCATTATCGCGAGTCTTCGTAGTTGAGCGGGGCTTCAACATCCCTTCGATAATTTGAGGTTCAAGAGGGTCCTTCCATTCGATCGCAGGGCACGCATGAAGGACTCTCAGTATTCTTTTGGTTTTAGTTGATAGCACGACCTCCCATGGAGCTTCTTCAATAAAGGAACAGGTTGCCCCCGGTGTATCTGCTTTGTTAGGAGTATGTGGCTGTGGTGGGTTCACCTTCCACTTTTCGGACAGTATAAACTTCCCCTGGAGGTACTGATCTTCAATCCATCTTTTGAAGACGAAGCAATCTTCGATCGGATGACTTACCGTTTGATGGTAAGGGCAATAATTAGGGTTATTCACCTCGGTGGGTTGCGGCGGTCACCTTGGATTTGGTAGGTTTATAAGTCTGTTGCGTACTGCCAGCTCGAATAACCGTTTCGTCTTGTCTCGTAGGAATGAGTAGGGACGCTTCATCTTCTCGTTATAATACCGGCGTCTTTCTTTCAGTTGATCTGCCGGTTTCGGGGCGTTAGGTTGCTGTTGGGCATTCGCGACGAAGGTTGCCCTTCCTTTACCCTTGTCATTCCGAGGTTCCGACTTCGGGGGAGGTGGTCCATGACCCATCTGGTCCATCTGAGCCAGCTTGTCGATTAAAGCCTGGAATGTGGTTGGCTTAAAGAACATCATAAACTGGGAGATAGTTGCGTGGGGGTCTAGGGTTCCCACGAACATGCCCACTGCGGGTGCTTCCTCAATGCGTTGTTCGCATCTCGACCACAAATTCCGCCAGTGTATAGCATACTGGACCCAGGTTTCTCCTGGTTTTACCCTGGCGTTAATCAGTGCTGTTATTGGAGTGCGTTCGCTGGCACTTGCGAATCGCAGAGTGAATAACAACTCCATTTCAGCGAACGTCTTGATAGAATCGTTCGGGAGTTCCGAATACCATTCGAACGCTGTTTCTGATAAGCTGCCCACGAACTGGCGAAGCAACAGTTTATCATCACCGCCGGTGTTACCGCAGAGGGCCCGGAACTGGGCAACATGTTGATGGGGATTGCCGGTCCGCTTATACACGTGGAATTTTGGTATCGTATAGCCCGGCGGGTATTTGATTTGGTCGTACCAGCTTGGATACGGCCGGCCCTTCTTTACGACTTGACCAGCTGCCTCAGCCGCATGATGAACCTGGATTTGCTGGGCTATATAGTCAACCAAATCAGCTTTAGAGATTGCCTCCTCCTTGGCCGTTGAGAGGGCCGGTGGTGGATTTGACGTTTCTCCTCGGTCGTCTTCAAGAACGATTGGGGGATCCTCGGCGGGTAGGTCCTGCTGGATCATCATTCCTATCATATCTTTGAAGAGGAGGCCCATACGTTGTATGTTGGTTGCTTGTTCGGCAACCTCTTTGTCCTTTTTCTCCAGTATCCGGCGAAGGAATTCAGCGTCGGTTTCTTCCTCCTGGCATGCGTCTGAGGACGTTTCTGGGTTTTGTTTTGGCCCGGTAAGTGCGGCCATAGCATTCATCATTTCTTGGAGTTTTTGCTGTTGCTCCTGAGCTTTGGTCACAGACCGTGTAAGCGGTCTATGACCCGTGGACGCACGGCTGTCTTCTTTTCCTGACGCCATGTATACGGTGTGGACCATCATGCCCCCAGACTTAGGGCGTCTGGGCTCAGTGCTATTAGCAGTCGTTGCAGGCTGGGGGATCTTCTCTGGCTTCCTCCTTTTATGAGCCATGGAGGTTGAAGGGGCCATCGAGGTGGGCGTCCAGACTGCCTTTCGGGGTTTAGCCTGGTGACCAGCTTCCGGTTGGATTTTCAGCTTCTTGTGCTGGCGGGAGAAGTTTGGATCGATGATCGAATCTCGGGCCTGCCGCCAAACCTTATAGATTTTGGAAGACAGCCGTTGAGGGGATCGGGGCTGTTCTGATTTTATTTCCACAACCTTTTTTAATGGGGGAGGGGACCTCTTTAGCACTGCAGTAGGAGAATTCCTTCGCACCTTATTTAGCATCTCGAAGCTGTTCCTAGTTGGAACAGCAGCATTAACTTCTGCCATCGGGGCTGATGGAGTTAACCCAGAGGGGGAGTTGCCCCCAGCCTTCCTAACTCGGCGCCAATAGCGACGTCGAGCATGTCGAGCGGATGGCATTGGTTCAGCGGTAAGAATGGTTTCGTCTTGGCCCCTGTGTAGGTGGGGGGTCGCTGTTGGTGTTAGCCTGTCAAAGACCGACGTCCTTTGGGTAGCAGGGGCGGAAGCTGAAGCCGTCAATCTTGTAAAGATCGACTTTTTGGCCGGAGAAGCCGCCTAGGCGATTTCGGGAGCAGGAGCGGCCACTTTCTTAGAAGCAGCCTTCTCTGGGATTGTAGGCCCCATGATGGGTCCGCCGGATTTCTGGCCCAATCTAGAGAAGACCGAGGCGCTGATGTTGGGCGACCCGTTGAGAGGAGCCACAGCAGGGGTAAGGCGATCAAAGACCGACTTCTTAAGAGCTTTCTTTGTCAGCACCGGTGCCGTGAAGCTTGTTGGTGGGAGTATAGTCCCGAAGAACAATCCGGTAGTGGCCTGAGTCACCTGGTCCACCGGCATTGTGAATAACGAAGCAGCTTGGGGTCCGTAGGCTATACCTCCTGGCGAGGCAAAGCGTTGGTCGCAATTGCAGTATGAGCAGTTGGAGAATTTCACGGAAGTAGAAGCCATAGATCCTTTGCTTTCTGCAATAAGCAAGACGCCAATTCTTAGTATCTTGAAACCCAAGGGCAACCATTAGCGAACCGCGATTGGTTCGTGAATCACGACACACGAAGTATGGAGTGGAAAGAGGAGTAGGTCCCACCGGGCGTGCCAGAATCTGTTCCCCTCCGAACGGCAGCCGAGACGCGGGGACGTCTATGCCTGAGGTTCGGGGCAGATGCTAATTGGTGCTATCCGTCCACCTCTCCGAAGATGCCAAGTTGATTTATGGCACCATGTATCGAAGGTTTGAACGGATGCGTCCGATGTAGCAGACTTCGTCAGATTCCCACTCGCTTGAGGCGGGTTTTTGATTGTGGGGACGCTCTTCCCTGCAGGCGCAAGCCCCTGCAGTTAATTACGCTACCGCGTTGCGGTAACAACTTTCTCCTTCTCCAGATGGTCACTTCGTGTCGTATGTGTTTGTTTTATTTGTGGTTGCCCGTGGATTGTATACGGAGACTGAGTTTTGTCGTCGCCCATAGGGCGTGGACTAGTCCCAATCCGTATTATCATAGATTTAGGTTTGGGGGTTTGGGTTTAAGGATACGTTAGCCTCATTCGAGACTAAGATCAACTTAAACGTTTGTTAAGGATACGTTAGTCTAGTTTGAGACTAAGATCAACTTAACGGGATCGTTTAGATCCGACAAAAGAGCGTTCGAGCTCTATTGTTCCAGTTTAAGGACATAGCGGTCCATCGTATTTATGGCCGTCGGGACCCGTCACCTCTCTGACGACGTTGAAGGATTACAACGACAGATGTCAGAGGAGTTCAGAGATGTACCCTCGAACCAGGGTTAATTGGGGGAGATTCATAGTCCAGTCTGTTTGAAGGTTTAAGGATATGTTAGCCATCTTTGAAGCTAAGATCAACTTAAACGGGATCGTTTGGATCCAACAAAAGAGCGATTGGCTCTATTGTTCCAGTTTAGGGACATAGTGGTCCATCGCTAGTTTAAGGACATTGCGGTCCATGGGTAGTTTAAGGACATTGCGGTCCATTGTTAGTTTTAAGACATCTCGGTCGAGATTAAGGACGTCGTAGTCCATGTGTTTAAGGACCCCACAGTCCACATCAATGCGTGGTCACCGGGACCCGTCACCTCTTTGAAGACGTTGAGGTATTACAACGCCAAGTATCAAAGGAGCGAAGAGATGTACCCTGGAACCGGAGTGGATTAAATAGTCTTCGGCCCAATTTGGGATCAAGACCAATCAATTATGTTATGAGCCCATTAGCCCATTCAATTACGAATTGAGGACTTATGGCCATCTTGGGCTAAGTCCACTTATGTCTAGAATATTGGCTTCCTGTTGGTCCCTTGAAGGAGAGGTTTTGCCTCTATCCATTCGGCCAATTGGGCCGGTGTCTAGTGTTAAGCACTAAAGACGAATCGGTGTTGAACACTGGGAATAAGATTGATAAGTTAGTGTTTCAACACTAAAAGAGACCAGTGTTAAACACTGTCAACAGGAGTCCCAAACTAGTGTTGAATACTACGGTAATCAGTGTTGAACACTGCAAATATAGTTCTGTGCTTAGCGTTACACTAAGGCCAAACAATGTTTTATCACTGAATTCAGGGGTTCCGTTTTAGTGTTAAACACTAAGGCAAGAGGGGTCACGTGGCAACACGTGAGAGCGACCTCCCTTCATTTGTTCTTCTGAGACTATGCATCTTTTTAGAGCATCACGTGCCATCACGTGACGGGGATTCAAGCGCTTGTGTGTTAAAGCTTCTGTCAAGGGTCACGTGAGTCACGTGAGGCACTGCCTCCAGAGGGCTTTCTGTAGATCTTTTGGGGGGAGGGTCATGTGGTGGCACGTGACCCTGCCTCTATGTTTGTTGTTTAGAAGATCTGTTAATCTTTTTCTTCATAGGGTTCAACCCTAATAAAAGCTTTAAATTCCAGAGGAATTAAGTTCCTACTTCCTTTTGAAGATTTATATTCTGGAATAGAGTTGAACTCTGAATTTTCTGTAGGAATTAAATTCCTGATATACATGAAGAACCGAATAGGGTTAAAACCTAATGAAGGCTTTAAGGAACTAAACTCCCATTCTCTGTTAAAGAATTATGATTAAGGGAATTAAACTCCCGTTGTTTCAACAGAACTATGTTCTTAATTAGGGTTAAACCCTGTTTCCTTTTGTTCTGAAGGAATTAAACTTCCCTAACACAGGGTCAAGCCCTAATTTTATTTTAAAGGAATTAAATTCCTATAGTTCTGTGAGAATTAAATTCTCTTGCTTCCATTCCCTCTCTATGCTTTGGATCTGCATGGCAGGATCTCAACCCATTGAGAATTAAATTCTCAACTCAAGGGGAGATGTGCACTTTACAGATCCTCCACCAAAGAGAGAAGAAATATGTCTCTCTGTTTTACATCGGAGTTCAACTCTGTTGATAATTAAATTCTCTTTCTTTCAATGAAACCTTCCCTTTCTTACCTAGGGTTTTCTTTTGGAGAAGATCCAAATTCCTCTCAAGTATCAAGGCTCTCTCCCTTTTCTTCCCTCTACGTATCCTCTTTTTGTGTCTCTTGGCTCCTATTTATAGGAGAAGCAGCCGAGTCAATTAGTTTTTTGACGAATCTTCATTGAGAGATTTGATTTGCATCCATCATTCGTTTTGGACCTTTGGATTATTAGGTGAATTTTATTGACCATTGGATTTCAAATCCACGGATTCTCCTTTGTTATTTCTGTTAGATTTAAAGGGGAAATCTTTCCAAATTTCGATATTTTCCCATAGATAGATGATATTTAATCACCTCTAAATCTTTAATTCAGTCGGTTGCTTTTGGAAAGATTTGAGAGTTCTTTTCTCAGAATTCAATTCTGTTAACAAATGGGCTTTGAAATCGGTCACGTGTGGCCACGTGACCCCCTTGGAACGAGCTTTCTTCTTTCTTTCTGCGCTTTGCTTTCTGTTCTCTGTTTAGCTGTCACGTGCCACCACGTGACAACTGGTCACGTGTGAGCACGTGACCCTGGCATGGAGCCTTCTTCTCGATTTAACCGGAGAATGAGTCTGACGTTTTGAGTGTCACGTGCCAACACGTGACCCTGGTCACATGGGAGCACGTGACCTCTTCTGAAGCCTTTTTCTTGATTTGATCAGGGAACCGTTGTGTCTTTGCCGCTGCTTTTAGATGTCGCGTGCCGACACGTGACCCAGGTCACGTGGGAGCACGTGACCCTTTCTGAAGCCCTTTTCTTTGATGTAGTCGGGAAGCTGAATTTGCCTTGCTGATGCTTTTAGATGTCACGTGCCAACACGTGACTGCTGGTTGCGTGTAAGCGCGTGACTCTTTTCTGAAGCCTTTTCCGTAAGCTTTCCTGATTTTAAATCAGGAAACAAGTAGGAGCAAGGGAAAAGCATGTAAATTGCTTAATTCCATATATGGGCTAAAGCAGGCATCATGGAGCTGGAACATTTGTTTCGATGATGTTATCAAAGAGTTTGATTTCATCAAAAATCCAGATGAACCTTGTGTTTATAAGAAGGATGTAGGGAGAGCTGTCATATTCCTCGTATTGTACGTGGATGATATTCTTCTGATAGGAAATGATATTCCTATGCTACAGTCGGTCAAATCTTTATTTTCACTAAGGTTCTCCATGAAGGACCTGGGTGATGCCACATACATTCTGGGCATTATGATCTATAGGGATAGATCCAAGAGGTTATTGGGATTGTTCCAAACCAGGTACATCAACACCATCCTAAAAAGGTTTAGTATGGAAGACTCCAAGCGGGGTGCCTTACCCTCTTGCCATGGGGTCACTCTCTCCAAGGACTCTTGCCTAAAGACCGATGAAGAGAGAGCTCGCATGAGCATTATACCCTATGCTTCGGCAGTAGGATATATAATGTATGCGATGTTATGTACACGCCCAGATGTAGCTTATGCACTTAGTGTTGTAGGCAGGTATCAATCGAACCCAGGGGAGAATCACTGGATAGCTGTGAAGAACATTCTTAAGTACTTGCGAAGGACTAAAGAATTGTTCTTGGTGTTTGGTAATGGAGATCTCCAAATGGAGGCCTTTACTGATTCGAGCTTCCAGAGCGATAAGGACGACAACAAATCTATCTCTGGGTTTGTAATTACCCTCAATGGAGGGGCGGTAAGTTGGAAGAGTTCCAAACAGGATACCGTTGCAGACTCTACGATGGAGGCTGAGTACATTGCTGCGAATGATGCCGCCAAGGAAGCCGTCTAGATGAAGAAGTTCGTCTCGGAGCTAGGAGTAGTTCCAACCATTATTGATCCAATACCATTGTATTGTGATAATAATGGGGCTATGGCGTTAGCCAAGGAGCCCAGGTCCTATTAGCGGTCCAGACACATCCTGAGGCGCTTTCATTTGATCCGGGAGATTGTAGATCGCCGCGAGATCGAGATTAGGAGAGTAGACACAAAGAATAACACCGCGGATCCACTCACCAAGGCCCTCCCTCAGCCGCAGCTTGAGCGACTTTTTGAGATGTTGGGTATGCGATACGCCAATAACTGGCCTTAGTGCGAGTGGGAGATTGTTGGATATATGTATGCCCTAGAGGCCATTATATGATAGTGGATGTATTTATACATGTATATATATATTCAGTGTACATTCTTGTAAGTCCATGCTACCTCTCCCGGTACTTTCGGGAATGCGGAATTTGATAAAAAACGATTTTCTTAAAGATGGTAACATGGACCTAAAACCCGGATCTTGGTTAAACATCTATCTAACATCCTAACTATGAGTTTTAGCTACTCGGTTAGGGGGTTATACCTTGCTTGTCTTGAACTCCTTCGTCTTCAAAGCTCCGATGGTGGTCCGATGGCTTCTTCTCGTCGTCTCCGTACGCCGAAGATAGATCCACCTGAAAGCTCCAACCTTTAGCTCCTTCTTCGTTCTTTGAAGAAACTAGTTCACTTGGTTTGCTAAACCTAGTGAACTAGAATGAGTAGAGAAGAAATAGAATGGGATTTTATCTATGGTTCTTGATTCTCAACTCATGAGACAAGAGAACCATAGATCAAGAGAGGGAGCAAGAGGTTGAGGGTGAGAGCAAGAGGAGAGCTCAAGAACAAGAGAGAGAAATGAGCAAGAAAGAATGAGGCTCTCTTTTGTCTTTCACCCTCTCATAATCCAAAGTGATCATCACTCATCATATCAAAAAAAGTCTTATGTGATGGTTTGAAGCAACCATAACCATATCATTTCATGCACTCATTTTACACAAATGAGCAAGTAAACAAAAGTCTTTGCCATGAAATGATGGCTATGGTTATCATGATGGTCAACTAGTCAAGCCTAGTCAACCGGTCAACAAGTCAACAAAAGTCAACAAGTCAACAAAGTCAACAAGTCAACAAAAGTCAACAAGTCAACAACCATATCACCATAATACTTGATTAATATAATAGTTAATCACATATCATATTCTCATTAGGGTTGAGCATAAAGTCAAATAGTCAACGGTCAACTGTCAACAACCCTAATGAGAATCCGCTGCCTCTGCCTCCCTGTCAACTGTGCATACACACCCGCATCCGCGTTCCGAGGAACACGAATGCAAACTGGATAAATCCAATCCCATAAGGTACACTAGGATCTGGCTTAAACCAAAGCCCGCTAGTGAAAACTGTCCGGACACTGTACGTGCACAAGTGCACGGATGTGACCGGACCCTGTCGCAAAACCATGCGACCTGTCGCAATACCATGCGACCTCTACTCTTTTGCCTAAAAGCGAAAAGCTTTCTGTGTGGGACTCTAAAGACTCGACACTACGCTGGCAGTGGGTTTAACCACAGACCGCAAGCGGCACTAGCTGTGCGTAACGGTCCCCAGGTAATGCCGACAAGAAGACCGACGAGGCGAAACCCATCTGAACCCCTACTGAGCCTGAGTGTGACATTCTCCGTACAGTCCGGTCTGTTCGTCTGATACATCGCATGGCGGGCCTAGGGGGCGGTAAACGTCACTCCCCCAATAGCGGTACAAGTCGTGCCGGAGCGAAGCCCAAAACACCTTGAGATAACACTGGAAACCTACCAGTATATCTCGTTTGCCCTGGCCAGGGACTACTCGTGTAATGGCTCTCCTAGACACAGCGCGATGTCAACCCCCAATACCGGGAGAGACGAATCCTGTCTAACCGTCACTGCCTCCAAGTGCTTCGGGACTGCACCCAACCACTACCTGTTTGCATGACTCCTTTGAGCCGTGGTAGGGTAGTGATCAAAGTACAGTGGGAACACACTCGAGGCGGAATGACAGTGTCAAGTCAGCGGACTAAGCTGTACTCATGTCACCTGGGAACTGATAACTGACGATAGGTATAATACCAACTAGTCAGTTCCCGACGAGTCCTGTCCAGTGTACCCGTAACCTAACGAGCACCCGCATACTATCTCAAGTACGACGTACTGACGGCTGTGGGACAGACCGTCTCCCACACTGGGATGAGAAGCGCATGCGCTGGTCTACTCCGGAGTATCGATGCCCTGTCTCGATAGTCCTGCGACCAGGGACCTGCATAAGGATGTGCTTATAGATTACCCAGCCCCACTAGTGTGACGGCCATCACATCGCTGGTAATCAAGCAAAGATCCTAAGGGCTCTACTAATGTGTATAGGCGATATACAAAAATAAACACATGTACACATTGAACTAGAAACAAACCAAGTAGCATACTACTATTTTGAGCAAGATTGTATATACAAGGTGAATATCCCAAGCATCCATTAAGTAATATACAAACTAGTATGATACAGTAATGGCCTCTAGGGCATATACACTAACAATTCTTGCTCGACATGATAGTATGCTATCTGGTTCTTCTTTATCTGACATGTTGATTTGATCATGCTTTTATTCATTCACACATGTTGATAAAGCCCTAAGGATATAGGCTTGACTACTGTGATTATGATAGAGATCATTCTAGTAGGACATCTGTAGTTTATAAGCATATCCTGGAATGTCCCTAGTCGTAGGTGTATCGAGACGGGGCATCGATATACCAGAGTAGACTAGCGTATATGATACTAGACCCATATGATGGACGATGGATGTTCCCACATTCATCGATGTTTGACATCGAGATCGTATACGGGTGCTCAGTGGTGACAGGGTACACTGGACGGACTCACCGAGAACTCCTATATGGAATTATATCTATCGTCGGATAGCAGTTCTCAGGTGATACTGGTGCAGGTTGGTCTATAGACCCGAGATCGTCATAGAGTCTTGTGTGTTCTCCCACTGTACTTTGATTACCACCCTACCACGGCTCTACTGAGTTGTGCAAACAGGTGGCCGTTGGGTACAGTCCCGAGACACACGAAGGTGATGAGCGATAAGGAGGGGTTTCGTCTCTCCTGGTATTGGGAGTTAATGCTGTGCTGTGCTCGATTGGCTATATCAGTAAGTCCCTGGCCAGGGCTGTTGAGATTTACTGATAAGTGTTATCAGTAGTTTCTCGATCTGTTATAGACCATTCATCGGCACGACTTATTGAGTTATTGGGGTCGACGTTACCATCCTTAGACTCGATATGCAGCATATCTGACGAAGAAACAGGACTGTACGGTAGTGTTGCCGGTTGGCTTGAGGGGAGTTGTGACAGGTTCTCTTGTTTTCTTCTGATCGTTCAAATACCCGGGTGGCCGTTATGTTTAGCTGACCGCTTGCGGCTTGGGGTTGCTTGATATGATCATCACCCACTGTCGGCGTATTGACGAGTCTTAGAGTCCCACAATGGAGTTGCCTAGTCCAGGCGAAACGATATGGTGCGCATATGAGATATGCGCGTGGACCTGGTTAAAATGCGCGTATGAGATACCGTATATTAATCGGGCGGTTTGCTATTGGTCGGGTCGTATGCGATATGACCGGTTTGCTAAATCAAGTGTTGATTTAGCATTGACCATTAGTTTCTCACTTTAAACCCTTTCTTGTCTTTTTTCTTCTATGCATGCATGTATGCATTTATTCTCATTCATGCACATAGGAGTGCATGCACACATACATGCATACATAATCTATCATGGTTGTTGATAAAGTGGATGGTGGCAATATAAGACTCACACCATATATAAATATATAGATATTATTTATTGGAAAAGAAAAATGGAAATGGAAATTGTTATCATGGTTTAATATTTTATTATTTCACTAACCGTTTGGTTTAACCATGATTCATTTTCTATGGCCAATTTTGTTCCAAACTAAAATATCTAGATATTTTATAACCATGGTTAAGAATGAGAAAGTGAAAATATAAATATTTTCATTTCTCAATTTTATTCATAAGTTCATCATTATCTTGAGCTCTTTACAAGCCATCATCTTCTTCCTCCTTTCTCTCTTGCTCTCTAGTTTTCTCAAGTGAGCAAAAGAGTCACCAAATTAGGATTTTGAAGTGAGAAAACAAACCACATCACCATTCTACGCTAGTCTTGCCCATTAGTGTAGAGTGTTAGCTTCCATTTCTTCTCTTGATCTAGTTGAGCTTCAAGCTTAGACAAAGAGTACTCCGGGTGGATCGTCGTGGACCTAGAGGATCTCAAGCGAACCTTTTTCCAACCCTCAAATAGCCAAGGAGTCTAGCGTTGGGAGCTACAAAGGTTGTACTCTCAAAACCCTAGCTTTTACTACTTGTGTTTGTGTTGCCCTAAATTTTCTAGCATGATCCTTAAGAAAGTTTCTTTAGCACCATATAAAATTTAAATATGGCACGTGTGTTGCCTCCAAACCCTTGTAGTGGTGCTGTAGGAAACCCTTCAGGCAAGAACTAGAAATACCAGTTTTCGATACATGTTTCTACAACATCCTTAGCTTTCTTTTATTTCATTAATCTCATTAATGAAGTCCCATTTATTATGCTTCCCAAGCATCTGATATGAAATGAAAGCAGTAATATTAATTATATCTCATATATAATATAGGCATTCGTCTCAGAATATAATCAATGATCACATCACAGAATATCGCAGCAGAATAAAAACATATGAAATATTGGATATACTAGGATTTCCTGGTTTTATTTTAAGCCTGTATAAAACACGAATTCCACGATCGTGATGAATAGCCAATCCTATACCCCTAGAACTCTACGAGAGCGGCAAGCAACCCTACCAGTTCTAGAGTTAGGAGACCCGGTCCCGACTCCTCGAGATGGTCTCCCACTGGACCTTAGAACCCGGTTACTTGTGCTCCCCGCCTTAGGTCTATCCTAATGCGGAAAAGTAAATAATATACAATGGTGACATCATCCTCAACCCGGAAGTGCCCCAATAAAAGAATATTACAGACAATGAATTTTACATGAATGAAAATGAAAAACTCTCATCTCACATAAAAACCCCGGCTATTCAAAACACGACGATCCAATATAATATATCACAGCAACACATAACATCACATGTCATCAACATAGGTAAATATGCGTATCCTAATTGTCGTTGATATATAGCACCGAAACCGGTGATAAACCACATATTACACTTACGGTCGTGATTGAAAGAATTGAAGTTAACCGCAATCAAGACGGTGTCGCTATGCAGCTAGCCGGTTGAGCACGGGTCGATCCACAGGGAGATGGTTGTATGTCCGTTCTTGTCTTAGACGAGTCAATAAAGAATTTGTGTATGTTCAATCTATCCTATGTGTATTATTTGCAAGCATAAAGTTGTTAAGAAAAGATACGATAATGTAAGCTAAAGAAATCCATACTCAAAACCTTTGAGCCGAGTCTTGACCAATTGAAGCTAGAGCAATCGGCAACAACGTGGATTAGGGGATTTAAGCGCGGTATTCGTGGAATCCGGCTTATTTACCCTTGTCCGTCCGTTCTTGTCTCTTGCTTTTGCCTCCGGCCAAACCGAACGCAACCGGTCGCGGTTAAGAATCACCGTTACCTTGTTAGGGTAGGGTGCCTAACGGAGCGCTTGCGTATCGTTTGGGCGGAGTTCAATGGAAAATAACGGGAAAAGGAAAAGAGCAAAGAAAATCTTAACTTACAATACCGTATTTATTCTTAACAACGACAATAATTACAACCATTCACAAAATGAACAAAAGAGAGCAAAAGAAAAGAACAAAGAAAAGAAAAGATTACAAGTAATTAAGTGCATGAATTAAATTGCAAGAAAGTAAAGCAAGATAATAATAAGCAAGTAATAAAAAGCGATAAAAAGAACAAGAAACTAGAACTCAAGACAAGCATGTGATCAATAGCCAACCCTTAAACTTGCAAGCTCAATCAAGAGGTTGCAAGATCAAGAGAAGGGTAGAGAACGCATGTGAAATGAAGCGCTAATTCCATAAGAAAATACGACCCTTGAGATCAATAACTAACCCTTAACCATTCAAGCTCAATAAAGAGGTTGAATGATTAAGAGAAAGCAAGAATCTCAAGGGGAAGAAGAAACAAAAGAGAATGATACAAAAAGCCCTCATCTTCATTGATCTCCCACTCAAAAAGCTCTCACTACAATTTTCATGGAAAAAGAATGAAGAAGAAGAACAAAAAGACTAAATCCTAAAAAGAAAGAAGAACAAAGAATCACCCTTGGCTTGGCTCAGTTCTGGAGTATTTATAGGCGGGTAAAGGGAAACCTAGGGCAACCATCTGCACATAAACAAAAGTACCAAACTACCCCTGAAATTTGACGCACAGAGGAGACCACATGGCCGCGGATCCGCGGCCATCTAGATGACTTGGGTCGTCGTATTTTTGGTGGTTTCCTGGTTTGTATTTGTCTGCTATGTGGTATATGAATTTTCTCAGAAACTCTTCACAATTATTCCAGAATTTTAGTAGAACAAAAAGGTGATGTGATGTGGATCTTTTGCCATGATTTTCTCGAGCTCCGCGTAGATTTCTTGGATCTTGTGTTGACCTAGAGCTTTGTGCATGACATGACAATTGATTTGCCATCTTGTCCCTTAACTGGTATGTGGCAACACACGGATAGAGAGCGGAGACCGTGTTTTATCTGTTGTTGGCAGTAATCCGGAATTTGTCGTACTTTTCCATGATATTCATTGTTCAGAGCCGAGAACCTGTATTCTGCAATTATGTAGCAAACACTGATTAAAAGCACCTACCTATAAACACACGAGCATAAGAATGGGCGGTATAAAATGCAGTATTCTGTTATGAACAGGTCGCATAAAAGAAAGTTAAAAAACTACAACAGTTAGAATCCGCAACCACCTTAGACATCATAAACCCAACGTAACACATACTTTGGATTTCATGCCTAACCAAATGAATTCCTTAGATATCACATGCCTAACAATTATAAACTCAGCATTTTAGTCTCGATACCGAAAACACTTTTCAATAACAAGTCGGGAAATTCAACAAGATTCCTGACATTCTGATTGAATGCTCGTCGGAAACTTTAGTAGACGGCCGCACCCCCCGATACCATCGTCGATGTGCACTAAGGCGGAACACCGCTGCCGCGAGTACCCAAACGGATGTTGTTCCCCTCCGAATGACGGCGCGGCGGACGTCTTGCCTGAATTTCGGGGCAGATTCTAATTGGTGATATCCGTCCACCTCTCCGAAGATGCCAATTTGATTTATGGCACCGTGTATCGAAGGTTTAAACGGATGCGTCCTATGTAGCAGACTTCGTCAGATTCCCCCTTACTTGAGGGGTTTTTGATTGTGGGGACGCTCTTGTTGGATATATATGCCCTAGATGCCTACATTGTATAGGATGCTTGGGATATATATGTACATGACAGTCTTGCTTGATATGATAGTACGCTATTTGGTTTGACTTTGTCTTAACGTATGATATATTTTACTTGGTATTTATATATATATATGTTGATAAAGCCCATAGGGTGTTTGTCTGACTACCGGCGTTGTGATGGCAGTCATACTAGTGGGAGCTGGATAGTCAATAGGCACACCCTTAGATGTCCCTGGTCGCAGGAGTATCGAGATTGGGCATCGATACTCCGGAGTAGACTAGTGTATACATATCTAGACCCTGACGAGGGACGATGGATTGGTCCCGCAACCATTGGTGGTGTTCACCTAAGATTGTATACAGATGCTCACTGGGTGTGAGTACACCGGACAGGACTCGCCGAGAACTGACTGGATGGTATTATACCTAACGTCAGATAGCAGTTCTCAGGTGACATGTGTGCAGATAGTCCGTTGACTTAAGGTCATCATTTGTCTCGTGTGAGTTCCCACTGTGCTTTGATTATTACCCTACCACGGCTCAAAGGAGTCGTGCAAACAGGTTTCAGTTGGGCACAGTCCCGAGCCACATGGAGGCAGTGAGCGACTGTTAGGGATTCGTCTCTCCCGGTATAGGGAGTTGATATCGCACTGTGGTCGGTTGGACATTACCATAAGTCCCTTGCCAGGGCTGATTGAGAATTACTGATGGAATGATCAGTAGATTCTCGGGTGGTCTAGAACCATACCGACACGACTTGTACGGTTATTAGGGGTCTGACATCCACCACCTCCCTAGACCGTACATGTGATACTCTTAGACGAACAGACCGGACTGTGCGGATATTGTCATCGACAGGCTCAGTAGGATTTCAGATGGGTTATCTCATCGGCTTTCTTATCGACAACTACCTGGGGACCGTTACGTACAGCTAGTGCCGCTTGCGGTCTGTGGTTAAACCCACTGCCAGCGTAGTAGTTGAGTCTTTAGAGTCCCACATAGAGATTTCCTAAACCCAGGCGAAAAGATATAGAGGTCGTATGGTTTTACGACAAAGGTTCGAACGCGTACGTGTTTAAACGCACGTGCGACATTCGGACAGTTTTTACTAGCTGGCTTTGGTTTAAGCCAGATTCTAGTATCAGGTTATTGGATTTATACAGTCTAAAGTTTTTCCGTGTTTTCACGGATGAGAGGGGCGTTCTCGTAATTTTCCGAGAAGCTTCTAGAAGGATGTGACATGAAGGGAGAGGTGGCATTTTCATTTAATGATGTAGTGACTCATTGTGAGTGATTCATCATATCATTAATGCATTATTAAATGCTTAATGACTCACATAATGAATCACCCACTTGCATTTATGAAACATGATGAATAATCTCATATTATTCATTTCTTTTTTTTTCATTATGTTTCATATATCAAGTGAGAAGCTATTTCATTATTATTATCATTATCATTATCATCTTCTCACTCTCTCTCTTCAAGCTCTCTCTCCTTCACCAAAGCCTAATCCTACCCCTCATGAGTTGAGAACAAGGATTAAGAAAGACTAATTACTCCATAACCTATCTCTACATCACCTTAGCTACTCTATTTAGCAACTAGAGAAACTAAGTAACCTCAAGTTTAGAGGTTATAGCTTGGATTAGGGTTCTCGGGTGGATCGTCTATCACGGAAGAAAGCCGAAGAGGACGTGGAGATCCAAAGAGGCCATAGATAACATTAAGACGAAGGACTAGAACCGTTTGGTATAATCTCTTAACATAGTAGTTTAGAACTCTATAGCTTTTGTTAAAACTTGTTTAGCAAACGATTCATACGGTTATTCGATGTTTAATCATAGAACAAGATTGTTATTCATATTTCCGCCTCCCCATAAGTATTGGGGTGTTGAACATCGACTTACAGTAGTATCAGAGCCTAGCTAAACAGTATTTAACACACTTGCAAATTTGTATGAATTTCGAACGGAAAAACAAACCGGAAAAACCCCGATATCATGTACTTTCTGTCGAATTTTAAATGAGGTCCAAAAATTTTTCAGGGACCTTCAGATTGACCTAAATGAATGTATCAGAACACCCAAGAAAATTGGGCTCATGAATCGGCCATAGCGCCGCGGAACCGCAGCCGATCCCACCGATCCGCCGCGATTCCGCCGCGCTTTGGACGATTCATCATCCCAAGTTTCTTGTGTTGATTCTCTTTGATATTTGGTGTTTTCTGGTAATTTTTATTTTTGCTCAGGTTTCAGATTTACAGAGAAGTATTGGAGCAAAATTAAATGTGTTTAATCGATCGAAATTATACGGTATTTGCTTGTATGATTATATCTGTGAAATGTTTTATGTGTTCGTAAACCTCCCCTAACTGCTAGTATGTCGGTTGGCAGGGGGTTGCACATATCTGTGATGTTATATATAACTGTTTGTGTATATAAACTGTATTGGACTGTTGTGGTGATTAGCCGGGTTTTGTGATGGGTTATTGTATTAATTCATTTGATGTAAATGTAATAAGTTATAAAATTATTTTGCGGGGCACATCCAGGTTGCGGTTGTAGCCACCGTTGTACTATTTCTTTTTACTGTTTTTGCTCCTAGGATAGACCCAAGGTGGGGTGCACAAACTACCGGGTATTTTGAAGTGTTGGGGCAGACCGCTTCACTTCTGATACTTGGCGGGTAGTTTGCCGTACCCGCAGGGGTCTGGGGTGGGAAAATGGCTATTCATCACAACTGTGTAATCCGTCTTTCATTGCAGGCTCAAACGAAATGCGGATTGCTTGCAAATCCAATATTGTTTATCTGTGATCTGGAATGCCTATTATTGCGTCTGACGAATGTACAATATCTATATATGATAGCTATTTCGACGTCGCTTATGTTTTACACCCGCGCTAGCCCAGCCCCCGCTCTGTCGTTAGTTAAGTAACCTAAACGGGTGATGATGGGACCCCGTGGCGAATGCGGATGGCATAAGAGGACGTCGTATTTTCGTTGTTATCTGTAATGATAGGTTAAGGATGGGACGCATTATTATTAATGCAAAGAAAATAAAACCTAAACTGAATCGTTGGAACAATTTCTAAAAACCATTCGGTTTTCTTGAAAAAGTAAATTTTAAATGCGGAGCTTAAACCTCTCCTTTTAATAAAAGCTATCTTAGTTCCTTCGATCAAATCAAGTTCACTACGTTAACGGTTTTTTGCCAAAAACCAGCCGTAACCCTCCGTCGTTTCAGATAGACAGCACATCGTATTCATGCTATGCTTGTTGGCCTACGTCAAGGCATAGTTGTAGGGTTCCTAGGCACTCTCAAGTGGTCTCCCAGGGCATCAACCATGCCAATTTCGAAAATTATGGTGCCGAGAAACCCTAGTGTACGGATCGTTGGCTAGATTTCTAGGCGAAAAGTAAACTAGTTAACACTTAACTAAGAGATACGGAAATACAACCTTTGTAGATCCGGTTCTACACCTCCATAGCTCCGCAATGAAGTCTCCTCGCTATCCATAAAAAGTCCCGGGCTCTAGCGTCGGCTTCATCGGAGAATGGACGGGCTAGGTCATCGATGTCCATGCCGAAGATGATCTACGTCGAGGCATCGCTAGATCAAGCTCCACCTTCACCAAGCCTTGTAAACTTGTGAAGGAAACACACTCTACTACTTGGCAAGAGGTAGAGGATGAAGAAATAGGAAGTGGGTAGACTTTAGAATTGGATTTCTCACTCATTTCCAACAATCACCATTGATGGAGCTTAGTTTCTCTTCTTGAAGAAGAAGAAGAAGAAGAATGTTATTATGATAAGAATAATAAAAATGAGAAAAGAAATTCATTCTTATCATAATTGAACCATAGTTAGGTGTAGAGAATCAATCATGGTTTAGTAGAATGGTTAGGTTGAGCATGAGACAAAAATGGTGACAAAGTCAAAGCGTTCATGAAACTTCATGAACAAAACAAAAATTGCCACCATTTTCTCATTTGCTTATTCTTTTTCCAAAAAGAAAAAGATTAATATATAAATAAGAAAATCAAAAACCCTAATCATCCACTTAACTATAGTTTGATACTTTACACTTAACCAAAAAGCATGTATCATCAAACATGATACAATCAAGTGCACAAAATCATATCGCATATGGAATGCGCACACCCGAGTGAGAAAATCCATTCAAAGTGAACCGATACTAGTTAATGCAAAGTAATATATCAAATATATAATTATGCATTAAATCACTAAATCAACACTTGATTCAATGATCCGGTCATGTCGCATATAACCGACTGGTATCATCAGTAACAACTTATCGAATCAACACTTGATCCGATAACCCGGCTATATCGCATATAACCGATCAATGTCACATCGCGAGAATGAAATACGGTATCACATACACGCATCATTCTCGGTCCCGCACATATCTCATATGCGCTCCTATTTCGTTTCGCTTGAGCCAGGAAACCTCTGTGTAGGACTCTAAAGACTCGTCAATACGCCGGCAGCAGATGATGATCATATCAAACACCCACAAGCCGCAAGCGGTCTGCTAAACGTAACGGCCACCCGGGTATTGAGCGATCAGAAGATCGACGAGCAAGCCCGCTCACACTCCTGTGAATCCAACCGGTAACACTACCGTACAGTCCGGTCTGATCGTCTGATATGTCGCATATCTCGCCTAGGCGTGGTAAACGTCAGACCCCAATAGCTCGATAAGTCGCGTCGATATGAGGTCTATAACTATTCGAGAAACTACTGGTAACACTTACCAGTAAATCTCAGCAACCCTGGCTAGGGATTTCCTGTTATAGCCAATCAAACACAGCACAACATCAACCCCCTATACCGGGAGAGACGAATCCCCTCCTATCGCTCATTGCCTCCATGTGACTCGGGACTGTACCCAAAAACCACCGTTTTGAACGCCCTCTTGGACGTGGTAAGATGGAAATCAAAGCACAGTGGGAACCACACAAGACTCTATGACGATCTCGGGTCAACAGACTACTCTGTACCACTGTCACCAGAGAACTGCCATCTGACATGAGGTATAATACCATCTGGGAGTTCTCGGCGAGTCCGTCCAGTGTACCCAGTCTCTACTGAGCACCCGTTTATCATCTCTGATGTCAAACACCAATGGATATGGGATCATCCATCGCCCATCTGTATGGGTCGAGAAGGTACACGCTAGTCTACTCTGGTATATCGATGCACCGTCTCGATACACCCACGACTAGGGACTTTGAAAGATGTACTTATGGACTACCATGTCCCCACTAGTATGATCCGCATCATAGTCCACGTAGTCAAGCACACATCCTAAGGGCTTTACCAACATGTAACAGAGAGACAATCAGTATACACGTTAAGGTAAAGTTCAACCAGATAGCATACTATCATGTCGAGCAAGAAAGTCCTCCCTATATACGTCCCAGCATCCACTACAATATACATCCTATGTACAGTAATGGCCTCTAGGGCATACATATAACTAACAATCTCCTACTTGCACTAGGGCCATCTGATAGCAGTGGTTGCAGTATCTCATACTCAACCATCCCATAAAAGTCTCTCTCTGGGAACAGGCCTTTGTGAGTGGATCCGCTGTGTTGTCCTCTGAGTCTACTCTCCAAACCTCGATCACCCTGGAGATCAACCATCTCCATGATCAAGTGATACTACCTTAGAATATGTCTGGATCACTGATGGGACCTGTGTTCCTTGGCATAAGCCACAACTCCACTGTCACACAATGGGAAGAACATAGTTCATCTCATGAACCAATATACACCCAGACTGCCTCTTTGGTAGCATCTTAAGTAGCGATGTATCCTGCCTTTATCGTCTAGTATGTCACGGTATCTAGCTTGGAACTCTTCCAACATACCGTCCCTTTACTTAGGGTAAAGACTATGCCTGTGACTGACATTCAGTCATCTTTATCACCCTGGAACACTCCCAGTGATTCTCCCCAGGATCAATTGATACTATCTCACTACAACTAGTAAGAATGCTAACATCCAATTAGATCTATCTCATAGATCCAAAATCCAGGATTTAGTAGGTATCACTTTGATCCTATGCAGAGAATCTTTGTGATAAACGGAGATTGATCGAGCGTAGCATAAGAAACTCCTTTCTTATCAAGAGTATGTCATCCACGTACTCTACGAGGATCACCACCATACTCCCTACTACCTTTTTGTTTATATAAGGTTCATCTACCATTTTGATGATGTCAAACTCTTTGACTAATCCATCAAAACAGATGTTCCAACTCCGCGATGCCTGCTTTAATCCTATAAAGCATCTTGCACACGTTTCCGCTGCTCCCACTGTCTACGAAGCCCTCTGGCTGTGTACTTATAGACGATCTCTTCTAAATCATCATTTAGAAAAGCAGTCAAGACACCCAACCACCAGATATCGCAGTCATGGTATGTAGCCGTGACAAGTAGGATCTGGATGGACTTAAGCATAGCTACTTGAAAAGGTTTCATCATTATCCACACCTGGTCAATGATGCAAACTTTAACAAGTCTAGCTTTGAAAGTCTCAACTTTTCCATCTACACCAAGTAATCTTCTCAAGATATACTTGCTCCTGATGGGGATTTAACCCTTCAGATATAGCAACCAAAGTCCATACTTTGTTGGTGTATAAGGATTCCATCTCAGATCGATAAACATCCAGCCATTCTTACAGAGTCTTACTCTCGATGGCCTGCTCGAAGCTAGTTGGGTCATCATCTCATGATGCAATCCTCGCTCCCACTGTCATAGAGGAACCGAAGTATCTCTCAGGTGGGTGAGGAACCCTACTAGATCGGCGGAGAGGCCGAGGTTCGTTGGTAAGTATTGAATCCTTTGGTTCCATCAAATCATCTTCTGTAGTTTGCATAGCTGGAACCTTTCCAGTTCTACATAACTAACCTTGCCTCGAGTTTGTCCGGATTTTGCTTTTAGACATAGGCCGGACAACCCCAAATGTTAACTAACTTAAGACATGGGCTCTTCCCTTTCCATATCACATATGAAGTGGTAGGCATTGATTTGATTCGAACCCTATTCAATAGTTATGCAACTTCTCAAGTGCATAACACCCAAAAGGAAACAGGTAACTCAGTAGTACTCATCATAGAGCACACCTTATCATATAGGGTGTGATTGCTCCGCCCTGATATACCATCGTGCTATGGTGTATACAGAGGAGTAATGCTGAGAGATAATCTCATTCTCCTTTAGAAAAGTCCAGGAATTCCATGCTCAAGTATTCTCCTCCTTGATCACATCAAAGGACATAATACTTATACCCGTATTTTGGTTCTCTACTTCTTACTTATATTCTGTAAATATCTCAAAAGGTTCGGACTCATGTTTCAACAGGAACATATGTCTGAATCTTGAGAGATTATCAGAGAATGTAATGAAGTACAAAGAACCTTTCCTGGTATGTGTAGACAGGGGACCTTACATACATCAACATGTATCATCCCAAGAGTTTGCTAACTCTTTCTCTATTTCCAATAAACAGAGCTAGTGTCATTATATCTTTGTGACATGACTGGCAAGTTTCACAAGATGTAGATTCAAACTGATTTAAATATGCATCTACATGTAACTTCAGCTAGTCGGGTCACATTGATCTGACCTAGTCTACAATACCTTAAGAAGGATCCGTTCATTTCTGAACTTTTCCTCTTGTGTGTGTTCCGTATACTAAGAACTGTAGTTTGATTTAGAACATCAACGCTTTTAGATAACGTGCCTGAACCGATCAACTTTTGATATAGGAAATGTTCAAAACATTATCCAACAATACAAAATTTTATCATTTCTTTACTGATAAAGAGACTGATATGATTTTGTATATCAGGTTCGGTATCTAATAACATTCGTTCAGAATCAATGTATTGGTAATACAGGGTGACAGTGACCAACAAACTTGGCTGCAACCCTTGCCCCGTTTTCTGCCTCATGAAACTTATCACCCGTTCTCAGTTCTCTACCTATCTGTAGCCCTATGTAACAGATTACATATCTGGGATCCTGATCTGGTATCACATACCCAGGATGTAGAGGATACTGAGAAACAGTTCTGTATAATGAACACACCCGAAGATGATGCATCAGCATGCACTCTCTTCGTTTGGGCGGCACGGGAAATCTGGTATTCCCCAATTTCCTGCTCTGTCTTATAACATTTATAAGTTGGACCGGGACCAACGTTCCCCAGCTCAGTATAACAAGCGGGTTCGGTCAATATTCCGTATTATTATCTTAATTAAGGCGTGATATGGTCGCTACCTGGAGAGAGAGAGAAGAAAACACTCAGCGTGCGCTCTGTCAAGAATAGATTGGTTATTATTTTATCTAATCAGGATGGCTCCCACTGCTTTTTATCAAATCTTCCTTCAAACCCTAAAAGGAAAGACTAGCCGGGATTAATTACACACTACAAGTTCGCCAATCTTTCAGCCAGGCCAGTGTCGGTACTTTGAGGGAGGTCTCCCGTGCTTTCGCACGAACCTGATTAATGTAAACCTCGTTTTCCCAGAGGCATAACCTCGTTAACACCTTTCTAGACACCTACTTGATCGGCTAATTGTAATGTATAAAACTCTCCCAGGAGTAACACTTACTCGCAGCGGGTATTGGGATCCAACTATCTCATAGAAGGTATGCAATCTCATTGCAAATCTCAACACTTGAAATTCCCGATAATATTTTGCCCCTAACGTGCTATGACCTTGACGAAAGCCAACAAACCATAGCCCGCTAGTCAAGTTCAGCCCGTACATTTCTTGATTGTATTAAACCCACCCGCACGACCCTTGACGAAAGCCAACAAAGCCGCACGACTACCCTAATCCAATCGCATCGTATGCTAGCAGATAAGCAGCATATAGCTACCGCACACTGCACCTTGACGAAAGCCAACAAATGCAGCACGAATACTATATACAACTTATCTGAAATGACGGAGGGCTACGACAGGTTTTTCTGAAAACCTATTGCGTAATGAACTTGATATCGTTGTAGAATCAAATGATTTTTTTTTTAAAATGGAGTGTTTTTGAGGCTTTTCTAGTTTTGCTAAAGGAGTCACTCCCGGTGAAGGGATCGTCGGTCCTTTCCTCGTCGAATAAGGTGCGGGATATATCATATATATCACTGTGCAAATCAAAAACTCTTAAAAGCAATCAAAAAACAAACCGAGTGTGTAGCATCTGCCAGTTATTGCTAAAGGAGTCACTCCCGGTGAAGGGATCTCGGTCCTTTCCTCATCGAATAAGGTGCAGGATATATCATATATACCGCTGTGCAAAGCAAGAACTGTAGCTACCTGTTTTATTTTGAAATTCGATTCTACAACATCTTAGGTTTCTTTTATTTCATTAATCACATTAATGAAGTCCCAACATATAAGTACCTAAACATCACAGATAAATACGACGTACACTTATGCCATCCGCATTTGCCTCGATGTCCCCTCGTGCACCGTTAGGTTAGGTAACTAACGACAGAGCGGGGCAGGGCTAGCACGGGTGTAAAACATAAGTAACGCCTATATAATATATCATATATACTATATACTGTATCTATCATAGAACATCACATGATCACATCACAGATATCGCAGCAGAAGAAACATATGAAATATTGGATATACTAGGACGTCCGTGTTTTCAATACGAGCCAATATAAAACACGGATTCCACGGTCGTGATGAATAGCCAAATCCACACCCCTAGACCCCTACGAGAGCGGCAAGCAACCCTACCAATTCTAGAGTTAGGAGACCCGGACTCGACTCCTCGAGTTGGTCTTCCACTGGACTCCAGAACCCGGTTACTTGTGCTCCCCTCCTTGGGTCTATCCTAGTGCAGAAAAGTAAATAATATACAAAAGGTGACAACCTCCGCAACCTGGAAGTGCCCCAATAAAAGAATATTACATACAAGTTTTTACATGAATGAAAATGAAAAACACTCATCTCATATAAAAACCCCCGGCTATTCAAACACGACGATCCAATATAACATATCCAGCAACACATAACATCACATGTCATCAACGTAAGTAAATATGTCCATCCCAATTGTCGTTGACATATAGCAACGAAACCGGCGATATCACATATTACACTTACGGTCACAGAAAAGAAAGTGTAAAACTACAACAGTTGGAATCCGCAACCACCTCAGACATCGCATGCCTGACCAAATGAATTCCTTAGACATCGCATGCCTAACAATTATAAACTCCGCATTTTAGTCTCAAAATCGAAAACACTTTTCAATACCAAGTCGGGTAATTCAACAAGATTCCCGACATCCTGATCGAATACTCGTCGCAAACTTCAGTAGACGGCCGCACCCCCGTTACCGTCGATGAAGTGCAACAAGGCGGAACACCGCTACCGCGAGCACCCGAACGGATGCTTTCGGCGACGGGGTTCTCCTACAGTCACTTGGTCGGGGCTATGGAGTGAGGCTGTCTATTAAGTTTACCCGGCGAATATCCGCGTACGCTACGTGATTGCGACGGACTTTTGATCGCATCAAAATTCCGTGGCAACCGATCAAGTGAGACTAAAGTGCTATGTTTATAACATTCATTCAGTTATCTCATAACTATTTGTGAATTCCAATTGTTGTATCCCATTCCGGATAAATAGAAAATGTCAAACTTTCCGATCGAACAATCGAACACCCAAGTTTTCCCGATACAGATCAACACATGAAATAAGTCTAACAACATTCAGTTCGTGCCTCAGTACCAACGGTCCAGCCGTAGAAGGGTCAAGCCAACGCCTCACATGTGGCACGCCGTACTGCCCCAAACCAGAAGGTTCAAAGGGTGGTTCAAGACGGTCACATAATCGAGTTAAGGTTTGTTGTCTTCTAGAGGGTCCATCGCGTTACTTGCACTACTTAGAACGTCGTTAAACTTCGAAAAAATCCAACACTTGGAAATTTCCCGACAGGGAAAAAATTGGGTATTTATATCCGGTCGAACTTTTTAACATATTCTAAAATTTATCCGGAAAGCCACACAGACAAAATTTGATAATCCGATCGAACATACGAATCCCCAATACAAACCCAGAATGCTCAACTGTGGAGTAAATGTTAAAATATCCCAGAAAATACAGCACTATGAATTAGGAATTACTGTGCAGATTTTATAAGATGACGTGGCTACATAGCCGCGTAACCGCCGCATGAGCACTACTCATGCCGCGGTTCCGCCGCAGTTTAAACGATTTAGCCGACCGAATTGCACAGTAATTCTTAAAAACACCTGCTGATTTTTCTGCATATTTTTAATATTGAAAAAACCCATTTTTTAAAAAATGTACAGAGAGCATCTAAGGAATTAGGGTTTCGGTTCGTTCGGATTCCAAACTTCGTCTAGACTTCGCCAAAGGCTCTAGCTAGGCTCTGATACCACTGTAGGGTTCCTAGGCACTCTCAAGAGGTCTCCTAGGGCATCAGCCATGCCAATTTCGAAAATTATGGTGCCGAGAAACCCTAGTGTACGGATCGTTGGCTAGATTTCTAGGCGAAAAGTAAACTAGTTAACACTTAACTAAGAGATACGGAAATACAACCTTTGTAGATCCGGTTCTCCACCTCCATAGCTCCACAATGAAGTCTCCTCGCTGTCCATAACAAGTCCCGGGCTCTAGCGTCGGCTTCATCGGAGAATGGACGGGCTAGGTCATCGATGTCCATGCCGAAGATGATCTACGTCGAGGCATCGCTAGATCAAGCTCCACCTTCACCAAGCCTTGTAAACTTGTGAAGGAAACACACTCTACTACTTGGCAAGAGGTAGAGGATGAAGAAATAGGAAGTGGGTAGACTTTAGAATTGGATTTCTCACTCATTTTCAACAATCACCATTGATGGAGCTTAGTTTCTCTTCTTGAAGAAGAAGAAGAAGAAGAATGTTATTATGATAAGAATAATAAAAATGAGAAAAGAAATTCATTCTTATCATAATTGAACCATAGTTAGGTGTAGAGAATCAATCATGGTTTAGTGGAATGGTTAGGTTATGCATGAGACAAAAATGGTGACAAAGTCAAAGTGTTCATGAAACTTCATGAACAAAACAAAAATTGCCACCATTTTCTCATTTGCTTATTCTTTTTCCAAAAAGAAAAAGATTAATATATAAATAAGGAAATCAAAAACCCTAATCATCCACTTAACTATAGTTTGATACTTTACACTTAACCAAAAAGCATGTATCATCAAACATGATACAATCAAGTGCACAAAATCATATCGCATATGGAATGCGCACACCCGAGTGAGAAAATCCATTCAAAGTGAACTGATACTAGTTAATGCAAAGTAATATATCAAATATATAATTATGCATTAAATCACTAAATCAACACTTGATTCAATGATCCGGTCATGTCGCACATAACCGACTGGTATCATCAGTAACAACTTATCGAATCAACACTTGATCCGATAACCCGGCTATATCGCATATAACCGATCAATGTCACATCGCGAGAATGAAATAAGGTATCACATACACGCATCATTCTCGGTCCCGCACATATCTCATATGCGCTCCTATTTCGTTTCGCTTGAACCAGGAAACCTCTGTGTAGGACTCTAAAGACTCGTCAATATGCCGGCAGCAGATGCTGATCATATCAAACACCCACAAGCCGCAAGCGGTCTGCTAAACGTAACGGCCACCCGGGTATTGAGCGATCAGAAGATCGACGAGCAAGCCCGCTCACACTCCTGTGAATCCAACCGGTAACACTACCGTACAGTCCGGTCTGATCGTCTGATATGTCGCATATCTCGCCTAGGGGTGGTAAACGTCAGACCCCAATAGCTCGATAAGTCGCGTCGATATGATGTCTATAACTATTCGAGAAACTACTGGTAACACTTACCAGTAAATCTCAGCAACCCTGGCCAGGGATTTCCTGTTATAGCCAATCGAACACAGCACAACATCAACCCCCTATACCGGGAGAGACGAATCCCCTCCTATCGCTCATTGCCTCCATGTGACTCGGGACTGTACCCAAAAACCACCGTTTTGCACGCCCTCTTGGACGTGGTAAGATGGAAATCAAAGCACAGTGGGAACCACACAAGACTCTATGACGATCTCGGGTCAACAGACTACTCTGTACCACTGTCACCAGAGAACTGCCATCTGACGTGAGGTATAATACCATCTGGGAGTTCTCGGCGAGTCCGTCCAGTGTACCCAGTCTCTATTGAGCACCCGTATATCATCTCTGATGTCAAACACCAATGGATATGGGATCATCCATCGCCCATCTGTATGGGTCGAGAAGGTACACGCTAGTCTACTCTGGTATATCGATGCCCCGTCTCGATACACCCACGACTAGGGACTTTGAAGGATGTACTTATGGACTACCATGTCCCCACTAGTATGATCCGCATCATAGTCCAGGTAGTCAAGCACACATCCTAAGGGCTTTACCAACATGTAACAGAGAGACAATCAGTATACACGTTAAGGTAAAGTTCAACCAGATAGCATACTATCATGTCGAGCAAGAAAGTCCTCCCTATATACGTCCCAGCATCCACTACAATATACATCCTATGTACAGTAATGGCCTCTAGGGCATACATATAACTAACAATAGTGTATGGTAGCAGTGTGTGTGCCTATTTGTTGCATAGATAGATGCATTAGTTTAATACAGACGTACACCTTGTTGGCCTACGTCAAGGGCTTGTACGATGTATTTAAATTGATCAGGACAACGATGGGTAGAACTTGACTTGCGTCTTATGACTTATTGGCCTACGTCAAGGTCTATAAGAGCTTGGGGTAAAAGTCACATCGGGAGTTTCAAACATAAAGGAAACTTGCAGATTTAGCTTACCTTCTGGAGTGTGGTGACTAGAGTGGCTTCCATCTAGGGCATCATACAATGATAGTTGGATCCCGATCCCACTGATGAGTAGGATTACTCTCGGGAATTTCTCTCACTTAACAATCAATGCTATAAACCAAGTAGGTGCCTAGAAAGGTGTTAGAGGGGCTACGCCTCCAGGGAAAAGAGGTTCTCTAATTAAGGAACTTCGCGAAAGTGTTGGAAAACCTCCCTCGAAGTACCAACACCAGCCTGGCTGAAAAGTTAAGCAAGAATTGTAACGTGTGATTAAATCCTGACTAGTTCTTCTTTTAGGTTTTGAAGAAGGATTTGAGGAAACAGTGGGAGCCATCCTGTTTAGATAAAATAATAACCAATCTAAACTTGCAAGAGCATATGCTGAGTGTTTTCTTTTCTCTCTCTCTGGCAGCTACCATGACTGGACTAAAACTATTACTTGAAAAGAATATACTGACCGGGCAGAACTATAAAGATTGGCTAAGGAACGTCAATATTGCGCTGACTTATGAAAAAGTTGCATATGTTACCACCGCTGTTCCTCCCCTTATCCCTGGACCAGATTCCTCAGTTGCGGACAAGGAAGTTCATAAAACCTGGGATCTAGACTGTGAGCGAGCTAAGTGTATCGTGCTGGCATCCATGAATAATGAACTCCAGAAACAGCACGAGAGTATGGATATTGCATCCATATTCCTCCGTTGTAAGGAATTGTATGGTGAACACTCCCGTATCGCAAGGTACGAAACCTCAAGGAAACTCTTCCATATGAGGTTAGCTCCAGGATCGCCTGTTGGAGAGCATGTCCTCAAAATGATCACCCTCGTTGAGGAACTCGAAAACCTGGGATGCGTGCTAGAGAATGATTTGTATATCGACTTGATTTTGCAGTCCCTTCCCCACACCTTCTCTCAGTTCGTGCTGAACTTCAACATGCACAAAATGGAAGCGGATCTTCCAAAGCTCCTCAATATGTTGAGGGTAGCAGAGACCTCCTTGAAAAAGGAGAAGACCCCCGTTCTGTATGTTGGCCAATCATCTTCTTCTAAATCTAAAGCGAAAGCTAAAGGGAAGAAGAAGATGAAAGCCACCAAACCGAAGGGTGGGGTCAAGAAGGTGCAGGGAACTAACAAGGCAGGAAGGGTGAAGGAAGAAAAGAACGAGTGCTTCTATTGTCACAAGCAAGGGCACTGGAAGAAGGACTGTATGGCCTTTAAAGCCAAGGACATGAAGCAAGCTTTTGCTTCTGCTTCAGGTGTGTTCGTAATCGAAAATTGTCTTTCAGTAAACTCTACTTCATGGGTACTTGATACCGGTTCTGGTTCTCATATCTGTAATTCTTTGCAGGATCTGAGAAATAGTAGAGTACTGGGGGCAGGTGATATGACTCTCCGGATGGGCAATGGATGCATGTAGATGCAGTTGCAATAGGGGAATATCACCTAGGGTTGAATAGTGGACACATTTTGGTATTGTACAACTGTTTTTGTATTCCCAGTATGTTGTGTAATATTATATCAGTATCTTTGTTGTCTAATAAAGGATATAATTTTGCGCATGAAAGAAATGTCATGAACATTCTCCTAAATCAAGAACTGATTGGGTTTGGCACACTGGAAAACGGCATATACATACTTAATCAACCTCAAATTTTCAATATTCAAAACACGCATAAACGAAAGGCTCCAGATTTGAATCAAGCCTTCCTATGGCATTGTAGACTTGGTCATATAAATGAAACAAGGTTGACTAAGTTACATAAAGATGGATATCTAGATCCGTTTAAATATTCATCATATGCAACTTGTCAATCATGTATCAAAGGAAAAATGACCAAATCTCCGTTCACCGGACACGGAGAAAGAGCCACTGAACTCTTGGGACTAGTACATAGTGATGTATGTGGTCCGATGTCTACGCATGCACGAAGCGGTCACTCCTACTTCATAACTTTTACTGATGACTTCTCTAGGTATGGACATATATTCTTAATGAAACATAAATCCGAGGCCTTTGAGAAGTTTAAGGAGTATAAAAATGAAGTAGAGAAACAGACTGGTAAAAGCATCAAGACACTTCGATCTGATCGAGGTGGAGAATACTTAAGTACCAGTTTCCTTGAATACTTAAAAGAGAATGGAATTCTCTCTCAGCTTACTCCACCTTATACACCTCAGCATAATGATGTATCAGAAAGGAGGAATCGCACGCTATTAGATATGGTGCGTTCAATAATGAGTAGTGCTGAGTTGCCACTTTCCTTCTGTGGATTTGCTCTAGAATCAGCCGCATACCTATTGAATAGAGTTCCAACTAAGTCTGTACCTACCACTCCATATGAAATGTGGTGTGGGAAGAGACCATATCTCAAGTATATCAAGATATGGGGGTGTCCGGTATATGTTAAAAAGCATAATCCGGACAAGCTCGAAGCACGATCGATTTTATGCAAGTTTGTAGGATACCCCAAGCATTCAAGGGGGTACATGGTCTACCACACTGAAGAACAAAAGGTGTTTGTCGCTCGTCACATTGTCTTCTTAGAAAGCGAATTTCTTGCAAATGAAATTAGTGGGAGCACAGTAGAACTGGAAGAAATTCCAGAACCTCAAACTGCAACCGAAGACTTAGAAGAATCTCAGATTTCAATAGAACATGACGAACCAACGCCACTCCGCAGATCTAGTAGGCTTTCTCATCCTCCTGAAAGATACTATGGTTTTCTTCTTGATGGGGATCGAGAGGATTGCATCATCGATGATGATGAGCCTACTAGTTTTCAGCAGGCTATCACAAGTAGCGACTAAGTGAAGTGGCTGGATGCAATGAGATCCGAAATGGAATCCATGTACACCAATAAAGTATGGGATTTAGAAGTTGCTCCTCCTGGGGTAAAACCAGTTGGGTGCAAATGGATCTTCAAAAAGAAGATTGGTACATTTGGACAAGTGGAAACCTACAAAGCTAGACTTGTAGCAAAAGGTTTTCGTCAAAGACCAGGATTGGACTATGATGAAACTTTTTCACCAGTAGCTATACTTAAATCCATTCGGATCATGCTTGCCATTGCTACCTTCCATGACTATGAAATCTGGCAAATGGATGTAAAAACAGCTTTTCTAAATGGACATCTAGAAGAGAGTGTTTACATGGATCAACCAGAAGGTTTCTTAGACAGTGGGAGCAGCGGAAGAGTGTGCAAATTGCTTAAATCCATTTATGGGTTAAAGCAAGCATCGCGGAGTTGGAACATCTGCTTTGATGAAACGGTCAAGGAATTTGACTTTATCAAAAATGTAGATGAACCATGTATTTATAGGAAGATTGTAGAAGGAGCAGTAGTCTTCCTCGTTTTATACGTCGACGAAATACTACTGATAGGGAATGATATCCCTATACTACAATCAGTAAAGCTCTTCTTATCACAAAAATTCTCCATGAAAGACTTGGGTGATGCATCATACATTCTGGGTATTATGATCTATCGTGATAGATCTAATAGAACATTGGGACTTTCACAGTCCAGGTATATAGACACTATACTAAAGAGATTTAGTATGGAAGATTCCAAGCGCGGTAATATGCCCGCTTGTCACGGAATCACCCTCTCCAAGGAAATGTCTCCAAAAACTGATGAAGAGAGGGCTCGCATGGGCATTATACCCTACGCTTCGGCGGTAGGATCAATAATGTATGCGATGTTATGTACCAGACCGGATGTAGCTTATGCACTTAGTGTAGTAAGCAGGTATCAGTCTGACCCAGGTGAGAAACATTGGATAGCGGTGAAGAACATTCTCAAGTACCTGAGAAGGACTAAGGAGATGTTCTTGATTTACGATAATGGGGACCTCCAGGTAGAGGCTTTTACCGACTCCGGCTTCCAAAGTGACAAAGATGATTCTAAATCCATTTCGAGTTTTGTGTTTACCCTCAATGGAGGGGCGGTATGTTGGAAGAGTTCCAAACAAGATACCGTCGCAGACTCAACTATGGAGGCTGAGTATATAGCTGCTAGTGAAGCCGCAAAAGAGGCCGTCTGGATGAGGAAGTTCATTTCTGAACTTCAGATGGTTCCGTCCATTGCCAATCCAATACCTTTGTATTGCGATAACAATGGCGCTGTAGCTTTAGTGAAGGAACCAAGGTCCCATCAGAAATCCAGGCATATCTTAAGGCGGTTTCACCAGATCAGGGAGATCGTGGATCGTCGGGAAATCGAGATACGGAGAGTGGACACAAAAGACATCACGGCAGATCCATTCACCAAGGCCATTCCTCAAGTACAGTTCGAGAGGTTATTTGAGATGTTGGGCATGCGGTATGCCAGCAACTGGATCTGGTAGAGACAGTGGGTACTCATTGCAGCAATTATAGGCCTTAGTGCAAGTGGGAGATTGTTGGATATATATGCCCTAGAGGCCTACATTGTATAGGATGCTTGGGATATATATGTACATGACAGTCTTGCTTGATATGATAGTACGCTATTTGGTTTGACTTTGTCTTAACGTATGATATATTTTACTTGGTATTTATATATATATATGTTGATAAAGCCCATAGGGTGTTTGTCTGACTACCGGCGTTGTGATGGCAGTCATACTCGTGGGAGCTGGATAGTCAATAGGCACACCCTTAGATGTCCCTGGTCGCAGGAGTATCGAGATTGGGCATCGATACTCCGGAGTAGACTAGTGTATACATATCTAGACCCTGACGAGGGGCGATGGATTGGTCCCGCAACCATTGGTGGTGTTCTCCTAAGATTGTATACAGATGCTCACTGGGTGTGAGTACACCGGACAGGACTCGCCGATTACTGACTGGATGGTATTATACCTAACGTCAGATAGCAGTTCTCAGGTGACATGTGTGCATATAGTCCGTTGACTTAAGGTCATCATTTGTCTCGTGTGAGTTCCCACTGTGCTTTGATTATTACCCTACCGCGGCTCAAAGGAGTCGTGCAAACAGGTTTCAGTTGGGCACAGTCCCGAGCCACGTGGAGGCAGTGAGCGACTGTTAGGGATTCGTCTCTCCCAGTATAGGGAGTTGATATCGCACTGTGGTCAGTTGGTCATTACCATAAGTCCCTTGCCAGGGCTGATTGAGAATTACTGATGGAATGATCAGTAGATTCTCGGGTGGTCTAGAACCATACCGACACGACTTGTACGGTTATTAGGGGTCTGACGTCTACCACCTCCCTAGACCGTACATGTGATACTCTTAGACGAACAGACCGGACTGCGCGGATATTGTCATCGACAGGCTCAGTAGGATTTCAGATGGGTTATCTCATCGGCTTTCTTATCGACAACTACCTGGGGTCCGTTACGTACAGCTAGTGCCGCTTGCGGTCTGTGGTTAAACCCACTGCCAGCGTAGTAGTTGAGTCTTTAGAGTCCCACATAGAGATTTTCCAAACCCAGGCGAAAAGATATAGAGGTCGTATGGTTTTACGACAAAGGTTCGAACGCGTACGTGTTTAAACGCACGTGCGACATTCGGACAGTTTTTACTAGCTGGCTTTGGTTTAAGCCAGATTCTAGTATCAGGTTATTAGATTTATACAGTCTAAAGTTTTTCCGTGTTTTCACGGATGAGAGGGGCGTTCTCGTAATTTTCCGAGAAGCTTCTAGAAAGATGTGACATGGAGGGAGAGGTGGCATTTTCATTTAATGATTTAGTGACTCATTGTGAGTGATTCATCATGTCATTAATGCATTATTAAATGCTTAATGACTCACATAATGAATCACCCACTTGCATTTATGAAACATGATGAATAATCTCATATTATTCATTTCTTTTTTTTTTCATTATGTTTCATATATCAACTGAGAAGCTATTTCATTATTATTATCATTATCATTATCATCTTCTCACTCTCTCTCTTCAAGCTCTCTCTCCTTCACCAAAGCCTAATCCTGTAGGGTTCCTAGGCACCCTAATGAGGTCTCACAAGGCATCGATCATGCTAAATTAAAATTTTAACGGTGCCGAGAAACCCGACTACGGATCGTTGGCTAGATGTTTAGGCGAAAAAGCTAACTAGTTAACACTTAACTAAGAGATACGGAAATACAACCTTTGTAGATCCGGTTCTCCACCTCCATAGATCCGCAACGAAGTCCTCTCCTCTGGCCAAAAGGAATCCGGGCTCTAGCGTCGGCTTCGTCGAAGAATAAGCGAGCTAGGTCGTCGATGTCCATGCCGAAGATGATCTACGTCGAAGCATCGCAAAATCAAGCTCTCACTTCACCAAGTCATGAAACTTGTGAAGAAAACACACTCTACTACTTGGCAAGAGGTAGAGGATGAAGAAATCGGAAGTGGGTAGACTTAAGATTTGGATTTCTCACTCATTTCATCAATCCACCATTGATGTAGTCAAGCTTTTCTTCATGAAAATGAAGAAGAAGAAGAAGATGAATAATATTATGATAAGTAATTAAAAAGAAAAGAATAATCCAATCTTTATCATAACATGACCATGGTTATGTGTAGAGACTAAACCCAAGTTAAGTGAATGGTTAGGTTAGGAATGAAGACAAAAATGGTGACTAAGTCAAAGTATTCATGAAGCTTCATGAATGAATAAAAGAATGCCACCATTTTTCTTTTCTTTTCCTTAAATGAATAATGAATATAAATAAATGAATAAGTATATAAAACCCTAACCATTCATATAACCATGGTTTAATCTTTACACAAGCACAAGTCAACATGTATTATCAAACATGATACAAAGTATATGCACAAAAGTATATCACATATACAACTTGCACATCGAGTGAGAAAATCCATATAAAGTGAACCTATACTAGCTAATGCAAAGTAATATATTAAATATATAATTATGCATCAAATCATTAAATCAACACTTGATTTAACGATCCGGTCATATCGTATATAACCGACTAGTATGCAATGCATCGGCTTATCGAATCAATCCTCGATTCGATAACTAGGTTATATCGCATACAACCATTCGACACATTCATCGCGATAATAGAATACGGTATCACATACACGCATTATTCTCGGTCCCGCACATATCTCATATGCGCTCCTATTTCGTTTCGCTTGAGCCGGGAAACCTCTGTGTAGGACTCTAAAGACTCGTCAATACGTCGGCAGCAGGCGATGATCATATCAAACACCCACAAGCCGCAAGCGGTCTGCTAAACGTAACGGCCACCCGGGTATTGAGCGATCTGAAGATCGACGAGCAAGCCCGCTCACACTCCAGTGAATCCGACCAGTAACACTACCGTACAGTCCGGTCTGATCGTCTGATATGTCGCATATCTCGCCTAGGGGTGGTAAACGTCAGACCCCAATAGCTCGATAAGTCGTGTCGATATGAGGTCTATAACTGTTCGAAAAACTACTGGTAACACTTACCAGTAAATCTCAGCAACCCTGGCCAGGGATTTCCTGTTATAGCCAATCGAACACAGCGCAACATCAACCCCCTATACCGGGAGAGACGAATCCCCTCCTATCGCTCATTGCCTCCATGTGACTCGGGACTGTACCCAAAAACCACCATTTTGCACGCCCTCTTGGACGTGGTAAGATGGAAATCAAAGCACAGTGGGAACCACACAAGACTCTATGACGATCTCGGGTCAACAGACTACTCTGTACCAGTGTCACCAGAGAACTGCCATCTGACGTGAGGTATAATACCATCTGGGAGTTCTCGGCGAGTCCGTCCAGTGTACCCAGTCTCTACTGAGCACCCGTATATCATCTCCGATGTCAAACACCAATGGATATGGGATCATCCATCGCCCATCTGTATGGGTCGAGAAGGTATACGCTAGTCTACTCTGGTATATCGATGCCCCGTCTCGATACACCAACGACTAGGGACTTTTAAGGATGTACTTATGGACTACCATGTCCCCACTAGTATGATCCGCATCATAGTCCAGGTAGTCAAGCACACATCCTAAGGGCTTCACCAACATGTAACAGAGAGACAATCAGTATACACGTTAAGGTAAAGTTCAACCAGATAGCATACTATCATGTCGAGCAAGAAAGTCCTCCCTATATACGTCCTAGCATCCACTACAATATACATCATATGTACAGTAATGGCCTCTAGGGCATAAATATAGCTAACAATCTCCCACTTGCACTAGGGCCATCTGATAGCAGTGGTTGTAGTATCTCATACTCAACCATCCCTTAAAAATCTCTCTCTGGGAACAGGCCTTTGTGAGTGGATCCGCTGTGTTGTCCTCTGAGTCTACTCTCCTAACCTCGATCTCCCTGGAGATCAACCATCTCCATGATCAAGTGATACTACCTTTAGAAAATGTCTGGATCACTGATGGGACCGGCGTTCCTTGGCATAAGCCACAACTCCATTGTCACACAATGGGAGGAACATAGTTCATCTCATGAACCAATATACACCCAAACAGCCTCTTTGGTAGCATCTTAAGTAGCGATGTATCCAGCCTTTATCGTCTAGTATGCCACGGTATCTAGCTTGGAACTCTTCCAACATACCGTCCCTCCACTGAGGGTAAAGACAATGCCTGTGACTGACATTCAGTCGTCTTTATCACTCTGGAACACTTCCAGTGATTCTCCCCTGGATCGATTGATACCATCTCACTACAGCTAGTGAGAATCCTAACATCCAATAAAATCTATCTCATAGATCCAAAACTCAGGATTTAGGAGGTATCATTTTGATCCTATGTGGAAAATCATTGTGACAGACGGAGATTGATCGAGCGTAGCATAAGAAAACTCCTTTCTTATCAAGAGTATGTCATCCACGTACTCTACGAGGATCACCACCATACTCCGTACTACCTTTTTGTTTATACAAGGTTCATCTACCATTTTGATGACATCAAACTCTTTGACTACTTCATCAAAACAGATGTTCCAACTCCGCGATGCCTGCTTTATCCTATAAAACATCTTGCACATGTTTCCGCTGCTCCCACTGTCTACGAAGCCCTCTGGCTGTGTACTTATAGACGCTCTCTTCCAAATCATCATTCAGAAAAGCCGTCATGACACCCAACCACCAGATATCACAGCATGGTATGTTGCCGTGACAAGTAGGATCTGGATGGACTTAAGCATAGATCCTTAGAAAAGGTTTCATCATAATCCACGCCTGGTCAATGACGAAAACCTTTAACAAGTCTAGCTTTGAAAGTCTCAACTTTTCCATCTACACCAAGTAATCTTCTCAAGATATACTTGCTCCTGATGGGGATTTAACCCTTCAGATATAGCAACCAAAGTCCATACTTTGTTGGTGTATAAGGATTCCATCTCAGATCGCTAAGCATCCAGCCATTCTTACAGAGTCTCACTCCTGATGGCCAGCTCGAAACTAGTTGGGTCATCATCTCATGATGCAATCCTCGCTCCCACTGTCATAGAGAAACAGAAGTATCTCTCAGGTGGGTGAGGAACCCTACTAGATCGGCGGAGAGGCTGAGGTTCGTTGGTATCTATTGAATCCTTTGGTTCTACCAAATCATCTGCTATAGTTTGCATAGCTGGAACCTTTCCAGTTGTAGATAACAGATCTTGCCTCGAGCTTGTCCGGATTTTGCTTTTAAACATAGGCCGGACAACCCCAAATCTTAACTAGCTTAAGACATGGGCTCTTCCCTTTCCATATCACATATGAAGTGGTAAGCAACTGATTTGATTGGAACCCTATTCAATAGGTATGCAGCTTCTCAAGCGCATAACTCCCAAAAGGAAATAGGTAACTCAGTAGTACTCATCTCAGAGCACACCTTATCACATAGGGTGTTATTGCTCCACCCCGATATACCATCGTGCTATGGTGTATACGGAGGAGTAATGCTGAGAGAGAATCTCATTCTCCTTTAGAATAATCCAGGAATTCCGTGCTCAAGTATTCTCCTCCTTGATCTCATCAAAGGACATAATACTTATACCCGTATTGGTTCTCTACTTCCAACTTATATTCTGTGAATATCTCAAAAGGTTCTGACTTGTGTTTCAACAGGAACATATATCTGAATCTTGAGAGATTATCAGAGAATTTAATGAAGTATAAAGAACCGGTCTTGGCATGTGTAGACAGGGGACCTACATACATCAACATGTATCATCCCAAGAGTTTACTAACTCTTTCTCTGTTTCTAGTAAACGGAGCTATGGTCATCTTATCCTTGTGACATGACTGGCGAGTTTCACAAGATGTAAGTTCAAACTAATTTAAATATGCATCTTTATGTAACTCCAGCTAGTCGGGTCACATTGATATGACCTAGTCTACAATGCCTCAAGAAGGATTCGTTCATTTCTGAACTCTTCCTCTTGTGTGTGTTCTGTATACTAAAGAACTGTAGTTTGATTTAGAACATTAATGCTTTTAGATAACGTGCCTGAACCGATCAACTTTTGATATAGGAAATGTTCAAAACATTATCCAACAATACAAAATTTTATCATTTCTTTAGTAATAAAGAGACTGATATGATTTTGTATATCAGGTTCGGTATCTAATAACATTCGTTCAGAATCAATGTATTGGTAATACAGGGTGACAGTGACCAACAGACTTGGCTGCAACGCTTGCCCCGTTTTCTGCCTCATGAAACTTATCACCCGTTCTCAGTTCTCTACCTTTCTGTAGCCCTATGTAACTGATTACATATCTGGGATCCTGATCTGGTATCAGATACCCAGGATGTAGAGAATAGAGAAACAGTTCTGTATAAAGAACACACCCGAAGACGATGCATCAGCATGCACTCTCTTCGTTTGGGCGGCACGGGAAATCTGGCATTCCCCAATTTCCTGCTCGGTCTTATAACAATTATAAGTTGGAGCGGGACCAACGTTCCCCAGCTCAGTATAACAAGCGGGTTCGGTCAAATATCCGTATTATTATCTTGATTAAGGCGTGATATGGTCGCTGCCTGGAGAGAGAGAGAAGAAAACACTCAGCGTGCGCTCTGTCAAGAATAGATTGGTTATTATTTTATCTAATCAGGATGGCTCCCACTGCTTTTTATCAAATCTTCCTTCAAACCCTAAAAGGAAAGACTAGCCGGGATTAATTACATACTATAAGTTCGCCAATCTTTCAGCCAGGCCAGTGTCGGTACTTTGAGGGAGGTCCCCCGTGCTTTCGCACGAACCTAATTAATGTAAACCTCGTTTTCCCAGAGGCGTAACCTCGTTGACACCTTTCTAGACACCTACTTGATCGGCTAATTGTAATGTGTAAAACTCTCCCAGGAGTAACTCTTACTCGCAGCGGGTATCGAGATCCAACTATCTCATAGAAGGTATGCAATCTCATTGCAGATTTCAACACTTTAAATTCCCGATAATATTTTACCCCTAGCACCCTATGACCTTGACGGAGGTCAATAAACCATAGGCTACTAGTCAAGTTCAACCCGTCATTTCTTTATCGAATTAAACCCACCCGCACGACCCTTGACGGAGGTCAACAAGGCCGCACGACTACCCTAACTCAATCTGCATCATATGCATAAACAGATAAATACTAGTTAGCTACCGCACACTATGCCTTGACGGAGGTCAACAAACGTAGCACGAATACTAAATAGGACTTATCTGAAATGTTGGAGGGCTACGACAGGTTTTTCTGAAAACCTATTGCGTAATGAACTTGATATCGTTGTAGAATCAAATGATTTTAAAATGGAGTGCTTTTGAGGCTTTTCTAGTTTTGCTAAAGAAGTCACACCCGGTGAAGGGATCGTCGGTCCTTTCCTCGTCGAATGAGGTGCGGGATATATCATATATATCACTGTGCAAAGCAAAAACTCTTAAAAGCAATCAAAAGACAAACCGAGTGTGTAGCATCTGCCAGTTATTGCTAAAGGAGTCACTCCCGGTGAAGGGATCTCGGTCCTTTCCTCATCGAATAAGGTGCAGGATATATCTCATATACCACTATGCAAAGCAAGAACTGTAGCTACCTGTTTTATTTTGAAATTCGATTCTACAACATCTTAGGTTTCTTTTATTTCATTAATCACATTAATGAAGTCCCATCATTTAATTACCTAAACATCACAGATAAATACGACGTACACTTATGCCATCCGCATTCGCCTCGATGTCCCCTCGTGCACCGTTAGGTTAGATAACTAACGGCAGAGCGGGGCAGGGCTAGCGCGGGTGTAAAACATAAGTAACGTCTATATAATATATCATATATACTATATACTGTATCTATCACAGAACATCACATGATCACATCACAGATATCGCAGCAGAAGAATCATATGAAATATTGGATATACTAGGACGTCCGTGTTTTCAATACGAGCCAGTATAAAACACGGATTCCACGGTCGCGATGAATAGCCAAACCCACACCCCTAGACCCCTACGAGAGCGGCAAGCAACCCTACCAATTCTGGAGTTAGGAGACCCGGACCTGACTCCTCGAGTTGGTCTCCCACTGGACTCCAGAACCCGGTTACTTGTGCCCTCCTCCTTGGGTCTATCCTAGTGCGGAAAAGTAAATAATATACATCAACGGTGACAACTTCCGCAACCTGGAAGTGCCCCAATAAAAGAATATTACATACAAGTTTTTACATGAATGAAAATGAAAAACACTCATCTCACATAAAAACCCCCGGCTATTCAAACACGACGATCCAATATAACATATCCAGCAACACATAACATCACATGTCATCAACGTAAGTAAATATGCGCATCCCAATTGTCGTTGACATATAGCAACGAAACCGGCGATATCACATATTACACTTACGGTCACAGAAAAGAAAGTGTAAAACTATAACAGTTGGAATCCGCAACCACCTCAGACATCGCATGCCTGACCAAATGAATTACTTAGACATCGCATGCCTAACAATTATAAACCCCGCATTTTAGTCTCAAAATCGAAAACACTTTTCAATGTTAAGTCGGGCAATTCAACAAGATTCCCGACATCCTGATCGAATTCTCGTCGCAAAATTCAGTAGACGGCCGCACCCCCGATACCGTCGACGAAGTGCACCAAGGCGGAACCGTGTTTTGAGATTGTGATTGGTTCCAAGAAAAGTTCAGGTGATTCCTCCAATCTTGATTATATGAGGAAGAAGAGGGATAGTTTCCAGGTCCTTGCTGAAGTGAAGCATTAGTGTGACCTTGAAACGGTACATTCAAAGGACATTCTTCCGTCAAATGTGAAGGGTTTGAACAGCAGCCACATACGGTTTTGGGAAGTGTGGATTGGTTTAGGGAGGCTGAGGAGATTTTATTTTCTATAGCGTCGAGTTTCCTTTGTATTGCGGCCATTTCGGCTTTCAAGGTGACGGAAACATCAAGCTGATTGACATCTTCCCTAGGTGGTGGTGGTCTAACACTTTCCCATTGTGATGTGTTTTGAGCTAAATCTTCTAAGTATTTCCAAGCTTCACCATCATCTTTAGATAGGAATTGGCAATAACACATGGTTTCAAGCATCTGTCTAGTAGTGAGATCAACACCCTCATAGATAATTCGACACAAATCCCATCTGGGGATTCCGTAATGAGGGCATTGGATAAGAAGATCCTTGAATCGTTCAAAGCATTTCCAAAATGGTTCATTGGGAAGTTGGGTAAATTTAGAGATTTCGCTCCGAACACGGGCGGTCTTGTGATTGGAATAAAATTTCTTAAGGAATGCTGCAACGAATTCGTCCCATGTTGAAATAGAATGTGCGCGTGTGATGTAAAGCCACTTCTCGGCTAAATCGCACAAAGTGAATGGGAGAAGACGTAAACGCAAAGCATCCAAAGACAGTTGTGAATTCCCCATCAAAGCACATACGTTTTCAAATTTGGAAATAAACATGTATGCGTTTTCAGAATCAAGACCATGAAATTTGGGTAAAAGTTTGATGAATTGGGGGTTGATTTCAAAATTTTCCCCTATGGCAGGTGGTATAGAAAGACAGGTGGGAAGGGTAACACGTGTAGGATAGCATCTCTCTTAGAGAGAAATGCGTGGAAGATTCTGCGCACCTGCGGGCGGTGGCAGAGTAGTGTTAAAGTTTGATGGATTTGGGTCCATCACGGGTGTGGTGGGTGGTGGGGGAGAAGATGAAGAATTACCGACTCTGGGGTCGATAAAAGAAACGCGGACAAGACGGGAAATGGAATCCCGTGTCCAGCCTAACATTGTGCTAAACGGTTGTAGCACAAGTGGCAGCGTTGGTATAATTAGAGGAAATGAAGTGTTGGTGTTTGTTTTGAAAAATGATACGGATTTTTTAAAAAAAATGATGCAACACAACAAATGCAACACACAAAACCCTAATTCTATTGGTCACCTAGGTCAAACTCTAGACCGCTCCTAACTGCCAAAAGACAAGTCGCAGGATAAATCCTCCACTGCCTCTTTGTCTCCCTGTGGCCGGATAAGTGCCAGGTAAGTGGGAAGGAACCACCACTACAGTGGGCCTAATTAATAACCACTAGCCTTAGACACACTCGCCTTAGGCACCACAAGAAAACGCGGATAAGCAATGAATTACCCACGGCCTTCTCTTGTCCTAATTGAGCGCGACGGTCCTTAGAGTCATCTCTAGATTTCTTTTAATTAATGAGGGTAAATGCGGATGCAAGTTTTGCGATTTTCGGGGCCTAGGAAGGGTAATGAAATCCCCACCTAATTTGGATTTGGTCGTGCCCCTTAAATTTCCGTATTAATATGCAACAACCACAAGAATCAAAAACACGCACAAATTTATTTTGCTTTTGCGGCGCTGCGATTTATTTGCAAAGAATCCTGCACAAAATATTAGTTGGAGCAGAGAAAGGAGAAGATAAGAAAGTTAGGGACTTACAGAGAAAAAATGATGCAGAGAGGAGATAAACCTGCGGCGGATCCGCCGCGTATGAGGGTATTTTGCCGCGCTTCCGCGCTTAGGTGGTAAGATCACTGCACCAAACTTCCTGACACTGTTCAACTTGAACTCTTAAGCTCTCTGGAAAATTCAGAAAAAAATTTCTCCAGCTCCAATGATTCCAGATTTTCTCGCAACAAATCACAACACACGTATTAGTGTTTGCACGAGTTTAGATCTAAAAATTGTGATGGAATAAATTGTTCAACTCAAATTTCAAAATACGAACTATTAGCGCACTATCCCCGGCAACGGTGCCATTTGGTTGTAAAGAATTTCTCGTTGTGTATATTTGAGAAAATTGTAAAGAAATCACAACCAAAAATTATTTGACCGCAATCAACTACGGTGTCGGATGTAGATTGTTAGTGAGTGCGGATCGTCCACAGGGAAAGTGTAATCGTTCGTCTTTTCGAATTTAGATGAGTCGAAACTTTAAAGAAAAGAAAACAAACAATTCATGATTTAAATTTTGTATTTCAAGAAAAAGAAAATATCTAGATCTAATAACAAGAAAAGATAGAATCAAGAATTTATAGTTTGTTGATTTTTTCCAAACCAAATATCAAGAATCGAAATGAGGCTCGTAGGAATCGATCGGATCTATAGATGTGATGTAATCTTACAATTACGTATTCTTATCCTTCGATGAATTGATACTAGATCGATGATAATCGATGAGAATTAGAGACTTCTTGTGAAACTAGGGTTTCATCTTATCTCTTGTTCTTTCGTTGATACCATTCATATTCTAGCCTCTAGTAAATTCAAGAAACGATCGTAGATCCCTAATTTCGAGCGATCACAATCAAGAAAGCATCGCTACGAAACTAGGTCATCGATTCTTGAACTTGCTAGGGTTTACAAAGCTCGTAGGACTTAAAAATCGTATTAAGATTTGTTACATCATTATTCTACAATCGTCTGGACTCCTTTACGAGCGGAGTTTTACTCACACATCACAACAAGAACAACAATTACAAATTGAGATCTAATCATGATGCAAGAATTAAAAGAAAGCAAGATTAAAGAATTTCACCTTTTATTTATATCAACAATTTCATTACATTCGCTCAAGAACTACAAGAGGAAGAACTTGATCGTCGACTTGGCTTCGCTCGTCTCCGTGGATCGCGGATCGGCTTGGATCACTTGCCCGATTGAAGATCGGCTCGGCTCCTAAAAGGTTGAAGGCTTCTCGCTTGATTTGGTACTCAAGATCTTGGATTTGGAATGGAATTAGGGTTAGGGTTTCGCACAAGCCTTGTCACTAGACTTGTGGAAGAAGATGATGAAAGAGGGAATTATTTAACTAATGAAGATTAAAGATTAACCTCAACCCTTAGATCTAGGCTCCTATTTATAGATAACTAACCCTAGATCTAGGATTTCAAATTCTAAGTTTCCCTCCAAAAGTTTGTTAGATGAAATTTGAATTTCCCTCCAAAAGTTTGTTAAATGAAATTCAAATTTCCCTCCAAAAGTTAGTTGAGTGAAATTCAAATTTCCCTCCAAAAGTTTGTTGAGGAAATTTGAATTTCTCTCCAAAAGTTTGTTGGATGAAATTCGAATTTCCCTCCAAAAGTTTGTTAAATGAAATTCAAATTTCCCTCCAAAAGTTAGTTGAGTGAAATTCAAATTTCCCTCCAAAAGTTTGTTGAGGAAATTTGAATTTCCCTCCAAAAGTTTGTTAAATGAAATTCAAATTTCCCTCCAAAAGTTAGTTGAGTGAAATTCAAATTTCCCTCCAAAAGTTTGTTGAGGAAATTTGAATTTCCCTCCAAAAGTTAGTTAGAGGAGAAACTTCTAGATGTGATTAGTTAGGAGGGAGCTTCTAGAAGAGGTTAGTTAGGAGCTTAATTAGGATTAGCCTTGCTTAATGATCTTTGCTGATATGGCAGGAGCTTCGAGAGAATTCTGGAATTTAACATATCAGAAATGAATGTGGGCTCAGATATTGTGATTCTGCACCAAAAATTAAGCTCTGATGTGTCCAAAGCGCCGCGGATCCGCAGCCCAAGCAGGCTCCTGCCGCGGATCCGCGGCTACTTGTGGGCCTTGGGCTTTGATCTTTCTGGTACAGTCTTGGGATGATTGTTGGGCCTTTATTGTATATATAGAATTGTATAACTCCTTCTGAATTGCTACCAGATCTGAAATGATTTAGTTGGCATATTTTTGATCAGCTCTTTTGCTTTTCTTCCGTATTTCCTGAACAGACTCAAGACAAGTGTTGCGCAAATACAGAAATGATGCGATGCCATGAAATGCGGTCAATTTCTCTTAAAGTGCCGGTTTAAAAGTCTAACACATGCAATCTGATATTTTATGACTGATTTGCTAATATGTGAAATATGAATACCGAACACTTCTAAATGAGTGCAAATGATAGGGAAATTGCCATGTTAAAAATACATTATTTTCGACTGATCACCCACCGCGGGCGCTTCCTCAATGCGTTGTTTGCATTTCGACCACAAGTTTCGCCAGCGTATAGCGTACTAGACCCACGTCTCACCTGGTTTCACCCTGGCATTAATTAACGCCGTTATCGGAGTGCGTTCGCTGGCGCTTATGAAAAGCTGGGTAAACAGCAGCTCCATCTCCGCAAATGTCTTAAAAGAGTCGTTTGGGAGCTCGGAGTACCACTCGAATGCTGTATCCGATAAGCTACCGACGAACTGGCGAAGCAACAGTTTATCATCACCGCCGGTGTTGCCGCAAAGGGCCCTGAACTGGGCAACATGCTCGTGGGGATTGCCTGTCCCCTTATATACATGGAATTTCGGTATTGTATAGCCCGGCGGGTACTTGATCTGATCGTACCAGCTTGGATATGGTCGCCCCGTTATTACGACCTGACCGGCTGCCTCAGTCGCCTGATGAACCCGTATCTGCTGAGCTATATATTCGTCTAGGTCAGCTTTGGAGATTGTCTCCTCCTTGGCTGTTAACAGAGCGGGTGGAGGATTTGAAGTTTCTCCCCTGTCGTCTTCAAGGACGATTGGAGGATCTTCAGCAGGAGAATCTTGTTGGATCATCATTCCCACCATGTCCTGGAACAGGAGGGCCATTCGTTGTATATTGGCTGCTTATTCGGCAGCCTCTTTATCCTTCTTCTCCAATATCCTACGAAGGAATTCAGCGTCAGTTTCTTGCTCCTGGCGTTGATCCGATGACGCTTTGGGGCTTTCTTTCGGCCCAGTGAGTGCGGCCATCGCATTCATCATTTCTTGGAGCTTCTGCTGTTGCTCCTGAGCTTTGGTCACTGACGGTGTAAGCGGTCTATGACCCGTGAATGTATGGCTGTCCTTCTTTCCCGATGCCATGTATACCGTATGCACCATCATGCCCCAGACTTAGGGCGTTTAGGCTTATTATCCTTGACATTTGCTGCAGGAGTGGGGACTTTCTCCGGCCTTCTTCTCTTTTGAGTAGTCGACGTGGAGGGAGTCGTTGCAGCGGGCACCCAAGTGGTTGTCGTCTTTTGTTGTTTGACATGACGGTTCTTTTCTTCCTGCACTTTTGCCCTTTTCTGTTGACGAGAGTGATCTTGGTCAATTACCGAGTCTTGAACCTTCCGCCAGAATTTATAAATTTTGGAGGACAGCCGTTGAGGAGGCTGCTCCGGCTTTCTTTCTATAACATTCTCCGCATGTGGAGGGGATCTTTTGAGAACCGCAGTTGGCGAATTTCTGCGTATCCTGTTTATGTTAGTTATATGTATGCCCTAGAGGCCATTACTGTACATTGGATGTATATTGTAGTGGATGCTGGGACATATATAGGTAGGACTTTCTTGCTCAACATGATAGTACGCTATCTGGTTGCTCTTTTTCTTAACATGTATACTTTCTGTCTCTCTGTTACATGTTGATAAAGCCCTTAGGATGTGTACTCGACTTCCAGGACTATGATGCAGATCATACTAGTGGGGCCTGGATAGTCCATGAGTACATCCTTCAATGTTCCTAGTCATGGGAATATCGAGACGGGGCATCGATATTCCAGAGTAGACTAGCGTATATCTTCTCGACCCATATGATGGGCGATGGATGATACCATATCCATTGGTGTTTGACATCAGAGATGGTATGCGGGTGCTCAGTGGAGACTGGGTACACTGAACGGACTCACCGAGAACTCCCAGATGGTATTATACCTCACGTCAGATGGCAGTTCTCTGGTGACACTGGTACAGCTTAGTCTGTTGACCCGAGATCGTCATAGAGTCTTGTGTGTTTCCCACTGTGCTTTGATTTTCACCCTACCACGGCTCTACTGAGCCGTGCAAACAGGTGGTTTTTGGGTACAGTCCCGATTCACATGGAGGCAATGAGTGATAGGAGGGGATTCGTCTCTTCCGGTATTGGGGGTTGATGTTGCGCTATGCTCGACTAGCCATAACAGGAAATCCCTGGCCAGGGTTGCAGTGATATACTAGTAAGAGTTATCAGTAGTCTCACGATTGTTATGGACCTCACGTTGGCATGACTTATCGAGCTATTGTGGTCTGACGTTTACCACCCCTAGGCGAGATATGCGACATATCAGACGAACAGACCGGACTGTACGGTAAGTGTTACTGGTTGGATTCACAGGAGTGTGAGCGGGCTTGCTCGACGATCTTCTGATCGCTCAATACCCTGGTGGCCGTTACGTTTAGCAGACCGCTTGCGGCTTGTGGGTGTTTGATATGATCATCATCTGCTGCCGGCGTGCTGACGAGTCTTTAGAGTCCTATACAGAGGTTTCCTGGCTCAAGCGAAACGAAATAGGAGCGCATATGAGATATGTGCGGGACCGAGAATAATGCGTGTATGTGATACCATATTCCATTCTCGCGATGAATGTGTCGAATGGTTGTATGCGATATAACCTAGTTATCGAATCAAGGATTGATTCAATAAGCCGATACATTGGATATTAGTCGGTTATATGCGATATGACCGGATCGTTAAATAAAGTATTGATTTAATGATTTAATGCATAATTATATATTTGATATATTACTTTGCATTAACTAGTATTGGTTCACTTTAAATGGATTTTCTCACTTGAAGTTCATAAGTTGTATATGTGATATACTTTTGTGCACTTGTTTGTATCATGTTTGATGATATATGCAAACTTGGGTTTGTGTAAGACTTAAACCTTGGTTAAGTAAATGGTTAGGGTTTTGATTTTGTTAACCATTTATTTATTTATTCTTTTTTGCAAAATAGAAATGGTGGCTTTCTTTGTTTCTTTCATGAAGCTTCATGAAGTGTTGAAAGCTTGACCATTTTGTTTGCTTCCCTTAACCTAACCATTCACCTAACCCTAGTTTAGTCTCTACACTTAACCATGGTTGGTATATGAAAAGTATACGTTTTATTTTCTGTTTGAAAAATACTTATCATATTCTTTTTCTTCTTCTTCTTCATCTTCAACAAGAAGAAAAACTTGCCTCCATCAATGGCAACTTGAGAAAAAGAGTGAGAAATCCAATTCTAAAGTGAACCCACTTCCTATTTCTTCATCCTCTACCACATGCCAAGTAGTATAGGGTGTTTTCTTCACAAGTTTCATGGCTTGGTGAAGTTGGAGCTTGATCTTGTGTTGCCTCGACGTAGATCATCTTCGGCATCGAAGTCGACGACCTAGCCCGCCTATTTTTCCGATGAAGCCGATGCTAGAGTCCGGGATCCGATATGGACAGCGGAGGGACGTCATCATGGAGCCTAGGAGGTGGAGGACCGGATCTACAAAGGTTGTAGTCACTTTCCTTTAGCAATAAAGTATTTTACTTGCTTGCATCGCCTCTTTATCTAGTTAACGATCCGTATTAGGGTTTGTAGGCATATGGAAAATTTTGAATTAGCCTTGTTTGATCACTTGTTAGACCTCATTAGTGTGCCTAGGAACCCTACAGTGGTATCAGAGCCTAGCTAGAGCCTTAGGCGATGCGTAGACGGAGTTAGAAGTCCGATCGAACCGAAACCCTAACACATATTTGCTCTCTGTACATTTTTTGAAAACGGTGATTTTTTAGAATTAAAAATATGCAGAAAAACCAGCAGGAGATTCTAAGAATTACTGAGAAGCCCGAGCAGCTGAATCGATAAAAGCGCGGCGGAACCGCGACAATAGCATGACTATTGCGGCGGTTCCGCGGCCACCTAGTCTCTTCAGACAATTATTTTTACACAGTAATTCCTATTTTGAAGTGCCGGTTTTCCTAGGAATTTTTAATCTGAACTCAAGAGTTGAGTTTTCTGGGTTGTATTGGGGACTCGGTGTTTCGATCGGATTGTCTAATTTTGTCTGTGTGCTTTTCCAGATAATTTTAGAATATGTTAAAAAGTTCGACTGAATAGAAATACCCACCTTTTCCCCTGTCGGGAAATTTCCATGTGTTGGATATTTCCGTGGTTTAATAACGTTCTAAGTAGTGCAAGTAACGCGATGGTCCCTCTAGAAGACAACAAACCTTAACTCGATTATGTGACCGTCTTGAACTGCCCTTTGAACCTTAGGGTTTGGGGCAGTACGGCGTGCCACATGTGAGGCGTTGGCTTGACCCTTCTACGGCTGGACCGTTGGTACTGAGGCACGAAGTGAATGTTTTTAAACTTGTTTCATGTGTTGAGCTGTTTCGGGAAAACTTGGGTGTTTGAATGTTCGATCGGAAAGTTTAACATTTTCTATTTATCCGGAATGTGATACAATAATTGGAATTCACAAGTTGTTATGAGATAACTGAATGAATGTTATAAATCTAGCGGTTTAGTCTCACTTGATCGGTTGCCACGGAATTTTGATGTGATCAAAAGTCCGTCGCAATCACGTAGCGTACGCGGATACTCACCGGGTAAACTTAAAAGACAGCCTCGCTCCATAGCCCCGACCAACTGACTGTAGGAGAACCCCGTCGCCGAAAGCATCCGTTTGGGTGCTCACGGCAGCGGTGTTCCGCCTTGGTACACTTCGTCGACGGCGTCGGGGGTGCGGCCGCCTACTGAAGTTTGCGACGAACATTCGATCAGGATGTCGGGAATCTTGTTGAATTGCCCGACTTTATATTGAAAAGTGCTTTCGATTTTGAGACTAAAATGCGGGGTTTATAATTGTTAGGCATGCGATGTCTAAGGAATTCATTTGATTAGGCATGTGATGTCTAAAGAGTTTGCCGATTCCAACTGTTGTAGTTTTACACTTTCTTTTCTGTGACCGTAAGTGTAATATGTGATATCGCCGGTTTCGTTGCTATATGTCAACGACAATTGGGATGCGCATATTTACTTACGTTGATGACATGTGATATTATGTGTTGCTGGATATGTTATATTGGATCGTCGTGTTTGAATAGCCGTTTTTTTTTATGTGAGATGACTGTTTTTCATTTTCATTCATGTAAAAACTTGTATGTAATATTCTTTTATTGGGGCACTTCCAGGTTGCGGATGATGTCACCATTTGTATATTATTTACTTTTCTGCACTAGGATAGACCCAAGGAGGAGGGCACAAGTAACCGGGTTCTAGGGTCCAGTGGGAGACCAACTCGAGGAGTCGAGTCCGGGTCTCCTAACCCAAGAATTGGTAGGGTTGCTTGCCGCTCTCGTAGGGGTCTAGGGGTGTGGGATTAGCTATTCATCATGACCGTAGAATCCGTGTTTTATACTGGCTCGTATTGAAAACACGGACGTCCTAGTATATCCAATATTTCATATGATATTTTCTGCTGCGTTATCTGTGATGAGATCATGTGATTAGTTCAGATGGATATTATATATAGTATATATGATATATTATATAGACGTTGCTTATGTTTTACACCCGCGCTAGCCCTGCCTTGCTCTGGCGTTAGTTACCTAACCTAACGGTGCAGACGGGACATCAAGGCGAATGCGGATCGCATAAGCGTACGTTATATTTATCTGTGATGTTTAGGTGGACTTAAATGATGGGATATTCATTAATGAGATTAATGTAAGAAAATAAACCTAATTGATGTTGTGGAATCGAATTTCAAAAATAAAACAGGTAGCTACAGTTCTTGCTTTGCATCACGGTGTTCCTTGTAGAACATCCTGCACCTTATTCGATAAGGAAAGGACCGAGATCCCTTCACCGGGAGTGACTCCTTTAGCAATAACTGGCAGATGCTACAACTCTCAGTTTGTCTTTTGATTGCTTCTATAGTTTTTGCTATGCACAGTGATATATATGATATATCCCGCACCTCATTCGACGAGGAAAGGGCCGACGATCCCTTCACCAGGAGTGACCCCTTTAGCAAAACTAGAAAAGCCTCAAAAACATTCCATTTAAAAACCATTTGATTCCGCAACGAGATCAAGTTCAAAGCGTTAAAGGTTTTCTTAAAAACCAGCCACAACCCTCCGTCATTTTAGGAAGTAGAGTACTTAGTATTCGTGCTGTGTTTGTTGACCTTAGTTAAGGCACAGTGTACGGTAGCTAAGTGATGTCTTCCTACACCGCATATGATGCGATTAGTTAGGACAGTCGTGTGACTTTGTTGACCTTAGTGAAGGGTCATGTGTGTGGGTCTAATTAATCACGAAATAACGGGTAGAACTTGACTAGTACTTATGATTTGTTGACCATAGTTAAGGTCATAAGTGCTAGGGGTAAAAATCTTTATCGGGAGTTTCATGTGTTGAAATTTGCAATGAGATTGCATACCTTCTATGTGATAGTTGGATCCCGATACCCACTGCGAGTAATTGTTACTCCTGGAAGAGTTTTGCACTTTGCAATTAGCCGATCAAGTAGGTGTCTAGAAAGGTGTCAACGGAGTTACGCCTCTGGGAAAACAAGGTTTACTGTAATTAGGTCCGTGCGAAAGCACGGGGATCCTCCCTCAAAGTACCGACACTGGCCTGGCAGAAAGATTAGCGAACTTGTAGAGTGTAATTAATCCCGGCTAGTCTTTCCTTTTAGGGTTTGAACGAAGATTTGATAAAAACAGTGGGATCCATCCTGATTAGATAAAATATATAACCAATCTAATCTTGCAAGAGCGCACGCGGAGTGTTTTCTTCTCTCTCTCTCTCCAGGTAGCGACCATATCACGCCTTAATCAAGATAATAAAACGGAATATTGACCGAACCCGCTTGATATACTGAGCTGGGGAACGTTGGTCCCGCTCCAACTTATAATTGTTATAAGACAGAGCAGGAAATAAGGGAAAACCAGAATTCCTATGCCGCCCAAACGAAGAAAGTGCATATGATGCATCTCCTTCGGGTGTGTTCATTACAAAGAACTGTTTCTCAGTATCCTCTGCATCCTGGGTATTTGATACTGGATCAGGATCCCAGATATGTAATCTGTTATATAGGGCTAAAAAAAGGTAGAAAACTGAGAACGGGTGATAAGTTTCAAGAGACAGAAAACGGGGCAAGTGTTGCAGCCAAGTCTGTTGGTCACTGTCACCCTGTATGACCAGTACATTGATTCTGAACGAATGTTATTAGATACCGAACCTGATATACAAAATCATATCAGTCTCTTTATAAGTAAAGAAAGGATATAATTTTGTATTATTGGATAATGTTTTGAACATTTCCTATATCAAAAGTTGATCGGTTCAGGCACGTTATCTAAAAGAATTGATGTTCTAAATCAAACTACAGTTCCTAGTATACAGAACACACACAAGAGGAAGAGTTCAGAAATGAACGAATCCTTCTTGAGGCATTGTAGACTAGGTCATATCAATGCGACCCGACTGGCTGAAGTTACATTTTAGATGCATATTTAAATCTGTTTGAATTTACTTCTTGTGAAACTTGCCAGTCATGTCACAAAGATTAGATGACCATAGCTCTGTTTATTGGAAACAGAGAAAGAGTTAGTAAACTCTTGGGACTGATATATGATGATGTATGTAAACTCCCCTGTCTACACATGCCAGGACCGGTTCTTTGTACTTCATTATATTCTCTGATAATCTCTCAAGATTCAGTCATATGTTCATGTTGAAACACAAGTCCGAACCTTTTGAGATATTCACAGAATATAAGCTAGAAGTAGGGAACCAATACGGGTATAAGTATTATGTCCTTTGATGTGATCAGGGAGGAGAATACTTGTGCATAGAATTCCTGGACTATTTTAAAGGAGAATGAGATTCTCTCTCAGCATTACTCCTCCGTATACACCATAGCACGATGGTATATCGGGGCGGAGCAATTACACACTATACGATATGGTGCGCTCTAGGATAAGTACTACTGAGTTTCATATTTCCTTTTAGGGAGTTATGCACTTATGAAGTTGCATACCTATTGAACAGGGTTCGATTCAAATCAATGCCTACCACTCCATATGAGATATGGTATAGGAAGAGCCTATCTCTTAAGTAAGATAAGATTTGGGATTGTCCGGCCTGTGTGAAAAGCAAAATCCGGACAAGATCGAGGCAAGGTCAGTTCTGTAGAACTGGAAAGGTTCCAGCTATACAAAACTGCAGCTGATGATTTGACAGAACCAAAGGATTTAATAGTTCCCGACGAACCTCGGCCTCTCCGCCGATCTAGTAGGGTTCCTCATCCGCCTGAGAGATACCTCGGTTTCTCGATGACAGTGGGAGCGAGGACTGCATCATGAGATGATGACCCAACTAGATTTAAGCAGGCCATCGAGAGTAGGCACTCTGTAAGAATGGCTGGATACTTAGCGATCTGAGATGGAATCCATGTACACCAACAAAGTATGGACTTTAGGTGCTATATCTGAAGGGTTAAATCCCCATCAGGAGCAAGTATATCTTGAGAAGATTACTTGGTGTAGATGGAAAAGTTGAGACTTTCAAAGCTAGACTTGTTAAAGGTTTTAGTCATCAACCAGGCGTGGATAATGATGATACCTTTTCCAGTGGCTATGCTTAAGTCCATCCGGATCCTACTTGCCACGGCTACATACCATGACTATGATATCTGGTGGTTGGGTGCCATGACTACTTTTCTAAATAGTGATTTAGAAGGGAACATCTATAAGAACACAGCCAGAGGGCTTCGTAAATAGTGGGAGCAGCGGAAACGTGTGCAAGTTGCTTTACAGAATAAAGCAGGCATCGCGGAGTTGGAACGTCTGTTTTGATGTGATAGTCAAAGTGTTTGACTTCATCAAAATGGTAGACGAACCTTGTATATACAAAAAGGTAGTAGAGAGTAAGGTGGTCATCCTCGTATTGCATATAGACAACATACTCTTGATAGGAAAAGAGTTTCCTATGCTGCGCACGGTCAATCTCCTCTTATCACATGGATTCTCCATATAGGATCAAAGTGATACATCCTAAATCCTGGGTTTTGGATCTATGAGATAGATCTAGATGGATGTTAGAATTCTCACTAGTTGTAGTGAGATGGTATCAATCGATCCTGGGGAGAATCACTGGAAGTGTTCCAGGGTGATAAGGACGACTGAATGTCAGTCACAGGCATTGTCTTCACCCTCAGTAAAGGGACGGTATGTTGGAAGAGTTCCAAGCTAAATACCGTGGCAAACTAGACGATAAAGCCTGGTAACATCGCTATTAAAGATACTACCAAAGAGGCAGTTTGGGTGTATATTGGTTCATAAAATGAACTAGGTTCCTACCATTGTGTGACAATGGAAGTGTGGCTTTGGCCCGTGAACCCTGGTCCCATCAGTGACCCAGAAATATTCTGAGGAAGCATCACCTGATCATGGAGATGGTTGATCTCCAGGGTGATCGAGGTTAGGAGAGTAGACTCAAAGGACAACACGGCGAATCCACTCACGAAGGCCTTTTCCCAAAGAGAGACTTTTAGGGGATGGTTGAGTATTAGATACTACAACTACTGCTACAGATGGCCCTAGTGGAAGTGGGAGATTGTTAGTTATATGTATGCCCGAAAGGCCATTACTGTACATTGGATGTATATTGTAGTGGATGCTGGGACATATATAGGTAGGACTTTCTTGCTCGACATGATAGTACGCGATCTGGTTGCTCTTTATCTTAACATGTATACTTTCTGTCTCTCTGTTACATGTTGATAAAGCCCTTAGGATGTGTACTCGACTTCCAGGACTATGATGCAGATCATACTAGTGGGGCCTGGATAGTCCATGAGTACATCCTTCAATGTTCCTAGTCGTGGGAATATCGAGACGGGACATCGATATTCCAGAGTAGACTAGCGTCTATCTTCTCGACCCATGTGATGGGCGATGGATGATCCCATATCCATTGGTGTTTGACATCAGAGATGGTATGCGGGTGCTCAGTGGAGACTGGGTACACTGAACGGACTCGCCGAGAACTCCCAGATGGTATTATACCTCACGTCAGATGGCAGTTCTCTGGTGACACTGGTACAGCTTAGTCTGTTGACCCGAGATCGTCAAAGAGTCTTGTGTGTCTCCCACTGTGCTTTGATTTCCACCCTACCACGGCTCTACTGAGTCGTGCAAACCGGTGGTTTTTGGGTACAGTCCCGATTCACATGGAGGCAATGAGCGATAGGAGAGGATTCGTCTCTCCCGGTATTGGGGGTTGATGTTGCGCTATGTTCGACTGGCCATAACAGGAAATCCCTGGCCAGGGTTGCAGTGATATACTGGTAAGAGTTATCAGTAGTCTCACGATTGTTATGGACCTCACGTTGGCATGACTTATCGAGCTATTGGGGTCTGACGTTTACCACCCCTAGGCGAGATATGTGACATATCAGACGAACAGACCGGACTGTACGGTAAGTGTTACTGGTTGGATTTACAGGAGTGTGAGCGGGCTTGCTCGTCGATCTTCTGATCGCTCAATACCCGGGTGGCCGTTACGTTTAGCAGACCGCTTGCGGCTTGTGGGTGTTTGATATGATCATCATCTGCTGCCGGCGTATTGACGAGTCTTTAGAGTCCTACACAGAGGTTTCCTGGCTCAAGCGAAACGAAATAGGAGCGCATATGAGATATGTTCGAGACCGAGAATAATGCATGTATGTGATACCGTATTCCATTCTCGCGATGAATGTGTCGAATGGTTGTATGCGATATGACCTAGTTATCGAATCAATGATTGATTCGATAAGCCGATACATTGGATATTAGTCGGTTATATGCGATATGACCGGATCGTTAAATCAAGTACTGATTTAATGATTTAATGCATAATTATATATTTGATATATTACTTTGCATTAACTAGTATTGGTTCACTTTAAATGGATTTTCTCACTTGAAGTTCACAAGTTGTATATGTGATATACTTTTGTGCACTTGTTTGTATCATGTTTGATGATACATGCAAACTTGGGTTTGTGTAAGACTTAAACCTTGGTTAGGCTTTTTATTTTGTTAACCATTTATTTATTTATTCTTTTTTGCAAAATAGAAATGGTGTCTTTCTTTGTTTCTTTCATGAAGCTTCATGAAGTGTTGAAAGCTTGACCATTTTGTTTGCTTCCCTTAACCTAACCATTCACCTAACCCTAGTTTAGTCTCTACACTTGACCTGTTGGAGATAGTGCCCTCAGAGTCAATTATTAGGTCACAGGTACGTGATTGTAATGATTGAGGGAGGACCTATCCGGTAGGACAGTCTTACTCGAGATGATAGTATGCTATCTGGTTTACCTTTATCATCGTGTACTGTTTTAGGTGACCTGACACGTCGCTATTACACGTTGATAGAGCCCCTAGGATTCTTGCTTGACCACCAGCAGTATGAGGGCGATCATATAAGTGGGAGCTGGGGGTCTATAAGCTTATCCTTAAAAGGTCCCTAGTCGTGGGAGTTTCGAGACCGGGCATCGATACTCCATTAGTAGACTAGTGTATACAGTCGAGACCCCGACGAGGGGCGGTGGCCGGTCTCACAAGCCACTGGTGTCAGTTGGATCACCTAAGATGTATACAGGTGCTCATTGGGTTATGAGTACACCGGACAGGACTCGCCGGGAACATGCTAGTTGGTCATATACCAGACGTCAGATGGCAGTTCCCTGGTGACATGTGTGCAGGTTAGTTCATCGACCTGGGGATCGTCATTTGTCTCGTGTGAGTTCCCACTGTACTTTGATTACTACCCTACCACGGCTCAAAGGAGTCGTGCAAACAGGTTTTAGTTGGGTACAGTCCCGAGCCACATGGAGGCAGTGAGCGTATCTTCAGGGGTTCGTCTCTCCCGGTATTGGGGGTGAGGTCGTGCTGTGTCTAGGAGAGCCATTACACAAAGTCCTTGGCCAAGGCAAGGAGATTTACTGGTAGGTATTCCAGTAGTATCTCAGGGTGTTCTGGGCTACACTCCGACACGACTTGTACCGCTTTTGGGGGTCTGACTTTTACCAACCCCCTAGGCCCGCCATGCGATGCTCATAGACGAACGGACCGGACTGCACGGATATTGTCACTGACAGGCTCAGTTGGGTGTCGGGGTGAGCTTCCTCATCGACGTCCCTTTTGGTCAATAGCTGGTGGCCCGTCACGTATTGGCATATACCTCTGACATGCTAGTGGTTAAATCCACAGCCATAGTATTGACGAGTCTTTAGAGTCCACCACATTTACAGTTACTCAGCTTTCGGGCGAAACGTTGTAGAGGCCGTATGGAGATATGGCAAGGTCCGATCAGATACGTGCGGTATTGCACGGATCACGATCGGACAGTTTGTACTATAGGCCGTATGGTTATATGGCAGGGTTCGATCACATACGTGCGGTATTGCACGGATCAGGATCGAACGGATATTACTGGCCGGCTTTGGTATAAGCCGGATCCTAGTATAGTACAGTGTAGATTTTGTCTCATTGCATTTGTATTTCGGTCGAAATACAGATGCGGGTGTGTATGCACAGTATCGGGGTTTTCCTGTAATTTATTACGGGACCAGTTTTCTGGAGTTGCCAGTTTGCTTTCCGTTTCGGCCAATTTCCAATGTTCCGTTCATTGGCCGAAGATTGGTGGAGGAGGGCTTATTTGCATTGTTGCAAATAGGCATTTGTGGAGGGGGTCTTTGCATCTTTGTTTTATCATGATAGCCTCTCATTGACCTTGACTTCTAGCTTCATGATTGCTTGACTTTTAGTGATCATCATGGTTGTTGATGATGAGTTTGGTGATGATGGTTGGATGAGTGTTGGTTTTGCTTGTGATCATTGCTTGATATCATAACCATTCCTTTCTTTCTCTTTTTGATTATGGTTGTGGTTTTTGATCTTTTGGTATATATATCATATCACTCCCTCACTCCATGCTCTTCTCCTCACCTCTCATGGCCGGCCAAACTTAGTAGGGGCTGTCCCAAATTTTTGTGGGGAGGTTTTGGCTCATTTCATGTTGCAAAAATCCCACAAGTTCAATCCACAAACCCCCAAGTTCTATCCCTCCACCAATGGCAATTCCACAACCCCAAATTGAGACATGGTTCTTCACATATTCTACAGCAAATCTTGGGCACGTCGAGTAGCCGGCTTCGTGCCCGAGTTGCCTCGGCATTGAGGTGGGAGCCCGTAAACGATGTAGGCAACGTGGTGCATTTCCGGCGACGAGGAGGAGACGGACGGAGATCCCGCGAGGAGATCGGATTGGAGATGAAGACCGGAGGACTTGGATCGTCGGTATATCTCTTTCCCATCTTCTTGTTAGCTTAGACTAGTTAATGGTAACGATCCCGGGTGATAGTGCGCGGTGGTGCCGGTTTGCAAAGTCCGCAAAATTTAAGTTATTCACCGCTTCCGCATTCCGGCGTCGGATTGACGGCCGGGGCGCCGCCGTGCACTTACAGTGGTATCAGAGCCTCGCCATTAACTTCGTCTAGCTTTCGTTTGATGTGTTTTGCGGTTCCGATCGACCAAAATTCCAAAAACTCATTTTTACCTCACATCAGTTTTCTGTTGAGAATTTTTGGTGTCTAAAAATTTTTTAGGTGGTCTCAGAATGATGTGCAGGAGATTCTAAGAACTCTGGGAAAATTCGACACTCTGATCTCTCACACAGAGCGCGGATCCGCGGCCCCACCCTTCTATTGGGCCGCGGTTCCGCCGCATTCTTGAGAGTTCAGTGGGCCATCTTTTTCCAGTGGGCTTCAGGGTTGTAATTAGGGGTTTTGGAATATTAAAATTGGGCCAATTATTTCTGTGAGTGCTGCAGTATTGGTTTGGGGCCCACTTGTTAATTTTTGGTCAATCGGAAAATTTTAAACACATTTTTCACAGTATTTACATTATATCTGCGACCGTGAATGTCACTCGATCGGTAAATCCGGTCTAACTGCTATAGCCCGGTTAGACGGATTTGCGAACGTGACTTTCACGTTGATGTTCTATGTATTTGCTGTGATGTTGCGGATCGGTCGTGGGGGATAGCCTGGATGCAATGCTAGTACAGTTTTGTTGTATTATGTACATTTGATATTGCGGGGCGAGCGTCCGACATGTGGACTGCCGTCGCTGCCTGTTTGTATTATTATTTTGGGGCACGACCTGGTTGCGGTCGATGTACCCGTTGTATGTATATTTTACTTTCTGTACTAGGATTGCCCCGCGGAGGGGTGCACGGATAGCCGGGTTCTGGAGGGCAACAAGCCCGCATCTCATGGCATTGAGACGGAGGGGGCTTCACTCTAGGATTGGCGGGCTATTCGCCGCACTCGTAGGGGGTACAGGTTGACCCAGGAGGGGTGCCCAAGTTGCCGGATTCCGTGAAGTGCTGGGTGGTCCATTCACGGCGCTGAAGGGGGCTGCCTCGCTTCAGGTTTTGGCGGGTGACTTGCCGCGCCCGTAGGGGTCTAGGATTACATTGCACAGGCTATCCACACGACCAGGGGAACGTCGGGTTTCAGCGGCTCTGTGAAACCCGGGGATCCCAGATATCTGTATTGTTTCTGTGATGCTGTACATTTCTGTGATGTTGCATTTTATTCACGCCTTGAGCGAATATAATATATTGGTATATATATTAGTAGATGTTGTATATGTTTTGCATCCGCGCTAGTCCAGTCCCCGCTCTGTCGTTAGTTAGCTAACCTAACGGGTAATGACGGGACCCAGTGGCGAATGCGGATGGCATATACGTACATCAGTATATTTTCGTTCTTTTTGGTGTGATCAATTGACGGGACTGCATTGATTCGGATCAATGCAAAGTTAAAAACAAACCTAATCTGATGTTGTTGGAACACCTTTTCAAAAAGCTGTTATTGCAAGGACGTTCATTTCTGTTTTGCATCGTGGTATTCATTTGGAATATCCTGCTCCTCAGTCGACGAGGCAAGGGCCGAGATCCCTTCACCGGGAGTGACCCCTTGGACAGAAGTTTGCGTCAGGGCATTAACTTCACTATAGCCGATTACTTTTGCTTTGCATCGTGGTATTCAGTTGGAATATCCTGCACCCCATTCTACGGGGAAAGAGCCGAGATCCCTTCACCGGGAGTGACCTCTTTAGCAATGGTTTTCGTCACTATATTTTCAAAAAGCTATCCGTTCCTTCAACGATATCAAGTTCATTACGTTAAAGGTTTTCGCCAGAAACCATTCGTAGCCCTCCGTCGTTTCAGACGGGTAGCACGTAGTATTCATGCTATGTTTGTTGACCTTCGTCAAGGCATAGTGTATGGTAGCTGCCTGTTACCTTTCTGCTGCATAGATAGATGCGTTGGTTTGGGACAGTCGTATATCCTTGTTGACCTTCGTCAAGGGTTTGTACGGGTGGATTCAGATTAACCCTGGATAATGACGGGTAGAACTTGACATGTGACTTATGATTTGTTGACCTTCGTCAAGGTCATAAGAGCATGGGGCAGAAATCATATCGGGAGTTTCAAAAGTACTGAAACTTGCCAGATATGCGCATACCTTCTGGAGTGTGATACCGTGAGCGGATTCCGTCACGTTGTCATGCGATGAGAGTTGGATCCCGATTCCCACTGATGAGTTAGTTTACTCCTCGGGTGACCCCGACTAATTCTTCTTTCAGGTTTGGAGGAGAATTTGAGGTACAGTGGGAGGTTTCCAGATTAGATAAATAGGTGACCATTCTGATCTAGGTTAGAGTGCACGCTGAGTGTTTCTTTTCTCTCTCTCTTTGGCAGCGACCATTGACCCGACCCTAAGACTTTGACTCAGTGACCAAGTTGACCGAACCTTCTAAACACTGGCTTTTGGATTGTCAGAGTTGCAGACCTCATTGCCACTCCTACTTTTACCCTTTTCTCCAGGACACCCCGTATTACTACGAACGTCCACTTCCATTGGACAAAACCATCGTATGGTTAGATACGAACTCGAAAGAATTTATTCGAGGATGGTTTCCGGTTCTGGAGAAAACGGATAGGATTATTCAGTTGTCTTTTCCTTTTACCCTCTCTCAGGTTACGAGTACTCCTTAGTTTAGGGGTAGTACACCTATTACGCAAATTGGATTGTCTTCTTCCAAACCTTAGGCTGGTGCCGAACGGTAGGGAATGAAAAAAACCAATTAGCATAACGATGGTGTGCAGAAGGTATTAAGTTCAGACAAAGCAAGGGATTAGTAAGAGGGCAAAGTAAATTGCAACAGATATTCACGACCAAACCAAATATTTCGTTACCACTCCCACATCACCTTTGTATTTCTCCAGGACACTCCGTATCACTACGAAGATCCACAGTTTAATTGGATATTCCATCGTATGGTAATATACGAACTCGAATGGAACTTGTTCCAGTTCGGGGATGGATTCTGGTCCAGGAGAAATAGGAATAAAGTACATTCAGGTGTCTTTTATCTTCACCTTCTCTCGCGTTGCGAGTGCTCCTAGGATTAGGACAGTACACCCTTTATGCTTTTTGGATAGTCTTCTTCCAAACCATAGGCTGGTGCCGAACGGTAGGGAAGGAAGAAAACCATTTGGCCTAAAGGGGTGTACAGAAGGTAAAGACTAAAGACATATGAAGGGATTTGGAGAGGTGGCAAAGAACTATACGGTTACAGTCGTGAATCTGGAAGAGGCATTACTAGGAATACCAGGATACCCTATCGGAACATTTCAATGTTTCAGTTTCACTGTGTAATGTTAAAGGAAAACTGATTTCCCGATTAGATACTTACTCCAGGGTATGTATTTACCAGGTACGATTCTCACATCTGTATGGTTTTACAGATGATGAGTGGGAGTAAGTTATTGGGAATTGGGTGATTATCCTCATTATATCGGGATTCGTTGTAATCGGTGATATTTGAGGAAATCACCTGGGTTGTTTGCCGGTCGGCAAATATTTGGTTTTGAATATCCGCTGTTATGCACCAATTTCAAATTGATATATCTGTACGTCTATTTTCATAGAGTGAGATATACCTTTCTGAAATTATGTCTACGACATTTACCTATATCAGTGGATGGTTAGGTAAGGAGCATTAAACAGCGGTGTAATTCTTCTTAACCATAAGTACAGTTTTCAACCTACGACATACAGTGAATGAGTAATCAGACTCAAGGGACTTTTACAGAGTATTGTATGTTGTCCAGAGTCCATCAGGACAGAGGGGATGGTCCTCGTACTATATTCGGTTTACTTATGACTCCTCTAATTTTTAGACAGGTGTTTCGTGGAAACACAGGGTCTGAATTTGGAGAAGTTATATGTATTTGAATAGAGTAGAGAACCAGGTATAGCAAGTATCGGGATTCTTCAAAGAGATCGAAGATGTAGATACTTGTGGTATTCAGTTGATAATAATGATAAAGAGATCTTGCTTCTCTTTCAGGTTACTCATAATTGGAAGTATTCCTAAGTTGAGTAACGCTGATCGGCCTCCTTCCATTTAGTTGACATGCGCTGGGGACAGCTGCATGATTTGAATCTGGTTCAATTAAATCAGTGCCTCTGTTTTATATTGGATATAGAACAGTTCATATCTTAACGATGTTAAGGTACGGGGAGTTGTCCGGTTTATGATTAAAACCAGACACTGGATAACTCAAGGCACGTTTCTGTAATGGCTGTTTGTGGGTTGACCCAGGCTATGATGAGGGTTGACTTTCTACCATCTGGATGAACGATAGCAATATTGTTCTAGACTCGCCACAGTTTTATTAAAAATGGATTTTTTCAGAAAAACAGTAGTGGGAGTATGGTAGAACTGGAAGTGATTCCAGAACCACAAACGATTACTGAAGATTTGATAAGGAACCTAAAGATTCAATCTGGATTGACATTCCATTGGCCACTCCGCAGATAAGGTGGGTAACTTCAGGCACCCGAGAGGTACTACGGTAGCCTCAGGGACGGTGATAGGGAAGTTCTTGTTTACCCACAATTACCATTGCTGTTGTTCCAGGGTGCGAGACCCGGCGGGAGGATGAGTATAGCGTCGTTCTAAACTAGTTTTAGAAGTGTACGTGTATATGACTCTGCCAGAGGGTTGTCGTAGTCAGTGGGAGCAGCGGAAGCATTGGTGGACAGGTAGCTTATGTCTATTTATAGACTAAAGCAGATGTAGCGGAGATAGATCATCTATTTCTGACGTGACAGTCATAGGTTTGACTTCATCAGAATAGGGGATGGATCTGTTGAGAAGGTAGTAGGGTGTGATGTCATGGTGTTTGGATGACATACACAGAGTAGGAAAGGAAACTCCTATACTACAACCGGTTATACTTTGGTCGTCACACAGTGGTTTCTCCACATGGGACTTGGATTTTACATCAGACATACTGGTTACTAGATCTATGGTTTTAGATCTAGATTTGGGTGGTTTCCCAATCAGGGTACTTGACAGCATTCTAAGAGTATTTGGGATGGACGACTCCTGGCACGGTAGTGTACCTGCAGGTAATGGAGTCACCCTCTCCAAAGGTGTCTTACAGACTAAAGGGGAGAGGGACGTGCATGATTGGCAGATCACTTGCTCAGGCAATTGAGTCAATCATGAGATGTCAAGTACCACACCAGATGTTGTTCTTGCACTAGATGCAATAAGTTGACATTAATCCAATCCTGGAGAAACAGTCGGAAGCAGTTTTAGAACATAAGTGGATGTTCTAGGGAGATGATAACGACAGCCTCATTCAGGAGACAGTTATCATTCCAGGCTTCCAAGGTGACATGGACGACAAGAAGGTTGTCAGAGTTATAGTTTTCCTTCTGATGAGGGGCAGTATTTTGGACAGGTGGTCCAAGGCAATACTGAGGGAGGCATGGCGCGCAGGATACTGATTAAGTTCAGTTGACGATATAGTCTAAGAAGTTTGGATTTGGAGTTCATTTATGAGCTATGTCCCATCAGACATCCAGACACATTCTAAGACAGGTATTGCTCATTTCGGGAGATAGGTTTCTCCGCGAACTTGAGATATAGAGAGACATAGAAAGAAACAACTTAGCGGATCCACTCACTGAGGCTATTCCTCGAACGCAATAGTTCCGCAAACGAGCTTTGTGAGACTGACTAGTAGAGGAGTTGGATGTTCGGTATCACACGGGCTGTGAGTATGCGACATCGCAATAATTAGCCTTGAGTGCAAGTGGGAGATTGTTGGAGATAGTGCCCTCAGAGTCAATTATTAGGTCACAGGTACGTGATTGTAATGATTGAGGGAGGACCTATCCGGTAGGACAGTCTTACTCGAGATGATAGTATGCTATCTGGTTTACCTTTATCATCGTGTACTGTTTTAGGTGACCTGACACGTCGCTATTACACGTTGATAGAGCCCCTAGGATTCTTGCTTGACCACCAGCAGTATGAGGGCGATCATATAAGTGGGAGCTGGGGGTCTATAAGCTTATCCTTAAAAGGTCCCTAGTCGTGGGAGTTTCGAGACCGGGCATCGATACTCCATTAGTAGACTAGTGTATACAGTCGAGACCCCGACGAGGGGCGGTGGCCGGTCTCACAAGCCACTGGTGTCAGTTGGATCACCTAAGATGTATACAGGTGCTCATTGGGTTATGAGTACACCGGACAGGACTCGCCGGGAACATGCTAGTTGGTCATATACCAGACGTCAGATGGCAGTTCCCTGGTGACATGTGTGCAGGTTAGTTCATCGACCTGGGGATCGTCATTTGTCTCGTGTGAGTTCCCACTGTACTTTGATTACTACCCTACCACGGCTCAAAGGAGTCGTGCAAACAGGTTTTAGTTGGGTACAGTCCCGAGCCACATGGAGGCAGTGAGCGTATCTTCAGGGGTTCGTCTCTCCCGGTATTGGGGGTGAGGTCGTGCTGTGTCTAGGAGAGCCATTACACAAAGTCCTTGGCCAAGGCAAGGAGATTTACTGGTAGGTATTCCAGTAGTATCTCAGGGTGTTCTGGGCTACACTCCGACACGACTTGTACCGCTTTTGGGGGTCTGACTTTTACCAACCCCCTAGGCCCGCCATGCGATGCTCATAGACGAACGGACCGGACTGCACGGATATTGTCACTGACAGGCTCAGTTGGGTGTCGGGGTGAGCTTCCTCATCGACGTCCCTTTTGGTCAATAGCTGGTGGCCCGTCACGTATTGGCATATACCTCTGACGTGCTAGTGGTTAAATCCACAGCCATAGTATTGACGAGTCTTTAGAGTCCACCACATTTACAGTTACTCAGCTTTCGGGCGAAACGTTGTAGAGGCCGTATGGAGATATGGCAAGGTCCGATCAGATACGTGCGGTATTGCACGGATCACGATCGGACAGTTTGTACTATAGGCCGTATGGTTATATGGCAGGGTTCGATCACATACGTGCGGTATTGCACGGATCAGGATCGAACGGATATTACTGGCCGGCTTTGGTATAAGCCGGATCCTAGTATAGTACAGTGTAGATTTTGTCTCATTGCATTTGTATTTCGGTCGAAATACAGATGCGGGTGTGTATGCACAGTATCGGGGTTTTCCTGTAATTTATTACGGGACCAGTTTTCTGGAGTTGCCAGTTTGCTTTCCGTTTCGGCCAATTTCCAATGTTCCGTTCATTGGCCGAAGATTGGTGGAGGAGGGCTTATTTGCATTGTTGCAAATAGGCATTTGTGGAGGGGGTCTTTGCATCTTTGTTTTATCATGATAGCCTCTCATTGACCTTGACTTCTAGCTTCATGATTGCTTGACTTTTAGTGATCATCATGGTTGTTGATGATGAGTTTGGTGATGATGGTTGGATGAGTGTTGGTTTTGCTTGTGATCATTGCTTGATATCATAACCATTCCTTTCTTTCTCTTTTTGATTATGGTTGTGGTTTTTGATCTTTTGGTATATATATCATATCACTCCCTCACTCCATGCTCTTCTCCTCACCTCTCATGGCCGGCCAAACTTAGTAGGGGCTGTCCCAAATTTTTGTGGGGAGGTTTTGGCTCATTTCATGTTGCAAAAATCCCACAAGTTCAATCCACAAACCCCCAAGTTCTATCCCTCCACCAATGGCAATTCCACAACCCCAAATTGAGACATGGTTCTTCACATATTCTACAGCAAATCTTGGGCACGTCGAGTAGCCGGCTTCGTGCCCGAGTTGCCTCGGCATTGAGGTGGGAGCCCGTAAACGATGTAGGCAACGTGGTGCATTTCCGGCGACGAGGAGGAGACGGACGGAGATCCCGCGAGGAGATCGGATTGGAGATGAAGACCGGAGGACTTGGATCGTCGGCATATCTCTTTCCCATCTTCTTGTTAGCTTAGACTAGTTAATGGTAACGATCCCGGGTGATAGTGCGCGGTGGTGCCGGTTTGCAAAGTCCGCAAAATTTAAGTTATTCACCGCTTCCGCATTCCGGCGTCGGATTGACGGCCGGGGCGCCGCCGTGCACTTACATGACCATGGTTGGTATATGATAAGTATTCATTTTATTTTCTATTTGAAAAATACTTATCATATTCTTTTTCTTCTTCTTCTTCATCTTCAACAAGAAGAAAAACTTGCCTCCATCAATGGCAACTTGAGAAAAAGAGTGAGAAATCCAATTCTATAGTGAACCCACTTCCTATTTCTTCATCCTCTACCACTTTCCAAGTAGTATAGGGTGTTTTCTTCACAAGTTTCATGGCTTGGTGAAGTTGGAGCTTGATCTTGTGTTGCCTCGACGTAGATCATCTTCGGCATCGAAGTCGACGACCTAGCCCGCCCATTTTTCCGATGAAGCCAATGCTAGAGTCCGGGATCCGATATGGACAGTGGAGGGACGTCATCATGGAGCCTAGGAGGTGGAGGACCGGATCTACAAAGGTTGCAGTCACTTTCCTTTAGCAATAAAGTAGTTTACTTGCTTGCTTCGCCTCTTTATCTAGTTAACGATCCGTATTAGGGTTTGTAGGCACATGGAAAATTTTGAATTAGCCATGTTTGATCACTTGTGAGACCTCATTAGTGTGCGTAGGAACCCTACAGTTTAGTAGCTCGAAGCTATTCCCGGTTGGAACAACAGCCTCAATTTCTACCGTTGGAGCTGGTGGAGTTAGCCCAGAGGGGAAGTTGCCCCCAGTCTTCCTTATCCGGCGCCAGTGGCGACGTCGGGCATGACGGGTTGTTGGGATTGATTTAGCGATGGCTTCGTCTTTCCCCCTGTTCTGGGGAGGGGCTGCTACCGGTGTCAGCCTCTTGAAGACTGATGTTGTCCTTTGAGTGACGATGTTAAATCTGTCAAAGACAGATCCTTGAGTAGGAGCGGGAGCCGGGATGGCCAATCTTGAAAAGACTGACTCTTTAACAGGAGAAGCCGCCTTAACGACTTCAAGAGCAGGGATGGCCGTCTTCCTCGGGATGGCCATTTCAGGGTTCATGGGCTTCTTGGTGGGCCTATTAGGGTTCTGGTTCAACCTGGAAAAGACAGAGGCTACCGGTTTGAAATTGGACGACCCGTTGGAAGGGGCCGCTGTAGCAGTGAGCCGATCGAAGACCGACTTCTTGTTCGCCTCTGGTGCAGGCACCGGCATGGTGAAGCTTGCGGGCGGGAGCATGGTCCCGAAAAATAGACAGGTGGTGGCCCTGGTCACCTGTTCCACCGGCATGGCAAGGATGGAGGCCGCTTGAGGCCCATAGGCTACACCTCCAGGTGAGGCGGAGCGTTGGTTGCACTTGCATTTTGAGCAGCTTGAGCAGTTGGAGGCCATTGATGCTTGATTTCTGCACCAGGCAAAATTCCAAATCTTTGTAACTTGAAATTCGAAGGCAACCATTAATAAACCGCGACTCATTCGCGAAGACAACACACGAAGTGTGGAGTGGAAAGAGGAAAAGGTCCCACCGGGCGTGCCAGAATCTGTTCCCCTCCGAATGACGGCGCGACGGACGTCTTGCCTGAAATTCAGGGAAGATGCTAATTGGTGCTATCCGTCCACCTCTCCGAAGATGCCAAGTTGGTTTATGTCACCATGTATCGAAGGTTTAAACGGATGCGTCCGATGTAGCAGACTTCGTCAGATTCCCCCTTGCTTGAGGGGTTTTTGATTGTGGGGACGCTCTTCCCTGCAGGCGCAAGCCCCTGCAGTTAATTACACTACCGCATTGCGGTAACAACTTTCACCTTCTTCAGATGGTCACTTCATGCCGTGTGTGTTTGATTTGTGTTTGGTTGCCCGTGGATTGTATACGGAGACTGAGTTATGTCGTCGCCCATAGGGCGTTGACTAGTCCAAATCCGTATCTTTCTTAGATTTGGGTTTGGGGTTTATGTTTAAGGATACGTTAGCCTTGTTTGAGACTAAGATCAACTTAAAAGTTTGTTAAGGATACGTTAGTCTAGTTTTTAGACTAAGATCAACTTAACGGGATCATTTAGATCCAACAAGAGAGCAATTAAGGGGGCCCTGTTGTTTAGTTTAGTGACATTTCGGTCAATAGGTAGTTTAAGGACATTGCGGCCCATTGTTAGTCTTAAGACAATGCGGTCAAGGTTAAGGACTTCATAGTCCATGGATTTAAGTACTCCATAGTTCGATGCTCGTTTTAAGACATCACGGTCAAGGTTAAGGACCTCATAGTCCGAGGATTTAAGGACTCCACAGTCCGTTGTTAGTTTTAAGACATCACGGTCAAGTTTAAGGGCATCATAGTCCATTGTTAGTTTTAAGACATCACGGTCAAGGTTAAGGACATCATAATCCGAGGATTTAAGGACTCCACAGTCCGATATTAGTTTTAAGACATCACGGTCGAGGTTAAGGACCTCATAGTCCGAGGATTTAAGGACTCCACAGTCCGGCGTTAGTTTAAGACATCCCGGTCAAGGTTAAGGACCTCATAGTCCATGAGTTTAAGGACCCCACAGTCCATGAAATATGTGTGGTTACCGGGACCCGTCATCCTTTTGGAGACGTTGAGGAATTACAACGACAAGTATCAAAGGAGTGAAGAGATGTACCTTTGAACCAAGGTAGATTAAGTGATCTATAGACCAATTTTGAAACTAAGATCGATTATTATATTATGAGCCCATTAGCCCAGTTATGTTTGAATTGAGGACTTATGGCCAGCTTGGGCTAAGTCCAATCATGTTTCATATTGACCCTCTGTTGGTTCAATGAAGGAGAGGCTTTGCCTCTAGAAACTTCGCCAATTGGGCTAAAGCTAGTGTTAAACACTAGAGACTAACAGTGTTGAACTCTGGGAAATAAGATTATCAGATTAGTGTTAAACACTAAAAATTGTGATTCTCAAATCAGTGTTAAACACTAATAAATAACAGTGTTAAACACTGGCAACCAAGTTATCAGTTTGGTGTTAAACATTAGCAGAGAGGAGATCACGTGGGAGCACATGATGGCATCCAAAAGGTGGGGCCAGATCCCCCTCATTTTGTTATACAGATAAGTGTTTAACACTTTTTATTCTGACAGCCATCATGTGTCAGCACGTGATGGGGGCTCACCCTTTGATCTGTTAGAATGCTCATTAAGGGTCACGTGTTGACATGTGAGGGCGCCCCAAAGTCTCTGTTTATTATGCTTTTTCTTTATGTGCTTCAGGGGTCACGTGGGGCACGTGAGGCATTGCCTCAAAGTTCTTTTCTGTGGATCTTTGTAGGGGTGACGTGGTAGCACGTGACTCTGGTTCTGTGCATATTTTAAAGATCTCTTCATCTTTTAAGAATTAAATTCTTTATAGGATTAAACCCTAGCAGTAAACTTTAGAGGAATTAAATTTCTATTTTCTTCTGAAGAATTATATTCTTAGATAGAGTTAAACCCTAATTTCTTTTCTGTAGGAATTAAATTCCGGTATAGGGTGAAACCCTAATTTCTTCTTTTTTAAGGGAATTAAATTCCTGTGATTTTTAGAGAATTAAGTTCTCAATTAGGGTTCAACCCTGGTTCTGTCCATTTTGAAGGAATTAAATTCCGATAACATAGGGTTAAACCCTAATTTTATCTCAAAGAAATTAAATTCTTATAATTCTGTGAGAATTAAATTCTCAAAACTCAGTTCCTTCTCTGTGTTTTAGATCTGCATGGCAGGATCTCAACCCAATGAGAATTAAATTCTCAATTCATGGGGAGATGTGCACTTTGCAGATCCTCAACCAGAGAAAGAACTAAGTTCTTTTCTTTATATAAGAGTTAAACTCTTTTGAGAATTAAATTCTCTTTTGAAGCCTCTCTTCTCTTTTCTTACCTAGGGTTTTTCTTTTCAAGAGAATCAAATTCTTCCTTGTGAATTTTCAAGATTCCAAGGCTCTATATCTCTCTCTCTATATATCTCTCCAAAAAAAAAAGGTCCTTTCTACTTTTCATGGCTCCTATTTATAGGGGAAGTAAAAGAATCAATCTATTTGGTAAATCTTTCATTGAAATATTTGATTTGTTCATTGAGAGATTTGATTCATCTTCATCATTAATTTGGGCCTTTAGATTATTAGGTGAATTTTATTCACCATTGGATTTTAAATCCAAAGATATCCCTTTGTTATTTCGGTTAGATTTAGGGGGAAATCTTTCCAAGTCCAAGATTTTTCCATAAATTGGTGATATTTAATCACCTTTAGATTTTTAATCCAACGATTTCAGATAATCCTTTTTCATTTTGGAAATATTTGAAAGATTTTCCCTCAGAATTTAATTCTGTCAAAGAATAAGGCTTTTAAAGCTGGTCACGTATGGCCACGTGACCCCTGGTCATGTGTGGACACGTGATCCCTGGAATAGGTTTCCCTTCTTCTGCGCTCTGTTCTCTGGCCGCTGCTTAACCATCACGTGCCAACACGTGACCATTGGTCACGTGTGAGCACGTGATGCCTCTTCTGAATCTTTTCCTGATTTTTAATCAGGGAACAGAAGATTTTGGCGATCGGGTTCTCCTACAGTCACTTGGTTGGGGCTATGGGGCGTAGCTATCTATTAAGTTTACCCGGCGAGTATCCTCTTATACTACATGATTGCGACGGACTTTTGATCACATCAAAATCCCGTGGCAACCGATAAAATGAGAGTAAACTGCTAGATTTATATAATTCAAACTAGTTATCTCATAACTACTTGTGGATTCTAAATATTGTATCCCATCACATAATATCTAGATCAACGTTAAACTTTTCGTTCGATTCATCAAAGTCCCACAATTTTCCGACAGCTCAACACTTGAACACAGTTTTAGTAATACCCAGAATATGCCACAGTACCTATGCACCAGCCGTAGAAGGGCAAACCCAAGCCTCACTCATATCGCCACGGAATTACGGCAAACCCTAGGGTTTGACCGCGGTTCCGCGATCCAAAAAGTCGAGTTAGGGTTTCATTCTTCTAGAGGGTTCATAGAATCACTTGCATGTTTTTCCAAATACGTTAAACTTGGAAAAATGGGTTTTTGATAATCGTTCGAACTTTTTATCTTCGCCTAGACAATATGTGAATAACCTGAAACAATGTTAAAACTACGAATACGAAACACTCCGAATTGCTTATTGTGTAAGATCACATCACATGCAAAATTAGCAAAAACAAACAAAACCTGAAACACCAAAACCAAGTCTCTTGAACGCACCCAAAAATTTAACCCCAAACGACACTGTTCATCCGAGGTCGCCGGATTTTCAGTGCTTGTCGCCGGCCATATTCCGGCAGGAGGGGGTGAAATTTCTTATATGTTCATGTTGAATCTCATACAACATTCTGCACTTGTTTAAAAAATTTTTTGAAGAATTTTTAAAATCGACAGAAACAAGGGTTTCACGTTCAAGTTTCGGAGTTGTTTCGGTTTCGTAATTCTAACAAAATCCGTATAAATTTCTAGCATGGATCTAAAACTACTGCAGGGTTACCTAGCACGGCAGCAAGGTTTCGGGAGGCATCGTCCATACCAAATTCAAAAATTTGCCATTTTAGCTAACCATAACTAAGAATTGTTAACTAGAAATCGATGGAAATATAAATGCAAACACATTGCAAGTCTAGTGAGCAAAGAATACAACGTTTGTAGACCGGTCCTTCACTTCATTAGCTCCATTTAGTAGTTCCTTCACTGCGATCAAGAAGTCCTGGACTCTAGAAAGGCTCCGATGAAGAAACGAACATGCTTGCTTTGAAGTCTTCGAGGCTGAAGATGATCTACGTCGAGGAGACACTAACCCAAGCTATCTCTTCACTAATCATGGAATTAGTGAAGCTAACACCCCATACTAAAAGGCAAGTAGTAGAGAATGATGAAGTAGGAAGTGGGCTCACATTAGATTTAATTTTCTCACACTTTTTCTCATACCTCCATTGAAGCTAGATTGCTTTGAGAGGAAGAAGAAGAAGAAGAAAGATCTCAACATATGAGTTATGTGTGAGGTTAGAAATGCAACCAAGGGTTAAGCATGTCATGCTTAACTCTTGCAGAGAGTTAACCATCGCTATGGGTTAAAGGGTTGGGTTAAACAAATATCCTAAACTAGACAAAAGAGTAGACAAAGTCAAAGATGCTTACAAGCTTCAACAAGCTTTCATCAAATATCAACCATGATAAAATCAACAATTTTGAATAACTTAATGATAAATATAAAACCTTAATCTTAACCCTAGCATGGTTCAATCCTCATAAACCCTAGTTACATTTTTAACCTAGCATGATACATTTAACATATTTCACATATATATCAATGTATCCAAAGTGAGAAAAGAAATGCTAAGTGAGCTAATACTAGTTAATGTATTGTAATATATCAAATATAAAATTATACAATAAATTATTAAATCAATTCTTGATTCAATAATCCGGCAATATTCCATATAACCGACTAATATTATATGTAACAACTTATCGAATCAACACATGATCCGATAACCCGGCTATATCATATATAATAAACCGATATCTCATATCGTGAGAATAGAATACGGTATCATTTATCGTATCATTCTCGGTCCTGCACATATCACATATGTGCTGCAACTCCGTTTCGCTTAAGCCAGGAAACCCCTGTGTAGGACTCTAAAGACTCATCAATATGCCGGCAGCAGGTGATGATCATATCAAACACCTACAAGCCACAAGCGGTCTGCTAAACGTAACGGCCACCCGGGTATTGAGCGATCAGAAGATCAACAAGCAAGCCTGCTCATACTCCTGCGAATCTAATCAGTAACACAACCGTACAGTCCGGTCTCTTTGTCTGATATGTTGCATATCTTGTCTAGGGGTGGTAAACATCAGACCCCAGTAACTCGATAAGTCGTGTCGATATGAGGCTCATAACAGGTCGAGAAACTACTGATAACACTTACCAGTATATCTCTGAAGCAGCCTTGGCCAAGGACTTCCTGTTATAGCCAATCTAGCATAACGCAATATCAACTACCAATACCTAGAGAGACGAAACCCCTCCTATCGCTCATTGCCTCCATATGACTCGGGACTGTTCCCAAAAGCCACCGTTTTGTACGTTCTCTTGAACGTGGTAAGGTAGAAATCAAAGCACATTGGGAATCACACAAGACTATATGACGATCTCGGGTCTACAGACTAACCTGTACCAGTGTCACTAGAGAACTGCCATCTAACGTTAGGTATGATACCATCTGGGAGTTCTCGGCGAGTCCATTCAGTGTACCCAGTCTCTACTGAGCATCCGTATATTGTCTCTGATGTCAAACACCAATGGTTATGGGATCATCCATCGCCCATCTATATAGGTCGAGAATCTATACGCTAGTCTACTCTGGTATATCGATGCCCTGTCTCGATACACCCACGATTAGGAACATTTGAAGGATGTACTTAACGACTACTCTGTCCCCACAAGTATGATCTGCATCATAGTCCTGGTAGTCAAGTACCCATCCTAAGGGCTTTACCAACATGTAATATAGAGACAACCAGTGTACATGTTAAGATAAAGTGCATGTCCAGCAAGAAAGTCCTCCATATATATGTCCAAGCATCCACTACAATATACATCGTATGTACAGTAATGGCCTCTAGGGCATACATATAACTAACAAGATCAGTTTGTTGACCAGCTTCAGATAGAAGGACCGCACTTAAATGCGTTGTGAATGGATCTGAACGAGTTCCCGAGGATGTAATCAGCAAGATATCTTCCACAGAGTGGTGAAGATACCCGAGTTCATAATTTCGAGTCCATGTGAGAGACTCTGGATTGACTGTAGCCGAGAATGAATTGCAGTACTTAGCCAGCAAGTTATGGCATTGAAGTGGATGATAATGAAGACAGGTGGAACGATAGGTTCGTGCGAGACATTAACGAGCTATTGTTATTCCCTGTTAAAATCAAAGGACTGAAATGTATGCAGAGGCATTGGATACGGCCAAATTTCAGAGAAAAGCCGTGTTGAGGACGCAGCTGTCCGGAAATAAGAAAAGGATTAAGTAAAGGATGCCAACCTCCGTATAGTTCGGCATAGGTAAGATCGGAAGAGACCATAAGCAGGTCCTTCCAAGATTCCATATCGATAAAGATTTGCACCTAGGATCAATTATATCGCGCGTATTCAGAGGGCCAGATGCTGCCATCAGTAATGTACTACCTTACGAGTGGTCATGTTAATTGTCCAATAGATGATCAGAGGAGTGCCAGAGCGGAACTATTCCGTCATTACACCTAACCGAGCCGACGAACAGGAAGATTGTGAGATTGGTGATCCACAGAGAAAAACAAGGATCCAAAGACAGAGAACGCCAGACCGTGAGCAGGAGGCAAGCGGATGTTCTTGCTCTGCCAGCTTTGGGTGCACCAGTATTTTCGGCATTGACGGAGGTGTACCTCAATGTCAGTTATTGCTATTTGCGTTTTGTGATCCGAGTATCACACTTTATTCGCTTGGATTTGAGTTTTGATGATTTGGTTTCATGGTATTTGTTTCGTGCGGCATAGCTGCACCCACTGGACATTTTCATTTGTGCACAACGGTCGCACTTGGCTTATGTTTTATACATCTGTTATGTTGATTTATGATTTGTGCATATCTATTGCACTTGATATCGATTTTGTGCCTTGGCTGTACATATTTATGATTCCGTGGATTTCGATACTGCCGATTTGGTTTCGTGCATGTTGTATCCACTCGACTCGACTTATGCACTCGGTATAACTCACATGTGCTTGCAGTATATTAATACGTGTTTTGTGCACACAATTGCACACGTCGATGATTTTATACACCTTGGTACACTCGGTGTTGTTTTTATGCGCTTTTGGTACATTGATAAGTTTTCGGGCACATAATCCACCTGATATTTGTTTTCATGCATTTGCTGCACTAGATTTATGTTTTCGTTCACCTTGTACACTTAACGTTCGTTATCGTGCAGTCTATTGCACCAGATGTTTATATGCAGACCTAACGCACTTGATTTAGATTTTCGCGCATACTGGGCGCATAGGATTTGACTTTGTGCACATCGGATGAACTTGATCGAGATTTTTATTAGTGCATGTTACTTGCACTTGGTTGAGATTTTCGTGCATTTTAGTTGCACTTAATTGAGATTTTCGTGCATTCTAGTTACACTTGATGTTGTCGTGCACACCCATTGCTCTTGACAGATACTTTCACGCATGCCCATTACACTTAGTTTTTACTTATGTGCACATTTATGGCATTTGTATTGGACTTGGATTTCCGTACGCACCAGACACACAAGATGTTGGATACGTCTTTTGAGGCTGATTTTACTCATGAGTATCTTATTTTCATGATGGGTACTATATTATATAGTAGCCGAGCAGGACTGATCTGAGGACAGTATCTAAGTAGTTTTACATGCATAAAAAAATTTACCAAGAGTTTTTAAAAAAGGAGCTATAGTCTCGCTATTTCCTATGTGCCCATAGTAATACGAACTCTTACAAGGAGAACCTTTTGGGATATTTCAAAAAGGCGGAACGTATATTTTGAGCAAAACATATATAGACATATATCTATTTCTTTACCAGATGAGTGTCCGCCACTTGTAACTTGAGTTACGCATCGCACGGCAAATTCGGAAAGGATTTTGCATGTGTTTTACTCATCTTTTAAAAGGGTTTTACAAGGATGCGTACTATATACGTATTATGATTTTGACTATAGTATATTTGGATTTCAGCAGTGGATTTCGAGACTTGCATTTCCAGTATAACTTCTATGATTGCGTGATTCTTGACGGAGTTAGATTTTGACTTTCACGTTCGTTTTCATGCGCACTCAATGCGATGTGTTATATTTGAGTATTCCGTAATTTCGGAGCCCCGTTGATTTGGATTGAATATTAAAATGTTTTAGTATTTGTGGGTTTAAATTTAAATTAGGGGACCGAATTTATTTAAGTGGGGAAGATTGTAACATTTCAGAAATATAAAATATTATTTTTTGAATTTAAGTAATAAAATAATATATTTCACGAAAACTATTCGAGTACAAATTTGGGGTTTTCGTAAAACGGTATAATTATATACCAATATTTGGAAAATAATTGGATATTAATATGTATTATTAATTATAAAGGCATTTATTGGATTTGGACATTTTATAAATAATTATGCAATTAATTATATACAAGTTTTTATTAAACTAAATTAGTACACTACTAATCATGATTAAGCTAAATCCACTTTTGTTAAGCCATGGCTAGTGTACCATGACACATTGTGTTTTGACACATGCATCGTTTTATTTGTTTTGTTGTTGTTATCTTGTTTTTTTAAAGAGTAGGGAAATGAGAAAAGAAAATAAAATAAAAAGATAAATGTGACATGGAGGCGACATGAGAGCATGGGCATGAGAGAGAGTGAGAATGAGAAAGAGAGAGAGTGAGAAGGAGGGTGTATGGATCCCATCCTTCACCATTCTTCACCTCAACTACTTCATCTCCTTCGTCTTCCTCTTCCTCTTCCTCCACCTCCTCTACCATCATGAAACCATCCTAAAACCACCTCAAAACCTCATACAACCTTCACAAAAAAATATGCACCATCTCATCCTACACCCCCTAGCAAGATAAAGTTTGGATTTTGAGGACCTCCAACCATCTTGGAATTTCCTTCAGTTTCTCTAAGAGGTATAAACTGTTGGATATAGTGCCCTCAGAGTCAATTATTGGATGACAGGCACGTGATTGCAAAGATTGAGGGAGGACCTATGCCGGTAGGACAGTCTTACTCGAGATGATAGTATGCTATCTGGTTTACCTTTATCATTGTGTACTACTTCAGGTGACCTTACAGGTCACTATTGCGCGTTGATAGAGCCCTTAGGATTCTTGCTTGACTACCAGCAGTATGATGGCGATCATATACGTGGGAGCTGGGGTCTATAAGCACATCCTTAAAAAGTCCCTAGTCATGGGAGATTCGAGACTGGGCATCGATACTCCATTAGTAGACTAGTGCATACAGTCGACACCCCGACGAGGGGCGGTGGCCGGTCTCACAAGCCATTGGTGTCAGTTGGTTCACCTAAGATGTATACAGGTGCTAATTGGGTTATGAGTACACCGGACAGGACTCGCCGGGAATATGCTAGTTGGTATTATACCTGACGTCAGATAGCAGTTCCTTGGTGACATGTGTACAGGTTAGTTCATCGACCTGAGATCGTCATTTGTCTTATGTGAGTTCACACCGTGCTTTGATTACAACCCTACCACGGCTCAAAGGAGTCATGCAAACAGGTTTTAGTTGGGTACAGTCCCGAGCCACATGGAGGCAGTGAGCGGATCGGCAAGGGTTTCGTCTCTCCCGGTATTGGGGGTGAGATCGCGCTGTGTCAATGAGAGCCATTAAATGAAGTCTTTGGCCAAGGCAGGAGATTTACTGGTAGTTATTCCAGTAGTATCTCAGGGTGTTCTAGGCTACACTCCGACACGACTTGTACCGCTTTGGGGGGTCTGACTTTTACCAACCCCCTGGGCCCGACATGCGATGCTCATAGAAGAACGGACCGGACTGTACGGATATTGTCACTGACAGGCTCAATAGGGTGTCAAGATGAGTTCGCTCATCGACCTCCCTTTTGGTCAATACCTGGTAGCCCGTTACGTACAGCTAGTACCTCTGACGTACCAGTGGTTAAATCCACGGCCAAAGTATTGACGAGTCTTTAGGGTCCCCCACAGACAGTTTTCAAGTTTTGGGCGAAACGTTGTAGAGGACGTATGATATATGCCAGGGTTCGATCATATACGTGCAGTAGTGCACGGATCATGATCGGACGGATCATACTAGTGGGCTTTGGTTTAAGCCGGATCCTAGTATTAGATTTGTTGGATTACTTTAGTCTCATCGCATTCGCATTCAGTCGGAATGCGGATGCAAGTATGTATATATTGGTAAGGGGTATCCTTGTGATTCGTCACGAGTTTACTTTAGATGTCGCCGTATCTTTTTATTGTTGTAAATATTTGGGTTAATGTTTATAAATGGAAATTATGAGCTAGAAATCATCATGAGGTGCATTTAATGTGACACATGCAACCTAGTGACTCATGGTCTCTTTTATTTTGCATATGTCACATTATTTGATGGTTTTGGGTCTTGATATGATAAGGAGAGAGAGAGAGGGGCTGCGATGATAGGGTTTTGGTCTTGTATTTTTCATTCTCACACTCTCACTCTCATTATCATACAACATAAGAAAAAGAAATTCTTCTTCTTCTTCTTCTTCTTCCTCTAGCTCACAACCTCCATTGATGGCTTCATCTTCAACCTCCATCTATGCATTGGATGCAAGAGACAAAGTTGTCACATACATTCTCTACTTCGCCTTGGACATGTCAGCTAGCGAACTTCGTGTCCGGGTTGCTTCGGATGAAGCGGGAGCCCATAAAAACACTCGAAGATGTGGTGCCCTTTCCGACCAGGAGATCAAGACCAGAGATGCCGCGAGGAGCTTCAGATGTTGGCCAAAGGCCGAAGGACATGGATCGATCGGTATAGCCTTTCCAACCCTTCTCTAGTTAGCTAGTTTTAGGTTAATGGTTCGATCCGGATTTAAAGTAGACGATAGCGTCGGTTTCTAGTTTGAAAAAGTTTTCGTTTCCGCATTTTAGCCTCGGACAGACGGCCGGGGCGCTATCGTAGACTTACATGGTATCATAGCCACGTCATTAACCTTTACTATCTTGCTGTAACGTGTTTAGAACATAGATCGAACGAAATTTTCCAAAACTGCATTTCCAATTCTGAAGATTCTGCCGAATATTTTTTGTCGTCAAAAAGTTATTTTGAGTATTGCAGAAAATCAAGCAGTCTTTTCTAAGAAAACTGCAGAAAAATGGTAACATGAGCACACTGTAGCGCCACGGAACCACGGCCGTACCCCCGTTTTGGCCGTGGTTCCACCGCAGTACTGTAGCTACACTGCACCATTTTTCCTGCAGTGGTCTCTGTCTTGGAAATGGGGTTTCTGGTATTTTTTGTTTTGGCCCAGATTATTTTGAGTACCGGGAATTGTGCTTGGGGCCCACTTCGGGAAATTTTTTCGATCAAAAATTTAAATATGTTAGTTCACAGTATTTACATTATATCTGCGACCGTGAATGCCATTTGATCGGTAAATCTAATCTAATTGCTATAGCCTTTTTAGACGGATTTGCGAACGTGACATTCACGTTGATGTTCTGTGTTGTGCTGTGATGTTGCGGATTTGTCGTGGTAGATAGCCTGGATGCAATGGTAGTACAGTTTGGTTGTATTTGTACATTTGATATTGCGGGGCGAGCGTCTGACATGTGGACTGCCGTAACTGCCTGTTTGTATATTATTATTTTGGGGCACGACCGGGCTGAGGTCGATATACCCGTTGTATATATTTTTACTTTCTGTACTAGGATCACCCCGCGGAGAGGTGCACGGGTAGCCAGGTTCTAGAGGGCAACGGGCCCGCATCTCATGGTTTTGAGACGGAGGGGGCTTCACTCTAGAATTGGCGGGCTATTCGCCGCACTCGGAGGGTGTACAGGTTGACCCAAGGAGGGGTGCTCAAGTTACCGGATTCCGTGAAGTGCTGGGTGGTCCATTCACTTTGCTGTAGGGGGCTGCCTCGCTTCAGGTTTTGGCGGGTAACTTGCCGTGCCCGTAGGGGTCTAGGATTTCATAGCACAGAATTTCCACATGACCAGGGGAACATCGGGTTTGAGTAGCGGCTCTATGAAACCCGGGGATCCCAGATTATCTGTATTGTTCTGTGATGCTTATTACATTTCTGTGATATTGCATTTTATCACGTCTGGAGCGAATATTATATATTGATATATATACTAGTAGATGTTGTAAATGTTTTACACCGGCGCTAGTCCAGTCCCCACTCTATCGTTAGTTAAGTAACCTAATGGGTGATGACGGGACCCAGTGGCGAATGCGGATAGCATATACGTACATCATATTTTCTTTCTTTGTGGTGTGATTAATTGATGGGACTACATTGATTCGGATCAATGCAAGCTAAATAAACCTATTCTGATGTTGTTGGAATATTTTTCAAAAAGCTGTTATTACAAGGACGTTCTCTTTTGTTTTGCACAGTGGTATTCGGTTATGAATATCCAGCATCTCAGTCGACAAGGCAAGGGCCGAGATCCCTTCACCAGGAGTGACCCCTTGGACCGAAGTTTGCGTCAAGGTAATAACTTCACTATAGTCGATTACTTTTTTCTATGCATCATGGTATTCAGTTGGAATATCCTGCACCTCATTCTACGGGGAATGAGCCGAGATCCCTTCACCAGGAGTGACCTATTTAGCAAAGGTTTTCGCCACTATATTTTTATAAAAAGCTATTCGGTCCCTTCAACGATATCAAGTTCATTACGTTAAAGGTTTTTCACCAAAAATCATTCGTAGCCCTCCGTCATTTCAAACGGTTAGCACTTAGTATTGATGCTATGTTTGTTGACCTTCGTCAAGGCATAGTGAATGGTAGCTGCTTGTTACCTTTCTGCTGCATAGATAGATGCGTTGGTTTGGGACAGTCGTATAGCCTTGTTGACCTTCGTCAAGGGCTTTTACAGGTGGGTTCAAATTAATCTGGACAATGACGGGTAGAACTTGACATGTGACTTATGATTTGTTGACCTTCGTCAAGGTCATAAGAGCATGGGGAAAAGTCACATCGGGAGTTTCTAAAGAAACTGAAACTTGCCAAATATGCGCATACCTTCTGGAGTGTGATAACGTGAGTGGAGTCCATTACGTTATCATGCGATGATAGTTGGATCCCGATTCCCACTGATGAGTTGGTTTACTCCTAGGGTGATCCCGACTAATTCTTCTTTCAGGTTTGGAGGAGAATTTGACGATACAGTTGGAGCTTTCCTGATTGGATAAAGTGATAACCATTCTGATCTAGGTTAAAGTGCACGCTGAGTGTTTCTTTTCTCTCTCTCTCTCTTTGGCAGCGACCATGACCCGACCCTTGAATATGACTCAGTGACCAAGTTAACCGAATATTCTTAAAACATTGGATTTTGGATTGTCAGACTTGCATACCTCATTACCACTCCTACTTTTACCCTTTTCTCCAGAACACCCCGTATTACTACGAACATCCACTTCCATTGGATAAAACCATCGTATTGTTATATACGAACTCGAAGGAACTTGTTCCAGATTCGAGCATGGTTTCCGGTTCTAGAGAAAATGAATAGGAGTATTCAGTTGTCTTTACCTTTTACCTTCTCTCAGGTTGCGAGTGCTCCTTGGATTAGGACAGTACACCTATTACACTTATTGGATAGTCTTTTTCCAAACTATAGGCAGGTGAAAAACGGTAGGGAATAAAGAAAACCATTTAGCCTAAAAGGTGTACAGAAGGTATTGAGTAAAGACAAATAAAGGGATTAGTAAAAGGGCAAAGTAAATTGCGACTGCTATTCACAACCAAACCAAGTATTTCTTCGCCACTCCTACTTCACCTTTGTATTTCTCCAGGACACTCCGTATCACTACGAAGATCCACAGTTTATTGGTTACTCCATCGTATGGTTATATACGAACTCGAAGGGACTTGTTCCAGTTCGGGGATGGATTCTAGTTCAGGAGAAATAGCAATAAGGTTTATTCAGTTGTCTTTTATCTTTACCTTCTCTCGGGTTGATAGTGCTCCTAGGATTAGGACAGTAAACCCATTATGCTTATTGGATAGTCTTCTTCCAAACCATAGGCTGGTGCCGAACGGTAGGGAAGGAGGAAAACCATTTGGCCTAAAAGAGGTGTACAGAAGGTAATGACTAAAGGCGTATAAAGGGATTTGTAGAGATGGTAAAGAAATATACGGTTACAGTTGTGAATCTGATAATGGAAGAGGCATTACTAAGAATACCCGGATACCCATTCGAAACGTTTACATATTTCAGTTTCGCTGTGTATTGTTAAAAGAAAACCGATTTTCCAATTAGCCCTTGCTCCAGGGTATGTATTTACCAGGTTTGATTCTCACATTTGTATGGTTTTACAGATGATGAGTGGGAGTAAGTTATTGGGAATTGGGTGATCATCCTCATGATATCGGGAATCGTTGTAATTGGTGATATTTGAGGAAATCGCCTGGGTTGTTTTGCCGGACGGCAAATATTTGGTTTTGAATATCCGCTGTTATGCACCAATTTCAAATTGATATATCTGTACGTTTATTTTTATAATGTGAGATATAACTTTTTGAAATTATGTCTATGACATTTACCTATATCAGTGGATGGTTAGGTAAGGGGCATTAAACAACGGTGTAATTCTTCTTAACCATAAGTACAGTTTTCAACCTACGACACACAGCGAATGAGTTATTAGACTCGGGAGACTTATACAGAGTATTTTATGTTGTCCAGTGTCCATGAGGACAGAGGGGTTGGTATTCGTACTATATTCTGTTTACTTGTGACTTCTCTAGTTCTTAGACATGTGTTTCGTAGAAATGCAAGATCTACGTTTTGAGAAGTTATAGGTATATGAATAAAGTAGAGAACCAAGTATTGCAAGTATCAGGATTCTTCAAGCTGATCGAAGATGTAGATACTTGTGTATGGTATTCAGTTGATAATAATGATTATGAGAACTTGCTTCTCTTTCAGGTTACTCATATCTGGATGTATTCCTAAATTGAGTAATGCTGATCGACCTCTCTCCATTTAGTTGACTTGCACTGGAGACAGCTGCATGATTTGAATCTGGTTCCAATTAAATCAGCGTCTCTGTTTCTATATTGGATATAGAATAGTTCATATTTTAACAATGTTAAGGTACGGGGAGTTTTCTGGTTTATGCTTGAAACCAGACTCTGGATAACTCAAGGCACATTTCTGTGATGGCTGTTTGTGGGTTGACCCGAACTATGACAAGGGTTGATTTTCTACCATCTGGAAGATCAATAGTGATATTGTTCTTGACTCGCCACAGTTTTAATAAAAATGGATTTTTTCAGAAAACAGTAGTGGGAGTATGGTAGAACTGGAAGTGATTCCAGAACCGCAAACGATTACTGAAAATTTGATAAGAACCTAAAGTTTCAATCAGGATTGACATTTCATTGGCCACTCCACAGATATAGTGGGTAACCTCAGGCACCTGAGAGGTACTCCGGTAGCCTGAAGGACGGTGACAGGGAAGTTCTTGTTTACCCAGACTTGCCATTGCTGTTGTTCCAGACTGTGAGACCCAGCAGGAGGATGAGTATAGTGTCATTCTAAACTAGCTTTAGAAGTGTACGTGTATATGACTCTGCCAGAGGGTTGTCGTAGTCAGTGGGAGCAGCGGAAGCATAGTGGACAAGTATCTTATGTCTATTTATAGACTAAAGCAGAAATAGCGAAGATAGATCATCTATTTCTGATGTGACAGTCATAGGTTTGACTTCATCAGAATAGAGGATGGATCTGTTAAGAAAGTAGTAGGGTGTGAGGTCCTGGTATTTGGATGACATACACAGAGAAGGAAGTGAAATTCCTATACTACGATCAGTTATATTTTGGTTGTCACACAGTGATTTCTCCACATAGGATATAGATATAATATAAGACATTCTAGTTACTAGATCTATGGTTTTAGATCTAGATTTGGGCAGTTTCCCAATCTGGGTACTTAGACAGCATTCTAAAGATGTTTTAGAATGGACGACTCCTGGCACGGTAGTGTACCTACAGGTGATGGAGTCACCCTCTTTAAAGGTGTCTTACAGACTAAAGGTGAGAGGGATGTGCATGATTAGCAGATCACTTGCTTAGGCAATTGAGTCAATCATGAGATGTCAAGTACTACACCAGATGTTGTTTTTGCAGTAGATGCAATAAGTTGATATTGATCCTATCCTGGAGAAACATTCGGAAGCAGTTTTAGAACATAAGTGGATGTTCTAGGGGTATGATAACGACAACCTCTATCGGCGGACGGTTATCATCCAGGCTTACAAGGTGACCTGGATGACAGAGTGACTGTCAGAGTTATAATTTTCCCTCTGACGACGGGCAGTAGTTTGGACAGGTGGTCCAAGCGGATACTGAGGGAGGCATGGCGCAGGATACTGATTAAGTTCAGTTGACGATACAGTCTAAGAAGTTTGGATTTGGAGTTCATTTATGAACTAGGTACCATAAGATATCCAGACATATTCTAAGACATGTATTGCTCATTTCGGGAGATGGCTTTCTCCACGAGCTTGAGATAAAGAGAGACATAGAGAGAAACATCAGGGCGGATCCACTCACTAAGGCTATTCCTCGAATGCAATAGTTTCACAAACGGGTTTTGTGAAACTGATTAGTTGAGGAGTTGGGTGTTCGGTATCACACGGGCTGTGAGTATGCGACATCGCAATAATTATCCTTGAGTGCAAGTGGGAGATTGTTGGATATAATGCCCTCAGAGTCAATTATTGGATCACATGCATGTGATTGCAATGATTGAGGGATGACCTATGCCAGTAGGACAGTCTTACTCGAGATGATAGTATGCTATCTGGTTTACATTTATCATCGTGTACAGCTTCAGGTGACCTTACAGGTCGCTATTGCGCGTTGATAGAGCCCTTAGGATTCTTGCTTGACTACGAGTAGTATGATGGCGATCATATACGTGGGAGATGGGGTCTATAAGCACATCCTTAAAAGGCCCCTAGTCATGGGAGTTTTAAGACTGGGCATCGATACTCCATTAGTAGACTAGTGTATAAAGTTGAGACCCCGACGAGGGGCGGTGGCCGGTCTCACAAGCCATTGGTGTCAGTTGGTTCACCTAAGATGTATACAGGTGCTCATTGGGTTATGAGCATACCGGACAGGACTCGCCGGGAACATGCTAGTTGGTAATATACCTGACGTCAGATAGCAGTTCCCTGGTGACATGTGTACAGGTTAGTTCATCGACCTGAGATCGTCATTTTTCTCGGGTTAGTTCCCACTGTGCTTTGATTACTACCCTACCACGGCTCAAAGGAGTCATGCAAACAGGTTTTAGTTGGGTACAGTCCCGAGCCACATGGATGCAGTGAGCAGATCGGCAGGGGTTTCGTCTCTCCCGGTATTGGGGGTGAGATCGCGCTGTGTCAAGGAGAGCCATTACACGAAGTCCTTGGCCAAGGCAGGAGATTTACTGGTAGGTATTCCAGTAGTATCTCAGGGTGTTCCGGACTACACTCCGACACGACTTGTACCGCTTTTGGGGGTCTGACTTTTACCAATCTCTTAGGCCCGACATGCGATGCTCATAGACGAACGGACCGGACTGTACGGATATTGTCACTGACAAGCTCAGTAGGGTGTCATGATGAGTTCGCTCATCGACCTCCTTTTTGGTCAATACCTGGTAGCCCGTTACGTACAGCTTGTACCTCTGACGCGCCAGTGGTTAAATCCACAGCCAAAATATTGACGAGTCTTTAGAGTCCTCCATAGACAGTTTTCATGTTTCGGGCGAAACGTTGTAGTGGCCGTATGATATATGGCAGGGTTCGATCATATACGTGCAGTAGTGGACGGATCATAATAGTGGGCTTTGGTTTAAGCGGGATCCTAGTATTAGATTTGTTGGATTACTTTTGTCTCATCGCATTCGCATTCAGTCGGAATGCGGATGCAGGTATATATATACTGGTGAGGGGTATCCTTATGATCCATCTCGAGTTTATTTTAGATGTTGCCGTATCTTTTTATTATTGTAAACATTTGGGTTAATGTTTACAAATGGAAATTATGAGCTAGAAATCATCATGAGGTGCATTTAATGTGACTTATGCAACCTACTGACTCATGGTCTCTTTTATTGTGCATATGTCACATTATTTGATTGTTTTGGGTCTTGATATGATAAAGAGAGAGAGAGGGGCTGTGATGATAGGGGTTTTGGTCTTGTATTTTTCATTCTCACACTCTCACTCTCATTATCATACAACATAAGAAAAAGAAATGCTTCTTCTTCTTCTTCCTCTAGCTCACAACCTCCATTGATGGCTCCATCTTCAACCTCCATCCATGCAATGGATGCAAGAGAAAAAGTTGTCACACACATTCTCTACTTCACCTTGGACACGTCGGCTAGCAAACTTCATGCCCGAGTTGCTTCGGATGAAGCGGCAGCCCGTAAAAAGACTCGAAGATGTGGTGCCCTATCTGACGAGAAGATCGAGACCGGAGATGCCGCGAGGAGCTTAGGATGGTGGCCAAAGACCGAAGGACACGGATCGATCGGTATAGCCTTTCCAACCCATCTCTAGTTAGCTAGTTGTAGGTTAATGGTTCGATCCGGATTTAAAGTATACGATAGCGCCGGTTTCTAGTTTGAAAAAGTTTTCTTTTCCGTATTTTGGCCTCGGACTGACGGCCGGGGCGCTACCGTAGACTTACAAAACCTTCACCATCCTTTGTATTATCAATTTTCTTGACCTCCTAGTCACGTTTAGTGTTCGAGTTAGTTAGATTAGCGACTTTGGAAATTTCTAGGTTGGTGTTTAGAGGATGAATAGGCTTATAGATATGCAATTGCGGTTTAGTTAGTGTTTACAAAACATTAGTGTCATGACCCGGAAAAGGCACGTGACTGGCACTTGAATCGTGTGAAATCTATAGGATCCCACCTAATTCAAGTAAACCAAAAAGCCCGGAAATCTATCCTTTTTTAGGGAAAATAGTGGAGGAGAAGTTTTAAAATAAGGTGCACTGATATCAAGTTCCTTCTTTAAAACATAAATAATATCATACGAAAACAATATTTTGTGGCTAACTTTAAAACGGGTTTTGTTATTTAAATTTTGGGCGGCACCTTCTTTGTATATTTTAACTCGAAAATAATACAAACAGTAATAAATATTGGCATCCCCAAGCGGGAGCTAGCTCTTCGCCAATTAGCGGAAACAACCACACAATGATATAAATATACAACGCCAATGGCGAGGATCAAAACATAGAAATAAAGAAAACAAACCAAAACATCATCAGGAAAACAAATAAAATAACGAATAAGTACAAGAGCATGACTCTAAGGCTGAAAGTGTATACAACAACGGTTTCTAAATCTACGAATATACATAGTCTGGTTGATGGAGCTTTTAACTAGATACAACTGAAATGAAATATACAAGTATATAATGGTGGTCACGATGCAAATGTATCCCACCTATCAATGCAACCACCCTGAAGAAGGTAGTGTGCCAGCAAGCCGCAACGGAACCCGTGCGGTCAAACCTACAAGAAAACTATGGCACAACGCGGGTGAGTTGCCAACTCGTGAGTAGAAGACATCACCGAGTAGAAACCGAATGTATGACTATCTCGTAGGGCATACAGTAACATAATAATAAAAATATAATGGTATCGAGTGTTAGCGAGGATAATAATATATGAATATGTATAAGAATACTCAAGTAATCATATTCAAGTCATAATGTAATACCATGACATATGTAAATATTTGTATGAATGTAAATGTAATATCAAGTACTCGTGTTCGTGCCATAAAGTGACTACATGGAAAGTGTATCGTGTATAATGCATCATCCAACATGTGTCCAGCAACGACACACAAAATCATGATAAAACCTGAGTGCCTAGCATCGACAGTCGAAAATATCATGAAAACTGTGTCCATCAGCGACACATAATACTCATATCTTGGGCTCTGTCATTCCGGATCAGCCCATATCATCTTATCTTACGACTACGGTCGGTATCCTCCGGATGTTCGCCGTACCAAATATCATTGATCGGTAGCGCTCCCCTATCGGGCTCAACGTCTCAATCTCTATACATCCTTCTTACCGTGGGATACCACACCAGGTCCATCATGTACAACAGACGGTGTCTCCTCGCTCCTCGTGGTGGGTAGTCATATATCATATATGCTCCAGATATGAGAAATCTCATGGTGGACGCTACACATCATATTAAGAAAAACCATATTTTTCTTTTAAAAAGGAGCATAAGTTTCCAATTTCAAATGCGGTTTCCCAAAATTCCAGAAATCTCATGATATCAGAATTTCAAATCATGAGCTAATAATGATCAATGAATATCGACATAAGGCCCCTCAACAGTGGACAATAGAATGAATATATGAATGCATGCGGCATCAAAGTAAAGATTGCAATATCTAAACTAACAAGTGAGATCATGAATGCTAAACAATACTGGTAAACTACAAATTATCATATAGTACGAGTGAAGTAACGGTTCTCTAATGTGTACGTGGCATGGCAATTACCGATGATGATGAGTGTGAGCCGGCCAGTAAGTGTGCGTGTAACATACGCATCATCGGTAATGGTGCATGTGTCACAACAGACTAGATCATAACAGCTAATGCAAAACATGTATATATGCAATGCAATGGAATTAACATGAACTTAGCAGAAAGTAACAGTAAACGCAACACATAATATATATATACACACACACACGCGTGCACAAACACGAGCCATACAGTTATAGTATTTAAAATAGCACAAATCGTTGGTTTTAGAAAAATAGGGATTACGGTGTTTTTGAGAAAAGAAATATCATTTTGAAAATCCATAGCATCCCTAGTTTTGCTCTTTGAAAATATGTACGATTCGTTAGTTTTGAAAATAGGTATGACTCGAACTCTATTCTAACACCTACTTAAGTAATTAAAAAACTAAACTAAAACAGTGTCGAATATGAATAGAAATCTATACATATCTAAGTCGATATCTCTAATAGTCGGTGATCCAGCCTCATAGCATCACGTACGGTAATTTCCATCGTACGACATCCTCGAGTCGAGAGTGCGAATCAATAATCATATAAATATCTTATACGGTATAGTCCATCGTACGGCTTCCTTAAAATCGAGGGTCTGGGTCAAACATCATAAATGTCATATATAGATCATAGTTCGTACGGTATCATTCGTCGTACAATATCAAAATCAAAGGTACGGATCTAAGGTCACATACAATCTAATATCATATCAAGTCACATGTTATCGCATGTTATATGTATATCGCCCAACGATCCTTTAATATATCATATCATATATGTAACATTTTAAAAATAAATAAATGAATAATTAGATAAATAAAATCCTTTAGGTGAATTTTCTGATAATCGGTAAAACAAAGCGCATTTTCCGTAAAACATAACTATATTTATTTTTCAACATAAAATTAAATACGACTATTTTAACTATGTAATTGCTAGTATTTGGTATTTAATTGGTCACTTATAAATTTCTAGTTTACTAAAATATTTTTCCTTAATTAATTAATTTAAATATTAATATAAGCTTTAATTATACATTTAATTAGTGCTAATTACAAATGAGAATGGGTTAATCATATTTTTATGAACTATGACAACTTAAAGCCAAGATTTGTAACATGTTTTCTCTCTCTCACCTTGTCTCCATAATTCTAAGGAATTCTAAGAAAATTGAAATATGAAAATAAATTAAGGTGAAAATTTAAATTTGATGTGAAGTGCATTTGTAATACTTGGAGGGGGGTTTTCTTTACTAGAAATTTCATACCCACCCAAATGGGCCGAGCCCAATGCTGCCATTCCCATTGCTTCCCCACTTCAAGGTTTAAAATGATAGGAAATTAATTGGTTAGAAAAAGTAGTTAAAAGGATGTGTTAAATATAGAAGCTTCTACATTTATCTACGCACCCGCACACACTTCACGCTCTCTTTTTTTCCTTCCCCTGCTCCATGGCCGAGCCTAGCTGCTGCCCTTTCCCCCCATTTCCTCACTTAATTCCCATTTCAAAAATCATCAAAAATTCAATCAAAAATCAAAATAAAACACCACTAAATCCAAATCTAATCTCTACCCATTATTCATTGGCCTATCTAGTTTGTACCTTGGAGCAAAGTTAGCATCGTTGGGAGGCATGGGTGCATGTTTGATCTGATGTTTATTGAGGTATAATCCTATGCCTAATGTTAATTATAGGCTAATTACATTGATTTATTGAATTTCGGTGTTTAATTATGAATATAATTGCTAATTTGAAAATTCAAGATTAGGGTTTGTGATCAAGTGAGGATTTTTATCAATTACTCATGGTTTTGATGAGTAAATTAATATGCTAGTGGAATGCAAAACCTAATCTATTTACTAGTTGCTAATTGTTAGTTAAAATTATGCTAATTATGATAATGTTGCAAACTAGGTTTTTAGAAATTAATTATATAATTGAGATTAAAATATAATTATGGTTTTCATGATATTATTAATATTTTAATTTGTTGTTTAGCAACTTAGATCATGCAAAACTTAGTTTAGTTGATGATTGTGAAATTTTGCTTTAAAAGTGTTAAAATTGGATAATTTAGCAAACTAGAATTTTGGATTTAATGAAAATTGATGAGATTAAATTATAGTAATGATCTGTATGACTTAGTTATGATATTTAGTAAATATTGTGGCCACTAGTTTTGTTTAAATATCAAGTTTTGAAGAAAAACGGTTATTTGATGCTTTCTTGGTTTTCGGAAATAAATCGATTTGAATTATTTTGAGGTTTTGATGAGTTACAACTTATTTCATATTATAATTAGTGATTTGTGAAACCACGATTGGTGTGTTTGGGTTTTTCTCGATCAATCGGCGTTTGTACTCCGATACCGAGGGTTATTTAGTTATATTGCATGAGCGGGTCATAGGTTTTAACCTATGCGCGTTTCGTGCGCTGTTTTGGTTTTTATCCGCGATTTCGGTTTAGGATATTATATATGTTTGCATATAGGTATCTCTTACATGGACATCGGACGATGACGAAGAAGATGGCGGTATCGACTTTGGCAAGCAAGGACCAGGTGATTAGATGTATATCTACGGGGGAAGTCGGGTGGATGGCGTATAGCACTACTGCAAACGTAGAGTAAAGTTATTGATTTGGTTGATTTAGAAAGACTTAACCAGAGGATGAATACCTTGGAGGTAATTCATAGGTTTCACGCTGGCGCGCACACACACACACATACACATGACTTGGGGTATATGTCTGTGTGTGTGTGTATATATATATATACATATATATATATATATATATATGAATGTGTGTAGGTTTATATATATATATATATACAACATATACGCGTGACTTGAGGATGTTATATGATACTTGGAGACGAGTCGATATGATCGGGGATGATGCCGTAAGAATTTGATATGAGATATGTTATGATATTATAGCGGATCGTGGACGATGATACCATGTGATTGATGATATATATATATATGATAGTTGACATATGATTGAGATATGAAATGAGGTATACTATGATATTTATAATGGATCGTTTGTGCAATGTATACTCATATATGATATATATGTTGATTATATCGGATTGCACGAGACTTTAGATCAGTAACCAGATCACGATGTTGTTTGATGATGATACCATATGATTAATAATATATATTTGATAGTTGACCCGTACCCCGATTTTGAGATGCCGTACGCTGGATTTTACCGTACGAGGTATATACATGATGATTGATCCGCACTCTTGACCTGAGAAAGTCGTACTTTGTACGTGACGCTATTGAGGCTGGATCACTGACTACTAGAGATATCGACTCGGACTTTAAATGGATTTTTCTTACCTTCAACCAGTTCTTTAGTTTAGTCCCTTAGTTGGTTAGGTAGATATTAGTTTAGGCTCGAGTCATACATATTTTAAAAACTAACGAATCGTACGCATTATTTTAAAAACAGCCTGAGGGATAGTACGGATTTTCTCAAATGTCGTATTTTTTCTCAAAAACACCGTAGCCCCTATTTTTCTAAAAACCACGATTCGTGCTTTTTCAAACACCAAAACGGTATGACTCGTATTGTAGAAATGTATATTCTTCGGTATTGCGGTTTTTGCTATTTCTCTGTTATATTCATGTTATTCTCATTATACTGCATGTTTATACATATGTTCTTTAACTGTTATGATTCCATATGTTAGGACACCAGCACCATTACCGATGATGCGCATGTTCTACGTACACTTATTTGCCGGCTCACACACATCATCATCGGTGATTGCCATGCCACGCATACTTTAGGAAAGGCTGCTTCATTTAGTATAGCTGCTAATTAGTAGTTTAAACATATTTTAGTACGCTTGCTTGGTGTGTTAGTTTAGATATTGCATTGCTTACTGAGACACTTCATGCATTTACATATTCATACTATCATACAGTTTTATGGGGCTTATGCCGATACTTATTATTTATTTACTCAGGATTTTAGGATTTGGATTTTCTATGAGATTTCTGGATCTTGGAGAAAACCGCAACAATTTCATAAATTATTATTATTTTCAAAGAAAAACTGCGGTTTTCTCATGATGTGATGTGTGTGCCGTCCACCATGAGTTTTCTCGTTCTTGAGCAGTATCATATACCCAATTCAAGGAGGGGGATGCACCGTCTTCGGGTACATGGTGGACCCGGTGCGGTACCCCGGGGCAAGAAGATCGCAGATGATGGCGTTGATCCCGGCAGGGGAGCACTACAGGCCGGTTATTGTTGTTATTTTTAACACTGCGGATATCCGAAGGATACCGACCGGGGTCGTGGGATTTGATGAGATGGGCCGATCCGGACTGCCGGAGCCCAAGATACAGAGATATTGAGATTTGAGATACAGAGAAATTGAGATTGAGATACAGAAATATTGAGATTTGAGATACAGAGATATGAGATTTTGAGATATAGCTATTTTGTGTCGATGCTTGACACGGATTTCTGTCGATTTCACTAATGAGGTTTCAGTTTTATTATACAAGATTCATTGATGTTTTTCTTATATCAGATTATTCAGATTTCGTGGTTGATTTTCTCATTCATAATGCATTCATACATCAGATATGTTACTCATTACTGTGTAGTGATACTGACACGATGTACTGAGTATTGCACTTATGCATAGATTATTACCCTATCACTACTAGATGTCTAGTGTTACATATGTATATTATCATGATCTAGGAGATCGTCGTGTATGCGATTTCTACTAACAGATGTTTTCTACTCACGAGTTGATAACTCACCCCCGTTGTGCCAAATTTTTTTACAAGTTCAGATGTACAGGTTTCCTTGGTGGCTTGCTGGCACACTTCATTCAGGGTGATTGCTTGGTAGGTTGGTCCACTTTTATCTGGACCGCCGTTGTATTTTCATATACTACATTTGTATCTAGTAAGTTCCATCAACCACACTTGTATTACTTGATAGATTTAGAAGACTAGAAGACTAGTTGTTTATTCTTTCGACCTTAGAGTCTTGCTTGTGTTATTATGGTTTTCTGGTGGATTTTGGTTTTTCTTTTGAGTTTTGATCCTCACCCTTCGGCGTTGTATATTATATTGCTTACGTGGTTGCGTCCACCAATTGGCGAAGAGCTAGATCCCGCTTGGGGATGTCGTTTATTATTGCTTGTGTATATTTTTCTTGTTTGTACCCGTTTGGGGCCAGTTTTTACAAAGGAGACTCTGCCGAAATTTTTGAGAAATTTTGATGTTGCTTTTAAACATGTTTTCGTTCACTTCTTCATTTAAATGTTCTAGATTTTTGGGCTTCGGCTTACTTAGATTATGTTACGCCTTTAGACGTTTCATAATGTAAGTGCCGTTCACGTTCCGTACCTTCGGGTCGTGACAAACTTGGGTATCAGAGCGTTAGGTTTTACCTTCTACGTGTAGGATGACCCTTGGTTGATGGAGTAGGCGACTAAAGTAGAGTGACGTACCGTGGTTATGTTCTGCAGCATACTTACGATACAATACTCCGCTTAAGGAGCCTTAGGATGTACATTTCTTTGTACCGTATTCTATTCGTTCTTTCGATCTATCTTCGTCGATATCGAATGGTGGTTCTGTTACCACGGTCGCATTGGCAGAGAGAGCTGCGGCTAGAGTTATGGTCAGCATGAGCGTTTAAATATGTCGTTGACAATGTTTTCTTGTAGACGCGAGCGTTTGATATCTGCACCAGATGATCAGGCCACTGCTAGAGACCGGCTAGAATGTGATGACCGTTAGTGTGTCGTTATTCTTGAGGATCGAGGAACTGTTTAGCGTGCGGATGAAGGGTATTCACATGTCGTCTAGGCGAAGTTAAAAAGTTCGAACGAATGTCAGAAACCCATTTTCCCAAGTTTAAGATATTCGGAAGAACATGCAGATAATTCTACGGACGCTCTAGAAGAATGAAACCCTAACTCGACATAATGACCATGAGAACGCCTTTGAACCTTAGGCTTTGCGGCAGTTCCGCGGTGCCATTAGTGAGGCTATGGTTTGCCCTTCTACGGCTGGTCCGTAGGTGCAGTGGCATATACTGGATATTTTTAAACTGTACTCGATTGTTAAGCTCTAGGGGAATTATCAGACTTTGATTAATCGATCGAAAAGTTTAACGTAGTCCGGATATCATGTGATGAGATACATTATTTAGGAGACTCTAGATATAAGCATATCCGTTGTAGCACAGTTCATACAGCTACGAAGAGACGAGTTCGACTCAGTCGACACCAGAGGAAAGAGGAGCACATTGACGTTGGTGTTACGATTTGCGATTTGGTGATTTGAATTTCATATTTCCGTTATTTAGATTTTTGTATTTTGAGGATTTCGTTTTATGATTGGTATTTCCTACATGCAAATTCATTGCACTCGATTAGTGTTCCATATATTAGTTGTATTGATGTTCGTTTTGTGCATACCCATTGCACTTGATTTGATTTTATATATTCTGAGAGACTGATTTTATTTCGTGCATATGGGTTGCACATGATTTTGGACTCATATTTTCGTTATAGTTTTCATGTACTTTTCGTACTTTTATTTGGTTTTGTGCACATGCAGGTGGTTGTAACTTTATCTATCGCGGTATACTTGATTTTGATTCGGTGTATGTCGTATACCGCTGATTTTGATTTTGATATTCGATTTATATTTTCGTACACCACGTGCACTCGATTGAGATTCTTGCGCACACTTGACGCACTTGATGCGATTTTGTGCACACCAGATGCACTAAGTCGGGGTTTTATGCAGATTAAATGCACCTGATGTTGTTGTCGTGCACGCCCGTTGCACTTGACAAGATGTTTTTGGTGCACACCCGTTGCACTCAGTTTTTTTTCTGTGCGTATTCGTGGCTTCTGTATTTGATTTCGATTTTCGTGCGCACCGGACGCACGTGGTACTTTGTATAATGTATTTAAGATTGATTTCATTTTGAGCAGTACGTTTTTATGATATTTACTTTGGTGTAGTAACCAAGCAGGATTGTTCTGAGAACAGTACCTTGGTGTTTTGCATGCATTGATAGTTACCAAAGGAATTTCCAAAAATGAGCTATAGTCTCAATATTTTTCCTATGTGTCTGAGATGAAACAAAATATTTTTCCAAGGAAACCCTTCTAATTTATTTACAAAAGGCGGGACATATATGATAAATAAAAGATATATATGTATAAATTTTTTTCTTAAATGAACGTCCGCTACTTATGCCGTAACACGCGCATCGCACGGCGATTCGAAAAGGGGGTTTTTGCATGCTTCTCTAATCAGATGTTTGGACGATTTTACGACGATGCGTACTATATACAAGTTATAGTTTTGATGTATATCATGTTGGTTTTCATATTGGACTTTGACATTGTGTTTTCACTAAGACTCCGATGATTGCGTGATGCTTGACGGAGTTTTGAATTTGAGTTATGTACTTGTTTTCCATGCGCATGCATTGCTCTAAGATGTGTTTTAAATATTGATGATTTCGGAGCCCCGACGATTTGAGTGTTTTGCTAAATGTTTTAGTATTTGAGGGAGTTTTGATTTAAATTCGGGGACCGAATTTCATTAAGGGGGGAAGATTGTAACATTTTAAAAATAAATAAATGAATAATTAGATAAAAAATCCTTTAGGTGAATTTTCTGATAATCGGTAAAATAAATCGCATTTTCCATAAAACATAACTATAGTTATTTTTCATCATAAAATTAAATATGCCTATTTTAAATATGTAATTGCTAGTATTTTATATTTAATTGGTCACTTATAAATTTCTAGTTTACTAAAATATTTTTCCTTAATTAATTAATTTAAATATTAATATAAGCTTTAATTATACATTTAATTAATGCTAATTACAAATGAGAATGGGTTAATTATATTTTAATGAACTATGACAACTTAAAGAAAAGATTTGTAACATGTTTTCTCTCTCTCACCTTGTCTCCATAATTCTAGAGAATTCTAAGAAAATTGAAATAAGAAAATAAATTATGGTGAAAATTTAAATTTGATGTGAGGTGCATTTGTAATACTTGGAGGGGGGTTTCTTTACTTGAAATTTCATACCCACCCAACTGGGCCGAGCCCAATACTGCCATTCCCATTGCTTCCCCACTTCAAGGTTTAAAATGATAGGAAATTAATTTGTTAGAAAAAGGAGTTAAAAGGAAGTGTTAAATATAGAAGCTTTTACATTTATATACACACCCCCACACACTTCACACTCTTTTTTTTTCCTTCCCTTGCTCTATTGCCAAGCCTAGCTGTTTCCCTTTTCCTCCCATTTCCTCACTTAATTCCCATTTCAAAAATCATCTAAAATTCCATCAAAAATCAAAATAAAACACCACTAAATCAAAATCCAATCTCTACCCATTATTCTTTGGCCTATCTAGTTTGGATCTTGGAGCAAAGTTAGCATCTTTGGGAGGCTTGGGTGCATGTTTCATCTCATGTTTATTGAGGTATAATCCTAACCCTAATGTTAATTATAGGCTAATTACTTTGATTTAATGAATTTCGGTGTTTAATTATGAATATAATTGCTAATTTGAAAATTAAAGATTAGGGTTTGTGATCAAGTGAGGATTTTTATCAATTACTCATGGTTTTGATGAGTAAATTAACATGTTAATGGAATGCAAAAGCTAATCTATTTACTAGTTGCTAATTATTAGTTAAAATTATGCTAATTATGCTAATGTTGCAAACTAGGTTTTTAGAAATTGATTAAATAATTGAGATTATAATTTAATTATGGTTTTCATGATATTATTAACATTTTAATGGGTTGTTTAGCAACTTAGATTATGCAAAACTTGGTTTAGTTGATGATTGTGAATTTTTGCTTTAAAAGTGTTAAAATTGGATAATTTAGCAAACTAGATTTTTGGATTTAATGAAAATTGATGAGATTAAATTATAGTTAAGATTTGTGTGACTTAGTTATGATATTTAGTGAATATTGTGGTCATTAGTTTTGTTTAAACATCAAGTTTTGAAGAAAAACGGCTATTTGTTGCTTTCTAGGTTTTCGGAAATAAATCGATTTGAATTATTTTGAGGTTTTGATGAGTTACAACTTATTTCATATTATAATTAGTGATTTGTGAAACCATGATTGATGTGTTTGGGTTTTTCTCGATCAATCGGCGTTTGTATGCCGATACCGAGGGTTATTTGGTTATTTTCCATGAACGGGTCATAGGTTTTAACCTATGCGCGTTTCGTGTGCTGTTTTGGTTTTTATCCGCGATTTCGGTTTACGATATTATATACGTTTGCATTTACGTACGTCTCACGTGGCCATCGGACGATGAAAAAGAGGATGGCGGCATCGACTTTGGCAAGCAAGGACCAGGTGAGTAGATGTATATCTACGGGGAAGTCGGGTGGATGGCGTATAGAACCCCCGCAAACGTAGAGTAAAGTTATTGATTATGTTGATTTAGAAAGATTTAACCAGAGGATGATTACCTTGGAGGTAATTCATAGGTTTCACGCTGACACACACACGCGCACACACATACACTTGACTTGTGGTATATGTGTGTCTATATATGTGTGTGTGTGTGTGTGTGTGTGTGTGTAGGTTTCTATATATATATATATACAACATATACGCGTGACTTGAGGATGTTATATGATACTTGGAGATGAGTCGATATGATTGGTCACGATGCCGTGAGAATTTAATATGAGATGTGTCATGATATTATAGCGGACCTGGACGATGATACCTTGTAATTGATGATATATATATATATATATATATATATAAAATAGTTGACATATGATTGAGATATGGAATGAGGTATGTTATGATATTTATAGTGGATCGCTTGTGCAATGTATACTCATATATGATAATATGTGTTGATGATATCGGATTGCACGAGACTTTAGTTCAGTAACCAGATCATGATGTTGTTTGATGATGATACCATATGATTGATGATATATATTTGATAGCTGACCCTACCCCGATTTTGAGATGCTGTACGAAGGATTTTACCGTACGAGGTATATACATGATGATTGAGCCGCACTCTTGACTTGAGGACGTCGTACTTTGTACGCGACGCTATTGAGGCTGGATCGCCGACTACTAGAGATATAGACTTGGACTTTAGGTAGATTTTTCTTACCTTCGACCAGTTCTTTAGTTTAGTCGCTTAGTTGGTTAGGTAAATGTTAGTTTAGGCTCGAGTCATAAATATTTTCAAAACTAATGAATCGTGCGCATTATTTTAAAAACAGCCTGAGGGATACTACGGATTTTTTCAAATGTCGTATTTTTTCTCAAAAACACCGTAGCCGCTATTTTTCTAAAAACCATGATTCATGCTTTTTCAAACACCAAAACGATATGACTCGTATTGTAGAAATGTATATTCTTCGGTATTACGGTTATTGCTCTTTCTCTGTTATATTCATGTTATTCTCATTATACTGCATGTTTATACATATGTTCCTTAACTGTTATGATTCCATATGTTAGGACACCTGCACCATTACCGATGATGCGCATATTCCACGTACACTTATTTACCGGCTCACACACATCATCTTCGGTAATTGCCATGTCACGCACACTTTAGGAAAAGCTACTTCATTTAGTATAGCTGCAAATTAGTAGCTTAAACATATTTTAGTACGCTTGCTTCATGTGCTAGTTTAGATATTGCATTGCTTACTCACATACTTCATGCATTTACATATTTATACTATCACACAGTTTTGTGGGGCTTATGCCGATACTTATTATTTATTTACTCAAGATTTTGGAATTTGGATTTTCTATGAGATTTCAGGATTTTGAGGAAAACCGCAACAATTCCATAACTTATTAATTTTTTCAAAGAAAAACTGCGGTTTTCTCATGATGTGATGTGTGTGCCATCCACCATGAGTTTTCTCGGTTTATGAGCAGTATCATATACCCGATTCGAGGAGGGGAATGCACCGTCTGTGGATACATGGTGTACCCGGTGCGGTACCCCGGGATAAGAAGATCGCAGATGATGGCGTTGAGCCCAGCAGGGGAGCACTACCGGCCGGTTATTGTTGTTATTTTTGTCACGGCGGATATCCGGAGGATACCGACCGTGGTCGTGAGACTGGATGAGATGGGCCGATCCGGACTGCCGGAGCCCGAGATACAGAGATATGGAGATTTGAGATACAGAGACACTAAGATTGAGATACAGAAATAATGAGATTTGAGATACAAAGATATGAGATTTTGAGATATACCTATTTTGTGTCGATGCTTGACACGGATTTCTGTCGATTTCACTGATGAGGTTTCAGTTTTGTTATACAAGATTCATTGATGTTTTTATTATATCAGATTATTCAGATTTCATGGTTGATTTTCTCATTCATGATGCATTCATACATCAGATATGCGACTCATTACTGTTTAGTGATACTGACACGATGCACTGAGTATTACACTTATGCATAGATTATTACCCTGTCACTACTAGATGTCTATGTATATTATCATGATCTAGGAGATCGTCGTGTAAGCGATTTCTACTCACAGATGTTTTCTACTCACGAGTTGGCAACTCACCCCCGTTGTGCCAAATTTTCTTACAGGTTCAGATGTACAGGTTTTCTTGGTGGCTTGGTGGCAAACTTCATTCAAGGTGATTGCTTGGTAGGTTGGTCCACATGTATCTGGACCGCCGTTGTATTTTCATTTACTATATTTGTATCTTGTAAGCTCCATCAACCACACTTGTATTACTTGATAGATTTAGAAGACTAGTTGTTTATTCTTTCGACCTTAGAGTCTTGCTTGTGTTATTATGGTTTTCTAGTGGATTTTGGTTTTTCTTTTGAGTTTTGATCCTCGTCCTTCGGCGTTGTATATTATATTGCTTGCGTGGTTGTGTCCGCCAATTGGCGAAGAGATAGCTCCCGCTTGGGGATGCCGTTTATTATTGCTTGTGTATATATTTCTTGTTTGTACCCGTTTGCGGCCAGGTTTTTACAAAGAAGACTCTGCCGAAATTTTTGAGAAAATTTGTTGTTGCTTTTAAATATGTTTTCCTTAACTTCTTCTTTTAAATGGTTTAGATTTCTGGGCTTCGGCTTACTTAGATTACGTTACGCCTTTAGACGTTTCGTAATATAAGTGCCGGTCACGTTCCGTAATGTAAGTGCCGGTCACGTTCCGTACCTTCGGGTCGTGACAATATACGAGGTCTCAACTCAATCATATATCACAACCTCACGATATCATGTCCGATCATATCGACTCACATCCACTAACATGTAATATCCTCATCTCACGTGTATGTGTACACACACACACACATATACACACATATATACTAAGTGCGCGTGTGTGTGCGTGTGTGTGCGTGTGTGTGACAGCACATATTCTAAGGTTCACTACTAAGATAAAAGAAGCTAAGGTTATACCTTCCTACGAATACGCTTATTCTAATCCTACGGTCTCCTAAAACTCTATTTGCTAAGTTTCCAAGTCTTTCATCAACAGATATATATATATATAATATATATAATATATATATATAACATATTCTACGGCTGCAGGGGTGCTATACGCCATCCACCCGACTTTCCCCATAGATATACATCTACTCACCTTCAATCCATGCCTTGCTGAAGTCGAAGATGCCTTGCTCTCCTTGTCGTCCCGAAAACCATGCGAACGTACCTACAGTTCAAGCATGTCATATTGTAAACAAAAATCTAATAAGAAAGCCGAATCAAATTGCAGAGAAATCCATATCCAAAACCGATATGACATGTGTATCGCACCTAGGATAGAACCTATGATCAACGCGTGCTAAGATAACAAAATAATGTAGGATGTCGACGTACGAACGTCGAACGACCAAGCCACATCAAGAATTTCCAAAAATCCAAGTTTCAAATATCGGAAAACATTGTCAAAACTAATTCAAAATACTCCCAGATTTTTGCACAGGTAGTTTGGGACAAAAAAAAACAATACAGAGGCTATGTTATGAGGAGAGTGAGATTCAGGCCAAAACCCAATATCAAACACCAACATTTAGCCGGCGAGAAAGCTAGAATTCTTGGTGTCGCCGGTTCTTTTAGGGATTTTGGCTCTCGTTCTTCTGTGGTGGTCTTCTAGTGGTCTAACTAGGTCAATGCAGTTGCTTGTTTTTCTTATAGATACCCTAGGTTTCTCCCGATTCCATCTAAGCATCAATGATCAAAGAAAACCGACATCGGGAAAATTTAATGTTCGTGTATTGGTTTCTAGTCTCTGTTCTAGGCCTAAAACATCACTAAGGTTATGCAAAATACTCACTACACATCAATTACACTATGAAAAGTCATAATCTCCCCTAAACCTTAACTTGGAATATTCAAAGATCACAAAACAACACTTGATCAACTCTAAACTACTACAGGATATTAGAAACACTACAAACTTAACTAGAAGTATAGGGATTAGCTCATTTGGCAACTCAAGAAAATTCTTGGGTTGCCCAAAGTGCTCAAAACCTTGAATTGATTGGTCCATGGTGTTTGTAGTGAGGTTGTGATCAATTTCTGTGAAAGGAGTGTGGGGTTTGTTAGTTATATGTATGCCCTAGAGGCCATTACTATACATAGGATGTATATTGTAGTGGATGCTTGGACATATATAGGGAGGACTTTCTTGCTCGACATGATAGTATGCTATCTGGTTGATCATTACCTTAACGTGTACACTGATTGTCTCTCTGTTACATGTTGGTAAAGCCTTTAGGATGTCTACTTGACTACCTGGACTATGATGCGGATCATACTAGTGGGGACATGGTAGTCCATAAGTACATCCTTCAAAGTCCCTAGTCGTGGGTATATCGAGACGGGGCATCGATATACCAGAGTAGACTAGCGTATACCTTCTCGACCCATACAGATGGGCGATGGATGATCCCATATCCATTGGTGTTTGACATCAGAGATGATATACGGGTGCTCAGTGGAGACTGGGTACACTGGACGGACTCGCCGAGAACTCCCAGATGGTATTATACCTTACGTCAGATGGCAGTTCTCTGGTGACACTAGTACAGAGTAGTCTGTTGACCCGAGATCGTCATAGAGTCTTGTGTGGTTCCCACTGTGCTTTGATTTCCATCTTACCACATCCAAGAGGGCGTGCAAAACGGTGGTTTTTGGGTACAGTCCCGAGTCACATGGAGGCAATGAGCGATAGGAGGGGATTCGTCTCTCCCGGTATAGGGAGTTGATGTTGCGCTGTGTTCGATTGGCTATAACCGGAAATCCCTGGCCAGGGTTGCTGAGATTTACTGGTAAGTGTTACCTGTAGTTTCTCGAACTGTTATAGACCTCATATCGACACGACTTATCGAGCTATTGGGGTCTGACGTTTACCACTCCTAGGCGAGATATGCGACACATCAGACGATCTGACCGGACTGTACGGTAAGTGTTACTGGTTGGATTCATAGGAGGGTGAGCGGGCTTGCTCGTCGATCTTCTGATCGCTCAATACCCGGGTGGCCGTTACGTTTAGCAGACCGCTTGCGGCTTGTGGGTGTTTGATATGATCATCACCTACTGCCGGCGTATTGACGAGTCTTTAGAGTCCTACACAGAGGTTTCCTGCTCAAGCGAAACGAAATAGGAGCGCATATGAGATATGTGCGGGACCGAGAATAATGCGTGTATGTGATACCGTATTCTATTCTCGCAATGAATGTATCGATTGGTTGTATGCGATATAACCTAGTTATCGAATCAATGATTGATTCGATAAGCCGATACATTGAATATTAGTCAGTTATATGCGATATGACCGGGTCGTTAAATCAAGTGTTGATTTAATGATTTAATGCATAATTATATATTTTATATATTACTTTGCATTAACTAGTATTGGTTCACTTTAAATGGATTTTCTCACTTGAAGTTCACAAGTTGTATATGTGATATACTTTTGTGCACTTGATTGTATCATGTTTGATGATACATCCTTACTTGAGTTTGTGTAAAGTTTAAACCTTGGTTATGTAAATGGTTAGGGTTTTGTTTAATTTATTTATTCATTTATTGATTTGTTTATTTCATTTTGGAAAAAGGAAAATGGTGGCTAATTTTGTTTCTTTGTTGAAGTTTCATGAAGCTTTGAAATAGTCCACCATTTTTGTTTTATGCCTAACTAAACCATTCACCTAACTATAATTTGCTCTCTACACATAACCATGGTTGGTTTATGATAAGTATTCTATGATTTTCTTTTTTAAAGAATAACTTATCATAATTCTTATCATATCATTTTCATCATCTTCTTCTTCTTCTTCACATGAAGAAAGCTTTCTACCAACAATGGTGAAATGTGAAAATGAGTGAGAAATCCAATTCTAAAGTGAACCCACCTCCTATTTCTTCATCCTCTACCTCTTGACAAGTATTATAGGGTGTTTTCTTCACAAGTTTCATGACTTGGTGAAGTGGGAGCTTGATCTAGTGATGCCTCGACGTAGATCATCTTCGGCACGAAGCCGACGACCTTGCCCGCCCATTTCTCCGATGAAGCCGACGCTAGAGCCCGGGATTTGTTATGGACAGCGAGGAGACTTCATTGCGGAGCTATGGAGGTGGAGGACCGGATCTACAAAGGTTGTATTTCCGTTCTTTTAGTTAAATTGTTAACTAGTTGCATTTGTTTCGCCTAAAATTCTAGTTAACAATCTAGTCTAGGGTTTCTCGGCACCGTAAAGTTTGAAATTGGCATGCTTGATGCCATGTGAGACCTCATCAGCATGCCTAGGAACCCTACAGTGGTATCAGAGCCTAGCTAGAGCTTTAGGCGAAGTGTATACGAAGTTAGAAGTCCTATCGAAGCCGGAATCTCCCGATTATACCCTTCTCTGTACATTTTTACAAACTGTGGCTTTTTCCAAATTAAAAATTCTCAGAAAATTGTGCAGGAAAAACAAAGAATTACGGTGAAGTTTGGACGTCTAATTCAACAATTTGACCGCGGAACCGCGGCGAAACCAGGGGTTTTACGGCGGTTCCGCGGCCAAAATTGTGACCTAGTCCCTGAAATTTCATGTAATTATTCTTAGGTCCTTTCTTGTTAATTTTTTTTGTGAATTTTTTAATTCCACTCAAGTGTTGAGTTTTCTAGGGTTTTATTGGGGATTCGTTAATTTGATCGGATAATTTAACTTCGTTTATGTTTTTCCGGATATTTTAGAAACTGTTAAAAAGTTCGACTGGATATAAATACCCACTTTTTCCCCTTCCGGGAAATTTTCAAGTGTTGGATTTTTTCGTAGTTTAATAACGTTCTAAGTAGTGCAAGTAATGCGATGGTCCCTCTAGAAGACCACAAACCTTAACTCGATTATGTGACCGTCTTGAACTGCCCTTTGAACCTTTGGGTTTGGGGCAGTACGGCGTGCCACATGTGAGGCGTTGGCTTGACCCTTCTACGGCTGGACCGTTGGTACTGAGGCACAAAGTGAATGTTTTTAAACTTATTTCATGTGTTGAGCTGTTTCGGGAAAACTTGGGTGTTCGAATGTTCGATCGGAAAGTTTAACATTTTCTATTTATCCGGAATGTGATACAATAATTGGAATTCACTAGTTATGAGATAACTGAATGAATGTTATAAACATAGCACTTTAGTCTCACTTGATCGGTTGCCACGGAATTTTGATGTGATCAAAAGTCCGTCGCAATCACGTAGCGTACGCGGATACTCGCCGGGTAAACTTAATAGACAGCCTCGCCCCATAGCCCCGACCAAGTGACTGTAGGAGAACCCCGTCGCCGAAAGCATCTGTTCGGGTGCTCGCGGCAGCGGTGTTCCGCCTTGGTGCACTTCCTCGACGGCGTAGGGGGTGCGGCCGCCTACTAAAGTTTGCGACGAGCATTCGATCAGGATATCGGGAATCTTGTTGAATTTCCCGACTTGATATTGAAAAGTGTTTTCGATAATGAGACTAAAATGCGGGGTTTATAATTGTTAGGCATGTGATGTCTAAGGTATTCATTTGATTAGGCATGCGATGTCTATGCAGATTGCGAATTCCAACTGTTGTAGTTTTACACTTTCTTTTCTGTGACCGTAAGTGTAATATGTGATATCGCCGGTTTCGTTGCTATATGTCAACGACAATTGGGATGCGCATATTTACTTACGTTGATGACATGTGATGTTCTGTGTTGCTGGATATGTTATATTGGATCGTCGTGTTTGAATAGCCGGGGGTTTTTATGTAAGATGAGTGTTTTTCATTTTCATTCATGTAAAAACTTGTATGTAATATTCTTTTATTGGGGCACTTCCAGGTTGCAGAAGATGTCACCTTTTGTATATTATTTACTTTTCCGCACTAGGATAGACCCAAGGAGGGGAGCACAAGTAACCGGGTTCTGGAGTCCAGTGGGAGACCAACTCGAGGAGTCGAGTCCGGGTCTCCTAACTTTGGAATTGGTAGGGTTGCTTGCCGCTCTCGTAGGGGTCTAGGGGTGTGGGTTTGGCTATTCATCACGACCGTGGAATCCGTGTTTTATACTGGGTCGTATTGAAAACACGGACGTCCTAGTATATCCAATATTTCATATGTATCTTCTGCTGCGATATTTGTGATGTGATCATGTGATGTTCTGTGATAGATTCTGTATATAGTATATATGATATATTATATATACGTTACTTATGTTTTACACCCGCGCTAGCCCTGCCCCCGCTCTGCCGTTAGTTACCTAACCTAACGGTGCACGAGGGGACATCGAGGCGAATGCGGATGGCATAAGTGTACGTCGTATTTATCTGTGATGTTTAGGTGTTTAAATGATGGGACTTCATTAATGTGATTAATGAAATAAAAGAAACCTAAGATGTTGCAGAATCGAATTTCAAAATAAAACAGGTAGCTACAGTTCTTGCTTTGCACAGCGGTATATGTGATATATCCTGCACCTTATTCGATGAGGAAAGGACCGAGATCCCTTCACCGGGAGTGACTCCTTTAGCAATAACTGGCAGATGCTACACACTCGGTTTGTCTTTTGATTGCTTTTAAGAGTTTTTGCTTTGCACAGTAATATATATGATATATCCCGCACCTCATTCGACGAGGAAAGGACCGACGATCCCTTCACCGGGAGTGACTCCTTTAGCAAAACTAGAAAAGCCTCAAAAACACTCCATTTCAAAATTCATTCGATCCTACAACGATATCAAGTTCATTACGCAATAGGTTTTCAGAAAAACCTGTCGTAGCCCTCCGTCATTTCAGATAAGTCCTATTTAGTATTCGTGCTACGTTTGTTGACCTCCGTCAAGGCGTAGTGTGCGGTAGCTAACTAGTATTTATCTGCTTATGCATATGATGCAGATTGGATTAGGGTAGTCGTGCGGGGTGGGTTTAATTCGATCAAGAATTGACGGGGTTGAACTTGACTAGTAGCCTATGGTTTGTTGACCTCCGTCAAGGTCATAGGGTGCTAGGGGCAAAATTATCGGGAATTTCAAGTGTTGAAATTTGCAATGAGATTGCATACCTTGTATGAGATAGTTGGATCCCGATACCCGCTGCGAGTAAGAGTTACTCCTGGGAGAGTTTTACACATTACAATTAGCCAATCAAGTAGGTGTCTAGAAAGGTGTTAAAGAGGTTACGCCTATGGAAAAACGAGGTTTACATTAATTAGGTTCGTGCGAAAGCACGGAGGACCTCCCTCAAAGTACCGACACTGGCCTGGCTGAAAGATTGGCGAACTTGTAGTTTGTAATTAATCCCGGAAAGTCTTTCCTTTTAGGGTTTGAAGGAAGATTTGATAAAAAGCAGTGGAGCCATCCTGATTAGATAAAATAAAAACCAATCTATTCTTGCAAGAGCGCACGCTGATTGTTTTCTTCTCTCTCTCTCCAGGTAGCGACCATATCACGCCTTAATCAAGATAATAATACGAATTATTGACCGAACCCGCTTGTTATACTGAGCTGGGGAACGTTGGTCCCACTCCACCTTATAGTTGTTATAAGACAGAGCAGGAAATTGGGGAATACCAAAATTCCTATGCCGCCCAAACGAAGAGAGTGCATGCTGATGCATCATCTTCGGGTGTGTTCATTACAGAGAACTGTTTCTCAGTATCCTTTACTTCCTGGGTATGTGATACCAGATCAGGATTCCAGATATGTAATCTGTTACATAGGGCTGCAGAAAGGTAGAGAACTGAGAACGGGTGATAAGTTTCATGAGGCAGAAAACGGGGCAAGTGTTGCAGCCAAGTCTGTTGGTCACTGTCACCCTGTATGCCAAATACATTGATTCTGAACGAATGTTATTAGATACCGAACCTGATATACAAAATCATATCTATCTCTTTATTAGTAAAGAAATGATAAAATTTTGTATTGTTGGATAATGTTTTGAACATTTCCTATATCAAAAGTTGATCGGATCAGGCACGTTATCTAAAAGCATTGATGTTCTAAATCAAACTACAGTTCTTAGTATATGGAACACACATAAGAGGAAGAGTTCAGAAATGAACGAATTCTTCTTAAGGTATTGTAGACTAGGTCATATCAATGCGACCTGACTAGCTGAAGTTACATATATATGCATATTTAAATCAGTTTGAATTTACATCTTATGAAACTTGCCAGTCATGTCACTGAGATAAGATGACCACAGCTCTGTTTATTGGTAACAGAGAAAGAGTTAGTAAACTCTTGAGACTGATACAAGATGATGTATGTAAGGTCCCCTGTCTACACATGCCAGGACTGGTTCTTTATACTTCATTATATTCTCTGATGATCTTTCGAGATTCAGACCTATGTTCCTGTTGAAACACAAGTCCGAACCTTTTGAGATATTCACAGAATATAAGGCAGAAGTAGAGAACCAACACGGGTATAAGTATTATGTCCTTTGATGTGATCAAGGAGGAGAATACTTGAGCACGGAATTCCTGGATTATTCTAAAGGAGAATGAGATTCTCTCTCAGTATTACACCTCCGTATACACCATGGCACGATGGTATATCGGGGCGGAGCAATCACACCCTATATGATATGGTGTGCTCTATGATGAGTACTACTGAGTTATCTATTTCCTTTTGGGAGTTATGCGCTTGAGAAGCTGCATACCTATTGAATCGGGTTCGAATCAAATCAGTGCCTACCACTTCATATGTGATATGGAAAGGGAAGAGCCCATTTCTTAAGTTAGTTAAGATTTGGGGTTGTCCGGCCTATGTCTAAAAGCAAAATCTGGACAAGCTCGAGGTAAAGTCTGTAATGTAGAACTGGAAAGGTTCCAGCTATACAAACTACAGCAGATGATTTGGTGAACCAAAGGATTCAGTAGATTCCAACGAACTTCAGCCTCTCCGCCGATCTAGTAGGGTTCCTCACCCACCTGAGAGATACTTCTGTTTCTCTATGACAGTGGGAGCGAGGATTGCATCATGAGATGATGACCCAACTAGTTTCGAGCTGGCCATCAGGAGTGTGACTCTGTAAGAATGGTTGGATGCTTAGCGATCTGAGATGGAATCCTTATACACCAACAAAGTATGGACTTTGGTTGCTATATCTGAAGGGTTAAATTCCCATCAGGAGCAAGTATATCTTGAGAAGATTACTTGGTGTACTTGGAAAGGTTGAGACTTTCAAAGCTGGACTTGTTAAAGGTTTTCGTCATCGACCAGGCGTGGATAATGATGAAACCTTTTCCAATACCTATGCTTAAGTCCATCCAGATACTACTTGCCACGGCTACATACCATGACTACGATATCTGGCGGTTGGGTGTCATGACTGCTTTTCTAAATGATATTTTAGAAGAGTGCGTCTATAAGTACACAGCCAGAGGGCTTCGTAGACAGTGGGAGCAGCGGAAACGTGTGCAAGATGCTTTATAGGATAAAGCAGGTATCGCGGAGTTGGAACATCTGTTTTGATGGATTAGTCAAAGAAGTTGACATCATCAAAATGGTAGATGAACCTTGTATAAACAAAAAGGTAGTAGGGAGTATGGTGACGATCCTCGTAGAGTACGTAGATGGCATACTCTTGATAGGGAAGGAGTTTCCTATGCTACGCTTGATCAATCTCCGCTTATCACAATGATTCTCCATTTAGGATGAAAGTGATACCTCCTAAATCCTGGGTTTTGGATCTATGAGATAGATCTAATTGGATGTTAGGATTCTCACTAGTTGTAGCGAGATCGTATCAATCGATCCTGGGGAGATCACTGGAAGGGTTCCAGGGTGATAATGACGACTGAATGTCAGTCGCAGGCATTGTCTTTACCCTCAGTAAAGGGACGGTATGTTGGAAGAGTTCCAAGCTAGATACCGTGGCAAACGAGACGATAAAGGCAGGATACATCGCTACTTAACATGCTACCAAAGAGGATGTTTGGGTGTATATTGGTACATGAGATAAACTACGTTCCAACCATTGTGAGACAATGGAGTTGTCGCTTATGCCAAGGAACGCCGGGTCCCATCAGTGATCCAGACATATTCTGAGGCAGCATCACCTGATCATGGAGATAGTTGATCTCCAGGGTGATCGAGGTTAGGAGAGTAGACTCAGAGGACAACACGGCGGATCCACTCACAAAGGCCTTTTCCCAGAGAGAGACTTTTAAGGGATAGTTGAGTATGAGTATACTGCAACCACTGCTATCAGATGGCCCTAGTGCAAGTGGGAGATTGTTAGTTATATGTATGCCCTAGAGGCCATTACTGTACATAGGATGTATATTGTAGTGGATGCTTGGACATATATAGGGAGGACTTTCTTGCTCGACATGATAGTATGCTATCTGGTTGATCTTTACCTTAACGTGTACACTGATTGTCTCTCTGTTACATGTTGGTAAAGCCCTTAGGATGTGTACTTGACTACCTGGACTATGATGCGGATCATACTAGTGGGGACATGGTAGTCCATAAGTACATCCTTCAAAGTCCCTAGTCGTGGGTATATCGAGACGGGGCATCAATATACCAGAGTAGACTAGCGTATACCTTCTCGACCCATATAGATGGGCGATGGATGATCCCATATCCATTGGTGTTTGACATCAGAGATGATATACGGGTGCTCAGTGGAGACTGGGTACACTGGACGGACTCGCCGAGAACTCCCAGATGGTATTATACCTTACGTCAGATGGCAGTTCTCTGGTGACACTGGTACAGAGTAGTCTGTTGACCCGAGATCGTCATAGTGTCTTGTGTGGTTCCTACTGTGCTTTGATTTCCATCTTACCACGTCCAAGAGGGCATGCAAAATGGTGGTTTTTGGGTACAGTCCCGAGTCACATGGAGGCAATGAGCGATAGGAGGGGATTCGTCTCTCCCGGTATAGAGAGTTGATGTTGTGCTGTGTTCGATTGGCTATAACCGGAAATCCCTGGCCAGGGTTGCTGAGATTTACTGGTAAGTGTTACCTGTAGTTTCTCGAACTGTTATAGACCTCATATCGACTCGACTTATCGAGCTATTGGGGTCTGACGTTTACCACCCCTAGGCGAGATATTCGACATATCAGACGATCTGACCGGACTATACGGTAAGTGTTACTGGTTGGATTCACAAGAGTGTGAGCGGGCTTGCTCGTCGATCTTCTGATCGCTCAATACCCGGGTGGCCGTTACGTTTAGCAGACCGCTTGCGGCTTGTGGGTGTTTGATATGATCATCACCTACTGCCGGCGTATTGACGAGTCTTTAGAGTCCTACACAGAGGTTTCCTGGCTCAAGCGAAACGAAATAGGAGCGCATATGAGATATGTGCGGGACCGAGAATAATGCGTGTATGTGATACCGTATTCTATTCTCGTGATGAATGTATCGATTGGTTGTATGCGATATAACCTAGTTATCGAATCAACGATTGATTCGATTAGCCGATACATTGAATATTAGTCGGTTATATGCGATATGACCGGGTCGTTAAATCAAGTGTTGATTTAATGATTTAATGCATAATTATATATTTGATATATTACTTTGCATTAACTAGTATTGGTTCACTTTAAATGGATTTTCTCACTTGAAGTTCACAAGTTGTATATGTGATATACTTTTGTGCACTTGATTGTATCATGTTTGATGATACATGCTTACTTGAGTTTTTGTAAAGTTTAAACCTTGGTTAAGTAAATGGTTAGGGTTTTGTTTAATTTATTTATACATTTATTGATTTGTTTATTTCATTTTGGCAAAAGGAAAATGGTGGCTAATTTTGTTTCTTTGTTGAAGTTTCATGAAGCTTTGAAATAGTCCACCATTTTTGTTTTATGCCTAACCTAACCATTCACCTAACTATAGTTTGCTCTCTACACATAACCATGGTTGGTTTATGATAAGTATTCTATGATTTTCTTTTTTAAAGAATAACTTATCATAATTCTTATCATATCATTTTCATCATCTTCTTCTTCTTCTTCACATGAAGAAAGCTTTCTACCAACAATGGTGAAATGTGAAAATGAGTGAGAAATCCAATTCTAAAGTGAACCCACCTCCTATTTCTTCATCCTCTACCTCTTGCCAAGTATTATAGGGTGTTTTCTTCACAAGTTTCATGATTTGGTGAAGTGGGAGCTTGATCTAGTGATGCCTCGACGTAGATCATCTTCGGCATGAAGCCGACGACCATGCCCGCCCATTTCTCCGATGAAGCCGACGCTAGAGCCCGGGATTTGTTATGGACAGCGAGGAGACTTCATTGCGGAGCTATGGAGGTGGAGGACCGGATCTACAAAGGTTGTATTTCCGTTCTTTTAGTTAAATTGTTAACTAGTTGCATTTGTTTCGCCTAAAATTCTAGTTAACGATCTAGTCTAGGGTTTCTCGGCACCGTAAAGTTTGAAATTGGCATGGTTGATGCCATGTGAGACCTCATCAGCGTGCCTAGAAACCCTACAGGGTTTTGGGTGAGTTTTAGGATGGTTTGAGGGTGGTAGAGGAGGTGAAGGATGAGGAGAGGGAGGCATAGAAGAAGAAATGTAGAAGAGAAATGAGGAGATGAGGAAATAAGAGGTGAAGGGTACCATGGCCAAATGCCATAAAAGGTCTAGAGTCTTCTCCCCCTCTCTTTCCTTCTCTCTCGTGCTCTTATGTCCCCATCATCACTTAAATATCTTCTCTTTTTGTTTTAAAACAAAAAATTTTTAAAAGAGAATGCAGAAAAATCTATGGTTAAAAATAAAAGTGAGCAAGGTTTGCAACATGTTTTGTTGCATGCCATAATACAGTTGACACGAAGGACAACACAACGGATCCACTCACAAAGGCCATACCCCAGATACAATTTGAGAGACTCTTCGGGATGTTGGGTATGAGATACTACAACGACTGGCCTTAGTGCAAGTGAGAGATTGTTAGTTATGTATATGCCCTGGAGGCCATTATTGTACATATGATGTATATTATAGTGTATGCTTGGATATATAGAGAGAGGACTTTCTTGCTCGACATGATAGTATGCTATCTAGTTGCTCTTTGGCTTAACATGTAGATTTGTATTTTGATATTGTCTTGCTCTCACATGTTGATAAAGCCCTTAGGATCTGTACTTGACTACGAGGACTATGATGGAGATCATACTAGTGGGGCCAGGGTAGTCCACAAGTACATCATATAATTGTTCCTAGTCGAGGGTGTATTGAGACATGGCATCGATACTCCAGAGTAGACTAACATATACACTTCTTGACCCATATGATGGGCGATGGATGATTCCATATCCATTGGTGTTTGACATCAAAGATGGTATAGAGTGCTCAGTGGAGACTGGGTATACTGAACGGACTCGCCGGGAACTCCTAGTTGGTATTATACCTATCGTTAGATAGCAATTCTCAGGTACTACTGGAACAGGTTAGTCTGTAGACCCGAGATCTTCATAGAGTCTTGTGTCATGGTTGATGATACATACTATATGGGTGTATGAGACTTATACCGTGTCATTAGATTATTAGGTTTTTTTTATTTATTTAGTGCAAATATAAATTGGTAGGAATTAAGCATGGTTGCAAGCTTTGGAAGATATTGGAAACCCTTGACTTAGTCCACTCTATTTGTCTAGCACTAGATATTTATTGACCCAACCTTAATCTTTAACCATGGTTTATTCTCTACAAGAGTTATATGAGATATTTCTCACCAATGGTTGCCATTAACTCTATCATCTCATTTGTTCATCTTCTTCAAGCTCAAGAGAGAGCTCTCTAGCTTTCGAACAAGTGAGGAAAAAAGTGAGAAAAAGAAATCTAAATTGAGCAAAATTACTAATTCATCATCCTCTACTAGATTAACCATTTAGTTTAGGGTGTTAGCTTTACTAATCTCTAATTAGTGAAGAGGTAGCTTGAGTTAGTCTCTCCTCACAGTAGATCATCTTTGGCTTTGAAGACTTCAAGCAAGTTTGCATCTTTCACCTTGTGGAGTCTCTTATGAGTTCGGGAGATCATTACTCGCAGCTGTAACAACCCAAATTTTCCTATAAAATTTTTTCAAATATTTTTTTCAAAATTCATAAAGGGGTATTTTAGCCTGAGCACAAGTTATAAGTAATTATTTTGGTTTTTAATTACAAGTTAAAAGAACGTAACAACTCCATTTTTAGTGTACAAACATTTGCTTGAAAATTAATGTATATTTGAGGTATTTATATTTTCTGTAACTACTTTAAGTAATTAAATAACTCCATCATTAAAAGAAGGAGCTTGTAGCTCATTGGTAATAACTTGCACTGCTGAACCAAGCCACCAGAGTTCAAATCCAATACCCCACATTATTTTTAATATTGATTTTTTTTAAAACTTTTAGAATACCAAGGGTTTACACGTACATATCTCACAAAAACCCCACTACACACAAAAATGTAACATTGCCAGAGGTTAGATGAACCGCTAGGGGGGATTCCGGTCGCCTGACTCGGCCGGGAATCGGCCAACTCGGCCTCGACTCGGCCGACTTAGTCCTCAACCGAGTCACGGCCGAGTCACCCCCGAGTCGGCCGATTCCGGCGACGACCTCAACATGAAAGTTGTGTCTTTTCACATTCCCTATGCAGCTGCAAAATTTTAGTCTCAGACCATTTCCAGAGTTCTTTAAAACCCCAATTACTCCACTTTTAATACATTTTTAATATATTTTATCACATTTTTTATTTTAATCTTTCACCTACCCTAACCCTAGCCTATCCCTATAAATACCACCCCTACCCTCTACCCTCTCACCCCAAACTCTGAGCCAACTCTCTTAAATTCTTAAGAACTCTTGTATGCAATCGAATTGAGCGAAAGGCGAAGCTCCGGCGAATTCTTCGGCGGAATTTCCGGCAACGTCCGTATGAACTCCCAGAGAAGAAACGACGCACCGGGGACTCCTCCCGATCCACCTTCCTCTTATCTTTGATCGAAACCCGTAAGTCCCATTTTCTATCTCTCTTTTCTATTCTAAAAAAACGGATTTACAAAACCCGACGGAATCGGAACAAATCCAATTTCCGATTCAGTTTCTTTATAAAACTCCACTTCTCGTTAATACAATTATGCTTAAACTCGCTCATGTTGACTATTAAACACTAATCAACCAAATTGATCAAGTATCATTTCATAAAATGATGGCTATTTCAATTTATCGTATTTTTAACTTAAATACCACATTGTTTCAATTCTACATTTAACTCCATTAAACTTGATATACCTTTAAGTAGATCATGAGGTAACGACCTACCTCCTCACACACTCATATGCAACATAACACGATACCCTCGAGAACATAGAATACGGGAAAACAAACATTTTCATTTAAATACCCTTTACTTAATAAAACTATTTCTAAAAGATTTAGTATTGATACATCTTTACAAATAAATACCACTTATTATGAAAACAGGATAAGGTTGTGGGCATTCAGTCGTTTATCTACACCTGACTTTGTGGTGTCTAGCCTAGACAAGTGAGAAAGGTAACTTTAAAAGGCCCGTCTCACGGTGATTCGTGAGCATATTCCTCCTTTCTTCACTTGTACTTATCTAGACACAATTGGCGGTGAAGAGGCGATTTGAGGTATCTCACAAATTGTCGCTTTGGACCAGTTAGGAGCAGTCTTGTTGACTTAGGAGACCCTAGAACATAGAATACTGGAAAACGACATTTTTTCATTTAAATACCATAATTAAGAAAACCGTTTTTCTTAATAATTAGTATTTATACAAATCTTTGCAAAGCGCCGTTTTCCTTAATAATTAGTATTTATACAAATCTTTGCAAAGCGCCGCTACAACCCAATTGGGGAACCCGATTGGGATGGTGCGGATTATCGCACATCCTCGGGCTTAGTAGTGCGAGATTCAGATTTCCGCAAGGAGCATTCGGTCTCCAAAGATTTAAAATACGGCATCTTAAGAAAATGAGATTTATAGAATATCATTGATATATAAAAAATTATTTTCATATAAATATATGTATATGTAACATAAACATATCTATTTTTGAAGTATTATAAATATTTCACCTTTTCTACAATATCATAAGAATCAATTTTACACTAAAATACCAAGAATTCCATGCAAAAACCACTATTACAAATAAATGCCTTTAATTATGAAATTAGGATATTTTCACTAGAAATATCACAATATAAAATCCACATTTATTACAACTCTAAAGACGAATAATAAATGCTTGGGTGTATTTTGAAAAGTATATAAAAGTATTTTTTACATAAACCCCCTCAAGTTCTATAAATTATCCTAAGGACCCTAGTAATCATAGGTTTATGCGGGACCAATCTCTTGAGCCTCAGGGAGTTGGAGAAGTGGGTGCTTGCCTAATTAAGGTAGACAAATTAATAGTGGTGTTATCAATATGGCAATCGTCTTTGAAAAAGACACAAATCCTGTCGTCCATATGCAGCGGTTACTGATAACATCAAAAACAATCAGGACATCAATTTACTTTTCTGACTCGGAGTGAGTCTCATTATATTCTGACTTGAATACGATTCAAGTGCAATCTACAATCTATAATCTATAATTTAAAATATTACAATTCAACATGAATCCATGAATCCAATTATCAATCTATACAACTGGACCGAACCGAACCATAGATATACATTCCATTTACATGATCTTCAGTTTACATCCATTTACATGATTCTACGTTTACATCCGTTACAGATATCATGGTTTCGGTCAGTCATCCAATTATACAATCTATACAGTTTACAATACAATACAATTAAAACACTACGGGGTTTAAGGGGTAGACTGGTACGGAAGGTGTTAAAAGTGGCATGAGACTGCAAGATTTAAGACAACTAACATGAATCCAATTTCCATTGTTCCGGGCCTTCTAACGGAGCCTTGTACTCTATATTTCGTTTGCCCTACTCTCTAGCATATAGAGACCCCTCTCGTATACACTGGCATTCTTCTGTACCAAGCTACAAACAACATCGTTAATATAACATTACAACAATATAATACAACATTAAAAGCTACTCTCTCTCTCTCTTACACTCTGTCTATTTCTCCCTTATCTTTGGGACTTACCGAGCGACCTGTTCACTGACGACATTCTATTTCTTTCTTCTTTGAATGTCGTCAGGGGTTTTGGACCCATCAGAGAACAAGCCCACTCCTGAAGACTTAGACCAGTTCAGTGAAGACCCCGAGCTCTAGTCATTGTACACTTTCCATTCAGTACTTTTCAGTTCCTGTTATGCTATTGTTTAGGTATTATTTTTTTATTCAGTTGTATTTACTTTTCATGCATTGTACAAAAGAATGTTAATAAATAAAGTTTTTGTTCATTTTATATCCCTTGTCTCTTGTGCTTACTTTTATATTGCTTAGATACGCTTAGCGTATTTACTTCAGAGTAAATACGTAATGGCCTCGTCCCGTCCCCTTCGCCGTACACCAGGAAGCGGGGCGTGACATATTTTGTTAGTGGTCCATGCAATCGGAGCTGTACGAAACTCTATCATACAGTTCTGTTCTGCTTGAACAACCTAAGCAAGATAACAAAAGAACCACTACTAAAACATTCTTTACAATTAATGTTCCTTGAATCTTATCATTTCATGTACTATGAATCTATCCTAACCCAAATTTTTCTTCAAGGTTATGGATTCCCCGAACAACACCAGCACCAATGTCAACAACACACCTCCACCACTACCACTCTGTTGGAGATAGTGCCCTCAGAGTCAATTATTAGGTCATAGGTACGTGATTGCAATAATTGATGGAGGACCTATCCCGATAGGACAGTCTTACTCGAGATGATAGTATACTATCTGGTTCATCTTTATCATCGTGTACTGTTTGAGGTGACCTTACAGGTCGTTATTACACATTGGTAGAGCCCCTAGGATTCTTGCTTGACCACCAGCAGTATGAGGGCGATCATATACGTGGGAGCTGGCAGTTTATAAGCATATCCTTAAATGGTCCCTAGTCGTGAGAGTTTCGAGACAGGGCATCGATACTCCAGAGTAGACTAGTGTATACAGTCGAGACCCCGACGAGGGGCGGTGGCCGGTCTCACAAGCCACTGGTGTCAGTTGGTTCACCTAAGATGCATACAGGTGCTCATTGGGTTATGAGTACACCGGACAGGACTCGCCGGGAACATGCTAGTTGGTCATATACCAGATGTCAGATGGCAGTTCCCTGGTGACATGTGTGCAGGTTAGTTCATCGACCTGGGGATCGTCATTTGTCTCGTGTGAGTTCCCACTGTACTTTGATTACTACCCTACCACGGCTCAAAGGAGTCGTGCAAACAGGTTTTAGTTGGGTACAGTCCCGAGCCATATGGAGGCAGTGAGCGTATCATCAGGGGTTCGTCTCTCCCGGTATTGGGGGTGAGGTCGCGCTGTGTCTAGGAGAGCCATTACACGAAGCCCTCGGCCGAGGCAAGGAGATTTACTGGTAGGTATTCCAGTAGTATCTCAGGGTGTTCTGGGCTACACTCCGACACGACTTGTACCGCTTTTGGGGGTCTTACTTTTACCAACCCCCTAGGCCCGCCATGCGATGCTCATAAACGAACGGACCGGACTGTACGGATATTGTCACTGACAGGCTCAGTAGGGAGTCAGGCTGAGTTCGCTCACAGACGTCCCTTTTGGTCAATACCTGGTAGCCCGTTATGTATTGGCTTATACCTCTGACGTGCTAGTGGTTAAATCCACAACCAAGGTGTTGACGAGTCTTTAGAGTCCCCCACATTCAGTTACTCAGCTTTCGGGCGAAAGGTTGTAGAGGCCGTATGGAGATATGGCAAGGTCCGATCAGATACGTGCGGTATTGCACAGATCAGGATCGGACAGTTTGTACTATAGGCCGTATGGATATATGGCAGGGTTCGATTAGATACGTGCGGTATTGCATGGATCAGGATCGAACAGGTATTACTAGCCGGCTTTGGTATAAGCCGGATCCTAGTATAGTACAGTGTAAATTTTGTCTCATTGCATTTGTATTTCGGTCGGAATACAAATGCGGGTGTGTATGCACAGTATCGGGGTTTTCCTGTAATTTATTACGGGACCAGTTTTCTGGAGTTGCCAGTTTGCTTTCCGTTTCGGCCGATTTCCATTGTTCCGTTCATTGGCCGAAGATTGGTGGAGGAGGGCTTATTTGCATTGTTGCAAATAGGCATTTGTGGAGGGGGTCTTTGCATATTGTTTTATCATGACAACTCTTCTTTGACCTTTTGACTTCATGATGGTTCATGATGGGTAGACCATACCTTGACTTTGTGTTGATGATGAGGTTGGTGGTAGGTGGTTGAGTGTGGGTTTTGATTTGGTGATGATTTCCTTTTGCATGATTGTAACCTTCTCTCTCTTCCTTGTATGATGGGGGTTATTTTCTTTTGATTACCACTCTCTCACTCTCCTCTCTTGCTCATGGATTTGGCTGGCCATATGGGAGGGGGCTGCCCAATGTTTGAAGGGTGGGGTTTAGTTCATTTCATGCTCCCAAAATAACCCCAAGTTCCTCCACAAAACTCTTGTATCATCCCTCCACTAAAAAGGCAATTCCACATACCCCAAATGAGACTTCTTCACTACACATTCTACAGCGAATCTTGGGCACGTCGACTAGCCAGCTTCATGCCCGAGTTGCCTCGGCATTGAGGTGGGAGCCCGTAAAAGAAGTAGGCGTTGTGGTGCACTTCCGGCGACGAGGAGGAGACGGGACATTCCGCAGGAGATCGGGACTATGACGAGAAGACCGGAGGACTTGGATCGTCGGTATATCTCTATTCCCTTTCTTGTAGATAGCTAGGACTAATTAATGGTTCGATCCGGGTATTAGTGCGCGGCGGTTTGCCAGTTCAAGTAAAATTTAAAGTTTATCACCGCTTCCGCATTTGGCCGTCGGATTGACGGCCGGGGCGCCGCCGTGCACTTACAGTGGTATCAGAGCCTCGCCATTAACTTAGTCTAGCTTTGTTTAATGTGTTTTGCATTTCCGATCGACCAAAATTCCAAAATCTACATTTTTGTTAACATCAGTTTTCTGTTGAAAATTTTTGGTGTCAAAATTTTTTTCAGGTTACAGAAAAGTGATCTACTAGAAAATACAAGAGTTCTGTGAAAATTCGATGCGCTAACTCCACTGTAGGAGCGCGGAACCGCGGCCAAACACCCCTTTGGGCCGCGGTTCCGCCGCACTATTTTGGGGTCGCTGCACCAAATTTCTACAGTATCTTTGTGGGGTGAAAATTGGGGTTTTGGAATAATAACATTGGGCCCAGAATTTCCTGATCTGCTACAGTAATGCTTGGGGGCCCACTTGTTAAAATTTGATTGATCGGATATTTTAAACACATTATTTCACAGTATTTACATTATATCTGCGACCGTGAATGTCACTCGATCGGTAAATCTGGTCTAACTGCTATAGCCCGGTTAGACGGATTTGCGAACGTGACTTTCACGTTGATGTTCTGTTTTTGCTGTGATGTTGCGGATCGGTCGTGGGGGATAGCCTGGATGCAATGCTAGTACAGTTGTGGTTGTATTATGTACATTTGATATTGCGGGACGAGCGTCCGACATGTGGACTGCCGTCACTGCCTGTTTGTATTATTATTTTGGGGCACGGCCAGGTTGCGGTCGTTGTACCCGTTGTATGAATATTTTACTTTCTGTACTAGGATTGCCCCGCGGAGGGGTGCACGGATAGCCGGATTCTAGAGGGCAACAAGCCCGCATCTCATGGCATTGAGACGGAGGGGGCTTCACTCTAGGATTGGCGGGACATTCGCCGCACTCGTAGGGGGTACAGGTTGACCCAGGAGGGGTGCCCAAGTTACCGGATTCCATGAAGTGCTGGGTGGTCCATTCACGGTGCTGAAGGGGGCTGCCTCGCTTCAGGTTTTGGCGGGTGACTTGCCGCGCCCGTAGGGGTCTAGGATTTCATTGCATAGGCTATCCACACGACCAGGGGAATGTCGGGTTTCAGCGGCTCTGTGAAACCCGGGGATCCCAGATATCTGTATTGTTTCTGTGATGCTGTACATTTTCTGTGATGTTGCATTTTATCACGCCTTGAGCGAATATAATATATTGGTATATATATTAGTAGATGTTGTATATGTTTTGCATCCGCGGTAGTCCAGTCCCCGCTCTGTCGTTAGTTAGCTAACCTAACGGGTAATGACGGGACCCAGTGGCGAATGCGGATGGCATATACGTACATCAGTATATTTTCGTTCTTTGTGGTGTGATCAATTGATGGGACTGCATTGATTTGGATCAATGCAAGTTAAAAACAAACCTAATCCGATGTTGTTGGAACACTTTTCAAAAAGCTGTTATTGCAAGGACGTTCACTTTTGTTTTGCATCGTGATATTCAGTTGGAATATCCTGCTCCTCAGTCGATGAGGCAAGGGCCGAGATCCCTTCACCGGGAGTGACCCCTTGGACAAAAAGTTTGCGTCAGGGCAATGACTTCACTATAGCTGATTACTTTTGCTTTGCACCGTGGTATTCAGTTGGAATATCCTGCACCTCATTCTATGGGGAAAGAGCTGAGATCCCTTCACCGGGAGTGACCTCTTTAGCAACGGTTTTCGTCACTATATTTTTTAAAAGCTATCCGTTCCTTCAACGATATCAAGTTCATTACGTTAAAGGTTTTCGCCAGAAACCATTCGTAGCCCTCCGTCGTTTCATGTGGATGGTCAATAGTATTCAAGCTGTGTATGTTGGCCAAAGTCAAGGCACAGTGTTTGGTAGCTGTTGGTTATTCATATGCAGCATAGATAGATGCGTTGGTTTGGGACAGTCGTACTGCCATTTTGGCCAAAGTCAAGGGTAGGTACGGGTGGATTCAAATTAACCTGGAGAATGACGGGTAGAACTTGACATGTGACTTATGATATGTTGGCCAAAGTCAAGGTCATAAGAGCATGGGGCAGAAATCACATCGGGAGTTTCAAAAGAACTGAAACTTGCCAGATATGCGCATACCTTCTGGAGTATGATGATGTGAGCGGATTCCGTCACGTTATCATGCGATGATAGTTGGATCCCGATTCCCACTGATGAGTTAGTTTACTCCTCGGGTGATCCCGACTAATTCTTCTTTCAGGTTTGGAGGAGAATTTGACGGTACAGTGGGAGGTTTCCAGATTAGATAAATTGGTAACCATTCTGATCTAGGTTAGAGTGCACGCTGAGTGTTTCTTTTCTCTCTCTCTTTGGCAGCGACCATTGACCCGACCCTAAGACTCTTACTCAGTGACCAAGTTGACCGAACCTTCTTAACACTGGCTTTTGGATTGTCAGAGTTGCAAACCTCATTGCCACTCCTACTTTTACCCTTTTCTCCAGGACACCCCGTATTACTACGAACGTCCACTTCCATTGGACAAAACCATCGTATTGTTAGATACGAACTCGAAGGAATTTATTCGAGGATGGTTTCAGGTTCTGGAGAAAACGGATAGGATTATTCAGTTGTCTTTTCCTTTTACCTTCTCTCAAGATGTGAGTACTCCTTGGTTTAGGAGATAGTACACCTATTACGCAAATTGGATAGTCTTCTTCCAAACCATAGGCAGGTGCCGACCGGTAGGGAATGAAGAAAACCAATTAGCATAACGATGGTGTGCAGAAGGTATTAGGTTAAGACAAAGCAAGGGATTAGTAAGAGGGTAAAGTAAATTGCAACAGATATTCACGACCAAACCAAGTATTCCTTCGCCAATCCTAAAATCACCTTTGTATTTCTCCAGGACACTCCGTATCACTACGAAGATCCACAGTTTATTGGATACTCCATCGTATGGTTATATACGAACTCGAAAGGAACTTGTTCCAGTTCGGGGATGGATTCTGGTCCAGGAGAAATAGGAATAAGGTTTATTCGGTTGTCTTTTATCTTCACCCTCTCTCATTGCGAGTGTTCCTAGGATTGGGACAGTACACCCATTATGCTTATTGGATAGTCTTCTTCCAAACCATAGGCTGGTGCCGAACGGTAGGGAAGGAAGAAAACCATTTGGCCTAAAGGGGTGTGCAGAAGGTAAAGACTAAAGACATATGAAGGGATTTGGAGAGGTGGCAAAGGATTATACGGTTACAGTCGTGAATCTGGAAGAGGCATTACTAGGAATACCGGGATACCCCATCGAAACATTTCAATGTTTCAGTCTAACTGTGTACTGTTAAAGGAAAACTGATTTCCCAATTAGATACTTACTCCAGGGTATGTATTTACCAGGTACGATTCTCACATCTGTATGGTTGTACAGATGATGAGTGGGAGTAAGTTATTGGGAATTGGGTGATTATCCTCATTATATCGGGATTCGTTGTAATCGGTGATATTTGAGGAAATCACCTGGGCTGTTTGCCGGTTGGCAAATATTTGGTTTTGAATATCCGCAGTTATGCACCAATTTCAAATTGATATATCTATACGTTTATTTTCATAGAGTGAGATATACCTTTCTGAAATTATGTCTACGACATTTACCTATATCAGTGGATGGTTAGGTAAGGAGCATTAAGCAGCGGTGTAATTCTTCTTGACCATAAGTACAGTTTTCAACCTACGACACACAGTGAATGAGTTAACAGACTCAAGGGACTTGTACAGAGTATTGTATGATGTCCAGGGTCCATCAGGACAGAGGGGTTGGTCCTCGTACTATATTCGGTTTACTTATGACTTCTCTAGTTTTTAGACAGGTGTTTCGTAGAAACACAGGGTCCGAATTTTGAGAAGTTATAGGTATTTGAATAGAATAGAGAACCAGGTATAGCAAGTATCGGGATTCTTCAAAGTGATCGAAGATATAGATACTTGTGTATGGTATTCAGTTGATAGTAATGATAAAGAGAAATTGCTTCTCTTTCAGGTTACTCATAATTGGAAGCATTCCTAAGTTGAGTAACGCTGATCGGCCTCCTTCCATTAAGTTGACATGCACTGGAGACAGCTGCATGATTTGAATCTGATTCAATTAAATCAGTGCCTCTGTTTCTATATTGGATATAGAACAGTTCATATCTTAACGTTGTTAAGGTACGGGGAGTTGTCCGGTTTATGATTAAAACCAGACACTGGACAACTCAAGGCACGTTTCTGTAATGGCTGTTTGTGGGTTGACCCGGGCTATGACGAGGGTTGACTTTCTACCATCTGGATGAACAATAGCAATATTGTTCTAGACTCGCCACAGTTTTATTAAAAATGGATTTTTTCAGAAAACAGTAGTGGGAGTATGGTAGAACTGGAAGTGATTCCAGAACCACAAACGATTACTGAAGATTTGATAAGGAACCTAAAGATTCAATCTGGTTTGACATTCCATTGGCCACTCCGCAGATATGGTGGGTAACTTCAGGCACCCGAGAGGTACTCCGGTAGCCTCAAGGATGGTGACAGGGAAGTTCTTGTTTGCCCACAATTACCATTGCTGTTGTTTCAGGCTGCGAGACCCGGTGGGAGGATGAGTATAGCGTCGTTCTGAACTCGCTTTAGAAGTGTACGTCTATATGACTCTGCCAGAGGGTTGTCGTAGTCAGTGGGAGCAGCGGAAGCATTGGTGGACAGGTAGCTTATGTCTATTTATAGACTAAAGCAGATATAGCGGAGATAGATCATCTACTTCTGACGTGACAGTCATAGGTTTGACTTCATCAGAATAGGGGATGGATCTGTTGAGAAGGTAGTAGGGTGTGATGTCCTGATATTTGGATGACATACACAGAATAGGAAAAGAAACTCCTATACTACGATCGGTTATACTTTGGTCGTCACACAGTGGTTTTCTCCACACAGAACTTGGATATTATATCAGACATACTGGTTACTAGATCTATGGATTTAGATCTAGATTTGGGTGGTTTCCCAATCAGGGTACTTAGACAGCATTCTAAGAGTATTTAGAATGGACGACTCCTGGCACGGTAGTGTACCTGCAGAAGATGGAGTCACCCTCTCCAAAGGTGTCTTACAGACTAAAGGGGAGAGGGACGTGCATGATTGGCAGATCACTTGCTCAGGCAATTGAGTCAATCATGAGATGTCAAGTACCACACCAGACATTGTTCTTGCACTAGATGCAATAAGCTGACATTAATCCAATCCTGGAGAAACAGTCGGAAGCAGTTTTAGAACATAAGTGGATGTTCTAGGGATATGATAACGACAGCCTCATTCGGGAGACAGTTATCATTCCAGGCTTCCAAGGTGACATGGACGACAAGGAGGTTGTCAGAATTATAGTTTTCCTTCTGACGAGGGGCAGTATTTTGGACAGGTGGTCCAAGGCAATACTGAGGGAGGCATGGCGCAAGATACTGATTGAGTTCAGTTTACGATACAGTCTAAGAAGTTTGGATTTGGAGTTCATTTATGAGCTAAGTCCCATCAGACATCCAGACATATTCTAAGACAGGTATTGCTCATTTCGGGAGATGGCTTTCTTCGCGAACTTGAGATATAGAGAGACATAGAAAGAGACAACAAAGCGGATCCACTCACTGAGGCTATTCCTCGAACGCAATAGTTTCGCAAACGAGATTTGTGAGGCTGACAAGTAGAGGAGTTGGGTGTTCGGTATCACACGGGCTGTGAGTATGCGACATCGCAATAATTAGCCTTGAGTGCAAGTGGGAGATTATTGGAGATAGTGCCCTCAGAGTCAATTATTAGGTCACAGGTACGTGATTGCAATGATTGATGGAGGACCTATCCCGATAGGACAGTCTTACTCGAGATGATAGTATGCTATCTGGTTCATCTTTATCATCGTGTACTGTTTTAGGTGACCTTACAGGTCGCTATTACACGTTGGTAGAGCCCCTAGGATTCTTGCTTGACCACCAGCAGTATGAGGGCGATCATATACGTGGGAGCTGGCAGTCTATAAGCATATCCTTAAATGGTCCCTAGTCGTGAGAGTTTCGAGACAGGGCATCGATACTCCAGAGTAGACTAGTGTATACAGTCGAGACCCCGACGAGGGGCGGTGGCCGGTCTCACAAGCCACTGGTGTCAGTTGGTTCACCTAAGATTTATACAGGTGCTCATTGGGTTATGAGTACACCGGACATGACTCGCCGGGAACATGCTAGTTGGTCATATACCAGATGTCAGATGGCAGTTCCCTGGTGACATGTGTGCAGGTTAGTTCATCGACCTGGGGATCGTCATTTGTCTCGTGTGAGTTCCCACTGTACTTTGATTACTACCCTACCACGGCTCAAAGGAGTCGTGCAAACAGGTTTTAGTTGGGTACAGTCCCGAGCCACATGGAGGCAGTGAGCGTATCTTCAGGGGTTCGTCTCTCCCGGTATTGGGGGTGAGGTCGCGCTGTGTCTAGGAGAGCCATTACACAAAGCCCTCGGCCGAGGCAAGGAGATTTACTGGTAGGTATTCCAGTAGTATCTCAGGGTGTTCTGGGCTACACTCCGACACGACTTGTACCGCTTTTGGGGGTCTGACTTTTACCAACCCCCTAGGCCCACCATGCGATGCTCATAGACGAACGGACCGGACTGTACGGATATTGTCACTGACAGGCTCAGTAGGGAGTCAGGCTGAGTTCGCTCACAGACGTCCCTTTTGGTCAATACCTGGTAGCCCGTTATGTATTGGCTTATACCTCTGACGTGCTAGTGGTTAAATCCACAACCAAGGTGTTGACGAGTCTTTAGAGTCCCCCACATTCAGTTACTCAGCTATCGGGCGAAAGGTTGTAGAGGCCGTATGGAGATATGGCAAGGTCCGATCAGATACGTGCGGTATTGCACGGATCAGGATCGGACAGTTTGTACTATAGGCCGTATGGATATATGGCAGGGTTCGATCAGATACGTGCGGTATTGCATGGATCAGGATCGAACAGGTATTACTAGCCGGCTTTGGTATAAGCCGGATCCTAGTATAGTACAGTGTAAATTTTGTCTCATTGCATTTGTATTTCGGTCGGAATACAAATGCGGGTGTTTATGCACAGTATCGGGGTTTTCCTGTAATTTATTACGGGACCAGTTTTCTGGAGTTGCCAGTTTGCTTTCCGTTTCGGCCGATTTCCATTGTTCCGTTCATTGGCCGAAGATTGGTGGAGGAGGGCTTATTTGCATTGTTGCAAATAGGCATTTGTGGAGGGGGTCTTTGCATATTGTTTTATCATGACAACTCTTCTTTGACCTTTTGACTTCATGATGGTTCATGATGGGTAGACCATACCTTGACTTTGTGTTGATGATGAGGTTGGTGGTAGGTGGTTGAGTGTGGGTTTTGATTTGGTGATGATTTCCTTTTGCATGATTGTAACCTTCTCTCTCTTCCTTGTATGATGGGGGTTATTTTCTTTTGATTACCACTCTCTCACTCTCCTCTCTTGCTCATGGATTTGGCCGGCCATATGGGAGGGGGCTGCCCAATGTTTGAAGGGTGGGGTTTAGTTCATTTCATGCTCCCAAAATAACCCCAAGTTCCTCCACAAAACTCTTGTATCATCCCTCCACTAAAAAGGCAATTCCACATACCCCAAATGAGACTTCTTCACTACACATTCTACAGCGAATCTTGGGCACGTCGACTAGCCAGCTTCATGCCTGAGTTGCCTCGGCATTGAGGTGGGAGCCCGTAAAAGAAGTAGGCGTTGTGGTGCACTTCCGGCGACGAGGAGGAGACGGGACATTCCGCAGGAGATCGGGACTATGACGAGAAGACCGGAGGACTTGGATCGTCGGTATATCTCTATTCCCTTTCTTGTAGATAGCTAGGACTAATTAATGGTTCGATCCGGGTATTAGTGCGCGGCGGTTTGCCAGTTCAAGTAAAATTTAAAGTTTATCACCGCTTCCGCATTTGGCCGTCGGATTGACGGCCGGGGCGCTGCCGTGCACTTACACACTCACACCTGCCGTCCCTGCTCCACTCAACGAGCAAACGGTTCTGCTTGATGCAATCCGTAGCCTTCTTGAGGGACAGCAGCAGCAGACTGCTCCTTTAATGAACCGTCCCAAGGAAGAAGCACCTGGGGTGAAGCAATTCAGGGCTTTGCACCCCAAACAGTTCTCATGAAAGGAGAGCCCACTGAAAGATGAGGAATCGGCTCAGAGTATCGAAGTTGATCTGGCCGCAGCACAAGTGCCAGAAATAGCTTAGGTTCGTGTTGCAAATTACAGCTCACGGACAATGCACGGGTCTGGTGGAAAGTAGAAGAAAGCCGTCTTGACCAACCTATCGAATGGAAGACTTCCCCAGACATGTTCGACGCAAAGTACTTCCCTGAGACTGCCAGGTTTGACATGGAAAAAACAGTTCATACATCTGCAACAAGGTTCAATATGGACCAAGTCGGTAGATGGGTATGACGCTGAGTTTACCAAGCTCAGCAGGTACGACATGTCTCAGTGTTCGATTTTAATATCACATACTGCACAGCTAACACAAGACCGTAACAGTTTTGTGGCCCATCTCATACCAACTGCTGAGATCAGGGATAGAAGATTTCAGCAAGGGTTGGACCCGGAAATCCAAGCTGCTCTGGCTATGGGGGATTTCCCAAGGCATGATTTGGCTTTGATGGCTGCCCGAATATATGAGGCAGTAGTAAAGAGGAAGGCCAGACTTCAATCTACCGGTTTGAAACGCCCTGCCACTCAAACGGCAGGAGGAGCCTCTTCTAGGCCAACCTTCGAACCCAGGAGAACAGAAGAACCCAATAACCAGCCAAGACCATATTTCTGTTTCCATTGCAAGAGAGATGGACATTTGATAAAGGACTGGGACTGTAGGCGCGCAAAAAGCCGGTGCCTAGTTTGTGGCGTGTCCAATCACAGAATTGAGACCTGTCCATATAGATACAACTCAGCTCACATACCTACCAACTACCCGCAGCGGCCAGCTATCCAAGCTCCTGCAACTCGTCCTGCACTCCCAGCACCACCTCCACATAGAACTCCTGCACAGCCTACTCGCCAATTCCAATAGGCAATGAGGGACATGCCTCGAGGGCAGAGAAACAGGCCTCAAGGACAGAATGTACCTCCAGCTAAAAGGAATGTACCACGACAACAGACGTTCACCTTAGCAGCCATAGAAACTGAGACTGTGAACCAAGGTAACCCAAATAACTCCCTTACAACTTTGACCAGAATTTTTTTTTACAATCTTTAGTTCAGTAACCAAACTGTTACACTTTCCTTTTACAAATTTCGAGGACGAAATTTTTATAAGGAGGGTAGAATGTAACAACCTAAATTTTCCTATACAAATTTTTTCAAATATTTTTTTCAAAATCAATAAAGGGGTATTTTAGCCTGAGCACAGGTTATAAGCAATTACTTTGCTTTTTAATTACAAGTTAAAAGAATGTAACAACTCCATTTTTAGTATACAAAAATTTGCTTGAAAATTAATGTATATTTGGGATATTTACATTTTCTGTAACTATTTTAAGTAATTAAATAACTCCATAATTACAAAAAGGAGCTTGTAGCTCATTGGTAATAACTTGCACTGCTGAACCAAGCCACCAGAGTTCAAATCCCATACCCCACATTATTTTTAAAACCTTTAGAATACAAAGGATTTACACATGCATATCTTACAAAAAACCCACTATACCCAAAAATGTAACATTTCCAGAGGTTAGATGAACCGTCGGGGGGATCTCGGCCGCCTGACTCGGCCTCGACTCGGCCAACTCGGCCTCGACTCGGCCGACTCAGTGCTCCGACCGAGTCACGGCCGAGTCACCCCCAAGTCGGCCGATTCCAGCAACGTCCCCAAAATGAAACTTGTGTCTTTTCACATTCCCTATGCACCTGCAAAATTTTAGCCTCAGACCATTTCCAGAGCTCTTTTAAAACCCCATTACTCCACTTTTATTACATTTTAAATAAATTTTATCACATTTTTCATTTTAACCTTTCACCTTCCCTAACCCTAACCTAACCCTATAAATACCAACCATACCCTCTACCCTTTCACCCCAAACTCTGAGCCAACTCTCTAAAATTCTTAAGAACTCTTGTGTGCAATCGAATTGAGCGAAAGGCGAAGCTCCGGCGAATTCTTCGGCGGAATTTCCGGCAACGTCCGTAGGAACTCCCAGCGACGAAACGACGCACCGGCGACTCCTCCCAATCCACGTTCCTCTTATCTTTGATCGAAACCCGTAAGTCCCATTTTCTATCTCTCTTTTTTATTCTAAAAAACGGATTTACAAAACCCGACGGAATCGGAACAAATCCAATTTCCGATTCGGTTTCTTCATAAAAATCCACTTCTCGTTAATACAATTATGCTTAAACTCTCTCATGTTGACTATTAAACACTAATCAACCAAATTGATAAAGTATCATTTCATAAAATGATGGCTATTTCAATTTATCGTATTTTTAACTTAAATACCATATTTTTTCAATTCTACATTTAACTCTATTAAACTTGCTATACCTTTAAGTAGATAATGAGGTAACGACCTACCTCCTCACACACTCATATGCAACATAACACGATACCCTCGAGAACATAGAATATGGGAAAACAAACATTTTCATTTAAATACCATTTACTTAATAAAACCATTTCTGAAAGATTTAGTATTAATACATCTTTACAAATAAATACCACTTATTATGAAAATAGGATAAGGTTGTGGGCATTCAGTCATTTATCTAAACCTGACTTTGTGGTGTCTAGGCTAGACAAGTGAGAAAGGTAACTTTAAAAGGCCCGTCTCATTGTGATTCATGAGCGGATCCCTCCTTTCTTCAGTTGTACTTACCTGGCCACAGTTGGCGGTGAAGAGGCGATTTGTGGTATCTCACAACTTGTCGCTTTGGACCAGTTAGGAGCACGGAGACCCTAGAACATAGAATACGGGAAAACGACACTTTTTCATTTAAATACCATAATTAATAAAACCGTTTTCCTTAATGATTAGTATTTATACAAATCTTTGCAAAGCGCTGCTACAACCCAATTGGGGAACCCGTTCAGGATGGTGTGGATTATCGCACATCCTCAGGCTTAGTAGTGCGAGATTCAGATTTCCGCAAGGAGCATTCGGTCTCGAAAGATTTAAAATTCGGCATCTTAAGAAAACGAGATTTCTAGAATATCATAGATATATACAAAATTATTTTCATATAAATATATGTATATGTAATATAAACATATCTATTTTTGAAGTAATATAAATATTCCACCTTTTCTACAATATCATAAGAATCAATTTTGCACTAAAATACCATGAATTCCATGCAAAACCACCATTACAAATAAATGCCTTTAATTATGAAATTAGGATATTTTCACTAGAAATATCACAATATAAAATCCATATTCATTACAAATCTAAAATCAAATAATAAATGCTTGGGTGTATTTTGGAAAGTATATAAAAATATTTTTTACATAACCCCCTTCGCCAAGTTCTAAAAATTACCCAAAAGACCCTAGTAAACATAGGTTTAAGCGGGAGCAATCTCTTGAGCCTCAGGGAGCCGGAAAAGTGGGTGCTTTCCTACTTAAGGTAGACAAATTAATGGTGGTGTTATCAATACGGCAACCGTCTTTGAAAGAAACACAAATCCTGCCGTCTATGTACAGCGGTTACCGATAACATAAAAAACAATCAGGACAACAATTTATTTTTCTGACTCAGAGTGAGTCTCATTATAATCTGACTTGAATATGATTCAAGTACAATTTACAATCTACAATCTACAATTTACAATATTACAATTCAACATGAATCCATGAATCCAATTATTAATCTATACAACTTGACCGAACCGAACAATGGATATACATTCCATTTACTGTTAGTTATATGTATGCCCTAGAGGCCATTACTATACATAGGATGTATATTGTAGTGGATGCTTGGACATATATAGGGAGGACTTTCTTGCTCGACATGATAGTATGCTATCAGGTTGCACTTTACCTTAACGTGTACGCTGATTGTCTCTCTGTTACATGTTGGTAAAGCCCTTAGGATGTGTACTTGACTACCTGGACTATGATGCGGATCATACTAGTGGGGATATGGTAGTCCATAAGTACATCCTTCAAGGTCCCTAGTCGTGGGTGTATTGAGACGGGGCATCGATATACCAGAGTAGACTAGCGTATACCTTCTCGACCCATATAGATGGGCGATGGATGATCCCATATCCATTGGTGTTTGACATCAGAGATGATATACGGGTGCTCAGTGGAGACTGGGTACACTGGACGGACTCGCCGAGAACTCCCAGATGGTATTATACCTTAAGTCAGATGGCAGTTCTCTGGTGACACTGGTACAGGTTAGTCTGTAGACCCGAGATCGTCATAGAGTCTTGTGTGATTCCTACTGTGCTTTGATTTTCACCTTACCACGTCCAAGAAGGCGTGCAAAACGGTTGATTTTGGGTACAGTCCCGAATCACACGGAGGAAATGAGCGATAGGAGGGGATTCATCTCTCCCGGTATAGGGAGTTGATGTGGCGCTGTGTTCGATTGGCTATAACCGGAAATACCTGGCCAGGGTTGCTGAGATTTACTGGTAAGTGTTACAAGTAGTTTCTCGAAATGTTATAGACCTCATATCGACACGACTTATCGAGCTATTGGGGTCTGACGTTTACCACCCCTAGGCAAGATATACGACATATCAGACGACGAGACCGGACTGTACGGTAAGTGTTACTGGTTGGATTCACAGGAGTATGAGCGGTCTTGCTCGTCGATCTTCTGATCGCTCAATACCCGGGTGGCCGTTACGTTTAGCAGACCGCTTGCGGCTTGTGGGTGTTTGATATGATCATCACCTGCTGCCGGCGTATTGACGAGTCTTTAGAGTCTTACATAGAGGTTTCCTGGCTCAAGCGAAATGAAATAGGAGCGCATATGAGATATGTGCGGGACCGAGAATATTACCAGTATGTGATGCTGTATTCTATTCTTGCGATTTGTATCATTGGACGGTTATATATGATATAGCCGGGATACCGAATCAAGTGTTGATTCGATACATTGATACACTTGATATTAGTCGGTTATATGCGATATGACCGGATCATTAAATCAAGTGTTGATTTAATGATTTAATGTATAATTATATATTTGATATATTACTTTACATTAACTAGTATTGGTTCACTTAAGATGGATTTTCTCACTTGATGTGCACATTGTATATTTGATATTGTTTTGTGCACTAGTTTGTATCATGTTTGATGATACATGCATGTTTGGGTGTATGTTTAGTTTAAATCTTGGATAAGTAAATGGTTAGGGTTTTAATTTATTTATTTATTTATTTTGGCAAAAAAAGAAATGGTGGCTTGCTTTGTTTTACATTGAAGCTTCATGAAGCTTTGAAAAAGACTACCATTTTTGTTTCATGCCTAACCTAACCATTCACCTAACCTTAGTTTACTCTCTACACATAACCATGGTTGCTAATATGATAAGAATCACTTATTTTGTATTATTGATTACTTCTTATCACATTATCATCATCTTCTTCTTCTTCTTCAAGAAGAAAGAAGCTTGCTACCTTCAATGGTGAATTGAGAAAAAGAGTGAGAAATCCAATTCTAAAGTGAACCCACATCCTATTTCTTCATCCTCTACCACTTGCCAAGTAGTATAGGGTGTTTTCTTCACAAGTTTCATGGCTTGATGAAGTTGGAGCTTGATCTTGTGTTGCCTCGACGTAGATCATCTTCGGTATCAAAGTCGACGACCTAGCCCGATCGTTTCTTCGACGAAACCAATACTAGAGTCCGGGATCCGATGATCGCAGCGGAGGGACGTCCACGCGGAGCTATGGAGGTGGAGGACCGGATCTACAAAGGTTGTATTTTCCGTTCACTCTTAGTTAAGTTGTTAACTAGTCGCATGTATCGCCTTAAACTCTAGTCAACGATCGCATTAGGGTTTCTTGGCACCGGAATTTTTAGAAATTAGCATGGTTGATGCCTTGTGAGACCTCATTAGTGTGCCTAGGAACCCTACAGCGGTATCAGAGACTAGCTAGAGCCTTAGGCGATGCGCAGACAGAGTTAGAAGTCCGATCGAACCGAAACCCTAATGCAAAATTGCTCTCTGTACATTTTATTAAATCGGGGATTTTTGATAATTAAAAATTTGCAGAAAAATCAGCAGGAGTTTCTAAGAATTACTGTGAAGCCCGTACTCATGATTCCATCAAAGCGCGGCGGAACCGCGGCATTAGCATGGCTAATGCTGCGGTTCCGCGGCCACTTTGTCTCTTCTTCAATTGGTTTTTGCACAGTAATTCCTATATTTTGGTGCTGTATTTTCTGGGAATTTTTAAATTTCACTCTAGAGTTGAGTTTTCTGGGTTGCATTGGGAGTTTGTAGATTCGATCGGATTATCAAACTTTGTCTATGTATTTTTCCGGGTAATTTTAGAATATGTTAAAAGTTTGACCCGATATAAATACCCACCTTTTCCCCTGTCGGGAAATTTCCAAGTGTTGGATCTTTCCGTGGTTTAAAGACGTTCTAAGTAGTGCAAGTAACGCGATGGACCCTCAAGAAGACAACAAACCTTAACTCGATTATGTGACCGTCTTGAACTGCCCTTTGAACCTTAGGGTTTGGGGCAGTACGGCGTGCCACATGTGAGGCGTTGGCTTGACCCTTCTACGGCTGGACCATTGGTACTGAGGCACGAAGTGAATGTTTTTAAACTTATTTCATGTGTTGAGCTGTATCGGGAAAACTTGGGTGTTTGAATGTTCGATCGGAAAGTTTAACATTTTCAATCTATCTGGAATGGGATACAATAATTGGAATTCATAAGTAGTTATGAGATAACTGATATGAATGTTATTAACATAGCACTTTAGTCTCGCTTGATCGGTTGCCACGGAATTTTGAGGCGATCAAAAGTCCGTCGCAATCACGTAGCGTACACGGATACTCGCCGGGTAAACTTAATAGACAGCTACACCCCTTAGCCTCGACCAAGTGACTGAAGGAGAACCCCGTCGCCGAAAGCATCCATTCGGGTGCTCGCGGCAGCGGTGTTCCGCCTTGGTGCACTTCGTCGACGGTATCGGGGGTGCGGCCATCTACTAAAGTTTGCGACGAGCATTCGATCAGTTTTTTGGGAATCTTGCTGAATTGCCCGACTTGATATTGAAAAGTGTTTTCGATAATGACACTAAAATGCGGGGTTTATAATTGTTAGGCATGTGATGTCTAAGGAATTCATTTGGTCAGGCATGCGATGTCTGAGGAGGTTGCGGATTCCAACTGTTGTAGTTTAACACTTTCTTTTCTGTGACCGTAAGTGTAATATGTGATATCGTCGGTTTCGTTGCTATATGTCAACGACAATTGGGATGCGCATATTTACTTACGTTGATGACATGTGATGTTATGTGTTGCTGGATATGTTATATTGGATCGCTGTGTTTGAATAGCCGGGGTTTTTTATGTGAGATGAGTGTTTTTCATTTTCATTCATGTAAAAACTTGTATGTAATATTCTTTTATTGGGGCACTTCCAGGTTGCGGAAGATGTCACCCTTTTGTATATTATTTACTTTTCCGCACTAGGATAGACCCAAGGAGGAGGGCACAAGTAACCGGGTTCTGGAGTCCAGTGGGAGACCAATTCGAGGAGTCGAGTCCGGGTCTCCTAACTCAAGAATTGGTAGGGTTGCTTGCCTCTCTCGTAGGGGTCTAGGGGTGTGGGTTTGGCTATTCATCACGACCGTGGAATCCGTGTTTTATACTGGCTCGTATTGAAAACACGGACGTCCTAGTATATCCAATGTTTCATATGTTTCTTCTGCTGCGATATCTGTGATGTGATCATGTGATATGTTCTGTGATGGATACAGTATATAGTATATATGATATATTATATAGACGTTACTTATGTTTTGCACTGGCGCTAGCCCTGCCCCGCTCTGCCGTTAGTTACCTAACCTAACGGTGCACGAGGGGATATCGAGGCGAATGCGGATGGCATAAGTGTACGTCGTATTTATCTGTGATGTTTAGGTACTTAAATGATGGGACTTCATTAATATGATTAATGAAAGAAAAAGAAACCTAAAGATGTTGTGGAATCGAATTTCAAAATTAAAACAGGTAGCTACAGTTCTTGCTTTGCACAGTGATGTATATGATATATCCCGCACCTCATTCGACGAGGAAAGGACCGAGATCCCTTCACCGGGAGTGACTCTTTTAGCAATAACTGGCAGACGCTACAACCCTCGGTTTGTCTTTTGATTGCTTCTATAGTTCTTGCTTTGCACAGTGATATATATGATATGTCCCGCACCTCATTCGACGAGGAAAGGGCCGACGATCCCTTCACCGGGAGTGACCCCTTTAGCAAAACTAGAAAAGCCTAAAAAACACTCCATTTTAAAATCATTTGATTCTACAACGATATAAAGTTCATTACGCAAAATGTTTTCTTAAAAACCTGTCGTAGCCCTCCGTCATTTCAGATAAGTAATAGTTAGTATTCGTGCTGCGTTTGTTGACTCAGTCAAGACGTAGTGTGCGGTAGCTGATTAGTGCTTATCTGCAAAGCATATGATGCGATTGGATTAGGGTAGTCGTGCGGCCTTGTTGACTCAGTCAAGGATCGTGCGGGTGGGTTTAATTCAATCGAGAAATGACGGGTTGAACTTTACTTGTGGTCTATGGTTTGTTGACACAGTCAAGGTCATAGATCGCTTGGGGCAAAATATTATCGGGAATTTCAAGTTTTGAAATTTGCAATGAGATTGCATACCTTCTATGAGATGGTTTGATCCCGATACCTACTGGGAGTAAGAGTTACTCCTAGGAGAGTTTTACACATTACAATTAGCCGATCAAGTAGGTGTCTAGAAAGGTGTTAACGAGGTTACGCCTCTGGGAAAACGAGGTTTACTGTAATTAGGTTCGTGCGAAAGCACGGGGGACCTCCCTCAAAGTACCGACACTGGCCTGGCTGAAAGATTGGCGAACTTGTAGCGTGTAATTAATCCCGGCTAGTCTTTCCTTTTAGGGTTTGAAGGAAGATTTGATAAAAACAGTGGGAGCCATCCTGATTAGATAAAATAATAACCAATCTGATCTTGTAAGAGCGCACGCTGAGTGTTTTCTTCTCTCTCTCTCCAGGTAGCGACCATATCACGCCTTAATCAAGATAATAATACGGATTATTGACCGAACCCGCTTGTTATACTGAGCTGGGGAACGTTGGTCCCGCTCCAACTTATAATTGTTATAAGACCGAGCAGGAATTAGGGGATTACCAGAATTCCCGTGCTGCCCAAACGAAGAAAGTGCATATGATGCATCTCCTTCGGGTGTGTTCATTACAAAGAACTGTTTCTCTGTATCCTCTACGTCCTGGGTATTTGATACCGGATCAGGATCCCAGATATGTAATCTATTACATAGGGCTACAGAAAGGTAGAGAACTGAGAACGGGTGATAAGTTTCATGAGACAGAAAACGGGGCAAGTGTTTCAACCAAGTCTGTTGGTCACTGTCACCCAGTATTCTAAATACATTGATTCTAAACGAATGTTATTAGATACCAAACCTGATATACAAAATCATATCAGTCTCTTTATTAGTAAAGAAGGATATAATTTTGTATTGTTGGATAATGTTTTGAATATTTCCTATATCAAAAGTTGATCGGTTCAGGCACGTTATCTAAAAGCATTGATGTTCTAAATCAAACTACAGTTCTTAGTATACGGAACACACACAAGAGGAAGAGTTCAGAAATGAACGAATCCTTCTTGAGGTATTATAGACTAGGTCATATCAATGCGACCCGACTAGCTGAAGTTACATATAGATGCATATTTAAATCAGTTTGAATTTACATCTTGTGAAACTTTCCAGTCATGTCATAAAGATAAGATGACCATAGCTCCGTTTACTGGAAACAGAGAAAGAGTTAATGAACTCTTGGGATGATACATGTAGCTGTATGAAGGTCTCTTGTCTACACATGTCAAGACCGGTTCTTTGTACTTCATTACATTCTTTGATGATCTCTTTAGATTCAGACTTATGTTCCTGTCGAAACACAAGTCCGAACTTTTTGAGATATTCACAGAATATAAGTTAGAAGAAGAGAACCAAATACGGGTATAAGTATTATGTCTTTTGATGTGATCAGGGAGGAGAATACTTAAGCACGGAAATCCTGGACTATTCTAAAGGAGAATGAGATTCTCTCTCGGCATTACTCTTCCGAATACACCATAGCACGATGGTATATCAGGGTGGAGCAATTGCACCCTATTCGATATGGTGCGCTCTATGATGAGTACTACTGAGTTACCTATTTACTTTTGGGAGTTATGCACTTGAGAAGATGCATACCTATTGAATAGGGTTCAAATCAAATCAGTTGCCTACCACTTCATATTTGATATGATAAGGGAAGAGCCCATCTCTTAAGTTAGTTAAGATTTGGGGTTGACCGGCCTATATCTAAAAGCAAAAATCCGGTCAAGATCGAGGCAATGTCTGTTATGTAGAATTGGAAAGGTTCCAGCTATACAAACTACAGCAGATGATTTAGTAGAACCAAAGGATTCAATAGTAACCAACGAACCTCAGCCTCTCCGCCGATCTAGTAGGGTTCCTCACCCACCTGAGAGATACTTTGGTTTCTCTATGACAGTGGGAGCGAGGATTGCATCATGAGATGATGACCCAACTAGTTTCGAGCAGGCCATCAGGAGTGGGACTCTGTAAGAATGGCTGGATGCTTAGCGATCTGAGATGGAATCCTTATACACCAACAAAGTATGGACTTTGGTTGCTACATCTGAAGGGTTAAATCCCCATCAGGAGCAAGTATATCTTGAGAAGATTACTTGGTGTAGATGGAAAAGTTGAGACCTTCAAAACTAGACTTGTTAAAGGTTTTTGTCATCGACCAGGCGTGGATAATGATGAAACCTTTTCCAGTGGCTATGCTTAAGTCCATCCGGATCCTACTTGCCACGGCTACATACCATGTCTGCAATATCTGGCGGTTGGGTGTCATGACTGCTTTTCTAAATGATGTTTTAGAAGAAAGCGTCTATAAGTACACAGTCAGAGGGCTTCATAAACAGTGGGAGCAGCGGAAATGTGTACAAGATGCTTTATAGTATAAAGCAGGCATCGCGGAGTTGGAACATCTGTTTTGATGAGTTAGTCAAACAGTTTGACATCATCAAAATGGTAGATGAACCTTGTATATACAAAAAGGTAGTAGGGAGTATGGTAGTGATCCTCGTAGAATACGTGGATGACATACTCTTGATAGGGAAGGAGTTTCCTATGCTACGCTCGGTCAATCTCCGCTTATCACAAGGATTCTCCATATAGGATCAATGTGATACCTCCTAAATCCTGAGTTTTCATCTATGAGATAGATGTAATTGGATGTTAGGATACTCACTAGATATAGTGAGATGGTATTAATCGATCCAGGGGAGAATCACTGGAAGGGTTCCAGGGCGATAAAGACGACTAAATGTCAATCACAGGCATTGTTTTTACCCTCAGTAAAGAGACGGTATGTTGGAAGAGTTCCAAGCTAGATACCGTGGCATACTAGACGATAAAGGCTGGATACATTGCTACATAAGATGCTACCAAAGAGGAAGTCTGGGTGTATATTAGTTCATGAGATGAACTTCGTTCCTACCATTGTGAGACAATGGAGTTGTGGCCTATGCCTAGGAACGCTCGTCCCATCAGTGATCCAGACATATTCTAAGACAGCATCACCTGATCATGAAGATGGTTGATCTCTAGGGTGATCGAGGTTAGGAGAGCAGACTCAGAGGACAACACGACGGATCCACTCACAAAGGCCTTTTCCCAGAGAGAGACTTTTATGGGATGGTTGAGTATGAGATACTACAACCACTGCTATCAGATGGCCCTAGTGCAAGTGGGAGATTGTTAGTTATATGTATGCCCTAGATGCCATTACTATACATAGGATGTATATTGTAGTGGATGCTTGGACATATATAGGGTGGACTTTCTTGCTCGACATGATAGTATGCTATCTGGTTGCACTTTACCTTAACGTGTACACTGATTGTCTCTCTGTTACATGTTGGTAAAGCCCTTAGGATGTGTACTTGACTACCTGACTATGATGCGGATCATACTAGTGGGGACATGGTAGTCCATAAGTACATCCTTCAAGGTCCCTAGTCGTGGGTGTATCGAGACGGGGCATCGATATACCAGAGTAGACTAGCGTATACCTTCTCGACCCATATAGATGGGCGATGGACGATCCCATATCCATTGGTGTTTGACATCAGAGATGATATACGGGTACTCAGTAGAGACTGGGTACACTGGACGGACTCACCGATAACTCCCAGATGGTATTATACCTTACGTCAGATGGCAGTTCTCTGGTGACACTGGTACAGGTTAGTCTGTAGACCCGAGATCATCATAGAGTCTTGTGTGATTCCCACTGTGCTTTGATTTCCACCTTACCATGTCCAAGAGGGCGCGCAAAACTGTAACCCTTCGAAAATCGTTTAGGCAGTTTTTCGGTAATCGGCTAATTTTTCAGCTTTTTCCGTAAAAAGTCAAAATATGTATTTTTCATTATAGACCTAATTATAAAAAATTTAGATAAGGTATTACTATAATTTTGTCACTAAAATGTCACTTAAAATTTTCTAGTTAAATAAAATTTTTCGAAATTAATTATTTTTAATATTATTTTATGCTTTTAAAAATACATTAAATTAGTGATAAATACAAATTTAATTAGGTAAATTTCATAATTAGGAATCTTTATAAGCTAAAATATAGTGTTAATAAATTGTGTCATGACTTGCAAGATTTTAGTTTTATGGTGTGAAATTTATGAAGAAAATGAAGTAAAAAGGGTTTTTTTGTAAAAAGCTTGATGTGAAAGGCATTAAATGGGAACTTATGGGTTTTTTTGACCTAGAATCAACTACACAACCCCCACACCCTCCTCCTCTTCCTGCTGGCCGAGAATTTCAGCAGCTCCCCCTTCCATTTCCTCACTTATTTTTGCTACAATTTTCATAGCAAAATCCACTAAAATTCTCAAATTCATTCTCCAATTCAAAACAAAACCCTAATCCACTCTCTCCTCAAGCCAATTTAGCTTAAAACTTGAAGAAAGGAGGCATCTTTGGTGGCTTGAGCATGCTAGGGTTCAACTTGTGAGGTGAAAATTCTAAACTAGTTGTTAAATTATAGATTGAATGTGCTAAAAATTGAATTTTGAAGTATTAATTTAGTTGTAATTACTTGTTCATGAAATTCAAGAAAGGGATTTGATTTTGAATTAGGGTTTGAAGCATGGTTGATGGATATAAGTTAGGATTTTGGTTATCTAATTGGTTAGAATGGTTAATTGTGCGATGTTGCTCGCTAGATCGATAAATTTGGGATATTTGCGTCGAACCGGTATGCAATTGCTTACTAGATTATTATAAAATTAGGATGTGATCTAATTGCGTTATATTAGCGATATAATTAGCTTCATATACGACTTTTGGTGTGCGCGAATGCGGGGTTTTGTCTAGTCGGGTTTTAGTTTTGTCGATTTCCCCAAAATGACGATTCTAGTTAAGACTTAGCGATTTTCATGTGTTTTCCGCGCACCGAGTGCACGTTTTGTTTAATTCGAGAGCGTCGATATTTGTATATTATGACTTACATCGTTTTAGGATATGTAATCTTATGCTTGGTGTTGTGCAAATATAGGATCGGTCGGAGAAACATCGGACACGGCGCGTAAAGGCAAGACGGTGGTCGGATCGGATTAGCGAGGCATTCAGGTGAGTAGATGTATTCATCTATGGGGGAATCGTCTGGATGGCGCGAGGTGCCCCCTAATTAGGATTACCCTATTTCTTGCAAGACATATATTGCTAGTTAGCTTACCCCCTTTATTTACATTGCATACCCTTACAGCTAACCGCATACTAGATTGCATGGACATTCATATACACATATGCGATATCACTTTGTAGGACACGAACACCATTACCATTGGCATCTGTTGCACGCGCACTATTCATGTGACACACACGCCTTTGGTAATTGCAATGCCATGTGCACTATAAAACCTGTTTAGCTCAGTATCGCCACTTGCATCGTACATGATATATGAGATTTGCAAAGCATGTATATACCTCGCATCATCATCATACTTACATACATTTCTAGCCACAATTCACATCGCATACCTTGTTATCATATACAACATGTTGGACATTATGATATTCTTGAGGATTTCAGTATTGCTGCGATTTCTGGATTTTTGGGGAAAACCGCAAGAATTTAACAAAAGCTTTTATTTATTATTTTTCAAACAAAGTTGCGGTTTTCACGTGATGTATGTGTCGTCTACCATGAGTTTTCATGTTTTCTGTTGGATTTCGAGACCCGATTCGAGGAGTGGATGAACCGTCTCGGGTACATGGTAGGCCCGGTATGGTACTCCGGGGCAAGAAGATCGAGTTGTAGACGATGAGCATGGCAGGGGAAGACTACCTACCAGTGATGTCTGGCGCGGCGGATATCCGGAGGATACCGACCGTTGTTGTGAGATTTGATGATATGGGCCGATCCGGACTGACGGAGCCCGATATTTTGATACATTGATACAGTGAGACATTGGGACAGATGTGATTTCATATTTGGTGTCGATGCTTGACACGGGTTTTCAGATGATTTCTTGATGGTAATTAGCTATTATACATATATTCATTTTCTAAAGTTAAGAATGCAGAACCCTTAGCATTTAAAACACTTAAAGATTTAGTAATGACAATGCATACATGTGCATGCATACTAGAGGTATTATATCACATATGAACATACATGTTGTGATGCATTTGCGTGCATTCTTACGATTGCCTTACTAGATATTATATTCTACTCACGAGCTGGCAACTCACCCTCGTTGTGCTACAGTGTCTTACAGGTCGGATCCGTCATCCTTGTAGCGGCGGGCTATCTTATCATCAGCTCCTTTTGCTCAGACTCGCGACATCGCCCGTAGGTGGGTTGCGAGCACACTTTATTTCTTTTGCTCTATCATTGTATCTAGTATTCTCCATCTACCACTTTTTATTTGTATATGCGACCTAATGATGAGACTGAGAGATTTGTATATATGTGTTTTCTTTTGGGTCGAGCTCACTTGAGCCGACGTTGTGTTTTTTGACATTTTGCATTTCTTTTTTGCTCTTTTTCTTGATATTACTTATTTATTGCATGTGGTTGTGATCCGCCTTGGACGAAGAGCTAGCTCCCGCTTGGGAATGCCATTTTGTGATTACAGGTTATATATCTTGTTGTACCCATTTTGGGGGATAGAAAATACAGGGGAGACTCTGCCGAAATTTTCGGAAATTTTTGATGTTTTAAAAAGGGGGTTCAATGTAACTTAATGGATTTAAAAACCGTTTTCATTAAAGGTTTTCCTTCACTCTCTTTTGATTTTGGTTTAGATTTTTCTGGGCTTTGGATGACTTAGGTTATGGTACGCCTTTAGATGTCTCGTAATCTAAGTGCCTGTCACGTTCCGTACTTTCGGGTCATGACAAAGTTGGTATCAGAGCGTAGGTTTTACCTTTCTGAGTGTAGGACGACCTTGGTAGATAGAGTAGGTGACTTAAGTAGAGTGGCATAGCGTGGGTATGATCCGCGGCATACTTACGATACGGTACTCCGCCTAAGTGACCTTAGGACATAATTTCTTGTATTTCCTTTCTCGATTCCTTGCATTCCTTGATTCAATTGCAATGTTCTTATCAGTCCTGTTTCTTATTCCAGCTTCGTTGCCACTAAAGACTATGAGAGCTCAGCAGGCAGCCGCTAGGGATGAGATTCGGGCAGGCCCGTCTGAGGCAAGGATCGAGCGGGATGATACGCCTACCCCTCAGGGTCATACTGATCCACCTTATCCTGACCGTATTGCCAGACTAGAGGCCGGCATGCAAGAGTTGCTACAGATGATGGGATCTTTAGTTGAGTCCAGCCGGGCACAGAGATCCGAGGACGTTCCTTCCACCGCACAGACCACGATTTTACCTGCTGCACAGATGGTCACTCCTGCTGCTACTACGGAGACTATCCCTATTTCACTACAGGAGTTCATGAGATTGAGACCTCCAGCTTTCACCGGTACAGATGCGACAGACGACCCACAGGCATTTCTTGATAGGATGGCTCGGATTTGCCGTTCGTTGAGGTGTTCTGATGATAGATTGGTGGAGTTTGCGAGTTTTCGTCTGGAGGGTCTTTCCCAGACATGGTACGATTCAGTAGAGAGAGGCCGAGCTGCAGGTCTACCTTCTATGACCTGGAATGAGTTTACAGCTGCGTTTCTTGCCCGTTTTCTTCCGGAGAGTGTCCGAGATGCTCGAGCCCGTAGTTTCGAGTCTCTGCGCAAGACTCCTGGGATGACAGTGTCGGAGTATGATATACAGTTTACCCAGTTGTCTCGATATGCTCCGTACCTAGTAGACACAGAAGAGAAGAGAATAAAGAGGTTTGTGCGAGGACTTGATACACAGCTATTCCTTGCCATCGGCACCCAGCACTTTGATACATACGCAGCCGCGATGGATGCAGCCTTACTTTTGGAGGAGCGTATTTCTGAGACTCCGGTCGTTTCTGGGCCGAAGAGGATCCGTACCGATACGTCAGCTCAGCGGCAGATGGGTAAACACCGCGATCGATTATTTCCAGGAGATGGTGGAGGCAGAGGATTGAGACGAGGTCAGTTATTTGGTTCATATCCACAGACCCAGAAGTCGTCTCCAGGATGTTTTCGGTGTGGGAGTCAGTACCACCGTATCAGAGACTGTACCATGGGACGCCAGGGCACGGCGACAGTCCCGCATGTGACCTTACCACCCTCACCACCTTCACAGAGAGCTCTACTTCCCACTCCTGATGATGCTCCATGCCAGCCAGATGCTTCTAGAGGTCATGGGCGTGGCGGTCCGGTTCAGAGAGGACGAGGCGACAGAGGCAGAGGCAGAGGCCGAGGTAGAGGCAGAGGACAGCCAGCTATTAGTGGTGGACAGGCTCGAGTGTTCGCGTTGACTCCTCAGGATGCACAGGCATCCAATGCCGTCGTGACAGGTACTCTGCCAGTATGTTCTTTTGATGCACGGATGTTATTCGATCTAGGCTCCACACATTCCTATGTATCCACGTACTTTGCACCGAGGTTGGGCCGAGAGTCTTCTCCGTTAGATCAGCCGCTTGTCGTTATTACACCAGTAGGTGAGTCGTTTGTTGCCCGTTTCGTGTACCGATCATGTTCCGTTCGTATCGGGGAGAGAGATTCTTCAGTTGATTTGATTCTCCTCGATATGCTAGACTTTGACGTTCTTCTTGGTATGGACTGGCTAGCCACCTGTTATGCATTCGTGGACTGCCGTGAGAAAGCAGTCAGATTCAGTTTTCCTGGTGAGCCGGTTCTTATTATTCAGGGAGATCGTAGCGCTACCCTTCCCAGCTTGATTTCTTCTCTTCGCGCTGGTCAGCTCTTAAGGAAAGGGTGTCAGGGATTCTTAGCTTATGTTTGTGATACTAGCTTCACAGAGGTTCTGTTGGACCAGGTCCCTGTTGTGAGAGAGTTTCCTGATGTTTTCCCTGACGAGCTGCCTGGTCTACCACCAGAGCGCGAGATTGAGTTCTGTATCGACTTGATCCTCGGCACGGGGCCTATCTCTATACCGCCTTATCGGATGGCCCCGGCGGAGCTGAGAGAGCTAAAGGATCAGTTACAGGACTTGCTGGACAAAGGGCTTTCTGACCGAGTGTGTCACTTTGTGGTGCTCCCGTCTTGTTTGTTAAGAAGAAGGATGGAAGTATGCGTTTATGCATTGATTATCGTCAGCTGAACCGGGTTACTGTGCGGAACAGATATCCCCTACCCCGCATTGATGACTTATTCGATCAGCTCCAGGGTGCAGGGTTTTTCTCGAAGGTTGATTTACGGTCAGGTTATCACCAGTTGCGGGTTCGGAAAGAGGATATTCTGAAGACCGCTTTCCGTACTCGATATGGTCATTATGAGTTCTTAGTGATGTCGTTCGGGCTCACCAATGCCCCAGCAGCATTTATGGATTTGATGAACCGCGTATTCAGGCCGTATCTCGATCAGTTCATTATTGTGTTCATTGATGACATCTTGGTTTATTCTCGGAGCCGGGAAGAGCATGAGCAGCACTTACGTATCACATTGCAGACTTTGAGGGAGCATCAGCTGTTCGCCAAATTTTCCAAGTGCGCATTCTGGTTAGACAGTGTCGACTTCTTGGGTCATGTGGTGACGAGCGATGGTATTTGTGTGGACCCGAAGAAGATCGAGGCAGTTCAGCATTGGCCTAGAACGGTATCAGTTACAGAGGTTCGCAGTTTTCTAGGTCTGGCCGGCTATTATTGACATTTTGTCCTGGATTTCTCCTGCATTGCTGCACCGTTGACCAGATTGACCCGGAAGGGGGTTCCTTTTGATTGGACCCAGGCATGTGAGGATAGTTTCCAGCAGTTGAAGACTCGTCTGACTACTGCACCAGTGTTAGCATTGCCTTCAGGATCAGGCGGGTTCGTGGTATATTGTGATGCTTCTCGAGTGGGGCTGTGCTGTGTATTGATGCAGCACGACAGAGTTATCGCGTATGCTTCTTGGCGACTGAGGAAACACGAACAGAACTACCCCACCAATGATTTAGAGATGGCTGCAGTGGTATTTGCACTTAAGATCTGGAGACATTACCTATACGGTGAGTCGTGCCAGATATTCACTGACCATAAGAGTTTGAAGTACATCTTCCAGCAGCGAGATCTGAACCTGAGACAGCGCCGTTGGATGGAGTTGGTGAAGGATTATGACTGCGAGATTCTATACCATCCGGGCAAGGCGAATGTGGTGGCAGATGCTTTGAGTAGAAGGCCCGGAGGTAGTTTATCTTGTCTGAGCGCAGTGCAGATGCAGTCGACGGCGGATTGGCAGGTTTTATGTGATAGCAGAGTGCAGTTCGAGTTTACTCCTACAGGGGGACAGCTGGCCCATTTCAGAGCACGCCCACAATTACGTGACCGTATCCGCGAGGCACAGTCCGGCGATGCCCGTATTATAGAGATTATTGAGCAGATTCGGCAGGGCAGAGTTTCCGAGTTCGTGATTGATGATCAGGGGATACTTCGATCTGGGACTCGACTGTGCATGCCAGATTCAGAGGGACTGAGGCATGATATTCTTGAGGAGGCACATAGATCAGTATACAGTGTTCACCCAGGTTCCACCAAGATGTACAGTGATTTGAGAGAGGTTTACTGGTGGGACGGGAGGAAGAAGGATGTTACAGACTTTGTGTCGAGATGCCTGACTTGTCAGCAAGTCAAGGCCGAGCACCAGAGGCCAGCCGACGAGTTACAGCCTCTGCCCATCCCTAAGTGGAAGTGGGAGCAGGTCTCCATGGACTTCATTGTGGGTCTACCGAGGACCAGTCGAGGGTACGACTCTATTTGGGTGATTGTGGATCTATTGACGAAAGCGGCTCACTTCCTGCCAGTGAAGACCACTTTTGGATTTTCTCAGTATGCCCAGGTTTATATTGATGAGATAATGCGACTGCATGGTGTTTCGACTTGCATCGTGTCCGACCGAGGCACCCAGTTTACCAGCCGATTGTGGCAGAAACTTCAGGAAGCTTTGGGCACCCGATTTAGTTTTAGCACAGCCTTCCATCCTCAGACTGACGGACAGTCGGAGTGTACTATTCAGACTCTTGAGGATATGCTCAGAGCTTGTGTTTTAGATTTCGGTGGTAGCTGGGATCGTCATTTGCCGTTAATCGAGTTTTCCTACAATAATAGCTTCCAGAAGATGATTCAGATGGCACCTTCCGAGGCTTTATATGGGAGGAAATGTCGATCGTCTGTATGTTGGACAGAGATCAGGGAGAGCAGTGTTTTGGGGCCGCAGATCGTTCAGGAAACGACCGAGAAGATACAGCTGATTCGGGACAGGATGAGAGCGGCACAGAGCAGGCAGAAATCTTATGCTGACAGGCGCCGTCGCTCACTCGAGTTCGCTGTTGGCGATCATGTTTTCCTGAAGGTCTCTCCAATGAAAGGTGTGATGAGATTTGGGCAGAAAGGGAAGCTGAGTCCTAGATATGTTGGTCTTTTCGAGATCCTAGAGCGTGTTGGTCCAGTCGCTTATCGGTTAGCTCTTCCGCCCAGCTTCCCCGATGTTCACCCCGTATTCCATGTCTCGATGCTCCGCAAGTACCTTCATGATCCTTCCCATGCGATTCAGCACCAGACGATCCAGCTAGAGCATGATCTTTCATTCACCGAGCAGCCGGTGGTCATTCTGGATCAGCAGGTGAAGAAATTGAGGTCGAAGGTTATACCGTCCGTCGAGGTACTTTGGCGAGGCCCGAACAGCGAGGAGGTCACCTAGGAGACCGAGGTCGAGATGAGGAAGAGATATCCCCATCTTTTTGAAGGTACGCGTAGTTAAATTTTAAATTCGGGGACCGAATTTCTTTAATGTGGGAAGATTGTAACCCTTCGAAAATCGTTTAGGCAGTTTTTCGGTAATCGGCTAATTTTTCAGCTTTTTCCGTAAAAAGTCAAAATAGGTATTTTTCATTATAGACCTAATTATACAAAATTTATATAAGGTATTACTATAATTTTGTCACTAAAATGACACTTAAAATTTTCTAGTTAAATAAAAAAAATTTCGTAATTAATTATTTTTAATATTATTTTAAGCTTTTAAAAATACATTAAATTAGTGATAAATACAAATTTAATTAGGTAAATTTCATAATTAGGAATCTTTATAAGCTAAAATATAGTGTTAATAAATTGTGTCATGACTTGCAAGATTTTAGTTTTATGGTGTGAAATTTATGAAGAAAATGAAGTAAAATGGGGTTTTTTGTAAAAAGCTTGATGTGAAAGGCATTAAATGGGAACTTAAGGGGTTTTTTGACCTAGAATCATCTACACAACCCCCACACCCTCCTCCTCTTCCTGCTGGCCGAGAATTTCAGCAGCTCCCCCTTCCATTTCCTCACTTCTTTTTGCTACAATTTTCATAGCAAAATCCATTAAAATTCACAAATTCATTGTCCAATTCAAAACAAAACCCTAATCCACTCTCTCCTCAAGCCAATTTAGCTTAAAACTTGAAGAAAGGAGGCATCTTTGGAGGCTTGAGCATGCTAGGGTTCAACTTGTGAGGCGAAAATTCTAAACTAGTTGTTAAATTGTAGATTGAATGTGCTAAAAATTGAATTTTGAAGTATTAATTTAGTTGTAATTACTTGTTCATGAAATTCAAGAAAGAGATTTGATTTTGAATTAGGGTTTGAAGCATGGTTGATGGATATAAGTTAGGGTTTTGGTTATCTAATTGGTTAGAATGGTTAATTGTGCGATGTTGCGCTCGCTAGATCGATAAATTTGCGATATTTGCGTCGAATCGGTATATAATTGCTCACTAGATTTTTATAAAATTAGGATGTGATCTAATTGCGTTATATTAGCGATATAATTAGCTTCATATACGACTTTTGGTGTGCGCGAATGCGGGGTTTTGTCTAGTCGGGTTTTAGTTTTGTCGATTTCCCCAAAATGACGATTCTAGTTAAGATTTAGCGATATTCGTGTGTTTTCCGCGCACCGAGTGCACGTTTTGTTTAATTCGAGAGCGTCGATATTTGTATATTGTGTCTTGCATCGTTTTAGGATATATAATCTTATGCTTGGTGTTGTGCAAATATAGGATCGGTTGGGGAAACATCGGACACGGCGCGTAAAGGCAAGGCGGTGGTCGGATCGGATTAGCGAGGCATTCAGGTGAGTAGATGTATTCATCTATGGGGGAATCGCCTGGATGGCGCGAGGTGCCCCCTAGTTAGGATTACCCTATTTCTTGCAAGACTTGTATTGCTAGTTAGCTTACCCCCTTTATTTACATTGCATACCCTTACAGCTAACCGCATACTAGATTGCATGGACATTCATATACACATATGCGATATCACTTTGTAGGACACGAACACCATTACCATTGGCATCTGTTGCACGCGCACTATTCATATGACACACACGCCTTTGGTAATTGCCATGCCACGTGCACTATAGAACCTGTTTAGCTCAGTATTGCCACTTGCATCGTACATGATATATGAGATTTGCATTGCATGTATATACCTCGCATCATCATCATACTTACATAGATTTGTTAAATTCTTACATCGCATACCTTGTTATCATAGACATTTATCATATACAACATGTGGGACATTATGATTTTCTTGAGGATTTCAGTATTGCTGCGATTTCTGGATTTTTGGGGAAAACCGCAAGAATTTAACAAAAGCTTTTATTTATCATTTTTAAAACAAAGTTGCGGTTTTCTCGTGATGTATGTATCGTCCACCATGAGTTTTCATGTTTTCTGTTTGATTTCGAGACCCGATTCGAGGAGTGGATGAACCGTCTCAGGTACATGGTGGGCCCGGTATTGTACCCCGGGGCAAGAAGATCGAGTTGTAGACGATGAGCCTGGCAGAGGAAGACTACCTACCGGTGATGTCTGGCGCGACGGATATCTGGAGGATACCGACCGTTGTCGTGAGATTTGATGATATGGGCCGATCCGTACTGACGAAGCCCGATATTTTGAGACCTTGATACAGTGAGACATTGGGTCAGATGTGATTTCATATTTGGTGTCGATGCTTGACACGGGTTTTCAGATGATTTCTTGATGGTATTTAGCTATTATACATATATTCATTTTCTAAAGTTAAGAATGCAGAACCCTTAGCATTTAAAATACTTAAAGATTTAGTAATGACATTGCATACATGTGCATGCATACTAGAGGTATTATATCACATATGAACATACATGTTGTGATGCATTTGCGTGCATTCTTACGATTGGCTTACTAGATGTTATATTCTACTCACGAGCTGGCAACTCACCCCCGTTGTGCCACAGTGTCTTGCAGGTCGGATCCGTCATCCTTGTAGTGGCGGGCTATCTTATCATCAGCTCCTTTTTGCTCAGACTCGCGACATCGCCCGTAGGTGGGTTGCGAGCACACTTTATTTCTTTTGCTCTATCATTGTATCTAGTATTCTCCATCTACCACTTTTTATTTGTATATGCGACCTAGTGATGAGACTGAGAGATTTGTATATATGTGGTTTCTTTTGGGTCGAGCTCACTTGAGCCGACGTTGTGTTTTCTGATATTTTGCATTTCTTTTATGCTCTTTTTCTTGATATTACTTATTTATTGCGTGTGGTTGTGATCCGCCTTGGGCGAAGAGCTAGCTCCCGCTTGGGGATGCCATTTTGTGATTACAGGTTATATATCTTGTTGTACCCATTTTGGGGGATAGAAAATACAGGGGAGACTCTGCCGAAATTTTCGGAAATTTTTGATGTTTTAAAAAGGGGTTTAATGTAACTTAATGGATTTAAAAACCGTTTTCATTAAAGGTTTTCCTTCACTCTCTTTTGATTTTGGTTTAGATTTTTCTGGGCTTTGGCTGACTTAGGTTACGGTACGCCTTTAGACGTCTCGTAATCTAAGTGCCAGTCACGTTCCGTAATTTCGGGTCGTGACAAAAACGGTGGTTTTTGGGTACAGTCCCGAATCACATGGAGGCAATGAGCTATAGGAGGGGATTCGTCTCTCCCGGTATAGGGAGTTGATGTTGCGCTGTGTTCGATTGGCTATAATCGGAAATCCCTGGCCAGGGTTGCTGAGATTTACAGGTAAGTTTTACCAGTAGTTTCTCGAAATGTTATAGACCTCATATCGACACGACTTATCGAGCTATTGGGGTCTGACGTTTACCACCCCTAGGCAAGATATGCGACATATCAGACGACGAGACCGGACTGTACGGTAAGTGTTACTGGTTGGATTCACAGGAGTATGAGCGGGCTTGCTCGTCGATCTTCTGATCGCTCAATACCCGGGTGGCCGTTACGTTTAGTAGACCGCTTGCGGCTTTTGGGTGTTTGATATGATCATCACCTGCTGCCGGCGTATTGACGAGTCTTTAGAGTCTTACATAGAGGTTTCCTGGCTCAAACGAAACGAAATAGGAGCGCATATGAGATATGTGCGGGACCGAGAATAATACCATTATGTGATGCGGTATTCTATTCTCGCGATTTGTATCATTGGACGGTTATATATGATATAGCCGGGATACCGAATCAAGTGTTAATTCGATACATTGATACACTTGATATTAGTCGGTTATATGCGATATGACCGGATCATTAAATCAAGTGTTGATTTAATGTATAATTATATATTTGATATATTTTACTTTACATTAACTAGTATTGGTTCACTTAAGATGGATTTTCTCACTTGATGTGCACATTGTATATTTGATATTGTTTTGTGCACTAGTTTGTATCATGTTTGATGATACATGCATGTTTGGGTGTATGTTTAGTTTAAACCTTGGTTAAGTAAATGGTTAGGGTTTTAATTTATTTATTCATTTATTTATTTATTTATTTTGGCAAAAAGAGAAATGGTGGCTTGCTTTGTTTTACATTGAAGCTTCATGAAGCTTTGAAAAAGTCTACCATTTTTGTTTCATGCCTTACCTAACCATTCACCTAACCTTAGTTTACTCTTTACACATAACCATGGTTGCTAATATGATAAGAATCACTTATTTTCTATTATTGATTACTTCTTATCACATTATCATCATCTTCTTCTTCTTCTTCAAGAAGAAAGAAGCTTGCTAGCTTCAATGGTGAATTGAGAAAAAGAGTGAGAAATCCAATTCTAAAGTGAACCCACTTCCTATTTCTTCATCCTCTACCACTTGCCAAGTAGTATAGGGTGTTTTCTTCATAAGTTTCATGGCTTGGTGAAGTTGGAGCTTGATCTAGTGTTGCCTCGACGTAGATCATCTTCGGCATCAACGTCGACGACCTAGCCCGATCGTTTCTTCGACGAAACCAATACTAGAGTCCGGGATCCGATGATCGCAGCGGAGCGACGTGAATGCGGAGCTATGGAGGTGGAGGACCGGATCTACAAAGGTTGTATTTTCCGTTCACGCGGAGCTATGGACGTGAACGCATTAGGGTTTCTCGGCACCGGATTTTTTTGAAATTGGCATGGTTGATGCCTTGTGAGACCTCATTAGTGTGTCTAGGAACCCTACATTTACATGATCTCCGGTTTACATCCATTTACATGATTCTACGTTTACATCCGTTACAGATATCATGGTTTCGGTCAGTCATCAAATTATACAATCTTTACAGTTTACAATACAATACAATTAAAACACTATGGGGTTTAAGGGGTAGACTGGTACGGAAGGTGTTAAAAGTGGCACGAGACTGCAAGATATAAGACACCTAACATGAATCCAATTGCCGTTGTTCTGGGCCTTCTAACGGAGCCTTGTACTGTATATTCTGTTTGCCCTGGTCTCTAGCATATGGAGACCCCTCTCGTATACACTGGCATTCTTCTGTACCAAGCTACAAACAATATTGTTAATACAACATTACAACAATATAATACAACATTGAAAGCCACTCTCTCTCTCTCTTACTCTCTGTCTATTTCTCCCTTATCTTTGGGACTTACCGAGCGACATGCTCGCTGATGACATTCTATTTCTTTCTTCTTTGAATGTCGTCAGGTGTTTTGGACCCGTCAGAGAACAAGCCCACTGCTGAAGACTTGGACCAGTTCAGTGAAGACCCCGAGCTCTAGTCATTGCACAATTTCCATTCAGTACTTTTCAGTTCCTGTTATGCCATTGTTTAGGCATTGCTTTTTATTCAGTTGTATTTACTTTTCTTGCATTGTACAAAAGAATGTTATTAAATAAAGTTGTTGTTCTGTTTATATCTCTTGTCTCTTGTACTTACTTTTATATTGCTTAGATACGCTTAGCGTATTTACTTCAGAGTAAATACGTAACGGATTAGTACCGTTCCCTTCGCCCTATACCGGGAAGCGGGGCGTGACAGCAGCGAAGGGACTTCTACACGGAGCATTTGTAGTGAAGGACCGATCTACAATGGTTGTATTCCGCATTCACATAGTTATAAAGTTGGTTACATATAGTTTCGTCTAAATCATTAGTTAAGATTCTTGGGTTAGGGTTAAGTAGAATAGCAATAAAATTTGAAAATGGCATGGACGATGCCTCCCGAAACCTTTCTGTCGTGTAACCCAACAGTAGTATCAGAGCCAGGCTAGAGAATTAGACTGATTTTGTAGGATTACGAAACCGAAACAACTCCGAAACACCCGAATCAAAGACCTAGTTTCTGACGATTTTTAAACGGGCTCTAAAAAAATTTTAAGCAACTGCAGAATGTTGTATAAGATACAATATGAATACAGTAGAAAATTGAAGCCCCCTCATCGGATTTTGGCCGGCCACTTCTTTAAAAATTCCGAGCCCCTAGGCCAGATTAGTGTTTTTTTGCTTCAAATTTCCACTGTCTTCCAGTCTCTGGGTTTTGGTATTTCAGGTGTTGCTTGTTTTTGCTAAATTTGCATGTGATGTTATCTTTACACAAAGGCAATTCGGAGTGTTTCGTATTCATAATTCTAGCATTATTTCGGGTTGTTTTAGACGGCGTTAAAAAGTTCGAACGGATATCAAATACCCACTTTAACCTTTGCTGGAAATTTTCCGAGAGTTTTTTTTTTTCAAGTTAAAGAACATTCAAAAATCATGCAAGTAATGCGGTGGACCCTCTAAAAGAACGAAACCCTAACTCAATTCTGTGATCGTAAGAACCACCGCCAAACCCTACGTTTTGCGGTAGTTCCACGGCGCCATGGATGAGACAAGGGTTGACCCTTCTACGGTTGGTTTATAGGTACCGTGGCATGTTCTGAGTATTTTTAAACTATGCTCAAGTGTTGAACTTTTTGGGAAATTTTGGGTGTTTGTTGATTCGATCAAAATGTTTAATATCGTCTAGCTTTTTCTGGAATGTGATACAATATTTGGAATTCATATTGTTAGGCATGAAATCCAAAGTATGTGATATTTCGGGTTTATGATGTCTAAGTTGATTATGGATTCCAAATGTTATAGTTTGACATTTTCTTTTCTGCGACCGTAAGTGTAATATGTGGTGTATCGCCGGTTTCGTTGATATATGTCAATGACAATTGGGATACACATATTTACTTCTATTGATTACATGTGATGTTATGTGTTGCTGTTTTATATTATATTGGATCGTCGTGTTTTGAATAGCCGGGATTTTATGTGAGATGAGAGCTTTTATTTTCATTCTTGTAAAACTCATTGTATGCAATATTCTTTTATTGGGGCACTTCCGAGTTGAGCATGATGTCACCATTGTTGTCTATTATTTACTTTTCCGCATTAGGATAGACCCAAGGTGGGGAGCACAAGTAACCAGGTTCTAGAGTCCAGTAGGAGACCATCTCGAGGAGTCGAGTCCGGGTCTCCTACCTCTAAAATTGGTAGGGTTGCTTGCCGCTCTCGTAGGGGTCTAGGGATGTGGGTTTGGCTATTCATCGTGACCGTGGAATCCGTGTTTTATGTATGCTTAAAATAAAACACAGACCTCCTAGTATATCCAATATTTCATATGTTATCTTCTGCTGCTGATATTCTGTGATGTGATCACTTTATATGTTTGAGACGAATGCCTTCTTATTATATATATGATATATAATAAACGTTACTTATGTTTTGCACCCGCGCTAGTCCTACTCCGCTATGCCGTTAGTTAAGTAACGTAACGGTGCATAACGGGACACTGTGGCGAATGCGGATAGCATAAGTGTACGTTGTATTCGTTTCTTCTTTGATGCTTAGGAAGCATAAATGATGGGACTTCACTAATGAGATTAATGAAAGAAAAGAAAACCTAAAAGATGTTGTAGAATCAGATTTTCAAAAAGGGTAGCTCTAGTTTTTTCTTGCATAGCGGTATTCCTTGTAGAATATCCAGCACCTTATTCGATAAGGACAGATCCGAGATCCCTTCACCGGGAGTGACCACTTTCGAAAATCTAGCCGATGCTACAACTCACTCGGTTTTGTTTTAGATAGCTTTTATAGTTCTTACTTTGCATAGTGTTATTTGTGAAATATCCTCCACCTTATTCGATAAGGAAAGAGCCGAGATCCCTTCATCGGGAGTGACCTCTTTAGCGAAACTAGTGAAAGCCTCATAAACACTCCTTTTCAAAATCACTTGTTTCTACAACGATATCATGTTCATTACGCGAAAAGTTTTCTTAAAAACCAGTCGTAGCCCTCCGTTGTTTCAGATAAGTCCTACTTAGTATTAGTGTTACGTTTGTTGACCTCTGTCAAGGCGTAGTGTGCGGTAGCTGACTAGCACTTATCTTCTGCATATGATGCGATTGTTTTAGGGTAGTCGTACGACCTTGTTGACCTCCGTCAAGGGTTGTGCGGGTGGGTTTAATTCAATCAAGAAATGACGGGTTGAACTTGACTAGCAGCCTATGGTTTTTTGACCTCCGTTAAGGTCATAGGGCGCTAGGGGCAGAATATTGTCGGGAATTTCAAGTGTTGAAAATTGCAATGAGATTGCATACCTTCTATGAGATAGTTGGATCCCGATACCCACTGCGAGTAAGAGTTACTCCTGGGAGAGTTTTACACATCACAATTGGCCAATCAAGTAGGTGTCTAGAAAGGTGTTAACGGGGTTATACCTCTGGGAAGACGGGGTTTAATTTAATTAGGTCCGTGCGAAAGCACGGGGAACCTCCCTCAAAGTACTAATACTGGCATGGCTGAAAGATTGGCGAACTTGTATGGTGTAATTAATCCCGGTTTGTCTTACCTTGTAAGGTTTGAAGGAAGATTTGATAAAAAACAGTAGGAGCCATCCTAACTAGATAAGATAATAACCAATATAATCTTGCAAGAGCATACGCTAAAGTTATTTTCTCTCACTCTCAAGGTAGAGACCATGTAAGGCCTACATCAAGAAAATAATATGGATGTATTGTTAGTTATATGTATGCCCTAGAGGCCATTACTGTACATTGGATGTATATTGTAGTGGATGCTGGGACATATATAGGTAGGACTTTCTTGCTCGACATGATAGTACGCTATCTGGTTGCTCTTTGTCTTAACATGTATATTTTCTGTCTCTCTGATTACATGTTGATAAAGCCCTTAGGATGAGTACTCGACTTCCAAGACTATGATGCAGATCATACTAGTGGGGCCTGGGTAGTCAATGAGTACATCCTTCATTGTTCCTAGTCGTGGGAATATCGAGACGGGGCATCGATATTCCAGAGTAGACTAGCGTATATCTTCTCGACCCATGTGATGGGCAATGGATGATCCCATATCCATTGGTGTTTGACATCAGAGATGGTATACGGGTGCTCAGTGGAGACTGGGTACACTGAACGGACTCGTCGAGAACACCCAGATGGTATTATACCTCACGTCAGATGGCAGTTCTCTGGTGACACTGGTACAGCTTAGTCTGTTGACCCGAGATCGTCATAGAGTCTTGTGTGTCTCCCACTGTGCTTTGATTTCCACCCTACCACTGCTCTACTGAGTTGTGCAAACAGGTGGTTATTGGGTACAGTCCCGATTCACATGGAGGCAATGAGCGATAGGAGGGGATTCGTCTCTCCCGGTATTGGGGGTTGATGTTGCGCTATGCTCGACTGGCCATAACAGGAATTCCCTGGCCAGGATTGCAGTGATATACTGGTAAGAGTTATCAGTAGTTTCACACATGTCATGTACTTCACGTCGGCATGACTTATCGAGCTATTGGGGTCTGACGTTTACCACCCCTAGGCGAGATATGCGACATATCAGACGAACAGACCGGACTGTACGGTAAGTGTTACTGGTTGGATTCACAGGAGTGTGAGCGGGCTTGCTCGTCGATCTTCTGATCGCTCAATACCCGGGTGGCCGTTACGTTTAGAAGACCGCTTGCGGCTTGTGGGTGTTTGATATGATCATCATCTGCTGCCGGCGTATTGACGAGTCTTTAGAGTCCTACATAGAGGTTTCCTGGCTCAAGCGAAACGAAATAGGAGCGCATATGAGATATGTGCGGGACCGAGAATAATGCGTGTATGTGATACTGTATTTCATTCTCGCGATGAATGTGTCGAATGGTTGTATGCGATATAACCTAGTTATCGAATCAAGGATTGATTCGATAAGCCGATACATTGGATACTAGCCGGTTATATGCGATATGACCGGATCATTGAATCAAGTGTTGATTTAATGATTTAATGTATAATTATATATTTGATATATTACTTTGCATTAACTAGTATTGGTTCACTTTAAATGGATTTACTCACTTGATTTGCACAAGTTGTATATGAGATATACTTTTGTGCACAAGATTGTATCATGTTTGATGATACATGCAAGCTTGGGTTTGTGTAAAGAATTGACCATGGTTATATGAATGGTTAGGGTTTCTTTTATTTACTTATTCATTTATCTATTTATTTTTAAAAGGTAAAGAAAACAAAATGGTTTCTTTTGGATGCTTCAAGCATCTTTGACCTAATGACCATTTTGTCTTCATCTCCTAAACCTAACCATTCTACTAACCTTAGTTGATTCTCTACACTAAACCATGGTTGTTGACATGATAAGTATCATATTGTTTTTATTTTTAAAGAACACTTATCATAATTCTTTATCATCTTCTTCTTCATCTTCAACTTGAAGAAAGCTTGCACCATCAATGGCAACTAGCCAAAATGAGTGAGAAATCCAAATCTAAAGTCTACCCACTTCCTATTTCATCATCCTCTACCTCTTTCCAAGTTGTATAGGGTGTTTCCTTCACCAGTTTTCAAGGCTTGGTGAAGTTGGAGCTTCTTCTTGTGATGCCTCGACGTAGATCATCTTCGGCATCGAACCGACAATCAAGCCCGCCCATTCTTCGATGATGCCAATGCTAGAGTCAAGGGTTCGATTTGGACAGCGGAGGGAGATCATCGCGGAGCTTAGGAAGTGGTGGACCGGATCTACAAAGGTTGTAGTCACTTTCCCTTAGCATTTAATTCGATTACATGCTTGCTTCGCCTATATATCAAGTTAACGATCCGTATTAGGGTTTGTAGGCACCCGTAAAATTTGATTTGTGCATGTTTGATCACTTGTGAGACTTCATTAGTGTGCCTAGGAACCCTACAGTGGTATCAGAGCCTAGCTAGAGCCTTAGGCGAAGTCCCGACGGAATTAGAAGTCCGATCGACCCAAAACCCCGACTTGAAAATGCTCTCTGGACAATTCTGTAAAATGTGGATTTTTGTAGATTAAAAATATTCAGAAAAATCAGCAGGAAGATCTAAGGGTTACTGTAAAATTCGAGGGCCTGATTCCATAAAGGTGCCGCGGATCCGCGGCAAGAGCATGCTCATGCGGCGGTTCCGCGGCCATTTTGTCGTTTTGTGCATCCAATTTTGCACAGTAATTCTTAGTTGTATGTGCTGGCTTTCCTGGGGATTTTAATAATTTTTCCCAGAGTTGCATTTTCTGGGTCGTATTGGGGACTCGGTATATCGATCGGATTGTCTAATTCTGTCTGTGTGCTTTTCCGGATAATCTTAGAATATGTTAAAAAGTTCGACCGGATATAAATACCCACTTTTTCCCCTGCCGGGAAATTTCCAATTGTTGGATTTTTCGTAGTTTAACGATGTTCTAAGTAATGCAAGTAACGCGATGGACCCTCTAGAAGACAACAAACCTTAACTCGATTATGTGACCGTCATGAACTGCCCTTTGAACCTTCGGGTTTGGGGCAGTACGGCGTGCCACATGTGAGGCGTTGGCTTGACCCTTCTACGGCTGGACCGTTGCTACTGAGGCACGAACTGAATGCTGTTAGACTTATTTCATGTGTTGAGCTGTATCGGGAAAACTTGGGTGTTCGATTGTTCGATCGGGATGTTTAACATTTTCTATTTATCCGGAATGTGATACAATAAATGGAATTCACAAGTAGTTATGAGATAACTGAATGAATGTTATAAATATAGCAGTTTAGTCTCACTTGATCGGTTGCCACGGAATTTTGATGAGATCAAAAGTCCGTCGCAATCACGTAGCGTACGCGGATACTCGCCGGGTAAACTTAATAGACAGCCTCGCTCCATAGCCCCGACCAAGTGACTGTAGGAGAACCCCGTCGCCGAAAGCATCCGTTCGGGTGCTCGCGGTAGCGGTGTTCCGCCTTGGTGCACTTCGTCGACGGCATCGGGGGTGCGGCCGCCTACTAAAGTTTGCGACGAGCATTCGATCAGAATGTCGGGAATCCTGTTGAATTGCCCGACTTGATATTGAAAAGAGTTTTCGATAATGAGACTAAAATGCGGGGTTTATAATTGTTAGGCATGCGATGTCTAAGTATTTCATTTGGTCAGGCATGCGATGTCTGAGGAGGTTGCGGATTCCAACTGTTGTAGTTTTACACTTTCTTTTCTGTGACCGTAAGTGTAATATGTGATATCGCCGGTTTCGTTGCTATATGTCAACGACAATTGGGATGCGCATATTTACTTACGTTGATGACATGTGATGTTATGTGTTGCTGGATATGTTATATTGGATCGTCGTGTTTGAATAGCCGGGGTTTTTTATGTGAGATGAGTGTTTTTCATTTTTCATTCATGTAAAAACTTGTATGTAATATTCTTTTATTGGGGCACTTCCAGGTTGCGGAAGTTGTCACCGTTGATGTATATTATTTACTTTTCTGCACTAGGATAGACCCAAGGAGGGGAGCATAAGTAACCGGGTTCTGGGGTCCAGTGGGAGACCAACTCGAGAAGTCGAGTCCGGGTCTCCTAACCCTAGAATTGGTAGGGTTGGTTGCCGCTCTCGTAGGGGTCTAGGGGTGTGGGATAGGCTATTTATCACGACCGTGGAATCCGTGTTTTATACTGGCTCGTATTGAAAACACGGACGTCCTAGTATATCCAATATTTCATATGTTTCTTCTGCTGTGATGTGATCATGTGATGTTCTGTGACAGATATAGTATATAGTATATATGATATATTATATAGACGTTGCTTATGTTTTACACCCGCGCTAGCCCTGCCCCGCTCTGCCGTTAGTTACCTAACCTAACGGTGCAGACGGGACATCGAGGCGAACGCGGATGGCATAAGCGTACGTTATATTTATTTGTGATGTTTAGGTGGACTTAAATGATGGGATATTCATTAATGAGATTAATGAAAGAAAATAAACCTAAAAGATGTTGTGGAATCGAATTTAAAAATAAAACAGGTAGCTACAGTTCTTGCTTTGCATCGTGGTGTTCATTATAGAACATCCTGCACCTTATTCGATGAGGAAAGGACCGAGATCCCTTCACCGGGAGTGACTCCTTTAGCAATAACTGGCAGATGCTACAACCCTCGGTTTGTCTTTGATCGCTTCTATAGTTTCCGCTTTGCACAGTGATATATATGATATATCCCGCACCTCATTCGACGAGGAAAGGGCCGACAATCCCTTCACCGGGAGTGACCCCTTTAGCAAAACTAGAAAAGCCTCGAAAACATTCCATTTAAAAACCATTTGATTCCGCAACGAGATCAAGTTCAAAGCGTTAAAGGTTTTCAAAAAAACCATTCGCAACCCTCCGTCATTTTAGGAAGTAGAGTACTTAGTATTCGTGCTGTGTTTGTTGACCATAGTCAAGGCACAGTGTACAGTAGCTAAGTGATGTCTTCCTACACCGCATATGATGCGATTAGTTAGGACAGTCGCGTGACCTTGTTGACCTTAGTTAAGGGTCATGTGGATGGGTCTAATTAATCACGAAATGACGGGTAGAACTTGACTAGTACTTATGATTTGTTGACCATAGTTAAGGTCATAGGTGCTAGGGGTAAAAACCTTTATCGGGAGTTTCAAGTGTTGAAATTTGCAATGAGATTGCATACCTTCTATATGATAGTTGGATCCCGATACCCACTGCGAGTAATTGTTACTCCTGGGAGAGTTTTGCACTTTGCAATTAGCCGATCAAGTAGGTGTCTAGAAAGGTGTCAACGGGGTTACGCCTCTGGGAAAACGAGGTTTACTGTAATTAGGTCCGTGCGAAAGCACGGGGAACCTCCCTCAAAGTACCGACACTGGCCTGGCTGAAAAATTGGCGAACTTGTAGAGTGTAATTAATCCCGGCTAGTCTTTCCTTTTAAGGTTTGAAGGAAAATTTGATAAAAACAGTGGGAGCCATCCTGATTAGATAAAATATATAACTAGTCTGATCTTGCAAGAGCGCACGCTGAGTGTTTTCTTCTCTCTCTCTGCAGGTAGCGACCATGTCACGCCTTAATCAAGATAATAAAATGGAATATTGACCGAACCCGCTTGTTATACTGAGCTGGGGAACGTTGGTCCCGCTCTAACTTATAATTGTTATAAGACAGAGCAGGAAATTAGGGAATACTAGATTTCCCATGCCGCCCAAATGAAGAAAGTGCATATGATGCATCATCTTCGGGTGTGTTCATTATAAAGAACTGTTTCTCAGTATCCTCTGAATCCTGGGTATTCGATACCGAATCAGGATCCCAGATATGTAATCTGTTACATAGGGCTACAAAAGGGTAGAAAAACTGAGAACGGGTGATAAGTTTCATGAGGCAGAAAACGGGGCAAGTGTTGCAGCCAAGTCTGTTGGTCACTGTCACCTTGTATTACCAATACATTGATTCTGAACAAATGCTATTAGATACCGAACCTGATATACAAAATCATATCAGTCTCTTTATTAGTAAAGAAATGATAAAATTTTGTATTGATGGATAATGTTTTGAACATTTCCTATATCAAAAGTTCATCGGTTCAGGCACGTTATCTAAAAGCATTGACGTTCTAAATCAAACTACAGTTCTTAGTATTCAGAACACACACAAGAGGAAGAGTTCAGAAATGAATGAATTCTTCTTGAGGTTTTGTAGACTAGGTCATATCAATGCGACTCGACTAGCTGAAGTTACATTCAGATGCATATTTAAATCAGTTTGAATTTACATCTTGTGAAACTTGCCAGTCATGTCACAAAGATATAATGACACCAGCTCTGTTTACTGGAAACTGAGAAAGAGTTAGTAAACTCTTGGGACTGATGCATGATGATGTATGTAAGGTCTCCTGTCTACACATGCCAGGACTGGTTCTTTATATTTCATTATATTCTCTGATAATCTCTCAAGATTCAGTCATATATTCCTGTTGAAATATAAGTCCGAACCTTTTGAGGTATTCACAGAATATAAGTAGGAAGTAGAGAACCAATATACGGGTATAAGTATTATGTCCTATGATGAGATCAGGGAGGAGAATACTTGTGCATGGAATCCTTGGACTATTCTAAAGGAAAATTAGATTCTCTCTCAGTATTACTCCTCTGAATACACCACAGCACAACGGTGTATCGGGGCGGAGCAATCACACAATATTAGATATCGTGTGCTCTATGATGAGTATTACTGAGTTACCTATTTCCTTTTGGGAGTTATGCGCTTGAGAAGCTGCATACCTATTGAATTAGGTTCGAATCAAATCAGTACCTACCACTCCATATAAGATATGGTGTGGGAAGATCCTATCTCTTAAGTAAGTTAAGATTTGGGATTGTCCGGCCTATGTCTAAAGCAAAATCCGGACAAAATCGAGGCAAGGTCAGTTCTGTAGAACTGGAAAGGTTCCAGCTATTCGAAACTACAGCTGAAGATTTGACAGAACCAAAGGATTTTATAGTCCCCGACGAATCTCAGCCTCTCCGCCGATCTGGTAGGGTTCCTCGCCTGCCTGAGAGATACCTTGGTTTCTCGATGACAGTGGGAGCGAGGATTGCATCATGAGATGATGACCCAACCAGTTTCGAGCAGGCCATCGAGAGTAGGGACTCTGTAAGAATGGCTGGATGCTTAGTGATCTGAGATGGAATCCTTATACACCAACAAAGTATGGACTTTGGTTGCTTTATCTGAAAGGTTAAATCCCCATCAGGAGCAAGTATATCTTGAGAAGATTACTTGGTGTACATGGAAAAGTTGAGACTTTCAAAGCTAGACTTGTTAAAGTTTTTCGTCATCAACCAGGCACGGATAATGATGAAACCTTTTCCAGGGACTATGTTTAAGTCCATCCAGATCCTACTTGCCACGGCTACATACCATGACTACGATATCTGGTGGTTGGGTGCCATGACTACTTTTCTAAATATTGATTTAGAAGAGAATGTCTATAAGAACACAGCCAGAGGGCCTCGTAGACAGTGGGAGCAGCGGAAACGTGTGCAAGATGCTTTATAGGATAAAGCAGGCATCGCGGAGTTGGAACATCTGTTTTGATGGATTAGTCAAAGAAGTTGACATCATCAAAATGGTAGATGAACCTTGTATAAACAAAAAGGTAGTAGGGAGTATAATGACGATCCTCGTAGAGTACGTGGATGACATACTCTTGTTAGGGAAGGAGTTTCCTATGCTACGCTCGATCAATCTCCGCTTATCACAATGATTTTCCATATAGGATCAAAGTGATACATACTAAATCCTAAGCTTTGGATCTATGAGATAGATTTAATTGGATGTTAGGATACTCACTAGTTGTAGTGAGATGGTATCAATCGATCCTGGGGAGAATCACTGGAAGGGTTCCAGAGTGATAAGGACGACTGAATGTCAGTCGCAGGCATTGTCTTTACCCTCGGTAAAGGGACGGTATGTTGGAAGATTTCCAAGCTAGATACCGTGACAAACTAGACGATAAAGGCTGGTAACATCGCTATTAAAGATACTACCAAAGAGTAAGTTTGGGTGTATATTGGTTCATAAGATGAACTAGGTTCCAGCCATTGTATGACAATGGAAGTGTGGCTTCGGCCCTGGAACCCTGGTCCCATCAGTGACCCAGACGTATTCTGAGGCAGCATCACCTGATCATGGAGATAGTTGATCTCCAGGGTGATCGTGGTTAGGAGAGTAGACTCAGAGGAGAACACGGCGGATCCACTCACGAAGGCCTTTTTCTAAAGAGAGACTTTTAGGGGATGGTTGAGTATTAGATATTACAACCACTGTTACAGATGGCCCTAGTGCAAGTGGGAGATTGTTAGTTATATGTATGCCCTAGAGGCCATTACTGTACATTGGATGTATATTGTAGTGGATGCTGGGACATATATAGGTAGGACTTTCTTGCTCGACATGATAGTACGCTATCTGGTTGCTCTTTGTCTTAACATGTATATTTTCTGTCTCTCTGATTACATGTTGATAAAGCCCTTAGGATGAGTACTCGACTTCCAGGACTATGATGCAGATCATACTAGTGGGGCCTGGGTAGTTAATGAGTACATCCTTCATTGTTCCTAGCCGTGGAAATATCGAGACGGGGCATCGATATTCCAGAGTAGACTAGCGTATATCTTCTCGACCCATGTGATGGGCAATGGATGATCCCATATCCATTGGTGTTTGACATCAGAGATGGTATACGGGTGCTCAGTGGAGACTGGGTACACTGAACGGACTCGTCGAGAACTCCCAGATGGTATTATACCTCACGTCAGATGGCAGTTCTCTGGTGACACTGGTACAGCTTAGTCTGTTGACCCGAGATCGCCATAGAGTCTTGTGTGTCTCCCGCTGTGCTTTGATTTCCTCCCTACCACGGCTCTACTGAGTTGTGCAAACAGGTGGTTATTGGGTACAGTCCCGATTCACATGGAGGCAATGAGCGATAGGAGGGGATTCGTCTCTCCCGGTATTGGGGGTTGATGTTGCGCTATGCTAGACTGGCCATAACAGGAAATCCCTGGCCAGGGTTGCAGTGATATACTGGTAAGAGTTATCAATAGTTTCACACATGTCATGGACTTCACGTCGGCATGACTTATCGAGCTATTGGGGTCTGACGTTTACCATCCCTAGGCAAGATATGCGACATATCAGACGAACAGACCGGACTGTACGGTAAGTGTTACTGGTTGGATTCACAGGAGTGTGAGCGGGCTTGCTCGTCGATCTTATGATCGCTCAATACCCGGGTGGCCGTTACGTTTAGCAGACCGCTTGCGGCTTGTGGGTGTTTGATATGATCATCATCTGCTGCCGGCGTATTGACGAGTCTTTAGAGTCCTACACAGTGGTTTCCTGGCTCAAGCGAAACGAAATAGGAGCGCATATGAGATATGTGCGGGACCGAGAATAATGCGTGTATGTGATACCGTATTTCATTTTCGCGATGAATGTGTCGAATGGTTGTATGCGATATAACCTAGTTATCGAATCAAGGATTGATTCGATAAGCCGATACATTGGATACTAGCCGGTTATATGCGATATGACCGGATCATTGAATCAAGTGTTGATTTAATGATTAAATGTATAATTATATATTTGATATATTACTTTGCATTAACTAGTATTGGTTCACTTTAAATGGATTTACTCACTTGATTTGCACAAGTTGTATATGAGATATACTTTTGTGTACAAGATTGTATCATGTTTGATGATACATGCAAGCTTGGGTTTGTGTAAAGAATTGACCATGGTTATATGAATGGTTAGGGTTTCTTTTATTTACTTATTCATTTATCTATTTATTTTTTAAAGGTAAAGAAAACAAAATGGTTTCTTTTGGATGCTTCAAGCATCTTTGACCTAATGACCATTTTGTCTTCATCTCCTAAACCTAACCATTCTACTAACCTTAGTTGATTCTCTACACTAAACCATAGTTGTTGACATGATAAGTATCATATTGTTTTTATTTTTAAAGAACACTTATCATAATTCTTTATCATCTTCTTCTTCATCTTCAACTTGAAGAAAGCTTGCACCATCAATGGCAACTAGCCAAAATGAGTGAGAAATACAAATCTAAAGTCTACCCACTTCCTATTTCTTCATCCTCTACCTCTTGCCAAGTTGTATAGGGTGTTTCCTTCACAAGTTTTCAAGGCTTGGTGAAGTTGGAGCTTCTTCTTGTGATGCCTCGACGTAGATCATCTTCGGCATCGAACCGACGATCAAGCCCGCTCATTCTTCGATGATGCCAATGCTAGAGTCAAGGGTTCGATTTGGACAGCGGAGGGAGATCATCGCGGAGCTTAGGAAGTGGTGGACCGGATCTACAAAGGTTGTAGTCACTTTCCCTTAGCATTTAATTCGATTACATGCTTGCTTCGCCTATATATCTAGTTAACGATCCGTATTAGAGTTTGTAGGGACCCGTAAAATTTGATTTGTGCATGTTTGATCACTTGTAAGACTTCATTAGTGTGCCTAGGAACCCTACATGTATTGATTGAACCAGCTTGTTATACTGAGCAGGGGAATGTTGGTTCCATTCATTCTTATAATTGTTATAAGAATGAGCAGGGAATAGGAACATATCCGGATTTTCACGCCGCCCAAAGGAAGAATAGGCATGTTGATGCATTTTCTTCAGGTGTGTTAGTTATCGAGGACTGTTTCTCGGTTCACTCTATGTCCTGGGTATTAGATACCGGATCGGGATCATACATATGTAATATGTTACATGGGCTAAGGAATGGGTGATCATTCCTTAAGAGTAGGGAATGGTGCAAATGTTGCAGCCAAAACAGTTGGCGAATATCTTGTATTACCAAATGGTAATACATTGATTCTGAACGAATGTAATTACATTCCGACCCTGATATGCAATCTTATATCAGTTTCTTTATTAAGTAATGATGTATATAATTTTGTACTACAAGATAATGTTATGAATATCTTCCTGAATCAAAAGTTGATTGGATCAGGCTCGTTAAATAATGGCATATACGTTCTAAATCAAACTACAGTTCTTAATGTACAGAACACACACAAGAAGAAGAGTTTAGAAATGAACAAATCCTTCTTGTGGCATTGTAGACTAGGTCATATCAATGCGACACGACTAGCTAAGTTACATAAGGATGAATATTTGAGTTCATTTGAATTATTATCTTATGAAACTTGCCATTCATGTCTCAAAGGAAAGATAACCAAAACTCCGTTTACCGGATACGGAGAAAGAGTTACGGAACTCTTGGGACTAATACATAGTGATGTATGTGGTCCCATGTCTACACATGCCAGGAATGGTTCCTCATACTTCATTACATTCACTTACGATCTCTCAAGATAAGGACATGTGTTCCTGTTGAAACAAAAGTCTGAAGCTTTTAAGAAATTCAAAGAATATAAGCATGAAGTCGAGAAACAAACAGTTAAAAGTATTATGATCCTTCGAACTGATCGAGGAGGAGAATACTTAAGCAATGAGTTCTTGGATTATCTAAAAGAGAATAGGATTCTCTCTCAGCTTACTCCTCCGTATACACCACTGCACAACAGTGTATCGGAGCGGAGGAATCGCACCCTATTAGATATGGTGTGCTCTATGATGAGCACTGCTGAGTTGCCTATTTCCTTTGGGGGGTATGCGCTTGAGATAGCCATATACCTATTGAATAGAGTTCCAAACAAATCAGTGCCCACCACTCCATATGAGATATGGGAGGGGAAGAGACCGTTTCTTAATTTTTTTAAGATATGGGGTTGCTCGACCTATGTTAAAAAGCAAAATACGGACAAGCTCAAGGTAAGGTTGGTTCTGTGCAAGTTTGTAAGATATCCCAAGCATTCGCGAGGACATATCTTCTACCATCCTGAGGAACAAAAGATGTTTGTTGCTCAGCATGCCACATTTTTAGAAAAAGAATTTCTTGCAAAGGAAATTAGTGGCTAGGAGGTAGAACAGGAAGAAGTTCCAGTGATACAAACTACGATAGAATATTTGGTAAAACCAGAGGATTCGATAGTACCCAACGAACCTCAGCCTCTCCGCCGATCTAGTAGGGTTCCTCATCCACCTGAGAGATACTACGGTTTTTTTATTGGTGGTGGGAGCGAGAATTGCATCATGGAAGATGATGACCTAACTAGCTTCGAGCAGGCCATCACGAGTGGGAACTCTATGAAGTGGCCAGATGCAATGCGATCTGAGATGGAATCCATGTACACCAACAAAGTATGGACATGGAAGTTGCTCCTGAAAGGGTATAACCCATCGGAAGCAAATAGATCTTTAAGAAGAAACTTGGTGTAGATGGAAAAGTTGAGACTTTCAAAGCTAGACTTGTTGCAAAAGGTTTTCGTCAACCACCAAGTGTGGATTATGATGAAACATTTTCTCTAGTGGCTATGCTTAACTCCATCTGGATCCTACTTACCATTGCTGCATACCATGACTACGAAATCGGGCAAATGGATGTTAAGGCCGTCTTTCTAAATGGTGATTTAGGAGAGTGCGTGTACATGACTCGGCCAGAAGGTTTCGTAGATTGTGGGAGCAGCGGAAAGGTGTGCAAGCTGCTTAAATCCATCTACGGGTTAAAGCAGGCATCATGGAGTTGGAACATCTGTTTTGATATTGTAGTCAAAGAGTTTGACTTCATCAAGAACGTAGATGAACGTTGTATATACAAGAAGGTGGCAGAGAGTAAGATTTTCTTCCTCGTATTGTACGTGGATGACATACTCTTGATAGGAAATGATGTTCCCATGCTGCACTCGGTCAAGTCTTCTTATCACATAGATTCTCAATGAAAGATCTAGGTGATGCCTCCTACATCTTCGGGATTAAGATCTATAGAGATAAATCTAAACAGATACTGGTATTTTCCTAATCCAGGTATATTGCCACCGTACTAAAGAGCTTTAGTATGGAAGATTCCAAGCGTGGGAATTTATCCACGATCACAGGACTCACTCTCTCCAAAAAGATGTCTCCCAAGACTGATTTGGAGAGAGCTCGCATGCAAGGGATTCCTTATGTTTCGGCAGTAGGCTCTATCATGTATACGATACTATGTATCAGACCCGATGTAGCATACATACTAACTGTAGTGAGTAAGTATCAAGCAGATCTAGGATAAAGTCACTGGACAGCTGTTAAGAACATTCTCAAGTACTTGAGAAGGACTAAAGAGATGTTCTTGGTGTATGGTAACGGTCAACTCCAAGTGGAGTCCTTTACCTATTCGAGCTTCTAGAGTTATAAGGACGACTCTAAGTCGCATTTGGGATTTGTTTTTACCCTCAATGGAGGGGCAGTTTGTTAGATGAGTTCCAAATAGGAAATCATGGCAGACTCGATGATGGAGGCTGAATACATCGCTGTCAACGATGCTGCCAAAGAGTCTGTCTGGATGAAGAAGTTCATAAACAAACTTGGTGTAGTTCCGTCTATTGAGCATCCAATACCTTTGTATTGTGATAACAATAGAGTTGTGGCTTTGGCCAAGGAACCCAGGTCCTATCAGAGATCCAGGCATATTCTGAGGCGGTATCACCTGATCCGGGAGATAGTTGATCGCCAAGAAATCGAGGTCAGGAGAGTTCATGACACAAAAAAAACACAAATAATATATATCAAATATATATTAAGTGTGCACATGTGAGAATAGAAAAGTATAAGTGAGCAAATATTAGTTAATGTAAATTAGCATATCAAATATACAATTATACATTAAATTATAATAACAACATTTGATTTAATAATCCGGCTATATCACATATAACCGACTAAGTATCATCCTATCGAATCAACACTTGATTCGATAACTCGGCAACACACATATAACCGACCGATATCACATATCGCGAGAATAGAATACGGTATCATATAATCGTATTAATCTCGGTCCCGCACATATCACATATGTGCTCCTACTTCATTTTTCCTGAGCCAGTAAACCTCTGTGTAGAACTCCAAAGACTCGTCAATACGCCGGCAGTAGGAGATGATCACATCAAACACCCACAAGCTGTCAGCGGTACTAGTTGGACGTAACAGCTACCCGGGTATTAAGCAATCAAAAGATCAACAAGCAAGCCTGCTCATACTCCTGTAAAACCTATCAGTAACACTACCGTACAGTCTGGTCTCTTCGTCTGATATGTCACATATCCAGTTTAGGGGTGGTGATCATCTATGAGGCTCATAACGGGTCGAGAAACTACAGATAACACTTACCAGTAGATCTCCATATCATCCCTGGCCAGGGACTTCCTGTTATAGCCAATCGAACATAGCGCAACATCAATCCCTAATACAGGGGGAGACGAAACCCCTCCTATCGCTCATTGCCTCTATATGATTCGGGACTGTAACTAAAAGCCACTGTTTTGCACATTCTCTTGAATGTGGTAAGGTGGAAATCAAAGCACAGTGGGAATCACACAAGACTCTATGACGATCTCGGGTCTACAGACTAACCTGTACCAGTGTCACTAGAGAACTGCTATCTGACGATCATTATAATACTAACTAGGAGTTCTCGGCGAGTCCGTTCAGTGTACCCAGTCTCCACTGAGCACCCATATACCATCTTTGATGTCAAAAACCAATGGATGTGGAATCATACATCGTCCATCATATGGGTCAAGAAGCGTATACGCTAGTCTACTTTGGAGTATCGATGCCCTGTCGCGATACACCCTCGACTCGGAACAATTATAGGATGTACTTGTGGAACACCCTGGCCCCACTAGTATGATCTCCATCATAGTCCTCTTAGTCAAGTACACATCCTAAGGGCTTTATCAACATGTAAGAGCAAGACAGTATCACGATAAAAATCTACATGTTAAGACAAAGAGCAACCAGATAGCATACTATCATGTCGAGCAACAAAGTCCTCTCTATATATATCCAAGCATCCACTATAAAATACATCATATGTACAATAATGGCCTCTAAGGCATATACATAGCTAACAATCTCCCACTTGTACTAAGGCCAGTTGTTATAGTATCCCATACCCAACATCCCGAAGAGTCTCTCAAATTGTATCTGGGGTATGGCCTTTGTGAGCAAAATTCCTACTTCATCATGCTCTACTAGATTAGCCATTTAGTTTGGGGTGTTTGCTTCACTAATCCCTAATTAGTGAAGAGGTAGCTTGAGTTAGTCTCTCCTCAAAGTAGATCATCTTTGGCTTTGAAGACTTCAAGCAAGTTTGCATCTTTCACCTTATGGAGCCTCTCAAGAATTTGAGAGTTCATTACTCATAGCGAAGCGACTTCTACACGAAACTTTTGAAGTGAAGGACCGGTCTACAAAGGCTGTATTCCGCATTAACTTAGTTGTAAAGTTGTTTACATATCATTTCATCTAAATCTTTAGTTAAGATTCTAGGGTTAGGATTAAATAGCAAGGCAAAAAAAATTTGAAAATGGCATGGGCGATGTCTCCCGAAACCTTGTTGTCGTGCTAAATAACCCTACAAATACATATATGATATTAATGCATAATTAGTGAAATATTAATCAAGTTTAGTATTAAACTTGTATGAAATTAATTGTATAATAATTTATAAAATATCCAAATCATATAAATTCTTTCGAAGTCAATAATTCACATTTATTTTCAATTTAATTTCCAAACTATCCGTATATAATCATACTATACCATTAAAACTAATTCCCATACTATAATGATATTCATGAAATTTATTATTTTAATTTTGTAAATTCAAAAAATAATATTTTATTTTTATGAAATGTTATATTTAGTGATGATATTGTAGCTAAACTTGAGACTAGAATCCCAAAACACGAACTTAGAATTTTCCCGATATCGGCTTTTGAGGATTTTTTATGATCTATTAGGATCTGCTATGAACCAAGAGCTCCATAAAATAAGTTCGCATCACAGTGAGATGTGCAAGCAACTAGGAATTTTCCCTAGAGACCTGAGACCCCAACTCCAATTTCTGGCCGTAAATATATTCCTCAGGCCGCAAATTGCGGCCTGATCTTGATGAATTGGTGGGATTTTTGGTGCATGGTTCCCCTATATGATATGTAGACCTACCCTATATGCAAAATGTCCTAATTTTACTTAAGGTAGAATCTGGGAGTGTTTTCCCATGTTGCTGATTTCGGGTTTCCGATTTTTGAAATTTTGGTTTTGGTATTTGAGCTTGGACACGGTCGTTGGACGTTCATACATCAACGGTGAGACTTATTTGGTTATTCTTGCATGCGTGGGCTATAGGTTCTAACCTATGAGCACTTCACGTACCATATCGGTTTTAGGATTTGGTTTTGATCTCATTACGACATGTGTTGATTTGTAGGTACCTACGCGAGGACTTCCGAGACGACGAAAGAGAACAAGAGTCATCGACTTCGGGTAAGAAAAGATTAGCAGGTGAGTAGATCTATATCTATGGGGGAAGTCGAGTGGATGGCGTATAGCATCCCCGCAATCATAATAATGGAAAACCGATATATATAATACATTTTGAAGAAACCTACGCTATGAACTTACGGATATGATCAAAAGATTTAGTATGAGATGATTTGATAAATATAAGATGACTTGGATTGATATATTGATATGATGAAATGAGGATATGAAGCGATATATAGATATATAATTGAACAGAGGAAAAGTACGAGATGATATATATTGATATGAGGATATGATGAAATAAGATAACATGAGCGGATATGCTTGATATGAGGATGTGAGGCGATATGAAAATATATATAAATATGCAAGATATGTTATGAGATTGATGAGATATGATGTGAGGTTGTTGATATAGATATGATATGAGATGTATATATGTACGTATATAAGAGAATGAAAGATGATGTGACATAGGCGACCAAAGATCCATACCTTGTTTATGTATAGGACGATAGATCTTTATTCTAATTTGATGACATCGCATGATAGATTATACCGTACGTGATAGGATACCGGATGATTGATCCACACTCTCGACTCAACGATGATGTATGAGGATTATATCACATCTGATACTATGAGGCTGAATCGCTGACTTATGGACTTTTTTTGATTTGGAGAATCTTGGCTGCTAAACACCTTAGTGGATAATGGGTTATATTTGATGTATCCAGGGGTAGATGTATATCTTATTACCGTTCATGTTATGCTGTATTATTCGCCGTGACATACGTACTATGCTCCCAGCATTACCTGTATATGGCTTTGTCTGCTAGTTCACCTGCACTAGTACCGATGATGCGCATGGTACACTTACATAGATTTGCCGGCTCACACATTCATCATCGGTAATTGCCATGCCACTTACACAGTAGAACTGCTATATCACGGTATTATTCTTAACTGTAAAGTACATTTACTATTTAGTAATTATCACATGACATCCTTACATGATAATACTTGAGATGTTTACAGTACTGTTCTATGTTGCATATACTGTACATTATGGTTGCTTGCATTGCAATGCTGTTTTCTTGTGATCTCTGGATTTAAGAACCGCGGTTATATTTCAAAGGATACTATGTATTATTTTAAAAACGCAGTCTCTCGTGATATGATATTTCATGGCCACCATAAGTTTTCTCGGTTCTGAGCTATATGCTACCAGATTCGAGGAGTGAGGAGAAACTATCTGCGGGTACATGGTGGACCCGGTATGGTACGTCGTGGCAAGAAGATCGTGGAGTGGACGATGAGCCTGGCAGGGGATGTACTAACTACCGGTGATAGTTTGGACTCGGCGGTTATCCGGATGATACCGAACGGAGTTGTGAGATCAGATCGATATGAGGGCCGATCCGATTATGTGGCGCCTGAGATATAAGGACTTACATGTTGATACTGGACACGGTTTTCATGAAGTTTCGAGTGTCGATGATGGACACTCAGGTTTAATAATGTTGATATGTCGATGACACGGGTTGCATGATGTTTCGAGTGTCGATATTGGATACTGAAGTTTCATGATGTTGATGTATCGTTGATGGACACACGTTGGTTAATACACATGCATACATGCATACATTTTAGATGACTATTTTTACATTTTGTTATTGGCACGACTCTATTGTTGATACATATGCATACATGGTCACCTTAGTTACCATAGTTTTACTTTAATGATACAGTAAGAACTAGGGATCATTTTCTATTCAATTTCTACCCGTAGATATTTTCTACTCACGAGTTGGCCACTCACCTCCATTGTGCCACATATTTCTTACAGGTTCGACCGCTCGGATCAGTAGCGGTATCGCTGGCACACAGCTTTCTTCAAGGTGTTTTGCTTTGGTAGGTGGGATACACATTTGGATCGGGACCACTCTTGTACCTTTTATTTCTATTGTATCTAGATAAGCTCCATCAATCAGAAACTAGACTTTGTATATTGGTAGACTTGGATAGGCTTGTGTATTTGCGAAACACAGAGCGAGTTGGGTGTATGTTCGCTATTTGAGCTGACGATGTCTTGCTTTACATATTATTCTTTCTATATTTGATCTTCTCCATAGGGCATTGTATATTTGTTTTTTGCATGGTTGTGATTCCGCCATTTGGCAAAGAGCTAGCTCCCGCTTGGGGATGCCTATATATTGCATGTATGTGGTTTTGGATCAAAATATACAAGAGAGGTGATGCCCAAATTATCAAGTACAAAAATGTTTTCAATGATAGTATACGATCATTGCATTTTCTTATTATATGACATATACTTTTAATAGATGTCTTGAATTTCTTATGTCGATATCTCAAAACCGCACCTCCACTATTTTCCGTAAAAAGTTTTAGATTTCTTGGTTTCGGCTTACTTGAATTACGTTACGCCTTTAGATGTTGCATGATTTAAGTGCCGGTCATGTGTCAAATTCCGGGTCGTGACAATGTTGGTATCAGAGCGTTAGGTTTAACCTTGGTTCGAGTTTAGGCTCGACCTTACTGAATTTAGGCTTGACTAAGGGGGGTTTGGGACCCGAGATTTCATCCTATAGGTTGACCTTGGTTGATGGTATAGGTAGCTTGAATAGAGTAACATACCGTGTGTATGTTCTGCGTCGTAACTACGACTCGCTGCTCGCTTAAGTGACCTTAGGATGTACATTCCTTGAGATCCTTGATTCTATTCGTTCATATGATCATACTATTAGTGATTCCATTCTTTCCTATGATCATATTTCCATTTCAGACCTATTGATTCCTTTGGTTCCTTTGATCTATCTCCATCGATACTTACTTGAGGTTCCTGTCACCATGGCTACGAGAGCAGAGAGTGATGTTGCTAGAGATGCGGTCAGAGCGAGCTCGTCAAGGACGAAGACTCGCCATGATTTTCTTCTGGTGACCTAGGAACGTATCGGTATATTGTTTGTGTTGAGATCTCTCGTTTGAGACGAGTGTTCGGATCTGTAATGGATAATCGGGCCATTGATAGAGGCTACCAGATTGAGAGGATTGTTGATATACAGCCTACCCCAGGGATCGCGATGTTGTCTACCGTGCAGAGAGATGACCCAGCTATTACGGTGATTGACGGGATATCGTCTCCAGAGTTTATAAGCTGAAACGACAGTAGCTTACAAGCAGAGATGCGACGGATGATCGCTAGTCCATCTTGAATAAAGTGGCTGAGTTGATTCGTCTAATTGGATGCCCGACACAAGCTCAGTTGAGTTGAAAAATTCCAGTTGAAGGATCTTGCTCAGATCTAGTGTAAATCGATCAAGAGAGGATATTGTTTGTTGGATGCTCCGATGTGAGATCAGTAAGTTGACCAGCTTCAAATAGAAGGACCGCACTTAGACGCGTTGTGAGTGGATCGAGAATGGGCGAATGAAGCGTATTCCTCCGGTAATCTGGACGAGTTCCCGAAGATGTAATCGGCTAGATATTTTCTACAGAGTGGTGAAGATACCCGAGTTCTTAATTTAGAGTCCGTGTGAGGGACTCTGGATTGACTGTAGTCGAGAACGAATTGCAGTACTTAGGCATCAAGTTATGACATCGAAGTGGATGATAATGAGGACGGGTAGAACAATAGGTTCGTGCGGGATATTAACGAGCTGTTGTTACTCCCCGTTAAAATCAAAGCACTGATATGTATGCAGAGGCGTTGGATACGGCCAAATTTCAGAGGAAAGCTGTGCTGAGGACGTAGCTGTCCAGAAATGAGAAAAGGATTAAGTAAAGAGTTCCAACCTCTGTATAGTTCCGCATAGGTAAGATCAAAAGAGACCATAAGCAGGTTCTTCCAGGATGCCGTATCGATAAAGATTTGCACCTAGGATGAATTGTATTGTACGTATTCAGAGGGCCAGATACCGCCATCAGTAGCGTGCTACCTTACGAGTGGTCATGTTAATTGGCAAAGAGATGATCAGAGGAGTGCCAGAGCGGAACTGTATCGTCATTACACCTAACCGGTCCGAAGAGTAGGAAGATTATGAGATTGGTGATCCATAGAGAAAAACAAGGACCCAAAGACAGAGGACGCAAGACCCTCAGCAGGAAGCAAGCGAATGTTTTTTCTCTTCCATCTTTAGGTGCACCGGTATTTTCGGCATTGAAGGAGGTGTACCTCAATTTCTGTTTTTGCGATTTGCGTTTTGTGATCCGAGTATCATACTTTGGTCGCTTGGATTTGAGTTTTGATGATTTGGTTTCATGGTATTTATTTTCGTGCACCGTAGCTACACCCACTGGACATTTTCATTTATGCACCGCGGTCGCACTTGGTTTATGTTTTATACATCTGTTACGTTGGTTTATGATTTTTGCATATCTATTGCACTTGATATCGATTTTGTGCCTTGGCTGCATATATTTATGATTCCGTGGATTTCGATACTGCCGATTTGGTTTCGTTCATGTTGTATGCACTCGAGTTGACTTATGCACTCGGTATAGCTCACATATGCTTGCAGTGTATTGATACATGTTTTGCGCACACGGTTGCACATGTCTATGATTTATACACCTTGGTACACTCGGTGTTGTTTTTATGCACTTTTAGTACATTGATGAGTTTTTGGGCACCTAGTGCACCTGATATTTGTTTTTGTGCATTTGTTGCACTAGATTTATGTTTTCGTGCACCGTGTGCACTTGACGTTCGTTATCGTACACTATATTGAACCAAATGTTTTTGTGCAGATCTGACGCACTTGATTTAGATTTTCGCGCATACTGGGCGCATGGGATGTGACTTTATGCACACCAGATGCACATGATCAATATTTTTATTCGTACATGTTAGTTGACTTCGTTGAGATTTTCGTGCACTCTAAATGCACTTGATGTTGTTGTTGTGCACGCCCGTTGCACTTGACAGATGCTTTCTTGCACACCCATTGCACTTAGTTTTTGCTTCTGTGCACATTCATGGCAGTTGTATTGGACATGGATTTCAGTGCGCACCAGACGCGCATGATGTGGGATATGACTTTTAAGGCCGATTTTACTTATGAGCATCATGTTTTCATGATGCGTACTATATTATATAATAGCCGAGCAGGACTGATCTGAGTATAGAACCTGAGTACTTTTGCATACGTAAAAAAAATTTCCAAGAGGTTTTCAAAAAGGAGCTATAGTCTCGCTATTTCCTACATGCCCATAGTGACACGAACTCTTACAAGGAGAATCTTTTGGGATATTTCAAAAACGCAGAACGTATATTTTAAGCAAAACATATATAGACATATATCTATTTCTTTACCAAATGAGCGTCCGCCAATTCTACCGTGAGTTACACATCGCATGGCAGATTCGGAAAGGATTTTGCAAGTGTTTTACTCAGCTTTTAAAAGGGTTTTACAAGGACGCGTACTATATACGTATTATGATTTTGACTATATTATATTTGGATTTCAGTAGTGGATTTCGAGACTAACATTTACATTATAACCCCGATGATTGTGTGATGGTTGACGGAGTTTGATTTTGAGTCACGTTCGTTTTCATGCACACTCGATGCGCTGTGTTATATTTGAGTATTCCGTGGTTTCGGAGCCCGGTTGATTTGGACTAATTATTGTAATGTTTTAGTATTTGGGGATTTAAATTTTAATTCGGGGACTGAATTTATTTAAGAAGGAAGATTGTAACATTTCAGAAATATAAAATATAATTTTTTGAATTTAAGTAATAAAATAATATATTTCATGAAAACAATTCGAGTACGAATTTGGGGTTTTCGTAAAATGGTATAATTATATTCCAATATTTGGAAATTAATAATTATAATTAATTATAAAGGCATTTATTGGATTTGGATATTTTGTAAATAATTATGCAATTAATTATATGCAAGTTTATATTAAACTTGATTAGTGCACTACTAATCATGATTAAGCCAAATCCACTTTTGTTAAGCGATGGCTAGGGCACCATAACACATTATATTTTGACACATGCATGGTTTCATTTGTTCCGTTGTTGTCGTCTTGTTCTTTTAAAGAGAAGGGAAATGAGAAAAGAAAAGAAAATAATAAGATAAATGTGACATGAGAGAGAGTGAGAATGAGAGAGAGAGAGGGAGGGTGCATGGCTCCTGATCTTCACCATTCTTCACTTCTTTTCTTCACCTCAACTCCTTCATCTCCTTTATCTTCTCTTCCTCCACATCCTCCACTACCAAGAAATCACCCTAAAACCACATCAAAATCTCATGCCACCTTCACAAAAAAATGTGCACCACCTCATCCTACACCCTCTAGCAAAGTCAAGTTTGGATTTTGAGGACTTCCAATCATCATGGAATTTTCTTCAGTTGCTCCAAGAGGTATAACCTTCACCATCCTTCGTATTATCAAATTTCTTGACCTCCTAGACACGTTTAGTGTTCGAGTTAGTTAGATTAGCGACTTTGGAAAATTCTACATTGGTTTTTAGTTGATGAATGGACTTATAAAGAAGCAATTGAGGTTTAATTAGTGTTTACAAGACTTTAGTGATGATATTATGGCTAAAGTTGAGACTAGAAATCCAAAACACGAACTTAGAATTTTCCTGATATCGGCTTTTACGGATTTGTGATGATCTATTAGGATCTGCTGTGACCCGAGAGCTCCATAAAATAAGTTCCCATCCAAATGAGACGTCTAGAAAACTAGGAATTTTCCCTAGAGACCCGAGACCCCAACTCCAATTTCTGGCCGCAGATATATCCCCCCAGGCTGCAAATTGCAACCTAGTCTTGATGAATTGATGGGATTTTTGGTGCATGGTTCCCTTATGTGATATGTAGACCTACCCTATAAGCAAAATGTCCTAATTTGACCTAGGGTAGAATCTGGGAGTGTTTTCCCATGTTTCCGATTTCTGAAATCTTGGTTCTGGTATTTGAGTTTGGACATGGTCGTTGGACGTTCGTACGTCAACGATGAGGGTTATTTGGTTATTCTTGCTTGCGTGGGCTATAGGTTCTAACATATAAGCACTTCACAACCGTATCGGTTTTCGGATTTGATTTTGATCTCATTATGACGTGTGTTGATTTATAGGTACCTTCGTGAGGACTTCCGAGACGATGAAAGAGAACAAGAGTCATCGACTTCGGCTAAGCAAAGACTAGAAGGTGAGTAGATCTATATCTATGGGGAAAGTCGGGTGGATGGCGTATATCACCCCCGCAATCATAATAATGGAAAACCGATATATAGAATAGATATTGGAGAATCCTATGCTATGAACTTACGAATATGATCCAAAGATCGAGTATGAGATGATATGATAAAAATAAGATGACTCGGTTTGATATATTGATATGATGAAATGAGGATGTGAAGCGATATATAAATATATAATTGAACAGAGGACAAGTACGAGAGGATATATATTAATATGAGGATATGATGAAATAAGATAAAATGGCAGATATGCTTGATGTAAGGATATGAGGCAATATGAAAACATAGATACATATGCCAAGATATGTTATGAGATTGATGAGATATGATGTGAGGCTGATATAGATATGGGACGAGGTTGATATAGATATGACATAAGATATATATATATATATATATTTATATATATATATATATGTACGTATATATGAGAATGAAAGATGATGTGACGTACGAGACCATAGATCCGTACCTTGTTTATGTATAGGACGATAGATCTTTATTCTGATTTGATGACATTGTACGATGGATTATACCGTACATGATATGATTCCGGATGATTGATCCGCACTCTCGACTCGAGGATGATATACGAGGATTATATCACATCTGATACTTTGAGGCTGGATCGCCGATTTATGGATTTGTCTTGATTCGGAGAATCTAGGCTGCTAAACACCTTAGGGGTTAATGGGTTATATTTGATGTATCCAGGGGTAGTTGCATATCTTATTACCGTTCTTGTTATGCTGTATTATTCCCCATGACATACGTACTATGCTCTCAGCATTACCTGTATATAGCTTTGTCTACTAGTATACGTACACTATTACCGATGATGCGCATGTTACACTTACACAGATTTGCCGGCTCACACATTTATCATCGGTAATTGCCATGCCACTTACATAGTAGACCTACTATATTACGGTATTATTCTTAACTATAAAGTACATTCACTGTTCTGTAATTATCACATGTCAATCTTACATGATAATATGTTTCATATACTGTACTTTATAGTTGCATGCATTGTGATGCTGTTTTCATGAGATCTCTGGATTTGAGAACCGCGGTTATATTTTAAAGAAAATTATGTATTGTTTTAAAAACGCGGTCTCTCGTGATATAATATTTCGTGTCCACCATAAGTTTTCTCGGTTCTGAGTTATGTGCTACCCGATTCAAAGAATGAGGAGGAACTGTTTGCGGGTACATGGTGGACTCGGTAAGGTACCCCGAGACAAGAAGATCGTGGAGTAGACGATGAGCCTGGCAGGGGATGTACTACCTACCGGTGATAGTTTGGACCCGGCGGTTATCTGGAGGATACCGAACGAAGTCGTTAGATCAGATGGTTATGAAGGCCGATCTGATGATGCGGCGCCTGAGATATGCGGATTTACGTGTTGATCGTTGACACGGGTTTCATGATGTTTCGTGTGTCGATGTTGGACATTCAGGTTCCATGATGTTGATGTGTCGATGAAGGACACGGATTGCATGATGTTTCGAGTGTCAATGTTGGACACTCAGGTTTCATGATGTTGGTGTGTTGTTGGTGGACACAGTTGATTGATACACATGCATACATTTCAGATGACTATCATTACATATTGTTATTGGCACGACTCTATTGTTGATACATATGCTTACATTGTAACACCTTAGGATGTGATTAGTGGCTAATTATACTTCATTGTATGGTTTTAAGTAAAAAGTTTACCAAAACAATTTTCAAATATTTTATCAAAATTAATGAATATTTTACTAGAATTTATTTAGTCTTGCACACACATATGCATGTAAACTAGGGTTAAAGTTAGGTTAAACCATGTTTAACAACCATGGTGAACTAAACTATTCTTACAAAGCTAATTTGATTTTAATTAAGTGTTTTGGTTAATTGTTTTTTTTAAAATGAAAAATGATTTGAAGTGTTGGTTGACTTGGAAAGAGAGAGAGAGAGAGAGAGAGGGTGTGGGCAACATGGCTTGAGCCATGCTCACATTTAATGAGGAGAGAGAGGGGGGGTTGACTATTCTATTCTCTCATTTCTTTGTTTTCTTTTTCCTCACTCATTTTCTCTCTCACTCTCACTCACAACAACATGCAGCAACAGCAGAAGAAGCAGCAACAGCAGAAGAAGAAGCAGCAGCTGCAAGCAGCAACAACAACAATAAGGAGCAGCAGCAGCAGCCCAAGCAACAGCAGCACAAGCAGCAGCAGCATGCATCAGCAGCAGCAGCAGCACCCAGCAAGCAACACATCCCTTCTCTTCTTCTTCTTCTCCTTCTCCTTGCACCTAGGGTCAAGTGAGGTATAAGTTCTGAGCCCAACTTCTTATTGCTAAACTTATGTGTCAATTAGCATCGGTTAGTGTTAAATATGAGTTTTAGCGCTAGAAATGGTGATTTGTGTGGATTTTTGGCCAAGTGATGATTTTGATGGTTAGCCTAGCTTAACTAAGTATTGTTAGGGCCACGTAAACATAGTCTTGCACCAGATTTCACTAAAATACCATAGGGTTTCATTTAGTGCAAAATTAAACATTTTAAAGTAAATTTTAGCCTTTCTGTGATCTGCTGTTGACCCGTATGCTTCAGACAAAAACTGAGAATACTGGGGCATGCACACTAGACCTAGACCACACACACGAAGCACGAACCCCTAATTCCACATTATGGCCGCCGAAATATTCGTTCTGGCCGCAATTTACGGCCAGATGGGGGATCTGGGTATCTGAGTTTGTTGAGTTGGTGTCTGCTGCATTTTTAAGGCCTGTGGTGCATGCAACTTTTTATGTTTTCACCCGAGTCAAAATCTGGAGCGATATACCGTTTTTCCTATACGTTTAGTTGCGCGACACGTGTGATACATAAGTGGATTTAGTGTTTGCTGCGTGTCGCGACGTGTCGGGATAGTTTCAGATGCGTATACACACGTTTCAGCGTATCGGACACACGCGCGTTTAGTTCGCGACGCGAGTTTCTCGTTTGATGTCGATATCGCGTTTTTGTAGTATTTTGCTTATGTGTATTCTTTGTTTAAATTCTAGGTTCGCAGGAGGGTACGTCGGACACCGCAAAGAAGGGGAAATAGGTGGTCGGCTACGCTTAGAACGAGACCAGGTGAGTAGATTTAACATTTACGGGGAAATCGCCCGTATGGCGTTAAGCGTCAAGGCGTGATAGGATATTTTAGTCGTATATATTTATATGTACTATTGTAGAATACCATCTTTTGTTTCATATAAAAATGATAGTTATAACACTGCACTGTTACTACCGGTTCAAGCTGCACGAGCACTGTTTGTATGTTACACTCACAACGTTAGTGATTGCCATGACACTCGCACTATAGGATTGCTACGAACCATACATCATTTTTTATTACCGCATCATTGATGCACACTTACATCGATATACCTATACTCGTGCACAATCATATGGTACATTCATATTGTAAGTGCACGGCGGCGCCCCGGCCGTCAATCCGACGGCCAAATGCGGAAGCGGTGATAAACTTTAATTTTACTTGAACTGGCAAACCGCCGCGCACTAATACCCGGATCGAACCATTTATTAGTCCAAGCTAACTACAAGATGGGGAAGAGATATATACCGACTGATCCAAGTCCTCCGGTCTTCTCGTCGTCGTCCCGATCTCCTGTGGAATGTCCTGTCTCCACCTCGTCGCCGGAAGTGCACCACATCGCCTACTTCTTTTACGGGCTCCCACCTCAATGCCGAGGCAACTCGGGCACGAAGCTGGCTAGTCGACGTGCCCAAGATTTGCTGTAGAATGTGTAGTGAGCTATTGTCTCTATTGGGGTTTGTGGAATTGCCTTCTTGGTGGAGGAATGATACAAGAACTATATGGAGGGACTTGGGGATTTTTGGAGCATGAAATGAACCAAAAAACCCCTCCTCAAAATTGGGACAGCCCCACCCCTTCAAGAGACCGGCCATGACAAATGAGGAAGAAGAAGAGAGTGAGAGTGTGTGAATCAAAAGATAATGGGAGCCATTCTCATATCATCCAAAAGAGAGAGAGAGGAATGGTTATCATATGAACCAATGATAACAAAGCAAAACTAACACTCAACTAACAACCATCTCTCATCATCAACAACCATCATCAAAACCATGATGATAAAGAAAGTCAAGCAATCATGAGTTTATGAAGTCAAATGATGGGACAAGTATCATGACATGATAATTTGCAAAGACCCCCTCCACAAATGCTTATTTGCAACAATGCAAATAAGCCCTCCTTCACCAATCTTCGGCCAATGAACAATACAATGGAAATCGGCCGAAACGGAAAGCAAACTGGCAACTCCAGAAAACTGGTCCCGTAATAAATTACAGGAAAACCCCGATACTGTGCATACACACCCGCATTTGTATTCCGACCGAAATACAAATGCAATGAGACAAAATCTACACTGTACTATACTAGGATCCGGCTTAAACCAAAGCCGGCCAGTAATATCCGTTCGATCCTGATCCGTGCAATACCGCACGTATCTGATCGAACCCTGCCATATATCCATACGGCCTATAGTACAAACTGTCCGATCCTGATCCGTGCAATACCGCACGTATCTGATCGGACCTAGCCATATCTCCATACGGCCTCTACAACCTTTCGCCCGAAAGCTGAGTAACTGAATGTAGGGGACTCTAAAGACTCGTCAACACCTTGGTTGTGGATTTAACCACTAGCACGTCAGAGGTATAAACCAATACGTAACGGGCTACCAGGTATTGACTAAAAGGGACGTCTGTGAGCGAACTCAGCCTGACAACCCTACTGAGCCTGTCAGTGACAATATTCGTACAGTCCGGTCCGTTCGTCTATGAGCATCGCATGGAGGGCCTAGGGGGTTGGTAAAAGTCAGACCCCCAAAGGCGGTACAAGTCGTGTCGGAGTGTAGCCCAGAACACCCTGAGATACTACTGGAATACCTACCAGTAAATCTCCTTGCCTCGGCCGAGGGCTTCGTGTAATGGCTCTCCTAGACATAGCACGACCTCACCCCCAATACCGGGAGAGACGAACCCCTGAAGATACGCTCACTGCCTCCATGTGGCTCGGGACTGTACCCAACTAAAACCTGTTTGCACGACTCCTTTGAGCCGTGGTAGGGTAGTAATCAAAGTACAGTGGGAACTCACACGAGACAAATGACGATCCCCAGGTCGATGAACTAACCTGCACACATGTCACCAGGGAACTGCCATCTGACATCTGGTATATGACCAACTAGCATGTTCCCGGCGAGTCCTGTCCGGTGTACTCATAACCCAATGAGCACCTGTATACATCTTAGGTGATCCAACTGACACCAGTGGCTTGTGAGACCGGCCACCGCCCCTCGTCGGGGTCTCGACTGTATACACTAGTCCACTCTAGAGTATCGATGCCCTGTCTCGAAACTCACACGACTAGGGACCATTTAAGGATATGCTTATAGACCCCAGCTCCCACTTATATGATCTCCCTCATACTGCTGGTGGTCAAGCAAGAATCCTAGGGGCTCTATCAACGTGTAATAGCAACTTGTCAGGTCACCTAAAACAGTACACGATGATAAAGGTAAACCAGATAGCATACTATCATCTCGAGTAAGACTGTCCTACCGGGATAGGTCCTCCATCAATCATTGCAATCACGTACCTGTGACCTAATAATTGACTCTAAGGGCACTATCTCCAACAATCTCCCACTTGCACTCAAGGCTAATTATTGTGATGTCGCATACTCACAGCCCGTGTGATACCGAACACCCAACTCCTCTACTAGTCAGTCTCACAAAGCTCGTTTGCGAAACTATTGCGTTCGAGGAATAGCCTTAGTGAGTGGATCCGCTTTGTTGTTTCTTTCTATGTCTCTCTATATCTCAAGTTCGCGGAGAAAACCCATCTCCCGAAATGAGCAATACCTGTCTTAGAATGTGACTGGATGTCTGATGGGACATAGCTCATAAGTGAACTCCAAATCCAAACATCTTAGACTGTATCGTCAACCGAACTTAATCAGTATCCCGCGCCATGCCACCCTCAGTATTGCCTTGGACCACCTGTCCAAAATACTGCCCCTCATCAGAAGGAAAAACTATAACTCTGACAACCTCCTTGTCGTCCATGTCACCTTGGAAGCCTGGAATGATAACTGTCTCCCGAATAAGGCTGTCGTTATCATATCCCTAGAACATCCACTTATGTTCTAAAATTGCTTCCGACTGTTTCTCCAGGATTGGATTAATGTCAGCTTATTGCATCTAGTACAAGAACAATGTCTGGTGTGGTACTTGACATCTCATGATTGACTCAATTGCCTGAGCAAGTGATCTGCCAATCAAGCACATCCCTCTCCAATTTAGTCTGTAAGACACCTTTAGAGAGGGTGACTCCATTACCTGCAGGTACACTACCGTGCCAGGAGTCGTCCATTCTAAATACTCTTAGAATGCTGTCTAAGTACCTAGATTGGGAAATCACCCAAATCTAGATCTAAAACCATAGATCTAGTAACCAGTATGTCTGATATAAAATCCATTTCCTTTATGGAGAAAACACTGTGTGACGACCAAAGTATAACCGATCGTAGTATAGGAGTTTCTTTTCCTATTCTGTGTATGTCATCCAAATACCAGGATATCACACCCTACTACCTTCTCAACAGATCCATCCCCTATTCTGATGAAGTCAAACCTATGACTGTCATGTCAGAAATAGATGATCTATCTCCGCTACTGGTGCTTCAGTCTGTAAATAGACATAAGCTACCTGTCCACCAATGCTTCCGCTGCTCCCACTGACTACGACAACCCTCTGGCAGAGTCATATACACGTACACTTCTAAAACTAGTTTAGAACGACGCTATACTCATCCTCCCGCCTGGTCTCGCAGCCTGGAACAACAGCAATGGTAATTGTGGGTAAACAAGAACTTCCCTGTCACCGTCCTTGAAGCTACCGTAGTACCTCTCGGGTGCCTGAAGTTACCGACCGTATCTGCGGAGTGGCCAATGGAATGTCAATACAGATTGAATCTTTAGGTTCCTTATCAAATCTTCAGTAATCGTTTGTGGTTCTGGAATCACTTCCAGTTCTACCATACTCCCACTACTGTTTTCTGAAAAAATCCATTTTTAATAAAACTGTGGCGAGTCTAGAACAATATTGCTATTGTTCATCCAGATGGTAGAAAGTCAACCCTCGTCATAGCCTGGGTCAACCCACAAACAGCCATTACAGAAACGTGCCTTGAGTTATCCAGAGTCTGGTTTTAATCATAAGCCGGACAACTCCCCGTACCTTAACATCGTTAAGATACGAACTGTTCTATATCCCATATAGGACCAGAGGCACTGATTCAACTGAACCAGATCCAAATCATGCAACTGTCTCCAGTGCATGTCAACTAAATGGAAGAAGGCCGATCAGCGCTACTCAACTTAGGAATGCTTCCAATCATGAGTAACCTGAAAGAGAAGCAAGATCTCTTAATCATTACTATCAACTAAATACCATACACAAGTATCTACATCTTCGATCACTTTGAAGAATCCCGATACTTGCTATACCTGGTTCTCTACTCTATTCAAATACCTATAACTTCTCAAAATTCGGACCCTGTGTTTCCACGAAAACACCTGTCTAAAAACTAGAGAAGTCATAAGTAAACCGAATATAGTACAAGGACCAACCCCTCTGTCCTGATGGACCCTGGACAACATACAATACTCTGTATAAGTCCCTTAAGTCTGATAACTCATTCACTGCGTGTCGTAGATTGAAAACTGTACTTATGGTTAAGAAGAATTACACCGCTGTTTAATGCTCCTTACCTAACCATCCACTGATATAGGTAAATGTCGTAGACATAATTTCAGAAAGGTATATCTCACTCTATGAAAATAGACGTACAGATATATCAATTTGAAATTGGTGCATAACAGAGGATATTCAAAACCAAATGTTTGCCGTCCGGCAACCAACCCAGGTGATTTCCTCAAATATCACCGATTACAACGAATCCCGATATAATGAGGATAATCACCCAATTCCCAATAACTTACTCCCACTCATCATCTGTAAAGCCATACAGATGTGAGAATCGTAACTGGTAAATACATACCCTGGAGTAAGTATCTAATCGGGAAATCAGTTTCCCTTTAACAGTACACAGTGAGACTGAAACTTTGAAATGTTTCGATGGGGTATCCTTGTATTCCTAGTAATACCTCTTCCATTATCAGATTCACAACTGTAACCGTATATTTCTTTGCCACCTCTCCAAATCCCTTCATATGTCTTTAGTCATTACCTTCTGCACACCCCTTACGCCAAATGGTTTTCTTCCTTCCCTACCGTTCGGCACCAGCCTATGGTTTGGAAGAAGACTATCCAATAAGCATAATGGGTGTACTGTCCCAATCCTAGGAACACTCGCAATGAGAGAGGGTGAAGATAAAAGACAACCGAATAAACCTTATTCCTATTTATCCTGGACCAGAATCCATCCCCGAACTAGAACAAGTTCCATTCGAGTTCGTATATAACCATACGATGGAGTATCCAAATAAACTGTGGATCTTCGTAGTGATACGGAGTGTCCTGGAGAAATACAAAGGTGATGTGGGAGTGGTAACGAAATATTTGGTTTGGTCGTGAATATCTGTTGCAATTTACTTTGCCCTCTTACTAATCCCTTGCTTTGTCTGAACTTAATACCTTCTGTACACAATCGTTAGGCTAATTGGTTTTCTTCATTCCCTACCGGTCGGCACCAGCCTAAGGTTTGGAAGAAGACTATCCAATTTGCGTAATAGGTGTACTATCTCCTAAACCAAGGAGTACTCGCAACCTGAGAGAAGGTAAAAGGAAAAGACAACTGAATAATCCTATCCGTTTTCTCCAGAACCTGAAACCATTCTCGAATAAATCCCTTCGAGTTCGTATATAACCATACGATGGTTTTGTCCAATGGAAGTGGACGTTCGTAGTAATACGGGGTGTCCTGGAGAAAAGGGTAAAAGTAGGAGTGGCAATGAGGTCTGCAACTCTGACAATCCAAAAGCCAGTGTTAAGAAGATTTGGTCATCTTGGTCACTGAGTCATAGTCTAAGGTCGGGTCAATGGTCGCTGCCAAAGAGAGGGAGAAAAGAAACACTCAGCGTGCACTCTAACATAGATCAGAATGGTTACCAATTTATCTAATCTGGAAACCTCCCACTGTACCTCAAATTCTCCTCCAAACCTGAAAGAAGAATTAGTCGGGATTAGCCGAGGAGTATACTAACTCATCAGTGGGAATCGGGATCCAACTATCATCGCATGATAACGTGACGGAATCCGCTCACGTCATCACACTCCAGAAGGTATGCGCATATCTGGCAAGTTTCAGTTCTTTTGAAACTCCCGATGTGATTTTTGCCCCATGCTCTTATGATCTTGACGAAGGCCAACAAATCATAAGTCACATGTCAAGTTCTACCCGTCATTCTCCAGGTTGATTTGAACCCACCCGCACAAGCCCTTGACGAAGGCCAACAAGGCTATACGACTGTCCCAAACCAACGCATCTATCTATGCTGCAGAAAGGCAACAAGCAGCTACCATACACTATGCCTTGACGAAGGCCAACAAACATAGCATGAATACTACGTGCTACCCGTCTGAAACGACGGAGGGCTACGAATGGTTTCTGGCGAAAACCTTTAACGTAGTGAACTTGATATCTTTGAAGGAACTGATAGCTTTTAAAAATATAGTGACGAAAACCGTTGCTAAAGAGGTCACTCCCGATGAAGGGATCTCGGCTCTTTCCCCGTAGAATGAGGTGCAGGATATTCCAACTGAATACCACGGTGCAAAGCAAAAGTAATCGGCTATAGTGAAGTTAATGCCCTGACGCAAACTTTTTGTCCAAGGGGTCACTCCCGGTGAAGGGATCTCGGCCCTTGCCTCGTCGACTGAGGAGCAGGATATTCCAACTGAATACCACGATGCAAAACAAAAGTGAACGTCCTTGCAATAACAGCTTTTTGAAAAGTGTTCCAACAACATCAGATTAGGTTTGTTTTTAACTTGCATTGATCCGAATCAACGCAGTCCCATCAATTGATCACACCACAAAGAACGAAAATATACTGATGTGCGTATATGCCATCCGCATTCGCCACTGGGTCCCGTCATTACCCGTTAGGTTAGCTAATTAACGACAGAGCGGGGACTGGACTAGCGCGGATGCAAAACATATACAACATCTACTAATATATATACCAATATATTATATTCGCTCAAGGCGTGATAAAATGCAACATCACAGAAATGTACAGCATCACAGAAACAATACAGATATCTGGGATCCCCGGGTTTCACAGAGCCGCTGAAACCCGACGTTCCCCTGGTCGTGTGGATAGCCTGTGCAATGAAATCCTAGACCCCTACGGGCGCGGCAAGTCACCCGCCAAAACCTGAAGCGAGGCAGCCCCCTTCAGCTCCGTGAATGGACCACCCAGCACTTCATGGAATCCGGTAACTTGGGCACCCCTCCTGGGTCAACCTGTACCCCCTACGAGTGCGGCGAATAGCCCGCCAATCCTCGAGTGAAGCCCCCTCCCTCTCAATGCCATGAGATGCGGTCTTGTTGCCCTCTAAAACCCGGCTATCCGTGCACCCCTCCGCGGGGCAAGCCTAGTACAGAAAGTAAAATATACATACAACGGGTACATCAACCGCAACCAGGTCGTGCCCCAAAAGAATAATACAAACAGGCAGTGACGGCAGTCCACATGTCGGACGTTCGCCCCGCAATATCAAATGTACATAATACAACCACAACTGTACTAGCATTGCATCCAGGCTATCCCCCACAACCGATCCGCAACATCACAGCAAAAACAGAACATCAACGTGAAAGTCACGTTCGCAAATCCGTCAAACCGGGCTATAGCAGTTAGACTGGATTTACCGATTGAGTGACATTCACGGTCGCAGATATAATGTAAATACTGTGAAATAATGTGTTTAAAATATCCGATCAATCAAATTTTAACAAGTGGGCCCCCAAGCAATACTGTAGCAGATATCAGGAAATTCTGGGCCCAATATTAATATTCCAAAACCCCAATTTTCACCCCAGAAGCCCACTGGAGAAAATTGACAGAGTGTTCTTTTCATAGTGCGGCGGAACCGCGGCCCAAGGGGCGTTTGGCCGCGGTTCCGCGCTCCCACTATCGAATTACTTTGTCGAATTTCTACAGTAGCCTTATAATCTCCAGTACATCAATTTTATACAACCTGAAAAATTTTTGGAGACCAAAAAAATTCAACAGAAAACTGTCGTGAAGGAAAAATGGGTTTTGGAACATTTGATCGATCGGAACTGAAAAACACATTAAACCAAGCTAGACTAAGTTAATGGCGAGGCTCTGATACCACTGTAAGTGCACGGCGGCGCCCCGGCCGTCAATCCGACGGCCAAATGCGGAAGCGGTGATAAACTTTAATTTTACTTCAACTGGCAAACCGCCGCGCACTAATACCCGGATCGAACCATTTATTAGTCCAAGCTAACTACAAGATGGGGAAGAGATATATACCGACTGATCCAAGTCCTCCGGTCTTCTCGTCGTCGTCCCGATCTCCTGCGGAATGTCCTGTCTCCACCTCGTCGCCGGAAGTGCACCACATCGCCTACTTCTTTTACGGGCTCCCACCTCAATGCCGAGGCAACTCGGGCACGAAGCTGGCTAGTCGACGTGCCCAAGATTTGCTGTAGAATGTGTAGTGAGCTATTGTCTCTATTGGGGTTTGTGGAATTGCCTTTTTGGTGGAGGAATGATACAAGAACTATATGGACGGACTTGGGGATTTTTGGAGCATGAAATGAACCAAAAACCCCCTCCTCAAAATTGGGACAGCCCCACCCCTTCAAGAGGCCGGCCATGACAAATGAGGAAGAAGAAGAGAGTGAGAGTGTGTGAATCAAAAGATAATGGGAGCCATTCTCATATCATCCAAAAGAGAGAGAGAGGAATGGTTATCATATGAACCAATGATAACAAAGCAAAACCAATACTCAACTAACAACCATCTCTCATCATCAACAACCATCATCAAAACCATGATGATAAAGAAAGTCAAGCAATCATGAGTTTATGAAGTCAAATGATGGGACAAGTATCATGACATGATAATTTGCAAAGACCCCCTCCACAAATGCTTATTTGCAACAATGCAAATAAGCCCTCCTCCACCAATCTTCGGCCAATGAACAATACAAAGGAAATCGGCCGAAACGGAAAGCAAACTGGCAACTCCAGAAAACTGGTCCCGTAATAAATTACAGGAAAACCCCGATACTGTGCATACACACCGGCATTTGTATTCCGACCGAAATACAAATGCAATGAGACAAAATCTACACTGTACTATACTAGGATCCGGCTTAAACCAAAGCCGGCCAGTAATATCCGTTCGATCCTGATCCGTGCAATACCGCACGTATCTGATCGAACCCTGCCATATATCCATACGGCCTATAGTAAAAACTGTCCGATCCTGATCCGTGCAATACCGCACGTATCTGATCGGACCAAGCCATATCTCCATACGGCCTCTACAACCTTTCGCCCGAAAGCTGAGTAACTGAATGTGGGGGACTCTAAAGACTCGTCAACACCTTGGTTGTGGATTTAACCACTAGCACGTCAGAGGTATAAGCCAATACGTAACGGGCTACCAGGTATTGACTAAAAGGGACGTCTGTGAGCGAACTCAGCCTGACAACCCTACTGAGCCTGTCAGTGACAATATCCGTACAGTCCGGTCCGTTCGTCTATGAGCATCGCATGGCGGGCCTAGGGGGTTGGTAAAAGTCAGACCCCCAAAAGCGGTACAAGTCGTGTCGGAGTGTAGTCCAGAACACCCTGAGATACTACTGGAATACCTACCAGTAAATCTCCTTGCCTCGGCCGAGGGCTTCGTGTAATGGCTCTCCTAGACAAAGCACGACCTCACCCCCAATACCGGGAGAGACGAACCCCTGAAGATACGCTCACTGCCTCCATGTGGCTCGGGACTGTACCCAACTAAAACCTGTTTGCACGACTCCTTTGAGCCGTGGTAGGGTAGTAATCAAAGTACAGTGGGAACTCACACGAGACAAATGACGATCCCCAGGTCGATGAACTAACCTGCACACATGTCACCAGGGAACTGCCATCTGACATCTGGTATATGACCAACTAGCATGTTCCCGGCGAGTCCTGTCCGGTGTACTCATAACCCAATGAGCACCTGTATACATCTTAGGTGATTCAACTGACACCAGTGGCTTGTGAGACCGGCCACCGCCCCTCGTCGGGGTCTCGACTGTATACACTAGTCTACTCTGGAGTATCGATGCCCTGTCTCGAAACTCACACGACTAGGGACCATTTAAGGATATGCTTATAGACCCCAGCTCCCACTTATATGATCGCCCTCATACTGCTGGTGGTCAAGCAAGAATCCTAGGGGCTCTATCAACGTGTAATAGCAACTTGTCAGGTCACCTAAAACAGTACACGATGATAAAGGTAAACCAGATAGCATACTATCATCTCGAGTAAGACTGTCCTACCGGGATAGGTCCTCCATCAATCAGTGCAATCACGTACCTGTGACCTAATAATTGACTCTAAGGGCACTATCTCCAACACATATTGGTGCACATATACCTTGATATATCTACACTTGTGCACACATACCTGGTATATCCATATTAGTGCACATATACATTGCTACACTCTTATTCGCGTATATATTCATTTGCACATCCATACCTATATAAATACATATGTTACATACATGGATAATATTTACTTGATTTCAAAAAAAATAGGGACCGCATGAGATATTTTCAAAACTGGATCCTTTTTAAAAGAGCGGTTTTCCCTTTTTACTCTTAGTGTCATACGACACATTGCATGGATTTACGCATTGAGCTTGGATTCATGTGATTTCTGGATTTGAGAATCATGATATTATTTTAAGAAAATATGCACTGTTTTAAAAACCCGGTTTCTCTTGATATGATATTTCAGTTCGTCCACCATGCGTTTTCTCGGTTCTGAGATGTGTGACATGTGAACCCGAATTGAGGAGCTGGACGAGACCGATTGCGGGTACATGATGGACCCGGTATGGTACCCCGGGGCAAGAAAGGGATGCTGTGTATACAGACGGTGAGCCTGGCAGAGGGACTAGTACCTACTGGTGATTGGTTGGACCTGACGGTTATCCGGAGGATACTGACCAGAGTCGAGAGATGGATACGGGATGACCCGTACTGCCGGGCCGAGGGCCGATTCCACAGAACGAGCCCGTGGGCCGATCCGGACTGACAGAGCCCGATACTTGAGGATTTGCGTGTCGATGCTGGGCACGATGATTTCATGATATTTTCGAGTGCCGATATTGGGCACTCACGATTCTATGAGATTTACAGGATTTGAGGGCCGATGAGGGTGACGGCGCCTGAGTTGTTACTGGGATTGGGTGCATTGATGGACACCGGTTATTTTTCCACGTTGATATTCCGTGTAGATGTTATTTTATCCCATGCTCAGCATTCATTATTATGCATCTCATCCTGTAGTCGTAGTACCTGATAGAGTACTTTTGCATGATTATTGCATACCCTGCTCGTCATGAATAGATGTTATTAAATTGCACTTATTAGGCATGATTATTGCGTATCCAGTTCATCATTTAGATATTATCTATTGGCATATGTTAGAGTATCGCAGTACGTGCATACTCGCGATTACCTTTATATGTTATTTTCTATTCACGAGTTGGCAACTCACCCCTGTTGTGCCACAGTGTTTGCAGGTTGCCCCTCAGAGTAGTCGAGGCAGGCTACTTTCTTGCATCTTTTGATTCGGATACCACTGCAGTTGGCGCTTGAGCCCTTTTGCTGATAGGTGCGTTTTTGCGGTATCTGTTTATTTTCCAGTTGTACACACTATTGTATCTAGTACTCTTCATCTACTATTCATGTATTGACTTAGAGACCGGTTGTGAGGACGATGAATATTATTTTGTACTCTGGTGTCGAGCTAGCTGTGAGCCGACATTATTTGTGCAGTTTTATCTTTCATGTTGTCTTCACTTATTTTTGCTTATTCTTCGCTACGGTGTCGTATATTATTATTGTGGTGATTGTTTCCGCCGTTGGGCGTGATTGCTCCCGATTGGGATGCTTTATTCTTATTGTATCTCATTTTTATTTATATCTGGTCATGTACCCGATTTCGGGGCTAGTTTTTACAAAGGAAATGCTGCCGAAATTTTTAAAGAAAACAGCTTAAACTTTAAAGAATTTTACTAAATTATTAAGGTTTTCTAAATATTTTAACAAATGTTTCCATTAAATGTTTTAACACTCACTACTTTTAATGGTTTTGATTTCTGGGTTTCGGCTTACTTAGTCGCGTTACGTCTGTAGACGTTACGTGGTTAAGTGCCGGTCATGGGCCGAACTTTGGGTCATGACAAAGTTGGTATCAGAGCGTAGGTTTTACCTTTCGGAGTGTATGATGACCCTGGTATGATGGAGTAGGTAGCTGAAGCAGAGTGGCGTAGCGTGCGTATGTTCCGCGGCATACTCACGACACGGTACTCAGCCTAAGTGACCTTAGGACTTATTGATTAAATTTCTTCATGGTTATATACATTCTTGTGATTCGATTTCCGTATCCTTATCGAATCCTACATTCTTTTCAGCCATTATGCCGCCAAAGACTACGAGGGCGCAGAGAGCGGCCGCGAGAGCCGAGATTCGAGTTGACTCGTCTGAGACGAGAACTGATCTGGGCAGTACACCCATTGTACCAGAGCAGACTGTGCCTCCTTCGACAGATCAAATCGCTATGCTAATGGCCGATATGCAGGAGATTCGCCAGATGATAGGGTCGCTAGTTGAGACACTTCGAGCGGAGCGGCCAGAGGTAGTTCCATGCATTGCGGGAACCGTGATGGTACCTACAGTACAGGCAGTTGCCCCTGCAGCCTCATAGGTTATCACTGTATCGCTATCAGAGTTTATGAGGCTGAATCCTCCAGTCTTCACAGGCACCGATGCAGCCGAGGACCCACAGTCTTTTATTGATAGGTTAGCCCGAATATGTCATTCACTCAGATGCGAGATGGGTAGCGTTCGCGAGCTTTCGCCTGGAAGGTCTTGCACAGAAATGGTGTGAATCGGTCGAGAAGGGCAGAGCAGCAGGTCTTCCTTCTATGACCTGGACCGAGTTTTTGACGGTATTTCTAGCCCGTTTCCTTCCCTAGAGTGTCAGGGATGCCCGAGCACGCAGGTTCAAGTCTTTACCCCAGACGCCAGAGATGACAGTGGCAGAGTACGATGTGCTGTTCACCGAGCTATCTGTTTATGCCCTATATTTAGTGGCTACTGAGGAGATGCGAGTCAAGTGATTTGTTCGAGGCTTGCTTACCCCGTTGTTTCTTGCGATTAGCTCGCAGCGTTGCGGGACCTATGCAGAAGCTGTAGATGCAGCCTTATTAGTCAAGGAGCGCCTTGCTGAAATTTCGGTAGTTCCAGGTCTGAAGAGAGTTCGTACAGATATGTCAGCATAGAGACAGCCGTTTAGGCACCGTGAAAGGTTCCATTCAGGTACGGGGGTTAGCGGAGGATCGTGACGAGGTCATCTATTCAGCTCTTATCCCTAGGAGGGTCAGCCGGCACCATCTAGATGTTTCCGATATGGGAGTACTTATCATCGTGTGCGAGATTGTCCGGAGCCACGTGAGGGGGAGACTGCCGTACCACATGTCACACTTCCACCTTCTCCACCCCAGAGGGCATTGCCTATTGTACTTACTGTTGCTCCGCGTCAGACTCATACACAGAGAGGCCGTGGTCACGGAGGGTTTGTTCATAGAGGACGAGGTGGCCGAGGCAGAGGATAGCCAGCAGCCGGCAGAGTACAGCTAGTTGCTAGTAGGGGACCGCCAGTCGTAGTTGGAGGATAGGCACGGGTTTTCGCGTAGACGCATCAGGACGCGCAGGCGTCCAATGCTGTGGTCTCAGGTACCCTATCAGTATGTTCTGTTGACGCATACGTGTTGTTTGATCCGGGATCCACGCACTCGTACGTTTCCACACACTTCATGCCGAGTTTGGGTAGAGAGTCTGGTTTGCTTGATTAGCCGCTTGTTGTGACCACTACTGTGGGCGTTTCGTTTATTGCTAGACACGTGTTTCGATCCAGTGTTGTCCGTATTGGCGAGAGAGAGTTGCCTATCGACTTGATCCTTCTCGAGATGTTGGACTTCGACGTTTTTTTGGGCATGGATTGGTTAGCCACGTGCTATGTCTCTGTGGACTTCCGCGAGAAGACAGTTAGTTTTTGTTTTCCCGGCGAGTCGGCTTTTGTTATGCAGGGGGACTGTGGTGCCGCCCCTCACAGTTTGATTTCATCTCTTTGCGCTGGACAGCTGTTGAGGGAGGGATGTCAGGGATTTCTATCTTATGTTTGCGATACTAGAGCTATAGATGTTCCGTTGGACCAGGTTCCGATTGTTAGTGAGTTCCCTGATGTTTTCCCTGACGAGCTTCCTGGGCTACCGTCTGAGCGCGATATTGTTTTCTGCATTGACTTGATTCCCGGCATGGGGCCTATTTCCATACCGCCTTATCGGATGGCCCCGGTGGAGCATAAAGAGTTGAAGGGTCAGTTGCAAGATTTGCTGGATAAGGGACTTATTCGACCCAGTGTGTCTCCTTGCGGTGCTCCGGTCCTGTTTGTCAAGAAGAAGGACGGCAGTTTTCGTTTGTGTATCGACTACCGCCAGCTGAACAGGGTTACCGTGCGGAACAGATATCCTTTTCCATGCATCGACGACTTGTTCGACCAGCTTCAGGGGGCAGGATACTTTTCGAGGATCGACTTGCGATCAGGCTACCATCAGCTGCGGGTTTGACAGGAGGATATTCCGAGGATAGCTTTCCGTAGGCGTTACGGCCATTATGAGTTCTTGGTGATGTCGTTCGGACCCACCAATGCCCCAGCAGCTGTAACACTTCAGAAAAATAAAATATTATTTTTGGGAATATTTAATAAATAAATAATATTATATTGAATATTTTAATAAGTCCGTATAATTAAATACCGATAAATGGGGAAAATTTTGAAAAAATTTTGGAAAATTCTAAAATAGGGTATTTTATGGAATTTTGCCATTTTTAAGTTTTTGTGATTAATTATATGTTATTTTAGTGCTAATCGCGATTAAATATCGCTAATCGGATTTTTAGCATTTTTGGTGCAAAACGTGCACATATCATTTTTCCATACTTGTTACATTTTCTTACAAGTTGTGGGTGTATGGTTGCCTAGGTTTACCATTGTGTGAGAAGGAAATAAAGGAAAAGAAAAGAAAATAAAAAGGTGAAAGAATGATTATGAGAGAGAAAGGGTAGGTAGGGGGGGAGTCAACCCTTTTTTTGAACCATCCCCCATCATTTCTTCACATCATTCTCTCTCCCTTTCCCCTTTGAGCTGCTGCTGCCCTTCCCCTCTTCTTCCTCCACCTTCAATACCCCAAAATCACCATGGATCCAACCCTAAAACCCCATTTTCACTTCACAAAATTGTTCACAAGCTCAAGAGGAAAACCATGGACCAAGAAAGAATGGGTTTTAAGGACTTTGTGCAGCTCAAGAAAATTCTTGAGTTGCCAAAGGAGGTAAATTCTGCACCCCTAGAGTAGTATTTCAATTCCTTGCCCATCAATACTTGTTTCATGTCGATATGGTGTGGTTTGATGGACCTTAGAAATTCCAAGTTAGGGTTTAGGGTTTGATTTGAAATCAAAGGTGAATTGAGGTGTAATTAGGGACTATAACCCCTGGTGTAATGTTACATAGGACCAAACTTGAGATTAAAACCTAGAATACGGATTTATAGAAACGATATGGGGAAAAACTGAAATTCTGTGAGTGCTTTTAGGAATCTGCTATCACACGGGCCACCTGAAAATAATTTTGGTTTGACTATAAGATGTGCAGGCACCTGAGAACCACCACCCAAAGCCTTAGCCCCTAACACCATTTTCAGGGCGCAAATAAATCCTTTCTGGCCGCAATTTGCGGCCAGAGCAGGTGGGTTTGGTTTTTTTTTTTTGTTTCAGGGCCCTATCTCCAGTAAACTTGACCCTCGGCATATGCAATTTTGATTGATTCCATCTAGGGTAGAATCTGGGGTAGTTTTCTTGTGTTGGCGCATGGTTTACAACTTGTTTAAGCATGGATTTTGGTATTTGGTGATTCGTTTCTGTCGGGTGGCGTTTGAACGTCAACGGCAAAAGATTATTGATCGTGTTTGCATGCGAGAACATGGGTTTTTACCTATGGGTGTAGCGTATGCCGTTTTGGTTTCCGATGTGATTTTCATGCGTTTTAGCGTTTGTAATATCCTTGTAGGTACCCCACGTGACGTCGAGGCATTGAAGATAAAGACGGCGACATCGACATTGGCACGCAAGAAGCAAGGTGAGTAGATCAATATCTACCGGGGAAGTCAGGTGGCTGGCGTATAGCACCCCCGCAAAACTTTTGATGGGAAACCGATTTATAGAATATGGTTAGGAAACCTAGATTAGGAAACTAGGGTTAGAATGAGATAGCTACGAAACCATATTAGAAACTAGAGGATAGTTAGAATGATACCTTACGACTATCATAGGATGTCGTTTAGCGATATTACCGCTTAGGGTACTGTAGGAATAGATGTGCATGTTAGATTAGATACTTATATTTGTAGTGATTGAATGTTTAGGCAAGTCGATTTGATAGGTGAATTAAATGCGATGGAAGAATATAAGACTGATATGATCGTATACGGATGCGTGTCGATCGAATTGATTTATACCTTGTCGGCCCCCTGATATAAGATTATTGCAGATGGGACCTGGGACATAGGTACCTAGATATATATACATTTATAGAATGTTGTGAATCATTGATGATAGGCCGTATGTGATATTAGGCTGTACCCGCTTTGGTCGTATAGGATGATAGGATCCTTGTTAGTATAATGCCGCCGCACGATGATATTCCGGGGGTGATGAGTTTGACTTGATGATTGATCCTTACCCTTGACTACAGGTTGCCGTACGATGGATTATACCGTACGCGATGTTATTGGGCTAGGCGTCGATTGATAGATTCACCGACTCGGACATATGATAGTTATGTATACCTTATAGCTGTTAGCTGATGATTTACTTGCTGCATTCATGATATTATTATTGCATCGCATATACCTGTGATAGTACACCTGCACCATTATCGATGATGCGTATGTTACACGTACACATAATTGCCGGCTCACACAGTTCATCATCGATAATTGCCATGTCACTACACAGTAGGGTTGCTGCATCATGACATATACATTGATACACTCATACTTGCGGATATACACATTCGTATATCCATATTCGTGCACATATATATTGATACACTCATATTTGCGGATATACACATTTGTACATCCATATTGGTGCACACATACGTGGTACATCTATACTTGCGCATATACATATTGTACCTACATAGATTACCGTTTTTATTGTTAAATTGGGAACCTCATGTATATTTCAAAAACTGGAAGCATTTTAAAAGAGCGGTTTTCCCTTAATATGTCATATCACTATTCCATGTTGCATGATACACGGGTATGCTCGCATTTCTTTTTACATGTCGCATACATCATGCTCTATTATTATACGCATTGAGATATGCTGTTTTCATGAGATTTCTGGATTTGAGAACCGTGGATATTTCAAATGAGATTATGTGTTGTTTTAAAAACCCAGTTTCTCTTGATATGATATTTCAGTGCGTCCACCATGTGTTTTCTCGGTTCTGAGAGTGGCGTGTGAAACCCGATTTGAGGAGTGGTTGGCACCGTCTGCGGGTACATGGTGGACCCAGTGAGGTATCCCGGGGCAAGAAGACTCGTATATGTTAGACGGTGAGCCCGGCAGGGGGAGCACTACCTATCGGTGATAGTATGTAGACTCGGCGGTTATCCGGAGGATACCGACCGGAGTAGCGAGATGGATATGAGGGCCGACTAGGGTGTGCGGCGCCTGAGGGTCGATTTGAGGATCCGGCGCCTGAGATATATGAGGATTTACGTGCCGATACTGGGCACGGTTTTCATGATGTTTTCGAGTGTCGATGCTAGGCACTTAGGTTCCATGATTTGATGTGTCGGGAGGGAAACCGTTGATATATATATCCTCATACTTTCATACACACTCTTTTATGATATTTACATGCATGATATTGTTGCGTCAGTGGTTGACGCGTGGACTAGATCCATATACATACATACATACACCGATTCTACTATCAGAGATTTTCCACATGCTTATAGATATTGATTTATGGGTGGACGAGATCCACATATCCGCATGCATTGATTATTTCTGTTGAATGTTATCCACATGCATATAGATACTGAATACCTTGTTGGAACATATACGACCCGGTCACCCTAGATATCATAGTATGACCTTATGATATCGTTGACCTAGGAGTCGTTGTTTATTCGATTTCTACTTATAGATATATTTCTATTCACGAGTTGGCAACCCACCCCCGTTGTGCCACAGTTCTTGCAGGTTGACCGCTTGGATCAGTAGCGGCTTCGCTGGCACAATGTTGCATTCGGGTGTTTTGCATTGGTAGGTGGGACATTTATATCGTACCCACTCTTGTATTATATTTCATATTGTATCTAGTTAACTCCATCAATCAATCAAAACTTGTAAATTGAATATGTAATGAGACTTAGTGGGTTTGTGGTTGCGAGACTTAGAGCGAGGGGTTTTCTGCTACTTGTGATTTATATGTCTTGCTTTTCTTTTATTCTTTTGTGGTGAACTTCGCCGTTGGGCGTCGTATACTTATTTACATCATCTTGCATGGCTGTGATCCGTCGTTTAGCAAAGAGCTATCTCCCGCTTGGGGATGCCATTATTCTTACTAGGTATTTGTGGTTTTGGATAAAAATGTACAAAGGAGGTGCTGCCAAAATTTTTAAAAGACGAAACATGTTTTCAAACTAGTAAAGTTCACTTGCATCATTCATGTTTCTTTTCCATGCAATTAAGCACACTTGATTTCATTATACCTTTATTTCAAAAAACTCCACCTCCTTTAATTTCTTTAAAAGGTTTAGATTTCTAGGTTTCAGCTTACTTGAATTCCGTTACGCCTTGAAACGTTGCGTGATTCAAGTGCTGGTCACGATGCTAATATTTCGGGTCATGACAAAGTTGGTATCAGAGCGCTAGGTTTAACCTTTGTTCGAGTTTATGTTTGACTATGCGGAGTCTAGGGCGGTTATGTATTTCGGAACCTAGGCTTGACCTTAAAGAACTTGGACTTGAACGGGGGGTATTAGACCCGAACTTTCGTTTTATAGACTGACCCTGATTGATGGAGTAGGTAACTTGAGTAGAGTGACGTACCGTACGTATGTTCCGCGGCATATTTACGATACGATACTCCACTTAAGAAACCTTAGAATGTACATATTTTTGAGATCAGTGATTCTTTTCATATCCATGATTATACATCTATTTGAGATCCTCGATTCTATTAGTTCCATGATCATACTTTCATTGATGCTGTTCCTTCTTATGATCATGTATCCATTCTGGATCTGTTGTTTTCTTTCTTGCCATTGAGCCGCTCTCTTCGATACTCGATTGAGGTTCCTGTCACCATTGTTTGAGCGCAGTTTGAGATGCTGCTAGTGTTACGGTCAGGGCGAGCTCGTCTGGTACGAGGGCCGACCATTGTGTTTTCTGGTGACATGGGAACATCTCGAGCTAGTATTGATGATTGTGACCTCTTGTGGAGGCGAGTGCTTGGTTTTACACCGGATGATCGGGCCATTGTTAGAGCTGCCAGTTGAGAGAGGACTGCCGTACAACATACCTCAGAGATTTTGATGTCGTCTACCGTGCAGACAGATGACCGCCAATGTATCTCCTTTCCTGGAGGATTGAGGCGCTGTTCAGCATACAGACGAATAAGCCAGTTGTTGCTGCAAATGACGAGGTATCGCCCAGATGTTGGAGCTACTGCAGCATAACTATTTACTTAGAGATATGATGGAAGGTCGCTAGCCACCCAAGGGTGAAAGACTAGGACATGTGGTTCGTTCGCTTACCCGATGCGAGGTCATCAGATAGGTTGATTCCAGCTAGAGACGACTTCACGCAGATTTGTTGAGAGTCGATAGAGACGATCGAATGTCAGAAAACCATATTCCAAGTTTAAAGTATTCGGAAAGACGTGCAAGAAATTCTATGGACCGTCTAGAAGAATGAAACCCTAACTCGACATAATGACCGTGTGAAAGCCTTTGAACCTTAGGGTTTGCGGCAGTTCCACGACGCCATTAGTGAGGCTTGGGTTTGCCCTTCTACGGCTGGACCATTGATGCTGTGGCATGTACTCGATACTATTAAACTGTACCCAAGATGTTGATCTCTTGAGGGATTATAAGGTTTTGACATATCGATCGGATGGTTCGACATCATTCGGATATCTTGTGATGAGATACATTGCTTGGGAGACTCCAGATACGAGCATAGCCGTTGGAGCGCAGTCCATGCAGCCACGAGAAGACGAGTCCGAATCAGTCGACATTGGAGCCGAGTGAAGGGAAGAGTTCACACGAGAATTCGACGAGGTGGCGTTCCTCCCCGCTGACATCAGAGATGTGATACGCATGTAGAGACGTAGTATATGGACATACCTTCCAGAAGGAGTCGCGAGGAGTATGCAGCCGTTCCAGAACAAGAAACGGATATAGAATGATAATAACTTCCGTGAAATTCAGCAAAAATAAGATTTGAGAGAGGCCTCGATAGGACCTTTCTGGAATACTATACGGGAAGACCTGGACCCAGGAGTGGTCATATTGCGCACACCCAGTAGGCCAGGGTTCGGCATCGTCGACGAGATAGTTGACCAGGTTCGGATAGAGGACCTCACCCAGATGCGTTGTGAATTGATCAGGAATGGACGAGTATGGAGTATATCTCCGATGGTTGGGACGAGTTTCCGAGGACGTGTTCGGCCAGATATCTTCTACCTAGTGATAAAGATACCGAGTTCGTGACTTCGAGTCCGTGTGAGAGACCTCGGGTTGACCGTGGCCGAGAACAGTTGCAGTGCGCAGATAGCATGGCTTGACGTCATAGTGGACGACGATAAAGACAAGTGGGACCAGAGGTTCGTGCGAGACGCTGACGAGCTGTCATTACTTCCCGTCGACACTAGAGACCTGATATGCTTACAGAGGCATTGGGATACGGCCAGTTTCCGAGGAAATGTGTACGGAACACGCAGATGTCCAGAAAATGAGGAAAGATTATGTAAGAATACCAGCCTCCGTACAGTTCGGCATAGGCATGATCGGAAGAGACCCTGAGCAGGATTCCTTCCAGGACACTGCTACAATGAGATTTGCACCCAGGATCAGATGTGTCGCGTGCATTTAGAGAGCCAGAGGCCGATGTCAGTGACATTCTGCCTTACGAGTGGTCGTAATGATTGATCGAGAGATGACCAGAGAAGTGCCAGAACGGAATCGTCCCCGTTAACACACCTGACAGGGCCGATGAGCCGATAGATTGTGAGATTGGTAATATGCAGAGGAAATAAGGACCCAAAGACCGAAGATGCCAGACCGTGAGCAGGAGGCAAGTATATGTTCTTGTTCTGCTAGTTTCTAGGCGCACCGATTTATTTCTCCACATTGTAGGAGGTGTACCTCGATGTTCTTTGTTGCGATTTGCGTTTGTGATCTGAGTATCACACTTATATCGCTTGGATTTGAGTTTTGATGACGAGTTTCCTGATATTGATTTCGTGCACCATGGTTGCACCTACTGAGTGTTTACATTTTGCGCATAGTTATCGCACCTGACTTCATTTTGATGACATTCGAGATATTCACTGTGATTTCATGCCTAGGGCCTGCATCTGATTTGATTTATGCTTTCGGCATAGTTTTCTGCACTTTTAGTATTTGAATTGCTTTTGTGCACGTTGATGCATATGGTTGTGCGATTATATACCACGGTATACCTGAGTTGGATTTGCATTGATATGTGTTGTATATCGTCGATTCGATTTTGATACTCGATATTGTTTTGTGCACCTGATTAGATTCTTGTTCATATCAAATGCACCCGATATTATTGTCGTGCACACCCATTGCACTGGACAGCTGCTTACGTGCGCACCCATTGCACGTAGTTTTGGGCTTTTGTGCATATTGTGGTACTTGTATTTGGATTTGATTTCCATGTGTACCAGACGCATGTGATTATTGGATACGCCTTTTGAGGCTGATTTTGCTTTTGAGCACTTTGTTTTCATGTTAAGCACTATATTGTGTAGTAGCCAAATAGGACTGATCCGAGTACAGTACCTGAGTACTTTGCATGTATTTTAATCAAATTTTGGAGTTTTCAAAGATGCGTACTATACACGTATTATAGTGTTTGACTAGTGTATATTGGATTTCGGCAGTAGATTTCGAGATCTGTATCTCTATTGTAACTACGAGGATATGCGTACAAATCCGATGATTTGCGTGACGCTTGACGGAGTTTGATTTTTAGTTTTTACTCGTTTTCACGCGCACTTGGCGCGTTGTGCTATTTCTGCGTTTTCCATGATTTCGGAACCCCGACGACTTGGATTTTTACTGAAATGTTTTAGCATTGAGGAGTTTAAATTTAAATTCGGGGACCGAATTTCTTTAAGGGGGGAAGATTGTAACACATCAGAAAAATAAAATATTATTTTTGGGAATATTTAATAATTAAATAATATTATATTGAATATTTTAATATGTCGGTATAAATAAATACCGATAAATGGGGAAAATTTTGGAAAAATTTTGGAAAATTCTAAAATAGGGTATTTTATGGAATTTTACCATTTTTAAGTTTTTGTGATTAATTATATGCTATTTTAGTGCTAATCGCGATTAAAAATCTTTAATCGGATTTTTAGCATTTTTGGTGCAAAACATGCACATATCATTTTTCCACACTTGTTACATTTTATTACATGTTGTGGGTGTATGGTTGCCTAGGGTTACCATTGTGTGAGATGGAAATAAAGGAAAAGAAAAGAAAATAAAAAGGTGAAAGAATGATTATGAGAGACAAAGGGTAGGTAAGGGGGGGAGTCAACCCTTTTTTTTGAACCATCCCCCATCATTTCTTCACACCATTCTCTCTCCCTTTCCCCCTTGAGCTGCTGCTGCACTTCCCCTCTTCTTCCTCCACCTTCAATCCCCAAAAAACACCATGGATCCAACACCAAAACCCCATTTCCACTTCACAAAAATTGTTCACAAGCTCGAGAGGAACACCATGGACCAAGAAAGAATGGGTTTTGAGGACTTTGTGAAACTCAAGAAAATTCTTGAGTTGCCAAAGGAGGTAAATTTTGCACCACTAGAGTAGTATTTCAATTCCTTGCGCATCAATACTTGTTTCATATCGATATGGTGTGGTTTGATGGACCTTGGAAATTCCAAGTTAGGGTTTAGGGTTTGATTTGAAATCAAAGGTGAATTGAGGTGTAATTAAGGAATATAACCCCTGGTGTGATGTTACATTGGACCAAACTTGAGATTAAAACCCAGAATACGGATTTATAGAAATGATATGGGGAAGAACTAAAATTCTGTGAGTGTTTTTAGGAATCTGCTATAACCCGAGCCACCTGAAAATAATTTTGGTTTGACAGTAAGATGTGCAGGCACCCAGGAACCACCACCCAAAGCCCTAGCCTCTAACACCATTTTCAGGCCGCAAATAAATCCTTTCTGGCCGCAATTTGCGGCCAGAGCAGGTGGGTTTGGTCTCGTTTTTGTTTCAGGGCCCTATCTACAGTAAACTTGACCCTTGGCATATGCAATTTTGACAGATTCCATCTAGGGTAGAATCTGTGGTAGTTTTCTTGTGTTGGCGCATGGTTTACGACTTGTTTTAGCGTGGATTTTGGTATTTGGTGATTCATTTCTTTCGGGTGGCGTTTGAACGTAAACGACAAAAGATTATTGATTGTGTTTGCATGCGAAAACATAGGTTTTTACCGATGGGCGTAGCATATGCCGTTTTGGATTCCGATGTGTTTTAGCATTTGTGATATCCTTGTAGGTTCCCCACGTGATGTCGAGGCGTTGAAGATAAAGACGGCGACATCGACATTGGCACGCAAGAAGCAAGGTGAGTAGATCCACATCTACCGGGGAAGTTGGATGGATGGCGTATAGCACCCCGGCAAAACTTTTGATGGCAAACCGATTTATAGAATATGGTTAGGAAACCAAGATTAGGAAACTAGGATTAGAATGAGATAGCTACGAAACCATATTAGAAACAAGAGGATAGTTAGAATGATACCTTACGACTATCATAGGATGTCGTTTAGTGATATTACCGCTTAGGGTACTGTAGGAATAGATGTGTATGTTAGATTAGATACTTATATTTGTAGTGATTGAATGTTTATGCAAGTCGATTTGATAGGTGAATTAAATGCGATGAAAGAATATAAGACTGATATGATGATATAATGGTATGCGGATGCGAGTCGATCGAATTGATTTATACCTTGCCGGTCCCCTGATATTAGATTATTGCAGATGGGACCTGGGACATAGGTACCTAGATATATATACATTTATAGAATGTTGTGAATCATGGATGATGGGCCGTATGTGATATTAGGCTGTACCCTCTTTGGTCGTATAGGATGATAGGATCCATGTTAGTATAAAGCCGCCGCACGATGATATTCCGGGCGTGATGAGTTTGACTTCATGATTGATCCTTACCCTTGACTAGAGGTTTCCGTACGCGATGTTATTGGGCTAGATATCGATTGATAGATTCACCGACTCGAACATATGATAGTTATATATACCTTATAGCTGTTAGCTGATGATTTACTTGCTGCATTCATGATATTAATATTGCATCGCATATACCTGTGATAGTACACCTGCACCATTATCGATGATGCGTATGTTACACGTACACATAATTGCCGGCTCACACAGTTCATCATCGATAATTGCCATGTCACTACACAGTAGGGTTGCTGCATCATGGCATATACATTGATACACTCATACTTGCGGATATACACATTTGTATATCCATATTCGTGCACATATATATTGATACACTCATATTTGCGGATATACACATTTGTACATCCATATTTGTGCACACATACGTGGTACATCTATACTTGCGCATATACATATTGTATCTATATAGATAACCGGTTTTATTGTTAAATTGGGAACCACATGTATATTTGAAAAACTGGAAGCATTTTAAAAGAGCGGTTTTCCCTTAATATGTCATATCACTATTCCATGTAGCATGATACACGGATATGCTCGCATTTCCTTTTACATGTCGCATACGTCATGCTCTATTATTTTACGCATTGAGATATGTTGTTTTCATGAGATTTCTGAATTTGAGAACCGTGGATATTTCAAATGAGATTATATGTTGTTTTAAAAACCCGGTTTCTCTTGCTATGATATTTCAGTGCGTCCACCATGTGTTTTCTTGGTTCTGAGAGTGGCATGTAAAACCCGATTCGAGGAGTGGTAGGCACCATCTGCGGGTACATGGTGGACCCGGTGAGGTACCCTGGGGCAAGAAGACTCGTATTGTTGGAGATAGTGCCCTCATAATCAATTATTGGATCACAGGTACGTGATTGCAATGATTGCGGAGGACCTATACCGGTAGGACAGTCTTACTCGAGATGATAGTATGCTATCTGGTTTGCCTTTATCAGTCGTGTACATGTTCAGGTGACTGATTACATGTTACACTTTGATAGAGCCCTTAGGATCTTGCTTTACTACCAACAGTATGATGGCGATCATATACGTGAGAGTTGGGTAGTTTATATGCATATCCTTAATTGTGGTCCCTAGTCGTGGGAGTTTCGAGACAGGGCATCGATACTCCGGAGTAGACTAGTGTATACAGTCGAGACCCCGACGAGGGGCGGTGGCCGGTCTCACAAGCCACTGGTGTCAGTTGGATCACCTAAGATGTATACAGGTGCTCATTGGGTTATGAGTACACCGGACATGACTCGCCGGGAAACTGCTAGTTAGTACTATACCTATCGTCAGATGGCAGTTCCCTGGTGACATGTGTACAGGTTAGTTCATCGACCTGAGGTCGTCATTTGTCTCGTGTGAGTTCCCACTGTGCTTTGATTTCTACCCTACCACGGCTCAAAGGAGTCGTGCAAACAGGTAGCTTTTGGGTACAGTCCCGAGCTATATGGAGGCACGTGAGCGGATCGGCAGGGGATTCGTCTCTCCCGGTATTGGGGGCGAGGTCGTGCTGTGCTAGGAGAGCCATTACACAAAGTCCATGGCCATGGAAGGAGATTTACTGGTAGGTACTCCAGTAGTATCTCAGGGTGTTATTGGGCTACACTCCGACACGACTTATACTGCTATTGGGGGTCTGACGTTACTAGCCCCCTAGGCAGATATGCGATACTCATAGACGAACGGACCGGACTGTATATACATTGTCACTGTTAGGCTCAGTAGGGTTTCCGGATGAGTTCGCTCATCGGCCTCCCTTGAGGTCAGTCCATGGGCAGCCGTTACGCATAGCTAGTGCCGCTGACGGTTTGTGGTTAAACCCACTGCCAGGGTACTGATGAGTCATTAGAGTCCCCCACAGACAGTTTCCCAAGTTCGGGCGAAACGTTGTAGAGGCCGTATGGTTTTATGGTAGGGTTCGAAAAATGCACGTGCGTTTACGCACGTGTTATTTTTTGGGCAGATGATACTGGTCGGCTTTGGTTTAAGCCGGATCCGAGTATTATATTGAGTAGGTATAATATCTTTGTCTCAGTTGCATTTGTATTCGGTCGTAATACAAATGCGGGTATATTTATACAGTTACGGGGTTTTCCTGAAAGTCGTTTCAGGATCACTTTTGGAAGTTGCCAGTTTCCAGTTTCCAGTTTTCTATCAGCCGTCTTTTAACATTCGGTTAAAGACGGATTTATCTTTTCTTGGATAAGGTGAGTCATGCTTCTAGAAGTTTCTAGATATGGTGACTAGGTTGATGAGGTGGCTAATGACTCATCATGACATTAATTGTTGCATTAATGACTTGATGAGGTGTATTAGTGACTCATGCTTTCATTAATGTGTTTTGTTTTGCTTAAGGATATTTGTTGTTGATATTTATCCTTATGCTCACCCTCTTCTCTCCTACACTCACCCCTCCATCACTATATATGGCCGGCCCCTCCTCTCACTCACTCACTTGATGTTTTCATTTGGTTACAAAAGATATGATAGATTTTGGGGTGTATGGAATTTCACAGCTCATTTCGTTCCATCACCAGATTCCCACGGCAACTTCATTAACCGTTCGTCCATGGTTTTGAACGAAGCGAGACAAAGTCATCTACTCATTCTCTACATCATTCTTGGTCGTCTCTTTTAGCAAACTTGACGACCGAGTTGCCTCGAGTCAGAGGCGGGAGCCCGTTTAAAGAATCGTTGACGTGGTGCCACTTGGACGAGCAGATCGGAGATCGACGAGATCGGAGCAGCCGCAACGGAGCGTGTGATGATGGTTAAAGAACGAAGGACTCGGATCGTTCGGTATAATCTTTCTACACTCTTTACAGTTTGTTAGTTTAGCAATAATGGCATATCCGGGTTAAAGTATACGATAGCGCCAGTTAAAAAGTTTTTGTTCCGCATTTGGCGTCTGTAGACGGCCGGGGCGCTACCGTAGACTTAGAGTGGTATCAGAGCCTCACCATTTTGCTATACTAACTTGTGCTAACGCGTTTAAAATATCGATCGAACCGGAAATCAAAAACCGCATTTTTCAATTTGACAGTTTCTGTTGATTTTAAATGGTGTCCTAAAAATATTCCACATATCACAGAAATCTGTGCAGGGTTTTATAAGAGCACCGACAAAATTTGGGCACGTGATTCCACCAAACCGCCGCGGAAACGCGGCCAAACCCATGGTTTGGCCGCGCATCCGCGGCCATTTGGTAAGATCATGCTCCCAAATTTGTACAGTGTATTCTCCTCTGGAAATTGGGGTTTTTGGTATATATCTTTTGGGCCCAGATTTTGTTACTGTTCAGCAGATTTGCGTGGGGCCCACTTTGTGATATTTTGTCGATCGAAATTTAAACATGTTAGTTTACAGTGCTTACATTATATCTCTGACCGGGAATGTCATTTGATCGGTAAACCGCGTCTGATTGCTATAGTTCTTTTAGACGGGTTTGCGAATGTGACATTCGCGTTGATGTTCTGTGTTGTGCTGTGATGTTGCGGATTTGTCGTGGTGGATAGCAGTGTGCAATGATAGTGCAGTTTGAATTTATTTATACATTTGATATTGCGGGACGAGCGTCCAACTTGTGGACTGCCGTCACTGCCTGTTGTATAATATTCTTTTGGGGCACGACCAGGTTGCGGTCGATGTATCTGTTGTACTATTTTTTATTACTGTACTAGGTTTTACCCCGCGACGGAGTGCACGGATAGCCGGGTTCTGAGGGGAAACGGGTCCGCATCTTATGGCTTTGTGAGGCAGAGGGGCCCCACTCTAGAATTGGCAGACTATTCGCCGCACTCGTAGGGGGTACAGGTTGACCCAAGGAGGGGTGCCCAAGATTACCGGATTCCGTGAAGTGCTGGGTGGTCCATTCACTTTGCTGTAGGGGGCTGCCTCCCTTCAGGTTTTGGCGGGTAACTTGCCGCACCCGTAGGGGTCTAGGTTTCATTGCACAGGCTATCCATACGACAGGGGAACGTCGGGTTTCAGCAGCGGCTCTGTGAAACCCGGGGATCCTAGATTATCTGTATTGTTCTGTGATGCTTATTACTTTTCTGTAATGTTGCATATTATCACGCCTGGAGGGATTATGTATATTGGTTTTTATACTATTAGATGTTGTATATGTTTTACACCCGCGCTAGTCCAGTCCCCGCTCTGTCGTTAGTTAAGTAACCTAACGGGGGATTTGACGGGACCCAGTGACGAATGCGGATGGCATATACATACATTTTATTTTCGTTCTTTTCTGGTGTGATTGATTGATGGGACTGCGTTGATTCTGATCAATGCAAAGTAAAACAAACCTGTTTTCAGTTGTTGGAACAAATTTAAAAAGTGTTATTGCAAAGACGTTTCCTTTTGTTTTGCATAGAGATATTCGGTTGGAATATCCTGCACCTCATTCGACGGGGCAAGGGCCGATATCGCTTCACCGGGACTGACCCCTTGGGCAGAAGTTTGCATCTGGGTAATAACTTCACTTAGTCGATTACATGTTGCTTTGCATCGCGGTATTCAGTGGAATATCCTGCACCTCATTCCACGAGGAAAGAGCCGAGATCCCTTTACCGGGAGTGACCTCTTTAGCAAAGGTTTTCGCCACTATATTTTAAAAAGCTATCAGGTTCCTTCAGCGATATCAAGTTCACTACGTTAAAGGTTTTTCGCCAAAAACCAGTCGTAGCCCTCCGTCACTTCTTTTGGGTATTCAGTAGTATTCAAGCTATGTATTTTGACCTAACGCCAAGGCATAGTGTTTGGTAGCTGCTGGGTATTCAATTGTTGCATAGATAGATGAGTTGGTTTGGGACAGCCGTTCTGCCATTTTGACCTAACGCCAACGGCATGTGCGGGTGGGTTCAAATTAACAAGATAGTGACGGGTAGAACTTGGCATGTGACTTATGACATTTTGACCTAACGCCAAGGTTATAAGAGCATGGGGAAAAAATCTTATCGGGAGTTTCTAAAAAAACTGAAACTTGCCAAGTATGCGCATACCTTCTGGAGTATGAGTAACGTGGATGCATTCCATCACGTTATCATGCGATGAGAGTTGGATCCTGATTCCCACTGATGAGTTGGTTTACTCTTCGGGCGATCCCGATTGATTCTTCTTTCAGGTTTGGAGGAGAATTTGACAGGACAGTGGGAGGTTTCCGGATTAGATAAAGTGATAACCATTCTGATCTTGGTTAGAGTGCACGCAGAGTGTTTCTTTTCTCTCTCTCTTTGGCAGCGACCTTTGACCGACCCTAGACTATGACTCAGTGACCAAGTTGACCGAACCTTCTTAAAATACTGGCTTTTGGATTGTCTATGTTGCATAAGTCATTGCCACTCCTTCTTTTACCCTTTGCATTTCTCAGAATACCCGTATTACTACGGATATCCACTTCCATTGGATAGATCCATCGTATGGTTATATACGAACTCGAAGGGACTTCTTCGAGAATGGATCCAGGTTCAGGAGAAATAGAATTGGTTTATTCAGTTGTCTTTTATTATCACCTTCTCTCAAGTTGCGAGGGCTCCTTGGTTTAGGAGAGTACACCTATTACGCTTATTGGATAGTCTTATTCCAAACCATAGGCAGGTGCCGAAAGGTAGGGAATGAAGAAAACCAATTAGCCTAAATAGGGTGTGCAGAAGGTAATATGTAAAGACAAAATAAAGGGATTAGAAAGAGGGCAAAGTAAATTGCGACTGATATCATTCACGACCAAAACCGCATACTTCATTGCCACTCCTATTTCACCTTTAAAGGAATAAGGTATTATTCAGTTGTCTTTTATCATCACCTTCTCTCAAGATACGAGTACTCCTTGGTTTAGGAGGGTACACCTATTATGCTTACTGGATAGTCTTCTTCCAAACCATAGGCTGGTGCCGAACGGTAGGGAAGGAAGAAAACCATTTAGCCTAACGATGGTGTACAGAAGGTAACGACTAAAGACAAATAAAGGGATTTGGAGAGATGGCAATAAAATATACGGTTGAAGTCATGAATTGGATTATGGAAGAGGCATTGGTATGAATACCAGGATACCCCTACGAAACATTTTCATGTTTCAGTGCATTGTTAAAGAAAAACTGTTTTCCCGATTAGACACTTACTCCAAGGGTATGTATTTACCAGGTTTCATTCTCATATCTGTATGGTTTTACAGATGATGAGTGGGAGTAAGTTATTGGGAATTAGGTGATTATCCTCATTATATCGGAATTCGTTGATATTGGTGATATTTGAGGAAATCTCCAGGGTACAGTTTTCAACCTACGACGCACAGATTTTGAGTTGTTTAACTCAGCGGACTTATACAGAGTATTGTATGTTGTCCAGTGTCCATCAGGACAAAGGGGTAGGTCCTCGTACTATGTTCTATTTACTTATAACTTCTCTAGTATTTGGACAAGTGTTTCGTTGAAATACAAGGTCTAAGTTTTGAGAAGTTGTGGGTATAAGAATAAAGTAGAGAACCAGGTGTCACAAGTATCGGGATTCTTCAAAGAGATCGAAGATGTAGATTCTTGTGATTGGTATTCAGATGATAGTAATGATTTTTGAGAAACGTGTTTCTCTTTCAGGTTACTCATAATTGGATGGATTCCTAAGTTGAGTAACTCCGATTAGCCTCTTTCCATTAAGTTGATATGCACTGGAGACAGCTGCATGATTGAATCTGGTTCCAATTAAATAAAGTGCCAAAGTTTCTATATTGGATATAGAATAGTTCGTACCTTAAAAGATGTTAAGGTACGGAGAGTTGTCCAGCTTATGCTTAAAACCAGACTCTGGATAACTCAGGGCACGTTTCTGTAATGGCTGTTTGTGGGTTGACCCTGGCTATGACGAGGGTTGATATTCTACTATTTGGAAGATCAATAGTGATATTGTTCTTGACTCGCCACAGTTTTAGTAAAATGGATCTTTTTCAGAAAACAGTAGTGGGAGTATGGTAGAACTGGAAGTGATTCCAGAACCGCGAATGATTACAGAAAATTTAATAGGACCTATATATTCAATCAGGTTTGACATTCCAATAACCACTCCGCAGATATGGTGGGTGACCTCAGACACCCGAGAGGTACTCCGGTAGCCTCAAGGACGGTGACAGGGAGGTTATTATCTACCCAGACTTGACACTACTGTTGTTCCAGGATATGTGTAACGTCTTCAAAATAATAAAATATGATTTTTGGGAAATTTTATAATTTAATATTATTTTAATGAATATTTTAATATTCTGGTATAATTAAATACAGATAAATGGGGAAAAATTATAGAAAATTCTAAAATAAGGTATTTTAAGGAATTGCCTCGTTTTGTGTGCATGCCCCCATTTCCTCTAGTTTTGACCCTGAGTATGTCTAGTTTTGACTGATTCCATCTAGGGTGAAATCTGGGTTGATTTTCCTATGTTGGTGTATAATTTGGGACTTGTTTTAGCATGGATTTTGGTATTTGGTGATTCATTCCTGTCGGGTGGCGTTTGGACGTCAACGACAAGTGGATTTTGATTGTGTTTACATGCAAGTCGATGGGTTTTTACCTATGCGGGTAGCGTGTGCTATTTTGGTTTCCGATGTGATTTTCATGTGCTTTAGCATTGTGATATACTTGTAGGTACCCCGCGTGATGTTGAGGCAAAGGAGGTGAAGATAGCGACATCGGCTTTGGCATACGAGAAGAAAGGTGAGTAGATTTATATCTACGGGGAGAAGTCGGGTGGATGGCGTATAGCACCCCCGCAGTCCGTGGTGATGTATACGAATACGTATACACACGAATATTTATTATGTGTTGTTTAGGGTTATTGATGGTAATAATGATATTTTGATGATAAGAATATATTGGTTTAGTATAGTGCGAATCCTAGAGTAGTGGTTGCACTCACACATACATTTACACATATACTTGCATCCATTCTTTCATTTATTAGAGTGCATATGATGGTGCGTATATCTACACATGGGTATGGGACTATGTGTTTATATACGGGATTGGAGGATGATACGTGGTTTGAGATGATACTTGATGTGAGGCCGTGAGATCGGCGATGTGACATAGCTTGTCTTCGAGGTGCGATATGATAGTTTTAGCGGGCCTTTGGACATGTGCTTTACCCGCATTCATATTTTTATAGATGGTATCGATTTGTACTAGACTTACAGTAGTACCCCAGATTGTGGGATCTGATGATAAGTGATACCTGATATGTGATGAGGTACTGTGATATTGACCCCTACCCAGCTATTGGGATGCCGTACGACGATCTATCGTACGAGCCGATATTGATGATAGATCCGCACTCATGACTCGAGGATATCTTCCGATATGTTATTGAGGCGGGATCACCGACTATCATATCTATATATATTGACTCAGATTAGGTGGTTTCTTACCCCTCCTGTCTAGATTACTTAGTAGACATTAGACTGGACCGAGTCATACCTATTTCAAACTAACGAATCGGGGATATTTTAAAGATAGGCAGAAGGGTCATACGGATATTTTCAAATTATGTATCTTTTCTTAAAACACCGTAGCCCTTGTTTTTCCCAAAGCCCTGATTCGTCTTATTTCAAATGGCACCCCTGCATGACTTGTACAGATTGGTGTAGATTCTTTACTTTTGCGTTGATTATTCGATTCCGCATATTCATGCTATTTGCATTGCATCGCTTGTACTGTGGTTATATTTCAGTCATGCTGCTAGGACACCAGCACCATTATCGATGATGCATATGTTCCACGTACACTTGTTGCCGGCTCACACACTCATCATCGATAATTGCCATGTCACTACACTATAGTACTATTGCATTCATGATATGATTCTGGCATGGCATATTGTACAATTATACCTGTACACATATATAGATGATTCTAGCTTGATTGGGGATTTGGGAACCGCAAGATACTCTTTAAAAACAGATTCCTTTTAAAAGAGCGGTCTCCCTCGACATGTGCACATTATTATTCCATGTTGCATGACTTACTGATATGCTTGCATTACTGTTACATGCCGCATACATCATGCTTTGACTGTACGCATTGAGATATGTTGTTTCTATGATATTTCTGGATTTGGGAACCGAGGGTATTTCAAAAGAGAATATGTCATTTCTTTAAAAACCCGGTTACCCTTAATATGATATTTCAGTGCGTCCACCATGTGTTTTCTCGGTGCTGAGAGCGACATGTGTAACCCGAATCGAGGCGTGGATGAGCCGATTGCGGGTACATGGTAGACCCGGTATGGTTCCCCTCGGCAAGATGATCGATGAGCTTTGCCGATTGAGCCTGGAGGCGGGCGAGTACCTACCGGTGATTGGTTGGACCTGGCGGTTATCCGGAGGATACCGACCAGAGTCGATAGATGTTTTGGGCATACTGCGGGGGCCGAGGGCCGATACCGCAGACAGAGCCCGCGGGCCGATCCGGACTGACGGAGCCCGATATATGAGGATTTACGTGCCGATGCTGGGCACAGTTTTCATGATGTTTTCGGGTGTCGATGCTGGGCACCCTGGTTCCATGATTTTGACGTGTCGCGAGGGACACGGGTGGGTTATATCCTCATATTTCCCATGCACATGATTCATGATATTTACATGCATGGTGGTTATTGTCAGTGGGTGACGAGTGGACGGGATCCACGAGTGTGCAGATTTGATTACATTGGTTATACCTCATATTCATGACATGCTATTACCTGAGGCACTAGCACGAGCACTTGGCATTACACTCATGTAGAGATTACATTGCCAGTTTAGCATGCTTCAGCTTTATCCATATTGAGCTTTATGTATATCTGATCGTTTTGACCTAGGATGGGTCATGCATTTGATTTCTGCTTGTAGATATCTTTCTATTCACGAGTTGGCAACTCACCCCCGTTGTGCCCCAGTTCTTGCAGGTTTGCCGTACAGATTCCATAGCGGCATTTGTGGCACACTGCTTCCTTATGGGTGACTTGCTTGGATAGGTGGGTTCTTTTGTATCAGAACCGTCCTTGTTCATGTATTAATTATTGTACCTAGAATTGTCCATCAACCAAAACTTGTAGTTTGTTTCAGACTTAGAAAACAGTGTTGTTTTATTTCGACCTTAGAGTCGCGCTAGTAGTATTACGGTTTTCTGGCTGTTTTGAGTTTCTTTTTTTTGGGTTTTGATCCTCGCCCTTTGGCGTTGTATATTATTATTGCTTGCGTGGTTGTGACCGTCGATGGACGAAGAGCTAGCTCCCGCTTGGGGATGCCTTTTATCATTTCATATATATTATTCTTGTTGTACCCCGTTCGGGGCCAGTTTTTACAAAGGAAACTCTGCCGAAATTTTCAGGAAAGGTTACACATTTTTAAAAATGCATATTCAGCTTAGTTATTTAAAAACTTTGATTTCCAAACATGATTTCCTTACTTTTCAAAAACAGTTTTTCCTTATTTACTCTTTAAATGGTTTTAGATTGCTGGGCTTTTGGCTTACTTGGATCAGATGGGGTCCTATAGACTTCATATGGTTCAAGGGCCAGTCACGTGCTCTTTCGGGTCGTGACAAAGTTGGTATCAGAGCGCTAGGTTGACCTTGGTTCGAGTCTAAGTTTGACTATGTGGAGCCTAGGGCGTTATCTATATAAGGAACTTAGGCTTGACCTTACGGAACTTAGACTTGGTCGAGGGGGTATTAGACCCGAACTTTCGTCGTGTAGGATGACCCTTGGTTGATGGAATAGGTGACTAAAGTAGAGTGACGTACCGTGGGTATATTCCGCGGCATACTTACGACACGCCACTCCGCTTAAGAAACCTTAGGTTGTACATTTCCTTGCATTGTGTCATATTCCTTCCTATGATCTATCTTCATCGATACTGGTTATGGTTTTGCTGCCGCGATTGCACGGGCAGAGTGAGCTACGGCTCGAGTTGTCAGCATGAGCTCGTCGCGGACGAGGACCGACCGGGGCGTGATTCCAGAGACATACGGTTGCATTGAGGCTTCGTATTTTGTGTTTCCGCACTATGGGCGTTTGACAGATCGCTGCTGTGAGATTTCTAGGATGTACCGGACGGTACCAGAGGATTGAGCCACTGATAGAGGCCAGCCAGGATGTGATGACCGTTGATGTATCGCTTATTCATGATGGTTGAGGCGCTGCTTAGCGTACCGACGAATGAGCCAGTTGTTGCTGCGAGTGATGAGATATCGCCCAGATGATTGGAGCTACTGCAGCATGAGCATATTCTTAGAGATGTGATAGTGAGTCGCTAGTCACCGAGGATTAATGACTAGGACATGTGGTTCGTTCGCTTACCCCGATGCGGGGTCATCAGGTAGATTGATTCCAGCTAGAGGCGACTTCACGCAGATTCGTTGAGAGTCGATTGAGACGATCGAATGTCAGGAACCTATTTTCCAAGTTTAAAGTATACGGAAAGACATGCAGGTGATTCTATGGACCCTCTAGAAGAATGAAACCCTAACTCGACTTAATGACCGTGTGAAAGCCTTTGAACCTTAGGGTTTGCGGCAGTTCCTCGGCGCCATTAGTGAGGCTTGGGTTTGCCCTTCTACGGCTGGACCACCGACGCTGTGGCATGTACTCGATACTATTAAACTGTACCCGAGATGTTGAGCTCTTGGGGGATTGTGAGGTTCTGACGAGTCGATCGGATGATTCAACATCATTCGGATATCATGTGATGGGACACTGCTTAGGAGACTCCAGATACGAGCATAGCCGTCGGAGCGCAGTCTGTGTAACCATGATGAGATGAGTCCGAACCAGTCGATATTGGAGCAAGGTGGAGTAAATAGTTCGCACGAGATTTCGACGAGATGACGTTCCACTCCGCTGACATCAGAGATGTGACATGCACGTTGAGGACGTGTTCGGCTAGATATCTTCTACTGAGTGATGAAGATACTGAGTTCGTGATTTCGAGTCCGTGTTAGAGACTTCGGGTGGACCGTAGCCGAGGACATTGCAGTGTGCAGATAAAGACGCGACGTCGAATGGTCGATGATACAGACAAGCGGGACAAGAAGTTCGTGCGAGAGGCAGACGAGCTGTTACTACACCCCATTAAGATTAAAGGCCGGACATGCATACAGAGGCGCAGGGATGCGACCAGCTTCCGAGGAGATGTTGTACTAAGGACGCAGAGGTCCAGAAAGCGAGAAAAGATTACGCCAGAGTACCAGCCTCCTTACAGTTTGGCTTAGGCAAGATCAGAAGAGACCTTGAGTAGGATTCCTTCCAGTACACTGCTGCAATAAGAGTTGCACCCAGGATCGGATGTGTGATATGCATTCAGAAGACCCGAGGTCGGCGCCAGAGATGTGCTGCTTTACGAGCGGTCGTGAGGATTGACCGAGAGATGACCAGGGAAGTGCAAGAACGGAATCGTTCCTGTCAGCACACCTGATCGGGCCGATGAGCCGATGGATTGCGAGTTGGTAATCTACAGGAAAGATCAGGAACCAGAGGCAGAGGACGCCAGCCGCGAGCAAGAGGCAAGTAGATATCTTGCGCCGCTAGCATCGGATGTACCGGTACCTTCTCGACCCTGAAGGAGGGTATACCGACGACGGTAATTATGATTTGTGATTTTGTGATTTGATTATCACGTATCCGTTACTTTGGATTTCGGTATTTTGGGCGATCTATTTGCATGATTTAGTCTTGATGACTGAGTTTCATGATATTTGATTTTGTGCACCATGGTTGCACCTACTGGGTATTTATACCTTGTACATAGTTATTACTCTTGAGCTGTTGATTGCGATTTCATGCCTATTTTATGCTGGTGATTTGATTTACGCTTCCAGCAAAGTTTCATGTAATTTTAGTGTTTTGATTTTGCACTCGGTATAGCTTATATGTGCTTGTAGTGCATCGATATGTGTTTTGTGCCCGCAGCTGCACACGTTTATGATTTTCTTCATATCTGGATACACTTGGTGTTGCTGCTTACATATTTGAGTTATTGCTTGGTATTTGTGCATGGAATGCACCAGTTCTATACTTCGTGCATTGTCGCACCAGTTTTATGTTTCTTGCGTTTATCGCATCAGATTTATATTTCATGCCTTTGTTGCACCGGATTTATATTTTGTGCATTACGATTGCACCTGACTTCGATTTGATGCCTTTCGGTATGTCGATTTTGATTGTGATATTGATGTGGATTCTTGCACCCCGTGCTTTTGACTGGACTTACGCATATTCGACGTTGCTATTGGATTTTGTGATTCCGTGCATATTGAGTGCGCAGGGTCTAGATTTTCATTCGTGCATGATGGATGCACCGATTTGGATTTTCGCGCATGTTGGGCGCATGTTTTGAGATACGATTTTGGGGCACACCAGATGCACTAAATCGAGATTCTTCGTGCATGTCAGATGCACCTGTTTTGGCTGTCAGGCACACATGTTGCCTATGACAGATGCTTCGTGCACACCCGTTGCACCTAGATGTTGTTTTGTGCACATGTTTAGCGCATATATGGATTTTGATTTCCGTGCGCGTCAGACGCACAGGGTGGTGTTATGTGCATTTTTGGAATTTATTCCTTTTGGAGCAGTACATTTTATGATGTGGGATATTTGCTTTCATACTGAGCAGGACTAGTCAGTGGACAGTGCCTGGATATATTTTGCATGCATCGATAGTTATCGAAGGGATTTCCGAAAAGCGAGCTATAGTCTCAGTATATACCTACGTGTCCGATATGACACAAACGTTTTAAAAACAAGGAAACCCTTCTGATTATTTTCAAAATGGTGGAACGTGCTTATTAAACAAAGGATATATATACGCATATATAGTTATTTTCTTATGAGAAATGTCCGCCACTGTGCAGTGTTACGCGCATCGCACAGCGACTTAAAAAGATTTGGCATACAGTTGCATCAGCTAATTACATGTATAGATTGGGTGTCTACATGTATAGTCTTGGTCCATATCATATTGATTTTGTATTGGATTTGACATTGTGTCGTTACCATGACTCCGATGATTGCGGATGCTTGATGGAGTGTTACTTTTGAGTTATCTGCTCAGTACTCATGCGCATGCATTGCGCTATGATGTTTTATATATAGATGATTTCGGAGCCCCGATGACTTGGAATTTGTATTGAAATATTTTAGTATTTGGGGGTTTAAATTTAAATTCGGGGGCCGAATTTCTTTAAGGGGGGTAGATTGTAACGTCTTCAAAATAATAAAATATGATTTTTGGGAAATTTTATAATTTAATATTATTTTAATGAATATTTTAATATTCTGGTATAATTAAATATAGATAAATGGGGAAAAATTATGGAAAATTCTAAAATAAGGTATTTTAAGGAATTGCCTCGTTTTCTGTGCATGCCCCCATTTCCTCTAGTTTTGATCCTGAGTATGTCTAGTTTTGACTGATTCCATCTAGGGTGAAATCTGGGTTGATTTTCCTATGTTGGTGTATAATTTGGGACTTGTTTTAGCATGGATTTTGGTATTTGGTGATTCATTCCTGTCGGGTGGCGTTTGGACGTCAACGACAAGTGGATTTTGATTGTGTTTACATGCGAGTCGATGGGTTTTTACCTATGCGGGTAGCGTGTGCTATTTTGGTTTCCGATGTGATTTTCATGTGGTGATATACTTGTAGGTACCCCGCGTGATGTTGAGGCAAAGGAGGTGAAGATAGCGACATCGGCTTTGGCACACGAGAAGAAAGGTGAGTAGATTTATATCTACGGGGAGAAGTCGGGTGGATGGCGTATAGCACCCCCGCAGTCCGTGGTGATGTATACGAATACGTATACACACGAATATTTATTATGTGTTGTTTAGGGTTATTGATGGTAATAATGATATTTTGATGATAAGAATATATTGGTTTAGTATAGTGCGAATCCTAGAGTAGTGGTTGCACTCACACATACATTTACACACATACTTGCATTCATTCTTTCATTTATTAGAGTGCATATGATGGTGCGTATATCTACACATGGGTATGGGACTATGTGTTTATATACGGGATTGGAGGATGATACGTGGTTTGAGATGATAGTTGATGTGAGGCCGTGAGATCGGCGATGTGACATAGCTTGTCTTCGAGGTGCGATATGATAGTTTTAGCGGGCCTTTGGACATGTGCTTTACCCGCATTCATATTTTTATAGATGGTATCGATTTGTACTAGACTTACAGTAGTACCCCAGATTGTGTGATCTGATGATAAGTGATACCTGATATGTGATGAGGTACTGTGATATTGACCCCTACCCAGCTATTGGGATGCCGTACGACGATCTACCGTACGAGCCGATATTGATTATAGATCCGCACTCATGACTCGAGGATATCTTCCGATATGTTATTGAGGCGGGATCACCGACTATCATATCTATATATATTGACTCAGATTAGGTGGTTTCTTACCCCTCCTGTCTAGATTACTTAGTAGACATTAGACTGGACCGAGTCATACCTATTTCAAACTAACGAATCGGGGATATTTTAAAGATAGGCAGAAGGGTCATACGGATATTTTCAAATGATGTATCTTTTCTTAAAACACCGTAGCCCTTGTTTTTCCAAAAGCCCTGATTCGTCTTATTTCAAATGGCACCCCTGCATGACTTGTACAGATTGGTGTAGATTCTTTACTTTTGCGTTGATTATTCGATTCCGTATATTCATGCTATTTGCATTGCATCGCTTGTACTGTGGTTATATTTCAGTCATGCTGCTAGGACACCAGCACCATTATCGATGATGCATATGTTCCACGTACACTTGTTGCCGGCTCACACACTCATCATCGATAATTGCCATGTCACTACACTATAGTACTATTGCATTCATGATATGATTCTGGCATGGCATATTGTACACTTATACCTGTACACATATATAGATGATTCTAGCTTGATTGGGGATTTGGGAACCGCAAGATACTCTTTAAAAACAGATTCCTTTTAAAAGAGCGGTCTCCCTCGACATGTGCACATTATTATTCCATGTTGCATGACTTACTGATATGCTTGCATTACTGTTACATGCCGCATACATCATGCTTTGGCTGTACGCATTGAGATATGTTGTTTCTATGATATTTCTGGATTTGGGAACCGAGGGTATTTCAAAAGAGAATATGTCATTTCTTTAAAAACCCGGTTACCCTTGATATGATATTTCAGTGCGTCCACCATGTGTTTTCTCGGTGCTGAGAGCGACATGTGTAACCCAAATCGAGGCGTGGATGAGCCGATTGCGGGTACATGGTGGACCCGGTATGGTTCCCCTCGGCAAGATGATCGATGAGCTTTGCCGATTGAGCCTGGAGGCGGGTGAGTACCTACCGGTGATTGGTTGGACCTGGCGGTTATCCGGAGGATACCGACCAGAGTCGATAGATGTTTTGGGCATACTGCCGGGGCCGAGGGCCGATACCGCAGACAGAGCCCGTGGGCCGATCCGGACTGACGGAGCCCGATATATGAGGATTTACGTGCCGATGCTGGGCACAGTTTTCATGATGTTTTCGGGTGTCGATGCTGGGCACCCTGGTTCCATGATTTTGACGTGTCGCGAGGGACACGGGTGGGTTATATCCTCATATTTCCCATGCACATGATTCATGATATTTACATGCATGGTGGTTATTGTCAGTGGGTGACGAGTGGACGGGATCCACGAGTGTGCAGATTTGATTACATTGGTTATACCTCATATTCATGACATGCTATTACCTGAGGCACTAGCACGAGCACTTGGCATTACACTCATGTAGAGATTACATTGCCAGTTTAGCATGCTTCAGCTTTATCCATATTGAGCTTTATGTATATCTGATCGTTTTGACCTAGGATGGGTCATGCATTTGATTTCTGCTTGTAGATATCTTTCTATTCACGAGTTGGCAACTCACCCCCGTTGTGCCCCAGTTCTTGCAGGTTTGCCGTACAGATTCCATAGCGGCATTTCTGGCACACTGCTTCCTTATGGGTGACTTGCTTGGATAGGTGGGTTCTTTTGTATCAGAACCGTCCTTGTTCATGTATTAATTATTGTACCTAGAATTGTCCATCAACCAAAACTTGTAGTTTGTTTCAGACTTAGAAAACAGTGTTGTTTTATTTCGACCTTAGAGTCGCGCTAGTAGTATTACGGTTTTCTGGCTGTTTTGAGTTTCTTTTTTTTTTGGTTTTGATCCTCGCCCTTTGGCGTTGTATATTATTATTGCTTGCGTGGTTGTGACCGTCGATGGACGAAGAGCTAGCTCCCGCTTGGGGATGCCTTTTATCATTTCATATATATTATTCTTGTTGTACCCCGTTCGGGGCCAGTTTTTACAAAGGAAACTCTGCCGAAATTTTCAGGAAAGGTTACACATTTTAAAAAATGCATATTCGGCTTAGTTATTTAAAAACTTTGATTTCCAAACATGATTTCCTTACTTTTCAAAAACAGTTTTTCCTTATTTACTCTTTAAATGGTTTTAGATTGCTGGGCTATTGGCTTACTTGGATCAGATGGGGTCCTATAGACTTCATATAGTTCAAGGGCCAGTCACGTGCTCTTTCGGGTCGTGACAATATGAGACCTGGTAGGAGGGTTATCGTAGTCAGTGGGAGCAGCGGAAGTTTAGTGGGCAAGTAGCTTATGTCTATTTATAGACCTGAGCAGTTATAGCGGTGAAAGATCATCTATTTTTGATGTGACAGTCATGGGTTTGACTTCAATCAGAATAGGGGATGGATCTTTTAAGAAGGTAGTAGGGTGTGATGTCATGGTATCTGGATGACATACACAGAGTGGGAAGTAAAATTCCTATACTACGATCGGTTGTACTGTGGTCGTCACACAGTTGTTTCTCTAGACAGGATATGGATATAATATTTGACATTCTGGTTTCTAGATCTATGGTTTTAGATCTGGAATTGGGTAGTTTCCCAATGTGGGTACTTTGACAGATATTCTAATGGTTTTTAGAATAGTTGACTCCTAGCATTGTGGTGTACCTGCAGGTGATGGAGTCACCCTCTCTAAAGGTGTCGTATAGACAAAAGGGGAGAGGGAAGTGTATGATTGGCAGATCACTGGCTTAGGCAATTGAGTCAATCATGAGATGTCAAGTACCACACCAGATGTTGTTTTTGCACTAGATGCAATGAGTTTGTATTAATCCAATCCTGGAGAAACATAAGGAAGCAGTTTTAGAACATAAGTACATGTTCTACGGATTTGATGACGGCAGCCTCCTTCGGGAGACGATCATCATTCCAGGCTTCAAAGGTGACATGGATGACAGAGTGATTGTCAGAGTTATAGTTTTCCCTCTGACGAAGAGGGACAGTATTATGGACAGGTGGTCCAAGAGGATACTGTGGGAGGCATGGTGCCGGATACTGATTAGGTTCAGTGATCGATACAGTCTAAGAAGTTTGGATTTGGAGTTCATTTATGAACTAGGTCCCATCAGATATCCAGACATATTCTAAGACAGGTATTACTCAATTCGGGAGATGGTTTTCTCCGCGAACTTGAGATTAAGACAGATATAGAAAGAAACATCTAGGCGGATCCACTCACTCAGGCTATTTCTCGAACACAATAGTTTTACAAACGGGCTTTGTGAAACTGATTAGTAGAGGAGTTGGATGTTCGGTTTCACACGGGCTGTGAGTAATCGACATCGTAATAATTAGCCTTGAGTGCAAGTGGGAGATTGTTGGAGATAGTGCCCTCATAGTCAATTATTGGATCGCAGGTACGTGATTGCAATGATTGCGGAGGACCTATACCGGTAGGACAGTCTTACTCGAGATGATAGTATGCTATCTGGCTTGCCTTTATCAGTCGTGTACATGTTCAGGTGACTGATTACATGTTACACTTTGATAGAGCCCTTAGGATCTTGCTTTACTACCAACAGTATGATGGCGATCATATACGTGAGAGTTGGGTAGTTTATATGCATATCCTTAATTGTGGTCCCTAGTCATGGGAGTTTCGAGACAGGGCATCGATACTCCGGAGTAGACTAATGTATACAGTCGAGACCCCGACGAGGGGCGGTGGCCGGTCTCACAAGCCACTGGTGTCAGTTGGATCATCTAAGATGTTAAAAGGTGCTCATTGGGTTATGAGTATACCGGACAGGACTCGCCGGGAATCTGCTAGTTAGTACTATACCTATCGTCAGATGGCAGTTCCCTGGTAACATGTGTACAGGTTAGTTCATCGACCTGAGGTCGTCATTTGTCTCGTGTGAGTTCCAACTGTGCTTTGATTTCTACCCTACCACGGCTCAAAGGAGTCGTGCAAACAGGTAGCTTTTGGGTATAGTCCCGAGCCATATGGAGGCATGTGAGCGGATCGGCAGGGGATTCGTCTCTCCCGGTATTGGGGGCGAGGTCGTGCTGTGTCTAGGAGAGCCATTACACAAAGTCCATGGCCATGGCAGGAGATTTACTGGTAGGTACTCCAGTAGTATCTCAGGGTGTTATTGGGCTACACTCCGACACGACTTATACTGCTATTGGGGGTCTGATGTTACTAGCCCCCTAGGCAGATATGCGATACTCATAGACGAACGGACCGGACTGTATATACATTGTCACTGTTAGGCTCAGTAGGGTTTCCGGATGAGTTCGCTCATCGGCCTCCCTTGAGGTCAGTCCATGGGCAGCCGTTACGCATAGCTAGTGCCGCTGACGGTTTGTGGTTAAACCCACTGCCAGGGTACTGACGAGTCATTAGAGTCCCCCACAGACAGTTTCCCAAGTTCGGGCGAAACGTTGTAGAGGCCGTATGGTTTTATGGCAGGGTTCGGAAAATGCACGTGCGTTTACGCACGTGTTATTTTTTGGGCAGATGATACTGGTCGGCTTTGGTTTAAGCCGGATCCGAGTATTATATTGAGTAGGTATAATATCTTTGTCTCAGTTGCATTTTTATTCGGTCGTAATACAAATGCGGGTATATTTATACAGTTACGGGGTTTTCCTGAAAGTCGTTTCAGGATCACTTTTGGAAGTTGCCAGTTTCCAGTTTTCTATCAGCCGTCTTTTAACATTCGGTTAAAGACGGATTTATCTTTTCTTGGATGAGGTGAGTCATGCTTCTAGAAGTTTCTAGATATGGTGACTAGGTTGATGAGGTGGCTAATGACTCATCTTGACATTAATTGTTGCATTAATGACTTGATGAGGTGTATTAGTGACTCATGCTTTCATTAATGTGTTTTGTTTTGCTTAATGATATTTGTTGTTGATATTTATCCTTATGCTCACCCTCTTCTCTCCTACACTCACCCCCCATCACTATATATGGCCGGCCCCTCCTCTCACTCACTCACTTGATGTTTTCATTTGGTTACAAAAGATATGATAGATTTTGGGGTGTATGGAATTTCACAACTCATTTCGTTCCATCACCCGATTCCCATGGCAACTTCATTAACCGTTCGTCCATGGTTTTGGACGAAGCGAGACAAAGTCATCTACTCATTCTCTACATCATTCTTGGTCGTCTCTTTTAGCAAACTTGACGACCGAGTTGCCTCGAGTCAGAGACGGGAGCCCGTTTAAAGAATCGTTGATGTGGTGCCACTTGGACGAGCAGATCGGAGATCGACGAGATCGGAGCAGCCGCAACGGAGCGTGGGATGATGGTTAAAGAACGAAGGACTCAGATCGTTCCGTATAATCTTTCTACACTCTTTACAGTTTGTTAGTTTAGCAATAATGGCAGATCCGGGTTAAAGTATACGATAGCGCCAGTTAAAAAGTTTTTGTTCCGCATTTGGCGTCTGTAGACGGCCGGGGCGCTACCGTAGACTTACACGTATATGTTAGACGGTGAGTCAGGCAGGGGGAGCACTGCCTACCGGTGATAGTATGTAGACTCGGCGGTTATCCCGAGGATACCGACCGGAGTAGCGAGATGGATATGAGGGCCGACCAGGGTGTGCGGCGCCTAAGGGTCAATCTGAGGATGCGGCGTCTGAGATATATGAGGATTTACGTGCCGATGCTGGGCACAGTTTTCATGATGTTTTCGAGTGTCGATGCTAGGCACTCAGGTTCTATGATTTGATGTGTCGGGAGGGTAACCGTTGATATATCTATCCTCATACTTTCATGCACACTCTTTTATGATATTTACATGCATGATATTGTTGCGTCAGTGGTTGACGGTTGGACTAGATCCACATACATACATACATACACCGATTCTACTATCGGAGATTTTGCACATGCTTATAGATATTGATTTATGGGTTTTCGAGATCCACATGTCTGCATGCATTGATTATTACTGTTGAATGTTATCCACATGCATATAGATACCGACTACCTTATTGGCACATATACGACCCGGTCACCCTAGATATAATAGTATGACCTTATGATATAGTTGACCTAGGATTCGTTGTTATTCGATTTCTACTTGTAGATATATTTCTATTCACGAGTTGGCAACTCACTCCCGTTGTGCCGCAGTTCTTGCAGGTTGACCGCTTGGATCAGCAGCAGCTTCGCTGGCACAAAGTTCCGTTCGGGTGTTTTGCATTGGTAGGTGGGATATTTGTATCGTACCCACTCTTGTATTATATTTCATATTGTATCTAGTTAACTCCATCAATCAATCAAAACTTGTAAATTGTATATGTGATGAGACTTATTGGGTTTGTGGTTGCGTGACTTAGAGCGAGGGGTTTTCCGCTACTTATGATTTATATGTCTTGCTTTTCTTTTATTCTTTTGTGGTGAACTTCGCCGTTGGGCGCCGTATACTTATTTACATCGTCTTGCGTGGCTGTGATCCGCCGTTTGGCGAAGAGCCAGTTCCCGCTTGGGGATGCCTTTATTCTTACTAGGTATTTGTGGTTTTGAATCAAAATGTACAAAGGAGGTGTTGCCAAAATTTTTAAAAGACGAAACATGTTTTCAAACTAGTAAAGTTCACTTGCATCATTCATGTTTCTTTTGCATGCAATTAAGCACACTTGATTTTATTATACCTTTATTTCAAAAAACTCCACCTCCTTTATTTTCTTAAAAAGGTTTAGATTTCTGGGTTTCAGCTTACTTGAATTCCGTTACGCCTTGAGACGTTGCGAGATTCAAGTGCTGGTCACGATGCTAATATTTCGGGTCGTGACAGCAGCATTTATGGACTTAATGAACCGTATTTTCAGGTCGTATCTAGATTTGTTTATCATCGTATTCATTGACGATATTTTGGTGTATTCCTGGAGCCGAGAGGAGCACGAGCAGCATCTGCGGATCACACTGCAGACTTTGAGGGAGCACCAGCTATTCGCAAAATTCTTTAAGTGCGCATTCTGGCCTGACAGCGTAGATTTCTTGGGTCACGTGATTACATGAGATGGTATAAGTGTGGACTCGAAGAAGATCGAGGCCGTTCAGCGTTGGCCCAGACCCACATCAGTTACTGATATCCACGGCTTTCTAGGACAGGCCGGCTACTACAGGCGATTTGTACAGGATTTCTCCCGTATTACTGCACCTTTGACCGGGTTGACCCGGAAGGGAGTTCCTTCAATTGGACGGAGGTGTACGAGCATAGCTTTCAGCAGCTACGGACTCGTTTGACTACGGCGCCGGTGTTATCATTACCTTCAGGATCGGACGGATTTGCGGTCTATTATGACGCTTCTCGAGTGGGGCTAGGGTGCGCACTGATGCAGCACGATAGGGTGATCGCGTATGCTTCTCGGCAGCTGAAGAAACATGAACAGAACTACCCCACTCACGATTTAGAGATGGCTGCAGTGGTGTTTGCACTCAAGATCTGGCGATATTACCTATACGGCGAGTCGTGCCAGATATTCACTGATGACAAGAGCTTAAAGTTTATATTTCAGCAGCGAGACCTGAATCTTAGACAGCGCCGCTGGATGGATCTAGTAAAGGACTACGATTGCGAGATCTTGTATCACCCGAGCAAGGCTAATGTAGTGGCGGATGCTTTGAGTATGAGGCCCGGCGGTAGTCTATCTTGTTTGAGCACAGTGCAGAGACAGTCGTCGGCAGATTGGTAGATTTTATGCTTCAGTCGAGTGCGGTTCGAGTTCACGCCGATCGGGTGACAGCTTGCGCATGTTCGTGCACGCCCACAGTTGCTTGACCGTATACATGAGGCACAGTACAGTGATGACAGTTGTTCAGAGATCATGGCACAGATTGGACATAGCAGATTTTCCGAGTTCGTGATTAATGATCAGGGGATACTGTGATTTGGGACTAGACTATGCGTGCCAGATCACGAGGGACTACGGTGTGAGATTTTGAGGAGGCATATCGATCGGTGTACAGTGTTCATCCGGGTTCCACCAAGATATACCATGATATGAGAGATGTTTACTGGTGGGATGGGATGAAGAGGGACGTCATAGACTTCGTGTCGAGATGCCTGACTTGTCAGCAAGTCAAGGCCGAGCACCAGAGGCCAGCGGGAGATCTATAGCCATTACCCATTCCGGAGTGGAAATGGGAGCATATTTCTATGGATTTCATTATGGGTCTACCCAGGTCTAGTCGAGGGTATGACTCCATTTGGGTGATCGTGGATCGATTGACAAAAGCAGCTCACTTCCTGCCGGTGAAGACCACTTTCGGATTTGCTCAGTATGCCCAGATATACATCGACGAGATTGTACGACTGCATAGAGTCCCGACATGTATCGTGTCCTACCGAGGCACCCAGTTTACCAGCCGATTATGGCAGATGCTTCAGGAGGGTTTGCGCACCCGCTTGAGTTTCAGCACAGCATTTCATCCGCAGTCCGATGGCCAATCAGAGCAGACTATTTAGACTCTCGAGGACATGCTTCGAGCGTGCGTTTTAGACTTTGGTGGAAGCTAGGATCATCATTTACCCTTGGTGGAGTTCTCCTACAACAATAGTTTCCAGGATACCATTCAGATGGCACCTTTCAAGGCCTTGTATGGGAGGAGTTGTAGATCACTAATCTGTTAGACAGAGCTCAGTGAGAGTAGTATTTTGGGGCCACAGATCGTACAGGAGATGACCGAGAAGATACAGCTGATTCGAGATAGGATGAGGACAGCTCAGAGCAGGAAGAAATCGTATGCTGACAGACGCCGCCGCAGATTAGAGTTCGCAGTTGGCGATCATGTTTTTCTGAGGGTCTCTCCGATGAAAGGAGTGATGAGGTTTGGTCGGAAGGGGAAGCTTAGCCCCAGATTCATAGGTCCCTTCGAGATCCTCGAGCATGTGGGCGCGGTAGCATATCGTTTGGCTCTTCCACCCGACATCCCAGATGTTCACCCCGTGTTCCACGTGTCGATGCTTCGCAGATACCTGCATGATCCTTCTCACATGATTCAACATCGGACTGTTCAGCTCGAGCGCGATCTTTCATTCACCGAGCAGCCAGTCGTGATATTGGACCGGCAGGTGAAGAAACTTCAATCGAAGGTCTTGCCATCTGTGAAGGTGCTTTGGCACAGCCCAAATGGTGAAGAGATCACTTGGGAGGACGAAGGCGAGATGCGGAAGAAATTCCCTCATCTCTTTAAAGGTATGCGTAGCTATATATTTTTAAATTCGAGGACGAATTTCTTTAAGGGGGGAAGATTGTAACACCTTAGGATGTGATTAGTGGCTAATTATACTTTATTGTATGGTTTTTAGTAAAAAGTTTACCAAAACGATTTTCAAATATTTTATCAAAATTAATGAATATTTTACTAGAATTTATTTAGGCTTGCACACACATGTGCATGTAAACTAGGGTTAAAGTAGGGTTAAACCATTTTTAACAACCATGGTGAACTAAACAATTCTCACTAAGCTAATTTGATTTTAATTAAGTGTTTTGGTTAATTGTTTTTTTTAAATGAAAAACGATTTGAAGTGTGGATTGACTTGGAGAGAGAGAGAGGGTGTGGGCATCATGGCTTGAGCCATGCTCACATTTAATGAGGAGAGAGAGGGGGGGGACTATTCTATGCTCTCATATCTCTCTCATTTCTTTGTTTTCTTTTGCCTCACTCATTTTCTCTCTTACTCTCACTCACAACAACAATCACCAACAGCAGAAGAAGCAGCAACAACAGAAGAAGCAGCAGCAGCAGGAGCCTCAGCAGCAGCAGCAAGCAGCAACAACAACAAGTAGCAGCAGCAGCAGCCCAAGCAACAGCAGCACAAGCAGCAGCAACATGCATCAGCAGCAGCAGCACAACCTTTCTCTTCTTCTTCTCCTTCTCCTTGCACCTAGGGTCAAGTGAGGTATAAGTTCTGAGCCCAACATCTTTGTTGCTAAACTTATGTGTTAATTAGCATCGGTTAGTGTTAAATATGAGTTTTAGTGCTTGAAATGGTGATTTGTGTGGATTATTGGCCAAATGATGATTCTGAGGGTTAGCCTAGTTTAACTAATTGTTGTTAGGGCCACGTAAACATAGTCTTGCACCAGATTTCACTAAAATGCCAAAAGGTTCCATTTAGTGCAAAATTTAACATTTTAAAGTAAATTTTAGCCTTTCTGTGATCTGCTGTTGACCCGTATGCTTCAAACAAAAACTGAGAATACTGGGGCATGCACACTAGACCTAGACCACTCACACGAAGCACGAACCCCTAATTCCACATTATGGCCGCCGAAATATTTGTTCTGGCTGCAATTTCCGGCCAGATGGGGGATCTGGGTGTCTGGGTTTGTTGAGTTGGTGTCTGCTGCATTTTTAAGGCCTGTGGTACATGCAACTTTTTATGTTTTCATCCGAGTCAAAATCTTGAGCGATATACCATTTTTCCAATACGTTTAGTTACGCGACACGTGTGATACATGAGTGGGTTTAGTGTTTGCTGCGTGTCGCGACGTGTCGGGATAGTTTCAGACGCGTATACATACGTTTCAGCGTATCGGACACACGCGCGTTTAGTTCACGACGCGAGTTTTTCGTTTGATTTCGATATCGCATTTTTGTAGGATTTTGCTTATGTGTATTCCTTATGTAAATTCTAGGTTCGCAGGCGGGTACATCGGACGCCGCAAAGAAGGGAAAACAGGTGGTCGGCTATGCTTAGCATGAGATCAGGTGAGTAGATTGAATATCTACGGAGAAATCGCCCGTATGGCGTTAAGCGTCAGGGCGTGATAGTATATTTTAGTCGTATATATTTATATGTACTATTTTAGCATACCATCTTTTGTTGCATATAAAAATGATAGTTATAACACTGCATTGTCACTAACGGTTCAAGCTGCACAAGCACTATTTGTATGTTACACTCACACTGTTAGTGATTGCCATGACACTCGCACTATAGGATTGCTACGAACAATACATCATTTTTTATTACCGCATCATTGATGCACACATACATCGATATACCTATACTTGTGCAAATTCATATGGTACATTCACATTGGTGCACACATACCTTGATATATCGACACTTGTACACACATACCTTGTATATCCATATTAGTGCACATATACATTGCTACACTCATATTCACGTATATATCCATTTGCACTGTAACGTTTTGAAAATCGTTTCGGTGAAATTTCGGAAAATCGGTAAAATAAGGGGGTTTTCCGTAAAAATTCAAAATGTAAATATCTTTAATATAAAATTAAATATACATATTCTAGCTATGTAATTGCTAGTATTTGGTGTTTATTGAACCCCTGGTAAAATTTCTAAATTTCTGAAATTTTTTCCGAAATTAATTATTTTAATATTATTTTAAGCCGTCACTAACATATTTAATTATGGAAAATTACAAATTGGAATGGGTTGAAACAAATTTTGTGCATCATAACAAATTAAACAAAATTTTAACACGTTGTTTTTGAAATGAAATGAAGTTGTTAATCGGTTTTAGAAAATATCGAAGAAAAAAGCTTAAAAAAATAAACAAATATGATATAATTAAAGAGTTAGGTGTTAATGTGAATATGGGGCAAGGTTAATTATCATTTTCTCACACACTCACCCACATTTCCTGCCAAATTCTGGCCGAGTACAGCCCCCCCCCCCCATTCTCATCTCTTTTTAGAAGAAAAAAAAAGATTAATGAAGGCAATAATTATTAAGGTATGGTGTTAGGTAATTGTGGTGGACATTTTGACCCCATTCTCTCTCCAATCACCTCACACTCTCTTCCCCTCCCTATTTGGCTGAGCCCCATTCTGCAACAGCCCCTCTTCATGTCTCCACTTCTTTTCTCTTCAAAATCCCTCCATTTGGCTTCAAAAATCAATCCAAAGTCTAACAATTTCACCATTTATCCTTTACCCAATATTCTTTGACCCAAAGTGGTTTGAATTGAGGAGCAAAGAAGCAACTTTGGGAGGCTTGGGTGCATGTTTGATCTCATGGTTGTGAGGTATAAATCCCGACCATGGTTTAAATTGTTGCTGAATTACTTCCATCTACCAAATTAGGAGTTAATTTTGGTTTGATGTTAAAGATTTAAGTTTCAAGAAAGGGATTGAATGCAAGTTAGGGTTTTGTGTAATTGGTTTATGGTTGTGTGATGTATTTAGGCTCTTATGACATGTTAAAACAAAGTTACTATCTAGATTGCTAATTGTTAGTTTAAAATTGTTAAAACTGGTTAACTTTGCAAACTAGTTTTTTTAAATTAATACAAAATAGTGTGATAAAATCTAGTAAATTTTAATGTGACTTAATTAAGATGTTTAACGAACGTTATAGCCACTAAAATTATTAAAACATTTAGATTGGTGCTAAAACGGGAAATTTAGGCTTACTAAGGTTCTTGAAAATAAATCGATTTGAGCAATTTTAAGATTTTTACGAATTGCACCATATTTTCATATAAATTTTAGTGCGTTATGAACGTGTGATTGGTACGTTGGGTTTTTCTCGATTGTTTGACGTTTGTACATCGACATCGAGGGTTCGTTTGGCTAATTTTGCATGCGTAGGCGATAGGTTTTGACCTATGCGTGATACGCGTGCCGATTTGGTTTCGTATGCCATTTCGAATTCGAATTGGGTTTTTATGCGATATGATACGTTGTGACATGTAGGTACCCCCATGTGGACTTCGAGATGACAAGCAAGCGCGTGGCGACGTCGGCACCGGCGAGCGAGGACCAGGTGAGTAGATTTATATCTACGGGGAGAAGTCGGGTGGATGGCATATAGCACCCCCGAAGTTCGTGGTGATGTATACGAATATGTATACGCACATATTTATTATATATATTGTTTGAGAGTATTGATGACATAGATGGATTTTGGGTGTGATCGGATTAGTTTAGTGTTGCGAGACCCTAGAGTAGAGGTGGCACCACATTTACACACACACACCCATACTTGCATACATTCTTCTTTCATATGTGCTTTTACGGGGTTATATTGTTATGTGTTCACATGGGTATGGGACTATGTGTTCACATACTGGATTGAGGATAGTATTTGGGATTTGAGATGAGTCGATAAGATTTGATTGAGACCGCGAGAACAGTGTTATGGCAGGATTCGTACTTGAGATACGTCCCGATGTTATAGAGGATCTTGGGATGACGATATATATGAATAGTGTTATACATTGAATGGTTGACATTTGATCGTGATATGAGATAAGATATGTTAAGATATCCATAATAGGTCGCACTAGGCGATATATACCTCTTTATGACGATATATGATGATGATATCAGTTTGTATGAGGCTGTAGATCAGCAGTCAGATCATGATTAGATTGATGATGTTAGTATTGTACTAGACGTAGATCAGTACCCCGGATTATGATTTTTGATAAAGAGGATACCAAATGATTAATTTGATGAATGTGATACTGACCTGTACCCAGATTTGGCGATGCCGTACGACGGATTTACGTACGAGCTATATATTGATGATTGATCCGCACTCTTGACTTGGGATGTCTGATTATAGATATGGTATCGGATATGATATTATTGAGGCGGGATCACCGACTATATATATACAAGTATGTATATGTATCGACTCAGATGTTAGGCGGTTTCCTTACCTGTAGTTCAGCTTGTTAGTTTAGCCATATAGTTTAGTGTAGTTGTTAGACTAGATTAGACTCCTTCCTATTTCAAAACTAACGGATCGTGGGTATTTTAAAAGACAGGTCAAGCGATTCTACGGATATTTCTAAAGGCGTATCTTTTCTTAAAAACACCGTAGCCCTTGTTTCCAAAACCCCACGATTTGTGTTATTTCAAATGGCACCATTGTATGACGTATATATATATTAAATGCAGATTATGTAGGGTTCCTAGGCACGCTAATGAAGTCTCACAAGGCATAAACCATGCCAATTTTAAATTTTACGGTGCCGAGAAACCCTAGACTAGATCGTTGACTAGAAATTTAGGCGATATACGAAACTAGTTAACAACTTAACTAAAGATAAGAAGCTACAACCTTTGTAGATCGGGATATCCACTTCCTTGGCTTCACGTAGGCGTCCTCTCGCTGTCCATCTCGAATCCCGGACTCAATCGTCGGCTTGATCGGAGAAATGGGCGGACTAGGTCGTTGGCTTCGTGCCGAAGATGATCTACGTCGAGACATCACAAGTTCAAGCTCCGACTTCACAAATTTGTGAAACTTGTGAAGAAAACACCCAAAACAACTTGGCAAGAGGTAGAGGGTGAAGAAATAGGAGGTGGGTTCACTTTAGAATTGGATTTCTCACTTTAGAACTCAAGTTGCCATTGATGGCATCAAGCTTTCTTTCTTGAAGAAGAAGATCAAGAAGAAGGAAATGTTATGATAAGTGTTTTAAAATGAAATAGAAAACGAATACTTATCATAATCTTAATCATAGTTAAGTGTAGAGAATGAACTAGGGTTAGTTCAAATGGTTAGGGTTAAGCATGAGACAAGAATGGTGACTAAGTCAAAGCTTCATGAAGCTTCAATAAGAAACAAAGAAAGCCACCATTCTCATATTTATCTTTTCCAAATAAATAAATGAACAAATAAATAAATAAATGAATATGCAAAACCCTAATCATCAAATTAATCATGGTTTAATTCTATACACTTAACTAAATGATCAAGTATCATCAAACATGATACAAATATGTGCACAAAAGTATATCACATATACTTCTTGCACATCAAGTGACAAAATCCATATAAAGTGAACCAATACTAGTTAATGCAAAGCAATATATCAAATATATAATCATACATTAAATCATTAAGTCAACACTTGATTTAACGATCCGGTCATATCGCATATAACCGACTAGTATCATATGTATCGGCTTATCGAATCAATCCTTGATTCGATATCTAGGTTATATCGAATATAACCAATCGATACATCCATCGCGAGAATGGAATACGGTATCACATACACGCATCATTCTCGGTCCTGCACATATCTCATATGCACTCCTATTTCGTTTCGCTTGAGCCAGGAAACCTCTGTGTAGGACTCTAAAGACTCGTCAATACGCCGGTAGCAGATAATGATCATATCAAGCACCCACAAGCCGCAAGCGGTCTGCCAAACGAGCACAGCGCAACATCAACCCCCAATACCGGGAGAGACGAAACCCCTCCTATCGCTCGTTGCCTCCATGTGACTCGGGACTGCACCCAAAGACCACCGTTTTGCACGCCCTCATGGACGTGGTAAGGTGGAGATCAAAGCACAGTGGGAATCACACAAGACACTATGACGATCTCAGGTCTACAGACTAACCTGTACAAGTGTCACCTGAGAACTGCCATCTGACGTGAGGTATAATACCATCTGGGAGTTCTCGGCGAGTCCGTCCAGTGTACCCAGTCTCCACTGAACACCCGTATACCATCTCTGATGTCAAACACCAATGGATATGGGATCATCCATCGCCCATCTCATGGGCCGAGAAGCTATACGCTAGTCTACACTGGTATATCGATGCCCTGTCTCGATACACCCACGACTAGGGACCTTGAAGGATGTACTTATGGACTACCATGTCCCCACTAGTATGATCTGCATCATAGTCCAGGTAGTTAAGTTTACATCCTAAGGGCTTTATCAACATGTATCTATAAGACAGTTTAAAGAGACAAGTGTACATGTTAAGATAAAGAGTAACCAGATAGCATACTATCATAACGAGTAAGAAAGTCATCTCTATATATATGTCCAAGCATCCAATATAATATACATCATCTGTACAATACTGGCCTCTAGGGCATACATACAACTAACAATCTCCCACTTGCACTAGGGCCAGCTGCTGTAGTATCGCATACCGAGCATCCCGAAGAGTCTCGCAAATTGTATCTGGGGAATGGCCTTCGTGAGTGGATCCGCCGTGTTGTTCTTCGTGTCAACCCTCCTGACCTCGATCTCCCGGTGATCAACTATCTCCCGGATCAGGTGATACCGCCTCAGAATATGCCTGGATCGCTGATGGGACCTGGGTTCCTTGGCCAAAGCCACCGCTCTATTGTTATCGCAATACAAAGGTATTGGATGCTCAATGGATGGAACCACACCAAGTTCAGTAATGAACTTCTTGATCCAGACAGCCTCTTTGGCAGCATCGTTGGCAGCGATGTATTCAGCCTCCATCGTCGAGTCTGCCACGGTTTCCTGCTTGGAACTCATCCAGCTAACCGCCCCTCCATAAAGGGTAAAGACAAATCCCGACTGCGACTTAGAGTCGTCCTTATCACTCTGGAAGCTCGAATCGGTAAAGGACTCCACTTAGAGTTCTCCGTTACCATACACCAAGAGAATCTCTTTAGTCCTTCGCAAGTACTTGAGAATGCTCTTCACAGCTGTCCAGTGACTCTCTCCAGGATCAGCTTGATACCTGCTCACTACACTTAGTGAGTATGCTACATCGGGTCTGGTACATAGCATCGCATACATGATAGAGCCTACAGCCGAAGCATAGGGTATCCCTTGCATGCGAGCTCTCTCCAAATCAGTCTTGGGAGACATCTCTTTGGAGAGAGTGACTCCAGAGATCGTAGGCAAGTTCCGACGCTTGGATTCTTCCATACTAAACCTCTTTAGTATGGTGTCAATGTACCTGGATTGGGACAATCCCAATATCCGTTTGGATCTATCTCTATAGATCCTTATTCCCAATATGCAGGAGGCATCACCAAGATCTTTCATTGAGAATCTTTGTGATAAGAAGAGCTTGACCGATTGCAGCATAGGAATATCATTTCCTATCAAGAGTATGTCGTCCACTTACAATACGAGGAAGACAACCTTACTCTCTGCCACCTTCTTGTAAATACAAGGTTCATCTGGGTTTTTGACGAGATCAAATTCTTTGATAACGACGTCAAAGCAGATGTTCCAACTCCGCGATGCTTGCTTCAATCCATAAATGGATTTAAGCAGCTTGCACACCTTCCCGCTTCTCCCACTGTCTACGAAGCCCTCTGGCTGAGTCATGTACACGCACTCTTCTAAATCACCATTTAGAAAGGCGGTCTTAACATCCATTTGCCAGATTTCGTAGTCATGATATGTAGCGATGGCAAGCATGATTCGGATGGATTTAAGCATAGCCACTGGAGAAAAGGTTTCGTCATAGTCCACACCCGGTCTTTGACGAAAACCCTTTGCTACAAGTCTAGCTTTGAAAGTCTCCACTTTCCCATCTACACCAAGTTTTTTCTTGAAGATCCACTTGCTCCCAATGGGTTTTACCCCTTCAGGAGCAACTTCCAAAGTCTATACTTTGTTGGTGTACATGGATTCCATCTCGGACCGCATAGCATCCAGCCATTTCACTGAGTCCCCACTCGTGATGGCCTGCTCGAAGCTAGTTGGGTCATCATCCTCCATGATGCAATCCTCGCTTCCACCATCAATGAGAAAACCGTAGTATCTCTCAGGTGGACGAGAAACCCTACTAGATCGGCGGAGAGGCTGAGGTTCGTCGGGTACTACTGAATCTTTTGGTTCCACTAAATCTTCAGTTATAGTTTGTGTTTCTAGAACTTCTTCCAGTTCTACCTCAGAGCCACTAATCTCTTTTGCAAGAAATTCCTTTTCTAAAAAGGTGGCATGTTGAGCAATAAACACTTTTTGTTGTTCACTGTGGTAGAAAAGATATCCATTTGAATGTTTAGGATATCCCACAAACTTACATAGAACTGACCGTGCCTCGAGTTTGTCTGGATTTTGCCTTTTGACATAGGCCAGACAACCCCATATTTTAACTCGTTTAAGACATGGTCTCTTTCCACTCCATATCTCATATGGTGTGGTAGGTACAAATTTAGTTGGAACTTGATTCAATAGGTATGCTGCTGTCTCAAGCGCATACCCCCAGAAGGAAATAGGTAACTCAGCTGTACTCATCATAGAGCGCACCATATCTAATAGGGTGCGATTCCTTCGCTCCGATACACCGTTGTGCTGTGGTGTATAAGGAGGAGTAAGCTGAGAAAGAATCCCATTCTCTTTTAGATAATCTAGGAACTCATTGCTTAAGTATTCTCCTCCTCGATCAGATCGAAGGATCTTAATACTTTTGCCTGTTTGTTTTTCTACTTCGTGCTTATATTCTCTGAATTTCTAAAAAGCTTCAGACTTGTGTTTCATCAGGAACACATTTCCGAATCTAGAGAGATCGTCAGTGAATGTAATGAAGTAGGAAGAACCGTTCCTGGCATGCGTAGACATGGGACCGCATACATTACTATGTATCAGTTCTAAGAGTTCATTAACTCTTTCTCCGTGTCCACTAAACGGAGCTTTGGTCATTTTTCCTTTGAGACATGAATGGCAAGTATCATAAGATGATAATTCAAATGAATTCAAATAACCATCCTTATGTAACTTAGCCAGTCGTGTCGCATTGATATGACCAAGTCTACAGTGCCACAAGTAGGATTCGTTCATTTCTGAACTTTTCCTCTTGTGTGTGTTTTGTATATTGAGGACTGTATTCAGATTTAGAATGAATATGCCATTATGTAACGAGCCTGATGCAATCAACTTTTGATCTAGGAATATGTTCATAACATTATCCTTTACTACAAAATTATATCCTTCTTTACTTAATAAAGAGACTGATATAATGTTGCCCATCATGTTCGGTATATAATAGCACTCATTCAGAACTAGTGTATCACCTTTGGTAATACCAGGTGATATATGCCAACAGCTTTGGCAGCAACATTTGCTCCATTCCCTACTTGAACGGAATGATTACCTTTACCCAGTTCTCTACCTTTCCGTAGCCTATGTAACTGCTTACATATATGGGATCCTGATCCGGTATCTAATACTCAGGACGTAGGGTGAACTGAAAAACAGTTCTCAATAACTAACACACCCGAAGAAGATGCATCAACATGCATTTTCTTTTGGGTGGCTTGAGAATCTAGATATCCTCCAATTCCCTGTTCAGTCTTATAACTCTTATAAGAAAGAACGGGTCCAACGTTCCCCTGCTCAATATAATAAGCGGGTTCAGTCAATACATCCATATTATTATCTTTATTAGGGCATGAAATGGTCGCTACCTGGAGAGAGAGAGAAGAAAACACAATAGCGTATGCTCGTGCAAGATCAGATTGGTTATTATCTTATCTAATCAGGATGGCTCCCACTGGTTTTTATCAAATCTTCCTTCAAACCCTAAAAGGAAAGACTAGCCGGGATTAATTACACACTACAAGTTCGCCAATCTTTCAGCCAGGCCAGTGTCGGTACTTTGAGGGAGGTCCCCCGTGCTTTCGCACGAACCTAATTACAGTAAACCTCGTTTTCCCAGAGGCGTAACCCCGTTGATACCTTTCTAGACACCTACTTGATCGGCTAATTGTAATGTGTAAAACTCTCCCAGGAGTAACTCTTACTCGCAGCGGGTATCGGGATCCAACTATCTCATAGAAGGTATGCAATCTCATTGCAAATTTCAACACTTGAAATTCCCGATAATATTTTGCCCCTAGTGTGCCATGACCTTGACAGAGGTCAACAAACCATAGTGCACTAGTCAAGTTCAACCCGTCATTTCTTGATTGAATCAAACCCACTCGCACGACCCTTGACAGAGGTCAACAAGGTCATACGAATACCCTAATCCAATCACATCACATGCTTTACAGATAATTACTAGTTAGCTACCGCACACTACGCCTTGACAGAGGTCAACAAACGCAGCACGAATACTAAATAGTCTTTATCTGAAATGACGGAGGGCTACGACAGGTTTTTCTGAAAACCTATTGCGTAATGAACTTGATATCGTTGTAGAATCAAATGAAGTTTTGAAATGGAATGATTTTGAGGCTTTTCTAGTTTTGCTAAAGGGGTCACTCCCTGTGAAGGGATCGTCGGCCCTTTCCTCGTCGAATGAGGTGCGGGATATATCATATATATCACTGTGCAAAGAAGAAACTATAGAAGCAATCAAAAATAAACCGAGTGTGTAGCATCTGTCAGTTATTGCTAAAGGAGTCACTCCCGGTGAAGGGATCTCGGTCCTTTTCTCATCGAATAAGGTGCAGGGTATATCATATATACTGCTATGCAAAGCAAGAACTGTAGCTACCTGTTTTGTTTAAAATTTGATTCTACAACATCTTAGGTTTCTTTTCTTTCATTAATCACATTAATGAAGTCCCATCATTTAAATACCTAAACATCACAGATAAATACGACGTACACTTATGCCATCCGCATTCGCCTCGATGTCCCCTCGTGCACCGTTAGGTTAGGTAACTAACGACAGAGTAGGACAGGGCTAGTGCGGGTGAAAAACATAAGTAACGTTGATCAGTCGAAAATATTGCATATTTTAACAGGCAATTTCCATATCATCTGCATCCATATAGAAGTGTACGGTATTCATATTCTACATATTAGCAAATCGGTCGCAAAATATCAGATTACATGTATTCGACCTTAAAACCATCATTTCTAGGGAAATTGACTGCATTGCATTACATAGCATATTTTCTATATCTTGCAACCCCTGTTTCGAAGTCTATGCAGGAAAAGAGAAGCTTGCTCGATCATTACATTGCTCGACCATTACAATTGCTCGTAAATTCACTTAACTCAAATCTGGTATCAACACAGAAGAGGAAGTACAAATATAAACATCAAAGGAAGCTAAAAACAGCAGTACAAGACCACTGCAGAAGACACAGATCCCAAGGCCACCAACAGACCGCGGAAGCACGGCATATATAGGGTAAATGCGGCGGAAGCGCGGCATACTGGTTACGTCATCAAGGAATTTTGGCACCAAAATTCCTGTTTCAGTGGCTACAGCTCAGAAATGCACACAAACTTCCAGAATATGCCAGATACTTCCTCCAGATCAGCAAACACCTAAACTAGCCTAATCATTCTAGAACTTTCCCTAAACCCTAGCTTAAACCCTAAGCTAACTCCTAACAAACTCCTTCTAGAAACCCTTCAACAAACTTTGGGAGGGAAAGTTCTAATTCAAATCTAACCTAGGGTTTGGGAGTTCTATAAATAAGACCCTAGGCTCACTCATTTCTCATGTTAGAAAATATTATTCAACCTTGATTGAAGTTTAGAAAATCAATCTCTTTCTTCATCCCCTCTTCCTCAAGTTTAGTGAGAGAGCTTGTAGGAAACCCTAACCCTAAATCCAACCACAATTCAAGATCTTGAGTGCAAGCCAAGCAAGATGCCTTCAACCCTTTTATGAGCCGAGCCGATCTTCAATCGGGCAAGAGATCAAAGTAGATCCACGATCCACGGAGACGAGCGAAGCCGAGTCAACGATCGATTTCTTCTTCTTGTAGATTCTTGAAAGAATGTATTGAAATTGTTGATTAAATAAAAGGTGATATTCTTTTATCTTGTTTTCTTTAAATTCCGCATCATGTTATCATTACTATTCTTGAATGTTGTCTTTGTGGTGATGTGTGAATAAAACTCCGCTCGTCGGGGAGTCGAAACGATCTTTAGTATGATGATGTAACAAATTTGTAATCGATTCTTGAATCCCATGAGTTTGTAAACCCTAGCAAGTTCAAGAATCGACGACCCAATTCGTTGCGATGCTTTCTTGATCGACATCGCTCGAGATTGGGGAGTTCCGATCGTTTCTTGGAATTGCTAGAGGCTAGAATATAAATGGTATCCTCGAAAGAACAAGGGTTAAGAGATGAAACCCTAATTTCATCAAGAAAACCCTAACTCTCGTCGATCACCATTGATCTAGTATCAATTCTTCGAAGGACAAGAACACGAAACCCTTTAGATTACATCACGTCTAAAGATCCGATCGATTCCTACGAGCCTCTCTTATATTCTTGATTGTTGATTGGAAATATTATCAAAACAACCGATTCTTGATTGTTTATAGTTTCTTGATTCTTGAGTAAAGAATAGTGACACTCGAATACAAATAATTCTTGAATCATGTTTTCGTTTATTGTTTCTTAACATTTCATTTCAAAAGTATCATAATACAATTGAATTGCACAATCCCTGTGGACGATCCGCACTCATTCATTAACTACATCCGACACCGTGGTTTGATTGCGGTCAATATAATTTTTTGATTGTCGTTACTTTTTACATATACACGTCAGAAAATGGTTCAATCAAAATGGCGCCGTTGCCGGGGATCGCGCTAATTCATTTGCATTTATAGTTTGAAGTGAAAGAATTATTACGTTTTACTTCTTGAAATCAAAATTCGTACAAACTCTTACACGTGTGTTGTGATTTGACTGCAAGGTGATCTGGAGCATTCTGTGCTGTGGAAAAATTATTTGGGATATACCAGAGAGCTGGAGATAGGAACAGGAAGCTCCTAAAGAAATTTCGTGCACTGATTCCAATATCCAACCGCGGAAGAGCGGCAGATACATGCTTATTGCGGCGGAAGCGCCGCAGTCTTGAAGGATCTCTGAAAAATTTTCAGTGCAGGTATTTTCTGTCTCTCTCCTCTCACCCTTTTTAGCTCCAATTAACCCTTTGCTGCAGGATTCTTTGCAAATAAATCGCAGCGCGCAAAAGCAAAATAAAATTGTGTGTGATTTTTGATTTCTTGGTTGTTTGCATTCTAATACGGAAATTTAAGGGGCACGGCCAAATCCAAATTAGGTGGGGATTTCATTACCCTTCCTAGGCCCCGAAAATCGTCAAACTTGCATCAGCATTACCCCCATTAACTAAAAGAAATCTAGAGAAGACTCTAAGGACTGTCGCGCTCAATAGGACAAGAGAAGGTCGTGGGTAATTCATTGCTTATCCGCGTTTTCTTGTGGTGCCTAAGGCGAGTGTGTCTAAGGCTAGTGGTTATTAATTAGGTCCACTGTAGTGGTGGTTCCTTCCCACTTACCTGGCACTTATCCGGCCACAGGGGGACAAAGAGGCAGTGGAGGATTCTATCCTGCGGCTTGTCTTTTGGCAGTTAGGAGCGGTCTAGAGATCGGACCTAGGTGACCATTAGATTCTAGGGTTTGTGTGCTGCATTTGTTTTGTCGCATCATTTTTTCAAAATCCGTCCCTTTTTAAAGCAAGCACCGCATTCATTTTACCCCTAATTATAAGTCAACGCTGCCACTTGTACTAACCCTTTTTAGTACAAGATAGGCTGGACACGGGATTCTAGTGCCCGTTTAGTCCGCGTACCTTTTATCGACTCCGAAGTCGGTAATTCTCCATTTACCTTTTCTTTACCTACTACCACACCCACACCGATGGATCCGAATCCATCAAACTTCTTTAACCCTAATCTGCCACCGTCCGTTGGTGCGCAGAATCCTACTCCACCCCACATTTCTCTCCAGGAAAGATGTTATCCACATAGAGGTCCACTTTCGACCTGCTTATCCACACCACCAGCCAATGGGGATAATTTTGAGATTAAGCCCCAGTATATCAATCTTTTACCCAAATACCACGGACTCGAGACCGAGGACGCTTACGTTTTCATTACCAAATTTGAAAACGTATGCGCAATGATGGGTACTTCTCAACTTTCAGTGGATGCGATGCGTCTACGACTTCTTCCATTTACTTTGTGCGATATAGCCGAGAAGTGGCTATACAACACCACCGCACACTCTATTACGAATTGGGAAGAATTCGTCGCTGCATTCCTTAAGAAATTTTACCCAGTCCAAAAGACGGCTCGAATCCGTAGCGAACTGAACCAATTTGCCCAGCTCCCTGCCGAACCATTTTCAAAATACTTTGAACGTTTCAAGGATCTATTGGTTCAATGTCCTCATCACGGCATCCCGAGATGGGAGCTTTGCCGAATCATATATGAGGGCAGTAACCCTAGCACTAAACAGAGTCTTGAAAACATGTGTCAAGGTACATTTATGACTAAGGATGATGGGGAAGCCTGGCGATACTTAGAAGAGTTCGCTGAAAAGTCACTAATTTGGGAGAGTGGAACACAACCATTGAATAGGGGTGGCGTACACCAAATAGATGTGTCCATAGGTGTCCGAGCTGAAATGGCAGCAATGCAAAAGAAGCTCGACGCTATGGAACACAAATTTGCAGCAGCCTCCCTAAACCCAATGTCGCTCCCCAAAACTGTTTGTGGGTGCTGTTCTGATCCGTCACATTTAACGGAAGAATGTCCATTAAACTCTGCGTTTCAAGGTCACGAGCATTCTAATGCCGCATTTCAACGACCTCGAAACGATCCATATTCTTCCAGTTACAATCAGGGTTGGAGGAACCACCCGAATTTTGCTTGGAACCAATCACAATCTCAAAACACGGTTCCAAACACGAATCAATTTCAACGGGCTCTTCCTCCACCACAACAGCAACCCCTACAACTCACTCAGCACCCCTACCCGTCACAAAATTTCCAAAATCAGGGCAACACTCCTGCACAGTCTAATCCTATGCAGCCCTGTTCTGACGAGTTCTCTCAATTCACTCAAACCATGAAATCACTTTTATCAAATTTCATGGATGTTTCGACTGAGGTTAGATCTTCCGTCAGTGAAATAAAGAAAAACTCAGCGTCCCAAGCTGAGAGTATTCGCACAATGGAAGCTGAAATCGCACGCTTAAAAGCCGAAATGAGTGCGAGAGAAAAAGGGAAACTTCCCTCTCAACCCCTACAGAATCCTGGGCATTACAATGTAAATGCCATCACAACGTTGAGATCGGGAAGAGTGCTGAACAATCATGTCGGGGAAGATATTGATAATACTGAAAATCATATCAACACCCCGGCTGAGTCTTTCCCACATACACACACTTCACCTTCTGATCCTTCTTCTTCTACCAAACCACCTTCGCACGAGCCTATTCTCCATTTCCCCTTAGGCTCAACACCTTCACCCAACCCTTATAGTTCTCCACAGACGGTCCCCACACCTCCTTTGGGACCTCGTCTACCCCCCTTTCCTTCTCCTGTGATGGACCCCGCGCTTATTGCGAAAGCACCTTACCCGAACCGGCTAAGGGCTAATAGAACGAGTCCTCATATGGAGAAAATTTTAGAGATGTTCAAACAGGTTAACATCAATATCCCTCTCTTAGATGCGATTCAGCAAGTCCCCGCTTATGCGAAGATTCTAAAGGACTTGTGCACTAGGAAGAGGAAGACCCAAGTGCCGAAGAAGGTCTTTATGTCTAATAACATTAGCACTGCTTTTATACCCCAGCTTCCAAAGAAAAGAAAGGACCCAGGTTGTCCTACAATTTCGATTTCGATTGGGGGTAAAAACATAAATCGTGCTCTGTTAGACCTTGGCGCGAGTGTTAACCTGTTACCTTATTCTGTCTATGAGCAACTAGGGATTGGAGAGCTGAAACCTGCTCATTGCACTCTCCAGATGGCAGACCGATCTATCACCAAACCAAGGGGTGAATTAGAGGATGTGTTAATAAAGGTCGGGGAATTTGTTTTCCCCGTAGACTTCATTGTGCTCGACACACATCCTGTAGCAAACCCCCGGGGCCAAATTCCGGTGATTCTAGGTCGTCCTTTCCTTGCCACTTCCAACGCTGTTATAAACTGTAGAAATGGTTCAATGAACTTATCATTTGGAAATATGACCATTGAACTAAACATCTATAGAGTTGGAAGTCAGCCGTCAGAACCCTCTGCTCATATTTTAGATGTGTGCTCTGTCCATGAGATCGCTCCCGATAGTTGTGGAGCTGAGGATTTTTGCTTTACTGATCTCGATGACATTAGCACATCTCTGTCTGACTTAGCACAAGATCTTAGTGAGGACACTTTAGCTACACATGAGTCCTGCACTTCTGACTTTTTTCCACCCGAGTCTGTATCTTTCACAGGCTCTGAGCTTCTTTGTAGATCCAAAAATCAATCTATGACCCTTCCTTCTATCATTTCTCCGCCTGAGTTAGATCTCAAAGTTTTACCTTCTCACCTGAAATATGCATATCTTGGTGAGAACGAGTCATTACCGGTTATCATTTCCGCTTCTCTTGCATCAGAGCAAGAGAATGCCCTTTTATCGGTATTGAGATCTAACAAAGAGGCGTTTGGTTGGAGTATGGCGGACATCAAAGGGATTAGTCCCTTGATAGTTGAACATCATATACATGTGATGGATGATGCCAGACCGACCCGAGAACCACAGAGACGGTTGAATCCCGTCATGAAGGAAGCTGTCATGAAAGAAATCGTCAAATGCTTAGATAGTGGTATTATATACCCAATCTCCGATAGCCAGTGGGTAAGTCCTATACATGTCGTTCCTAAGAAATCCGGCATCACAGTTATCACAAATGAAGCGAATGAGTTGATTCAGACACGCGCCCAAACTGGGTGGCGTGTATGCATCGATTATAGAAAACTCAACGCTGCTACGAGGAAAGATCATTTTCCTCTACCATTTATTGATCAAATGCTGGAACGCTTAGCGGGACGAGAGTTTTATTGTTTTATGGACGGTTACTCAGGCTACAATCAGGTCCCCATCGCCAAAAAGGATCAAGATAAAACCACTTTTACTTGTCCTTTTGGTACCTTTGCTTACAGTCGCATGCCCTTTGGGTTATGCAATGCTCCCGCTACCTTTCAGCGGTGTATGATGGGGATATTCTCTGATATGGTAGAGAATTTTTTGGAGATCTTTATGGACGACTTCTCGATTTTTGGAGACTCTTTTTCTGATTGCCTAGCGAATCTAGACGCTGTTCTTACTCGTTGCAAAAAGAAGAACTTGACATTAAACTGGGAAAAATGCCACTTTATGGTCCAAGAAGGAATAGTCCTTGGACATGTCATTTCACAGAAAGGCATTGAGGTTGACAGAGCTAAAGTAGATGTCATTCAAAACCTGCCTCATCCCAAAAGCGTCAAAGATATTCGCTCTTTCCTTGGCCATGCAGGCTTTTATAGGAGATTCATAAAGGACTTTAGCAAAATTGCTAGACCTTTAACACTACTCCTGGCCAAGGATACGACCTTCCACTTTGACTCGGATTGCGAGATAGCCTTCGACTCACTTAAACACTCACTCACCACAGCCCCCGTTTTATCATCACCAAATTGGGACTACCCCTTTGAGCTGATGTGTGACGCATCTGATTTTGCAGTAGGTGCAGTCTTAGGACAGCACATCGATAAGATGCCACACGTGATTTACTATGCTAGTAAGACCCTGAATGATGCGCAAATCAATTATACAACCACCGAGAAAGAGCTTTTAGCGGTTGTATTTGCATTAGAAAAGTTCAGGCCTTACTTAATCGGCTCACCTATAGTTGTATATACTGACCATTCCGCTTTGAAACATCTTCTGGCGAAGAAAGATGCAAAAGGTCGACTAATACGTTGGATCCTACTGTTACAAGAATTTGATCTTGTTATCAAAGATAAGAAAGGATGTGAAAACGTAGTAGCTGACCACCTTTCACGCATCGTTTCTTCCCCTGTGACCCTGCCGATTAATGACTCATTCCCTGATGAACAACTCTTGAGCATATCCGCTGAACCATGGTTCAGGGATATTGTGAACTATCATGCCACGGGACTTATACCGAGCGATTGGTCAAAACAGGACAAATATCGTTTTCTTTCCCAAGTAAAACACTATTACTGGGACGAGCCCTATTTGTTTAAATATTGTCCTGATCAGATCATTCGCCGGTGCGTCCCAAATGAAGAGTTCAAGAGTGTTCTTTCATTTTGTCATGATCAGGCTTGTGGGGGTCACTTTGGTCCTAGAAAGACAGCGGAAAAGGTTTTGCAATGTGGATTTTATTGGCCGACCTTATTCAAGGACGCATTTGAGTATTGCAAAACCTGTACACAATGTCAGTATACGGGTAGAATATCCCAGAGGAATGAAATGCCTCAGCAACCCATTCTGGTTGTTGAAATGTTTGATGTTTGGGGCATTGATTTTATGGGTCCTTTTCCCAACTCCTTTGGGAATCTGTACATTTTGCTGGCGGTTGATTATGTCTCCAAGTGGGTAGAAGCCATTCCATGTCGCACTAATGACAGGAAAGTTGTCATTAAGTTCTTAAAAGAGAATATCTTTTCGCGATTTGGACACCCACGCGCTATTATTAGCGATAATGGGACACATTTCTGCAACAGATCTTTCGAGACTCTGATGCGAAAATACTCAATCAACCACCGTCTTTCTACACCCTATCATCCCCAAACAAGCGGGCAGGCTGAGATCTCAAACAGACAAATCAAACTTATCCTGGAGAAAACTGTTGCTAAAAATAGAAAAGACTGGTCGACCAAATTGACGGATGCTCTTTGGGCATTCAGGACTGCATATAAGACCGACCTAGGAATGTCTCCATATAGGATAATGTTTGGAAAAGCATGTCATCTACCTGTTGAGATAGAACATAAAGCATTGTGGGCTATAAAGGAAATAAATTTTGATCTAAACCTTGCTTGCAACTTTCGGAAGCTGCAACTTAACGAGCTAAGCGAACTCCGCGATGAAGCTTATGATAATGCTGTAATCACAAAGAATAGGACTAAGGTTTTTCACGATAAATGCATTTTAAGGAAAACATTTTTACCTGGTCAACAAGTCCTTCTTTATGATTCACGTTTACACCTTCATGCGGGTAAGCTCCGATCTCGTTGGAAGGGACCTTTTGTTGTGCGGTCTGTATTCCCGCACGGGGCAGTAGAAGTAGAAAATGTTAAAAACGGCACTGTTTTCAAAGTAAATGGACATAGACTAAAGCCGTATTTTTCCACTGACCCCACGGAGGAGCTCTTGTTCTTACAAGAGCCAGTTTATTTGGATTAAAATTCCTCCGTCTCACCTTCATATCCAGTATATCATTGCATCATTTTTTGAATGAAGGTGAGTGAAAGATAAGTTTGGGGGAAGTTCTTCACTTATATATTTTGCCCCCACTAATAATTCCCTCCAGATTTACAGATTTTTGTAGGTATAGCTGTCGGCAACAGTGAGGACACTGTTGAAAACAAGTTTGGGGGAGGTTTGTGCTTATTTTCGCATCATTTGCATATCATCTGCATAAGCACAAAACATTTCTTTAGAAAAATCTATAAAAATTGAAAAATTTTCAAAACCCATAAAAATTTAAAAATTTTCAAATATAAAAATAATTTTAATATTTACACATTTTTGTATATAAATAAGATAATGAAAGTTTAGATAGTGAAAAGTTACATCCATGAGATTAGAAAATTTTTAGAAAACTAAGAAAATTAGAAGTTTTCTTATACGAACTAGTAATAAGTAGTTATGAGCCGTTGTCCCAAGGGTTAGTAAGATGAAGGACGTCACTAATCTGAGGATAAAAATAAGTCTGAAAAATAGTTTCTATTCTGGAAGCCAAACATTTTGAACGTGGCTACCCTGCTATTCGCACTTACACACGTCTTGAAGCCTGGGATAGTAGAGGATACCTTGAAATGCTCTTGTCTTAAAGCCAAAAGTATGAAAAAAAATAAATATGTGTTCTAAAGTGGTGAGAAAAATGGATACTGGTTTTGTTATCACCGAGGGCAATAAAAATATATAGCAAAAGGGTGCTTCTTCACCTAGTGCCCCAAGGTCAACTGGTCTGGGAGTCACTGCTATGCCTAAGGTGGTGCAAGACGAGGAAAATACACCAAGCATGCAAGCACATTAGTAATCGGTCGGTTAGTACCTCAAGAAGTATTGACGGTCGCATGAAAGTGTGTAAGCAATCTCGTTTGCCAAGAAGTACTGAGGCCGATGGGCAAGGGTATGATAGCTTGAATTGAATTCTCCGGGTGTAGGGATGTCTTTACACACACGCAGGGTGATATGATCGATGTTTGGAATAAAGATAGGAATGAAGAATAAGACGATGTTTTATTGAGGGAGGACGTGATTTCTGACATCTTTTCATGACCATTAAGATAGGGCTCATGACAACCGAAAAGCTAGCTTAGTTGGAAACCCTAATTTTCAAAGCTTTTCTTTTACGATTCTCTTCTTTAAATGTAATATTCATGATCTTGCTTTTATTATTGGATTTTGTGGGTGCAATCCGCTGAAAACCCTCAGGAGACAACACTCCTCCTACTAGGGACACCTAGAGGTTTAAAGGCTTGTTGCACGTGCTCAGTGCAATCGTGTTGCCTACGAAAGTGTGCTAGTTAGTTTTTCTCTTTCTTTATTTTCTCCTTCTCTCTTTTTAATAAAACATTCTCTCGAGACGATCGAAATTAAGTTTGGGGGTATTTGATCAGTCGAAAATATTGCATATTTTAACAGGCAATTTCCATATCATCTGCATCCATATAGAAGTGTACGGTATTCATATTCTACATATTAGCAAATCGGTCGCAAAATATCAGATTACATGTATTCGACCTTAAAACCATCATTTCTAGGGAAATTGACTGCATTGCATTACATAGCATATTTTCTATATCTTGCAACCCCTGTTTCGAAGTCTATGCAGGAAAAGAGAAGCTTGCTCGATCATTACATTGCTCGACCATTACAATTGCTCGTAAATTCACTTAACTCAAATCTGGTATCAACACAGAAGAGGAAGTACAAATATAAACATCAAAGGAAGCTAAAAACAGCAGTACAAGACCACTGCAGAAGACACAGATCCCAAGGCCACCAACAGACCGCGGAAGCGCGGCATATATAGGGTAAATGCGGCGGAAGCGCGGCATACTGGTGACGTCATCAAGGAATTTTGGCACCAAAATTCCTGTTTCAGTGGCTACAGCTCAGAAATGCACACAAACTTCCAGAATATGCCAGATACTTCCTCCAGATCAGCAAACACCTAAACTAGCCTAATCATTCTAGAACTTTCCCTAAACCCTAGCTTAAACCCTAAGCTAACTCCTAACAAACTCCTTCTAGAAACCCTTCAACAAACTTTGGGAGGGAAAGTTCTAATTCAAATCTAACCTAGGGTTTGGGAGTTCTATAAATAAGACCCTAGGCTCACTCATTTCTCATGTTAGAAAATATTATTCAACCTTGATTGAAGTTTAGAAAATCAATCTCTTTCTTCATCCCCTCTTCCTCAAGTTTAGTGAGAGAGCTTGTAGGAAACCCTAACCCTAAATCCAACCACAATTCAAGATCTTGAGTGCAAGCCAAGCAAGATGCCTTCAACCCTTTTATGAGCCGAGCCGATCTTCAATCGGGCAAGAGATCAAAGTAGATCCACGATCCACGGAGACGAGCGAAGCCGAGTCAACGATCGATTTCTTCTTCTTGTAGATTCTTGAAAGAATGTATTGAAATTGTTGATTAAATAAAAGGTGATATTCTTTTATCTTGTTTTCTTTAAATTCCGCATCATGTTATCATTACTATTCTTGAATGTTGTCTTTGTGGTGATGTGTGAATAAAACTCCGCTCGTCGGGGAGTCGAAACGATCTTTAGTATGATGATGTAACAAATTTGTAATCGATTCTTGAATCCCATGAGTTTGTAAACCCTAGCAAGTTCAAAAATCGACGACCCAATTCGTTGCGATGCTTTCTTGATCGACATCGCTCGAGATTGGGGAGTTCCGATCGTTTCTTGGAATTGCTAGAGGCTAGAATATAAATGGTATCCTCGAAAGAACAAGGGTTAAGAGATGAAACCCTAATTTCATCAAGAAAACCCTAACTCTCGTCGATCACCATTGATCTAGTATCAATTCTTCGAAGGACAAGAACACGAAACCCTTTAGATTACATCACGTCTAAAGATCCGATCGATTCCTACGAGCCTCTCTTATATTCTTGATTGTTGATTGGAAATATTATCAAAACAACCGATTCTTGATTGTTTATAGTTTCTTGATTCTTGAGTAAAGAATAGTGACACTCGAATACAAATAATTCTTGAATCATGTTTTCGTTTATTGTTTCTTAACATTTCATTTCAAAAGTATCATAATACAATTGAATTGCACAATCCCTGTGGACGATCCGCACTCATTCATTAACTACATCCGACACCGTGATTTGATTGCGGTCAATATAATTTTTTGATTGCCGTTACTTTTTACATATACACGTCAGAAAATGGTTCAATCAAACGTCTATATAATATATCATATATACTATATACTGTATATCTATCACAGAACATCACATGATCACATCACAGATATCGCAGCAGAAGAAACATATGAAATATTGGATATACTAGGACGTCCATGTTTTCAATACGAGCCAGTATAAAACACGGATTCCACGGTCGTGATGAATAGCCAATCCCACACCCCTAGACCCCTATGAGAGCGGCAAGCAACCCTGCCAATCCTAGGGTTAGGAGACCCGGACTCGACTCCTCGAGTTGGTCTCCCACTGGACCCCAGAACCCGGTTACTTGTGCTCCCCTCCTTGGGTCTATCCTAATGCGGAAAAGTAAATAATATACAAAAGGTGACAACTTCCGCAACCTGGAAGTTCCCCAAATAAAAGAATATTACATACAAGTTTTTACATGAATGAAAATGAAAAACACTCATCTCACATAAAACCCCCCGGCTATTCAAACACGACAATCCAATATAACATATCCAGCAACACATAACATCACATGTCATCAACGTAAGTAAATATGCGCATCACAATTGTCGTTGACATATAGCAACAAAACCGGCGATATCACATATTACACTTACGGTCACAGAAAAGAAAGTGTAAAACTACAACAATTGGAATCCGCAACCTCTTTAGACATCGCATGCCTAATCAAAATGAAATACTTAGACATCACATGCCTAACAGTTATAAACCCCGCATTTTAGTCTCATTATCGAAAACTCTTTTCAATATCAAATGAAACTAAACCGCTAGATTTATAACATTCATTCAGTTATCTCATAACTGTTTGTGAATTCCAATTATTATATCCCATTCCGGATAAATAGAAAATACTAAACTTTCCGATCGAACATTCGAACACCCAAGTTTTCCCGAAACCGTCCAATACATGAAATAGGTTCAAAGACATTCACTTCATGCCTCAGTACCAACGGTCCAGCCGTAGAAGGGTCAAGCCAACGCCTCACATGTGGCACGCCGAACTGCCCCAAACCCGAAGGTTCAAAGGGCAGTTCAAGACGGTCACATAATCGAGTTAAGGTTTGTTGTCTTCTAGAGGGACCATCGCGTTACTTGCACTACTCAGAACGTCCTTAAACCATTGAAAGATCCAACACTTGGATATATTCCGGCAGGGGAAAAGTTAGGTATATATATCCGGTCGAACCTTTTAACATATTCTAAAGTCATCCGGAAAAACACAAAGACGAAATTTGATAATCCGACCGAAACATCGATTCCCAATTCAACCCCAGAACACTCAACTCTTGAGTCAAATTAAAAATTCCCAGAAAATTCAGCATAATAAAATAGTAATTACTGTGCAAAATGGGAGTGATGATGTCATCATATGGCCACGGAACCGCCGTAGAAGCTAGGCTTTTGCCGCGGTTCCGCCGCACTCTTTACTGTTCATGGGATAAATTTTGCATCGTAATTCTTAGATTTCCTTGCTGAGTTTTTTAAGCATTTTTAATATGGAAAAATCCCAGATTTTAGAAAAAGTCCAGAGAGCACTTGGGTTTTAGGGTTTCGGGTTCGATCGGACTTCAAACTCCGTCTGGACTTCGCCTAAGACTCTAGCTAGGCTCTGATACCACTGTAGGGTTCCTAGGCATGCTAATGAAGTCTCACAAGGCATCAACCATGCCAATTTTAAATTTTACGGTGCCGAGAAACCTTAGACTAGATCGTTGACTAGAAATTTAGGCGATATACGAAACTAGTTAACAACTTAACTAAAGATAAGAAGCTACAACCTTTGTAGATCCGGATATCCACTTCCTTCGCTTCACGTAGGCATCCTCTCGCTGTCCATCTCGAATCCCGGACTCAATCGTCGGCTTGATCGGAGAAATGGGCGGACTAGGTCGTCGGCTTTGTGCCGAAGATGATCTACGTCGAGGCATCACAAGTTCAAGCTCCGACTTCACAAATTTGTGAAACTTGTGAAGAAAACACCCAAACCAACTTGGCAAGAGGTGGAAGGTGAAGAAATAGGAGGTGGGTTCACTTTAGAATTGGATTTCTCACTTTAGAACTCAAGTTGCCATTGATGGCATCAAGCTTTCTTTCTTGAAGAAGAAGATCAAGAAGAAGGAAACGTTATGATAAGTGTTTTAAAATGAAAAAGAAAATGAATACTTATCATAATCTTAACCATAGTTAAGTGTAGAGAATGAACTAGGGTTAGTTCAAATGGTTAGGGTTAAGCATGAGACAAGAATGGTGACTAAGTCAAAGCTTCATGAAGCTTCAATAAGAAACAAAGAAAGCCACCATTCTCATCTTTATCTTTTCCAAATAAATAAATGAACAAATAAATAAATAAATGAATATGCAAAACCCTAATCATCAAATTAATCATGGTTTAATTCTATACACTTAACTAAATGTTCAAGTATCATCAAACATGATACAAATATGTGCACAAAAGTATATCACATATACTTCTTGCACATCAAGTGACAAAATCCATATAAAGTGAACCAATACTAGTTAATGCAAAGTAATATATCAAATATATAATCATACATTAAATCATTAAATCAACACTTGATTTAGCGATACGGTCATATCGCATATAACCGACTAGTATCCTATGTATCGGCTTATCGAATCAATCCTTGATTCGATATCTAGGTTATATCGAATATAACCAATCGATACATCCATCGCGAGAATGGAATACGGTATCACATACACGCATCATTCTCGGTCCTACATATATCTCATATGCACTCCTATTTCGTTTCGCTTGAGCCAGGAAACCTCAGTGTAGGACTCTAAAGACTCGTCAATACGCCGGCAACAGATGATGATCATATCAAGCACCCACAAGCCGCAAGCGGTCTGCCAAACGTAACGGCCATCCGGGTATTGAGCGATCAGAAGATCGACGAGCTAGCCCGCTCACACTCCTGTGAATCCAACCAGTAACACTTACCGTACAGTCCGGTCTGTTCGTCTGATATGTCGCATATCAAGTCTAGGGGTGGTATACGTCAGACCCCAATAACCGATAAGTCGTGCCGATGTGAGGCTCATAACGGGTCGAGAAACTACTGGTAACACTTACCAGCAAATCTCTGATCAGCCCTGGTCAGGGACTTCCCTGTTACGGCCAATCGAGCACAGCGCAACATCAACCCCCAATACCGGGAGAGACGAAACCCGTTCTATCGCTCATTGCCTCTATGTGACTCGGGACTGCACCCAAAGACCACCGTTTTGCACGCCCTCATGGACGTGGTAAGGTGGAGATCAAAGCACAGTGGGAATCATACAAGACACTATGACGATCTCGGGTCTACAGACTAACCTGTACAAGTGTCACCTGAGAACTGCCATCTGACGTGAGGTATAATACCATCTGGGAGTTCTCGGCGAGTCCGTCCAGTGTACCCAGTCTCCACTGAGCACCCGTATACCATCTCTGATGTCAAACACCAATGGATATGGGATCATCCATCGCCCATCTCGTGGGTCGAGAAGCGTATATGCTAGTCTACACTGGTATATCGATGCCCTGTCTTGATACACCCACGACTAGGGACCTTGAAGGATGTACTTATGGACTACCATGTCCCCACTAGTATGATCTGCATCATAGTCCAGGTAGTTAAGTACACATCCTAAGGGTTTTATCAACATGTAACTATAAGACAGTTTAAAGAGACATGTGTACATGTTAAGATAAAGAGTAACCAGATAGCATACTATCATATCGAGCAATAAGTCATCTCTATATATATGTCCAAGCATCCAATATAATATACATCATCTGTACAATACTGGCCTCTAGGGCATACATACAACTAACAGATTAGTTACCGTTGTGTCAAGTATTTAGCTCCCGCTCATTATTGCTGTTCGCCCCGCATCGCATACTTACATTACTATTTCATATTGCATTGTTAATATTATGCCGTTAGGACACCAGCACCATTACCGATGATGCGTATGTACCACGTACACTTACTTGCTGGCTCACACACATCTTCATCGGTAATTGCCATGTCACGTACACCTTAGAAAATATTATTGCTCGACTTAGCTTGTTAGTTAGTAGTTTGACATGATATTAGTGTACCTGCCTTATATACCAGTTTAGACATTGTAGTTATTACTTGTCACTTCATGCGTACTGTTATTCATTGTTATGCCACATTCATAGATTTTCATGCCTATATTCATAGTTTTACGTGTTATTGACGATTTGGATTCGGATTTCATGAGATTTCTTGGATTTGGAGGAAAACCGCAAAAAGAAAAATAAACTACTTCTCTCTCTTTTAAATAAAAAGTGCGGTTTTCCCATGATGTATGAGTCATCCACCTTGAGTTTGCTGATGGATTTTGAGACCCGAGTTCGAGGAGTGGAGGAACCGTTTCGGGTACATGGTGGACCCGGTGCGGTACCCCTGGGCAAGAGGATCGCAGATAATGGCGTTGAGCCTGGCAGGGGAGCACTACCGACCGGTGATTTAACCCGACGCGTCGGATATCCGGAGAATGCCGTCGTAGTCTTGAGATGGATGGTAGGGGCCGGTCTGGATTGACGGCGTCCTAGATATTGAGATTGAGACATTGAGATTTCGAGATATTGAGGTACTGAGATTTGATGATACAGGCCAGTCCGGATAGCCGGAGCCTGAGATTTTCAGACATTGAGATTTATGTTTTGTGTCGATACTAGACACTGTTTATGCTGATTTCATTTATGATACCTCTTTTAAAAAGATACAGAAATCTCACTAATTTATGAAAGCATTTTTCTTCAGTACATGCATTATGTTTCATGCATTCATACATCATCCATATGATACATTGCTACCTGAGGCACTGACACGAGCACTTGGTATTACCGTTGTTTAGAGGTATACCCTAGCTATTATTATAGGCTGCTGGTTTAAATTTGAGGATATATTATGATTGTATGACCTAGGATTGCGTCATACATGCGATTCCTGTTCGTAGATGTATTCTATTCACGAGTTGGCAACTCACCCCCGTTGTGCCACAGTTTCTTGCAGGTTTTGCCGTACAGGTTTCATTACGACTTTGCTGGCACTGCTTCTTTTCGGGTGACTTGCTAGTAGGTGGGTTTATTTGTATCGTACCCATCATTATATTTTGTATATTATTATTCAGTTGTATCTAGAAGTTCCATCAACCAAACATGTATTTTTTTCAGAGATAGAGACCAGTGATGTTATTCTTTCGACTATAGAGTCGCGCGTTGTATTCTATGAATTTCTTGCAGTTTTGAGTTTCCTTTTGAGTTTTGGATCCTCGCCCTTGGCGTTGTATATTATATTGCTTGTGTGGTTGTGACCGTCGTTTGACGATGAGCCAGCTCCCGCTTGGGGATGCCTTTTATTGATTTCGTATACTATTCATGTTGTATCCCGTTTGGGGGCCAGAATTTACAAAGGAGACTCTGCCGAAATTTTCAGTAAATATTTGATGTTTTTAAAAACGCATAATTCGACTTATGCTATTAAAACTACCTGATTTAAATTGGTTTTCCTTCACTCTACTATTTTTCTTGGTTTGGATTTCTGGGTTTTCGGCTTACTTAGATTACGTACGCCTCGAGACGTTTCGTAGTTTAAGTGCCGGTCATGTTCCGTACTTTCGGGTCGTGACAAAGTTGGTATCAGAGCGTTAGGTTTTACCTTAGGAGTGTAGGATGACCCTTGGTTGATGGAATAGGTGACTAAAGTACAGTGACGTACCGTGGTATGTTCTGCGGCATACTTATGATACGCTACTCCACTTAAGGAGCCTTAGGATATACATTTCTTTGCTCAGTATCATATTCATTCCTGATCTAGCCTCATCGGTACCAGTTACGGGTTGCAGCCACGATTACGGGCAGGGAGAGCTACGGCTAGAGTTGCGGTCAGCACGAGCTCGTCACGAACGAGGACTGACCAGGACGTGATTCCGGCGACACACGATTGCGGAGATGTGTTTTTTTATTGTGTTTTCGCACCACGAGCGTTTGATGGATCGCTGTATGAGATTACTCGGATATGCTGATCGGCACCAGAGGATTGAGCCAATGATAGAAGCCAGCCAGATTTTGATGACCGTTGGTGTATTGCTTATTATGATGATTGAGGCACTGTTCAGCATGCAGACGAGTGAGCCAGTTATTGCTGCGAACGGCGAGATATCGCCCCAGGTGTTGGAGCTATTGCAGTACGAGTTGTACTAAGAGATGATAGAAGGTCGCTAGTCATCCGAGGATGAATGACAAGGACATGTGGTTCGTTCGCCTACCCCGATACGAGGTCATCGGATAGATTTATTCCAGCTAGAGACGACTTCACGCGGAGACGTTAAGAGTTGACAGAGACGATCGAATGTCAGAAACCTATTATTCCAAGTTTAAAGTATTCGGAAAGACATGTAGGCAATTCTATGGACCCTCTAGAAGAATGAAACCCTAACTCAACTTAATGACCGTGTGAAAGCCTTTGAACGTTTGGGTTTGCGGCTATTCCGCGACGCCATTAGTGAGGCTTGGGTTTTCCCTTCTACGGCTGGACCATCGATGCTGCGGTACGTACTCAATACTGTTAAACTGTACCCAAGATGTTGAGCTCTTGGGGGATTATGAGGTTTTGACGAATCGATCGGATGGTTCGACTTCATTCGGATGCTAGGTGGTGAGATGCATTTCTTAGGAGACTCCAGATACGAGGATAGCCGTTGGAGCTCAGTCCATGCAGCTACGACGAGACGAGTCCGAAGCAGTCGACATTAGAAGAAAGTGGAGTAAAGAGGTCCGTACAAGATTTGGATAAGATGACATTCTACTCCGCCGACATCAGAGATGCGATACGCATGCCGAGGCATTGTGCTTGGATATACCTTCAAAAAGGAGTCGCAATGAGTATGCAGCCATTCCGGAACAAGAAACAAATATAGTAAAGGACGATGACTTCCGGACAGTTCGGCAGAGACATGATTTGGGAGAGACCTTTACAGGATCTTTCTGGAATAAATTATGAGAGGACTTAGACCCAGGGGTGGTCATGTTACGCACACCGGCAGGCCAGAGTTCAGGATCGTCGACGAGACATGCTATGAGTGACCACGACAGTTGGCCAGAGATTCTTGGAGGATGTGCTTTACTGGGACTATTCCGCCATACTTGATTTTGTTATTTTGAGCGATATATTCGCATGATTTGGTTTTGATGATTGAGTTTCATGACATCGTTTTCATGCGCCGTGGTTTCACCTACTGAGTATTTACGATTTTTGCACAGTTGTTGCACTTGAGATAGTTTTCGTGCCTTGGATTTTCGCGCATGTTAAGCGCATGTTTGAGATGCGATTTTGGTGCACACCAGATGCACTAAATCGAGATTTTTCATACATGTCAGATGCACCTGATTTTGGTGTCAGGCACACTCGTTGCCTATGACAAATGTTGTGTGCACACCTGATGCACTTAGATGTTGTTTCTGTGCGCATGTATGTCACATATATGGATTTTGATTTCCGTGCGCACCAGACACACGTAGTATTCATATGCATATTTTCTGACTGATTTATTTTGGAGCAGTACGTTTTTATGATGTTATTCTTGTTTTCGTATTGAGCAGGACTAGTCAGAGGACAGTACCTGAATATATTTTGCATCCATTGATTGTTATCGAAGGGATTTCCAAAAAACGAGCTATAGTCTCATTATTTACCTACGTGTCTGATATGACACGAAACGTTTAAAATAAGGAAACCCTTCTAAATTATTTCCCAAAACGGCGGAACGTACATTTTAAACAAAAGGTATATATGTATATGGTTATTTTCTTATGATAGGCGTCCGCCACTGTGCAGTGTTATGCGCATTGCACAGCGACTTTAAGAGATTTGGCATGCATTTCCTTCAGATATTTACATATATAGATTTGATATTTACGTGTATAGTTTCGAGTTATATCATTTTGGTTTTGTATTGGATTTGACATTTGTGTCTTTACCATGACTCCGATGATTGCGAGATGCTTGACGGAGTTTTGATATTGAGTTATATGCTCATTTTTCATGCACATGCGCTGCGCTACGATTTGTTTTATTTATTTACGATTTCGGAGCCCCGACAACTTGATGGTTTTGCTTAGATGTTTTAGTATTTGGGGGGAGTTTTAAATTAAATTCGGGGACCGAATTTTTTTAAGGGGGGAAGATTGTAACGTTTTGAAAATGGTTTCGGAGAAATTTCGGAAAATCGGTAAAATAAGGGGGTTTTCCGTAAAAAGTCAAAATGTAAATATCTTTAATATAAAATTAAATATACATATTCTAGCTATGTAATTGCTAGTATTTGGTGTTTATTGAGCCCCTGGTAAAATTTCTAAATTTCTGAAATTTTTTCCGAAATTGATTATTTTAATATTATTTTAAGCCGTCACTAATACATTTAATTAGGGAAAATTACAAATTGGAATGGGTTGAAACAAATTTTGTGCATCATAACAAATTAAACACAATTTTAACACGTTGTTTTTGAAATAAAATGAAGTTGTTAATCGGTTTTAGAAAATATCGAAGAAAAAGGCTTAAAGAAATAAACAAATATGATATAATTAAAGAGTTAGGTGTTAATGTGAGTATAGGGCATGGTTAATTATCTTTTTCTCACACACTCACCCAGATTTCCTACCAAATTCTGGCCGAGTACACCCCCCCCCATTCTCATCTCTTTTTAGAAGAAAAAAAAGATTAATGAAGGCAATAATTATTAAGGTATGGTGTTAGGTAATTGTGGTGGACTTTTTGACCCCATTCTCTCTCCAATCACCTCACACTCTCTTCCCTACCCCATTTGGCCGAGCCCCATTCTGCAACAGCCCCTCTTCATGTCTCCACTTCTTTTCTCTTCAAAATCCCTCCATTTTGCTTCAAAAATCAATCCAAAGTCTAACAATTTCACCATTTATCCTTTACCCAATATTCTTTGACCCAAAGTAGTTTGGATTGAGGAGAAAGGAGGCATCTTTGGGAGGCTTGGGTGCATATTTGATCTCATGGTTGTGAGGTATAAATCCCAACCCATGTTTAAATTGTTGTTGAATTACTTCCATCTACCAAATTAGGAGTTAATTTTGGTTTGATGTTAAAGATTTAACTTTCAAGAAAGGGATTGAATGCAAGTTAGGGTTTTGTATAATTGGTGTATGGTTGTGTGATGTATTTAGGCTCTTATGACATGTTAAAACAAAGTAAGCAGCTAGGTTGCTAATTGTTAGTTTAAAATTGCTAAAACCGATTAACTTTGCAAACTAGTTTTTTTAAATTAATACAAAATAGTGTGATAAAATTTAGTAAATTTTAATGTGACTTAATTAAGATGTTTAACGAACGTTATAGCCACTAAAATTATTAAAACATTTAGATTGGTGCTAAAACAGGAAATTTAGGCTTACTGGGGTTCTTGAAAATAAATCGATTTGAGCAATTTTAAGGTTTTTACGAATTACACCATATTTTCATATAAATTTTAGTGCGTTATGAACAAGTGATTGGTACGTTGGGTTTTTCTCGATGGTTTGACATTTGTACATCGACATCGAGGGTTCGTTTGGCTATTTTTGCATGCGTAGGCGATAGGTTTTGACATATGCGTGATACGCGTGCCGATTTTGTTTTCGTATGCCGTTTCGATTTCGAATTGGGTTTTTATGCGATAAGATACGTTGTGACATGTAGGTAACCCCATGTGAACTTCGAGACGACAAGCAAGCGCGTGGCGACGTCGGCACCGGCGAGCGAGGACCAGGTGAGTAGATTTATATCTACGGGGAGAAGTTGGGTGGATGACGTATAGCACCCCCGCAGTTCGTGGTGATGTATACGAATACGTATACACACATATTGATTATACATATTGTTTGAGAGTATTGATGACATAGATGGATTTTGGGTGTGATCGGATTAGTTTAGTGTTGCGAGACCCTAAAGTAGAGGTTGCACCACATTTACACACACACACCCATACTTGCAAACATTCTTCTTTCATATGTGCTTTTATGTGGTTATATTGTTATGTGTTCACATGGGTATGGGACTATGTGTTCACATATTGGATTGAGGATAGTATTTAGGATTTGAGATGAGTCGATAAGATTTGATTGAGACCGCGAGAACGGTGTTATGGCAGAATTCGTACTTGAGATACGTCCCGATGTTATAGCGGATCTTGGGACGACGATACATGTGAATAGTGTTATACATTCAATGGTTGACATGTGATCGTGATATGAGATAAGATATGTTAAGATATTCATAATAGATCGCACTAGGCGATGCATACCTCTTTATGACGATATATAATGATAATATCAGTTTGTATGAGGCTGTAGATCAGCGGTTAGATCATGATTAGATTGATGAAGTTAGTATTGTACTAGACGTAGATCAGTATCCCGGATTACGATTTTTGATAAAGAGGATACCAAATGATTAAATTGATGAATGTGATACTCACCTGTACCCAGATTTAGGGATGCCGTACGACAGATTTACGTACGAGCTATATATTGATGATTGATCCGCACTTTTGACTTGGGATGTCTGATTATAGATATGGTATCGGATATGATATTATTGAGGCGGGATCACCGACTATATATATACAGGTATGTATATGTATCGACTCAGATGTTAGGCGGTTTCCTTACCTGTAGTTCAGCTTGTTAGTTTAGCCGCATAGTTTAGTGTAGTTGTTAGACTAGATTAGACTCCTACCTATTTCAAAACTAACGGATCGTGGGTATTTTAAAAGACAGGTCAAGGGATTCTACGGATATTTCAAAAGGCGCATCTTTTCTTAAAAACACCGTAGCCCTTATTTCCAAAACCCCACGATTTGTGTTATTTCAAATGGCACCATAGTATGACGTATATATATATTAAATGCTGATTAGTTACCGTTGTGTCAAGTCTTTAGCTCCCGCTCATTATTGTTGTTCGCCCCGCATCGCATACTTACATTGCTATTTCATATTGCATTGTTGATATTATGCTGTTAGGACACCAGCACCATTACCGATGATCCGTATGTACCACGTACACTTACTTGCCGGCTCACACACATCTTCATCGGTAATTGCCATGTCACGTACACCTTAGAAAATATTATTGCTCGACTTAGCTTGTTAGTTAGTAGTTTGACATGATATTAGTGTACCTGCCTTATATGCCAGTTTAGACATTGTAGTTATTATTTGTCATTTCATGCGTACTGTTATTCATTGTTATGCCGCATTCATAGATTTTCATGCCTATATTCATGGTTTTACATGCTATTGATGATTTGGGTTCGGATTTCATGAGATTTCTTGGATTTGGAGGAAAACCGCAAAAACATAAATAAACTACTTCTCTCTCTTTTAAAAAAAAGTGCGGTTTCCCATGATGTATGAGTCGTCCATCATGAGTTTGCTGATGGATTTTGAGAACCGAGTTCGAGGAGTGGAGGAACCGTTTCGGGTACATGGTGGACCCGGTGCGGTACCCCGGGGCAAGAGGATCGCAGATGATGGCGCTGAGCCTGGCAGGGGAGCACTACCGACCGGTGATTTTACCCGACGCTTCAGATATCCGGAGAATACCGTCGTAGTCTTGAGATGGATGGTAGGGGCCGGTCTGGATTGACGGCGTCCTAGATATAGAGATTAAGACATTGAGATTTCGAGATATTGAGGTACTGAGATTTGATGATACAGGCCAGTCCGGATAGCCGGAGACTGAGATTTTGAGACATTGAGATTTATGTTTTGTGTCTATGCTAGACACTGTTTATGCTGATTTCATTTATGATACCCCTTTTAAAAAGATACAAAAATCTCACTAATTTATGAAAGCAGTTTTCTTCAGTACTTGCTTTCTGTTTCATGCATTCATACATCATCCATATGATACATTGCTACCTGAGGCACTGACACGAGCACTTGGTATTACCGTTGTTTAGAGGTATACCCTAGCCAATGTTATAGGCTGCTGGTTTATATTTGAGGATATATTATGATTATATGACCTAGGATTGCGTCATACATGCGATTCATGTTCGTAGATGTATTCTATTCATGAGTCGGCAACTCACCACCGTTGTGCCACAGTTTCTTGCAGGTTTTGCCGTACAGGTTTCATTGCGGCTTTGCTGGCACTGCTTCTTTTCGGGTGACTTGCTAGTAGGTGGGTTTATTTGTATCGTGCCCATCATTATATTTTGTATATTATTATTCAGTTTTATCTAGAAGTTCCATCAACCAAACATGTATTTATTTCAGAGATAGAGACCAGTGATGTTATTCTTTCGACCATAGAGTCGCGCGTTGTATTCTATGGATTTCTTGCTGTTTTGAGTTTCCTTTTGAGTTTTGGATTCTCGCCCTTGGCGTTGTATATTATATTGCTTGTGTGGTTGTGACCGTCGTTTGACGATGAGCTAGCTCCCGCTTGGGGTTGCCTTTTATTGATTTCGTATACTATTCATGTTGTATCCTATTTGGGGGCCAGTATTTACAAAGGAGACTCTGCCGAAATTTTCAGTAAATATTTGATGTTTTTAAAAACGCATAATTCGGCTTATGCTATTAAAACTACTTGATTTAAATTGGTTTTCCTTCACTCTACTACTTTTCTTGGTTTGGATTTCTGGGTTTTCGGCTTACTTAGATTACGTACGCCTTGGGACGTTTCGTAGTTTAAGTGCCGGTCATGTTCCGTACTTTCGGGTCGTGACATGCACATCCATACCTATATACATACATATGTTACATACATGGATAATATTGACCTGATTTCAAAAAAAATAGGGACCGCATGAGATATTTTCAAAACTGAATCCTTTTTAAAAGAGCGGTTTTCCTTTTGTACTCTTAGTGTCATACGACACATTGCATGGATTTACGCATTGAGTTTGGATTCATGTGATTTCTGCATTTGAGAATCGTGGTATTATTTTAAGAAAATATGCACTGTTTTAAAAACCTGGTTTCTCTTGATATGATATTTCAGTGCGTCCACCATGCGTTTTCTCGGTTCTGAGACGTGTGACATGTGAACCCGAATCGAGGAGCTGGACGAGGCCGATTGAGGGTACTTGGTGGACCCGGTATGGTACCCTGGGGCAAGAAAGGGATGCTGTGTATACAGACGGTGAGCCCGGCAGATGGAATACTACCTACCGGTGATTGGTTGGACCTGGCGGTAATCCGGAGGATACTGACCAGAGTCAAGAGATGGATACGGGATGACCCGTACTGCCGGGGCTGAGTGCCGATTCCGCTGACGGAGCCCATGGGCCGATCCGGACTGACGGAGCCCGATACTTGAGGATTTACGTGTCGATGCTGGGCACGATGATTTCATGATATTTTCGAGTGCCGATATTGGACACTCACGATTCTATGAGATTTACAGGATTTGAGGGCCGATGAGGGTGACGGCGCCTGAGTTGTTACTGGGATTGGGTACATTGATAGACACCGGTTATTTTTCCACGTTGATATTCCGTGTAGATGATATTTTATCCCATGCTCAGCATTCAATGTTATGCATCTCATTCTTTCGTCGTAGTACCTGATAGAGTACTTTTGCATGATTATTGCATACCTTGCTCATCATATATAGATGTTATTAAATTGCACTTGTTAGAGTATCGCAGTATGTGCATACTCACGATTACCTTTATATGTTATCTTCTATTCACGAGTTGGAAACTCACCCCCGTTGTGCCACAGTGTTTTCAGGTTGCCCCTCAGAGTAGTCGCGGCAGGCTACTTTCTTGCATCTTTTGATACGGATACCACTGCAGTTGGCGCGTGAGCCCTTTTACTGATAGGTGGGTTTTTGCGGTATCTGTTTATTTTCCAGTTGTACACGCTATTGTATCAAGTACTCTCCATCTACTATTAATGTATTGACTTAGAGACCAGTTGTGAGGACGATGTTTATTATTTTGTACTCTGGTGTCGAGCTCGTTGTGAGACGACTTTATTTGTGCAGTTTTATCTTTCATGTTGTCTTCACTTATTTTTGCTCATTCTTCGCTACGGCGTCGTATATTATTATTGTGGTGATTGTTACCGCCGTTGGGCGTGATTGCTCCCGTTTGGGATGCTTTATTCTTATTGTATCTCATTTTTATTTATATCTGGTCTTGTACCTGATTTCGAGGCTAGTTTTTACAAAGGAAATGCTGCCGAAATTTTTAAAGAAAACAACATAAACTTTAAAGAATTTTACTAAATTACCAAGGTTTTCTAAATGTTTTAACAAATGTTTCCATTAAATGTTTTAACACTCACTACTTTTAATGGTTTTGATTTCTGGGTTTCGGCTTACTTAGTCGCGTTACGCCAGTAGACGTTACGTGGTTAAGTGCCGATCACGGGCCGAATTTTGGGTCGTCACATACATGGTCACCTTAGTTACCATAGTATTATCTTCAAGATACAGTAGGACCTATGGATCATTGTCTATTCGATTTCTACCTGCTAATATTTTCTACTCACGAGTTGGCAACTCACCCCCGTTGTGCCACAGTTTTCTTGCAGGTTCGACTGCTCGGATCAGTAGCGGTATCGCTGGCACATAGCTTTCTTCTGGGTGTTTTTCTTTGTTAAGTGGGATACATATTTGGATCGTGACCACTTTTGTACCTATTATTTCCATTGTATCTAGATAAGCTCCATCAATCAGAAACTAGACTTTGTATATTGGTTGACCTAGACAAACATGCGTATTTGCGAGACTTAGGGCGAGTTGGGTGTATGTTCACTATTTGAGCTGATGACATCTTGCTTTACTTATTATTCTTTCTGTGTTTGATTTTCACGGTAGGGCGTTGTATATATGTTTGTTGCGTGGTTGTGATTCCGCCATTTGGCGAAGAGCCAGTCCCCGCTTGGGGATGCCTATATATTGCATGTATGTGTTTTGGATCAAAATATATAAGGGATGTGCTGCCTAAATTTTCAAAGATGAAAATGTTTTCAACAATAGTATACGATCATTGCAATTTCTTATGATATGACTTATACTTTTAATACATGGCTTGAATTTCTTATGCCGATATCTCAAAACTGCACCTCCACTATTTTCTGTAAAAAGATTTAGATTTCTGGGCTTCAGCTTACTTGAATTACGTTACGCATTTAGACGTTGCATGATTTATGTGCCGGTCACGTGCCAAATTTCGGGTCGTGACAATGACGAGCAAGCTCAATCCTTTCATCAAGTGGAGTCAAAGAAGAGTTTTAGGGACTACTACTTAGAGTTTTAGAAGTGAAGGACTTGATTATAAAGGTTGTAGACTCGCTTCATTTAGATTAGAATCTTTTTTGCTAACTTTAAAACCCTAATTCTCTAGTTCAATTCTTGTTTAGTATACTTAGACCTCTAGATTTTTTAAAATTGTATACTTGATGCTCATATAAACCAAGTAGAGGTGCTAAGACATACTTTCATGGTATCAGAGCCAAGCTAGAGACTTAGGCGAAGTCTAGACGACATTAAAGTGTTCGATCGATGTTTTAAACACAGATTTTGGCTAGTTTCTGTCCATTTTTCCAAAGTTGATATTTTCACAATTAAAAATATTCAGAAGATCATGGAAGTAAAACTATAGAGGCCTATGAAAAACGAGGACCTAATTCCTCTAAGTGGCTACGGAACCGCCACATAAACCATGTCTTGGCCGCAGTTCCGCCGTTGACTTGTTGAATTAATGCATCGTTCTTCTTCTGCTGCTTCATATTGACATTTTTGGTTTTCTGAAGATTTTAATGAGGCTCAAGTGGTTGAGGTCTCTATGAATTGGTGTTGTTTGAAATATCGATCGAAATATTTAACGACGTCTAGATAGCTTTAGATATGCGATACAATTTTTGAAATCCACATTGATTAATTTTGCGAAAACTAGTTAACGAAATGTAAATATCGCATTTTAGTCTAAATTGATGGATTAACACAAAGTTTGGATTTGGATCGAAACTCAGTCGCAATGTCGTATCGTACGCGAATACTCACCGGGAGACACTAGTAGACAGCCACGACCTACGGCCCCGACCAAGTGACTATAGGAGAACCCCATGGACAAAAGAATCCACTCGGGTGCTCGCGGCCAAGGTGTTTCGCCCAAGTGCACTTCGTTGACGGCCTCAGCGGTGCGGCCATGTACTAAAGTTCCCGATGAGCATTCGATCATTTAATCGGGAACCTGACTTAATTTTTGAAAACTGTTTTCAATTCGAGACTTATATGCAAGGGTTATAGGGTTAGCCATGAAATTCAGAATATTTGATAATCTGGGTTTATAATGTCTAAAGATGATGCGGATTCTAATTATTGTAGTTTTCATTTCTTTTCTGCAACCGTAAGTGTAATATGTGGCTGTATCCCCGATCTCGTTGCTATACGTCAACGACATTAGGAATATGCATATTTACTTACGTTGATGACATATGATTTTATTATGTTTCTATTGATATGTTATATTGGATCGTCGTGATTAAATAGCCGGGGAGGGTTTACGTGAGATGAGAGTTTTTCAATTTCCATTCATGTAAATAATTGTATGTAATATTCTTTTATTAGGACACTTCCGGGTTGAGGTTGTTGTCTCCATTCGATGTATATTATTTACTTTACCGCATTAGTATAGACTTAAGGCGGGCAGCGTAAGTAACCGGGTTCTAAAGTCCGGTGGGAGGCCATCTCGAGGAGTCGAGACCGGTCGCCTAACTCTAGAATTGGCAGGATTGCTTGCCGCTCTCGTAGCGGTTTAGGGGTGTGGGCTTGGCTATTCATCATGACCGTGAAATCCATGTTTTTCATTACTGGCTTAATCTAAAACACGGACCTCCTAGTATATCCTATATTTCATATATCTGCTTTTGCATTTTTTGTGATGTGATGTGATCATATAACTGCCTGAGATGATGCTACTTATATATATGATATACTAGTAGGTACTAAATATATTTTGCCTCCGCACTAGTCCTGACATCACCCTGCCGTAAGTTATGTAACCTTACGGTGAAGACCCGGGTCCCTATGCAGAATGCGTATGGCATATATGTGTGTTTTATTTTCGTTTCTTCTGTGATGTTTAGGAAATATAAATGATGGGACGTTATTAATAAGATTAATGAAAAGAAAAGAAACCTAATAGTTGTTGTAGAATCAAAATTTTCAAAAATATATCTTTAGTTCTAGCTTTGCATAGCGGTATTCCATTATGAATATCCATCACCTTATTCGATTAGAAAAGAGCCTAGATCTCTTCACCGGGAATGACCTCTTTAGCAAAACTAGCATATGTTACGGTCCACTCAGTTTGTTTTGAAAACTACTAGATTTTTAAAGCGTAGCTTAAACCATTCTTTTTCGAATCACTAGATTCTATAATGATAGCAAGTTCATTACGTTAAACGTTTTCTTCAAATCCAGCCGTAACCCTCCATCATTTCAGATATGTAATATTTAGTATTCGTGTTGTGTTTGTTGACCTCCGTCAAGACACAGTGTACGGTAGCTGGATAATGTTTATCTGCGGAATGTTGATGCGATCGGTAGGGGCGATCGATAGGGGCAGTCATACAGCCTTGTTGTCCTCCGTCAAGGGTTTGTGTGGGTGGGTTCGAATCGATCAAGAAATGACGGGTTGAACTTGACTGGCAGCCTATAGTTTGTTGACCTCCATCAAGGTCATAGGTCGTTAGGGGTAAAAAAAGATATTGGGAATTTCAAGTGTTGAAATTTGCAATGAAATTGCATACCTTCTATATGATAATTTGATCCTGATACCCGCTACGTGTAAGTGCTACTCCTGGGAGAGTTTTCCACTTTACAATTAGCGAATCCAGTAGGTGTCTAAGAAAGGTGTTAACAGGGTTATACCCCTGCGGAAACGAGGTTATTTAATTAGTTCCTTGCGAAAGCACTGGGAGACTCCCTCGGAGTACCAACACCTGCCTGGCTGACCGATTGGCGATCTTATAGGGTGTAATTTATCCCGGCTAATATTACCTTTTAGGGTTTGATGGAAGATTTGATAAAAACAGCGGGAGCCATCCTCATTAGATAAGATAAAAACCAATCTAATCGTGCAAGAGTACACGCTAAAGTGTTTTCTTCTCTCTCTCTCTCCAGGTAGCGACCATGTCACGCCTTAATCAAGATAATAATATGGATGTAATGAACGAATTTGCTTATTATACTGGGTTAGGGAACGTTGGTTTCGCCCTATCTTATGAAAACAGTAATGAGTGTTTAGTTATATGTATGCCCTAGAGGCCATTATTGTACATGGTTGTATATTATAGTGGATGCTTAGGCATATATAAAGAGGACTTTCTTGCTCGACATGATAGTATGCTATCTGTTTGCTCTTTATCTTAACATGTACGCTTATGTATCTTTATACTGTTTCTATGTTACATGTTGATAAAGCCTTTAGGATGTGAACTTGACTACCAGAACTATGATGTGGATCATACTAGTGGGTCTAGGGTAGTCCACATGTACATCCTTTAATTGTTCCCAGTCGAGGGAGTATCGAGACAGGGCATCGATATTCCAGATTAGACTAGTGTGTACAATTCTTGACCCTGTATGAGGGCGATGGTTGATCCCACAACCATTGGTGTTTGACATCGAAGGATGTGCACAGGTGCTCATTAGAGAATGGGTACACCGAACAGGACTCGCCGAGAACTCCTAAATGGTATTATACCTAACATCAAATAGCAGTTCTCTGGTGACACTGGTACTGGTTAGTCTGTAGACCAGAGATCGTCATAGAGCCATATGTGATTCCCACTGTGCTTTGATTTCCATCATTCCATGTTCAAGAGAACGTGCAGACCGGTGGCTTTTGGGTATAGTCCCAAATCACATGGAGGCAATGGGCGATAGGAGGGGTTTCGTCTCTCCCGGTATTGGGGGTTGATGTTGCGCTGTGCTCGATTGGCCATAACAGTAAATCCCTGGACCGGGTTGCTGAGATTTACCGATTAGTGTTATTATTAGTTTCTCGAACAGTTATGGACCTCACATCGGCATGACTTATCAAGTTACTGGGATCTGACGTTTATGTTCATATCAGATTTTTGCATTTTCATACCGCCCAATTTTTATCACATTGCATATCGGTAGATACTCTTGAGCCGTGTTTGCTAGTCAATTGCAGGATACAGGTTCTCGGTTCTAAAACGGTGAAATTCATGAAAAAACACGACAAAATCCGGGTTCCTTCCAACCACAGATAAAACACGGTCTCTGCTCTTCATCCGTATGTTGCCAGATACCAGTTTAGGAAGACAAAATGTCAAATCAATGTCACCTTCATGCACAAGGCTCAATGGCAACAACAAGTTCCAAGAAATCTACGCGGAGCTCGAGGCAATCATGCCAAATCTTGACAAAAAGTCCACCTTTCCCTCAACAGAAATTCTGGAAAATTCGTGAAGAAATTATGAGAAAATACAGATATAAGAATAATGGGCACAGAGAACCAGGGAAGCACAAAAAAGAAGAAGGCCCAACTCCTCTAAAGGGCCGCGGATCCGCGGCCAATAGGGGGTCTAGGCCGCGGATCCGCGGCCGTATAGTGGCGGCAGGCAAAACTTTTCCAGGGGTATTTTGGTCTTTTCAGATGTGTTCTGGTGGTTGCCCTAGATTTCCATTCTGCAGCCTATAAATAGCCCAGAACTTTGAGAAGGAAAGGGTCCATGCTTGTATTTTCTTTTTGCTAAGTTTAGTGTGTTTCTTCTTTCTCTTCTCACCTCTTCACCATTGAAAATTGTAGTGAGCATATGAGTGAAGAGTGATGAATAAAGAAGAACCATTTATTATCATGCTTGTCTCTTTATCTTGTTAATTGTTGTAATTTTAATTTGTTAAGTAGTTGTTGTTATTTTCTTGTTGTTTCTTTCTTCTCTCTTTTTCTTTATCCTTAATACGACAATGATGCTTACGCTCGATCCTCGCCAAGGTGAGGTCGCAAATAGCTAGTCGTATTCTTCTAATCTCCTTCTTTCATCTTCCTCTTTTGTTTTGTTTTATTTTTCCGTATCATGATGTGTGAGTAGTTCATACTTGTTAGGGTAGGATAAGGGAAGTTTGAGAGAAGGAAATCTCTCTCACTCTTTCCTTGCCCAACAGCTTAATTCGACTCCCGTTAATTGAACCACAATCCGCTCCTTACGGCACCCTATCCTACATGATAGCGGTGATTCCGTAGTGAGACCGGTTGTGGTTGAATTAACCGGAGGTTATGGCTAAGAGCCAAGAATGGACGGACAAGCACCAAAAGGAAGAACTTATGCGTTGGAAAGCCTAGCTTATACTCGCAAGTTCCTTCCTAGTCGTGCTAATCCCCATTGTTGCCGATTTCCGTAACACCGATATTAGGAGGGGCAATGAAAGATGTGGAGACTCCTAACTCAAACTAATCTAATCCTAACCCTAACAAGCTCTCTTTAAATATCAACTTAACACTTAGATAATCACAAACAAAATCTGAAAAACCGGACTTAACTCGTTAAAGCACATAGAAAAAGACTCCCATCTCCCTGCGGACGACCCGTACTCAACCGGCTAGCTACAAGCGAAACCGTCTTGATTGCGGTATTTAAACTAGAACTTGAACACGCAGAAACTCTAACAATCAAATGGCGCCGTTGCCGGGGAGACGGTAGTTTATTTCCTTGTGTAATTTCGGGTTAACTTGTGAATATAACCGAAAATCAAAACAACAAAAAAAATATACTTTGTAAAAAAAAATCATCTTGTTATTTTTGATTAGCTTTTGTGCAAGTGTGCAGGGAAATACAAGGATCGAGTTCAGTGGCCAAGACGTTGAAAATACGGAGTTCAAGTACAGTGCCAAAGACGTGGGAAGATAGACCCACATTTCGCGGCTACACCGCGACGGACCAAAATGGAACAAACGGTCTACTGTCAAAATCTGGAGCAGTTGCAGTGAGAAAATCCAATTTCAGGACATCCAGACAACCAGAGGAGACACAGACCAGCATCTCCACAAAATTTCAAGGTCCAAGACCACCATATTGCCGCGGAACCGCGGCCTAAGCACATGTTTGGCCGCGGAACCGCGGCCATTTAGTGGCTTCAGGGCCCCAAAATCTCTGGGTAAGTCTCTGTTCTCCTCCCCACTCCTCTGAGCTCCACTGAACTGTGTTTTCTGCAGCCTTCTTTGCGCAAATTCTTCTCCCCCTTCCAATAAACTGTTCTTGTGCAGGATTCTTTGCGCCGCAAAATAAAAAAATTGTTTGTAGTTGATTTGTTACTGCTTTGCATTCCTTTAATACGGACTTAAGGGGCTTGAAACCAATTCAGATTGGGTGGGGATTTCATCACCCTTCCCAGGACCCCAAAAATCACAAAAGCATATGCATTGTCCATTGTAAATTAAAAAATACTAGACTTCAGCATTAAGGACTTCGCGCTCATTTGGAGAAGATAAACCGTGTTTAGAACCTCGTTTAACGGTATATTGTTTACGGGGTGTCTAGGAAAGTGTTAAAGGCGCTACCGCCGAAAGAGAAAGGGTTATTTAATTAAGGAACTTCACGAAAGCGTTGGACAACCTCCCCTTATCTCTGCACTTACCTGGCCTCGTGATCAGTGTATTTTTAAGCCCGTTTCTCGGCACTGTTTAACTTCGACAATCAAGTTCTGGAGCAGGTCTAGTAGACCTAGGTTACCCTAGATCTAGGTGTGATTGTGCATATCTTGTTTGTGATTGCTTAAGCCGTATATCCGTACATATTTCTGTAAAAATCTTTCTAAAAAAAAAAGAAAAAAAAATCAAAAACTTTTACAAAAACTTGCCCTTTTGTCGCCAAATCCATTTTCACCCACCACCCATCGCCTTTCTCCATTGACGTTTTCTTACCCTCACCTTCTCCGCTTTGACTATACTAAACTCGTTTAGTGTATGTCCGCTTGGACTCGGGACACTAGCGCCCGTCTAGTCGCGTTACGTTAGTCGCTACCGACTACGCGATCGACTCCGAAGTCGATACTCCGTCCACTCCTCTTTCACCCCTTCCTTTGCCGGCCAACTCCGACGTTGACCGGAATTCTGTTCGTACATCTTCACCTTCACCTTCACCAACCTCTTCTTCCGCGATGTCGGGATTTAATCCGAACATCTCTTTGACCACCGCTGGATTGGCTCCACCTCCTACGGAGACCAATCTCCCACCACCTCCGCCTGTTGTAGCGCCGCAGCGAATCGCGCTCCAGGATCATTTCTATCCCACCCGTTCTGCTCTTCCCAGCTGCCTTTCTCTTCCTCCGGCCAATGGGGACAACTTTGAAATTAAGCCCCATTTCATCAACATGCTTCCACGTTTTCATGGGCTTGAATCTGAAGATGCCTATATCTTCATCAATAAATTTCAAAACGTCTGTGCCATGATGAAAACCACCCAACTGTCGGACGATGCTATACGTCTACGGGTCATTCCGTTCACTTTATGCGATCTTGCTGAAAAATGGCTGTATAGCACCGCTTCCCACTCGATCACCAGCTGGGACGAGTTTGTTAAAGCGTTTCTAAAAAAATTCTATCCGAATCATAAAACCGCAAGGATTCGAAATGAAATCAACCAATTCTCCCAGCTTCCTTCTGAACCCTTCTGGAAGTGCTTTGACCGATACAAAGACCTTCTTGTTCAGTGTCCTCACCACGGTATAGAAAAATGGCAACTCTGCCAAACCTTATACGAGGGCCTGAACCCAGCAACGAAGCAGTTGTTGGAAACCATCTGTCACGGCCACTTCCTATCCAAATCTGACGAGGAAGCATGACAGTTCTTTGACGACCTTGCGGAGCAAACGCTACAGTGGGAGAGCACCAGACCGACTTCTTCTTCTTCTACCTCCACTTCTACCGGTCAGTCTAGGGTAGGAATCCACCAACTTGACGTCTCTATTGCGATGAAAGCTGAAATGGCTGCTATAACAAGAAAGCTTGAAGCGATAGAAAGCAAATTCTCTGCTCCTGCCCCTGTTCTCCCCCTTCGTACCATCTGCGCTTGTTGTTCCGATCCTTCCCACTTGATCGAAGAGTGTCCTTACAATCCACCCTCGCAAGGACAGGATCAGGTTAATGCTGCCTTCCAGCAAAGACCGAGGAATGATCCATACTCTTCCACCTACAATCTCGGTTGGAGGAACCACCCCAATTTCGCCTGGAATCAGAATCAGAATCAATTCCAAGGCAACAATTTCCAAAGGGCCCCTCCACCGCAACAACAAGCGCAACAACAAACTCAACATCAATATCAGCAGCCCTTCCAACCCCAACCTTTCCAAAATCAGACGAACAACTTTGCACCCAACAACTCTTTTCCACCAAACAACTTTGTTCCGTCAAACAACGATAAGGTTTCCTCGCTCGAGCGAAGTCTGGAGGCGTTCGTTAAACAATCGACTCAATCCACCGCCAACATCCAGTCTTCCATTCAATCTTTAGTGCAACACACTGCCGCACACGGGCAAAGCATCAAGACAATCGAGGCCCAGATTGCACAGCTGAACGCGGCCTTGAGCGAGCGAGAAAAGGGGAAGCTCCCGTCCCAGCCACTTCCAAATCCCGGTCACCCACATAATGCACATGTTGCTCTTGAACAACAAAACCATAATGTGAGTGCCGTGACTACACTGAGATCGGGGAGGATGCTGCAAAACAACATTGGCAAACGGATCAATAATGACACCCCGGCCGCTTCTTCTTCTTCTTCTTCTTTTTCTTCGTCTTCTGAGCCTATTCTCCGTTCTTCACAAGGCTCCCCTCCCTCTTCTTCTGCTCTAAACGGACCCATTTCTCACTCCACGAAGACACCTATTCTGGGATCCGTTCCAACTCCACAATCTCCTCCTCCAGCATTAGACTCAACCAATTTTCAAAATGTTCCATTTCCAAACCGGTTGAGCTCTAATAAACAAAATCCTCAAATGGAGAAGATTCTGGAGTTATTTAAGCAGGTTAACATTAACATTCCTCTTTTAGATGCTGTCCAACAAGTCCCGTCCTACGCGAAAATCTTAAAGGACTTGTGCACGAAAAAGAGGAAGTCTCAGGTACCCAAGAAAGTTTTCTTGGCTAGTGCTGTGAGTGATGCCCTTACCCAATCTTTACCACAAAAACGGAAGGACCCTGGCTGTCCTACGATTTCAATTACAATTGGGGATAAGAACATCAACCGCGCACTATTAGATCTTGGTGCCAGTGTTAACCTGCTTCCGTATTCAGTATACGAGCAATTAGGCGTCGGAGAGCTGAAACCCACACACTGCACTCTCTAAATGGCCGACCGATCGATCACCCACCCTAGGGGTGAGCTAGAGGATGTGTTAATAAAAGTCGGGGACTTCATATTCCCCGTTGACTTCATTGTATTAGATACACAGCCTGTAGCTAACCCCCGGAATCAAATTCCGGTGATACTCGGTCGCCCATTTCTCGCAACCTCAAATGCTGTGATCAATTGTCGCAATGGTTCGATGAACCACTCTTTTGGAAATATGACGATTGAACTCAACATTTTTAGGTTGGGGAATCAGCCCACCGAACCTAATGCTCATATACTGGACGTCTGCTTGATCCAGGAGATCACCCCAGAAGAGTGTGAATTCGAGGAGTTTCTGTTTGATCACGATAACCTTGACGCCACTGGTGCGTTTCTCTTCGAACCTGCTGCTGTTTCTGCGCCCGACAACGACTACAAGTGTTTCACGTTTTCAAACGATCTTAGCTGCGCACAACCCGAGTTTGAATCCTTCGACTTTCCGGATGAGTTACCTGAACCATCCAACTCGGTTGCCTACACTCGCTTTGAACCTTTGCTGGAGTCCTTTGAGTTCGAGACCTTTGCACCAGTCTTGCCTTCCATCGTTTCACCTCCAACGCTCGAACTCAAGCCGTTGCCGTCTCACCTTAAGTATGCTTACTTAGGTGAGAACGAGACCCTCCCTGTCATTATCTCGGCTTCTCTAGCTCCCGAGCAAGAGAAAGCCCTTCTCGCGGTCTTGCACAGCAACAGGCAAGCTTTTGGCTGGTCCATGGCGGACATCAAGGGGATTAGTCCCCTGATCGTTGAGCATCACATTCATCTGATGGATGATGCCAAACCAGCCCGGGATCCACAAAGACGTCTTAATCCAGTCATGAAGGAGGCTGTGAAGAAGGAGATCGTCAAATGTCTAGATAGTGGTATCATTTACCCTATCTCTGATAGCTAGTGGGTTAGCCCCATCCACGTTGTCCCCAAGAAGTCGGGCATCACGGTCATAACCAACGAGGCGAACGAGTTAATCCCTACTCGCACCCAAACTAGGTGGCGAGTATGCATTGATTACAGAAAACTCAACGCCGCAATGCGGAAAGACCACTTTCCGCTACCTTTCATTGACCAGATGCTTGAACGATTGGCCGGACACGAGTACTACTGCTTTCTTGATGGCTACTCCGACTATAATCAAATTCCCATCGCCGAAAAAGACCAGGACAAGACCACTTTCACTTGTCCTTTCAGCACGTTTGCATATCGTCGCATGCCCTTTGGGTTATGCAATGCGCCCGCTACCTTCCAGCGGTGTATGATGGGAATTTTCTCAGACATGGTCAAGTGAAAGTGGTACATCTTAACGCTGTCCTTACCCGATGTAAGGACAAGAATCTCACTTTGAACTGGGAGAAATACCACTTCATGGTGCGCGAAGGTATTGTCTTAGGACATATCATCTCACAAAATGGCATAGAGGTTGACAAAGCAAAGATTGAGGTCATTTCCAATCTGCCTCCTCCCCGATGCGTCAGAGATATCCGAGCCTTCCTTGGCCATGCCGGTTTTTATAGACGGTTTATCAAGGACTTTAGCAAGATTGCTAGGCCCTTGACTCTTTTGCTGGCCAAGGATACGCCTTTCGACTTCAACTCGAGCTGTGTGACTGCATTCGAGTCACTGAAACGCTCACTCACTTCTGCTCCCGTTCTTTCCTCACCTGACTGGACACACCCATTTGAGATTATGTGCGATGCATCCGACTTTGCCATTGGTGCTGTCCTTGGACAACACATCAACAAGATGCCGCACGTAATCTATTATGCGAGCTGAACCCTGAACGACGCACAACTCAATTATACAACAACTGAGAAGGAATTCTTAGCTGTCGTATTTGCTTTAGAAAAGTTCAGGCCCTACCTCATCGGCTCTCCAGTCATTGTCTACACGGACCATTCTGCTCTGCGCCATCTTTTTGCGAAGAAAGATGCAAAATCTCGGTTAATCCGTTGGATCCTCTTGGTTCAAGAGTTTGACCTTGTCATTAAGGACAAACGAGGATGTGAAAACGTGGTTGCCGACCATCTCTCACGACTTCCTTCTTCGCCTTCGCTTCCAATTCCAATCAACGACGTTTTCCCGGATGAACAGCTCTTGACAGTATCGTGCGAACCCTGGTTCGCAGATATTGTGAACTATTTGGCCACAGGATTACTCCCGACTGAATGGTCGAGTCAGGACAGACTTCGCTTCTTATCCCAAGTAAAACACTTTTACTGGGACGAACCTACTTGTTCAAGTACTGTCCCGACCAGATTATTCGTCGGTGTGTCCCTGATGAGGAATTCAAGAGTGTGCTGTCATTTTGCCACGATCAAGCGTGTGGCGGGCATTTTAGGCCCAAAAAGACAGCTGAGAAGATCTTGCAATGTGGTTTCTACTGGCCACAACTTTTCAAAGACGCTCACGACTATTGCAAGACTTGCTCCCGGTGCCAACACATGGGCCGGATATCCCGGAGGAACGAGATGCCGCTCCAACCGATCTTGGTTGTGGAGATTTTCGATGTTTGGGGGATAGATTTCATGGGGCCGTTTCCCAGCTCTTTCGGGAACTTGTACATCCTTCTAGCTGTTGATTATGTCTTTAAATGGGTCGAGGCTGTGCCGAGCCGGACTAACGACAACAAGGTTGTCGTTAGGTTCCTTAAAGAAAACATTTTCTCCCGGTTTGGCCACCCTCGAGCGATCATTAGCGACAATGGAAGTCATTTCTGCAATAGGACTTTCGAGGCCTTGATGCGGAAATACTCCATTAATCATAAGCTCTCTACGCCCTACCACCCCCAAACCTGCGGGCAGGCCGAAGTTTCAAATCGGCAAATCAAGCAGATACTGGAGAAGACGGTTTCCAAGAACCGTAAGGATTGGTCGCTGAAACTCACTGATGCCCTTTGGGCATTTAGAACCGCTTATAAGACCGACCTTGGCATGTCTCCCTATCGGCTCGTGTACGGAAAAGCCTGCCACCTACCTGTCGAAATAGAGCATCGCAAATTTTGGGCGATAAAGAAGCTGAATCTATCTCTCGAGGATGCGGGCAGCCATCGGAAGCTGCAGTTGAACGAACTGAACGAGCTTAGGGATGAGGCTTACGATAACGCGGTTGTCGTTAAGAATCGAACGAAGGTGTTTCATGATAAACACCTTTTGCGCAAAACCTTCATACCTGGTCAGCAGGTACTGCTTTACGACACCCGACTTCACTTCCATCCTGGAAAGCTCAGATCTCGCTGGAAAGGGCCGTATTTTGTGCGGAATGTGTATCCGCAAGGCGCTGTGGATTTGGAAAATCCTAAGGACGGTTCACTTTTCAAAGTAAACGAACACCGATGCAAACCGTACCTTAGCGCCGAACCAACAGAGGAGCTCCTGCTCTTACAGGAGTCGGTTTACCCTGAATGATCTTCCTCTGCCTACCTCCAAACTTCGGTTATCCAGCCAAGAACAGTGGACACTGTTCCAAATATGTTTGGGGGTATGTATAAACCATTTTGTATATATTTGTGTATATTCTTATTCTTTTTCCTTTCTTTAAAAACAAAAACAAATAAAAATTTGTGTCTCGCTAACCGACAATTTTGACCCTTCAATTAATCTCTTCATGCAATGACAGTGAGGGCACTGTCCAGTTTAAGTTTGGGGGTACGCTCGGTACGCATTTTCTTACCTTCGCATTCATATGTATATTTTGCATCTGCATATTAAAATCAATGAAATCCATAAAAATCTGAAAATTTTCTAAAAATGTTAAAAAAATTTGTCAAGTTAGCTTGTGGAAGAACTCTGATTCAACATTCGACGGTGTTTGTTTGAAAAAATAGGAATGACTAAATCTTATGTTTAGATTTTGAGAACCTGAAAGATAACACTCCTTTGAAGTTAACTATAGCTGATATACGTCTTTACATCACACTACACGTGTCGTGAGTTTTTGGGAATTAGATGACAAGTCTTTTATGTTGAAAAACTTTTAAACAGATAAATGATTTTCTGAGGATCAAATAGGTTTGTTCTGAAATAAGTAATGTCAAGAATAGTTTATGAAGTAAAGCGAATATGAAGGAATGTTATTGATGCCGTAATTAGAACTAAGTCTGAAAAATAAACCCATCCGAAACTTGATTGGAATGATTACACACCAAAACCCACTAAACACGTCTTTTATCCAAAAAAAAAATTTAATAATTGAACTGCCGGTTATATCTCCGTTCGTATTAAATCATCTGATTTTCACGCCAAACTGTCTTTTGTTTTTGGACCTAGGCAACTTGAGTAATTAAGTCCGCTGGGGTGTTTCTACACCTAATGCCCTAAAACCAACTGGTTTGGGTGCATTGGCCCAAAGCTCGCTAAGAAGCCTAGAAAGTCCAGTTTAAAACAAAGTCAAGCAAGTGTTCTCTCCGAGTTAAAATTCCTAACGGTTCTTTGTGTGAGAATAATCTTGATAAAAGACAGGCTTTTATAAAAAAATTTAGCGGAGATATGAAGGTTTTATTCTATGATAAAGACTATTGCACGTTCACAGAGGTGTGTATGAAATGAAAACAAGAAAAAGGTGGAGTGAAAAATACGACTTAGTTTCCTGTTAAGGAAGATAGAAATTCTGAAGTTGAAACCTTACTGGAAAACGAAACTTGAAAAATGCTTAACTCTTTATAAAACTTATGTGATCCTTTTAAAATTGTTATCTGGGCTTTATTGTGCGACATGATGACTTTAATCGATCCTTCTGGAACTTAACGACACTATTTGCACTGCACGTAAAGACATATAAAATCTGTAGTTAAATAAGAAGCGAGGTGTGAAAAATAAAGGTTCGATGGTCTAGACTTAGGATTATAGAGTTGTTATTTTCTAAAAAAAAACTGTAGGGTTTGAATCTTAGTTATTTTACAAAACCAACTTGACCGGATTTTGTGGGTAGTATCCGCTGAAAACCCTCAGGAGACAACACTCCTCCTACAAGGGACACCTAGAGGTTTAACGGCTTGTTGCACATGCTCAGTGCAATCGCATTCCCTGCGAAAGTGAGGTTAGGAAATTTTTTGAGAATAAATTGGCTTTGCTCGGGACGAGCAAATGATAAGTTTGGGGGTATTTGTTCATATCAGATTTTTGCATTTTCATACCGCCCAATTTTTATCACATTGCATATCGGTAGATACTCTTGAGCCGTGTTTGCTAGTCAATTGCAGGATACAGGTTCTCGGTTCTAAAACGGTGAAATTCATGAAAAAACACGACAAAATCCGGGTTCCTGCCAACCACAGATAAAACACGGTCTCTGCTCTTCATCCGTATGTTGCCAGATACCAGTTTAGGAAGACAAAATGTCAAATCAATGTCACCTTCATGCACAAGGCTCAATGGCAACAATAAGTTCCAAGAAATCTACGCGGAGCTCGAGGCAATCATGCCAAATCTTGACAAAAAGTCCACCTTTCTCTCAACAGAAATTCTGGAAAATTCGTGAAGAAATTATGAGAAAATACAGATATAAGAATAATGGGCACAGAGAACCAGGGAAGCACAAAAAAGAAGAAGGCCCAACTCCTCTAAAGGGCCGCGGATCCACGGCCAATAAGGGGTCTAGGCCGCGGATCCGCGGCCGTATAGTGGCGGCAGGCAAAACTTTTCCAGGGGTATTTTGGTCTTTTCAGATGTGTTCTGGTGGTTGCCCTAGATTTCCATTCTCCAGCCTATAAATAGCCCAGAACTTTGAGAAGGAAAGGGTCCATGCTTGTATTTTCATTTTGCTAAGTTTAGTGTGTTTCTTCTTCCTCTTCTCACCTCTTCTCCATTGAAACTTGTAGTGAGCTTATGAGTGAAGAGTGATGAATAAAGAAGAACCATTTATTATCATGCTTGTCTCTTTATCTTGTTAATTGTTATAATTTTAATTTGTTAAGTAGTTGTTGTTATTTTCTTGTTGTTTCTTTCTTCTCTCTTTTTCTTTATCCTTAATACGACAATGATACTTACGCTCGATCCTCGCCAAGGTGAGGTCGCAAATAGCTAGTCGTATTCTTCTAATCTCCTTCTTTCTATCTTCCTCTTTTGTTTTGTTTTATTTTTCCGTATCATGATGTGTGAGTAGTTCATACTTGTTAGGGTAGGATAAGGGAAGTTTGAGAGAAGGAAATCTCTCTCACTCTTTCCTTGCCCAACAGCTTAATTCGACTCCCGTTAATTGAACCACAATCCGCTCCTTACGGCACCCTATCCTACATGATAGCGGTGATTCCGTAGTGAGACCGGTTGTGGTTGAATTAACCGGAGGTTATGGCTAAGAGCCAAGAACGGACGGACAAGCACCAAAAGGAAGAACTTATGCGTTGGAAAGCCTAGCTTATACTCGCAAGTTCCTTCCTAGTCGTGCTAATCCCCGTTGTTGCCGATTACCGTAACACCGATATTAGGAGGGGCAATGAAAGATGTGGAGACTCCTAACTCAAACTAACCTAATCCTAACCCTAACAAGCTCTCTTTAAATATCAACTTAACACTTAGATAATCACAAACAAAATCTGAAAAACCGAACTTAACTCGTTAAAGCACATAGAAAAAGACTCCCATCTCCCTGCGGACGACCCGTACTCAACCGGCTAGCTACAAGCGAAACCGTCTTGATTGCGGTATTTAAACTAGAACTTGAACACGCAGAAACGCTAACAATCAGTTTACCACCCTAAGACTCGATGCGACATACCAGACTAAGAGACTGGACTGTACGGTAGTGTTACTTGTTGGATTCACAGGAGTATGAGCAGGCATGCTTGTTGATCTTCTGATCGCTCAATACCCAGGTGGCCGTTACGTTTAGCAGACCGCTTCCGACTTGTAGGTGACTGATATGATCACCACCTACTGCCGGCGTATTGCCGATTCTTTCGAGTCCTACACAGATGTTTCCTGGCTCAAGACAAACGAAGTAGGGTACATATGTGATATGTGCAGAACCGAGATAGATACGCGCATATGATACCGTATTCTAATTTCGTGATATATGTTATATGCGATATAACTAGATTGTTGAATCAAATGTTGATCCGTTGATTTGATATTAGTCGGGTATTTGTGATATAGCCGGATTGTTAAATCAAGAGTTTATTCAGTAATTATATATATATATATATTAGATATATTAATATATGTTAACTAATATATATTAGCTCACTTAAAAAATTTCTTTTCTTCATTTACATTTTATATATACATATATGATATATATATATATATATATATATATATTTAATGTATGTTGATTATTTTATCATGATTGATGATACATGGAACTTGGGTGTATGAGACTAACATTTAAGTTAAGATAATGTATGGTTTTTTATTATTTAGAGAAAAATAAAATAGGTGGAAATTGGCATGGTTATGATGCTTGGAGAAGCTTGTGGAAAGCTTGACTAAACTCCACTTGACTTTTGTTTTACTCTAGATATTATTTAACCTAACAATTATCTTAGCCATAGTTAACTCTCTACAAGAGTTGATATTAGATATTTTCTCACCCATGGCTCATATGAGCTTTATCTTCTTCATCTCAATTTTTCTTTACTTGATTTTCTTGATGTGAAAAAGAATGAGAGGAAAATATTATAATGTGAGCTAAATCCTACTTCATCAATCTATACCCTATTAGCCATTTTGTATAGGTTGTTTGCTTCACTTTGTCATACATTAGTGAAGCGGTAGCTTGAGTTGAGTCTCCTCAGAGTAGATCATCTTCGGCTTCGATGATCGTTAAGCAAGCTCGTTTATTTCGACTAGTGGAGCCTACGGAGAGTCCGGAACACCATTACTTGGAGCGAAGGGACTTCTACACGGAGCATTTGAAGTGATGGACCGGTCTACAAAGGTTGTATTCCATAATCACTTAGGTTTATGCTTGCTTACTTGTTGTTTAACCCTAATTCTCTAGTTCGATTCTAAGTTTGAGTTCATTAGCACAGTATTTTTTAAAATTGTATACTTCATACACCATGAAACGCTAGTAGATGTGCTAATAAACTCCAACGTGGTATCAGACCCAAGCTAGAGCATTAGGCATCGTCTAGGCGAAGTTAGAAGTCCGAACGAACACGGAAAACCCCATTTCCCCATGTTCTCTGGAAAATTTTCCAAACGTTGGAATTTTTGAGATTAAAAATATTCAAAAAATCGTGCAGATAATTCTATGGACCCTCTTGAAGAACGAAACCCTATCTCGAATACTTGACCGCGGAACCATGGCCAAATAGGTGTATTTGCGGCGGTTCCGCGGCGCCAAGTGTGAGGCTTGGGTTGGCACTTCAGCGGTTTGTCCATAGGTACTATGGCATGCTCTGGGTATTTTTTAACTGTGCTCAAGTGTTGAGTTTTCTGGGAATTTTAGGAATTCGTTGATTCGATCGAAATGTTATACGTCGCCTAGCTATATGTGATTTATGATACAATATTTGGAATCCACAATTATATGTTTTATGAAAACTGGATTATATCATATAAATCTAGCAATTTAGTCTCGAATCATCGGTTGCCACGAAGTTTCGATTTCGATCAAAACTTTGTCGCAATCGCGTATCGTACGCGAATACTCACCGGGTAACATTGCTAGATAGCCACGCCCCAACGCCCCGACCAAATGACTATAAGAGAACCCCATTTCCAAAAGAATCCATTTGGGTGCTCGCGGCCACAGTGTTCCACCTAAGTGCACTTCGTTGACGGCATTGGGGGTGCGGCCGTCTACTAATGTTTCCGACGCGCATTCGATCAGGTTGTCGGGAATTCTGTTGAATTACCCAACTAATTATTGAAAAGTGTTTTCAAGACGAGACTAAAATGCGGGGTTTATATAGTTAGGCATGAAATTCGAAATATGTGATGTTCCGGGTTTATGATGTCTAAGGAATTTTTGGTGTTAGGTATGAAATCCGAAGTATGTGATATTCCGGGTTTATGATGTCTATGGATGATTGTAGATTCTAATTATTGTAGTTCACAGTTCTATTTTGCGACCATAAGTGTAATATGTGGTGTATCGCCGGTTTCGTTGCTATACGACAATGACAATTGGGATACACATATTTACTTACATTGATGACATGTGTTGTTATGTGTTGCCGTGATATGATATATTGGATCGTCGTGATAGAATGGCCGGGGGTTTTATGTGAGATGAGAGTTTTTCTTTTCATTCATGTAAAATTCATTGTATGTAATATTCTTTTATTCGGGCACTTCCGGGTTGAGGATGATGTCAACATTGATGTATATTATTTACTTTTCCGCATTAGGATAGACCCAAGGTGGGGAGTATAAGTAACCGGGTTCTATGGTTCAGTAGGTGACCATCTCGAGGAGTCGAGACTGGGGCTCCTAACCGTAGAATTGGCAGGGTTGCTTGCCGCTCTCATAGGGGTCTGGGGATGTGGGTTTGGCTATTCATCACGAACGTGGAATCCGTGTTTTTTACTGGCTTAATTTAAAACGCGGAAATCCTAATATATCCAATATTTCATATGTTGACTTCTGCTACAAAGTTCTATGATGAGATCATATTACTGCCTGAGACGAATGTTTTATTATTATATATATGATATATAATAGACATTGCTTATATTTTGCATTCGCACTAGTCCCGCTCCACTATGCCGTTAGTTAAGTAACCTAACGGTGCATAACGGGACAAATTGGCGAATGCGGATGGCATAAGCGTACGTTGTATTTTTGTTTCTTTATCTGTGATGCTTAGGAAGCATGAATGATGGGACCTCATTAATGAGATTAATGAAGGGAAAATAAACCTAAAGATGTTGTGGAAAGAGCCGAGATCTTTTCACCGGGAGTGACCACTTTAGCGAAACTAGCAGTTGCTACAACCCATGAGGTTTTGTTTTTTATTGCTTTTTTAGTTTTTGCCCTGCATAGTGGTATTCCTTGTAGAATATCAAGCACCTTATTCGATAAGGAAAGAGCCGGGATTCCTTCACCGGGAGTGACCTCTTTAGCAAAACTGGTAAAAGCCTAAAAAACATACCTTTTCAAAATCACTACATTCTGCAACGATATCGAGTTCATTACGCAAAATTTTTTCTTAAAAACCTATCGTAGCCCTCCGTCATTTCATTTAGGTGCTATTTAGTATTCGTGCTGCGTTTGTTGGCCTTCGTCAAGGCGTAGTGTGCGGTAGCTGATTAGCACTTATTTTCTAGCATGTGATGCGATTGGATTAGGGTAGTCGTGAGACTTTGTTGGCCTCCATCAAGGGTCGTGCGGGTGGGTTTAATTCAATCAAGAAATGTACGAGTTGAGCTTGACTAGTGTCCTATGGTTTGCTGACCTCCGTCAAGGTCATAGAATGTTAGGGGAAAACAATTATCGGAAATTTCAGGTGTTGAAATTTGCAATGAGATTGCATACCCTCTATGAGAAAGTTGGATCCTGATACATGCTGCGAGTAAGGGTTACTCCTGGGAGAGTTTTGCACTATACAATTAGCTAACCCATTAGGTGTCTAGAAAGGTGTCAATAGGGTTATGCCTCTGGGAAGACAAGGTTTATTTTAATTAGGTCCGTGCGAAAGCATGGGGAACCTCCCTCAAAGTACCGACACAGGCCTGGCTAACCGGTTAGAGAACTTGTACGGTGTATTAATCCCGTCTAGTCTTACCTTTTAAGGTTTGAAGGAAGATTTGATAAAAAGCAGTGGGAGCCATCCTGATTAGATAAGATAATAACTAATCTAATCTTGCAAGGGCATACTCTAAAGTGTATTTCTTCTCTCTCTCTCCAGATAGTGACCATGACATGCCTTAATCAAGATAACAATATGGATGTATTGATCGAACATGCTTATTATACTGAGCCCGGGGACGTTGATTCCGCTATTTCTTATAACTGTTATAAGACTAAGCAGGAAATAGGGGAATACCAGGATTCCCATACCACCCAAACGAGGAATAAGCATATTGATGCGTCTTCTTCGGGTGTGTTCGTTACCGAGAACTGTTTCTCAGTACACACTATATCCTGGGTATTAGATACCGGATCAGGATCCCATATATGTAATATATTACAAGGGCTTAAAAGAGGTAGAGAACTGGAAAAAGGTGAACATTCTCAAAAAGTTGGGAATGGTGAAACTGTTGCAGCCAAAGCAGTTGGCGAATTTCACCTTGTATTACCAAACGGCAATACACTGATCTTGAACGACTGTTACTACGTACCATCTATGATCTGCAATTTAATATCAATTTCTTTACTAGATAAAGAAGGGAATGACTTTGTAATAGAGAAAAATGTTATGAACATTTTCCTAAATCAAGTGTTGATTGGATTTGGTGCGCTATGTAACGGATTATACGTTCTGAATTAGAATATTGTTCTTAATGTACAGAGCATACACAAGACGAAAAGTTCAGAAATGAACGAATCCTAGTTGTTGCATTGTAGACTGGGTCATATCAATGTGACACAGCTAGCTAAGTTACATAATGATGGATATTTAAATCCGTTTGAACTTTCATCTTATGAGACTTCCCAGTCACGTCCCAAAGGAAAAATGACCAAAACTCCATTTACTGGACACGGAGAAAAAGCTATTGAACTCTTGGGACTGATACATAATGAGGTATGCGGTCCTATGTCTATACATACCAGGAATGGTTTCTCGTACTTCTCACCGACGATCTCTCAAGATTCAGACATGTGTTCCTGTTGAAACACAAGTTTGATACTTTTGAGAAATTCAAGGAATATAAATGCGAAGTAGAGAACCAAACGGGAAAAAGTATTAAAATCCTTCGATCTGATCAGGGAGGAGAATACTTAAGCACGGAGTTCCTGAACTATTTAAAAGAGAATGGGATTCTCTCTAAGCTTACTCCTCCATATACACCATAGCACAACGGTGTATCGGAGCGGAGGAATCGTACCCTATTAGATATGGTGCGCTCTATGATGAGTACTGCTGAGTTAGCCATCTCCTTTTAGGGTTATGCGCTTGAGACAGCTGCATACCTATTGAATAGGGTTCCGACTAAATCAGTGCCTACCACTCCATATGAGATATGGGAGGGGAAGAGACCATATCTTAATTTTATTAAGATATGGGGTTGTCCGGCCTATGTTAAAAAGCAAAATCCGGATAAACTCGAGGCAAGGTCAGTTATGTGCAAGTTTGTTGGATATCCCAAACATTTGTGAGGGTATATGTTATACCACACCGAGGAGCAAAAGGTGTTTGTTTCTCGGAATGCCACCTTTTTAGAAAAGGAATTTCTTGCAAAAGAAATTAGTGGCGATGAGGTAGAACTGGAAGAAGTTCCAGCTACACAAACTGCGACTGATAATTTAGTAAAACCAGAGGATTCGATAGTTCCCAACGAATCTCAGCCTCTCCGCTGATCTACTAGGGTTCCTCATCCGCCTGAGAGATACTACGGTTTTCTCATAGACGGTGGGAGCGAGGATTGCATCATGGAAGATGATGACCCTACTAGCTTCGAGCAGGCCATCATGAGTGGGGACTCTGTGATGTGGCTGGATGCAATACGATCTGAGATGGAATCCATGTACACCAACAAAGTATGGACTTTGGAAGTTGCTCCTGAAGGGGTAAAACCCATCGGGAGCAAATGTATCTTTAAGAAGAAACTTGGTGTAGATGGAAAAGTGTAGACTTTCAAAGCTAGACTTATTGCAAAATGTTTTCGTCAATGACCAGGTGTGGATTATGACGAAACCTTTTCTCCAGTGGCTATACTTAAGTCCATCTGGATCCTACTTGCCATCGCTGCATACCATGACTACGAAATCTGGCAAATGAATGTCAAGACAGCCTTTCAAAATGGTGATTTAGAATAGTACGTGTATATGACTCAGCCAGAGGGCTTCGTAGATAGTGGGAGAAGCGAAAAGGTGTGCAAGCAGCTTAAATCAATTTACGGGTTAAAGCAGGTATCACGTAGTTGGAACATCTGTTTTTATGTTGCAGTAAAAGAGTTTGACTTCATCAAAAACGTAAATGAATTTTGTATATACAAGAAGGTTGCAGAGAGTAAGATTGTCTTCCTCATATTGTATGTGGATGAGATACTCTTGATAGGAAATGATGTTCCTATGCTGCACTCGGTCAAGCTTTTCTTATCACACAGATTCTCCATGAAAAATCTGGGTGATGCCTCCCGCATTCTGAGGATTAAGATCTATAGAGATAGATATAATAGGGTATTGGGATTGTCCCAATCAAGGTACATTGACACTATACTAAAGTGGTTTACTATGGAAGATTCCAAGCGTGGTGGTTTACCCACAATCTCTGGAATCATTCTCTCCAAAGAGATGTCTCCTAAGATTGATTTGGAGAGGGCTCGCATGCAAGTGATACCTTATTCTTCGAAAGTAGGCTCTATCATATATGCGATGCTATGTACTTGACCAGATGTAGCTTATTCACTAGGTGTAGTGAGTAGGTATCAATCGGATCCTGAGAAGAATCACTGGATAGCTGTGAAGAACATTCTTAAGTACTTGAGAAGGACTTAAGAAATGTTCTTGGTGTATGGTAACGGTGACCTCTAAGTGGAGTCCTTTACCGATTCGAGCTTCTGGACTGATAAGAACAACAGTAAGTCAGTCTCGGGCTTTTTCTTCACCCTCAATGGAGGGACGGTTTATTGGAAGAGTTCCAAGCAAGATACTATGGCAGGCTCGACGATGGAGGCTGAATACATCGCTGCCAATGATGCCGCCAAGGAGGTTGTCTGGATAAAAGAAGTTCATAATTGAACTTGGTGTGGTTTCGTCCATTGAGCATCCAATACCTTTGTATTGTGATAACAATGGAGCAGTGGCTTTGGCCAAGGAACCCAGGCCCTATCAGAAGTCCAAACACATTCTTAGACGGTATCACCTGATCCGGAAGATAGTTGATCACCGGGAGATCGAGATCAGGAGAGTTGACATGAAGAATAGCACAGCGGTTCCACTCACGAAGGCCATACCCCAGATACAGTTTGAGAGACTCTTTAGGATGTTGGGTATGAGATATTATAATAGATGGTCTTAGTGCAAGTGGGAGATTGTTAGTTATATGTATGCCCTAGAGGCCATTATTTTACATGGTTGTATATTATAGTAGATGCTTGGACATATATAAAGAGGACTTTCTTGCTCGACATGATAGTATGCTATCTGGTTACTCTTTATCTTAACTGTTAATTATGTATATGCCCTAGAGGCCAATGTTGTACATATGATGTATATTATAATGGATGCTTGGATATATATAGAGAGGACTTTCTTGCTCGTCATGATAGTATGCTATTTGGTTTCACTTTATCTTAACTTGTTGACTTGTATTAGCTTACTATCTTGTTCTTAGATGTTGATAAAGTCCTTAGGATATGTACTCGACTGCTGGGACTATGATGAGACCATACTAGTGGGGCCAGGATAGTCAACGAGTACATCCTATAACTGTTCCTAGTCAAGGGTGTATCGAGACAGGGCATCGATACACCAGAGTTGACTAGCATATACGCATCTTGACCCATATGATGGGCGATGGATGATCCCATAGCCATAGGTGTTTGACATCAAAGATGGTGTATGGGTGCTCAGTGGAGACTGGGTACACTGAACGTACTCGCCGAGAACTCCCAGATGGTATCATACCTCACGTCAGATAGCAGTTCTCTGATGACACTGGTACAGGGTAGTCTGTAGACTCGAGATCGTCATAGAGTCTTGTGTGATTCCCACTGTGTTTTGATTTGCACATTACCACGTCCAAGAGGGCGTGCAAAACGGTGGCTTTTGGGTACAGTCTCGAATCACATGGAGGCAATGAGCGATAGGAAGGGTTTCGTCTCTCCCGGTATAGGGAGTTGATGTTATGCTGTGTTCGATCTGCTATAACTGGAAGTCCCTGGCCAGGGCTGATATAGAGTGCTACTGGTAAGTGTTATCAGTAGTTTCTCGACCTGTTATGAGCCTCACATCGACACGGCTTATCGGTTACTGGGGTCTGACGTTTACCACCCCTAGACAAGATATGCGACATATCAGACGAAGAGACCGGACTGTACGGTAGTGTTACTGATTGGATTCACAGGAGAATGTACAGGCTTGCTTGTTGATCTTCTGATCGCTCAATACCTGCGTGGCTGTTACGTTTAGCTGACCGCTTGCAGCTAAATACTATGAACATTTTTCTAAATCAAGTGTTGATTGGGTTTGGTACATTGTGTAATGGTATATATGTTCTAAATCAAAATACAGTTCTAAATATACTGAGCACACATAAGTGGAATTGTTCAGAAATGAACGAAATCTTCTTATGGCATTGTAGACTTGGTGATATCAATGCGACCACACTAGCTAACTTTCATAAAGATGGATATTTGATTCCGTTAGAATTTACATCTTATGAAACTTGTCAGTTATGTCTTAAAGGAAAGATGAAAAAAACTCTGTTTATGGGACACGGAGAAAGAGCTACTGAACCCTTAGGACCTATGCATAGTGATGTATGTGGTCCTATATCTACACATGTCCGGAATGGTTCCCTTTATTTCATTACATTCACCGATGATCTCTCCAGATTCAGACATGTATTCCCGTTGAAACAGAAATATGAAGCTTTTAAGAAATTTAAGGAATGTAAGAGTGAAGCAGAGAACCGGATAGGTAAAAGTATTAAAATCCTTCGACCTGATCGAGGAGGTGGATACTTAAGCATGAATTTCCGAGATTATCTAAAAGAGAATGAGATTCTCTCTCATCTTACTCCTCCGTATACACCACAACACAATGGTGTATCGGAGCAGAAGAATCGCACCATTTTAGATATGGTGCGCTCTATGATAAGTGTTGCTGAGTTACCTATTTCCTTTTGGAGTTATGCACTTGAGGCAGCTGCAAACCTATTGAATAGGGTTCCTACCAAATCTGCGCCAACCACTCTATATGAGATATGGGAGGGGAAGAGACCATGTCTTAACTTTAATGAGATATGGGGTTGTCCGGCTTATATTAAAAAGCAAAATCGGGACAAGTTCGAGGCAAGATCTGTTCTATATAAGTTTGTTCGATATCCAAAGCATTCGCAAAAGTATATCTTCTACCACATCGAGGAACAAAAAGTGTTTGTTTCTTAACATGTCACCTTTTAGAAAAAGGAATTTCTTATGAATGAAATTAGTGGTAATGAGGTAGAGCTGGAAGAAGTTCCTGATACACAAACTACAACTGAAAATTTAGTAGAACCGGAGGATTCAATAGTTCCCGACGAACCTCAGCCACTCCACAGATCTAGTAGGGTTTCTTACCCACCTGAAGGATACTATGGTTTTCTCATAGACGGTGGGAGCGAAGATTGCATCATGTAATATGATGACCCAACTAGTTTTGAGCAGGCCATCACAAGTTGGGACTCTGTGAATGGCTGAGTGCTATGTGATCTGAGATGGAATCCATGTACACGAAAAAGTATGGACTTTGGAAGTTGCTCCTGATGGGATAAAACCCATTGGGGGCAAGTGGATCTTTAAGAAGAAAATTTATGTATATGGAAAGGTTGAGACCTTCAAAGCTAGACTTGTAGGAAAAGGTTTTCGTCAATGGCCAGGTATCGACTATGATGAGACCTTTTCTCCAGTAGCTATGCTTAAGTCCATCAGGATCCTACTTGCCATTGCTGCATACCATGACTATGAAATCTGGCAGATGGATGTCAAGACCGCTTTTCTAAATAGTGATTTAGAAGAGAGCGTGTATATGACAAGCCAGAGTTATTCGTAGACAGTGGGAATAGCGAAAAGGTGTGCAAGCTACATAAATCAATTTATGGATTAATGCAGGTATCGCGGAGATGGAACATCTGTTTTGATGTAGCAGTCAAAGAGTTTGACTTCATCAAAAACATATATGAACCATGTATATATAAAAAGGTTTAGAGAGTAAAATTTCCATCAAATTATTGTTCGTAGATGACATACTCTTGATAGGAAATGATGTTCCTGTAGGGTTCCTAGGCACGCTAATGAAGTCTCACAAGGCATCAACCATGCCAATTTCAAATTTTATGAGTGCCGAGAAACCCTAATACGGATCGTTAATTAGAATTTTAGGCGAAAAAGGAAACTAGTTAACAACTTAACTAAAAGTAGGAAACTACAACCTTTGTAAATCCGGTTATCCACTTCTTTAGCTCCACGTAGTTGTCCCCTCGCTGTCCACCTCGAATCCCGGACTCTCGCATCGGCTTCATCGGAGAAATGAGCGGAACAGTCGTCGGCTACGATGCCGAAGATGATCTACGTCGAGGTTACACAAGATCAAGCTCCAACTTCACCAAGTTATGAAACTTGTGAAGAAAACACCCTATACTACTTGGCAAGAGGTAGAGGGTGAAGAAATAGGAGGTGGGTTCACTTTAGAATTGGATTTCTCACACTTTTACTCAAGAAGCCATTGATGATGGCAGGCTTTTTCTTGAAGAAGAAGAAGAAGCTCAAGATAGAATATGATAAGTATATCTTTAAAAATCCAAAAGAAATGAATACTTATCATAATATAAACCATGGTTAGGTGTAGAGAATTGACTAAGGTTAGATGAATGGTTAGGGTTAAGCATGAAGACAAAATGGTCACTTTGGTCAAAGCTTCATGAAGCTTCAACAAGCTTCAAGAATGATAGCAACCATTTTGTTTTCTTTTGCAATTTCTTTTTAATCCAAATTAAAAAGATAAATGAATGAATAAATAAAAACCCTAACCATTTACTTAACCAAGGTTTAATTCTTTACACATAAGCAAATGAGCAAGCATCATCAAACATGATACAAACATGTGCACAAAAGTATATCACATATACAACTTGCACATCAAGTGAGAAAATCCATTTAAAGTGAACCAATACTAGTTAATGCAAAGTAATATATCAAATATATAATTATACATTAAATCATTAAATCAACACTTGATTTAACGATCCGGTCATGTCGCACATAACCGACTAGTATACAATGTATCGATTTATCGAATCAACGATTCGATAACTAGGTTATATCGCATACAACCAATCGAAACATTCATCGCGAGGATGAAATACGGTATCACATACTCGCATTATTCTCGGTCCCGCACATATCTCATATGCGCTCCTATTTCGTTTCGCTTGAGCCAGGAAACCTCTGTGTAGGACTCTAAAGACTCGTCAATACGCCAGTAGCAGATGATGATCATATCAAGCACCCACAAGCCGCAAGCGGTCTGCTAAACCTAACGGCCACCCGGGTATTGAGCGATCAGAAGATCGACGAGCTAGCCCGCTCACACTCCTGTGAATCCAACCAGTAACACTTACCGTACAGTCCGGTCTGTTCGTCTGATATGTCGCATATCAAGTCTAGGGGTGGTAAACGTCAGACCCCAATAACTGATAAGTCGTGCCGATGTGAGGCTCATAACGGATCGAGAAACTACTGGTAACACTTACCAGCAAATCTCTGATCAGCCCTGGCCAGGGACTTCCCTGTTACAGCCAATCGAGCACAGCGCAATATCAACCCCCAATACCGGGAGAGACGAATCCCCTCCTATCGTTCATTGCCTCCATGTGACTCGGGACTGTACCCAAAGACCACCGTTTTGCATGCCTTCATGGACGTGGTAAGGTGGAGATCAAAGCACAGTGGGAATCACACAAGACTCTATGACGATCTCGGGTCTACAGACTAACCAGTACAAGTGTCACCTGAGAACTACCATCTGACGTGAGGTATAATACCATCTAGGAGTTCTCGGCGAGTCCGTCCAGTGTACCCAGTCTCCACTGAGCACCCGTATACCATCTCTGATGTCAAACACCAATGGAAATGGGATCATCCATCGCCCATCTCATGGGTCGAGAAGCGTATACGCTAGTCTACACTGGTATATCGATGCCCCGTCTCGATACACCCACGACTAGGAACCTTGAAGGATGTACCTATGGACTACCATGTCCCCACTAGTATGATCTGCATCATAGTCCAGGTAGTCAAGTACACATCCTAAGGGCTTTACCAACATGTAACTATAAGACAGTTTAAAGAGACACGTGTACATGTTAAGATAAAGAGCAACCAGATAGCATACTATCATATCGAGCAAGAAATTCATCCCTATATATGTCCAAGCATCCAATATAATATACATCATCTGTACAATACTGGCCTCTAGGGCATACATACAACTAACAATCTCCCACTTGCACTAGGGCCAGCTGCTGTAGTATCGCATACCGAGCATCCCGAAGAGTCTCTCAAACTGTATCTGGGAAATGGCCTTCGTGAGTGGATCCGCCGTGTTGTTCTTCGTGTCAACCCTCCTGACCTCGATCTCCCGGCGATCGACTATCTCCCGGATCAGGTGATACCGGCTCAGAATATGCCTGGATCGCTGATGGGACCTGGGTTTCTTGGCTAAAGCCACCGCTCCATTGTTATCGCAATACAAAGGGATTGGATGCTCAATGGATGGAACCACACCAAGTTCAGTAATGAACTTCTTGATCCAGACAGCCTCTTTGGCAGCATCGTTGGCAGCGATGTATTCAGCCTCCATCGTCGAGTCTCCCACGGTTTCCTGCTTGGAACTCTTCCAGCTAACCGCCCCTCCATAAAGGGTAAAGACAAATCCCGACTGCGACTTAGAGTCGTCCTTATCACTCTGGAAGCTCGAATCGGTAAAGGACTCCACTTGGAGTTCTCCATTACCATACACCAAGAGCATCTCTTTAGTCCTTCGTAAGTACTTGAGAATGCTCTTCACAGCTGTCCAGTGACTCTCTCCAGGATCAGCTTGATACCTGCTCACTACACTTAGTGAGTATGCTACATCGGGTCTGGTACATAGCATCGCGTACATGATAGAGCCTACAGCCGAAGCATAGGGTATCCCTTGCATGCGAGCTCTCTCCAAATCAGTCTTGGGAGACATCTCTTTGGAGAGAGTGACTCCAGAGATCATGGGAATGTTCTCACGCTTAGATTCTTCCATACTAAACCCTTTTAGTATGGTGTCAATGTACCTGGATTGGGACAATCCTAATATCCTTTTGGATCTATCTCTATAGATCCTAATTCCCAATATGCAGGAGGCATTACCAAGATCTTTCATTGAGAATCTTTGTGATAAGAAGAGCTTGACCGATTGCAGCATAGGAATATCATTTCCTATCAAGAGTATGTCGTCCACGTACAATACGAGGAAGACAACCTTACTCTCTGCTACCTTCTTGTAGATACAAGGTTCATCTGGGTTTTTGACGAAATCAAACTCTTTGATAACGACGTCAAAGCAGATGTTCCAACTCCGCGATGCTTGCTTTAATCCATAAATGGATTTAAGCAGCTTGCACACTTTCCCGCTGCTCCCACTGTCTACGAAGCCCTCTGGCTGAGTCATGTACACGCACTCTTCTAAATCACCGTTTAGAAAGGCGGTCTTAACATCCATTTGCCAGATTTCGTAGTCATGATATGCAGCGATGGCAAGCATGATCCGGATGGATTTAAGCATAGCCACTGGAGAAAAGGTTTCGTCATAGTCTACACCTGGTCTTTGACGAAAGCCCTTTGCTACAAGTCTAGCTTTGAAAGTCTCCACTTTCCCATCTACACCATGTTTTTTCTTGAAGATCCACTTGCTCCCGATGGGTTTTACCCCTTCAGGAGCAACATCCAAAGTCCATACTTTGTTGGTGTACATGGATTCCATCTCGGACAGCATAGCATCCAGCCATTTCACTGAGTCCCTACTCGTGATGGCCTGCTCGAAGCTAGTTGGGTCATCATCCTCCATGATGCAATCCTCGCTCCCACCATCCATGAGAAAACCGTAGTATCTCTCAGGTTGGCGAGGAACGCTACTAGATCGGCGGAGAGGCTGGGGTTCGTCGGGAGCTACTGGATCCTCTAGTTTAACCAAATCTTCTGTCGTAGTCTGTATTGCTGGAACCTCTTCTAGTTCTACCTCCTTGCCACAAATCTTTTTTCAAGAAATTCCTTTTCTAAAAAGGTGGCATGTCGAGAAACAAACACCTTTTGTTCCTCGGTGTGGTAGAAGATATACCCACGCGAATGTTTGGCATATCCAATAAACTTACACAGAATGGATCTTGCCGCGAGTTTGTCCGGATTTTGCGTTTTTATATATGCCGGAAAACCCCATATCTTAACATAATTAAGACATGGTCTCTTTCCTTTCCATATCTCATATGGAGTGGTTGGCACGGATTTGGTGGGAACCATATTTAATAGGTCTGCAGCTATTTCCAGTGCATATCCCCAGAAGGAAATAGGTAACTCAGCTGTGCTCATCATAGAGCGCACCATATCTAATAGGGTGCGGTTCCTCCGTTCTGATACACCGTTGTGCTGTGGTGTATATGGAGGAGTCAGCTGAGAGAGAATCCCATTCTCTTTTAGGAAGTCCAGGAATTCATTGCTCAAGTATTCACCTCCTCGATCAGATTGAAGGATTTTAATACTTTTTCCGGTTTGGTTCTCGACTTCTTGTTTATATTCTCTAAATTTCTCAAAAGCTTCTGATTTGTGTTTCATCAGGAACATATATCCGAATCTAGAGAGATCGTCAGTGAATGTAATGAAGTATGAAGAACCATCCCTGGCATGTGTAGACATAGGACCGCATACATCACTATGTATCAGCCCCAAGAGTTCGGTAACTCTTTCTCCGTGTCCCGTAAACGGAGTTTTGGTCATCTTGCCTTTGAGACATGACTGGCAAGTGTCATAAGATGAAAATTCAAACGGATTTAAATATCCATCTTTATGCAACTTAGCTAGTCATGTCGCATTGATGTGACCCAGTATACAGTGCCACAAGAAGGATTCGTTCAGTTCAGAACTCTTCCTCTTGTGTGTGTTTGTTATGCTCAGAACTGTTGATTGATTTAGAACATAAATGCCATTGCACAACGTGCCTGATCCAACCAACTTTTGGTTACGGAAAATGTTCATAACATTGTCCTGTAATACAAAATTATATCCCTCTTTGCTCAACAAAGAAACCGATATAACGTTGCATATCAGGTTCGGCATGTAATAGTATTCGTTCAGAACCAATGTATTACCAGTTGGTAATGCAAGGTGATATTCCCCGACAGTCTTAGCTGCAACTATTGCACCATTTCCAACTCTTATGTCTTTATCACCTTCTCCAAGTTCTCTACCTTTCCTAAGCCCATGTAACTGATTACATATATGGGATCCTGACCCGGTATCTAATACCCAGGACGTAGGGCAGATGGAGAAACAGTTCTCAGTAACGAACACACCCGAAGAAAATGCATCAACATGTACTTTCTTCATTCGGGTGGCATGGGAATCCTGGTATTCCCCTATGTCCTGTTCATTCCTCTAACTCTTACAAGAAAGAACGAAACCAACGTTCCTCAGCACAGTATAACATGCGGGTTCAGTCAATACATCCATATTATTATCTTTATTAGGGCATGACATGGTCGCTACCTGGAGAGAGAGAGAAGAAAACACTTTAGCGTATGCTCTTGCAAGATCAGATTGGTTATTATCTTATCTAATCAGGATGGCTCCCACTGTTTTTATCAAATCTTCCTTCAAACCTAAAAAGGAAAGACTAGCCGGGATTAATTACACACTACAAGTTCGCCAATCTTTCAGCCAGGCCAGTGTCGGTACCTTGAGGGAGGTCCCCCGTGCTTTCGCACGAACCTAATTAATGTAAACCTCGTTTTCCCAGAGGCGTAACCCCGTTGACACCTTTCTAGACACCTACTTGATCGGCTAATTGTAATGTGTAAAACTCTCCCAGGAGTAACTCTTACTCACAGTGGGTATCGGGATCTAACTATCTCATAGAAGGTATGGAATCTCATTGCAAATTTCAACACTTGAAATTCCCGATAATGTTTTGCCCCTAGCGTCTTATGACCTTGACGCAGGCCAACAAACCATAGTGCGCTAGTCAAGTTCAACCCGTCATTTCCTGATTGAATTAAACCCACCCGTACGACTCTTGACGCAGGACAACAAAGTCCCACGACTACCCTAATCCAATCTGCATCATATGCATAAGCAGATAAATGCTAGTTAGCTACCGCACACTACGCCTTGACGCAGGCCAACAAACGTAGCACGAATACTAACTACTACTTATCTGAAATGACGGAGGGCAACGACAGGTTTTTCTGAAAACCTATTGCGTAATGAACTTGATATCGTTGTAGAATCAAATGAAGTTTTTAAATGGAGTGATTTTGAGGCTTTTCTAGTTTTGCTAAAGGGGTCACTCCCGGAGAAGGGATCGTCGGCCCTTTCACTAGTAAAATAGGGGGTTGCCCCTACGGATGGAATTATCCGTTGGGGCAGATTTTACTTGGCCCTACGGATTACTCCGTAGGGCTAAAGGGTTGCCCCTACGGGCACTGACGTTCAAGAATAAAAAAATTAATTCTTAATTTGGTGTTTGCCCCTACGGTGGCGCAAACAAAGGACCTACGGATATATCCGTAGGGGCAAGTAAATATCGATTTATTAAGACCCCAGACCGATCGCCTACGCTCACTTTCTCTCTCTCTCTCTCGATCGGGCGCGAGAAAAATCCCCAAATCGCCACGCCACCGTCGTTCTCCTCGTCGCCACTGCCGGTTTCGTCGCCACCGCAGTTCTCGTCGCCACCGCGGTTCAGGTCGTCGCCCCAGCCCCAGCAGCAGCCGTTCAGGTGAGTAAATCTCGAGGTAAATTAAAGAATTTTTGGATTATTTTGGGCTTAGGGTTCATGGATGGGTCTGGGATTGCGCGCGCGTGTTGGGGTTGGGCAGGGGTCGCGGTCGCGGTCGGGGTCGGGGTCAGGGTAGGGTTAGGGTTGGGGTTCGGCTGCTGCTGGGGTGGGGCTGGGGTTAGGGTTTGCCTTAGGGTTGGTGTTGTGGTTTAGCTGGCCACGCTGGGGTTAGGGTTGGGCTGGGGCTGGGGGCTGGGGCTGGGGCTGGGGGCTGGGGCTGGGCCACGCGGGGTTTTGGGATCTTTGTAATTTTCTTGCTCTGTTTGGGGTTTCAGTTGATCCTCATTAAAAAATTGGTGATTGATCTCTTCAATCAAATTATTATCTGTAGTTAAAATTTTTGTGAAGCCTTCAGAGTTTGGAAAAATCTAGAATTACCGTTGAAATTCTGGCAACATTCAAAAACTGTGTATATGATGTGTGTGTGTGTATGCATGTATATACATTTGAAATTTATCTTTCTTCTATGATATAAAACGGTTAAACCGAAGAAAATTACTGGGGGAATTTTTGCTAAAATGTCTTGAGAGGGGGTTCAAGTGATGGGATAATTTCATTTGGTAATCTTTTACTTATTTTACATCTCTTATTTTTTCATGCAAAAATCTGAATAGGTTTCTTGCAATTTTGCCTATCGATCAATTATTATATTTATTTCTATTTTTTGTGGATGATTTGGCTTCAATTGAATGGAGGCGATGATGGCTTGCCCTCAAGCTTCCACTTTTATGAGCTTTATAGTTATGAGATTGGCGAGGCAAGCTGGTTTGTAGCCATCTTATTTCTTTTCCTAAATTCAAATCCAAATATAAACTGTCTGATTGAGAGAGAGAGAGAGAGTATGGGAGATTGTGTATTATTCAATGTGTTTGGAAGCTGGCATGTTCTGAGCGTCATCTCTGCATGAAAGCTATGGTTTTGCAAAGGGTTTGCCCTAACTATTTTCTGTGGGGAAGCTGAAGGCCTGAAGCTTCATCAAACTCAGGATTGGATTCTGGTCGGGTATTGTAAATTCTTGTGAAAGTTCCGTTCAAGATTTGTTCAGAGCTTGCATAACATCCTTTTCATCTTTATGAGATCTTTATGTAGTCATTTTTTTGGGTTTATATATTTCTCGAGTCCGTTTGACTTTAGACTTAGGATAACCCCAAATCTCTTTCTTATTTTGATTCCTAAGCTGGCATATCTGAGGCTCGTATTCCAGTATCGTTGCTGGAAAAGCTAGGGTTGCGAACATTTTTGCAACGATAATTTCTGTATGACAGCTTAAGCACACATAAAACTTAAACAATCTTGAAGCACTGCAGTTTTTCACTAAACTACCTAAAAGTTTTTATATTGCTGCAAGCTTCCTTAAAGTGCTGCATCTAAGTGTATTTTAGTGGGAAAACCCTTGAAAGCTAAACTTCATGGGGTTTGCTGTTTGCCTTCTCTGTAGCTAGTTTGAGGTTTATTTAGTTTTGGATTTTTTTTGCAACGCTCTCTGAGTTCCAAATCAACAAAAAGCTGAATGTTGAATCACAAGCAAGAAGCAGCCAAACTGGCCCTAAAGTAATCCTGAGTGATGATAATTTTCCAGGGAGTTTAAAATTTATAGAAATGGCGAGGCAACATTGGATTGTCTGCAAGTATTCAAGGAACCTGTTTGCAGCCATCATGCTATTTGTGATCCCAGTATAAAACTCAAACATGCCTCTTAGTTAGTTTACTTTAATTTGTTATTTATGTGTGTGTGTCAACATTGGATTGTCCCAAGTATAAAACCAAACCCACAAAACATCAAAACTGTCTCCGACAATCTTATGGTCATTAGACATAAGATTTATGCATATAGGTAACATCTGCCAATATGCCATATCCAGACCGCAATCTATTTTTGCCTATTGGCTAATATGAAAATATCGTCCCGCGTATATGACATAATCAAAGTTGTTAAATCTTAATACGGTTTGTGTTTCGTTTTTTTATTTATCAGTTCTATCAATGTTGCGTATAACGCTTTATGATATCAGTATCCTACATTTGTAGTTTTAATTGTTGATTGTTATAGATGAATACCATTGCAATAATAGTTTTTGGTCGATGAATGCTATTGCAATGTAGGATGATCAGTTCTATCAATCTTGATCTCAATGGTTTAAAATCATGTTACATATACAACACGAATGCACAACAAACGCATAATTAGAGAGCGACTCAAGATATTCAGGTTAAAACCAATATATGATACTCGATGATAATATGAAACCTTCATATTCCCATCGATACCAATATACGCCTCGATATCTTTCCCTCTCGTTCCCAAAATTTTCTCTCGTTCCCGCGTCTCCAATTTTCTCTTCGTCGCCACCGCGCGCCCTCCGTTCTCAGCCCGCCACCGCCCTCGTTCTTCCTCGTCGAGTTCCTCGTCGCCGATATTTGTGCCTACATTGATGCCTCAAGCAACGAATCAAATGATGTGGATCACAAACTAATTAAATAAATTTTGAATACCAATCTGGACTGGGATTTGAATACCAATCCTAGTTTGCTATATTTTTTTATATATAGTAGATGGTGATACTTCTTTAAGTAAAAACAACCCTACACTTAAGCGAAATCATAAATCGAAACACACATATATAGAATACAACTCATACATGGGTATCCTCAAATCTAACTTTCATTGAATTTGCACGCGCACTTAAAATAACAACCTTTATACTAAAAAAATTATGTATGCCATTACTTAGTAGTTTATGGTTTTAAGACGCAAAAGCCATTTGAGAAATACTTTTTCTACCCACTATTAATCCATATTCTCAATATAGTCATTGAATTTGCACGCGAACATCATAAGAAGGAGAATATAGTAATGTGGCAGAAGGAGAAGACAGTAATGTGGCGGAAGAAGAAAAAAATGACATTCCTCGTTCTCTGTTTCAGCATCAATCTTCTGATATGAACTAATGATGGCTTTCACATAGGCTTTTCCCTTTAGAGACTTCTTAGTGTCCAATGGAAAGCATACATCAGATTTGTGCAGGTCGGGTTCTTCTAGGACTTTTAAGAGTCTCAACTGATTCTGTAAATTACACTCTTGTTGGGTGGTAGTTTTACCACTTCTCACTGCAGGTGCGCTCTCTAATATCCATTTTGAATGTAATATTATCGATATTCAAAATGGATATTAGAGAGCGCACCTGCAGTGAGAAGTGGTAAAAGTATCACCCAACTAGGGTGTAATTTACAGAATCAGTTGAGACTCTTAAAAGTCATAGAAGAACCCGACCTGCACAAATCTGATGTATGCTTTCCATTGGACACTAAGAAGTCTCTAAAGGGATATGTGAAAGCCATCATTAGTTCATATCAGAAGATTGATGCTGAAACAGAGAACGAGGAATGTCATTTTTTTCTTCTTCCGCCACATTACTGTCTTCTCCTTCTGCCACATTACTGTATTCTCCTTCTTATGATGTTCGCGCGCAAATTCAATGACTATATTGAGAATATGGATTAATAGTGGGTAGGAAAAGTATTTCTTAAATGGCTTTTGCGTCTTAAAACCATAAACTACTAAGTAATGGCATACATAATTTTTTTAGTATAAAGGTTGTTATTTTAAGTTTTCCCTTATAGAGATATGATCTAACTGCATCTATCAACTATAAGTGTGCAGAAAATTATGATAAGAAATCATAAGAAAGGGTCGTAGCCATGCATAACCTTGAATCTACATACCAAATCATGCAAAAGCATGCACTTATTGTCACCTTGCCTTAGAATATAAAATATCTTGGAAGACTATAAGCGAGCATTTAAATCTTGATAGCTTTTGACTTCAACATATATTTTTCTCAAGTACCATGAAATATACTTGCTCCGTATAAACCGTTTTCAGGAAGATGGATTAATAATGACAAATTATCCATTGTGGCTCACTAGGTTAGCATTTTCTATTCTATTGACCATCTTTCTAATCTGCTTGGTAAATTTATTCGGAACCGGCTGCGAATCATTAAAAGACATGCATAAGAAAGAAAACTAAAATACAGATATATAGCATACCGATACATCGAAACTTCATAGTTGCGATGGCAATCCAGAGATATTTATTTCTACACACGTGGTGCGCGTGCGAATGCGTCAGGTATCATGGACAAATATTTCAGAACATGGAAAGTATTATTCGTATAAAGTAATTAAAACTTTTAAACACCTTGGGTAGATATTTTCTTAGTTGATGCAATCATATCATGAGGACTAAATTTAAGCTATTATACATATGCTTATGTATTTTTCTAATCTAATATATCACACACACACAGAGAGAGAGAGAGGGGGAGAACACCAGGTAGATAGAGAAATCAGGTAGCAGGATCCTGAAGAAATGGAGTCCATAGCATTGCTCATCATCATCATCCGTGATCCCTTTGAAAAAATATTATCAAAGGGATCATGGATGATGATGATGAGCAATGCTATGGACTCTATTTCTTCAGGATCCTGCTACCTGATTTCTTTACCTACCAGGTGTTCTCTCTCTCTCTCTCTGTGTGTGTGTGTGATATTTTAGGTTAGAAAAATACATATGCATATGTATAATAGCTTAAATTTAATCCTCATGATATGATTGCATCACCTAAGAAAATATCTACCCAAGGTGTTTAAAAGTTTTAATTACTTTATACGAATAATACTTTCCATGTTCTGAAATATTTGTCCATGATGCCTGACGCATTCGCACGCGCACCACGTGTGTAGAAATAAATATCTCTGGATTGCCATCGCAACTATGAAGTTTCGATGTATCGGTATGCTATATATCTGTATTTTGGTTTTCTTTCTTATGCATGTCTTTTAATGATTCGCAGCCGGTTCCGAATAAATTTACAAGCAGATTAGAAAGACGGTCAATAGAAGAGAAAATGCTAACCTAGTGAGCCACAATGGATAATTTGTCATTATTAATCCATCTTCCTGAAAACGGTTTATACGGAGCAAGTATATTTCATGGTACTTGAGAAAAATATATGTTGAAGTCAAAAGCTATCAAGATTTAAATGCTCGCTTATAGTCTTCCAAGATATTTTATATTCTAAGGTAAGGTGACAATAAGTGCATGCTTTTGCATGATTTGGTATGTAGATTCAAGGTTATGCATGGCTACGACCCTTTCTTATGATTTCTTATCATAATTTTCTGCACACTTATAGTTGATAGATGTAGTTAGATCATATCTCTATAAGGGAAAACTTAAAATAACAACCTTTATACTAAAAAAATTATGTATGTCATTACTTAGTAGTTTATGGTTTTAAGACGCAAAAGCCATTTGAGAAATACTTTTCCTACCCACTATTAATCCATATTCTCAATATAGTCATTGAATTTGCATGCGCACATAATAAGAAGGAGAAGACAGTAATGTGGCAGAAGGAGAAGACAGTAATGTGGCGGAAGAAGAAAAAAATGACATTTCTCGTTCTCTGTTTCAGCATCAATCTTCTGATATGAACTAATGATGGCTTTCACATAGGCTTTTCCCTTTAGAGACTTCTTAGTGTCCAATGGAAAGCATACATCAGATTTGTGCAGGTCGGGTTTTTCTATGACTTTTAAGAGTCTCAACTGATTCTGTAAATTACACCCTAGTTGGGTGATACTTTTACCACTTCTCACTGCAGGTGCGCTCTCTAATATCCATTTTGAATGTAATATTATAGATATCCATGCCTGTTTATGTCAAAATTACTTATATTGTCAATGTTTGATTGTCTAGTTGTTGGTGATGCGTCCATATCAGGGACAGTGGCCACTCCCGTTCCTCCAGGTATGTTTATATATTATATAGGGCATGTATATTGATTTAGAATGCTATATCATAAATATACACACATTTCTTTTGCTCTTAGTCGTCCAACTCATTATCATGGGCTGCTTGATGAGATTAGATTTGCGCCTGATGATCTACAAGAGCTTGTTCACTCCCTGTCATATGTGTAAGCAGCGCTATATGCGAGTTTACCTTGTTAGTATGTATGTACTGAAATTAATTAATATTATTCAAATTTTGATACATGCAGATACCAGATGAGCACATCTTCTATCTCTGTAGGTGAGGCTTTGAATTTGTTGATTTTGGTATTTCTTGTCAATTTTATAGACCAGTATGTGCTAAATATAATGTTCTGACAGTTACTAGGGGGAAGGCAACATTCGAGGCTGCTGACCCCAGTCCTGGACGCCGCACACGGACGGCACCACGGAGGTTTGGAGATAGGCCGAGGACTGGGCTCTAGCAGGGCCCATATGAGGTTGGACTCCACCCCGGTGGTTACTTCCTCCGTCTCCAGTTAGCGACGTATCCAGCAGGAACAGGAGAGCTTGAAGGCCACCGTTCAGGAGTTGAATGAGATGCTGGTATGTATACTACTTAATAGTAAAATATAATGTCATATTATAGATATCAACATATCCAATATCAGTACATAGCCTGAGCTTATTTGGTTGTAGACTTATGTTTTATTAATCATACATACATATGTAATTGAAATAAACAACGCTTTTCCAAACTAGATATCCAAACAGGGTTTCGAAATAACTTAATAATGAAACGAATTCGAATAATAAACAGTTCTTACACGCTTCTTACACACGTTATATCCAGACGCGACAGGGTAGATCGGCCGAGCCTCCACACGCATCTCCTTCGGCTGCGGTTCCGCAGACAGCTCCTATAGCTCCACCGCCCACTTAGACTCCCGCTCGCGACGAATTGCAGAGTTTATTGACCGAGGAGCAGGACCGAGCTGGACCGAGCTAGGGTAGATTTTTGGTTCTTTTTTTTTGAAACATGTATTTATTTATATCATACACATTGTACTACATTTTGAAACGATATTGATATTGGTTTGTATTTATATCATATTCAGTTTTTGTGTTTCTTTTGTATATTATATATATGCGTGAGATGTGATTATGAATACTGCAATATATGATTTGATTGATGTATACATTATTGTGCACAGGGCGGGAAAAAATCAAGCAGCCCATTTTTAAAAAAAAATTACAGACAATATGTACCTACGGATTAATCCGTAGGCACACATGTTACCCCTACGGATATATCCGTAGGGGCTAAATATCAGCAGTAACTGATATTTCCCCCAGATGTCAGTGCCAGTTGTTTGGGAATACCCCTACGGATATGTCTGTAGGGGCCACTGACAATGCCCTACGGCGTTATCCGTAGGGGCAAATATCAGGAATCCTGAATTTGTGCCCCTACGGAAAAGTACCTACGAATATATCCGTAGGGGGTAGATCATGCCCCTACGGCTATAGCCGTAGGTCCAAGTAATTTATTAAAATAAACCGTAAATAATATAAAATCTTATACCCTACGGCTTAATCCGTAGGGGAACCTGGACCTACACATATAACCGTAGGGGCAAAAATTTAACCGTAGGGGCAAGTATAGGGCCTCAACTTGCACCTGCGGCCTTTGCACCTACGGGGTATTTTTTCGCCCCTACGTATATAACCGTAGGGGCAGTGGGTTGCCCCTACGGATAAATCCGTAGGGGCAACCCTTCTTTGTAGTAGTGTTTCCTCGTCGAATGAGGTGCGGGATATATCATATATATCACTGTGCAAAGCAGAAACTATAGAAGCAATCAAAAAACAAACCGAGTGTGTAGCATCTGCCAGTTATTGCTAAAGGAGTCACTCCCAGTGAAGGGATCTCGGTCCTTTCCTCATCGAATAAGGTGCAGGATATATCACATATACCTCTGTGCAAAGCAAGAACTGTAGCTACCTGTTTTGTTTAAAATTTGATTCTACAACATCTTAGGTTTCTTTTCTTTCATTAATCACATTAATGAAGTCCCATCATTTAAGTCACCTAAACATCACAGATAAATACGACGTGCACTTATGCCATCCGCATTCGCCTGAATGTCCCCTCGTGTACCGTTAGGTTAGGTAACTAACGGCAGAGCAGGGCAGGGCTAGTGCGGGTGCAAAACATAAGTAAATTCTATATAATATATCATATATACTATATACTGTATCTATCACAGAACATCACATGATCACATCAAAGATATCGCAGCAGAAGAAACATATGAAACATTGGATATACTAGGACGTCCGTGTTTTCAATACGAGCCAGAATAAAACACGGATTCCACGGTCGTGATGAATAGCCAATCCCACACCCCTAGACCCCTACGAGAGCGGCAAGCAACCCTACCAATTCTAGGGTTAGGAGACCCGGACTCGACTCCTCGAGATAGTCTCCCACTGGACCCTAGAACCCGGTTACTTGTGCTCCCCTCCTTGGGTCTATCCTAATGCGGAAAAGAAAATAATATACAAAAGGTGACAACTTCCGCAACCTGGAAATGCCCCAATAAAAGAATATTACATACAAGTTTTTTTACATGAATGAAAATGAAAAACACTCATCTCACATAAAAAACCCCGGCTATTCAAACACGACGATCCAATATAACATATCCAGCAACACATAACATCACATGTCATCAACATAAGTAAATATGCGCATTCCAATTGTCGTTGACATATAGCAACGAAACCGGCGATATCATATATTACACTTACGGTCACAGAAAAAAAGTGTAAAACTACAACAGTTGGAATTCACAACCTCATTAGACATCGCATGCCTAATTGAATGAAATACTTAGACATCACATGCCTAACAATTATAAACCCCGCATTTTAGTCCCATTATCGAAAACTCTTTTCAATATGAAGTGAGACTAAACCGCTAGATTTATAACATTCATTCAGTTATCTCATAACTGTGTGTGAATTCCAATTATTGTATCCCATTCCGGATAAATAGAAAATATTAAACTTTCCGATCGAACATCCGAACACCCATGTTTTCCCGAAACCGTTCAACACATGAAATAAGTTCAAAGACATTCACTTCATGCCTCAGTACCAACGGTCCAGCCGTAGAAGGGTCAAGCCAACACCTGACATGTGGCATACCGTACTGCCCCAAACCCGAAGGTTCAAAGGGCAGTTCAAGACGGTCACATAATCGAGTTAAGGTTTGTTGTCTTCTAGAGGGACCATCGCGTTACTTGCACTACTTAGAACGTCTTTAAACCTCAGAAAAATCCAACACTTGAAAATTTTCCGGCAGGGGAAAAGTTGGGTATTTATATCCGGTCGAACTTTTCAACATATTCTAAAGTTATCCGGAACAACACATAGACGAAGTTTAATAATCCGATCAAATCAACGATTCCCAATGCAACTCCAGAACACTCAACTCTTGAGTCAAATTAAAAATACCCAGAAAACTCAGCATCATAAAGTAGGAATTACTGTGCAAAAATCGAATGACGATGTCATCATATGGACGCGGAACCGCCGCATAAGCCAGGCTTCTGCCGCGGTTCCGCCGCGCTTTGAACTGATCTCTTGGAAAAATTTGCACCGTAATTCTTAGAATTCCCTGCTGAATTTTTTAACCATTTTTAGTCTGGAAAAAACCCAGTTTTTAGAAAAAGTCCAGAGAGCGAGAAAAATATAGGGTTTCCGGTTCGATCGGGTTTCAAACATCGTCTAAGCATCGCCTAAGGCTCTAGCTAGGCTCTTATACCACTGTAGGGTTCCTAGGCACGCTAATGAAGTCTCACAAGGCATCAACCATGCCAATTTCAAATTTTATGAGTGCCGAGAAAACCTAATACGGATCGTTAACTAGAATTTTAGGCGAAAAAGGAAACTAGTTAACAACTTAACTAAAAGTAGGAAACTACAACCTTTGTAGATCCGGTTATCCACTTCCTTAGCTCCACATAGTTGTCCCCTCGCTGTCCATCTCGAATCCCGGACCCTCGCATCGGCTTCATCGGAGAAATGAGCGGAACAGTCGTCGGCTACGATGCCGAAGATGATCTACGTCGAGTTTACACAAGATCAAGCTCCAACTTCACCAAGTTGTGAAACTTGTGAAGAAAACACCCTATACTACTTGGCAAGAGGTAGAGGGTGAAGAAATAGGAGGTGGGTTCAGTTTAGAATTGGATTTCTCACACTTTTACTCAAGAAGCCATTGATGATGGCAAGCTTTTTCTTGAAGAAGAAGAAAAAGCTCAAGATAGAATATGATAAGTATATCTTTAAAAATCCAAAAGAAATGAATACTTATCATAATATAAACCATGGTTAGGTGTAGAGAATTGACTAAGGTTAGATGAATGGTTAGGGTTAAGCATGAAGACAAAATGGTCACTTTGGTCAAAGCTTCATGAAGCTTCAACAAGCTTCAAGAATGATAGCAACTATTTTGTTTTCTTTTGCAATTTCTTTTTAATCCAAATTAAAATGATAAATGAATGAATAAATAAAAACCCTAACCATTTATTTAACCAAGATTTAATTCTTTACACTTAACCAAATGAGCAAGCATCATCAAACATGATACAAACATGTGCACAAAAGTATATCACATATACAACTTGCACATCAAGTGAGAAAATCCATTTAAAGTGAACCAATACTAGTTAATGCAAAGTAATATATCAAATATATAATTATACATTAAATCATTAAATCAACACTTGATTTAACGATCCGGTCATGTCGCACATAACCGACTAGTATATAATGTATCGATTTATCGAATCAACGATTCGATAACTAGGTTATGTCGCATACAACCAATCGAAACATTCATCGCGAGAATGAAATACGGTATCACATACTCGCATTATTCTCGGTCCCGCACATATCTCATATGCGCTCCTATTTCGTTTCGCTTGAGCCAGGAAACCCCTGTGTAGGACTCTAAAGACTCGTCAATACGCCGGTAGCAGATGATGATCATATCAAGCACCCACAAGCCGCAAGCGGTCTGCTGAACGTAACGGCCACCCGGGTATTGAGCGATCAGAAGATCGATAAGCTAGCCCGCTCACACTCCTGTGAATCTAAACAGTAACACTTACCGTACAGTCCGGTCTGCTCGTCTGATATGTCGCATATCAAGTCTAGGGGTGGTAAACGTCAGACCCTAATAACCGATAAGTCGTGTCGATGTGAGGCTCATAACGGGTCAAGAAACTACTGGTAACACTTACCAGCAAATCTTTGATCAGCCCTGGCCAGGGACTTCCCTGTTACAGCCAATCGAGCACAGCGCAACATCTACCCCCAATACCGGGAGAGACGAAACCCCTCCTATCGTTCATTGCCTCCATGTGACTCGGGACTGTACCCAAAGACCACCGATTTGCATGCCCTTATGGACGTGGTAAGGTGGAGATCAAAGCACAGTGGGAATCACACAAGACTCTATGACGATCTCGGGTCTACAGACTAACCAGTACAAGTGTCACCTGAGAAGTGCCATCTGACGTGAGGTATAATACCATCTGGGAGTTCTCGGCGAGTCCGTCCAGTGTACCCAGTCTCCACTGAGCACCCGTATACCATCTCTGATGTCAAACACCAATGGATATGGGATCATCCATCGCCCATCTTATGGGTCGAGAAGCGTATACGCTAGTCTACACTGGTATATCGATGCCCCGTCTCGATACACCCACGACTAGGGACCTTGAAGAATGTACCTATGGACTACCATGTCCCCACTAGTATGATCTGCATCATAGTCCAGGTAGTCATGTACACATCCTAAGGGCTTTACCAACATGTAACTATAAGACAGTTTAAAGAGACACGTGTACATGTTAAGATAAAGAGCAACCAGATAGCATACTATCATATCGAGCAAGAAAGTCATCTCTATATATGTCCAAGCATCCAATATAATATACATCATCTGTACAATACTGGCCTCTAGGGCATACATACAACTAACAGTTCCTATGCTGCACTTGGTCAAACTCTTCCTATCACAAAAGTTTTCAATGAAAGATCTGGGTGATGCCTTCTACATCCTGAGGATAAAGATCTATAGGGATACATCTAAAAGGATGTTGGGATTGTCCCAATTCAGGTACATAGATACTATAGTAAAGAGATTTATTATGGAAGGTTCTAAGCATGGTAATTTACCAACTTGTTCAGGGATCACTCTCTCCAAAGAGATGTCTCCCAAGACTGATTTGAAAAGAGCTCGTATGAACGTGATACCCTATGCTTCCGCAGTTGGGTTTATCATGTACGCGATATTATGCACCAGACCGGATGTAGCTTACGCACTTAGTGTGCTAAGTTGGTATCAATCAATCCAAAGGGAGAAGCACTGGATAGCTGTGAAGAACATTTTTAAGTACTTGAGAAGAACTAAAGAGATGTTCTTGGTGTATGGTAACGGAGAACTCCAAGTAGAGTCTTTTACCGATTTGAGCTTCCAAAGTGATAAGGACGAAAATAAATCTGTCTCGGGCTTTGTCTTCATCCTCAATGGAGGGAGGTATGTTGGAAGAGTTCCAAGAAAGATACCGTTGCAGACTTGAAGATGGAGGCCGAATACATCGCTGCTAACGATGCTGCCAAACAGGCTGTTTGGGTGAAGAAGTTCATTATTGAAATTTGTGTGGTTCCATCCATTGAGAATCCAGTACCTTTGTATTATGATAACAATAGAGTTGTGGCATTATCCAAGGAACCCCGGTCCCATCAGCGATCCAGACATAATCTGAGGCAGTATCACCTGATGCGGAGATAGTCGATCGTCGTGAGATCGAGATCAGGCGAGTAGATACGAAGGAAAACACGACGGCTCCACTCATGAAGGCCCTCCCCCTGACGCCGTTTGAGAGACTTTTTAGGATGTTAGGTATGCGATACTACAACAACTGGCCTTAGTGCAAGTAGGAGATTGTTAGGAATATGTATGCCCTAGAGCCCATTATTGTATATTATAGTGGATGCTTGGACATAGATATAGAGGACTTTCTTGCTCGACATGATATTATATTATCTAGTTGCTCTTTATCTTAACATGTACAATTTGTTTTAGTTTTCTATCTCTTTAATACATGTTGATAAAGCCCTTAGGAAGTTGGCTTGACTACCAGGACTATGATGCAGATCATAGTAGTGAGGCTTATGTAGTCCATAAGCACATCCTTTAACAGTACCTAGTCGAGGGAGTATCGAGACAGGGCATCGAAATTCCAGAGTAGACTAGTGTGTAGGTTTCTTGACCATGTATGAGGCGATGGTTGATCCCATAACCATTGGTGTTTAACATCAAATATTGTACACAGGTGCTCATTAGAGAATTGGTACACTGAACATGACTCACTAAGAACTCCTAGATGGTACCATACCTATCGTCAGATAGCAGTTCTCTGGTGGCACTTATAAATGTTAGGCTATAGACCCAAGATTGTCATAGTGTCTTGTGTGGTTCCTACTGTGCTTTGATTTCCTCCCTATCATGGCTCAAAGGAGTTGTGCAAACAGGTGGATTTTGGGTACAGTCCCGAGTCACATGGAGGCAGTGAGCGATAGGAGGGGTTTCGTCTCTCCCAGTATTGGGAGTTGATGTTGCACTATGCTCGAATGGCTATAACAGCATGTCCCTGGCCAGGGCTAATGCGATTTACTGGTAAGTGTTATCAGTAGTTTCTCGAAAGGTTATAGGCCACACATCTGCATGACTTATCAAGTTATCGAGGTCTGACGATTCCACCTCCAGACTCGATATGCGATATATCGGACGAAGAGAACGGACTGTACGGTGAGTGTTGCTTTAGGCTCTATGCGAGTTTGGACAAGTTTGCTTGTTAATCTTCTATTCGTTCAATACCTGGGTAGCTAGTACTGTTCATCACAGAAAACTGCATTTCAATACCGCTCACTCATTATCAATTTTGTATAGTATCGGTATTATTCACCCGTGTCTGCTCAATAACTACAGATTACAGGTATTCGTGACTAAACACTGGAAACACACTAAAATTCATGGATATAACATTTGTGAACCGACATTGCAACCGGAACTACAAACAGATCGATATCCAGAGAGTTCTTTTGCAACAAATAAATGGTACACAATTTTAGTCCAACACAATACAAGTGTGCATATAGCTCTTTGGTACTTGGACCTAGGTGGGGGCTGCCCATGGAACAAGTGGGCACAAGTGAGTGTGATATATGATAAATGCTAAAAGATATGATGTGATTAAAATATCAAGTTTCCCTCCAAGACTACTGAGTATAACCCAAGCTGATATGAAGAAATCAAACATTACCAGTGGACTTGTTGAGTGCACTCAAGACCACCACACCAACACAAGCCCAATTGCACAAGATTGGACCTGTGAGACCCTCCAAAAAACCGGCATCACCGAGCTTTTTGTCTCCAAATGTCCCCATTTTTCTTCTGGTTGTTTATTTGGGTCACATCATCTTATTTTTATTGTTTGTTTATCCTGGAATGAGGCCTATAAATACCAGATCAGTGAGTAAGGGAGGGGGACTGGGATACACTTTTGAGCAATAGTTTAACTCTTTGTTTCATTTTCATTTCGAAGCTTTGTACATAGTAACTAATTCACCTTGAGTTATTTGCCATTTCTTGATCTTGCAACCACTTCATTGAGCTTGCAAGTTTAAGTTTTGGTTACTGAACTCATAGTTTGTATCATCACTTGAAGTTAATAAAGCTTTCATTTTTCACTTGGGTTCTTAGTATTCATTTTCTATCTCTTTTACTTACTTGCAATTTAATTTCTTTCCCTTTACTTACTTGCAATGTTGTGTTATTCCTTTTTTATCATTTCATTTGCACTTTCTTTTTGTTGTTTTGATGGTTTGTGAATAGTGGTGTTGTTAGGTTAGAGAATATTATTGTAAGTTATACCATTTTCTCATTTCCTTTTCCCGATTTGTGCCAATTGAACTCTGCCCAAACCTTACGCAAGCGCTCCGTTAGGAACCCTATCCTGCCAAGGTATCAGTAATCCCTAACCGTGACCGGTTGCGTTCGGTCTGGCCGGAGGCGAAAGTCAGGAGACAACAACGGACGGACATGGGTTAAAAAGCCGTATTTCACCAATAACGTGCTTAAGCACCCTAATCCATGTTGTTGCCGATTACTCTAGCTTCAATAGTCAAGCTCAGCACAAAGGATTGAGTACGGACTTCCCTAACTTACACTAACCTATCTCTATTCCTAACAAACTTATACTTTGCATATAAAACACTTAGGTTAGAAATGTTAGTGTATATGCCCTAGGGGCCATTATTGTATCATACTAGCTTGTATATTACTTAATGGAAGCTTGGGATATTCACATGTATATAACAGTCTTGCTAAACATGGTAGTATGCTACTTGGTTTTTCTATCTTAATATGTGAGTATACGTATTGATAGAGCTCTTAGGATCTTGCTTGACTACCAGCGTTGTGATGGCAGTCACACTAGTGGGGGCTGGGAAGTCAACAAGCACATCCTTATTCAGGTCCCTAGTCGTTGGATTATCGAGACAGGGCATCGATACTCCGGAGTAGACTAGTGTGTACGCTTCTCATCCCAGTTGGGGAGATGGTCTGTCCCACAACCGTCAGTACGTCATACTGGAGATAGTATGCAGGTGCTCGTTAGGTTACGGGTACACCGGACAGGACTCACAGGGAACTATTGGTTGGTTTTATACCAGTCGTCAGTGAACAGTTCCCAGGTGACATGAGTACAGCATAGTCCGCAGACTTGACACTGCTACTTCGCCTCGAGTGTGTCCCACTGTTCTTAGATTGCTACCCTACCATAGCTCAAAGGAGTCGTGCAAACAGGTAGCAGTTGGGTGCTGTCCTGAGCACTTGGAGGCAGCGGCGGTTAGACAGGATTCGTCTCTCCCGGTATTGGGGCTTGATATCGCGCTGTGTCAGAGAGCCATTACGTAAAGTCCCTGGCCAGGGCAAGCGAAATTTGCTGGTAGGTTCCAGTAGTTTCTCAGGGTGTAATAGGCTTCGCTCCGACACGACTTATACAGCTATTAGGAGACTGACGCTTGCCGCCCCCTAGGCCCGATATGCGATAGTCTTAGACGAACGGACCGGACTGTACGGAGATTTTCACATCAGACTCAGTAGGAGTTCGGATGGGTTTCCTCATCGGCCTTCTTATCGACATCTACCTGGGGACCGTTACGTACAGCTAGTGCCGCTTGCGGTCTGTGGTTAAACCCACTGCCAGCATAGTAGTCGAGTCTCTAGAGTCCCACGCAGAGAGTTTCCCTACTCCAGGCGAAACGATATAGAGGTCGTATGGTTTTACGACAAGGGTTCGGACGCATACGTGTGTTTTCGCACGTACGACTTTCGAACAGTTTTTACTAGTCGGCTTTGGTTTAAGCCAGTTACTAGTATCCGGTTATTGGATTTATACATTCTAAAGTTTTTCCGTGTTTTCACGGATAGGAGGGGCGTTCTCGTAATTACGCGAGAAGCATCTAGAAGATGGTGACTAAGGAGGTTTAGGTGGCATATACATTGAATGAGATTAGTGAGTCATATGGATGATTCATCATTGTCATTAATGCTTCATAATTGCTTAATGACTCATGGAGATGAATCACCACTAGATATTTATCAAGCATGGTTGTAAATCATTTTCTTTTCTTTTCTTGATAAAATAAAATGCTTGATATATATTATGATAACTCATTTTCTCTTCTCATTATTATGTTCATCTTCTCTCTCCTCAAGCTCTCTCTCTTCAAACCCTAATCCTCCCCTCTCATGTGTTGAGTACAAGGATTAGTTAGACTACTTAATCCATAACCATACTCAATTTCATCTAGGTACTTTGATTAGCACTTAAAGATACCTAGTTGCCTCAAGTTTAGAGGCAAAGCTTGGAGTTTAGCTCTCGTGGTGGATCGTCTACTACTTGGAGAAGGCCGAGGAGGAGGTGGAGTTCATAAAGACGAAGGACACGGTTCTTTAGGTATAATCCCTTTACATAGTAGTTTAGAACTTCTATGTTTGATGTTAGTTATCGTTTAGATTCGATTCATGCGGTTAGTCGATGTTTAAGCATAGAACAAAATCGTTTTTCATATTTCCGCCTCCCCACAAGTCGTGGGGTGTTGTACATCGACTTACAGTGGTATCAGAGCCTCGCTAAACAATAAATAACTCACTTGCAAAATTGTATGAATTTCGAACGGAAAAAACGAAACCGGAAAACCCCGATATCATGAGTTTCTGTCGATTTTTAAATGAAGTCCAAAAATTTGTCAGGGAGGTTCAGATAGCTCTAAATGACAGTAGTAGAACACCCAAGAAAATTGGGCCCATGAATCGGCTAAAGCGCCGCGGAACCGCCGCGGATCTCACCGATCCGCCGCGCTTCCGCCGCCGAGTTGCCGATTCATGAACCCAATTTTCCTTTGTTGGTTCTCTGTGATATTTGGTATTTTCTGGAATTTTTTATTTTTGCTCAGGTTTCAGATTTACAGAGAAGTATTGGAGCAAAATTAAATGTGTTTAATCGATCCAAATTATACGGTATTTGCTTGTTGGATTATATCTGTGTTTGTATAATGTGTTCGTAAACCTCCCCTAACTGCTAGTATGTCGGTTGGCAGGGGGTTGCACATTTCTGTAATGTATTTTATCTGTTTGTGTATATGAACTGTGTTGGACTGTTGTGATGTATAGCCGGGGTTATGTGATGGGTTATTATTTAATTCATTTGATGTAAATGTAATTTGTTGTAATATTATTTTGCGGGGCACATCCAGGTTGCGGTTGTAGCCACCGTTGTATTATTTCATTTTACTGTTTTTGCTCCTAGGACAGACCCAAGGTGGGGTGCACAAACTGCCGGGCGGGTAGTTTGCCGTACCCGTTAGGGTCTTGGGTGGGGTAATGGCTATTCATCACAACTGTGTAATCCGTCTTTTGTTGCAGGCTCAAAACAAACACGGATTGCTTGCAAATCCAATAAAGTTCATCTGTGATCTGGAATGCCTATTATTGCGTCTGACAAATGTACAATATCTATATATGATAGCTATTTAGACGTGACTTATGTTTTACACCCGCGCTAGTCCAGCCCCCGCTCTGTCGTTAGTTAAGTAACCTAACGGGTGATGACGGGACCCCGTGGCGAATGCGGATGGCATAAGAGGATGTTGTATTTTCGTTGTTTTCTGCAATGATAGGTTAATGATGGGACGCATTATTTATAATGCAAAGAAAATAAACCAAAAGTTTAATCGTTGGAACAATTTAAAAGAAACCACTCGGTTAATTTTAAAAACAGATATTTTTAAATGCGGAGCTTTAACCACTCCTTTTAAAAGCTATCAGGTTCTTTCGGTTATATCAAGTTCACTACGTTCACGGTTTCGCCAAAACCATTCGTAGCCCTCCGTCTTTTCATTTGGGTATTCAGTAGTATTCAAGCTATGCATTTTGGCCAAAGTCAAGGCACAGTGTTTGGTAGCTGCTGGGTTTTCATTTGTTGCATAAGATAGATGAGTTGGTTTGGGACAGTCGTATTATCATTTGACCAAAGTCAGGGGTATATATGGATGGGTTCAAATTGACAAGATAATGACGGGCAGAACTTGACATGTGACTTATGACATTTTGACCAAAGCCAATGTCATAAGAGCATGGGGCAAAAATATATATCGGGAATTTCTAAAGAAACTGAAATTTGAAAAGAGTTGCATACCATTTGGAGTTTGATGAATGTTGGTAGGATTCCTTCAACATTATCATACAATGATATTTGGATCCTGATCCTACTGTGAGTATATGCTACTTATCAGGATATTCGTCACTTAACGATCAATGCTATAAACCAAGTAGGTGCCAAGAAAGGTGTCAGCAGGGTTACGCCCCCAGAGAAAAGAGCTTATTTAATTAAGGAACTTCGCGAAAGCGTTGAAAAACCTCCCTCGAAGTATCGACACTAGCCTGGCTGAACGGTTAAGCAAGTATTGTATGGTGAGAATAGTCCTGGCTAATTCTTCTTTTATGGTTTGAGGAAGAATTCGAGAAACAGTGGGAGCCATCCAGTTTAGATAAACTAAAAACCACTCTAAACTTGCAAGAGCATCATGCTAAAGAGTTTTCTTCTCTCTCTCCTATTTGCAGCGACCCTGAAAATAACTGGACTTAAGTTACTTTTAGAGAAAAATATACTAACAGGGCCAAACTATAAAATTGGCTGCGGAATGTCAAAATGGCTTTGACCTATGACAAATTGGGGTACGTCCTCACCGCTACGGCACCTGCTGTCCCTGGTCCCAAATCCAGTAATGCGGATAAGGAAATCCGCAAAACCTGGGATTTCGATTGCGCGAAAGCCAAGTGCATCGTGCTTGCCTCGATGAACAATGAACATCAGAGGAGGCACGAGGATATGGAACTAGATGGAATATTTCTCCATACAAAGGAACATTATGGAGAGCAATCTCGTATAGCAAGATACGAGACCTCTAAGAACTTGTTTCGAGCGAGGTTGGCTGTCGGGTCAACGGTAGGAGAACATGTCCTAAAGATGATCGGCTATATAGAAGAGCTCGCGGACTTTGGGACGACTTTGGATAATGAGCTCTATACAGACCTTATTCTCCAGTCCCTTCCTCACACCTACGCCCAGTTTATCCTGAACTTCAACATTCAAAGAAAAGAAGTTGAACTTCCGGAACTCCTAAACATGTTAAGGAGTGCAGAGGGAACCTTGCAGAAGACAAGGGAAACACCCGCTATGTTTGTTGGCGGTGCATCTTCTTCCGGGTCTAAGGCTAAGGCCAAAGGAAGGAAGAAGAAGGCCGCCACCTGATCGCACGCTTTTGGCGTGTCGGATGTTCAAATAATTAAAGTATAACCGCGATCAGGACGGTGTCGCTATGCAGCTAGCCGGTTGAGCACGGGTCGGTCCACAGGGAGATGGTGGTATTTTACCTTCTTGTCTTAGATGAGTCAATAAAGAATTTGTGTATGTTTGTTTCTAACCTATGTGTTTATTTGCAAGTATAAAGTTGTTAAGAAAAGATACGAGATTGTAAGCTAAGGAAATCCGTACTCAAAACCTTTGAGCCGATTCTTGACCAATTGAAGCTAGAGCAAACGGCAACAACGTGGATTAGGGGATTTAAGCGCGGTATTCATGGAATCCGGCTTATTTACCCTTGTCCTTCCGTTCTTGTCTCTTGCTTTCGCCTCTGGCCAAACCGAACGCAACCGGTCGCGGTTAGGAATCACCGTTACCTTGTCAGGGTAGGGTGCCTAACGGAGCGCTTGCGTATGGTTTGGGCGGAGTTCAATGGAAAATAACGGGAAAAGGAAAAGACAAAAGAAAATCATTAACTTATAATCTCGTATTTCTTCTTAACAATAATAATTACAACATTCACAAAAAAGAACCAAAAAGAGAGAATAAAGAGAAGAAAAGATTACAAGTATTAAGTGCATGAATTTAAGTGCATGAAATAAATTGCAAGAAAGAAAAGCAAGATAATAATAAGCAAGTAATAAAATGCGATAAAAAGAACAAGAAACTAGGACTCAAGACGAGCATGTGATCAATAGCCAACCCTTAAACTTGCAAGCTCAATCAAGAGGTTGCAAGATCAAGGGAAGGGTAGAGAACGCATGTGAAATGAAGTGCTAATTCCATGAAAGAATACGACCCTTGAGATCAATAACTAACCCTTAACCATTCAAGCTCAATGAAGATGTTGAATGATCAAGAGAAAGCAAGAATCTCAAGGGGAAGAAGAAACACAAGAGAATGATATAAAAACCTCATCTTCATTAATCTCCCACTCAAAAAGCTCTCACTACAATTTTCATGGAAAAAGAATGAAGAAGAAGAAGAAAAAGAACTAAAACTACAAAAGAATGGAGAACAAAGAATGACCCATGGTTGGACTCAGATCTGCTGTATTTATAGGCAGGGAAATGAAACCCTAGGGGAAAATTCTGACATAAAATGAAGTACCCAAAGTGCCCATGAAAAACGACAGAATGAAGACCCCACATGGCCGCGGATCCGCGGCCAATACCCCCTATTGGCCGCGGATCCGCGGCCCTTTAGTGGTGTTGGGCTGTAGGCTTTGGTCGGGGTCTCTGGTTTGTTGTCCTCTTCATTGTGGTACATATATTTTCTGAAAATACATTCATATTTCTTCCAGAATTTCTGTTGAGGAAAGGTGGACTTTTGTGGATGCTTTTGTCATGATTGCCTCGAGCTCCGCATAGATTTCTTGGAACTTGTTGTTGCCATTGAGCCTTGTGCATGAAGGTGACATTGATTTGACATTTTGTCTTCCTAAACTGGTATCTGGCAACATACGGATGACGAGCGGAGACCGTGTTTTCTCAGTGGTTGGCAGAAACCCGGATTTTGTCGTGTTTTCCATGAATTTCACCGTTTTAGAACCGAGAACCTGTATCCTGTAAATATGTAACAAACACGGATTAAAAGCACCTACCTATAAACAACCGAGCGTAAGAATGGGCGGTATAAAATGCAGTATTCTGTGATGAACAAATACCCCCAAAATTAACTTTTGCTCGTCCCGAGCAAAACCAATTATTCACAAAAAATAAAATCCTAACCGCACTTTCGCAGGGAACGCGATTGCACTGAGCATGTGCAACAAGCCGTTAAACCCCTAGGTGTCCCTAGTAGGAGGAGTGTTGTCTCCTGAGGGTTTTCAGCGGATACTACCCACAAAATCCCATCAAGCTAGTGTCATAAGTTAACATTGATTCTACTCCTACAGTTCAGTATTTACGTTAGAAATTCTATCATCCTAAGTTAGAAATATCCAACCCTAATGCTTCACACCTCCTATCTATTTAACTTTAGATCATATACGTTCCAAAAAAGTTTAGAAAGATGTTGGTTCTCCTGAGTTTTCCTTCTAAAGCGTGGCCTCAAATCAGGGATTTTTATCAACTTTATAGAAAACACAAGTCTTATTCTTCATTTCTATCTTTTATCCAAACATCGATTGTATACCCCTACGTGTGTGTATATTTGCACCCCTACACTTAAGAGTTCAATTCAAGCTATAATACCCTTGCCCTAATACCTAATACTACTTCTTTTCATTAAGGATGGACGGATTTGCTCACACACCTTTCATGCGACTATTAATGCTTCTTGAGGCACTAACGGCCGATTACTGAATGTGTGAGCTTTAAAGCGTAAATAGCAGTTTCCAGGTCTTGACTTTATTCTATTTTTCTTTTTCTTTTTCTTTTTTTTTTTCAAGACCGGATATATTTTTCAATATGCTCTTTTGGTGTTTAGCTTTAAATACCGTTTTTTCTTTCATACTAGGCTTTCAGGCAAGAGTATTTCTAGGTATCCTCTACTATCCCAAGTTTCAAGGTACGTGTAGGTGCAGTTTGTAGGGTATATACTTTCTAAATTTGAACTCAAGAAAAGAAACTATTTTTCAGACTTATCCTCCGGTAAAGCTTCAAAACTTTCCCTTTATCTTGACTTAACTCAAGAACTGAACTCAAAATTACCTAGTTCTAAAAAAAACTGTAAGGACGTATACTTTCCAAGTTTAAACAGAATGAGGGTTATTTTTAGGGTTTTCAATTCCTAAGCCTAGAATTTAGTTATTTCTATCATATCAACTAATCTTTCGGAATAAAGATCTAAGTTACCCTATTAGCTAACTTGACGACAAAGTTTTTATATTTTTAGAAAATTTTCAGATTTTTATGGATTTTATGGATTTAATATGCATATGCAAAATATACATATGAATGCGAAGGAAGAAAGCTTACCGAGCACACCCCCAAACTTAAACTTGACAGTGCCCTCACTGTCAGGCTATACCAATAGGGTTAAAATTGCCGGCGCTTCCTAGAAACAAATTATATACAAAACAAAAAGGAAAACAAAAATATATACAAAAAAGTGTCCCCCCCAACCTTAAGTAAAACAGTGTTTCCACTGTTACGCGTTGAAATTCAGGATTTAGAGGGGAAAGAACAGTATCAAGCTATACAAGGCCTTACACAGGCCAAAAGTGAGCACCAACCATTCAAAGATTTTATCGCTATAATGTACAGGTTGGTGGAAGAAGGCGTAGAGAAAAGAGAAGGACAATACGCGAGACCGTATGCGAAGAGAAGCGGGATACGGTCTCGGTATATGAGAGGAAGAAGAATGGCGGAAGGGAAAAAGAAGTGGAATACGAACTTGATGGTGCAAATGGAGTAAATAGATTAGCACAATTTGTGATGACCGATGTGTGAAAAGCGATTGTGCTAATATATTTACCCGTCGAGAAATGGGGTCAAATCCCTCAAGGTTCGTGAGAAACCATGGGTACGCCGAACCTGGTAAACCAGACATAGTAAATGAAAGTGAGACGGGTTCTTGCAAGGTCGGAAAGATGGAAAGGATGGAGGGAAGTGGTTGAGGAAGGGTATCGGTTAAAGGTTCTGGAGGGTGTACACAGTCAGTGAAAGGAACAGGATGAATTGGAAAATCCGACTCATCATCTAGAACTGTTTCATCCTCAAAAATATCCTCAAAATTTTCCTCAAAGTTAAGCTCATCCATGCATATTTCATCAAAGTCCAGACGCATATGGGGTTCGGGAAAAACATTTAATGACTCGGGATTATGAATTGGAGAGAGAAACTCAGTCAAATCTACAGGTTCATCATCCAAAATATTCCCAGCGTCAATATCCTCAATTAAGTGAAAATCAAAATTCTCTGTCACCTCATCAAAAGCATGGATTTTAATCAATTCAGGATCTAGAGTGGAGGTGTAGAGGTCAAAAGGATTGGGTATGGTTTCACTCAAAGGGGACCCTTCACAATTGGGTAAATCAAACACTACAAAGTCGCACAACTCATTAATCATTCTATCTTCAATTGATAAATCATGTGGAATATTTGATAGACTTTCAAAACAGGAGTTGTGGGATTCAATTTGGGATGGGTAGGTTTGATTTGGAAGGGGGTACATCTCACTCTCTCCACTCAAATTCACAGCCTGTCCTACCGCTTCTTCATACATTGGAAAATTTGGAGCTTGTTGAAAACTAGCTACCGGGTCACTAGGTTGTATGAGAGCGGCCATGGACGCATTCAACTCCATCATCTGTTGGCTTGAAGCTACCCTAAAGTCTTCCAACGACTGTTCCAGACTAGACAAGGGTTGTGAAGGGGGTTCAGTAAAAGATTCAAAGTTGTTTGGATACTGAAAACTCCCAACTGGCGGTTCTGATGCAATGTCTAGGGAAGGTGCAAAAGTAGGGTAGTATTGGTAGGAATTGAATGGTTGGACAGGAGCAGGATCAACATTTGGATAGGAAGGTGAATGGAATTGTTGATCCCAAGAATTTGAAGTGGTGAAAGGAATGAAAGATCGACTACGGGATTGTTCAATACGTTCAGCGATGGACAAAGGACGACTTGCAAAAGGGGTATCAACATCAGCGGGTGCGGGAGGTTGAAAAGGTTGATACGAAGTGGAATGAGGAGTGCAAGTGTTTTTCCTAGACGCTGCTATGCGATCTTTCAGTGAAACTTTGGGCATGGAGGGGTCATTCGATGTTCGGCCAAAGCAAGAACCGTAGGAAGTAATGTCTGGTTGTGGGTACCAAAGTTCGGCAAGAGTTTTTCGAGGTGGGGTACCCATGATATGAAGAGAGAGAAAGAAAGGTAGAGAAAAGGAGGGGAAAAAGAATGTGATTTTTTTTTTTTTGAATATTAACAAAAGAATGAAATATACACAAAAAAGAATATTGACAAAAACAATCACGACACAAAAATACCACACACCTAATCGTTCTAGGGTTCACCTAGGTCAACTAGACCTGCTCCAGAACTTGATTGTCGAAGTAAAACTGTGTCGAGAAACAGGCTCAAGATACACTGATCACGAGGCCAGGTAAGTGCAGAGATAAGGGGAGGTTTTCCAACGCTTTCGCGAAGTTCCTTAATTAAATAACCCTTTCTATTTTGGCGGTTTCGCCGTTAACACTTTCCTAGACACCCCGTAAACAATATACCGTTAAGCAAGGTTCTAAATACAGTTAACTTCTCTTAGTGAGCGCGAAGTCCTTAAGGCTTAAAGTCTAGTTTCTTTTAAATTTTGTGCGGGTAAACGTTATGCTCAAGTTTGTGATTTGTGGGCCACGGAAAAGGTGATGAAATCCTTTACCGTATATTGTGGGGTTCGCTTGCCCTTAAGTCCGTATTAATGTATGCAATGCGCAATTCAAAAAATTCTATAAAGAATCAAACAATCGTTTTTTAGTTTAAGCGCGGCGCTGCAACAAATACGGTTTAGTCAATTTTTAGTGTTTGCTAGCGAACTTGCAAAGAATCCTGCAAAGAATAGTATATTGGATGCGTCGGATTTGAGAAGAAGGTGTTAGTAAAGTACGTACCGTTAAGTTTTGGGTTAGGAAACCCCCGTTGAATCAAATCCGGTAAGCTTGAAAAGTTCGCTTGCGCGGGTCAAACTACCCGGATCTTTGGCACTGTACTTCGTAATCACCTTAACTTTGAACGTACACTTTGCTCCCCACAATCGCAGTTTGCAAATCTGCACTCTTGCCCACAAAAATGATCAAAAAAAAAATATATATATATTTCTTTTGATATATATACAAAAAGAATATTAACCCGAATAACAAGAAAGAAAATACGCTACCGTCTCCCCGGCAACGGCGCCATCTGATCGCACGCTTTTGGCGTGTCGGATGTTCAAAGAATTAAAGTATAACCGCGATCAGGACGGTGTCGCAATGCAGCTAGCCGGTTGAGCACGGGTCGGTCCACAGGGAGATGGTGGTATTTTACCTTCTTGTCTTAGACGAGTCAATAAAGAATTTGTATATGTTTGTTTCTAACCTATGTGTTTATTTGCAAGTATAAAGTTGTTAAGAAAAGATACGAGATTGTAAGCTAAGGAAATCCGTACTCAAAACCTTTGAGCCGATTCTTGACCAATTGAAGCTAGAGCAATCGGCAACAACGTGGATTAGGGGATTTAAGCGCGGTATTCGTGGAATCCGGCTTATTTACCCTTGTCCTTCCGTTCTTGTCTCTTGCTTTCGCCTCCGGCCAAACCGAACGCAACCGGTCGCGGTTAGGAATCACCGTTACCTTGTCAGGGTAGGGTGCCTAACGGAGCGCTTGCGTATGGTTTGGGCGGAGTTCAATGGAAAATAAGGGGAAAAGGAAAAGAGAAAAGAAAATCTTTAACTTATAATCTCGTATTTCTTCTTAACAATAATAATTACAACATTCACAAAAAAGAACCAAAAAGAGAGAACAAAGAAAAGAAAAGATTACAAGTATTAAGTGCATGAATTTAAGTGCATGAAATAAATTGCAAGAAAGAAAAGAAAGATAATAATAAGCAAGTAATAAAAAGCGATAAAAAGAACAAGAAACTAGGACTCAAGACAAGCATGTGATCAATAGCCAACCCTTAAACTTGCAAGCTCAATCAAGAGGTTGCAAGATCAAGGGAAGGGTAGAGAACGCATGTGAAATGAAGTGCTAATTCCATGAAAGAATACGACCCTTGAGATCAATAACTAACCCTTAACCATTCAAGCTCAATGAAGAGGTTGAATGATCAAGAGAAAGCAAGAATCTCAAGGGGAAGAAGAAACACAAGAGAATGATACAAAAACCTCATCTTCATTAATCTCCCACTCAAAAAGCTCTCACTACAATTTTCATGGAAAAAGAATGAAGAAGAAGAAGAAAAAGAACTAAAACTACAAAAGAATGGAGAACAAAGAATGACCCTTGGTTGGGCTCAGATCTGCTGTATTTATAGGCAGGGAAATGAAACCCTAGGGGCAAATTCTGACATAAAATGAAGTACCCAAAGTGCCCATGAAAAACGACAGAATGAAGACCCCACATGGCCGCGGATCCGCGGCCAATACCCCCTATTGGCCACGGATCCGCGGCCCTTTAGTGGTGTTGGGCTGTGGGCTTTGGTCGGGGTCCCTGGTTTGTTGTCCTCTTCATTGTGGTACATATATTTTCTGAAAATACATTCACATTTCTTCCAGAATTTCTGTTGAGGAAAGGTGGACTTTTGTGGATGCTTTTGTCATGATTGCCTCGAGCTCCGCGTAGATTTCTTGGAACTTGTTGTTGCCATTGAGCCTTGTGCATGAAGGTGACATTGATTTGACATTTTGTCTTCCTAAACTGGTATCTGGCAACATACGGATGACGAGCGGAGACCGTGTTTTCTCAGTGGTTGGCAGGAACCCGGATTTTGTCGTGTTTTCCATGAATTTCACCGTTTTTGAACCGAGAACCTGTATCCTGCAAATATGTAACAAACACGGATTAAAAGCACCTACCTATAAACAACCGAGCGTAAGAATGGGCGGTATAAAATGCAGTATTCTGTGATGAACACCACCAAACCTAGAGGAGGTATTAGTAAGGTGGGAGGGAAGGGAAAGAAAAAGTTTGCAGTACCGGTAGTGGGCCAGGATGAGTGCTTCTATTATCACAGGAAAGGGCACTAGAAGAAAGATTGCAAGGCGTGGAACGCCAAGAACCAGGAACCGAAGCAAGCTGTGGCTTCGACTTCATGTGTGTTTGTAATTGAGAATTGTTTGTCAATTAACTCTACTTCCTGGGTATTGGATACCGGATCAGGATCTCATATTTGCAATTCATTGCAGGTACTGAGAAACCGTAGAGTGCTGAAGGAAGGTGATATGACCCTAAAGGTTGCTAACGGAGCTAGCGTGGGAGTTGCGTCCGTCGGGGATTATCACCTAGGATTGATGAGTGGACACATTTTGGTTTTACCTAACTGTTTTTTTGTACCAAGCTTAACGTGTAATATCATATCAGTTCCTTGTTATCAAATAAAGGTTATGATTTCACGTTTGTAAGAGATGTGGTTAACATCCACCATAATCATGGTTTGATTGGGTCCGGTACACTAAATAACGGTATATATGTTTTAAACCAACTCCAAATTTTCAATGTCCAAAACACACTAAAAAGAAAGTCTCCAGATTTAAATAAAGCTTTCTTATGGCATTGTAGACTGGGTCACATCAATGAGAAAAGGTTGACTAAGTTGCATAGAGAAGGATATTTGGACTCGTTCGAATATCAAACTTATGACACTTATCAATCTTGTCTTAAAGGAAAGATGACAAAGACTCCATTTACTGGACATGGAGTAAGAGCGAGCGAGCTCTTAGGACTCATAAACAGCGATGTATGTGGTCCAATGTCTACGCATGCAAGAGGTGCTTTTTCCTATTTCATTACTTTCACGGATGATTACTCAAGATACAGATTCATTTATCTGATGAAACATAAATCCGAGGCTTTTGAGAAATTCCAAGAGTATAAGAATGAAGTACAAAACGAAACCGGCAAAAGTATCAAGACACTTAGATCTGATCGAGGTGGTGAATACTTGAGTGCCGAGTTCCTAGGTTTCCTAAAAGAGAAAGGAATTCTCTCTCAGCTTACTCCTCCATACACTCCATAGCATAATGGTGAATCGGAGAGACGGAATCGAACCCTATTGGATATGGTACGATCAATGATGAGCAATACTGAGTTACCGCGATCTTTTTGGGGTATGCGCTAGAATCAGCAGCATATCTTCTGAACAGGGCTCCTACCAAGACTGTGCCTACCACGCCAAATCAAATATGGACTGGGAAGAAACCCCATCTTCAGCATATGAAGATTTAGGGATGTCCAGCTTTTGTTAAAAAGCAGTATGTGGACAAGCTCGAGGCACGATCAGTAAAATGTAAGTTTGTGGGATATCCAAAGAACTCCAATGGATATTATTTCTATTACGCAGAGGAACAAAAGGTAATTATTTCTCGTAATGCCCATTTTCTGGAACATCAGTTTTTAGAAAAGGAAATAAGTGGGAGCGAAATAGAACTGGAAGAAATTCCAGAACCACAAACTGCTACTGAAAGTTTGGTAGAACCGGTAGTTCAAGAAGAACAGGACATTCCCGCACCCCTCCGCAGGAGTAGTAGGCCGTCTCATCCGCCTGAGAGATACTACGGTTTTCTCATAGATGGGGATAGAGAGGATTGCATCATAAATGATGATGAACCTACTGACTTCCAGCAGGCCATCCAGGGCGGCGACTCGGTACGATGGCTAGATGCAATGCGGACCGAAATGGAGTCCATGTACACCAACAAAGTATGGACTTTGGACTTTGCTCCAGATGGGGTAAAACACATAGGATGCAAATGGATCTTCAAGAAAAAGATTGGTGTAGATGGACAGGTGGAAACCTATAAGGCTAGACTTGTTGCAAAGGGTTTTCGTCAAAGACCTGGTTTGGACTATGACGAAACGTTTTCTCCAGTGGCTATGCTCAAATCCATTCGGGTCCTTCTTGCTATTGCTGCCTTCCATGATTATGAAATCTGGCAGATGGACGTAAAGACGGCTTTTCTGAATGGAAATTTAGAAGAGTGCGTCTATATGGATCAGCCAGAGGGTTTCAATCAGAGTGGGAGCAGCGGAAAAGTATGCAAGCTGCTTAAATCCATTTATGGACTAAAGCAGGCATCGCGGAGTTGGAACATTTGTTTTGATGAGACAGTCAAAGAATATGACTTTATCAAAAATCCAGATGAACCGTGCATATATAGTAAAGTTGTAGCCAGAAGTGTCGTATTCCTCGTCTTGTACGTGGATGACATTCTATTGATAGGAAATGATATTCTTATGCTACAATCTGTCAAAGGATTCTTGTCACACAGGTTCTCCATGAAAGACCTGGGTGATGCCTCTTACATTCTGGGGATCCGGATCTATCGTGATAGATCCAAGAGGATGTTGGGACTTTCGCAGTCCAGGTATATCAACACTGTACTGAAAAGATTCAGTATGGAAGATTCTAAGTGCGGTAATCTACCGTCTTGTCACGGAATCACCCTTTCCAAAGAGATGTCTCCCAAGACTGATTTGGAAAGGGAACGCATGTCTATTATATCCTACGCTTCTACGGTAGGCTCTATAATGTATGCGATGTTGTGCACCAGACCAGATGTAGCTTACGCACTGAGCGTGGTAAGCCGGTATCAATCAGACCCAGGGGAGAAGCACTGGATAGCAGTAAAGAACATTCTCAAGTACCTGAGGAGGACTAAGGAGATGTTCTTGGTTTACGGCGGAAAAGACCTCAGGTTGGAGGCCTTTGCTGATTCCGGCTTCCAGAGTGATAAAGACGATTCCAAGTCCATGTCGGGTTATGTCTTTACCCTAAATGGAGGGGCAGTGTGCTGGAAGAGCTCCAAGCAGGACACCGTTGCTGACTCAACGATGGAAGCGGAGTATATAGCTGCTTGCGATGCCATAAAAGAAGCAGTCTGGATGAAGAAGTTCCTAACAGAACTTCAGGTGGTTCCTACCATAGTTGATCCAATACCTCTGTATTGCGACAACAACGGAGCTATAGATTTAGCGAAGGAACCAAGGTCCCGTCAGAAGTCCAGACACATCTTGAGGCGGTATCACCTGATCAGGGAGATCATTGATCGTCGGGAGATCGAGGTTCGGAGAGTTGCTTCTGAAGAGAACATTGCTGATCCAAAAAACTACCTCAAATTCAGTTCGAGAGGCTACTCGAGATCATCGGTGTTCGATATGCCAGTACATGGCCCTAGTGCAAGTGGGAGATTGTTAGTGTATATGCCCTAAGGGTCATTATTGTATCATACTAGCTTGTATATTACTTAATAGAAGCTTAAGATATTCACATGTATATAACAGTCTTGCTAAACATGGTAGTATGCTACTTGGTTTTTCTATCTTAATATGTGAGTATACGTATTGATAGAGCTCTTAGGATCTTGCTTGACTACCAGCGTTGTGATGGCAGTCACACTAGTGGGGGCTGGGTAGTCTACAAGCACATTCTTATTCAGGTCCCTAGTCGTTGGATTATCGAGACAGGGCATCGATACTCCGGAGTAGACTAGTGTGTACGCTTCTCATCCCAGTTGGGGAGATGGTCTGTCCCACAGCCGTCAGTACGTCATACTAGAGATAGTATGCAGGTGCTCGTTAGGTTACGGGTACACCGGACAGGACTCACAGGGAACTGTTGGTTGGTTTTATACCAGTCGTCAGTGAACAGTTCCCAGGTGACATGAGTACAGCATAGTCCGCAGACTTGACACTGCTGCTTCGCCTCGAGTGTGTCCCACTGTTCTTAGATTGCTACCCTACCTGGCTCAAAGGAGTCGTGCAAACAGGTAGCAGTTGGGTGCAGTCCCGAGCACTTGGAGACAGCGGCGGTTAGACAGGATTCGTCTCTCCCAGTATTGGGGGTTGATATCGCGCTGTGTCAAAGAGCCATTACGCAAAGTCCCTAGCCAGGGCAAGCGAGATTTGCTGGTAGGTTCCAGTAGTTTCTCAGGGTGTAATAGACTTCACTCCGATACGACTTATACAGCTATTAGGGGACTGACGCTTGCCGCCCCCTAGGCCCGATATGCGATAGCCTTAGACGAATGGACCGGACTGTACGGAGCTTGTCACATCAGACTCAGTAGGAGTCCGGATGGGTTTCCTCATCGGCCTTCTTATCGACATCTACCTGGGGACCGTTACGTACAGCTAGTGCCGCTTGTGGTCTGTGGTTAAACCCACTGCCAGCGTAGTAGTCGAGTCTCTAGAGTCCCACGCAGAGAGTTTCCCTACTCGAGGCGAAACGATATAGAGGTCGTATGGTTTTACGACAAGGGTTCGGACGCATACGTGTATTTTCGCACATACGACTTTCGGACAGTTTTTACTAGTCGGCTTTGGTTTAAGCCAGTTACTAGTATCCGGTTATTGGATTTATACAGTCTAAAGTTTTTCCGTGTTTTCACGGATAGGAGGGGCGTTCTCGTAATTACGCGAGAAGCTTCTAGAAGATGGTGACTAAGGAGGTTTAGGCGGCATATACATTGAATGAGATTAGTGAGTCATATGGATGATTCATCCATGTCATTAATGCTTCATAATTGCTTAATGACTCATGGAGATGAATCACTACTAGATATTTATCAAGTATGGTTGTAAATCATTTTCTTTTCTTTTCTTGATAAAATAAAATGCTTGATATATATTATGATAACTCATTTTCTCTTCTCATTATTATGTTTATCTTCTCTCTCCTCAAGCTCTCTCTCTTCAAACCATAATCCTCCCCTCTCATGTGTTGAGTACAAGGATTAGTTAGACTACTTAATCCATAACCATACTCTATTTCATCTAGGTACTTTGATTAGCACTTAAAGATACCTAGTTGCCTCAAGTTTAGAGGCAAAGCTTGGAGTTTAGCTCTCGTGGTGGATCGTCTACTACTTGGAGAAGGCCGAGGAGGAGGTGGAGTTCATAAAGACGAAGGATACGGTTCTTTAGGTATAATCCCTTTACATAGTAGTTTAGAACTTCTATGTTTGATGTTAGTTATCATTTAGCTTCGATTCATGCGGTTAGTCGATGTTTAAGCATAGAACAAGATCGTTTTTCATATTTCCGCCTCCCCGCAAGTCGTAGGGTGTTGTACATCGACTTACAAGAAACGAACAATTCCGACCCTTTCTTAACTCGTAATGACAAGAACGTAAAACGCACCATATCCCTGCGGACGACCCGTACTCATCGCGGCTAGCTACACGCGATGCCGGCTTGATTGCGGTTAACTTTAAATTCTTTATAAAACGACACGTCGAAAACGTGTAACAATCAAATGGCGCCGTTGCCGTGGGCACGGTAACGTTTTTATTCTTGTTATTTCGGCTTAATCTCTGTATATCCTGTTTATAAATCTAACACCATTCTAAAAGTAAAAATCAAAAAATTTCAAAAAACCAAATCGAAAAAATTGACATTTCTAACATTTTGCTCTCTGGAAATTGGACCTGCTAGCATTTTGCGACTAATTAAAAAAGTTAAATAATAACATTGAGACACTAGTAGAACAGTAGGATACCTGAAAAAATTTGGAGCCCCAATTCACTTTGTCGACCGGCGACTTCCCCCAAAAATCCCGCGACGCCAGCCATTTCATCTCCGTTTACCCCCAAATTTTGTTCTGTGCTCCAGTGTTCTATTATTATCCCAATTTTATTGTTTAATTTTTTTAATTATGTCTGTGCAGGAGTTTGGGCTTTCATATCTCTTTTTCGTACTAAAAATCCATTTTTCCAACATTTGCAGATTTTGACGGATTTGCGAACTACGACTATGTGGAGCAAAGTGTACATTCAAAGTTAAGGTGATTGCAAAGTACAGTGCCAATGGTCTGGGTAGTTTGACCCACGCAAGCAAACGTTTTAAGCTAGCCCGATTCAATTCAACGAGGGTTTCTTAACCCAAAAACATATCGGTACGTATATCCTAACGCCATCTTTCTTAAATCCGACACATCCAATATATTATCTTTGCAGGATTTTTTGCAAGTTCGCTGTCAAACGCTAAAATTGACTAACCCATATTCCAGTGTCATGCCTAAACTTAAAAAAACGGTTGTTTTAACCTTTGAATAACTTTTTCATTAAATTGCGCATTGCATCCATTAATACGGACTTATGGGCAAGCGAATCCCACACAACATACGGTAAAGGATTTCATCATCTTTTCCATGGCCTACAAATCACGAAATTGAGCATAACGTTTACCCGCACAAATTATAAAAGAAACTAGACTTTATGCCTTTAAGGACTTCACGCTCATCAGGAGAAATTAACTGTGTTTAGAACATCGCTTAACGGTATATCGTTCATGGGGTGTCTAGGAAAGTGTTCACGGCGAAACCGCCAAGAGAGAAAGAGTTATCTCATTAAGGAACTTCATGAATGTGTTGGAAAACCTTCCCTTATCTTTGCACTTATCCGGCCTTGTGATCAGTATATCTTGAGCCCGTTTCTCGACACAGTTTTACTTCAACAATCAAGTTCTTGAGCAGGTCTAGTTAACCTAGGTGAACCCTAGACCGATTAGGTGTGTGGTATTGTGTCGTGATTATTTTTCTTCTTCATCTTTTCTGTGTATATTTCATACTTTTGTTGATGACTAACATAAAACAAAAAAAAACCACATTCTTTTTTCATCTCCTTTTCTTTCTTTTCTTCTCTTCATATCTTGGGTACCCCATATAGACCAACTCTTGTTGAACTTTAGTACCCACAGCAAGATATTACTTCATATGGTTCTTGTTTTGGTAGAACGACAAACGATCCATCTATGCCAAAAATCCCTTTGAAAGATCGGATATACGCTTCTAGGAAAACCACTTGGACACCACAATCCATGTCATATCAACCTTTTCAACCTTTCAACCCTCCTCATGTTGATACCGCTTCTGAGGGAAATGTGGCGACTCTTAAACCGATGTCCATTGCTGAACATATTGCGCAATCTCGTAGCCGATCTTTCACTACTTTCACCACTTCCAATTCTTTTGATCAACAATTCCAATCACCTCTTTATCATAACGCTGATCTTAATCCTGTACAACAATTCGATTCCTACCAATCCTCCCCGACTTTTACACCTTCCCTAGACATTGCTTCTGAACAGCCTTTTAGGAGTATCAAGTATCCAAACGAGTTTGAATCTTTTACTGAAATCCCTTCACAGCCCATGTCTATTCTTGAACCGTTGTTGGAAGAATTTCGGGCAGCATCATGCCAACAGATGATGGATTTGAATACGTCCATGGCCGCCATCATAAAACCTAGCGACCCGGTAGCTAGTTTCTAACTAGCTCCAAATTTTCCAATGTATGATGAGGCAATTGGACAAATGGAGAATTTAAGTAATGAAAATGAGCGGAACACCCTTCCAAATCAAACCTACCCATTGTAAATTTAATTCTATAACTCCACTTTTGAATGTCTACCGAAAGTCCCAAATGATTCACCAATTGAAGATAAAATGTTTAATGAGTTATGCGACTTTGTAGTGTTTGATTTACCGGATTGTGAAGGGACCTTGTCAAGTGAAACCATAGCCAAACCCTTTGACTTCTACACCTCCATTCTAGAACCACAATTGATTGAAATCCATGCTTTTGATGAGATGTTTGAGAAATTTGATTTTCTCTTGATTGAGGATATTGACGCTGGGAATATTTTGGATGATGAACCCGCAGTTTTGGATGAGTTTCTCTCACCAATTCATCATGTCCTTTAACTTCCGTGTGGACATCATCCTTAGTCGTTAACTGTTTTCCCGAACTCCATATGCGTCTAGATATTGATGATAAATGCATGGATGAGCTAAATTTTGAGGAGAATCTTGAGGATAGAATTGAGGATGAACCAGTTTTATAAGATGTGTCGGATTTTCCAATTCATCATATCCCTTTCATTGACTGTGTACACCCTCCTGAATCTTTAACCGATACCATTCCTCGATCACTTCCCTCCATCCTTTCCATCGTTCCCACCTTGCAAGACACCGTATCACTTTCATTTCCTGTCACGACCCGAAAGTACGGAACATGACTGGCACATAGATTACGAGACGTCTAAAGGCGTAACGTAACCTAAGTCAGCCAAAGCCCAGAAAAATCTAAACCAAAATCAAAAAAGTGAAGGAAACCTTACATGAAAATGATTTTGAAATCAATTAAGTTGCATTGAACCCCTTTTTAAAAACATCAAAAATTTCCGAAAATTTCGGAAGAGTCTTCTTTGTAAATTCTATCCCCCAAAATGGGTACAACAAGATATATAACCTATAATCACAAAATGGCATCCCCAAGCGGGAGCTAGCACTTCGCCCAAGGCGGATCACAACCACACACAATATATATATGTAATCTCAAGAAAAAGAGCATAAAGAAATGCAAAATATAAGAAAACACAACGTCGGCTCAAGTGAGCTCGACCTAAAAGAACCCATATATACACAAATCTCTCAGTCTTATCACTAGGTCGAATATACAAATAAGAAGTGGTAGATGGAGAATACTAGATACAAAAATAGTACAAAAAGAGAAAATAGGGCTCTCGCAACCCATCTACGAGCAATGTCGCGAGTCTGAGCAAAAGAAGTCACTATTAAGATAAGCCGCAGCTACTAGGCTGATGGGTCCGACCTGCAAGACACTGTGGCACAACGGGGGTGAGTTGCCAGCTCGTGAGTAGAATATAACATCTAGTAAGGCTATCGTAAGAATGCACGCAAATGCGTCACAGCATGTATGTCCAGATGTGATGTAATACCTCTAGTATGCATGCACATGTATGCAATGTCGATACTAAATCTTTAAGTATTTAAATGCTATGAGTTCTGCATTCTTAACATAAAAAAAAAGAATGTATGTATAATAGCAAAATACCATCAAGAAATCATCTAAACCCGTGTCAAGCATTGACACCAAATATGAAAACACATCTGTCTCAATGTCTCACTGTACCAATGTCTCAATACATCGGGCTCCGTCAGTCCGGATCGGCCCATATCATCAAATCTCACGACAACTGTCGGTATCCTCCGGATATCCGCCGTGCCAGACATCACCGGTAGGTAGTCTTCCCCTACCAGGCTCATCGTCTACAACTCGATCTTCTTGTCCCGGGGTACCATACCGGGCCCACTATGTACCCGAGACGGTTCATCCACTCCTCGAATCGGGTCTCGAAATCCAACAGAAAACATGAAAACTCATGGTGGACGATACATACATCACGAGAAAATCGCAACTTTGTTTTTAAAAAAAAAGAGAAATATGAGCTTTTGTTAAATTCTTGCGGTTTTCCACAAAATCCAGAAATCGCAGCAATACTGAAATCCTCAAGAAAATCATAATACCCAACATGTTTTATATGATAAATGTCTATGATATCAAGGTATGCGATGTGATTTGTGGCTAGAATCTATGTAAGTATAAAGATGATGCGTGGTATATACATGCTATGCGATTTCATATATCGTGTATAATGCAAATAGTGATACAAAATGAAACAGGCCCTACAGTGCTCGTGGCATGGCAATTACCAAAGGCGTGTGTGTCACATGAATAGTGCGTATGCAACAGGAGCCAATGGTAATGGTGTTCGTGTCCTACGAAGTGATATCGCACATGTGTATATGAATATCCATGAAATCTAGCGGACGATTGGCTATAAAGGTATGCAATGTGAATGGGGGGGTTAGCTAAATAACAATGCAATGTTAGTTATATGTATGCCCTAGAGGCCATTACTGTACATAGGATGTATATTGTAGTGGATGCTGGGACATATATAGGGAGGACTTTCTTGCTCGACATGATAGTATGCTATCTGGTTGAACTTTACCTTAACGTGTATACTGATTGTCTCTCTGTTACATGTTGGTAAAGCCCTTAGGATGTGTGCTTGACCACCTGGACTATGATGCGGATCATACTAGTGGGGACATGGTAGTCCATAAGTACATCCTTCAAAGTCCCTAGTCGAGGGTGTATCGAGACGGGGCATCGATATACCAGAGTAGACTAGCGTGTACCTTCTCGACCCATACAGATGGGCGATGGATGATCCCATATCCATTGGTGTTTGACATCAGAGGAGATATACGGGTGCTCAGTAGAGACTGGGTACACTGGACGGACTCGCCGAGAACTCCCAGATGGTATTATACCTCACGTCAGATGGCAGTTCTCTGGTGACACTGGTACAGAGTAGTCTGTTGACCCGAGATCGTCATAGAGTCTTGTGTGGTTCCCACTGTGCTTTGATTTCCATCTTACCACGTCCAAGAGGGCGTGCAAAACGGTGGTTTTTGGGTACAGTCCCGAGTCACATGGAGGCAATGAGCGATAGGAGGGGATTCGTCTCTCCCGGTATAGGGGGTTGATGTTGTGCTGTGTTCGATTGTCTATAACAGGAAATCCCTGGCCAGGGTTGCTGAGATTTACTGGTAAGTGTTACCTGTAGTTTCTCGAATAGTTATAGACCTCATATCGACACGACTTATCGAGCTATTGGGGTCTGACGTTTACCAGCCCTAGGCGAGATATACGACATATCAGACGATCAGACCGGACTGTACGGTAGTGTTACTGGTTGGATTCACTGGAGTGTGAGCGGGCTTGCTCGTCGATCTTCAGATCGCTCAATACCCGGGTGGCCGTTACGTTTAGCAGACCGCTTACGGCTTGTGGGTGTTTGATATGATCATCATCTGCTGCCGGCGTATTGACGAGTCTTTAGAGTCCTACACAGAGGTTTCCTGGCTCAAGCGAAACGAAATAGGAGCGCATATGAGATATGTGCGGGACCGAGAATAATGCGTGTATGTGATACCGTATTCCATTCTCGCGATGAATGTGTCGAATGGTTGTATGCGATATAACCTAGTTATCGAATCAAGGATTGATTCGATAAATCGACACATTGGATATTAGCCGGTTATATGCAATATGACCGGATCGTTAAATCAAGTGTTGATTTAATGATTTAATGTATAATTATATTTGATATATTACTTTGCATTAACTAATATTGGTTCACTTTAGATGGATTTTCTCACTCGGGTGTGCGCATTATATATGTGATATGATTTTGTGCACTTGCTTGTATCATGTTTAATGATACATCCTTTTTGGTTAAGTGTAAAGTATTAAACCTTGGTTAATGAAATGGTTAGGGTTTATTATTTATTATTCATTTATCTTATTTAATTATCCTTTTTATTTTTGATAAATGAATAAAAGAAAAGAGAAAAGAATGGTGGCTAATTTTGTTCTTTAGTTGAAGCTTCATGAAGCTTTGTTCAAGTCAACCATTCTTATCTCATCCTTAACCCTAACCATTCCCACTAACCCTAGTTTAGTCTCTACACTTGACCATGGTTAATTTTATGATAAGAATTCATTTTCTTTTCTTTTTCATATAACTTATCATAATATTCTTCTTCATCTTCTTCATTCTTCAAGTGAAGAAAACCAAGCTCCATCAATGGTGATTGTTGGAAAAGAGTGAGAAATCCAAAACTAAAGTCTACCCACTTCCTATTTCTTCATCCTCTACCTCTTGCCAAGTAGTAGAGTGTGTTTACTTCACAAGTTTCATGACTTGGTGAAGTTGTGAGCTTGATCTAGCGATGCCTCGACGTAGATCATCTTCGGCATGGACATCGACGACCTAGCTTGCCCATTCTCCGACGAAGCCGACTCTAGAGCCCGGATTTGATTTGGAGAGCGGAGACGACCTCGTTGCGGAGCTGTGGAGGTGGAGGACCGGATCTACAAAGGTTGTATTTCCGTTAAACTTTTAGTTAAGTGTTAACTAGTTAGTTTTTTGCCTAGACATCTAGCCGACGATCCGTAGTTTAGGGTTTGTAGGCACCGTAAAATTTGAAATTGGCATGGTTGATGCCTTATGAGACCTCTCTTGTGTGCCTAGGAACCCTACAGTGGTATCAGAGACTAGCTAGAGCCTTAGGCGAAGCATAGACGGAATTTGAAGTCCGAACGACCCAAAACCGAAACCCAAAATATGCTCTCTGTACTTTTTTGAAAACAGTGGATTTTTCCAAATTAAAAATTGGTAAAAAATTCAGTAGGGAAAAATAAGAATTACGGTGCAAAAAGTTTCTGGTGAACAGTATTTTTCGCGGCGGATCAGCGGTAGAAGCATCAGCGGCCCCTTGGTGACGTCAGCCCACTTTGTTTGCACAGTAACTCCTGATAAATTCTGCTGAGTTTTCTGGGAATTTTTAATATTTATTCAAGAGTTGAATTTCCTGGGATTGTTTTGGGGATTCGGTGTTTCGATCGGGGTATCAAATTTTGTCTATTTGGCTTTCCGGATAAATTTTAGAATATGTTAAAAAGTTCGACCGGATATAAATACCCAATTTTTCCCCTGTCGGGAAATTTCCAAGTGTTGGATTTTTCCGTAGTTTAACGACGTTCTAAGTAATGCAAGTAACGCAATGGTCCCTCTAGAAGACACAAACCTTAACTCGATTATGTGACCGTCTTGAACTGCCCTTTGAACCTTCGGGTTTGGGGCAGTACGGCGTGCCACATGTGAGGCGTTGGCTTGACCCTTCTACGGCTGGACCGTCGGTACTGAGGCACGAACTGAATGTTGTTAGACTTATTTCATGTGTTGATCTGTATCGGGAAAACTTGGGTGTTCGAATGTTCAATCGAAAAGTTTAACATTTTCTGTTTATCTGGAATGGGATACAATAATTGGAATTCACAAGTAGTTATGAGATAACTGAATGAATGTTATAAACATAGCACTTTAGTCTTGATTGATCGGTTGCCACGGAATTTTGATGTGATCAAAAGTCCGTCGCAATCACGTAGCGTACGCGGATACTCGCCGGGTAAACTTAATAGACAGCCTCACTCCATAGCCCCGACCAAGTGACTGTAGGAGAACCCCGTCGCCGAAAGCATCCCTCCGGGTGCTCGCGGTAGCGGTGTTCCGCCTTGGTGCACTTCGTCGACGGTATCGGGGGTGTGGCCGTCTACTGAAGTTTCTGACGAGCATTCGATCAAAATGTCGGGAATCCTGTTGAATTGCCCGACTTGGTATTGAAAAGTGTTTTCGATAAAGAGACTAAAATGCGGGGTTTATAATAGTTAGGCATGTGATGTCTAAGGAATTCATTTGGTCAGGCATGTGATGTCTGAAGAGGTTGCGGATTCCAACTGTTGTAGTTTTACACTTTCTTTTCTGTGACCGTAAGTGTAATATGTGATATCGCCGGTTTCGTTGCTATATGTCAACGACAATTGGGATGGACATATTTACTTACGTTGATGACATGTGATGTTATGTGTTGCTGGATATGTTATATTGGATCGTCGTGTTTGAATAGCCGGGGTTTTTTATGTGAGATGAGTGTTTTTCATTTTCATTCGTGTAAAAACTTGTATGTAATATTCTTTTATTGGGGCGCTTCCAGGTTGCGGAAGTTGTCACCATTTGTATATTATTTACTTTTCCGCACTAGGATAGACCCAAGGAGGAGGGCACAAGTAACCGGGTTCTGGAGTCCAGTGGGAGACCAACTCGAGGAGTCGAGTCCGGGTCTCCTAACTCTAGAATTGGCAGGGTTGCTTGCCGCTTTCGTAGGGGTCTAGGGGTGTGGGTTTGGCTATTCATCACGACCGTGGAATCCGTGTTTTATACTGGCTCGTATTGAAAACACGGACGTCCTAGTATATCCAATATTTCATATGTTTCTTCTGCTGCGATATCTGTGATATGATCATGTGATGTTCTGTGATAGATACTATATATATAGTATATATGATATATTATATAGACGTTACTTATGTTTTACACCCGCGCTAGCCCTGCCCTGCTCTGCCGTTAGTTACCTAACCTAACGGTGCACAAGGGGACATCGAGGCGAATGCGGATGGCATAAATGTACGTCGTATTTATCTGTGATGTTTAGGTACAAAAATGATGGGACTTCATTAATATGATTAATGAAATAAAAGAAACCTAAGATGTTGTAGAATCGAATTTCAAAATAAAACAGGTAGCTACAGTTCTTGCTTTGCACAGCGGTATATACGATATATCCTGCACCTTATTCGATGAGGAAAGGACCGAGATCCCTTCACCGGGAGTGACTCCTTTAGCAATAACTGGCAGATGCTACACACTCGGTTTGTCTTTTGATTGATTTTAAGAGTTTTTGCTTTGCACAGTGATATATATGATATATCCCGCACCTCATTCCACGAGGAAAGGACCGACGATCCCTTCACCGGGAGTGACTCCTTTAGCAAAACTAGAAAAGCCTCAAAAACACTCCATTTCAAAATTCATTCGATCCTACAACGATATCAAGTTCATTACGCAATAGGTTTTCAGAAAAACCTGTCGTAGCCCTCCGTCATTTCAGATAAGTACTAGTTAGTATTCGTGCTACGTTTGTTGACCTCTGTCAAGGCGTAGTGTGCGGTAGCTGATTAGTGCTTATCTGCATAAGCATATGATGTGATTGATTTAGGGTAGTCGTGCGACCTTGTTGACCTCTGTCAAGGGTCGTGCGGGTGGGTTTACTTCAATCAGGAAATGACGGGTTGAACTTGACTAGCAGCCTATGGTTTGTTGACCTCTGTCAAGGTCATAGGACGCTAGGGGCAAAATATTATCGGGAATTTCAAGTGTTGAAATTTGCAATGAGATTGCATACCTTCTATGAGATAGTTGGATCCCGATACCCGCTGCGAGTAAGAGTTACTCCTGGGAGAGTTTTATACATTGCAATTAGCCGATCAAGTAGGTGTCTAGAAAGGTGTCAACGGGGTTACGCCTCTGGGAAAACGAGGTTTACATTAATTAGGTTCGTGCGAAAGCACGGGGGACCTCCCTCAAAGTACCGACACTGGCCTGGCTGAAAGATTGGCGAACTTGTAGTGTGTAATTAATCCCGGCTAGTCTTTCTTTTTAGGGTTTGAAGGAAGATTTGATAAAAAGCAGTGGGAGCCATCCTGATTAGATAAAATAATAACCAATCTATTCTTGAAAGAGCGCACGCTGAGTGTTTTCTTCTCTCTCTCTCCTGGTAGCGACCATATCACGCCTTAATCAAGATAATAATACGGATTATTGACCGAACCCGCTTGTTATACTGAGCTGGGGAACGTTGGTCCCGCTCCAACTTATAATTGTTATAAGACAGAGCAGGAAATTGGGGATTACCAGAATTCCTGTGCCGCCCAAACGAAGAGAGTGCATGCTGATGCATCATCTTCGGGTGTGTTCATTACAAAGAACTGTTTCTCTGTATCCTCTACGTCCTGGGTATGTGATACCAGATCAGGATCCTAGATATGTAATCAGTTACATAGGGCTACAGATAGGTAGAGAACTGAGAACGGGTGATAAGTTTCATGAGGCAGAAAACGGGGCAAGAGTTGCAGCCAAGTCTGTCGGTCACTGTCACCCTGTATTACCGATACATTGATTCTGAACGAATGTTATTACATATCGAACCTGATATACAAAATCATATCTGTCTCTTTATTAGTAAAGAAACGATAAAATTTTGTATAGATGGATAATGTTTTGAACATTTCCTATATCAAAAGTTGATCGGTTCAGGCACGTTATCTAAAAGCATTGATGTTCTAAATCAAACTACAGTTCTTAGTATACAGAACACACACAAGAGGAAGAGTTCAGAAATGAACGAATCCTTCTTGAGGTATTGTAGACTAGGTCAGATCAATGTGACCCGACTAGCTAGAGTTACATAAAGATGCATATTTAAATCAGTTTGAATTTACATCTTGTGAAACTCGCCAGTCATGTCACAAAGATAAGATGACCACAGCTCCGTTTAATGGAAACAGAGAAAGAGTTAGTGAACTCTTGGGATGATACATGTTGATGTATGTAGGTCCCATGTCTACACAAGCCAAGACCGGTTCTTTATACTTCATTACATTCTCTGATGATCTTTCGAGATTCAGACCTATGTTCCTGTTGAAACATGAGTCCGAACCTTTTGAGATATTCACAGAATATAAGTTAGAAGTAGAGAACCAGAATACGGGTATAAGTATTATGTCCTTTGATGAGATCAAGGAGGAGAATACTTGAGCACGAAAATTCCTGAACTATTCTAAAGGAGAATGAGATTCTCTCTCAGCATTACTCCTCTGTATACACCATAGCACGATGGTATATCAGGGCGGAGCAATCACACCCTATATGATATGGTGCGCTCTATGATGAGCATTACTGAGTCACCTATTTCCTTTTTAGGAGTTATGCGCTTGAGAAGCTGCATACCTATTGAATAGGGTTCTAATCAAATCAGTTGCCTACCATTTCATATGTGATATGGAAAGGGAAGAGCCCATGTCTTAAGCTAGTTAAGATTTGGGGTTGTCCGGCTAATGTCTAAAAGCAAAATCCGGACAAGCTCGAGGCAAAGTCTGTAATGTAGAACTGGAAATGTTCCAGCTATACAAGCTACAGCAGATGATTTGGTACAACCAAAGGATTCAGTAGATACCAACGAACCTCAGCCTCTCCGCCGATCTAGTAGGGTTCCTCACCCACCTGAGAGATACTTCGGTTTCTCTATGACAGTGGGAGCGAGGATTGCATCATGAGATGATGACCCAACTAGTTTCGAGCTGGCCATCAGGAGTAAGACTCTATAAGAATGGCTGGATGCTTAGTGATCTGAGATGGAATCCTTATACACCGACAAAGTATGGACTTTAGTTGCTATATCTGAAGGGTTAAATACCCATCAGGAGCAAGTATATCTTGAGAAGATTACTTGGTGTACATGGAAAGGTTGAGACTTTCAAAGCTAGACTTGTTAAAGGTTTTCGTCATCGACCAGGTGTGGATAATGATGAAACCTTTTCAAGTAGATATGCTTAAGTCCATCCAGATCCTACTTACCACGGCTGCATACCATGACTACGATCTCTGGTGGTTGGGTGTCTTGACTGTTTTCTAAATGATGATTTGGAAGAGAGCGTCTATAAGTACACAGCCAGAGGGCTTCGTAGACAGTGGGAGCAGCGGAAACGTGTGCAAGATGCTTTATTTGATAAAGCAGGCATCGCGGAGTTGGAACATCTGTTTTGATGAACAAGTCAAAGAAGTTGACATCATCAAAATGGTAGATGAACCTTGTATAAACAAAAAGGTAGTAGGGAGTATGGTAATGATCCTCGTAGAGTACGTGGATGACATACTCTTGATAAGAAAGGAGTTTCTTATCCTACGCTCGATCAATCTCCGTTTATCACAAAGATTCTCCGTGTAGGATCAAAGTGATACCTCCTAAATCCTGGGTTTTTGGATCTATGAGATAGATCTAAATGGATGTTAGGATTCTCACTAGTTGTAGTGAGACGGTATCAATCGATCCTGTGGAGAATCGCTGGAAGGGTTCCAGGGTGATAAAGACGACTGAGTGTCAGTCACAGGCAATGTCTTAATCCTCAGTAAAGGGACGGTATGTTGGAAGAGTTCCAAGCAAGATACCGTGACATACTAGACGATAAATGCTGGATATATCGCTACTTAAGATGCTACCAAAGAGGCAGTCTGGGTGTATATTGGTTCATAAGATGAACTTTGTTCCTCCCATTGTGTGACAATGGAGTTGTGGCTTATGCCAAGGAACGTCCGTCCCATCAGTGATCCAGACATATTCTAAGGCAGTATCACTTGATCATGGAGATGGTTGATCTCCAGGGAGATCGAGGTTAGGAGAGTAGACTCAGAGGACAACACAGCGGATCCACTCACAAAGGCCTGTTCCCAGAGAGAGACTTTTAAGGGATGGTTGAGTATGAGATACTGCAACCACTGCTATCAGATGGCCCTAGTGCAAGTGGGAGATTGTTAGTTATATGTATGCCCTAGAGGCCATTACTGTACATAGGATGTATATTGTAGTGGATGTTGGGACATATATAGGGAGGACTTTCTTGCTCGACATGATAGTATGCTATCTGGTTGAACTTTACCTTAACGTGTATACTGATTGTCTCTCTGTTACATGTTGGTAAAGCCCTTAGGATGTGTGCTTGACTACCTGGACTATGATGCGGATCATACTAGTGGGGACATGGTAGTCCATAAGTACATCCTTCAAAGTCCCTAGTCGAGGGTGTATCGAGACAGGGCATCGATATACCAGAGTAGACTAGCGTGTACCTTCTCGACCCATACAGATGGGTGATGGATGATCCCATATCCATTGGTGTTTGACATCAGAGGAGATATACGGGTGCTCAGTAGAGACTGGGTACACTGGACGGACTCGCCGAGAACTCCCAGATGGTATTATACCTCACGTCAGATGGCAGTTCTCTGGTGACACTGGTACAGAGTAGTCTGTTGACCCGAGATCGTCATAGAGTCTTGTGTGGTTCCCACTGTGCTTTGATTTCCATCTTACCACATCCAAGAGGGCGTGCAAAACGGTGGTTTTTGGGTACAGTCCCGAGTCACATGGAGGCAATGAGCGATAGGAGGGGATTCGTCTCTCCCGGTATAGGGGGTTGATGTTGTGCTGTGTTCGATTGGCTATAACAGGAAATCCCTGGCCAGGGTTGCTGAGATTTACTGGTAAGTGTTACCTGTAGTTTCTCGAATAGTTATAGACCTCATATCGACATGACTTATCGAGCTACTTGGGTCTGACGTTTACCACCCCTAGGCGAGATATACGACATATCAGACGATCAGACCGGACTGTACGGTAGTGTTACTGGTTGGATTCACTGGAGTGTGAGCGGGCTTGCTCGTCGATCTTCAGATCGCTCAATACCCGGGTGGCCGTTACGTTTAGCAGACCGCTTGCGGCTTGTGGGTGTTTGATATGATCATCATCTGATGCCGGCGTATTGACGAGTCTTTAGAGTCCTACACAGAGGTTTCCTGGCTCAAGCGAAACGAAATAGGAGCGCATATGAGATATGTGCGGGACCGAGAATAATGCGTGTATGTGATACCGTATTCCATTCTCAAGATGAATGTGTCGAATGGTTGTATGCGATATAACCTAGTTATCGAATCAAGGATTGATTCGATAAATCGACACATTGGATATTAGCCGGTTATATGCAATATGACCGGATCGTTAAATCAAGTGTTGATTTAATGATTTAATGTATAATTATATATTTGATATATTACTTTGCATTAACTAATATTGGTTCACTTTAGATGGATTTTCTCACTCGGGTGTGCGCATTATATATGTGATATGATTTTGTGCACTTGCTTGTATCATGTTTGATGATACATCCTTTTTGGTTAAGTGTAAAGTATTAAACCTTGGTTAATGAAATGGTTAGGGTTTATTATTTATTATTCATTTATCTTATTTAATTATCCTTTTTATTTTTGATAAATGAATAAAAGAAAAGAGAAAAGAATGGTGGCTAATTTTTTTCTTTAGTTGAAGCTTCATGAAGCTTTGTTCAAGTCAACCATTCTTATCTCATCCTTAACCCTAACCATTCCCACTAACCCTAGTTTAGTCTCTCTACACTTGACCATGGTTAATTTTATGATAAGAATTCATTTTCTTTTCTTTTTCATATAACTTATCATAATATTCTTCTTCATCTTCTTCATTCTTCAAGTGAAGAAAACCAAGCTCCATCAATGGTGACTGTTGGAAAAGAGTGAGAAATCCAAAACTAAAGTCTACCCACTTCCTATTTCTTCATCCTCTACCTCTTGCCAAGTAGTAGAGTGTGTTTACTTCATAAGTTTCATGACTTGGTGAAGTTGTGAGCTTGATCTAGCGATGCCTCGACGTAGATCATCTTCGGCATGGACATCGACGACCTAGCTTGCCCATTCTCCGACGAAGCCGACTCTAGAGCCCGGATTTGATTTGGGCAGCGGAGACGACCTCGTTGAGGAGCCGTGGAGGTGGAGGACCGGATCTACAAAGGTTGTATTTCCGTTAAACTTTTAGTTAAGTGTTAACTAGTTAGTTTTTCACCTAGACATCTAGCCGACGATCCGTAGTTTAGGATTTGTAGGCACCGTAAAATTTGAAATTGGCATGGTTGATGCCTTGTGAGACCTCTCTTGTGTGCCTAGGAACCCTACATGCAAATCTTGCAAGAAATAAAGTAACCCTAACTAGAGGGCGCCTCGCACCATCCAGATGATTCCCGCATAGATGAATACATGTACTCAGCTGAAAGCCTCGCTAATCCGATCCGACCACCGCCTTGGCTTTGCGCGCCGCGTCCGATGTTTCCACGACCGATCCTAGAATTGCATAACACACAATATAAGATTACAGATTTCTGAAAATGACGCAACTCATAATATGAAAAGATCGACGCTCTCGAATTAATTACAACGTGCACACGGTACGCGGAAAATATACGAAAATCGCTAAAACCTTAACTAAAATCGCCGTTTCTGAACAATCGTCAAAACTAAAACCCGACTAGACAAAACCCAGCATCGCGCACACTAATAGTTGTATGAGATGCTAATTATATCACTAATATAACGAAATTAGATCACCTTCTAAAAATTTAGAAAAACTAGTACGCGTTAGCATACCGATTTCAAAGTAAACGCCGCGAATTAACGATATCGCGATCGCAACATCGCACAAATATCCGACCTAATACACTAGATGGCCACAATACTAACCTAATCACACTTATTTATCTTCAAACCCTAACTACAACATCACCCCTTTTCTTGAAATTTCAAAAACAAGAATTTATAACTAAATTTCACACTTGAACTATTAATTCTAGTAAATTAAGCAACTAGATTAGGATTTATACCTTACAAGAGTTGATTCCAAACTTGCACTAACCTCCAAGACACCTCTTTTCTTCACTCTTCAAACAAATTAGGGTTTGGGAAGGGATGGATTAGGGTTTTGGTTTGAATTTGTGAAGGAAAAGAGAGTATTTTTGTGTAGATTTTGACAATTTTTGCAAGAATTGAAGCAAAAAGAAGTGAGGGAAAAAGAAGAGGACCAGCAGCAAGGCTCGGCCAGGGGTTGGGAGGTGGGGAAGTGAGTGAATTGTGTAGAAAATTCCACACATAAAGCATCTTCTAAGGTCATTTAATCCACATTATATCAATTCTTTGCAAAAAAACCCTTTTTCATTCATTTTTTTGCCATGAAACAACAAATCTTAGAAAGTTTTGGTAAAATTTTTGTTAATACTTAATTTTAGTTTATAATGGTTCCTAATTATATAATTTACCTAATTAAATTTGTATTTATCACTAATTAAATGTATTTTTAAAAGCTTAAAATAATATTAAAAATAATTAATTAAGGAAATTTTTTTAATTAACTAGAAATTTTTAAGTGACATTTTAGTGACCAATTTATAGTAATATCTTATCTAAATTATGTATAATTAGGTCTAAAGTGAAAAATACCTATTTTGACTTTTTTACGGAAAAGGCTGCTAATTTAGCCGATTACCGAAAAACTGCCTAAACGATTTTCGAAGCGTTACAATCTTCCCCCCTAAAAGAAATTCGGTCCCCGAATTTAGAATTTAACTATGCGTACCTTCAAAAAGATGGGGATATCTCTTCCTCATCTCGACCTCGGTCTCCCAGGTGACCTCCTCGCTGTTCGGGCCACGCCGAAGGACCTTGACGGACGGTATAACCTTCGACCTCAATTTCTTCACCTGCCGATCCAAAATGACCACTGGCTGCTCGGTGAATGAAAGATCATGCTCTAGCTGGATCGTCTGGTGCTGAATCGCATGGGAAGGATCATGAAGGTGTTAGTGTATATGCCCTAGAGGCCATTACTGTATCATACTAGTTTGTATATTACTTGATGGAAGCTTGGGATATTCACCTTGTATAAACAATCTTGCTCAATATAGTAGTATGCTACTTGGTTTGTTTCTACTTCAATGTGTACTTGTGTTTATTTCAGTATATCACTTATACGCATTAGTGGAGCCCTTAGGATCTTTGCTTGATTACCAGCGTTGTGATGGCAGTCACACTAGTGGGGGCTGGGTAATCTATAGGCACATCCTTATACAGGTCCCTAGTCATAGGACTATCGAGACAGGGCATCGATACTCCGGAGTAGACTAGCGTATGCGCTTCTCATCCCAGTGTGGGAGATGGTCTGTCCCACAGCCATCAGTACGTCGTACTGGAGATAGTATACGGGTGCTTGTTGGGTTACGAGTACACTGGACAGGACTCGTCGGGAACTGAAAGGTTGGTATTATACCTATCGTTAGTTATCAGTTCCCAGGTGACATGAGTACAGCTTAGTCCGCTGACTTGATACTGGCACTTCGCCTCGAGTGTATTCCCACTGCATTTTGATCACTACCCTACCACGGCTCAAAGGAGTCGTGCAAACAGGTGGTGATTGGGTGCAGTCCCGAAGCACTTGGAGGCAGTGACGGTTAGACAGGATTCGTCTCTCCCGGTATTGGGGGTTGACATCGCGCTGTGTCTAGGAGAGCCATTACACGAGTAGTCCCTGGCCAGGGCAAGCGAGATATACTGGTAGGTTTCCAGTGTTATCTCAGGGTGTTTTGGGCTTCACTCCGACACGACTTGTACCGCTATTGGGGGACTGACGTTTTACCGCCCCCTAGGCCCGACATGCGATGTATCAGACGAACAGACCGGACTGTACGGAGAATGTCACATTCAGACTCAGTAGGAGTTCAGATGGGGTTTCACCTCGTCAGCCTTCTTGTCGACATCTACCTGGGGACCGTTACGCACAGCTAGTGCCGCTTGCGGTCTGTGGTTAAACCCACTGCCAGCGTAGTGTCGAGTCTTTAGAGTCCCACACAGAGGGTATTCGCCTCTGGGCAAAACAGAGTAGAGGTCGCATGGTTTTGCGACAGGGTTCGTTCTCATCCGCGCACTTGTGCACGTTTAGAGTCCGGACGGATATTACTGGCTGGCTCTGGTTTGAGTCAGATACTGGTATATGTTTTTGGGGTTGCTTTTATCTCCGTATTCATGTTCCTCGGAATAAGGATGCAGGTGTGTATGCACGGTTATTTGAGGAAGGGGAAGATGACTTTCATTAGGGTTTCGGAACGGGTGCGTATGCACAGTTGACAGTCGTCTTTTTCCAAACCCTAATGGATTTGTATTATATCAATTAATAATATATAATAAAATGAAATTGTGTCATGGTTGGTTTTTGTTGACTTGTTGACCATGGTTGACTTGTTGACCATGGTTGAAGTTTTGACCATCATCATTACAAAAGAAAGATGCTCTTTGATTCTAGCAAATTCATTTAATGTTTGAAATGATAATGGTCATTCTAAAACTTTCCATCAACCTTTTCATTTTCATTATTATTATTGATAATTCTTTTTCTTTTGCATTATGGTTGCAAGAAAGAAAAAGGATAGCTCATTCTATCATAACCTCTCTCTCTCCTCATTTTCATCTTCTTCTTCCTCTAGCAAAGAGAAACCTTCTCATGTGTTGAGAATCCTTCTCTTTAAAAAGAAAAGCAAACCCTAGTTACTCTCTACTCATTCTAGGTTCAAGGTTTAGCAAGCCGGAAACCCTAGTTCACTCAAAGATCGAGGAAGAGCTCAAAGGTCGAACCTTCGAGGTGGATCCATCTTCGACGGGAGAAGGCGACGAAAAGAGAACCATCAACCTCTACAAGATTTCAAGAAGAAGGAGTTCAAGTTTAGGTATAACCTTCATCCGAGTAGCTAACTCCTTTTAGCGTTTATGCTAGTTTAGTTTAGACACGATCCCGACCTTGTTTAGTCCATGTTGCCTCTTGCGATAAAAATTTGTTTTTTATACCGTTTCCGCCTCCCCGTAAGCACCGGGGGTCGCAATATGGACTTACAGTGGTATCAGAGCCTAACTAAACTTAAACTAGCTTGGTAGCCAAGTGTATGGAAGTTCGAAACCGAAAAATCACAAAACCGGAAAAACCAAAACCCTAAGTTTCTGTTGGATTTTTTTCTGCTCTAAATGAAAAACTTTATACTCCAAAAATCGGCTCAGGGTTTTGTGTGAACACCCAAGAAAAACGATGCAGTGATTCGTTCAAACCACCGCGCTTCCGCCGCACGAGGTAGGCATGTGCCGCGGAAGCGCCGCGGTTTGTCGTCTTCTGTGCATCGTTTTTCGTGCAGTGTGTGTCTGTGTTGGTTTTGGGATTTTTAAAATATATTATATTTGCCCAGATTTTCCAGAACTGAAATTCACTTTTGGGGTCCTATAATTCCGTATTTTTCCGAACTTCACTGCACTTTGGCTATGTTGGTTATATCTGTGATGCTTGCATGTATTGAACGTCGGCTAATCGCTATAAGTCGATTAGTCGGGGTTATACATGATCTGTGTTTGATATTGGATTGTGTATATGAATCTGTTGGACTGTCGCGGGTGAATAGCCGGGGTGGATGTGAGATGAGCTTTTGTTTTTCTTTCATTCATTGTAAATGTAAATTGATGTAATTATATTATTTGTTTGGCCGTACAACCGGGTCGGGGTTGTAGCCGTCATTGTATAATTCTTTTTACTGTTTTTGCTGCTAGGATAGACCCATGGAGGGGGTGCACAAACTGCCGAGTACTTGGCGGGTAGTTTGCCGCACCCGTAGGGGTCTTGGGTGGGGTATTTGGCTATTCACCGCGACCGTGTAATCCGCTTTTCATTGCAGGCTCGAAAGGATTGCGGATTGCTAGTATATCCAATGTATTCATCTGTGATCTGTAATGTCTATCATTGCTTTCTATTTAGGCGTTGCTTATGTTTTACAGCCGCGCTAGCCCAGCCCCCGCTCTGTCGTTAGTTAAGTAACCTAACGAGTGATGACGGGACCCCGTGGCGAATGCGAATGGCATAAGCGTACGTCATATTTTGGTTGTTTTCTGCAATGGTAGGAATTAAATGATGGGACGCATTAAAAGAACTAATGCAAGAATATCACGCATTAAAAGAACTAATGCAAGATAATAAACCAAGTTAAAGTCGTTGGAACACTTTCGAAAAACCACTCGGTTCTTTTCAAAACTAACTTTTAAATGCGGAGCTTGAGCCACTCCTTCTAAAAGCTATCTCGTTCCAATCGATTATATCAAGTTCACTACGTTCACGGTTTCGCCAAAACCATTCGTAGCCCTCCGTCTTTTCGTATGAAAATTCAATAGTATTCAAGCTATGTTTGTTGACCTTCGTCAAGACATAGAGATTGGTAGCTATTGGGTGTTCATATGTAGCATAGATAGATGCGTTGGTTTGGGACAGTCGTACTGCCTTGTTGACCTTCGTCAAGGGTATATACGGGTGGGTTCAAATTAACCTGGATAATGACGGGAAGAACTTGACATGTGACTTATGATTTGTTGACCTTCGTCAAGGTCATAAGAGCATGGGGCAAAAATCCACATCGGGAGTTTCATAAGTACTGAAACTTGCTAGATTTGCATACCATTTGGAGTATGATGATTATGGTAGGATTCCTTCATTTTCGTCACGCGATGATATTTGGATCCCGATCCTACTGTGAGTATATGCTACTCCTCGGGAAATTTCTCACTAAACGATCAATGCTATAAACCTAGTAGGTGCCTAGAAAGGTGTTAGCGGGGCTACGCCCCCAGGGAAAAGAGGTTCTTAAATTAAGGAACTTCGCGAAAGCGTTGGAAAACCTCCCTCGAAGTACCGACACTGGCCTGGCTGAACGGTTAAGCAAGTATTGTACGGTGGGATTAATCCCGGCTAATTCTTCCTTTGTGGTTTGAGGAGGGATTCGAGAGACAGTGGGAGCCATCCTGTTTAGACAAATTAAAAACCATTCTAAACTTGCAAGAGCATCGTGCTAAGTGTTTCTTCTCTCCCCCTGCAGCGACCAAATCGAAATGACTGGACTTAAGTTACTTCTAGATAAAAACATACTGACAGGGCCAAACTACAAAGATTGGCTCAGGAATGTCAAATTGGCAATCTCTTACGACAAGCTGGGGTATCTTCTTACCACCAAAGCTCCCCCCGTCCCAGGTCCCACCTCCAGCGTCGCGGATAAGGAAATCCGTAAGACTTGGAAGATTGACAGCGCGAAGGCCAGATGCCTCGTACTTGCCTCGATGGACAACGAACATCAGAGGAGGCACGAGAATATGGATTTGGAATCCATATTTCTTCATACAAAAGAACTGTATGGAGAGCAGTCTCGTATCGCAAGATACGAAGTGTCGAAGAAGTTATTTTCGACAAAGTTGGCCGTCGGATCATCGGTAGCGGACCACGTGCTTAAGATGATTGGCTACACTGAGGAGCTCGCGGAACTTGGGACCACGTTGGATAGTGAACTCTATACGGATATAATTCTCCAGTCCCTTCCATCCACTTACGCCCAGTTCATACTGAATTTCAACTTGCAAGAAAAGGAAGTTGAACTTTCAGAACTCCTCAACCTGCTGAGGAGCGCAGAGGGCACCCTACAGAAAGGTAGGGATACACCCGCTTTGTTTGTAGGAGGATCTTCTTCCTCTAGGTCCAAGGCGAAAGCCAAGGAAAAGAGGAAGAAAGCCCCCGCCAAACCAAGAGGCGGTGTTAGTAAAGTGGGTACGAAGGGAAAGGAAAAGGCAACAAAGATTGCGGGGAAGCTTGTTGGTAAAGAGGAATGCTTCTATTGTCACAAGAGTGGACACTGGAAGAAAGATTGCAGGGCTTGGAAAGCCAGGACACAGGAACTGAAGCAGGTTGCGGCTTCAGCTTCAGGTGTGTATGTTATTGAAAACTGTCTTTCTATAAACTCTACTTCCTGGGTATTGGATACCGGATCAGGATCTCATATCTGTAATTCTTTGCAGGCGTTGAGAAACCGTAGGTTTTTGAAAGCAGGTGACATGACCCTCAGAGTTGCGAACGGAGCTAGCATGGATGCTAAAGCCGTGGGGGACTATCACCTGGGAATGTCAGATGGACATGTTTTGGTTTTGCGTAATTGCTTTTTTGTACCCAACGCAACTTGTAATATCATTTCTGTATCTTTGGTTTCTAAAGAAGGTTATGAATTTGCGTTTGTAAGTAATGTTGTAAACATTCACCTTAATCAAGTTCTGATTGGGTCAGGTACACTGAGCAATGGTATATACGTATTAAACCAACCACAGATTTTTAATGTCCAGAATACACACAAATGAAAGTCTCCAGATATCAATCAGGCTTTCTTATGGCATTGTAGACTGGGTCACATCAATGAGACACGGTTGACTAAGTTACATAAAGAAGGATACTTGGATCCGTTCGAGTATCAGTCTTATGCCACTTGTGAATCTTGTCTCATGGGAAAGATGACAAAGACTCCGTTCACTGGACACGGAGAAAGAGCGAGCGAGCTCTTGGGACTCATACACAGTGACGTGTGTGGTCCAATGTCTACACATGCGCGAAGCGGTTATTCATACTTCATCACTTTCACAGACGATTTCTCTAGGTATGGACATGTCTTCTTAATGAAGCACAAATCCGAGGCCTTTGAGAAATTTCGGGATTATAAGAATGAAGTTGAAAAACAAACAGGCAAAAGTATTAAAATCCTAAGATCGGATCGAGGTGGTGAATACTTGAGTGCCGAGTTCCTGGACTATTTAAAAGAGAATGGAATTCTCTCTCAGCGTACTCCTCCATACACTCCGCAACATAACGGTGTATCGGAAAGAAGGAATCGAACCCTATTGGATATGGTTCGTTCCATGATGAGTAAGGCTGAGTTACCGCGATCTTTCTGGGGCTATGCACTAGAAGCAGCTGCATACCTCTTGAACAAGGCTCCTACCAAGACTGTGCCTACCACTCCATATCAGATGTGGAGTGGGAAGAAACCCTGTCTTAAGTACCTTAAGATATGGGGATGTCCAGCTTTTGTAAAAAAGCAGCATGCGGACAAGCTCGAGGCACGTTCAGTACAGTGTAAGTTTGTGGGATACCCAAAGAACTCCAGGGGGTATCTGTTCTATTCCGCTGAGGAACAAAAGGTTTTTGTTTCTCAACATGCCCGCTTCTTGGAAACTGAGTTTTTGGAAACCCAGATAAGTGGGGACGCAATAGAACTGGAAGAGATTCCAGAACCACAAGCTATTACTGAAAACTTGGAAGAGCCAGTAGGTTCAAAAGAACAGGACATTCCTGTGCCGCTCCGCAGAAGTAGTAGGCAGTCTCATCCGCCCGAGAGATACTTCGGTTTTCTCATAGACGGGGATAGAGAGGATTGCATCATAGACTATGATGAGCCTACTAGCTTCCAGCAGGCCGTTCAGAGCGTTGACTCGGTAAAATGGCTGGATGCAATGCGGACCGAAATGGAGTCCATGTACACCAACAAAGTATGGACATTGGACATTGCTCCAGACGGGGTAAAACCCGTAGGATGCAAGTGGATCTTCAAAAGGAAGATTGGTGTAGATGGACAGGTTGAAACCTATAAAGCTAGACTTGTAGCAAAGGGTTTCCGTCAAAGACCTGGCTTGGACTATGACGAAACCTTTTCTCCAGTGGCTATACTGAAATCCATTCGGATCCTTCTTGCCATTGCTGCCTTCCACGATTATGAGATTTGGCAGATGGACGTAAAAACCGCTTTTCTAAATGGAAATTTAGAGGAGTGTGTCTATATGGATCAGCCAGAGGGTTTCATTCAGAGTGGGAGCAGCGGAAAGGTGTGCAAGTTGCTTAAGTCCATCTATGGACTAAAGCAGGCATCGCGGAGTTGGAACATCTGTTTTGATGAGACGGTCAAGGAATTTGACTTTATCAAAAATCCAGATGAACCGTGCATCTATAGTAGATTTGTAGCGAGAACTGTGGTATTCCTTGTTTTATACGTGGATGACATTCTCTTAATAGGAAATGACATTCCTATGCTACAATCTGTCAAGGGTTTCTTGTCACACAGGTTCTCCATGAAAGACCTGGGTGATGCCTCTTACATCCTGGGGATCCGGATCCATCATGATAGATCCAAGAGGATATTAGGACTTTCACAGTCCAGGTACATCGACACCGTACTGAAAAGATTCAGTATGGAAGATTCCAAGCGCGGTAACCTACCGGCTTGTCACGGGATCACCCTCTCTAAAGAGATGTCTCCCAAGACTGATTTGGAGAGGGATCGCATATCTATTATACCCTACGCTTCTGCGGTAGGCTCTATAATGTATGCGATGTTGTGTACCAGACCGGATGTAGCTTATGCACTGAGTGTAGTAAGCCGGTATCAGTCAAACCCTGGGGAGAAACATTGGATAGCAGTAAAGAACATTCTCAAGTACCTGAGAAGGACTAAGGAGATGTTCTTGGTGTATGGCGGAAAAGACCTCCAGATTGAGGCCTTTGCTGACTCCAGCTTCCAGAGTGACAAGGATGATTCCAAGTCCATGTCGGGTTTTGTCTTTACCCTCAATGGAGGGGCGGTGTGTTGGAAGAGTTCCAAACAGGAAACCGTTGCAGACTCGACTATGGAAGCGGAATACATCGCTGCATCTGATGCCGCAAAAGAAGCTGTCTGGATGAGGAAGTTCTTAAAAGAACTTCAGGTGGTTCCGTCCATTGTTGACCCAGTACCTTTGTATTGCGACAACAACGGGGCTATAGCTTTAGCAAAGGAACCCAGGTCCCATCAGAGATCCAGGCACATCTTGAGGCGGTATCACCTGATCAGGGAGATCGTGGATCGCAAGGAGATCGAGGTTCGGAGGGTTGCTTCAGAAGAGAACACTGCAGATCCATTCACCAAGGCCTTACCCCAGACTCAGTTCGAGCGGCTGATCGAGATGATAGGTCTTCGATACGCCAGTACATGGCCTTAGTGCAAGTGGGAGATTGTTAGTGTATATGCCCTAGAGGCCATTACTGTATCATACTAGTTTGTATATTACTTGATGGAAGCTTGGGATATTCACCTTGTATAAACAATCTTGCTCAATATAGTAGTATGCTACTTGGTTTGTTTCTACTTCAATGTGTACTTGTGTTTATTTCAGTATATCACTTATACGCATTATTGGAGCCCTTAGGATCTTTGCTTGATTACCAGCGTTGTGATGGCAGTCACACTAGTGGGGGCTAGGTAATCTATAGGCACATCCTTATACAGGTCCCTAGTCATAGGACTATCGAGACAGGGCATCGATACTCCGGAGTAGACTAGCGTATGCGCTTCTCATCCCAGTGTGGGAGATGGTCTGTCCCACAGCCATCAGTACGTCGTACTGGAGATAGTATACGGGTGCTCGTTGGGTTACGAGTACACTGGACAGGACTCGTCGGGAACTGAAAGGTTGGTATTATACCTATCGTCAGTTATCAGTTCCCAGGTGACATGAGTACAGCTTAGTCCGCTGACTTGATACTGGCACTTCGCCTCGAGTGTATTCCCACTGCATTTTGATCACTACCCTACCACGGCTCAAAGGAGTCGTGCAAACAGGTGGTGATTGGGTGCAGTCCCGAAGCACTTGGAGGCAGTGACAGTTAGACAGGATTCGTCTCTCCCGGTATTGGGGGTTGACATCACGCTGTGTCTAGGAGAGCCATTACACGAGTAGTCCCTGGCCAGGGCAAGCGAGATATACTGGTAGGTTTCCAGTGTTATCTCAGGGTGTTTTGGGCTTCACTCCGACACGACTTGTACCGCTATTGGGGGACTGACGTTTTACCGCCCCCTAGGCCCGACATGCGATGTATCAGACGAACAGACCGGACTGTACGGAGAATGTCACATTCAGACTCAGTAGGAGTTCAGATGGGGTTTCACCTCATCAGCCTTCTTGTCGACATCTACCTGGGGACCGTTACGCACAGCTAGTGCCGCTTGCGGTCTGTGGTTAAACCCACTGCCAGCGTAGTGTCGAGTCTTTAGAGTCCCACACAGAGGCTATTCGCCTCTGGGCAAAACAGAGTAGAGGTCGCATGGTTTTGCGACAGGGTTCGTTCTCATCCGCGCACTTGTGCACGTTTAGAGTCCGGACGGATATTACTGGCTGGCTCTGGTTTGAGTCAGATACTGGTATATGTTTTTGGGGTTGCTTTTATCTCCGTATTCATGTTCCTCGGAATAAGGATGCAGGTGTGTATGCACGGTTATTTGAGGAAGGGGAAGATGACTTTCATTAGGGTTTCGGAACGGGTGCGTATGCACAGTTGACAGTCGTCTTTTTCCAAACCCTAATGGATTTGTATTATATCAATTAATAATATATAATAAAATGAAATTGTGTCATGGTTGGTTTTTGTTGACTTGTTGACCATGGTTGACTTGTTGACCATGGTTGAAGTTTTGACCATCATCATTACAAAAGAAAGATGCTCTTTGATTCTAGCAAATTCATTTAATGTTTGAAATGATAATGGTCATTCTAAAACTTTCCATCAACCTTTTCATTTTCATTATTATTATTGATAATTCTTTTTCTTTTGCATTATGGTTGCAAGAAAGAAAAAGGATAGCTCATTCTATCATAACCTCTCTCTCTCCTCATTTTCATCTTCTTCTTCCTCTAGCAAAGAGAAACCTTCTCATGTGTTGAGAATCCTTCTCTTTAAAAAGAAAAGCAAACCCTAGTTACTCTCTACTCATTCTAGGTTCAAGGTTTAGCAAGCCGGAAACCCTAGTTCACTCAAAGATCGAGGAAGAGCCCAAAGGTCGAACCTTCGAGGTGGATCCATCTTCGACGGGAGAAGGCGACGAAAAGAGAACCATCAACCTCTACAAGATTTCAAGAAGAAGGAGTTCAAGTTTAGGTATAACCTTCATCCGAGTAGCTAACTCCTTTTAGCGTTTATGCTAGTTTAGTTTAGACACGATCCCGACCTTGTTTAGTCCATGTTGCCTCTTGCGATAAAAATTTGTTTTTTATACCGTTTCCGCCTCCCCGTAAGCACCGGGGGTCGCAATATGGACTTACAGAAGGTACTTGCGGAGCAACGAAACATGGAACACGGGGTGAATATCGGGGAAGCTGGGCGGAAGAGCTAACCGATAAGCGACTGGACGAACACGCTCTACGATCTCGAAGGGACCAATATATCTAGGACTAAGTTTCCCTTTTCGTCCAAATCTCATCACACCCTTCATCGGAGAGACCTTCAGGAAAACATGATCGCCAACGGCGAACTCGAGTCGGCGACGGCGCCTGTCAGCATATGATTTCTGCCTACTATGTGCCGCTTTCATCCTGTCCTGAATCAGCTGTATCTTTTCGGTCGTCTTCTATACGATCTGCTACCCCAAAATACTGCTCTCCCTGAGCTCTGTCCATCATACAGGCGATCGACATCTCCTCCCATAAAAAGCCTCGAAAGGTGCCTTCTGAATCGTCTCCTGGAAGCTATTATTGTAGGAGAACTCGATCAAAGGCAAATGACGATCCCAGCTACCACCGAAATCTAAAACACAAGCTCTGAGCATGTCCTCAAGAGTCTGAATAGTATGCTCCGACTGACCGTCAGTCTGCGGGTGAAAGGCTGTGCTAAAACTCAATCGGGTGCCCAAAACTTCCTGAAGTTTCTGCCATAATCGGCTGGTAAATTGGGTGCCCCTGTCGGACACGATGCAAGTCGGAACGCCATGCAGTCGCACGATACCATCAATATAAACCTGGGCGTACTGAGAAAATCCAATAGTGGTCTTTACTGGCAGGAAGTAAGCCGCTTTCGTCAGTCGATCCACAATCACCCAAATAGAGTCATACCCTCGACTGGTCCTGGGTAGACCCATAATGAAGTCCATGGAGACCTGTTCCCACTTCCACTCGGGGTTGGGCAAAGGCTGTAATTCACCGACTGGCCTGTGGTGCTCGGCCTTGACTTGCTGACAAGTCAGGCATCTCGACACAAAGTTTGTAACATCCTTCTTCATTCCGTCCCACCAGTAAACCTCTCTCAAATCACGGTACATATTGGTGGAACCTGGATGCACACTGTATACTGATCTATGTGCCTCCTCGAGGATATCGCACCTCAGTCCCTCAGAATCTGGTACGCACAGTCGAGTCCCAAATTGAAGTATCCCTTGATCATCAATAACGAACTCAGAAACTCTGCCCTGCCGAATCTGCTCAATAATCTCTAAAATACGGGCATCGCCGGACTGTGCCTCGCGGATACGGTCAAGTAACTGTGAGCGTGCTCTGAAATGGGCCAGCTGTCCCCCTGTAGGAGTAAACTCGAACTGCTTTCTGCTGTCATATAAAACCTGCCAATCCGCCGTCGACTGCAACTGTATTGCGCCCAAACGAGATAACCTACCTCCTGGGCTCGTACTCAAAGCATCTGCCACCATATTCGCCTTGCCCGGATGGTATAGAATCTCACAGTCATAATCTTTCACCAACTCCATCCAACGACGCTGTCTCAGATTCTGATCTCGCTGCTGAATGATATACTTCAAACTCTTGTGGTCAGTGAATATCTGGCATGACTCGCCGTATAGGTAATGTCTCCAGATCTTAAGTGCAAAAACCACTGCAGCCATCTCTAAATCATGGGTGGGGTAGTTCTGTTCGTGTTTCCTCAGCTGCCGAGAAGCATACGCGATAACTCTGTCGTGCTGCATCAATACACAACCCAGCCCTACTCGAGAAGCATCACAATATACCACGAAACCGCCTGACCCTGAAGGCAATGCTAACATTGGTGCAGTAGTCAGACGAGTCTTCAACTGCTGGAAACTATCCTCACATGCCTGGGTCCAATCGAAAGGAACCCTCTTCCGGGTCAACCCGGTCAACGGTGCAGCAATGCGGGTGAAATCCTGGACAAAACGTCGATAATAGCCGGCCAGACCTAGAAAGCTGCGAACCTCTGTAACTGATACCGGTCTAGGCCAACGCTGAACTGCCTCGATCTTCTTCGGGTCTACACAAATACCATCTCTCGTCACCACATGACCCAAGAAGTCGACACTGTCTATAGCCAGAATGCGCACTTGGAAAATTTGGCGAACAGCTGATGCTCCCTCAAAGTCTGCAATGTGATACGTAAGTGCTGCTCATGCTCTTCTCGGCTCCGAGAATAAACCAAGATGTCTTCAATGAACACAATGATGAACTGATCGAGATACGGCCTGAATACATGGTTCATCAAGTCCATAAATGCTGCCGGGGCATTGGTAAGCACGAACGACATCACCAAGAACTCATAATGACCATATCGAGTATGGAAAGCGGTCTTCGGAATATCCTCTTTCCGAACCCGCAACTGGTGATAACCTGACCGTAAATCAACCTTCGAGAAAAACCCTGCACCCTGGAGCTGATCGAATATGTCATCATTGTGGGGTAGGAGATATCTGTTCCGCACAGTAACCCGGTTCAGCTGACGATAATCAATGCATAAGCGCATACTTCCGTCCTCCTTCTTAACAAAAAGGACGGGAGCACCCCAAGGTGACACACTCCGTCGGATAATCCCTTTGTCCAGCAAGTCCTGTAACCGATCCTTCAGCTCTTTCAGCTCCCCCGGGGCCATCCGATAAGGCGGTATAGAGATAGGCCCCGTGCCGGGGATCAAGTCGATGCAGAACTCAATCTCGCGCTCTGGTGGCCGACCAGGCAGCTCGTCAGGGAATACATCAGGAAACTCTCTCACAACAGAGACCTGGTCCAATGGAACCTCTATGGAGCTAGTATCACAAACATAGGCTAAGAATCCCTGACACCCTTTCCTTAAGAGCTGACCGGCGCGAAGAGAAGAAATCAAGCTGGGAAGGGTAGCGCTACGATCTCCCTGAATAACAAGAACCGTCTCACCAGGAAAACTGAATCTGACTGCTTTCTCACGGCAGTCCACGGATGCATAACAGGTGGCTAGCCAGTCCATACCAAGAAGAACGTCAAAATCTAGCATATCAAGGAAAATCAAATCAACTGAAGAATCTCTCTCCACGATACGAACGGAACATGATCGGTACACGAAACGGGCAACAAATGACTCGCCTACTGGTATAATAACGACAAGCGGCTGATCTAACGGAGAAGACTCTCGGCCTAACCTCGGTGCAAAGTACGTCGATACATAGGAATGTGTGGAGCCTGGATCAAATAATACCCGTGCATCAAAAGAACATACTGGCAGAGTACCTGTCACGACGGCATTGGATGCCTGTGCATCTTGAGGAGTCAACGCGAACACTCAGGCCTGTCCACCACTAGTTGCTGGCTATCCTCTGCCTCTAACTCGGCCTCTGCCTCTGCCTCTATCGCCTCGTCCTCTCTGAACTGGACCACCGCGCCCACGACCTCTAGAAGCATCTAGCTGGCGTGGAGCATCATCAGGAGTAGGAAGTAGAGCTCTCTGAGGAGGTGGTGAGGGTGGTAAGGTCACATGCAGGACTGTCGTCATACCCTGGTGCCCCATGGTACAGTCTCTGACACGGTGGTACTGAATCCCACACCGAAAACATCCTGGAGACGACTGCTGGGTTTGTGGATATGAACCAAATAACCGACCTCGTCTCAATCCTCTGCCTCCAGCATCTCCCGGAAATAATCTATCGCAGTGTCTACCCATCTGCCTCTGAGCTGGCGTATCAGTACGGATCCTCTTCGGCCCAGAAACGAACGGAGTCTCAGAAATACGCTCCTCCAAAAGTAAGGCTGCATCCATTGCAGCTGCGTATGTATCAAAGTGCTGGGTGCCGATGGCAAGGAATAGCTGTGTATCAAGCCCTCGCACAAACCTCTTTATTCTCTTCTCTTCTGTGTCTACTAGGTACGGAGCATATCGAGACACCTGGGTAAATTGTATATCAAACTCCGACATCGTCATCCCAGAAGTCTTGCGCAGAGACTCAAAACTACGGGCTCGAGCATCTCGGACACTCTCCGGAAGAAAACGGGTAAGGAATGCAGCTATAAACTCGTCCAAGGTCATAGAAGGTAGACCTGCAGCTCGGCCTTTCTCTACTGAATCGTACTATGTCTGGGCAAGACCGTCCAGACGAAAACTCGCGAACTCCACCAATCTATCATCAGAACACCTCAACGAACGGCAAATCCTAGCCATCCTATCAAGAAATGCCTGTGGGTCCTCTGTCGCATCCGTACCGGTAAAAGCTGGAGGTCTCAATCTCATGAACTCCTGTAGTGAAACATGGATAGTCGCGGTAGCAGCAAGAGTGACCATCTGTGCAGCAGGTACTATCGTGGTCTGTGCGGTGGAAGGAACGTCCTTGGACCTCTATGCCCGACTGGACTCAACTAAAGATCCCATCATCTGTCGCAACTCCTGCATGCCGGCCTCTAATCTGGCAATACAGTCTGGATAAGGCGGATCGATATGACCCTGAGGGATAGGCGTATCATCCCGCTCGATTCTCGCCTCAGACGAGCCCGCTCTAATCTCAACCCTAGCGGCAGCCCGCTGAGCCTTCGTAGTCTTTGGCGGCATCGAAGCTGGAATAAGGAACAGGACCGATAAGAACATTGCAATTGAATCAAGAAATGCAATGAATCAAGAAGGGAAATACAAGTAATTATGTCCTAAGGTCACTTTGGCGGGGTACCGTATCGTAAGTATGCCGCGGATCATAACCACGCTATGCCACTCTGCTTAAGTCACCTACTCCATCTACCAAGGTCGTCCTACACTAGAAAAGGTAAAAGCTACGCTCTGATACAAACTTTGTCACGACCCGAAAGTATGGAACGTGACTGGCACTTAGATTACGAGACGTCTAAAGGAGTAACGTAACCTAAGTCAGCCAAAGCCCAGAAAAATCTAAACCAAAATCAAAATAGTGAAGGAAACCTTACATAAAAACGATTTTGAAATCAATTAAGTTGCATTGAACCCCTTTTTAAAAACATCAAAATTTCCGAAAATTTCGGAAGAGTCTCCTTTGTAAATTCTATTCCCCAAAATGGGTACAACAAGATATATAACCTGTAATCACAAAATGGCATCCCCAAGCGGGAGCTAGCTCTTCGCCCAAGGCGGATCACAACCACACACAATATATATATGTAATCTCAAGAAAAAGAGCATAAAGAAATGCGAAATGTAAGAAAACACGTCGGCTCAAGTGAGCTCGACCTAAAAGAACCCACATATACACAAATCTCTCAGTCTCATCACTAGGTCGAATATACAAATAAGAAGTCGTAGATGGAGAATACTAGATAAAAAAATAGTACAAAAAGAGATAATAGGGCTCTCACAACCCACCTACGAGCAATGTCACGAGTGTGAGCAAAAGAAGTCACTAATAAGATAAGCCGCAGCTACTAGGCTGATGGGTCCGACCTGCAAGACACTGTGGCACAACGGGGGTGAGTTGCCAGCTCGTGAGTAGAATATAACATCTAGTTAGGCTATCGTAAGAATGCACGCAAATGCGTCACAGCATGTATGTCCAGATATGATGTAATACCTCTAGTATGCATGCACATGTATGCAATGTCAATACTAAATCTTTAAGTAATTAAATGCTATGAGTTCAGCATTCTTAACATAAAAAAAAAGAATGTTTGTATAATAGCTAAATTCCATCAAGAAATCATCTAAAACCCGTGTCAAGCATCGACACCAAATATGAAAACACATCTTTCTCAATGTCTCACTGTATCAATGTCTCAATACATCGGGCTCCGTCAGTCCGGATCGGCCCATATCATCAAATCTCACGACAAAGGTCGGTATCCTCCGGATATCCACCGCGCCAGACATCACCGGTAGGTACTCTTCCCCTGCCAGGCTCATCGTCTACAACTCGATCTTCTTGCCCCGGGGTACCATACCGGGCCCACCATGTACCCGAGACGGTTCATCCACTCCTCGAATCGGGTCTCGAAATCCAACAGAAAACATGAAAACTCATGGTGGACCACACATACATCACGAGAAAAACGCAACTTTGTTTTTTAAAAAAAATGAGAAATATGAGCTTTTGTAAAATTCTTGCGGTTTTCCTCAAAATCCAGAAATCGCAGCAATACTGAAATCCTCAAGAAAATCATAATACCCAACATGTTTTATATGATAAATGTCTATGATATCAAGATATGCGATGTGATTTTTGGCAAGAATCTATGTAAGTATAAAGATGATGTGTTGTATATACATGCTATGCGATTTCATATATCATGTATAATGCAAATAGTGATACTAAACGAAACAGGTCGTACAGTGCTCGTGGCATGGCAATTACCAAAGGCGTGTGTGTCACATGAATAGTGCGTGTGCAACAGGAGCCAATGGTAATGGTGTTCGTGTCCTACGAAGTGATATCGCACATGTGTATATGAATATCCATGCAATCTAGCGGACGATTGGCTATAAAGGTATGCAATGTGAATGAGGGGGGGTTTAGCTAACTAACAATGCAAATCTTGCAAGAAATAAAGTAACCCTAACTAGAGGGCGCCTCGCGCCATCCAGATGATTCTCCCATAGATGAATACATCTACTCACCTGAAAGCCTCGCTAATCCGATCCGACCACCGCCTTGCCTTTGCGCGCCGCGTCCGATATTTCCGCGACCGATCCTAGAATTGCATAACACACAATATAAAATTATAGATTTCTGAAATGACACAACTCATAATATGAAAAGATCGACGCTCTCGAATTAATCACAACGTGCACTCGGTACGCGGAAATTACACGAAAATCGCTAAAACCTTAACTAAAATCGCCGTTTCGGGACAATCGTCAAAACTAAAACCCGACTAGACAAAACCCCGCATCGCGCACACTAATAATTGTATGAGATGCTAATTATATCACTAATATAACGAAATTAGATCACCTCCTAAAAATTTAGAAAAACTAGTAAGCGTTTGCATACCGATTTCAAAGTAAACGCCGCGAATTAACGATATCGCGATCGCAACATCGCACAAATATCCGACCTAATACACTAGATGGCCACAATACTAACCTAAACACACTTATTCATCTTCAAACCCTAACTACAACATCACCCATTTTCTTCACTTTTCAAACAAATTAGGGTTTGGGAAAGGATGGATTAGGGTTTTGGTTTGAATTTCTGAAGGAAAAGAGTGTATTTTTGTGTAGATTTTGACAATTTTTGCAAGAATTGAAGCAAAAAGAAGTGAGGGAAAAAGAAGAGGACCAGCAGCAAGGCTCGGCCAGGGATTGGGAGGTGGGGAAGTGAGTGAATTGTGTAGAAAATTCCACACATAAAGCATCTTCTAAGGTCATTTAATGCACATTATATCAATTCTTTGCAAAAAAACCCTTTTTCATTCATTTTTTTGCCATGAAACAACAAATCTTAGAAAGTTTTGGTAAAATTTTTGTTAATATTTAATTTTAGTTTATAATGGTTCCTAATTATGTAATTTACCTAATTAAATTTGTATTTATCACTAATTAAATGTATTTTTAAAAGTTTAAAATAATATTAAAAATAATTAATTAAGGAATTTTTTTTAATTATCTAGAAATTTTTAAGTGACATTTTAGTGACCAATTTATAGTAATATATTATCTAAATTATGTATAATTAGGTCTAAAGGTGAAAAATACCTATTTTGACTTTTTACGGAAAAGGCTACTAATTTAGCCGATTACCGAAAAACTTGCCTAAACGATTTTCGAAGCGTTACATTTCCATTGTCTGGTTTACCAAGTTCGGTCGACCCATATTTTCTCATGAATCTTGAGAGGTTTGACCCTGTTAGTGATATATATGCCCTAGAGGCCATTACTGTACATACGATGTATATTATAGTGGATGCTTGGACATATATAGGGAGGACTTTCTTGCTCGACATGATAGTATGCTATCTGGTTGCTCTTTATCTTAACATGTACTCTGATTGTTTCTATGTTACATGTTGATAAAGCCCTTAGGATGAGTACTTGACTACCAAGACTATGATGGGCATCATACTAGTGGGGACAGCGTATTCGCTAAGTACATCCTTCAAATGTTCCTAATTGTAGGTGTATCGAGACAGGGCATCGATATACCAGAGTTGACTAGCATATAGCTTCTCGACCCATGTAGATGGGTGATGGATGATCCCATATCCATTGGTGTTTGACATCAGAGACAGTATACGGGTGCTCAGTGGAGACTGAGTACACTGGACGGACTCGCCGAGAACTCTCAGATGGTATTATACCTATCGTCAGATGGCAGTTCTCTGGTGACACTGGTACAGGTTAGTCTGTAGACCCAAGATGGTCATAGAGTCTTGTGTGATTCCCACTGTGCTTTGATTTCCACCTTACCACATTCAAGAGAACGTGAAAAATGGTGACTTTTGGGTACAGTCCCGAGTCACATGGAGGCAATGAGCGATAGGAGGGGTTTCGTATCTCCCGGTATAGGGAGTTGATGTTGCGCTGTGCTCGATTGGCTATAACAAGAAGTCCTTGTCCAAGGCAGCTTCATAGATATACTGGTAAGTATTATCTATAGTTTCTTGACCCGTTATGAGCCTCATATCAACACGACTTATCGAGTTACCTGGGTCTGACGTTTACCACCCCTAGACGAGATATCCGACAAATCAGACGAAGAGACCGAACTGTACGGTAGTGTTTCTGATTGGATTCGCAGGAGTGTGAGCAGGCTTGCTTGTTGATCTTCTAATCGCTCAATACCCCGGTAGCCATTACGTTTATCAGACCGCTTGCGGCTTGTGGGTGTTTGATTTGATCATCACCTATTGCTGGCGTATTGACGAGTCTTTAGAGTCCTACACAGGGGTTTCCTGGCTCAAGCGAAACGGAATAGGAGCACATATGTGATATGTGTGGGACCGAGAGTAATATGATATGAGATACCGTACTCTATTCTCGCGATTTGTGACATTGATCGGTTGTATGCGATATAGCCGGATTATCGGATCAAGTGTTGATTCGATAAGTTGTTACACATGATATTAGTCGGTTATAGCCGAATTATTAAATCAAGTGTTGATTTAATAATTTAATGTATAATTATATATTTGATATATTACATTACATTAACTGGTATTAGCTCACTTAAGATTTATTTTCTCACTTGTTTTGTGCATGTATATATATGTGATATATATTAATGTACATAGTTTTGTATCATGTTTGATGATGCATGATACATGGGTGTATGAGACTTATACCATGGTTGATATAATCTAGGATTTGTAATTATCTAAGTAATTCAAAATTGGATGCAATTTTGGCAAGGCAAGAAGCTTGCAGAATCTTATGGATGCTTTGACCAAAATCTTCCCTTTTTGTTTCTCTTGTAGATTTTTATCAACCCAACCATTATACCAACCCTAGTAAAGTCTCTACATAAGTTAAGCATGATAGCTTTAACTCAACCATGGGTGCAATAATTCATTTGGATGAATCATTCATAAGTTCTTCTTCTTCTTCTTCAAGCTCCATGAAAAAGCTTGCTACCACTAATGGTGCTATGAGAAAAAGTGTGAGAAAATCAATTCTAAAGTGAGCCCATTTCCTACTTCATCATCCTATACTACTTGCCATGTAGTATAGGGTGTTCTCTTCACAAAGTTTATGACCTAGTGAAGGAATAGCTTGAGTTAGTGTCTCCCCGACGTAGATCATCTTCGGCCTCAAAGTCTTCGAAGCAAGCACGTTCGTTTCTTCAACGGAGCCTCTTTGGAGTCCGGATTTTGCGATCGGAGCGGAAGGGACGACTACACGGAGCTATTGAAATGAAGGACCGGTCTTCAAAGGTAGTATTCCTTTCTCTCTTTACTTATTGCAAAGTGTTTGCATAATGTTTCCGTATATTTCTAGTTAACGATCTAGTTTAGGGTTAGCTAAAACGGCAAAATTTTAATTTAGCATGGACGTTGCCTCCCGAAACCTTGATGCCGTCGTTGGTAACCCTTCAGTGGTATCAGAGCCATGCTAGAAATTTATACGGATTTTGTTAATATTACGAAGCCGAAACAACTCTGAAACTTGAAACGGAAAACCTTCTTGCTGTCGATTTTTAAAAGTTGTTAAAATTTTTTTTAAACAAGTACAGAGTGATGTATCGGATATATCATGAACGCTAAAAAAATTTTAGGACATTTGGTGAAAAATGGGCCGGCCACCATAGGTCCCATATCGGCCAAAACCGAGCCCCCTCCCCTGAAATTTTGCCTGTGTTCTAGTGACTTGGTTTTGATGTTTCAGGTGTTATTTGTTTTGGCTAATTTTGCATGTGATGTAATTTTACACTATAAGAAAATCGGAGTGTTTCGTATTCGTAGTTTTAACATTATTTCGGGTTGTTCACATATTGTCTAGACGAAGTTAAAAAGTTCAATCGAATGTAAAAAAACCCATTTTTCCAAGTTTAACGTATTCGGAAAAATATGCAAGTGATTCTGTGGACCCTCTAGAAGAACGTAAACCTTAACTCGTTTATGTGGCCGTCAAAACCATCACTTGAGCCCTATGGTTTGTGATAGTTTAGCGTTCCACATGTGAGGCGTTTGTTTCACCCTTCTACGGCTGGTTCATAAATACTGTGGCATCTTCTGGGTATTACTAAAACTGTGCTCAAGTGTTGAGCTGTCGGGAAATTATGGGACTTTGATGAATCGATCGAAGAGTTTAACATCGTCCGGATATTATGTGATGGGATACAATATTTGGAATCCATATGTAGTTATGAGATAACTAGTTTGAATGTTATAATTCTAGCAGTTTAGTCTCAGATGATCGGTTGCCGCGGGATTTTGATGTGATCAAAAGTCCGTCGCAATCACGTAGCGTGCGCGGATACTCGCCGGATCAACTTAATAGATAGCCACGCCCCATAGCCCCGACCAATTGACTGTAAGAGAACCCCGTCTCCAAAACCATCCTTTCGGGTGCTCGCGCCAGTGGTGTTCCACCTTAGTGCACTTCATCGACGGTATCCGAGGGTGCGGCCGTCTACTAAAGTTTCCGATGAGCATTCGATCAGGATGTCGGGAATCTTATTGAATTGTCCGACTAGATATTGAAAAGTGTTTTCGAGATCGAGACTAAAATGCGGGGTTTATAATTGTTTGGCTTGCGATGTCTAAGGAATTCATTTTGTTAGGCATGAAATCCAAAGTATTTGATACGTTGGGTTTATGATGTCTAAGGTGGTTGTGGATTCCAACTGTTGTAGTTTTTCTCTTTCCTTTCTGCGACCGTAAGTGTAATATGTGGTGTATTACCGGTTTCGGTGCTATATGTCAACGACAATTGGGATACGTATATTTACTTACGTTAATGACATGTGATATTATGTCTTGCTGTGATATGTTATATTAGATTGTCGTGTTTGAATAGCCGGGGGTTTTATGTGAGATGAGAGTTTTTCATTTTCATTCATGTAAAATTCATTGTATGTAATACTCTTTTATTGGGGCAGTTCCGGGTTGAGGATGGTATCACCATTGTATATTATTTTCTTTTCAGCATTAGGATAGACCCAAGGCGGGGACCACAAGTAACCGGGTTCTAGGGTCCAGTGGGAGACCATCTCGAGGAGTCGAGACCGGGTCTCCTAACTCTAGAATCGGCAGGGTTGTTTGCCACTCTCGTTGGGGTCTGGGGGTGTGGGATTGGCTATTTATCGCGACCGTGGAATCCGTGTTTTATACAGCCTTAATATAAAACACGGAAAGCCTAGTATATCCATTATTTCATATATGTTCTTCTGCTGCAATGTTCTGTGATGAAATCATATTACTGCCTGAGACGAATGTTTATATTATATATATGAGATATATATTATATATTGTTGATTTCATTTCAAATGTGAAGCTTGTGAAGCATATTAAATGGGACTTCATTAATGAGATTAATGAAATAAAGGAAACCTAAAAATGTTGTAGAATCTTGTTTCAAAAACAGTAGCTCTATTTGTTGCTTTGTATAGCGGTATTCCTTGTAGAATATCCAGCAACTTATTCGATAAGGAAAGAGCGGAGATCCCTTCACCGGAAGTGACCTCTTTAGCGAAACTAGCAGATGCTACAAACTCGGTTTGTCTTTTTATTGCTTTTTTAGTTTTTGCTTTGCATAGTGATATTTGTGAAATATCCTGCACCTCATTCGATGAGGAAAGAGCCGAGATCCCTTCACCGGGAGTGGCCTCTTTAGCAAAACTAGTAAAGGCCTAAAAAAACTCCTTTTCAAAATCACTCGATTCTACGACGATATCAAGTTCATTACGCAAAAGTTTTTCTTAAAAACCTGTTGTAGCCCTCTATCATTTCAGATAAGTACTAGTTGGTATTCGTTCTACGTTTGTTGACTATGTTAAGGTGTAGTGTGCGGTCGCTGATTAGTGCTTATCTGTATAAGCATATGATGCGATTGGATTAGGGTAGTCTTGCGACTTTGTTGACTATGTTAAGGGTCGTGCGGGTGGGTTTAATTCAATCGGGAAATGACGGGTTGAACATGACTAGCACTTATGATTTGTTGACTATGTTAAGGTCATATAGCTGCTAGGGGCAAAACATTATCGGGAATTTCAAGTGTTGAAATTTTCAATGAGATTGCATACCTCCTATGAGATAGTTGGATCCTGATACCCACTGCGACTAAGAGTTACTCATGGGAGAGTTTTACACATCACAATTAGCCAATCAAGTAGGAGTCTATAAAGGTGTCAACGGGGTTACGCCTATAAGAAAACGAGGTTTATTTTAATTAGGTTCGTGCGAAAGCACGGGGAACCTCCCTCAAAGTACCGACACTAGCCTGGCTGAAAGATTAATGAAATTGTAGGGTGTAATTAATCCCAGCTAGTCTTTCCTTTTAGGGTTTGAAGGAAGATTTGACTAAAACAGCAAGAGCCATCCTGATTAGATATATTAATAATCAATTTAATCTTACAAGAGCATACGCTGAGTGTTTTCTTCTCTCTCTCTCCAGGTAGCGACCATGTCACGCCTTAATCAAGATTAAAATACGGATGTATTGACCGTACCCGCTTGTTATAATGCGCTACGGAACGTTGGTCCCGCTCCAACTTATAATTGTTATAAGACAGAGCAGGAAATTAGGGATTGCCAGGATTCCCGTGCCGCCCAAATGAAGAAAGTGCATGATGATGCATCTTCTTCGGGTTTGTTCATTACAGAAAACTGTTTCTCAGTGTCCTTTACGTCCTGAGTATGTGGTACCGGATCAGGATCCCGCATATGTAATCTGTTACATGGGCTACAGAGAGATAGAGAACTGAGAAAGGGTAATAAGTTTCAAGAGTTGGAAACGGTGAAAGTGTTGCAGCCAAATCTGTTGGCAGTTATCACCTTGTATTACCAAATACATTGATTCTGAACGAATTTTCTTAGATACCGAACCTGATATACAACATCATATCAGCCTCTTTATTAGTAAAGAAGGATATAATTTTGTATTGTTGGATAATGTTTTGAACATTTTCCTTTATCAAGAGTTGATCGGTTTAGGCACGTTATTTAAAAGCAAATACGTTTTAAATCAAACCACAGTTCTTAACGTACAGAATACACACAAAAGGAAGAGTTCAGAAATGAATGAATCCTTCTTGAGGAATTGTAGACTAGGTCATATCAGTGTGACCCGACTAGCGAAGTTACATTTAGATGCATATTTAAATCAGTTTGAATTTACATCTTATGAAACTTGCCAGTCATGTCGCAAAGATAAGATGACCATTGCTCCGTTTATTGGAAACAGAGAAAGAGTTAGTGAACTATTGGGATTGATACATGTTAATATATGCAGGTCCCCTGTCTACACATGTCAGGACTGGTTCTTTGTACTTAATTACATTCATTGATGATCTCTTAAGATTCGCACATATGTTCCTGTTGAAACACAAGTCTGAACCTTTTGAGATATTCAATGAATATAAGTTAGAAGTAGAGAACCAAAAAGGGTATAAATATTATGTCCTTTGATGAGATCAGGGAGAAGAATACTTGAGCACGGAATTCCTGGACTATTCTAACGGAGAATGAGATTCTCTCTCAGCATTACTCCTCTGTATACACCACAACACGTCGGTGCATCGGGGCGGAGCAGTCACACTCTATGTAATATGGTGTGCTCTATGATGAGTACTACTGAGAAGACTATTTCCTTTGGGGCGTTATGCACTTGTGAAGCTGCATACCTATTGAATAGGGTTCCAACCAAATCAGGTGCCTACCACTCCATATGTGATATGGTATGGGAAGAGCAAATCTCTTAAGGTTGTTAAGATTTGGGGTTGTCCGGCCTATGTCAAAAGAAAAATCCGGACAAACTCGAGGCAATGTCAGTTCTGTGGAAGTTTGTTGGATATCCCAAGCATTCACCAGGGAATATCTTCTACCACACTAAGGAGAAAAAGATGTTTTGTTTTCTCAGCATGCCATCGTTTAGAGAAAGGGAATTTCTTGTGAAGAAATTCGTGGCCATGAGGTAGAACTGGAAGGAGTTCCAGCTATATAAACTACAGCTGATAATTTGGTAGAACCAAAGGATTCAATAGCTCCCAACGAACCTCAGCCTCTCCGCCGATCTAGTAAGTTTCCTTACCCACCTGATAGATACTTCGGTTTCTCTATGACAGTGGGAGCGAGAATGGCATCATGAGATGATGACCCAACTAGTTTCGAACAGGCCATCAGGAGTGGGGACTCGTGGAGAATGGCTGGATGCTATGCGATCTGAGATGGAATCCATATACACCAACACAGTATGGACTTTGGTTGCTTTATCTAAAGGGTTAAATCCCCATCTGGAGCAAGTATATCTTGAGAAGATTACTTGGTGTACATGGAAAAGTTGAGACTTTCAAAGCTATGCTTAAGTCCATCCAGATCCTACTTGCCATTGCTACATATCATGACTACAATATCTGGCGGTTGGGTGTCATAACTGTTTTTCTAAATGATGATTTGGAAGAGAGCGTCTATAATTACACAGCTAGAGGGCTTCGTAGACAGTAGGAGCAGCGGAAACGTGTGCAAGTTTCTTTATGAGTTAAAATAGGCATCGCGGAGCTGGAACATCTGTTTTGTGTGATAGTCAAAGAGTTTGACTTCATCAAAATGGTAGATGAACCTTTTATATACAAGAAGGTATGTAGGGAGTATGGTGGTGATCCTCGTATTGTATGTGGATGACATACTCTTGATGGGAAAGGAGTTTCCTATGCTACGCTCGGTTAATCTCCTCTTATCACAAGCATTCTCTATATAGGATCAAGATGACACCTCCTAAATCCTGGATTTTGGATCTATGAGATAGATCAAAAGGGATGTTAGGATTCTCATTATGTGTAGTGAGAAGGTGTCAATCGATCCTGGGGAGAATCACTGGATAGGATCCAGGGTGGTAAGGACGACTGAATGTCAGTCACAGACACTGTCTTTACCCTTAGGGGAGAGATGGTATGTTGGAAGAGTTCCAAGCTAGATACCGTGGCAAACTAGACGATAAAGGTTGGATACATTTCTACAAAGGATGCTACTAAAGAGGTAGTCTGGATGTATATAAGTTCATGAGATGAACTTCATTCCTACCATTGTGTGACAATGGAGTTGTGGATTTGGCCTAGGAACCCCCATCCATCAGAGATCCAGACATATTCTTAGGAAGTATCACCTGATCAAGGAGATGGTTGATCTCCAGGGAGATCGAGGTTAGAAGAGTGGACACAGAGGACAACAGCATGGATCTACTCACAAAGGCCTATTTCCCAGTAGAGTCTTTTATGGGATGGTTGAGTATGGGATACTTCAACCACTGCTGATTGTTGGATATGAGATACTACAACAGATGACCTAAGTGCAAGTGGGAGATTGTTAGTGATATGTATGCCCTATAGGCCATTACTGTACATACGATGTATATTGTAGTGGATGCTTGGACATATATAGGGAGGACTTTCTTGCTCGACATGATAATATGCTATCTGATTGCTCTTTATCTTAACATGTACTCTGATAGTCTCTATGTTGATAAAGCCCTTAGGATGAGTATTTGACTACGAGGACTATGATCAGATCATACTAGTAGGGACATCATAGTCGCTAAGTACATCCTTCAAATGTTCCTAGTCGTAGGTGTATCGAGACAGGGCATCAATATACCAGAGTAGACTAGCGTATAGCTTCTCGACCTATGTAGATGGGCGTTGGATGATCCCATATCCATTGTTTTTTGATATCAGAGACAGTCTATGGGTGCTCAGTGGAGACTGGGTACACTGGACGGACTCGCCGAGAACTCCCAGATAGTATTATACCTATCGTCAGATGGCAGTTCTCCGGTGACACTGGTACAGGTTAGTCTGTAGACCCGAGAGCGTCATAGAGTCTTCTGTGATTCCCACTGTGCTTTGATTTCCACCTTACCACGTTCAAGAGAACGTGCAAAACGGTTGCTTTTGGGTATAGTCCCGAGTCACATGGAGGCAATGAGCGATAGGAGGGGTTTCGTCTCTCCCGGTATAGGGAGTTGATGTTGCGCTGTGCTCGATTGGCTATAACAGGAAGTCCTTGGCCAAGGAAGATTCAGAGATATACTGGTAAGTGTTATCAGTAGTTTCTTGACCTGTTATGAGCCTCATATCGACACGACTTATCGAGTTACTGGGGTCTGATGTTTACCACCCCTAGACGAGATATGCGACATATCAGACGAAGAGACCAGACTGTACGGTAGTGTTACTGATTGGATTCGCAGGAGTGTGAGCAGGCTTGCTTGTTGATCTTCTGATCGCTCAATACCCGGGTGGCCGTTACGTTTAGCAGATCGCTTGCGGCTTGTGGGTGTTTGATATGATCATCACCTACTGGCGGCGTATTGACGAGTCTTTAAAGTCCTACACAGGGGTTTCCAGGCTCAAGCGAAATGGAATAGGAGCACATTTGTGATATGTGTAGGACCGAGATTAATACGATATGAGATACCGTATTCTATTCTCGCGATTTATGACATTGATCGGTTGTATGCGATATAGCCGGGTTATCGGATCAAGAGTTGATTCGATAAGTTGTTACCCATGATATTAGTCGGTTATAGCCGGATTATTAAATCAAGAGTTGATTTAATAATTTAATGTACAATTATATATTTGATATATTACATTACATTAACTAGTATTAGCTCACTTAAGATTTATTTTCTCACTTGTTTTGTGCATGTATATATTAATGTGCATAGTTTTGTGTCATGTTAGATGATACATAATACATGGGTGTATGAGAATTATACCATGGTTGATATAATCTAGGGTTTGTAATTTTCTAAGTAAATCAAATTTGGATGCAATTTTGGCAAGGCAAGAAACTTCTTGAAGCTTATGGATGCTTTGACCAAAGTCTTCCCTTTTTGTTTTTTTGTAGATATTTATCAACCCAACCATTATACTAACCCTAGTAAAGTCTCTACATAAGTTAAGCTTGATAGCTTTAACTCAACCATGGGTGCAATAATTCATTTGGATGAATCATTCAAAAGTTCTTCTTCTTCTTCTTCAAGCTCCATGAAAAAGCTTGCTAGCTCTAATGGTGCTATGAGAAAAAGTGTGAGAAAATCAATTTTAAAGTGAGCCCATTTCCTACTTCATCATCCGCTACTACTTGCCATGTAGTATAGGGTGTTCTCTTCACAAAGTTCATGACCTAGTGAAGGAATAGCTTGAGTTAGTGTCTCCCCGACGTAGATCATCTTCGGCCTCGAAGTCTTCGAAGCAAGCAAGTTCGTTTCTTTATCGGAGCTTATCTAGAGTCCGGATTTTGCGATCGCAGTGGAGGGGACAACTACACGGAGCTATTGAAGTGAAGGACCGGTCTACAAAGGTTGTATTCCTTGCTCTCTTTACTTATTGCAAAGTGTTTGCATATATCTTTCCGAATATTTCTAGTTAATTATCTAGTTTAGGGTTAGCTAAAATGGCAAAATTTTAATTTGGCATGGACGATGCCTCCCGAAACCTTGCTTCCGTCATAGGTAACCCTTCAGACCCCATTTCTCAATGGGTTGATAGATTAGTACAATCGCTTTTCACACATCGGTCATTAGAAATTGTACTCATTTATTCACTCCATTCTCACCCTCAAGTTTGTATTCCATTTCTTTTTCCCTTCCACCATTCTCCTCCTCCACCGAGACCGTATCCCGCTTCCATCCCCATACGCTCTCGTGTATTCTTCATTTCTTTCCTTTCCGCATTCTTTCACCAACCTGCACATTACAGCGATATAATTTTTGAATGGTCGGTGTTAACTTTCGGCCTGTGTAAGGCCTTATATAGATTGAAACTGTTACCTCCCCTAACCTTGAACTTCAACGAAAACACTGTTTCCCTTAAGTTTTGGGGGGGGGGCTTTTTGTGTGTGTGTGTCTATATATATATATATATTTGTTTATTTTCTGTTATAAAATAAAATAAAATAAAAACAGGGGTGCAACAACAATTTTGACCCTCTTGATGTAGCCTGACAGTGAGAGCACTGTCAAGTTTAAGTTTGGGGGTGTGCTCGTTAAGCATTTCTATCCTTCGCATTCATTTGTATATTCTGCATTTGCATACATATTCTAAAACCCATAAAAATCAGAAAATTTTCCTAAAAACATAAAAGCTTAGTCGTCAAGTTAGCTAGTGGGAGAACTTAGATTCGATATTTCGACGGTTTTTTTGAGATAGGAACACCTAAATCCTGTTTTTAGATTTTGAAAACCTGAAAGATAACCCTCCTTTAAGTTTAACTGTAGGTAATATACGTCATTTCACACTACACGTGTCGTATGTTTTGAAAATTAGATGACAAGTCTGATATGTCTTAAAACTTTTTGATAAACTATTTTTTGAGGATCAAACAGGTTTGTTATGAAATAAGTAATATCAAGAATAGTTTATAAAGGGAAGTGGATATGAAGGAATATTTTTGATGCTTTAATAAGAACTAAGTCTGAAGAATAACCTATCTGGAACTTGATTGGAGTGATTACACACCTAATCCACTAACACGTCTTTTATCCTAAAAATAATTGAACAACTGGTTATATCTCCGTTCGCATTGAATTGTTATGATTTTCACGCCAAAATGGGTCTTTTTGTTTTCGGGCCTATGTAACTTGAGCAATTAAGTCCGCTGGGGTGTCTCTACACCTAATGCCCTAAAACCAACTGGTTTTGGTACATTGGTCCAAAGCTCGCTATAAAGCCTAGAAATTCCAAATTAAAACAAAGTCAAGCAAGTGTTCTCTCCGAGTTAAAATTCGTAACGGTTCATTGTGTGAGAATAATCTTGACAAAAGACAAGTTTTATAAAAATATTTTTAAACGGAAATATGTAGGTTTTATCCTATGATAAAGTCTATTGCACGTTCATGAAGGTGTGTATGAAACGAAAACAAGTAAAAGGTGGAGTCAAAAATAAGACCAAATTTCCTGGTAAAGAGGATAGAAATTATTGTTATTTGTATGTATGCCCTAGAGGCCAGTATTGTACAGATGATGCATATTATATTGGATGCTTGGACATATATAGAGAGGACTTTCTTGCTCGATATGATAGTATATACTATCTGGTTGCTCTTTATCTTAACATTTATACTTGTCTCATGATACTGTCTTATAGTTAAATGCTGGTAAAGCCCTTAGGATGTGTACTTGACTACCAGGACTATGATGCAGATCATACAAGTGGGGCCATGATAGTCCATAAGTACATCCTTTAGTGTCCCCAGTCGTGGGTATATCGAGACGGGGCATCGATATACCAGAGTAGACTAGCGTATACGCTTCTCGACTTATAAGATGGGTGATGGATGATCCCATATCCATTGGTGTTTGATATTAGAGATGGTATTCGGGTGCTCAGTGAACACTGGGTACACTGGACGGACTCGCCGAGAACTCCCAGATGGTATTATACCTCACGTCAGATGGCAGTTCTCTGGTGACACTTGTGCAGGTTAGTCTGTAGATCCGAGATCGTCATAGAGTCATGTGTGATTCCCACTGTGCTTTGATTTCCACCTTACCACATCCAAGAGGGCGTGCAAAATGGTGGTTTTTGGGTACAGTCCCGAGTCACATGGAGGCAATGAGCGATAGGAGGGGTTTCGTCTCTCCCGGTATTGGGGGTTGATGTTGCGCTGTGCTTAATTGGCCATAACACGGAGGTCCCTAGCCAGGGCTGATTTATAGATTTACTGGAAAGTGTTACCAACAGTTTCTTGACCCGTTATGAGCCTCACATCGGCATGACTAATTGGTTATTTGGGTCTGACGTTTACCACCCCTAGACTTGATATGCGACATATCAGACGAGGAGACCGGACTGTACGGCAAGTGTTACCGTTAGACTTTTACAGGAGTTGGAGCGGGCTTTCTTGCTGACCTTCTGATCGCTCAATACCTGGGTCGCCATTACGTCCAGCTAGTACCGCTGACGGCTTGTGGGTGCTTGATGTGATCATCATCTACTGCCGGCGTATTGACAAGTCTTTAGAGTCCTACATAGAGGTTTTACTGGCTCAGGCAAAATGAAATAGGAGCGCATATGTGATATGTGCGGGACCGAGAGTAATGCGTGTATGTGATACCGTATTCTATTCTCACGACTTTTTTGTATCGGTCGGTTATATGTGACATAGCCGGGTTATCGAATCAAGTGTTGATTCTATAAGTTGATACATTGGATGTTAGTCGGTTATATGAGATATAACCGGATTATTAAGTCAAGTGTTGATTTAATAATTTAGTGTATAATTGTATATTTGATATACTAATTTACATTAACAAACATTTGTTCACTTAAGGATTTTTCTCACATGTGCACAAGTTTAATATATATGTGATATATATTAAAATGTGTTTTCATTTTGTATCATGGTTGTTGATACATCATTCATGGGTCTGTAAGACATACACCATTCTATTTATTATGGTGGGTTATAATTATTTAAGGTAATTACAAAATTAGTGGAGATTTGGAAAGAGCATGAAGCTTGTAGAAGCTTGTTTTGCTTTGACAAAGTCCACTAACTTTGTCTTTACTTTAGATTTTTGTTAACCTAACCATTTGGATTAGCCATGGTTATGTCTCTACATGTGTTAGTATATGATACTCTCTCACCCATGGTTAGCTCACTCACTTGATCATTATCCTCATCTTTTCTTTTGTTCATCTTCTTTTTCTTTGAGCAAAAAGAAAAGCTTGCTAGGGTTTTCAAAAGAGAGTGAAATATTGTGAGAAAATAAATTCTAAAGTGAACCCACTTCCTATTTCTCCATCCTCTACTAGACTAGCACTTTAGTTTAGGGTGTTTGCATCACTAATTCTCTAGTTAGTGAAGTAGAAACATGAATTGGCATCCCCTCGACGTAGATCATCTTCGGCCTCGAAGACTTCAAGCAAGGACACTCCTTTTGCCTCGTGAAGCCATGCTAGAGTCCGGGAGAACCACGATCGCAGCGAAGGGACTAATTCAAGGAGCTTTTGAAGTGAAGGACCGATCTACAAAAGTTGTATTTCGTATTCACTTAGTCGTAAATGTTGTTTACTTGCTTGTGAAACCCTAATAATCTAGCAAAGATCTTGTTTAGGGTTGTTCGGCACGGCTAAAATTTTAATCGGGCATGATTGATGCCTCGTAGAACCTTGTTAGAGTGCCTAGTAACCCTACAGTGGTATCAGAGCCTAGCTAGAGTATTAGGCGACGTGTATACGAAGTTAAAACCCCGATCGAACCCCGAAACGTCGATTTGACCCCCACTCTGGACAATTTTTAAAAATGTGATTTTTTCTGTATTAAAAATACCTAAAAAAATCAGCAGGGAATTATAAGTATCACTGTGGAAAACGACAAAGTAAATCGTACGGACCACCGCGGAACCGCGGCAATACCTTACTTGTGCCGCGGATCCGCGACCGTATAGTGAGATTTGGCTTTCGTTTTTGTACAGTAATACCCGTAGCTGTTATTGCAAATTTCTGGGTATTTTTAATCTGACTCAAGTGTTGAGTGTTCTGGAGATTTTTTTGAATTCGTTGATTCGATCGGAAAATTTAATTTCGTTCTTTTTCCGGATAATTTAGAAACTATTAAAATGTTCAAACGGATATCATTAACTCATTTTTTCCCGGCACGAAAAACTTTCAAATGTTGAATTTTTCTTGGGTTTAAATCTTTCGGAAAAACGTGCAAGTAACGCGATGGACCCTCCAGAAGAACACAAACCTTAACTCGATTATGTGACCGTCTGAACCTCCTCTAAACCTTAGGGTTTGGGGTAGTACGGCGTTGCCACATGTGAGGCATTGGCTTGACCCTTCTACGGCTGGACCATTGGTACTGTGACGTATTCTGGAATTTTTTAACTCCGCTCAAGTGTTGAGCTATTTAGGAAATCTTGGATATTTGATTATTCGATCGAAAAGTTTAATACTGTCTATTTATCTGGAAAGTGATACAATATGTGGAATTCATGTAGTTAGGCATGAAATGCGAAGTATGTGATATTTCGGATTTATGATGTCTAAAGAGATTGTGGATTCCAAATGTTTTAGTTTTACACTTTCTTTTCTGTGACCGTAAGCCTAGTATGTGGTGTATCGCCGGCTTCGTTGCAATACATCAACGACAGTCGGGATACGCATGCTTTCTTACGTTGATAATATAAGATATTATGTGTTGCTGTGATATGTTATATTGGATCGTCGTGTTCTGAATAGCCGGGGGTTTTTTGTGAGATGAGGGTTTTTATTTTCATTCATGTAAAATTCATTGTATGTAATGTTCTTTTATTGGGGCACTTCCGGGATAAGGATGATGTCACCATTGTATATTATTTACTTTTCCGCACTAGGATAGACCTAAGGAGGAGAGCACAAGTAACCGGATTCTAGAGTCCAGTGGGAGACCAACTCGAGGAGTCGAGTCCGGGTCTCTTAACTCTAGAATTGGAAGGGTTGATTGTCGCTCTCGTAGGGGTCTAGGGGTGTGGGTTTGGCTATTCATCGCGACCGTGGAATCCGTGTTTTATAGAGGCTCAAAATAAAACACGGACGTCCAAGTATATTCAATGTTTCATATGTTTCTTCTGCTGCGATATTTGTGATGTGATCATTTGATATGTTGAGATGGATACTGTATATAGTATATATGATATATTATATAGATGTTACTTATGTTTTACACCCGCGCTAGCCCTGCCCCGCACTGCCGTTAGTTACTTAACCTAACAGTGCACAAGGGGACATCGAGACGAATGCGGATGGCATAAGTGTACGTCATATTTAACTGTGGTGTTTACATGACTTAAATGATGGGACTTCATTAATATGATTAATAAAAGAAAAGAAACCTAAAAGATGTTGTAGAATTAAATTTTCAAAAAGGGTAGCTACAGTTTTTGCTTTGCATAGCGATATATAAGATATATTCTGCACCTTATTCGATGAGGAAAGAGCCGAGATCCCTTCACCGGGAGTGACCTCTTTAGCAAAACTGGCAGATGCTACAGCACTCGGTTTGTCTTTTGATTGCTTTTTAGAGTTTTGTTTGCATAGCGATATATATGATATATCCTGCACCTTATTCCATAAGGAAAGAGCTAAGATCCCTTCATCGGGAGTGACCTCTTTAGCAAAACTAATGAAAGCCTCAAAATCACTCCATTTCAAAATTCACTCGATTCTACAACGATATCAAGTTCATTACGCAATAGGTTTTCAGAAAAACCTGTCGTAGCCCTCCGTCATTTCAGATAAGTCCTGCTTAGTATTCGTGCTACGTTTGTTGATCTTGTTAAGGCATAGTGTGCGGTAGCTGACTAGTATTTATCTGCTTATGCATATGATGCAGATTGGATTAGGGTAGTCGTACGGCCTTGTTGACCTTGTCAAGGGTCGTGCAGGTAGGTTTAATTCAATCAAAGAACGACGGGTTGAACTTGACTTACGGTCTATGGTTTGTGGACCTTGTCAAGATCATAGATCGTTTGGGGCAAAACATTATCGGGAATTTCAAGTGTTAAAAATTGCAATGAGATTGCATACCTTCTATAAGATAGTTGGATACCGATACCCACTGCGAGTAATTGTTACTCCTGAGAGAGTTTTACACAGGACAATTAGCCGATCAAGTAGGTGTCTAGAAAGGTGTCAACGGGGTTACGCCTCTGGGAAAATGAGGTTTACTTTAATTAGGTGCGTGCGAAAGCACAGGGAACCTCCCTCAAAGTACCGACACTGGCCTGGTTGAAAGATTGGCGAAATTGTAGGGTGTAATTAATCCCGGCCAGTCTTTCCTTTTAGGGTTTGGAGGAAGATTTGATAAAAAACAGTGGGAGCCATGATGATTAGATAAAATAATAACCAATCTGATCTTGCAAGAGCATACGCTAATGTGTTTTCTTCTCTCTCTCCAGGTAGCGACCATATCATGCCTTATAAAGATAATAATATAGATGTATTGACCGAACCCGCGATGCTATACTGTGCTGGGGAACATTGGTTCCGTCTTTCTTATAAAAGTTATAAGACCTGAACAGGATATAGGGGAATACCAGGATTCCCAAGCCACCCGAATAAAGAAAGTACATAATGATGCATTTTCTTCGGTGTGTTCGTTACAGAGAAATGTTTCTCCATTTCCTCTACGTCCTGGGTATTAGATACCGGGTCAGGATCCCATATATGTAATCAGTTACATGGGCGTAGGAAAGGTAGAGAACTAGGAGAAGGTGATAAAGACATAAGGGTTGGAAATGGTGCAATTGTTGCAGCTAAAACCGTCGGGGAATATCACCTTGTATTTGTAAGTCGATGTACAACACCCCACGACTTGCGGGGAGGCGGAAATATGAAAAACGATCTTGTTCTTTTCTTAAACATCGACTAACCGCATGAATCGAAGCTAAACGATAACTAACAACAATCATAGAAGTTCTAAACTACTATGTGAAATGATTATACCTCAAGAACCGTGTCCTTCGGGTCTTCATCGCTGTCCTCCACTCCTCGTAGGCTCCTTGGAACATCGGCAACTTCACTGCCTCCTCAAATCAAAGACGATCCACCCGAAAGCTCCTACGCCAAGCTTAATCTCAAACTTAAGATAACTAGGTTGCTTGAAGTGCTAATCTAAGCTAGCTAAAGGATATAGAGTGAGGTTATGGATATTTTAGTCTATCTAACCCTTGATCTCAACACATGAGAGGTTAGGGTTAGGGTTTCAAGAGAGAGTGAGCTTGAGGAGAGAGAAGGTGAGATTGATAATGAAAAGAATAATGAACTCATATGAATATATCAACCATAACAATAAATAAAATAAATAATATAAATGATTTATCATCATGGTTAGATTCATTCATCTAGTGTGATTCATCATATGACTCACTAACTCATTAATGAATCATTTAATACAATGCATGAATCACACAAATGAGTCATTAAGCAATTAATGCTCATGCCATCGTAACCCCTTAGTCACCACTCTTCTAGAACCATCGCGATAAATTACGAGAACGCCCCTCCAATCCGTGAAAAAAACGGAAAAACTTTAGACTGTATAAATCCAATAACCCGATACTAGAATCTGGCTTAAACCAAAGCCGGCTAGTAAAAACTGTCCGAAAAGTCGTACGTGCGTAAACACACGTACTCATCCGAACCCTTGTCGTAAAACCATACGACCTCTATATCGTTTCGCCTGGAGCAGGGAAACTCTCTGTGTGGGACTCTAAAGACTCAACACTACGCTGGCAGTGGGTTTAACCACAGACCGCAAGCGGCATTAGCTGTACGTAACGGTCCCCAGGTAGATGTCGATAAGAATGCCGATGAGGAAAATCATCCGAACTCCCACTGAGCCTGATGTGACAATCTTCGTACAATCCGGTCTGTTCGTCTAAGACTATCGCATATCAAGCCTAGGGGGCGGCAAGCGTCAGTCCCCTAATAGCTGTACAAGTCGTGTCGGAGCGAAGCCCATTACACCCTGAGAAGCTACTGGAACCTACCGGTATATCTCGCTTGCCCTGGCTAGGGACTTTGCGTAATGGCTCTCTGAAACAGTGTGATATCAACTCCCAATACCGGGAGAGACGAATCCTACCTAACCGCCACTGCCTCCAAGTGCTCGGGACTGCACCCAACTGCTACCTGTTTGCACGACTCCTTTGAGCCGTGGTAGGGTAGCAATCTAAGAACAGTGGGACACACTCGAGGCGAAGCAGCAGTGTCAAGTCTGCGGACTATGCTGTACTCATGTCATCTGGGAACTGATAACTGACGATGGGTATAATACCAACCAATCAGTTCCCCTGCGAGTCCAGTCCGGTGTACCCGTAACCTAACGAGCACCTGCATACTATCTCCAGTATGACGTACTGATGGCTGTGGGACAGACCATCTCCCCAACTGGGATGAGAAGCGTACACACTTAGTCTACTCCGGAATATCGATGCCCTATCTCGATAATCCAATGACCAGGGACCTGTATAGGATGTTGATTACAGACTACCCAGCCCCCACTAGTGTGACTGCCATCACGACGCTGGTAATCAAGCAAAGATCCTATGGGCTCTACTAATATGTATAAGTGATACGTTACAAGAAACATATGCACATATTAAAGTAGACTCAAACCAAGTAGCATACTACCATTTTTAGCAAGACTGTATATATAACTGTGAATATCCCAAGCTTCCATTAAGTAATATATAAGCTAGTATGATACAATAATGGCCCCTAGGGCATATTCACTAACAATCTCCCACTTGCACTAGGGCCATGAGCTGGCATATCGTAGACCTATCATCTCGAATAGCCTCTCGAACTGCGTCTGAGGAATGGCCTTTGTGAATGGATCAGCAATGTTATCCTCCGTCTTTACTCTCTTCACCTCGATCTCCCGGCGATCTATGATCTCCCTGATCAGGTGATACCTCTTTAAGGTGTGTCTGGACTTCTGATAGGACCTGGGTTCCTTCGCTAAAGTTATAGCGCCGTTTTTTGTCACAATATAGAGGTATTGGACCAACACTGGTAGGAACCACCTGAAGTTCTATGGAGAACTTCTTCATCCAGACTGCTTCTTTTGCGGCATCGCAAGCAGCTATGTACTCCGCTTCCATTATTGAGTCAGCAACGGTCTCCTGCTTAGAACTCTTCCAACAGACCGCCCCTCCATTGAGGGTATAGACATAACCCGACATGGATTTGGAGTCATCTTTGTCACTCTGGAAGCCGGAGTCGGCAAAGGCCTCCATCTGGAGGTCTTTTCCGCCATATACTAAGAACATCTCCTTCGTCCTCCTTAGGTACTTGAGAATATTCTTTACTGCTATCCAGTGCTTCTCCCCTGGGTTTGCATGATACCGGCTTACTACGCTCAATGTGTATGCTACATCCGATCTGGTACATAAATCGCATACATATAGAGCCTACCGCAGAAGCGTAGGGTATAATCGACATGCGATTCCTTTCAAATCAGTCTTGGGAGACATCTCTTTGGAGAGGGTGATTTCGTGATAAGCCGGTAGGTTACCGCGCTTAGAATCATCCATACTGAATCTTTTCACTATGGTGTCTATGTACCATGGACTGCGAAAGTCCAACATCCTTTTTGATCTATCACGATAGATCCGGATCCTCATAATGTGGTGGCATCACCCAGGTCTTTCATGGAGAATTTATGTGACAAGAATCTTTTGACTGACTGTAACATAGGAATATCATTTCCTATTAGGAGAATGTCATCCACGTACAAGACAATGAATACTACAACTCTCCCTACAATCTTACTGTATAAACAAGGTTCATCTGGATTTTTGATGAGTCGAATTCTTTGACAGTATCATCAAAACAGATGTTCCAGCTCCGCGATGCCTGCTTTAGTCCATAAATGGACTTAAGCAGCTTGCATACTTTACCGCTGCTCCCACTCTGAATGAATCCCTCTGGCTGATCCATTATAGACACTTTCTTCCAAATTTCCATTTAGAAAGGCCGTCTTTACGTCCATCTGCCAGATTTCGTAATCGTGGAAGGCAGCAACAGCAAGAAGGACCCGATAGATTTAAGCATAGCCACTGGAAAAAAAGGTTTCGTCATAGTCTAAACTAGGTCTTTGACGGAAACCCTTTGCAACAAGTCTAGCCTTATAGGTTTCAACCTGTCTATCTACACCAATCTTCTTTTTGAGATCCATTTGCATCCTACGGGTTTTACCCCATCTGGAGCAATGTCCAAAGTCCATACTTTGTTGGTGTACATGGACTCCATTTCGGTCCGCATTGCATCAAGCCAGTTTACTTAGTCACCGCTCTGAATAGCTTGCTGGAAGCTAGTAGGCTCATCATATCAACAGTGCAATCCTCTCTATCCCCGTCTATGAGAAAACCGTAGTATCTCTCGGGCGGATGAGATTGCCTACTACTCCTGCATAGTGGCGTCGGGATGTCCTGTTCTCCTGAACCTTCTCGTTCTACCAAGGTTTCAGTAATAGCTTGTGGTTCTGGAATTTCTTTCAGTTCTATTGCGCTCCCACTCTTCTGATTTTCTAAAAACTCAGTTTCCAAGAAGCGGGTATGTTGAGAAACAAAGACCTTTTGTTCCTCTGCGTAATAGAAACAATATCCGATGGAGTTCTTTGGATATCCCACAAACTTACACTGTACTGAGCGTGCCTCGAGCTTGTCCGTATGCCGCTTCTTACAAAGCTGGACATCCCCATGTCTTAAGATACTTATGACAGGGTTTCATCCACTCCACATCTGATATGGTGTGGTAGGCACAGTCTAGGTTGGAACTCGGTTCAAAAGATATGCAGCTGATTCTGGTGCATATCCCCAGAATGATCGCGGTAACTCAGCCTTACTCATCATGGAACGAACCATATCCATAGGGTTCAATTCCTCCTTTCTGATACACCGTTATGTTGTGGTGTGTATGGAGGAGTAAGCTGAGAGAGAATTCCATTCTCTTTTAAGTATCCCAGGAACTCGGAGCTTAAGTATTCACCACCTCGATCAGATCTCAGTGTCTTGATACTTTTGCCGGTCTGGTTTTTCACTTCATTCTGTATCTTGGAATTTCTCAAGGCTTCGGATTTATGCTTCATTAAGAAGATATATCCATACCTAGAGAAATCATCCGTAAAGTAATGAAGTAGGAATAACCACCTCGCGCATGTGTAGACATTAGACCGCACACGTCACTGTGTACGATTCCCAAAGCTCGCTTGCTCTTACTCCATGTCCAGTGAACGGATTCTTTGTCATCTTTCCTATGAGATAAGATTCACAAGTAGCATAAGATTGATATTCGAACGGATTCAAATATCCTTCTCTATATAACTAGTCAACCTCCTCTCATTGATGTGACCTAGTCTACAATGCCATAAGAAAGCCTGATTTAATTCCGGAGACTTTCTTTTAAGTGTGGTTCTGGACACTGAAAATCTGAGCTTGATTTAATACGTATATTCCGTTTTCTAATGTACCTGACCCAATCAAATCTTGATTTAGGTGATGTGAACCACATCTCTTATAAAAGCAAAATCATATCCTTCCTTAGAAAGTAAGGGTACAGATATGATATTACAAGTCGTACCTGGTACATAAAAACTGTTACGCAGAATCATATCTACCAGTTGTCATTCCAAGATGGTATTCCCCTACGGATTCAGCGTCCATGCTCATTCTGTTAGCAACTGTGAGGGTCATATCACCTATCCCGATAACCTTACGATTTCTCAGTACCTGTAATGAATTACAGATGTGAGTTCCTGATCCGGTATCCAATACACAGGAAGTAGGGTTAACTGATATACAGTTCTCTATCATAAACACACCCGAAGTTGAAGCCACAACATGCTTCGTATCCTGGCTACTGGCTTCTAAAGCTCTGCAATCATTCTGCAATGCCCAATCCCACGACAATAGGACATCCCTCCATTATTATATCCAGTCCCGAAACTTTTTCCCTCTCTTTCCTTCTACTTCCCTGGTTTCCTTCAGGTAGAAGGTAGAGACTGTAGAATCAAGTCAGTATCTGACCCATTTCCCAACGCGGTCTCCAGGTCCTGGAGCTCATCAATACAGCTAGTCATTGTAAGTACGTTGTCTCCTACAGATGACCCGTCAGCCATACTCGCTTGAATTAATTCGTTCGAGATTTCATATCTAGTGATATGAGATTGCTCTCTATATAAATCTTTATTATGGAGAAAGATGGAAACTAAGTCCATCTTCTCGTGCGTCTTCTAGTATACACCATCAACTGAAGCTAACACGAGGCACTTAGCTTTCACTTTATCTTTTTCCCTTGTCTGACGGATATCCATATTCGCAACAGTGGAAACTGGACGTGGGACGGCGGGATCTTGAGTAGTAATAGGGTGGTCCAGCTTGTCATAGGTAATGGACATTTGGACAGACCTTTGCTAGTCATATAAGTCAGATTCAGTCAATTTGTTATCTAGATGTAACTATGTGTGGTCACAAGGTCGCTGCAATTAAGAGAGAGAGAAGAAAACATTTTAGCATGATGCTGTTGCAGTTTAGATTGGTTTTAAGTTTATCTAAACGGAATGGCTCCCACTGTTTCTCGAATCCTTCCTCAAACCATAAAAGAAGAATTAGCAAGGACAATTCTCACCATACAATACTTGTTAACCGTCAGCTAGGCCAGTGTCGATACTTCGAGGGAGGTTTTCCAACGCTTTCGCGAAGTTCGTTAATTAAATAACCACTTTTTTCTAGGGACGTAACCCCGCTGACACCTTTCTTGGCACCTACTTGGTTTATAGCATTGATCGTTAAGTGACGAATCATCTGATAAGTAGCATGTACTCACAGTAGGATCGGGATCCAAAATATCATCGTATGATAATGTTGAAGGAATTCTACCAACATTTATCAAACTCCAAAATGGTATGCTCTCTCTGCAAATTTGATTTCTTTAGAAATTCCCGATGTGGATTTTTGCCCCATGCTCTTATTGTTGGATATATGTATGCCCTAGAGGCCATTATGTGATAGTGGATGTATCTATACATGTATATATATTCAGTTTGCATTCTTGCTCGACATGATAGTATGCTATCTGGTACTTCTTTATCTGACATGTTTATTTGATCATGCTTCTATTCATTCATACATACTGATAAAGCCCTAAGGATATCGGCTTGACTACTCTGATTATGATGGAGATCATACTAGTGGGACATCTGTAGTCTATAAGCATATCCTGAAATGTCCCTAGTCGGAGGTGTATCGAGACGGGGCATCGATATACCAGAGTAGACTAGCGTATATGATACTAGACCCATGTGATGGGCGATGGATGTTCCCACATTCATCGATGTTTGACATCAAGATCATATACGGGTGCTCAGTGGTGACTGGGTACACTGGACGGACTCGCCGAGAACTCCTATATGGAATTATATCTATCGTCGGATAGCAGTTCTCAGGTGACACTGGTACAGGTTAGTCTGTAGACCCAAGATCGTCATAGAGCCTTGTGTGTTCTCCCACTGTACTTTGATTGCCACCCTACCACGGCTCTACTGAGTCGTGCAAACAGGTGGCCGTTGGGTACAGTCCCGAGACACACGAAGGCAATGAGCGATAGGAGGGGTTTCGTCTCTCCCGGTATTGGGAGTTGATGCTGTGCTGTGCTCGACTGGTTATAACAGCAAGTCCCTGGCCAGGGCTGCTGAGATTTGCTGATAAGTGTTATCAGTAGTTTCTCGATCTGTTATAGACCATTAACCGGCACGACTTATTGAGTTATTGGGGTCGACGTGACCATCCCTAGGCTCGATATGCAGCATATCTGACGAAGAGACCGGACTGTACGATAGTGTTGCTGGATGGCTCGACGGGAGTTGTAACAGGTTCGCTTGTCTTCTTCTTATCGCTCAATACCCGGGTGGCCGTTACGTTTGGCTGACCGCTTGCGGCTTGCGGGTGCTTGATATGATCATCACCCACTGCCGGCGTATTGACGAGTCTTAGAGTCCCACACAGGAGTTACCTAGTCCAGGCGAAACGTTGTGGTGCGCGTATGCGATATGCGCTTGGACCCGATTAAAATACGTGTATGGGATACCGTATATTAATTGGGCGGCTTGCTAATGGTCGGGTCATATGTGATATGACCGGATTAGTGAATCAAGTGTTGATTCATTATTATTTTCTCACTACAAATCCTATCTTGTTTATGTTGTATGTATGCATGCATGTGTACATTCATTTTTGTTCATGCACATGTTGATGTGCAAGCACACATGCATACATACATCAAATTCTATCATGGTTGTTTATACAATGGAAATGGTGGATGTATAAGAATTACACCATGGTTGTATTTGGATAATTATTGAATTTAAATTAAAGCAAAAGAAAATAAAAAATGGGTTAAATCAATTTGGAATTTCTACACTCTTCTAACTCAACCATGCTCACCTAACTTTTAACCCATAGTTTATTTTCTTATCATGCTTTTAATTTAAAATAAAATGATATCTAAATACTTAACCATGGTTGGTTAAGAGAAAGAAAAATATATATAGCTATTTTTCTTTTCTCTTTGTGAAGATAATTCATTCTCTTCTTAAAAAAAAAAGTCCATCATCTTCATCAACCTCCATGCTTAAGCTCTCTAGTTCTTACAAGAGAGTGAATCCTTCATAAAAATAGGATTTTGAAGTGAGATCCATAACCACAACCTCATTCTAATCAAGTCTAGCTCACTTGATTAGTGTGTTCTCTTTGTTTTTCAAAGTTGCAAGCTTGGACGGGATAGCTCCGGGTGGATCGTCGTGGACGCAAGAGGAGGAAGAGTGGACCTTCTTCCAACACCCCAAAGTCAAAGGAGCAAAACAAAAACGGGAGCTACAAAGGTTGTAGCCTTCTAACCCTAAGCTTTTCTAGTTTAATGTTTAGCAAACCCTAATTTTCTAGGACGATTCCTTTGCTTGTTAGTTTAGCACCATAAAAAATGAAAACTTTAGGTCATGTGATGCTTGTAATCTCTTCATAGGGTGCTAACCTAACCTAACATTGGTATCAGAGACGACCTAGAACATTAGGCGACCTTTTTGCGAAGTAAAAAGTCCGATCGAAACAAAAATACGGATTTATGGGATGCTCTCTGGAATTTTTTTAAAAAATGATCTTTTTCAGAATTAAAAATTCTCAAAAAATAGAGCAGGTAAAAATTAGAGGATCTGGAAAATTCGTACACATGAACAGTAATATTGACCGCGGAAGGGCGGCATAAGCAAGGCTTAGGCCGCGCTTCCGCGGCTATTTGAGGGGTTCTCTGGTATTTTTTTTTGCACAGTAACTTTCATTACCTGCTACAGTAATTTTTGAGAGTATTTAATCTGAATCTACTGTTGAAAATTCTGGAGATGGTTTTGAACTAGTTGTTTCGTTCGGAATTTTCATTTCGCTTTCTTTTCCGGGTAAACTAGAAAGTATTGAAGTGTTTGAACGAATATCATTTACTCAATGTTCACGGGGTTTAAATAGTTTGGAGATGCGTGCAAGTCTTTTTGCGGTGGTCCCTCTAGAAGACAACAAACCTTAACTCGATTATGTGACCGTCTCGAACTGCCCTTTGAACCTTAGGGTTTGGGGCTGTACGGCGTGCCACATGTGAGGCGTTGGCTTGACCCTTCTACGGCTGGACCGCCGCTACTGTGTCACACTCCGGATTTTTGAACCTTGCTCAAGTGTTGAGCTTTAGTGAATCTTGGGTACTTGATTTTTCGTTCGAAAACTTTAATACTGTCTGTTTATCTGGAATGTGATACAATATGTGGAATTCATATGGTTTAGATATGAAATACGGAATATGTGATATTTCGCATTTATGATGTCTAAAGAGAATCTGGATTCCAAATATTGTAGTTTTACACTTTCTTTTCTGTGACCGTAAGTGTAGTATGTTAGATATCGCCGGTTTCGTTGCTATACATCAACGACAATCGGGGTACGCATACTTGCTTACGTTGATGATATTATGTGTTGCTGAGATATGATGTGTAGGATTGTCGCGATCGAATAGCCGGGGGGTTTTGTGAGATGAGAGTTTTATATTTTCATTCATGTAAATTCAAATGTAATGTAATATTCTTTTATTTGGGGCACTTCCAGGTTGCGGTTGTGTCACCAGTGTTGTATATTATTTACTTTTCCGCATTAGGATGGACCCAAGGAGGGGAGCACAAGTGACCGGGTTCTGGGGTTCAGTGGGAGGCCATCTCGAGGAGTCGAGACCGGGTCTCCTAAACTCCAGGATTGGTAGGGTCACTTGCCGCTCTCGTAGGGGTCCAGGGTGTGGGCTTGGCTATTCATCGCGACTGTGGAATCCGTATTTTCTATTCTGGCTAAATACTAAATACGGACGTCCTAGTATATCCCACGTTATATCTATATTTCTGCTGCCTGTGTTCTGTGAAATCTGAGACGAATGACTTATTATATATATGATATATAATAGACGTTGCTTATGTTTTACACCCGCGCTAGTCCCGTCCCGCTATGCCGTTAGTTAAGTAACCTAACGGTGCATAACGGAACATTGCGGCGAATGCGGATGGCATAAGCGTACGTGATATTTTCGTTTCTTTTCTGTGATTGGCTTTAGGACTTAAATGATGGGATTACATTAATGTGATTAATGTAAAGAAAATAAACCTAAAAAGATGTTGTAGAATCGGATTTAAAAACTACTCGGCTATTTATGAAAAAGCTTTATTTCAAAACTGCGGAGCTTAAGCCACTCCTTTTGAAAAACTGTTTGATTCTACAACGATATCAAGTTCAAAGCGTTAAAGATTTTCTTAAAAATCATTCGCAACCCTCCGTCATTTTAGGAAGTAGAGTACTTAGTATTCGTGCTACGTTTGTTGACTTTAGTTAAGGCGTAGTGTACGGTAGCTAAGTGATGTCTTCCTACACTGCATATGATGCAGATTAATTAGGACATTCATACGACTTTGTTGACCATAGTTAAGGGTCATATGGGTGGGTCTAATTGATCAAGAAATGACGGGTAGAACTTGACTGGTACTTATGATTTGTTGACCATAGTTAAGGTCATAAGTACTAGGGGTAAAAACCACATCGGGAATTTCAAGTGTTGAAATTTGCAATGAGATTGCATACCTTCCATATGATGGTTGGATCCCGATCCCACTGTGGGCAATAGTTGCTCCTAGGAGAGTTTTGCAGTTTACAATTAGCTAACTCATTAGGTGTCTAGAAAGGTGTTAACGGGGCTCCGCCTCTGGGAAAACGAGGTTTACTCTAATTAGGTCCGTGCGAAAGCACGGGGAACCTCCCTCAAAGTACCGACACTGGCCTGGCTGAACGGTTAGCGAAGTTGTAGACTGTAATTAATCCTGGCTAGTTTTTTTTTTTTTTTTTTTTTTTTTAAGGTTTGAAAGAAAAACTTGATAAAAAGCAGTGGGAAACATCGATTAGACAAGATAATAAAACCAATCTAATCTATGCAAGAGCTTTCGCTGAGTGTATTCTTTTCTCTCTCTTAATGGCAGATACCAATGACTGGACTTAAGCTTCTACTAGATAAAAATAAACTGAACGGGACCAACTATAAAGACTGGCTAAGGAATCTGAAGATCGCCTTGACTTATGATAAAGTATCATATGTCCTCACGGCTTCAGCCCCGCCCGTCCCAGGCCCAAAATCCTCAGTTGCGGACATAGAAGTCCGCAAGACATGGGACGCTGACTGTGCCACGGCCACATGCCTCGCGCTTGCATCGATGGATAACACACATCAAAAGCAGCACGAGGACATGGACATCCACGGGATACTGCTCCATACAAAGGAGTTGTATGGGGAGCAGTCCCGCGTATTATGATACGAGGCATCAAAGAAACTGTTTCACATGCGGATGGCCCCTGGCACACCAGTAGCAGACCATGTTTTGAAGATGATAGCTCTTATAGAAGAGCTTGAGGACCTCGGATGGACTATGGACAATGAACAATATATAGATATTATTCTGCAGTCCCTCCCCTCCACCTTTGCTCAGTTCATAGTGAACTTCAACATGCACGGCATGGAGAAGGACCTCCCTGAACTCCTTAATATGTTAAGGAGTGCAGAGAGCACTATGAAATCAGCAAAGACTCCCGTTATGACGATTGGACAGTCTTCTTCTTCTCGCCCGAAAGCTAAGGCCAAGGGAAAGAAAAAGAAGAAACCCACTAATCCTAAGGGCGGAGTCAAAAAGGTGAAGGGAAAGGGAAAGTCCACGGCTGGAGACCCAGGGAAAGGCGAGTGTTTTCATTGCCACAAGACAGGACATTGGAAGCGCAACTGCACGGAGTACCTAAGTCTTAAGAAGAAGCATGGTGATGCTTCTGCTTCAGGTGCGTTTGTGACTGAAAACTGTTTTTCTATAAACTCTGCTTCCTGGGTATTGGATACCGGTTCAGGTTCTCACATTTGCAATTCTATGCAGGGGCTGAGAAATAGCAAGGTTTTGAAGACAGGTGACCATACTCTCCGCGTTGGAAATGGTTCCAATGTACATACAGTCGCAGTGGGAGAGTATCACTTGGGGTTGCCGTCTGGATGTATTTTGATTTTGAATCCATGTTATTTTGTACCTGATATGCTATGTAATATAATATCCGTATCTTTGTTGGACAATGAAGGATATAATTTTGTGTTGCAGAACAATGTTATGAACATTCACCTGAATCAAATGTTGGTTGGGTATGGTACACTTAATAACGGAATATATGTCCTAAATCAACACACAGTTTTCAGTATACAACACACTAATAAAAGAAAATTTTCAGAATTAAATGAAGCTTTTCTTTGGCACTGTAGACTTGGTCATATTAACGAAACAAGACTAAACAAGTTACATAAAGATGGATATTTAAACTCTTTTGAATATAAATCTTATGCGACTTGCCAGTCTTGTATCAAGGGTAAAATGACCAAAACTCCGTTTACTGGACACGGAGAAAGAGCTACTCAGCTCCTGGGCCTCATACATAGTGATGTATGTGGGCCAATGTCTACACAGGCTAGAGGCGGTTTTTCATACTTCATTACATTCACCGATGATTTCTCAAGATTCGGTCATGTATTTTTATTAAAACACAAGTCCGACGCTTTCGAGAAGTTCGTTGAATATAAACAAGAAGTAGAAAAACAAACCGGCTTGAGTATTAAGATGCTTCGATCAGATCGAGGTGGTGAGTATCTCAGTACAGAATTTGCAAACTTCCTAAAAGAGAATGGGATTCTCTCTCAGCTCACTCCGCCTTACACACCACAGCACAACGGTGTGTCAGAACGACGGAATAGGACCCTATTAGATATGGTCCGGTCCATGATGAGTGACGCTGAGTTACCAGTCTCGTTTTGGGGGCATGCATTGGAGACTGCGGCGTTTCTGCTAAACAGGGTTCCAACCAAAGCCGTGTCTACCACGCCATATGAGATATGGAATGGGAAGAGACCATCTCTTAAAAGAATTAAGATTTGGGGTTGCCCGGCCTATGTTAAAAAGCAGAATCCGGACAAACTCGAGACACGGTCAGTCATGTGTAACTTTGTGGGATATCCAAAGAATTCTTATGGATATCTGTTCTACCACAAAGAGGAACAAAAGGTGTTTGTTTCTCAGTATGCCACATTCTTGGAAAAAGAGTTTTTCACAGATAAAGATGATGGCAAGGTAGTAGATCTGGAAGAGGTTCTGGAGACACAAACTACAAATGACGATTTGGTTGAACCGGCTGTTGCAACAGAAACTGAAGAACCTCGGCCACTCCGTAGGTCTGGTAGGACTTCTCGCCCACCGGAGAGGTACTACGGTTTCCTCATTGATGGTGACAGGGAAGACTGTATCATGGAAGATGATGATCCTACCAGTTTTCAGCAAGCTATCACGAGTGGTGACTCTGTGAAGTGGCTGGATGCCATGAGATCCGAAATGGAGTCTATGTACACCAACAAAGTATGGACTTTGGACGTTGTACCCCCTGGGGTAAAACCTGTAGGGTGCAAATGGATCTTTAAAAGAAAGATTGGTGTGGATGGGCAGGTAGAGACCTATAAAGCAAGACTTGTGGCGAAGGGTTTTCGTCAAAGACCAGGTTTGGACTATGACGAAACTTTTTCGCCCGTAGCCATGCTTAAATCTATTCGGATCCTACTTGCTATTGCTGCTCACTACGACTATGAAATCTGGCAGATGGACGTTAAAACGACATTTCTAAATGGAGATTTAGAAGAATGTGTTTATATGGATCAGCTGGAGGGCTTCATTGACAGTGGGAGCAGCGAGAAAGCATGTAGATTGCTTAAATCCATATATGGGTTAAAGCAGGCATCTCGGAGTTGGAACATCTGTTTCGATGATGTTATCAAAGAGTTTGATTTCATCAAAAATCCGGATGAACCTTGTGTTTATAGGAAGGCTGTAGGAAGAGCTGTCACATTCCTCGTATTGTACGTGGATGACATTCTTCTGATAGGAAATGACATTCCTATGCTACAGTCGGTCAAATCATTCTTATCACTGAGGTTCTCCATGAAGGACCTGGGTGATGCCACATACATCCTGGGCATAAGGATCTATAGGGATAGATCCAAAAAGTTATTGGGATTGTCCCAAACCAGGTACATCAACACCATCCTAAAGAGGTTTAGTATGGAAGACTCCAAGCGGGGTGCCTTACCCGCTTGCCATGGAGTCACTCTCTCCAAGGATTCTTGTCCAAAGACCGATGAAGAGAGAGCTCGCATGAGCATTATACCTTATGCTTCGGCAGTAGGGTCTATAATGTATGCGATGTTATGTACACGCCCAGATGTAGCTTATGCACTTAGTGTTGTAAGCAGGTATCAATCCAACCCAGGGGAGAACCACTGGACAGCTGTGAAGAACATTCTTAAGTACTTACGAAGGACTAAAGAATTGTTCTTGGTGTATGGTAATAAAGATCTCCAAATGGAGGCCTTTACCGATTCGAGCTTCCAGAGCGACAAGGATGACAGCAAATCTATTTCAGGGTTTCTATTTACCCTCAATGGAGGGGCGGTAAGTTGGAAGAGTTCCAAACAAGATACCGTTGCAGACTCTACGATGGAAGCTGAGTACATTGCTGCAAATGATGCCGCCAAGGAAGCCGTCTGGATGAAGAAGTTCGTCTCGGAGCTAGGAGTAGTTCCAACCATTATTGATCCAATACCCTTGTATTGTGATAATAATGGGGCTATGGCGTTAGCCAAGGAGCCCAGATCCCATCAGCGGTCCAGACACATCCTGAGGCGATTTCATTTGATCCGGGAGATTGTAGATCGCCGCGAGATCGAGATTAAGAGAGTAGACACAAAGAACAACGCCGCGGATCCATTCACCAAGGCTCTCCCTCAGCCGCAGCATGAGCGACTTTTTGAGATGTTGGGTATGAGATACGCCAATAACTGGCCTTAGTGCAAGTGGGAGATTGTTGGATATATGTATGCCCTAGAGGCCATTATGTGATAGTGGATGTATCTATACATGTATATATATTCAGTTTGCATTCTTGCTCGACATGATAGTATGCTATCTGGTACTTCTTTATCTGACATGTTTATTTGATCATGCTTCTATTCATTCATACATACTGATAAAGCCCTAAGGATATCGGCTTGACTACTCTGATTATGATGGAGATCATACTAGTGGGACATCTGTAGTCTATAAGCATATCCTGAAATGTCCCTAGTCGGAGGTGTATCGAGACGGGGCATCGATATACCAAAGTAGACTAGCGTATATGATACTAGACCCATGTGATGGGCGATGGATGTTCCCACATTCATCGATGTTTGACATCAAGATCATATACGGGTGCTCAGTGGTGACTGGGTACACTGGACGGACTCGCCGAGAACTCCTATATGGAATTATATCTATCGTCGGATAGCAGTTCTCAGGTGACACTGGTACAGGTTAGTCTGTAGACCCAAGATCGTCATAGAGCCTTGTGTGTTCTCCCACTGTACTTTGATTGCCACCCTACCACGGCTCTACTGAGTCGTGCAAACAGGTGGCCGTTGGGTACAGTCCCGAGACACACGAAGGCAATGAGCGATAGGAGGGGTTTCGTCTCTCCCGGTATTGGGAGTTGATGCTGTGCTGTGCTCGACTGGTTATAACAGCAAGTCCCTGGCCAGGGCTGCTGAGATTTGCTGATAAGTGTTATCAGTAGTTTCTCGATCTGTTATAGACCATTAACCGGCACGACTTATTGAGTTATTGGGGTCGACGTGACCATCCCTAGGCTCGATATGCAGCATATCTGACGAAGAGACCGGACTGTACGATAGTGTTGCTGGATGGCTCGACGGGAGTTGTAACAGGTTCGCTTGTCTTCTTCTTATCGCTCAATACCCGGGTGGCCGTTATGTTTGGCTGACCGCTTGCGGCTTGCGGGTGCTTGATATGATCATCACCCACTGCCGGCGTATTGACGAGTCTTAGAGTCCCACACAGGAGTTACCTAGTCCAGGCGAAACGTTGTGGTGCGCGTATGCGATATGCGCTTGGACCCGATTAAAATACGTGTATGGTTACCGTATATTAATTGGGCGGCTTGCTAATGGTCGGGTCATATGTGATATGACCGGATTAGTGAATCAAGTGTTGATTCATTATTATTTTCTCACTACAAATCCTATCTTGTTTATGTTGTATGTATGCATGCATGTGTACATTCATTTTTGTTCATGCACATGTTGATGTGCAAGCACACATGCATACATACATCAAATTCTATCATGGTTGTTTATACAATGGAAATGGTGGATGTATAAGAATTACACCATGGTTGTATTTGGATAATTATTGAATTTAAATTAAAGCAAAAGAAAATAAAAAATGGGTTAAATCAATTTGGAATTTCTACACTCTTCTAACTCAACCATGCTCACCTAACTTTTAACCCATAGTTTATTTTCTTATCATGCTTTTAATTTAAAATAAAATGATATCTAAATACTTAACCATGGTTGGTTAAGAGAAAGAAAAATATATATAGCTATTTTTCTTTTCTCTTTGTGAAGATAATTCATTCTCTTCTTAAAAAAAAAAGTCCATCATCTTCATCAACCTCCATGCTTAAGCTCTCTAGTTCTTACAAGAGAGTGAATCCTTCATAAAAATAGGATTTTGAAGTGAGATCCATAACCACAACCTCATTCTAATCAAGTCTAGCTCACTTGATTAGTGTGTTCTCTTTTTTTTTCAAAGTTGCAAGCTTGGACGGGATAGCTCCGGGTGGATCGTCGTGGACGCAAGAGGAGGAAGAGTGGACCTTCTTCCAACACCCCAAAGTCAAAGGAGCAAAACAAAAACGGGAGCTACAAAGGTTGTAGCCTTCTAACCCTAAGCTTTTCTAGTTTAATGTTTAGCAAACCCTAATTTTCTAGGACGATTCCTTTGCTTGTTAGTTTAGCACCATAAAAAATGAAAACTTTAGGTCATGTGATGCTTGTAATCTCTTCATAGGGTGCTAACCTAACCTAACACTTATGACCTTGACTTTAGTCAACAAATCATAAGTCACATGTCAAGTTCTACCCGTCATTATCCAGGTTAATTTGAACCCACCCGTACATACCCTTGACTTTAGTCAACAAGGTAATACGACTGTCCCAAACCAACGCATCTATCTATGCTGCATATAAATATCCAACAGCTACCAAACACTGTGCCTTGTCTTTAGTCAACAAACACAGCTTGAATACTATTGACTATCTATATGAAATGACGGAGGGCTACGACTGGTTTTGGCAAAACCATGAACGTAGTGAACTTGATATAATCGAAGGAACCTGATACTTTTTAAAAGGAGTGGTTAAAGCTCCGGAATTAAAAATTCTGATCTTTTAAAATAACCGAGTGGTTTCTTTTAAATTTGTTCCAACGATTCAACTTTGGTTTATTTTCTTTGCATTATAATAATGCGTCCCATCATTTATCCTATTATTGCAGAAAACAACGAAAATACCACGTCCTCTTATGCCATCCACATTCGCCACGGGGTCCCGTCATCACCCGTTAGGTTACTTAACTAACGATAGAGCGGGGGCTGGGCTAGCGCGGGTGTAAAACATAAGTGACGTCTAATAGCTATTTATATATAAATATTGTACATTCGTCAGACGCAATAATAAGCATTCCAGATCACAGATAAACATTATTTGATATGCAAGCAATCCGCGTTTCTTTTGAGCCTGCAAGGAAAGACGGATTACACAGTTGTGATGAATAGCCATTACCCTACCCTAGACCCTTACGGGTACGGCAAACTACCCGCCAAGTACCAGAAGTGAAGCGGTCTGCCTCAACACTTCAAAATACCCGGTAGTTTGTGCAACCCACCTTGGGTCTATCCTTGGAGCAAAAACAGTAAAAAGAAATAATACAACGGTGGCTACAACCGCAACCTGGATGTGCCCCGCAAAATAATATTACAACTTATTACATTTACATCAAATGAATTAATACAATAACCCGGCTAATCACCACAACAGTCCAATACAGTTTATATACACAAATAGATAAAATCCATTACAGAAATGTGCAACCCCCTGCCAACCGACATACTGGCAGTTAGGGGAGGTTTACGAACACATTATACAAACACAGATATAATCCAACAAGCAAATACCGTATAATTTCGAATGATTAAACACATTTAATTTTGCTCCAATAATTCTCTGTAAATCTGAAACCTGAGTAAAAATTAAAAAATTCGAGAAAATACCAAATATCACAGAGGACCCACACAGGAAAATTGTGCTGATGAATCGTCCAAAGCTCGGCGGAATCGCGGCGGATCGGTGGGAACGGCCGCGGTTCCGCGGCGCTTTGGCCGATTCATGAGCCCAAATTTCTTGGGTGTTCTTATACTATCATTTAAGGCTTTCTGAAGGTCCCTGAAAAATGTTTGGACTTCATTTAAAAATCGACAGAAAACTCATGATATCGGGGTTTTCCGGTTTGTTTTTTCCGTTCGAAATTCATACAATTTTGCAAGTGAGTTATTTATTGTTTAGCGAGACTCTGATACCACTATAAGTCGATGTGCAACACCCCATGACTTGCGGGGAGGCGGAAATATGAAAAACGATCCTGTTCTTTGCTTAAACATCGACTAACCGCATGAGTCGAAGCTAAACGATAACTAACAACAATCATAGAAGTTCTAAACTACTATGTGAAATGATTATACCTCAAGAACCGTGTCCTTCGGGTCGTCATCGCTGTCCTCTACTCCTCGTAGGCTCCTTGGAACATCGCCAACTTTACGGCCTCCTCAAATCAAAGACAATCCACCCGAAAGCTCCTACGCCAAGCTTAATCTCAAACTTGAGATAACTAGGTTGCTTAAAGTGCTAATCTAAGCTAACTAGAGGATATTGAGTGAGGTTATGGATGTTTTAGTCTATCTAACCTTTGATCTCAACACATGAGAGGTTAGGGTTAGGGTTTCAAGAGAGAGTGAGCTTGAGGAGAGAGAAGGTGAGAATGATAATGAAAAGAATAATGAACTCATATGAATATATCAACCATAACAATAAATCAAATAAATAATATAAGTGATTTATCATCATGGTTAGATTCATTCATCTAGTGTGATTCATCATATGACTCACTAACTCATTAATGAATCATTTAATACAATGCATGAATCACACAAATGAGTCATTAAGCAATTAATGCTCATGCCATCGTAACCCCTTAGTCACCACTCTTCTAGAACCTTCCCGACAAATTACGAGAACGCCCCTCCAATCCGTGAAAACACGGAAAAACTTTAGACTGTATGAATCCAATAACCCGATACTAGAATCTGGCTTAAACCAAAGCCGGCTAGTAAAAACTGTCCGAAAAGTCGTACGTGCGTAAACACACGTACTCATCCGAACCCTTGTCGTAAAACCATACGACCTCTATATCGTTTCTCCTGGAGCAGGGAAACTCTCTGTGTGGGACTCTAAAGACTCAACACTACGCTGGCAGTGGGTTTAACCACAGACCGCAAGCGGCATTAGCTGTACGTAACGGTCCCTAGGTAGATGTCGATAAGAATGCCGATGAGGAAAATCATCCGAACTCCCACTGAGCCTGATGTGACAATCTTCGTACAATCCGGTCTGTTTGTCTAAGACTATCGCATATCAAGCCTAGGGGGCGGCAAGCGTCAGTCCCCTAATAGCTGTACAAGTCGTGTCGGAGCGAAGCCCATTACACCCTGAGAAGCTACTGGAACCTACCGGTATATCTCGCTTGCCCTGGCTAGGGACTTTGCGTAATGGCTCTCTGAAACAGTGTGATATCAACTCCCAATACCGGGAGAGACGAATCCTATCTAACCGCCACTGCCTCCAAGTGCTCGGGACTGCACCCAACTGCTACCTGTTTGCACGACTCCTTTAAGCCGTGGTAGGGTAGCAATCTAAGAACAGTGGGACACACTCGAGGCGAAGCAGCAGTGTCAAGTCTGCGGACTATGCTGTACTCATGTCATCTGGGAACTGATAACTAACGATGGGTATAATACCAACCAATCAGTTCTCCTGCGAGTCCTGTCCGGTGTACCCGTAACCTAACGAGCACCTGCATACTATCTCCAGTATGACGTACTGATGGCTGTGGGACAGACCTTCTCCCCAACTGGGATGAGAAACGTACACACTTAGTCTACTCCGGAATATCGATGCCCTATCTCGATAATCCAACGACCAGGGACCTGTATAGGATGTTGCTTACAGACTACCCAGCCCCCACTAGTATGACTGCCATCACGACGCTGGTAATCTAGCAAAGATCCTATGGGCTCTACTAATATGTATAAGTGATACTTTACAAGAAACATATGCACATATTAAAGGAGACTCAAACCAAGTAGGATACTACCATTTTTAGCAAGACTGTATATATAATTGTGAATATCCCAAGCTTCCATTAAGTAATATACAAGCTAGTATGATACAATAATGGCCCCTAGGGCATATACACTAACAGTATTACCAACTGGTAATACATTGGCTCTGAACGAATGCTATTACATGCCGAACCTGATATGCAACATTATATCGGTTTCTTTATTGAGTAAAGAGGGATATAATTTTGTATTACAGGATAATGTTATGAACATTTTCCTGAACCAAAAGTTGGTTGGATCAGGAACGCTGAGCAATGGCATTTAGGTTCTAAATCAATCAACAGTTCTGAACATAACAAACACACAAAAGAGGAAAAGTTCAGAAATGAACGAATCCTTCTTGTGGTATTGTAGACTTGGTCATATAAATGCGACACGGCTAACTAAGTTGCATACGGATGGATATTTGAAACCGTTCGAATTTTCATCTTATGACACTTGCCAGTCATGTCTCAAAGGCAAGATGACCAAAACTCTCTTTATAGGACACGGAGAAAGAGTTACTGAACACTTGGGACTGATACATAGTGATGTATGCGGTCCCATGTCTACACATGCCAGGGATGGTTCTTCATACTGCATTACATTCACTGACGATCTCTCTAGATTCGGGTATGTGTTCCTGATGAAACACAAATTAGAAGCTTTTGAGAAATTTAGAGAATATAAACAAGAAGTCGAGAACCAAACCGGGAAAAGTATTAAAATCCTTCGATCTGATCGAGGAGGTGAATACTTGAGAAATGAATTCCTGAACTTGCTAAAAGAGAATGGGATTCTCTCTCAGCTAACTCCTCCATATACACCACAGCACAACGGTGTATCGGAACGGAGGAACCGCACCCTATTTGATATGGTGCGCTCTATGATCAGCACAGCTGAGTTACCTATTTCCTTCTGGGGGTATGCACTGGAGACAGCAGCATACCTATTGAATCAAGTTCCAACTAAATCTGTACCTACCACACCATATGAGATATGGAGTAGGAAGAGACCATATCTTAAACGAGTTAAGATATGGGGTTGTCCGGCCTATGTCAAAAGACAAAATCCGGACAAACTCGAGGCACGGTCAGTTCTTTACAAGTTTGTGGGATATCCAAAGAACTCATATGGGTATTTTTTCTACCACAGTGAGGAACAAAAGGTATTTGTTTCTCAACATGCCACCTTTTTAGAAAAGGAATTTCTTGTGAAAGAAATTAGTGGCAAAGCGGTAGAATTGGAACAGGTTCCAGATACATAAACTGCAACTGATGATTTAGTGGAACCAGAGGATTCGGTAGTTCCCAACGAACCCCAGCCACTCCGCCGATCTAGTACGGTTCCTCACCCACCTGAGAGATGCTACGGTTTTCTCATGGATAGTGGGAGCGAGGATTGCATCATGGAGGATGATGACCCAACTAGCTTTGAGCAGGCCATCTCGAGTGGTGACTCAGTGAAATGGCTGGATGAAATGCGGTCGGATATGGAATCCATGTACACCAACAAAGTATGGACTTTGGAAGATGCTCCTGAAGGGGTAAAACCCATTGGGAGCAAGTGGATCTTCAAGAAAAAACTTGGTATAGATGGGAAAGTGGAGACTTTTTAAGCTAGACTTGTTGCAAAGGGTTTTCGTCAAAGACCAGGTGTGGACTATGACGAAACCTTTTCTCCAGTGGCTATGCTTAAATCCATCCGGATCATGCTTGCCATCGTTGCATATCATAACTATGAAATCTGGCAATTGGATGTTAAGACCGCCTTTCTAAACGGTGATTTAGAAGAGAGCGTGTACATGACTCAGCCAGAGGGCTTCGTAGCTAGTGGAGCAGCGGGAAGGTGTGCAAGCTGGTTAAATCCATTTATGGATTAAAGAAAGCATCGCGAAGTTGGAACATCTGTTTTGATGTCGTTATCAAAGAGTTTGATTTCGTCAAAAACGTAGATGAACCTTGTATCTACAAGAAGGTGGCAGAGAGTAAGGTTGTCTTCCTCGTAATGTACGTGGATGACATACTCTTGATAAGAAATGACATTCCTATGCTGCAATCGGTCAAGCTCTTCTTATCACAAAGATTCTCAATGAAAGATTTAGGGGATGCCTCCTACATCTCGGTGATTAAGATCTAGAGAGATAGATCCAAACGGTTACTGGGATTGTCCCAATCCAGGTACATCGACACCATACTAAAGCGGCTTAGTATGGAAGAGTCCAAACATGGGTTTTTACCCACGATCTCGGGGCTCACTCTCTCCAAAGAGATGTCTCCCAAGACTGATTTGGAGAGAGCACGCATGCCAGGGATACCCTATGCTTCAGCAGTAGACTCTATCATGTATGCTATGTACCAGACCTGATGTAGCACACTCACTAAGTATAGTGAGTAGGTATCAAGCTGATCCTGGAGAGAGTCACTGGACAGCTGTGAAGAGCATTCTCAAGTACTTACGAAGGACTAAAAAGATGCTTTTGGTGTATGGTAACGGAGAACTCCAAGTGGAGTCCTTTACCGATTCGAGCTTCCAGAGTGATAAGGACGACTCTAAGTCACACTCGGGATTTGACTTTACCCTTTACGGAGGGGCGGTTAGCTGAAAGAGTTCCAAGCAGGAAACCGTGGCAGACTCGATGATAGAGGATGAATACATCGCTGCCAACGATGCTGCCAAAGAGGCTGTCTGGATCAAGAAGTTCATTACTGAACTTGGAGTGGTTCCATCAATTGAGCATCCAATACCTTTGTATTATGATAACAATGGAGCAGTGGCTTTGGCCAAGGAACCCAGGTCCCATCAGCGATCCAGGCATATTCTGAGGCGGTATCCGGGAGATAGTAGATCGCCGGGAGATCGAGCTCAGGAGGGTTGACACGAAGAACAACACTGCGGGTCCACTCACGAAGGCCATTCCCCAGATACAGTTTGAGAGACTCTTCGGGATGCTTGGTATGCGATACTACAGCAGCTGGCCCTAGTGCAAGTGGGAGATTGTTAGTTGTATGTATGCCCTAGAGACCAGTATTGTACAGATGATGTATATTATATTGGATGCTTGGACATATATAGAGAGGACTTTCTTGCTCGATATGATAGTATGCAATCTGGTTGCTCTTTATCTTAACATGTATACTTGTCTCATGATACTGTCTTATAGTTACATGTTGGTAAAGCCCTTAGGATGTGTACTTGACTACCAGGACTATGATGCAGATCATACTAGTGGGGCCATGGTAGTCCATAAGTACATCCTTTAGTGTCCCTAGTCGTGGGTATATCGAGATAGGGCATCGATATACCAGAGTAGACTAGCGTATATGATTCTCGACCCATGATATGGGCGATGGATGATCACATATCCATTGGTGTTTGACATCAGAGATGTTATTCGGGAGCTCAGTGGACACTGGGTACACTGGACGGACTCGCCGAGAACTTCCAGATGGTATTATACCTCACGTCAGATGGCAGTTCTCTGGTGACACTTGTGCAGGTTAGTCTGTAGACCAGAGTTCGTCATAGAGTCTTGTGTGATTCCCACTGTGCTTTGATTTCCACCTTACCATGTCCAAGAGGGCATGCAAAACGGTGGTTTTTGGGTACAGTCCCGAGTCACATCGAGGCAATGAGCGATAGGAGGGGTTTCGTCTCTCTCGGTATTGGGGTTTGATGTTGCGCTGTGCTCGATTGGCCATAACAGGGAAGTCCCTGGCCAGGGCTGATTTAGAGATTTACTTGTAAGTGTTACCAGTAGCTTCTCGACCCGTTATGAGTCTCACATCGGCATGACTTATTGGTTATTGCGGTCTGACGTTTACCACCCCTAGACTTGATATGCGACATATCAGACGAGGAGACCGGACTGTACGAAAAGTGTTACCGTTAGGCTTTTACAGGAGTTGGAGCGGGCTTTCTTGCTGACCTTCTGATCGCTCAATACCCGGGTCGCCATTACGTCCTGCTAGTACCGCTGACGGCTTGTGGGTGCTTGATGTGATCATCATCTACCGCCGGCGTATTGACGAGTCTTTAGAGTCCTACATAGAGGTTTTACTGGCTCAGGCAAAACGAAATAGGAGCGCATATATGATATGTGCGGGACCGAGAGTAATGCGTGTATGTGATACCGTATTCTATTCTCGTGACTTTTTTGTATCGGTCGGTTATATGTGATATAGCCGGGTTATCGAATCAAGTGTTGATTCGATAAGTCTATACATTGCATGTTAGACGGTTATATGAGATATAACCGGATTATTAAGTCAAGTGTTGATTTAATAATTTAGTGTATAATTGTATATTTGATATACTAATTTACATTAACTAACTTTTGTTCACTTAAGGATTTTTCTCACATGTGCACAACTTTAATATATATGTGATATATATTAAAATGTGTTTTCATTTTGTATCATGGTTGTTGATACATCATTCATGGGTGTGTAAGACATACACCATTCTATTTATTATGGTGCGTTATAATTATTTAAGGTAATTACAAAATTAGTGGAGATTTGGAAAGAGCATGAAGCTTGTAGAAGATTGCTTTGCTTTGACAAAGTCCACTAACTTTGTCTTTACTTTAGATTTTTGTTAACCTAACCATTTGGATTAGCCATGGTTATGTCTCTACATGAGTTAGTATATGATACTCTCTCACCCATGGTTAGCTCACTCACTTGATCATTATCCTCATCTTTTCTTTTGTTCATCTTCTTCTTCTTTGAGCAAAAAGAAAAGCTTTCTAGGGTTTTCAAAAGAGAGTGAAATATTATGAGAAAATAAATTATAAAGTGAACCCACTTCCTATTTCTCCATCCTCTGCTAGATTAGAACTTTAGTTTAGGGTGTTTGCTTCACTAATTCTCTAGTTAGTGAAGTAGAAGCTTGAGTTGGCATCCCCTCGACGTAGATCATCTTCGGCCTTGAAGACTTCAAGCAAGGACGCTCCTTTTGCCTCGCGAAGCCATGCTAGAGTCCGGGAGAACCACGATCGCAGCGAAGGGACTACTTCAAGGAACTTTTGAAGTGAAGGACCGATCTACAAAGGTTGTATTTCGTATTCACTTAGTTGTAAATGTTGTTTACTTGCATTTGAAACCCTAATATTCTAGCAAAGATTTTGTTTAGAGTTGTTCGGCACGGCTAAAATTTTAATCGGGCATGGTTGATACCTCGTAGAACCTTGTTAGAGTGCCTAGTAACCGTACAATTCTGAATTTGAAACCAAGCTGGGAAACGAAACTTGAGAAATACTTTACTCTTTATAAAACTTGTGTGATCCTTTTGAAGTTTTATCCGGTCTTTATTTTGTGACTTGATGACTTTAATCGATCCATTTGAGATATAACAACACTATTTGCACCGCACGTAAAGACGTATAGGATCTGAAGTTAAATAAGAAGTGAGCTGTGAAAAATAAAGGTTCAATATTTCTTACTTAGGATGATAGAATTTCTAGCTTTGAAGCTAAAACTTAGGGTTAGAATCAATATTTATTTCACAAATCCAGCTTGACGGGATTTTTTTGGGTGTAATCCGCTGAAAACCTTCATGAGACAACACTCCTCCTACTAGAGACACCTAGAGGTTTAACGGCTTGTAACATGAGCTCAGTGCAATTGCATTCCCTGCGAAAGTGAGGTTAGGATTTTGTATTGCTTGGGACGAGCAAAAGATAAGTTTGGGGGTATTTGTTCATCACAAAAAACTGCATTTCAATACCGCTCACTCATTATCAATTTTGTATAGTATCAGTAATATTAAACCGTGTCTGCTCAATAAATAGGTATTCATGACAAAACACTGGAAACACACTCAAATTCACAGATATAACATTTCTGAGCCGACACTGCAAACCGATCGATATCCAAAGAGTTCTTTTGCAACAAATAAAGTCTACACAATTTTGGTCCAACACAATACAAGTGTGCACATAGCTCTTTGGTACTTGGACCTAGGCGGGGGCTGCCCATGACACAAGTGGGCACAAGTGAGTGTGATGTGTGATAAATGCTAAAAGATGTGTTGTGATTTAAAGCATCAAGTTTCCCGCCAAGGCTACAGTGTATAACCCTAGCTGATATGAAGAAATCAAACATTACCAGTTGACTTGTTGAGTGCACTCAAGACTAGCACACCAACACGAGCCCAATTGCCCATGATTGGACTGGCGAGACCCTCCAAAAAACCGGCATCACCGGGCTTTTTGACTCCAAATGTCCCCATTTTTCTTCTGGTTGTTTATTTGGGTCACATCTTCTTATTTTTATTGTTTGTTTATTCTAGAATGAGGCCTATAAATACCAGATCGGTGAGCAAGGGAGGGGGACTGGGGTACACTTTTGAGCAATAGTTTAACTCTTTGTTTTCATTTTCATTTTTAAGCTTTGTACATAGTAGCTAGTTCACCTTGAGTTCTTTGCCTTCTCTTGATTTTGCAACCTCTTAATTGAGCTTGCAAGTTTATGTTTTAGTTATTGAACTCATGGTTTGTATCATCACTTGAAGTTAATAAAGTTTTCGTTTTGCACTTAGGTTCTTAGTATACCTTTTCTATCTCTTTTACTTACTTGCAATTTAATTTCTTACCATTTACTTACTTGCAATGTTGTGTTATTCCTTTTTTATCATTTCATTTGCACTTTCTTTTTGTTGTTTTGATGGTTTTTGAATAGTGGTGTTGTTAGGAAAGAGCATGGTATTGTAAGTTAGAAATTCCATTTGCTCATTTCTTTTGCCCTATTTTTGCCAATTGAACTCCACCCAAATCTTACGCAAGCACTCTGTTAGGAACCCTACCCTTCCAAGGTATCAGGAATCCCTAACCGTGACCGGTTGCGTTCGGTTTAGTCGGAGGTGAATGTCAAGGGACAAGAATAGACGGACAATGGTCAATAAACCGGATTTCACCAATACCGTGCTCAAGAACCTTAATCCACGTTGTTGCTGAATACTCTAGCTTCAATAGTCAAGCTCAGCACAAGGGATTGAGTACGGACTTCCCTAACTTACACTAACCTATCTTTATTCCTAACAAACTTATACTTTGCATATACAACACTTATGTTAGAAATGAACAGTTCCGACCTTTGCTTAAATCGTAATGACAAAAACGTAAAACGCACCATCTCCCTGCGTACGAACCGTACTCATCGCGGTAAGCTACACGCGACGCTGTCTTGATTGCGGTTAACTTTAAATTCTTTATAAAACGACACGGTGAAAATGCGTAACAATCAAGTACCGCTGACGGCTTGTGGGTATCTGATGCGATCATTACCAACTGCTGGTGTATTGACGAATCATTAGAGTCCCAAATAGAGGTTTCTTAGCTCAAGCGAAACGAAGTAGGGCACGTTTAGAGATATGTGCGGTAGCTTGATCGAATACTAGTATATGACACCGTATTCTAATTTAGCGATATTTGATATCAGCCAGGTTATATGTTATATTAACCGGATTATTGAATCAAGTGTTGATTCAACGATTTGATTTATATATATGTTTATATATTTGATATTAGCTGGATTATATATGATATATCCGGATTGTTGAATCAAATGTTGATTTAATTATTTAATATACGTATATATATATGTATATATATGTATATGTATATATATACATTAAGTAATATTTAATATTAGCCGGTTGTATGTGATATAACCGGATAATTGAATCTAATATTTATTTAATGTTTTGATATATATATATATATATATAATGGAGAAAAGAGGCCATAGGAGGGAATTTCGTCCTATGGCGTCGAAAAAATACAACCTCTATCCTGTTTTCCGACGATCGGACTCTATCATCTTCATCATTATCATCTAAGAGGTGAGTACACTAAATTTCATGCGATTCTACACCATTTTCACCGTTGATTTAGCAAAGTAAAAAGTTCTATTGTCGGTAAACTGTTAATTTTGAACCCACTAATTCAACGGTGGAAAAGATGTAGAATTAAATGAAATTTGGTGTACCAATATCTTAAATGATAACGATGAAGATGATGGGTGCCGATCGTCGGAAAAAACGATGGGGGTTGTATTTTTGCGACGCCATAGGACGAAATTCCCTCCTATCATCTTTCCTCCATTATTCTGATATATATATATATATATATATATATATATATATGAATTCACATTATATCGTGGTTGATGATATATTGAACACGGATGTATGAGAATCACATAAAAGGCAAAGATGAGCAGATAAAGATTTATATTTATGAATTAAAGATTAACAAGAATGAGTCATGGTTTGGGTTCTTGTAGAGGCATGTAGAAATCATGACTCACTTTGTTAGCTTGTTTTATTCATAGATATTTATGTTTCTCCCAAGCTCATCTTATCCTTAAGGTTCATTCTCACTCTCATTCCAAGTTCATCTCCTTCTTCAACTTCTCACTAGATTTTTCTTAAGTTGAGAAAAGGAAAGAGAAAGAAGAAAATTTTGTGAGCTGAATTCCTACTTAATCAACTTGCACTACTTTAGCCCTTTAGTATAAATTGTTAACTTCACTAATACATTGATTAGTGAAGTGTGAACTTGAGTAAGAGAGATGATTGATCGTTTTTCCCGTTGTGTAGTATATAGAGAAATTTGTAAAGAACTTCACAACCAAAAACTATTTTGACCGCAATCAAACTACAGTGTCGGATGTAGTTTGTAGTGAGTGCGGATCGTCCACAAGGATTGCACGATTCACTTGTATTTCGATACGTTTGAAATGAAAAGTTAAGCAACAATAAAAGAAAACATGATTCAAGAATGATTTGTATTCGAGTGTCACTATTCTTTATGCAAGAATCAAGAAACTATAAACAATCAAGAATCGGTTGTTTTGATAATATTTCCAATCAACAATCAAGAATATAAGAGAGGCTCGTAGGAATCGATAGGATCAATAGACGTGATGTAATCTGAAGATATCGTGTTCTTGTCCTTCGAAGGATTGATACTAGATTGATGACGATCGACGAGAGTTGGGGCTTTCTCGTGAAACTAGGGTTTCATCCTATAACCCTTGTTCTTTCGTCGATATCATTCCTTTTCTAGCCTCTACCAAATTCAAGAAACGATCGTAACTCCCCAATTTCGATCGATGTCAATCAAGAAAGCATCGAAACGAAATGGGTCGTCGTTTGTTGAACTAGCTAGGGTTTACAAAACTCGTGGGAATCAAGAATCGATTAAAGCTATGTTACATCATCATTCTATTATCCGTCTCGACTCCTCGACGAGCGGAGTTTTATTCACACATCACCACAAAGACAATATTAAAGATTTGTAAAGATAGCATGATGCGGAATTTAAAGAAAACAAGATAAAAGAATATCACCTTTTATTTAATCAACAATTTCAATACATTCTTTCAAGATCTACAAGAAGAAGAAATCGATCGTTGACTCGGCTTCGCTCGTCTCCGTGGATCGTGGATCTACTTTTATCTCTTGCCCGATTGAAGATCGGCTCGGCTCATAAAAGGGTTGAAGGCATCTTGCTTGGCTTGCACTCAAGATCTTGAATTGTGATTGGATTTAGGGTTAGGGTTTCCTACAAGCTCTCTCACTAAACTTGAGGAAGAGGGGATGAAGAAAGAGATTGATTTTTCTAAGCTTTCCCAAGGTTGAATAATCTTGGAATAATGAGCCTAGGGTCTTATTTATAGAGCTCCCAAACCCTAGGTTTAGATTTGAATTTCCTTTTCCCTCCAAAAGTTTGTTGAAGAGTTTCTAGAAGGAGTTTGTTAGGAGTTAGCTTAGGGTTTAAGCTAGGATTTAGGGAAAGTTCTAGAATGATTAGGCTAGTTTAGTGAAACTCAAGTGGTTGCTGATCTGGTGGAAGTATCTGGAATATTCTGGAAAATGTCATGCATTTTTGAACAGTGGACCCTAGTACAGGAGTTATGCACTGAAACTGAGGAGCTGGGTCTCTGGCCCCACCGCGGATCTGCCGCAATTACAAGGTAATAGCCGCGCTTCCACGCTCTTCTGGTGAGCTTAGACCTTGGGCTTTCTGGTGAAGCTTTGCACTGTAGTTTGGGCTTTTCTCTGATGTTTTTATTTGTATAATCCTTTCTGTGTTGATACCAGATTTGAGTTCAGTGAGTTTACGAGCAATTGTAATGGTCGAGCAATGTAATGATCGAGCAAGCTTCTCTTTTCCTGCACAGACTTCGAAACACGGGTTGCGATATATAGAAAATATGCTATGTAATGAAATGCAGTCAATTTCCCTAGAAATGCCGGTTTTAAGGTCGAATACATGTAATCTGATATTCTGCGACCGATTTGCTAATATGTAGAATATGAATGCCGAACACTTCTATATGTATGCAGATGATGAGGAAATTGCCGGTTAAAATATGCAATATTTTCGACTGATCAAGAGACTTCAAAGTCGATCATCTTCGACGATGAAGACGACGAGCAAGCTCGATCCTTTCATCAAGTGGAGTCAAAGAAGAGTTCTAGGGACTACTACTTAGAGCTTTAGAAGTGAAGGACTTGACTACAAAGGTTGTAGACTCTCTTCACTTAGATTAGAATCTTGTTTGCTAACTATAAAACACTAATTCTCTAGTTCGATTCTTATTTAGTATACTTAGACCTCTAGATTTTTTAAAATTGTATACTTGATGCTCATAGATGCTGGGTTCGCTTATCACCATCGACGGGTTTCGGCAAGTGACGCGGGGTAGATCCGCTCCAAGATGTTACCTTCTGTTGGTCTGCTGATGGCGGCAATGGACGGCTGAGATTTGATCTGGAGGCTGGTTCCCGAGGCGTGTGGTTCTCAATGTGTTTGAGGTTGTTTACGCCGAGCTACCTGCAAGGAAGTCCCGGGGTGGTTATACCACCGAGGATCCTCTAAAGGTCAAGTTAGAGAGGAAATCCGAGCAGAATAACGGCTTGGTAGAGTAAAAATGGCTTACTTCAACCGTCTGAAGAAGGGTTTCATATAGCGGTGGCAGCAGGCAGGGCAGGCGCGAGAATCACGCCGGCCGTTACGCTCCCGACGTCACGCACGTGTGATGAGCGGGATCTCCCATTAATGGCGAGAAAGGCTCGTTAATGGGGGATCGTTACGGCATAGGACGTAAGATGTGGCCGGCGGATATCTCGCGCACGGCAAGATTCGCAGGATGCCGGTTGCGCCTTTGAGCGGTGTTGTTGGTCGGTCGATAAGACCGAGGAAAATGAACTCGGTGGGAGAGCTCGCGGAAGAGCATGAGAGACAAGGTATCTTGGTTCCGAGGTTGCCTTGAGACAAGCTGTGAGGCCGAGGAGGCCAATTGTGCTGGCTGCTCGGAGGTGAGCCAGCGCTTGTATGTGGGACGGGCATAGGAGTGGTCTGGTCGGCCACTGTAGGTCCTTTCTTGCAAGCCCTGGGACACGTCATCTACCACGTGTCATGATCTGGGAGATCACCGGTATCAAGAATCATCATTATCCCCCACTCTCATCCCGACCAGCTTGCTGGTCGGGTCGAGAGTGGTCTGCCGGTTCATCCGAGGTGAGCTCTTTTTCACAGATATCGTCGGTCGTGTTCCGGGGCAATTTGTTCTATTTTCTGGATGACGCCAACGAATCAGAGGTGCGATCTTTGCTTTAAAGAGGGTGCACCGGATCTTGCGTACAGACGCTGAAGCGACTGCCCACGTGTCAGGTGCTGGTTAGCTGATGCGACGTGCCGCAGGCTTCTAGCGACTGACGGGATATAGCCAGTGCGAGTGCAACAGGTGGAGCGATCGTGGTCGTCGAGTGCACTGAGCCGTTTTGGCGGGAGATGACCGTTACCGTACGATGTGCATGTTGGCCACGATAAATAGAGGTGGGGTCCACTTCAGGGCCCATCTCTCTTCATATTTCCTCATTCTTGATCTTGTAAGCTCGGCGCTTTCCTCTTTAGGTCTGATCTTTGCGTTCCTGAGGACTACTCCATCAGGTCAGATATCTGCTTTTTGTTTTCTTCTACTTCCTCTCCTTCTGAATCGAGCTTGCCTCTCCCTTTGGCAGGATAAATGGATCGATTAAGGGCTCTTGGTTCTCTCCGTGCTCTGTCCCGGAGGGGCGCCGGCGGTGCGGCTGCGCCTGTGGCTGACCTGAGCCCCGTGCTAACTGAGCCGCCGGTGGTGGGGCCGTTTGCTTCATCACGAGCTCCCGACGATTGTCCCGGCGGCTGCCAAAGGCGTCCATGGGTTCCCAAGTCGGTGGGGCCGTCTGCCTCGTCACGAGCTCCCGACAATTGTACCGGCGGCGGCCAAAGGCATCCATGGGTTCCCAAGTCGCTGACGAAGGATGCCTGAGAGGACGGGGATGGGGTTCCTCTTAAGATGAAGAGGACGATCTCTCGTGTGCCACCATCAGAGATTACTGAGGGGATTCCTATGCACGAGGGGGACGTCCGTTTCGTCGTTCCGTCGGGGCTTTCCGTTGCCACTGGCCTGCATGCTAGTATGGAAGAGTCGGCTGGGGGCAAGATTCCGTTGGGGGACTCTGAAGGCCCAAATGGCGGCTATAGCTCAGGAGGCGATGCAGTTATGTGCCGTCTTATGTATTTTTTGGAGCGCTCTTTCTTTAGTTCGACGGTCTTTAGGTCACTTTGATGTTTTTCGTCAGGTCCTTCAGCGCTGTGCCCTCGTCACCCGCATGGAGGCCGAGAGGGCCCTCCCTGCTTCAAGGCCAGCAGGAGAGTTTTCTTCGGAGGTGAAGGCGTTGAGACTTGACCCGCGTTTGGAGAGGGAGAGGGCGGCCGTCCTTGAAACCCGATCGGCCGCCGCGGAGCTCACTGTCTCAAAGTATCGGGAGTCTTGTCACAGCCTTAGTGACTCACACCGAGTCATCGAAGAAAAATTTATGGAACTGGCCGATCGATTTGAAGCTATGAAGAGGGCGGGGGATGCCAGTAGACGGGATGTCGAGGCGGCGCTTCAGGTGGCGAAGGTTGCTGAGATTCGGGTTAGGAAGGCGTTAACTGATTACAAGGGGTCGGATCAGTTTTTCATCGACCTTGGCATGGCCTCCTCCATCGCATGGAACAAAGCTCTTGATGCCGTCAAGGAGCAGTTTCCAGAGTTTGCCGATGGTGAGCTCCGAGCTCGGGTCCCACTTTCGGTGGTCATGCCTCCGGCCGACGGTGATGAGGGAGGTGAGGTCGAGGCGGGGCTTGTGGCTCGAACTTTTTGGCTATTCCTCCTCTCTTTTTTGTAAACCTCCACGTAGTTTGATAAGGCTGGGGAGCCCACAATACCCTTGTAAAGATTTTGACTTTGTAAATCAAGATTTTTTGCAGCCGTGTTTGCGCGCATATTTTACTTTTGTCGGCAACACTTGTATTTGCACAGTACCGCCTTTGTGTAATGTCGATTCTTCGTCTAGTGATTACACGTTGAGTTAAATCCGTTCACTTGCCAAGTGTGTAAAGACCGGCATGGAGATGGTATCTCTATAGCCTCGAAGTCGAGGTAGAGATCGCTCAGATGTAGATAGACCGCATGCCTCTTAATAAGGTTTTAAGTTGGTTAATTGTGTGATGGGCAGGAGGATTCCCGCTTGGGATGCGCCGAGCAGGGTAGCTGCTCGATGGCTTCTTAGAGTCGGATTTGATTTCCGGCGTCTGTGGGTAGTGAACTATCAGCCATGGATGGCCGAGCAGGATAGCTGGAGCAGCGTGGCTGCTCGGCTGCATCTTGGTGAGGGCTTCGATCCTTAGCACGGGAGGGGCCGTAAGTGGCCTACTAAGGATGGGCCGAGTAGGGTTACTATTCGGTGCCTCTTAGCGAGGGCTTTGATCCCCGTGTTTTGGGGTAGGGAACTACCAGCCAGGGATATCCGAGCACGGAAGCCGCTCGGCTGCCTCTTGGTGAGGACTTTGATCCTTAGCGCGGGAGGGGCCGTAGGTGGTTGATTGATCGTATGGATTGTGCTTTGAAAAGTATAATCACAACCAAAGAATTTATAACTGCAATCAATAACGGTGTCGATATAGCTCGTTAATGAATACGGGTCGTCCACTGAGATGCGAGGATTTGTTCGATCTTGCTTTTGATGAATTGAAAGAAAATATAAAAGAAAATTTAAGAAAGTAATTCGAGATTTAATTGAGTTGTAATTTCAAGAAAATCAAGAATATATTCAAGAATTAGAAATCAAGAATGTGTCTAATATCAATTTGAATTATCAAGAATATGAAGAATAGCTTGTAGGAATCGATCGAATTAGTAGCAATGATGAATACTAAAAATTACGAATCTTACCTACTGATGAATTATAGCTAGATCGATGACGATGAATGAAAATTAGGGATCTATGGAAGAAAGTAGGATTTCTCCTTCACCATCCCTTGTCTTTTTATTGATCATCATTCAAATCTAGCCTCTAGCAAAAAGAATCATCAATCATTTGATCCCTAATCTAGAACGAAATAATCGAGAACGTGATCTCGCTCCAAATTAGGTCATCTATGATTCTTTTTCCTAAAGTTCACAATCCTCATAAGATTTAAGATTAGTTCAGGATTTATCATCATTAGATCTACCGATTCTCTCGATTCCTTTACAAGCGGAGATTTTACTCACGCATCATGAAAATTAAAGAATCAAGAACGAGGAATTTCATAATGCAAGAATATAAAGAAAGCGAGAATTACAATTATCACCTTTATTAAATCAATTTCAAATTAGACCTCTCAATTCGAGTTTACAAGACTAGCTCTCGATCGCTCCTTTGAAAAGGAATTTGTCGTCGATCATTACGTGGCTTGATCGCCGAGAGTCATGGATCGGATGCGGATCTCTTGCTCTTGAAGACAATCGGCGTTGCGATAAAAGATCTTCGATTGTCGCTTGATTTTTCTCTCAATGGATCTTGATTTTATTGGATTTGGATTGGATCTCAAATTATGTCACTCAACTTGAATTGAATTGTATTAAATTAAATTGTGGCTCAATTGTGTAACAACTTTTTGAACAACCCCGAAAATTAAGATCAAGATTCCCTTTTATAGCCCCCAAATCAAGCTTCTTTCGTAAGCTTGGTTATTATGTAGAGCCTTCCAGAAGAAGCTACGTGGTTATCAAGCGTCTTGAGGAAGCTAGGCGGTTACATAGAAATTTCTGGAGAAGTTCGGACCACCGACGAGCCAACTCGGCCGCGGATCCGCGGTGGATTGGGCTGGATCGGCCGCGGTTCCACGGCCATTTGAGGATATCTCTGTATCATTTTTATAGGGTCTTCTGGTGTTGGTATTTTGGTCTTCATATGACATCTGGAATCTTATTATCCTTTTTGAATCTCTACCAGATTTTATTTCTTTGACTTTCTACGTTTTATCGGTAATTTTGTGATTCCGGTTCTGTGACCTGAATACTTTTCTGCGCAAAATCTCACTGAAGATTGTCGAGATATATAATATCATGCATGGAATAATAAACACACAATTTCCTTTAAAGAATGTTGATTATAACTATAACACGTGGTATTTGTTATTTTGCAGATGAATTTGTAATCCGGGTTATATTTACCATAAACACCCTTAGATGATTAGAATAATGAGGAAATTGTTATGTTACAGAATGAAATTTTTTTTACTGAATAAGTTCCCCAAACTTAATTTTGATCGTCCCGAGCAAATATCTTTTATTCAGGAGAAGGAGAAAATATAAGAAAAAAGAAAAAAACTAACTAGTACACTTTCGTAGGCAACACGATTGCACTGAGCACGTGCAACAAGCCTTTAAACCTCTAGGTGTCCCTAGTAGGAGGAGTGTTGTCTCCTCAGGGTTTTCAGCGGATTGCACCCACAAAATCCTATAATAAAAGGAAAACTGTTAAAGTTACATGTAAATATAAGAATTGTAAAAGAAACACTTTGAAAAATAGAGTTTCCAACTACACTATCTTTTCGGTTGTCATGAGCCCTATCTTAACAGTCATGAAAAGAGCTTAGAAATCACATTATCCCTCAATAAAACATCACCTTTATTCTTTAACCCTACCTTTCTTCCAAACACTGATCATATACCCCTACGTGTGTGTAAAAAAAATCCCTACACTCGGAGAATTCAATTCAACCTATCATACTCTTGTCCATCAGCACAGTACTTTTTAATCGGTGAATAGTTTGGATGGAATTGATCACACATTCTTCATGCGATCGTTAATACTTCTTGAGGTACTAACCGACCGATTACTCATGTGCTTGCTGATTAGGCGTAAATAGTATTTTCCTAGCCTTGCAACACTTAAGGCTTAGCAGTGACTCCCAAACCAGTTGATCTAAGGCACTATGTGATGAAGCATCCTCGCTATATTTTTTTATTGCTGCCTTGGTGATTACAAAACCAGTGTTGATTTTTCTACACCATTTTATCTTTTATGCTTCATTTATTATTTTCTTCATACTTTGGCTTTTAGAAAAGAGCATTTCAAGGTATCCTCTAATATCCCGAGTTTCAAGACGTGTGAAAGTGCGTATAGTAGGGTATCAACATTCAAATGTTTGGCTTCCAGAATAAAAACTATTTTTCAGACTTATTTTTATCCTAACAATAGTTACTTTTTTCATTTTACTAGCCCTTGGGACAACGGCTCATAACTACTTATTACTAGTTCCGTTTTAAGAAAACTTCTAATTTTCATGGTTTTCTTAAATTTTTCCAATCTTTTAGATGTAATTTTTCACTTTCTAATCTTTTATTATAAAAGATTACATATTAAATATTTTTTTATATGTTTTGTGCTTATGCAAAATATGATGCAAAGTGATGCGTAAATAAGCACAAAACTCCCCCAAACATGTTTACAACAGTGTTCTCACTGTTACCATCCTTTAAATCTCAAAAACCTGTAGGCTTGGGAGGAAAAATTTATTAACAGGGGACATGAAATAATATTGTGAAAATCTCCCCCAAACTTATTCTTTATTTATGTGCAATTTTTTTTATATATTTTTTATATGTATGTACAAGTTGACTCACCTCCATTTTAAAAGATAAGACAATATTACCAAGACATGAAGGTGAGGTAGAGTAAAATCAGTCATTATAAAGCGGTTCCTGTAAAAACTGGAGCTCCTTCGAGAGGTCAGTGGAAAAATACGGTTTAAGTCTATGCCCATTTATTTTGAAAATTGAACCCTTTTCAACATTTTCAATCTCAACTGCCCTGTGCGGGTATACAGACCGCATAACTAAAGGTCCTTTCCACCAAGATCGTAGCTTACCCACATGAAGATGGAGAGGTGAATCGTAAAAAAGGACTTGTTGACCTGGGGTAAAAGTTTTTCTCAAAATGTTTTTATCGTGAAATACCTTAGTCTGATCCTTTACTATCACGACATTATTGTAAGCTTCATTGCGGATTTCGCTTAGCTCATTTAATTGCAGCTTCCAAAAGTTGCAGGCTTGATTTAAGTCAAAGTTCAGTTCTTTAATGGCCCACAATGCTTTGTGTTCAATCTCGACCAGAAGCTGACAAGCCTTACCAAACACTAGACGATAAGGAGACATACCGAGATCGGTTTTATAAGCAGTACGGAATGCCCAAAGATCATCCGTCAATTTGGTTGACCAATCTTTCCGGTTTTTAGAAACCGTTTTCTTTAAAATTAGTTTGATTTGCCTGTTGGAAATCTCGACTTAACTGCTCGTTTGGGGAAGATAGGGTGTTGAAAGTTTGTGGTTGATTGCATATTTCCGCATCAATGCCTCGAAAGACCGATTACAAAATTGCATCCCGTTATCGCGAATGATAGCGTGAGGTGTCCAAATCGCGAAAAGATATTTTCTTCAAGGAACTTAATGACAACCTTGTTGTCATTAGTGCGACAAGCAATAGCTTCCACCCATTTCGAGACGTAATCAACCGCAAGCAATATGTACAAATTCTCAAAAGAGTTGGGAAAAGGACCCATAAAATCCATACCTAAACGTCAAAAATTTCAACCACCAAGATTGGTTGAAGTGGCATCTCATTTCTCCGAGAAATCCTACCCGTGTGTTGACACTGTGGACATATTTTGCAATGATCAAATGCATATTTGAATAATGTCGGCCAGTAAAAACCGCATTGGAAAACCTTCTTCGCCGTCTTTCGAGGACCAAAGTGACCTCCACATGCCCGATCATGACAGAAAGATAGAACGCTTTTGAATTCATCATTGGGGACACATCTGCGAATGATCTGGTCAGGACAATACTTATACAAATAGGGTTCATCCCAGTAAAAGTGTTTTACTTGGGATAGAAAGTGATGTTTGTCCTGTTTCGACCATTCGCGGGGAATAAGTCCTATTGCAAGATAATTCACAATATCCCTGAACTAAGGTTCGGTGGATACATTCAAGAGTTGTTCGTACGGAAAAGAGTCATTAATTGGCAAGGTCACAGGTGAAGAAGAGGTGCGTGAAAGATGGTTAGCTACTACGTTTTTACATCCTTTCTTATCTCGAATGACGAGATCAAATTCTTATAATAGAAGGATACAACGTATTAACCTACCTTTAGCATCTTTCTTCGATAAAAGTTGTTTTAAGGCGGAGTGGTCAATGTACATAACAATTGGTGAGCCAATCAAGTTAGGCCTGAATTTTTCTAATGCAAATACAACTGCCAGGAGTTCTTTCTCAGTGGTTGTATAATTAATTTGTGTATCATTCCGGGTCTTACTTGCATAATAAATCACATGTTGCATCTTATCAATGTGCTGTCCTAAGACTGCACCAACAGCAAAATCTGATGCATCACACATTAGCTCAAAAGGGTGGTTCGAATCAGGAGATAATAAAACAGGGGCTGTAGTGAGGGAATTCTTAAGTGTGTCAAATGCAGCCTCACAATCCGAGTCAGAGTGAAAGGTTGTGTCCTTGGCCAAGAGAAGAGTTAAGGGTCTAGCAATTTTGCTAAAATCCTTAATGAATCTCCTGTAAAAGCCTGCATGGATAAGAAAAGATCGTATATCTTTGACGCATTTGGGATGATGAAGGTAATGAATGACATCTATTTTAGCTCTATAACCCTCAATGCCTTTCCGTCAAATGACATGTCCAAGCACAATTCCTTCTTGGACCATGAAATGGTATTTTTCCCAATTCAAGGTTAAGTTCATATCTTTACAACGTGTAAGAACTGCGTCATGATGAGATAAGCAGTCATCAAAAGAATCTCCGAGTAACAAGAAATCGTCCATGAAAATCTCCAGAAAATTCTTGACCATGTCCGAGAATATCCCCATCTTGCATCGCTGAAATGTAGTGGGAGCATTGCATAACCCAAAGGGCATGCGTCTATAAGCAAAAGTATCAAAAGGACAAGTAAATGTGGTTTTATTTTGATCCTTTTCCGCAATAGGGACTTGGTTATAGCCAGAGTATCCGTCCATGAAACAATAATATTCACGTCCAGCTAAGTGTTCTAACATCTGGTCAATGAAAGGTAGAGGAAAGTGGTATTTTCTTGTTGCAACATTGAGTTTTCTATAATCAATACATACACGCCACCCAGTTTGAGCGCATGTTTGGATTAACTCATTTTCCTCATTAGTTATGACTGTGATGCCAGATTTCTTAGGGACTACATGAATTGGACTTACCCATTGGCTATCAGAGATTGGGTAAATGATACCACTGTCAAGGCATTTGACAATTTCTTTCTTTACCGCCTCCTTCAAGAAGGGATTCAATCGTTTTTGTGGTTCTCGGGTTGGCTTGGCTTCATCCATCAAATGTATATGATGTTCAACAATCAAGGATTTAATCCCTTTGATGTCAGCCATTGTCCAACCAAATGCTTGCCTATTAGATCTCAAGACCGTTAAAAGAGTGTTCTCTAGGGCTAGAGAAGCTGATATGACCATGGGTAAAGACTCATTCTCACCTAATTATGCATATTTAAGATGAGAAGATAGCAATTTGAGATCTAATGTCGGCGGTGAAATAATAGAAGGTGGGGTAAGAGAATGACATTCATATTCATGAAGAAGCTCGTAGCCTGCAAATGATACAGACTCGGAAAATGATGAGTCAAAAGTTTCAGACTCGAGAGTGGACTCATCAAAAGTGTCCTCACTAAGATGTGCAAGACCAAACAGTGATGTACTAATGTCGTCGAGATCTTCAAAGCAAATTTTATCAACCTTGCAGCTTTCAGAAGCTATCTCGTGGACAGAACAGACATCAAGAATGTGAGCAGAGGGTTCAGACGTCTGACTTCCAATCTTATAAATGTTCAGCTCAATTGACATCTTACCGAAGGATATGGTCATAGAGCCATTTCGACAATTAATGAAAGCATTGGAAATGGCTAGGAAAGGTCGACCAAGAATCACCGGAATTTGGTTCCGTGGTTCGCTACAGGCTCTGTATCCAAAACAATAAAGTCCACAAGGAATATAAATTCCCCGATTTTAATCAACACATCTTCTAGTTCACCCCTTGGTTTGGTGGTTGATCGGTCTGCCATTTGAAGAGTGCAATGAGCTGGTTTCAACTCTCCAATCCCTAAGTGCTCGTAAACAGAATATGGAAGCAGGTTAACACTTGCGCCAAGGTCAAGTAAAGCACGGTTGATGTTTTTACCTCCAATAGAAATCAAGATTGTAGGACAGCCAGGGTCCTTACGTTTCTTTGGTAATTGTGGGGTAAAAGTAGTGCTAACATTATTTGTGATGAATACCTTTTTTGGCACTTGAGTTTTCCTCTTCCTAGTGCACAAGTCCCTTAAAATTTTCGCATAAGACGGGACTTGTTGTATAGCATCTAGGAGAGGGATATTGATGTTAACCTGTTTAAAAATTTCCATAATCTTCTCCATATGTGGACTCAATTTGTTTCCCCTTAACCGATCGGATAAGGAGCTTTAGCAATAATAGCTGGGTCCAAGATTGGAGAAGGTGGTGTGAGTGGAACAGATCCCAGAATAGGAGTGGGGATCGTCTTTGGTGGACTAGAAGAAGTATGCAGAGGGTTCGAGCCTTGAGGAAAACGAAGAATAGGCTCGCAAGAAGGTGGTGGGGTAGATGAACAAGGGTCAGAAGTGGAAGTAGAAGTGGAAGGAAATGTGGAAGTGAAAGCCGGGGTGTTATTGATAGATTCATCATTATTATCAATCTTTTCACCCACTTGATTATTCAGCACTCTTTCAGATCACAACGTTGTAATAGGATTCACATTGTAGTGTTGTGAGTGCCTAGGATTCGGTAGGTGTTGAGACGGAATTTTCCCTTTCTCTGTAGCACTCATTTTGGCATTTAATCATGCAATTTATGCTTCCATCAATTTAATACTCTCACCTTAGGAGGCGGTGTTTTTCATTATATCATCGATAGAAGTCCTTATATCAGCCGACACTTGGATGGATTGTTTCATAAACATTTCCAAGGTTCATTCGAGTGAAGAAGAGTTATCAGTACCGGCCAATTGCAAAGAATTATTATACGGTGCAGAAGTGTTGACCGGATTTTGAAAATTTTATGATTGATAGGGGTGCTGAGTCAGTTGTAGTCGCTGCAGTTGCTGTGGAGGTACCCTTTGAAAGCTGTTTTGGTTTGGAACCGTGTTTTGAGTTTGGTGTTGGTTCCAAACAAAGTTAGGGTGATTCCTCCAACCCTGATTATATGTGGAAGAATAAGGATCGTTTCTAGGTCTTTGCTGGAGAATTCAAAGGACATTCTTCCGTCAGATGTGATGGACCATAACAGGATCCACAGACAGTTTTGGGGAGTGTCATTTGATTTAGGGAGGCTAATGAAAATTTGTGTTCCAAAGCATCAAGCTTCTTTTGCATTGCTTCCATTTCAGCTTTGACTCCTATAGAAACATCAAGTTGATGGATACCACCCCTAGACGATGATTGACTTACACTCTCCCATTGTAAAGTTTTTCCAGCGAAATCTTCTAAAAATTTCCATGCTTCAGCATCGTCTTTAGACATGAAGTTGCCTTGACACATGGATTCAAGCACCTGCTTTTTGTAGGATTAATGCCCTCATATATGATTCTGCACAGATCCCATTGATGGATTCCGTGATGAGGACATTGAACTAACAGATCCATGAAGCATTCAAAACACTTCGAAAATTGTCCATTGGGAAGCTGGGTAAATTGATTTATTTCGCTACGGACTCGGGCTGTCTTATGATTTGGGTAGAATTTGTTAAGGAAAGCTATGCCGAATTCATCGCAGTTTGAAATAGAGTGTGCAGCTTTGTTATAAAGCCACTTCTCGGCTAAATCGCACAAAGTGAACGAGAGAAGATGTAGACACATAGCATCCACAGAAAGCTGCGAAGTACCCATCATAGCGCATACGTTTTCAAATTTAGTAATAAAAACGTATGCGTCTTCAGACTCGAGACCATGAAATTTGGGTAAAAGACTGATGTATGGTGGTTTGATTTCGAAATTGTCCCCAATGGCTGGTGGAATGGAAAGACAAGTAGAAAGAGGACCTCAAATAGGGTAGCATCTCTCATGGAGAGAGATGCGGGATGGATTCTGCACACCTGCGGGCGGTGGCTTAGGTGTGTTGTTAAATTTGATGGAAAGCCTTCCATTGCGGTGGATGTGGCAGGTGAAGAAAAAGAAGATGTAGAATTATCGAATTCGGAGTCGATAGGGGAAACGCGGACAAGACGGGCACTAGAATCCCGTATCCAGCTGAGCATGCACTAAATGGTTTAGCACAAGTGGCAGCGTTTGTGATAATTAGAGAAAAGTGGATTTGGTGTTTGGTTTGAAAAAGACAGATTTTGAAAAATCACATAAAAATTGCACAACCAACCCTAGATCTAATGGTGTCCTAGGTCAAGTCACTAGACCGCTCCTAGACTTCCAGAACACAAATCGCAAGGTAAATCCTCTACTGCCTCTTTATCCCTTCTGTGGCCAGTTAATTGGGAAGTTCTCCACTATGTAAGTAGTGGGCCTAATTAAGTAACAACTTGCCTTAGACACATTTGCCTTAGACACCATAAAAGAAATGCGGATAAGCAATAGATTATCCATGACCTTCTTCTGTCCGAATTGAGCGTGACGGTCCTTAGAGTCTTGTCTAGATATTTTTTTAGTTAATAAGGGTGATGTGGATGCCAATTTTATGATTTTTGGGGCTTAGGAAGGGTAATGAAATCCCCACTTAATCTGAATTTGGTCTTTACCCCTTAATTTCCGTATTAAAATATGCAAACAACAAATATTCAAAACACGCAATAGATTTTTATTTTAGCAGCGCTGATTTTGCAAAGAATCCTGCAGAAAATGGTTATTGGACAAGAGCAGTGAAGAGATAAGAAAGAATAGAATATAGCACAGAGAACTGGAGCTCTGAATCGACCAACAGGCCGCGGATCCACTGCCAAAACCGGCTTTCCGCCGCGGTTCCACGGTTGGATGATCTGTTCTTTGAATAAAACTTTGTACTACTGCTCCTATTGCTCCTCTGTCCTATCTGGAATGATCTGAATATTTTTTCCCTTGCTGCAGAGATTCCAGATTTCCTTGCAAAATTCACCCCTAATCGTTAAGAACTTGATGCGATTTCGATTCAAAACTCTGATGGAATAATAATATTTCAACTCAACTAGCAATAACGAACAAATTAGCACGCAATCCCCAGTAACGGCGCCATTTGATTGATCATATGGATTGTGTTTTGAAAAGTATAATCACAACTAAAGAATTTATAACCGCAATCAATAGCGGTGTCGATGTATCTCGTTAATGAATACGGATCGTCCACTGAGATGCGAGGATTTGTTCGATCTTGCTTTAGATGAATTGAAAGAAAATATAAAAGAAAATTCAAGAAAATAATTCAAGATTTAATTGAGTTATCATTTCAACAAAATCAAGAATATATTCAAGAATTAGAAATCAAGAAAATGTCAAATATCGATTTGAATTATCAAGAATATGAAGAATAACTTGTAGGAATCGATCGAATTAATAGCAATAATAAATACTAAAAATAAAAAATCTTATCTATTGCTGAATTGTAGCTAGATCGATGACGATGAATGAAGATTAGGTATCTATTGAAAAAACTAGGGTTTCTCCTTCACTATCCCTTATCTTTTCATTGATGATCATTCAAATTTAGCCTCTGGCAAAAAGCAACATCAATCATTTGATCCTTAATTTGCAACGAAATAATCAAGAACGTGATTTCGCTCAAAATTAGGTCATCGATGATTCTTTTTCCTAAAGTTTACAATCTTCATAAGATTTAAGATTAGTTTAGGATTTCATCATCATTAGATCTACCGATTCTCTCGATTCCTTTACAAGCGGAGATTTCACTCACGCATCATTAAAATTAAAGAATCAAGAACAAGGAATTTCATAATGCAAGAATGTAAAGAAAGCGAGAATTACAATTATCACCTTTATTAAATATCCTTCAAATTAGACCTCTCAATTCGACTTTACAAGACTAGCTCGAGATCGCTCCTTTGAAAGGGAATTTGTCATCGATCTTTGCGTGGCTCAATCGCCGTAAGTCATGGATCGAATACGGACCTGTTGCTTTTGATGACAATAGGCGTTGCGATAAAGGATCTTCGATTGTCGTTTGATTTTGCTCTTAATGGATCTTGATTTGATTGGATTTGGATTGGATCTCAAGTTGTGTCACTTAACTTAAATTGAATTGTATTGAATTAAATTGTGGCTCAATTGTGTAACAACTTTTTGAACAACCCCTAAAATTAGGATCTAGATCCCCTTTTATTGCTCCCAAATCAAGCTTCTTTCAAATGCTTGGTTGTTATGCAGAGCCTTCCAGAAGAAGCCACATGGTTATCAAGCGCCTTGAGGTAGCTAGGTGGTTACATAGAAAGTTCTGGAGAAGTTCGGACTGCCGACGAGCCAACTCGGCCGCGGATCCACGGTGGATCGGGCTGGATCGGCCGCTGTTCCACGGCCATTTGAGGAGATCTCTATATCATTTTTATAGGGTCTTATGGTGTTGGTATTTGGGTCTTCATGTGACATCTAGAATCTTATTATCCTTTCTGAATCTTTGCCAGATTTTATTTCTTTGACTTGCTGCGTTATATCGGCAATTTTGTGATTCCGGTTCTGTGACCTGAATAATTTTCTGCACAAAATCTCAGTGATGATTGTCGAGATATATAAGATTATGCATAGAATAATAAACGCACAATTTCCTTTAAAGAATGTTGATTATAACTATAACACGTGGTATTAGGTATTTTGCGGTTGAATTTGTAATCCGTGTTATATTTGCAATAAACACCCTTAGATGATTAGAATAATGAGGAAATTGTTATGTTAAAGAATGCAATATTTTCGACTGAACAGTGGCCTACTAAGGTTAGGTCGAGCAGGGTTACTGTTCGGTGCCTCTTGGCGAGGGCTTTGATCCCTGGTGTGTTGGGGTAGGGAGATACTAGCCAGGGATAACCGAGCAAGGGCGTGCTCGGTTGCCTCTTGCGAGGGAATTTGATCCTTAAGGACGGGCCGGGCAGGGTTGCTGCCCGGTGCCTCTTGGCAAGGGCTTTGTTCCCTGGTTTGTAGGCTTAGGGAGCTACCAACCAGTGATAACCGAGCAAGGGTGAGCCCGGTTGCCTCTTGCGAGGGCTTTTGATCCTCAGCGCGAGCGAGGCCGTAAGTGGCCTACTAAGGATGGGCCGAGCAGGGTTACTGCCCGGTGCTTCATGGCGCGGGCTTTTGGTCATTAAGGATGGCCGTGCAGGGTTGCTTCCCGGTGCCTCTTGGCGAGGGCTTTGATTCTTGGCATTGTGAGGTAGGGAGCTACTAGCCAGGGATAGCCGAGCTGGGTAGCCGCTCTGCAGCCTCTTAGCGAGGGCTTTGATCCCTTGGGTTGCGGGGTAGGGAAGCTACCTGCCAGGGATAGCCGAGCAGGGGAGCCGCTCGGCTGCCTCTTGGAGAGGGCTTTGATCCCTGGCGTTGCGGAGTATGGGAGCTACCAGCCAGGGATGGTCGAGCAGGGTAGTCGCACGGCTGCCTCTTTGAGAGGGCTTTGATCCCTGGCGTCGCGGGTTAGGGAGCTACCAGCCAGGGATAGCCGAGCAGGGGAGCCGCTCGGCTACCTCTTGGAGAGGGCTTTGATACCTTGCGTTGCGGTGTATGGGAGCTACCGGCCAAGGATTGCCAAGCGGGGTAGCCGCTCGGCTGCCTCTTGGAGAGGGCCTCGATGCCTGGCATTGCGTGGTAGGGGAGCTACCGGCCAGGGATAGCCGAGCAGGGGAGCCGCTCGGCTGACTCTTGGAGAGGGCTTTAATCCCTTGCATTGTGGGTTAGGGGAGCTACCGGCCAGGGATAGCCGGGCAGGGTAGCCGCTCGACTGCCTCTTGGCGAGGGCCTCGATTCCTGGTATTGCAGGGTAGGGGAGCTACCACCCAGTGATAGCCGAGCTGGGTAGCCGCTCGGCTGCCTCTTAGAGAGGGCTTCGATCCTTAGCGCTGGAGGGGCCGTGGGAGGCCTGCTAAGGATGGACCGAGCAGTGAAGCTGCTCAGTTTCTTTCTTGGCGAGGTTCTGTCCGTCCTCCCTGGTGCGAGGACCAGGAAGAGGGACAGTCGTTGTCGATACGTGTCACGATCGCGTATGGAACGCGAAGCGCCAGAGTGTCATTTTTATTTCGCATCGAGCGGTGCGATGTCTGCCGCGTGGCGGAACAGTTGCGGGTGAAATGGGCTACCGTTGAACTCCGGGGACATTACGGGCTATAAAACGGGGGGGTGTTGATTACTCCCTTCCTCGCACCCGAAATGCAAGAATGGAGGAATTCCCTTTCACCATCCAAGATATCATAAATTTCGAGGACGTGTACTTCTATGATCTGTAATATACTGAGGACACGGTGCAGTTGGTGATAGGCCGCATCGAGGATCATTTTGGCCGGTTGCTCCCCGGCGCTCTCCCTACTTCAGCTGTTGATGTACTCCATCTGTAGGGCATCGCTGGGGCTCTACAACCCCCTGTCCAAACAGCTGAAATACGAGGCCGTCGGTAAGTTAAGGTCCCTGAGGCGCTTCGACTTGAACTCTCCGAGTCAGCTAAATCGCTCGGTGGTGCTCGTCCTTGAGTGCTACCAATTGAGGCACGATGCCGACGTTCGCATGGGGCATTGAGGGCAGTGGTTAGATGCCGCGAGGGCTCGGCTGGCAGAAATATCATCACAGTACCACGAGCAGTGGTCTCTGCACCCCCTTCCCCTACTATTGTAAATTTTTTTTCTCTCGATGTATAGCTGAGGAGCCTACAGTAACTTTTGAATGAATAAGATTCTTTTTCTTTTCACAATGTTTTATTGACCTCTTCATATTACATAAACAAAAAGATCTCAAGAAAGGTGTACACTGCTTTAAAAAGGAAATATATGCTAGTAGGTGCTTTTATTCGCGCAGCTCGAGCCCCTCTGATGTCTGTTGGCCTCTATGCCCGGCATAGGGTACCGAGCTTCATGGGTACCAGACGTATTCTCCGCTGACCCGACCATGATTTAGCCGATGGTCATCTCGGCGGGAGGGGGACACTGCTCCTGCTCGCGGTCAGCCTGCCGCTTATCCCTCAAGTACGCTGTGAGGTGCCCTAAACGGATGAGCTCCGCAATGTAGTCACAGAGCTGCTTGCAACTCTCCGTGGAGTGTCCTAGCGACCTGTGGAAACCGTAGTAGGGGCCCCGGGTTCGTTTTGAGGCCATTCACGAGATCAGGGGAAGCTTGATAAATCCCTCGCCCTTGGCCTCCTCTAGTAGCACTGTTTGGGAGATGTTGAGCGGGGTGTATTCCTGAAACTTCTGGAGATAGGGCTTTGCCCGCTCAGGTCCCCTTCTCTCTTCCCTTGCCCTTTTCTTTTGGTCGGTTTTCTCTTCCCGGGGAGATTTGCATTCACCTCAGATTCGAGATGGATCTCGCCTCGGTCCAGGCTTTTACCTCGGCCATGTTCTTAGGTTGCGCTAATGCAAAAGAGCGTAACCACTCCTTGTGCCTAAGACGAGACCTAAGTGCTCTGATGAAGGTCTCGTCCCGGTGCTCTGGTACCTCGAGAAGGGCGTTGTAGAAGCGGGTGATGTATGCTTTGAACGTCTCCTTGTCCCCGCTCTTGATCTTGAAGAGATGGTCGACTGTGCGTTTTTGCCGCCTGTTCCCAACGAAGTGTCTGAGGAATTGTGTGGCCAGCTCATCGAAAGTTGAGATCGAGCAAGGTTCGATTCCTCGGAACCAGTATCGTCCGGAGCGAATGAGAGTGGTTGGGAAGGCTCGGCACTGGGCGGCGTCGGAGTTATCTTGGAAGCTCATTCCCGCGGTGAACTCATCCAAATGGTCCTGCGGGTCAGATTTACCATCAAATAAAGAGACCTTTGGGGGCATGTTGCAGGAGGAGACGTAGACGGCGAGCAGCTCCTCGATGAATGGCTTGGTGAGCGAGTCGGCAGCGTATTTAACCCTTTCGCTCGAGCGGTGACTTTTCCGATGCATACCCTCGATCTTCTTCTCGAGGGCATCAAGTTGGCTATGGTATCCAGACGATTCGGCACATTCTGATCCCCGGTCTCTGCTGTTGGAGACCTGTGTCTGGGAGCACCCCCAGTTCCTCTCAATGAGGTACCTCAGATCACCCGGCGAGGTGGTCTTCGAGCCGCGGTGGTGAGCCTCATCTACGTGACCCCGTCGAGGGAGGGGGTGTTGGTCATGCCTGGGAACAGGCGATCTGACCGACATCTCCTCGGGAGGGAAACGGTCGCGAATAGGCTAGGGGTGAGGTGCTCTGGCAACGGACCTCGGTGTTGAACTATGGGGCGCCCAACGACTCACAGAAGGTATTAGCCTAGGAGATCTGCGGCCATGGGTGGTAGCGAGGCGGTGGTCGGAAGTGCCGACGCGTGTGGAGTCTTCTCTCCCCCTGTAGGGGTCCTGGTCTCGAAGTGGAGGAGCGGCGACCTGGGGAACTTGCCCGACCGTTTAGACACGGATGACCACCTCCACGACAGATGCGAGTCGGTCTATCCGGCCGGCAAGGGCATTGATGGCATTCGGCGGAGGAGGTTCTTCCGCACCTCCGTTGAGGCGGAGGCGGTGGCTGGTGCTGGGGTCGTCATGATGATCGCTCGCCATTAGATTAAGATTGGAAGATGAACTTTTGTTTTTGTGGAATCAAGGTTTCCTACGGACGGCGCCAGCTGACGCAGGGCGGATCCGCGCCAAGATGTTACCTTCCGTTGGTCTACTGATGGCGGCGATGGATGGCTGGGATTTGATTTGGAGGCTGGCTCCTGAGGCGTGTGGATCTCAATGGGTTTAAGGTTGTTTGAGCCAAGATACCTTCACGGAAGTCCCGGGATGGTTCTACCACCGAGGACCCTCCGACGGTCAAGTTAGAGAGGAAATCCGAGTAGAGTAACGGCTTGGTAGAGTAAAATTGGCATACTTGAACCGTCTGAAGAAGGGGTTTATATAGGGGTGGTAGCAGGCAGGGCATGGACGAGAATCACGCAGACCATGTTAGTTATATGTATGCCCTAGAGGCCATTACTGTACATTGGATGTATATTGTAGTGGATGCTGGGAAATATATAGGTAGGACTTTCTTGCTCGACATGATAGTACGCTATCTGGTTGCTCTTTATCTTAACGTGTATACTCTCTGTCTCTCTGATTACATGTTGATAAAGCCCTTAGGATGTGTACTCGACTTCCAAGACTATGATGCAGATCATACTAGTGGGGCCTGGGTAGTCCATCAGTACATCCTTCAATGTTCTTAGTCGTGGGAATATCGAGACGGGGCATCGATATTCCAGAGTAGACTAGCGTATATTTTCTCGACCCATGTGATGGGCGATGGATGATCCCACATCCAATGGTGTTTGACATCAGAGATGGTATGTGGGTGCTCAGTGGAGACTGGGTACACTGAACGGACTCGTCGAGAACTCCCAGATGGTATTATACCTCACGTCAGATGGCAGTTCTCTGGTGACACTTGTACAGCTTAGTCTATTGACCCGAGATCGTCATTGAGTCTTGTGTGTCTCCCACTGTGATTTGATTTCCACCCTACCACGGCTCTACTGAGTCGTGCAAACAGGTGGTTTTTGGGTACAGTCCCGATTCACATGGAGGCAATGAGCGATAGGAGGGGATTCGTCTCTCCCGGTATTGGGGGTTGATGTTGCGCTATGCTCGACTGGCCATAACAGGAAATCCCTGGCCAGGGTTGCAGTGATATACTGGTAAGAGTTATCAGTAGTTTCATAAATGTTATGGACCTCAAGCCGGCATGACTTATCGAGCTGCTGGGGTCTGACGTTTACCACCCCTAGGCGAGATATGCGACATATCAGACGAACAGACCGGACTGTACGGTAAGTGTTACTGGTTGGATTCACAGGAGTGTGAGCGGGGTTGCTCGTCGATCTTCTGATCGCTCAATACCCGGGTGGCCGTTACGTTTAGCAGACCGCTTGCGGCTTGTGGGTGCTTGATATGATCATCATCTGCTGCCGGCGTATTGACGAGTCTTTAGAGTCCTGCACAGAGGTTTCCTGGCTCAAGCGAAACGAAATAGGAGCGCATATGAGATATGTGCGGGACCGGGAATAATGCGTGTATGTGATACCGTATTCCATTCTCGCGATGAATTTATCGAATGGTTTTATGCGATATAACCTAGTTATCGAATCAAGGATTGATTCGATAAGTCGATACATTGGATACTTGTCGGTTATATGCGACATGACCGGATCATTGAATCAAGTGTTGATTTAATGATTTAATGTATAATTATATACTTGATATATTACTTTGCATTAACTAGTATTGGTTCACTTTAAATGGATTTTCTCACTTGAAGTGCACAAGTTGTATATGTGATATACTTTTGTGTACTTGTTTGTATCATGTTTAATGATACTTGCTCACTTGGGTTTGTGTAAAGAATTAAATCATGGTTAAATTAATGATTAGGGTTTTGTTTGTTTAATTACTTATCTATTTATTTATAATTCTTATGTTGGAAAAGATAAAGAAAGAATGGTGGCTTTGTTTGTTTGTTTGTTGAAGCTTCATGAAGCTTTGAACAAGTCCACCATTCTTGTTTCATTCTTAACCCTAACCATTAAAACTAACCATGGTATATTCTCTACACCTAACCAAGGTTAGGATATGATAAGTATTCATATTGATTTTCTTTTTAGAAGATACTTATGATATTCTTTCATCTTCATCTTCTTCATCTTGAACAAGAAGAAAACCTAGCCACCATCAATGGCAACTAGTGAAAATGAGTGAGAAATCCAATTCTAAAGTGAACCCACCTCCTATTTCTTCATCCCCTACCTCTTGCCAAGTAGTATAGGGTGTTTTATTCACAAGTTTCATGACTTGGTGAAGTGGGAGCTTGATCTGGTGATGCCTCGACGTAGATCATCTTCGGCATCGAAGCCGACGACCAAGTCCGCCCTTTTCTCCGATGAACCCGATGCTAGAGTCATGGATTCAATTTGGACAGCGGAGGGACGTCATCACGGAGCCTAGGAGGTGGAGGACCGGATCTACAAAGGTTGTAGCCCCTTTCCTTTTAAGTTAAAGTTGTTTACTTGCATCGCATCACCTATACATCTAGTTAACGATCCGTATTAGGGTTTCTCGGCACTTGTAAAATTTGAATTGGCCATGTTTGATGCCTTGTGAGACTTTATTAGTGTGCCTAGGAACCCTACAGTGGTATCAGAGCCTAGCTAGAGCTTTAGGCGATGTGTAGACGAAGCTAGAAGTCCGATCGAACCCGATATTCCCCGATTTCAACCCTCTCTGTACAATTTTTCAAACAGTGGATTTTTGTGAATTAAAAATTCTCAAAAAATTAAGCTGGAAAAACTAAGAATTACTGTGAAGTACGGTCCCCTAAGTCAACAATTTGACCGCGGAACCGCGGCGAAACCATGGGTTTTGCGGCGGTTCCGCGGACAAAATTTGGACTTAGTCCCTGAAATTTCATATATTTATTCTTAGGTCCTTTCTTGGCAATTTTTTATGGGAAGTTTTTAATTCCACTCAAATGTTGAGTATTCTAGGGTTTTATTGGGGACTCGTTAATTTGATCGGATAATTTAACTTCGTTTAAGTTTTTCCGGATATTTTAGAAACTGTTAAAAAGTTCGACCGGAAATAAATACCCACTTTTTCCCCTGCCGGGAAATTTCCAAGTGTTGGATCTTTCCGTAGTTTAACGACGTTCTAAGTAGTGCAAGTAACGCGATGGTCCCTCTAGAAGACAACAAACCTTAACTCGATTATGTGACCGTCTTGAACTGCCCTTTGAACCTTAGGGTTTGGGGCAGTACGGCGTGCCACATGTGAGGCGTTGGCTTGACCCTTCTACGGCTGGACCGTTGGTACTGAGGCACGAAGTGAATGTTTTTAAACTTATTTCATGTGTTGAGCTGTTTCGAGAAAACTTGGGTGTTCGATTGTTCGATCGGAAAGTTTAACATTTTCTATTTACCCGGAATGTGATACAATATTTGGAATTCACAAGTAGTTATGAGATAACTGAATGAATGTTATAAACATAGAAGTTTAGTCTCACTTGATCGGTTGCCACGGAATTTTGATGCGATCAAAAGTCCGTCGCAATCACGTAGCATACGCGGATACTCGCCGGTAAACTTAATAGATAGCCATGCCCCATAGCCCCGACCAAGTGACTGTAGGAGAACCCCGTCGCCGAAAGCATCCGTTCGGGTGCTCGCGGCAGTGGTGTTCCGCCTTAGTGCACTTCGTCGACGGTATCGGGGGTGCGGCCGTCTACTAAAGTTTGCGACGAGCATTCGATCAGTTTTTCGGGAATCTTGTTGAATTGCCCGACATGATATTGAAAAGTGTTTTCGATAATGAGACAAAAATGCGGGGTTTATAATTGTTAGGCATGTGATGTCTAAGGAATTCATTGGTTTAGGCATGCGATGTCTAAAGAGGTTGCGGATTCCAACTGTTGTAGTTTTACACTTTCTTTTCTGTGACCGTAAGTGTAATATGTGATATCGCCGGTTTCGTTGCTATATGTCAACGACAATTGGGATGTGCATATTTACTTACGTTGATGACATGTGATGTTATGTGTTGCTGGATATGTTATATTGGATCGTCGTGTTCGAATAGCCGGGGGTATTTTATGTGAGATGAGTGCTTTTCATTTTCATTCATGTAAAAAACTTGCATGTAATATTCTTTTATTGGGACACTTCCAGGTTGCGGATGATGTCACCATTTGTATATTATTTACTTTTCTGTATTAGGATAGACCCAAGGAGGGGAGCATAAGTAACCGGGTTCTAGGGTTCAGTGGGAGACCATCTCGAGGAGTCGAGTCCGGGTCTTCTAACCCTAGAATTGGTAGGGTTGATTGTCGCTCTCGTAGGGGTCTAGGGTGTGGGATTGGCTATTCATCACGATCGTGGAATCCGTGTTTTTTACTGGCTCGTATTAAAAAACACGGACGTCCTAGTATATCCAATATTTCATATGATATTTTCTGCTGCGTTATCTGTGATGTGATCATGTGATTTGTTCAGATAGATATAGTATATAGTATATATGATATATTATATAGACGTTGCTTATGTTTTACACCCGCGCTAGCCCTGCCTCGCTCTGGCGTTAGTTACCTAACCTAACGGTGCTGATGGGACATCGAGGCAAATGCGCATGGCATAAGCGTACGTTATATTTATCTGTGATGTTTAGGTGGACTTAAATGATGGGATATTCTTTAATGAGATTAATGAAAGAAAATAAACCTAATTGATGTTGTGGAATCGAATTTCAAAATAAAATAGGTAGCTACAGTTCTTGCTTTGCATCACGGTGTTCATTATAGAACATCCTGCACCTTATTCGATGAGGAAAGGACCGAGATCCCTTCACCGGGAGTGACTCCTTTAGCATTAACTGGAAGATGCTACAACCCTCGGTTTGCCTTTTGATCGCTTCTATAGTTTCTGCTTTGCACAGTGATATATATGATATATCCCGCACCTCATTCGACGAGGAAAGGGCCGACGATCCCTTCACCGGGAGTGACCCCTTTAGCAAAACTAGAAAAGCCTCAAAAACATTCCATTTAAAAACCATTTTGATTCCGCAACGAGATGAAGTTCAAAGCGTTAAAGGTTTTTATAAAAACCATTCGCAACCCTCCGTCATTTTAGGAAGTAGAGTACTTAGTATTCGTGCTATGTTTGTTGACCTTAGTTAAGGCACAGTGTACGGTAGCTAAGTGATGTCTTCCTACACCGCATATGATGCGATTAGTTAGGACAGTCGCGTGACTTTGTTGACCTTAGTTAAGGGTCATGTGGGTGGGTCTAATTAATCACGAAATGACGGGTAGAACTTGACTAGTGCTTATGATTTGTTGACCATAGTTAAGGTCATAAGTGCTAGGGGTAAAAACCTTTATCGGGAGTTTCAAGTGTTGAAATTTACAATGAGATTGCATACCTTCTATGTGATTGTTGGATCCCGATACCCACTGCGAGTAATTGTTACTCCTGGAAGAGTTTTGTACTTTGCAATTAGCCGATCAAGTAGGTGTCTAGAAAGGTGTCAACGGGGTTACGCCTCTGGGAAAACGAGGTTTACTGTAATTAGGTCCGTGCGAAAGCACGGGGAACCTCCCTCAAAGTACCGACACTGGCTTGGCTGAAAGATTGACGAACTTGTAGAGTGTAATTAATCCCGGCTAGTCTTTCCTTTTAAGGTTTGAAGGAAGATTTGATAAAAACAGTGGGAGCCATCCTGATTAGATAAAATATATAACCAATCTGATCTTGCAAGAGCGCACGCAGAGTGTTTTCTTCTCTCTCTCTCCAGGTAGCGACCATATCACGCCTTAATCAAGATAATAATATGGATGTACTGACCGAACCTGCTTGTTATACTGAGCTGGGGAACGTTGGTCCCGCTCCAACTTATAATTGTTATAAGACCGAGCAGGAAATAGGGGAATACCAGAATTCCTATGCCGTCCAAATGAAGAAAGTGCATATGATGCATCTCCTTCGGGTGTGTTCATTACAAAGAACTGTTTCTCAGTATCCTCTGAATCCTGGGTATTTGATACAGGATCAGGATCCCAGATATGTAATCTGTTACATAGGGCTACAAAAGGGTAGAAAACTGAGAACGGGTGATAAGTTTCATGAGACAGAAAACGGGGCAAGTGTTGCAGCCAAGTCTGTTGGTCACTGTCACCCTGTATTACCAATACATTGATTCTGAACAAATACTATTAGATACCGAACCTGATATACAAAATCATATCAGTCTCTTTATTAGTAAAGAAATGATAAAATTTTGTATTGATGGATAATGTTTTGAACATTTCCTATATCAAAAGTTGATTGGTTCAGGCACGTTATCTAAAAGCATTGATGTTCTAAATCAAACTACAGTTCCTAGTATACAGAAAACACACAAGAGGAAGAGTTCAGAAATAAACGATTCCTTCTTGAGGCATTGTAGACTAGGTCATATCAATGCGACCCGACTGGCTGAAGTTACATCTTAGATGCATATTTAAATCAGTTTGAATTTACATCTTGTGAAACTTGCCAGTCATGTCACAAAGATTAGATGACCATAGCTCTGTTTATTGGAAACAGGGATAGAGTTAGTAAACTCTTGGGATTGATACATGATGATGTATATAAGGTCTCCTGTCTACACATGCCAGGACCGGTTCCTTGTACTTCATTACGTTCTCTGAAAATCTCTCAAGATTCATACATATGTTCCTGTTGAAACATAGGCCCGAAGCTTTTGAGATATTCACAGAATATAAGCGAGAAGTAGGGAACCAATACGGGTATAAGCATTATGTCCTTTGATGTGATCAGGGAGGAGAATACTTGTGCATAGAATTCCTGGATTATTCTAAAGGAGAATGGGATTCTCTCTCAGCATTACTCCTCCGTATACACCATAGCACGATGGTATATCGGGGCGGAGCAATCACACCCTATATGATAAGGTGTGCTCTATGATGAGTACTACTGAGTTACCTATTTCCTTTTTGGAAGTTTTGCACTTGAGAAGCTGCATACCCATTAAATTGGGTTCGATTCAAATCAGTGCCTACCCCTCCATATAAGATATGGTATGGGAAGAGCCTATCTCTTAAGTAAGTTAAGATTTGGGATTGTCCGGCCTGTGTCAAAAGCTAAATCCGGACAAGATCGAGGCAATGTCAGATCTGTAGAACTGGAAAGGTTCCAGCTATACAAAACTGCAGTTGATGATTTGACAGAACCGAAGGATTCAATAGTTCCCGACGAACCTCAGCCTCTCCGCCGATCTGGTAGGTTTCCTCATCCGCCTGAGAGATACTTCGGTTTCTCGATGACAGTGGGAGTGAGGAATGCATCATGAGATGATGACCCAACTAGATTCGAGCAGGTCATCGAGAGTAGGGACTCTATAATAATGGCTGGATGCTTAGCTATCTGAGATGGAATCCATGTACACCAACAAAGTATGGACTTTGGGTGCTATATCTGAAGGGTTAAATCCCCATCAGGAGCAAGTATATCTTGAGAAGATTACTTGGTGTAGATGGAAAAGTTAAGACTTTCAAAGCTAGACTTGTTAAAGGTTTTCGTCATCGACCAGGCGTGGATAATGATGAAATCTTTTCCAGGGACTATGCTTAAGTCCATCCGGATCCTACTTGCGACGGCTACATACCATGACTACGATATCTGGCGGTTGGGTGTCATGACTGCTTTTCTAAATGATGTTTTAGAAGAGAGAGTCTATAAGTACACAGTCAGAGGGTTTCGTAAACAGTGGGAGCAGCGGAAACGTGTACAAGATGCTTTATAAGATAAAGTAGGTATCGCGGAGTTGGAACGTCTGTTTTGATGTGGTAGTCAAAGTGTTTGACTTCATCAAAATGGTAGATGAACCTTGTATATACAAAACGGTAGTAGAGAGTAAGGTGGTCATCCTCGTATTATACGTGGCAACATACTCTTGATAGGAAAAAAGAGTTTCCTATACTACGCTCGGTCAATCTCCGCTTATCACAAGGATTCTCTAATAGGATCAAAGTGATACCTCCTAAATCCTGAGGTTTCATCTATGAGATAGATCTAATTGGATGCTAGAATTCTCACTAGATGTATATTGTAGTGAGATGGTATCAATCGATCCTGGGGAGAATCACTACAAGGGTTCCAGGGTGATAAAGACGACTGAATGTCAGTCGCAGGCATTGTCTTTACCCTCAGTAAAGAGACGGTATGTTGGAAGAGTTCCAAGCTAGATACCGTGGCAAACTAGACGATAAAGGCTGGTAACATCGCTATTAAAGATACTACCAAAGAGGCAGTTTGGGTGTATATTGGTTCATGAGATGAACTAGGTTCCTACCATTGTATGATAATGGAAGTGTGGCTTCGGCCCAGGAACCCTCGTACCATTAGTGACCAAGACATATTCTGAGGCAGCATCACCTGATTATGGAGATAGTTGATCTCCAGGGTGATCGAGGTTAGGAGAGTAGACTCAGAGGACAACATGGCGGATCCACTCACAAAGGCCTTTTCCCAAAGAGAGATTTTTAGGGTATGGTTGAGTATTAGATACTACAACTACTGCTACAGATGGCCCTAGTGCAAGTGGGAGATTGTTAGTTATATGTATGCCCTAGACGCCATTACTGTACATTGGATGTATATTGTAGTGGATGCTGGGAAATATATAGGTAGGACTTTCTTGCTCGACATGATAGTACGCTATCTGGTTGCTCTTTATCTTAACATGTATACTCTCTGTCTCTCTAATTACATGTTGATAAAGCCCTTAGGATGTGTACTCGACTTCCAAGACTATGATGCAGATCATACTAGTGGGGCCTGGGTAGTCCATGAGTACATCCTTCAATGTTCCTAGTCATGGGAATATCGAGACGGGGCATCGATATTCCAGAGTAGACTAGCGTATATCTTCTCGACCCATGTGATGGGCGATTGATGATCCCACATCCATTGGTGTTTGACATCAGAGATGGTATGCGGGTGCTCAGTGGAGACTGGGTACACTGAACGAACTCGCCGAGAACTCCCAGATGGTATTATACCTCACGTCAGATGGCAGTTCTCTGGTGACACTGGTACAGCTTAGTCTGTTGACCCGAGATCGTCATAGAGTCTTGTGTGTCTCCCACTGTGCTTTGATTTCCACCCTACCACGGCTCCACTGAGTCGTGCAAACAGGTGGTTTTTGGGTACAGTCCCAATTCACATGGAGGCAATGAGCGATAGGAGGGGATTCGTCTCTCCCGGTATTGGGGGTTGATGTTGCGCTATGCTCGACTGGCCATAACAGGAAATCCCTGTCCAGGGTTGCAGTGATATACTGGTAAGAGTTATCAGTTGTTTCACGAATGTTATGGACCTCAAGTCGGCATGACTTATCGAGCTACTGGGGTTTGACGTTTACCACCCCTAGGCGAGATATGCGACATATCAGACGAGCAGACCAGACTGTACGGTAAGTGTTACTGGTTGGATTCACAGGAGTGTGAGCGGGCTTGCTTGTCGATCTTCTGATCGCTCAATACCTGGGTGGCCGTTACGTTTAGCAGACCGCTTGCGGCTTGTGGGTGCTTGATATGATCATCATCTGCTGCCGGCGTATTGACGAGTCTTTAGAGTCCTACACAGAGGTTTCCTGGCTCAAGCGAAACGAAATAGGAGCGCATATGAGATATGTGCGGGACCGGGAATAATGCATGTATGTGATACCGTATTCCATTCTCGCGATGAAAGTATCGAATGGTTGTATGCGATATAACCTAATTATCGAATCAAGGATTGATTCGATAAGTCGATACATTGGATACTAGTCGGTTATATGCGACATGACCGGATCATTGAATCAAGTGTTAATTTAATGATTTAATGTATAATTATATATTTGATATATTACTTTGCATTAAGTAGTATCGGTTCACATTAAATGGATTTTCTCACTTGAAGTGCACAAGTTGTATATGTGATATACTTTTGTGCACTTGTTTGTATCATGTTTGATGATACTTGCTCACTTGGGTTTGTGTAAAGAATTAAACCATGGTTAAGTTAATGATTAGGGTTTTGTTTGTTTAATTACTTATCTATTTATTTATAATTCTTATTTTGGAAAAGATAAAGAAAGAATGGTGGCTTTGTTTGTTTGTTTGTTGAAGCTTCATGAAGCTTTGAACAAGTCCACCATTCTTGTCTCATTCTTAACCCTAACCATTAAAACTAACCATGGTATATTCTCTACACCTAACCAAGGTTAGGATATGATAAGTATTCATATTGATTTTCTTTCTAGAAGATACTTATGATATTCTTTCATCTTCATCTTCTTCATCTTGAACAAGAAGAAAACCTAGCCACCATCAATGGCAACTAGTGAAAATGAGTGAGAAATCCAATTCTAAAGTGAACCCACCTCCTATTTCTTCATCCCCTACCTCTTTCCAAGTAGTATAGGGTGTTTTCTTCACAAGTTTCATGACTTGGTGAAGTGGGAGCTTGATCTTGTGATGCCTCAACGTAGATCATCTTCGGCATCGAAGCCGACGACCATGTCCGCCCTTTTCTCCGATGAACCCGATGCTAGAGTCATGGATTCAATTTGGACAGCGGAGGGACGTCATCACGGAGCCTAGGAGGTGGAGGACCAGATCTACAAAGGTTGTAGCCCCTTTCCTTTTAAGTTAAAGTTGTTTACTTGCATCGCATCACCTATACATCTAGTTAACGATCCGTATTAGGGTTTCTCGGCACTTGTAAAATTTGAATTGGCCATGTTTGATGCCTTGTGAGACTTCATTAGTGTACCTAGGAACCCTACAGACCATTACGCTCCCGACATCACGCCCGCGTGATGAGCGGGATCTCTCATTAATACCTAGACATGCTCGTTAATGGGGGGTTCATGATGGCGTGGAACGTGGTGGATGTGTCCGACGGATATCTCACGCACGGCGAGATTCGCGGGATGGCGGTTGTGCCTGTGAGCGGTGCCGTTGGTCGGTCGTTGAGACCGAGAAAGATGACCTCGGCGGGAGAGCTCGCGGACAAGCGGGAGTGCGGAGGTATCTTGGTTCCGAGGTAGCCTGGAGACGAGCTGTAGGGCCGAGGAGGCCAATTGTGCTGGCTGCTCGGAGGTGAGCCAGCGCTTGTTTGTGGGACGGGAATAGGAGTGGTCTGGTTGGCCACTGTTAGTCCTTTCTTGCATGCCCTGGGACACGTCATCTGCCACGTGTCATGATCTGGGAGATCACCCGTATCAAGCATCATCAGCAAGTATCAAGTATGATATTTTAAAAAATTTAGGGTGCCGAGCGAGCCCGACCAAGGATCTAACTAGAGAATTAGGGTTTTGTATAACATGTAAACAAAGTTTACGCTAAGTGATATAGGAATACAACCTTTGTAAACCGGTCCTTCGCTTCTAAAGCTCCGTGTAGTAATCATTTTGCTCCAACTAGTGGTGTCCCGGACTCTCCTTAGGCTCCACTAGGCGAAAGGAACGAGCTTGCTCAAAGATCTTCGAGGCCGAATATGATCTACGAAGAGGAATCTCCAACTCAAGCTACCTCTTCATTTAGAAATATTTTTCTCCTTTTCTTTTTCTCCTCTCTTAAAAGCTAGAAAGCAAAGAAGTTGAGGAAGAAGATGAATTAGAAGTGGTGAATTGTTCCAACCATGGTTGAGAAAATATCATATATAAACTCTTGTAGAGACTTAACCATGGCTAAAAATAATGGTTAGGTTAATAAAAATCTAGAGTTAAACAAAATTAGTGGACTAAGTCAAAGTTTTCACAAGCTTCTAAACGCATCTTAAACCATGGCTTTTTCCACCTAATTTTTTTTTTCCCTTAATATTTAAATCCCTAAATTATATTAAGCATGGTATGAGTCGCATACACCCATGTCCAATGTATCATCAAGCATGACACAACAAATACATTAACATATATCACATATATATTAAATGTATAAGTAGAAAAGAAATTTGTATGTGAGCTAATATTAGTCAGTATATATTAATATATCAAATATATAATTATACATTAAATTATTAAATCGACACTTGATTTAATAATCCGGCTATATCACATACAACCGACTAATATCATATAATAAATTATTTAATCAACCCTTGATTCAATAATCCGGTTATATCACATATAACCTATATCGTGAGATTAGAATACGGTATCACATACATGTATTAATCTCGGTCCCGCACATATCATATATGTAGGGTTGCTAGGCATGTGCACAAGGGTCTATGAGGTATCAACCATGCCAGATTAAAATTTTAGCCGTGCCGAACAACCCTAAGCCGGATCTTTAAACTAGGGTTTAGGCAAAAACATGCATGTTAAACTCTTTAACACTAAGTGAGAGGGATTGCAACCTTTGTAGATCCGGTCCTCCACTTCTTAAGCTCCGTGTTGAGGTCCCTTCGCTGCGATCATCGTGTTCCGGACTCTCGAGAGGCTTCACGAAGAGAATGATGCAACCTTGCTTCCGATCTTCGATAACATAGATGATCTACCTTGACGTTTCATTAACACAAGCTAACACTAACTAAATGAAGTGAACACTCTCATCTAAAGGGCAAGGATAGATGAGAATGATGAAGTAGGATTTATGCTCTCTTTTATTTTCTTATTCTCATTCATTTTCATCACAAAAGCAAGCATTTTCAAGAAAGAACTCAAGGAAGAAGAAGATGAATGAATATGATAACTTAATCATTTTGTGATGAACAATGAATTATTGTAGTGGTTATAAATCTAACCAAGGGTTAAGCATGAAAGAGTTAACCCTTGTAGAGAGTTAACTAGAGTTAATAGTTTGGATTGGGTTAACAAAATATCTCACAAAAATATCAAGCAACCACAAAGTCAAAGCTTCATGAAGTTTCATGGAAGCTTCATGCAAAAGCTAACCCTAATCCAAACCCTAACCAAGTTTAAACCCTAAACCATTGTTAAATTTGTAAACCTAACATGTTACAATATTGTATATCACATATACAATATATTTTTTAACAATAGAAAATAATACAATTAACATATATCGCATATATATCAATGTATTATCCCGTGAAAAAATGAATCTTTTAGTGAGCTAATATTAGTTAATGTAAGTTAATATATCATATATATTATTATACATTAAATTATCGAATCAACACTTGATCCGACAATCCGGCTATATCGCATATACCCGACTAATATGATGACCCGGCTATATCACATATACCCGGCCGATATCTCATATCGCGAGAATCCAATACGGTATCACATACCGCATTATCCTCGGTCCCGCACATATCACATATGTGCCCCTACTCCGTTTTGCCTGAGTCAAGAAACCTCTCTGTAGGACTCTAAAGAATCGTCAATACGCCGGCAGTAGGTGATGATCATATCAAACACCCACAAGCTGCAAGCGGTCAGCTAAACGTAACAGCCACCCACGTATTGAACGCTCAGAAGATCAACAAGCAAGCCTGTACATTCTCCTGTGAATCCAAACAGTAACACTCCCTTACAGTCCGGTCTCGTCGTCTAATATGTCGCATATCTCGCCTAGGGGTGGTAAACGTCAGACCCCAGTAGCTCGATAAGTCGTGTCGATATGAGGTCTATAACAGTTCGTGAAACTACTGATAACACTTACCAGTAAATCTCAGCAGCCCTGGCCAGGGATTTTCGGTTATAGCCAATCGAACACAGCGCAACATCAACTCCCTATACCAGGAGAGACGAATCCCCTCCTATCGCTCATTGCCTCCATGTGATTCGGGACTGTACCCAAAAGCCACCTTTTTGCACGCCCTCTTGGACGTGGTATGATGGAAATCAAAGCACAGTGGGAATCACACAAGACTCTATGACGATCTCGGTTCAACAGACTACTCTGTACCAGTGTCACCGGAGAACTGCCATCTGACGTGTGGTATAATACAATCTGGGAGTTCTCGGCGAGTCCGTCCAGTATACCCAGTCTCCACTGAGCACCCGTACACCATCCATGATATCAAACACCGATGGATATGGGATCATCCATCGCCCATCATATGGGTCAAGATGCGTATACGCTAGTCTACTCTGGTGCATCGATGCCCTGTCTCGATACACCCTCGACTAGGAACAGTTATAGGATGTACTCGTCGACTACCGTAGCCCCACTAGTACGATCTCATCATAGTCCCAGTAGTCGAGAACATATCCTAAGGGCTTTATCAACATGTAACATAGAGACAATCAGAGTACATGTTAAGATAAAGTACAACCAGATAGCGTACTATCATGACGAGCAAGAAAGTCCTCCCTATATATGTCCAAGCATCCATTACAATATACATCGTATGTACAGTAATGGCCTCTAGGGCATACATATAACTAACAATCTCCCACTTGCACTAGGGCCATCTGTTGTGGTATCGCATGCCCAACAATTAGCTGCGGTTGAAGTATCTCATACTCAACCATCCCATAAATGTCTCTACTGGGAAAAAGGCCTTTGTGAGTGGATCTACGCTGTTGTCCTCTGTGTCTACTTTCCTAACCTCGATCTCCCTGGAGATCAACCATCTCCATGATCAGGTGATACTGCCTAAGAATTATATCTGGATTTCTGATGGGACAGGGGTTCCTTGGCAAATGCCACAACTCCATTGTCACACAATGGTAGGAACGAAGTTCATCTCATGAACTTATATATATCCAGACTGCTTCTTTGGTAGCATGCTTGGTAACGATGTATCTTGCCTTTAATCGTCTAGTAAGTCACGATATCTAGCTTGGAACTCTTCCAACATATCGTCCCTCCACTTAGGGTAAAGACAATGCATGCGACTGACATTCAGTCGTCCTTATCACCCTGGAACCATTCCAGTGATTCTTCCCAGGATCATTTGATACCACCTCACTACAACTAGTGAGAATCCTAACATCCAAATAGATCTATATCATAGATCCATAACCCAGGATTTAGGAGATATCACCTTGATCCTATATGGAGAATCCTTGTGATAAGCGGAGATTGACTGAGCGTAGCATAGGAAACTCCTTCCCTATCAAGAGTATGCCATCCACGTACTTTACGAGGATCACCACCATACTCCCTACTACCTTTTTGTATATACAAGGTTCATCTACCATTTTGATGAAGTCAAACTCTTTGACTATCACATCAAAACAGATTTTCCAACTCTGCGATGCCTATTTTACCACAAAAAATATCTTGCACACGTTTCCGCTGCTCCTACTGTCTACGAAGCCCTCTGGCTGTGTACTTATAGACGCTCTCTTCTAAAATATCATTTAGAAAAGCAGTCATGACACCCAACCACCAGATATCATAGTCATGGTATGTAGCCGTGGCAAGTAGGATCTGGATGGACTTAAGCATAGCTTTGAAAGTCTCAACTTTTCCATGTACACCAAGTAATCTTCTCAAGATATACTTGCTCCTGATGGGGATTTAACCCTTCAGATAGAGCAACCAAAGTCCATACTTTGTTGGTGTATAAGGATTCCATCTCAGATCGATAAGCATCCAGCCATTCTTACAGAGTCCCACTCCTGATGGCCAGCTCGAAACTAGTTCGGTCATCATCTCATGATGCAATCCTCGCTCCCACTGTCATAGAGAAACCGAAGTATCTCTCAGGTGGGTGAGGAACCCTGCTAGATCGGCGCAGAGGCCGAGGTTCGTTGGTTACTATTGAATCCTTTGGTTCTACCAAATTATCAGCTGCAGTTTGTATAGCTGGAACTCCTTCCAGTTCTACCTCATGACCATTAATTTCTTCACAAGAAATTCCCTTTCACAATGATGGCATGCTGAGATACAAAACATCTTTTGTTCCTCGGTTTGGTAGAAGATATTCCCTTGCGAATGCTTAGGATATCCAACAAACTTCCACAGAACTGACTTTGACTCGAGCTTGCCCGGATTTTGCTTTTTAGACATAGGCCGGACAACCCTAAATCTTAACTACTTAAGATATGGGCTCTTCCCATTCCATATCACATATGAAGTGGTAGGCAACTGATTTGATTTGAACCCTATTCAATAGGTATGCGGCTTCTCAAGTGCATAACTCCCAAAAGAAAATAGGAAACTCAGTAGTACTTATCATAGAGCACACCATATCAAATAGGGTGTGATTGCTCCGCCCCGATATACCATCGTGCTATGGTGTATACGAAGGAGTAATTCTGAGATAGAATCTCATTCTCCTTTAGAATAGTCCAGGAATTCCGTGCTTAAGTATTCTCCTCCTTGATCTCATCAAAGGACATAATACTTATACCCGTTGTTGGTTCTCTACTTCTAACTTATATTCTGTGAATATCTCAAAAGGTTCGGACTTGTGTTTCAACAGGAACATTTGTCTGAATTTTGAGAGATCATCAGAGAATGTAATGAAGTACCAAGAACCGGTTTTGGCATGTGTAGACAGGCGACTTTCATACATCAGCATGTATCAATCCCAAGAGTTCACTAACTCTTTCTCTGTTTCCAATAAACAGAGCTATGCTCATCTTATCTTTGTAACATGACCGGCAAGTTTCACAAGATGTAAATTCAAACTAATTTAAATATGCATCTTTATGCAACTTCAGCTAGTCGGGTCGCATTGATATGATCTAGTCTACAATGCCTCAAGAAGGATCCGTTCATTTCTGAACTCTTCCTCTTGTGTGTATTCTGTATACTAAGAACTGTAGTTTGATTTAGAACGTCAATGATTTTAGATAACGTGCCTGAACCGATCAACTCTTGATATAGAAAATGTTCAAAACATTATCCAACAATACAAAATTATATCACATCTTTACTAATAAAGAGACTGATATGATGTTATATATCAGGTTCGGTATCTAATAACATTTGTTCAGAATCAATGTATTCTGGTAATACAGGGTGATAGTGACCAACAGACTTGGCTGCAACACTTGGACCGTTTCTTTCTTATGACATTAATCACACGTTCTCAGTTCTCTACCTATCTGTAGCCCATGTAAAAAATTACATATGTGGGATCCTGATCCGGTATCTCATACCCAGGACGTAAAGGATACTGAGAAACAGTTCTCTGTAATGAACACACCCGAAGATGATGCATCAACATCCACTTTCTTCGTTTCGGCAGCACGGGAAATCTGGTGTTCCCCAATTTCCTGCTCTGTCTTATAACAATTATAAGTTGGAGCGGGACCAACGTTACCCAGCTCAGTATAACAAGCTGGTTCGGTCAATATATCCGTATTATTATCTTGATTAAGGCGTGTATGGTCGCTACCTAGGGAGAGAGAGAAGAAAACACTCAGCGTATGCTCTTGCAAGATTAGATTGGTTATCTAATATATCTAATAAGGATGTCTCCCACTGTTTTAATCAAATCTTCCTTCAAACCGTAAAAGGAAAGACTAGCCGGGATTAATTACACGCTACAAGTTCGCCAATCTTTCAGCCAGGCCAGTGTCAGTACTTTGAGGGAGGTCCCCCGTGCTTTCGCACGAACCTAATTAAAGTAAACCTCGTTTTCCCAGAGGCGTAACCTCGTTAACACCTTTCTAGACACCTACTTGATCGGCTAATTGTAATGTGTAAAACTCTCCCAGGAGTAACTCTTACTCGCAGCGGGTATCGGGATCCAACTATCTCATAGAAGGTATGCAATCTCATTGCAAATTTCAACACTTGAATTTCCCGATAACATTTTGCCCCAAGCGATCTATGACCTTGACTGAGTCAACAAACCATAGACCGCAAGTAAAGTTCAACCCATCATTTCCCGATTGAATTAAACCCACCCGCACGACCCTTGACTGAGTCAACAAGGCCGCACGACTACCCTAATTCAATCACATCATATGCTTTGCAGATAAGCACTAATCAGCTACCGCACACTACGCCTTGACTGAGTCAACAAACGCAGCACGAATACTAAATACTACTTATCTGAAATGACGGAGGGCTACGACAGGTTTTTAAGAAAACCCTATGCGTAATGAACTTTATATTGTTGTAGAATCGAGTGATTTTAAATGGAGTGTTTTTTAGGCTTTTCTAGTTTTGCTAAAGGGGTCACTCCCGGTGAAGGGATCGTCGGCCCTTTCCTCATCGAATAAGGTGCAGGGTATATCATATATACCGCTGTGCAAAGCAAGAACTATAGAAGCAATCAAAAGACAAACCGTGTTTGTAGCATCTACTAGTTTCACTAAAGAGGTCACTCCCGGGGAAGGGATCTCGGCTCTTTCCTTATCGAATAAGGTGCTGGATGTTCTACAAGGAACACCGCTATGCAAAGCAAGAACTAGAGCTACCGGTTTTTAAACAAGTTTCTACAACATCATTAGGTTTCTTTTATTTCATTAATCTCATTAATGAAGTCCCATCATTTAAGTCACTTAAACATCACAGATAAATACGACGTACACTTATGCCATCCGCATTCGCCTTGATGTCCCCTCGTGCACCGTTAGGTTAGGTAACTAACGGCAAAGCGGGGCAGGGCTAGCGCGGGTATAAAACAAAAGTAACGTCCATATACTATATCATATATACTATATACAGTATCTATCATAACATATCAAATGATCACATCACAGAACATTGGAGCAGAAGAACATATATGAAATATTGGATATACTAGGACGTCCGTGTTTTAATACGAGCGTGTATAAAACACGGATTCTACGGTCGTGATGAATAGCCAAACCCACATCCCTAGACCCCTACGAGAGCGGCAAGCAACACTTCCAATTCTAGGTTAGGAGACCCGGTCTCGACTCCTTGAGATGGTCTCCCACTGGACCCTAGAACCCGGTTACTTATGATCCCCGCCTTTGGTCTACCTAGTGCGGAAAAGTAAATAATTTACAATGGTGACATCATCCTCAGCCCGGAAGTGCCCCAATAAAAGAATATTACATACAAATGAATTTTACATGAATGAAAAAGAAAAAACTCTCATCTCACATAAAACCCCCAGCTATTCAGAACGCGACGATCCAATATAACATATCACAGCAACATATAATATCTCATATCATCAACGTAAGCAAATATGCGTATCCCGATTTTCGTTGATGTATAGCAATGAAGCCGGCGATACACCACATACTACGCTTACGGTCACAGAAAAGAAAGTGTAAAACTACAACAGTTGGAATCCGCAACCTCCTTAGACATTGCATGCTTAACTAAATGAATTCCTTAGACATCGTATGCCTAACAATTATAAACCCCGCATTTTAGTCTCATTATCGAAAACTCTTTTCAATATCAAGTCGGGCAAATCAACAAGATTCCCGACAACCTGATCGAATGCTCGTCGCAAACTTTATTAGACGACCGCACCCCCGAATGCCGTCGACGAAGTGCACTAAGGCGGAACACCGCTGCCGCGAGCACCCGAACGGATGCTTTTGGCGACGGGGTTCTCCTACAGTCACTTGGTCGGGGCAATGGGGTATGGCCGTCTATTAAGTTTACCCGGCAAGTATCCGCGTACGCTACGTGATTGCGACGGACTTTTGATCACATCAAAATTCCGTGGCAACCGATCAATTGAGACTGAACTGCTAGATTTATAACATTCAAATTAGTTATCTCATAACTATATGTGGATTCCAAATATTGTATCACATTCCAGATAAATAGACAATGTTAAACTTTCCGATCGAATAATCAAACACCCAAGATTTCCCAATATATCTCAACACTTGAAATCAGTTTAAAAACATCCATCACATACCACAGTACCAATGGTACAGCCGTAGAAGGGTCAAGCCAACGCCTCACATGTGGCACGCCGTACTGCCACAAACCCTAAGGTTTAGAGGCAGTTCAAGACGGTCACATAATCGACTTAAGGTTTGTTGTCTTCTAGAGGGTCCACCGCGTTACTTGCATGACTTAGAACGTTTTTAAACTCGAGAAAAAATCCAACTTTTGAAAAAATTTCCGACAGGGGAAAAAAATGAGTTATTGATATCCGGTCGAACTTTTTAACAGTTTCTAAAAATTATCCGGAAAAAAATAAACGAAGTTAAATTATTCGATCGAATCAACGAGTCCCCAATACAACCCTAGAAAACTCAACACTTGAGTGGAATTAAAAAATTCCTAGAAAAAATTTCCAATAAAGGACCTAAGAATAAATATATGAAATATGAGGGACTAAGTCCAAATTTTGGCCGCGGAACCGCCGCCAAACCCTTGGTTTGGCCGCCGTTCTGCGATCAAATAATTGACTTAGTAGACCGTACTTCACAGTAATTCTTAGTTTTTCCTGCTTGTTTTTCTGAGCATTTTTAATTCATAAAAAAACACATTTTTGAAAAATGTACAGAGAGGGGTAAACATCGGGGTTTCCGGGTTCGATCGGAATTTAAACTTCATCTAGACTTCACCTAAAGCTCTAGCTTGGCTCTGATACCACTGTAGGGTTTCTAGGCACGCGCAAAAGGGTCTACGAGGCATCAACCATGCCCGATTAAAATTTTAGCCATGCCGAACAACCCGAAGCCGGATCTTTAAACTGAGGTTTAGGCGAAAACATGCATGTTAGACTCTTTAACACTAAGTGAGAGGGATTACAAACTTTGTAGATCCGGTCCTTCACTTCTTAAGCTCCGTGTTGAGGTCCCTTCGCTGCGATCATCGTGTTCCGGACTCTCGAAAGGCTTCATGAAGAGAATGATGCAACCTTACTTCCGATCTTCGATAACATAGATGATCTACCTTGAAGTTTCATTAACACAAGCTAACACTCACTAAATGAAGTGAACACTCTCATCTAAAGGGTAAGGGTAGATGAGAATGATGAAGTAGGATTTATGCTCTCTTTTATTTTCTTATTCTCACTCATTTTCATCACAAAAGCAAGCTATTTCAAGAAAGAACTCAAGGAAGAAGAAGATGAATGAATATGATAACTTAATCCTTTTGTGATGAACAATGAATTATTGTAGTGGTTACAAATCTAACCAAGGATTAAGCATGAAAGAGTTAACCCTTGTAGAGAGTTAACTAGAGTTAATGGTTTGGATTGGGTTAAGAAAATATCTCACAAAAATATCAAGCAACCACAAAGTAACCCTAATCCAAACCTAATCCAAACCCTAACCAAGTTTAAACCCTAAACCATTGTTAAATTTGTAACCCTAACATGTTACAATATTATATATCACATATACAATATATTTTGTAACAATAGAAAATAATACAATTAACATATATTGCATATATATCAATGTATTATCCCGTGAGAAAATGAATGTTTTAGTGAGCTAATATTAGTTAATGTAAGTTAATATATCATATATATTATTATACATTAAATTATCGAATCAACACTTGATCCGACAATCCGGCTATATCGCATATACCCGACTAATATGATGACCCGGCTATATCACATATACCCGGCCGATATCTCATATCGCGAGAATCCAATACGGTATCACATGTAAGGTTCCTAGGCACTCTAATGAGGTCTCACAAGGCATCAACCATGCCAATTTTTAATTTTACAAGTGCCGAGAAACCCTAATACGGATTCGTTGACTAGAGTTTAGGCAAAAAGTGAAACTAGTTAACAACTTAACTAAAAGTAAGAAGCTACAACCTTTGTAGATCCGGTTCTCCACTTCCTTAGCTCCACGTAGACGTCCCCTCACTGTCCATATCGGATCCCGGACTCTAGCATCGGCTTCATCGGAGAAATGGGCAGGCTAGGCCGTCGGCTTCGATGCCGAAGATGATCTACGTCGAGGCAACACAAGATCAAGCTCCAACTTCACCAAGTCGTGAAACTTGTGAAGAAAACACCCTATACTACTTGGCAAGAGGTAGGGGATGAAGAAATAGGAGGTGGGTTCACTTTTGAATTTGATTTCTCACTCTTTTACTCAAGATGCCATTAATGGAGTGAAGTTTTCTTCTTGATCAAGAGGAAGAAGAAGAAGATAGAATATGATAAGTGTTACTTTAAAATTGAAAATAATATGAATACTTATCATATACTAACCATGGTCAAGTGTAGAGAGTAAATTAGGGTTAGGTGAATGGTTAGGTTAAGGGAATAAAACAAAATGGTCAACCTTTTCAACTCTTCATGAAGCTTAATGAAAGAACCAAGGAAAGCCACCATTTCCTTTTTCTTTTCCAAAATCAAAAATAAATAAATGAATAAGTAAACAAAATCCTAACCATTCATATAACCATGGTTTAATCTTTACACAAACTCAAGTTAACATGTATCATCAAACATGATACAATCAAGTGCACACAAAAAAATATATCACATATACAATGTACACATCAAGTGAGAAAATCCTTTTAAAATGACCCAATACTAGTTAATGCAAAGTAATATATCAAATATATAATTATACATTAAATCAATAAATCAACACTTGATTCAATGATCCGGTCATGTCGCACATAACCGACTAGTATCCAATGTATCGATTTATCGAATCAATCTTCGATTCGATAAATAGGTTATATCGCATACAACCAATCGAAAAATTCATCGCGAGAATGAAATACGGTATCACATACACGCATTACTCTCGGTCCCGCACATATCTCTTATGCGCTCCTATTTCGTTTCGCTTGAGCCAGGAAACCTCTGTGTAGGACTCTAAAGACTCGTCAATACGCCGGTAGCAGATGATGATCATATCAAGCATCCAAAAGCCGCAAGTGGTCTGCCAAACGTAACGGCCACCCGGGTATTGAGCGATCAGAAGATCGACGAACAAGCCCGCTCACACTCCTATGAATCCAACCAGTAACACTTACCGTACAGTCCGGTCTGTTCGTCTGATATGTCGCATATCAAGTGTAGGGGTGGTAAACGTCAGACCCCAATAACCGATAAGTCGTGCCGATGTGAGGGTCATAACGGGTCGAGAAACTACGGGTAACTCTTACCAGCAAATCTCTGATCAGCCCTGGCCAGGGACTTCCCTGTTACGGCCAATCGAGCACAGCGCAACAACAACCCCCAATACCGGGAGAGACGAAACCCCTCCTATCGCTCATTGCCTCCATGTGACTCGGGACTGTACTCAAAAACCACCGTTTTGCACGCCCTCATGGACGTGGTAAGGTGGAGATCAAAGCACAGTGGGAATCACACAAGACTCTATGACGATCTCCGGTCTACAAACTAACCTGCACAAGTGTCACCTGAGAACTGCCATCTGACGTGAGGTATAATACCATCTGGGAGTTCTCGGCGAGTCCGTCCAGTATACCCAGTCTCCACTGAGCACCCGTATACCATCTCTGATGTTAAACACCAATGGATATGGGATCATCCATCGCCCATCTCATGGGTCGAGAAGCGTATACGCTAGTCTACACTGGTATATCGATGCCCCGTCTCGATACACCCACGACTAGGGACCTTGAAGGATGTACCTTTGGACTACCATTTCCCCACTAGTATGATCTGCATCATAGTCCAGGTAGTCAAGTACACATCCTAAGGGCTTTACCAACATGTAACTATAAGACAGTTTAAAGAGACTAGTGTACATGTTAAGATAAAGAGCAACCAGATAGCATACTATCATATCGAGCAAGAAAGTCAGCTCTATATATGTCCAAGCATCCAATATAATATACATCATCTGTACAATACTGGCATCTAGGGCATACATACAACTAACAATCTCCCACTTGCACTAGGGCCAACTGCTGTAGTATCGCATACCGAGCATCCCGAAGAGTCTCTCAAACTGTATCTGGGGATTGGCCTTCGTGAGTGGATCCGCCGTGTTGTTCTTCCTGTCAACCGTCCTGACCTCGATCTCCCGGCGATCAACTATCTCCCGGATCAGGTGATACCGCTTCAGAATATGCCTGGATCGCTGATGGGACCTAGGTTCCATGGCCAAAGCCACCGCTCCATTGTTATCGCAATACAAAGGTATTGGATGCTCAATGGTTGGAACCACACCAAGTTCAGTAATGAACTTCTTGATCCAGACAGCCTCTTTAGCTGCATCGTTGGCAGCGATGTATTCAACCTCCATCGTCGAGTCTGCCACGGTTTCCTGCTTGGAACTCTTCCAGCTAACCGCCCCTCCGTAAAGGGTAAAGACAAATCGCGACTGCGACTTAGAGTCATCCTTATCACTCTGGAAGCTCGAATCGGTAAAGGACTCCACTTGGAGTTCTCTGTTACCATACACCAAGAGCATCTCTTTAGTCCTTCGCAAGTACTTGAGAATGCTCTTCACAGCTGTCCAGTGACTCTCTCTCGGATCAGCTTGATACCTGCTCACTACACTTAGTGGGTATGCTACATCAGGTCTGGTACATAGCATCGCGTACATGATAGAGCCTACAGTCGCAGCATAGGGTATCCCTTGTATGCGTGCTCTCTCCAAATCAGTCTTGGGAGACATCTCTTTGGAGAGAGTGACTCCAGAGATCGTGGGCAAGTTCCCACGATTGGATTCTTCCATACTAAACCTCTTTAGTATGGTGTCAACGTACCTGGATTGGGACAATCCCAATATCCGTTTGGATCTATCCCTATAGATCCTAATTCCCAATATGCAGGAGGCATCACCAAGATCTTTCATTGAGAATCTTTGTGATAAGAAGAGCTTGACCGATTGCAGCATAGGAATATCATTTCCTATCAAGAGTATGTCGTCCACGTACAATACGAGGAAGACAACCTTACTCTCTGCCACCTTCTTGTAGATACAAGGTTCATCTGGGTTTTTGACGAAATCAAACTCATTTATAACGATGTCAAAGTAGATGTTCCAACTCCGCGATGCTTTCTTTAATCCATAAATGGATTTAAGCAGCTTGCACACCTTCCCGCTGCTCCCACTGTCTACGAAGCCCTCTGGCTGAGTCATGTATACGCACTCTTCTAAATCACCATTTAGAAAGGCGGTCTTAACATCAATTTGCCAGATTTCGTAGTCATGATATGCAGCGATGGCAAGCATGATCCGGATGGATTTAAGCATAGCCACTGGAGAAAAGGTTTCGTCATAGTCCACACCTGGTCTTTGACGAAAACCTTTTGCAACAAGTCTAGCTTTGAAAGTCTCCACTTTCCCATCTACACCAAGTTTTTTCTTGAAGATCCACTTGCTCCCGATAGGTTTTACTTCTTCAGGAGCAACTTCCAAAGTCCATACTTTGTTAGTGTACATGGATTCCATCTCGGACCGCATAGCATCCAGCCATTTCACTGAGTCCCTACTTGTGATGGCCTGCTCGAAGCTAGTTGGGTCATCATCTTCCATGATGCAATCCTCGCTCCCACCATCCATGAGAAAACCGTAGTATCTCTCAGATTGGCGAGGAACCCTACTAGATCGGCGGAGAGGCTGAGGTTCATTGGGAGTTACTGAATCCTCTAGTTCCACTAAATCTTCAGTTTGAGTTTGTGTAGCCGGAATTTCTTCCAGTTCTACCTTATCCCCACTAATTTCTTTTGCAAGAAATTCCTTTTCGAAAAAGGTGGCATGTCGAGAAACAAACACTTTTTGTTCCTCTGCATGGTAGAATAGATATCCATGTGAATGTTTGGGATATCCCACAAACTTGCATAGAACTGACCGTGCCTCGAGTTTGTCCGGATTTTGCCTTTTGACATAGGCCGGGCAACCCCATATCTTAACTCGTTTAAGACATGGTCTCTTCCCACTCCATATCTCATATGGTGTGGTAGGTACAGATTTAGTTGGAACTTGATTCAATAGGTATGCTGCTGTTTCCAGCGCATATCCCCAGAAGGAAATAGGTAACTCAGCTGTGCTCATCATAGAGCGCACCATATCTAATAGGGTGCGGTTCCTCCGTTCTGATACACCGTTGTGCTGTGGTGTATATGGAGGAGTCAGCTGAGAGAGAATCCCATTCTCTTTTAGGAAGTCCAGGAATTCATTGCTCAAGTATTCACCTCCTCGATCAGATCGAAGGATTTTTATACTTTTTCCGGTTTGATTCTCAACTTCTTGTTTATATTCTCTAAATTTCTCAAAAGCTTCTGATTTGTGTTTCATCAAGAACACATATCCGAATCTAGAGAGATCGTCAGTGAATGTAATGAAGTACGAAGAACCATCCCTGGTATGTGTAGACATAGGACCGCATACATCACGATGTATCAGTTCCAAGAGTTCGGTAACTCTTTCTCCGTGTCCCGTAAACGGAGTTTTGGTCATCTTGCCTTTGAGACATGACTGGCAAGTGTCATAAGATAAAAATTCAAACGGATTTAAATATCCATCCTTATGCAACTTTGCTAGTCGTGTCGCATTGATGTGACCCAGTCTACAATGCCACAAGAAGGATTCGTTCAGTTCAGAACTCTTCCTCTTGTGTGTGTTTGTTATGCTCAGAACTGTTGATTGATTTAGAACATAAATGCCATTGCACAACGTGCCTGATCCAACCAACTTTTGGTTATGGAAAATGTTCATAACATTGTCCTGTAATACAAAATTATATCCCTCTTTACTCAACAAAGAAACCGATATAATGTTGCATATCAGGTTCAGCATGTAATAGCATTCGTTCAGAACCAATGTATTACCAGTTGGTAATGCAAGGTGATATTCCCCGACAGTCTTAGCTGCAACAATTGCACCATTTCCAACTCTAATGTCTTTATCACCTTCTCCAAGTTCTCTATCTTTTTTCTAAGCCCATGTAACTGATTACATATATGGGATCCTGACCCGGTATCTAATACCCAGGACGTAGGGCAAATGGAGAAACAGTTCTCTGTAACGAACACACCCGAAGAAAATGCATCATCATGTACTTTCTTCAATCGGGTGGCATGGGAATCCTGGTATTCCCCTATATCCTGTTCATTCCTATAACTCTTATAAGAAAGAACGGAACCAACGTTCCCCAGCACAGTATAACATGCGGGTTCAGTCAATACATCCATATTATTATCTTGATTAAGGCATGACATGGTGTAGGGTTCCTAGGCATCCTAATGAGGTCTCACAAGGCATCAACCATGCCAATTTCAAAAAATCTAGGTGCCGAGAAACCCGACTACGGATCGTTTGCTAGAAAACTAGGCGAAAAAGCTAAATAGTTAACAACTTAACTAATGTGATATCGGAAACACAACCTTTGTAGATCCGGTTCTCCACCTCCATAGCTCCGCAACGAAGTCTCCTCGCTGTCCAAGTGATTTCCCAGGCTCTAGCGTCGGCTTCGTCGGAGAAAAAGCGAGCTAGGTCGTCGATGTCCATGCTGAAGATGATCTACGTCGAAGCATCACTAGATCAAGCTCCACCTTCACCGAGCCTTGAAAACTTGCGAAGGAAACACACTCTACTACTTGGCAAGAGGTAGAGGATGAAGAAATAGGAAGTGGGTAGACTTTAGAATTGGATTTCTCACTCATCTTCATCAATCACCATTGATGAAGTGGAGGTTTCTTCATTGAAGATGAAGAAGAAGAAGATAAAGCTATGATAAGTTAATTCTAAAAATAAAATTAAAAGAATACTTATCATGACCAAACCATGGTCAAGTGTAGAGAATAAATCATGGTTAGTGGGATGGTTAGGGTTAAGCATGAGACAAAATGGTCACTTGGTCAAAGTCTTCATGAAGCTTCATGAACAAAAGAAAACAAGCCACCATTTTCTCATTTGCTTTTCTATTTCCAAAAGAATAAATAAATGAATAAATGAATAAGGAAATAGTAAACCCTAACCATTTCATTAACCAAGGTTTAATTCTTTACACTTAACCAAAAGGCATGCATCATCAAACATGATACAAGCAAGTGCACAAAATCATATCGCATATGCAATGCGCACATCCGAGTGAGAAAATCCATTTAAAGTGAACCGATACTAGTTAATACAAAGTAATATATCAAATATATAATTATGCATTAAATAATTAAATCAACACTTGATTCAATGATCCGGTCATGTCGCACACAACCGACTAGTATACAATGTATCGGCTTATCGAATCAATCCTTGATTCGATAACTAGGTTATATCGCATACAACCATTCGACACATTCATCGCGAGAATGGAATACGGTATCACATACACGTATTATTCTCGGTCCCGCACATATCTCATATGCGCTCCTATTTCGTTTCGCTTGAACCAGGAAACCTCTGTGTAGGACTCTAAAGACTCGTCAATACGCCGGCAGCAGGTGATGATCATATCAAGCACCCACAAGCCGCAAGCGGTCTGCTAAATGTAACGGCCACCCGGGTATTGAACGATCTGAAGATCGATGAGCAAGCCCGCTCAAACTCCAGTGAATCCAACCAGTAACACTACCGTACAGTCCGGTCTGATCGTCTGATATGTCGCATATCTCGCCTAGGGGTGGTAAACGTCAGACCCCAATAGCTCGATAAGTCGTGTCGATATGAGGTCTATAACTGTTCGAGAAACTACTGGTAACACTTACCAGTAAATCTCTGCAACCATGGCCAGGGATTTCCTGTTATAGCCAATCGAACACAGCGCAACATCAACTCCCTATACCGGGATAGACGAATCCCCTCCTATCGCTCATTGCCTCCATGTGACTCGGGACTGTACCCAAAAACCACCGTTTTGCACGCCCTCTTGGACGTGGTAAGATGGAAATCAAAGCACAGTGGGAACCACACAAGGTTCTATGACGATCTCGGGTCAACAGACTACTCTGTACCAGTGTCACCAGAGAACTGCCATCTGACGTGAAGTATAATACCATTTGGGAGTTCTCGGCGAGTCCGTCCAGTGTACCCAGTCTCTACTGAGCACCCGTATATCATCTCTGATGTCAAACACCGATGGATATCGGATCATCCATCGCCCATCTGTATGGGTCGAGAAGGTATACGCTAGTCTACACTGGTATATCGATGTCCCGTCTCGATACACCCACGACTAGGGACTTTGAAGGATATACTTACGGACTACCATGTCCCCACTAGTATGATCCGCATCATAGTCCAGGTAGTCAAGTACACATCCTAAGGGCTTTACCAACATGTAATAGAGAGACAATCAGTATACACGTTAAGGCAAAGAGCAACCAGATAGCATACTATCATGTCGAGCAAGAAAGTCCTCCCTATATATGTCCCAGCATCCACTACAATATACATCCTAAGTACAGTAATGGCCTCTAGGGCATACATATAACTAACAATCTCCCACTTGCACTAGGGCCATCTGTAGCAGTGGTTGCAGTATCTCATACTCAACCATCCCATAAAAGTCTCTCTCTGGGAAAAGGCCTTTCGTGAGTGGATCCGCTGTGTTTGTCCTCTAAGTCTACTCTCCAAACCTCGATCACCCTGGAGATCAACCATCTCCATGATCAGGTGATACTGCCTTAGAATATGTCTGGATCACTGATGGGACGGGTGTTCCTTGGCATAAGCCACAACTCCATTGTCTCACAATGGTAGGAACAAAGTTCATCTTATGAACTATTATACACCCAGACTGCCTCTTTGGTAGCACCTTAAGTAGCGATGTATCCTGCCTTTATCGTCTAGTATGCCACGATATCTAGCTTGGAACTCTTCCAACATACCGTCCCTTTACTGAGGGTAAAGACAATGCCTGCGACTGACATTCAGTTGTCTTTATCACCCTGGAACTATTCCAGTGATTCTCCCCAGGGTCGATTGATACCATCTCACTACAACTAGTGAGAATCCTAACATCCATTTAGATCTATCTCATAGATCCAAAACCCAGGATTTAGGAGGTATCACTTTGATCCTATATGGAGAATCATGGTGATAAGCAGAGATTGATCGAGCGTAGCATAGGAAACTCCTTCCCTATCAAGAGTATGTCATCCACGTACTCTACGAGGATCGTCACCATACTCCCTACTACCTTTTTTGTATATACAAGGTTCATCTACCATTTTGATGATGTCAACTTCTTTGACTAATCCATCAAAACAGATGTTCCAACTCCGCGATGCCTGCTTTATCCTATAAAGCATCTTGCACACGTTTCCGCTGCTCCCACTGTCTACGAAGCCCTCTGGCTGTGTACTTATAGACACACTCTTCTAAATCATCATTTAGAAAAGCAGTCAAGACACCCAACCGCCAGATATCGTAGTCATGGTATGTAGCCGTGGCAAGTAGTATTTGGATGGACTTAAGCATAGATATTGGAAAAGGTTTCATCATTATCCACGCCTGGTCGATGACGAAAACCTTTAACAAGTCTAGCTTTGAAAGTCTCAACCTTTCCATCTACACCAAGTAATCTTCTCAAGATATACTTGCTCCTGATGGGGATTTAATCCTTCAGATATTGCAACCAAAGTCCATACTTTGTTGGTGTACATGGATTCCATCTCAGATCGCTAAGCATCCAGCCATTCTTACAGAGTCCCTACTCTCGATGGCCAGGTCGAAACTAGTTGGGTCATCATCTCATGATGCAATCCTCGCTCCCACTGTCATAGAGAAACCGAAGTATCTCTCAGGTGGGTGAGGAACCCTACTAGATCGGCGGAGAGGCTGAGGTTCACTGGAATCTACTAAATCCTTTGGCTCTATCAAATCATCTGCTGTATTTTGTATAGCTGGAACCTTTCCTGTTCTACATAACAGACTTTGCCTCGAGCTTGTCCAGATTTTGCTTTTAAACATAGGCCGGACAACCCCTAATCTTAACTGGCTTAAGACATGGGCTCTTCCCATACCATATCTCATATGGAGTGGTAGGCAACTGATTTGATTCGAACCGTATTCAATAGGTATGCATCTTCTCAAGCGCATAACTCCCAAAAAGGAAATAGGTAACTCAGTAGTACTCATCATAGAGCACACCATATCAAATAGGGTGTATTTGCTCCGCCCCGATATACCATCGTGCCATGGTGTATTCGGAGGAGTAATGCTGAGAGAGAATCTCATTCTCCTTTAGAAAAGTCCAGGAATTCCGTGCTCAAGTATTCTCCTCCTTGATCGCATCATAGGACATAATACTTATATCTGTATTCTGGTTCTCTACTTCTAACTTATATTCTGTGAATATCTCAAAAGGTTCGGACTTGTGTTTCAACAGGAACATAGGTCTGAATCTTGAAAGATTATCAGAGAATGTAATGAAGTATAAAGAACCGGTCTTGGCATGTGTAGACAGGGGACCTAACATACATCAACATGTATCATCCCAAGAGTTCACTAACTCTTTCTCTGTTTCCAGTAAACAGAGCTATGGTCATCTTATCTCTGTGACATGACTGGCGAGTTTCACAAGATGTAAATTCAAACTGATTTAAATATGCATCTTTATGTAACTCTAGCTAGTCGGGTCACATTGATCTGACCTAGTCTACAATGCCTCAAGAAGAATTCGTTCATTTCTGAACTCTTCCTCTTGTGTGTGATCCGTATACTAAGAACTATAGTTTGATTTAGAACATCAATGCTTTTAGATAACGTGCCTGAACCGATCAACTTTTGATATTGGAAATGTTCAAAACATTATCCAACAATACAAAATTTTACCGTTTCTTTACTAATAAAGAGACAGATATGATTTTGTATATCAGGTTCGGTATCTAATAACATTCGTTCAGAATCAATGTATTTGGAATATAGGGTGACAGTGACCAACAGACTTGGCTGCAACTCTTGCCCCGTTTTCTGCCTCATGAAACTTATCACCCGTTCTCAGTTCTCTACCTATCTTTAGCCCTATGTAACAGATTACATATCTGGGATCCTGATCTGGTATCACTTACCCAGGACGTAGAGGATATAGAGAAATAGTTCTTTGTAACGAACACACCCGAAGATGATGCATCAGCATGCACTCTCTTCGTTTGGGCGGCACGGGAATTGTGGTAATCCCCAATTTCCTGCTCGGTCTTATAATAATTATAAGTTGGAGCGAGACCAACGTTCCCCAGCTCAGTATAACAAGCGGGTTCGGTCAATAATCCGTATTATTATCTTGATTAAGGCGTGATATGGTCGCTACCTGGAGAGAGAGAGAAGAAAACACTCAGCGTGCGCTCTTGCAAGAATAGATTGGTTATTATTTTATCTAATCAGGATGGCTCCCACTGCTTTTTATCAAATCTTCCTTCAAACCCTAAAAGGAAAGACTAGCCGGGATTAATTACACACTACAAGTTCGCCAATCTTTCAGCCAGGCCAGTGTCGGTACTTTGAGGGAGGTCCCCCGTGCTTTCGCACGAACCTAATTAATGTAAACCTCGTTTTCCCAGAGGCGTAACCCCGTTGACACCTTTCTAGACACCTACTTGATCGGCTAATTGTAATGTATAAAACTCTCCCAGGAGTAACTCTTACTCGCAGCGGGTATCGGGATCCAACTATCTCATAGAAGGTATGCAATCTCATTGCAAATTTCAACACTTGAAATTCCCGATAATGTTTTGCCCCTAGCTCGCTATGACCTTGACGCATGCCAAACAACCCATAGTCTGCTAGTCAAGTTCAACCCGTACATTTCTTGATTGAATTAAACCCACCCGCACGACCCTTGACGCATGCCAAACAACGCCGTACGAATACCCTAATCCAATCGCATCATATGCTAGCAGATAAGCACTAGTTAGCTACCGTACACTACGCCTTGACGCATTCCAAACAACCGCAGCACGAATACTAACTAATACTTATCTGAAATGACGGAGGGATACGACAGGTTTTTCTAAAAACCTATTGCGTAATGAACTTGATATCGTTGTAGAATCAAATGATTTTTAAAATGGAGTGTTTTTTAGGCTTTTCTAGTTTTGCTAAAGGAGTCACTCCCGGTGAAGGGATCGTCGGTCCTTTCCTCGTCGAATGAGGTGCGGGATATATCGTATATATCACTGTGCAAAGCAAAAACACTTAAAAGCAATCAAAAGACAAACCGAGCGTGTAGCATCTGCCAGTTATTGCTAAAGGAGTCACTCCCGGTGAAGGGATCTCGGTCCTTTCCTTATCGAATAAGGTGCAGGATATATCACATATACCGCTATGCAAAGCAAAAAACTGTAGCTACCTGTTTTATTTTGAAATTCGATTCTACAACATCTTAGGTTTCTTTTATTTCATTAATCACATTAATGAAGTCCCATCATTTAAGTACCTAAACATCACAGATAAATACGACGTACACTTATGCCATCCGCATTCGCCTCGATGTCCCCTCGTGCACCGTTAGGTTAGGTAACTAACGGCAGAGCGGGGCAGGGCTAGCGCGGGTGTAAAACATAAGTAACGTCTATATAATATATCATATATACTATATACTGTATCTATCACAGAACATCACATGGTCACATCACAGATATCGCAGCAGAAGAAACATATGAAATATTGGATATACTAGGACGTCCGTGTTTTCAATACGAGCCAGTATAAAACACGGATTCCACTGTCGCGATGAATAGCCAAACCCACACCCCTAGACCCCTACGAGAGCGGCAAGCAACCTTACCAATTCTGGAGTTAGGAGACCCGGACCCGACTCCTCGAGTTGGTCTCCCACTGTTCTCCAGAACCCGGTTACTTGTGCCCTCCTCCTTGGGTCTATCCTAGTGCGGAAAAGTAAATAATATACAAAGGGTGACAACTTCCGCAACCTGGAAGCGCCCCAAATAAAAGAATATTACATACAAGTTTTTACATGAATGAAAATGAAAAACACTCATCTCACATAAAAACCCCCGGCTATTCAAACACGACGATCCAATATAACATATCCAGCAACACATAACATCACATGTCATCAACGTAAGTAAATATGTCCATTCCAATTGTCGTTGACATATAGCAACGAAACCGGCGATATCACATATTACACTTACGGTCACAGAAAAGAAAGTGTAAAACTACAACAGTTGGAATCCGCAACCACCTCAGACATCGCATGCCTGACCAAATGAATTACTTAGACATCGCATGCCTAACAATTATAGACCCCACATTTTAGTCTCAAAATCGAAAACACTTTTCAATATCAAGTCGGGCAATTCAACAAGATTCCCGACATCCTGATCGAATACTCGTCGCAAACTTCAGTAGGCGGCCGCACCCCGGATACCGTCGACGAAGTGCACCAAGGCGGAACACCGCTACCGCGAGCACCCGAACGGATGCTTTCGGCGACGAGGTTCTCCTACAGTCACTTGGTCGGGGCTATGGGGTGTAGCTGTCTATTAAGTTTTCCCAGCGAGTATCCGCGTACGCTACGTGATTGCGACGGACTTTTGATCGCATCAAAATTCCATGGCAACCGATCAAGTGAGACTAAACTGCTACGTTTATAACATTCATTTAGTTATCACATAACTACTTGTGAATTTCAATTATTGTATCCCATTCCGGATAAATAGAAAATGTTAAACTTTCCGATCGAACATTCGAACACCCAAGTTTTCCCAATACAGATCAACACATGAAATAAGTCTAACAACATTCAGTTCGTGCCTCAGTACCAACGGTCCAGCCGTAGAAGGGTCAAGCCAATGCCTCACATGTGGCACGCCGTACTGCCCCAAACCCGAAGGTTCAAAGGGCAGTTCAAGACGGTCACATAATCGAGTTAAGGTTTGTTGTCTTCTAGAGGGACCATCTCGTTACTTGCACTACTTAGAACGTCGTTAAACTACGGAAAAATCCAACACTTGAAAATTTCCCGACAGGGGAAAAATTGGGTATTTATATCCGGTCGAACTTTTTAACATATTCTAAAATTTAACCGAAAAGCCACACAGACAAAATTTGATAATCCGATCGAACATTCGAATCCCCAAAACAAAGCTAGAATGCTCAACTGTGGAGTAAAGGTTAAAATATCCCAGAAAATACAGCACTAAGAATTAGGAATTACTGTGCAGATTGTACAAGATGACGTCATGAAAGTGCGGCGGAACCGCCGCAGAAGCCAGGCTTCTGCCGCGCTTCCGCCGCGGTTTGTACTGTTCATGGAAAAAAAATTGCACCGTAATTCTTATAATTCCCTGCTGAGTTTTCTGCATATTTTTAATTTTGAAAAAACCCAGTTTTTAGAAAAAGGACAGAGAGCATGTTATGGTTTGGGTTTTCGGGTCGTTCGGACTTCAAATTCCGTCTGGACTTCGCCTAAGGCTCTAGCTAGGCTCTGATACCACTGTAGGGTTCCTAGGCATCCTAATGAGGTCTCACAAGGCATCAACCATGCCAATTTCAAAAAATCTAGGTGCCGAGAAACCCGACTACGGATCGTTTGCTAGAAAACTAGGCGAAAAAGCTAAATAGTTAACAACTTAACTAATGGGATATCGAAAATACAACCTTTGTAGATCCGGTTCTCCACCTCTATAGCTCCACAACGAAGTCCCTTCGCTGTCCAAGTGATATCCCGGGCTCTAGCGTCGGCTTCGTCGGAGAAAAAGCGAGCTAGGTTGTCGATGTCCATGCCGAAGATGATCTACGTCGAAGCATCACTAGATCAAGCTCCACCTTCACCGAGCCTTGAAAACTTGTGAAGGAAACACACTCTACTACTTGGCAAGAGGTAGAGGATGAAGAAATAGGAAGTGGGTAGACTTTAGAATTGGATTTCTCACTCATCTTCATCAATCACCTTTGATGAAGTGGAGGTTTCTTCATTGAAGATGAAGAAGAAGAAGAAGATAAAGCTATGATAAGTTAATTCTAAAAATAAAATTAAAAGAATACTTATCATGACCAAACCATGGTCAAGTGTAGAGAATAAATCATGGTTAGTGGGATGGTTAGGGTTAAGCATGAGACAAAATGGTCACTTGGTCAAAGTATTCATGAAGCTTCATGAACAAAAGAAAACAAGCCACCAATTTCTCATTTGCTTTTCTATTTCCAAAAGAATAAATAAAAGAATAAATGAATAAGGAAATAGTAAACCCTAACCATTTCATTAACCAAGGTTTAATTCTTTACACTTAACCAAAAGGCATGCATCATCAAACATGATACAAGCAAGTGCACAAAATCATATCGCATATGCAATGCGCACATCCGAGTGAGAAAATCCATTTAAAGTGAACCGATACTAGTTAATACAAAGTAATATATCAAATATATAATTATGCATTAAATAATTAAATCAACACTTGATTCAATGATCCGGTCATGTCGCACACAACCGACTAGTATACAATGTATCGGCTTATCGAATCAATCCTTGATTCGATAACTAGGTTATATCGCATACAACCATTCGACACATTCATCGCGAGAATGGAATACGGTATCACATACACGTATTATTCTCGGTCCCGCACATATCTCATACGCGCTCCTATTTCGTTTCGCTTGAACCAGGAAACCTCTGTGTAGGACTCTAAAGACTCGTCAATACGCCGGCAGCAGGTGATGATCATATCAAGCACCCACAAGCCGCAAGCGGTCTGCTAAACGTAACGGCCACCCGGGTATTGAACGATCGGAAGATCGACGAGCAAGCCCGCTCACACTCCAGTGAATCCAACCAGTAACACTACCGTACAGTCCGGTCTGATCGTCTGATATGTCGCATATCTCGCCTAGGGATGGTAAACGTCAGACCCCAATAGCTCGATAAGTCGTGTCGATATGAGGTCTATAACTGTTCGAGAAACTACTGGTAACACTTACCAGTAAATCTCTGCAACCCTGGCCAGGGATTTCCTGTTATAGCCAATCGAACACAGCGCAACATCAACTCCCTATACCGGGAGAGACGAATCCCCTCCTATCGCTCATTGCCTCCATGTGACTCGGGACTGTACCCAAAAACCACCGTTTTGCACGCCCTCTTGGACGTGGTAAGATGGAAATCAAAGCACAGTGGGAACCACACAAGACTCTATGACGATCTCGGGTCAACAGACTGTTAGTTATATGTTTGCCCTAGAGGCCATTACTGTACACAGGATGTATATTGTAGTGGATGCTGGGACATATATAGGGAGGACTTTCTTGCTCGACATGATAGTATGCTATCTGGTTGAACTTTATCTTAACGTGTATACTGATTGTCTCTCTGTTACATGTTGGTAATGCCATTAGGATCTGTGCTTGACTACCTGGACTATGATGCGGATCATACTAGTGGGGACATGGTAGTCCATAAGTACATCCTTCAAAGTCCCTAGTCGTGGGTGTATCGAGACGGGGCATCGATATACCAGAGTAGACTAGCGTGTACCTTCTCGACTCATGTAGATGGGCGATGGATGATCCCATATCCATCGGTGTTTGACATCAGAGATGATATACGGGTGCTCAGTAGAGACTGGGTACACTGGACGGACTCGTCGAGAACTCCCAGATGGTATTATACCTCACGTCAGATGGCAGTTCTCTGGTGACACTGGTACAGAGTAGTCTGTTGACCCGAGATCGTCATAGAGTCTTGTGTGGTTCCCACTGTGCTTTGATTTCCATCTTACCACGTCCAAGAGGGCGTGCAAAACGGTGGTTTTTGGGTACAGTCCCGAGTCACATGGAGGCAATGAGCGATAGAAGGGGATTCGTCTCTCCCGGTATAGGGGGTTGACGTTGTGCTGTGTTCGATTGGCTATAACAGGAAATCCCAGGCCAGGGTTGCTGAGATTTACTGGTAAGTGTTACCAGTAGTTTCTCGAACAGTTATAGACATCATATCGACACGACTTATCGAGCTATTGGGGTCTGACGTTTACCACCCCTAGGCGAGATATGCGACATATCAGACGATCAGACCGGACTGTACGGTAGTGTTACTGGTCGGATTCACTGGAGTGTGAGCGGGCTTGCTCGTCGATCTTCAGATCTCTTAATACCCGGGTGGCCGTTACGTTTAGCAGACCGCTTGCGGCTTGTGGGTGTTTGATATGATCATCGCCTGCTGCCGGCGTATTGACGAGTCTTTAGAGTCCTACACAGAGGTTTCCTGGCTCAAGCGAAACGAAATAGAGGCGCATATGAGATATGTGCGGGACCGAGAATAATACCAGTATGTGATACTGGATTCAATTCTCGCGATGTGACATTGATCGGTTATATGCGATATAGCCGGGTTATCGGATCAAGTGTTGATTCGATAAGTTGTTACTATAGATACCAGTCGGTTATGTGCGACATGACCGGATCATTGAATCAAGTGTTGATTTAATGATTTAATGTATAATTATATATTTGATATATTACTTTGCATTAAATAGTATCGGTTCACTTTAGACGGATTTTCTCACTTGGTTCGTGCGCATTGCATATGCGATATGTTTTTGTGCACTAGTATGTATCATGTTTGATGATGCATGCTAACTTGAGTTTGTGTAAAGATTAAACCATGGTTATTCAAATGGTTAGGGTTTTGTTTTTCATATCTATTTATTTATTTATTCATTTATTTTCTTTTTGAAAAAGAAATGAGAAGAATGGTGGCTTTCTTTGTTTGTAGTTGAAGATTCATGAACCTTTGACTTTATCCACCATTCTTATCTCATGCTTAACCTAACCATTTGATTTAACCCTAGTTCAATCTCTACACTTCACCATGCTTAGTTGATGATAAGAATTGATTTTCTTTTCTTATTCTTTTAACTTATCATAACATTTCTTCTTCTTCTTCTTCCTTGAACTCAAGAAGAAAAAACCTAGACTACATCAATGGTGGATTGATGATATGAGTGAGAAATCCAAATCTAAAGTCTACCCACTTCCTATTTCTTCATCCTCTACCTCTTGCCAAGTAGTAGAGTGTGTTTCCTTCACAAGTTTCTTGACTTGGTGAAGTGAGAGCTTGATCTTACGATGCCTCGACGTAGATCATCTTCGACACGAAGCCGACGACCTTGCCCGCTCGTTCTCCGATGAAGCCGACGCTAGAGCCCGGATTTGATTTGGACAGCGGAGACGACTTCGTTGCGGAGCTATGGAGGTGGAGCACCGGATCTACAAAGGTTGTATTTCCGATATCCCATTAGTTAAGTGTTAACTAGTTAGCTTTTTCGCCTAAACTTCTAGCCAACGGTCCGTAGTCGGGTTTCTCGGCACCGTTAAAATTTTAATTTGGCATGATCGATGCCTTGTGAGACCTCACTTGTGTGCCTAGGAACCCTACAGTGGTATCAGAGCCTAGCTAGAGCCTTAGGCGATGCGTAGACGGAGTTTGAAGTCCGATCGAACCGAAACCCAAACCTTAGAATGCTCTCTGTACATTTTTGAAATTCGTGGATTTTTTAGAATTAAAAATATGCAGAAAAATCAGCAGGAAATTCTAAGAATTACGGTGCAAAAAGTAACTAATGATCCCTCAAAAGTGCGGCGGAACCGCGGCATTAGCATGCTAATGCGGCGGTTCCGCGGCCGTTTTGTCTTATTAGGCATCCAATTTTGCACAGTAATTCCTATTTTGCAGTGTTGGTTTTCCTAGAATATTTTTTTCTGAAATCAAGAGTTGAGCATTTTTGGGTTGTATTGGGAATCAAAGATTCGATCGGGGTTTCAAATTTTGTCTATGTGACTTTCCGGATAAATTTTAGAATATGTTAAAAAGTTCGACCGGATATAAATACCCAATTTTTCCCCTGTCGGGAAATTTCCAAGTGTTGGATATTTCTGTAGTTTAAAGACGTTCTAAGTAGTGCAAGTAACTCGATGGACCCTCTAGAAGACAACAAACCTTAACTCGATTATGTGACCGTCTTGAACTGCCCTTTGAACCTTAGGGTTTGGGGCAGTACGGCGTGCCACATGTGAGGCGTTGGCTTGACCCTTCTACGGCTGGACCGTTGGTACTGAGGCACGAACTAAATGTTGTTAGACTTGTTTCATGGGTTGATCTGTTTTGGGAAAACTTGGGTGTTCGACTGTTCGATCGGAAAGTTCAACATTTTCTATTTATCTGGAATGGGATACAATAATTGGAATTCACAATAAGTTATGAGATAACTGAATAAATATTATAAACATAGCAGTTTAGTCTCACTTGATCGGTTGCCACGGAATTTTGATGTGATCAAAAGTCCGTCGCAATCACGTAGCGTACGCGGATACTCGCCGGGTAAACTTAATAGACAGCCTCGCTCCATTGCCCCGACCAAGTGACTTTAGGAGAACCCCGTCGCCGAAAGCATCCGTTCGGGTGCTCGCGGCAGCGGTGTTCCGCCTTGGTGCACTTCGTCGACGGTATCGGGGGTGCAGCAGCCTACTAAAGTTTGCGACGAGCATTCGATCAGGATGTCGGGAATCTTGTTGAATTGCCCGACTTAATATTGAAAAGAGTTTTCGATTTTGAGACTAAAATGCGGGGTTTATAATTGTTAGGCATGCGATATCTAAGGAATTCATTTGGTCAGGCATGCGATGTCTGAGGTGGTTGCGGATTCCAACTGTTGTAGTTTTACACTTTCTTTTCTGTGACCGTAAGTGTAATATGTGATATCGCCGGTTTCGTTGCTATATGTCAACGACAATTGGGATGCGCATATTTACTTACGTTGATGACATGTGATGTTATGTGTTGCTGGATATGTTATATTGGATCGTCGTGTTTGAATAGCCGGGGGTTTTTATGTGAGATGAGTGTTTTTCATTTTCATTCATGTAAAAATCTGTATGTAATATTCTTTTATTGGGGCGCTTCCAGGTTGCGGAAGTTGTCACCGTTTGTATATTATTTACTTTTCCGCACTAGGGTAGACCCAAGGAGGGGAGCACAAGTAACCGGGTTCTGGAGTCCAGTGGGAGACCAACTCAAGGAGTCGAGTCCGGGTCTCCTAACTCTAGAATTGGTAGGGTTGCTTGCCGCTCTCGTAGGGGTCTAGGGGTGTGGGTTTGGCTATTCATCACGACCGTGGAATCCGTGTTTTATACTGGCTCGTATTGAAAACACGGACGTCCTAGTATATCCAATATTTCATATGATTCTTCTGCTGCGATATCTGTGATGTGATCATGTGATGTTCTGTGATAGATACTGTATATAGTATATATGATATATTATATAGACGTTACTTATGTTTTACACACGCGCTAGCGCTGCCCTGCTCTGCCGTTAGTTACCTAACCTAACGGTGCACGAGGGGACATCGAGGCGAATGCGGATGGCATAAGTGTACGTCGTATTTATCTGTGATGTTTAGGTACTTAATTGATGGGACTTCATTAATGTGATTAATGAAAATAAAAGAAACCTAAGATGTTGTAGAATCGAATTTCAAAATAAAACAGATAGCTGCAGTTCTTGCTTTGCACAGCGATATATGTGATATATCCTGCACCTTATTCGATGAGGAAAGGACCGAGATCCCTTCACCGGGAGTGACTCCTTTAGCAATAACTGGCAGATGCTACACACTCGGTTTGTCTTTTGATTGCTTTTAAAAGTTTTTGCTTTGCACAGTGATATATGTGATATATCCCGCACCTCATTCGACGAGGAAAGGACCGACGATCCCTTCACCGGGAGTGACTCCTTTAGCAAAACTAGAAAAGCCTCAAAAGCACTCCATTTTAAAATTATTTGATTCTACAACGATATCAAGTTCATTACGCAATAGGTTTTCAGAAAAACCTGTCGTAGCCCTCCGTCATTTCAGATAAGTCCTATTTAGTATTCGTGCTACGTTTGTTGACCTCCGTCAAGGCGTAGTATGCGGTAGCTAACTAGTATTTATCTGTTTATGCATATGATGCAGATTGAGTTAGGGTAGTCGTGCGGCCTTGTTGACCTCCGTCAAGGGTCGTGCGGGTGGGTTTAATTCGATCAAGAAATGACGGGTTGAACTTGACTAGCACTTATGATTTTTTGACTATGTTAAGGTCATATAGCTGCTAGGGGCAAAATATTATCGGGAATTTCAAGTGTTGAAATTTGCAATGAGATTGCATACCTTCTATGTGATAGTTGGATCCCGATACTCGCTGCGAGTAAGTGTTACTCCAGGGAGAGTTTTATACATTACAATTAGCCGATCAAGTAGGTGTCTAGAAAGGTGTCAACGGGGTTACGCCTCTGGGAAAACGAGGTTTACAGTAATTAGGTTCGTGCGAAAGCACGGGGGACCTCCCTCAAAGTACCGACACTGGCCTGGCTGAAAGATTGACGAACTTGTAGTGTGTAATTAATCCCGGCTAGTCTTTCGTTTTAGGATTTGAAGGAAGATTTGATAAAAAGCAGTGGGAGCCATCCTGATTAGATAAAATAATAACCAATCTATTCTTGCAAGAGCGCACGCTGAGTGTTTTCTTCTCTCTCTCTCCTGGTAGCGACCATGTCACGCCTTAATCAAGATAATAAAACGGAATATTGACCGAACCCGCTTGTTATACTGAGCTGGGGAACGTTGGTCCCGCTCCAACTTATAATTGTTATAAGACAGAGCAGGAAATTGGGGAATACCAGATTTCCCGTGCCGCCCAAACGAAGAGAGTGCATGCTGATGCATCATCTTCGGGTTTGTTCATTATACAGAACTGTTTCTCAGTATCCTTTACGTCCTGGGTATATGATACCGGATCAGGATCCCAGATATGTAATCTGTTACATAGGGCTACAGAAAGGTAGAGAACTGAGAACGGGTGATAAGTTTCATGAGGCAGAAAACGGGGCAAGAGTTGCAGCCAAGTCTGTCGGTCACTGTCACCCTGTATTACAATACATTGATTCTGAACGAATGTTATTAGATACCGAACCTGATATACAAAATCATATCAGTCTCTTTATTAGTAAAGAAACGATAAAATTTTGTATTGTTGGATAATGTTTTGAACATTTCCTATATCAAAAGTTGATCGGTTCAGGCACGTTATCTAAAAGCATTAATGTTCTAAATCAAACTACAGTTCTTAGTATACGGAACACACACAAGAGGAAGAGTTCAGAAATGAACGAATCCTTCTTGAGGTATTGTAGACTAGGTCAGATCAATGCGACCCGACTGGCTAGAGTTACATTTAGATGCATATTTAAATTAGTTTGAATTTGCATCTTGTGAAACTCGCCAGTCATGTCACAAAGATAAGATGACCATAGCTTCGTTTATTGGAAACAGAGGAAGAGTTAGCGAACTCTTGGGACTGATACATGATGATGTATGTAAGGTCTCCTGTCTACACATACCAGGACTGGTTCTTTATACTTCATTACGTTCTCTGATAATCTCTCAAGATTCAGTCATATGTTCCTGCTGAAACATGAGTCCGAACCTTTTGAGATATTCACAGAATATAAGTTAGAAGTAGAGAACCAGAATACAGGTATAAGTATTATGTCCTTTGATGAGATCAAGGAGGAGAATACTTGAGCACGGAAATACTGGACTATTCTAAAGGAGAATGAGATTCTCTCTCAGTATTACTCCTCTGCATACACCATAGCACGATGGTATGTCGGGGCGGAGCAGATACACCCTATTTGATATGGTGTGCTCTATGATGAGTACTACTGAGTTACCTATTTCCTTTTGGGAGTTATGCACTTGAGAAGCTGCATACCTATTGAATAGGGTTCGAATCGAATCAGTTGCCTACCACTTCATATATGATATGGAAAGGGAAGAGCCCATGTCTTAAGCTAGTTAAGATTTGGGGTTGTCCGGCCTGTGTCTAAAAGCAAAATCCGGACAAGCTCGAGGCAAAGACTGTAATGTAGAACTGGAAATGTTCCAGCTATACGAACTACAGCAGATGATTTGATAGAACCAAAGGATTCAGTAGATTCCAACGAACCTCAGCCTCTCCGCCGATCTAGTAGGGTTCCTCACCCACTTGAGAGATACTTCGGTTACTCTATGACAGTGGGAGCGAGGATTGCATCATGAGATGATGACCCAACTAGCTTCGAGCTGGCCATCAGGAGTGAGACTCTGTAAGAATGGCCGGATGCTTAGTGATCTGAGATGGAATCCTTATACACCAGCAAAGTATGGACTTTAGCTGCTAGATCTGAAGGGTTAAATCCCCATCAGGAGCAAGTATATCTTGAGAAGATTACTTGGTGTAGATGGAAAAGTTGAGACTTTCAAAGCTAGACTTGTTAAAGCTTTTCGTCATCGACCAGGCGTGGATAATGATGAAACCTTTTCAAGTAGCTATGCTTAAGTCCATCCAGATCCTACTTGCCACGGCTACATACCATGACTGCGAGTTGGGTGTCTTGACTGCTTTTCTAAATGATGATTTAGAGGAGAGTGTCTATAAGTACACAGCCAGAGGGCTTCGTAGACAGTGGGAGCAGCGGAAACGTGTGCAAGATGCTTTATAGGATAAAGCAGGCATCGCGGAGTTGGAACATCTGTTTTGATGGATTAGTCAAAGAAGTTGACATCATCAAAATGGTAGATGAACCTTGTATAAACAAGAAGGTAGTAGGGAGTATGGTGACGATCCTCGTAGAGTACGTGGATGACATACTCTTGATAGGGAAGGAGTTTCCTATGCTACGCTCGATCAAACTCCGCTTATCACAATGATTCTCCATATAGGATCAAAATGATACCTCCTAAATCCTGGATTTTGGATCTATGAGATAGATTTAATTGGATGTTAGGATTCTCACTAGTTGTAGTGAGATGGTATCAAACGATCCTGGGGAGAATCACTGGAAGGGTTCCAGGGTGATAAAGACGACTGAATGTCAGTCGCAGGCATTGTCTTAACCCTCAGTAAAGGGACGGTATGTTGGAAGAGTTCCAAGCTGGATACCGTGACATACTAGACGATAAAGACTGGATACATCGCTACTTAAGATGCTACCAAAGAGGCAGTCTGGGTGTATATTGGTTCATGAGATGAACTATGTTCCTCCCATTGTGTGACAATGGAGTTGTGGCTTATGCCAGGGAACCCCTGTCCCATCAGTGATCCAGACATATTCTAAGGCAGTATCACCTTATCGTGGAGATGTTTGATCTCCATGGTGATCAAGGTTAGGAGAGCAGACTAAGAGGACAACACAGCGGATCCACTCACGAAAGGCCTGTTCCCAGAGAGAGACTTTTATGGGATGATTGAGTATGAGATACTACAACCACTGCTACAGATGGCCCTAGTGCAAGTGGGAGATTGTTAGTTATATGTATGCCCTAGAGGCCATTACTGTACACAGGATGTATATTGTAGTGGATGCTGGGACATATATAGGGAGGACTTTCTTGCTCGACATGATAGTATGCTATCTGGTTGAACTTTACCTTAACGTGTATACTGATTGTCTCTCTGTTACATGTTGGTAAAGCCCTTAGGATCTGTGCTTGACTACCTGGACTATGATGCGGATCATACTAGTGGGGACATGGTAGTCCATAAGTACATCCTTCAAAGTCCCTAGTCGTGGGTGTATCGAGACGGGGCATCGATATACCAGAGTAGACTAGCGTGTACCTTCTCGACTCATGTAGATGGGCGATGGATGATCCGATATCCATCGGTGTTTGACATCAGAGATGATATACGGGTGCTCAGTAGAGACTGGGTACACTGGACGGACTCGCCGAGAACTCCCAGATGGTATTATACCTCACGTCAGATGGCAGTTCTCTGGTGACACTGGTACAGAGTAGTCTGTTGACCCGAGATCGTCATAGAGCCTTGTATGGTTCCCACTGTGCTTTGATTTCCATCTTACCACGTCCAAGAGGGCATGCAAAACGGTGGTTTTTGGGTACAGTCCCGAGTCACATGGAGGCAATGAGCGATAGAAGGGGATTCGTCTCTCCCGGTATAGGGGTTGATGTTGTGCTGTGTTCGATTGGCTATAACAGGAAATCCCTGGCCAGGGTTGCTGAGATTTACTGGTAAGTGTTACCAGTAGTTTCTCGAACAGTTATAGACCTCATATCGACACGTCTTATCGAGCTATTGGGGTCTGACGTTTACCACCCCTAGGCGAGATATGCGACATATCAGACGATCAGACCGGACTGTACGGTAGTGTTACTGGTCGGATTCACTGGAGTGTGAGCGGGCTTGCTCGTCGATCTTCAGATCGCTTAATACCCTGGTGGCCGTTACGTTTAGCAGACCGCTTGCGGCTTGTGGGTGTTTGATATGATCATCGCCTGCTGCCGGCGTATTGACGAGTCTTTAGAGTCCTACATAGAGGTTTCCTGGCTCAAGCGAAACGAAATAGGAGCGCATATGAGATATGTGCGGGACCGAGAATAATACCAGTATGTGATACTGGATTCGATTCTCGCGATGTGACATTGATCGGTTATATGCGATATAGCCGGGTTATCGGATGAAGTGTTGATTCGATAAGTTGTTACTATAGATACCAGTCGGTTATGTGCGACATGACCGGATCATTGAATCAAGTGTTGATTTAATGATTTAATGTATAATTATATATTCGATATATTACTTTGCATTAACTAGTATCGGTTCACTTTAGACGGATTTTCTCACTTGGTTCGTGCGCATTGCATATGCGATATGTTTTTGTGCACTAGTATGTATCATGTTTGATGATGCATGCTAACTTGAGTTTGTGTAAAGATTAAACCATGGTTATTCAAATGGTTAGGGTTTTGTTTTTCATATCTATTTATTTATTTATTCATTTATTTTCTTTTTGAAAAAGAAATGAGAAGAATGGTGGCTTTCTTTGTTTGTAGTTGAAGATTCATGAACCTTTGACTTTGTCCACCATTCTTATCTCATGCTTAACCTAACCATTTGATTTAACCCTAGTTCAATCTCTACACTTCACCATGGTTAGTTGATGATAAGAATTGATTTTCTTTTCTTATTCTTTTAACTTATCATAACATTTCTTCTTCTTCTTCCTTGAACTCAAGAAGAAAAAACCTAGACTACATCAATGGTGGATTGATGATATGAGTGAGAAATCCAAATCTAAAGTCTACCCACTTCCTATTTCTTCATCCTCTACCTCTTGCCAAGTAGTAGAGTGTGTTTCCTTCACAAGTTTCTTGACTTGGTGAAGTGAGAGCTTGATCTTACGATGCCTCGACGTAGATCATCTTCGGCACGAAGCCGACGACCTTGCCCGCTCGTTCTCCGATGAAGCCGACGCTAGAGCCCGGATTTGATTTGGACAGCGGAGACGACTTCGTTGCGGAGCTATGGAGGTGGAGCACCGGATCTACAAAGGTTGTATTTCCGATATCCCATTAGTTAAGTGTTAACTAGTTAGCTTTTTCGCCTAAACTTCTAGCCAACGGTCCATAGTCGGGTTTCTCGGCACCGTTAAAATTTTAATTTGGCATGATCGATGCCTTGTGAGACCTCACTTGTGTGCCTAGGAACCCTACACAGACTACTCTGTACCAGTGTCACCAGAGAACTGCCATCTGACGTGAGGTATAATACCATCTGGGAGTTCTCGGCGAGTCCGTCCAGTGTACCCAGTCTCTACTGAGCACCCGTATATCATCTCTGATGTCAAACACCGATGGATATGAGATCATCCATCGCCCATCTGTATGGGTCGAGAAGGTATACGCTAGTCTACACTGGTATATCGATGCCCCGTCTCGATACACCCACGACTGGGGACTTTGAAGGATGTACTTACGGACTACCATGTCCCCACTAGTATGATCCGCATCATAGTCCAGGTAGTCAAGTACACATCCTAAGGGCTTTACCAACATGTAATCGAGAGACAATCAGTATACACGTTAAGGCAAAGAGCAACCAGATAGCATACTATCATGTCGAGCAAGAAAGTCCTCCCTATATATGTCCCAGCATCCACTACAATATACATCCTATGTACAGTAATGGCCTCTAGGGCATACATATAACTAACACATGGTCGCTACCTGGAGAGAGAGAGAAGAAAACACTTTAGCGTATGCTCTTGCAAGATCAGATTGGTTATTATCTTATCTAATCAGGATGGCTCCCACTGATTTTTATCAAATCTTCCTTCAAACCCTAAAAGAAAAGACTAGCCGGGATTAATTACACCCTACAACATCGCCAATCTTTCAGCCAGGCCAGTGTCAGTACTTTGAGGGAGGTTCCCCATGCTTTCGCACGGACCTAATTAAAGTGAACCTCGTTTTCCCAGAGGCGTAACCCCGTTGACACCTTTCTAGTCACCTACTTGATCGGCTAATTGTAATGTGTAAAACTCTCCCAGGAGTAACTATTACTCGCAGTGGGTATCGGGATCCAACTATCTCATAGAAGGTATGCAATCTCATTGCAAATTTCAACACTTGAAATTCCCGATAATTTTCTGCCTCTAGCGTCCTATGACCTTGACAAAGGCCAACAAATCATAGGCTGCTAGTCAAGTTCAACCCGTCATTTCTTGATTGAATCAAACCCACCCGCACGGCCCTTAACAAAGGCCAACAAGGTCGTACGACTACCCTGAAATAATCTGCATCACATGCACAAGCAGATAAGCACTATTCAGCTACCGCACACTACGCCTTGACAAAGGCCAACAAACGCAGCACGAATACTAAACAGTTCTTATCTGAAATGACGGAGGGCTACGACAGTTTTTTCTGAAAACCTATTGCGTAATGAACTTGATATCATTATAGAATCGAATGATTTTGAAATGGAGTGTTTTTGAGGCTTTTTCTAGTTTTGCTAAAGGGGTCACTCCAGGTGAAGGGATCGTCGGCCCTTTCCTCGTCGAATGAGGTGCGGGATATATCATATATATCGCTGTGCAAAGCAAAACTCCAAAAACAATCAAAAGCAAACCGAGTGTGTAGCATCTGCCAGTTATTGCTTAAGGGGTCACTCCTGGTGAAGGGATCTCGGCCCTTTCCTCATCGAATAAGGTGCAGGGTATATCATATATACCGCTATGCAAAGCAAAACTGTAGCTACCCTTTTTATTTAAAATTTGATTCTACAATATCTTTTAGGTTTCTTTTCTTTCATTAATCACATTAATAAAGTCCCATCATTTAAGTCACCTAAACATCACAGATAAATACGACGTACACTTATGCCATCCGCATTCGCCTCGATGTCCCCTCGTGCACCGTTACGTTAGGTAACTAACGACAGAGCGGCTAGTGCGGGTGCAAAACATAAGTAATGTCTATATAATATATCATATATACTATATACTGTATCTATCAGAACATATCAAATGATCACATCACAGATATCGCAGCAGAAAATATCATATGAAATGTTGGATATACTAGGACGTCCGTGTTTTTAATACGAGCCAGTATAAAACACGGATTCCACGGTCGTGATGAGTAGCCAATCCCACACCCCTAGACCCCTACGAGAGCGGCAAGCAACCCTACCAATTCTAGGGTTAGGAGACCCGGACTCGACTCCTCGAGATGGTCTCCCACTGGACCCTAGAACCCGGTTACTTGTGCTCCCCTCCTTGGGTCTATCCTAATGCGGAAAAGTAAATAATATACAAAAGGTGACAACTTCCGCAACCTGGAAGTGCCCCAATAAAAGAATATTACATACAATTTTTTTACATGAATGAAAATGAAAAACACTCATCTCACATAAAAAAAACCCGGCTACTCAAACACGACGATCCAATATAACATATCCAGCAACACATAACATCATATGTCATCAACGTAAGTAAATATGCGCATCCCAATTGTCGTTGACATATAGCAACGAAACCGGCGATATCACATATTACACTTACGGTCACAGAAAAGAAAGTGTAAAACTACAACAGTTGGAATCCGCAACCTCTTTAGACATCGCATGCCTAATCAAATGAAATACTTAGACATCACATGCCTAACAATTATAAACCCCGCATTTCAGTCTCATTATCGAAAACTCTTTTCAATATCAAGTGAGACTAAACCGCTAGATTTATAACATTCATTCAGTTATCTCATAACTGTTTGTGAATTCCATTTATTGTATCCCATTCCGGATAAATAGAAAATATTAAACTTTCCGATCGAACATTCGAACACCCAAGTTTTCCCGAAACCGTTCAACACATGAAATAGGTTCAAAGACATTCACTTCATGCCTTAGTACCAACGGTCCAGCCGTAGAAGGGTCAAGCCAACGCCTCACATGTGGCACGCCGTACTGCCCCAAACCCTAAGGTTCAAAGGGCAGTTCAAGACGGTCACATAATCGAGTTAAGGTTTGTTGTCTTCTAGAGGGACCATCGCGTTACTTACACTACTTAGAACGTCATTAAACTACGGAAAAGTCCAACAATTGGAAATTTCCCGGCAGGGGAAAGATTGGGTATTTACATCCGGTCGAACTTTTTAACATATCTAAAATTATCCGGAAAAACACATAGACAAAGTTTGATAATCCGATCGAATCTTTGATTCCCAATACAACCCCAGAATACTCAACTATTTAGTCATAATAAAAATACCCAGAAAATATAGCACTGCAAAATAGGAATTACTGTGTAAAATTCATTGGACAAGGAGACAGTACGGCCGCGGAACCGCCGCATGAGCCAAGCTCATGCCGCGGAACCGCGGCGGTTTAATGGACTTAGCTGCTCGAATTTCACAGTAACTCTTATAAACTCCTGCTTATTTTTCTGCATATTTTTAATTCACGAAAATCCAAATTTTCAGAAAATTTCCAGAAAGCATTTTGGATTAGGGTTTCGATGTTCGTTAGGATTTCAAACGTTGTCTACACTTCACCTAAGGCTCTAGCTAGGCTCTGAAACCACTGTAAGGTTCCTAGGCACTCTAATGAGGTCTCACATGGCATAAACCATGCCAATTTCTAATTTTACAATTGCCGAGAAACCCTAATACGGATTCGTTGACTAGAGTTTTGGCGAAAAGTGAAACTAGTTACCAACTTAACTAAAAGTAAGAAGCTACAAGCTTTCTAGATCCGGTTCTCCACTTCCTTAGCTCCACGTAGACGTCCCCTCGCTGTCCATATCGGATCCCGGACTCTAGCATCGGTTTCATCGGTGAAATGGGCGGGCTAGGTCGTCGGCTTCAATGCCGAAGATGATCTACGTCGATGCAACACAAGATCAAGCTCCAACTTCACCAAGTCATGAAACTTGTGAAGAAAACACCCTATACTACTTGGCAAGAGGTAGGGGATGAAGAAATAGGAGGTGGGTTCACTTTAGAATTGGATTTCTCACTCTTTTACTCAAGATGCCATTAATGGAGTGAAGCTTTCTTCTTGATCAAGAGGAAGAAGAAGAAGATAGAATATGATAACTGTTACTTTAAAAATGAAAATAATATGAATACTTATCATATACTAACCATGGTCAAGTGTAGAGAGTAAACTAGGGTTAGGTGAATGGTTAGGTTAAGGGAATAAAACAAAATGGTCAACCTTTTCAACTCTTCATGAAGCTTCATGAAAGAACCAAGGAAAGCCACCATTTCCCTTTTCTTTTCCAAAATCAAAAATAAATAAATGAATAAGTAAACAAAACCCTAACCATTCATATAACCATGGTTTAATCTTTACACAAACTCAAGTTAACATGTATCATCAAACATGATACAATCAAGTGCACACAAAAAAATATATCACATATACAATGTGCACATCAAGTGAGAAAATCCTTTTAAAATGAACCAATACTAGTTGATGCAAAGTAATATATCAAATATATAATTATACATTAAATCATTAAATCAACACTTGATTCAATGATCCGGTCATGTCGCACATAACCGACTAGTATCCAATGTATCGATTTATCGAATCAATCTTCGATTCGATAACTAGGTTATATCGCATACAACCAATCGAAACATTCATCGCGAGAATGAAATACGGTATCACATACACGCATTATTCTCGGTCCCGCACATATCTCATATGCGCTCCTATTTCATTTCGCTTGAGCCAGGAAACCTCTGTGTAGGACTCTAAAGACTCGTCAATACGCCGGTAACAGATGATGATCATATCAAGCATCCACAAGCCGCAAGCGGTCTGCCAAACGTAACGGCCACCCGGGTATTGAGCGATCAGAAGATCGACGAGCAAGCCCGCTCACACTCCTGTGAATCCAACCAGTAACACTTACCCTACAGTCCGGTCTGTTCGTCTGATATGTCGCATATCAAGTCTAGGGGTGGTAAACGTCCGACCCCAATAACCGATAAGTCGTGCTGATGTGAGGCTCATAACGGGTCGAGAAACTACTGGTAACACTTACCAGCAAATCTTTTATCAGCCCTGGCCAGGGACTTCCCTGTTACGGCCAATCGAGCACAGCGCAACATCAACCCTCAATACCGGGAGAGACGAAACCCCTCCTATCGCTCATTGCCTCCATGTGACTCGGGACTGTACCCAAAAACCATCGTTTTGCACGCCCTCATGGACGTGGTAAGGTGGAGATCAAAGCACAGTGGGAATCTCACAAGACTCTATGACGATCTCGGGTCTACAGACTAACCTGCACAAGTGTCACCTGAGAACTGCCATCTGACGTGAGGTATAATACCATCTGGGAGTTCTCGGCGAGTCCGTCCAGTGTACCCAGTCTCCACTGAGCACCCGTATACCATCTCTGATGTCAAACACCAATGGATATGGGATCATCCATCGCCCATCTCATGGGTCGAGAAGCGTATACGCTAGTCTACACTGGTATATCGATGCCCCGTCTCGATACACCCACGACTAGGGACCTTGAAGGATGTACCTTTGGACTACCATGTCCCCACTAGTATGATCTGCATCATAGTCCAGGTAGTCAAGTACACATCCTAAGGGCTTTACCAACATGTAACCATAAGACAGTTTAAAGATACTAGTGTACATGTTAAGATAAAGAGCAACCAGATAGCATACTATCATATCGAGCAAGAAAGTCATCTCTATATATGTCCAAGCATCCAATATAATATACATCATCTGTACAATACTGGCCTATAGGGCATGCATACAACTAACATCACATACCGCATTATCCTCGGTCCCGCACATATCACATATGTGCCCCTACTCCGTTTTTCCTGAGTCAACAAACCTCTGTGTAGGACTTTAAAGAATCGTCAATACGCCGGCAGTAGGTGATGATTATATCAAACACCCATAAGCTGCAAGCAGTCAGCTAAACGTAACAGCCACCCAGGTATTGAGCGCTCAGAAGATCAACAAGCAAGCCTGTATATTCTCCTGTGAATCCAAACAGTAACATTCCCGTACAGTCCGGTCTCGTCGTCTGATATGTCGCATATCTCGCCTAGGGGTGGTAAACGTCAGACCCCAGTAGCTCGATAAGTGGTGTCGATATGAGGTCTATAACAGTTCGAGAAACTACTGATAACACTTACCAGTAAATCTCAGCAACCCTGGCCAGGGATTTTCGGTTATAGCCAATCGAACACAGCGCAACATCAACTCCCTATACCGAGAGAGACGAATCCCCTCCTATCGCTCATTGCCTCCATGTGATTCGGGACTGTACCCAAAAGCCACCTTTTTGCACGCCCTCTTGGACGTGGTATGATGGAAATCAAAGCACAGTGGGAATCACACAAGACTCTATGACGATCTCGGGTCAACAGACTACTCTGTACCAGTGTCACCAGAGAACTTCCATCTGACGTGTGGTATAATACCATCTGGGAGTTCTCGGCGAGTCCGCCCATTGTACCCAGTCTCCACTGAGCACCCGTACGCCATCCTTGATGTCAAACACAAATGGATATGGGATCATCCATCGCCCATCATATGGGTCAAGATGCGTATACGCTAGTCTACTCTGGTGCATCGATACCCTGTCTCGATACACCCTCGACTAGGAACAGTTATAGGATGTACTCGTCGACTACCGTGGCCCCACTAGTATGATCTCATCATAGTCCTAGTAGTCGAGCACATATCCTAAGGGCTTTATCAACATGTAACATAGAGACAATCAGAGTACATGTTAAGATAAAGTACAACCAGATAGCGTACTATCGTGTCGAGAAAGAAAGTCCTCCCTATATATGTCCAAGTATCTATTACAATATACATCATATGTACAGTAATGGCCTTTAGGGCATACATATAACTAACAATATATGTGCCCTACTTCGTTTCCCTTGAGCCAGGAAACCTCTGTGTAGGACTCTAAAGACTTGTCAATATGCCGGCAGTAGGTAATGATCATATCAATTACCCACAAGCCGTCAGCGGTAATAGCTGGATGTAACGGCTACCCAGGTATTGAGCGATCAGAAGATCAACAAGCAAGCTTGTTCATACTCCCATGAATCCAATTAGTAACACTACCGTACAATCCGGTCTCTTAGTCTGATATGTCGCATATCGTGTCTGAGTGTGGTAAACGTCAGACCCTAATAACTTGATAAGTCATGCCGATGTGAGGCTCATAATGGGTCGAGAAACTACTTATAGCACATAACCAGTAAATCTCTGTTTCAGCCCTGGCCAGGGACATCCTGTTATGGCCAATCGAGCACAGCGCAACATCAACCCCCAATACCGGGAGAGACGAATCCCCTCCTATCGCTCATTGCCTCCATGTGACTCAGGACTGTACCCAAAAACCACTGTTTTGCACGCTCTCTTGAACATGGTAAGGTGGAAACCAAAGCATAGTGGAAATCGCACAAGACTCTATGACGATCTCGGGTCTACAGACTAACATGTACTAGTGTCACTAGAGAACTGCTATCTGACGTTAGGTATAATACCATTTAGGAGTTCTCGGCGGGTCCTGTTCAGTGTACCCAGTCTCCACTGAGCACCCGTATACAATCTTTGTTGTCAAACACCAATGGATGTAGGATCATCCATCGCCCATAAAATGGGTCAAGAAACGTATACGCTAGTCTACTCTGGAATATCGATGTCCCGTCTCGATACACCCACGATTAGGAATAATTAAAAGATGAACTTGCGGACTACCCTTGCCCCGCTAGTATGATCTTCATCATAATCCTGGTACTCAAGTATACATCTCAAGGGCTTTACCAAAATGTGAGAGCAAGACAGTATCAAAATACTAGTGTACATGTTAAGATAAAGAGTAACCAGATAGCATATTATCATGTCGAGCAAGAAAGTCCTCCCTATATATGTCCAAGCATCCATTATAATATACAATCATGTACAATAATGGCCTCTAGGGCATACATACAGCTAACAATCTCCCACTTGCACTAAGTCCAGTTGTTGTAGTATCTCATACCCAACATCCAAAAATCTCTCAAATTGTATCTGGATATGGCCTTCGTGAGTGGATCCGCCATGTTATTCTTTGTCTCAACTCTCCCGACCTCGATCGCCTGGAGATCAACCATCTCCCTGATCAGGTAATACCGCCTAAGAATATGTCTGGATCATTGATAGGACCAGGGTTCCTAGGCCAAAGCCACAGTTCCATTGTCATCACAATGGTAGGAACCTCACTAAGTTCATCTCATGAACATCTTCATCCAGACAGCATCTTTGGTAGCATCGTTGGTAGCGATGTATTCACCCTTCATCGCCGAGTCTGCTACAGTATCTAGCTTGGAACTCTTCCAACATATCGTACCTCCACTAAGGGTAAAGACAAAAGCCGAGACTGTCTTACAGTCGACCTTATCACTCTAAAAGATCGAATCGGTAAACTACACCATCTGGAGTTCACCGTTACCATACACCAAGAACATTTCATTAGTCTTTATCAAGTACTTAAGAATGTTCTTCACAGTTGTCCAGGGTTTCTCCCCAGGATGTAAGAGGCATTACCCAAATCCTTCATGGAGAAACTTAGTGATAAGAAGAACTTGACCGAGTGTAGCATAGGAACGTCATTTCCTATAAAAAGTATGTCATCCATATACAATACGAGCAAGACAACCTTACTCTCCATAACCTTTTTGTATATATAGGGTTCATCTACGTTTTCGATGAAGTCAAACTCTTTGACTGCCACATCAAAATAGATGTTCCAACTTCGTCATGCCTGCTTCAATCCGTAGATTGATTTAAGCAGCTTGCGCATCTTTCTGCTACTCCCACTATCTACGAAGCCCTTTGGCAGTGTCATGTACATGCTCTCTTCTATATCACCATTAAGAAAAGCAGTCTTGACATCCATCTGCCAGATTTCGTAGTCATGGTATGTAGCAATGGCAAGTAGGATCCGGATGGACTTAAGCATAGCCACTGGAGAAAAGGTTTCATCAAAATCCACACCTGGTCATTGACGAAAACCTTTTTCTATAATTCTAGCTTTGAAAGTCTCAACTTTTCCATCTACACCAAGAATCTTCTCAAGATCCACTTACTCCTAATCGGTTTTATCCTTTCAGGAGCAACTTCCAAAGTCCATACTTTGTTGATGTACATGGATTCCATCTCAGATAGCATTGCATCCAACCATTTCACAGAGTCCCCACTCGTGATGGCCTGCTCGAAAGTAGTTGGGTCATCATCTTACATGATGCAATCCTCGCTCTCACTGTCATTGAGAAAACTGTAGTATCTCTCAGCCGGCTGAGGAACCCTACTAGATCTGCGGAGAGGCTGAGGTTCATCGGGAACTATTGAATCCCTTGGTTCTACCAAATCATCAGCTATAGTTTGTATAGCTGGAACCTTTTACAGTTCTACCTAATGACCACTAATTTATTTTGCAAGAAATTCCTTTTCTAAAAAGGCGGCATTCCGAGAAACAAAACACCTTTTGTTCCTCAGTGTGGCAGAAGATATACCCTCGCGAATGCTTGTGATATCCTACAAACTTGCAAAGAACTGACCTTGCCTCGAGTTTGTCCGAATTTTTCCTTTTGAGATAGGCCGGACAACCCATTATCTTAACATGTTTAAGAGATGGTCTCTACCCATTACATATCTCATATAGAGTGGTAGGCAATGATTTGGTTGGAACTCTATTCAACAGGTATGCTGCTGTTTTAAGCGCATAAACCCAAAAGGAAACAGGTAACTCAGCGTTACTCATCATAGAGCGCAACATATCTAATAAGGTGCGATTCCTCCGCTACAATACACCGTTGTGCTGTGGTGTATACGGAGGAGTAAGCCGAGAGAGAATCCCGTTCTCTTTTAAATAGTCTAGGAATTCCGTGCTCAAGTATTCTCCTCCTCGATCAGATCGAAGGATTTTAATACTTTTACCCGTTTGGTTATCTACTTCGCACTTATATTCCTTGAATTTCTCAAAAGTTTCAGACTTGTGTTTCAACAGGAACACATGTCTGAATCTTGAGATATCATCAGTGAATGTAATGAAGTACAGGGAACTATTCCAGGCATGTGTTGACATGGGACCGCATACATCACTATGTATTAGTCCCATGAGTTCGGTAGCTCTTTCTCTGTGTCCTGTAAATGGAGTTTTGGTCATTTAACCTTTGAGACATGACTGGCGAGTTCCATATGATATAAATTCAAACTAATTCAAATATCCATCTTAACGTAACTTAGCTAGTCATGTCGCATTGATATAACCTAGTCTACAATACCACAAGAAGGATTCGTTCATTTCTGAACTTTTCCACTTGTGTATGTTCTGTACGTTGAGAACTGTGGTTTAATTTAGAACGTATATGCCATTACATAACGTGACTGATGCAATCAACTTTTGATTTAGGAAAATGTTCATAACATTATCCTGTAAAACAAAATTATATCCTTCTTTACTTAATAAATAAGCTGATATAATGTTGCATATCAGGTTTGGTATGTAATAACACTCGTTCAGAATCAATGTATTACCAGTTGGTAATACAAGGTGATATTCGCCAACTGCTTTGGCTACAACATTTGCACCATTCCCTACAGAATGATCACCTTTTCCCAGTTCTCTACCTTTCTTTAGCCCATGTAACATATTGCAAATGTGGGATCCTGATCCGGTATCTTATACCCAAGACGTAGAATGTATTGAGAAACAATTCTCCTTAACGAACACATCCGAAGAAGATGCATCAACATACTCATTCCCCGTTCGGGTCGCGTGGGAATCTGGATATTCCGTTATTTCCTGCTCAGAGTTATAACCATTATATGATAGAGCGGAACCAAAGTTCCCCAGCTCAGTATAACAAGCGGGTTCGGTCAATACATCAATATTATTATCTTGATTAAGGCATTACATGGTCACTACCAGGAGAGAGAAAGAAGAAAACACTTGGCGTAAGCTCTTGCAAAGATTAGATTGGTTATTATTTTATCTAATTAGGATGGCTCCCACTGTTTTTATCAAATCTTCCTTTAAACCCTAAAAGGTAAGACTAGCCGGGATTAATTACACCCTACAAGTTTGCCAATCTTTCAGCCAGGCCAGTATCAGTACTATGAGGGAGGTTCCCCGTGCTTTCGCACGGACCTAATTAAAGTAAAGCTCGTTTTCCCAGAGGTATAACCCCGTTGACACCTTTCTAGTCACCTACTTAATCGGCTAATTGTAAAGTGCAAAACTCTCACAGGAGTAACTCTTACTCGCAGTGGGTATCGGGATACAAATATCTCATAGAAGGTATGCAATCTCATTGCAAATTTCAACATTTGAAATTCCTAATAATATTTTGCCCCTAGCAACTTATTACCTTGCTTATGGTCAACAAATCATAATCTCTAGCCAAGTTCAACCTGTCATTTCCTGATTGAATTAAACCCACCCGTACGACCCTTGGCTATGGTCAACAAAGCCGTACGACTACCCTAATCCAATCACATCATATGGTTGCAAATAAGCACTAATTAGCTGCCGCACACTACGTCTTCTTTATGGTCAACAAACGTAGCACGAATACTAAATAGCACTTATCTGAAATGACGGAGGGCTACGACCGGTTTTTAAGAAAATCTTTTGCGTAATGAACTTGATATTATTTTAGAAACGAGTGATTTTGAAAAGGAGTGGTTCATGCTCCGCTTTTTAAAATCGAGTTTTTCAAAATAAACCGAGTGGGTGTAGCATCTGCTAGCTTTTGCTAATGAGGTCACTCCCGGTGAAGGGATCTCAGCTCCTTCCTCATCGAATGAGGTGCGGGATATTCATAAAGGAATACAGCTATGCAAAGCAAGAACTCGAGCTACCAGTTTTGAAAATTTGATTCCACAACATCATTAGGTTTCTTTCCTTTTCATTAATCTCATTAATGAAGTCCCATCATTTATGCTTCTTAAGCATCACAGATAAAGAAACAAAAATACAACGTATGGTTATGCCATCCGCATTCGCTACGGTGTCCCGTCATGCACCGTTAGGTTAGTTAACTAACGACAAAGCGGGGGCAGGACTAGCGCGGATGCAAAACATAAGCAACGTTTATTATATATCATATATATAATATAAAGCATTCGTCTCACGCAGTTATATGATCTCATCACAGAACATTGCAGCAGTAGACAACATATGAAATAATGGATATACTAGGAGGTTAATGTTCTAAATTAAGCCCGTAAAAAACATGGATTCCACGATCATGCTGAATATCCAAACCCACATCCCTAGACCCCTATAATAGCGGCAAGCAACCCTACCAATTCTAGAATTAGGAGACCCGGGCTCGACTCCTCAAGATGTTCTCCCACTGGACTCTAGAACCCGGTTACTTGTGCTTCCCGCCTTAGGTCTATCCTAATGCGGAAAAAGAAATAATATACATCAATGGTGACAACATCCACAACCCGAAAGTATCCTATTAAAAGAATATTACATACAAGTTTTTACATGAATGAAAATGAAAAACTCTCATCTCACGCAAAAACCCCCGGCTATTCTGTCACGACCCAAAATAGCACGTGACTGGCACTTCAATCATGTGAAGTCTATAGGACCCCACCTAATTCAAGTAAGCCAAAAGCCTAGAAATCTAAACCATTTTAAAGAAGAAGTGAAGAAAACTTGTTTTAAAGCAACTTGTTTTAATAAATAAGTGGCATTAAACATTTAAAAGCAACGTCATATTTTCCCGAAAATTTCGGCAGAGTCTCCTTTGTAAATACTGGCCCCAAACGGGTACAGCACATGAAATATATATAATGAATAAAGGCATCCCCAAGCAGGAGATAGCTCTTCGCCAATTGGTAGACACAATCACGCAAGCAATATAATATACAACGCCGAAGGGCGAGGTGTTGGAGATAGTGCCCTCAGAGTCAATTATTAGGTCACAGGTACGTGATTGTAATGATTGATGGAGGACCTATCCCGGTAGGACAGTCTTACTCGAGATGATAGTATGCTATCTGGTTTACCTTTATCATCGTGTACTGTTTTAAGTGACCTGACACGTCGCTATTACACGTTGATAGAGCCCCTAGGATTCTTGCTTGACCACCAGCATGTTGGAGATAGTGCCCTCAGAGTCAATTATTGGATCACAGGCACGTGATTGCAATGATTGAGGGGAGGACCTATCCCGGTAGGACAGTCTTACTCGAGATGATAGTATGCTATCTGGTTTATCTTTATCATCGTGTACTGCTTTAGGTGACCTTTCGAGTCGCTATTACACGTTGATAAAGCCCCTAGGATTCTTGCTTGACTTCCAGCAGTATGAGGGCGATCATATAAGTGGGAGCTGGGGGTCTACAAGCATATCCTTAAAAGGTCCCTAGTCGTGGGAGATTCGAAACAGGGCATCGTTTCTCCAGAGTAGACTAGTGTATACAGTCGAGACCCCGACGAGGGGCGGTGGCCGGTCTCACAAGCCACTGGTGTCAGTTGGTTCACCTAAGATGTATACAGGTGCTCATTGGGTTATGAGTACACCGGACAGGACTCGCCGGGAACCTGCTAGTTGGGATATACCAGACGTCAGATAGCAGTTCCCAGGTGACATGTGTACAGGTTAGTTCATCGACCTGGGATCGTCATTTGTCTCGTGTGAGTTCCCACTGTACTTTGATTACTACCCTACCACGGCTCAAAGGAGTCGTGCAAACAGGTTTTAGTTGGGTACAGTCCCGAGCCACATGGAGGCAGTGAGCGGATCTGCAGGGGTTCGTCTCTCCCGGTATTGGGGGTGAGGTCGTGCTGTGTCTAGGAGAGCCAGAACATGAAAAGTCCTTGGCCAAGGCAGGAGATTTGCTGGTAGGTATTCCAGTAGTATCTCTGGGTGTTCTGGGCTACACTCCGACACGACTTGTACCGCTTTTGGGGGTTTGACTTTTACCAAACCCTAGGCCCGCCATGCGATGCTCATAGACGAACGGACCGGACTGTACGGATATTGTCACTGACAGGCTCAGTTGGGTGTCGGGGTGAGCTTCCTCATCGACGTCCCATTTGGTCAATACCTGGTGGCCCGTCACGTATTGGCTTATACCTCTGACGTGCTAGTGGTTAAATCCACAGCCAAGGTATTGACGAGTCTTTAGAGTCCACCACACAGACAGTTACTCAAGTTTCGGGCGAAACGCTGTAGAGGCCGTATGGAGATATGGCAGGGTACGATCAGATACGTGCGGTATTGCACGGATCGTGATCGGACAGTTTTTTTACTAGCCGGCTTTGGCTTAAGCCGGATACTAGTATTAGATAGTGTAGATTTTATCTCTTTGCATTTGTGTTCAGTGCGAATACAAATGCGGGCATGTATTTGCAGTAGCGGGGTTTTCCTGTAATTTATTACGGGATCGGTTTTATGAAGTTGCCAGTTTGCATTCCGTTCCGGCCGGTTTTCCTTCATTCCTTCTCGGTCGGACTTTCTTATCGGAAAGTGTTAATTGCAAGTTCGCAATTAACATTTTGTGAGGGGTTTCTTTGCATATGTGTGGCTTCATAATCATGAGATTCCTTTCTTGTCCATTTGATGGCTTTTCATTTGATGGTTTAGAAAAGGGATTGATTTGTGAGATGAGTGAGAAAGGATGTGAGGTTTATATTATCTTTTTGATATATTGTTTTATGTAATTCTCTTTTCTCTCTCCAATCTAATTCTATGGAGAGGGGGCCGGCCACTTTGGCTAGAGAGAGAGGATCATTTCCTTTTGAGTGAGAAAAAATGTTTCATATCCTTTTTCATGCTACCAAGTTCAAAAGCACTTTTTGAGTTGCTTTCTTTACCTCCACCATTTCATGGCAACCTCATAAACCCCAAGAGACAAGCTTCTACACTATTTCTATAGCAAGCCTTGGACGCGTCGGCTAGCCAACTTCGCGCCCGAGTTGCCTCGGTCAAGAGGCGGGAGCCCGTAAAAGATTCCGGCTACGTGGTGCCCCTTTCCGACGAGCGAGGAGGTGACGGAGATTCCGCAAGAGATCGGAGTGGAGATGAAGACCGAAGGACACGGATCGCTTGGTATAACTTCTCTACTCTTTTCTATTTTGCTAGCTAGCTAGGTTAATGGCCCGATCCGGGTGAAAAGTCCGCGGTGGTGCCGTTTTGCAAAGTTCGCAAAGTTTTTGTTTTCCGCGTTTCCGGCGTAGGATCGACGGCCGGGGCGCCCCCGCGGGCTTACAATGGTATCAGAGCCAGGCCGTTAACCTACCCTAGCTTGCTCTAGCGCGTTTAGAACCCGATCGAACAAAATCCCCAAAAACCGTATTTTTGTGCACATATGTTCTCTGTTGAAATTTTTTGAGCTCCTAAAATTTTTCAGGTTGTTGCAGAGGCATGTACAAGCAATTATAAGAATTATGGGAAAATACGATCCAATGATTCTTCACTTCGACCGCGGAAGGGCGGCCAAAACCTCGGTTTGGCCGCGCTTCCGCGGCGGATAGGAGGAATCTTGGCACCCTATTTTCCCAGTAAGCTTATGAGTTAGAAATAGGGCTTTTGGGATATTTTATTTGGGCCCAGGTTTTCTGTAAGTGCTACAGTTCTTTTTGGGGGCCCACTTTGATAAATTTGTTCGATCGGATATTTTAAACATGCTAGTTCACAGTTTTTACATTATATCTGCGACCGTGAATGTCATTTGATCGGTAAATCCCGTCTAACTGCTATAGCCCGGTTAGACGGATTTGCGAACGTGACTTTCACGTTGATGTTCTGTGATTGTACTGTGTTGTTGCGGATCGGTCGTGGGGATAGCCTGGTTGCAGTGGTAGTACAGTTCTGTTGTATTATGTACATTTGATATTGCGGGGCGAGCGTCCGACATGTGGACTGCCGTCACTGCCTGTTTGTATTATTATTTTGGGGCACGACCTGGTTGCGGTCGATGTACCCGTTGTATGTATATTTTACTTTCTGTACTAGGATTACCCCGCGGAGGGGTGCACGGATAGCCGGATTCTAGAGGGCAACAAGCCCGCATCTCATGGCATTGAGACGGAGGGGGCTTCACTCTAGAATTAGCGGGCTATTCGCCGCACTCGTAGGGGGTATAGGGTTGACCCAGGAGGGGTGCCCAAGTTACCGGATTCCGTGAAGTGCTGGGTGGTCCATTCACGTTGCTGAAAGGGGCTGCCTCGCTTCAGGTTTTGGCGGGTAACTTGCCGCGCCCGTAGGGGTCTAGGATTTCATTGCACAGGCTATCCACACGACCAGGGGAACGTCGGGTTTCAGTAGCGGCTCTGTGAAACCCGGGGATCCCAGATATCTGTATTGATCTGTGTTGCTATACATTTCTGTGCTGCATTGTTTATCACGCCATGAGCGAAAATTATATATTGGTATATATATATATTTATAGATGTTGTATATGTTTTTCATCCGCGCTAGTCCAGTCCCCGCTCTGTCGTTAGTTAGCTAACCTAACGGGTGATGACGGGACCCAGTGGCGAATGCGGATGGCATATACGTACGTCAGTATATTTTCGTTCTTTATGGTGTGATCAATTGATGGGACTGCATTGATTCGGATCAATGCAAGTTAAACAAACCTATTCTGATGTTGTTGGAACACTTTTTCAAAAAGCTGTTATTGCAAGGGCGTTCTCTTTTGTTTTGCACAGTGGTATTCAGTTGGAATATCCTGCTCCTCAGTCGACGAGGCAAGGGCCGAGATCCCTTCACCGGGAGTGACCCCTTGGACAGAAGTTTGCGTCAGGGCAGTAACTTCATTATAGCCGATTACTTTTGCTTTGCACCGTGGTATTCAGTTGGAATATCCTGCACCTCATTCTACGGGGAAAGAGCCGAGATCCCTTCACCGGGAGTGACCTCTTTAGCAAAGGTTGTCGTCACTATATTTTCTAAAAAGCTATCAGTTCCTTCAACGATATCAAGTTCACTACGTTAAAGGTTTTCGCCAGAAACCATTCGTAGCCCTCCGTCGTTTCATATGGGTAGTCAATAGTATTCAAGCTGTGTTTGTTGGCCTTAGTCAAGGCACAGTGTTTGGTAGCTCTTGGGTATTCATATGCTGCATAGATAGATGCGTTGGTTTGGGACAGTCGTATAGCCTTGTTGGCCTTAGTCAAGGGCTTGTACGGGTGGGTTCAAATCAACCTGGACAATGACGGGTAGAACTTGACATGTGACTTATGATTTGTTGGCCTTAGTCAAGGTCATAAGAGCATGGGGCAAAAATCCACATCGGGAGTTTCAAAAGTACTGAAACTTGTCAGATATGCGCATACCTTCTGGAGTGTGATAACGTGAGCGGATTCCGTCACGTTATCATGCGATGAGAGTTGGATCCCGATTCCCACTGATGAGTTGGTTTACTCCTCGAGTTATCCCGGCTAATTCTTCTTTCAGGTTTGGGGAAGAATTTGACGTTACAGTGGGAGGTTTCCAGATTAGACAAAGTGATAACCATTCTGATCTAGGTTAGAGTGCACGCTGAGTGTTTCTTTTCTCTCTCTCTGGCAGCGACCATTGACCCGACACTAGATTATGACTCAGTGACCAAGTTGACCGAACCTTCTTAACACTGGCTTTTGGATTGTCAGAGTTGCAGACCTCTTTGCCACTCCTACTTTTACCCTTTTCTCCGGGACACCCCGTATTACTACGAACGTCCACTTCCATTGGACAAAACCATCGTATGGTTATATACGAACTCGAAGGACTTCGAGGATGGTTTCCGGTTCTGGAGAAAACGAATAGGACTATTCAGTTGTCTTTACCTTTTACCTTCTCTTAGGTTGCGAGTACTCCTTGGTTTAGGAGATAGTACACCTATTACGCAAATTGGATAGTCTTCTTCCAAACCTTAGGCTGGTGCCGAACGGTGGGGAATGAAGAAAGCCAATTAGCCTAAACGGTGTACAGAAGGTATTAAGTTCAGACAAAGCAAGGGATTAGTAAGAGGGCAAAGTAAATTGCGGCTGCTATTCACGACCAAACCATGTACTTCTTTGTCAATCCTAAATCACCTATGAATTAAGTTCATTCGGTTGTCTTTTATCCTCACCTTCTCTCGCATTGCGAGTGTTCCTAGGACTAGGACAGTACACCCATTATGCTTATTGGATAGTCTTCTTCCAAACCATAGGCTGGTGCCGAACGGTAGGGAAGGAAGAAAACCATTTGGCCTAAAGGGGTGTACAGAAGGTAATGACTAAAGACATATAAAGGGATTTGGAAAGATGGCAAAGAATTATACGGTTATAGTTGTGAATCTGGATAATGGAAGAGGCATTACTAGGAATACCAGGATACCCCATCGAAACATTGCAATGTTTCAGTTTCACTGTGTACTGTTAAAAGAAAACTGATTTCCTAATTAGACACTTGCTCCAGGGTATGTATTTACCAGGTTTGAGTCTCACGTCTGTATGGTTTTACAGATGATGAGTGGGAGTAAGTTATTGGGAATTAGGTGACCTTTCTCATTATATCGGGATTCATGATATTTGAGGAAGCCACCTGGGTTGTTTGCCGGTCGGCAAATATTTGGTTTTGAATATCCGTTGTTGTGCACCAATTTCAAATTGATATATCTGTACGTCTATTTTTATAGAGTGAGATATACTTTTTGAAATTATGTCTATGACATTTACCTATATCAGTGGATAGTTAGGTAAGGAGCATTGAACAACGGTGTACTTCTTAACCAAAAGTACAGTTTTCAACCTACGACACACAGTGAATGAGTCACTAGACTCAGGGGACTTATACAGAGTATTGTATATTGTCCAGTGTCCATTAGGACAGAGGGGTTGGTCCTCGTACTATATTCTGTTTACTTTTAACTTCTCTAGTTCTTAGACATGTGTTTCGTAGAAACACAGGGTCTAAGTTTTGAGGAGTTATAGGTATAAGAGTAAAGTAGAGAACCAAGTGTTGCAAGTATCGGGATTCTTCAAGGAGATCGAAGATGTAGATACTTGTGAATGGTATTCAGTTGATAGTAATGATTAAGAGAACTAGCTTCTCTTTCAGGTTACTCATAATTGGAAGTACTCCTAAGTTGAGTAACGCTGATCGGCCTCTCTTCCATTTACTTGACATGCACTGGAGACAGCTGCATGATTTGAATCTGGTTCAATTAAATCAGTGCCTCTGGTTCTTGGATTTAGAACAGTTCATATCTTGACATTGTTAAGATACGGGGAGTTGTCCGGCTTATGCTTAAAACCAGACACTGGACAACTCAAGGCACGTTTCAGTAGTGGCTGTTTGTGGGTTGACCCGGGCTATGACGAGGGTTGACTTTCTACCATCTGGAAGATCAATAGTGATATTGTTCTTGACTCGCCACAGTTTTATCAAAAATGGATTTTTTCAGAAAAATAGGAGTGGGAGTATGGTAGAACTGGAAGTGATTCCAGAACCGCAAACGATTACTGAAGATTTGATAAGAACCTAAAGATTCAATCTGGTTTGACATTCCATTGGCCACTCCGCAGATATGGTGGGTAACCTCAGGCACTCGAGAGGTACTTCGGTATGCTCAAGGACGGTGGCAGGGAGGTTCTTGTTTACCCACACTTGCCATTGCTGTTGTTCCAGGCTGCGAGACCCGGCGGGAGGATGAGTATAGCGTCATTCTAAACTAGCTTTAGAAGTGTACGCCTATATGACTCTGCCAGAGGGTTGTCGTAGTCAGTGGGAGCAGCGGAAGCATTGGTGGACATCAAGCTTATGTCTATTTATAGACTATAGCAGATATTGCGGAGATAGATCATCTATTTCTGATGTGACAGTCATAGGTTTGACTTCATCAGAATAGGAGATGGATCTGTTGAGAAGGTAGTAGGGTGTGATGTCCTGGTATTTGATGACATACACAGAGTAGGAAGTGATATTCCTATACTACGATCGGTTATACTTTGGTCGTCACACAGTAGTTTCTCCACATAGGACTTGGATATTATATCAGACATTCTGGTTACTAGATCTATGGTTTTAGATCTAGATTTGGGTGGTTTCCTAATCTGGGTACTTTGACCGCATTCTATGAGTATTTAGAATGGACGACTCCTGGCACGGTAGTGTACCTGCAGGTAATGGAGTCACCCTCTCTAAAGGTGTCTTACAGACTAAAGGGGAGAGGGACACGCATAATTGACAGATCACTTGCTTAGGCAACTGAGTCAATCATGAGATGTCAAGTACCACACCAGATGTTGTTCTTGCAGTAGGTGCAATAAGTTGATATTGATCCAATCCTGGAGAAACAGTCGGAAGCAGTTTTAGAACATAAGTTGATGTTCTAGGGATATGATAACGGCAGCCTCCTTTACGAGACGGTTATCATTCCAGGCTTCCAAGGTGACCTGGATGGCAGAGTGGCTGTCAGAGTTATAGTTTTCCCTCTAACGAGGGGCAGTATTTTGGACAGGTGGTCCAGGTGGAAACTGAAGGAAGGCATGGCGCAGGATACTGATTAAGTTCAGTTGACGATACAGTCTAAGAAGTTTGGATTTGGAGTTCATTTATGAGCTAGGTCCCATCAGACATCCAGACATTCTAAGACAGGTATTGCTCATTTCGGGAGATAGTTTTCTCTGCGAACATGAGATATAGAGAGACATAGAAAGAAACATCAAAGCGGATCCACTCACTGAGGCTATTCCTCGAACGCAATAGTTTCGCAAACGAGCTTTGTGAGACTGACTAGTAGAGGAGTTGGGTGTTCGGTATCACACGGGCTGTGAGTATGCGACATCGCAATAATTAGCCTCGAGTGCAAGTGGGAGATTGTTGGAGATAGTGCCCTCAGAGTCAATTATTGGATCACAGGCACGTGATTGCAATGATTGAGGGGAGGACCTATCCCGGTAGGACAGTCTTACTCGAGATGATAGTATGCTATCTGGTTTATCTTTATCATCGTGTACTGCTTTAGGTGACCTTTCGAGTCGCTATTACACGTTGATAAAGCCCCTAGGATTCTTGCTTGACTTCCAGCAGTATGAGGGCGATCATATAAGTGGGAGCTGGGGGTCTACAAGCATATCCTTAAAAGGTCCCTAGTCGTGGGAGATTCGAGACAGGGCATCGTTTCTCCAGAGTAGACTAGTGTATACAGTCGAGACCCCGACGAGGGGCGGTGGCCGGTCTCACAAGCCACTGGTGTCAGTTGGTTCACCTAAGATGTATACAGGTGCTCATTGGGTTATGAGTACACCGGACAGGACTCGCCGGGAACCTGCTAGTTGGGATATACCAGACGTCAGATAGCAGTTCCCAGGTGACATGTGTACAGGTTAGTTCATCGACCTGGGATCGTCATTTGTCTCGTGTGAGTTCCCACTGTACTTTGATTACTACCCTACCACGGCTCAAAGGAGTCGTGCAAACAGGTTTTAGTTGGGTACAGTCCCGAGCCACATGGAGGCAGTGAGCGGATCTGCAGGGGTTCGTCTCTCCCGGTATTGGGGGTAAGGTCATGCTGTGTCTAGGAGAGCCAGAACATGAAAAGTCCTTGGCCAAGGCAGGAGATTTGCTGGTAGGTATTCCAGTAGTATCTCTGGGTGTTCTGGGCTACACTCCGACACGACTTGTACCGCTTTTGGGGGTCTGACTTTTACCAACCCCCTAGGCCCGCCATGCGATGCTCATAGACGAACGGACCGGACTGTACGGATATTGTCACTGACAGGCTCAGTTGGGTGTCGGGGTGAGCTTCCTCATCGACGTCCCATTTGGTCAATACCTGGTGGCCCGTCACGTATTGGCTTATACCTCTGACGTGCTAGTGGTTAAATCCACAGCCAAGGTATTGACGAGTCTTTAGAGTCCACCACACAGACAGTTACTCAAGTTTCGGGCGAAACGCTGTAGAGGCCGTATGGAGATATGGCAGGGTTCGATCAGATACGTGCGGTATTGCACGGATCGTGATCGGACAGTTTTTTTACTAGCCGGCTTTGGCTTAAGCCGGATACTAGTATTAGATAGTGTAGATTTTATCTTTTTGCATTTGTGTTCAGTGCGAATACAAATGCGGGCATGTATTTGCAGTAGCGGGGTTTTCCTGTAATTTATTACGGGATCGGTTTTATGAAGTTGCCAGTTTGCATTCCGTTCCGGCCGGTTTTCCTTCATTCCTTCTCGGTCGGACTTTCTTATTGGAAAGTGTTAATTGCAAGTTCGCAATTAACATTTTGTGAGGGGTTTCTTTGCATATGTGTGGCTTCATAATCATGAGATTCCTTTCTTGTCCATTTGATGGCTTTTCATTTGATGGTTTAGAAAAGGGATTGATTTGTGAGATGAGTGAGAAAGGATGTGAGGTTTATATTATCTTTTTGATATATTGTTTTATGTAATTCTCTTTTCTCTCTCCAATCTAATTCTATGGAGAGGGGGCCGGCCACTTTGGCTAGAGAGAGAGGATCATTTCCTTTTGAGTGAGAAAAAATGTTTCATATCCTTTTTCATGCTACCAAGTTCATAAGCACTTTTTGAGTTGCTTTCTTTACCTCCACCATTTCATGGCAACCTCATAAACCCCAAGAGACAAGCTTCTACACTATTTCTATAGCAAGCCTTGGACGCGTCGGCTAGCCAACTTCGCGCCCGAGTTGCCTCGGTCAAGAGGCGGGAGCCCGTAAAAGATTCCGGCTACGTGGTGCCCCTTTCCGACGAGCGAGGAGGTGACGGAGATTCCGCAAGAGATCGGAGTGGAGATGAAGACCGAAGGACACGGATCGCTTGGTATAACTTCTCTACTCTTTTCTATTTTGCTAGCTAGCTAGGTTAATGGCCCGATCCGGGTGAAAAGTCCGCGGTGGTGCCGTTTTGCAAAGTTCGCAAAGTTTTTGTTTTCCGCGTTTCCGGCGTAGGATCGGCGGCCGGGGCGCCCCCGCGGGCTTACACAGCAGTATGAGGGCGATCATATAAGTGGGAGCTGGGGGTCTATAAGCATATCCTTAAAAGGTCCCTAGTCGTGAGAGTTTCGAGACAGGGCATCGATTCTCCATAGTAGACTAGTGTATACAGTCGAGACCCCGATGAGGGGCGGTGGCCGGTCTCACAAGCCACTGGTGTCAGTTGGATCACCTAAGATGTATACAGGTGCTCATTGGGTTATGAGTACACCGGACAGGACTCGCCGGGAACATGCTAGTTGGTCATATACCAGACGTCAGATGGCAGTTCCCTGGTGACATGTGTGCAGGTTAGTTCATCGACCTGGGGATCGTCATTTGTCTCGTGTGAGTTCCCACTGTACTTTGATTACTACCCTACCATGGCTCAAAGGAGTCGTGCAAATAGGTTTTAGTTGGGTACAATCCCGAGCCACATGGAGGCAGTGAGAGTATTTTCAGGGGTTCGTCTCTCCCGGTTTTGGGGGTGAGGTCGTGCTGTGTCTAGGAGAGCCATTACACGAAGCCCTCGGCCGAGGCAAGGAGATTTACTGGTAGGTATTCCAGTAGTATCTCAGGGTGTTCTGGGCTACACTCCGACACGACTTGTACCGCTTTTGGGGGTCTGACTTTTACCAACCCGCTAGGCCCGCCATGCGATGCTCATAGACGAACGGACCGGACTGTACGGATATTGTCACTGACAGGCTCAGTAGGGTTGTCAGGCTGAGTTCGCTCACAGACATCCCTTTTAGTCAATACCTGGTAGCCCGTTACGTATTGGCTTATACCTCTGACGTGCTAGTGGTTAAATCCATAACTAAGGTGTTGACGAGTCTTTAGAGTCCCCCACATTCAGTTACTCAGCTTTCGGGCGAAAGGTTGTAGAGGCCGTATGGAGATATGGCAAGGTCCGATCAGATACGTGCGGTATTGCACGGATCAGGATCGGACGGTTTGTACTATGGGCCGTATGGTTATATGGCAGGGTTCGATCAGATACGTGCGGTATTGCACGGATCAGGATCGAACGGATATTACTAGCCGGTTTTGGTATAAGCCGGATCCTAGTATAGTACAGTGTAGATTTTGTCTCATTGCATTTGTATTTCGGTCGGAATATAAATACGGGTGTGTATGCACAGTATCGGGGTTTTCCTGTAATTTATTACGGGACCAGTTTTCTGGAGTTGCCAGTTTGCTTTCCGTTTCGGCCAATTTCCTTTGTATCGTTTATTGGCCGAAGATTGGTGGAGGAGGGTTTATTTGCATTGTTGCAAATAGGCATTAGTAGAGGGGGTTCTTTGCATCTTGTTGCATCATGATGGCTTTCATGATGTGCACCATCCTTTGACTTGATTTCTTCATGATGGCATGACTTTTTGAGTCATCATGGTTCATGATGGTTGGACTTTGTGAGGTGATGATGGTGGTGTTGAGTGTTGAGTTTACCTTGTGATCATTCCCTTTTGCATGATAGACTTTCCTCTCTCTCTCTCTTGTTTTTGAGATGAGAATGATTCTCTCATTTTTGGAAAACCATCTCATTCTTCCTCTCCCCTCTCTAGCATGGCCGGCCACTTCACAAGTGGGCTGTCCAAAAAATTTTGGGTGGGTTATTTTTGGTTCATATCATGCTCCAAAATACCCCAAGCTCCTTCACATTTGTTCTTGCTTCATTCCTCCACCAAATGGCAATTCCACAACCCCAAAGTGAGACTTGAGGACTACATATTCTACAGCGAATCTTGGGCACGTCGAGTAGCCGGCTTCGTGCCCGAGTTGCCTCGGCATTGAGGTGGGAGCCCGTAAAAGAAGTAGGCGATGTGGTGCACTTCCGGCGACGAGGAGGAGACGGGACATTCCGCAGGAGATCGGGACGACGACGAGAAGACCGGAGGACTCGGATCTGTCGGTATACTTCTCTTCCCTATCTTGTAGTTAGCTAGGACTAGTTAGTGGTTCGATCCGGGTATTAGTGCGCGGCGGTTTGCCAGTTCAAGTAAAATTTAAAGTTTATCACCGCTTCCGCATTTGGCCTTCGGATTGACGGCCGGGACGCCGCCGTACACTTACAGTGGTATCAGAGCCTCGCCATTAACTTAGTCTAGCTCGGTTTAATGTGTTTGCATTTCCGATCGATCAAAAAGTTCCAAAACTGCATTTTAGTTCGCATCAGTTTCTGTTGAAAATTTTTGGTCTCGAAAATTTTTTCAGGTTGTAAAATAGTGATGCACTGGATGTTATAAGAATACTGTAGAAATTCGACACATTCAGTCGACTAACAGAGCGCGGAACCGCGGCCAAACCCCCACTTGGGCCGCGGATCCGCCGCTTAACAGTGTCCTTGCTGTGTGAAATTTCTACAGTGTCTTTGTGGGCTTTAAATTGGGGTTTTGGAATATTAATATTGGGCCCAGAATTTCTTGATGTGCTACAGTAGTGCTTGGGGCCCACTTGTTAAAATTTTGATTGATCGGATATTTTAAACACATTATTTCACAGTATTTACATTATATCTGCGACCGTGAATGTCACTTGATCGGTAAATCCGGTCTAACTGCTATAGCCCGGTTAGACGGATTTGCGAACGTGACTTTCACGTTGATGTTCTGTTTTTGCTGTGATGTTGCGGATCGGTCGTGGGGGATAGCCTGGATGCAATGCTAGTACAGTTCTGTTGTATTATGTACATTTGATATTGCGGGGCGAGCGTCCGACATGTGGACTGCCGTCACTGCCATGTTTGTATTATTATTTTGGGGCACGGCCAGGTTGCGGTCGATGTACCCGTTGTATGTATATTTTACTTTCTGTACTAGGATTGCCCCGCAGAGGGGTGCACGGATAGCCGGGTTCTAGAGGGCAACAAGCCCGCATCTCATGGCATTGAGAGGGAGGGGCTTCACTCTAGGATTGGCGGGCTATTCGCCGCACTCGTAGGGGGTACAGGTTGACCCAGGAGGGGTGCCCAAGTTACCGGATTCCGTGAAGTGCTGGGTGGTCCATTCACGGCGCTGAAGGGGGCTGCCTCGCTTCAGGTTTTGGCGGGTGACTTGCCGCGCCCGTAGGGGTCTAGGTTTTCATTGCACAGGCTATCCACACGACCAGGGGAACGTCGGGTTTCAGCGGCTCTGTGAAACCCGGGGATCACAGATATCTGTATTGTTTCTGTGATGCTGTACATATCTGTGATGTTGCATTTTATTCACGCCTTGAGCGAATATAATATATTGGTATATATATTAGTAGATGTTGTATATGTTTTACATCCGCGCTAGTCCAGTCCCCGCTCTGTCGTTAGTTAGCTAACCTAACGGGTAATGACGGGACCCAGTGGCGAATGCGGATGGCATATACGTACATCAGTATATTTTCGTTCTTTTTGGTGTGATCAATTGATGGGACTGCGTTGATTCGGATCAATGCAAGTTAAAAACAAACATAATCTGATGTTGTTGGAACACTTTTCAAAAAGCTGTTATTGCAAGGACGCTCACTTTTGTTTAGCATCGCGGTATTCATTTAGAATATCCTGCTCCTCAGTCGACGAGGCAAGGGCCGAGATCCCTTCACCGGGAGTGACCCCTTGGACAATAAGTTTGCGTCAGGGCATTAACTTCACTATAGCCGATTACTTTTGCTTTGCACCGTGGTATTCAGTTGGAATATCCTGCACCCCATTCTACGGGGAAAGAGCCGAGATCCCTTCACCGGGAGTGACCTCTTTAGCAACGGTTTTCGTCACTATATTTTCAAAAAGCTATCCGTTCCTTCAACGATATCAAGTTCTTTACGTTAAAGTTTTTCGCCAGAAACCATTCGTAGCCCTCCGTCGTTTCATATGGGTAGTCAATAGTATTCAAGCTGTGTTTGTTGGCCAAAGTCAAGGCACAGTGTTTGGTAGCTGTTGGTTATTCATATGCAGCATAGATAGATGCGTTGGTTTGGAACAGTCGTATAGCCTTGTTGGCCAAAGTCAAGGGCTTGTGCGGGTGGATTCGAATCAACCTGGAAAATGACGGGTAGAACTTGACATGTGACTTATGATTTGTTGGCCAAAGTCAAGGTCATAAGAGCATGGGGCAGAAATCACATCGGGAGTTTCAAAAGAACTGAAACTTGCCAGATATGCGCATACCTTCTGGAGTGTGATACCGTGAGCGGATTCCGTCACGTTATCATGCGATGATAGTTGGATCCCGATTCCCACTGATGAGTTAGTTTACTCCTCGGGTGACCCCGACTAATTCTTCTTTCAGGTTTCGAGGAGAATTTGAGGTACAGTGGGAGGATTCCAGATTAGATAAATTGGTAACCATTCTGATCTAGGTTAGAGTGCACGCTGAGTGTTTCTTTTCTCTCTCTCTTTGGTAGCGACCATTGACCTGACCCTAAGACTATGCTCAGTGACCAAGTTGACCGAACCTTCTTTAACACTGGCTTTTGGATTGTCAGAGTTGCAAACCTCATTGCCACTCCTACTTTTACCCTTTTCTCCAGGACACCCCGTTTTACTACGAATGTCCACTTCCATTGGACAAAACCATCGTATGGTTAGATCCGAACTCGAAACAATTTATTCAAGGATGGTTTCCGGTTCTGGAGAAAACGGATAGGATTATTCAGTTGTCTTTTCCTTTTTACCTTCTCTCAAGTTGTGAGTACTCCTTGGTTTAGGAGTAGTACACCTATTACGCAAATTGGATTGTCTTCTTCCAAACCTTAGGCTGGTGCCGACCGGTAGGGAATGAAGAAAACCAATTAGCATAACGATGGTGTACAGAAGGTATTAAGTTAAGACAAAGCAAGGGATTAGTAAGAGGGCAAAGTAAATTGCAACAGATATTCATGACCAAACCAAGTATTCCTTCGCCAATCCTAAATCACCTTTGTATTTCTCCAGGACACTCCGTATCACTACGAAGATCCACAGTTTATTAGATACTCCATCGTATGGTTATATACGAACTCGAAAGGAACTTGTTCCAGTTCGGGGATGGATTCTGGTCCAGGAGAAATAGGAATAAGGTTTATTCGGTTGTCTTTTATCTTCACCCTCTCTCATTGCGAGTGTTCCTAGGATTGGGACAGTACACCCATTATGCTTATTGGATAGTCTTCTTCCAAACCATAGTCTAGTGCCGAACGGTAGGGAAGGAAGAAAACCATTTGGCCTAAGGGGTGTGCAGAAGGTAATGACTCAAGACATATGAAGGGATTCGGAGAGGTGGCAAAGAATTATACGGTTACAGTCTTGAATCTGGAAGAGGCATTACTAGGAATACCAGGATACCCCATCGAAACATTTCAATGTTTCAGTCTCACTGTGTACTGTTAAAGGAAAACTGATTTCCCGATTAGACACTTGCTCCAGGGTATGTATTTACCAGGTACGATTCTCACATCTGTATGGTTTTACAGATGATGAGTGGGAGTAAGTTATTGGGAATTGGGTGATCATCCTCATTATATCGGGATTCGTTGTAATCGGTGATATTTGATGAAATCACCTGGGCTGTTTGCCGGTCGGCAAATATTTGGTTTTGAATATCCGCTTTTATGCACCAATTTCAAATTGATATATCTGTACGTCTATTTTCATAGAGTGAGATATACTTTTTGATATTATGTCGACGACATTCACCTATATCAGTGGATGGTTAGGTAAGGAGCATTAAACAGCGGTGTAATTCTTCTTAACCATAAGTACAGTTTTCAACCTACGACACACAGTGAATGAGTTTTCAGACTCAAGGGACTTATACAGAGTATTGTATGTTGTCCAGGATCCATCGGGACAGAGGGGTTGGTCCTCGTACTATATTCGGTTTACTTATGACTTCTCTAGTCTTTAGACAGGTGTTTCGTGAAAATACAGGGTCCGATTTTGGAGAAGTTATAGGTATTTGAATAGAGTAGAGAACTAGGTATAGCAAGTATCGAGATTCTTCAAAGAGATCGAAGATGTAGATACTTGTGTATGGTATTAAGTTGATAGTAATGACTAAGAGAACTTGCTTCTTTTTCAGGTTACTCATAATTGGAAGCATTCCTAAGTTGAGTAACGCTGATCGGCCTCCTTCCATTTAGTTGACATGCACTGGAGACAGTTGCATGATTTGAATCTGGTTCAATTAAATCAGTGCCTCTGGTCCTATATGGGATATAGAACAGTTCATATCTTAACGATGTTAAGGTACGGGGAGTTGTCCGGCTTATGCTTAAAACCAGACACTGGACAACCCAAGGCACGTTTCTGTAATGGCTGTTTGTGGGTTGACCCAGGCTATGACGCGGGTTGACTTTCTACCATCTGGATGAACAATAGCAATATTGTTCTAGACTCGCCACAGTTTTAATAAAAATGGATTTTTTCAGAAAACAGTAGTGGGAGTATGGTAGAACTGGAAGTGATTCCAGAAGCACAAACGATTACTAAAGATTTGATAAGGAACCTAAAGATTCAATCTGGATTGACATTCCATTGGCCACTCCGCAGATAAGGTGGGTAACTTCAGGCACCCGAGAGGTACTACGGTAGCCTCAAGGACGGTGACAGGGAAGTTCTTGTTTACCCACAATTACCATTGCTGTTGTTCTAGGCTGCGAGACCCGGTGGGAGGATGAGTATAGCGTCGTTCTAAACTAGTTTTAGAAGTGTACGTCTATATGACTCTGCCAGAGGGTTGTCGTAGTCAGTTGGATCAGCGGAAGCATTGGTGGACAGGTAGCTTATGTCTATTTATAGACTGAAGCACCAGTAGCGGAAATAGATCATCTATTTCTGACGTGACAGTCATGGGTTTGACTTCATCAGAATAGGGGATGGATCTGTTGAGAAGGTAGTAGGGTGTGATGTCATGGTATTTGGATGACATACACAGAGTAGGAAAGAAAACTCCTATACTACAATCGGTTATACTTTGGTCGTCACACAGTGTTTTCTCCACAAAGGAAATGGATTTTATATCAGACATACTGGTTACTAGATCTATGGTTTTAGATCTAGATTTGGGTGGTTTCCCAATCAGGGTACTTGACAGCATTCTAAGAGTATTTAGGATGGACGACTCCTGGCACGGTAGTATACCTGCAGGTAATGGAGTCACCCTCTCCAAAGGTGTCTTACAGACTAAAGGGGAGAGGGACGTGCATGATTGGCAGATCACTTGCTCAGGCAATTGAGTCAATCGTGAGATGTCAAGTACCACACCAGACATTGTTCTTGCACTAGATGCAATAGGCTGACATTAATCCAATCCTGGAGAAACGGTCGGAAGCAGTTTTAGAACATAAGTGGATGTTCTAGGGATATGATAACAACAGCCTCATTCGGGAAACAGTTATCATTCCAGACTTCCAAGGTGACCTGGACGACAAGGAGGTTGTCAGAGTTATAGTTTTCTTTCTGACGAGGGGCAGTATTTTGGACAGGTGGTCCAAGGCAATACTGAGGGAGGCATGGCGCAGGATACTGATTAAGTTCAGTTGACGATACAGTCTAAGAAGTTTGGATTTGGAGTTCATTTATGAGCTATGTCCCATCAGACATCCAGACACATTCTAAGACAGGTATTGCTCATTTCGGGAGATGGCTTTCTCCGCGAACTTGAGATATAGAGAGACATTGAAAGAGACAACAAAGCGGATTCACTCACTGAGGCTATTCCTCGAACGCAATAGTTTCGCAAACGAGCTTTGTGAGACTGACTAGTAGAGGAGTTGAGTGTTCGGTATCACACGGGCTATGAGTATACGACATCGCAATAATTAGCCTTGAGTGCAAGTGGGAGATTGTTGGAGATAGTGCCCTCAGAGTCAATTATTAGGTCACAGGTACGTGATTGTAATGATTGATGGAGGACCTATCCCGGTAGGACAGTTTTACTCGAGATGATAGTATGCTATCTGGTTTACCTTTATCATCGTGTACTGTTTTAAGTGACCTGACACGTCGCTATTACACGTTGATAGAGCCCCTAGGATTCTTGCTTGACCACCAGCAGTATGAGGGCGATCATATAAGTGGGAGCTGGGGGTCTATAAGCATATCCTTAAAAGGTCCCTAGTCGTGAGAGTTTCGAGACAGGGCATCGATTCTCCATAGTAGACTAGTGTATACAGTCGAGACCCCGACGAGGGGCGGTGGCCGGTCTCACAAGCCACTGGTGTTAGTTGGATCACCTAAGATGTATACAGGTGCTCATTGGGTTATGAGTACACCGGACAGGACTCGCCGGGAACATGCTAGTTGGTCATATACCAGACGTCAGATGGCAGTTCCCTGGTGACATGTGTGCAGGTTAGTTCATCGACCTGGGGATCGTCATTTGTCTCGTGTGAGTTCTCACTGTACTTTGATTACTACCCTACCACGGCTCAAAGGAGTCGTGCAAACAGGTTTTAGTTGGGTACAGTCCCGAGCCACATGGAGGCAGTGAGCGTATCTTCAGGGGTTCGTCTCTCCCGGTATTGGGGGTGAGGTCGTGCTGTGTCTAGGAGAGCCATTACACGAAGCCCTTGGCCGAGGCAAGGAGATTTACTGGTAGGTATTCCAGTAGTATCTCAGGGTGTTCTGGGCTACACTCCGACACGACTTGTACCGCTTTTGGGGGTCTGACTTTTACCAACCCCCTAGGCCCGCCATGCGATGCTCATAGACGAACGGACCGGACTGTACGGATATTGTCACTGACAGGCTCAGTAAGGTTGTCAGGCTGAGTTCGCTCACAGACGTCCCTTTTAGTCAATACCTGGTAGCCCGTTACATATTGGCTTATACCTCTGACGTGCTAGTGGTTAAATCCACAACCAAGGAGTTGACGAGTCTTTAGAGTCCCCCACATTCAGTTACTCAGCTTTCGGGCGAAAGGTTGTAGAGGCCGTATGGAGATATGGCAAGGTCCGATCAGATACGTGCGGTATTGCACGGATCAGGATCGGACGGTTTGTACTATGGGCCGTATGGTTATATGGCAGGGTTCGATCAGATACGTGCGGTATTGCACGGATCAGGATCGAACGGATATTACTAGCCGGTTTTGGTATAAGCCGGATCCTAGTATAGTACAGTGTAGATTTTGTCTCATTGCATTTGTATTTCGGTCGGAATATAAATACGGGTGTGTATGCACAGTATCGGGGTTTTCCTGTAATTTATTACGGGACCAGTTTTCTGGAGTTGCCAGTTTGCTTTCCGTTTCGGCCAATTTCCTTTGTATCGTTCATTGGCCGAAGATTGGTGGAGGAGGGTTTATTTGCATTGTTGCAAATAGGCATTAGTAGAGGGGGTTCTTTGCATCTTGTTGCATCATGATGGCTTTCATGATGTGCACCATCCTTTGACTTGATTTCTTCATGATGGCATGACTTTTTGAGTCATCATGGTTCATGATGGTTGGACTTTGTGAGGTGATGGTGGTGGTGTTGAGTGTTGAGTTTACCTTGTGATCATTCCCTTTTGCATGATAGACTTTCCTCTCTCTCTCTCTTGTTTTTGAGATGAGAATGATTCTCTCATTTTTGGAAAACCATCTCATTCTTCCTCTCCCCTCTCTAGCATGGCCGGCCACTTCACAAGTGGGCTGTCCAAAAAATTTTGGGTGGGTTATTTTTGGTTCATATCATGCTCCAAAATATCCCAAGCTCCTTCACATTTGTTCTTGCTTGATTCCTCCACCAAATGGCAATTCCACAACCCCAAAGTGAGACTTGAGGACTACATATTCTACAGCGAATCTTGGGCACGTCGAGTAGCCGGCTTCGTGCCCGAGTTGCCTCGGCATTGAGGTGGGAGCCCGTAAAAGAAGTAGGCGATGTGGTGCACTTCCGGCGATGAGAGGAGACGGGACATTCCGCAGGAGATCGGGATGACGACGAGAAGAACGGAGGACTCGGATCTGTCGGTATACTTCTCTTCCCTATCTTGTAGTTAGCTAGGACTAGTTGGTGGTTCGATCCGGGTATTAGTGCGCGGCGGTTTGCCAGTTCAAGTAAAATTTAAAGTTTATCACCGCTTCCGCATTTGGCCGTCGGATTGACGGCCGGGGCGCCGCCGTGCACTTACACGAGGATCATAACTCAGAAGAAAACCAATATCCATTAGAAAAAGATAATAATACAAGCGCGACTCTAAGGTCGAAAAAATAGAAACTGGTCTGCTAAGTCTATCAATAATACAAGTCTGGTTGATAGAGTTACCAGATACAACTGAAATAAATAAAGTACAATAGTGGTCACGATGCGAGTGAACTCACATACCAAAGCAATCACCCGGAAGGAAGTAGTGTACCGGCAATGCCGCAAAGGAAAGATGTACGGCAAAACCCGCAAGAAACAGTAGCACAACGGGGGTGAGTTGCCAACTCGTGAGTACAAAACATCACCGAGAAGAAATCGCATGTATGACTCTCTGCTGGGTCATACAATAATATCCATATGATAAATATTGCCTGAAGCATCTAATAATAGCAAGGTAAACATCTAACATAAGTGTAATACCAAGTACTCATTTCAGTGCCTCAGGTAACAACATATCGTATATATGATGTCTGAATGCATGAAAACAGAATACGTCTAAATGAGAAAACCGTTTTCATATCACAGTGAGATTTCTGGATAAAAATCGAAGTATCATCCATGAAATCAACAAGGAATCCGTGTTAAGCATCAACACGAAATATATATCCCAATATCTCGGGCTTCGGCAATTCGGACTGTCCCATATCATAAAATCTCAATGTCTCAATATCTCTGGCTCCGGCAATCCGGACTGGCCCCGGGCTCTGGCAATCCGGACTGGCCCATATCATAAAATCTCATGACTACGTCGGTATCTTCTGGATATCCGCCGCGTCTTAAATAACCGGTCGGTAGTGCTCCTCTGCCAGGCTCAACGCCATCATCTGCGACCATCTTGCCCCGGGGTACCGCACTGGGTCCACCATGCACCCGCAGACGGTTCCTTCTCCTCCTCGAATCGGGTGTATGATACCGCTAAAGGGCCGAGAAAACTCATGGTGGATACCTCTCAAATCATATCACGAGGAAACCGCAAATTTCTATCTTTCGAAATGAAAATGAGTTTATAAATCCTTGCGGTTTCTCCAAATTCAGAAATCTCATGGAAAATCCAAATCCCAAACTCCAAAATAAATAACGGTGAAATACCGGCATAAAGCCCCATGATATTGCATAACAATGAATATATACATATACATGCACGAAGTGTCTAAGTAAGAAATGTGATATCAAACTAGCATAAGAAAGCAAAAGTATTAGTACTAAGTCGAATCTACCAGCTAGCAATTATACAATGAACTAATGTTTTCTAATGTGTACGTGACATGGAAATTACCGATGATGATGTGTGTGAGCCGGAAAATAAGTGTACATGGAGCATACGCATCAACGGTAATGGTGCTGGTGTTCCAACAGCAGGGTTTCATGATAACTACAAAAACACATTTAAGCCTGCAATGAGATACGAATAGCAAGAATATACGTTTACATACATACGAGTCATGCAGTGTTGACATTTGAAATAGCACGAGTCATGGTTTTAAGAAAAGAGGGGCTACGATGTTTTTAAGAAAAGGCACGTCCTTGAAATATCCGTAGTATCCCTCAGCCTGTCTTTAAAATATCCACGATTCATTTGTTTGAGAAATAAGTTTGACTCGAGCCTAGTTTAACATCTTCTAAGTAACCTACATGACAAAGCTAAGAGACTAATCACAAGGGTAAGGAAAACCACCTAAGTCCGAGTCGATATATCTAGTAGTCGGTGATCCCGCCTCAATAGTATCACGTACGATAAAATATATCATACGACATCCTCGAGTCAAGAGGGCAGATCAATCATCATATTTATACATCGTACGGTAAAATCCATCGTACGGCATCCCAAATCGGGGTACGGGTAAATTATCACATGTAACACATTATTTATCTGGTATCATTATCATTATATTCTGGATTAAGGGTACTTATCTAAAGTCTAGTACATTCCGATACCATCAAACATATATATTCGCGTGTTTATGAAAACACATCGCCCAACGATCCACTATAATATCCTGTCGTATCTCATAATACGTCCCACGTCAAATATCCGACCTCACGGCATGATGCCTAATCATATCGACTCTCTTCCGAGTATCATATACTATCCTCATCAAATGAGTATACGTATATATATATATATATAACATTTCAGAAAAATAAAATATTATTTTGAGGAATTTTTATAATTAAATAATCAATATATTGAATATTTAATTAGTGCGGTATAATTAAATACCGATAAATCGGGAAAAATTTAGAAAATTATTGAAATTACAAAAAAAAGAGGATGTTTTATTTGATTTAAGCAAATTATGATAATTTATGATTTATTATATACATTTTTAATGCTAATCGTGATAAAATATCGCTAATTGTGCATTAAACGTGTTTTGTGCACATGACATGCACATGCCATTTTTCACACTTGTAACATTTTCCTATATGGTCTCTTCTTATTTTTTATCATGCATGACTTGGGTTTTTAAAAGAGAAGAGAAAAGAAAAGAAAAGAAATGAAAAGAAAATGGAATAAACAATAAGGTATGGGTGAGAGAGAGAGAGAGAGGTGAGGGGTCAACCTTGGACTTGTCTCCCTTTTGTTTCATCTTTTTTCCTTCATCATTCTCTCCCCTTCCTCTCCCATGGCAGCACCTCCTTCCTCCCTCCTCTACACCCTCAAAACACCACTAAAAACCCATACAAAGTCCATCCCCACTTCATTAAAAACAAGCACAAACTCAAAAGCTACACATTGGACCAAGAAAGTTTGCATTTTGGGCACTTGGGCAACTCAAGAAAATTCTTGAGTTGCCAAATGAGATAATTCTTTCACATTAAGTGTAGTAGTTCATTTGCTTTAGCCTTCATGGAAGTTTAAAACTGATTTAGAGTAGTTTAGTGAACTTTGAAAATTCTAGATGAGGGTTAGGGATTTCCTTGAGTTGTGATGGTGTAGGTTAGTGCTATTGGTGACTACAAACCCCCCTTAGTGGTTGAAACTGAAACAAAACCCAAAATACAGAAAACAGAAACTTCCGTGCCGCTTTTATGACGGCTTTGAGGGTATCTGGAATGAACCGAGAAATTTACTAGAAAAGCAAACAATACCAGAGAGCTAGAGGGACCCATCGGAAGCCACCATACCAATACGACACCCCAACTCCCCAGAAAATCTGAGCAAGCCAGATTTTAGTGGAATGTGGCCGGCCACTCTGCAAAATATGGGGTCCGGGTTTCATCTGTAGGTCATATACACCATATATATCACCCCAGTATTGTTTGTGAACCTTGTCTTTACCTGAACTAAAATATGGAGCATGTTTTCATGGGTTGCTACATTGTTTTATAACTTTCCAAGACTTGATATTTTGGATATTTGTGTTTGTATCAGTCACTTGACGTCTGTACGTCAATATCGGGTGTTTTTGGGCTCTTTTGTGTGAGTAGACCATAGGTTTTGGCCTATGCGAGATTCGTGTGTCGTTTTGGTTTTGAATTGGATTTTAATGCGTCACAATATGTTATGGTATGTAGGTACCCCCATGTGGACTTCAAGACGACAAGCAAGCGCATAGCGACGTCGGCATCGGCAAGCGAAGATCAAGGTGAGTATATATATATCTATGGGGGAAGTCGGGTGGATGGCGTATAGCACCCCCGCAGTTCGTAGTGTAGTGTATGGTACATATTATATGGATATATTATATGTTTATTTTGTGATTATGATTATCTTGATAGACTTTGGGAGTCATGGATAATTTCAGTATAATTAGATGATAGCGTCATTAGTTAGTTTAGTCGCAGACCTTAGAATAAGGTTTACACCCACATGCACGTGCACACACACACACATGTTTATATTGTTTTACTTGTGCGTTTATGGGGATATGTATATACACACACACACATAGGTATGGGACTATGTTTATATAGATACGTATACTTATACAAGGGTGATGGGGATCGTTTATGGTACTTGGGGATGAGTCGATGAGATTAGGCATGATGCCACGAGATTGGTGATATGTTTTGATTCGTATTATGAGATACGAAATAAGATTATAGCGGGCCTTTAGGCATGTGCTTTCATACACGCATATATATGTAGATGGTATCAGTTTGTACTAGACTTAGATCAGTACCCCTAATACCGGATATGATGATAAGAATACCAGATAAATGATGAGATAAATGTGGGATTCGACCTGTACCCAGATTGGGATGCCGTACGATGGATTTACCGTACGAGCTTTATATTGATGATAGATCCGCACTCTTGACTCGAGGATGTCATGTTATATATTGTATCGTATGTGATACTATTGAGGCGGGATCACCGGCTATTATATTTATATGTATCGACTCAGATTTAGGTGGTTTCCTTACCTTTTCGATTAGCCTGTTAGTTTATTCCTGTAGTTTATGTATAAATGTTAGACTAGACTTGAGTCATACCTATTTCAAAACTAACGAATCATGATTATTTTAAAGACAGGCTAAGGGATTCTACATAAATTTTCAAAAGACGCATCTTTTCTAAAAAACACCATAGCCTTTATTTTTCTAAGCACCACGATTCGTGTTATTTCAAATGGAAAAACTGTATGACTCATATATATTGATGTAGATTCTTCACTATTACGTTTATTATTCATTTTCCGCATATTTTTGCTATTCGCATCGCATTGAATGTTTAAATATGTTTATTGTTATATTAAACCCATACTGTTAGGACACCAGCACCATTACCGATGATGCGTATGCTCCACGTACACCTGCTTGCCGGCTCACACACTTCATCATCGATAATTGCCACGTCACTACACAGTAGGATTGTTGGATCAGGATATGACTCCTTGCATGCCATACTTGCGTACATACATATTGTACACCCATACTTGCGTAAATACATATTATACACCCATACTTGCATACATACCTATTTGTACATATATAGATGATTCTGGCTTGATTTTGGAGATTTGGGAACCGCAAGATATATTTTAAAACTGGATTCATTTGAAAGAGCGATTTTCCCTCGACATGTGCATATTACTTATTCCATGTTGCATGATATACAGATATGCTTACATATCTTTTATATGTCGCATACATCATGCTTTACGATTATACGCATTGAGATATGCTATTTTCATGAGATTTCTGGATTTGAGAACTGTGGTTATTTCAAAAGAAAGTATGTATTGTTTTAAAAACCCAGTTTCTCTTGATATGATATTTCAGTGCAACCACCATGCGTTTTCTCGGTTCTGAGACATGTGATATGTGAATTCCGATTCGAGGAGGCGAATGATCCGTTTGCGGGTTCATGGTGGACCCGATATGGTATCCTGGGGAGAGAAATGTTTTTCGTGGAGTAGACGATGAGCCTGGCAGGGTGGCTAGTACCTACCGGTGATTCTTTGGATCTGGCAGATATCCGGAGGATACCGACCGGAGTCGAGAGATGTTATGAGCCGATCCGGACTGACGGAGCCCGAGAGATATGAGGATTTACGTGCCGATGCTGGGCACAGTTTTCATGATGTTTCGAGTGTCGATGCTGGACACTCAGGTTCCATGATTTTGATGTGTCGCGAGCGACAAACGTTGATTTATATCCTCATATTTTCATGCTTATACTTTTATGATATTTATGTGTATGATGTTGTGTTATTGGTTGACCCGTGGACGAGAACCACATGCATTCAGGCATTGATTACATAGTTGGATGATATCCACATACTTATAGACTTGAGTATATTGTTGACACTGATTTCATGTTGATTACATTGATCTTACCTCATATTTATGATATGTTACTACCTGAGGAACTGACACGAGCACCTGGTATTACATTTATATGTAGATGTTTACCCTTGCCACCTTATCATGCTGCAGACCTTATCATTTTGAGGATATTTATATATACTACCGATCGTATTGAACAAGGATTGAGTCATACATACGATTTCTGTTCTGTGATGTTTTCTACTGACGAGTTGGCAACTCACCCCCGTTGTGCCATAGTTTCTTGCAGGTCTTGCCGTACAGGTTTCTTTGCAGCTTTCTGGCACACTGCTTCCATTCCGGGTGATTGCTTTGGTAGGTGGGTTCACTCGCATCGTGACCACCCTTGTATTTTATTTTCATTGTTGTATCTAGAAACTCCATCAACCAGACTTGTATATTTATTTCTGACTTAGAAAACCAGTTGTTATTACTTTGACCTTAGAGTCGCGCTTTGTATTATTATGGTTTTCTTGATGATTTTGAGTTTCCTTTGAGTTTTGATCCTCACCTTTCAGCATTATATATTATATTGCATGCGTGATTATGACCGTCGATTGACGAAGAGCTAGCTCCCGCTTGGGATGCCTTTTATCATTGTGCATATATTATTCATGTTGTACCCCGTTTGGGGCCAGTATTTACAAAGGAAACTTTGAAGAAATTTTCAGAAAAGACTTGGGATTTTAAAAATGCATACTTCGGCTTATGTTTTTAAAACCACTTGTTTTAAAACTAGTTTTCTTCACTTCTTCCTTAAAATGGTTTAGATTTCTGGGATATTTTGGCTTACATGAATTAGATGGAGTCCTATAGACTTCATATGATTCAAGTTCCAGTCACGTGCCAATTCGGTGTTGGATATAGTGCCCTCAGAGTCAATTATTGAATCACAGGCACGTGCTTGCAATGATTGAGGGAGGACCTATGCCGGTAGGACAGTCTTACTCAAGATGATAGTGTGCTATCTGGTTTATCATTATTATCGTGTACAGTTTTAGGTGACCTTACAGATCAATATTACACATTGATAGAGTCCTTAGGATTCTTGTTTGACTACCAGCAGTATGATGGCGATCATATACTTGAGAGTTGGGTAGTCTATAAGCACATCCTTAAAGTGGTCCCTAGTCGTGGGAGTTTCGAGACTGGGCATCGATACTCCATTAGTAGACTAGTGTATACAGTCGAGACCCAAAACGAGGGCCGGTGGCCGGTCTCACAAGCCATTGGTGTCAGTTGTTAGTTATATGTATGCCCTAGAGGCCATTACTGTACATAGGATGTATATTGTAGTGGATGCTGGGACATATATAGGGAGGACTTTCTTGCTCGACATGATAGTATGCTATCTGGTTGAACTTTACCTTAACATGTATACTGATTGTCTCTCTGTTACATGTTGGTAAAGCCCTTAGGATGTGTGCTTGACTACCTGGACTATGATGCGGATCATACTAGTGGGGACATGGTAGTCCATAAGTACATCCTTCAAAGTCCCTAGTCGTGGGTGTATCGAGATGGGGCATCGATATACCAGAGTAGACTAGCGTATACCTTCTCGACCCATACAGATGGGCGATGGATGATCCCATATCCATCGGTGTTTGACATCAGAGATGATATACGGGTGCTCAGTAGAGACTGGGTACACTGGACGGACTCGCCGAGAACTCCCAGATGGTATTATACCTCACGTCAGATGGCAGTTCTCTGGTGACACTGTTACAGAGTAGTCTGTTGACCCGAGATCGTCATAGAGTCTTGTGTGGTTCCCACTGTGCTTTGATTTCCATCTTACCACGTCTAAGAGGGCATGCAAAACGGTGGTTTTTGGGTACAGTCCCGAGTCACATGGAGGCAATGAGCGATAGGAGGGGATTCGTCTCTCCCGGTATAGGGGGTTGATGTTGCGCTGTGTTCGATTGGCTATAACAGGAAGTCCCTGGCCAGGGCTGATCAGAGAATTGCTGGTAAGTGTTACCAGTAGTTTCTCGACCCGTTATGAGCCTCATATCGACACGACTTATCGAGCTATTGGGGTCTGACGTTTACCACCCCTAGGCGAGATATGCGCCATATCAGACGATCAGACTGGACTGTACGGTAGTGTTACTGGTCGGATTCATTGGAGTGTGAGCGGGCTTGCTCGTCGATCTTCAGATCGCTCAATACCCGGGTGGCCGTTACGTTTAGCAGACCGCTTGCGGCTTGTGGATGTTTGATATGATCATTATCCGCTGCCGGCGTATTGACGAGTATTTAGAGTCCTACACAGAGGTTTCCTGGCTCAAGCGAAACGAAATAGGAGCGCATATGAGATATGTGCGGGACCGAGAATAATGCGTGTATGTGATACCGTATTCCATTCTCGCGATGAATGTATCGAATGGTTGTATGCGATATAACCTAGTTATCGATTCAAGCGTTGATTCGATAAGCCGATACATTGTATACTAGTCGGTTGTGTGCGACATGACCGGATCATTGAATCAAGTGTTGATTTAATGATTTAATGTATAATTATATATTTGATATATTACTTTGCATTAACTAGTATTGGTTCACTTTAAATGGATTTTTTCTCACTCGGGTGTGCGCATTACATATGCGATATGATTTTGTGCACTTGATTGTATCATGTTTGATGATACATGTTTACTTGTGTTTTGTGTAAAGTTTAAAGCATGGTTATGTAATGGTTAGGGTTTACATTTTCATATCTATTTATTTATTCATTTATTCATTTTGGAAAATGAAAAGCAAATGAGAAAATGGTGGCTTCTTTTGTTTTGTTCATGAAGCTTCATGAAGACTTTGACCAAGTGACCATTTTGTCTCATGCTTAACCCTAACCATCCCACTAACCATGATTTATTCTCTACACTTGACCATGGTTCAATGATGATAAGTATTCTTTTTACTTTTCATTTTAATTTAACTTATCATATCATTTTTCTTCTTCTTCTTCCTTGAACTCAAGAAGAAAAGCTTAGGTCATCAATGGTGATTGATGATAAAGAGTGAGAAATCCAATTCTAAATTGAACCCACTTCCTATTTCTTCATCCTCTACCTCTTGCCAAGTAGTAGAGTGTGTTTTCTTCACAAGTTTCTTGACTTGGTGAAGTCGGAGCTTGATTTAGCGTGCCTAGGAACCCTACAGTGGTATCAGAGCCTAGCTAGAGCCTTAGGCGAAGTCTAGACGGAATTTGAACTCCGAACGAACCCGAAACCCGATCACAAAAATGCTCTCTGTCCTTTTTCCAAAAACTGGGATTTTTCCAGATTAAAAATTACCAGAAAATTCAGCAGGTAATTCCATGAGTTACTGTGAAGAACGTGATAATAACTCGACTACAGAGGCGCGGAACCGCGGCTCCCACCATGGGATTCGCGGCGGTTCCGCGGCCACTGTGTTGAGTTACACCACGTGGCTTGCACAGTAATTCTTGTTTTGTAATGCTGAGTCTTCTGGAAATTTTTAGTATTTATTCAAGAGTTGAATTTTCTGGAGTTGTTTTGGGGATTCGGTGTTTTGATCGGAGTATCAAATTTTGTCTGTGTGGCTTTCCGGATAAATTTTAGAATATGTTAAAAAGTTCGACCGGATATAAATACCCAATTTTTCCCCTGTCGGGAAATTTCCAAGTGTTGGATTTTTCCGTAGTTTAACGACGTTCTAAGTAGTGCAAGTAACGCGATGGACCCTCTAGAAGACAACAAACCTTAACTCGATTATGTGACCGTCTTGAACTGCCCTTTGAACCTTCGGGTTTGGGGCAGTACGGCGTGCCACATGTGAGGCGTTGGCTTGACCCTTCTACGGCTGGACCGTTGGTACTGAGGCACGAACGGAATGTTGTTAGACTTATTTCATGTGTTGAGCTGTATCGGGAAAACTTGGGTGTTTGACTGTTCGATCGAAAAGTTTAACATTTTTGTTTATCTGGAATGGGATACAATACTTGGAATTCGCAAATTGTTATGAGATAACGGAATGAATATTATAAACATAGCAGTTTAGTCTCACTTGATCGGTTGCCACGGAATTTTGAAGTGATCAAAAGTCCGTCGCAATCACGTAGCGTACGCGGATACTCGCCAATAAACTTAATAGACAGCCTCGCTCCATAGCCCCGACCAAGTGACTGTAGGAGAACCCCGTCGCCGAAAGCATCCGTTCGGGTGCTCGCGGCAGCGGTGTTCCGCCTTGGTGCACTTCGTCGACGGTATCGAGGGTGCGGCCGTCTACTGAAGTTTGCGACGAGCATTCGATCAAAATGTCGGAAATCCTGTTGAATTGCCCGACTTGGTATTGAAAAGTGTTTTCGATAAAGAGACTAAAATGCGGGGTTTATAATTGTTAGGCATGCGATGTCTAAGTAATTCATTTGGTCAGGCATGCGATGTCTGAGGTGGTTGCGGATTCCAACTGTTGTAGTTTTACACTTTCTTTTCTGTGACCGTAAGTGTAATATGTGATATCGCCGGTTTCGTTGATATATGTCAACGACAATTGGGATACGCATATTTACTTACGTTGATGACATGTGATGTTATGTGTTGCTGGATATGTTATATTGGATCGTCGTGTTTGAATAGCCGGGGTTTTTTTATGTGAGATGAGTGTTTTTCATTTTCATTCATGTAAAAACTTGTATGTAATATTCTTTTATTGGGGCGCTTCCAGGTTGCGGAAGTTGTCACCGTTTGTATATTATTTACTTTTCCGCACTAGGATAGACCCAAGGAGGAGGGCACAAATAACCGGGTTCTGGAGTCCAGTGGGAGACCAACTCGAGGAGTCGAGTCCGGGTCTCCTAACTCTAGAATTGGTAGGGTTGCTTGCCGCTCTCGTAGGGGTCTAGGGGTGTGGGTTTGGCTATTCATCACGACCGTGGAATCCGTGTTTTATACTGGCTCGTATTGAAAACACGGACGTCCTAGTATATCCAATATTTCATATGATTCTTCTGCTGCGATATCTGTGATGTGATCATGTGATGTTCTGTGATAGGTACAGCATATAGTATATATGATATATTATATAGACGTTACTTATGTTTTACACCCGTGCTAGCCCTGCCCCGCTCTGCCGTTAGTTACCTAACCTAACGGTGCACGAGGGGACATCGAGGCGAATGCGGATGGCATAAGTGTACGTCGTATTTATCTGTGATGTTTAGGTACATTTTAAATGATGGGACTTCATTAATGTGATTAATAAAATAAAAGAAACCTAAGATGTTGTAGATTCGAATTTCAAAATAAAACAGGTAGCTACAGTTCTTGCTTTGCATAGCGGTATATGTGATATATCCTGCACCTTATTCGATAAGGAAAGGACCGAGATCCCTTCACCGGGAGTGACTCCTTTAGCAACAACTGGAAGATGCTACACACTCGGTTTGACTTTTGATTGCTTTTAAGAGTTTTTGCTTTGCACAGTGATATATATGATATATCCCGCACCTCATTCAACGAGGAAAGGACCGACGATCCCTTCACCGGGAGTGACTCCTTTAGCAAAACTAGAAAAGCCTAAAAAACACTCCATTTCAAAATTCATTCGATCCTACAACGATATCAAGTTCATTACGCAATAGGTTTTCAGAAAAACCTGTCGTAGCCCTCCGTCATTTCAGATAAGTACTGGTTAGTATTCGTGCTACGTTTGTTGACTATGTTAAGGCGTAGTGTGCGGTAGCTAATTAGTGCTTATCTGCATAAGCATATGATGTGATTGGATTAGGGTAGTCGTGCGACTTTGTTGACTATGTTAAGGGTCGTGCGGGTGGGTTTAATTCAATCGGGAAATGACGGGTTGAACTTGACTAGCACTTATGATTTGTTGACTATGTTAAGGTCATATAGCTGCTAGGGGCAAAATATTATCGGGAATTTCAAGTGTTGAAATTTGCAATGAGATTGCATACCTTCTATGAGATAGTTGGATCCCGATACCCGCTGCGAGTAAGAGTTACTCCTGGGAGAGTTTTACACATTACAATTAGCCGATCAAGTAGGTGTCTAGAAAGGTGTCAACGGGGTTACGCCTCTGGGAAAACGAGGTTTACATTAATTAGGTTCGTGCGAAAGCACGGGGGACCTCCCTCAAAGTACCGACACTGGCCTGGCTGAAAGATTGGCGAACTTGTAGTGTGTAATTAATCCCGGCTAGTCTTTCCTTTTAGGGTTTGAAGGAAGATTTGATAAAAAGCAGTGCGAGCCATCCTGATTAGATAAAATAATAACCAATCTATTCTTGACAGAGCGCACGCTGAGTGTTTTCTTCTCTCTCTCTCCTGGTAGCGACCATATCACGCCTTAATCAAGATAATAATACGGATTATTGACCGAACCCGCTTGTTATACTGAGCTGGGGAACGTTGGTCCCGCTCCAACTTATAATTGTTATAAGACAGAGCAGGAAATTGGGGAATACCAGATTTCCCGTGCCGCCCAAACGAAGAGAGTGCATGTTGATGCATCATCTTTGGGTGTGTTCATTATACAGAACTGTTTCTCAATGTCCTTTACGTCCTGGGTATATGATACCAGATCAGGATCCCAGATATGTAATCTGTTACATAGGGCTACAAAAAGGTAGAGAACTAAGAACGGGTGATAAGTTTCATGAGGAAGAAAACGGGGCAAGAGTTGCAGCCAAGTCTGTTGGTCACTGTCACCCTGTATTACCAATACATTGATTCTGAACGAATGTTATTAGATACCGAACCTGTTATGCAAAATCATATCTGTCTCTTTATTAGTAAAGAAACTATAAAATTTTGTATTATTGGATAATGTTTTGAACATTTCCTATATCAAAAGTTGATCGGTTCAGGCACGTTATCTAAAAGCATTGATGTTCTAAATCAAACTATAGTTCTTAGTATACGGATCACACACAAGAGGAAGAGTTCAGAAATGAACAGATCCTTCTTGAGGTATTGTAGACTAGGTCATATCAATGCTACCCGACTAGCTAAGTTACATTTAGATGCATATTTAAATCAGTTTGAATTTGCATCTTATGAAACTTGCCAGTCATGTCACAAAGATAAGATGACCATAGCTCCGTTTACTGGAAACAGAGAAAGAGTTAATGAACTCTTTGTTGGAGATAGTGCCCTCAGAGTCAATTATTAGGTCACAGGTACGTGATTGTAATGATTGAGGGAGGACCTATCCCGGTAGGACAGTCTTGCTCGAGATGATAGTATGCTATCTGGTTTACCTTTATCATCGTGTACTGCTTTAGGTGACCTGACACGTCGCTATTACACGTTGATAGAGCCCCTAGGATTCTTGCTTGACCACGAGCAGTATGAGGGCGATCATATAAGTGGGAGCTGGGGGTCTATAAGCTTATCCTTAAAAGGTCCCTAGTCATGGGAGTTTCGAGACTGGGCATCGATACTCCATTAGTAGACTAGTGTATACAGTCGAGACCCCGACGAGGGGCGGTGGCCGGTCTCACAAGCCACTGGTGTCAGTTGGATCACCTAAGATGTATACAGGTGCTCATTGGGTTATGAGTACACCGGACAGGACTCGCCGGGAACATGCTAGTTGGTCATATACGAGACGTCAGATGGCAGTTCCCTGGTGACATGTGTGCAGGTTAGTTCATCGATCTGGAGATCGTCATTTGTCTCGTGTGAGTTCCCACTGTACTTTGATTACTACCCTACCACGGCTCAAAGGAGTCGTGCAAACAGGTTTTAGTTGGGTACAGTCCCGAGACACATGGAGGCAGTGAGCGTATCTTCAGGGGTTCGTCTCTCCCGGTATTGGGGGAGAGGTCGTGCTGTGTCTAGGTGAGCCATTACACAAAGTCCTTGGCCAAGGCAAGGAGATTTACTGGTAGGTATTCCAGTAGTATCTCAGGGTGTTCTGGGCTACACTCCGACACGACTTGTACCGCTTTTGGGGGTCTGACTTTTACCAACCCCCTAGGCCTGCCATGCGATACTCATAGACGAACGGACCGGACTGTACGGATATTGTCACTGACAGGCTCAGTAGGGTGTCAGGCTGAGTTCGCTCACGGACGTCCCTTTTAGTCAATACCTGGTAGCCCGTTATGTAATGGCTTATACCTCTAACGTGCTAGTGGTTAAATCCACAACCAAGGTGTTGACGAGTCTTTAGAGTCCCCCACATTCAGTTACTCAGCTTTCGGGCGAAAGGTTATAGAGGCCGTATGGAGATATGGCAGGGTCCGATCAGATACGTGCGGTATTGCACGGATCAGGATCGGACAGTCTGTACTATAGGCCGTATGGTTATATGGCAGGGTTCGATCAGATACGTGCGGTATTGCACAGATCAGGATCGAACGGATAATACTAGCCGGCTTTGGTATAAGCCGGATCCTAGTATAGTACAGTGTAGATTTTGTCTCATTGCATTTGTATTTCGGTCGGAATACAAATGCGGGTGTGTATGCACAGTATCGGGGTTTTCCTGTAATTTATTACGGGACCAGTTTTCTGGAGTTGCCAGTTTGCTTTCCGTTTCGGCAGATTTCCATTGTTCCGTTCATTGGCCGAAGTTTGGTGGAGGAGGGCTTATTTGCATTGTTGCAAATAAGTGGTTGTGGAGGGGGTCTTTGCATTTTTGTTTTATCATGATGGTTTCATGATGGAGCCCATCCCTTGACCTTCCATGCTTCATGATTGCTTGACTTTTTGTAGCAATCATGGTTGTTGATTACTTGTTTTGGAGTGTGGGTTATGGTTGTGATCATTGGATTCTTTCATCATCACTTGCTTGCATCATTGCATTCCACCCACCCCCTTGACCTTACTCTCTCTCTCCAATCACACTTATGGGGGGGCCGGCCACTTTGTGAGGAGGAGAAAAATGCTTCTCTTTTGAGTGGGAAAAATATGATACTCTCATTCTTCTTGGTCTATCACATTTTTCCTTCACCTCTTTCCAAGTTCTTCTTCCTCCACCACAAAAGGCAACTCCATAATCCCAAATGAGACATGTAATCAACATTATATTCTACAGCAAATCTTGGGCACGTCGAGTAGCCGGCTTCGTGCCCGAGTTGCCTCGGCATTGAGGTGGGAGCCCGTAAACGATGTAGGCGATGTGGTGCACTTCCGGCGACGAGGAGGAGACGGGACATTCCGCAGGAGATCCGGACGATGATGAGAAGACCGGAGGACTTGGATCGTCGGTATATCTCTTTCTCATCTTATTGTTAGCTAGGACTAATTAATGGTTCGATCCGGGTAGTAGTGCACGGCGGTTTGCCAGTTCAAGTAAAATTTAAAGTTTATCACCGCTTCCGCATTTGGCCGTCGGATTGACGGCCGGGGCGCCGCCGTGTACTTACATTGGTATCAGAGCCTCCCCATTAACTTAGTCTAGCTTTGTGTAATGTGTTTTTCAGTTCCGATCGATCGAAATGTCCAAAAACCCGTATTTGCTCACGACAGTTTTCTGTTGAAATTTTTTGGTCCCTAAAAATTTTTCAGGTTGTATAAAAGTACTGTACAGGATGACATAAGACTTCTGGGAAAATTCGAGCCGTTGACTTTTCAGTCAGAGCGCGGAACCGCGGCCAATACCCACCTGGGGCCGCGGTTCCGCCGCAGAATGAAAGGTTCAATGGGTCGGATTTTTTCAGTGGGCCTCTGGGCTTATTTTAGGGGTTTTGGAATATTAATTTTTGGGCCCATAATTTCTTTAACTGCTACAGTATTATTTTGGCGCCCACTTGTTAAATTTTGATCGGTCGGATATTTTAAACACATTTTTCACAGTATTTACATTATATCTGCGACCGTGAATGTCACTTGATCGGTAAATCCGGTCTAACTGCTATAGCCCGGTTAGACGGATTTGCGAACATGACTTTCACGTTGATGTTCTGTTTTTGCTTTGATGTTGCGGATCGGTCGTGGGGGATAGCCTGGTTGCAATGCTAGTACAGTTGTGGTTGTATTATGTACATTTGATATTGCGGGGCGAGCGTCCGACATGTGGACTGCCGTCACTGCCTGTTTGTATTATTATTTTGGGGCACGACCTGGTTGCGGTCGATGTACCCGGTGTATATATATTTTACTTTCTGTACTAGGATTGCCCCGCGGAGGGGTGCACGCATAGCCGGGTTCTAGAGGGCAACAAGCCCGCATCTCATCGCATTGGGACGGAGGGGGCTTCACTCTGGGATTGGCGGGCTATACGCCGCACTCGCAGGGGGTACAGGTTGACCCAGGAGGGGTGCCCAAGTTACCGGATTCCGTGAAGTGCTGGGTGGTCCATTCACGGTGCTGAAGGGGGCTGCCTCGCTTCAGGTTTTGGCGGGTGACTTGCCGCGCCCGTAGGGGTCTAGGATTTCATTGCACAGGCTATCCACACGACCAGGGGAACGTCGGGTTTCAGTAGTGGCTCTGTGAAACCCGGGGATCCCAGATATCTGTATTGTTTCTGTGATGCTGTACATTTCTGTGATGTTGCATTTTATTCACGCCTTGAGCGAAATACTATATATTGGTATATATATTAGTAGATGTCGTATATGTTTTGCATCCGCGCTAGTCCAGTCCCCGCTCTGTCGTTAGTAAGCTAACCTAACGGGTAATGACGGGACCCAGTGGCGAATGCGGATGGCATATACGTACATCAGTATATTTTCGTTCTTTTTGGTGTGATCAATTAATGGGACTGCATTGATTCGGATCAATGCAAGTTTAAAAACAAACCTAATCTGATGTTGTTGGAACTCTTTTCAAAAAGCTGTTATTGCAAGGACGTTTACTTTTGTTTTGCATCGTGGTATTCATTGGAATATCCTGCTCCTCAGTCGACGAGGCAAGGGCCGAGATCCCTTCACCGGGAGTGACCCCTTGGACAGAAGTTTGGGTCAGGGCATTAACTTCACTATAGCCGATTACTTTTGCTTTGCATTGCGGTATTCATTTGGAATATCCTGCACCCCATTCTACGGGGAAAGAGCCGAGATCCCTTCACCGGGAGTGACCTCTTTAGCGAAGGTTTTCGTCACTATATTTTTAAAAGCAATCCGTTCCTTCGACGATATCAAGTTCATTACGTTAAAGGTTTTCGCCAGAAACCATTCGTAGCCCTCCGTCATTTCAGTTAAATATTCGGTAGTATTCAAGCTATGTATTTTGACCTCACGCCAAGGCATAGTGATTGGTAGCAGCCGGGTATTTATCTGTTGCATAGATAGATGCGTTGGTTTGGGACAGTCGTACTACTATTTTGGCCTACGTCAAGGGTATGTACGGGTGGGTTCAGATTAACCTGGATAATGACGGGCAGAACTTGACATGTGACTTATGATATTTTGACCTCACGCCAAGGTCATAAGAGCATGGGGCAGAAATCACATCGGGAGTTTCAAAAGAACTGAAACATGCCAGATATGCGCATACTTTCTGAAGTGTGATGACGTGAGCGGATTCCGTCACATTATCATGCGATGAGAGTTGGATCCCGATTCCCACTGATGAGTTACTTTACTCCTCGGGTGTTCCCGACTGATTCTTCTTTTAGGTTTGGAGGAGAATTTGAGATACAGTGGGAGGATTCCAGATTAGATAAATTGGTGACCATTCTGATCTAGGTTAGAGTGCACGCTGAGTGTTTCTTTTCTCTCTCTCTTTGGCAGCGACCATTGACCCGACCCTAAGATTTTGACTCAGTGACCAAGTTGACCGAACCTTCTTAAACACCGGCTTTTGGATTGTCAGAGTTGCAAACCTCATTGCCACTCCTACTTTTACCCTTTTCTCCAGGACACCCCGTATTACTACGAACGTCCACTTCCATTGGACAAAACCATCGTATGGTTAGATACGAACTCGAAGGAATTTATTCGAGGATGGTTTCAGGTTCTGGAGAAAACGGATAGGATTATTCAGTTGTCTTTTCCTTTTACCTTCTCTCAAGTTGTGAGTACTCCTTGGTTTAGGAGACAGTACACCTATTACGCAGATTGGATAATCTTCTTCCAAACCATAGGCAGGTGCCGACCGGTAGGGAATGAAGGAAACCAATTAGCATAACGGTGGTGTGCAGAAGGTATTAAGGTAAGACAAAGCAAGGGATTAGTAAGAGGGCAAAGTAAATTGCAACAGATATTCACGACCAAACCAGGTATTTCATTACCACTCCCAAATCACTTTTGTATTTCTCCAGAACACTCCGTATCACTATGAAGATCCACAGTTTATTGGATACTCCATCGTATGGTTATATACGAACTCGAAAGGAATTTATTCCAGTTCGGGGATGGATTCTGGTTCAGGAGAAATAGGAATAAGGTTTATTCGGTTGTCTTTTATCTTCACCCTCTCTCATTGCGAGTGTTCCTAGGATTAGGACAGTACACCCATTATGCTTATTGGATAGTCTTCTTCCAAACCATAGGCTGGTGCCGAACGGTAGGGAAGGAAGAAAACCATTTGGCCTAAAAGGGTGTGCAGAAGGTAAATACTAAAGACATATGAAGGGATTTGGAGAGGTGGCAAAGAACTATACGGTTACAGTCGTGAATCTGGAAGAGGCATTACTAGGAATACCGGGATACCCCTTCGGAACATTTCAATGTTTCAGTTTCACTGTGTAATGTTAAAGGAAAACTGATTTCCCGATTAGATACTTACTCCAGGGTATGTATTTACCAGGTACGATTCTCACATCTGTATGGTTTTACAGATGATGAGTGGGAGTAAGTTATTGGGAATTGGGTGATTATCCTCATTATATCGGGATTCGTTGTAATCAGTGATATTTGAGGAAATCACCTGGGCTGATTGCCGGTCGGCAAATATTTGGTTTTGAATATCCGCTGTTATGCACCAATTTCAAATTGATATATCTGTACGTCTATTTTCATAGAGTGAGATATACCTTTCTGAAATTATGTCTACGACATTTACCTATATCAGTGGATGGTTAGGTAAGGAGCATTAAACAGCGGTGTAATTCTTCTTAACCATAAGTACAGTTTTCAACCTACGACACACAGTGAATGAGTTATCAGACTCAAGGGACTTATACAAAGGATTGTATGTTGTCCAGGGTCCATCAGGACAGAGGGCTTGGTCCTCGTACTATATTCGGTTTACTTATGACTTCTCTAGTTTTTAGACAGGTGTTTCGCGGAAACACAGGGTCCAAATTTTGAGAAGTTATAGGTATTTGAATAGAGTAGAGAACCAGGTATAGCAAGTATCGGGATTCTTCAAAGAGATCGAAGATGTAGATACTTGTGTATGGTATTCAGTTGATAGTAATGATAAAGAGATCTTGCTTCTCTTTCAGGTTACTCATAATTGGAAGTATTCCTAAGTTGAGTAACGCTGATCGGCCTCCTTCCATTTAGTTGACATGCGCTGGGGACAGCTGCATGATTTGAATCTGGTTCAATTAAATCAGTGCCTCTGTTTCTATATTGGATATAGAACAGTTCATATCTTAACGATGTTAAGGTACGGGGAGTTGTCCGGTTTATGATTAAAACCAGACACTGGACAAGTCAAGGCACGTTTCTGTAATGGCTGTTTGTGGGTTGACCCAGGCTATGACGAGGGTTGACTTTCTACCATCTGGATGAACAATAGCGATATTGTTCTAGACTCGGCACAGTTTTATTAAAGATGGATTTTTTCGGAAAACAGTAGTGGGAGTATGGTAGAACTGGAAGTGATTCCAGAACCACAAACGATTACTGAAGATTTGATAAGGAACCTAAAGATTCAATCTGGATTGACATTCCATTGGCCACTCCGCAGATAAGGTGGGTAACTTCAGGCACCCGAGAGGCACTACGGTAGCCTCAAGGACGGTGACAGGGAAGTTCTTGTTTACCCACAATTGCCATTGCTGTTGTTCCAGGTTACGAGACCCGGCGGGAGGATGAGTATAGCGTCGTTCTAAACCTGTTTTAGATGTGTACGTCTATATGACTCTGCCAGAGGGTTGTCGTAGTCAGTGGGAGCAGCGGAAGCATTGGTGGACAGGTTGCTTATGTCTATTTATAGACTAGAGCAGATGTTGCGGAGAAAGATCATCTATTTTTGACGTGACAGTCATGGGTTTGACTTCATCAGAATAGGGGATGGATCTGTTGAGAAGTTAGTAGGGTGTGATATCCTGGTATTTGGATGATATACACAGAGTAGGAAAAGAAACTCCTACACTACGATCGGTTATACTTTGGTCGTCACACAGTGGTTTCTCCACAAAGGAAATGGATTTTATATCAGACATACTGGTTACTAGATCTATGGTCTTAGATCTAGATTTGGGTGGTTTCCCAATCAGGGTACTTGACAGCATTCTAAGAGTATTTAGGATGGGCGACTCCTGGCACGGTAGTGTACCTGCAGGTAATGGAGTCACCCTCTCCAAAGGTGTCTTACAGACTAAAGGGGAGAGGGACGGGCATGATTGACAGATCACTTGCTCAGGCAATTGAGTCAATCGTGAGATGTCGAGTACCACACCAGATGTTGTTCTTGCACTAGATGCAATAAGTTGACATTAATCCAATCCTGGAGAAACAGTCGGAAGCAGTTTTAGAACATAAGTGGATGTTCTAGGGAGATGATAACGACAGCCTCATTCAGGAGACAGTTATCATTCCAGGCTTCCAAGGTGACATGGACGACAAGGAGGTTGTCAGAGTTATAGTTTTCCTTCTGATGAGGGGCAGTATTTTGGACAGGTGGTCCAAGGCAATACTGAGGGAGGCATGGCGCGCAGGATACTGATTAAGTTCAGTTGACGATACAGTCTAAGAAGTTTGGATTTGGAGTTCATTTATGAGCTAGGTCCCATCAGACATCCAGACATATTCTGAGACAGGTATTGCTCTTTTCGGGAGATGGTTTTCTCCGCGAACTTGAGATATAGAGAGACATAGAAAGAAACAACTAAGCGGATCCACTCACTGAGGCTATTCCTCGAACGCAATAGTTCCGCAAACGAGCTTTGTGAGACTGACTAGTAGAGGAGTTGGATGTTCGGTATCACACGGGCTGTGAGTATGCGACATCGCAATAATTAGCCTTGAGTGCAAGTGGGAGATTGTTGGAGATAGTGCCCTCAGAGTCAATTATTAGGTCACAGGTACGTGATTGTAATGATTGAGGGAGGACCTATCCCGGTAGGACAGTCTTGCTCGAGATGATAGTATGCTATCTGGTTTACCTTTATCATCGTGCACTGCTTTAGGTGACCTGACACGTCGCTATTACACGTTGATAGAGCCCCTAGGATTCTTGCTTGACCACCAGCAGTATGAGGGCGATCATATAAGTGGGAGCTGGGGGTCTATAAGCTTATCCTTAAAAGGTCCCTAGTCGTGGGAGTTTCGAGACTGGGCATCGATACTCCATTAGTAGACTAGTGTATACAGTCGAGACCCCGACGAGGGGCGGTGGCCGGTCTCACAAGCCGCTGGTGTCAGTTGGATCACCTAAGATGTATACAGGTGCTCATTGGGTTATGAGTACACCGGACAGGACTCGCCGGGAACATGCTAGTTGGTCATATACCAGACGTCAGATGGCAGTTCCCTGGTGACATGTGTGCTGGTTAGTTCATCGACCTGGAGATCGTCATTTGTCTCGTGTGAGTTCCCACTGTACTTTGATTACTACCCTACCACGGCTCAAAGGAGTCGTGCAAACAGGTTATAGTTGGGTACAGTCCCGAGCCACATGGAGGCAGTGAGCGTATCTTCAGGGGTTCGTCTCTCCCGGTATTGGGGGTGAGGTCGTGCTGTGTCTAGGAGAGCCATTACACAAAGTCCTTGGCCAAGGCAAGGAGATTTACTGGTAGGTAATCCAGTAGTATCTCAGGGTGTTCTGGGCTACACTCCGACACGACTTGTACCGCTTTTGGGGGTCTGACTTTTACTAACCCCCTAGGCCCGCCATGCGATACTCATAGACGAACGGACCGGACTTTACGGATATTGTCACTGACAGGCTCAGTAGGGTGTCAGGCTGAGTTCGCTCACGGACGTCCCTTTTAGTCAATACCTGGTAGCCGGTTATGTATTGGCTTATACCTCTAACGTGCTAGTGGTTAAATCCACAACCAAGGTGTTGACGAGTCTTTAGAATCCCCCACATTCAGTTACTCAGCTTTCGGGCGAAAGGTTGTAGAGGCCGTATGGAGATATGGCAGGGTCCGATCAGATACGTGCGGTATTGCACGGATCAGGATCGGACAGTCTGTACTATAGGCCGTATGGTTATATGGCAGGGTTCGATCAGATACGTGCGGTATTGCACAGATCAGGATCGAACGGATAATACTAGCCGGCTTTGGTATAAGCCGGATCCTAGTATAGTACAGTGTAGATTTTGTCTCATTGCATTTGTATTTCGGTCGGAATACAAATGCGGGTGTGTATGCACAGTATCGGGGTTTTCCTGTAATTTATTACGGGACCAGTTTTCTGGAGTTGCCAGTTTGCTTTCCGTTTCGGCCGATTTCCATTGTTCCGTTCATTGGCCGAAGTTTGGTGGAGGAGGGCTTATTTGCATTGTTGCAAATAAGTGGTTGTGGAGGGGGTCTTTGCATTTTTGTTTTATCATGATGGTTTCATGATGGAGCCCATCCCTTGACCTTCCATGCTTCATGATTGCTTGACTTTTTGTAGCAATCATGGTTGTTGATTACTTGTTTTGGAGTGTGGGTTATGGTTGTGATCATTGGATTCTTTCATCATCACTTGCTTGCATCATTGCATTCCACCCACCCCCTTGACCTTACTCTCTCTCTCCAATCACACTTATGGGGGGGGGGGGGGCCGGCCACTTTGTGAGGAGGAGAAAAATGCTTCTCTTTTGAGTGGGAAAAATATGATACTCTCATTCTTCTTGGTCTATCACATTTTTCCTTCACCTCTCTCCAAGTTCTTCTTCCTCCACCACAAAAGGCAACTCGATAATCCCAAATGAGACATGTAATCCACATTATATTCTACAGCAAATCTTGGGCACGTCGAGTAGCCGGCTTCGTGCCCGAGTTGCCTCGGCATTGAGGTGGGAGCCCATAAACGATCTAGGCGATGTGGTGCACTTCCGGCGACGAGGAGGAGACGGGACATTCCGCAGGAGATCCGGACGATGATGAGAAGATCGGAGGACTTGGATCGTCGGTATATCTCTTTCTCATCTTATTGTTAGCTAGGACTAATTAATGGTTCGATCCGGGTAGTAGTGCGCGGCGGTTTGGCAGTTCAAGTAAAATTTAAAGTTTATCACCGCTTCCGCATTTGGCCGTCGGATTGACGGCCGGGGCGCCGCCGTGCACTTACACTCTTGGGACTGATACATGATGATGTATGTAAGGTCTCCTGTCTACACATGCCAGGACTGGTTCTTTATACTTCATTACATTCTCTGATAATCTTTCGAGATTCAGACCTATGTTCCTGTTGAAACACATGTCCGAACCTTTTAAGATATTCACAGAATATAAGTTAGAAGTAGAGAACCAAAATACGGGTATAAGTATTATGTCCTTTGATGTGATCGAGAAGGAGAATACTTGAGCACGGAATTCCTGGACTATTCTAAAGGAGAATGAGATTCTCTCTCGGCATTACTCCTCCGAATACACCATAGCACGATGGTATGTCGGGGCGGAGCAGATACACCCTATTTGATATGGTGTGCTCTATGATGAGTACTGCTGAGTTACCTATTTCCTTTTTGGGAGTTATGCGCTTGAGAAGATGCATACCTATTGAATACGGTTCGAATCAAATCAGTTGCCTACCACTCCATATGAGATATGGTATGGGAAGAGCCCATGTCTTAAGTCAGTTAAGATTTGGGGTTGACCGGCCTATGTCTGAAAGCAAAATCCGGACAAGCTCGAGGCAAAGTCTGTAATGTAGAACTGGAAAGGTTCCAGCTATACAAACTACAACAGATGATTTGGTACAACCAGAGGATTTAGTAGATACCAACGAACCTCAGCCTCTCCGCCGATCTAGTAGGGTTCCTCACCCACCTGAGAGATACTTCTGTTTCTCTATGACAGTGGGAGCGAGGAATGCATCATGAGATGATGACCCAACTAGTTTCGAGCTGGCCATCAAGAGTGAGACTCTGTAAGAATGGCTGGATGTTTATCGATCTGAGATGGAATCCTTATACACCAACAAAGTATGGACTTTGGTTGCTATATCTGAAGGGTTAAATCCCCATCAGGAGCAAGTATATCTTGAGAAGATTACTTGGTGTACATGGAAAGGTTGAGACTTTCAAAGCTAGACTTGTTAAAGGTCTACGTCATTGACCAGGTATGGATGATGATGAAACCTTTTCTAAGTAGCTATGCTTAAGTCCATCCAGATCCTACTTGCCACGGCTACATACCATGACTATGATATCTGGTGGTTAGTGATTGATAGGATACGAGCGTGTTCAAGTTCTAGTTTAAATACCGCAATCAAGACGGTTTCGCACGTAGCTAGCCGGTTGAGTACGGGTCGTCCGCAGGGAGATGGGAATCTTTTTCTATGTGTTTTTCGACGAGTTAAGTCCGGTTGTTCAGATTTTGTTTGTAGTTATCTAAGTGTTGAGTTGATATTTAAAGAGAGCATGTTAGGGTTAGGATTAGGTTAGTTTGAGTTAGGAGTCTCCACATCTTTCGTTGCCCTTCTTAATATCGTGTTACGGTAATCGGCAACAACGGGGATTAGCACGACTAGGAAGGACTTTGCGAGTATAAGCTAGGCTTTCCAACGCATAAGTCTTCCTTTTGGTGCTTGTCCGTCCGTTCTTGGCTCTTAGCCATAACCTCCGGTTAATCCAACCACAACCGGTCTCACTACGGAATCACCGCTATCATATAGGATAGGGTGCCGTAAGGAGCGGATTGTGGTTCAATTAACGGGAGTCGATTTAAGCTGTTGAGAAAGGAAAGAGTGAGAGAGATTTCCTTCTCTCAAACTTCCCTTATCCTACCCTAACAAGAATGAACTACTCACACATCATAATACGGAAAAATAAAACAACACAAAAGAGGAAGATAGAAAGAAGGAGATTAGAAGAATACGACTAACTGTTTGCGACCTCACCTTGGCGAGGATCAAGCGTAAGTATCATTGTCGTATGTAAGGATAAAGAAAAAAGAGAAGAAAGAAATAACAAGGAAATAACAACAACTACTTAACGAATTAAAATTACAACAAGCATAAAGATAAGGAGACAAGTATGATAATAAAATGGTCTTCTTTATTCATCACTCTTCACTCAAAAGCTCACTTACAAGTTTAATGGAGAAGAGGTGAGAAGAGGAAGAAGAACATGTAACTAAAACCTAGCAAAAAGAAATACAAGAATTGGACCCTTTCCTTCACAGAATTCTGGGGTATTTATAGGCTGGAAAATGAGAGTCTAGGGCAACCATACGGGCTAAAATGAAAAGACAAAAATGCCCCCAAAAATACTGCACAGTTGGCGCCAAGATGGCAGCGGAAGCGCGGCCAAGACCCCCCTTTGGCCGCGCTTCCGCGGCCGTTTTGATGACTTGGGTCTGGGTCTTTTTGGTGGGACCCTGATCTGATGGGAGCTTCAATCTGGTATATGTATTTTCTCATAATTGCTTCCCGAATTTTCCAGAATTTCTGTTGAGGGAAAGGTGGACTTTTTGTCAAGATTTTGTCATGATTGCCTCGAGCTCCGCGTAGATCTCTTGGATCTTGTGCCACCATTGAGCCTTGTGCATAGATTTGACATTTTGTCTTCCTACTGGTATCTGGCAACATACGGATGAGGGACGGAGACCGTGTTTTATCTGTGGTCGGCAAGAACCCGGATTTTTCGTGTTTTCCATGAATTTCATCGTTTTGGAACCGAGAACCTGTATCCTGCAATTGACTAGCAAACACGGCTCAAGAGTATCTACGGATATGCAATGTGATAAAAATTGGGCGGTATGAAAATGCAAAAATCTGATATGAACAAATAACCCCAAACTTATCATTTGCTCGTCCCGAGCAAAGTCCATTTATTCACAAAAAATTTCCTAACCTCACTTTCGCAGGGAACGCGATTGCACTGAGCATGTGCAACAAGCCGTTAAACTTCTAGGTGTCCCTAGTAGGAGGAGTGTTGTCTCCTGAGGGTTTTCAGCGGATACTACCCACAAAATCCGGTCAAGTTGGTTTGTAAAAATGACTAAGTTTCAAACCCTAAAGTTTTGTTTTAGAAAATAACAATTCTATAATCCTTAGTCTAGACTATCGAACCTTTATTTTTCACACCTCACATCTTATTTAACTACAGATTTTATATGTCTTTACGTGCAGTGCGGATAGTGTCGTTAAGTTCCAGAAGGATCGATTAGAGTCATCATGTCGCACAGTAAAGCCCAGATAATAATTTTAAAAGGATCACATAAGTTTTATAACGAGTTAAGCATTTTTCAAGTTTCGTTTTCCAGTAAGGTTTCAACTTCAGAATTTCTATCTTCCTTAACAGGAAACTAAGTCGTATTTTTCACTCCACCTTTTCTTGTTTTCATTTCATACACACCACTGTGAACGTGCAATAGTCTTTATCATAGAATAAAACCTTCACATCTCCGTTAAATTTTTTTTTAAAAGCCTGTCTTTTATCAAGATTATTCTCACACAAAGAACCGTTAGGAATTTTAACTCGGAGATAACACTTGCTTGACTTTGTTTTAAAACTGGACTTTCTAGGCTTCTTAGCGAGCTTTGGGCCAATGCTCCCAAACCAGTTGGTTTTAGGGCATTAGGTGTAGAAACACCCCAGCGGACTTAATTACTCAAGTTACCTAGGTCCAAAAACAAAAGACAGTTTGGCGTGAAAATCAGATGATTTAATACGAACGGAGATAGAACCGGCAGTTCAAATATTTTTTGGATAAAAGACGTGTCTAGTGGGTTTGGTGTGTAATCATTCCAATCAAGTTTTAGATGGGTTATTTTTCAGACTTAGCTCCTATTACGGCGTCAATAACATTCCTTCATATTCGCTTTACTTCATAAACTATTCTTGACATTACTTATTTCAGAACAAACCTATTTGATCCTCAGAAAATCATTTATCTGTTTAAAAGTTCAAACATGAAAGACTTGTCATCTAATTCCCAAAATCTTACGACACGTGTAGTGTGATGTAAAGACGTATATCAGCTATAGTTAACTTCAAAGGAGAGTTATCTTTCAGGTTTTCAAAATCCAAACAGAAGATCTAGTTATTCCTATTTTTTCAAACAAAAACCGTCGAATGTTGAATCAGAGTTCTTTCATAAGCTAACTTGACAAAAAAGTTTTTATATTTTTAGAAAATTTACAAATTTTTATGGATTTTATGGATTTAATATGCAGATGCAAAATATACATATGAATGCGAAGGTAAGAAATGCGTACCGAGCGTACCCCCAAACTTAAACTGGACAGTGTCCTCACTGTCGTTGCATGAAGAGATCAGTTTGAAGGTTCAAAATTGTCGGTTAGTGATACACAAATTTTTATTTGTTTTTGTTTTTAAAGAAAAGAAAAAAAAGAATATACACAAATATATACAAAATGGTTTGTACATACCCCCAAACTTATCTGGAACAGTGTCCACTGTTCTTGGCTGGATAACCGAAGTTTGGAGGTGGGCAGAGGAAGATCATTCAGGGTAAACCGGCTCCTGTAAGAACAGGAGCTCCTCTGTTGGTTCGGCGCTAAGGTACGGTTTGCATCGGTGTCCATTGACCTTGAAGAGTGAACCGTCCTTTGGATTTTCCAAATCCACAGCGCCCTGCGGATACACATTCCGCACAAAATACGGCCCTTTCCAGCGAGATCGGAGCTTTCCAGGATGGAAATGAAGTCGGGTGTCATAAAGAAGTACCTGTTGACCAGGTACGAAGGTTTTGCGCAAAAGGTGTTTATCATGAAACACCTTCGTTCGATTCTTAACGACAACCGCGTTGTCGTAAGCCTCATCCCTAAGCTCGCTCAGTTCGTTCAGCTGCAGCTTCCGATGGCTGCCCGCATCCTCCAGAGACAGATTCAGCTCCTTTATCGCCCAAAACGCGCGATGCTCGATTTCGACCGGAAGGTGGCAGGCTTTTCCGTACACAAGCCGATAGGGAGACATGCCAAGGTCGGTCTTATAAGCGGTTCTAAATGCCCAAAGGGCATCAGTGAGTTTCAAAGACCAATCCTTACGGTTCTTGGAAACCGTTTTCTCCAGTATCTGCTTGATTTGCCGATTTGAAACTTCGGCCTGCCCGCAGGTTTGGGGGTGGTAGGGCGTAGAAAGCTTATGATTAATGGAGTATTTCCGCATCAAGGCCTCGAAAGTCCTATTGCAGAAATGACTTCCATTGTCGCTAATGATCGCTCGGGGGTGCCCAAACCGTGAGAAAATGTTTTCCTTAAGGAACCTAACGACAACCTTGTTGTCGTTAGTTCGGCTGGGCACAGCCTCGACCCATTTAGAGACGTAATCAACAGCTAGAAGGATGTACAAGTTCCCAAAAGAGCTGGGAAACGGCCCCATGAAGTCTATCCCCCAAACATCGAAAATCTCCACAACCAAGATCGGTTGGAGCGGCATCTCATTCCTCCGGCATATCCGGCCCATGTGTTGGCACCGGGAGCAAGTCTTGCAATAGTCGTGAGCGTCTTTGAAAAGTTGTGGCCAGTAGAAACCACATTGCAAGATCTTCTCAGCTGTCTTTCTGGGCCCAAAATGCCCGCCACATGCTTGGTCGTGGCAAAATGACAGCACACTCTTGAATTTCTCATCTGGGACACACCGACGAATAATCTGGTCGGGACAGTACTTGAACAAGTAGGGTTCGTCCCAGTAAAAGTGTTTTACTTGGGATAAGAAGCGAAGTCTGTCCTGACTCGACCACTCAGTCGGTAGTAATCCCGTGGCCAAATAATTCACAATATCTGCGAACCAGGGTTCGCATGATACTGTCAAGAGTTGTTCAACCGGAAACACGTTGTTAATCGGAATTGGAAGCGAGGGCGAAGAAGGAAGTCGTGAGAGATGGTCGGCGACTACGTTTTCACATCCTCTTTTGTCCTTTATGACAAGGTCAAACTCTTGAAGCAAGAGGATCCAACGTATTAACCGAGATTTGGCATCTTTCTTCGCAAAAAGATGGCGCAGAGCTGAATGGTCCGTATAGACAATGACTGGAGAGCCGATGAGGTAGGGCCTGAACTTTTCTAAAGCAAATACAACAGCCAAGAATTCCTTCTCAGTTGTAGTATAGTTAAGTTGGGCGTCGTTCAGGGTTCGGCTCGCATAATAGATTACGTGCGGCATGTTGTTGATGTGCTGTCCAAGGACAGCACCGATGGCAAAGTCGGATGCATCGCACATAATCTCGAATGGGTGCGTCCAGTCAGGAGAAGAAAGAACGGGAGCAGAAGTGAGTGAGCGTTTCAGTGACTCGAAGGCAGTCACACAGCTCGAGTTGAAGTCAAATGGTGTATCCTTGGCCAGCAAAAGAGTCAAGGGCCTAGCAATCTTGCTAAAGTCCTTGATAAACCGTCTATAGAAACCGGCATGGCCAAGGAAGGCTCGGATATCTCTGACGCAACGGGGAGGAGGCAGATTGGAAATGACCTCAATCTTTGCTTTGTCGACCTCTATGCCATTTTGCGAGATGATATGTCCTAGGACAATACCTTCGCGCACCATGAAGTGGCATTTCTCCCAGTTCAAAGTGAGATTCTTGTCTTTACATCGGGTAAGGACAGCGTCAAGATGCAGCAAACACTCGTCAAAGGAGTCGCCGAAGATGGAGAAGTCATCCATGAAAATCTCCAGAAATTTTTCCACCATGTCAGAAAAAATTCCCATCATACACCGCTGGAAGGTAGCGGGCGCATTGCATAACCCAAAGGGCATGCGTCGATATGCAAACGTGCCGAAAGGACAAGTGAAAGTGGTCTTGTCCTGGTCTTTTTCGGCGATGGGAATTTGATTATAGCCAGAGTAGCCATCAAGAAAACAATAGTACTCATGTCCGGCCAATCGTTCCAGCATCTGGTCAATGAAAGGTAGCGGAAAGTGGTCTTTCCGCGTTGCGGCGTTGAGTTTTCTGTAATCAATGCAAACTCGCCACCCGGTTTGGGTGCGAGTAGGGATTAACTCATTCGCCTCGTTGGTTATGACTGTGATGCCCGACTTCTTGGGGACAACGTGAATGGGGCTAACCCACTGGCTATCAGAGATAGGGTAAATGATACCACTATCTAGACATTTGACGATCTCCTTCTTCACAGCCTCCTTCATGACTGGATTAAGACGTCTTTGTGGATCCCGGGCTGGTTTGGCATCATCCATCAGATGAATGTGATGCTCAACGATGAGGGGACTAATCCCCTTGATGTCCGCCATGGACCAGCCAAAAGCTTGCCTATTGCCGTGCAAGACAGCGAGAAGAGCTTTCTCTTGCTCGGGAGCTAGAGAAGCCGAGATGATGACAGGAAGGGTCTCGTTCTCACCTAAGTAAGCGTACTTAAGGTGAGACAGCAACGGCTTGAGTTCGAGCGTTGGAGGTGAAATGATGGAAGGCAAGACTGGTGCAAAGGTCTCGAACTCAAAGGACTCCAGCAAAGGTTCAAAGCAAGTGTAGGCAACCGAGTTGGATGGTTCAGGTAACTCATCCGGAAAGTCAAAAGATTCAAACTCGGGTTGTGTGCGGCTAAGATCGTGCAAGAACGTGAAACACTCGTATTCGTTGTCGGACGCAGAAGCAGCAGCAGGTTCGAAGAGAAACGCACTAGTGGCGTCAAGATTATCGTGTTCAAACAGAAACTCCTCGAATTCACACTCTTCTGGTATGATCTCCTGGATCGAGCAAACATCCAGTATATGAGCATTAGGTTCGGCGGGTTGATTCCCCAACCTAAAAATGTTGAGTTCAATCGTCATATTTCCAAAAGAGAGGTTCATTGAACCATTGCGACAATTGATCACAGCATTTGAGGTTGCGAGAAATGGGCGACCGAGTATCACCGGAATTTGATTCCGGGGGTTAGCTACAGGCTGTGTATCTAATACAATGAAGTCAACGGGGAATATGAAGTCCCCGACTTTTATTAACACATCCTCTAGCTCACCCCTAGGGTGGGTGATCGATCGGTCGGCCATCTGGAGAGTGCAGTGTGTGGGTTTCAGCTCTCCGACGCCTAATTGCTCGTATACTGAATACGGAAGCAAGTTAACACTGGCACCAAGATCTAATAGTGCGCGGTTGATGTTCTTATCCCCAATAGTAATTGAAATCGTAGGACAGCCAGGGTCCTTCCGTTTTTGTGGTAAAGATTGGGTAAGGGCATCACTCACAGCACTAGCCAAGAAAACTTTCTTGGGTACCTGAGACTTCCTCTTTTTCGTGCACAAGTCCTTTAAGATTTTCGCGTAAGATGGGACTTGTTGGACAGCATCTAAAAGAGGAATGTTAATGTTAACTTGCTTGAATAACTCCAAAATCTTCTCCATTTGTGGATTTTGTTTGTTAGACCTCAACCGGTTTGGAAATGGAACATTTTGAAAATTGGTTGAGTCTAATGCTGGAGGAGGAGATTTTTGAGTTGGAATGGATCCCAGAATAGGTGTTTTCGTGGAGTGAGAAGTGGGTCCGTTCAGAGCAGACGAAGAGGAAGGAGAGCCTGTTAAAGAATGGAGAATAGGCTCAGAAGAAGAAGAAGAAGAAGAAGAAGAAGAAGAAGCAGCGGCCGGGGCATCATTGTTGATCCGTTTGCCAATGTTGTTTTGCAGCACTCTCCCCGATCTCAGTGTGGTCACGGCACTCACATTATGGTTTTGTTGTTCAAGAGCAACATGTGCATTATGTGGGTGACCGGGATTTGGAAGTGGCTGAGACGGGAGCTTCCCCTTCTCTCGCTCGCTCAAGGCCGCGTTCAGCTGTGCAATCTGGGCCTCGATGGTCTTGATGCTTTGCCCGTGTGCGGCAGTGTGTTGCACTAATGATTGAATCGAAGACTGGATATTGGCGGTGGATTGAGTCGACTGTTTAACAAACGCTTCCAGACTTCGCTCGAGCGAGGAAACCTTATCGTTGTTTGACGGAACAAAATTGTTTGGTGGAAAAGAGTTGTTTGGTGCAAAGTTGTTCGTCTGGTTTTGGAAAGGTTGGGGTTGGAAGGGCTGCTGATACTGATGCTGAGTTTGTTGTGGCGCTTGTTGTTGCGGTGGAGGGGCCCTTTGGAAATTGTTTCCCTGGAATTGATTCTGATTCTGATTCCAGGAGAAATTGGGGTGGTTCCTCCAACCGGGATTATAGGTGGAAGAGTATGGATCATTCCTCGGTCTTTGCTGGAAGGCAGCATTAACCTGATCCTGTCCTTGCGAGGGTGGATTGTAAGGACACTCTTCGGTCAAGTGGGAAGGATCGGAACAACAAGGGCAGATGGTACGAAGGGGGAGAACAGGTGTGGGGGAAGGAGCAGAAAATTTGCTCTCTATCGCTTCAAGCTTTCGTGTTATTGCAGCCATTTCAGCTTTCATCGCAATAGAGACGTCGAGTTGGTGGATTCCTACCCTAGACTGACCGGTAGAAATGGAGGTAGAAGAAGAAGAAGTCGGTCTAGTGCTCTCCCACTGTAGCGTTTGCTCCGCAAGATCGTCAAAGAACTGCCACGCTTCCTCGTCAGATTTGGATAGGAAGTGGCCCTGACAGATGGTTTCCAGCAACTGCTTCGTTGCTGGGTTCAGTCCCTCGTATAAGGTTTGGCAGAGCTGCCATTTCTCTATACCGTGGTGAGGACACTGAACAAAAAGGTCTTTGTATCGGTCAAAGCACTTCCAGAAGGGTTCAGAAGGAAGCTGGGAGAATTGGTTGATTTCATTTCGAATTCTTGCGGTCTTATGATTTGGGTAGAATTTTTTCAGAAACGCTTTAACAAACTCGTCCCAGATGGTGATTGAGTGGGAAGCGGTGCTATACAGCCATTTTTCTGCGAGATCGCATAAAGTGAACGGAATGACCCGTAGACGTATAGCATCGTCCGACAGCTGGTTGGTTTTCATCATGGCACAGACATTTTGAAATTTATTTATGAAGATATAGGCATCTTCAGATTCAAGCCCATGAAAACGTGGAAGCATGTTGATGAAATGGGGCTTAATTTCAAAGTTGTCCCCATTGGCCGGAGGAAGAGAAAGGCAGGTGGGAAGTGCAGAACGGGTGGGGTAGAAACGATCCTGGAGCGCAATTCGCTGCGGCGCTACAACAGGCGGAGGTGGTGGAAGATTGGTCTCCGTAGGAGGTGGAGCCAATCCAGGGGTGGTCAACGAGATGCTCGGATTAAATCCCGACATCGCGGAAGAAGAGGTTGGTGAAGGTGAAGGTGAAGATGTATGAACAGAATTCCGGTCAACGTCGGAGTTGGCCGGCAAAGGAAGGGGTGAAAGAGGAGTGGACGGAGTATCGACTTCGGAGTCGATCACGTAGTCGGTCGCGACTAACGTAACGCGGACTAGACGGGCGCTAGTGTCCCGAGTCCAAGCGGACATACACTAAACGAGTTTAGTATAGTCAAAGCGAAGAAGGTGAGGGTAAGAAAACGTCAATGGAGAAAGGTGATGGGTGGTGGGTGAAAATGGATTTGGCGAAAAAAAAGGGCAAGTTTTTATAAAAGTTTTTGATTTTTTTCTTTTTGTTTTTTTTTTGTTTTTAGATAGGGATATACAGAAATATGTACGGAAATACGGCTTAAGCAATCACAAACAAGATATGCACAATCACACCTAGATCTACGGTCGCCTAGGTCTACTAGACCTGCTCCTGAACTTGATTGTCGAAGTTAAACAATGTCGAGAAACGGGCTTAAAAATACACTGATCACGAGGCCAGGTAAGTGCAGAGATAAGGGGAGATTGTCCAACGCTTTCGCGAAGTTCCTTAATTAAATAACCCTTTCTCTTTCGGCGGTTGCGCCTTTAACACTTTCCTAGACACCCCGTAAACAATGTACGGTTAAGCGAGGTTCTAAACAAGGTTTATCTTCTCCTAATGAGCGCGAAGTCCTTAGGGCTGAAGTCTAGTATTTTTTAATTTACAATGGACAATGCATATGCTTTAGTGATTTCCGGGGTCCTGGGAAGGGTGATGAAATCCCCACCCAATCTGGATTGGTTTCAAGCCCCTTAAGTCCGTATTAAAGAATGCAAAACAGTAACAAATCAACTGCAAACAATTTTTATTTTGCGGCACAAAGAATCCTGCACAAGAACAGTTTATTGGAAGGGGGAGAAGAATTTGCGCAAAGAAGCCTGCAGAAAACACAATTCAGTGGAGTTCAGAGGAGTGGAGAGAAGAGAGGGACTCACCAGAAAAAAAATGGGACCCTGAAGCCACTAAATGGCCGCGGTTCCGCGGCCAAACAGCTGATAAGGCCGCGGTTCCGCGGCTGTATAGAGGGATTGGGCCTTGAAATTTTGTGGAGATGCCTTTCTGTGTCTCCTCTGGTTGTCTTGATGTCCTGAAATTGGATTTGCTCACTGTATTAGCTCCAGATTTGTACAGTAGACCGGATGCTTCGTTTTTGTCCGTCGCGGTGTAGCCGCGAAAATGTGGGTCTATCTTCCTACGTCTTTGGCACTGTACTTGAACTCCGTATTTCCAACGTCTTTGGCGTCGATCTTGAGCTTCGTATTTCCGGCACACTTGCACAAAAACTAATCAAGAATAACAAGATGGTTTTGTTTACAATGTATATAAATTTTTTTTTTTTGTTTTTCGGTTAGAGTTATACTTACAAATTAACCCGAAATTTCACAAAGAAACAAACTACCGTCTCCCCGGCAACGGCGCCATTTGATTGATAGGATACGAGCGTGTTCAAGTTCTAGTTTAAATACCGCAATCAAGACGGTTTCGCACGTAGCTAGCCGGTTGAGTATGGGTCGTCCGCAGGGAGATGGGAATCTTTTTCTATGTGTTTTTCGACGAGTTAAGTCCGGTTGTTCAGATTTTGTTTGTAGTTATCTAAGTGTTGAGTTGATATTTAAAGAGAGCAAGTTAGGGTTAGGATTAGGTTAGTTTGAGTTAGGAGTCTCCACATCTTTCGTTGCCCTTCTTAATATCGTGTTACGGTAATCGGCAACAACGGGGATTAGCACGACTAGGAAGGACTTTGCGAGTATAAGCTAGGCTTTCCAACGCATAAGTCTTCCTTTTGGTGCTTGTCCGTCCGTTCTTGGCTCTTAGCCATAACCTCCGGTTAATCCAACCACAACCGGTCTCATTACGGAATCACCGCTATCATGTAGGATAGGGTGCCGTAAGGAGCGGATTGTGGTTCAATTAACGGGAGTCGATTTAAGCTGTTGAGCAAGGAAAGAGTGAGAGAGATTTCCTTCTCTCAAACTTCCCTTATCCTACCCTAACAAGAATGAACTACTCACACATCATAATACGGAAAAATAAAACAACACAAAAGAGGAAGATAGAAAGAAGGAGATTAGAAGAATACGACTAACTGTTTGCGACCTCACCTTGGCGAGGATCAAGCGTAAGTATCATTGTCGTATGTAAGGATAAAGAAAAAAGAGAAGAAAGAAATAACAAGGAAATAACAACAACTACTTAACGAATTAAAATTACAACAAGCATAAAGATAAGGAGACAAGCATGATAATAAAATGGTCTTCTTTATTCATCACTCTTCACTCAAAAGCTCACTTACAAGTTTAATGGAGAAGAGGTGAGAAGAGGAAGAAGAACATGTAACTAAAACCTAGCAAAAAGAAATACAAGAATTGGACCCTTTCTTTCACAGAATTCTGGGGTATTTATAGGCTGGAAAATGAGAGTCTAGGGCAACCATACGGGCTAAAATGAAAAGACAAAAATGCCCCCAAAAATACTGCACAGTTGGCGCCAAGATGGCCGCGGAAGCGCGGCCAAGACCCCCCTTTGGCCGCGCTTCCGCGGCCGTTTTGATGACTTGGGTCTGGGTCTTTTTAGTGGGACCCTGATCTGATGGGAGCTTCAATCTGGTATATGTATTTTCTCATAATTGCTTCCCGAATTTTCCAGAATTTCTGTTGAGGGAAAGGTGGACTTTTTGTCAAGATTTTGTCATGATTGCCTCGAGCTCCGCGTAGATCTCTTGGATCTTGTGCCACCATTGAGCCTTGTGCATAGATTTGACATTTTGTCTTCCTACTGGTATCTGGCAACATACGGATGAAGGACGGAGACCGTGTTTTATCTGTGGTCGGCAAGAACCCGGATTTTTCGTGTTTTCCATGAATTTCATCGTTTTGGAACCGAGAACCTGTATCCTACAATTGACTAGCAAACACGGCTCAAGAGTATCTACGGATATGCAATGTGATAAAAATTGGGCGGTATGAAAATGCAAAAATCTGATATGAACAGTTAGGTGTCATGACTGCTTTTCTAAATGGTGTTTTAGAAGAATGCGTCTATAAGTACACAGCCAGAGGGCTTCGTAGACAGTGGGAGCAGCGGAAACGTGTGCAAGATGCTTTATAAGATAAAGCAGGCATCGCGGAGTTGGAACATCAGTTTTGATGAGTTAGTCAAAGAGTTTGACATCATCAAAATGGTAGATGAACCTTGTATAAACAAAAAGGGTAGTAGGGAGTATGGTGACGATCCTCGTAGAGTACGTGGATGACATACTCTTGATAGGGAAGGAGTTTCCTATGCTACGCTCGAGCAATCTCCGCTTATCACTATGATTCTCCATATAGGATCAAAATGATACCTCCTAAATCCTGAGTTTTGGATCTATGAGATAGATTTAAATGGATGTTAGGATTCTCACTAGTTGTAGTGAGGTGGTATCAATCGATCCTGGGGAGAATCACTGGAAGGGTTCCAGGGTAATAAAAACGACTGAATGTCAATCGCAGGCATTGTCTTTACCCTCAGTAAAAGGGACGGTATGTTGGAAGAGTTCCAAGCTAGATACCGTGACATACTAGAAGATAAAGGCAGGATACATCGCTACTTATGATGCTACCAAAGAGGCAGTCTGAGTGTATACTGGTTCATGAGATGAACTACGTTCCTACCATTGTGAGACAATGGAGTTGTGGCTTATGCCAAGGAACGTCCGTCCCATCAGTGATCCAGACATATTCTAAGGCAGTATCACTTGATCATGGAGATGGTTGATCTCCAGGGAGATCGAGGTTAGGAGAGTAGACTCAGAGGACAACACAGCGGATCCACTCACAAAGGCCTGTTCCCAGAGAGAGACTTTTATGGGATGGTTGAGTATGAGATACTGCAACCACTGCTATCAGATGGCCCTAGTGCAAGTGGGAGATTGTTAGTTATATGTATGCCCTAGAGGCCATTACTGTACATATGATGTATATTGTAGTGGATGCTGGGACATATATAGGGAGGACTTTCTTGCTCGACATGATAGTATGCTATCTGGTTGAACTTTACCTTAACGTGTGTTGCGCCACGGCAGCGCCCCGGCCGTCTTACTCGAGGCCAAATTGCGGAATCAAAATTTTTCCTTACTCGGAAACCGGCGCTACCGCGGACAAAGAAAACCCGGATCGATTACCATTAACCTACGCTAGCTAACTAGAGATGGGGTGAGAAGTATACCGAGTGATCCGAGTCCTCCGGTCTTCTCTTTAACATCCCGATCTCCCGCGGAAAGCCTTTGCTCCACATCGTCGCCTCCTCGCCGGAAAGGGCACCACATCGCCTTCGTCTTTTACGGGCTCCCGCCTCATTACCGAGGCAACTCGAGCATGAAGCCGGCAACTCAACATGCCCAAGAAGTGCTGTAGAATGTAGTGTAGATGATGCTAGTCTCATTTGGGGTTTGTAGTTGCCATGATGGAGGAATCAATAAGAAATGAACTTGGGTTTTTGTAGCAATGGAAAAATTGAGATGAAACAATAATTTTTTCCACACCCTCATCAAAATGAAAATGAACCATCATCCTTCTTCTAATGTGGCCGGCCAAGTATATATTGGAATGGTGGAGGGAGAAAACAATAAGAAGCTAGAAGGGAGGTGAGAGTAGGAGAAGAGAGGAGGTGACCACATCCAAGGTCAACAAAACATCAACCATGCTTTTAACTTACAAACCCATACCCTTTCACTTCACATTTAAATCAAGTCAATGTGCAAGATATGAAAGACATCATAATCTACACAATTGCAAAGAAACCCCTCCACAAAGTGTTATTTGCAAAACTGCAAATAACCCCCTCCATCGGAAAAGTCCGGCCGGGAAAGAACAAAGGAAAACCGGCCGGAACGGAATGCAAACTGGCAACTCCAGAAATCTGGTCCCGTAATAAATTACAGGAAAACCCCGATACTGTGCATACACACCCGCATCTGTATTCGGCACGGATACAAATGCAAAGAGACAAAATCTACACTGTACTAGACTAGGACCGGCTTAAGCCAAAGCCGGCTAGTAAAATCCGTTCGATCCTGATCCGTGCAATACCGCACGTATCTGATCGAACCCTGCCATATAACTGTACGGTGACTAGTACAAACTGTCTGATCCTGATCCGTGCAATACCGCACGTATCTGATCGGACCCTGCCATATCTCCATACGGCCTCTACAGCGTTTCGCCCGAAAGCTTGAGTAACTGGAAGTGTGGTGGACTCTAAAGACTCGTCAATACTATGGCTGTGGATTTAACCACTGGCACGTCAGAGGTATAAGCCAATACGTGACGGGCCACCAGCTATTGACCAAAAGGGACGTCGATGAGGAAGCTCACCCCGACACCCAACTGAGCCTGACAGTGACAATATCCGTACAGTCCGGTCCGTTCGTCTATGAGTATCGCATGGCGGGCCTAGGGGGTTGGTAAAAGTCAGACCCCCAAAAGCGGTACAAGTCGTGTCGGAGCGTAGCCCAGAACGCCCTGAGATACTACTGGAATACCTACCAGTAAATCTCCTGCCTCGGCCGAGGGCTATGCGTAATGGCTCTCCTAGACACAGCGCGACCTCACCCCCAATACCGGGAGAGACGAACCCCTGCAGATCCGCTCACTGCCTCCATGTGGCTCGGGACTGTACCCAACTAAAACCTGTTTGCACGACTCCTTTGAGCCGTGGTAGGGTAGTAATCAAAGCACAGTGGGAACTCACACGAGACAAATGACGATCTCAGGTCGATGAACTAACCTGTACACATGTCACCTGGGAACTGCTATCTGACGTCTGGTATAAGACCAACTAGCAGGTTCCCGGCGAGTCCTGTCCGGTGTACTCATAACCCAATGAGCACCTGTATACATCTTAGGTGAACCAACTGACACCAGTGGCTTGTGAGACCGGCCACCGCCCCTCGTCGGGGTCTCGACTGTATACACTAGCCTACTAATGGAGTATCGATGCCCAGTCTCGAAACTCCCACGGCTAGGGACCTTTTAAGGATGTGCTTATAGACTACCAGCTCCCACGTATATGATCGCCATCATACTGCTGGTCGTCAAGCAAGAATCCTAGGGGCTCTATCAACGTGTAATAGCGACATGTCAGGTCACCTAAAGCAGTACACGATGATAAAGATAAACCAGATAGCATACTATCATCTCGAGTAAGACTGTCCTCCTGGGATAGGTCCTCCCTCAATCATTGCAATCACGTGCCTGTGATCCAATAATTGACTCTGAGGGCACTATCTCCAACAATCTCCCACTTGCACTCAAGGCTAATTATTGCGATGTCGCATACTCACAGCCCGTGTGATACCGAACACCCAACTCCTCTACCAGTCAGTCTCACAAAGCTCTTTTGTGAAACTATTGCGTTCGAGGAATAGCCTCAGCGAGTGGATCCACTGTGAAGTTTCTTTCTATGTCTCTCTATATCTCAAGTTCGCGGAGAAAGCCATCTCCCGAAATGAGCAATACCTGTCTTAGAATGTCTGGATGTCTGATGGGACCTAGCTCATAAATGAACTCCAAATCCAAACTTCTTAGACTGTATCAACAACTGAACTTAATCAGTATCCTGCGCCATGCCTCCCTCAGTATTGCCTTGGACCACCTGTCCAAAATACTGTCCCTCGTCAGAGGGAGAACTACAACTCTGACAACCTCCTTGTCGTCCATGTCACCTTGGAAGCCTGGAGTGATAACCGTCTCCTAAAGGAGGCAGCCGTTATCATATCCCTAGAACATTCACTTATGTTCTAAAACTGCTTCCGACTGTTCCTCCAGGATTGGATCAATATCAACTTATTGCATCTAGTGCAAGAACAACATCTGGTGTGGTACTTGACATCTCATGATTGACTCAATTGCCTAAGCAAGTGATCTGTCAATCATGCGTATCCCTCTCCCCTTTAGTCTGTAAGACACCTTTAGAGAGGGTGACTCCATTACCTGCAGGTACACTACCGTGCCAGGAGTCGTCCATTCTAAATACTCATAGAATGCTGTCAAGGTACCCTGATTGGGAAACCACCCAAATCTAGATCTAAAACCATAGATCTAGTAACCAGTATGTCTGAAATAATGTCCAAGTCCCTTGTGGAGAAACCACTGTGTGACGACCAAAGTATATCCGATCATAGTATAGGAATATCACTTCCTACTACCTTCTCAACAGATCCATCCCCTATTCTGATGACATCAAACCCATGACTGTCACATCAGAAACAGATGATCTTACTCCGCTATATCTGCTTTAGTCTATAAATAGACATAAGCACAAAGTCCACCAATGCATCCGCTGCTCCCACTGACTACGACAACCCTCTGCCAGAGTCATATAGACGTGCACTTCTAAAGCTAGTTTAGAACGACGCTATACTCATCCTCCTGCCGGGTCCCGCAGCCTGGAACAACAACAATGGCAAGTGTGGGTAAACAAGAACTTCCCTGTCACCGTCCTTGAGGCTACCGGAGTACCTCTCGGGTGCCTGAAGTTACCCACCTTATCTGCGGAGTGGCCAATGGAATATCAAATCAGATTGAATCTTTAGGTCCCTTATCAAATCTTCAGTAATCGTTTGCGGTTCTGGAATCACTTCCAGTTCTACCATACTCCCACTTCTGTTTTTGAAAAAAAATCCATTTTTAATAAAACTGTGGCGAGTCTAGAACAATATTTCTATTGATCTGCCAGATGGTAGAAAATCAACCCTCGTCATAGCCTGGGTCAACCCACAAACAGCCATTACAGAAACGTGCCTTGAGTTATCCGGAGTCTGGTTTTAAGCATAAGCCGGACAACTCCCCGTACCTTAACAATGTTAAGATATGAACTGTTCTATATCCAATATAGAACCAGAGGCACTGATTTAATTGAACCAGATTCAAAACATGCAGCTGTCTCCAGTGCATGTCAACTAAATGGAAGGAGGCCGATCAGCGTTACTCAACTTAGGAATGCTTCCAATTATGAGTTACCTGAAAGAGAAGCAAGTTCTCATTATCATTACTATCAACTGAATACCATACACAAGTATCTACATCTTCAATCACTTTGAAGAATCCCGATACTTGCCATACCTGGTTCTCTACTCTATTCTAATACCTATAACTCCTCAAAAACTTAGACCCTGTGTTTCCACGAAACAGCTGTCTAAAATCTAGAGAAGTCATAAGTAAACCGAATATAGTACGAGGACCAACCCCTCTGTCCTGATGGACACTGGACAATATACAATACTCTGTATAAGTCCGCTGAGTCTAACAACTCTTTCACTGTGTGTCGTAGGTTGAAAACTGTACTTATGGTTAAGAAGAATTACACCGCTGTTTAATGCTCCTTACCTAACCATCCACTGATATAGGTAAATGTCATCGACATAATATCAAAAGGTATATCTCACTCTATGAAAATAGACGTACAGATATATCAATTTGAAATTGGTGCATAACAGCGGATATTCAAAACCAAATATTTGCCGACCGGCAAACAACCCAGGTGACTTCCTCAAATATCACCGATTACAACGAATCCCGATATAATGAGGATGACCACCCAATTCCCAATAACTTACTCCCACTCATCATCTGTAAAACCATACAGATGTGAGAATCATACCTGGTAAATACATACCCTGGAGTGAGTGTCTAATCGGGAAATCAGTTTTCTATTAACAGTACACAGTGAAACCAAAACATTGAAATGTTTCGTCGGGGTATCTTGGTATTCCTAGTAATGCCTCTTCCATTGTCCAGATTCACAACTATAACCGTATAATTCTTTGCCACCTCTCCAAATCCCTTTATATGTCTTTAGTCATTACCTTCTGCATACCCTTTTAGGCCAATTGGTTTTCTTCCTTCCCTACCGTTCGGCACCAGCCTATGGTTTGGAAGAAGACTATCCAATAAGCATAAAGGGTGTACTGTCCTAATCCTAGGAGCACTCGCAATGCGAGAGAAGGTGAAGATAAAAGACACCTGAATGTACTTTATTCCTATTTCTCCTGAACCAGAATCCATCCCCGAACTGGAACAAGTTCCTTTCGAGTTCGTATATAACCATACGATGGAATATCCAATAAACTGTGGATCTTCGTAGTGATACGGAGTGTCCTGGAGAAATACAAAGGTGATTTAGGATTGGCGAAGAAATACTTGGTTTGGTCGTGAATATCAGTTGCAATTTACTTTGCCCTCTTACTAATCCCTTGCTTTGTCTTAACTTAATACCTTCTGTACACCATTGTTATGCTAATTGGTTTTCTTCATTCCCTACCGGTCGGCACCAGCCTAAGGTTTGGAAGAAGACTATCCAATTTGCGTAATAGGTGTACTATCCCCTAAACCAAGGAGTACTCGCAACGAGAGAAGGTGAAAAGAAAAGACAACTGAATAATCCTATTCGTTTTCTCCAGAACCAGAAACCATCCTCGAAGTCCTTCGAGTTCGTATATAACCATACGATGGTTTTGTCCAATGGAAGTGGACGTTCGTAGTAATACGGGGTGTCCTGGAGAAAAGGGTAAAAGTAGGAGTGGCAATGAGGTCTGCAACTCTGACAATCCAAAAGCCAGTGTTAAGAAGGTTCGGTCAACTTGGTCACTGAGTCATAGTCCAGGGTCGGGTCAATGGTCGCTGCCAGAGAGAGAGAAAAGAAACACTCAGCGTGCACTCTATCCTAGATCAGAATGGTTACCACTTTGTCTAATCTGGAAACCTCCCACTGTACCTCAAATTCTCCTCCAAACCTGAAAGAAGAATTAGTCGGGATCACCCGAGGAGTAAACCAACTCATCAGTGGGAATCGGGATCCAACTATCATCGCATGATAACGTGACGGAATCCACTCACGTCACCACACTCCAGAAGGTATGCGCATACCTGGCAAGTTTCAGTTCTTTTGAAACTCCCGATGTGATTTTTACCCCTAGGACTCAAGTGACCTTGACGGAGTCAACAAATCAAAGAGTCCTAGTCAAGTTCAACCCGTCATTATCTGGATTGCATTAAACCCACCCGTACGTGCCCTTGACGGAGTCAACAAGGCCGCACGACTGTCCTAACCAATCCCACTTATGCAACAAACAAGCACCACTTAGCTACCGTACACTACGCCTTGACGGAGTCAACAAACGCAGCACGAATACTAAATAATACCCATAAGAAATGACGGAGGGCTACGAATGGTTTTTGGCGAAAAACCTTTAACGTAATGAACTTGATATCGTTGAAGGAACTGCATAGCCTTTTTAGAAAATATAGTGACGAAAACCTTTACTAAAGAGGTCACTCCCGGTGAAGGGATCTCGGCTCTTTCCCCGTAGAATGAGGTGCAGGATATTCCAACTGAATACCACGATGCAAAGCAAAAGTAATCGGCTATAGTGAAGTTAATGTCCTGACGCAAACTTCTGTCCAAGGGGACACTCCCGGTGAAGGGATCTCGGCCCTTGCCTCGTCGACTGAGGAGCAGGATATCCCAAATGAATACCACGATGCAAAACAAAAGCGAACGTCCTTGCAATAACAGCTTTTTGAAAAATGTTCCAACAACATCAGATTAGGTTTGTTTAAACTTGCATTGATCCGAATCAATGCAGTCCCATCAATTGATCACACCACAAAGAACGAAAATATACTGACGTACGTATATGCCATCCGCATTCGCCACTGGGTCCCGTCATCACCCGTTAGGTTAGCTTACTAACGGCAGAGCGGGGACTGGACTAGCGCGGATGAAAAACATATACAACATCTACTAATATATATACCAATATATAGTATTTCGCTCAAGGCGTGAATAAAATGCAACATCACAGAAATGTACAGCATCACAGAACAATACAGATATCTGGAAGCCCCGGGTTTCACAGAGCCGCTGCTGAAACCCGACGTTCCCCTGGTCGTGTGGATAGCCTGTGCAATGAAATCCTAGACCCCTACGGGCGCGGCAAGTCACCCGCCAAAACCTGAAGCGAGGCAGCCCCCTCCAGCACCGTGAATGGACCACCCAGCACTTCACGGAATCCGGTAACTTGGGCACCCCTCCTGGGTCAACCTGTACTCCCTACGAGTGCGGCGAATAGCCCGCCAATCCTGGACTGAAGCCCCCTCCGTCTCAATGCCATGAGATGCGGGCCCGTTGCACTCCAGAACCCGGCTATCCGTGCACCCCTCCGCGGGGTAACCCTAGTACAGAAAGTAAAATATACATATACCGGGTACATCGACCGCAACCAGGTCGTGCCCCAAAAGAATAATACAAACAGGCAGTGACGGCAGTCCACATGTCGGACGCTCGCCCCGCAATATCAAATGTACATAATACAACAAAACTGCACTAGCATTGCATCCAGGCTATCCCCCACGACCGATCCGCAACATCACAGCATAAACATAAAACATCAACGTGAAAGTCACGTTCGCAAATCCGTCTAACCGGGCTATAGCAGTTAGATCGGATTTACCGATCGAGTGACATTCACGGTCGCAGAAAATAATGTAAATACTGTGAAATAATGTGTTTAAAATTTTCCGATCAATCAAACAATTAACAAGTGGGCCCCAAAGAAAACTGTAGCACTCACAGAAACAATTGGCCCAACTTTAATATTCCAAAGCCCATATTTTAAGCCCAGAAGGCCTCTGTAAAAAAATGGTGAAGTGATGTGAATAGTGCGCGGCGGAAGGGCCGCACAAAGGGGGTTTTCGCGGCGGTTCCGCGCTCCAACTGTGGAGTCACTTCATCGAAGTTTTACAGAGCTCTTAGATTTTCCAGTACATCAATATTTTACAACCTGAAAAATTTTTCGAGACCAAAATATTTCAACAGAAACTGATGTGAACAAAAAATACGGTTTTTGGAAATTTTGGTCGATCGGAAATGCAAACACATCAAACGAAGCTAGGTAAGGTTAATGGCGTGGCTCTGATACCATGTTGCGCCACGGCAGCGCCCCGGCCGTCTTACTCGAGGCCAAATTGCGGAATCAAAATTTTTCCTTACTCGGAAACCGGCGCTACCGCGGACAAAGAAAACCCGGATCGATTACCATTAACCTACGCTAGCTAACTAGAGATGGGGTGAGAAGTATACCGAGTGATCCGAGTCCTCCGGTCTTCTCTTTATCATCCCGATCTCCCGCGGAAAGCCTTTGCTCCACATCGTCGCCTCCTCGCCGGAAAGGGCACCACATCGCCTTCGTCTTTTACGGGCTCCCGCCTCATTACCGAGGCAACTCGAGCATGAAGCCGGCAACTCGACATGCCCAAGAAGTGCTGTAGAATGTAGTGTAGATGATGCTAGTCTCATTTGGGGTTTGTAGTTGCCATGATGGAGGAATCAATAAGAAATGAACTTGGGTTTTTGTAGCAATGGAAAAATTGAGATGAAACAATAATTTTTTCCACACCCTCATCAAAATGAAAATGAACCATCATCCTTCTTCTAATGTGGCCGGCCAAGTATATATTGGAATGGTGGAGGGAGAAAACAATAAGAAGCTAGAAGGGAGGTGAGAGTAGGAGAAGAGAGGAGGTGACCACATCCAAGGTCAACAAAACATCAACCATGCTTTTAACTTACAAACCCATACCCTTTCACTTCACATTTAAATCAAGTCAATGTGCAAGATATGAAAGACATCATAATCTACACAATTGCAAAGAAACCCCTCCACAAAGTGTTATTTGCAAAACTGCAAATAACCCCCTCCATCGGAAAAGTCCGGCCGGGAAAGAACAAAGGAAAACCGGCCGGAACGGAATGCAAACTGGCAACTCCAGAAATCTGGTCCCGTAATAAATTACAGGAAAACCCCGATACTGTGCATACACACCCGCATCTGTATTCGGCCCGGATACAAATGCAAAGAGACAAAATCTACACTGTACTAGACTAGGACCGGCTTAAGCCAAAGCCGGCTAGTAAAATCCGTTCGATCCTGATCCGTGCAATACCGCACGTATCTGATCGAACCCTGCCATATAACTGTACGGTGACTAGTACAAACTGTCTGATCCTGATCCGTGCAATACCGCACGTATCTGATCGGACCCTGCCATATCTCCATACGGCCTCTACAGCGTTTCGCCCGAAAGCTTGAGTAACTGGAAGTGTGGTGGACTCTAAAGACTCGTCAATACTATGGCTGTGGATTTAACCACTGGCACGTCAGAGGTATAAGCCAATACGTGACGGGCCACCAGCTATTGACCAAAAGGGACGTCGATGAGGAAGCTCACCCCGACACCCAACTGAGCCTGACAGTGACAATATCCGTACAGTCCGGTCCGTTCGTCTATGAGTATCGCATGGCGGGCCTAGGGGGTTGGTAAAAGTCAGACCCCCAAAAGCGGTACAAGTCGTGTCGGAGCGTAGCCCAGAACGCCCTGAGATACTACTGGAATACCTACCAGTAAATCTCCTGCCTCGGCCGAGGGCTATGCGTAATGGCTCTCCTAGACACAGCGCGACCTCACCCCCAATACCGGGAGAGACGAACCCCTGCAGATCCGCTCACTGCCTCCATGTGGCTCGGGACTGTACCCAACTAAAACCTGTTTGCACGACTCCTTTGAGCCGTGGTAGGGTAGTAATCAAAACACAGTGGGAACTCACACGAGACAAATGACGATCTCAGGTCGATGAACTAACCTGTACACATGTCACCTGGGAACTGCTATCTGACGTCTGGTATAAGACCAACTAGCAGGTTCCCGGCGAGTCCTGTCCGGTGTACTCATAACCCAATGAGCACCTGTATACATCTTAGGTGAACCAACTGACACCAGTGGCTTGTGAGACCGGCCACCGCCCCTCGTCGGGGTCTCGACTGTATACACTAGCCTACTAATGGAGTATCGATGCCCAGTCTCGAAACTCCCACGGCTAGGGACCTTTTAAGGATGTGCTTATAGACTACCAGCTCCCACGTATATGATCGCCATCATACTGCTGGTCGTCAAGCAAGAATCCTAGGGGCTCTATCAACGTGTAATAGCGACATGTCAGGTCACCTAAAGCAGTACACGATGATAAAGATAAACCAGATAGCATACTATCATCTCGAGTAAGACTGTCCTCCTGGGATAGGTCCTCCCTCAATCATTGCAATCACGTGCCTGTGATCCAATAATTGACTCTGAGGGCACTATCTCCAACAACGTGTATACTGATTGTCTCTCTGTTACATGTTGGTAAAGCCCTTAGGATGTGTGCTTGACTACCTGGACTATGATGCGGATCATACTAGTGGAGACATGGTAGTCCATAAGTACATCCTTCAAAGTCCCTAGTCGTGGGTGTATCGAGACGGGGCATCGATATACCAGAGTAGACTAGCGTATACCTTCTCGACCCATACAGATGGACGATGGATGATCCTATATCCATCGGTGTTTGACATCAGAGATGATATACGGGTGCTCAGTAGAGACTGGGTACACTGGACGGACTCGCCGAGAACTCCCAGATGGTATTATACCTCACGTCAGATGGCAGTTCTCTGGTGACACTGGTACAGAGTAGTCTGTTAACCCGAGATCGTCATAGAGTCTTGTGTGGTTCCCACTGTGCTTTGATTTCCATCTTACCACGTCCAAGAGGGCGTGCAAAACGGTGGTTTTTGGGTACAGTCCCGAGTCACATGGAGGCAATGAGCGATAGGAGGGGATTCATCTCTCCCGGTATAGGGGGTTGATGTTGCGCTGTGTTCGATTGGCTATAATAGAAAGTCCCTGGCCAGGGCTGATCAGAGAATTGCTGGTAAGTGTTACCAGTAGTTTCTCGACCCGTTATGAGCCTCATATCGACACGACTTATCGAGCTATTGGGGTCTGACGTTTACCACCCCTAGGCGAGATATGCGACATATCAGACGATCAGACCGGACTGTACGGTAGTGTTACTGGTCGGATTCACTGGAGTGTGAGCGGGCTTGCTCGTCGATCTTCAGATCGCTCAATACCCGGGTGGCCGTTATGTTTAGCAGACCGCTTGCGGCTTGTGGATGTTTGAAATGATCATCATCCGCTGCCGGCGTATTGACGAGTCTTTAGAGTCCTACACAGAGGTTTCCTGGCTCAAGCGAAACTAAATAGGAGCGCATATGAGATATGTGCGGGACCGAGAATAATGCGTGTATGTGATACCGTATTCCATTCTCGCGATGAATGTATCGAATGGTTGTATGCGATATAACCTAGTTATCGATTCAAGCGTTGATTCGATAAGCCGATACATTGTATACTAGTCGGTTGTGTGCGACATGACCGGATCATTGAATCAAGTGTTGATTTAATGATTTAATGTATAATTATATATTTGATATATTACTTTGCATTAACTAGTATTGGTTCACATTAAATGGATTTTTTCTCACTCGGGTGTGCGCATTACATATGCGATATGATTTTGTGCACTTGATTGTATCATGTTTGATGATACATGTTTACTTGTGTTTTGTGTAAAGTTTAAAGCATGGTTATGTAATGGTTAGGGTTTACATTTTCATATCTATTTATTTATTCATTTATTCATTTTGGAAAATGAAAAGCAAATGAGAAAATGGTGGCTTCTTTTGTTTTGTTCATGAAGCTTCATGAATACTTTGACCAAGTGACCATTTTGTCTCATGCTTAACCCTAACCATCCCACTAACCATGATTTATTCTCTACACTTGACCATGGTTCAATGATGATAAGTATTCTTTTTACTTTTCATTTTAATTTAACTTATCATATCATTTTTCTTCTTCTTCTTCCTTGAACTCAAGAAGAAAAGCTTAGGTCATCAATGGTGATTGATGATAAAGAGTGAGAAATCCAATTCTAAATTGAACCTACTTCCTATTTCTTCATCCTCTACCTCTTGCCAAGTAGTAGAGTGTGTTTTCTTCACAAGTTTCTTGACTTGGTGAAGTCGGAGCTTGATTTAGCGTGCCTAGGAACCCTACATCAGTTGGTTCACCTAAGATGTATACAGGTGATCATTGGGTTATGAGTACACCGGACAGGACTCGCCGGGAACTTGCTAGTTGGTATTATACCTCGCATCAGATAGCAGTTCCCTGGTGACATTTATACAGGTTAGTCTATCGACCTGAGATCGTCATTTGTCTCGTGTGAGTTCCCACTGTGCTTTGATTATTACCCTACCCCGGCTAAAAGGAGTCGTGCAAACAGGTTTTAGTTGGGTACAGTCCCGAGCCACATGGAGGCAGTGAGCAGATCGGCAGGGGTTTCATCTCTCCCGGTATTGGGGGTGAGATCGCGCTGTGTCTAGGAGAGCCATTACACGAAGTCCTTGGCCAAGGCAGGAGATTTAATGGTAGGTATTCCAGTAGTATTTTAGGATGTTCTGGGCTACACTCCGACATAACTTGTACCGCTTTTGGGGGTCTAACTTTTACCAACCCCTTAGGCCCGACATGCGATACTCATAGACGAACGAACCGGACTATACGGATATTGTCACTGACAGGCTCAGTAGGGTGTCCGAATGAGTTCACTCATCGACCTCCCTTTTGGTTAATAGCTGGTGGCCCGTTACGTACAGCTAGTACCACTGACGTACTAGTGGTTAAATCCACAGCCAGTGTATTGACGAGTCTTTAGAGTCCCCCACAGACAGTTTCTCAAGTTTCGGGCAAAATGTTGTTGAGGCCGTATGGATTTATGGCAGGGTTCGAACATACGCGTGCACTTGTGCACGTGTCATGGTTCGGATGGATAATACTAGCGGGCTTTGGTTTAAGCCGAATCCTAGTATTATACTCTGTAGATTTTATCTCATTGCATTTGTATTCGGTCGGAATACAAATGCGGGTATGTATATATAGTCACGTGGTTATCCTGTAATTTATTACGGGATCGCTTTTTGAAGTTGCCAGTTTGCATTCCATTTCGTCCATTTTTCTTTCTTTCCTTCTTGGCTGAAATTCTTGCATGTGAGGGGTTTATTTGCAAATGTAGGATTTTGTAAATGAGGGGCTTTTCTGTTGTTGCTAGGGCCCCAGCAGCATGTGGATGTTTCATGAGGGTTCTAGATGTGCTTGGTTCAATGTTTGCATTAATTTTGATTGGATTGACTTGGATATTGGAAGTGAGGTTTTCTTGTGCTTATGGTCACCTTTTTTTCTCCTACACTCACCTCCTTTGACAATTTCCGGAGAGGTTTAATTTGTGGCCGGCCTCACTTGAGGAATGGGCTGAATTTTTCTTGTGAGAGAGGGTGATTGATTTCATTTGCAAAAAAATCCTTAGCTCAATTGCAAAGCAAATTTCTCCTCACACTTCCTAAATGCAACTTCGATTAACCCTTGAGACAAAGTGTTCTACGTATATTCTACAACAATCTTGGACACGTCGGCTAGAAAACTTCGTGTCCGAGTTGTCTCGGTTCAGAGACGGGAGCCCGTAAAAGACTTTTTGATGTGGTGCGTTTCCGATGAGGAGGCCGGAAATCAGAGATGCCACGAAGAGCTTGGGATGGTGGCCAAAGACCGAAGGACTCGGATCGATCGGTATAGCTTTTCTTACCTTTCTCTAGTTGCTAGTTAGAGGTTAATGGTTCGATCCGGGATTAAAGTCTGCGTTAGTGCCAGTTTCAAGTTTAGAAAAAGATTTTGTTTCCGCATTTTGTCCTCGGATTGATGGCCGGGGCGCTACCGTAGACTTACATAATATAAGAGCCACGCCATTAACCTTTTCTAGCTTGTTCTAACTTGTTTAAAACATCGATCGTACGAAATTTCCAAAACCGCAACTCCATTTTCAAAGTTTCTGTTGGATATGTATGCCCTAGAGGCCATTATTTTATAGTACTAGTTTGTATAATACATTTTGGAGGCTTGGGATATATATACGGGTTTACGACAGTCTTACTCGATATAGTAGTATGCTACTTGGTTTGTTTCTATCTTAATATGTGTATATGTTTCTTTTAACATATCGCTAAAAACATATTGATAGAGCCCTTAGGATCTTTGCTTGACTACCAGCATTGTGATGGCGATCACACTAGTGGGGGCTGGGTAGTCTATAAGCACATCCATATTTTTGTCCCTAGTCGTAGGATTATTGAGACATGGCATCGATACTCCAGAATAGACTGGTGCACACGCTTCTCGTCCCAGCAAGGTAGATGGTCTGTCCCACAGCCATCAGTACGTCGTACTAGAGATAGTATGCAGGTGCTCGTTAGGTTACGAGTACACTGGACATGACTCATCGGGAACTGTTGGTTGGTATTATACCTATCGTCGGTTAACAGTTCCCAGGTGACATGAGTACAGCTTAGTCCGTTGACTTGACACTGTCACTTTGCCTCAAGTGTGTTCCCACTGTTCTTAGATTACTACCCTACCACGGCTCTATTGAGTCATGCAAACAGGTAGTAGTTAGGTGCAGTCCCGAAGCACTTGGATGCAGTGATGGTTAGACAGGATTCGTCTCTCCCGGTATTGGGAGTTGATATCGCGCTGTGTCTAGGTGAGCCATTACACATAGTCGTCCCTAGGCAGGGCAAGCGAGATTTGCTGGTAGTGTTACCAGTACTTTCTCAGGGTGTTCTGGGCTACACTCCGACACGAGTTGTACCGCTATTAGGGGACTGACGTTTACCGTCCCCTAGGCCCGACATGCGATACTCTCAGATGAGCAGACCGGACTGTACGGAGATTGTCACATTCAGGCTCAGTAGGAGTTTGGATGGGTTCACCTCATCAATCTTCTTATCGGCATCTACATGGGGACCATTACGTACAGCTAGTACCGCTTGCGGCCTGTGGTTAAACCTACTGCCAGCGTAGCGTCGAGCCTTTAGAGTCCCACACAGAGGGTTATTCGCCTTTTGGGCAAAACAGATTAGAGGTCGCATAGTTTTGCGACCGGATTCGTTCACATCCGTGCACTTGTGCACGTTTGGTGTCCGGGAAGTTATTACTAGCGGGCTTTGGTTTAAGCCAGATCCTAGTATTTGTTTTGGGATTGGTTTTGTCTCATTGTATTCGTGTTCCTCGGAACACGGATGCGGGTGTGTATGCACAGTTGACAGAGGCAGAGGCAGAGGATTCTCATTAGGGTTGTTGACCGTTGACTTTTTCTAAACCCTAATGAGAATGAGAAATATGATTAATAATATTAATTAAAGATAATTGTGCCATGGCTGAGTTGAACATTTGAATTTTGTTGACTTGTTGACTTTGGTTACCGGTTGACTATTGTTGACCATCATCATTTCATTTCAAAGATGTTTCTTGTTTCTTGCAAATGCATTAAATGATGAAATGATAATGGCCATTCATAAACTAACAATCACAATTTCTTAATTATTATTATTATTATCATTATTCTTATTATGTGAGCATGGTTGCAAAAAAAGAGAGTTCATTCTATCATACTCTTTCTCTCTCTTGAAAAAGCTCTCCCTCTTCCTCTCTCAAAGTTTAAGTGTTCCATGTGTTGGAAATCGTAAGCGTTTGAAACTAAACCATCAAAGTATCTCTCTACTCTTTCTAGTGTTCTTTGTCTAGCAAACCAAGCACTCTAGTTACCTCTTGGTTGAGATAGGAGCTCAAGGTAGAGGCCTTCAGGTGGATCTATCTTCGACAAAGAGATGACGACGAGGAGGAGCCGTCTACGCCACTCCAAGGTGCAAGCAAGAAGGAGGGCCACAACAGGAAGAGAAGGAGTTCAAGACCTAGGTATAACCATTCTACATAGTAGCTAGAACTTGTAATATATGTGTTAGTTTTTGTTTAGCAAAGATCCATCATGGATGGTCCATGTCACCTTGTTAGAAAATTTTGATTTCTACTTATTCCGCCTCCCCGAAAGAACCGGGGTGGGTAACGTGGACCAAACAGTGGTATCAGAGCCTAGCTAAAGAACAATTAGCATGTTAGCAATGTATTTAGAACTTCGATCCAAGAAAAAATCGCAAAACACACCGAAATCATGTACTTTCTGCCGATTTTAAAAACAGCCCTAAAAATATTTCCACATATCTTAAAAATCGGTGCGGTGTTTTTTAGAAATAGACAAGAAAAATGAGCAACTGACTCGGTCAAAGCGCCGCGGAAGCGCGACGAAATCAAGCTATTCGCCACGGTTCCGCGGCCGAGTTGACTCGGCCGTGACTCGGTTTTCTGCAGTTTGTTCGGTATGTGGTTTTGTGATTTTTTTAGATATTTTGTTTCTGTCCAGATTATCCAGAGAAAAATGTTATGTTTGGGGTAGTTGCAATTTGGTATTTTGTTCGGAGTTCTACAAACTTTGGCTAAATGGTTATATCTGTAATGTGATAGGTGCACTGAACGTCGGCTAATCGCTATACGTCGATTAGTGGGGCTTGTGTATATCTGTGATCTGTAATGTTGTTGGATTCTGTATATGAACTTGTTGGATTGTCGCGGATGAATAGCCGGGGTTTTGTGAGATGAGAGTTTCTTTATCTTTCATTTGATGTAATATGTAAATTGATGTAATATTATTTTTATGGCCGCACATCCGGGATGAGGTTGTAGCAACCATTGTATATTATTTATTTTACTGTTTTTGCTCCTAGTATAGACCCAAGGTGGGGTGCACAAACTACCGGGTACGTTGAAGTGCTGAGTGGCCTACTCACGTTGTTGAGGGAGGCTGCTTCACTTCGAGTATTTGGCGGGCAGTTTGCCGCACCCGTAGGGGTCTAGGGTGGGGTTTGGCTATTCATCGCGACCGTGTAATCCGTCTTTCGTTGCAGGATCGAACGAAACGCGGATTCCTAGCATATCCAATGTGTTCATTGATTGGTAGATATTCTGCGTGTTTAAGTTTAGTTAATTACCGCAATCAAAACGGTTTCTCTTGTAACTAGCCGGTTGAATACGGGTCGTCCGCAGGGAGATGGGAATCTTTTTCTATGTGCTTTAACGAGTTAAGTCCAATTTTTCAGATTTGTTTATGATAATCTAAGTGTTAAAATGATATGTAAAGAGAGCTTGTTAGGGTTAGGATTAGGTTAGTTTGAGTTAGGAGTCGCTCACTTCTTTCGTTGCCACTCTTAATATCGGTGTTAGGGTAATCGGCAACAACGGGGATTAGCACGACTAGGAAGGAACTTGCGAGTCTAAGCTAGGCTTTCCAACGCTTAAGTTCTTCCTTTTGGTGCTTGTCCGTCCGTTCTTGGCTCTTAGCCATAACCTCCAGTTAATTCAACCACAACCGGTCTCACTACGGAATCACCGCTATCATGTAGGATAGGGTGCCGTAGGGAGCGGATTGTGGTTCAATTAACAGGAGTCGATTTAAGATGTTGGGCAAGGAAAGAGTGAGAGAGATTTCCTTCTCTCAAACTTCCCTTATCCTACCCTAACAAGTATGGAAACTACTCACACATCATAACGAAAAGAAAATAAAACAAAGAAGAAGATAGAAAGAAAGAGATTAGATGATAACAACCAGCTATTTGAGACCTCACCTTGGCAAGAATCAAGCGTAAGCATCATGGTTGTTTTAAGGATAAAGAAAAAGAGAAAGAAAGAAACAAAAATAAATAACAACAACTACTTATCAATTAACGATTACAAGCGATTAACATAAAAAGAGCAAGACAAGTATAATAACAAAATGAACTTCTTTATTCATCATTCTTCTCTCACAAAAGCTCACCACAAGTTTTTCAATGGAGAAGAGATGAGAAGAGGAAGAAGAACACAAGTATTCTAAAACCTAAAAATACAAGATTATGCACCCTCGGGTTCACAAGGTTCTGGGCTATTTATAGGCAGGTAACAGAAATTCTAGGGCAACATTCAGGACCCATGTAAAAAGACAAAACAACCTCTGAAGTTTCGACAGATGCGGCGCCTGTACGGCCACGGATCCGCGGCCTAGACCCCCTATTGGCCGCGGATCCGCGGCCCTATGGTGGAGTTAGGGAGTGGGCTTTTTTGTACTTCCCTGGTCTGCTGTGCCCATGAGTCTGGTATATGATATTTCTCAGATTTTCTTCACGATTTTTCCAGAATTTCTGTTGAGCAATAGGTGATTTGATGTGGATCTTTTTGTCATGATTTCCTCGAGCTCCGTGTAGATTTCTTGGATCTTGTGTTGCCATTGAGCCTTGTGCTTGAAAATGATATCGATTTGCCATTTTGTCTCTTAAACTGGTGTGTGGCAACAGACGGATAAAGAGCGGAGATCCGTGTTTTATCTGTGGTTGGCAGGAACCCGGATTTTGTCGTGTTTTTTTCATGAATTTCACTGTTTAGAGCCGAGAACCTGTATCCGGCAATTGACTAGCAAACACGGCTCAAGAGTACCTACCGATATGCAGTGTGATAAAAATTGGGCGGTAAGAAAATGCAAAAATCTGATATGAACAAATACCCCTAAACTTATCATTTGATCGTCCCGAGCAAAGCTAATTTATTCACAAAAAATTTCCTAACCTCACTTTCGCAGGGAACGCGATTGCACTGAGCATGTGCAACAAGCCGTTAAACCTCTAGGTGTCCCCAGTAGGAGGAGTGTTGTCTCCTGAGGGTTTTCAGCGGATACTACCCACAAAATCCGGTAAAGCTAGTTTCGCAAAATAACTATGATTCAAACCCTAAAGTTTTGTTTCAGAAAATAACAATTCTATTATCCTAAGTCTAGACTATCGAACCTTTATTTTTCACACCTCGCTTCTTATTTAACTACAGATTTTATATGTCTTTACATGCAGTGCAAATAGGGTCGTTAATTTTCCAGAAGGATCGATTTACGTCATCATGTCACACAATAAAGCCCAGATAAAAATTTTTAAAGGATCACATAAGTTTTATAAAGTGTTAAGCATTTTTCAAATTTCGTTTTCCAGTAAAGTTTCAACTTTAGAATTTCTATCTTCCTTAACAGGAAACTAGGTCTTATTTTTCACTCCACCTTTTTCTTGTTTTCATTTCATACACACCTCTATGAACGTGCAATAGTCTTTATCATAGAATAAAACCTTCATATCTCCGTTAATTTTTTTTTATAAAAGCCTGTCTTTTATCAAGATTATTCTCACACAAAGAACCGTTAGGAATTTTGACTCGGAGAGAACACTTGCTTGACTTTATTTTAAACTGGACTTTCTAGGCTTCTTAGCGAGCTTTGGGCCAATGCACCCAAACCAGTTGGTTTTAGGGCATTAGGTATAGAAACACCCCAGCGGACTTAATTACTCAAGTTACCTAGGTCCAAAAAGAAAAGACAATTTGGCGTGAAAATCATGATAATTCAATACGAACGGAGACATAACCGGCAGTTCAATTTTTTTTTTGGATAAAAGACGTGTTTAGTGGGTTCGGTGTGTAATCATTCCAATCAAGTTTCAGATGGGTTATTTTTCAGACTTAGTTCCAATTAAGGCATCAATAACATTCCTTCATATTCACTTACTTCATAAACTATTCTTGATATTACTTATTTCAGAACAAACCTATTTGATCCTCAGAAAATCATTGATCCATTTAAAAGTTTTTCGACATAAAAGACTTGTCATCTAATTCCCAAAAACTCACGACAGGTGCAGTGTGATGTAAAGACGTATATCAGCTATAGTTAACTTCAAAGGAGAGTTATCTTTCAGGTTTTCAAAATCTAAACATAAGATTTAGTTATTTTTATTTAATCAAACAAAACCGTCGAAATATTGAATCAGAGTCCTCCCACTAGTTAACTTGACAAAAAGTTTTTATGTTTTTAGAAATTTTTATTTTGATTTTTATGGATTTTATGGATTTTAGTATGCAGATGCAAAAATATACATATGAATGCGAAGGTAAGAAATGCGTACCGAGCGTACCCCCAAGCATAAATTGGACAGTGTCCTCACAGTCATTGCATGAAGAGATCATTTGAAGGGTCAAAATTGTCGTTAGATATACACAAATTTTTTTTTATTTTTTTTTGTGTTTTTGGTTTTAAGAAAAAGAAAAAGAAAAAGAATATCAACAAAAATGTACAAAATGGTATATACATACCCCCAAAATTTATTTGGAACAGTGTCTACTTGTCCTTGGCTGGATAACCGAAGTTTGGAGGTAGGCAGAGGAAGATTATGCAGGGAAAACCGGCTCCTGTAAGAACATGAGCTCCTCTGTTGGTTCAATGCTAAGGTACGGTTTTAGTCGGTGTCCATTTACTTTGAAAAATGAACCGTCCTTTGGATTCTCCAAATCCACAGCGACATGCGGATACACATTCCGCACAAAATACGGCCCTTTCCAGCGAGATCTGAGCTTTCCTGGATGGAAGTGTAGTCTGGTGTTGTAAAGCAGTACCTGTTGACCAGGTATGAAAGTTTTGCGCAAAAGGTGTTTATCGTGAAATACCTTCGTTCGGTTCTTAACGACAACCGCGTTATCGTAAGCCCCATCCCTAAGCTCGCTTAATTCGTTCAACTGCAGCTTCCGATGGCTGCCCGCATCTTCGAGAGACAGATTCAGCTCCTTTATCGCCCAAAATGCATGATGCTCTATTTCGACTGGTAGGTGGCAAGCTTTTCCGTACACAAGCCGATAGGGAGACATGCCAAGATCGGTCTTATAAGCGGTTCGAAATGCCCAAAGGGCAACAATGAGTTTCAACGACCAATCCTTATGGTTCTTGGAAACCGTCTTCTCAAGTATCTGCTTGATTTGTCGATATGAAACTTCGGCCTGCCCGCAGGTTTGGGGGTGGTAGGGCGCAGAGAGCATATGATTAATGGAATATTTCCGCATCAAGGCCTCGAAAGTCTTGTTGCAGAAATGACTTCCATTGTCGCTAATGATCGCTCGGGGGTGCCCAAAACGGGAGAAAATGTGTTCTTTAAGAAACCTAACGACAACCTTGTTGTCGTTAGTCCGGCTGGGCACAGCCTCGACCCATTTAGAGATGTAATCAACAGCGAGAAGAATGTACAAGTTCCCGAAAGAGCTGGGAAACGGCCCATGAAATCTATCCCCCAAACATCGAAAATCTCCACAACCAAGATTGGTTGGAGCGGCATCTCGTTCCTCCGGGATATCCGGCCCAAGTGTTGGCACCGGGAGCAAGTCTTGCAATAGTCATGAGCGTCTTTGAAGAGTTGTGGCCAGTAGAAACCACATTGCAAGATCTTCTCAGCTGTCTTTCTGGGGCCAAAATGCCCGCCACACGCTTGATCGTGACAAAATGACAGCATACTATTGAATTCCTCGTCAGGGACACACCGACGAATAATCTGGTCGAGACTGTACTTGAACAAATAGGGTTCGTCCCAGTAAAAGTGTTTTACTTGGGATAAGAAGCGAAGTCTGTCCTGACTTGACCATTCAGTTGGTATTAATCCCGTGGCCAAATAGTTCACAATATCTGCGAACCAGGGTTCGCAAGACACTATCAAGAGCTGCTCATCCGGGAAAACGTCGTTGATCGGAATTGGAAGCGAAGGCGAAGTAGGAAGTCGTGAGAGATGGTCGGCAACTACGTTTTCACATTCTCGTTTGTCCTTAATGACAAGGTCAAACTCTTGAAGCAAGAGGATCCAACGTATTAACCGAGATTTTGCATCTTTCATCACAAAAAGATGGCGCAGAGCAGAATGGTCTGTGTAGACAATGACTGGAGAGCCGATGAGGTAGGGCCTGAACTTTTCTAAAGCAAATACAACAGCCAAGAATTCCTTCTCAGTTGTTGTATAATTGAGTTGGGCGTCGTTCAGGGATCGGCTCGCATAATAGATTACGTACGGCATCTTGTTGATGTGTTGTCCAAGGACAGCACCAATGGCAAAGTCGGATGCATCGCACATAATCTCAAATGGGTGCGTCCAGTCAGGCGAAGAAAGAACGGGAGCAGAGGTGAGTGAGCTTTTTAATGACTCGAATGCAGTCACACAGCTCGAGTTGAAGTCGAATGGCGTATCCTTGGCCAGCAAAACAGTCAAGGGCCTAGCAATCTTGCTAAAGTCCTTGTTGAACCGTCTATAGAAACCGGCATGGCCAAGGAAGGCTCGGATATCTCTGACGCATCGGGAAGGAGGGAGATTGGAAATGACCTCAATCTTCGCTTTGTCAACCTCTATGCCATTTTGCGAGATGATATGTCCTAAGACAATACCTTCGCGCACCATGAAGTGGCACTTCTCCCAATTCAAAGTGAGATTCTTGTCCTTACATCGGGTAAGGACAGCGTCAAGATGCAGCAAACACTCGTTGAAGGAATCGCCGAAGATGGAGAAATCATCCATGAAGATCTCCAGAAATTTTTCCACCATGTCTGAGAAGATTCCCATCATACACCACTGGAAGGTAGCGGGCGCATTGCATAACCCAAAGGGCATGCGACGATATGCGAACGTGCCGAAAGGACAAGTGAATGTGGTCTTGTCCTGGTCTTTTTCGGCGATGGGAATTTGATTATAGCCGGAGTAGCCATCAAGAAAGCCGTAGTACTCGTGTCCGGCCAATCGTTCAAGCATCTGGTCAATAAAAGGTAGCGGAAAGTGGTCTTTCAGCGTTGCGGCGTTGAGTTTTCTGTAATCGATGCATACTCGCCACACAGTTTGGGTGCGAGTAGGGATTAACTCGTTCGCCTCGTTAGTGATGACCGTTATACCTAATTTCTTGGGGCCAACGTGAATGGGGCTAACCCACTGGCTATCAGAGATAGGGTAAATGATACCACTATCCAGACATTTTACGATCTCCTTCTTCACAGCCTCTTTCATGACTGGATTGAGACGTCTTTGTGGATCCCGGGCTGGTTTGGCATCATCCATCAGATGAATGTGATGTTCAACGATCAGGGGTCTAATCCCCTTGATGTCCGCCATGGACCAGCCAAAAGCTTGCCTGTTGCTGTGCAAGACCGCGGGAAGGGCTTTCTCTTGCTCTGGAGCTATAGAAGCCGAGATGATGACAGGGAGGGTCTCGTTCTCACCTAAGTAAGCATACTTAAGGTGAGACGGCAAAGGCTTGAGTTCGAGCGTCGGAGGTGAAACGATTGAAGGCAAGATTGGTGCAGAGGTCTTGAACTCAAAGGACTCCAGCAAAGGTTCAAAACGAGTGTAAGCGACCGAGTCGGATGGTTCAGGTAACTCATCCGGAAATTCGAAGGATTCAAACTCGGGTTGCGAGCGGCTAAGATCGTTCAAGAACGTGAAACACTCGTAGTCGTTGTCGGGCGCAGAAACAGCAGCAGGTTCGAGGAGGAACGCACTAGTGGCGTTAAGGTTAGCATGATCGAACAGAAACTCCTCGAATTCACAATCTTCAGGGGTGATCTCCTGGATTGAGCAGACGTCCAGTATATGAGCATTAGGTTCGGAGGGCTGATTCCCCAACCTAATAATGTTGAGTTCAATCGTCATGTTTCCAAAAGAGAGGTTCATCGAACCATTGCGACAATTGATCACAGCATTTGAGGTTGCAAGGAATGGGCGACCGAGTATCACCGGAATTTAATTCCGGGGCTTAGCTACAGGCTGTGTGTCTAATACAATGAAGTCAACGGGGAATATGAATTCCCCGACTTTGATTAACACATCCTCTAGCTCACCCCTAGGATGGGTGATCGATCGGTCGGCCATTTGGAGAGTACAGTGTATGGGTTTCAGCTCTCCTACGCCTAATTGCTCGTATACTGAGTATGGAAGCAGGTTAACACTGGCACCAAGATCTAATAGTGCGCGGTTGATGTTCTTATCCCCAATGGTAATAGAAATTGTAGGACAGCCAGGGTCCTTCCGTTTTTGTGGTAAAGATTGGGTAAGAGCATCACTTATAGCACTAGCCAAGAAAACTTTCTTTGGTACCTGAGACTTCCTCTTTTTCGTGCACAAGTCCTTTAACATTTTCTCGTAGGATGGGACTTGTTGGACGGCATCTAAAAGAGGAATGTTAATGTTAACCTGCTTAAATAACTCCAGAATCTTCTCTATTTGAGGATTTTGTTTATTAGACCTCAACCGGTTTGGAAATGGGACGTTTTTAAAATTGGTTGAGTCTAATGCTTGTGGAGGAGATTGTGGAGTTGGAACGGATCCTAGAACAGGTGTTTTCGTGGAGTGAGAAGTAGGTCCGTCCAGAGAAGAAGAAGAAGAAGAAGAAGAAGAAGAACAAGAAGGAGAGCCTTTTGAAGAATGGAGAATAGGCTCAGAAGACGAAGAAACAGGAGAAGAAGAAGAAGAAGAAGCGGCCGGGGTGTCATCGTTGATCCGTGTGCCAATGTTGTTTTGCAGCATCCTTCCCGATCTCAATGTGGTCACGGCACTCACATTATGGTTCTGTTGTTCAAGAGCAACATGTACATTCTGTGGGTGGCTGGGATTTGGGAGTGGCTGGGACGGGAGCTTCCCCTTCTCTCGCTCGCTTAAGGCCGCATTCAGCTGTGTAATCTGGGCCTCGATGGTCTTGATGCTTTGCCCGTGAGCGGCAGTGTGTTGCACTAAGGACTAAATAGAAGACTGGATGTTGGCAGTGGATTGTGTCGATTGTTTAAGGAAAGCCTCCAGACTTCGTTCGAGCGAGGAAACCTTATCGTTGTTTGATGGAACAAAGTTGTTTGGTGGAAAAGACTTGTTGGGTGCAAAGTTGTTCGTCTGATTTTGAAAAGGTTGGGGTTGGAAGGGCTGCTGAAATTGATGTTGAGTTTGTTGTTGCGCTTGTTGTTGCGGCGGAGGGGGCCTTTGGAAATTGTTGCCTTGGAATTGATTCTGATTCTGATTCCAGGCGAAATTGGGGTGGTTCCTCCAACCGGGTGTAAATCGATGTTCAACACCCCAATACTTATGGGGAGGCGGAAATATGAATAACAATCTTGTTCTATGATTAAACATCGAATAACCGTATGAATCGTTTGCTAAACAAGTTTTAACAAAAGCTATAGAGTTCTAAACTACTATGTTAAGAGATTATACCAAACGGTTCTAGTCCTTCGTCTTAATGTTATCTACGGCCTCTTTGGATCTCCACGTCCTCTTCGGCTTTCTTCCGTGATAGACGATCCACCCGAGAACCCTAATCCAAGCTATAACCTCTAAACTTGAGGTTACTTAGTTTCTCTAGTTGCTAAATAGAGTAGCTAAGGTGATGTAGAGATAGGTTATGGAGTAATTAGTCTTTCCTAATCCTTGTTCTCAACTCAAGAGGGGTAGGATTAGGCTTTGGTGAAGGAGAGAGAGCTTGAAAAGAGAGAGAGAGAAGATGATAATGATAATGATAATAATAATGAAATAGCTTCTCACTTGATATATGAAACATAATGAAAAAAAAAGAAATGAATAATATGAGATTATTCATCATGTTTCATAAATGCAAGTGGGTGATTCATTATGTGAGTCATTAAGCATTTAATAATGCATTAATGACATGATGAATCACTCACAATGAGTCACTAAATCATTAAATGAAAATGCCACCTCTCCCTCCATGTCACATCCTTCTAGAAGCTTCTCGGAAAATTACGAGAACGCCCCTCTCATCCGTGAAAACACGGAAAAACTTTAGACTGTATAAATCCAATAACCTGATACTAGAATCTGGCTTAAACCAAAGCCAGCAAGTAAAAACTGTCCGAATGTCGCACGTGCGTTTAAACACGTACGCGTTCGAACCTTTGTCGTAAAACCATACGACCTCTATATCTTTTCGCCTGGGTTTGGGAAATATCTATGTGGGACTCTAAAAATTCAACTACTACGCCGGCAGTGGGTTTAACCACAGACCGCAAGCGGCACTAGCTGTATGTAACGGTCCCCAGGTAGTTGTCGATAAGAAGCCGATGAGATAACCCATCTGAAATCTTACTGAGCCTGTCGATGACAATATCCACGCAGTCCGGTCTGTTCGTCTAAGAGTATCACATGTACGGTCTAGGGAGGTGGTGGACGTCAGACCCCTAATAACCGTACAAGTCGTGTCGGTATGGTTCTAGACCACCCGAGAATCTACTGATCATTCCATCAGTAATTCTCAATCAGCCCTGGCCAGGGACTTATGGTAATGACCAACCGAACGTAGTGCGATATCAACTCCCTATACCGGGAGAGACGAATCCCTAACAGTCGCTCACTGCCTCCACATGGCTCAGGACTGTGCCCAACTGAAACCTGTTTGCACGACTCCTTTGAGCCGTGGTAGGGTAATAATCAAAGCACAGTGGGAACTCACACGAGACAAATGATGACCTTAAGTCAACGGACTATCTGCATACATGTCACCTGAGAACTGCTATCTGACGTTAGGTATAATACCATCCAGTCAGTTCTCGGCGAGTCCTGTCCGGTGTACTCACACCCAGTGAGCATCTATATACAATCTTAGGTGAACACCACCAATGGTTGCGGGACCAATCCATCGCCCCTCGTCAGGGTCTAGATATGTATACACTAGTCTACTCTGGAGTATCGATGCCCAATCTCGATACTCCTACGACCAGGGACATCTAAGGGTGTGCCTATTGACTATCCAGCTCCCACTAGTATAACTGCCATCACAATGCCGGTAATCAGACAAACACCATATGGGCTTTATCAACATATATATATAAATACCAAGTAAAATATATCATACGTTAAGACAAAGTCAAACCAAATAGCGTACTATAATATCAAGCAAGACTGTCATGTACATATATATCCTAAGCATCCTATACAATGTAGGCCTCTAGGGCATATATATCCAACAATCTCCCAATTGCACTAAGGCCTATAATTGCTGCAATGAGTACCCACTGTCTCTACCAGATCCAGTTGCTGGCGTACCGCATGCCCAACATCTCAAATAACCTCTCGAACTGTACTTGAGGAATGGCCTTGGTGAATGGATCTGCCGTGTTGTCTTTTGTGTCCACTCTCCGTATCTCGATTTCCCGACGATCCACGATCTCCCTGATCAGGTGAAACCGCCTTAAGATATGCCTGGATTTCTGATGGGACCTTGGTTCCTTCGCTAAAGCTACAGCGCCATTGTTATCGCAATACAAAGGTATTGGATTGGCAATGGACGGAACCACCTGAAGTTCAGAAATGAACTTCCTCATCCAGACGGCCTCTTTTGCGGCTTTACTAGCAGCTATATACTCAGCCTCCATAGTTGAGTCTGCGACGGTATCTTGTTTGGAACTCTTCCAACATACCGCCCCTCCATTGAGGGTAAACACAAAACCCGAAATGGATTTAGAATAATCATTGTCACTTTAGAAGCCGGAGTCGGTAAAAGCCTCTACCTGGAGGTCCCCATTACCGTAAATCAAGAACATCTCCTTAGTCCTTCTCAGGTACTTGAGAATGTTCTTCACCGCTATCCAATGTTTCTCACCTAGGTCAGACTGATACCTGCTTACTACACTAAGTGCGTAAGCTACATCCGGTCTGGTACATAACATCGCATACATTATTGATCCTACCGCAGAAGCGTAGGGTATAATGCCCATGCGAGCCCTCTCTTCATCAGTCTTTGTAGACATTTCCTTAGAGAGGGTGATTCCGTGACAAGCGGGCATATTGCCGCGCTTGGAATCTTCTATACTAAATCTCTTTAGTATAGTGTCTATATACCTGGACTGTGAAAGTCCCAATGTTCTATTAGATCTATCACGATAGATCTTAATACCCAGAATGTATGATGCATCTCCCAAGTCTTTCATGGAGAATTTTTGTGATAAGAAGAGCTTTACTGATTGTAGTATAGGGATATCATTCCCTATCAGTAGTATGTCGTCGACGTATAAAACGAGGAAGACTACTGCTCCTTCTACAATCTTCCTATAAATACATAGTTCTTCTACATTTTTGATAAAGTCAAATTCCTTGACTGTTTCATCAAAGCAGATGTTCCAACTCCGCGATGCTTGCTTTAACCCATAAATGGATTTAAGCAATTTGCACACTCTTCCGCTGCTCCCACTGTCTAAGAAACCTTCTGGTTGATCCATGTAAACACTCTCTTCTAGATGTCCATTTAGAAAAGCTGTTTTTACATCCATTTGCCAGATTTCATAGTCATGGAAGGCAGCAATAGCAAGCATGATCCGAATGGATTTAAGCATAGCTACTGGTGAAAAAGTTTCATCATAGTCCAATCCTGGTCTTTGACGAAAACATTTTGCTACTAGTCTAGCTTTGTAGGTTTCCACTTGTCCAAATGTACCAATCTTCTTTTTGAAGATCCATTTGCACCCAACTGGTTTTACCCCAGGAGGAGCAACTTCTAAAGCCCATACTTTATTGGTGTACATGGATTCCATTTCGGATCTCATTGCATCCAGCCGATCTCATTGCATCCAGCCACTTCACTGAGTCGCTACTCGTGATAGCCTGCTGAAAACTAGTAGGCTCATCATCATCGATGATGCAATCCTCTCGATCCCCATTAAGAAGAAAACCATAGTATCTTTCAGGAGGATGAGAAAGCCTACTAGATCTGCGGAGTGGCGTTGGTTCGTCATGTTCTATTGAAATCTGAGATTCTTCTAAGTGCTCGGTTGCAGTTTGAGGTTCTGGAATTTCTTCCAGTTCTACCGTGCTCCCACTAATTTCTTTTGCAAGAAATTCGCTTTCTAAGAAGACAATGTGACGAGCGACAAACACCTTTTGTTCTTCAGTGTGGTAGACCATGTACCCCCTTGAATGCTTGGGGTATCCTACAAACTTGCATAAAACCGATCGTGCTTCGAGCTTGTCCGGATTATGCTTTTTAACATATACCGGACACCCCCATATCTTGATATACTTGAGATATGGTCTCTTCCCACACCACATTTCATATGGAGTGGTAGGTACAGACTTAGTTGGAACTCTATTCAATAGGTATGCGGCTGATTCTAGAGAAAATCCTCAGAAGGAAAGTGGCAACTCAGCACTACTCATCATTGAACGCACCATATCTAATAGCGTGCGATTCCTCCTTTCTGATACACCATTATGCTGAGGTGTATAAGGTGGAGTAAGCTGAGAGAGAATTCCATTCTCTTTTAAGTATTCAAGGAAACTGGTACTTAAGTATTCTCCACCTCGATCAGATCGAAGTGTCTTGATGCTTTTACCAGTCTGTTTCTCTACTTCATTTTTATACTCCTTAAACTTCTCAAAGGCCTCGGATTTATGTTTCATTAAGAATATATGTCCATACCTAGAGAAGTCATCAGTAAAAGTTATGAAGTAGGAGTGACCGCTTCGTGCATGCGTAGACATCGGACCACATACATCACTGTGTACTAGTCCCAAGAGTTCAGTGGCTCTTTCTCCGTGTCCGATGAACGGAGATTTGGTCATTTTTCCTTTGATACATGATTGACAAGTTGCATATGATGAATATTCAAACGGATCTAGATATCCATCTTTATGTAACTTAGTCAACCTTGTTTCATTTATATGACCAAGTTTACAATGCCATAGGAAGGCTTGATTCGAATCTGGAGCCTTTCGTTTACGCGTGTTTTGAATATTGAAAATTTGAGGTTGATTAACTATGTATATGCCGTTTTCCAGTGTGCCAAACCCAATCAGTTCTTGATTTAGGAGAATGTTCATGACATTTCTTTCAAGCGCAAAATTATATCCTTTATTAGACAACAAAGATACCGATATAATATTACACAACATACTGGGAATACAAAAACAGTTGTACGATACCAAAATGTGTCCACTATTCAACCCTAGGTGATATTCCCCTATTGCAACTGCATCTACATGCATTTCATTGCCCATCCGGAGAGTCATATCACCTGCCCCCAGTACTCTACTATTTCTCAGATCCTGCTAAGAATTACAGATGTGAGAACCAGAACCGGTATCAAGTACCCATGAAGTAGAGTTTACTGAAAGACAATTTTCGATTACGAACACACCTGAAGCAGAAGCAACAGCTTGCTTCATGTCCTTGGCTTTAAAGTCCATACAGTCCTTCTTCCAGTGCCCTTGCTTGTGACAATAGAAGCACTCGTTCTTTTCTGCCTTCACCCTTCCTGCCTTGTTAGTTCCCTGCACCTTCTTGACCCCACCCTTCGGTTTGGTGGCTTTCATCTTCTTCTTCCCTTTAGCTTTCGCTTTAGATTTAGAAGAAGATGATTGGCCAACATACAGAACGGGGGTCTTCTCCTTTTTCAAGGAGGTCTCTGCTACCCTCAACATATTGAGGAGCTTTGGAAGATCCGCTTCCATTTCGTGCATGTTGAAGTTCAGCATGAACTGAGAGAAGGTGTGGGGAAGGGACTGCAAAATCAAGTCGATATACAAATCATTCTCTAGCACGCATCCCAGGTTTACGAGTTCCTCAATGAGGGTGATCATTTTGAGGACGTGCTCTCCAACAGGCGATCCTGGAGCTAACCTCATCTGGAAGAGTTTCCTTGAGGTTTCGTACCTTGCGATACGGGAGTGTTCACCATACAATTCCTTGCAATGGAGGAATATGGATGCAATATCCATACTCTCGTGCTGTTTCTGGAGTTCATTATTCATGGACGCCAGCACGATACACTTAGCTCGCTCACTGTCTAGATCCCAGGTTTTACGAACTTCCTTGTCCGCAACTGAGGAATCTGGTCCTGGGATAAGGGGAGGAACAGCGGTGGTAAAATATGCAACTTTGTCATAAGTCAGTGCAATATTGACGTTCCTTAGCCAATCTTTATAGTTCTGCCCGGTCAGTATATTCTTTTCAAGTAATAGTTTTAGTCCAGTCATGGTAGCTGCCAGAGAGAGAGAAAAGAAAACACTCAGCATATGCTCTTGCAAGTTTAGATTGGTTATTATTTTATCTAAACAGGATGGCTCCCACTATTTCCTCAAATCCTTCTTCAAAACCTAAAAGAAGAACTAGTCAGGATTTAATCACACGTTACAATTCTTGCTTAACCTTTCAGCCAGGCTGGTGTTGGTACTTCGAGGGAGGTTTTCCAACGCTTTCGCGAAGTTCCTTAATTAGAGAACCTCTTTTCCCTGGAGGCGTAGCCCCTCTAACACCTTTCTAGGCACCTACTTGGTTTATAGCATTGATTGTTAAGTGAGAGAAATTCCCGAGAGTAATCCTACTCATCAGTGGGATCGGGATCCAACTATCATTGTATGATGCCCTAGATGGAAGCCACTCTAGTCACCACACTCCAGAAGGTAAGCTAAATCTGCAAGTTTCCTTTATGTTTGAAACTCCCGATGTGATTTTTACCCCAAGCTCTTATAGACCTTGACGTAGGCCAACAAGTCATAAGACGCAAGTCAAGTTCTACCCGTCGTTGTCCTGATCAATTTAAATACATCGTACAAGCCCTTGACGTAGGCCAACAAGGTGTACGTCTGTATTAAACTAATGCATCTATCTATGCAACAAATTGGCACACACACTGCTACCATACACTATGCCTTGACGTAGGCCAACAAGCATAGCATGAATACGATGTGCTGTCTATCTGAAACGACGGAGGGTTACGGCTGGTTTTTCGCAAAAAACCGTTAAGGTAGTGAACTTGATTTGATCGAAGGAACTAAGATAGCTTTTATTAAAAGGAGTGGTTTAAGCTCCGCATTTAAAATTTGCTTTTTCAAGAAAACCGAGTGGTTTTTAGAAATTGTTCCAACGATTCAGTTTAGGTTTTATTTTCTTTGCATTAATAATAATGCGTCCCATCTTTAACCTATCATTACAGATAACAACAAAAATACAACGTCCTCTTATGCCATCCGCATTCGCCACGGGGTCCCGTCATCACCCGTTAGGTTACTTAACTAACGACAGAGCGGGGGCTGGGCTAGCGCGGGTGTAAAACATAAGCGACGTCTAAATAGCTATCATATATAGATATTGTACATTCGTCAGACGCAATAATAGGCATTTCAGATCACAGATAAACAATATTGGATTTGCAAGCAATCCGCATTTCGTTTGAGCCTGCAATGAAAGACGGATTACACAGTTGTGATGAATAGCCATTTTCCCACCCAAACCCCTACGGGTACGGCAAACTACCCGCCAAGTATCAGAAGTGAAGCGGTCTGCCCCAACACTTCAAAATACCCGGTAGTTTATGCACCCCACCTTGGGTCTATCCTAGAAGCAAAAACAGTAAAAAGAAATAGTACAACGGTGGCTACAACCGCAACCTGGATGTGCCCCGCAAAATAATATTACAACTTATTACATTTACATCAAATGAATTAATACAATAACCCATCACAAAACCCGGCTAATCACCACAACAGTCCAATACAGTTTATACACACAAACAGTTATATATAACATTACAGATATGTGCAACCCCCTGCCAACCGACATACTAGCAGTTAGGGGAGGTTTACGAATACATAAAACATTTCACAGATATAATCAAACAAGCAAATACCGTATAATTTCGATCGATTAAACACATTTAATTTTGCTCCAATACTTCTCTGTAAATCTGAAACCTGAGTAAAAATAAAAATTACCAGAAAACACCAAATATCATAGAGAATCAACACAAGAAACTTGGGATGATGAATCGTCCAAAGCGCGGGGGAATCGCGGCGGATCGGTGGGATCGGCCGCGGTTCCGCGGCGCTATGGCCGATTCATGAGCCCAATTTTCTTGGGTGTTCTAATACATTCATTTAGGTCAATCTGAAGGTCCCTGAAAATTTTTTGGACCTCATTTAAAATTCGACAGAAAGTACATGATATCGGGGTTTTTCCGGTTTGTTTTTCCATTCGAAATTCATACAAATTTGCAAGTGTGTTAAATACTGTTTAGCTAGGCTCTCATACCACTGTAAGTCGATGTTCAACACCCCAATACTTATGGGGAGGCGGAAATATGAATAACAATCTTGTTCTATGATTAAACATCGAATAACCGTATGAATCGTTTGCAAAACAAGTTTTAACAAAAGCTATAGAGTTCTAAACTACTATGTTAAGAGATTATACCAAACGGTTCTAGTCCTTCGTCTTAATGTTATCTACGCCTCTTTGGATCTCCACGTCCTCTTCGGCTTTCTTCCGTGATAGACGATCCACCCGAGAACCCTAATCCAAGCTATAACCTCTAAACTTGAGGTTACTTAGTTTCTATAGTTGCTAAATAGAGTAGCTAAGGTGATGTAGAGATAGGTTATGGAGTAATTAGTCTTTCCTAATCCTTGTTCTCAACTCATGAGGGGTAGGATTAGGCTTTGGTGAAGGAGAGAGAGCTTGAAGAGAGAGAGTGAGAAGATGATAATGATAATGATAATAATAATGAAATAGCTTCTCACTTGATATATGAAACATAATGAAAAAAAAGAAATGAATAATATGAGAATATTCATCATGTTTCATAAATGCAAGTGGGTGATTCATTATGTGAGTCATTAAGCATTTAATAATGCATTAATGACATGATGAATCACTCACAATGAGTCACTAAATCATTAAATGAAAATGCCACCTCTCCCTCCATGTCACATCCTTCTAGAAGCTTCTCGGAAAATTACGAGAACGCCCCTCTCATCCGTGGAAACACGGAAAAACTTTAGACTGTATAAATCCAATAACCTGATACTAGAATCTGGCTTAAACCAAAGCCAGCTAGTAAAAACTGTCCGAATGTCGTACGTGCGTTTAAACACGTACGCGTTCGAACCTTTGTCGTAAAACCATACGACCTCTATATCTTTTCGCCTGGGTTTGGAAAATCTCTATGTGGGACTCTAAAGACTCAACTACTACGCTAGCAGTGGGTTTAACCACAGACCGCAAGCGGCACTAGCTGTACGTAACGGTCCCTAGGTAGTTGTCGATAAGAAAGCCGATGAGATAACCCATCTGAAATCCTACTGAGCCTGTCGATGACAATATCCGCGCAGTCCGGTCTGTTCGTCTAAGAGTATCATATGTACGGTCTAGGGAGGTGGTGGACGTCAGACCCCTAATAACCGTACAAGTCGTGTCGGTATGGTTCTAGACCACCCGAGAATCTACTGATCATTCCATCAGTAATTCTCAATCAGCCCTGGCCAGGGACTTATGGTAATGACCAACCGACCACAGTGCGATATCAACTCCCTATACCGGGAGAGAAGAATCCCTAACAGTCGCTCACTGCCTCCACGTGGCTCGGGACTGTGCCCAACTGAAACCTGTTTGCACGACTCCTTTGAGCAGTGGTAGGGTAATAATCAAAGCACAGTGGGAACTCACACGAGACAAATGATGACCTTAAGTCAACGGACTATCTGTACACATGTCACCTGAGAACTACTATCTGACGTTAGGTATAATACCATCCAGTCAGTTCTCGGCGAGTCCTGTCCGGTGTACTCACACCTAGTGAGCATCTGTTTACAATCTTAGGTGAACACCACCAATGGTTGCGGGACCAATCCATCGCCCCTCGTCAGGGTCTAGATATGTATACACTAGTCCACTCTGGAGTATCGATGCCCAATCTCGATACTCCTGCGACCAGGGACATCTAAGGGTGTGCCTATTGACTATCCAGCTCCCACTAGTATGAGTGCCATCACAATGCCGGTAGTCAGACAAACACCCTATGGGCTTTATCAACATATATATATAAATACCAAGTAAAATATATCATACGTTAAGACAAAGTCAAACTAAATAGCGTACTATCATATCAAGCAAGACTGTCATGTACATATATATCCCAAGCATCCTATACAATGTAGGCCTCTAGGGCATATATATCCAACACCGGGATTGTAGGTGGAAGAGTATGGATCATGCCTCGGTCTTTGCTGGAATGTAGCATTAACCTGATCCTGTACTTGCGATGGTGGATTGTAAGGACACTCTTCGGTTAAGTGAGAAGGATCGGAACAACAAGCGCAGATGGTACGAAGGGGAAGAACAGGGGCAGGAGCAGGAGTATGCATCAAGCTTAGAATACCATATGTAGTATTCTGATTCTTCTTTGAAATCGTTTTCAAGTTCTTCGATATCAATCTTAACACCAAGTTTAGTGATAACATTAATACCGTGGAATTCTCCATGCATCTGACTGGAATTAGGAGAATTATTAGGAGAAAAATTGAGTTCATTTGAAATGTCAGGTATAGGTGTTTGATTGTGAATCCTTATTGAAGGATCTTCTTGAGTAGAAGGAGTTTCTACTATGAAAGATCTCAAACTTCTCCAAAAGATCAAGACAGTCCATATTTCACAAAATCTGGTGTTCAACACATCTACTTGACCACCTTCAAAGAATCTCCCAACTACAACACACTTCAAATCTACACTCATCAATTATTTCCGCCAAACTCCTATTGGCTGGATGATCCCCTCAAAACTCAACAATTCTATGAGTTGATCTTAGTTGACTCTGGGTCAGCTGAAATCACTCATACTCCTGATAGAAAAACTCCTTCACTGATTTCTTATTCGAAATGTGTCATAAAGAAGGTTATTCCACCAAATGATTGATCCAGCATTTGGACTACAAAAGACTTCTCAATTACTTACATTCCCAAAGGTTATACATACCAAGACTATCAAATGGCTTGGTTTCGAACCTTATTCTATAGGCCATTCAATCATTCATGGTTCCTTACCTTCCACTCAAATTGTGCTGACACTATTCCTATCTGGTTCTATGAATGGTGGCTACGTTTTGGCCCCGTTCCAGAGATACTTCCACCTGTTGTTCTAAAGGCCTTCCAAACTTGGGTCCAAAGAACGGGATGTGAACATTTCAAAAAAGCCCTCCTATTCCACAAATCCTTCAAAGTCCCAGGGATATTTTGTTGGACATTTACATTATTCAGACACTACAACAGTGACTACCCTCTCAGTCTGGGTAGAGAATTCAAGGTCAAATGGTGGACCCGTTACACTCAAGATTACTGCAATGAGAAGGCAGTATTACATTACATTCAAACGGGAAAGAAACTTCAACAAGAAATTCAGCAAATTCCAAAAGAACCAGCAAAGCTTGAACCAAAAACTCCTGCAAAAGAAGTAAAGACTAAAAAGAAGGCAAAAGCAGTCATAAATTTCAACTCCTCAGATTCAAAGGATGATGATATGAAGCAATTTCTGGAGTTCCAAAAATTCAAAAAAATGCAGAAACAAATGAGAAGCTCAAAATCAAACTCCAAGCATTCCTCAGAAGGATCCTCTACTGATCCTATGGGAGGGCCTTGTGCTCAAGACCCTTTTGAATTAAAAAAAAAAAATTGTATATATATATCTTATCTTATCTTATCTTTCTAGTGTTCTCTGTAAATTATGATCAATTTACAAAAGGAAATGGGAACAGAACAAATTGATTTTTCTTCAATGACCTTTGGTCAACTTTTTGCTTTTGTCAAAAAAGAAGCCCTTGCAGCTTGTCAAGAGCTCAAATTCCAAGCTAAATATGGCAGTAAGAGAAAAGAAATGGGATCTTTCTGTCAAGCTTTTGGAATTACTGGAATTAGTGCTCCTTCCACTGAAAGAAAGAAAAAATTCCTTCAAAAATCTTTTTCACAAAAAAGATATTCTAAGAAAAAGGAATATAGAGAAGATTCCTTTTCCCCAAAGAAATTCAGGAGATTTAATAGAAAAAAGAATTCAAGTGATTTCAAGTGCTTTAAATGTGGCAAGAAAGGCCATATTGCAAGCAAATGTCGAAGCAAAGGAAAAGGAAAGATAAATGAAATCATTGATGGCATTTCTGATATTGAAGAAAATATCAGAAACAAATTAAAGGATAGATTGCAAATCTATTCTGAGATCAATTATATTACTGACGATGATAATGGCAATTATGATTCCTCTAGTGAAAGTCAGGATGACTGTCACTGTAAACAGATTAATATGATTAAGTCTTCTACTGATAATAAGAAGATAAATTCTGATACAAAAGAATTCATCTTTGATATGATTCAACAATTACCTAATCCTATCAAACAAAAGGAACTTTTTGAAAGATTAAAGTCTTTGATTCTGCAAGAAGAAGAGAAGTTTAATATCATTCAACCTTTCAGTATATCAAATGTTTTTGAAAAGTATCCTATAGATCAAACCTCTGGCATTAAGTCCATCTCTACTAGAGAATTGCAAACAGAGATTCATATTCTTAAGGAAGAAGTCAAGTCTTTAAGACAGACTACTAACAATATAGAGATGAAAAACCTCTCTTTAGAAGCTCATATTGCAATTATTCAATCTAGACTTTCCAAAGGAAAAGAAACTTATCTAGAAGAAGAAGAAGAAGAAGAAGCATTTATTCCTCCACAGAAATAAATATTACTTCTACTCAACCTTCTACTTCTCAATTCATTTCTACGATTGAGAAATTCCAATTCCAAAAGTGGTTAGTTCATCTAACTATTTCTATAGGAAACTTCAAACAAACCTTTGTTGCAATGTTAGACAGTGGTGCAGATCAAAGCTGCATCAGAGATGGTCTAATACCAACAAAATATTATAGTTTTACTAATGAAGTTCTTATAGCAGCCAACAACTCTCCTCTTCGAATCAAAGGAAAGTTGACAAAAACCGAGATATGTAATCAAAACTACTGCTTTAAACATCAGTTTATTGTAGTAGAAAATCTCAACACTGATATTATCTTAGGCACTCCATTCCTTACTCAGATTTACCCTTTTGTTGTTGATAACAAAGGTATCAGCACTAACATTATGGGTAATACTATACATTTCAAATTCTTGATTCCTGTTCGACAAAAGGAGTTAAATGCTTTGCAAAATAACTCCATTTATCAACATATCAACCTTATTCAAAGGAAGCAGAATAAGATAAATTTTCTTAAAGAAGATTTGTCTTATGCTCAAATTGAAGAGCACTTACAATTACCCAACACAAAACAAGAAATTCAACAGTTAGAAGATCTATTCAAAAGAGAAGTCTGTGCAGATCTTCCTAATGCTTTTTGGGAAAGAAAAAGCACATCGTTGAATTACCATATGAAAATGAATTTTTAGAAAGAAATATTCCTATAAAGGCAAGACCCATTCAAATGAATCATCATCTATTAGAAGTTTGTAAAAAAGAAATTCAAACTCTTTTAGATAAAGAGCTGATACGGCCATCCAAATCACCTTGGAGCTGTGCAGCATTTTATGTCATAAATCAAGCAGAAAACGAACGTGGTGTCCCTAGGCTTGTTATTAATTATAAACCTCTCAACAAGGTTCTTCAATGGATTCGTTACCCTATTCTAAATAAAAGAAATTTATTAAAACGTTTATGTATTGCAAATATCTTTTCAAAGTTTGACATGAAATCTGGCTTTTGGCAAATTCAAGTTGCTGAAAAAGACAGATACAAAACCGCCTTTACCGTACCCTTTGGCCATTACGAATGGAATGTAATGCCTTTCCAATTTACTGGAGAAGTAATTCTCCACAACAACGTCATATGTAGAACGGTTCAAATCTACATGCTAGCCCAATCTCAAACGGTGGTTGGTAAAGGCATATTAAATCCGTTAATGGCTGCGGATTTGCCAAAAATTCGATTAAAAGATTCCTCTCAAAAGCAAAAGACAAATGTCTACTCAAAAGATGCCAGCTCAAAAGAAGACGAAAGATGTCTACTCAAAAGGACAGCTCAAGAGAAAAACAACCATTTTCAAAAGTCAAAAGATGCTTTCTACAAAGAAGAAGGGACACCCACTCAAATAATTGAAGACAGCTGGCCACTCAGCTATTCAAAAGAAGGCAAAAGATTCGTAAATAATTGAAGACAGCTGAGACACTTAGGCACTCAACTATTCAAAAAAGAAAGACAAGACAGCCACGATTACTAAAGATTCCTCTCAAAAGCAGGGACAGCTCAAAAGAAAAAGAAAGATGCCTACTCAAAGATGCCAGCTCAAAAGAAGAACAACCATTTTCAAAAAGTCAAAAGATGCTTTCTACAAAGAAGAATGGACAGCCGCTCAAATAATGGAAGACAACTAAGACAAAAGGCCACTCAACTCAAATAATTGAAGACATCTAAGACAAAAGGCCACTCAAAAAAGGAAGACAAGACAGCCACTAAAAGATTCGTGCTGATCCAACTCAAAAGAATTAGTCTATATAAACAGAGCTCATTCATGTAAGAAGGCAGAGGTTTTAGAGAGAGAGTTCAGACTTTGTAAACTTTACTCTTTGCTTCTGTATCCAAATACTTTCAATTCAAATAAAGATCAAAGCAAGTTCTCATTCCATCTTCTTGTTTATTTTGTTTTATGATCCTGAACCCCCTTTTGGTATAAGAGGTAGTTTAATTAATCTCGGTTTATCAAACTGTGATTAATTGATTTAGTAATTCCACTCTTTGTTAAGAGCAACGAGTGACCTATTCATAGTAAGTATCCTGAGCGTTGGTAAGACGTTGGTAAGCTCGTGAACCCGTTGGTAAGCCCGAAAGAGCGTGGTGTTCCCGGTGGAGTGTTCCCGTTGTTCCCGGTCAAGGTATGGTCTGTGTCTAGTTCATAAAATTGCTATTGATGATGGCTGGTTTTATTAGAAAAATTTTCTCTGGTTCTGGAAGTAATTCAGGACACATAGAAGAATCAGAATACTACATATGGTATTCTAAGCTTGATGCATACTGTCAAGCTAAGATTCGACTTCAATGGATAAAAGATATTCAAAAATATCATGCTCCATTTCATTTTGAAAACTGGTTAGAATTTTATTTTACAAAAAATGAAATTTCTGAACCATTCAAAAAATCTGCTATTAATGTACAAACAAGTCTGTACAAGAAATGGCAACTTCAAGATGGCACTATTATTACTGCTATCACTCCTCCCTTACAGACCTTGAAACTCCATTCCAAAGAAGGAGAAGTCATAGCTACACCTTTTGGACACATAATACAAAGCAAAGAAGAGATGATTAATGAGGACTTTTCAAACTGGACTCTTCCTAATGAAAATATTGAAAATATTTATAAAATTGGTACTTTTGATTTCAAAAGCGCTTTTAGCGTAAAAATTCATGAAGAAACTTTAAACATTCAAAATAAGTTTCAATCAATTCCCCTTTTATCTCATATTTCTTTACGAAAATATTTAGAAAAAGGATTTCGTTATATTCATTTTGGTATGATTCAAGTAGCAGTCAAACCACTTGCTCATATTGGCATAGACATTCCTGTTTACATGGCTTTACGTGATAAACGTTTGCGAAGATACAAATCGTCAATTTTAAGTATGATTCAGACTAATATTTGTAATGGTCCTATTTATTTTAATTGTATTCCTAATTTTCCCGTTTCATTAACTGATCCTTTAATTATGAATTCCTTAATTCTTGATGTTCATCTGCAAGGAGACGAATTTGAAAAACTTGCAGAACAATTTGTAATTATTTATCGCATTTACTTTCGATTAATGAGTTCTGCTATTAATCCCAAATGCAAATTAGTTAATAACTTTACTGATGAGACAATAATATAACAAATTGATGCTGACTATTCAAACACCTTTGTTCCTAAACGTCTGAAATGGAATGAAATTACCATTCCAGAAGCCTTTCAAATAGATGTTCCTCAGAGACCAAGAAATCTCGAGAGAACAGAGATTTAAGAGATAGTTGAAGAATAGGATGGTACAGTCTTGGTTCGTTTCAACTCACTCAATGAAAATAGGAGATCCATCAGACCCTACTCTATTCCTAGAAATTCATTTAGAGAATCTAGATCTTTCATAGTAGAAACTCCTTCAGTTCTCGGCGAGTCCTGTCCGGTGTACTTGTTGGAGATAGTGCCCTCAGAGTCAATTATTAGGTCACAGGTACGTGATTGTAATGATTGATAGAGGACCTATCCCGGTAGGACAGTCTTACTCGAGATGATAGTATGCTATCTGGTTTACCTTTATCATCGTGTACTGTTTTAGGTGACCTGACACGTCGCTATTACACGTTGATAGAGCCCGTAGGATTCTTGCTTGACCACCAGCAGTATGAGGGCGATCATATAAGTGGGAGCTGGGGGTCTATAAGCTTATCCTTAAAAGGTCCCTAGTCGTGGGAGTTTCGAGACTGGGCATCGATACTCCATTAGTAGACTAGTGTATACAGTCGAGACCCCGACGAGGGGCGGTGGCCGGTCTCACAAGCCACTGGTATCAGTTGGATCACCTAAGATGTATACAGGTGCTCATTGGGTTATGAGTACACCGGACAGGACTCGCCAGGAACATGCTAGTTGGTCATATACCAGACGTCAGATGGCAGTTCCCTGGTGACATGTGTGCAGGTTAGTTCATCGACCTGGGGATCGTCATTTGTCTCGTGTGAGTTCCCACTGTACTTTGATTACTACCCTACCACGGCTCAAAGGAGTCGTGCAAACAGGTTTTAATTGGGTACAGTCCCGAGCCACATGGAGGCATTGAGCGTATCTTCAGGGGTTCGTCTCTCCCGGTATTGGGAGTGAGGTCGTGCTGTGTCTAGGAGAGCCATTACACAAAGTCCTTGGCCAAGGCAAGGAGATTTACTGGTAGGTATTCCAGTAGTATCTCAGGGTGTTCTGGGCTACACTCCGACACGACTTGTACCGCTTTTGGGGGTCTGACTTTTACCAACCACCTAGGCCCGCCATGCGATACTCATAGACGAACGGACCGGACTGCACGGATATTGTCACTGACAGGCTCAGTAGGGTGTCAGGCTGAGTTTGCTCACAGACATCTCGTTTAGTCAATACCTGGTAGCCCGTTATGTATTGGCTTATACCTCTAACGTGCTAGTGGTTAAATCCACAACTAAGGTGTTGACGAGTCTTTAGAGTCCCCCACATTCAGTTACTCAGCTTTCGGGCGAAAGGTTGTAGAGGCCGTATGGAGATATGGCAGTGTCCGATCAGATACGTGCGGTATTGCACGGATCAGGATCGGACAGTTTGTACTATAGGCCGTATGGTTATATGGCAGGGTTCGATCAGATACGTGAGGTATTGCACGGATCAGGATCGAGTAGATATTACTAGCCGGCTTTGGTTTAAGCCGGATCCTAGTATAGTACAGTGTAGACTTTGTCTCATTGCATTTGTATTTCGGTCGAAATACAGATGCGGGTGTGTATGCACAGTATCGGGGTTTTTCCTGTAATTTATTACGGGACCAGTTTTCTGGAGTTGCCAGTTTGCTTTCCGTTTCGGCCGATTTCCTTTGTTCCGTTCATTGGCCGAAGTTTGGTGGAGGAGGGTTTATTTGCATTGTTGCAAATAGGCATTTGTGGAGGGGTTCTTTGCTTATTTTTGTATCATGATGGTTTTCATGATGAGCACCATCATTGACTTCTCTTTCTCATGATGGATTGACTTTGGATATGTTGATGGTTGTTTTGAGTGTTGGACTTTCCTAGCTATCATTTCTTCACATCATAACTTGACACTCCCTTTGATGATGGTTCCACCACTCCCCCTTGACTTCTCACTCTCTCTCTCCATTCACAAAAGGTGGTGGCCGGCCATTTTTTTGGTGGGGGTTGATTGATTCATTTTGGTGTGGCATATTTGTTTTCTTATGCTTGCTAGAAAAGCCCTCTAGTTCTTTTTTCAAAAGAAGTTCCTCTCTTTTCCTCCACAAAATGGCACAACTCCATAACCCCATATGAGACTTGAGTGCTACATTATATTCTACAGTAAATCTTAGGCACGTCGAGTAGCCGGCTTCGTGCCCGAGTTGCCTCGGCATTGAGGTGGGAGCCCGTAAACAAAGTAGGCGATGTGGTGCACTTCCGGTGACGAGGAGGAGACGGGACTTTTCCGCAGGAGATCGGGACCATGACGAGAAGACCGGAGGACTTGGATCGTCGGTACATCTCTAACCCATCTTCTAGTTAGCTTAGACTTGTTAATGGTTACGATCCGGGTGTTTAGTGCACGGTGGTGCCGGTTTGCTAAGTCCGCAAAATTTAAGTTTTTCACCGCTTCCGCATTCCGGCGTCGGATTGACGGCCGGGGCGCCGCCGTGCACTTACAGTACTCACACCCAGTGAGCATCTGTATACAATCTTAGGTGAACACCACCAATGGTTGCGGGACCAATCCATCGCCCCTCGTCAGGGTCTAGATATGTATACACTAGTCCACTCCGGAGTATCGATGCCCAATCTCGATACTCCTGCGACCAGGGACATCTAAGGGTGTGCCTATTGACTATCCAGCTCCCACTAGTATGACTGCCATCACAATGCCGGTAGTCAGACAAACACCCTATGGGCTTTATCAACATATATATATAAATACTAAGTAAAATATATCATACGTTAAGACAAAGTCAAATCAAATAGCGTACTATCATATCAAGCAAGACTGTCATGTACATATATATCCCAAGCATCCTATACAATGTAGGCCTCTAGGGCATATATATCCAACACCGGGATTGTCGGTGGAAGAGTATGGATCATTCCTCGGTCTTTGCTGGAATGCAGCATTAACCTGATCCTGTCCTTGCGATGGTGGATTGTAAGGACACTCTTCGGTTAAGTGAGAAGGATCGGAACAACAAGCGCAGATGGTACGAAGGGGAAGAACAGGGGCAGGAGCAGGAGAAGAAAATTTGCTCTCTATGGCTTCAAGCTTTCTTGTTATTGCAGCCATTTCAGCTTTCATCGCAATAGAGACATCAAGTTGGTGAACTCCTACAATAGACTGACCGGTAGAAGTGGAGGTAGAAGAAGAAGAAGTCGGTCTGGTGCTCTCCCATTGTAGCGTTTGCTCCGCAAGGTCGTCAAAGAATTGCCACGCTTCCTCGTCAGATTTCGATAGGAAGTGGCCCTGACATATGGTTTCCAACAACTGCTTCGTTGCTGGGTTCAGGCCCTCGTATAAGGTTTGGCAAAGTTTCCATTTCTTAATACCGTGGTGCGGGCACTGAACCAGAAGGTCTTTGTACCGGTCAAAGCACTTCCAGAAGGGTTCAGAAGGAAGCTGAGAGAATTAGTTGATTTCATTTCGGATCCTTGCAGTTTTATGATTGGGATAAAATTTCTTTAGAAACGCGTTTACAAACTCGTCCCAGCTGGTTATGGAATGGGAAGCGGTGCTATACAGCCATTTTTCAGCAAGATCGCATAAAGTGAACGGAATGCCCCGTAGACGTATAGCATCGTCCGACAGTTGGGTAGTTTTCATCATGGCACAAACTTTTTGAAATTTATTGATGAAGATATAGGCATCTTCAGATTCAAGCCCATGAAATCGTGGAAGCATGTTGATGAAGTGGGGCTTAATTTCAAAATTATCCCCATTTGCCGGTAGAAGAGAAAGGCAGGTGGGAAGTGCAGAACGGGTGGGATAGAAACGATCCTGGAGCGCGATTCGCCGCGGCGCTACAACAGGCGGTGGTGGTGGGTCATTGGTCTCCATAGGAGGTGGAGCCAATCCAGGGGTAGTCAAAGAGATGTTCGGATTAAATCCTGACATCGCGGAAGAAGAGGTTGGTGATGGTGAAGGTGAAGATGTATGAACAGAATTCCGGTCAACGTCGGTGTTGGCCGGCAAAGATGAAGGTGAAAGAGGAGTAGACGGAGTTTCGACGTTTGAGTCGATCGCGTAGTCGGTAGCGACTAACGTAACGCGGACTAGGCGGGCGCTAGTGTCCTGAGTCCAAGCGGACATACACTAAACGAGTTTAGTATAGTCAAAGCGGAGAAGGTGAGGGTAAGAAAACGTCAATGGAGAAAGGCGATGGGTGGTGGGTAAAAAATGGATTTTGGCGACAAAGGGCAAGTTTTTATAAAAGTTTTTGATTTTTTCCTTTTTTTTTATTTTTAGAAAGAGCTTTACAGAAATATGTATGGACTTACGGCTTTAAGCAATCACAAACAAGATATGCACAATCACACCTAGATCTAGGGTCACCTAGGTCTGCTAGACAGCTCCTAACTGTTCCAGAGGGCTAGAAATAGGACCTCAAACCGCCTCTTCTCCGTCAATTGCGACCAGGTAATTGGGAGGTTGTCCAACGCTTTCGCGAAGTTCCTTAATTAAATAACCACTTGCCTTCGACACACTTGCCTAGACACCGCAAAAGTCAGATAGGATAAACGGCCGATGCCTGTAACTAGTCCTCTGTCTTATTGAGCGCGAAGTCCTTAGGGCTGAGTCTAGTATTTTTTAATTAACAATGGTCAATGCATATGCTTTTTGTGATTTCTGGGGTCCTGGGAAGGGTGATGAAACCCCCCCCAATCTGAATTTGTTTCAAGCCGCTTAAGTCCGTATTAATGAATGCAAAGCGGTAACAAATCAACTGCAAACAATTTTTATTTTTAGCGCGGCGCAAAGAATCCTGCACAAGAACAGTTTATTGGAAGGGGGAAGAGAATTTGCGCAAAGAATGCTGCAGAAAACACAGTTTATTGGAGTCCAGTGGAGTGGGAGAGAGATAAGGAACACTCACAGGGATTTTGAGTTGATGAGGGCTCCAAATAGCCGCGGTTCCACGGCCTAAGCTTGCTTATGTCGCGGTTCCGCGGCAGTAAGGTAGGATTGGGCCTCTGGAATTTTCGTGTGTGCTTCCTTGGATGTCCTCTTCTTTTCTGGAGTTCCAGAAACTTGATTTGCTCACTGTATCTGCTCCAGATTTTTACAGTAGACCTTTTGCTTCGTTTTGATCCGTCGTGGTGTAGCCGCGAAATGTGGGTCTATCTTCCCACGTCTTTGGCACTGAACTCGAACTCCGTATTATCCTGCACACTTGCACAAAAACTAATCAAAAATAAAAAAATGATTTTTTTACAATGTATATATTTTTTTTTCATTTGTTTTTCGGTTAGCTTTATATTCACAAATTAACCCGAAATTACACAAAGAAATAAACTACCGTCTCCCCGGCAACGGCGCCATTTGATTGGTAGAGATTCTGCGTGTTTAAGTTTAGTTAATTACCGCAATCAAAATGGTTTCGCTTGTAGCTAGCCGGTTGAGTACGGGTCGTCCGCAGGGAGATGGGAATCTTTTTCTATGTGCTTTAACGAGTTAAGTCCAATTTTCCAGATTTGTTTGTAATTATCTAAGTGTTAAAATGATATGTAAAGAGAGCTTGTTAGGGTTAGGATTATGTTAGTTTGAGTTAGGAGTCGCTCACTTCTTTCGTTGCCACTCTTAATATCGGTGTTACGATAATCGGCAACAACGGGGATTAGCACGACTAGGAAGGAACTTGCGAGTCTAAGCTAGGCTTTCCAACGCTTAAGTTCTTCCTTTTGGTGCTTGTCCGTACATTCTTGGCTCTTAGCCATAACCTCCGGTTAATTCAACCACAACCGGTCTCACTACGGAATCACCGCTATCATATAGGATAGGGGGCCGTAGGGAGCGGATTGTGGTTCAATTAACGGGAGTCGATTTAAGATGTTGGGCAAGGAAAGAGTGAGAGAGATTTCCTTCTCTTAAACTTCCCTTATCCTACCCTAACAAGTATGGAAACTACTCACACATCATAATGAAAAGAAAATAAAACAAAGAGGAAGATAGAAAGAAAGAGATTAGAAGATAACAACTAGCTATTTGCGACCTCACCTTGGCAAGGATCAAGCGTAAGCATCATGGTTGTTTTAAGGATAAAGAAAAAGAGAAAGAAAGAAACAAAAATAAATAACAACAACTACTTATCAATTAACGATTACAAGCGATGAATATAAAAAGAGCAAGAAAAGAATAATAACAAAATGAACTTCTTTATTCATCATTCTTCACTCACAAAAGCTCACTACAAGTTTTTCAATGGAGAAGAGATGAGAAGAGAAAGAAGAACACAAGTATTCTAAAACCTAAAATACAAGATTATGCACCCTTGGCTTCACAAGGTTCTGGGCTATTTATAGGCAGGTAACAGAAATTCTAGGGCAACATTCTGGACCCATGTAAAAAGACAAAACAACCCCTGAAGTTTCGACAGATGCGGCGCCTGTACGGCCGCGGATCCGCGGCCTAGACCCCTTATTGGACGCGGATCCGCGGCCCTATGGTGGAGTCAGGGAGTGGGCTTTTTTGTACTTCCCTGGTCTGCTGTGCCCATGAGTCTGGTATATGATATTTCTCAGATTTTCTTCACGATTTTTCCAAAATTTCTGTTGAGCAATAGGTGATTTGATGTGGATCTTTTTGTCATGATTTCCTCGAGCTCCGCGTAGATTTCTTGGATCTTGTGTTGCCATTGAGCCTTGTGCATGAAAATGACATCGATTTGCAATTTTGTCTCTTAAACTGGTGTGTGGCAACAGACGGATAAAGTGCGGAGATCCGTGTTTTATCTGTGATTAGCAGGATCCCGGATTTTGTCGTGTTTTTTCATGAATTTCACCGTTTAGAGCCGAGAACCTGTATCCTGTAGTTGACTAGCAAACACGGCTCAAGAGTACCTACCGATATGCAGTGTGATAAAAATTGGGCGGTATGAAAATGCAAAAATCTGATATGAATATTCATCTATGATCTGGAATGGCTATCATTGCATCTAACGAATGAATATATCTATGTATGATATCTAGTAAGCGTTGCTTATGTTTTGCATCCGCGCTAGTCCAGCCCCCGCTCTGTCGTTAGTTAAGTAACCTAACGGGTGATGAAAGGGCCCCGTGGCGAATGCGGATGGCATAAGCATACGTCATATTTTCGTTGTTTTCTACAATGGTAGGATTAACTGATGGGACGCATTATATTAATGCAAAGAAAAACAAACATAAAAGACGTTGTTGAAACAATTTTCAAAAAGCTGTTATTGCAAGGACGTTCTCTTTTGTTTTGCACAGAGGTATTCGGTTATGAATGCTCAGCACCTCATTCGACGAGACAAGGGCCGAGATCCCTTCATCAAGAGCAACCCCCTGGACAAAAGTTTGCGTCAGGGTAATAATTTCACTATAGTCGATTATTCTTGCTTTGCATTGTGGTATTCAGTTTGGAATATCCTGCACCTCATTGGACGAGGAAAGAGTCGAAATACCTTCACAGGGAGTGACCTCTTTAGCAAAAGTTTTCGTCACTATATTTTTTAAAAGGTTATTAGGTTCCTTCAACGTTATCAAGTTCATTACGTTAACGGTTTTTGGCCAAAAACCCAGCCGTAGCCCTCCGTCATTTCTTATAAATCATACTTAGTATTCGTGCTGCGTTTGTTGACTGTGTCAAGGCGCAGTGAACGGTAGCTGAGTATTGCTTATCTGTAGGATACAATGTGATTGGTTAGGACAGTTGTGTAACCTTGTTGACTGTGTCATGGGTTATGCGGGTGGGTTTAATGCAATCAAGATAATGATGGGTTGAACTTAAGTAGGACTCTTTGATTTGTTGACTGTGTCAAGGTCACTTGGGTCTTAGGAGCAAAAATCCACATTGGGAGTTTCTAAAGAAATTGAAACTTGCAGATTTAGCATACATTATGGAGTGCGGTGACTAGAGTGGATTCCATCTAGGTCATCGCACAATGATAGTTGGATCCCGATCCCACTGATGAGTTGGATTACTCTCGGGAGATTATTTCACTTAATAATCAATGCTATAAACCAAGTAGGTGTCTAGAATAGTGTTAGTGGGGCTACGCCTCCAGGGAAAAGAGGTTATTTAATTAAGGAACTTCGCAAAAGCGTTGGAAAACCTCCCTCGAAGTACCAACACTAGCCTGGCTGAAAGGTTAAGCAAGTATTGTGACGTGCGATTAATCCTGACTAGTTCTTCTTTTAGCGTATGAAGAAGAATTTGAGGAAACAGTGGGAGCCATCCTGGTTAGATAAATTAATGAACCAATCTAATCTTGCAAGAGCACACGCTGAGTGTTTCTTTTCTCTCTCTCCATGTAGCAACCATTTCACGCCCTAATCAAGATAATAAAATGTATCACTTGACCGATCCGAATTCTTATTCGGGGCTGGTGAACATTGGTTCGGCTCTAATTTACGACAACAGTCATGAGTATGAGCAAGGGAAAGAGAATTGTATGGATTCCAAGGATACTCAGTTGAAGAAGAAGCATAGTTTTGCATCTACATCAGGTGTTCTTGTAATTGAGAACTGCTTTACGGTCAGCCCTACCTCATGGATACTTGATACCGGATCAGGATTTCATATCTGTAATCTATTGCAGGGACTGAGAAAAAGTAGGAAAGTTGTACCTGGTGATATGTCGCTCAGGGTAGCGAACGGAGCACAAGTTAATGCTGCAGCCGTCGGTGAATATCACCTAGTGTTGCCAAATGGCAATACTATGATTTTGAACGAATGCTACTATGTACCTTCCATGGTTTGCAACATCATATCAGTTTCTTTACTCAATGAAGATGGATATAACTTTGTTCTTGATAGAAATATCATGAACATTTACTTTCATAAGGTACTGGTTGCAGAAGGTACACTGTGTAATGGTATCTATGTTCTAAATCAGAATACAGTTCTCAATGTATAAAACTCACGCAAGAGGAAGAGTTGAGATACGAATGAATCCTACTTATGGCATTGTAGACTTGGTCATATCGGAGAGAAAAGACTGAGTAAGTTGCATAAAGATGGACTCTTGGATACGTTCGAGTTTTCATCTTATGAAACTTTTCAGTCTTGTCTCAAAGGAAAGATAACCAAATCTCCGTTCACCGGACATGGAGAAAGGGCAGCAGAGCTCTTGGGACTCATACATAGTGATGTATGTGGTCCAATGTCTGTACATGCAAGGGTTGGGTTCTCGTACTTCATCACATTCACTGACGATCTCCCTAGGTTCGGATATGTGTATCTGATGAAACACAAATCTGAAGTTTTTGACAAATTCAAGGAATTCAGAAACGAAGTAGAGAACCAAACTGGCAAAAGTATCAAGATCCTCCGATCGGACAGGGGAGGGGAGTACTTAAGCAAGGAATTCCGAGATTACTTAAAAGAGAATGGTATTCTCTCTCAGCTTACTCTTGCTTATACACCACAGCACAACGGTGTATCGGAACGGAGGAATCATACCCTATTGGATATGGTTCGCTCCATGATGAGTAGTGCTGAGTTGCCTCTTTCATTCTGGGGATATGCACTTCAAACAGCAGCACATCTATTGAATCAAGTTCCATCCAAATCCGTGCCTAAGACTCCGTATGAAATATGGAGTGGTAAGAGTTTGTATCTTAAACGTATTAAGATTTGGGGTTGCCTAGCTTATGTCAAAAAGCAGAACCCAGACAAACTTGAGGCACGGGCAGTTTTGTGTAAGTTTGTGGGATACCCAAAAGATTCTAGTGGGTATCTATTCTACCATGCAGAGGAACAGAAGATAATTGTTTCCAGGAATGCCACATTTTTGGAAAAATAATTTCTTTTTAAAAATATTAGTGGCAGCACGGTAGAACTGGATGAAATTCCAGAAACACAAACTTTAACTAAACATTTGGTGGAACCGCTAGATTCAGTTACACCCAACGAACCTCAGCCACTCCGCAGATCTGGTAAGATTTCTCATCCGCCCGAGAGATACTATGGTTTTCTCATAGACGGGGATCGAGAGGATTGCATCTTGGAAGAAGATGACCTTACCAATTTCAGGCAGGACATTATCAGTAGGGACTCTGATAAGTGGCTGGATGCTATGCAATCCGAGATGGAGTCCATGTACACCAATAAAGTGTGGACCTTGGAAATTGCTCCACCTGGGGTAAAACTCGTTGGATGCAAATGGATCTACAAAAGGAAACTTGGTGTAGATGGGAAGGTAGAAACCTATAAGATTAGACTCGTTGCAAAAGGTTTTCGTCAAAGACCTGGTGTGGACTATGATGAAACTTTTTCTCCAGTGGCTATGCTCAAATCCATTCGGATCCTACTTGCCAGGCTGCCTTCCGTGACTATGAAATCTGGCATATGGACGTAAAAACGGTTTTTCTAAACGGCTGTTTGGAAGAGTGCGTTTACATGGATCAGCCAGAGGGTTTTGTAGACAGTGGGAGCAGCGGGAAGGTGTCCAAGTTACTTAAATCCATTTATGGATTAAAACAGGCATCGCGGAGCTGGAACATCTGTTTTGATGAGGCAATCAAGAAATTTGATTTCATCAAGAACGAAGATGAACATTGTATCTATAAGAAGATTGTAGGACGAATTGTCGTGTTCCTAGTCTTGTACGTGGACGACATTCTTTTGATAGGAAATGACATTCCTATGCTACAATCGGTCAAGCTATTCTTATCACAACGGTTCTCCATGAAGGACCTGGGTGATGCCTCGTACATTCTGGGGATCAAGATCAACAGAGATAGGTCCAAGAGACTACAGGGACTTTCGCAGTCCAGGTACATAGAGACCATACTAAAGAGATTTAGTATGGAAGATTCCAAGCGCGGTAACATACCCACATTGCACGGAATCACCCTCTCCAAGAAGATGTCTCCTAAGACGGACGAGAAGAGGGTTCGCATGAGCACTATACCCTACGCTTCAGCGGTAGGATCTATAATGTATGTGATGCTATGTACAAGACCAGATGTAGCTTACGCGCTGAGCATGGTGAGCCGGTATCAGTCAGACCCAGGTGAGGACCACTGGACGGCAGTGAAGAACATTCTCAAGTACCTGGGAAGGACTAAGGAGATGTTCCTGGTTTACGGTAATGGAGACCTCAGGGTCGAGTCCTTTACCGATTCAAGCTTCCAGAGTGACAAAGATGATAGTAAGTTTGTCTCGGATTTTGTGTTTACCCTCAACGGAGGGGCGGTGTGTTGGAGGAGTTCCAAATTGGATACCGTCGCAGACTAGACGATGGAGGCTGAATACATTGCTGCAAGCGATGCCGCAAAAGAGGCTGTTTGGATGAAGAAGTTCATTAGTGAACTTCAGGTGGTTCCGTCCATTGTTGACCCAATACCTTTGTATTGCGATAACAATGGGGCTATCGCTTTAGCGAAGGAACCCAGGTCCCATCAGAAATCCAGACATATCTTAAGGCGGTATCACCTGATCAGGGAGATCATTGATCGCCAGGAGATCGAGGTATGGAGAGTGGAGACAAAAGACAACATGGCGGATCCATTCACAAAGGCCCTCCCTCAAACATAGTTCGAGCGACTTTTTGAGCTATTGGGTATGGGGTACGCCAGCGGCTGGCCTTGAGCAGACGTTGGGTATGCGGTACACCAATTACTGGCGTTTAGTGCAAGTCGGAGATTGTTGGATATGTATGCCCTAGAGGCCATTATTGTATAGTACTAGTTTGTATAATACATTTTGGAGGCTTGGGATATATATACGGGTTTACGACAGTCTTCCTCGATATAGTAGTATGCTACTTGGTTTGTTTCTATCTTAATATGTGTATATGTCTCTTTTAACATATTGCTAAAAACATATTGATGGAGCCCTTAGGATCTTTGCTTGACTATCGGCATTGTGATGGCGATCACACTAGTGAGGGATGGGTAGTCAATAAGCACATCCTTATTTTGGTCCCTAGTCATAGGATTATCGAGATAGGGCATCGATACTCCAGAGTAGACTGGTGGATACGCTTCTCGTCCGAGCAGGGGAGATAGTCTGTCCCACAGCCATCAGTACCTCGTACTAGAGATAGTATGCAGGTGCTCGTTAGGTTACGAGTACACTGGACATGACTCATCGGGAACTGTTGCTTGGTATTATACCTATCGTCAGTTAACAGTTCCCAGGTGACATGAGTACAGCTTAGTCCGTTGACTTGACACTGTCATTTCATCTCAAGTGTGTTCCTAGTGTTCTTAGATTACTACCCTACCACGGCTCTATTGAGTCATACAAACAGGTAGTAGTTGGGTGAAGTCCCGAAGCACTTGGTGGCAGAGACAGTTAGACAGGATTTGTCTCTCCCGGTATTGGGAGTTGATATCGCGCTGTGTCTAGGAGAGCCATTACACATAGTCGTCCCTGGCCAGGGCATGCGAGATTTGCTGGTAGTGTTACCAGTAGTTTCTCAGGGTGTTCTGGGCTACACTCCGACATGACTTGTACCGCTATTAGGGGACTGACGTTTACCGCCCCCTAGGCCCGACATGAGATACTCTCAGACGAACAGACCGGACTGTACGGAGATTGTCACATTCAGGCTCTGTAGGAGTTCTGATGGGTTCACCTCATCAGTCTTCTTATCGGCATCTACCTAGGGACCGTTACGTACAGCTAGTACCGCTTGCGGCCTGTGGTTAAACCTACTGCCAGCGTAGGGTCGAGCCTTTAGAGTCCCACATAGAGGGTTAATCGCCTTTGGGCAAAACAGAGTAGAGGTCGCATAGTTTTGCGATGGGGTTCGTTCACATCCGCGCACTTGTGCACATTTGGTGTCCGGGCAGTTATTACTAGCGGGCTTTTGTTTAAGCCAGATCCTAGTATTTGTTTTAGGATTGGTTTTGTCTCATTGTATTCGTGTTCCTCGGAACACGGATTTGTAAGTGCACGGCGGCGCCCCGGCCGTCATTCCGACGGCCAAATGCGGAAGCGGTGATAAACTTTAATTTTTACTCGAACTGGCAAACCGCCGCGTACTAATACCCGGATCGAACCATTAACTAGTCCTAGCTAACTACAAGATGGGAAAGAGATAAACCGACGATCCAAGTCCTCCGGTCTTCTCATCATCGTCCCGATCTCCTACGGAATGTCCCGTCTCCTCCTCATCGCCGGAAGTGCACCACATCGCCTACTTCTTTTACGGGCTCCCACCTCAATGCCGAGGCAACTCGGGCACGAAGCCGGCTACTCGACGTGCCCAAGGTTCACTGTAGAATATGTAGTCCTCAAGTCTCACTTTGGGGTTCATGGAGATGCCATTTTAGGTGGAGGGATGATACAAGAACAATGTGGAGGAACTTGAGGATTTTTCTAACATCAAGAGAGCAAAAATCCCCACTACAAAATGGGCAACCCCTCCTCCAAGCTTGGCCGGCCATAACTAGAGGGGGAGGAGAGAATGAGAGTGAAGATAGTGTATCAAAAGATAAATCAACCTCATAATGCAAGAGAGAGAGGGAGAAAAACTATCATGCAAAAACATGATAACAAACTAAAACCAACACTCCACAACCATATCATAACCCATCATCAAGCATGATGACTTCAAAAAGTCAAGCCATCATGAAGAAGTTAAGAAGTCAAGGTCAATGGATGGTGCACCACATGAAAGCCATCATGATGCAACAAGATGCAAAGAACCACCTCCACTAATGCCTATTTGCAACAATGCAAATAAACCCTCCTCCACCAATCTTCGGCCAATGAACGGAACAATGGAAATCGGCCGAAACGGAAAGCAAACTGGCAACTCCATAAAACTGGTCCCGTAATAAATTACAGGAAAACCCTGATACTGTGCATACACACCCGCATTTGTATTCCGACCGAAATACAAATGCAATGAGACAAAATCTACACTGTACTATACTAGGATCCGGCTTATACCAAAGCCGGCTAGTAATATCCGTTCGATCCTGATCCGTGCAATACCGCACGTATCTGATCGAACCCTGCCTTATAACCATACGGCCTGTAGTACAAACTGTCCGATCCTGATCAGTGCAATACCGCACGTATCTGATCGGACCCTGCCATATCTCCATACGGCCTCTACAACCTTTCGCCCGAAAGCTGAGTAACAGAATGTGGGGGACTCAAACGACTCATCAACACCTTGGTTGTGGATTTAACCACTAGCACGTTAGAGGTATAAGCCAATACGTAACGGGCTACCAGGTATTGACTAAAAGGGACGTCTGTGAGCGAACTCAACCTGACTCCCTACTGAGCCTGTCAGTGACAATATCCGTACAGTCCGGTCCGTTCGTCTATGAGCATCGCATGGCGGGCCTAGGGGGTTGGTAAAAGTCAGACCCCTAAAAGCGGTACAAGTCGTGTCGGAGTGTAGCCCAGAACACCCTGAGATACTTCTGGAATACCTACCAGTAAATCTCCTTGCCTCGGCCGAGGGCTTTGTGTAATGGCTCTCCTAGACACAGCACGACCTCACCCCCAATACCGGGAGAGACGAACCCCTGAAGATACGCTCACTGCCTCCATGTGGCTCTGGACTGTACCCAACTAAAACCTGTTTGCACGACTCCTTTGAGCCGTGGTAGGGTAGTAATCAAAGTACAGTGGGAACTCACACAAGACAAATGACGATCCCCAGGTCGATGAACTAACCTGCACACATGTCACCAGGGAACTGCCATCTGACGTCTGGTATATGACCAACTAGCATGTTCCCGGCGAGTCCTGTCCGGTGTACTCAAAACCCAATGAGCACCTGTATACATCTTAGGTGATCCAACTGACACTAGTGGCTTGTGAGACCGGCCACCGCCCCTCGTCGGGGTCTCGACTGTATACACTAGTCTACTCTGGAGTATTGATGCCCTGTCTCGAAACTCACACGACTAGGGACCATTTAAGGATATGCTTATAGACCCCAGCTCCCACTTATATGATCGCCCTCATACTGCTGGTGGTCAAGCAAGAATCCTAGGGGCTCTACCAACGTGTAATAGCAACTTGTCAGGTCACCTAAAACAGTACACGATGATAAAGGTAAACCAGATAGCATACTATCATCTCGAGTAAGACTGTCCTACCGGGATAGGTCCTCCATCAATCATTGCAATCACGTACCTGTGACCTAATAATTGACTCTGAGGGCACTATCTCCAACAATCTCCCACTTGCACTCAAGGCTAATTATTGCGATGTCACATACTCACAGCCCGTGTGATACCGAACACCCAACTCCTGTACTAGTCAGTCTCACAAAGCTCGTTTGCGAAACTATTGCGTTCGAGGAATAGCCTTAGTGAGTGGATCCGCCTTGAAGTTTCTTTCTATGTCTCTCTATATCTCAAGTTCGCGGAGAAACCCATCTCCCGAAATGAGCAATACCTGTCTTAGAATGTGTCTGGATGTCTGATGGGACATAGCTCATAAATGAACTCCAAATCCAAACTTCTTAGACTGTATCGTCAACTGAACTCAATCAGTATCCTGCGCCATGCCTCCCTCAGTATTGCCTTGGACCACCTGTCCAAAATACTGCCCCTCATCAGAAGGAAAAACTATAACTCTGACAACCTCCTTGTTGTCCATGTCACCTTGGAAGCCTGGAATGATAACTGTCTCCCGAATGAGGCTGTCGTTATCATATCCCTAGAACATCCACTTGTGTTCTAGAACTGCTTCCGACTGTTTCTCCAGGATTGGATTAATGTCAACTTATTGCATCTAATGCAAGAACAACATCTGGTGTGGTACTTGACATCTCATGATTGACTCAATTGCCTAAGCAAGTGATCTGTCAATCATGCACATCCCTCTCCCCTTTAGTCTATAAGACACCTTTAGAGAGGGTGACTCCATCTTCTGCAGGTACACTACCGTGCATGGAGTCGTCCATTCTAAATACCCATAGAATGCTGTCTAAGTACCCAGATTGGGAAACTACCCAAATATAGATCTAAAACCATAGATCTAGTAACCAGAATGTCTGATATAATGTCCAAGTCCTATGTGGAGAAACCACTGTGTGACGACCAAAGTATAACCGATCGTAGTATAGGAGTTTCTTTTCCTACTCTGTGTATGTCATCCAAATACCAGGATATCACACCCTAGTACCTTCTCAACAGATCCATCCCCTATTCTGATGAAGCCAAACCCATGACTGTCACGTCAGAAATAGATGATCTATCTCCGTTACATCTGCTTTAGTCTATAAATAGACATAAGCTACTTGTCCACCAATGCTTCCGCTGCTCCCACTGACTACGACAACCCTCTGGCAGAGTCATATAGACGTCCATTTCTAAAACTAGTTTAGAACGACGCTATACTCATCCTCCCGCCTGGTCTCGCAGCCGGGAACAACAGCAATGGTAATTGTGGGTAAACAAGAACTTCCCTGTCACCGTCCTTGAGGCTACCGTAGTACCTCTCGGGTGCCTGAAGTTACCCACCTTATCTGCGGAGTGGCCAATGGAATGTCAAACCAGATTGAATCTTTAGGTTCCTTATCAAATCTTCAGTAATCGTTTGTGGTTCTGGAATCACTTCCAGTTCTACCATACTCCCACTACTGTTTTCTGAAAAAAAATCCATTTTTATTAAAACTGTGGCGAGTCTAGAACAATATTGCTATTGTTCATCCAGATGGTAGAAAATCAACCCGCGTCATAGCCTGGGTCAACCCACAAACAGCCATTACAGAAACGTGCCTTGAGTTGTCCAGTGTCTGGTTTTAAGCATAAGCCGGACAACTCCCCGTACCTTAACATCGTTAAGATATGAACTGTTCTATATCCCATATAGGACCAGAGGCACTGATTTAATTGAACCAGATTCAAATCATGCAACTGTCTCCAGTGCATGTCAACTAAATGGAAGGAGGCCGATCAGCGTTACTCAACTTAGGAATGCTTCCAATTATGAGTAACCTGAAAAAGAAGCAAGTTCTCTTAGTCATTACTATCAACTTAATACCATACACAAGTATCTACATCTTCGATCTCTTTGAAGAATCCCGATACTTGCTACACCTGGTTCTCTACTCTATTCAAATACCTATAACTTCTAAAAATTCGGACCCTGTGTTTCCTACGAAACACCTGTCTAAAAACTAGAGAAGTCATAAGTAAACCGAATATAGTACGAGGACCAACCCCTCTGTCCTGATGGACCCTGGACAACATACAATACTCTGTATAAGTCCCTTGAGTCTAATAACTCATTCACTGTGTGTCGTAGGTTGAAAACTGTACTTATGGTTAAGAAGAATTACACCGCTGTTTAATGCTCCTTACCTAACCATCCACTGATATAGGTAAATGTCGTAGACATAATTTCAGAAAGGTATATCTCACTCTATGAAAATAGACGTACAGATATATCAATTTGAAATTGGTGCATAACTGCGGATATTCAAAACCAAATATTTGCCAACCGGCAAACTTCCCAGTTGACTTCCTCAAATATCACTGATTACAACGAATCCCGATATAATGAGGATGATCACCCAATTCCCAATAACTTACTCCCACTCATCATCTGTAAAACCATACAGATGTGAGAATCATACCTGGTAAATACATACCCTGGAGCAAGTGTCTAATCGGGAAATCAGTTTTCCTTTAACAGTACACAGTGAGACTGAAACATCGAAATGTTTCGATGGGGTATCCTGGTATTCCTAGTAATGCCTCTTCCAGATTCACGACTGTAACCGTATAATTCTTTGCCACCTCTCCAAATCCCTTCATATGTCTTTAGTCTTTACCTTCTGCACACCCCTTTAGGCCAAATGGTTTTCTTCCTTCCCTACCGTTCGGCACCAGCCTATGGTTTGGAAGAAGACTATCCAATAAGCATAATGGGTGTACTGTCCCAATCCTAGGAACACTCGCAATGAGAGAGGGTGAAGATAAAAGACAACCGAATAAACCTTATTCCTATTTCTCCTGGACCAGAATCCATCCCCGAACTGGAACAAGTTCCTTTCGAGTTCGCATATAACCATACGATGGAGTATCCAAATAAACTGTGGATCTTCGTAGTGATACGGAGTGTCCTGGAGAAATACAAAGGTGATGTGGGAGTGGTAACGAAATATTTGGTTTGGTCGTGAATATCTGTTGCAATTTACTTTGCCCTCTTACTAATCCCTTGCTTTGTCTTAACTTAATACCTTCTGTACACCATCGTTAGGCTAATTGGTTTTCTTCATTCCCTACCGGTCGGCACCAGCCTAAGGTTTGGCAGAAGACTATCCAATTTGCGTAATAGGTGTACTATCTCCTAAACCAAGGAGTACTCGCAACCTGAGAGAAGGTAAAAGGAAAAGACAACTGAATAGTCCTATCCGTTTTCTCCAGAACCTGAAACCATCCTCGAATAAATCCCTTCGAGTTCGTATATAACCATACGATGGTTTTGTCCAATGGAAGTGGACGTTCATAGTAATACGGGGTGTCCTGGAGAAAAGGGTAAAAAGTAGGAGGGGCAATGAGGTCTGCAACTCTGACAATCCAAAAGCCAGTGTTAAGAAGGTTCGGTCAACTTGGTCACTGAGTCATAGTCTTAGGGTCGGGTCAATGGTCGCTGCCAAAGAGAGAGAGAAAAGAAACACTCAGCGTGCACTCTAACCTAGATCAGAATGGTTACCAATTTATCTAATCTGGAAACCTCCCACTGTACCTCAAATTCTCCTCCAAACCTGAAAGAAGAATTAGTCGGGGTCACCCGAGGAGTAAACTAACTCATCAGTGGGAATCGGGATCCAACTATCATCGCATGATAACGTGACGGAATCCGCTCACGTCATCACACTCCAGAAGGTATGCGCATATCTGGCAAGTTTCAGTTCTTTTGAAACTCCCGATGTGATTTCTACCCCATGCTCTTATGACCTTGACTAAGGCCAACAAATCATAAGTCACATGTCAAGTTCTACCCGTCATTGTCCAGGTTGATTTGAACCCATCCGTACAAGCCCTTGACTAGGGCCAACAAGGCTATACGGCTGTCCCAAACCAACGCATCTATCTATGCAGCATATGAACACCCAATAGCTACCAAACACTGTGCCTTGACTATGGCCAACAAACACAGCTTGAATACTATTGACTATCCATATGAAACGACGGAGGGCTACGAATGGTTTCTGGCGAAAACCTTTAACGTAAAGAACTTGATATCGTTGAAGGAACCGGATAGCTTTTTGAAAATATAGTGACGAAAACCTTTGCTAAAGAGATCACTCCCGGTGAAGGGATCTCGGCTCTTTCCCCGTAGAATGAGGTGCAGGATATTACAACTGAATATCATGGTGCAAAGCAAAAGTAATCGGCTATAGTGAAGTTAATGCCCTGACGCAAACTTTTGTCCAAGGGGTCACTCCCGGTGAAGGGATCTCGGCCCTTGCCTCGTCGACTGAGGAGCAGGATATTCCTACTGAATATCACGATGCAAAACAAAAGTGAACGTCTTTGCAATAACAGCTTTTTGAAAAGTGTTCCAACAACATCAGATTAGGTTTGTTTTTAACTTGCATTGATCCGAATCAATGCAGTCCCATCAATTGATCACACCAAAAAGAACGAAAATATACTGATGTACGTATATGCCATCCGCATTCGCCACTGGGTCCCGTCATTACTCGTTAGGTTAGCTAACTAACGACAGAGCGGGGACTGGACTAGCGCGGATGCAAAACATATACAACATCTACTAATATATATACCAATATATTATATTTCGCTCAAGGCGTGAATAAAATGCAGCATCACAGATATGTACAGCATCACAGAAACAATACAGATATCTGGGATCCCCGGGTTTCACAGAGGCGCTGAAACCCGACGTTCCCCTGGTCGTGTGGATAGCCTGTGCAATGAAATCCTAGACCCCTACGGGCGCGGAAAGTCACCCGCCAAAACCTTAAGCGAGGCAGCCCCCTTCAGCACCGTGAATGGACCACCCAGCACTTCACGGAATCCGGTAACTTGGGCACCCCTCCTGGGTCAACCTGTACCCCCTACGAGTGCGGCGAGTAGCCCGCCAATCCTAGAGCGAAGCCCCCTCCGTCCCAATGCCATGAGATGCGGGCTTGTTGCCCTCTAGAACCCGGCTATCCGTGCACCCCTCCGCGGGGCAATCCTAGTACAGAAAGTAAAATATACATACAACGGGTACATCGACCGCAACCTGGCCGTGCCCCAAAATAATAATACAATCAGGCAGTGACGGCAGTCCACAAGTCGGACGCTCGCCCCGCAATATCAAATGTACATAATACAACAAAACTGTACGAGCATTGCATCCAGGCTATCCCCCACGACCGATCCGCAACATCACAGCAAAAACAGAACATCAACGTGAAAGTCACGTTCGCAAATCCGTCTAACCGGGCTATAGCAGTTAGACCGGATTTACCGATCAAGTGACATTCACGGTCGCAGATATAATGTAAATACTGTGAAAAAATGTGTTTAAAATATCCGCTCGATCAAAAATTAACAAGTGGGCCCCCAAGTACTACTGTAGCACATCAAGAAAATCTGGGCCCAAAATTAATATTCCAAAACCCATATTTTAAGCCCACAAGCCCTCTGGAAAAAGCTGGTGAGCTGAACCCAACTACCTGCGGCGGAACCGCGGCCAACAAGGGGTTATGGCCGCGGTTCCGCGGTCGTACGGAGGGTTCAGGGAACCAAAATTTTCCAGTGGTCTTAGGGTTCTCTGTACATCATTCTGCAATCACCTGAAAAATTTTTCGAGACCAAAAATTTTCAACAGAAACTGATGCGAACTAAAATGCAGTTTTGGAACATTCGATCGATCGAAACAGAAAAACACATTAAACCAAGCTAGACTAAGTTAATGGCGAGGCTCTGATACCACTGTAAGTGCACGGCGGCGCCCCGGCCGTCAATCCGACGGCCAAATGCGGAAGCGGTGATAAACTTTAATTTTTACTTGAACTGGCAAACCGCCGCGCACTAATACCCGGATCGAACCATTAACTAGTCCTAGCTAACTACAAGATGGGAAAGAGATATACCGAGGATCCAAGTCCTCCGGTCTTCTCATCATCGTCCCGATCTCCTGCGGAATGTCCCGTCTCCTCCTCATCGCCGGAAGTGCACCACATCGCCTACTTCTTTTATGGGCTCCCACCTCAATGCCGAGGCAACTCGGGCACGAAGCCGGCTACTCGACGTGCCCAAGGTTCGCTGTAGAATATGTAGTCCTCAAGTCTCACTTTGGGGTTCATGGAGATGCCATTTTAGGTGGAGGGATGATACAAGAACAATGTGGAGGAACTTGGGGATTTTTCTAACATCAAGAGAGCAAAAATCCCCACTACAAAATGGGCAACCCCTCCTCCAAGCTTGGCCGGCCATAACTAGAGAGGGAGGAGAGAATAAGAGTGAAGATAGTGTATCAAAAGATAAATCAACCTCATAATGCAAGAGAGAGAGGGAGAAAAACTATCATGCAAAAACATGATAACAAACTAAAACCAACACTCCACAACCATATCATAACCCATCATCAAGCATGATAACTTCAAAAAGTCAAGCCATCATGAAGAAGTCAAGAAGTCAAGGTCAATGGATGGTGCACCACATGAAAGCCATCATGATGCTACAAGATGCAAAGAACCCCCTCCACTAATGCCTATTTGCAACAATGCAAATAAACCCTCCTCCACCAATCTTCGGCCAATGAACGGAACAATGGAAATCGGCCGAAACGGAAAGCAAACTGGCAACTCCATTAAACTGGTCCCGTAATAAATTACAGGAAAACCCCGATACTGTGCATACACACCCGCATTTGTATTCCGACCGAAATACAAATGCAATGAGACAAAATCTACACTGTACTATACTAGGATCTGGCTTATACCAAAGCCGGCTAGTAATATCCGTTCGATCCTGATCCGTGCAATACCGCACGTATCTGATCGAACCCTGCCATATAACCATACGGCCTGTAGTACAAACTGTCCGATCCTGATCCGTGCAATACCGCACGTATCTGATCGGACCCTGCCATATCTCCATACGGCCTCTACAACCTTTCGCCCGAAAGCTGAGTAACAGAATGTGGGGGACTCAAAAGACTCATCAACACCTTGGTTGTGGATTTAACCACTAGCACGTTAGAGGTATAAGCCAATACGTAACGGGCTACCAGGTATTGACTAAAAGGGACGTCTGTGAGCGAACTCAACCTGACTCCCTACTGAGCCTGTCAGTGACAATATCCGTACAGTCCGGTCCGTTCGTCTATGAGCATCACATGGCGGGCCTAGGGGGTTGGTAAAAGTCAGACCCCCAAAAGCGGTACAAGTCGTGTCGGAGTGTAGCCCAGAACACCCTGAGATACTACTGGAATACCTACCAGTAAATCTCCTTGCCTCGGCCGAGGGCTTTGTGTAATGGCTCTCCTAGACACAGCACGACCTCACCCCCAATACTGGGAGAGACGAACCCCTGAAGATACGCTCACTGCCTCCATGTGGCTCGGGACTGTACCCAACTAAAACCTGTTAGCACGACTCCTTTGAGCCGTGGTAGGGTAGTAATCAAAGTACAGTGGGAACTCACACAAGACAAATGACGATCCCCAGGTCGATGAACTAACCTGCACACATGTCACCAGAGAACTACCATCTGACGTCTGGTATATGACCAACTAGCATGTTCCCGGCGAGTCCTGTCCGGTGTACTCATAACCCAATGAGCACCTGTATACATCTTAGGTGATCCAACTGACACCAGTGGCTTGTGAGACCGGCCACCGCCCCTCGTCGGGGTCTCGACTGTATACACTAGTCTACTCTGGTGTATCGATGCCCTGTCTCGAAACTCACACGACTAGGGACCATTTAAGGATATGCTTATAGACCCCAGCTCCCACTTATATGATCGCCCTCATACTGCTGGTGGTCAAGCAAGAATCCTAGAGGCTCTACCAACGTGTAATAGCAACTTGTCAGGTCACCTAAAACAGTACACGATGATAAAGGTAAACCAGATAGCATACTATCATCTCGAGTAAGACTGTCCTACCGGGATAGGTCCTCCATCAATCATTGCAATCACGTACCTGTGACCTAATAATTGACTCTGAGGGCACTATCTCCAACAGGATTCAGGTGTGTATGCACAGTTGACAGAGGCAGAGGCAGAGGATTCTCATTAGGGTTGTTGACCGTTGACTTTTTCTAAACCCTAAGGAGAATGAGAAATATGATTAATAATATTAATTAAAGATAATTGTGCCATGGTTGAGTTGAACATTTGACTTTTGTTGACTTGTTGACTTTGTTGACTGGTGGACTATTGTTGACTTGTTGATCATCATCATTTCATTTCAATGATGCTTCTTGTTTCTTGCAAATGCATTAAATGATGAAATGATAATGGTCATTCATAAACTAACCATCACAATTTCTTAATTATTATTATTATTATCACTATTCTTATTATGTGAGCATGGTTGCAAAAAAAGAGAGTTTATTCTATCATACTCTTTCTCTCTCTTGAAAAAGCTCTCCCTCTTCCTCTCTCAAAGTTTAAGTGTTCCATGTGTTGGAAATCATAAGCTTTTGAGACTAAACCATCAAAGTATCTCTCTACTCTTTCTAGGGTACTTTGTCTAGCAAACCAAGCACTCTAGTTACCTCTTGGTTGCGTTAGGAGCTCAAGGTAGAGGCCCTCGGGTGGATCTATCGTCGGCAAAGAGAAGACGACGAGGAGGAGCCGTCTATGCCACTCCAAGGAGCAAGCAAGAAGGAGGACCATAACAAGAAGAGAAGGAGTTCAAGACCTAGGTATAACCATTGTACATAGTAGCTAGAACTTGTAGTTTATGTGTTAGTTTTTGTTTAACAAAGATCCATCATGGATGGTCCATGTCACCTTCTTAGAAAAATTTGATTTTTACTTATTCCGCCTCCCCGAAAGAACCGGGGTGGGTAACGTGGACCTAACAGTTTCTGCCGAATTTTAAAAGTCGTCGAAAAATTATTTTCAGTGTATCAGAAAATCATTCAGGCTTTTTTAAGACATTGGAAGAAATTTGGAAGCACGATCCTACCATGAGACCGTGAAACCGCGGCGAAACTGGCATGTTTGGCGCGGTTACGCAGCAGAATGGTGGGAACAGTGCACCATTTTTCTTCCTGGGGTTTTTCATATGGAATTGTGGTTTCTGGGTTTTTTTTTTGTTTGGGCCCAGATTTGTTACAGTACTGGATTTGTGCTTGGGGCCCACTTCGGGAAGTTTTGTCGATCGGAATTTTAAATATATTAGTTCGCAGTACTTACATTACTATCTGTGACCGTGAATGTCATTCGAGCGGTAAATCTTGTCTAATTGCTATAGCCCTTTTAGACGGATTTGGAACGTGACATTCACGTTGATGTTCTGTGTTGTGCTGTGATGTTGCGGATTTGTCGTGGTGGATAGCTTGGTGCAATGTTAGTATTGTTTGGTTATATTTGTACATTTGATATTGTAGGGTGTGCGTCCAACATGTGGACTGCCGTCACTGCCTGTTTGTATATTATTCTTTTGGGGCACGAACGGGCTGAGGTCGATGTACCCGTTGTATATATTTTTCTTTTTTGTAATAGGATTACCTCGCGGTGGGGTGCACGGATAGCCGGGTTCTAGAGGGAAACGAGCCCTCATCTCATAGCTTTGAGACGGAGGGGTATTCACTCTAGAATTGGCGGGCTATTCGCCGCACTCGTAGGGGGTATAGGATGACCCAAGGAGGGGTGCCCAAGTACCGGATTCCGTGAAGTGCTGGGTGGTCCATTCACTCTGTTTAAGGGGGCTGCCTCACTTCAGGTTTTGGCAGGTAACTTGCCGCACCCGTAGGGGTCTAGGATTTGATTGCACAGGCAATCCACACGACCAGGGGAACCTCGGGTTTCAGTTGCGGCTCTATGAAACCCGGGGCTCCCAGATTATCTGTATTGTTCTGTGATGCTTATTGCATTTCTGTGATGTTTCATTTTATCACGCCATGAGTGAATATTACATATTGATATATATATACTAGTAGATGTTGTATATGGTTTACACCCACGCTAGTCCAGTCCCCGCTCTGTCGTTAGTTAAGTAACCTAACGGGTGATGACGGGACCCAGTGGCGAATGCGGATGGCATATACGTACATCGTATTTTCATTCTTTATTGGTGTGATCAATTGATGGGACTGCATTGATTCGGATCAATGCAAGCTAAAAAAACCCGTTTGATTTTGTTGGAACATTTTTCAAAAAGCTGTTATTGCAAGGACGTTCTCTTTTGTTTTGCACAGTGGTATTCGGTTATGAATATCCAGCACCTCAGTCGACGAGGAAAGGGCCGAGATCCCTTCACCGGGAGTGACCCCTTGGACAAAATTTTGTATCAGGGTAATAACTTCACTATAGTCGATTACTTTTTGCTTTGCATCGCGGTATTCAGTTGGAATATCCTGCACCTCATTCTACGGGGAAAGAGCCGAGATCCCTTCACCGGGAGTGACCTCTTTCGCAAAGGTTTTCGCCACTATATTTTTGTAAAAAGCAATCCGGTTCCTTCAACGATATCAAGTTCATTACGTTAAAGGGTTTTCGCCAAAAACCATTTGTAGCCCTCGTCATTTCAGAAAGGTAGCACTTAGTATTCATGCTATGTATGTTGGCCTTCGTCAAGGTATAGTGTATGGTAGCTATTTGTTACTTTTCTGTTGCATAGATAGATGTGTTGGTTCGGGACAGTCGTACTAATATTTTGGCCTTCGTCAAGGGTATATACAGGTGGGTTCAAATTAACCTGGATAATGACGGGTAGAACATGACATGTGACTTATGATATGTTGGCCTTCGTCAAGGTCATAAGAGCATGGGGTAAAAATCACATCAGGAGTTTCTAAAGAAACTGAAACTTGCCAGGCATGCGCATACTTTCTGGAGTGTGATAACATGAGTGGATTCCATCACATTATCATGCGATGATAGTTGGATCCCGATTCCCACTGATTAGTTGGTTTACTCTTCGGGTGATCCCGACTAATTCTTCTTTCAGATTTGGAGGAGAATTTGAGGTTACAGTGGGAGGTTTCCTGATTAGATAAATTGGTAACCATTCTGATTTAGGTTAGAGTGCATGCAGAGTGTTTCTTTTCTCTCTCTCTCTCTCTCTTTGGAAGCGACCATAGCCCGACCCTAGACTATGACTTAGTGACCAAGTTGACTGGACCTTCTTAAAACGCTGGCTTTTGGATTGTCTGAGTTGCATACCTCATTGCCACTCCTACTTTTACCCTTTTCTCCAGAACACCCCGTATTACTACGAACATCCACTTCCATTGGATAAAACCATCGTATGGTTATATACGAACTCGAAGGAAGTTGTTCCAAATTCGAGGATGGTTTCCGGTTCTGGACAAAATGAATAGAACTATTCAGTTGTCTTTTCCTTTTACCTTCTCTCAGGTTGTGAGTGTTCCTTGGATTAGAACGGTACACCTATTATGCTTATTGGATAGTCTTCTTCCAAACCATAGGTAGGTGCCGAAAGGTGGGGAAGGAAGAAAACCAATAAGCCTAAGTGAGGTATACAGAAGATAATAAGTAAAGACAAAATAAAAGGATTAGAAAGAGGGCAAAGTAAATTGCAACTGCTATTCACGACCAAACCAAGTATTTCATCGTCACTCATACTTCACCTTTGTATTTCTCCGGAACACCCCGTATCAATACGAAGATCCATAGTTTATTGGATACTCCATCTTATGGTTATATACGAACTCGAAGGGACTTGCTCCAGTTCGGGGATGGAATCTGGTTCAGAAGAAATAGGAATGAGGTTTATTCAGTTGTTTTTTATCTTTACCTTCTCTCGGGTTGCGAGTGCTCCTATGATTAGGACAGTACACCTATTACGCTTATCGGATAGTCTTCTTCCAAACTATAGGCTGGTGCCGAACGGTAGAGAAGGAAGAAAACCATTTAGCCTAATGATTGTGTGAAGAAGGTAGCGACTAAAGACAAATAAAGGGATTTGGAAAGATGGCAAAGGAAGTATACGGTTACCGTCATGAATCTGGATAATGGAAGAGGCATTACTAGGAATACCCGGATACCCCTTCGAAACATATTCATGTTTCAGTTTCACTTTGTATTGTTAATAGAAAACAGATTTCCCAATTAGTCTTTACTCCAGGGTATGTATTTACCAGGTATGATTCTCACATCTGTATGGTTTTACAGATGATGAGTGGGAGTAAGTTATTGGGAATTAGGTGATCATCCTCATTATACCGAGATTCGTTGTAATTGGTGATATTTGAGGAAATCGCCTGGGCTGTTTGCCGGACGGTAAATATTTGGTTTTGAATATCCGTTGTTATGCACCAATTTCAAATTGATATATCTGTACGTTTAGTTTTATAAAGTGAGATATAACCTTTTGAAATTATGTCCATGACATTTACCTATATCAGTTGATGGTTACGTAAGGAGCATTAAACAGCGGTGTAATTCTTCATAACCATAGTACAGTTTTCGACCTACGACGCACAGGATTTGAGTTATTCAACTCAGGGGACTTATACAAAGCATTTTATATTGTCCAGTGTCCATTAGGACAGAGGGGTTGGTCCTCATACTATATTCTATTTACTTGTGACTTCTCTAGTTTTAGACAAGTGATTCATAGAAATACAAGGTCTAAGTTTTGAGAAGTTATAGGTATAAGAGTAAAGTAGAGAACCAGGTGTTGCAAGTATCGGGATTCTTCAAGGTGATCGAAGATCTAGATACTTGTGTATGGTATTCAGTTTATAGCAATGGTTTTTGAGAAACTTGTTTTTCTTTCAGGTTACTCAAATTTGGATACACTCCAAAGTTGAGTAATGTTGATCGACCTCTCTCCATTTAGTTGACATGCACTGGAGACAGCTGCATGATTTGAATCTGGTTCCAATTAAATCAGTGCCTCTGTTTCTATATTAGATATATGGAGTTGTCGGCTTATGCTTAAAACCAGACTCTTGATAACTCAAGGCACGTTTCTGTAATGGCTGTTTGTGGGTTGACTCGGGCTATGACGAAGGTTAACTTTCTACCATCTGGAAGATCAATAGTGATATTGTTCTTGACTCACCAAAGTTTTAATAAAAATGGATTTTTTCAGAAAACAGTAGTGGGAGTATGGTAGAACTGGAAGTGATTCCAGAACCGCAAACGATTACTGAAAATTTAATATGACTTAAAGATTCAATCTAGATTGACAATCCATTAGCCACTCCGCAGATATGGTGGGTAACCTCAAGCACACGAGAGGTACTTCGGTATGCTTAAAGACGGTGACAGGGAGGTTCTTGTTTACCCAGACTTGACACTACTGTTGTTCCCGGCTATGAGACCCAGCAGGAGGATGAATATAGCATCGTTCTAAATTAGCTTTAGAAGTGCACGTGTATATGACTCTGCCAGAGGGTTGTCGTAGTCAGTGGGAGCAGCGGAAGTATAGTGGAAAAGTAGCTTATGTCGATTTATAGACTAAAGCAAATATAGCGGAGATGGATCATCTATTTCTAATATGACAGTCATAGGTTTGACTTCATCAGAATAGGGGATGGATCTGTTAAGAAGATAGTAGGGTGGATGTCATGGTATTTGGATGACATACACAGAGTAGAAGTGAAATTCCTATACTACGATCAGTTATACTTTGGTTGTCACACAGTGGTTTCTCCACATAGGATATAGATATAATATCAGACATTCTGGTTACTAGATCTATGGTTTTAGATTTAGATTTGGGTAGTTTCTCAATCTGGGTACTACGACAGCATTCTACAGGTATTTTAGAATGGACGACTCTTGGCACGGTAGTATACCTGCAGGTGATGGAGTCACCTTCTCTAAAGGTGTCTTACAGACTAAAGGGGAGAGAGATGTGCATGATTGACATATCACTTGCTTAGGCGATTGAGTCAATCACGAGATGTCAAGTACCACAACAGAGGTTGTTTTTTGCACTATATGCAATAAGTTGATATTAATCCTATCCTGGAGAAATATTCAGAAGCAGCTTTAGAACATAAGTGGATGTTCTAGGGATCTGATAGCGGCAGCCTCCTTCGGGAGACAGTTATCATTCCAGGCTTCCAAGGTGACCTGGGTGACAGAGTGACTGTTAGAGTTATAGTTTTCCCTCTGACAAGGGACAGTAGTTTGGACAGGTTGTCCAAACGGATACTGAGGGAGGCATGGCGCAGGATACTGATTAAGTTCAGTTGACAATACAGTCTAAGAAGTTTGGATTTGGAGTTCATTTATGAACTAGGTCCCATCAGATATCCTGACATATTCTAAGACAGGTATTGCTCATTTCGGGAGATGGCTTTCTCTGCGAACTTGAGATAAAGAGTGACATAGAAAGAAACATCAGGGCGGATCCACTCACTGAGGCTATTCCTCGAATGCAGTAGTTTCACAACCGGGCTTTGTGAGATTGATTAGTAGAGGAGTTGGGTGTTCGGTATTACACGGGCTGTGAGTATGCGACATCGCAATAATTAGCCTTGAGTGCAAGTGGGAGATTGTTGGATATAGTGCCCTCAGAGTCAATTATTGGATCACAGGCACGTGATTGCAATGATTGAGGGAGGACCTATGCCGGTTGGACAGTCTTACTCAAGATGATAGTATACTATCTGGTTTATCTTTATCACCGTGTACAGTTTTAGGTGACCTTACAGATCACTATAACACATTGATAGAGCCCTTAGGATTCTTGCTTGACTACCAGCAGTGTGATGGCGATCATATACGTGACAGTTTGGCAGTCTATAAGCACATCCTTAAAGTGGTCCCTAGTCGTAGGAGTTTCGAGACTGGGCATCGATACTCCATTAGTAGACTAGTGTATAAAGTCGAGATCCCGACGAGGGGCGGTGGCCGGTCTCACAAGCCATTGGTGCCAGTTGGTTCACCTAAGATGTATAAAGGTACTCATTGGGTTATGAGTACACCGGACAGGACTCACGGGGAACATGCTATTTGGTATTATACCTGACGTCAGATAGCAGTTCCCTGGTGACATGTGTACAGGTTAGTCTATCGACCTGAGATCGTCATTTGTCTCGTGTGAGTTCCTACAGTGCTTTGATTACTACCCTACAAAAGCTCAAAGTAGTCGTGCAAACAGGTTTTAGTTGGATACAGTCCCGAGCCACATGGAGGCAGTGAGCGGATCGGCAGGGGTTTCGTCTTTCCCTGTATTGGGGGTGAGATCACGCTGTGTCTAGGAGAGCCATTACACGAATTCCTTGGCCAAGGCAGGAGATTTACTAGTTGGTAATCCAGTAGTATCTCAGGTTGTTCTGGGCTATACTCCGACACGACTTGTACCTCTTTTGGGGGTCTGACTATTACCAACTCCCTAAGCCCGACCTGCGATACTCATAGATGAACGGACCGGACTGTACGGATATTGTCACTGACAGGCTCAGTAGGGTGTCAGGAAGAGTTCGCTCATCGACCTTCCTTTTGGTCAATACCTGGTGGCCCGTTACATACAGCTAGTACCACTGACGTGCTAGTGGTTAAATCCACAGCCAGTGTATTGACGAGTCTTTAGAGTCCACCACAGACAGTTTCTCAAGTTTCGGGTGAAACGTTGTAGATGCCGTATGGATTTATGGCAGGGTTCGAACATACGCGTGCACTTGTGCACGTGTCATGGTTCGGACGGATAATACTAGCGGACTTTGGTTTAAGCCGGATCCTGGTATTATACTCTGTAGATTTTGTCTCATTGCATTTGTATTCGGTCGGAATACAAATGCGGGTATGTATATACAGTCGTGGGGTTATCCTGTAATTTATTACGGGATCGCTTTTTGAAGTTGCCAGTTTGCATTCCATTTCGGCCATTTTTCTTTCTTTCCTTCTTGGATGAAATTCTTGCATGTGAGGGGTTTATTTGCAAATGTGGGATTTTGTAAATGCGGGGCTTTTCTGTGGCTGCTGGGGCTCCAGCAGCATGTGGATGTTTCATGAGGGTTCTAGATGTGCTTGGTTCAATGTTTGCATTAATTTTGATTGGATTGACTTAGATATTGGAAGTGAGGTTTTCTTGTGCTTATGGTCACCTTTTTTGCTCCTACACTCACCTCCTTTGACAATTTCCGGAGAGGTTTAATTTTTGGCCGGCCTCACTTGAGGAAAGGGCTGAATTTTTCTTGTGAGAGAGGGAGATTTATTTCATTTGCACAAAAATCCTTAGCTCAATTCCAAAGCTCATTTCTCCTCACACTTTCTAAAGGCAACTTCGATTAACCCTTGAGACAATATGTTCTACGTATATTCTACAGCAATCTTGGACACGTCGGCTAGCAAACTTCATGTTCGATTTGCCTCGATTCAGAGGCGGGAGCCCGTAAAAAGACTCTTTAATGCGGTGCCCTTCCGATGAGGACACCGGAAATCGGAGATGCCGCGAGGAGCTTGGGATGGTGGCCAAAGACCGAAGGACACGGATCGATCGGTATTGCTTTCTTAACTTCTTCTAGATTGCTAGTTATAGGTTAATGGTTCGATCCGGGATTAAAGACTCCGATAGCGCCAGTTTCAAGTTTAGAAAAAGTTTTTGTTTCCGCATTTTGGCCTCAGATTGACGGTCGGGGCGCTACCGTAGACTTACATTCGGGTCGTGATAAAGTTGGTATCAGAGTGCTTGGTTAACCTTGGTTCGAGTATATGTTTGACTATGCGGAGCCTAGGGCGTTTGTATATATACGGAATCTAGGCTTGACCTTATGGAACTTAGACTTAGTCGAGGGGGTATTAGACCCGAACTTTCGTCGCGTAGGTTGACCTTGGTTGATGGAGTATGTGATTTAAGGAGAGTGACGTACCGTGTGTATGTTCCGCGGCATGCTTACGATACGCTACTCCTTTTAAGAAGACTTAGGATGTACATTTCCTTGCACAGCATTATATTCATTTATGATCTATCCTCATCGATATCGGTTTATGGTTTTGTTACTACGATTACACGGGCAGAGAGAGCTACGGCTAGAGTTGCGTCAGCACGAGCACGTCATGGATGAGGACAGACCAAGGCGTGATTCCAGGGACTTACGATTGCATAGAGGCGTCGTTTTATTGTGTTTTCGCGCCATGAGCGTTTGATGGATCTCTTTTACGAGATTTCTCGGACGTGCAGATCAGCACTAGAGGATTAGGCCACTGCTAGAGGCCAGCCGGGATGTGATGACTATTGATGTATCGCTTATTCATGATGATTGAGGCACTGTTTAGCGTGCAGACGAATGATCCAGTTGTTGCCACGAATGACGAGATATCGCCCCTAATGTTGGAGCTACTGCAGCACGAGTTTATACTTAGTGATATGATAGAATATCGCTAGTCACCAAGGATGAATGACTAGGACTTGTGGATCGTTTGCACAACCCGATGCGAGGTCATCAGATTGATTGATTCCAGTTAGAGACGACTTCACACAGGTACGTTGGGAGTCGATAGAAGACGATCGAATGTCAGAAACCCATTTTTCCGAGTTTAAAGTATTCGGAGAAACATGCAATTAATTCCGTGGACCCTCTAGAAGAATGAAACCCTAACTCGATATAATGACCATGAGAACGCTTCGAAACCTTAGGGTTTTTTGCAGTTCAGCGGTGCCATTAATGAGGTTTGGCTTTGCCCTTCTACGGCAGGTCCATAGGTACTGTGGCATGTACTCGATACTATTAAATTGTACTCAAGATGTTGAGCTCTAGGGGAATTATGGAACTTTGACAAATCGATCGAAAAGTTCGACATCATTTGGATATCATGTGATGAGATACATTGCTTGGGAGACTCCAAATACGAGTATAGCCGTTGGAGCACAGTCCATGAAGCCACGAAAAGACGAGTCCAAAGCAGTCGACATTAAAGAAAAGTGGAGTAAGAGGTTCGTACGAGATCTTGATGAGATGGCGTTCCACTCCGCCGACATCAGAGATGTGACACGCATACAGAGGCGTTATTTATGGATATATCTTCCAGAAGGACTCACGATGAGTATGCAGCCGTTCTGGAACAAGAAACAGATATAGTAAAGGGTGATAACCTCCGGGCAGTTCGGCAGAAACGGGATTTGGGAGAGACCTCGACAGGACCTTTCTGGAATACTATACGAAATTACTTGGACCCAGGAGCGCTCATATTGTGCACACCCAGCAGGCCACAGTTTGGCCACATCAACAAGACATGTTATGAGTGACCACGACAGTTGGCCAGAGCTTCTTAGAGGATGTGCTTGAATGGGACTATTCCGCCATACTTGACTTTAGTATTTTGGGATATCTATTCACACGATTGAGTTTTGATGACTGAGTTTCATGATATTTGTTTTCGTGCACCATGGTTGCACCTACTGGGTATTTATATTTTGTTCATAGTTATTACACTTGAGATATGCTTTCTACACCGTTGTGTTGATTTATGATTTATGCACAGTTGTTGTACTTCATATCGTTTTTGTGCCTTGGCTGCACATGTTTATGATTTCATGGATTTCATACAGTTGGATTGGATATTGCGCATGTTCGGCATTTGATATTGGATTTTGTCCATGATGGATGCACTTGATTTGGATTTTCGCGCATGTTGGGCGCATGATATGAGATGCGATTTTGGTGCACGCTAGATGCACTAAATCGGGATTCCTGGTGCATATCAGATGCACCTGATATTTCTGTCAGGCACACCCGTTTCCTCTGACAGGTGTTTCGTGCACACCCGTTGCACTTAGATTTTGTTTCTGTGCACATGTATGGCACATTTATGGATTTCAATTTTCCGTGCGCACCAGACGGACACGGCATTCTTATGCACATTTTGGATTTAATTTCTGCTGGAGCAGTACGTTTTTATGATATTTACTATCTGGTATAGTAGCTGAGACGGATTAGTCCGAGGACAGTACCTGAGTATATTTTGTATACATTGATAGTTATCAAAGGGATTTCCAAAAAGAGAGCTATAGTCTTAGTATTTACCTACATGTCTGAAATGACACGAAACATTTCAAAAAGGAAACCCTTCTAGATTGTTTTCAAAATGGCGAGACATGCACATATATATATATATATATATATATACATACATAATTATTTTCTTACAATAGATGTCTGCCACTGTGCAGTGACACACGCATCGCACAGCGACCTAAAAAGGTTTGGCATGCATTTCATTCCGATGTTTTAATGACATTTACATGTATAGTTGATGTATATCATGTTGGTTTTCGTATTGGATTGACATTGACGTCTTCCCCATGACTCCGATAATTGCGAGATACTTGACGGAGTTTTGATTTTGGTTTATATACCCGTTTTTCATGCGCATGTATTGCGCTATGATATGATTTATATATTGATGATTTCGGAGCCCCGTCGACTTGATCTTTTTACTGAAATGTTTAGAAATTGGGGAAGTTTAAATTTAAATTCGGGGACCGAATTTCTTTAAGGGGGGAAGTGTTAGTTATATGTATGCCCTAGAGGCCATTACTGTACATAGGATGTATATTGTAGTGGATGCTGGGACATATATAGGGAGGACTTTCTTTCTCGACATGATAGTATGCTATCTGGTTGAACTTTACCTTAACGTGTATACTGATTGTCTCTCTGTTACATGTTGGTAAAGCCCTTAGGATGTGTGCTTGACTACCTGCACTATGATGCGGATCATACTAGTGGGGACATGGTAGTCCATAAGTACATCCTTCAAAGTCTCTAGTCGTGGGTGTATCGAGACGGGGCATCGATATACCAGAGTAGACTAGCGTATACCTTCTCGACCCATACAGATGGGCGATGGATGATCCCATATCCATCAGTGTTTGACATCAGAGATCATATACGGGTGCTCAGTGGAGACTGGGTACACTGGACGGACTCGCCGAGAACTCCCAGATGGTATTATACCTCACGTCAGATGGCAGTTCTCTGGTGACACTGGTACAGAGTAGTCTGTTGACCCGAGATCGTCATAGAGTCTTATGTGGTTCCCACTGTGCTTTGATTTCCATCTTACCACGTCCAAGAGGGCGTGCAAAACGGTGGTTTTTGGGTACAGTCCCGAGTCACATGGAGGCAATGAGCGATAGGAGGGGATTCGTCTCTCCCGGTATAGGGAGTTGATGTTGCACAGTGTTCGATTGGCTATAACAGGAAGTCCCTGGCCAGGGCTGCTCAGAGAATTGCTGGTAAGTGTTACCAGTAGTTTCTCGACCCGTTATGAGCCTCATATCGACACGACTTATCGAGCTATTGGGGTCTGACGTTTACCACCCCTAGGCAAGATATGCGACATATCAGACGATCAGACCGGACTGTACGGTAGTGTTACTGGTCGGATTCACTGGAGTGTGAGCGGGCTTGCTCGTCGATCTTCAGATCGCTCAATACCCGGGTGGCCGTTACGTTTAGCAGACCGCTTGCGGCTTGTGGGTGTTTGATATGATCATCATCCGCTGCCGGCGTATTGACGAGTCTTTAGAGTCCTACACAGAGGTTTCCTGGCTCAAGCGAAACGAAATAGGAGCGCATATGAGATATGTGCGGGAACGAGAATAATGCGTGTATGTGATACCGTATTTCATTCTCGCGATGAATATGTCGAATGGTTATATGCGATATAACCTAGTTATCGAATCGAGGGTTGATTCGATAAGCCGATACATTGGATACTAGTCGGTTATATGCGATATGACCGGATCGCTAAATCAAGTGTTGATTTAATGATTTAATGCATAATTATATATTTGATATATTACTTTGCATTAACTAGTATCGGTTCACTTTAGACGGATTTTCTCACTTGGTTCGTGCGCATTGCATATGCGATATGATTTTGTGCACTTGTTTGTATCATGTTTGATGATGCGAGCATGCTAGGGTTTTATGTAATGAGTTAAACCTAGGTTAAGTAAATGATTAGGGTTTTCATTTATTAATTCATTTATCTTTTCATTTGGACATCGACGACCTAGCTCGCTTATTCTCCGACGAAGCCGACGCTAGAGCCCGGATTTGATTTGGACAGCGGAGAGGACTTCGTTGCAGAGCTATGGAGGTGGAGCACCGGATCTACAAAGGTTGTATTTCCGTATTCCCTTAGTTAAGTGTTAACTAGTTAGCTTTACGCCTAGTTTTCTAGCAAACGATCCGTAGTCGGGTCTCTCGGCACCTATAATTTTTGAAATTGGCATGTTCGATGCCTTGTGAGACCTCACTAGGGTGCCTAGGAACCTACAGTGGTATCAGAGACTAGCTAGTGCCTTAGGCGAAGTCTAGACGGAATTTGAAACCCGGACGAACCGAAAACCCGAACCCAAAATTGCTCTCTGGTCGATTTCTGAAATCTGGTCTTTTTCAAAATTAAAAATATGCAGAGAACACATCACAAACATCTAAGAGTTACTGTGAAATTTTACAGTCCAATTCCACTAAGGCAGCGCGGATCCGCGGCATGAGCAATAGCTCATGCGGCGGTTCCGCGGCCGTACGGCCAGAATATTTAATTTATTTTGCACAGTAACTGTTAGTTTCCAGTGGTGATTTTTCTAGAGTTTTTTTATATTTATTCAAGAGTTGAATTTTCTGCAATTGTTTTGGGGATTCGGTGTTTCGATCGGGTTATCAAATTTTGTCTATTTGGCTTTCCGGATAAATTTTAGAATATGTTAAAAAGTTCGACCGGATATAAATACCCAATTTTTCCCTTGTCGGGAAATTTCCAAGTGTTGGATTTTCCGTAGTTTAACGACGTTCTAAGTAGTGCAAGTAACGTGATGGTCCCTCTAGAAGACAACAAACCTTAACTCGATTATGTGACCGTCTTGAACTGCCCTTTGAACCTTCGGGTTTGGGGCAGTACGGCGTGCCACATGTGAGGCGTTGGCTTGACCCTTCTACGGCTGGACCGTTGGTACTGAAGCACGAACGGAATGTTGTTAGACTTATTTCATGTGTTGAGCTGTATCGGGAAAACTTCGATTGTTCGATCGGAAAGTTTAACATATTCTATTTATCCGGAATGTGATACAATAATTGGAATTCACAAGAAATTATGAGATAACTGAATGAATGTTGTAAATCTAGCAATTTAGTCTCACTTGATCGGTTGCCACAGAATTTTGATGCGATCAAAAGTCCGTCGCAATCACGTAGCGTACGCGGATACTCGCCGGGTAAACTTAATAGACAGCCTCACCCCATTGCCCCGACCAAGTGACTGTAGGAGAACCCCGTCGCCGAAAGCATCCGTCCGGGTGCTCGCGGCAGCGGTGTTCCGCCTTGGTGCACTTCGTCAGCGGCTTCGGGGGTGCGGCCGACTACTAAAGTTTGCGACGAGCATTCGATCAGGATGTCGGGAATCTTGTTGAATTGCCCGACTTGATATTGAAAAGAGTTTTCGATTTTGAGACTAAAATGCGGGGTTTATAATTGTTAGGCATGCGATGTCTAAGTAATTCATTTGGTCAGGCATGCGATGTCTGAGGTGGTTGCGGATTCCAATTGTTGTAGTTTTACACTTTCTTTTCTGTGACCGTAAGTGTAATATGTGATATCGCCGGTTTTGTTGCTATATGTCAACGACAATTGGGATGCGCATATTTACTTACGTTGATGACATGTGATGTTATGTGTTGCTGGATATGTTATATTTGATCGTCGTGTTTGAATAGCCGGGGTTTTTATGTGAGATGAGTGTTTTTCATTTTCATTCATGTAAAAACTTGTATGTAATATTCTTTTATTGGGGCACTTCCAGGTAGCGGAAGTTGTCACCTTTTGTATATTATTTACTTTTCCGCACTAGGATAGACCCAAGGAGGAGGGCACAAGTAACCGGGTTCTGGGGTCCAGTGGGAGACCAACTCGAGGAGTCGAGTCCGGGTCTCCTAACCCTAGAATTGGTAGGGTTGCTTGCCGCTCTCGTAGGGGTCTAGGGGTGTGGGTTTAGCTATTCATCACGACCATGGAATCCGTGTTTTATACTGGCTCGTATTGAAAACACGGACGTCCTAGTATATCCAATATTTCATATGTTTCTTCTGCTGCGATATCTGTGATGTGATCATGTGATGTTCTTTGATAGATAGAGTATATAGTATATATGATATATTATATAGGCGTTACTTATGTTTTACACCCGCGCTAGCCCTGCCCCGCTCTGTCGTTAGTCACCTAACCTAATGGTGCACGAGGGGACATCGAGGCGAATGCGGATGGCATAAGTGTACGTCGTATTTATCTGTGATGATTAGGTACTTAAATGATGGGACTTCATTAATGTGATTAATGAAATAAAAGAAACCTAAGATGTTGTAGAATCGAATTTCAAAATAAAACAGGTAGCTACAGCTCTTGCTTTGCATAGCGGTATATGAGATATATCCTGCACCTTATTCGATGAGGAAAGGACCGAGATCCCTTCACCGGGAGTGACTCCTTTAGCAATAACTGGCAGATGCTACACACTTGGTTTGTCTTTTGATTGCTTTTAAGAGTTTTTGCTTTGCACAGTGATATATATGATATATCCCGCACCTCATTCGACGAGGAAAGGACCGACGATCCCTTCACCGGGAGTGACTCCTTTAGCAAAACTAGAAAAGCCTCAAAAGCACTTCATTTTAAAATCATTTGATTCTACAACGATATCAAGTTCATTACGCAATAGGTTTTCAGAAAAACCTGTCGTAGCCCTCCGTCATTTCAGATAAGTAGTAGTTAGTATTCGTGCTGCGTTTGTTGGCCTTTGTCAAGGCGCAGTGTGCGGTAGCTAACTGGTGCTTATCTGCTTATGCATATGATGCAGATTGAGTTAGGGTAGTCGTGCGACCTTGTTGGCCTTTGTCAAGGGCCGTGCGGGTGGGTTTAATTCAATCAGGAAATGACGGGTTGAACTTGACTAGCATCCTTTGGTTTGTTGGCCTTTGTCAAGGTCATAGGAGGTTAGGGGCAAAATATTATCGGGAATTTCAAGTGTTGAAATTTGCAATGAGATTGCATACCTTCTATGAGATAGTTGGATCCCGATACCCGCTGCGAGTAAAAGTTACTCCTGGGAGAGTTTTATACATTACAATTAGCCGATCAAGTAGGTGTCTAGAAAGGTGTCAACGGGGTTACGCCTCTGGGAAAACGAGGTTTACATTAATTAGGTTCGTGCGAAAGCACGGGGGACCTCCCTCAAAGTACCGACACTGGCCTGGCTGAAAGATTGGCGAACTTGTAGTGTGTAATTAATCCCGGCTAGTCTTTCCTTTTAGGGTTTGAAGGAAGATTTGATAAAAAGCAGTGGGAGCCATCCTGATTAGATAAAATAAAAACCAATATATTCTTGACAGAGCGCACGCTGAGTGTTTTCTTCTCTCTCTCTCCAGGTAGCGACCATATCACGCCTTAATCAAGATAATAATACGGATTATTGACCGAACCCGCGTGTTATACTGAGCTGGGGAACGTTGGTCCCGCTCCAACTTATAATAGTTATAAGACAGAGCAGGAAATTGGGGAATACCAGAATTCCCGTGCCGCCCAAACGAAGAGAGTGCATGCTGATGCATCATCTTCGGGTGTGTTCATTACAAAGAACTGTTTCTCTGTATCCTCTACGTCCTGGGTATGTGATACCAGATCAAGATCCCAGATATGTAATAAGTTACATAGGGCTACAGAGAGGTAGAGAACTGAGAACGGGTGATAAGTTTCATGAGGCAGAAAACGGGGCAACTGTTGCAGCCAAGTCTGTTGGTCACTGTCACCCTGTATTACCAATACATTGATTCTGAACGAATGTTATTAGATAACGAACCTGATATACAAAATCATATCACTCTCTTTATTAGTAAAGAAATGATAAAATTTTGTATTGTTTGATAATGTTTTGAACATTTCCTATATCAAAAGTTGATCGGTTCAGGCACGTTATCTAAAAGCGTTGATGTTCTAAATCAAACTACGGTTCTTAGTATACGGAACACACACAAGAGGAAGAGTTCGGAAATGAACGAATCCTACTTGAGGCATTGTAGACTAGGTCATATCGATGCGACCCGACTCGCTGAAGTTACATGAAGATGCATATTTAAATCAGTTTGAATTTACATCTTGTGAAACTCTCCAGTCATGTCACAAAGATAAGATGACCATAGCTCCGTTTACTGGAAACAGAGAAAGAGTTAATGAACTCTTGGGACTGATACATGATGATGTATGTAAGGTCTCCTGTCTACACATGCCAAGACTGGTTCTTTATACTTCATTAAGTTCTCTGATCATCTCTTTAGATTCAGACCTATGTTCCTGTTGAAACACAAGTCCGAACCTTTTGAGATATTCACAGAATATAAGCGAGAAGTAGAGAACCAGAATACGGGTATAAGTATTATATCCTATGATGAGATCAAGGAGGAGAATACTTGAGCACGGAAATACTGGACTATTCTAAAGGAGAATGAGATTCTCTCTCAGCATTACTCCTCTGTATACACCATAGCACGATGGTATATCGGGGCGGAGCAGATACACCCTATTTGATATGGTGTGCTCTATGATGAGTAATACTGAGTTACCTTTTTCCTTTTGGGTGTTATGCACTTGAGAAGTTGCATACCTATTGAATAGGGTTCGAATCAAATCAATGCCTACCACTTCATATGTGATATGGAAAGGGAAGAGCCCATGTCTTAAGTTAGTTAAGATTTGGGGTTGTCCGGCCTATGTCTAAAAGCAAAATCCGGACAAGCTCGAGGCAAGGTCTGTAATGTAAAACTGGAAAGGTTCCAGCTATACAAACTGCAGCTGATGATTTGAAAGAACCAAAGGATTCAATAGTTACCAACGAACCTCGGCCTCTCCGCCGATCTGGTAGGGTTCCTCACCCTCCTGAGAGATACTTCAGTTTCTCTATGACAGTGGGAGCGAGGATTACATCATGAGATGATGACCCAACTAGTTTCGAGCTGGCCATCAGGAGTAAGACTCTGTAAGAATGGCTGGATGTTTATCGATCTGAGATGGAATCCTTATACACCAACAAAGTATGGACTTTAGTTGCTATATCTGAAGGGTTAAATCCCCATCAGGAGCAAGTATATCTTGAGAAGATTACTTGGTGTACATGGAAAAGTTGAGACTTTCAAAGCTAGAATTGTTAAAGGTTTTCGTCATCGACCAGGCGTGGATAATGATGAAACCTTTTCCAGTAGCTATGCTTAAGTCCATCCAGATCCTACTTGTCACGGCTACATACCATGACTGCGATATCTGGTGGTTGGGTGTCTTGACTGCTTTTCTAAATGATGATTTAGAAGAGTGCGTCTATAAGTACACAGCCAGAGGGCTTCGTAGACAGTGGGAGCAGCGGAAACGTGTGCAAGATGCTTTATAGGATAAAGCAGGCATCGCGGAGTTGGAACATCTGTTTTGATGAAGCGGTCAAAGAGTTTGACATCATCAAAATGGTAGATGAACCTTGTATATACAAAAAGGTAGTAGGGAGTATGGTGACGATCCTCATAGAGTACGTGGATGACATACTCTTGATAAGAAAGGAGTTTCTTATGCTACGCTCGATCAATCTCCGCTTATCACTATGATTCTCCATATAGGATCAAACTGATACCTCCTAAATCCTGGGTTTTGGATCTATGAGATAGATCTAAATGGATGTTAAAATTCTCACTAGATGTAGTGAGATGGTATCAATAGATCCTGGGGAGAATCACTGGAAGGTTCCAGGGTGATGAAGACGACTGAATGTCAGTCGCAGGCATTGTCTTTTCCCTCAGTAAAGGGAAGGTATATTGGAAGAGTTCCAAGCTAGATACCGTGACATACTAGACGATAAAAGCAGCATACATCGCTACTTAAGATGCTACCAAAGAGGCTGTTTGGATGTATATTGGTTTATGAGATGAACTATGTTCCTCCCATTGTGTGACAATGGAGTTGTGGCTTATGCCAAGGAACGCAGGACCCATCAGTGATCCAGACATATTCTAAGGCAGTATCACTTGATCATGGAGATGGTTGATCTCCAGGGAGATCGAGGTTAGGAGAGTAGACTCAGAGGACAACACAGCGGATCCACTCACAAAGGCCTGTTCCCAGAGAGAGACTATTATGGGATGGTTGAGTATGAGATACTGCAACCACTGCTATCAGATGGCCCTAGTGCAAGTGGGAGATTGTTAGTTATATGTATGCCCTAGAGGCCATTACTGTACATTGGATGTATATTGTAGTGGATGCTGGGACATATATAGGGAGGACTTTCTTGCTCGACATGATAGTATGCTATCTGGTTGAACTTTACCTTAACGTGTATACTGATTGTCTCTCTGTTACATGTTGGTAAAGCCCTTAGGATGTGTGCTTGACTACCTGGACTATGATGCGGATCATACTAGTGGGGACATGGTAGTCCATAAGTACATCCTTCAAAGTCCCTAGTCGTGGGTGTATCGAGACGGGGCATCCATATACCAGAGTAGACTAGCGTATACCTTCTCGACCCATACAGATGGGCGATGGATGATCCCATATCCATCGGTGTTTGACATCAGAGATCATATACGGGTGCTCAGTGGAGACTGGGTACACTGGACGGACTCGCCGAGAACTCCCAGATGGTATTATACCTCACGTCAGATGGCAGTTCTCTGGTGACACTGGTACAGAGTAGTCTGTTGACCCAAGATCGTCATAGAGTCTTGTGTGGTTCCCACTGTGCTTTGATTTCCATCTTACCACGTCCAAGAGGGCGTGCAAAACGGTGGTTTTTGGGTACAGTCCCGAGTCACATGGAGGCAATGAGCGATAGGAGGGGATTCGTCTCTCCCGGTATAGGGAGTTGATGTTGCACAGTGTTCGATTGGCTATAACAGGAAGTCCCTGGCCATTGCTGCTCAGAGAATTGCTGGTAAGTGTTACCAGTAGTTTCTCGACCCGTTATGAGCCTCATATCGACACGACTTATCGAGCTATTGGGGTCTGACGTTTACCACCCCTAGGCAAGATATGCGACATATCAGACGATCAGACCGGACTGTACGGTAGTGTTACTGGTCGGATTCACTGGAGTGTGAGCGGGCTTGCTCGTCGATCTTCAGATCGCTCAATACCCGGGTGGCCGTTACGTTTAGCAGACCGCTTGCGGCTTGTGGGTGTTTGATATGATCATCATCTGCTGCCGGCGTATTGACGAGTCTTTAGAGTCCTACACAGAGGTATCCTGGCTCAAGCGAAACGAAATAGGAGCGCATATGAGATATGTGCGGGACCGAGAATAATGCGTGTATGTGATACCGTATTTCATTCTCGCGATAAATATGTCGAATGGTTATATGCGATATAACCTAGTTATCGTATCGAGGGTTGATTCGATAAGCCGATACATTGGATACTAGTCGGTTATATGCGATATGACCGGATCGCTAAATCAAGTGTTGATTTAATGATTTAATGCATAATTATATATTTGATATATTACTTTGCATTAACTAGTATCGGTTCACTTTAGATGGATTTTCTCACTTGGTTCGTGCGCATTGCATATGCGATATGATTTTGTGCACTTGTTTGTATCATGTTTGATGATGCGAGCATGCTAGGGTTTTGTGTAATGAGTTAAACCTAGGTTAAGTAAATGATTAGGGTTTTCTTTTATTAATTCATTTATCTTTTCATTTGGACATCGACGACCTAGCTCGCTTATTCTCCGACGAAGCCGACGCTAGAGCCCGGATTTGATTTGGACAGCGGAGAGGACTTCGTTGCGGAGCTATGGAGGTGGTGCACCGGATCTACAAAGGTTGTATTTCCGTATTCCCTTAGTTAAGTGTTAACTAGTTAGCTTTTCGCCTAGTTTTCTAGCAAACGATCCGTAGTCGGGTCTCTCGGCACCTATAATTTTTGAAATTGGCATGTTCGATACCTTGTGAGACCTCACTAGGGTGCCTAGGAACACTACAGGAAGACTGTAAAATTTCAGAAAAATAAAATATTATTTTGGGGAATTTTTATAATTAAATAATAAATATATTGAATATTTTATTAGTGCGGTATAATTAAATTCTGATAAATCGGGAAAAATTTGGAAAATTATTCAAATTACAAAAAAAAACATCTTTTATAGGATTTAAGCAAATTATGAGAATTTATAATTTATTATATAAATTTTTAATGCTAATCTCGATTAAATATCGCTAATCGTATATTAAACGTTTTTTGTGCACATGACATGCACATGTTATTTTTCACACTTGTTACATTTTCCTACATTGTCTCTTCTTTTTTTTTATCATGCATGACTTGGGTTTTTAAAAGAGAAGAGAAAAGAAAAGAAAAGAAAATGGAATAAACAATAAGGTATGGGTGAGAGAGAGAGAGAGAGAGAGAGAGAGGTGAGGGGTCAACCTTAGACTTGTCTCCCTTTTGTTTCGTCCATTTTCCTTCATCGTTCTCTCCCCTTCCTCTCCCATGGCAGCACCTCCTTCCTCCCTCCTCTACACCTTCAAAACATCAGTAAAAACCGATCCAAAGTCCATCCCCACTTCATTAATAACATGCACAAACTCACAAGCTACACTTTGGACCAAGAAAGTTTGCATTTTGGGCACTTGGGCAACTCAAGAAAATTCTTGAGTTGCCAAATGTGGTAATTTTTCACATTAAGTATAGTAGTTCATTTGCTTTAGCCTCTATTCAAGTTTAAAACCGATTTAGAGTAGTTTAGTGAACTTTGAAAATTCTAGATGAGGGTTAGGGGTTTCCTTGAGTTGTGATTGTGTAGGTTAGTGTTATTGGTAACTACAAACTCCCCACAGTGATTGAAACTGAAACAAAACCCAAAATACAGAAAACAGAAACATCCGTGTCGGTTTTGTGATGACTTAGAGGGTGCAGGGAAATCTGGAATGAACCGGGAAATTTACTAGAAAAGAAAACAATACCAGAGACCTAAAAGAACCCATAGGAAGCCACCATACCAATACGTGTCATGACCCGAAATATTAGCTCGTGACCAGCACTTGAATCACGCAACGTCTAAAGGCGTAACGGAATTCAAGTAAGCTGAAACCCAGAAATCTAAACCTTTTTAAGAAAATAAAGGAGGTTGAGTTTTGAAATAAAGGTATAATAAAATCAAGTGTGCTTAATGCAAAGAAAGAAACATGAATGATGCAAGTGAAATTTACCAATTTGAAAACATGTTTCGTCTTTTAAAAATTTCGGCAGCACCAATCACAAATACATAGCAAGAATAATGGCATCCCCAAGCGGGAGCTAGCTCTTCGCCAAACGGCGGATCACAACCACGCAGTACAGTATAAATATGTATACAACGCCCACCGGTGAAGTTCACCACAAAAAGACAATGAAAAGAGCAAGATATAACCCCAAAGGGAAAATAAAACCCATCGCTCAAATGTCGCAACTACAAGTCTCACTAAGTCTCATCACCTATACAATTACAATTTTTTATTGATTGATGGAGTTAACTAGGTACAATATGAAATATAGTACAAGAGTGGGTACGATACAATGTCCCACCTACCAATGCAAAATACCCGAATGGAACTGTGTGCCAGCGAAGCCGCTACTGATCCAAGCGGTCAACCTGCAAGAACTGTGGCACAACGGGGGTGAGTTGCCAACTCGTGAATAGAAATATATCTACAAGTAGAAATCGAATAAACAACGACTCCTAGGTCAACTATATCAAAAGGTAAAACTATGATATCTAGGGTGACCGGTTCGTATATGTAAGTCCACGTTGCTCACCCCGGTTCTTACGGGGAGGCGGAAACGGCGAAAAACAATTTTTTTGGCGCAAAGGCAACATGGACTAAATGAAGGATCTTTGCTAAACTACAAACTAGCAAACTACTAGAGGTGTTATCTACTATGCCGTAGAGATTATACCTCACGATACCGGTCCTTCGGGTCTTCGCTGTCCTGTTCGTCCATCCACGCTCCGAGGATCGATCCGGATCTTGATCACCTCCGCGGCCTTTTTGAATCGAAGACGATCCACCCGAGAGTTGTACTCCGAGCAGCACTTCAAGCCGAGGCAACTAGGGCAACAAGATCGCTAGTCATGACGTCCTAGGATGTGTAGAAGAGGTAGATGGAAGTGTTTGTCTATTTGGATCCTTTTTCTCTCAACACATGAGATCAAAGGAAGAATCAATAGGAGGAAGATGAAGGAGAACAACCATGGAGCTTTCTCATTTCTTTTTCTAAGAGAGAGAATGAGAAATCAAGAATGAGATAAGAAAATGAACCATGGTTCAATAATACACTAATATCATCATTACTAATCTTTTCATGATAAAGTTGATGGCTACATTGACTTGACCATTTTCATCACAAAAAGAAAATGAAAACCAAAGAATACTTTAGACCATTCATGAAGATCCTAGTCAACTTTGGTCAAACGGTCAACAAAGTCAAGTATGGTCAAATGGTCAAAGCAAATAGCCATAACATAATTATCACTAAAAAGATTAGTAAATAATGTCCCCGGCTCATAATAGTTTTGACCGAACCAACTGCCAAAACCCTAATGAGTCCGCTCCTCCTTCTTCACTCTCAATACTGTGCATACACACCCGCATCCGCATTCCGTAGAATGCGAATACACAGAATACAAAACAAATCCATCCGTGCATTACTAGAATCCGGCTTAAACCAAAGCCCACTAGTATCGCCTGCCCGAACAGCATACGCACACAAGTGCACGTAAGTGATCGTAGCCCTGCCGTAAAACCATACGGCCTCTACACAATTCACTCAGTGCTGGGAAACTCTCTGTGTGAAACTCTAAAGATTCGACACTATGCTGGCAGTGGGTTTAAACACAGACCGCAAGCGGCACTAGCTGTACGTAACGGTCCCTAGGTAAATGTCGATAAAAAGGCCGATGAGGTACACCCATCCGAACTCCTACTGAGCCTGTATGTGACAATCTCCGTACAGTCTGGTCTGTTCGTCTAAAAATATCGCATGGCGGGCCTAGGGGGTGGTGAACGTCAGTCCCCTAATAGCGGTACAAGTCATGTCGGAGTGTAGCCCAGAACACCCTGAGATAACACTGGAAACCTACCAGTACATCTCGCTTGCCCTGGCCAGGGACTACTTGTGTAATGGCTCTCCTAGACAGCGCGATATCAACCCCCAATACCGGGAGAGACGAATCCTGTCTAACCGTCACTGCCTCCAAGTGCTTCGGGACTGCACCCAACTACTAGCTGTTTGCATGACTCCTTTGAGCCGTGGTAGGGTAGTAATCTAAGTACAGTGGGAACACACTCGAGGCGAAGTGACAGTGTTAAGTCAGCGGACTAAGCTGTACTCATGTCACCTGGGAACTGATAACTGGCGATAGGTATAATACAAACCATCAGTTCCTGACGAGTCCTGTCCAGTGTACTTGTAACCTATCGAGCACCCGCATACTATCTCCAGTACGACGTACTGATGGCTGTGGGACAGACCACCTCCACTGCTGGAATGAGAAGCGCATACGCTTGTCTACTCCGGAGTACCGATGCCCTGTCTCGATAATCCTTCGACTAGGGACCTGTATAAGGATGTGCTTATATATTACCCAGCCCCCACAAGTGCGACTTCCATCACAACGCTGGTAATCAAGCAAAGATCCTAAGGGCTCCAGTAATATGTATAAGCAATATGCTAAAAGAAACACATGCACATATTGAAGTAGAAACAAACCAAGTAGCATACTACCATTTTGAGGAAGATTGTCTATACAACTGTGAATATCCCAAGCTTCCATCAAGTAATATACAAACTAGTATGATACAGTAATGGCCTCTAGGGCATATACACTAACAATCTCCCACTTGCACTAAGGCCATGTACTGGCGTATCGAAGACCTATCATCTCGATCAGCCGCTCGAACTGAGTGTGGGGTAGGGCCTTCGTGAGTGGATCTGCAATGTTATTCTCCGAATCTACTCTCTTCACCTCGATCTCCCGGCGATCTACGATCTCCCTGATTAGGTAGTATCGCCTCAAAATGTGCCTGGACTTCTGATGGGACCTAGGTTCCTTCGCTAAAGCTATAGCTCCGTTGTTGTTGCAATACAGTGGTATTGGATCAACAATGGTAAGAACCACCTGAAGCTCCATGAGGAACTTCTTCATCCAGACAGCTTCCTTTGCGGCATCGCACGCAGCTATGTACTCCGCTTCCATAGTTGAGTCAGCAACGGTTTCCTGCTTGGAACTCGTCTAGCAAACCGCCCGTCCATTGAGAGTAAAAACATAACCCGACATGGACTTGGAGTCATCCTTGTCACTCTGGAACTTGGAGTCAGCAAAGGCTTCGATCTGGAGGTCTTTTCCGCCATACACCAAGAACATCTCCTTAGTCCTTCTCAGGTACTTGAGAATGTTCTTTACCGCTGTCCAGTGTTTCTTCCCTGGGTCCGACTGATACCGGCTTACAACGCTCAATGCGTATGCTATATCTGGTCTGGTACATAACATCGCATACATTATAGAGCCTACCGCAGAAGCGTAGGGTATAATATACATGCGCTCCCTTTCCAAATCAGTCTTAGGAGACATCTCTTTGGAGAGGGTGATCCCGTGACAAGCCGGTAAATTACCGTGCTTGGAATCTTCCATACTGAATCGTTTCAGTATGGTGTCGATTGTTGCGCCCCGGCAGCGCCCCGGCCGTCTTACCGAGGCCAAAATGCGGGATCAAAAATTTTCCTTACTTGGAAACTGGCGCTACCACGGACAATAAAACCCGGATCGTTAACCATTAACCTATACTAGCAAACAAGAGATGGGAAGAGAAGTATACCAAGTGATCCGAGTCCTCCGGTCTTCTCGTCATCGTCCCGATCTCCCGCGGAAAGTCCTGTCTCCATATCATCGCCTCCTTGCCGAAAAGGGCACCACATCGCCTGTATCTTTTACGGGCTCCCACCTCAATACCGAGGCAACTCGGGCGCGAAGTTGGCTAGCCGACACGTCCAAGATTTGCTGTAGAATGTGTAGTGTAGAGGCTATGTCTCATTTGGGATTTTGTTGCCTTTGAAGATGATGGAGGAATCAAGATGAGAAAAATGGTGCTTGCATTTTTCTAGCATGAAAAATGAGATCAAGAATGCCCCACTCTCAAGAATGAAAACCTCTTCATGTTAGAAAAAAGGTGGAGGAAAGAATATGAATCCATAATAAAAAGGGAGGTGATGGTAGTAAAAGTGAAAGGGTGACCATAACCTACACATCATGATCACAAAATCAAATCAACCTCAAATCCTTTCTAATCTCACAAAAGCAAGAAATGATGATAGAAAAGAATGGTATCAAAAAGATGCTATCATAATCAATACATTTGCAAGAAACCCCTCCACAATGTGTTATTTGCAAACTTGCAAATAACCCCCTCCATCGGAAAAGTCCGGCCGGGAAAGAACAAAGGAAAACCGGCCGGAACGGAATGCAAACTGGCAACTCCAGAAAACTGGTCCCGTAATAAATTACAGGAAAACCACGATACTGTGCATACACACCCGCATCTGTATTCCGTCCGGATACACATGCAATGAGATAAAATCTACATTGTACTATACTAGGATCCGGCTTAAACCAAAGCCGGCTAGTAATGCCCGTTCGATCCTGATCCGTGCAATACCGCACGTATCTGATCGAACCCCGCCATATATCCATACGGCCGCTAGTACAAACCGTCCGATCCTGATCCGTGCAATACCGCACGTATCTGATCGGACCCTGCCATATCTCCATACGGCCTCTACAGCGTTTTGCCCGAAAGCTTGAGTAACTGAAAGTGTGGTGGACTCTAAAGACTCGTCAATACTATGGCTGTGGATTTAACCACTAGCACGTCAGAGGTATTAGCCAATACGTGACGGGCCACCAGCTATTGACCAAAAGGGACGTCGATGAGCGAACTCATCCTGACACCCTACTGAGCCTGTCAGTGACAATATCCGTACAGTCCGGTCCGTTCGTCTATGAGTATCGCATGGCGGGCCTAGGGGGTTGGTAAAAGTCAGACCCCCAAAAGCGGTACAAGTCGTGTCGGAGCGTAGCCCAGAACACCCTGAGATACTACTGGAATACCTACCAGTAAATCTCCTGCCTCGGCCGAGGGCTTTGTGTAATGGCTCTTCTAGACACAGCGCGACCTCACCCCCAATACCGGGAGAGACGAACCCCTGCAGATCCGCTCACTGCCTCCATGTGGCTCGGGACTGTACCCAACTAAAACCTGTTTGCACGACTCCTTTGAGCCGTGGTAGGGTAGTAATCAAAGCACAGTGGGAACTCACACGAGACAAATGACGATCTCAGGTCGATGAACTAACCTGTACACATGTCACCAGGAAACTGGTATCTGACATCTGGTATAAGACCAACTAGCAGGTTCCCGGCGAGTCCTGCCCGGTGTACTCATAACCCAATGAGTACCTGTATACATCTTAGGTGAACCAAATGACACCAGTGGCTTGTGAGACCGGCCACCGCCCCTCGTCGGGGTCTCGACTGTATACACTAGTCTACTAATGGAGTATCGATGCCATGTCTCGAAACTCCTACGACTAGGGACCTTTTAAGGATGTGCTTATAGACCGCCAGCTCTCACGTATATGATCGCCATCATACTGCTGGTAGTCAAGCAAGAATCCTAGGGGCTCTATCAACGTGTAATAGCGACATGTCAGGTCACCTAAAGCAATACACGATGATAAAGATAAACCAGATAGCATACTATCATCTTGAGTAAGACTGTCCTACCGGGATAGGTCCTCCCTCAATCATTGCAATCACGTGCCTGTGATCCAATAATTGACTCTGAGGGCACTATCTCCAACATCGATGTACCTGGACTGTGAAAGTCCCAACATCCTCTTAGATCTATCATGATAGATCTGAATCCCCAAAATGTAGTTGGCATCGCCCAGGTCCTTCATGGAGAATCTCTGTGACAAGAATCCTTTGACTGACTGTAGCATAGGAATATCATTTCCTATTAGGAGAATGTCATCCACGTACAAGACGAGAAATACTACAGTTCTCCCTAAAATCTTACTGTAAATGCATGGTTCATCTGGGTTTTTGATAAAGTCGAATTCCTTGACAGTATCATCAAAGAAGATGTTCCAACTCCGCGATGCCTGCTTTAGTCCATAGATGGACTTTAGCAACTTGCACACGTTACCACTGCTCCCACTCTGAATGAATCCCTCCGGCTGATCCATATAGACGCACTCTTATAAACTTCCATTCAGGAAAGCCGTCTTTACGTCCATCTGCCAGATTTCATAATCGTGGAAGGCAGCAATGGCAAGAAGGATCCGAATGGATTTGAGCATAGCCACTGGAGAAAAGGTCTCGTCATAGTCCAAACCAGGTCTTTGACGAAAACCCCTTGCTACAAGTCTAGCTTTATAGGTTTCAACCTGCCCATCTACACCAATCTTATTTCTGAAGATCCATTTGCAGCCTACGGGTTTTATCCCTTCTCGAGCAAAGTCCAAAGTCTAAACTTGGTTGGTGTACATGGACTCCATCTCGGTCCGCATTGCATCCAGCCATTTTACCGAGTCACCGCTCTGAATTGCTTGCTGGAAGCTAGTAGGCTCACCATAATCAATAGTGCAATCCTCTCTATCTCCGTCTATGAGAAAACCGTAGTATCTCTTGGGCGGATGATACTGCCTACTACTCCTGCGGAGTGGCGCTGCGATGTCCGGTTCTCCTGAACCTTCTGGTTCCACTAAGGTTTCAGTAATAGCTCGTGGTTCTGGAATTTCTTCCAGTTCTATTGCGCTCCTACTAATCTGATTTTCCAAAATCTCAGTTTCCAAGAAGCGGGCATGACGAGAAACAAAAACCTTTTGTTCCTCTGCGTAATAGAAAAGATACCCCTTGGAGTTCTTTGGGTATCCCACAAACATACACTTTACTGAACGTGCCTCAAGCTTGTCCGCATGCTGCTTTTTAACAAAAGCTGGACAACCTCCATGTCTTAAAGTGTTTAAGACAGGGTTTCTTCCCACTCCACATCTGATATGGTGTGGTAGGCACTGACTTAGTAGGAACTTGGTTCAAAAGATATGCAGCTGTTTCTAGTGCATAACTCCAGAAGGATCGCGGTAACTCAGCCTTGCTCATCATGGAATTAACCATATCCAATAGGGTTCGATTCCGCCTTTCCGATACACCGTTGTGTTGTGGTGTGTATGGAGGAGTAAGCTAAGAGAGAATTCCATTCTCTTTTAAGAAGCCCAGAAACTCGGCACTCAAGTATTCACCACCTCGATCAGATCTCGGTATCTTGATACTTTTGCCTGTTTGTTTTTCAACTTCATTCTTGTATTCCCAAAATTTCTCAAAGGCTTCGGATTTATGCTTCATCAAGAAGACATGTCCATACCTAGAGAAATCATCTGTGAAAGTAATGAAGTATGAATAACCACTTCGTGCATGTGTAGACATTGGACCACACACGTCACTGTGTATGAGTCCCAAGAGCTCGCTTGCTCTTTCTCCGTGTCCAGTGAATGGAGTCTTTGTCATCTTTCCCATGAGACAAGATTCACAAGTGGCATAAGACTGGTACTCGAACGGATCCAAGTATCCTTCTTTATGTAACTTTGTTAATCGTGTCTCATTAATGTGACCCAGTCTACAATGCCATAAGAAAGCCTGATTTAATTCCGGAGACTTTCTTTTAAGTGTGTTCTGGACACTGAAAATCTGAGCTTGATCCAATACGTATATCCCGTTTTTTAATGTACCTGACCCAATCTGAACTTGATTTAGGTGGATGTTGACCACATCGCCTACAAAAGTAAAATCATACCTTTCCTTAGAAAGTAAGGATACATATATGATAATACAAGTCGCACCTGGTACATAACAACAGTCACAAAGAATCAATATCTGCCCAATTGTCAGTCCAAGATGATACTCCCCTACGGATTTAGCGTACATGCTCATTCCGTTAGCAACCCTGAGAGTCATATCACCTATCTTGATAACCCTGCGGTTTCTCAGAGCCTGTAACGAATTACAGATGTGAGATCCTGATCCGGTATCCAATACCCAGGAAGTAGTGTTAACTGACATGCAGTTCTCTATTACAAACACACCCGAAACCGAAGCCACAACATGCTTCGAATTCTGGCTACTGGCTTTGCTAGCCCTACAATCCTTCTGCCAATGTTCATTCCTATAACAATAGGAACGTCCCACTTTTACTACATCCAGTCCTGAAACATCTGCCCTTTCCTTACCTTTTACTTCCCTGGTTTCTTTCAGGGTAGAAGGTACAGACTGTAGAATCAAGTCAGCATCTGACCCGTTCTTCAACGTGGTCTTCAGGTCCATCAGCTCAGAATAGCTGGTCTCTGTAAGGACGTTGCCCCCTACAGATGACCCGATAGCCAACCTCGCTGGAAACAATTCGTTTGAGGTCTCATATCTTGCGATACGAGATTGCTCTCCATATAATTCTTTGTTATGGTGGAAGATAGAAACTAAGTCCATCTTCTCGTGCTGCCTCTGGTACATACCATCAACTGAGGCTAACACGAGGCACTTTTCTTTCGCACAGTCTTTATCCGATGTCTTGCGGATATGAATATCTGTGACAGGGAAAACTGGACCTGAGACGGCAGGGGTTGGATCAGTCAAGAGGTGTCCCAGCTTGTCATGGGCAATGGACATCTGGACAGACCTTTGCCAGTCATAACAGTCAGATTTAGTCATTTTATTATCTAGATGTAACCTATGTCTGGTCAACGGATCGCTGCAATTAAGAGAGAGAGAAGAAAACACTTAGCATGATGCTCTTGCAAGTTTAGATTGGTTTTTAATTTATCTAAACAGGATGGCTCCCACTGTCTCTCGAATCCCTCCTCAAACTATAAAGGAAGAATTAGTCAGGATCAATCTCACCGTACAATACTTGCTTAACCGTTTAGCCAGGCCAGTGTCGGTACTTCGAGGGAGGTTTTCCAATGCTTCCGCGAAGTTCCTTAATTAAATAACCTCTTTTCCCTGTGGGCATAGCCTCGCTAACACCTTTCTAGACACCTACTTGGTTTATAGCATTGATCGTTAAGTGAGAAAGTTCCCGAGGAGTAGCATATACTCACAGTAGGATCGGGATCCAAATATCATCGTGTGATAAAACTGAAGGAATTCTACCAGAATCATCACACTCCAAATGGTATGCAGCACTAGCAAGTTTCAGTTTCTTTAGAAACTCCCGATGTGGATTTTTGCCCCATGCTCTTATGACCTTGACTAAGGCCAACAAATCATAAGTCACATGTCAAGTTCTACCCGTCGTTGTCCAGGTTGATTTGAACCCACTCGTATATACCCTTGACTATGGCCAACAAAGTAATACGACTGTCCCAAACCAACGCATCTATCTCTGCAACATATGAATACCCACCAGCTACCAAACACTGTGCCTTGACTAGGGCCAACAAACACAGCTTGAATACTGTTGGATATTCATATGAAACGACGGAGGGCTACGAATGGTTTTGGCGAAACCATGAATGTAGTGAACTTGATATAATCGAAGGAACGAGATAGCTTTTAATAGGAGTGGTTCAAGCTCCGTATTTAAAAGTTGGTTTTTGAAAAGAACCGAGTGGTTTTGAAAGTGTTCCAACGACTTTTATTTGGTTTATTTTCTTGCATTAATTTTAATGCGTCCCATCATTTAATCCTACCATTGCAGAAAACAACGAAAATATGACGTACGCTTATTCCATCCTCATTCGCCACGGGGTCCCGTCATCACCCGTTAGGTTACTTAACTAACGACAGAGCGGGGGCTGGACTAGCGCGGATGCAAAACATAAGCAATGCCTAAATAGATATCATATATAGATATATACATTCGTCAGATGCAATGATAGCCATTCCAGATCACAGATGAACACTTTGGATATACTAGGAATCTGCGATTCGTTCGAGCCTGCAACGAAAAGCGGATTACATGGTCGCGATGAATAGCCAAACCCCACCCTAGACCCCTACGGGTACGGCAAACTACCCGCCATATACCCGAAGCGAAGCAACCTCCCTCAACAACGTGAGTAGGCTACTCGGCACTTTGAGATACCCGGTAGTTTGTGCCCCCCACGTTGGGTCTATCCTAGGAGCAAAAACAGTAAAAGAAATTATACAATGGCGGCTACAACCTCATCCCGGATGTGCGGCCATAAAATAATATTACATCAATTAGAAATTTTACATGAATGAAAGAAAAAGAAACTCTCATCTCATATCCACCCGGCTATTCATCCGCAACAATCCAACGAGTTCATATACATAAACCATCAACATTACAGATCACAGATATGTATAACCCCCACTAATCGACGTATAGCGATTAGCAGACGTTCAATACATATATCACATCACAGATAATATCCATTAGCCAAAGTCTACGGAATTTCGATCAAAATACGGATTTGTAACCACCCCAAAAACAAATTTGTTCTCTGGAAATTCTGGCCAGAAACAACATATACTAAAAATCCCAAACATCCAACTAAGAACACTGCACCCAAAAAGGTCCACGGCCGAGTCAACTCGGCCGCGGATCCGCGGCAAGAAGCATGTTCTTGCCGTGGATCAGCGGTGCGATGACCGAGTCAATGGATCATTTTTGGTGGGTGTTATTAGAAAACCCTAAGCCGATTTTTCATGTATGTCAAATAATTTTTGGAGAGTTGATTTTTTCGGACTTGTTTTCCGAATTTTTTTCGATCGAAATTCTAAACACTTCTCTAACTTGCTAGTTTATGTTTAGCTAGTCTATGATACCACTGTAAGTCTACGTTGCTCAACCCGGTTATTACGGAGAGGCGGAAACGGCGAAAAACAATTTTTTTGGCGCAAAGGCAACATGGACTAAAAGAAGGATCTTTGCTAAACTACAAACTAGCAAACTACTAGAGGTGCTGTCTACTATGCCGTATAGATTATACCTCATGATACCGGTCCTTCGGGTCTTCATTCCACTGTCCTGTTCGTCCATCCACGCTGTGAGGATTGATCCTGATCTTGATCACCTCCGCGGCCTTTTTGAGTCGAAGAAGACCCACCCAAGAGTTGTACTCCGAGCTCTACCTCGAGCCGAGGCAACTAGGGCAACAAGATCGCTAGTCTTGACGTCCTAGGATGTGTAGAAGAGGTTGATGGAAGTGTTTGTCTATTTGGATCCTTTTTCTCTCAACACATGAGATCAAAAGAAGAATCAAGTGGAGGAAGATGAAGGAGAACAACCATGGAGCTTTCTCATTTCTTTTTCTAAGAGAGAGAATGAGAAATCAAGAATGAGATAAGAAAATGAACCATGGTTCAATAATACACTAATATCATCCTTACTAATCTTTTCAGGATAAAGTTGATGGCTACATTGACTTGACCACTTCCATCACAAAAAGAAAATGAAAACCAAAGAATACTTTAGACCTTTCATGAAGATCCTAGTCAACTTTGGTCAAACGGTCAACAAAGTCAAGTATGGTCAAATGGTCAAAGCAATTAGCCATAACATAATTATCACTAAAAAGATTAGTAAATAATGTCCCCGGCTCATAATAGTTTTGACCGAACCAACTGCCAAAACCCTAATGAGTCCGCTCCTCCTTCTTCACTCTCAATACTGTGCATACACACCCGCATCCGCATTCCGTAGAATGTGAATACGCAGAAGACAAAACAAATCCATCCGTGCATTACTAGAATCCGGCTTAAACCAAAGCCCACTAATATCGCCTGCCCGAACAGCATACGCACACAAGTGCACGTAAGTGATCGTTGACCTGCCGTAAAACCGTACGGCCTCTACACGTTTCGCTCAGTGCAGGGAAACTCTCTGTGTGGGACACTAAAGACTCGACACTACGCTGGCAGTGGGTTTAACCACAGACCGCAAGCGGCACTAGCTGTACGTAACGGTCCCTAGGTAAATGTCGATAAGAAGGCCGATGAGGTAAACCCATCCGAACTCCTACTGAGCCTGTATGTGACAATCTCCGTACAGTCCGGTCTGTTCGTCTAAGAATATCGCATGGCGGGCCTAGGGGGTGGCGAACGTCAGTCCCCTAATAGCGGTACAAGTTGTAAGTGCACGGCGGCGTCCCGGCCGTCAATCCGACGCCGGAATGCGGAAGCGGTGAATAACTTAAATTTTGCGGACTTTGCAAACCGGCACCACCGCGCACTAAACACCGGATCGTAACCATTAACAAGTCTAAGCTACTAACAAGAAAGGGAAGAGATGTATACCGATGATCCAAGTCCTCCGGTCTTCATCTCCACACCGATCTCCTCGCGGGATCTCCGTCCGTCTTCTCCTCGTCGGAAAGGGCACCACGAAGCCGGGTACTTTTACGGGCTCCCACCTCAATACCGAGGCAACTCGCGCATGAAGCCGGCAACTCGACATGCTCAAGATATGCTGTAGGAAGTGTAGTGTAGAGTGGATGTCTCACTTTAGGGTTTGTTGCCATTTGTAGATGATGGAGGAATCAAGAAGAAAAATGGTGCTTGCATTTTTCTTGGCATGAAAAGAGATCAAGAATGAAAAACCCTCTCAAAGATGAAGCTCTCTCCTTCTCTTCTCTTTTCTTTTTCTCACTCAACCATGGTAAAAACTTATGCATCAAGTGAGAATAATGGTGGAGGAAAATCTATATATGAAGCAAGAAGGGAGGTGAGTGTAGGAGATGTAGAAAGGGTGACCACATCAAGAGACAAAGAAACATACACCATGCTTCATACTATTGAAACCATACCCTTTCAAATCTCATAAAGCAAAAGCATGGTTGAAAAGAAATGAAAGCTATCATAATCAATCTTTTACAAGAAACCCCTTCCACAAAAGTAATTTGCAAAACTGCAAATAACCCCCTCCATCGGAAAAGTCCGGCCGGGAAAGAACAAAGGAAAACCGGCCGGAACGGAATGCAAACTGGCAACTCCAGAAAACTGGTCCCGTAATAAATTACAGGAAAACCCCAATACTGTGCATACACACCCGCATCTGTATTCCGTCCGGATACAAATGCAATGAGACAAAATCTACACTGTACTAAACTAGTACCGGCTTAAACCAAAGCCGGCTAGTAAAAAACCGTTCGATCCTGATCCGTGCAATACCGCACGTATCTGATCGAACCCTGCCATATATATCCATACGGCCACTAGTACAAAACTGTCCGATCCTGATCCGTGCAATACCGCACATATCTGATCGGACCCTGCCATATCTCCATACGGCCTCTACAGTGTTTCGCCCGAAAGCTGAGTAACTGAAAGTGTGGTGGACTCTAAAGACTCGTCAATACTATGGCTGTGGATTTAACCACTAGCACGTCAGAGGTATAAGCCAATACGTAACGGGCCACCAGCTATTGACTAAAAGGGACGTCGATGAGCGAACTCATCCTGACACCCTACTGAGCCTGTCAGTGACAATATCCGTGCAGTCCGGTCCGTTCGTCTATGAGTATCGCATGGCGGGCCTAGGGGGTTGGTAAAAGTCAGACCCCCAAAAGCGGTACAAGTCGTGTCGGAGTGTAGCCCAGAACACCCTGAGATACTACTGGAATACCTACCAGTAAATCTCCTTGCCTTGGCCAAGGACTTTGTGTAATGGCTCTCCTAGACACAGCACGACCTCACCCCCAATACCGGGAGAGACGAACCCCTGAAGATACGCTCACTGCCTCCATGTGGCTCGGGACTGTACCCAACTAAAACCTGTTTGCACGACTCCTTTGAGCCGTGGTAGGGTAGTAATCAAAGTACAGTGGGAACTCACACGAGACAAATGACGATCCCCAGGTCGATGAACTAACCTGCACACATGTCACCAGGGAACTGCCATCTGACGTCTGGTATATGACCAACTAGCATGTTCCCGGCGAGTCCTGTCCGGTGTACTCATAACCCAATGAGCACCTGTATACATCTTAGGTGATCCAACTGACACCAGTGGCTTGTGAGACCGGCCACCGCCCCTCGTCGGGGTCTCGACTGTATACACTAGTCTACTAATGGAGTATCGATGCCCGGTCTCGAAACTCCCACGACTAGGGACCTTTTAAGGATATGCTTGTAGACCCCCAGCTCCCACTTATATGATCGCCCTCATACTGCTGGTGGTCAAGCAAGAATCCTAGGGGCTCTATCAACGTGTAATAGCGACGTGTCATGTCACCTAAAGCAGTACACGATGATAAAGGTAAACCAGATAGCATACTATCATCTCGAGTAAGACTGTCCTACCGGGATAGGTCCTCCCTCAATCATTGCAATCACGTACCTGTGATCCAATAATTGACTCTGAGGGCACTACCTCCAACAATCTCCCACTTGCACTCAAGGCTAATTATTGCGATGTCGCATACTCACAGCCCGTGTGATACCGAACATCCAACTCCTCTACTAGTCAGTCTCACAAAGCTCGTTTGCGGAACTATTGCGTTCGAGGAATAGCCTTAGTGAGTGGATCCGCCTTGACGTTTCTTTCTATGTCTCTCTATATCTCATGTTCGCGGAGAAACCCATCTCCCGAAATGAGCAATACCTGTCTTAGAATGTGTCTGGATGTCTGATGGGACATAGCTCATAAATGAACTCCAAATCCAAACTTCTTAGACTGTATCGTCAACTGAACTTAATCAGTATCCTGCGCGCCATGCCTCCCTCAGTATTACCTTGGATCACCTGTCCAAAATACTGCCCCTCGTCAGAGGGAAAACTATAACTCTGACAACCTCCTTGTCGTCCATGTCACCTTGGAAGCCTGGAATGATAACCGCCTCCTGAATGAGGCTGTCGTTATCATATCCCTAGAACATCCACTTATGTTCCAAAACTGCTTCCAACTGTTTCTCCAGGATTGGATTAATGTCAACTTATTGCATCTTGTGCAAGAACAACATCTGGTGTGGTACTTGACATCTCACGATTGACTCAATTGCCTGAGCAAGTGATCTGCCAATCATGCCCGTCCCTCTCCCCTTTAGTCTGTAAGACACCTTTGGAGAGGGTGACTCCATTACCTGCAGGTACACTACCGTGCCAGGAGTCGTCCATCCTAAATACTCTTAGAATGCTGTCAAGTACCCTGATTGGGAAACCACCCAAATCTAGATCTAAAACCATAGATCCAGTAACCAGTATGTCTGATATAAAATCCATGTCCTTTGTGGAGAAACCACTGTGTGACGACCAAAGTATAACCGATCGTAGTGTAGGAGTTTCTTTTCCTACTCTGTGTATATCATCCAAATACCAGGATATCACACCCTACTACCTTCTCAACAGATCCATCCCCTATTCTGATGAAGTCAAACCCATGACTGTCACGTCAGAAATAGATGATCTATCTCCGCTACATCTGCTCTAGTCTACAAATAGACATAAGCAACCTGTCCACCAATGCTTCCGCTGCTCCCACTGACCACGACAACCCTCTGGCAGAGTCATATAGACGTACACTTCTAAAACTAGTTTAGAACGACGCTATACTCATCCTCCCACCGGGTCTCGCAACCTGGAACAACAGCAATGGTAATTGTGGGTAAACAAGAACTTCCCTATCACCGTTCTTGAGGCTACCGTAGTACCTCTCGGGTGCCTGAAGTTACCCACCGTATCTGCGGAGTGGCCAATGGAATGTCAATCCAGATTGAATCTTTAGGTTCCTTATCAAATCTTCAGTAATCGTTTGTGGTTCTGGAATCACTTCCAGTTCTACCATACTCCCACTACTGTTTTCTGAAAAAATCCATTTTTAATAAAACTGTGGCGAGTCTAGAACAATATCGCTATTGTTCATCCAGATGGTAGAAAGTCAACCCTCGTCATAGCCTGGGTCAACCCACAAACAGCCATTACAGAAACGTGCCTTGAGTTGTCCAGTGTCTGGTTTTAATCATGAACCGGACAACTCCCCGTACCTTAACATCGTTAAGATATGAACTGTTCTATATCCAATATAGAAATAGAGGCACTGATTTAATTGAACCAGATTCAAATCATGCAACTGTCTCCAGCGCATGTCAACTAAATGGAAGGAGGCCTATCAGCGTCACTCAACTTAGGAATGCTTCCAATTATGAGTAACCTGAAAGAGAAGCAAGTTCTCTTAATCACTACTATCAACTGAACACCATACGCAAGTATCTACATCTTCGATCTCTTTGAAGAATCCCGATACTTGCTACATCTGGTTCTCTACTGTATTCAAATACCTATAACTTCTCAAAATTCGGACTCTGTGTTTCCGCGAAACACTTGTCTAAAAATTAGAGAAGTCATAAGTAAACCGAATATAGTACGAGGACCAACCCCTCTGTCCTGATGGACCCTGGACAACATACAATACTCTGTAAAAGTCCCTTGAGTCTGATAACTCATTCACTGTATGCCGTAGGTTGAAAACTGTACTTATGGTTAAGAAGAATTACACCGCTGTTTAATGCTCCTTACCTGACCATCCACTGATATAGGTAAATGTCGTAGACATAATTTCAGAAAGGTATATCTCACTCTATGAAAATAGACGTACAGATATATCAATTTGAAATTGGTGCATAACAGCGGATATTCAAAACCAAATATTTGCCGACCGGCAAACAACCCAGGTGATTTCCTCAAATATCACCGATTACAACGAATCCCGATATAATGAGGATAATCACCCAATTCCTAATAACTTACTCCCACTCATCATCTGTAAAACCATACAGATGTGAGAATCGTACCTGGTAAATACATACCCTGGAGTAAGTATCTAATCGGGAAATCAGTTTTCCTTTAACATTACACAGTGAAACTGAAACATTGAAATGTTTCGATGGGGTATCCTGGTATTCCTAGTAATGCCTCTTCCAGATTCACGACTGTAACCGTATAGTTCTTTGCCACCTCTCCAAATCCCTTCATATGTCTTTAGTCTTTACCTTCTGCACACCCCTTTAGGCCAAATGGTTTTCTTCCTTCCCTACCGTTCGGCACCAGCCTATGGTTTGGAAGAAGACTATCCAATAAGCATAATGGGTGTACTGTCCCAATCCTAGGAACACTCGCAACACGAGAGAAGGTGAAGATAAAAGACACCTGAATGTACTTTATTCCTATTTCTCCTGAACCAGGATCCATCCCCGAACTGGAACAAGTTCCTTTCGAGTTCGTATATAACCATACGATGGAATATCCAAATAAACTGTGGATCTTCGTAGTGATACGGAGTGTCCTGGAGAAATACAAAGGTGATGTGGGAGTGGTAACGAAATATTTGGTTTGGTCGTGAATATCTGTTGCAATTTACTTTGCCCTCATACTAATCCCTTGCTTTGTCTGAACTTAATACCTTCTGCACACCATCGTTATGCTAATTGGTTTTCTTCATTCCCTACCGGTCGGCACCAGCCTAAGGTTTGGAAGAAGACAATCCAATTTGCGTAATAGGTGTACTACCCCTAAACCAAGGAGTACTCATAACCTGAGAGAGGGTAAAAGGAAAAGACAACTGAATAATCCTATCCGTTTTCTCCAGAACCGGAAACCATCCTCGAATAAATTCTTTCGAGTTCGTATCTAACCATACGATGGTTTTGTCCAATGGAAGTGGACGTTCGTAGCAATACGGGGTGTCCCGGAGAAAAGGGTAAAAGTAGGAGTGGCAATGAGGACTGCAACTCTGACAATCCAAAAGCCAGTGTTAAGAAGGTTCGGTCAATTTGGTCACTGAGTCAAAGTCTTAGGGTCGGGTCAATGGTCGCTGCCAGAGAGAGAGAGAGAAGAAACACTCAGCGTGCACTCTATCCTAGATCAGAATGGTTACCAATTTATCTAATCTGGAAACCTCCCACTGTACCTCAAATTCTCCTCCAAACCTGAAAGAAGAATTAGTCGGGGTTACCCGAGGAGTAAACTAACTCATCAGTGGGAATCGGGATCCAACTATCATCGCATGATAACGTGACGGAATCCGCTCACGGTATCACACTCCAGAAGGTATGCGCATATCTGGCAAGTTTCAGTACTTTTGAAACTCCCGATGTGATTTTTACCCCATGCTCTTATGACCTTGACTTTGGCCAACATATCATAAGTCACATGTCAAGTTCAACCCGTCATTCTCCAGGTTAATTTGAGTCCACCCGTACATACCCTTGACTTTGGCCAAAATGGCAGTACGGCTGTCCCAAACCAACGCATCTATCTATGCTGCATATGAATACCCAATAGCTACCAATCACTGTGCCTTGACTTTGGCCAACATACACAGCTTGAATACTATTGACTATCCATATGAAACGACGGAGGGTTACGAATGGTTTCTGGCGAAAACCTTTAACGTAATGAACTTGATATCGTTGAAGGAACGGATAGCTTTTTAGAAAATATAGTGACGAAAACCTTTACTAAAGAGGTCACTCCCGGTGAAGGGATCTCGGCTCTTTCCCCGTAGAATGAGGTGCAGGATATTCCAAATGAATACCGCGATGCAAAGCAAAAGTAATCGGCTAAAGTGAAGTTAATGCCCTGACGCAAACTTCTGTCCAAGGGGTCACTCCCGGTGAAGGGATCTCGGCCCTTGCCTCGTCGACTGAGGAGCAGGATATTCCAAATGAATACCACGATGCAAAACAAAAGTGAACGTCCTTGCAATAACAGCCTTTTGAAAAGTGTTCCAACAACATCAGATTAGGTTTGTTTTTAACTTGCATTGATCCGAATCAATGCAGTCCCATCAAATGATCACACCAAAAAGAACGAAAATATACTGATGTACGTATATGCCATCCGCATTCGCCACTGGGTCCCGTCATTACCCGTTAGGTTAGCTTACTAACGACAGAGCGGGGACTGGACTAGCGCGGATGCAAAACATATACAACATCTACTAATATATATACCAATATATTATATTTCGCTCAAGGCGTGAAAGAAATGCAACATCACAGAGAATGAACAGCATCACAGAAACAATACAGATATCTGGGATCCCCGGGTTTCACAGAGCCGCTGAAACCCGACGTTCCCCTGGTCGTGTGGATAGCCTGTGCAATGAAATCCTAGACCCCTACGGGCGCGGCAAGTCACCTGCCAAAACCTGAAGCGAGGCAGCCCCCTCCAGCACCGTGAATGGACCACCCAGCACTTCACGGAATCCGGCAACTTGGGCACCCCTCCTGGGTCAACCTGTACCCCCTACGAGTGCGGCGAATAGCCCGCCAATTCCAGACTGAAGCCCCTCCGTCTCAATGCCCTGAGATGCGGGCCCGTTGCCCTCTAGAACCCGGCTATCCGTGCACCCCTCCGCGGGGTAATCCTAGTACAGAAAGTAAAATATACATACACCGGGTACATCGACCGCAACCAGGTCGTGCCCCAAAAGAATAATACAATCCGGCAGTGACGGCAGTCCACAAGTCGGACGCTCGCCCCGCAAACAACAAATGTACATAATACAACCACAATGGTACTAGTATTGCATCCAGGCTATCCCCCACGACCGATCCGCAACATCACAGCAAATACATAGAACATCAACGTGAAAGTCACGTTCGCAAATCCGTCTAACCGGGCTATAGCAGTTAGACCGGATTTACCGATCGAGTGACATTCACGGTCGCAGATATAATGTAAATACTGTGAAAAATGTGTTTAAAAAATTTCCGATTGATCAAACAATTAACAAGTGGGCCCCAAAGAAAACTGTAGCACTCACAGAAACAATTGGCCCAACTTTAATATTCCAAAGCCCATATTTTAAGCCCAGAAGGCCTCTGTAAAAAAATGGTGAAGTGATGTGAATAGTGAGCGGCGGAAGGGCCGCACAAAGGTGGTTTTCGCGGCGGTTCCGTGCTCCAACTGTGGAGTTACTTCGTCAAATTTTTACAGAACTCTTAGATTTTCCATTACATCAATATTTTACAACCTGAAAAATTTTTCGAGACCAAAAAATTTCAACAGAAACTGTCGTGGGCAAATACGGGTTTTTTGGACTTTTTGATCGATCGGAAATGCAAACACATTACACCAAGCTAGACTAAGTTAATGGCGAGGCTCTGATACCACTGTAAGTGCACGGCGGCGTCCCGGCCGTCAATCCGACGCCGGAATGCGGAAGCGGTGAATAACTTAAATTTTGCGGACTTTGCAAACCGGCACCACCGCGCACTAAACACCGGATCGTAACCATTAACAAGTCTAAGCTACTAACAAGAAAGGGAAGAGATGTATACCGATGATCCAAGTCCTCCGGTCTTCATCTCCACACCGATCTCCTCGCGGGATCTCCGTCCGTCTTCTCCTCGTCGGAAAGGGCACCACGAAGCCGGGTACTTTTACGGGCTCCCACCTCAATACCGAGGCAACTCGCGCATGAAGCCGGCAACTCGACATGCTCAAGATATGCTGTAGGAAGTGTAGTGTAGAGTGGATGTCTCACTTTAGGGTTTGTTGCCATTTGTAGATGATGGAGGAATCAAGAAGAAAAATGGTGCTTGCATTTTTCTTGGCATGAAAAGAGATCAAGAATGAAAAACCCTCTCAAAGATGAAGCTCTCTCCTTCTCTTCTCTTTTCTTTTTCTCACTCAACCATGGTAAAAACTTATGCATCAAGTGAGAATAATGGTGGAGGAAAATCTATATATGAAGCAAGAAGGGAGGTGAGTGTAGGAGATGTAGAAAGGGTGACCACATCAAGAGACAAAGAAACATACACCATGCTTCATACTATTGAAACCATACCCTTTCAAATCTCATAAAGCAAAAGCATGGTTGAAAAGAAATGAAAGCTATCATAATCAATCTTTTACAAGAAACCCCTTCCACAAAAGTAATTTGCAAAACTGCAAATAACCCCCTCCATCGGAAAAGTCCGGCCGGGAAAGAACAAAGGAAAACCGGCCGGAACGGAATGCAAACTGGCAACTCCAGAAAACTGGTCCCGTAATAAATTACAGGAAAACCCCAATACTGTGCATACACACCCGCATCTGTATTCCGTCCGGATACAAATGCAATGAGACAAAATCTACACTGTACTAAACTAGTACCGGCTTAAACCAAAGCCGGCTAGTAAAAAACCGTTCGATCCTGATCCGTGCAATACCGCACGTATCTGATCGAACCCTGCCATATATATCCATACGGCCACTAGTACAAAACTGTCCGATCCTGATCCGTGCAATACCGCACATATCTGATCGGACCCTGCCATATCTCCATACGGCCTCTACAGTGTTTCGCCCGAAAGCTGAGTAACTGAAAGTGTGGTGGACTCTAAAGACTCGTCAATACTATGGCTGTGGATTTAACCACTAGCACGTCAGAGGTATAAGCCAATACGTAACGGGCCACCAGCTATTGACTAAAAGGGACGTCGATGAGCGAACTCATCCTGACACCCTACTGAGCCTGTCAGTGACAATATCCGTGCAGTCCGGTCCGTTCGTCTATGAGTATCGCATGGCGGGCCTAGGGGGTTGGTAAAAGTCAGACCCCCAAAAGCGGTACAAGTCGTGTCGGAGTGTAGCCCAGAACACCCTGAGATACTACTGGAATACCTACCAGTAAATCTCCTTGCCTTGGCCAAGGACTTTGTGTAATGGCTCTCCTAGACACAGCACGACCTCACCCCCAATACCGGGAGAGACGAACCCCTGAAGATACGCTCACTGCCTCCATGTGGCTCGGGACTGTACCCAACTAAAACCTGTTTGCACGACTCCTTTGAGCCGTGGTAGGGTAGTAATCAAAGTACAGTGGGAACTCACACGAGACAAATGACGATCCCCAGGTCGATGAACTAACCTGCACACATGTCACCAGGGAACTGCCATCTGACGTCTGGTATATGACCAACTAGCATGTTCCCGGCGAGTCCTGTCCGGTGTACTCATAACCCAATGAGCACCTGTATACATCTTAGGTGATCCAACTGACACCAGTGGCTTGTGAGACCGGCCACCGCCCCTCGTCGGGGTCTCGACTGTATACACTAGTCTACTAATGGAGTATCGATGCCCGGTCTCGAAACTCCCACGACTAGGGACCTTTTAAGGATATGCTTGTAGACCCCCAGCTCCCACTTATATGATCACCCTCATACTGCTGGTGGTCAAGCAAGAATCCTAGGAGCTCTATCAACGTGTAATAGCGACGTGTCATGTCACCTAAAGCAGTACACGATGATAAAGGTAAACCAGATAGCATACTATCATCTCGAGTAAGACTGTCCTACCGGGATAGGTCCTCCCTCAATCATTGCAATCACGTACCTGTGATCCAATAATTGACTCTGAGGGCACTACCTCCAACACAAGTCGTGTCGGAGTGTAGCCCAGAACACCCTGAGAAAACACTGGAAACCTACCAGTACATCTCGCTTGCCCTGGCCAGGGACTACTTGTGTAATGGCTCTCCTAGACACAGCGCGATATCAACCCCCAATACCGGAAGAGACGAATCTTGTCTGACCGTCACTGCCTCCAAGTGCTTTGGGACTGCACCCAACTACTACCTGTTTACACGACTCCTTTGAGCCGTGGTAGGGTAGTAATCTAAGTACAGCGGGAACACACTCGAGGCGAAGTGACAGTGTTAAATCAGCGGACTAAGCTGTACTCATGTCACCTGGGAACTGATAATTGACGATAGGTATAATACCAACCATCAGTTCCCGACGAGTCCTGTCCATTGTACTCGTAACCCAACGAGCACCCACATACTATCTCCAGTACGACGTACTGATGGCTGTGGGACCGACCACCTCCACTGCTGGGATGAGAAGCGCATACGCTAGTCTACTCCGGAGTACCGATGCCCTGTCTTGATAATCCTTCGACTAGGGACCTGTATAAGGATGTGCTTATAGATTATCCAGCCCCCACAAGTGCGACTGCCATCACTACGCTGGTAATCAAGCAAAAATCCTAAGGGCTCCACTAATATGTATAAGCAATATGCTAAAAGAAACACATGCACATATTGAAGTAGAAACAAACCAAGTAGCAAACTACCATTTTGAGCAAGATTGTCCATACAACTGTGAATATCCCAAGCTTCCATCAAGTAATATACAAACTAGTATGATACAGTAATGGCCTCTAAGGCATATACACTAACTGTATATGTGCCAACATGGTAGTCACTACCTATATGCATGCGGATACTATGCAACAGTAATAATCAATGCATGTATATGGGTATCGTCCAACCATAATTAAGGTATGAAGATATGTGGATCTCGTCCATGCATGAATCAATGTCTATAAGCATGTGTATAATCTCCCATAGTAACATCAGTGTATGTATGTATGTATGTGGATCCAGTCCACGCGTCAACCACTGACGCAACAATATCATGCATGTAAATATCATAAAAGAGTGTGCATGATAGTATAAAGATATATATATATATATATATATATATATATATATCAACAGAGTCCCTCCCGACACATCAAATCATGGAACCTGAATGCCTAGCATTGACACTCGAAAACATCATGAAATCCGTGCCCATCATCGGCACGTAAATCCTCATATATCTCAGGCGCCGCAACCTCAGATCGGCCCTCAGGCGCCGCACTCCCTGGTCGGCCCTCATATCCATCTCGCTATTCCGGTCGGTATCCTCCGGATAACCGCCGAGTCTACATACTATCACCGGTAGGTAGTGCTCCCCATGCTGTGCTCACAGTCTAACATATACGAGTCTTCCTGCCCCGGGGTACCTCACCGGGTCTACCATGTACCCGCAATCGGTTCCTACCACTCCTCGAATCGGGTTTCACATGCCACTCTCAGAACCGAGAAAACGCATGGTGGACGCACTGAAATATCATATCAAGAGAAACCGGGTTTTTAAAATTGTACATGCTTCCTTTTGAAATAGCCACGATTCTCAAATCCAGAAATCTCATAAAAACAGCATGTCTCAATGCATAAATAATAGAGCATGATGTATGCGACATGTAAAAAGAGATGTGAGCATATCCGTGTATAATGCAATATGAAATAGTGATATGGCATATTAAGGGGAAAACCGCTCTTTTAAAATGATTCCAGTTTTTAAAGTATAGCATGTGGTTCCCAATTTTACAATAAAACCGGTTATTTATGTAGGTACAATATGTATATGCGCAAGTATAGAAGTACTATGTATGTGTGCACAAATATGAATATATCAATATAAATGTCGTGATGCAGCAACCCTACTGTGTAGTGACATGGCAATTATCGATGATGAAGTGTATGAGCCGGCAAATATGTGTACGTGTAACATACGCATCATCGATAATGGTGCAGGTGTACTATCACAGGTATATGCGATGCAACAAAAATATCATGAATGCAGCAAGTAAATCATCAGCTAACAGCTATAAGGTATACGTAACAATCGTATGTCCGTGTCGGTGAATCTATCAATCGGCATATAGCCCAATAACATCGCGTACGGTATAATCCATCGTACGGCAACATCTAGTCAAGGGTAAGGATCAATCATCAAGTCAACTCATCACGCACGGAATATCATCGTACGGCGGCATTAGGCTAGTGGGGATCCTATCATCCTATAAGACAAATGAGGGTACGGCCTAATATCACATACGTCCTATCATCCATGATTCACAACATTCTATATATATATAACCCTATATACCTATGTCCTGGGTCGCATCTGCAATAATCTCATATCAGGGGACCGGCGGGCTATAAATCATTTCGATGGATTACACCGTACGCTATGTTATTGGGCTAGATGCCGATTGATAGATTCACCGACTCGGACATACGACAACCTCTAGTCAAGGGTAAGGATTAATCATCAAGTCGACTCATCACGCACGGAATATCATCGTGCGGCGGCATTAAGCTAATGGGGATCCTATCATCCTATAAGACAAATGAGAGTACGGCCTAATATCACATACGGCCTATCATCCATGATTCATAACATTCTATATATATATAACCCTATATACCAATGTCCCGGGTCGCATCTGCGATAATCTCATATCAGGGGACCGGCAGGGTATAAATCATTTCGATCGACTCGCATCCGTATACCATCATATCATATCATCATCTCGTCATATCATCAAATTCGCCTTGTATTCTTTCATCCAATTTATGTCTCATATCATGTTGAATTTACATAAACATGCTATCTCTGTAGGGTTCCTAGGCACTCTCAAGAGGTCTCACAAGGCATCAACCATGCCAATTTCAAATTTTATGAGTACCGAGAAACTCTAATACGGATCGTTAACTAGAATTTTAGGCAAAACAATAAACTAGTTAACATCTTAACTAAAAGTGAGATGCTACAACCTTTGTAGATCCGGTTATCCACTTCCTTAGCTCCACTTAGTTGTCCCCTCGCTGTCCATCCCGAATCCCGGACTCTCGCATCGGCTTCATCGGAGAAATGAGCGGAACAGTCGTCGGCTACGATGCCGAAGATGATTTACGTCGAGGCTTCACAAGATCAAGCTCCAACTTCACCAAGTTGTGAAACTTGTGAAGAAAACACCCTATACTACTTGGCAAGAGGTAGAGGGTGAAGAAATAGGAGGTGGGTTCACTTTAGAATTGGATTTCTCACATTTTTGCTCAAGATGCCATTGATGGAATTAAGCTTTCTTTCTTGATGAAGATGATGAAGGAGAAGAAAGAATATGATAAGTATTGCTTTTAAAATGAAAAATAAAATCAATACTTATCATATGCTAACTATGGTAAAGTGTAGAGAATAGATCATGGTTAGTTAGAATGGTTAGGGTTAAGGATGAAGACAAAATGGTAACAAAGTCAAACCTTCATGAAGCTTCAACTAAATACAAAGAAAGCCACCATTTTTCTTCATAATCCTTTCCAAAATCAATAAATAAATAAATGAGTAATAAAAAGGAAACCCTAACCATTACACAACCATGGTTTAATCTTTACACAAAACACAAGTTAGCATGCAACATCTAATATGATACAATCAAGTGCACACAAAATATATCACATATACAATGTGCTTTTCAAGTGAGAAAATCCCTTTAAAGTGAACCAATACTAGTTAATGAAAAGTAATATATCAAATATATAATTATACATTAAATCATTAAATCAACACTTGATTCAATGATCCGGTCATGTCGTACATAACCGACTAGTATCCAATGTATCGACTTATCGAATCGATCTTCGATTCGATAACTAGGTTATATCGCATACAACCAATCGAAACATTAATCGCAAGAATGAAATACGGTATCACATACACGCATTATTCTTTGTCCCGCACACATCTTATATGCGCTCCTATTTCGTTTCGCTTGAGCCATGAAACCTCGGTGTAAGACTCTAAAGACTCGTCAATACGCCGGTAGCAGATGATGATCATATTAAGCACCCACAAGCCGCAAGCGGTCTGCTAAACGTAACGGCCACCCGGGTAATGAGCTATCAGAAGATCGACGAGCTAGCCCGCTCACACTCCTGTGAATCCAACCAGTAACACTTACCGTACAGTCCGGTCTGTTCGTCTAATATGTCGCATATCAAGTCTAGGGGTGGTAAACGTCAGACCCCAATAACCGATAAGTCGTGCCGATGTGAGGCTCATAACGGGTCGAGAAACTACTGGTAACACTTACCAGCAAATCTCTGATCAGCCCTGGCCAGGGACTTCCATGTTACGGCCAATCGAGTACAGCGCAACATCAACCCCCAATACCAGGAGAGACGAAACCCCTCCTATCGCTCATTGCCTCCATGTGACTCGGGACTGTACCCAAAGACCACCGTTTTGCACGTCCTCATGGACGTGGTAAGGTGGAGATCAAAGCACAGTGGGAATCACATAAGGCTCTATGACGATCTCGGGTCTACAGACTAACCTGTATAAGTGTCACCTGAGAACTGCCATCGGACGTGAGGTATAATACCATCTGGGAGTTCTCGGCGAGTCTGTCCAGTGTACCCAGTCTCCACTGAGCACCCGTACACCATCTCTGATGTCAAACACCAATGGATATGCGATCATCCATCGCCCATCTCATGGGTCGAGAAGCGTATACGCTAGTCTACACTGGTATATCGATGCCCCGTCTCGATACACCCACGACCAGGGACCTTGAAGGATGTACTTATGGACTACCATGTCCCCACTAGTATGATCTGCATCATAGTCCAGGCAGTCAAGTACACATCCTAAGGGCTTTATCAACATGTAACTATAAGAAAGTTTAAAGAGACAAGTGTACATGTTAAGATAAAGAGCAACCAGATAGCATACTATCATATCGAGCAAGAAAGTTATCTCTATATATGTCCAAGCATCCAATATAATATACATCATCTGTACAATACTGGCCTCTAGGGAATACATACAACTAACAATCTCCCACTTGCACTAGGGCGAGCTGCTGTAGTATCGCATACCGAGCATCCCGAAGAGTCTCTCAAACTGTATCTGGGGAATGGCCTTCGTGAGTGGATCCGCCGTGTTATTCTTCGTGTCAACCCTCCTTACCTCGATCTCCCGGCGATCAACTATCTCCCGGATCAGGTGATACCGCCTCAGAATATGCCTGGATCGCTGATGGGACCTAGGTTCCTTGGCCAAAGCCACCGCTCCATTGTTATCGCAATACAAAGGTATTGGATGTTCAATGGATGGAACCACTCCAAGTTCAGTAATGAACTTCTTCATCCAGACAGCCTCTTTAGCAGCATCGTTGGCAGCGATGTATTCAGCCTCCATCGTCGAGTCTGCCACGGTTTCCTGCTTGGAACTCTTCCAGCTAACCGCCCCTCCGTAAAGGGTAAAGACAAATCCCGACTGCGACTTAGAGTCGTCCTTATCACTTTGGAAGCTCGAATCGGTAAAGGACTCCACTTGGAATTCTCCGTTACCATGCACCAAGAGCATCTCTTTAGTCCTTCGCAAGTACTTGAGAATGCTCTTCACAGCTGTCCAGTGACTCTCTCCAGGATCAGCTTGATACCTGCTCACTACACTTAGTGAGTATGCTACATCGGGTCTGGTACATAGCATCGCGTACATGATAGAGCCTACAGCCGAAGCATAGGGTATCCCTTGCATGCGAGCTCTCTCCAAATCAGTCTTGGGAGACATCTCTTTGGAGAGAGTGACTCCAGAGATCGTGGGCAAGTTCCCACGCTTGGATTCTTCCATACTAAACCTCTTTAGTATGGTGTCAATGTACTTGGATTGGGACAATCCCAATATCCATTTGGATCTATCTCTATAGATCCTGATTCCCAATATGCAGGAGGCATCACCAAGATCTTTCATCGAGAATCTTTGTGATAAGAAGAGCTTGACCGATTGCAGCATAGGAATATCATTTCCTATCAAGAGTATGTCGTCCACGTACAATACGAGGAAGACAACCTTACTCTCTGCTACCTTCTTGTAGATACAAGGTTCATCTGGGTTTTTGACGAAATCAAACTCTTTGATAACAACGTCAAAGCAGATGTTCCAACTCTGCGATGCTTGCTTTAATCCATAAATGGATTTAAGCAGCTTGCACACCTTCCCGCTGCTCCCACTGTCTACGAAGCCCTCTGGATGAGTCATGTACATGCACTCTTCTAAATCACCGTTTAGAAAGGCGGTCTTAACATCCATTTGCCAGATTTCGTAATCATGATATGCAGCGATGGCAAGCATGATCCGGATGGATTTAAGCATAGCCACTGGAGAAAAGGTTTCGTCATAATCCACACCTGGTCTTTGACGAAAACCCTTTGCAACAAGTCTAGCTTTGAAAGTCTCTACTTTCCCATCTACACCAAGTTTTTTCTTAAAGATCCACTTGCTCCCAATGTGTTTTACCCCTTCAGGAGCAACTTCCAAAGTCCATACTTTGTTGGTGTACATGGATTCCATCTCGGACCGCATTGCATCCAGCCATTTCACTGAGTCCCTACTCGTGATGGCCTGCTCGAAGCTAGTTGGGTCATCATCCTCCATGATGCAATCCTCGCTCCCACCATCCATGAGAAAACCGTAGTATCTCTCAGGTTGGCGAGGAACCCTACTACATCGGTGGAGTGGCTGGGGTTCATTGGGAACTATTGAATCCTATGGTTCCACCAGATCTTCTGTTGTAGCTTCTGTAGCTGGAACCTCTTCCAGTTCTACCTCATGACCACTAATCTCTTTTTCAAGAAATTCCTTTTCTAAAAAGGTGGCATGCCGAGAAACAAACACTCTTTGTTCCTCAGGGTGGTAGAAGATATACCCTTGTGAATTTTTGGGATATCCTATAAATTTGCATAAAACAGACCGTGCCTCGAGTTTGTCCGGATTTTGTTGTTTGACATAGGCTGGACAACCCCATATCTTAACATAGTTAAGACATGGTCTCTTCCCTTTCCATATCTCATATGGAGTGGTAGGCACTGATTTGGTGGGGACCATATTCAATAGATGTATGGCTGTTTCAAGCGCATACCCCTAGAAGGAAATAGGTAACTCAGCTGTGCTCATCATAGAGCGCACCATATCTAATAAGGTGCGGTTCCTCCGTTCTGATACACCATTGTGCTGTGGTGTATATGGAGGAGTTAGCTGAGAGAGAATCCCATTCTCTTTTAGGAAGTCCAGGAATTCATTGCTTAAGTATTCACCTCCTCGATCAGATCGAAGGATTTTAATACTTTTTCCGGTTTGGTTCTCGACTTCTTGTTTATATTCTCTAAATTTCTCAAAAGCTTCAGACTAGTGTCTTATCAAGTACACATGTCCGTATCTTGAGAAATCGTCAGTGAATGCAATGAAGTACGAAGAACCATCCCTGGCATGTGTAGACATCGGACCGCATACATCACTATGTATCAGTCCCAAGAGTTCGGTAACTCTTTCTCCGTGTCCCGTAAACGGAGTTTGGTCATCTTGCCTTTGAGACATGACTGGCAAGTGTGATAAGATGAAAATTCGAATGGTTTCAAATATCCATCCTTATGCAACTTAGCCAGTCGTGTCACATTAATGTGACCCAGTCTACAATGCCATAAGAAGAATTCGTTCAGTTCTGAACTCTTTCTCTTGTGTGTGTTTGTTATGCTCAGAACTGTTGATTGATTTAGAACATAAATGCCATTGCACAACGTGCCTGATCCAACCAACTTTTGGTTACGGAAAATGTTCATAACATTATCCTGTAATACAAAATTATATCCCTCATTACTCAATAAAGAAACCGATATAATGTTGCATATTAGGTTCGGCATGTAATAGCATTCGTTCAGAACCAATGTATTACCAGTTGGTAATACAAGGTGATATTCCCCGACAGTCTTAGCTGCAACAATTGCACCATTTCCAACTCTAATGTCTTTATCACCTTCTCCAAGTTCTCTACCTTTTCTAAGCCCATGTAACTGATTACATATATGGGATCCTGACCCGGTATCTAATACCCAGGACGTAGGGCAAATGGAGAAACAGTTCTCTGTAACGAACACACCCGAAGAAAATGCATCACCATGTACTTTCTTCAATCGGGTGGTATGGGAATCCTGGTGTTCCCCTATATCCTGTTCATTCCTATAACTCTTATAAGAAAGAATGGAACCAATGTTCCCCAGCACAGTATAACATGCGGGTTCAGTCAATACATCCATATTATTATCTTTATTAGGGCATGACATGGTCGCTACCTGGAGAGAGAGAGAAGAAAACACTTTAGCGTATGCTCTTGCAAGATCAGATTGGTTATTATCTTATCTAATCAGGATGGCTCCCACTAGTTTTTATCAAATCTTCCTTCAAACCCTAATAGGAAAGACTAGCCGGGATTAATTACACACTACAAGTTCGCCAATCTTTCAGCCAAGCCAGTGTCGGTACTTTGAGGGAGGTCCCCCGTGCTTTCGCACGAACCTAATTAATGTAAACCTCGTTTTCCCAGAGGCGTAACCCCGTTGACACCTTTCTAGACACCTACTCGATCAGCTAATTGCAATGTGTAAAACTCTCCCAGGAGTAACTCTTATTCGCAGTGGGTATCGAGATCCAACTATCTCATAGAAGGTATGCAATCTCATTGCAAATTTCAACACTTGAAATTCCCGATAATGGTTTGCCCCTAGCGTGCTATGACCTTGACGAAAGCCAACAAACCACAGCCCGCTAGTCAAGTTCAACCCGTACATTTCTTGACTGAATTAAACCCACCCGCACGACCCTTGACGAAAGCCAACAAAGCCGTACGACTACCCTAATCCAGTCGCATCATAAGCAGCAGTTAAGCAGTATATAGCTACCGCACACTACACCTTGACGAAAGCCAACAAATGTAGCACGAATACTATATGCAACTTATCTGAAATGACGGAGGGCTATGACAGGTTTTTCTGAAAACCTATTGCGTAATGAACTTGATATCGTTGTAGAATCAAATGAAGTTTTGAAATGGAGTGATTTTGAGGCTTTTCTAGTTTTGCTAAAGGGGTCACTCCCGGGGAAGATCGTCGGCCCTTTCCTCGTCGAATGAGGTGCGGGATATATCATATATATCACTGTGCAAAGAAGAAACTATAGAAGCAATCAAAAGTCAAACCGAGTGTGTAGCATCTACCAGTTATTGCTAAAGGAGTCACTCCCGGTGAAGGGATCTCGGTCCTTTCCTCATCCAATAAGGTGCAGGGTATATCATATATACCGCTATGCAAAGCAAGAACTGTAGCTACCTGCTTTGTTTAAAATTTGATTCTACAACATCTTAGGTTTCTTTTCTTTCATTAATCACATTAATGAAGTCCCATCATTTAAGTCACCTAAACATCACAGATAAATACGACGTACACTTATGCCATCCGCATTCGCCTGGATGTCCCCTCGTGCACCGTTAGGTTAGGTAACTAACGACAGAGCAGGGCAGGGCTAGTGCGGGTGAAAAACATAAGTAACGTCTATATAATATATCATATATACTATATACTGTATCTATCACAGAACATCACATGATCACATCACAGATATCGCAGCAGAAGAAACTTATGAAACATTGGATATACTAGGACGTCCGTGTTTTCAATACGAGCCAGTATAAAACACGGATTCCACGGTCGTGATGAATAGCCAATCCCACACTCCTAGACCTCTACGAGAGCGGCAAGCAACCCTACCAATTCTAGGGTTAGGAGACCTGGCCTCGACTCCTCGAGATGGTCTCCCACTGGACCCTAGAACCCGGTTACTTGTGCTCCCCTCCTTGGGTCTATCCTAATGCGGAAAAGTAAATAATATACAAAAGGTGACAACTTCCGCATCCAGGAAGTGCCCTAAATAAAAGAATATTACATACAAGTTTTTACATGAATTAAAATGAAAAACACTCATCTCACATAAAAAACCCCGGCTATTCAAACACGACAATCCAATATAACATATCCAGCAACACATAACATCACATGTCATCAACGTAAGTAAATATGCGCATCCCAATTGTCGTTGACATATAGCAACGAAACCGGCGATACCACATATTACACTTACGGTCACAGAAAAGAAAGTGCAAAACTACAACAGTTGGAATCCGCAACCTCTTTAGACATCGCATGCCTAATCAAATGAAATACTTAGACATCACATGCCTAACAATTATAAACCCCGCATTTTAGTCCCATTATCAAAAACTCTTTTCAATATCAAGTGAGACTAAACCGCTAGATTTATAACATTCATCCAGTTATCTCATAACTGTTTGTGAATTCCAATTATTGTATCCCATTCCGGACAAATAGAAAATATTAAACTTTCCGATCGAACATTCGAACACCCAAGTTTTCCCGAAACCGTTCAACACATGAAATAAGTTCAAAGACATTCACTTCATGCCTCAGTACCAACGGTCCAGCCATAGAAGGGTCAAGCCAACGCCTCACATGTGGCACGCCGTACTGCCCCAAACCCGAAGGTTCAAAGGGCAGTTCAAGATGGTCACATAGTCGAGTTAAGGTTTGTTGTCTTCTAGAGGGACCATCGCGTTACTTGCACTACTCAGAATGTCCTTAAACCACAGAAAAATCCAACACATGGATATTTTCTGGCACGGGAAAAGTTGGGTATTTATATCCGGTCGAACTTTTTAACATATTCGAAAATTATCCGGAAAAACACATAGACAAAGCTTGATAATCCGATAGAATCATCGATTTCCAATGCAACCCCAGAACACTCAACTCTTGAGTCAATTTAAAAATTCCCAGAAAACTCAGCATATTAAAATAGGAATTACTGTGCAAACGGGGAAGGATGACGTCATGATCAGGCCGCGGAACAGCGGCAGAAGCCAGGCTTCTGCCGCGGTTCCGCCGCACTTTGAACTCTTCATTTTGAAAAATTTGCACCGTAATTCTTAGAATTCCCTGCTGCATTTTTTAAGCATTTTTAATCTGGAAAAAACCCATTTTTTAGAAAAAGTCCAGAGAGCTCTTAGGTTTTTAGGGTTTCGGTTCGATCGGGTTTTAAACGTCGTCTACACTTCGCCTAAGGCTCTAGCTAGGCTCTGATACCACTGTAGGGTTCCTAGGCACTCTCAAGAGGTCTCACAAGGCATCAACCATGCCAATTTTTATGAGTGCCGAGAAACTCTAATACGGATCGTTAACAAGAATTTTAGGCGAAACAATAAACTAGTTAACATCTTAACTAAAAGTGAGATGCTACAACCTTTGTAGATCCGGTTATCCACTTTCTTAGCTCCACGTAGTTGTCCCCTCGCTGTCCATCATGAATCCCGGACTCTCGCATCGGCTTCATCGGAGAAATGAGCGGAACAGTCGTCGGCTACGATGTCGAAGATGATCTACGTCGAGGCTTCACAAGATCAAGCTCCAACTTCACCAAGTTGTGAAACTTGTGAAGAAAACACCCTATAGTACTTGGCAAGTGGTAGAGGGTGAAGAAATAGGAGGTGGGTTCACTTTAGAATTGGATTTCTCACACTTTTTCTCAAGATGCCATTGATGGAATCAAGCTTTCTTTCTTGATGAAGATGATGAAGGAGAAGAAAGAATATGATAAGTATTGCTTTTAAAATGAAAAATAAAATCAATACTCATCATATGCTAACCATGGTAAAGTGTAGAGAATAGATCATGGTTAGTTAGAATGGTTAGGGTTAAGGATGAAGACAAAATGGTAATAAAGTTGAACCTTCATGAAGCTTCAACTAAATACAAAGAAAGCCACCATTTTTCTTCATAATCCTTTCCAAAATCAATAAATAAATAAATGAGTAATAAAAAGAAAACCCTAACCATTACACAACTATGGTTTAATCTTCACACAAAACACAAGTTAGCATGCAACATCTAACATGATACAATCAAGTGCACACAAAATATATCGCATATACAATGTGCTTTTCAAGTGAGAAAATCCCTTTAAAGTGAACCAATACTAGTTAATGCAAAGTAATATATCAAATATATAATTATACATTAAATCATTAAATCAACACTTGATTCAATGATCCGGTCATGTCGTACATAACCGACTAGTATCCAATGTATCGACTTATCGAATCGATCTTCGATTCGATAACTAGGTTATATCGCATACAACCAATCGAAACATTAATCGTGAGAATGAAATACGGTATCACATACACACATTATTCTCGGTCCCGCACACATCTCATATGCGCTCCTATTTCGTTTCGCTTGAGCCAGGAAACCTCTGTGTAGGACTATAAAGATTCGTCAATACGCCGGTAGCAGATGATGATCATATCAAGCACCAACAAGCCGCAAGCGGTCTGCTAAACGTAACGGCCACCCGGGTATTGAGCGATCAGAAGATCGACGAGCTAGCCTGCTCACACTCCTGTGAATCCAACCAGTAACACTTACCGTACAGTCCGGTCTGTTCGTCTAATATGTCGCATATCAAGTCTAGGGGTGGTAAACGTCAGACCCCAATAACCGATAAGTCGGGCCGATGTGAGGCTCATAACGGGTCGAGAAACTACTGGTAACACTTACCAGCAAATCTCTGATCAGCCCTGGCCAGGGACTTCCCTGTTGCGGCCAATCGAGCACAGCGCAACATCAACCCCCAATACCGAGAGAGACGAAACCCCTCCAATCGCTCATTGCCTCCATGTGACTCGGGACTGTACCCAAAGACCACCGTTTTGCACGCCCTCATGGACGTGGTAAGGTGGAGATCAAAGCACAGTGGGAATCACACAAGACTCTATGACGATCTCGGGACTACAGACTAACCTGTACAAGTGTCACCCGAGAACTGCCATCTGACGTGAGGTATAATACCATCTGGGAGTTCTCGGCGAGTCCGTCCAGTGTACCCAGTCTCCACTGAGCACCCGTACACCATCTCTGATGTCAAACACCAATGGATATGGGATCATCCATCGCCCATCTCATGGGTCGAGAAGCGTATACGCTAGTCTACACTGGTATATCGATGCCCCGTCTCGATACACCCACGACCAGGGACCTTGAAGGATGTACTTATGGACTACCATGTCCCCACTAGTATGATCTGCATCATAGTCCAGGCAGTCAAGTACACATCCTAAGGGCTTTATCAATATGTAACTATAAGACAGTTTAAAGAGACAAGTGTACATGTTAAGATAAAGAGCAACCAGATAGCATACTATCATATCGAGAAAGAAAGTCATCTCTATATATGCCCAAGCATCCAATATAATATACATCATCTGTACAATACTGGCCTCTAGGGCATACATACAACTAACAATCTCTACTAAGTATAAGTATCTAATCTGGCAAACACACCCGAACCATACAATCAGATTTTTAAAAAAGTGAATCGTAGTTTTGAAAACAGGGGTTACGGTGTTTTCAAGGAAAAGATATCATTTGAAAATCCGTAACATCCCTCAAGATATACATTTAAAAGATACATACGATTCTTTAGTTTAGAAAAAGGTATGGTTCGGATGATGCATCTACATCGACTATCTAGACCTAAAGAACCCTAAGCGGTAATATCGCTAAACATCATCCTAAGGTAGTAGTAGCAGCAGCATATCACGCTTAACTATCCTCTAGTTTCTAATATGAATACATAGCTATCTATATTCTAACCCTAGTTTCCTAATCTAGGTTTCCTAACCATACTCTATAAAGCGGTTTTCCATCAGAAGTTTGCAGGGGTGCTATACGCTATCCACCCGACTTCGCCGGTAGATATAGATCGACTCACCTGGTATTCGCTCGCCCAAATCGATGACGCCACGCTTCTTCGCCTCGGAATCCATGCGAAGGTGCCTACAATAATAACCAATCGCAATACGTATTAAAATCGATGCAGAAAACCGATACAGCGCACTGTGTGCTCACTGGTTAGAACCTATGGCTTAAACGTGCAAATCAATCAAACCACCCCTGTTGTCGATGTACGAACACCCGACAACCAAATACAAATCCAAATATAAAGAAAGTGCATTTAAAAAAATAAGGAAAACATAACCTAAAACACACCAAAATGCTCCCAGATTTTCCCCAGATGACAATTAGCCAAAATTGCATATAGGAGGTGTCTAATTTAGTGCAAAATGAGCCCGGGAACAAAAATGAACCCATTCCCTTCTACTCTGGACGCAAATTGCGGCCAAAATGATTAAATCTGCGGCCGGGGATTTGAATTAGGGGCTCGGGTCTTGGTGGTAGCTTCCTAGGTGCCTGCACGACTCACTATCAGCTCAATTTCATTTCTAGTGTCCCCGGGTTGCTCCAGATTTCAAAATACCTCCACAGATCACACGTTTATCCGATGTCGGGTTTCTAAATCCGTGTTTTGGGGTTTCTAAGGTCTGGTCCAGGTCACTAAACAACACCTAAGTTTAGTTAACAGCTACTAGGCATCACCCAATTCAAACCAACACTCAATTCCTCATTAGGGTTTCCTAATGTCCACTAATCTCCACAATATCATATCTAAACACATAGGAATGCTAAAGTAAAGGAAAAACAACCCTAGTTAGTGAAGGGATTACCTCAAAAACCACCCATGAATCCCCCAAGATCATCAAAACTGAATTTTTCTTGGTCCCATGTATAGAGGTTGAAGAGGGGATTAATATTTGTGAAGGGTGTGTAGGGTTTTGGGGATTTATTGAAGATAGATCTACGGATTTTTGGTGGAGGTATGTGGATTGAGGGAGATGAAGGAGATGGAGTAAAAAAAAGAAGATGGGTCAACAAAAGGGCAGCATCCCCCCCCCTCTCTCACCATAATTCACACACACTCTCTTTCCAAGCCATTATTATGTCCCTTTCTCTTTCCTCACTCATCATGGCCCCCTTTTCTCTCTCTTTTCTCACCACCAATAAACCTTAATAAAAAGCCCAAATGAAATGAAACATGTAACAAGCTGAACATGTATGGTGCACTAACAATGGAAACTGTAAAAACGCAGATTTGGCTTAATCGCGATTAGCAGTGCACTAATCGGGTTTTTATCGAACTGCGTATACTAAATTTAAAAAATTCCAAATCCTTTAATTATATTATTAAATGAATAAATCATTTTAATTTCTATTTATTTCACAATTATTGGTATATATTTATACCTTTTTTCGAAAACCCCAATTTCGCAAATCGGCAGTTTTCGGAAAAAATATTATTTTAATATATAATTCCCAAAAAAAATATTTTATATTTTCTGAAAAGTTACAATACGACACCTTAACTGCCCAGAAAATCCGAGCAGGCCAGATTTCAGTGGAATATGACCGGCCACTCTGCAAAATTTGGGGTCCTGGTTTCATCTTTAGGTCATATACACCCTATATATCACCCCAGTATTGTTTTTGAACCTTGTTTTTACCTGAACTAAAATCTGGAGCATGTTTTCATGGGTTGCTACGTTGTTTTTGTCACGAACCGAAATTGGGACGTGACTGCCCTAATACTACGCAACGCCTAAAGACGTAATGCAGTAAAAGAAAGCCAAAACCCAGAAATCTAAACCAAGAAAATACGGAAAAGATAATAAAGGTATTTGAAACATTTGAAATCGCAACCCAAATTCTTTAAAAGTCCTACTTTCTTTCTTTAAAATTTTGGCAACACCCCCTTTTGTAATAACTAGGCAAGATGAATACAACACAAATATACGACGCCGTAGCGAAGAAATAAAGACAATAGAGAAAAAGCTGTATATAAAAGACAACAAATCCACAAATAATATACAATATCGTCATCACCAAGTCTCTAAGTCAATAACATACTAGTAGATGGAGAGTACAAGATACAACGAATGTACAATATGAAATACAGATAATCATCCAACCCACCTAAGCAAAATAGTATACTGTGAGCCGATGCAGTATCTGTAACAGAAGATGATAGCTGAATAGCTGAATAGCCTGTCTCGACTACTCTGGGGAACAACCTGAAACACCTGTGGCACAACGGGGGTGAGTTTCCTACTCGTGAATAGTAGATAAGATATGCAGGTAATCGCAGGAATGTACGTACAGCATGAATCTAAGATATGCGATTACAGTAATAACATGTCATATGAATGCAGAATAATGGAAAGTACACTAGCAGGTACAATCAATATGTGAAGCGGTGGTAACATGACAGTAGTATGCAATAACCATGCAATAGGGATATGAGAATGCAAATATGCAGCAATCATGAAGGGTACACTAACAAGTACTCCTAAAACATGGAACAGTGCATATGTGAAAAGGTATGAGGTATGGAGTGAAATATGTCATCCCACGGAATCCTGCCATCGTGGTAGGATCACAATCCATCAAGACACTCAAATCACAATTTCTCAAATCAGCCCCCACGTTGGGCTCTCACATCATATAAGTTTCACATCTCCTCAATGTACAACATCGAGTAATCTCCTATATCCCGAATGTACAAATCAGTAATCCCATATGTATGTCCAATCTCAATGAATCACCTGATATCCCAAGTCAAAATCTCAAGTAAGATTCTAGCATCCTAAATATATATATATGCAGAAATAAATATGATGGGGTCAATACAAATATATTAACCTCCCATTCCACTAATATTGGTGTAAGGGTATATATAGCAACGGATAAATCCCCTGTTATATATACAAAGGTGTTTAAAGAAATATCATGAAAACAATGTGCCAAGTATCGACACAGAAATCCTGATAGGTACGTATCATACGCTATCCCGAAAGCATGAGTGCCTAGCTCTGACCCTCACCTTTCGACGTATGCATACGTGCATGACTCCCAACGGTATCTCCATGATCTCCGCCGAGTCATTGGTACTGTCACCGGTAGGTACTAGCCCGCCTCCAGGCTCAATCGGCAACATCCATCGATCTTCTTGCCGAGGGGAACCATACCGGGCCCCACCATGTACCCTCATACGGCAACCACACCTCGTATGGAGTATATAATCAGAACCGATAAATCTCATGGTGGCTGCGCAAATATCATATCAAGCAAACCGGGTTTTTCAATGTATGCATAATTTCATGAACTCCCGCGGTTCCCAAATCCAGAAAACATAATGTAAAATACCAATAAACAATGCGCAAATCCAGGAATAAATATATGTGATATATCTGAAATGCGAGCATATAAATGAGAATATGTAGCTAAAACCATATGTATACGAAATCAATAAGGTACAGCTAAGTAACATCAGTAAAGGTAAATATGTGACTACAGCTGAATATGTGTGTAACATACAGGTGTAGCAATGTATAGGTATCTACCTATAAATAAAAGATGTCGTATACCCCCTGGGTATAAGTAAAATATGTAGGATACCCTCTGGGTATAAGTAAAACATGAGCAAGGTATACCTGTAGCTGTATCGTAAGGTGTATATGTAACTATCACTAATGGTATGATACACTATAGGTATACCGACAAGCTAGATGTCATGTATGATAAGCAATACGAATCGATGTTGTAAAGTCCCTAACTAAGCAATATAATGTCTATAATGTTTTGTGTGTGACATGGCAATTATTGACGGTGTGTGTGTAGCATACAATCCATGCTCGTGCAACCTGAACCGTCAATAATATGTGCAGTGTCCTACGGATGCTAGTCACAGTACAACTATCATTAAATGGGCATGGAACAAGCCATGTAGCCCCATGCCCCCCCTCTCTCAAAGTCAACAAGAAGCCAAATTAAAACCCCTTTTTCATAAATAAAAATCCTTTTTATTTAATAACAACCATGCACACTATTAGACCCAAAACACTTAAAAAAATATTAAAACTAGCTTAGGGAAAATGGTTAGCTAACCATGATTGCTAATCATGTTTAACCCCAAATTACAACCCTAATTAACATGCACAAGTGTGCGCAAGGATAGGAAAAATCTAATAAAATATTCATTAAATAGGATAAAAATAATTGGAAATCATTTTGGTAAACTTTTTATTAAAAACCATATATTAAAATATAATTAGCCACAAAACACATTCTAAGGTGTTACAGTTTTATAACTTTCCAAGACTTGATATTTTGGATATTTGTGTTTGTATCGGTCACTTGACGTTTGTATGTCGATATCAGGAGTTTTGGGCTCTTTTGTGTGAGTAGACCATAGGTTTTGACATATGTGAGATTCATTTGTCGTTTTGGTTTTGAATTGGATTTTAATATGTCACAATACGTTATGGTATGTAGGTACCCCCATATGGACTTCGAGATGACAAGCAAGCGCATGGCGACGTCGGCATCGGCCAGCGAAGATCAAGGTAAGTAGATATATATATCTACGGGGGAAGTCGGGTGGAAGGCATATAGCACCCCCGCAGTTCGTAGTGTAGTGTATGGTACATATTATATGGATATATTATATGTTTATTTTGAGATTATGATTATCTAGATACACTTTGGGAGTCATGGATAATTTTAGTATAATTAGATGATAGCGTCATTAGTTAGTTTAGTCGCGGACCTTAAAATAAGGTTTACACCCACACGCGCGCGCGCGCGCACACACACACACATGTTTATATTGTTTTACTTGTGCGTTTATGGTGATATGTATATATACACACACACACACATAGGTATGGGACTATATATATATATATATATACATGGATGATGAGGATTGTTTATGGTACTTGGGGATGAGTCGATGAGATTGGGCATGATGCCATGAGATTGGTGATATTGCAGGCCTTTAGGCGTGTGCTTTCATACACGCATATATATGAAGATGGTATCAGTTTGTACTAGACATAGATCAGTACCCCTAGTACACGATATGATGATAAGGAAACCAAATAAATGTTGAGATAAATGTGAGATTCGATCCGTACCCAGATTGGGATGCCGTACGATGGATTTACCGTACGAGCTTTATATTGATGATAGATCAGCACTCTTAACTCAAAGATGTCATGTTATATATTGTATCGTATGTGATACAATTGAGGCGGGATGACCGACTATTATATTTATATGTATGGACTCAGATTTAGGTTGTTTCCTTACCTTTTCGATTAGCCTATTAGTTTAGTCCTGCAGTTTACGTATAGATGTTAGACTAGACTTGAGTCATACAAATTTCAAAACAAACGAATCATGAGTATTTTAAAGTCAGTCTAAGGGATTCTACGGATATTTTCAAAAGACGCATCTTTTCTTAAAAACACCGTAGCCCTTATTTTTCTAAACACCACGATTCGTGTTATTTCAAATGGCAAAACTGTATGGCTCATATATATTGATGTAGATACTTCACTGTTGCGTTTATTATTCATTTTCCGCATATTCTTGCTATTCGCATCGTATTGCATGTTTAAATTTGTTTATTGTTATATTAAACCCATGTTGTTAGGATACCAGCACCATTACCGATGATGTGTATGCTCCACGTACACCTGCTTGTCGGCTCACACTCTTCATCAACGATAATTGCCACGTCACTATACAGTAGGATTGTTGCATTAGGATATGACTCTTTGCATGCCATACTTGCATACATATATATTGTACACCCATACCTGTGTACATACATATTGTATACCCATACTTGCATACATACCTATATGCACATACATAGATGATTCTGGCTTGATTTTGGAGATTTGGGAACCGCAAGATATATTTTAAAACTGGATTCATTTGAAAGAGCGGTTTTCCCTCGACATGTGCATATTACTGATTCCATGTTGCATGATATACTGATATGCTTACATTTGTTTTATATGTCGCATACATCATACTTTACGATTATACGCATTGAGATATGCTGTTTTCATGAGATTTCTGGATTTGAGAACCGTGGTTATTTCAAAAGAAAGTATGTATTGTTCTAAAAACCCGGTTTCTCTTGATATGATATTTCAGTGCATCCACTATGCGTTTTCTCGGTTCTGAGACGTGTGATATGTGAAACCCGATTCGAGGAGGCGGATGATCTGTTTGCGGGTTCATGGTGGACTCGGTATGGTTCCCCGGGACGAGAAATATTTTTCGTGGAGTAGACGATGAGCCTGGAAGGGTGGCTAGTACCTACCGGTGATTGGTTGGATCTGGCTGATATCCGGAGAATACCGACCGGAGTCGAGAGATGTTATGGGCCAATACGGACTGACGGAGCCCGAGAGATATGAGGATTTACGTGCCGATGCTGGGCAGGTTTTCATGATGTTTCGAGTGTCGATGCTGGACACTCAGGTTCCATGATTTTGATGAGTCGCGAGGGACACACTTTGATTCATGCATATTCTTTTATGATATTTACGTGCATGGTGTTGTTGTATTATTGGTTGACCCATGGACGAGATCTACATTCATTCAGGCATTGATTACATAGTTGGATGATATCCACTTACTTATAGACTTCAGTATATTGTTGACACTGATTTCATGTTGATTACATTGATCATACCTCATATTTATGATATGTTACTACATGAGGCACTGACACGAGCACTTGGTATTACATTAATGTGTAGATGTTTACCCTTGCCACCTTATCATGCTTCAGACCTTATCATTTTGAGGATATTTATATGTACTACCGATCGTATTGACCTAGGATTGTGTCATACATACGATTTCTGCTCTGTGATGTTTTCTACTCATGAATTGGCAACTCACCCCTGTTGTGCCACAGTTTCTTGCAGGTCTTGCTGTACAGGTTTCTTTGCGGCTTTCTGGCACACTACTTCCATTGCAAGTGATTGCTTTGGTAGGTGGGTTCACTCGCATCGTGACCACCCTTGTATTTTATTTTCATTATTGTATCTAGAAACTCCATGAACCAGACTTGTATATTTATTTCAGACTTAGAAAACTAGTTGTTATTACTTCGACCATGGAGTCGCGCGTTGTATTATTATGGTTTTCTTGATGATTTTGAGTTTCCTTTGAGTTTTGATCCTGGCACTTCAGCGTTGTATATTATATTGCTTGCGTGGTTGTGACTGTCGTTTTACGAAGAGCTAGCTCCCGGTTGGGGATGCCTTTTATCATTGTGCATATATTATTCATGTTGTAACCCGTTTGGGACCAGTATTTAGAAAGGAAACTCTGCAAAAATTTTCAGAAAAGACTTGGTTTTTAAAAATGCATACTTCGGCTTATGTTTTTAAAACCACTTGTTTTAAAACTAGTTTTCTCCACTTCTTCCTTAAAATAGTTTAGATTTCTGGAATTTTTTTGGCTTACTTGAATTAGATGGGGTCCTATAGACTTCATATGATTCAAGTGCTAGTCACGTGCCATTTCTGGTCGAGATAATATATATATATATATATCAACACATCCATATACACACACACACACACACATATATATATATAAATATAACATATACAACAAAACATATCACGTGTATGCATGTGTGTGTGTATACCTTTACACTAGGGTTTCGTAACTAAGAATTAAACTAAAAACACTAACTTTGAATTACGCTACTGTAAGTCCATGCTACCTCTCCTGGTACTTTCGGGCATGCGGAATTTGGTGAAAAACAATTTTCTAGAGGCGGTAACATGGACTCAAAACCGGATCTTTGTTAAACTACTAACTAACAACCAAACAAGAGTTTACCTACTCGGTTAAGGGGCTATACCTTTCTTGAACTCCTTCTTCTTCGACTCCTTCCGGTGTACAGATCGGCCTCACCTCGTCGTCTCCTTGCGCCGAAGATGGATCCACCCGAAAGCTTCTACCTTTGGCTTCTTCTTCGAACTTTGAAGAAACTAGATCACTTGGCTTGCTAGGCCTTGTGAACTAGAATGAGTAGAGGAATGTTTTGGTGTCTTTTTATCTCTAAGGCAATGAGTCTCAACACATGAGAATGGTTTGCCTTGAAGTAGAGAGAGCAAGAGGAAGAGGGAGAGCTTGAGAATGAGAGAGCTCAAGATAGAGAAAGAAAAAATGATAGAATGAACCATACTCATCTCATTCTCACCTCTCATCATCCAAAAGCCATCATCACAAAATAGTAATCAAGTATTGTGTAAATGGTTTAACTCAAAATGGCTATATCATTTCATGCACTCATTTTGCACAAGAGATCAAGCAAGCAAAAGTCTTTGCCATGAAATGATAGCCATTGTCATCATGATGGTCAACTAGTCCAACCTAGTCAACCGGTCAACAAAGTCAACAAGTCAACAAAGTCAACCCCTCAACAACCATGTCACTATAATACTTAATTAATATTATTGTTAATTACATATCATATTCTCATTAGGGTTGAGCAAAAAGTCAATAGTTAACAGTCAACGGTCAACAACCCTAATGAGAATCCTTTGCCTCTGTCTCTCTGTCAACTGTGCATACACATCCGCATCCGCGTTCCGAGGAACACGAATACTAACGAGATAAAACTAATCCCTAAACATACACTAGGATCCGGCTTAAACCAAAGCCCGCTAGTGTTAACTGTCTGGACACTGTACATGCACAAGTGCACGGATGTGACCGAACCCTGTCGTAAAACCATGCGACCTGTCGCAAAACCATGCGACCTGTCGTAAAACCATGCGACCTCTACTCTTTTGCCTAAAGGCGAATAGCTTTCTGTGTGGGACTCTAAAGACTCGACACTACGCTGGCAGTGGGTTTAACCACAGACCGCAAGCGGCACTAGCTGTGCGTAACGGTCCCCAAGTAGATGCCGACAAGAAGACTGACGAGGTGAAACCCATCTGAACTCCTACTGAGTCTGACTGTGACAATCTCCGTACAGTCCGGTCTGTTCGTCTGATACATCGCATGGCGGGCCTAGGGGGCGGTAAACGTCAGTCCCCTAATAGCGGTACAAGTCGTGTCGGAGTGAAGCCCAATACACCCTGAGATAACACTGGAAGCCTACCAGTATATCTCGCTTGCCCTGGCCAGGGACTACTCGTGTAATGGCTCTCCTAGACACAGCACGATGTCAACCCCCAATACCGGGAGAGACGAATCCTGTCTAACCATCACTGCTTCCAAGTGCTTCGGGACTGCACCCAACTACTACTTGTTTGCACGCCTCCTTTGAGCCATGGTAGGGTAGTAATCAAAATACAGTGGGAACACACTCGAGGCGAAGTGACAGTGTCAAGTCAGCGGACTAAGCTGTACTCATGTCACCTGGGAACTGATGACTGACGATAGGTATAATACCAACCGGTCAGTTCTCGACGAGTCCTGTCCAGTGTACTCGTAACCTAACGAGAACCCGCATACTATCTCCAGTACGACGTACTAACGGCTGTGGGACAGACCGTCTCCCACACTGGGACGAGAAGCGCATGCGCTTGTCTACTCCGGAGTATCGATGCCCTGTCTCGATAGTCCTGCGACTAGGGACCTGCATAAGGATGTGCTCATAGATTACCCAGCCCCCACTAGTGTGACTGCCATCACAACGCTGGTAATCAAGCAAAGATCCTAAGGGCTCCACTAATGTGTATAGGTGATATACTAAAATAAACACAAGTACATATTGAAGTAGAAACAAACCAAGTAGCATACTACTATTTTGAGCAAGATTGTATATACTAGGTGAATATCCCAAGCTTCCATTAAGTAATATACAAACTAGTATGATACAGTAATGGCCTCTAGGGCATATACACTAACAATCTCCCACTTGCACTAAGGCCATGTACTAGCGTATCGAAGACCTATCATCTCGATCAGCCGCTCGAACTGAGTCTGGGGCAAGGCCTTAGTGAATGGATCTGCAGTGTTAACTTCTGAAGCAACCTTCCGAACCTCGATCTCCTGGCGATCCATAATCTCCCTGATCAGGTTATACCGCCTCAAGATGTGTCTGGATCTCTGATGGGACCTGGGTTCTTTCGCTAAAGCTATAGCCCCGTTGTTGTCGCAATATAGAGGTATTGGATCAACAATGGACGGAACAACCTGAAGTTCTTTCAAGAACTTCCTCATCCAAACGGGTTCTTTTGCGGCATCAGATGCAACGATGTATTCCGATTCCATAGTCGAGTCAGCAACGGTTTCCTGTTTGGAACTCTTCCAACACACCGCCCCTCCATTGAGGGTAAAGACAAAACCCGACATGGACTTAGAATCATCCTTGTCACTCTGGAAGCTGGAGTCAGCAAAGGCCTCGATCTGGAGGTCCTTTCCGCTATACACCAAGAACATCTCCTTAGTCCTTCTCAGGTACTTGAGAATGTTCTTTACCGCTATCCAGTGTTTCTCCCCAGGGTTTGACTGATACCGGCTTACCACACTCAGTGCATAAGCTACATCCAGTCTGGTACACAACATCGCATACATTATAGAGCCTACTGCAGAAGCGTACGGTATAATAGACATGCGATCCCTCTCCAAATCAGTCTTGGGAGACATCTCTTTAGAGAGGGTGATCCCGTGATAAGCCGGTAGGTTACCGCGCTTGGAATCTTCCATACTGAATCTTTTCAGTATGGTGTCGATGTACCTGGACTGTGAAAGTCCTAATATCCTCTTGGATCTATCACGATGGATCCGGATCCCCAGGATGTATGAGGCATCACCCAGGTCTTTCATGGAGAACCTGTGTGACGAGAACCCCTTGGCAGATTGTAGCATAGGAATGTCATTTCCTATTAAGAGAATGTCATCCACGTATAAAACGAGGAATACTACAGTTCTCGCTACAAATCTACTATAGATGCATGGTTCATCTGGATTTTTGATAAAGCCAAATTCCTTGACCGTCTCATCAAAACAGATGTTCCAACTCCGCGATGCCTGCTTTAGTCCATAGATGGACTTAAGCAACTTGCACAGCTTTCCGCTGCTCCCACGCTGAATGAAACCCTTTGGTTGGTCCATATAGACACACTCCTCTAAATTTCCATTTAGAAAAGCGGTCTTTACGTCCATTTGCCAGATCTCATAATCGTGGAAGGCAGCAATGGCAAGAAGGATCCGAATGGATTTCAGCATAGCCACTGGAGAAAAGGTTTCGTCATAGTCCAAGCCAGGTCTTTGACGGAAACCCTTTGCAACAAGTCTAACTTTATAGGTCTCAACCTGTCCATCTACAACAATCTTCCTTTTGAAGATCCACTTGCATCCTACGGGTTTTACCCCGTCTGGAGCAATGTCCAACGTCCATACTTTGTTGTGTACATGGACTCCATTTCGGTCCGTATTGCGTCCAGCCATTTTACCGAGTCAACGCTCTGAACGGCCTGCTGGAAGCTAGTAGGCTCATCATAATCTATGATGCAATCCTCTCTATCCCCGTCTATGAGAAAACCGTAGTATCTCTCGGGTGGATGAGACTGCCTACTACTCCTGCGGAGCGGCGTAGGAATGTCCTGTTCTTTTGAACCCTCTGGTTCCACTAAGCTTTCAATAATAGCTCGTGGTTCTGGAATTTCTTCCAGTTCTACTGCGCTCCCACTAATTTCCTTTTCTAAGAACTAGTGTTCTAGAAAGTGGGCATGACGAGAAACAAAAACCTTTTGTTCCTCCTCGCAATAGAAGAAATATCCCTTGGAGTTCTTTGGATATCCCACGAACTTGCACTGTACTGAGCGTGCCTCGAGCTTGTCCGCTTGCTGCTTTTTGACAAAAGCTGGACTTCCCCATGTCTTAATGTGATTAAGATAGGGTCTCTTCCCACACCACATCTCATATGGTGTAGTAGGCACAGTCTTAGTGGGAACTCGGTTCAAAAGGTATGTAGCTGATTCAAGCGCATACCCCCAGAATGATCGCGGTAACTCAGCGTTACTTATCATGGACCGTACCATATCCAATTGGGTTCGGTTCCGTCACTCCGATACACCGTTATGTTGCGGAGTGTATGGAGGAGTAAGCTGAGAGAGAATTCCGTTCTCTTTTAAATAGTCCAGGAACTCGGCACTTAAGTATTCTCCACCTCGATCCGATCTTAGAATCTTGATACTTTTGCCGGTTTGTTTTTCTACTTCATTCTTATATTCCTGGAATTTTCCAAAGGCTTCGGACTTTTGTTTCATTAAAAAGACATAACCGTACCTTGAAAAGTCATCCGAAAAAGTAATGAACTAAGAATAACCGTTTCGCGTATGTGTAGACATTGGACCGCACACGTCGCTGTGTACGAGTCCCAAGAGCTTGCTCGCCCTTACTCCGTGTCCAGTATACGGAGTCTTTGTCATCTTTCCTTTGAGACAGGATTGACAAGTGGCATACGATTGATATTCGAACGGATTCAAATATCCTTCTGTATGTAACTTCGTCAACCTTCTCTCATTGATGTGACCCAGTCTACAATGCAATAAGAAAGTCTGATTGATTTCCGGAGACTTTCTTTTGTGTGTATTCTGGACATTGAAAATCTATGGTTGGTTTAATACGTATATACCATTGCTCAATGTACCTGACCCAATCAGAACTTGATTAAGGTGAATGTTTACAACATTGCTTACAAACGCAAATTCATAACCTTCTTTAGAAACCAAAGATACAGAAATGATATTACAAGTTGCGTTGGGTACAAAAAAGCAATTAGGCAAAACCAAAACATGTCCATCTGACATTCCCAGGTTATAGTCCCCCATGGACTCAGCATCCATGCTAGCTCCGTTTGCAACTTTGAGGGTCATGTCACCTGCCTTCAAAACCCTACGGTTTCTCAACGCCTGCAAAGAATTACAGATATGAGATCCTGATCCGGTATCCAATACCCAGGAAGTAGAGTTTATTGAAAGACAGTTTTCAATAACATACACACCTGAAGCTGAAGCCGCAACTTGCTTCAGTTCCTGTGTTCTGGCTTTCCAAGCCCTGCAATCATTCTTCCAGTGTCCCTTCTTATGACAATAGAAGCATTCTTCCTTATCCACAAGCTTTCCCACTTTCTTTGTTGCTTTTGCCTTTCCCTTCGTATCCACTTTACTAACACCGCCCCCTGGTTTGGCGGGGGCTTTCTTCTTCTTTCCCTTGGCTTTCGCCTTGGACCTAGAAAAGGAAGATCCTCCTACAAAGAAAGTGGATGTTTCCCTACCTTTCTGTAGGGTGCCCTCTGCGCTCCTCAGCATGTTGAGGAGTTCTGAAAGTTCAACTTCCTTTTCTTGTAAGTTGAAGTTCAGGATAAACTGGGCATAAGTGGAAGGAAGGGACTGGAGAATCAAGTCCGTATAGAGCTCAATCTCTAACGTGGTCCCAAGGTCCGTGAGCTCTTCTATGTAGCCAAACATCTTAATCACGTGTTCCGCTGCCGATGATCCGACGGCCAACCTTGCCGAAAATAACTTCTTCGACACTTCGTATCTTGCGATACGAGACTGCTCTCCATACAGTTCTTTTGTATGGAGAAATATGGATTCGAGGTCCATATTCTCGTGCCTCCTCTGATGTTCGTTGTCCATAGAGGCAAGCACGAGGCACTTGGCCTTCGTGCAATCGATTTCCCAGGTCTTACGGATTTCCTTATCCGCGATGCTGGTTTTGGGACCTGGGACAGGGGGAGCTTTGGTGGTAAGAAGATACCCCAGCTTGTCGTAAGTGATTGCCATCTTGACATTCCTGAGCCAATCTTTGTAGTTTGGCCCTGTCAGTATGTTTTTATCTAGGAGTAACTTAAGTCCAGTCATGTCGATTGGTCGCTGCAATTAGGATAGAAAAGAAACACTCATCATGATGCTCTTGCAAGTTTAGAATGGTTTTTAGTTTGTCTAAACAGGATGGCTCCCACTGTTTCTCCAATCCCTCCTCAAACAAAAATGGAAGAATTAGTCAGGATCAATCTCACCGTACAATTCTTGCTTAACCATTCAGCCAGGTCAGTGTCGGTACTTCGAGGGAGGTTTTCCAACGCTTTCGCGAAGTTCCTTAATTAAATAACCTCTTTTTCCTGGGGGCGTAGCCCCGCTAACTCCTTTCTAGACACCTACTTGGTTTATAGCATTGATCGTTAAGTGAGAAATTTCCCGAGGAGTAGCAGATACTCACAGTAGGATCGGGATCCAAATATCATTATGTGACGAAACTGAAGGAATCCTACCAGAATCATCACACTCCAAATGGTATGCAACACTAGCAAGTTTCAGTTCTTTTGAAACTCCCGATGTGGATTTTTGCCCCATGCTCTTATGACCTTGACTTTGGCCAAAATATCATAAGTCACATGTCAAGTTCTACCCGTCATTCTCCAGGTTAATTTGGATCCACCCGTACCTACCCTTGACTTTGGCCAAAATGGCAGTACGACTGGCCCAAACCAACGCATCTATCTATGTTACACATGAATACCCAATAGCTACCAATCACTATGCCTTGACTTTGGCCAACATACATAGCTTGAATACTATTGACTATTCATGTGAAACGACGGAAGGCTACGAATGGTTTTGGCGAAACCGTGAACGTAGTGAACTTGATATAATCGATGGAACGAGATAGCTTTTAAAAGGAGTGGCTCAAACTCCGCATTTAAAAGTTTGTTTTGAAAAGAACCGAGTGGTTTTTCGAAAGTGTTCCAACGACTTTTACTTGGTTTATTTTCTAGCATTTGTTCTTTTAATGCGTGATATTCTTGAATTAGTTCTTTTAATGCGTCCCATCATTTAATCCTACCATTGCAGAAAACAACCAAAATATGACGTACGCTTATGCCATTCGCATTCGCCACGGGGCCCCGTCATTACCCGTTAGGTTACTTAACTAACGACAGAGCGGGGGCTGGGCTAGCGCGGCTGTAAAACATAAGCAACGCCTAAATAATATCATATATAGATATATTGCAATGATAGCCATTTCAGATCACAGATGAACACATTGGATATACTAGGAACCCGCAATTCGTACGAGCCTGTAACGAAAAGCAGATTACACGGTCGCGGTGAATAGCCAATACCCTACCCAAGACCCCTACGGGTGTGGCAAACTACCCGCCAAGTACCCGAAGCGAAGCAACCTCCCTCAACTCCGTGAGTAGGCCACTCGGCACTTCGGCATACCCGATAGTTTGTGCACCCCCTCCATGGGTCTATCCTAGGAGCAAAAATAGTAAAAAGAAATTATACAATGACGGTTACAACCCCGACCCGGTTGTGCGGCCATACAATTAATTATTACATCAATTTACAAATTTACATGAATTTAAAGAAAAGAAAACTCTCGTCTCACAACCCCCGGCTATTCACCCGTGACAATCCAATGAATTCATATACACATTCCAGCTGCATTACAGATCACAGATTTGTATAACCCCCACTAATCGACATATAGCGATTAGCAGACGTTCAATACAAATATCACATCACAGATAAAAACCCGTCAGCTTAAGTCTTTAGAAGTTTGATCAAAAATACAGATTTTTAGGCCCCAAACACAAAATTTTCGTTCTGAAAAATCTGGGCTGAAAAGACATATTTCAAAAATCTCAAAATACCCCACTGAATATACTGTAGCAAAGAAGATCCAAAGAGGAGCCAATACGGCCGCGGAACCGCGGCAATAGCAAGCTATTGCCGCATTTCCGCGGTGCTTTGATGAGATCAGAGGACCGTCTTTCTACAGTAGACTCTAAAAACCTTGAGTCGATTTTTTGAAGCATGATTTATTACTTTTACAGTACTTTGAAAATCGACAGCAAGCATGAATTTTTGGTGTATTTCGTGACTTTTTCTTTGATCGATCTTCTAGTTACTTTTCTAACATGTTAGATAGAGTTTAACTAGGCTCTGATACCACTGTAAGTCCATGCTACCTCTCCCGGTACTTTCGGGCATGCGGAATTTGGTGAAAAACAATTTTCTAGAGGCGGTAACATGGACTCAAAACCGGATCTTATTTAAACTACTAACTAACAACCTAACAAGAGTTTACCTACTCGGTTAGGGGGCTATACCATTCTTGAACTCCTTCGTCTTCGACTCCTTCCGGTGTACGGATCGGCCTCACCTCGTCGTCTTCTTGCGCCGAAGATGGATCCACCCGAAAGCTTCTACCTTTGGCTTCTTCTTCGAACTTTGAAGAAACTAGATCACTTGGCTTGCTAGGCCTTGTGAACTAGAATGAGTAGAGGAATGTTTTGGTGTCTTTTTATCTCTAAGGCAATGAGTCTCAACACATAAGAGTGGTTTGCCTTGAGGTAGAGAGAGCAAGAGGAAGAGGGAGAGCTTGAGAATGAGAGAGCTCAAGATAGAGAAAGCAAAAATGATAGAATGAACCATACTCATCTCATTCTCACCTCTCATCATTCAAAATCCATCATCACAAAATTAGTAATCAAGTATTGTGTAAATGGTTTAAGTCAAAATGGCTATATCATTTCATGCACTCATTTTGCACAAGAGATCAAGCAAGAAAAAGTCTTTGCCATGAAATGATAGCCATTGTCAACATGATGGTCAACTAGTCCAACCTAGTCAACTGGTCCACAAATTCAACAAGTCAACAAAGTCAACCCCTCAACAACCATGTCACTATAATACTTAATTAATATTATTGTTAATTACATATCATATTCTCATTAGGGTTGAGCAAAAAGTCAATAGTCAACGGTCAACAACCCTAATGAGAATCCTCTGCCGCTGTCTCTCTGTCAACTGTGCATACACACCCGCATCTGCGTTCCGAGGAACACGAATACTAACGAGATAAAACCAATCCCAAAACGTACACTAGGATCTGGCTTAAACCAAAGCCCGCTAGTGTTAACTGTCCGGACACTGTACATGCACAAGTGCATGGATGTGACCGAACCCTGTCGCAAAACTATGCGACCTGTCGCAAAACCATGTGACCTCTACTCTTTTGCCTAAAGGCAAATAGCTTTCTGTGTGGGACTCTAAAGAATCGACACTACGCTGGCAGTGGGTTTAACCACAGACCGCAAGCGGCATTAGCTGTGCTTAACGGTCCCCAGGTAGATGCCGACAAGAAGACTGACGAGGTGAAACCCATCTAAACTCCTACTGAGTCTGACTGTGACAGTCTCCGTACAGTCCAGTCTATTCATCTGATACATCGCATGGCGGGCCTAAGGGGCGGTAAACGTCAGTCCCCTAATAGCGGTACAAGTCGTATCGGAGTGAAGCCCAATACACCCTGAGATAACACTGGAAGCTTACCAGTATATCTCGCTTGCCCTGGCTAGGGACTACTCGTGTAATGGCTCTCCTAGACACAGCGCGATGTCAACCCCCAATACCGGGAGAGACGAATCCTGTCTAACCGTCACTGCCTCCAAGTGCTTCGGGACTGCACCCAACTACTACCTGTTTGCATGACTCCTTTGAGCCGTGATAGGGTAGTAATCAAAGTACAGTGGGAACACACTCGAGGTGAAGTGACAGTGTCAAGTCAGCGGACTAAGCTGTACTCATGTCACCTGGGAACTGATGACTGACGATAGGTATAATATCAACTGGTCAGTTCCCGATTAGTCCTGTCCAGTGTACTCGTAACCTAACGAGCACCCGCATACTATCTCCAGTACGACGTATTAACGGCTGTGGGACAGACCGTCTCCCACACTGGGACGAGAAGCGCATGCGCTAGTCTACTCCGGAGTATCGATGCCCTGTCTCGATAGTCCAGCGACTAGGGACCTGCATAAGGATGTGCTTATAGATTACCCAACCCCCACTAGTGTGACTGCCATCACAACGCTGGTAATCAAGCAAAGATCCTAAGGGCTCCACTAATGTGTATAGGTGATATACTAAAATAAACACAAGTACACATTGAAGTAGAAACAAACCAAGTAGCATACTACTATTTTGAGCAAGATTGTATACACAAGGTGAATATCCCAAGCTTCCATTAAGTAATAAATAATGCCTTGGTTTTTGTTTCACATCTCATGTGAGTGTTAAAGCAAAGAAGAAGAAGGAGGAGAGAGAAAGAGTTTTTCATAATGAGAAGAAAATCAAGCATGATGAAGGATATGGGATAAATGAAATAATAGAAGCATGCATTATAAAATTAGCACCATGTTTCAATAGTAACTCCAAAACAATAAAATATAATACAAGCCATTCTTACAACCATTCTTAGACTTTCTTAATTTCCACCTCATTTATTCATTTTCACAAAATAAATAATGTATTATGAGGTGGCATCTTCTAGAAGGTATTCTTCTAACAATTACAAGAATACCCATCCTCCGTATACCGTATCCCGTATACCGTATACCCGTATCCGAATTCTGAAAAATAGGAATACCAATAATCCAATAATATAATACCGGTATCCGGGTTAAACCAAACCCTACCAGTATTATCGTTCCGATTATTATTCCTGTAACTATTACACGAACATAATCGAAACCCTTCCGCAACACCTTACGGCTGCCGTAACAACTTATGGGCTCTACATCTTTCGCCTGAATGAGGGAACCCTCTGTGTGGGACTCTAAACACTCGACAGTACGGTGGCAGTAGGTTTAACCATAAGCACGTCAGCGGCACTGGCTGTGCGTAACGGCTACCCAGGTACATGACGAAAAGGTGTCCAACGAGTGAACTCATCACAACCCCAACGAGACTGCGAGCAACACTTACCGTACAGTCCGGTCTCTTCGTATGATACGTCGCATATGAAGTCTAGGGGTGGTAAATGTCAGACCCTAGTAACTTTATAAGTCATGCTGATTTGAAGCTCATAACAGGTCGAGAAACTACTGATAACACTTATCAGAAAATCTCCATATCAGCCGTGGCCAGGGACTTCCAGTTATTGCTAATCGAGCATAGCGCAACATCAACCCCCAATACCGGGGGGACGAAACACCTCCTATCGCTCATTGCCTCCATACGACTCGAGACTGTACCTAAAATCCACCTGTTTCCACGACTCCTCTTGAGCGTGGTAGGGAGGAAATCAAAGCATAGTGGGAGTCGCATAAGACTCTATGACGATCCCGGGTCTACAGACTAACCTGTACCAGTGTCATCAGAGGACTGCTATCTGACGATAGGTATACTACCACATAGGAGTCCTCGGTGAGTCCTGTTCAGTGTACCCAGTCTCCACTGAGCACCCGTATACCATCTCTGATATCAAACACCAATGGATGTGCGGTCATCCATCGCCTATCATATGGGTCAAGAGGCGTATACGCTAGTCTACTCTGGAATATAGATGCCCTGGTAGTCAAGTACATATCCTAAGGGCTTTATCAATACGTGAGATAAAGGTATCCGATAGTATACAATCATGTCGAGCAAGAAAGTCTTCTCTGTATATAAATATCCAAGTATCCACTATCATATACATCATAGGTACAATAATGGCCTTTAGGGCATACACATAACTAACAATCTCCCACTTGCACTAAGGCCATGTGTTGTAGTATCTCATACCAAACATCCCAAAAAGTCTCTCAAATTGCGTTTGAGGGAGGGCCTTCGTGAGTGGATCCGTTACGTTGTCCTTCATGTCAACGCCCCTGACCTCGATCTCTCGGCGATCTACTATCTCCCGGATCAGGTGATACCGCCTCAGAATATGTCTGGATTTCTGATGGGACCGGGGTTCCTTGGCTAAAACCACCGCTCTATTGTTATCACAATACACAGGTATTGGATGCTCAATGGATGGATCCACACCAAGCTCAGCAATGAACTTGTTCATCCAGACAGCTTCTTTGGCAGTATCGTTGGCAGCGATGTATTCAGCCTCCATCGTCGAGTCTGTAACGGTGTCTTACTTGGAACTCTTCCAACACACCGCCTCTCCGTTAAGGGTAAAGACAAAACCCGAGACCGACTTACTGTCGTCCTTATCATTTTGGAAGCTCGAGTTGGTAAAGGACTCCACTTGGAGTACACCGTTACCGTACATCAAGAACATCTCCTTAGTCCTTCTCAAGTACTTGAGAATGTTCTTTACACCTGTCCAGTGATTCTCTCCTGGATCTGCTTGATACCTACTCAGTATACTTCGTGAGTACGCTACATCAGGTCTGGTACATAACATTGCAAACATGACAGAGCCTACCGCTGAAGCATAGGGTATCTGTTGCATGCGAGTTCTCTCCAAATCAGTCTTGGGAGACATTTCTTTGGAGAGAGTGAGTCCAGAGATCGTGGGTACATTCCCACGCTTGGACTCTTCCATACTAAACCTCTTTAGTACGGTGTCTATGTACCTAGATTGGGACAATCCCTATATCCGTTTAGATCTATCTCTATAGATCTTAATCCCTAAGATGTAGGAGGCATCACCTAGATCTTTCATTGAGAATCTATGTGATAAGAAGAGCTTGACCGAGTGCAGCATAGGAACATCATTTCCTATCAAGAGTATGTCATCCACGTATGATACGAGGAAGACGACCTTACTCTCTGCAACCTTCTTGTATATACAAGGTTCATCTATATTTTTGATGAAGTGAAACTCCTTGACTACCTTATCAAAACAGATGTTCTAACTCCACGATGCCTGCTTTAAGCCGTAAATGGATTCAAGCAGCTTGCACACCTTTCCCCTGCTCCCACTTTCTACGAAGCCCTCCGGCTGAGTCATGTATACGCTCTCTTCTAAATCACCATTTAGAAAGGCGGTCTTAACATCCATTTGCCGGATTTCGTAGTCATGGTATGCAACGGTGGCAAGAAGGATCCGGATGGACTTAAGCATAGCTACTGGAGGAAAGGTTTCATCATAATCCACACCTAGTCGTTGACGAAAATCTTTTGCAACAAGTCTAGCATTGAAAGTCTCAACTTTTCCATCTACACCAAGTTTCTTCTTAAAGATCCATTTGCTCCGAATGGGTTTTACCCCTTCAGGAGCAACTTCCAAATTCCATACATTGTTGGTGTACATGGATTCCATCTCAGATCTCATCGCATCCAGCCATTTCACAGAGTCCCCACTCGTGATGGCCTGCTCGAAGCTAGTTAGGTCATCATCTTCCATGTTGCAATCCTCGCTCCCACCATCAACGAGAAAATCGTAGTATCTCTCAGGTGGATGTGGAACCCTACTGGAACGGCGGAGACGCTGGGGTTCATCGGGAACTACTGAATCCTCTTGCTCCACCAAATCATCTATTGCAGTTTGTGCAGCTGGAACTTCTTCTAGTTCTACCTCCTTGCCACTAATTTCTTTCGCAAGAAATTCCATTTCTAAAAAGGTGGCATGCCGAGAAACAAACACCTTTTGTTCTTCAGTGTGGTAGAAGATATACCATTGTGAATTTTTGCGATATCCTACAAACTTGCATAGAACTGAGCTTGCCTCGAGCTTGTTCGGATTATGACTTTTGACATAGGCCGGAGAACCCCATATCTTCAAAGAGTTAAGATGTGGTCTCTTCCCCTTCCATATCTCATATGGAGTGGTAGGCACTGATTTGGTAGGAACCATATTCAATAGACGTATGGCTGTCTCAAGCGCATACCCCCAAAAGGAAACAGGTAACTCAGCGATGTTCATTATAGAGCGCACCATATCTAATAGGGTGTGATTCCTCCGCTCTGATAGACCGTTGTTCTGTGGTGTATATGGAGGAGTAAGCTGAGAGAGAATCCCATTCTCTTTTAGATATTCAAGGAATTCTGTGCTCAAGTATTCTCCTTCCCGATCTGATCAAAGGATTTTAACACTTCTACCCGTTTGGTTCTCGACTTCGGATTTATATTCCTAGAATTTCTCAAATGCTTCAGATTTGTGTTTCAACAGGAACACATGTTCGTATATTGAGAGATCGTCAGTGAATGAAATGAAGTACGAGAAACCATTCCAGGCATGTGTAGACATGGGATCATATTCATCACTATGTATCAGTCCCAAGAGTTCCGTAACTCTTTCTCCGTGTCTACTAAACGGAGTTTTGGTCATTTTGCCTTTGAGACATGACCGGCAAGTGTCATAAGATGAAAACTTGAACGGATTCAAATATACATCTTTATGCAACTTAACTAGTCGTGTCATATTGATATGACCTAGTCTACACTGCCACAAGAAGGATTCGTTCAGTTCTGAACTCTTCCACTTGAGTGTGTTTTGTACGTTAAGAATTGTGTTTTGATTTAGAGCGTACAATCCGTTACATAACGCACCAAATCCAATCAACACTTGATTTAGGTAAATGTTCATAGCATTATTCCCTACTACAAAGTTATAGCCTTTTTTATCTAATAAAGAGATTGATATTAAATTGCATATCATAGAAAGTACGTAGTAACAGTCATTCAGGATCATTGTATTCCCTGTTGGTAATACAAGGTGATATTCACCAATTGCTTTGGCTGCAACATTTGCACCAATCCCTACTTTTAGGGAATGATCACCTTTTCCTAGTTCTCTGCCTTTCCTTAGACCATGCAATATATTGCATATGTGGGATCCCGATCCGGTATCTAATACCAAGGACGTAGAGTGTACTGAGAAGCAGTACTCTGTAACTAACACACCTGAAGAAGATGCACAACACGCTTATTCTTTGTTTGGGTGGTGTGGGAATTCGGATACGTTCCTATCCCCTGCTCGGACTTATAACACTTATAAGTTGGAGCGGGACCAACGTTCCTCTGCTTAGTATAACAAGCGGGTTCGGTCAATACATCCATATTATTATCTTGATTAAGGCGTGACATTGGTTTCTTCCTGGAGAAAGATGGAAGGAAACACGTTAGCGTGCACTCTTTGCAAGATTATGTTGGTTATTATCTTATCTAATCAGGACGTCTCCCGCTATTTTTATCAAATCTTCCTTCAAACCGTAAAAGGTAAGATTAGCCGGGATTAATTACACCTTACAAGTTCGCCAATCTTTCAGCCAGACTAGTATTGGTACTTTGAGGTAGGTTCCCCGTGCTTTCGCACGGACCTAATTAGAGTAAACCTCGGTTTCCCTGAGGCATAACCCCGTTTACACCTTTCTAGACACCTACTTGATTGGCTAATTGATATGTGTAAAATTCTCTCAGGAGTAACTTTTACTCGCAGTGGGTATCGGGATCTAACTATCTCATAGAAGGTATGCAATCTCATTGTAGATTTCAACACTTGAAATTCCCGATAATACTTTTACCCCCAGCATCCTATGACCTTGACGAAAGCCAACAAACCAAAGGACGCTAGTCAAGCTAAACCCGTACATTTCTTGATTGAATTAAACCCACCCGTACGACCCTTGACGAAACCCAACAAAGACGTACGACTACCCTAATCCAATCGTATCTCATGCTTTAGCAGATAAGCACTAATTATCTACCACACACTACGCCTTAACGAAAGCCAACAAACGTAGCACGAATACTAAATAGTACCTATCTGAAATGACGGAGGGCTACGCAAGTTTTTCAGAAAAACCATGAGCGTAATGAACTTGATATCGTTGTAAAAACTAGTGATTTTGAAAAGGAGTGTTTTTGAGGCTTTTCTAGTTTCGCTAAAGAGGTCACTCCCAGTGAAGGGATCTCGGCTCTTTCCTTATTGAATAAGGTGCTGGATATTCTACTAAGAATACCGCTATGCAAAGCAAGAACTATAGAAGCAATAAAAAACTAAACCGAGTGATTTGTAGCATTTGCTAGTTTTGCTAAAGAGGTCACTCCCGGTGAAGGGATCACAGCTCTTTCCTTATCGAATAAGATGCTGGATATTCTATAAGGAATACCGCTATGCAAAGCAAAAACTAGAGCCACCCTTTTTGAAAATTTGATTCTACAATATCTTTAGGTTTCTTTTTCTTGACATTAATCAAATTAATGCTGTCCCATCATATACGTTTCCTAAACATCACAGAACAGAAACGAAAATAGAATGAACGCTTATGCCTTCCGCATTCGCCACGGGGTCCCGTCATTCACCGTTAAGTTACTTAACTAACGGCAGAGCGGGGGCTGGAGTAGTGCGGGTGCAAAACATAAGCAACGTTTATTATATATCTCATATATAAATATAGCCATTACAGATCACAGATGAATAAATTGGATATACAAGGAATTCCGCATTTCATTCAAGCCTTAATGAAAGACGGGTTCCGCGGTCGTGATGAATAGCCAAAACCCCACCCTAGACCCCTACGTTTGCGGCAATCTACCCGCCAAATTCCTGAAGTGGAGCAACCTCCAACTACAAAGTGAGTAGGCCACTCGGCACTTCGAAAACCCGGTAGTTTGTGCACCCTACCTTGGGTCTATCCTAGGAGCAAAAACAGTAAAAAGAAATTATACAACGGTGGCTACAACCTCATCCCGGATGTGCCCCGCAAAATAATATTACATTGCTTTTTCTAGATTACATTGAATGAAAGAAAAGAAAAACGCTCTTCTCACACCCGCAGCCATTCATCACGACGATCCAACACATTCATATACACAAACCATCTCAAGATATCATTACAGAAGTGTGCAACCCCGACTAATCAACTTATAGAAATTAGTCGATGTTTTAAACACACATAAGAAATAAATGAAAACCCGATGAGCCAAGCACTTTAGAATTTTGATCGATAATTTTAAACCATGACAACACTTGTCTTCTTGCAGTGCACAAACAACTTTGTGAAAATTCCAGATGTCCCAGAAACACTATTTCCTTAATCTAAGCAAACTGCTGAAAAATGAGTCAACTCGGCCACGACTCGGCCGCGGATCGGCAGCCAAACACTGAGTTTGGCCGCGGAACTACGGCGTTCCTGGTGGGTTAGAGTCTCGTTTTTCTACAGTGTTCTTAGAAAACCCTGCATGTATTTTTAAGGCCACATAAATAATTTTTTGAACACATTAAAAATCGACAGAAAATGGGGACAGAAAATGTGTTTTTCGGGAAATAATGCGTCGATCGAAGTTCTAACTTTTCGCTAACAATCTAATTATGGTTTAGTTAGGCTCTGATACCATGTTGGTGCATGTTGCATGCTCCCACAAATTTTGTGAGGCGGCAGAAGCGATAAACGAAAATTTTCTTTGCATACAACACGCACTTTTCATAAAATCTTGTCTAAACCATAACTAGAAAACCCTAACTAGTGATCTTATCTACTATGTTAAGGATTATACCTTGATGATACGGTCCTTCGGGTCTTCTCTTTGGTGCAACTCTTTTGCTCCTTGCCTTCTCTTTTGATGAACTCCTTAGCTCCTTTGGATGTTGCCGATGTCCTCGATCTCTGGCCACTTCAAGACCTAGATGATCCACGCGAGAGTTGTCGTGCAAGCTAAAACCCTTTTCAAGAGCTAAACCTAGAGATCAAGTTTGCTAAAAATGGTCACTAGGATAATGTAGAAATTAGTGTATTGGATTATCTTTGATCCTTGGCTTTTGATTTACATCTCATGTGAGTGTTAAACCAAGGAAGAAGAAGGAGGAGAGAAGAAGGAGAGAGAAAGAGTATTTCATAATGAGAAGAAAGTCAAGCATGATGAAGGATATGGCACAAATGAAATAATTGAAGCATGCATTATAAAATTAGCACCATGCTTCAATAGTAACTCCAAAACAATAAAATATAATACAAGCCATTCTTACAACCATTCTTAGACTTTCTTAATTTCCACCTCATTTATTCATTTTCATAAAATAAATAATGTATTAAGAGGTGGCATCTTCTAGTAGGTATTCTAGTAGGTATTCTTGTAACAATTACAAGAATACCCCTCCTCCGTATACCGTATACCCGTATCCGAATTCCGAAAAATACGAATACCAATAATCCAATAATATAAAAGGTATCCGGCTTAAACCAAACCCTACCAGTATTATCGTTCTGATTATTATTCCTGTAACTATTACACGAACATAATCGAAACCCTGCCGCAACACTTTACGGCTGCCGTAACAACTTACGGCCTCTACATCTTTCGCCTGAACGAGGGAACCTTCTGTGTGGTACTCTAAAGACTCGACAGTACGCTGGCAGTGGGTTTAACCACAAGCACGTCAGCGGCACTAGCTGTGCGTAACGGCTACCCAGGTACATGATGAAAATGTGGCTGACGAGCGAACTCATCACAACCCCAACAAGCCTGCAAGCAACACTTACCGTACAGTCCGGTCTCTTCGTCTGATACGTCGCATATGAAGTCTAGGGGTGGTATTTGTCAGACCCCAGTAACTTTATAAGTCATGCTGATTTGAGGCTCATAACAGGTCGAGAAACTACAGATAACACTTATCAGTAGATCTCCATATCTGCCCTGGCAAGGGACTTCTAGTTATTGCCAATCGAGCATAGGCAACATCAACCCCTAATACCGGGAGAGACGAAACCCCTCCTATCGCTCATTGCCTCTATATGACTCGGGACTGTACCCAAAATCCACCTGTTTGCACGACTCCTCTTGAGCGTGGTAGGGAGGAAATCAAAGCACAGTAGGAGTCGCATAAGACTCTATGACGTTCTCAGGTCTACAGACTAACCAGTACCAGTGTCACTAGAGGACTGCTATCTGACGCTAGGTATACTACCATATAGGAGTCCTCGGTGAGTCCTGTTCAGTGTACCCAGTCTCCACTGAGCACCCGTATACCATCTCTGATGTCAAACACCAATGGATATGCGATCATCCATCGCCCATCATATGGGTCAAGAGGCGTATATGCTAGTCTACTCTGGAATAGCGATGCCCTGTCTCGATATTCCCTCGACTAGGAACAATTGAAGAATGTACTTGTGAACTACCCTGGCCCCACTAGAATGATCCGCATCATATTCCTGGTAGTCAAGTACATATCCTAAGGGCTTTATCAATACGTGAGATAAAGGTATCCAAATAGTATACTATCATGTCGAGCAAGAAAGTCTTCTCTGTATATAAATATCCAAGTATCCACTATCATATACAACATAGGTACAATAATGGCCTCTAGGGCATACACATAACTAACAATCTCCCACTTGCACTAAGGCCATGTGTTGTAGTATCTCATACCAAACATCCCAAAAAGTCTCTCAAATTGCGTCTGAGGGAGGGCCTTCGTGAGTGGATCCGCTACGCTGTCCTTCGTGTCAACTCTCCTGACCTTGATCTCTCGGCGATCTACTATCTCCCGGATCTGGTGATACCGCCTCAGAATATGTCTGGATTTCTGATGGGACCGGGGTTCCTTGGCTAAAGCCACCGCTCCATTGTTATCACAATACACAGGTATTGGATGCTCAATGGATGGAACCACACCAAGCTCAGCAATGAACTTCTTCATCCAGACAGCTTCTTTGGCAGCATCGTTGGCAGCGATGTATTCAACCTCCATCGTCGAGTCTGGAACGGTGTCTTGCTTGGAACTCATCTAACACACCGCCCCTCCGTTAAGGGTAAAGACAAAACCCGAGACCGACTTACTGTCGTCCTTATCAATTTGGAAGCTCGGGTCGGTAAAGGACTCCACTTGGAGTTCACCGTTACCGTACACCAAGAACATCTCCTTAGTCCTTCTCAAGTACTTGAGAATGTTCTTTACACCTGTCTAGTGATTCTCTCCTGGATCTGCTTGATACCTACTTACTACACTTAGTGAGTACGCTACATCGGTACATAGCATTGCATACATGATAGAGCCTACCGCCGAAGCATAGGGTATCCGTTGCATGCAAGTTCTCTCCAAATCAGTCTTCGGAGAAATCTCTTTGGAGAGAGTGAGTCCAGAGATCGTGGGTACATTCCCATGCTTGGACTCTTCCATACTAAACCTCTTTAGTACGGTGTCTATGTACCTAGATTGGGACAATCCCAGTAATCGTTTAGATCTATCTCTATAGATCTGAATCCTTAAGATGTAGGAGGCATCACCATGATCTTTCATTGAGAATCTATGTGATAAGAAGAGCTTGACCGAGTGCAGCATAGGAACATCATTTCCTATCAAGAGTATGTCATTCACGTACAATACGAGGAAGACGACCTTACTCTCTGCAACATTCTTGTATATACAAGGTTCATCTATATTTTTGATGAAGTCAAACTCCTTGACTACCTCATCAAAACTGATGTTCTAACTCCGCGATGCCTCCTTTAACCCGTAAATGGATTTAAGCGGCTTGCACACCTTTCCACTGCTCCAACATTCTACGAAGCCCTTCGGCTGAGTATTGTATACGCTCTCTTCTAAATCACCATTCAGAAAGGCGGTCTTAACATCCATTTGCCAGATTTCGTAGTCATGGTATGCAGCGGTGGCAAGAAGGATCCGGATAGACTTAAGCATAGCTACTAGAGGAAAGGTTTCATCATAATCCACACCTAGTCGTTGACGAAAATCTTTTGTAACAAGTCTAGCTTTGAAAGTCTCAACTTTTCCATCTACACCAAGTTTCTTCTTAAAGATCCATTTGCTCCCAATGGGTTTTACCCCTTCAGGAGCAACTTCCAAAGTCCATGCTTTGTTGGTGTACATGGATTCCATCTCAGATCTCATCGCATCCAGCCACTTCACAGAGTCCCCACTCGTGATGTCCTGCTCGTAGCTAGTTGGGTCATCATCTTCCATGATGCAATTCTCTCTCCCACCATCAACGAGAAAACCGTAGTATCTCTCAGGTAGATGAGGAACCCTACTAGAACGGCGGAGAGGTTGGGGTTCATCGGGAACTACTGAATCCTCTGGCTCCACCAAATCATCTATTGCAGTTTGTGCAGCTGGAACTTCTTCCAGTTCTACCTCCTTGCCACTAATTTCTTTCGCAAGAAATTCTTTTTCTAAAAAGGTGGCATGCCGAGAAACAAACACCTTTTGTTCTTTGGTGTGGTAGACGATATACCCTTGTGAATTTTTGGGATATCCTACAAACTTGCATAGAACTGATCTTGCCTTGAGCTTGTATGGATTACGCCTTTTGACATAGGCCAGACAACCCCATATCTTCACATGGTTAAGATGTGGTCTCTTCCCCTTCCATATCTCATATGGAGTGGTAGGCACTGATTTGGTAGGAAGCATATTCAGAAGATGTATGGCTATCTCAAGCACATGCCCCCAAAAGGAAATAGGTAACTCAGCGGTGCTCATCATAGAGCGCACCATATCTATTAGGGTACGATTCCTCCGCTCCGAAAGACCGTTGTACTGTGGTGTATATGGAGGAGTAAGCTGAGAGAGAATCCCATTCTCTTTTAGATATTCAAGGAATTCTGTGCTTAAGTATTCTCCTCCCCGATCTAATCGAAGGATTTTAATACTTCTACCTGTTTGGTTCTCGACTTCGGATTTATATTCCTTGAATTTCTCAAAAGCTTCAGATTTGTGTTTCAACAGGAACACATGTCCGTATCCTAAGAGATCTTCAGTGAATGTAATGAAGTACGAGAAACCATTCCTGGTATGTGTAGACATGGGACCACATACATCACTATGTATCAGTCCCAAGAGTTCCGTAACTCTTTCTCCATGTCTACTAAAAAGAGTTTTGGTCATTTTTCCTTTGAGACATGACTGGCAAGTGTCATAAGATGAAAACTTGAACGGATTCAAATATCCATCTTTATGTAATTTAACTAGTCGTGTCACACTGATATGACCTAGTCTACAATGCCACAAGAAGGATTCGTTCATTTCTGAACTCTTCCTCTTGAGTGTGTTTTGTACGTTAAGAACTGTGTTTTGATTTAGAACGTACAATCCGTTACATAACGCACCAAACCCAATCAACACTTGATTTAGGTAAATGTTCATAACATGATTCTCTACTACAAAGTTATATCCTTCTTTATCTAATAAATAGATTGATATTAAATTGCATATCATAGTGGGTACGTAGTAACAGTCATTCAGGATCAATGTATTCCCTGTTGGTAATACAAGGTGATATTCACCAATTGCTTAGGCTGCAACATTTTCACAATTCCCTACTTTTAGGGAATGATCACCTTTTCCTAGTTCTCTGCCTTTCCTTAGCCCATGCAATATATTGCATATGTGGGATCTCGATCCGGTATCTAATACCCGGGCGTAGAGTGTACTGAGAAGCAGTTCTTTGTAACTAACACACCCGAAGAAGATGCATCAACATGCATATTTTTTGTTTGGGTGGCGTGGGAATTCGGATGCGTTCCTATGCCCTGCTTGGACTTATAACACTTATAAGTTGGAGCGGGACCAACGTTCCCCTGCTTAGTATAACAAGCGGGTTCGGTCAATACATCCATATTATTATCTTGATTAAGGCGTGACATTGGTTTTTTTCTTGGAGAAAAATGGAAGGAAACGCGTTAGCATGCGCTCTTTGCAAGATTACGTTCGTTATTATCTTATTTAATCAGGACGTCTCTCACTATTTTTATCAAATCTTCCATCAAACTGTAAAAGGTAAGATTAGCCGGGATTAATTACACCTTACAAGTTCGCCAATCTTTCAGCCAGGCCAGTGTTAGTATTTTCAGGGAGGTTCCCCGTGCTTTCGCACGGACCTAATTAGAGTAAACCTCGGTTTCCCAGAGGCGTAACCCCGTTAACACCTTTCTAGACACCTACTTGATTGGCTAATTGTTATGTGTAAAATTCTCTCAGGAGTAACTCTTACTCGCAGTGGGTATCGGGATCTAACTATCTCATAGAAGGTATGCAATCTCATTGCAGATTTCAACACTTGAAATTCCCGATAAAACTTTTACCCCCAGCATCCTATAACCTTGACGAAAGCCAACAAACCAAAGGACGCTAGTCAAGTTCAACCTGTACATTTCTTGATTGAATTAAACCAACCCGTACGACCCTTGACAAAACCCAACAAAGTCGTACGACTACCCTATTCCAATCGTATCTCATGCTTTAGCAGATAAGCACTAATTAGCTACCATACACTACCCCTTGACGAAAGCCAACAAGCGTAGCACGAATACTAAATAGTACCTATCTGAAATGACAGAGGGCCACGCAGGTTTTTCAGAAAAACCATGAGCGTAATGAACTTGATATCGTTGTAGAAACTAGTGATTTTGAAATGGAGTGTTTTTTAGGCTTTTCTAGTTTCGCTAAAGAGGTCACACCCGGTGAAGGGATCTCGGCTCTTTCCTTATCGAGTAAGGTGCTGGATATTCTACAAAGAATACCGCTATGCAAAGCAAGAATTATAGAAGCAATCAAAAACTAAACCGAGTGATTTATAGCATTTGCTAGTTTTGCTAAAGAGGTCACTCCCGGTGAAGGGATCTCGGCTCTATCCTTATCGAATAAAGTGCTGGATATTCTACAAGGAATACCGCTATGCAAAGCAAAAACTAGAGCTACCCTTTTTGAAAATTTGATTCTACAATATCTTTATGTTTCTTTTTCTTGACATTAATCAGATGAATGCTGTCCCATCATCTACTTTTCCTAAACATCATAGAAAAGAAACGAACATAGAACGTACGCTTATGCCTTCCGCATTCGCCACTAGGTCCCATCATTCACCGTTAGGTTACTTAACTAACGGCAGAGCGGGGGCTGGAGTAGTGCGGGTGCAAAACATAAGCAACGTTTATTATATATCTCATATATAAATATAGCCATTACAGATCACAGATGAATACATTGGATATACAAGGAATTCCGCATTTCATTCAAGCCTTAATGAAAGACGGGTTCCGCGGTCGTGATGAATAGCCAAAACCCCACCCTAGACCCTTTCGGGTGCAGCAAACTACCCGCCAAATTCCCAAAGTAGAGCAACCTCCAACAACAAAGTGAGTAGGCCAATCTGCACTTTGAAAACCCGGTAGTTTGTGCACCCTACCTTGGGTCTATCCTAGGAGCAAAAACAGTAAAAAGAAATTATACAACGGCGGCTACAACCTCATCCTGGATGTGCCCCGCAAAATAAAATTACATTGCTTTTTACAAATTACATTGAATGAAAGAAAAGAAAAACACTCTTCTCACACCCGCAGCCATTCATCATGACGATCCAACACATTCATATTCACATACCATCTCAAGATATCATTACAGAAGTGTGCAACCCCGACTAATCGACTTATAGCAATTAGTCGATGTTTTAAACACACATAAGAAATAACTGAAAACCCGATTTTCCAAGCACTTTAGAATTTTGATCGATAATTTTAAACCACGACAACACTTGTCTTCTTCTAGTGCACAAACAACTTTGTGAAAATTCCAGATGTCCCAGAAACACTATTTCCTTAATCTAAGCAAACTGCTGAAAAATGAGTCAACTCGGCCACGACTCGGCCGCGGATCGGCGGCCAAACACTGTGTTTGGCCGCGGATCCGCGGCGTTCCTGGTGAGTTAGAGTCTCATTTTTCTATAGTGTTCTTAGAAAACCCTGCATGTATTTTTAAGGCCACATAAAATATATTTTGAACACATTAAAAATCGACAGAAAATGGGGACAGAAAATGTGTTTTTCGGGAAAAAATGCGTCGATCGAAGTTCTAACTTTTCGCTAACAATATAATTATGGTTTAGTTAGGCTCTGATACCATGTTGGTGCATGTTGCATGCTCTCACAACTCTTGTGAAGCGGCAGAAGCGATAAATGAAAATTTTCTTTGCATACAACACGCACTTTTCATAAAATCTTGTCTAAACCATAACTAGAAAACCCTAACTAGTGATCTTATCTACTATGTTAGGGATTATACCTTGATGATACGGTCCTTCGGGTCTTCTCTTTTGTGCAACTCTTTTGCTCCTTGCCTTCTCTTTTGATGAACTCCTTAGCTCCTTTGGATGTTGCCGATGTCCTCGATCTCCGGCCACCTCAAGACCTAGATGATCCACGCGAGAGTTGTCGTGCAAGCTCAAACCCTTCTCAAGAGCTAAACCTAGAGATCAAGTTTGCTAAAAATGGTCACTAGGATGATGTAGAGATTAGTGTATTGGATTATCATTGATCCTTGGCTTTTGATTCACATCTCATGTGAGTGTTAAACCAAGGAAGAAGAAGGAGGAGAGAAGAAGGAGAGAGAAAGAGTTTTTCAAAATGAGAAGAAAATCAAGCATGATGAAGGATATGGCACAAATGAAATAATTGAAGCATGCATTATAAAATTAGCACCATGCTTCAATAGTAACTCCAAAACAATAAAATATAATACAAGCCATTCTTACAACCATGCTTAAACTTTCTTAATTTCCACCTCATTTATTCATTTTCACAAAATAAATAATGTATTATGAGGTGGCATCTTCTAGAAGGTATTCTTATAACAATTACATGAATACCCCTCCTCCGTATACCGTATCACGTATACCGTATACCCGTATCCGAATTCCGAAAAATACGAATACTAATAATCCAATAATATAAATGGTATCCGGCTTAAACCAAACCCTACCCGTATTATCGTTCCGATTATTATTCCTGTAACTATTACACGAATATAATCGAAACCCTGCCGTAACAATTTACGGCTACCGTAACAACTTACGGCCTCTACATCTTTCGCCTGAACGAGGGAACCCGCTGTGTGGGACTCTAAAGACTCGACAGTACGCTGGCAGTGGGTTTAACCATAAGAACGTCAGCGGCACTAGCTGTGCGTAACGGCTACCCAGGTACATGACGAAAAGGTGGCCGACGAGCGAACTCATCACAACCCCAACGAGCCTGTAAGCAACACTTACCGTAAAGTCCGGTCTCTTCGTCTGATACGTCGCATATGATGTCTAGGGGTGGTATATGTCAGACCCCAGTAACTTTATAAGTCATGCTGATTTGAGGCTCATAATAGGTCGAGAAACTACTGATAACACTTATCAGTAGATCTCCATATCAGCCCTGGCCAGGGACTTCCAGTTATTGCCAATCGGGCATAGCGCAACATCAACCCCCAATACCGAGAGAGACGAAACCCCTCCTATCGCTCATTGCCTCCATACGACTCAGGACTGTACCCAAAATCCACCTGTTTGCACGACTCCTCTTGAGCGTGGTAGGGAGGAAATCAAAGCACAGTGGGTGTCGCATAAGACTCTATGACGATCTCGGGTGTACAGACTAACAGGTACCAGTATCACCAGAGGACTGCTATCTGACGATAGGTATACTACCACATAGGAGTCCTCGGTGAGTCCTGTTCAGTGTACCCGGTCTCTACTGAGCACCTATATATTATCTCTGATGTCAAACACCAATGGATGTGGGATCATCCATCGCCCTTTATATGGGTCAAGAGGCGTATTCGCTAGTCTACTCTTGTATATCGATGCCCTGTCTCGATATTCGCTCGACTAGGAACAATTGAAGGATGTACTTGTGAACTACCCTGGCCCACTAGTATAATCCGCATCATATTCGTGTTAGTCAAGTACATATCCTAAGGGCTTTATCAATACGTGAGATAAAGGTATCCAAATAGTATACTATCATGTCGAGCAAGAAAGTCTTCTCTGTATATAAATATCCAAGTATCCACTATCATATACATCATATATACAATAATAGCCTCCAGGGCATACACATAACTAACACGTACAAATATCGAAATCAATGAACATGCCATACATATGCACAGAACTAAAAGCTAAGTGCAACGGGTGTGCACGAAACACCTGTCAAGGGCAACGATGTGCCTAACAACAATATCAGGTGCATCTGATATGCACGAAGAATCCGATTTAATGCATTAGGTGTGCACCGAAATCGCATCAAGCGCGCCGAGTATGCGCAAGAATCCAAATCAAATGCACAAGGTGCACGAAAATAAATATCGAATATCACAATCGAAATCAATGGTATACATCATGCATCAATCCAAATTAGGTATATCGTGGTATATAATCTCACAACCACGTGCATCAGCGTGCACAAAATCGAATCAAAATACTGAAGTGCATGAAAACTACACCGAAGGCACAAGTCAAATCACAAGCATACCATAGCCATGAAATCAAAATCAATATCTCGAATGACATCAAATCGAAGTCAAGTGCAACCGTGGTGCACAAAATCTCAATCATGCAAATAGATCACCCAAAATACCGAACTCCAAAATGACGGACACGTGATATTCGAATCACCAAGTCGCAAATTGTAAACACTGTCGTCGATATGTCCTTCCTTCAAAGTCTAGAAGGTGTCAGTGCATCCAAAGCTAGTAGAGCAAGATATCCACTTGCTTCCTATTCATGGCCTGGCGTCTGGTGCCTTTAGGCTCTTGTCTCTCACCGCGAATTGCTAGTTATATAGCTCCTCGGCTCAACGGCTTATTATGGAACGATGACGGAAATAGTTCCGCTCTGGCACATCCTCTAAAGATCTCTAACCAACTATCATGGTCACTCATAATATGTCTCGTCGACGATACCGAACTATAGCCTACTGGGTGTGCATAATACGACCGATCCTAGGTCTAAGTCTTCTCGTTTAGTATTTCCAGAAAGATCTTGTCGGGGTCTCTCCCAAATCTCGTTCCTGCTGAACTGCCCGGAGTTACACCCTTTACTAAATCTATTTCTTGTTACGGAACGGCTGCATACTCATCACGACTCCTTATGGAAGATATATCTACATTTAACGTCTCGGCATAGGTATCGCATCTCTGATTTCAATGGAGTGGAATGCCATTTCGTCAAAATCCTGTACGAACCTCTCAGTCCACTTTTCTCTAATGTCGACTGATTCGGATTCGGCTCTTCATAGCTTTATGGACTGCGCTACAACGGCTATACTCATACCTTGAATCTCCCAAGTAATGTATCCCATCATATGATATCCAGACGACGTCGAACTTTTCGATCGACTCATCAAAATCTCATAATTCCCCTAGAGCTCAACGCTTGAGCACAATTTAATAATATCCAATACATACCACAGTACCTATAGACCGGCCGTAGAAGGGCAAACCCAAGCCTCAATAATGGCACCGTGGAACCGCTGCAAACCCTAAGGTTCAAAAGCGTTTCCATGGTCAATATGTCGAGTTAGGGTTTCATTCTTGTAGAGAGTTCATAGAATTATTTGCATGTTTTTCCGAATACCTTAAACTTGGAAAAATGGGTTTCTGACATTCGAGTGTTTTCTATCGACTCTTAACGTGCCTAAGTGAAGTCTTCTCTAGCTGATATCAATCAATCTGATGACCTCGCATCGGGGTGTGCAACGAACCACATGTCCTAGTCATTCATCCTTGAGTGACTAGCGATCTTCTATCATATCTCTAAGTACAACTCGTGCTGCATTAGCTTCAAACACCTGGGGCGATATCTTGTCATTCGTAGCAACTGCTGGCTCATTCGTCCATACGCTGAACATTGCCTCAATCCTCAAGAATAGACGATACATTAACGGTCATCACATTCTAGCCGGCCTCTAGCAGTGGCCCAATCCTTTGGTGCTGGTCTGCACGTTCGAGAAATTTTAGTAAAAGCAATCCATCAAATGCTCATTGCGCGAAAAACACAATAAAACGACACATCCGTATAATCGTGTGTCACCGGAATTATGCCCTGGTCAGTCCTCGTCCAAGACGAGCTCATGTTGACCGCACCTCTAGCCGCAACTCTCTCTGCCCATGCAATCATGGTAACACAAACCACCGACCGATATCGAAGAGGATAGATCATAGAAATGAATATAATACGGAGCAAGAAAATGTACATCCTAAGGCTTCTTAATCGGAGTAGTGTATCGTAAGTATGCCGCGGAACATAAACACGGTACGTCACTCTACTTAAGTCACCTACTCCATCAACCAAGGTCAACCTATGCGACGAAAGTTCGTGTCTAATACCCTCTCGACCAAGTCTAAGTTCCATAAGGTCCAGCCTAGGTTTCGAATATATATATATATATATATATATATATATACACACGCCTTAGACTCGGCAAAGTCAAAGATAGACTCGAACCAAGATTAAACCTAGCGCTCTGATACCAACTTTGTCACGACCCGAAAAAGCACATGACTGACACTTAAATCATGTGAATTCTATAGGACCCAACCTAATTCAAGTAAGCCAGAAGCCAAGAAATCTAAACCATTTTAAAGAAGAAGTGAAGAAAACTTGTTTTAATGCAAGTGGTTTTAATAAATAAGCGGCATTAAACATTTAAAAGCAACGTCATATTTTCCCGAAAATTTCCACAGTCTCCTTTGTAAATACAGGCCCCAAACAGGTACAACACATGAAATATATATAATCAATAAAGGCATCCCCAAGCGGGAGCTAGCTCTTCGCCAATTGGCGGATACAACCACACAAGCAATATAATATACAACGCCGAAGGGCGAGGACCAAAACTCAGAAGAAAATCAATATCCACCAAAAAACCATAATAATACAAGGGCAACTCCAAGGCTGAAAGAACAAACACTGGTATGCTAAGTTTATCAATAATACAAGTCTGCTTGATGGAGTTACTAGATATAACTAAAATAAATAAAGTACAATGGTGGTCACGATGCGAGTGAACCCACCTACTAAAGCAATCACCCTGAAGGAAGTAGTGTGCCAGCAAAGCTGCCAAAGAAACCTGTACGGCAAAACCCGTAAGAAATTGTGGCACAACGGGGGTGAGTTGCCAACTCGTGAGTAGAAAACATCACCGAGAAGAAATCGCTTGTATGATTCTCTTTTAGGTCATACAATAATATCCATATGATAAATATAGCATGAAGCATCTAATAATAGCAAGGTAAACATCTAACATAAGTGTAATACCAAGTGCTCGTGTCAGTGCCTCAGGTAACAACATATCGTATATATGATGTATGAATGCATGAAAATAGAATACGTCTAAATGAGAAAACTATTTTCATATCAAAGTGAGATTTCTGCATAAAAATCGAAATATCATCAATGAAATCAACAAGGAATCCGTGTGAAGCATCGAAACAAAATATATATCCCAATATCTCAATATCTCGGGCTCCGGCAATCCGGACTAGCCCATATCATAAAATCGCAATGTCTCAATATCTCGGGCTCCGGCAATCCGGACTGGCCCTGGTCTCCGGCAATCCAGACTGGCCCATATCATAAAATCTCACGACTACGTCGGTATCCTTCGGATATCCACCGCGTCACAAATAACCGGTCGGTAGTGCTCCCGTGCCAGGCTCAATGCCATCATCTACGACCATCTTGCCCCGGGGTACCGAACCGGGCCCACCATACACCCGCAGACGGTTCCTATTCCTCCTCGAATCAGGTGTATGATACTGCTCAAGAGCCGAGAAAAGTCATGGTGGACACCTCTTAAATCATATCACGAGAAAACCGCAAATTTCTATCTTTTGAAATGATAATGAGTATATAAATCCTTGCGGTTTCTCTAAATCCAGAAATCTCATGGAAAATCCGAATCCTAAACGCCAAAATAAATAATGGTGAAATACCAGCATAAAGCCCCATGATATTGCATAACAATGAATATATACATATACATGCACGAAGTGTCTAAGTAAGAAATGCGTTATCAAACTAGCATATGAAAGCAAAAGTACTAGTACTAAGTCGAATCTACCAGCTAGAAATTATACAATGAAGTAATATTTTCTAATGTATACGCGACATGGAAATTACCGATGCTGATGTGTGAGCCAGCAAGTAAGTGTACATGGAGCATACGCATCATTGGTAATCGTGCTGGTGTCCTTATAGCAGGGTTTCATGATAACTACGAAAACTCATTTATGCATGCAATGCGATGCGAATAGCAAGAATATACGTTTACATACATACGAGTCATAAAGTGTTGACATTTGAAATAGAACGAGTCATGGTTTTTAGAAAAGAGCGGCTACAATGTTTTTAAGAAAAGGCACGTCATTGAAATATCCGTAGTATTCCTCGACCTGTCTTTAAAATACACAGGATTCATTGGTTTGTAAAAATAAGTATGACTCGAGCTCAGTTTAACATCTACTAAGTAACCTACAGGACAAAGCTAAGAGGCAAATCAAAAGGGTAAGGAAAACCACCTATGTCCGAGTAGATATATCTAGTAGTCGGTGACCCGCCTCAATAGCGTCACATACGATGAAATATATCAAACGACATCCTCAAGTCAAGAGGGTGGATCGATCATCATATTTATACATCGTACGGTAAAATCCATCGTATGACATACCAAATCGGGGTACCGGTCAATTATTACATATAACACATTATTTATCTGGTATCATTATCATTGTATTCTGATTTAGGGGTATTGATCTAAAGTCTAGTACATTCCGATATCATCAAACATATATATTCACGTATGTATGAAAACACAACGCCCAACGATCCGCTATAATATCATGCCGTATCTTATAATACGACCCACATCACATATCCGATCTCACGGCATCATGCCCGATCATATCGACTCTCCTCCAAGTATCATATACTATCCTCATCATATGTGTATACGTATATGTGTGTGTGTGTGTGTGTGTTTATATAAATTTTGCAACACATCCACATACAAACATACATACATATATATATATATATACACATATAACATATACACCAAAACAAATCACGTGTGTTCATGTGCGTGTGTATGTGTATACCTTTACACTAGTGTTTCGTAACTAAGAATTAAACTAAAAACACTAACTTTCAATTATGCTACAGTAACCCATGATCGTGGACTACAAATACGAAACTACGGGGATGCTATACACCATCCACCCGATTTCCCCCGTAGATATATATCTACTCACCTTGATCCTTACTTGCAGAAGTTGATGTCACCAATCTCCTCTTTGACATCCGAAGTCCACGTGAGGGTGCCTACACATATAAACACATAGTATCGTATCGCATCAAAACATCCAATTCAAGACCAAATGACATGTGAATCACACATAGGTTAAAACCTATGGTTTACGCATGCAAGAATAACCAAACAACACCCGATATCGACGTATAAACGTCAAATGACCGAGACAAAACACAATACCAAAACTAAAATCATTAAGAAGTCGCAAAACCAAAACAACAACTCAAGAAAATGCTCTCAGTTTTACCTCAGGTGAGAATTGGGACATTCTGCACAAAGGATAGGTCTAAATAACATACAACGGAGCCATGGACCAAGCACGAATCGATTTGATCACACCAAGGCCGCAATTTGCGGCCAAAAAGAAATTATTTGCAGCCATATGAAAGGGTTGGGGTCTCGGGTCTTGGGTATAGGTTCTAGGTTGCCTGCACACCTCTCAGTAATTGCTACTTTGCTTATAGAGCCCCCGGGTGATAGCAGATCTTGAAACAACATCACAGTTCCAACACAAATCCGATATCGAGGATTTCTAAGTTTGTGAATTGAGGTTTTAGTCTCATGTTTTGTCCAAGTTTTAACACTAAAGGAATTGTAGTTACCAATAACACCACGCTACACAATAACAACCCAAATCATGCCCTAAAGCTCATCTTGGAAATTTCCAAGATCACTAAACCTTATTTAATCAACTTAAAACTACTATAGGAGTTAAAGGAAACTGGATTCTAAGCTAAGGGTGTAGAGAATACCTCATTTTCCAACTCAAGAATTTTCTTGAGTTACCCCATGTGCTCAAAATCCCAACTTGTTTGGTCCTCCATTCTTGTTGTGATCTTGTGCTTGATTTTTGTGAAGAGGATGAAGGGTTTTGATGTGTATTTGAGGTTATGGTGAGGATGTAGAGGAGGTAGGGAAAGAGGGCAGCCAAGGTGAGGAGAAGGAGGAGAAAATGATGAAGATGATGAGTGAAAAAACAATGCCATGGTCAACAATGACCCTTCACCCTCTCTCTCTCTCTCTCTCTCCTACGCCCATGCATCTTTGTCTCCCCATGCCACATTCTTTAATTTTTTTCTTTTTTTTCTTTTATTTATAAAACAACTGAAAACCCAAAATGAAAACATGCACCAATAAAGACTTGAAATCATGTTTCAAATAAAAATGTGACAAGTAAATTTACAATATGACATGGTGCATGTCATGTGCATAATCACGCTTAATGCATAATTAAATACTAATCGAGTTTAGTAATACTAATTTATATATAAATCATTGTATACTAAATTGAAAATTCCCAATTTTCATAAATTCTTTTAAAATCAATAATTGATATAAATTTCCATATATTACCTAATTTATCAGTATATAATTATACCATATCATTAAAACTAATTTCCATACATTAAAGTATTCAAAATATTTATTATTTTAATTATTTAATTTCCCAAAAATAATATTTTATTTTTCTGAAATGTTACATATTCAAACACGATGATCCAATATAACATATCACAGCAACATATAACATCACATGTCATCAACGTAATTAAATATGCGTATCCCAACTGTCGTTGACGTATAGCAACGAAACTGGCGATACACTACATATTACACTTGTTGTCGCAGAAAAGAAAGTGAAAACTAAAACAATTGGAATTCGCAACAGCCTTAGACATCATAAACCCGAAATATCACATACTTTGGATTTCATGCCTAACCGTATAAATTCCATAGATATCTTAAACCCGGAATATCTCATATTCGAAAATTTCATTCTTAAGGGTATAAACCCGGCATTTTAGTCTCAAATTGAAAACACTTTTCAATATTTAGTCGGGCAATTCAACAAGATTCCCGACTGTTGATCGAATGCTCGTTGGAAACATTAGTAGACGGCCGCAACCCTGATGTCGTCGACAAAGTGCACTTAGGCGGAACACCATGGCCGTGAGCACCCGAATGGATGCTTTTAGCTACGGGATTCTCTTACAGTTACTTGGTCGGAGCTATGGGGAAAGGCTATCCAGTAGTGTTACCCGGCGAGCGTTTGCGTACAATATGAGATTGCGATGGAGTTTTGATCCGAATCAAAACCCCACGGCAAGCGATCAAGTGAGACTAAATTGCTAGATTTACAAAATACTAATTAGTTTTCACAAAACTAATTATTGTGGATTCCAAATATTGTATCACAGATCACAAATATCTAGACGATGATAAACATTTCGATCGATTTATCAAACACCCAAAATTATCAGAGAGCTCAACACTTGAGTCACAGTTAAAAATACCCCGACAGTGCCCCAAGCACCTATGGACCTACACAATATGGCACGCTCCCTGCCTCACTAACGGCGCCATGGAACAGCCGCCAAAGGCATTCTTTGGCCGCGCTACCGTGGTCGTTTGGTCTAGTTGGGCCTTCGTTTTTCTTGTGGGTCCATAAAAAACCCTGCACAATTTTCTGAATATTTTTAATTAGAAAATTTCCAACATTTGAAAAAAGTTCCAGAGAGTGGGTTTTTTGGATTTTCGAATAGTCAATCAAACACTTTAACTTTGCCTAGACGACGCATAATGTTCTAGCATGGCTCTGATACCACTGCTGGGTTCGCTTAGCACCTCTGACAGGTTTCAGCAAGCATCAAGTATGCTATTTTAAAAAATTTAGGGTGTCGAGCGAGCCCGGCCAAGGATCTAACTAGAAAATTTGGGTTTTGTATAACATGTAAACAAACTTTACAGTAAGTGATATAAGAATACAATCTTTGTAGACCGGTCCATCGCTTCTAAAAATCCGTGTAGTAGCCCCTTTGCTTCAAGTAGTGGTGTCCCGGACTCTCCTTAGGCTCCACTGGGCGAAAGGAACGAGCTTGCTCAAAGATCTTCGAGACCGAAGATGATCTATGTCGAGAAATCTCCAACTCAAGCTACCTCTTCATTTAGAATTATTTTTCTCTTTTTCTTTTTCTCTTCTCTCAAGAGCTAGAAAGCAAAGAAGATGAAGAAGAAGATGAATTAGAAGTGGTGAATTGTTCCAACCATGGGTGAGAAAATATCATATATAAACTCTTGTAGAGACTTAACCATGGCTAAACATAATGGTTAGGTTAATAAATATCTAGAGTAAAACAAAATTAGTGGACTAAGTCAAGTTTTCCACAAGCTAATAAAAGCATCGTAAACCATGGCTTTTTTCACGTAATTTTGTTTTTCTTAATAATTAAATCCCCAAATTATCTTAAGTATGGTATGAGTTTCATACACCCATGTCCAATGTATCATCAAGCATGACACACCAAATACATTAACATATATCATTGTCACGACCCGAAGGTACGGAACGTGGCCGGCACTTAAATTACAAAACGTCCAAAAGCGTAACGTAATCTAAGTAAGCCGAAGCCCAGAAATCTAAACCATTTTAAAGAAGAAGTGTAGGAAAATAAGTTTAAAAGCAACATCAAATTTTCTCAAAAATTTCGGCAGAGTCTCCTTTGTAAAAACTGGCCCTAAACGGGTACAAACAAGAATATATATACATAAGCAATTATAAAGGCATCCCCAAGCAGGAGCTAGCTCTTCGCCAATTAGAGGACACAACAATGCGAGCAATAATATCCAACACCGAAGGCGATGAACAAAACTAAGAAGGAAACCAAAATCTACAAGAAAACCATAATAATACAAGCGCGACTCTAAGGTCGAAAGAATAAACAACTTTTCTTCTAAATCTATCAAGTAATACAAGTCTGGTTGATGGAGTTTACTAGATACAACTGAAATAAATAAAAGTACAATGACGGTCACGATACAAGTAAACCAACCTACCAAGCAATCATCCTGAATGAAATGGTGTTCCAGCAAGCCGCCAAGGAAAATATGTACATCTGAACCTGTAAGAAAATTTGGCACAACGGGAGTGAGTTGCCAACTCGTGAGTAGAAGACATCTGCAAGTAGAAATCGCATGCAAGATGATCTCCTAGGTCATAATAATATACTTACATATCACTAGTCATCTAGTAGTGACAGGGTAATAATCTATGCATAAGTGCAATGCTCAGTGCATCGTGTCTGAGTCACTAAACAATAACATGTCACATAACTGATGTATGAATATATCATGAATGAGAAAATCAACCTTGAAATCTGAATAATTTGATATAAGAAAAACATTAATGAATCATGAATAATAAAACAGAAACCTCATCAGTGAAATCTACAGAAATCCGTGTCAAGCATTGACACAAAATAGGTATATCTCAAAATCTCAAAATTTATATCTCTGTATCTCAATCTCAATATCTCTGTATCTCGGGCTCCGGCAGTCCGAATCGGCCCATATCTTCCAATCTCACGACCACGGTCGGTATCCTCTAGGTATCCGCCGCGTAAAAAATAACAACAATAACCGGTCGGTAGTGCTCCCATGCCGGGCTCAACGCCATCATCTGTGATCTTCTTGCCTCGGGGTACCGCACCGGGTCCACCATGTACCCGCAGACGGTGCATCCACCTTCTTGAATCGGGTATTTGATAATGCTCATGAACCGAGAAAACTCATGGTGGATGGCACATATATCACATCATGAGAAAATCGAAGTTTTTTCTTTGAAAATAATAATAATTTATGAAATTTTTGCGGTTTTCCCCAAAATACAGAAATCTCATAGAAAATCCAAATCCCAAAATCCTGACTAAATAAATAATAAGTATCGGCATAAGCCCCACAAAACTATATGACAGTATGAATATATAAATGCATGAAGTGTCTGAGTAAGCAATGCAATATCTAAACTAGCACATGAAGCAAGCGTACTAAAATATGTTTAAACTACTAATTAGCAGCTAAACTAAATGAAGTAGATTTTCTTAAAGTGTGCGTGACATGGCAATTACCGATGATGATGTGTGTGAGACGGCAAATAAGTGTACGTGGAACAATGCGAATCATCGGTAATGGTGCTGGTGTCCTAACATATGGAATCATAACAGTTAAGGAACATATGTATAAACATGCAGTATAATGAGAATAACATTAATATAACAGTGAAGGAGTAATAACCGTAATACCGAAGAATATACACTTCTACAATACGAGTCATACCATTTTCATGTTTTAAAAAGCATGAATCGTGGTTTTTTAGAAAAATAGGGGCTACGGTGTTTTTGAGAAAAGATACGACATTTGAAAAATCCGTAGTATCGCTCATGCTGTTTTTAAAAATGTGCACGATTCGTTAGTTTTGAAAAGTAAATATGACTCGAGCCTAAACTAACATCTACCTAACCAACTAAGGGACTAAACTAAAGAACTAGTCGATTGGTAAGAAGAATCCACCTACAGTCCGAGTCGATATCTCTAGTAGTCGGCGATGCAGCCTCAATAGCATCATGTACATCGTACAGTTTCCTCGAGTCAAGAGTGCGGATCAATCATCACATCTATACCTCGTATGGTAAAATCTATCGTACGGCATCCCAAAATCGAGGTACGGGTCAACTATCATATCTATACATCATCATTCATAATGTATCATCATCAAACAATATCATGATTTGGTTACTGACCTAAAGTCTCATGCAATCCGATGTCATCAATACATATTATCATATATGAGTATACATTGCACAAGCGATGCATTATAAATATCATAACATATCTCATATCATATCTCAATTATATGTCAACTATAATATATATATCATCAATCACATTGTATCATCGTCCAACAATCCGCTATAATATCATAACATATCTCATATCATAACTCGATCACATATCAAATATCTCACGGTATCATGCCCAGCCATATCGACTCATCCCCAAGTATCATATAACATCCTCAAGTCATGCGTATATGTTGTGTGTGTGTGTATGCGTGTATATATATAGAAACCTACACACATTCATATATATACACGCACACATACATATACCCCAAGTCAAGTGTATGTGTGTGCGTGTGTGTGTGTGTATCAGCGTGAAACCTATGAATTACCTCCAAGGTAACCATTCTCTGGTTAAGTCTTTCTAAATCAACTTGATCCTACTTAAGGTCTTCAATAGTACCCTACTCGCCAAAATCCAAGGTCACGTTCGACTCAAGATAATAATACGCAACAACCTTACTCTACGTTTGCGGGGGTGCTATACGCCATCCACCCGACTTCCCCCGTAGATATACATCTACTCACCTGGTCCTTGCTTGCCAAGGTCGATACCGCCATCCTCTTCTTCATCGTCCGATGTCCACGTGAAAGGTACCTATATGCAAAAGTATATAATATCGTAAACCGAAATCGCGGATAAAAACCAAAACATCACACGAAACGTACATAGGTTAAAACCTATGACCCTCTCATGCAAAAGAATCAAATAACCCTCGACATCGGCGTACAAACGCCGATTGATCGAGAAAAACCCAAACGCACAAATCGTGGTTTTACAACTCACTAAATATAATATGAAATAAGTTGTAACTCATAAAACCTCAAAATAAATCAATTCGATTTATTTCCGAAAACCTAGAAAGCCTCAAATAACCGTTTTAATTCGAATCTTGTTGTTTTAACAATACTAATGGGTATAATATTCACTAATTATCATAACTAAGTCATACAAACCATTACTATAATTTAATCTCATCAATTTTCATTAAATACAAAATTCTAGTTTGCAAAATTATCCAATTTTAACACTTTTAAAGCAACAATTCACAATCATCAACTAAACTAAGTTTTGCATAATCTAAGTTGCTAAACAACAAATTAAAATGTTAATGAAGTGATGAAAACACTAATTAGATTTTAATCTCAATTACTTAATTTAATTCTAAAAACTTAGTTTGCTAAAAAAAATTAATTTGCGCAATTTAAAGGCAACAATTAACAAATAAGCTTCTAGATTAGGTTTGGCATTATCTAAAATGTTAAACTACACCTTGAATGTAAGTCCATATTGCGACCCCCGGTGCTTACGGGGAGGCGGAAACGGTATAAAAAACAAATTTTTATCGCAAGAGGCAACATGGACTAAACAAGGTCGGGATCGTGTCTAAACTAAACTAGCATAAACGCTAAAAGGAGTTAGCTACTCGGATGAAGGTTATACCTAAACTTGAACTCCTTCTTCTTGAAATCTTGTAGAGGTTGATGGTTCTCTTTTCGTCGCCTTCTCCCGTCGAAGATGGATCCACCTCGAAGGTTCGACCTTTGGGCTCTTCCTCGATCTTTGAGTGAACTAGGGTTTCCGGCTTGCTAAACCTTGAACCTAGAATGAGTAGAGAGTAAGTAGGGTTTGCTTTTCTTTTTAAAGAGAAGGATTCTCAACACATGAGAAAGTTTCTCTTTGCTAGAGGAAGAAGAAGATGAAAATGAGGAGAGAGAGGGGTTATGATAGAATGAGCTATCCTTTTTCTTTCTTGCAACCATAAAGCAAAAGAAAAAGAATTATCAATAATAATAATGAAAATGAAAAGGTTGATGGAAAGTTTTAGAATGACCATTATCATTTCAAACATTAAATGAATTTGCTAGAATCAAAGAGCATCTTTCTTTTGTAATGATGATGGTCAAAACTTCAACCATGGTCAACAAGTCAACCATGGTCAACAAGTCAACAAAAACCAACCATGACACAATTTCATTTTATTATATATTATTAATTGATATAATACAAATCCATTAGGGTTTGGAAAAAGACGACTGTCAACTGTGCATACGCACCCGTTCCGAAACCCTAATGAAAGTCATCTTCCCCTTCCTCAAATAACCGTGCATACACACCTGCATCCTTATTCCGAGGAACATGAATACGGAGATAAAAGCAACCCCAAAAACATATACCAGTATCTGACTCAAACCAGAGCCAGCCAGTAATATCCGTCCGGACTCTAAACGTGCACAAGTGCGCGGATGAGAACGAACCCTGTCGCAAAACCATGCGACCTCTACTCTGTTTTGCCCAGAGGCGAATACCCTCTGTGTGGGACTCTAAAGACTCGACACTACGCTGGCAGTGGGTTTAACCACAGACCGCAAGCGGCACTAGCTGTGCGTAACGGTCCCCAGGTAGATGTCGACAAGAAGGCTGACGAGGTGAAACCCCATCTGAACTCCTACTGAGTCTGAATGTGACATTCTCCGTACAGTCCGGTCTGTTCGTCTGATACATCGCATGTCGGGCCTAGGGGGCGGTAAAACGTCAGTCCCCCAATAGCGGTACAAGTCGTGTCGGAGTGAAGCCCAAAACACCCTGAGATAACACTGGAAACCTACCAGTATATCTCGCTTGCCCTGGCCAGGGACTACTCGTGTAATGGCTCTCCTAGACACAGCGCGATGTCAACCCCCAATACCGGGAGAGACGAATCCTGTCTAACCGTCACTGCCTCCAAGTGCTTCGGGACTGCACCCAATCACCACCTATTTGCACGACTCCTTTGAGCCGTGGTAGGGTAGTGATCAAAATGCAGTGGGAATACACTCGAGGCGAAGTGCCAGTATCAAGTCAGCGGACTAAGCTGTACTCATGTCACCTGGGAACTGATAACTGACGATAGGTATAATACCAACCTTTCAGTTCCCGACGAGTCCTGTCCAGTGTACTCGTAACCCAACGAGCACCCGTATACTATCTCCAGTACGACGTACTGATGGCTGTGGGACAGACCATCTCCCACACTGGGATGAGAAGCGCATACGCTAGTCTACTCCGGAGTATCGATGCCATGTCTCGATAGTCCTACGACTAGGGACCTGTATAAGGATGTGCCTATAGATTACCCAGCCCCCACTAGTGTGACTGCCATCACAACGCTGGTAATCAAGCAAAGATCCTAAGGGCTCCACTAATGCGTATAAGTGATATACTGAAATAAACACAAGTACACATTGAAGTAGAAACAAACCAAGTAGCATACTACTATATTGAGCAAGATTGTTTATACAAGGTGAATATCCCAAGCTTCCATCAAGTAATATACAAACTAGTATGATACAGTAATGGCCTCTAGGGCATATACACTAACAATCTCCCACTTGCACTAAGGCCATGTACTGGCGTATCGAAGACCTATCATCTCGATCAGCCGCTCGAACTGAGTCTGGGGTAAGGCCTTGGTGAATGGATCTGCAGTGTTCTCTTCTGAAGCAACCCTCCGAACCTCGATCTCCTTGCGATCCACGATCTCCCTGATCAGGTGATACCGCCTCAAGATGTGCCTGGATCTCTGATGGGACCTGGGTTCCTTTGCTAAAGCTATAGCCCTGTTGTTGTCGCAATACAAAGGTACTGGGTCAACAATGGACGGAACCACCTGAAGTTCTTTTAAGAACTTCCTCATCCAGACAGCTTCTTTTGCGGCATCAGATGCAGCGATGTATTCCGCTTCCATAGTCGAGTCTGCAACGGTTTCCTGTTTGGAACTCTTCCAACACACCGCCCCTCCATTGAGGGTAAAGACAAAACCCGACATGGACTTGGAATCATCCTTGTCACTCTGGAAGCTGGAGTCAGCAAAGGCCTCAATCTGGAGGTCTTTTCCGCCATACACCAAGAACATCTCCTTAGTCCTTCTCAGGTACTTGAGAATGTTCTTTACTGCTATCCAATGTTTCTCCCCAGGGTTTGACTGATACCGGCTTACTACACTCAGTGCATAAGCTACATCCGGTCTGGTACACAACATCGCATACATTATAGAGCCTACCGCAGAAGCGTAGGGTATAATAGACATGCGATCCCTCTCCAAATCAGTCTTGGGAGACATCTCTTTAGAGAGGGTGATCCCGTGACAAGCCGGTAGGTTACCGCGCTTGGAATCTTCCATACTGAATCTTTTTAGTACGGTGTCGATGTACCTGGACTGTGAAAGTCCTAATATCCTCTTGGATCTATCACGATGGATCCGGATCCCCAGGATGTAAGAGGCATCACCCAGGTCTTTCATGGAGAACCTGTGTGACAAGAAACCCTTGACAGATTGTAGCATAGGAATGTCATTTCCTATTAAGAGAATGTCATCCACGTATAAAACAAGGAATACCACAGTTCTCGCTACAAATCTACTATAGATGCACGGTTCATCTGGATTTTTGATAAAGTCAAATTCCTTGACCGTCTCATCAAAACAGATGTTCCAACTCCGCGATGCCTGCTTTAGTCCATAGATGGACTTAAGCAACTTGCACACCTTTCCGCTGCTCCCACTCTGAATGAAACCCTCTGGCTGATCCATATAGACACACTCCTCTAAATTTCCATTTAGAAAAGCGGTTTTTACGTCCATCTGCCAAATCTCATAATCGTGGAAGGCAGCAATGGCAAGAAGGATCCGAATGGATTTCAGCATAGCCACTGGAGAAAAGGTTTCGTCATAGTCCAAGCCAGGTCTTTGACGGAAACCCTTTGCTACAAGTCTAGCTTTATAGGTTTCAACCTGTCCATCTACACCAATCTTCCTTTTGAAGATCCACTTGCATCCTACGGGTTTTACCCCGTCTGGAGCAATGTCCAATGTCCATACTTTGTTGGTGTACATGGACTCCATTTCGGTCCGCATTGCATCCAGCCATTTTACCGAGTCAACGCTCTGAACGGCCTGCTGGAAGCTAGTAGGCTCATCATAGTCTATGATGCAATCCTCTCTATCCCCGTCTATGAGAAAACCGAAGTATCTCTCGGGCGGATGAGACTGCCTACTACTTCTGCGGAGCGGCACAGGAATGTCCTGTTCTTTTGAACCTACTGGCTCTTCCAAGTTTTCAGTAATAGCTTGTGGTTCTGGAATCTCTTCCAGTTCTATTGCGTCCCCACTTATCTGGGTTTCCAAAAACTCAGTTTCCAAGAAGCGGGCATGTTGAGAAACAAAAACCTTTTGTTCCTCAGCGGAATAGAACAGATACCCCCTGGAGTTCTTTGGGTATCCCACAAACTTACACTGTACTGAACGTGCCTCGAGCTTGTCCGCATGCTGCTTTTTTACAAAAGCTGGACATCCCCATATCTTAAGGTACTTAAGACAGGGTTTCTTCCCACTCCACATCTGATATGGAGTGGTAGGCACAGTCTTGGTAGGAGCCTTGTTCAAGAGGTATGCAGCTGCTTCTAGTGCATAGCCCCAGAAAGATCGCGGTAACTCAGCCTTACTCATCATGGAACGAACCATATCCAATAGGGTTCGATTCCTTCTTTCCGATACACCGTTATGTTGCGGAGTGTATGGAGGAGTACGCTGAGAGAGAATTCCATTCTCTTTTAAATAGTCCAGGAACTCGGCACTCAAGTATTCACCACCTCGATCCGATCTTAGGATTTTAATACTTTTGCCTGTTTGTTTTTCAACTTCATTCTTATAATCCCGAAATTTCTCAAAGGACTCGGATTTGTGCTTCATTAAGAAGACATGTCCATACCTAGAGAAATCGTCTGTGAAAGTGATGAAGTATGAATAACCGCTTCGCGCATGTGTAGACATTGGACCACACACGTCACTGTGTATGAGTCCCAAGAGCTCGCTCGCTCTTTCTCCGTGTCCAGTGAACGGAGTCTTTGTCATCTTTCCCATGAGACAAGATTCACAAGTGGCATAAGACTGATACTCGAACGGATCCAAGTATCCTTCTTTATGTAACTTAGTCAACCGTGTCTCATTGATGTGACCCAGTCTACAATGCCATAAGAAAGCCTGATTGATATCTGGAGACTTTCTTTTGTGTGTATTCTGGACATTAAAAATCTGTGGTTGGTTTAATACGTATATACCATTGCTCAGTGTACCTGACCCAATCAGAACTTGATTAAGGTGAATGTTTACAACATTACTTACAAACGCAAATTCATAACCTTCTTTAGAAACCAAAGATACAGAAATGATATTACAAGTTGCGTTGGGTACAAAAAAGCAATTACGCAAAACCAAAACATGTCCATCTGACATTCCCAGGTGATAGTCCCCCACGGCTTTAGCATCCATGCTAGCTCCGTTCGCAACTCTGAGGGTCATGTCACCTGCTTTCAAAAACCTACGGTTTCTCAACGCCTGCAAAGAATTACAGATATGAGATCCTGATCCGGTATCCAATACCCAGGAAGTAGAGTTTATAGAAAGACAGTTTTCAATAACATACACACCTGAAGCTGAAGCCGCAACCTGCTTCAGTTCCTATGTCCTGGCTTTCCAAGCCCTGCAATCTTTCTTCCAGTGTCCACTCTTGTGACAATAGAAGCATTCCTCTTTACCAACAAGCTTCCCCGCAATCTTTGTTGCCTTTTCCTTTCCCTTCGTACCCACTTTACTAACACCGCCTCTTGGTTTGGCGGGGGCTTTCTTCCTCTTTCCCTTGGCTTTCGCCTTGGACCAAGAGGAAGAAGATCCTCCTACAAACAAAGCGGGTGTATCCCTACCTTTCTGTAGGGTGCCCTCTGCGCTCCTCAGCAGGTTGAGGAGTTCTGAAAGTTCAACTTCCTTTTCTTGCAAGTTGAAATTCAGTATGAACTGGGCGTAAGTGGATGGAAGGGACTGGAGAATTATATCCGTATAGAGTTCACTATCCAACGTGGTCCCAAGTTCCGCGAGCTCCTCAGTGTAGCCAATCATCTTAAGCACGTGGTCCGCTACCGATGATCCGACGGCCAACTTTGTCGAAAATAACTTCTTCGACACTTCGTATCTTGCGATACGAGACTGCTCTCCATACAGTTCTTTTGTATGAAGAAATATGGATTCCAAATCCATATTCTCGTGCCTCCGCTGATGTTCGTTGTCCATCGAGGCAAGTACGAGGCATCTGGCCTTCGCGCTGTCAATCTCCCAAGTCTTACGGATTTCCTTATCCGCGACGCTGGAGGTGGGACCTCGGACGGGGGGAGCTTTGGTGGTAAGAAGATACCCCAGCTTGTCGTAAGAGATTTCCAATTTGACATTCCTGAGCCAATCTTTGTAGTTAGGCCCTGTTAGTATGTTTTTATCTAGAAGTAACTTAAGTCCAGTCATTTCGATTTGGTCGCTGCAGGGGGAGAGAAGAAACACTTAGCACGATGCTCTTGCAAGTTTAGAATGGTTTTTAATTTGTCTAAACAGGATGGCTCCCACTGTCTCTCGAATCCCTCCTCAAACCACAAAGGAAGAATTAGCCGGGATTAATCCCACCGTACAATACTTGCTTAACCGTTCAGCCAGGCCAGTGTCGGTACTTCGAGGGAGGTTTTCCAACGCTTTCGCGAAGTTCCTTAATTTAAGAACCTCTTTTCCCTGGGGGCGTAGCCCCGCTAACACCTTTCTAGGCACCTACTAGGTTTATAGCATTGATCGTTTAGTGAGAAATTTCCCGAGGAGTAGCATATACTCACAGTAGGATCGGGATCCAAATATCATCGCGTGACAAAAATGAAGGAATCCTACCATAATCATCACACTCCAAATGGTATGCAAATCTAGCAAGTTTCAGTACTTATGAAACTCCCGATGTGGATTTTTGCCCCATGCTCTTATGACCTTGACGAAGGTCAACAAATCATAAGTCACATGTCAAGTTCTTCCCGTCATTATCCAGGTTAATTTGAACCCACCCGTATATACCCTTGACGAAGGTCAACAAGGCAATACGACTGTCCCAAACCAACGCATCTATCTATGCTACATATGAACACCCAATAGCTACCAATCTCTATGTCTTGACGAAGGTCAAAAAACATAGCTTGAATACTATTGAATTTTCATACGAAACGACGGAGGGCTACGAATGGTTTTGGCGAAACCGTGAACGTAGTGAACTTGATATAATCGATTGGAACGAGATAGCTTTTAGAAGGAGTGGCTCAAGCTCCGCATTTAAAAGTTAGTTTTGAAAAGAACCGAGTGGTTTTTCGAAAGTGTTCCAACGACTTTAACTTGGTTTATTATCTTGCATTAGTTCTTTTAATGCGTGATATTCTTGCATTAGTTCTTTTAATGCGTCCCATCATTTAATTCCTACCATTGCAGAAAACAACCAAAATATGACGTACGCTTATGCCATTCGCATTCGCCACGGGGTCCCGTCATCACTCGTTAGGTTACTTAACTAACGACAGAGTGGGGGCTGGGCTAGCGCGGCTGTAAAACATAAGCAACGCCTAAATAGAAAGCAATGATAGACATTACAGATCACAGATGAATACATTGGATATACTAGCAATCCGCAATCCTTTCGAGCCTGCAATGAAAAGCGGATTACACGGTCGCGGTGAATAGCCAAATACCCCACCCAAGACCCCTACGGGTGCGGCAAACTACCCGCCAAGTACTCGGCAGTTTGTGCACCCCCTCCATGGGTCTATCCTAGGAGCAAAAACAGTAAAAAGAATTATACAATGACGGCTACAACCCCGACCCGGTTGTGCGGCCAAACAAATAATATAATTACATCAATTTACATTTACAATGAATGAAAGAAAAACAAAAGCTCATCTCACATCCACCCCGGCTATTCACCCGCGACAGTCCAACAGATTCATATACACAATCCAATATCAAACACAGATCATGTATAACCCCGACTAATCGACTTATAGCGATTAGCCGACGTTCAATACATGCAAGCATCACAGATATAACCAACATAGCCAAAGTGCAGTGATGTTCGGAAAAATACGGAATTATAGGACCCCAAAAGTGAATTTCAGTTCTGGAAAATCTGGGCACATATAATATATTTTAAAAATCCCAAAACCAACACAGACACACACTGCATGAAAAACGATGCACAGAAGACGACAAACCGCGGCGCTTCCGCGGCACATGCCTACCTCGTGCGGCGGAAGCGCGGCGGTTTGAACGAATCACTGCATCGTTTTTCTTGGGTGTTCACACAAAACCCTGAGCCGATTTTTGGAGTATAAAGTTTTTCATTTAGAGCAGAAAAAAATCCAACAGAAACTTAGGGTTTTGGTTTTTCCGGTTTTGTGATTTTTCGGTTTCGAACTTCCATACACTTCGCTACCAAGCTAGTTTAAGTTTAGTTAGGCTCTGATACTACTGTAAGTCAATATTGCGACCCCCGGTGCTTACGGGGAGGCGAAAACGGTATAAAAAACAAATTTTTATCGCAAGAGGCAACATGGACTAAACAAGGTCGGGATCGTGTCTAAACTAAACTAGCATAAACGCTAAAAGGAGTTAGCTACTCGGATGAAGGTTATACCTAAACTTGAACTCCTTCTTCTTGAAATCTTGTAGAGGTTGATGGTTCTCTTTTCGTCGCCTTCTCCCGTCGAAGATGGATCCACCTCGAAGGTTCGACCTTTGGGCTCTTCCTCGATCTTTGAGTGAACTAGGGTTTCCGGCTTGCTAAACCTTGAACCTAGAATGAGTAGAGAGTAACTAGGGTTTGCTTTTCTTTTTAAAGAGAAGGATTCTCAACACATGAGAAGGTTTCTCTTTGCTAGAGGAAGAAGAAGATGAAAATGAGGAGAGAGAGAGGTTATGATAGAATGAGCTATCCTTTTTCTTTCTTGCAACCATAATGCAAAAGAAAAAGAATTATCAATAATAATAATGAAAATGAAAAGGTTGATGGAAAGTTTTAGAATGACCATTATCATTTCAAACATTAAATGAATTTGCTAGAATCAAAGAGCATCTTTCTTTTGTAATGATGATGGTTAAAACTTCAACCATGGTCAACAAGTCAACTATGGTCAACAAGTCAACAAAAACCAACCATGACACAATTTCATTTTATTATATATTATTAATTGATATAATACAAATCCATTAGGGTTTGGAAAAAGACGACTGTCAACTGTGCATACGCACCCGTTCCGAAACCCTAATGAAAGTCATCTTCCCCTTCCTCAAATAACCGTGCATACACACCTGCATCCTTATTCCGAGGAACATGAATACGGAGATAAAAGCAACCCCAAAAACATATACCAGTATCTGACTCAAACCAGAGCCAGCCAGTAATATCCGTCCGGACTCTAAACGTGCACAAGTGCGCGGATGAGAACGAACCCTGTCGCAAAACCATGCGACCTCTACTCTGTTTTGCCCAGAGGCGAATACCCTCTGTGTGGGACTCTAAAGACTCGACACTACGCTGGCAGTGGGTTTAACCACAGACCGCAAGCGGCACTAGCTGTGCGTAACGGTCCCCAGGTAGATGTCGACAAGAAGGCTGACGAGGTGAAACCCCATCTGAACTCCTACTGAGTCTGAATGTGACATTCTCCGTACAGTCCGGTCTGTTCGTCTGATACATCGCATGTTGGTCCTAGGGGGCGGTAAAACGTCAGTCCCCCAATAGCGGTACAAGTCGTGTCGGAGTGAAGCCCAAAACACCCTGAGATAACACTGGAAACCTACCAGTATATCTCGCTTGCCCTGGCCAGGGACTACTCGTGTAATGGCTCTCTTAGACACAGCGCGATGTCAACCCCCAATACCGGGAGAGACGAATCCTGTCTAACCGTCACTGCCTCCAAGTGCTTCGGGACTGCACCCAATCACCACCTGTTTGCACGACTCCTTTGAGCCGTGGTAGGGTAGTGATCAAAATGCAGTGGGAATACACTCGAGGCGAAGTGCCAGTATCAAGTCAGCGTACTAAGCTGTACTCATGTCACCTGGGAACTGATAACTGACGATAGGTATAATACCAACCTTTCAGTTCCCGACGAGTCCTGTCCAGTGTACTCGTAACCCAACGAGCACCCGTATACTATCTCCAGTACGACGTACTGATGGCTGTGGGACAGACCATCTCCCACACTGGGATGAGAAGCGCATACGCTAGTCTACTCCGGAGTATCGATGCCCTGTCTCGATAGTCCTACGACTAGGGACCTGTATAAGGATGTGCCTATAGATTACCCAGCCCTCACTAGTGTGACTGCCATCACAACGCTGGTAATCAAGCAAAGATCCTAAGGGCTCCACTAATGCGTATAAGTGATATACTGAAATAAACACAAGTACACATTGAAGTAGAAACAAACCAAGTAGCATACTACTATATTGAGCAAGATTGTTTATACAAGGTGAATATCCCAAGCTTCCATCAAGTAATATACAAACTAGTATGATACAGTAATGGCCTCTAGGGCATATACACTAACATTGAAACCCTTTCCAAATGATAAAAACCCAAACATAAACTCAATTCCCTTTTCTTGAATTTTCATTTTGAAATTAAGGTTATAATAATATTTAATTAAAATTATATTTAAACATGCAATTAACAAGTAATAAATTTTGATGAAGCTTTATACCTCAAGATCAAGAGATCAAACATGAAAATCAAAGCCTCCAAAGTGCCAATTTTCCTCCAAGATCCATATTAGATAGAACAAAGATTAATGGGTAGAGATTGGATTTGGAATTTGTGAGGTTTTTGTTTTGATTTTTGGATGAAATTTTGAAGATTTTTTAAGTGAGAATGAGAAGAGAAATTGGGAGAGGGGGCTGTTCTAGGTCTCGGCCAAACATGAGTGGGGTTGTGTATAAGTGAGTGAAAGAAAGAGAGAGAGAGAGAGGAGTGTGTAGTGTTGTGTAGAAAATGCCTTTAATTAATACATCTTTTTGCTTTATCATTTAATTTTAGAAGTGGACAAAGAAGTGAGGAATTGGGGACATGGGCAGCTCAAGGCTCGGCCAAGGGTGTGTGTGTGGAAAATTTTATTTTTTTTGTGAAGAAACCCACCCCATTATTACATCTATTAAGTCTTTCCAAAAATTATTTGTTTTTAATTTATTTCACCCTAGAATTCTCTAGAATTTTGAAGACAAATCAAGAAGAGAAAAGCATGCTACAAACTTAATTCTCATATGTCATGCCTCACTTTTGTAAAACTAACCCATTCCAATTTATAATTACACTAATTTAATGCTTATTTAAAGCTTATATTAATATTTGAATTTAATTAATTTAGAATTTTTTTTAATTAAACTAACAATTTATAAGTGACTAAATAATTACCAATACTAGCAATTACATAGTTAAAATAGGTGTATCTAAGTTTATATTGAAAAATAATTATAATTGAGTTTTTTTTTCGGAAATACGGTTTATTTTACCGATTATCAGAAAATTCACCTAAAGGATTTTATTTATTTATTTATTTATTTTAAAACGTTACAGTCTTCCTCCCTTAAAGAAATTCGTTCCTCTAATTTAAAATTAAAACTTTCCCAAATTCTAAAACATTTAGCAAAACACTCAAATCGTCGGGGCTCCAAAATCATCAATACTTAAAAGACATTTTAGCACAATGCATGCGCACGAAAAACAAGTACCTATCTCAAAATCAAAACGTCGTCAAGCATAACGCAATCATCGGAGTTATGGTGAAAATACAATGTCAAAGTCTAATACGAAAAACCAACATGATATACATCAAAACTATAACTTGTATATAGTGCGCATCGTAGTAAAATCATTCAAGCATATGAAAAGAAATACATGCAAAACCCTTTTCAAATCGTCGTCCGATACGCGTATCACGGCACAAGTAGCGGACGTTCATTTAAGGAAAATGTGTTAGTGTATATGCCCTAGAGGCCATTACTGTATCATACTGGTTTGTATATTACTTAATGGATGCTTGGGATATTCACCTTGTATATACAATCTTGCTCAAAATAGTAGTATGCTACTTGGTTTGTTTCTACTTCAATGTGTACATGTGTTTATTTTTGTATATCGCCTATACACATTAGTAGAGCCCTTAGGATCTTTGCTTGATTACCAGCGATGTGATGGCCGTCACACTAGTGGGGCTGGGTAATCTATAAGCACATCCTTATGCAGGTCCCTGGTCGCAGGACTATCGAGACAGGGCATCGATACTCCGGAGTAGACCAGCGCATGCGATTCTCATCCCAGTGTGGGAGACGGTCTGTCCCACAGCCGTCAGTACGTCGTACTTGAGATAGTATGCGGGTGCTCGTTAGGTTACGGGTACACTGGACAGGACTCGTCGGGAACTGACTAGTTGGTATTATACCTATCGTCAGTTATCAGTTCCCAGGTGACATGAGTACAGCTTAGTCCGCTGACTTGACACTGTCACTTCGCCTCGAGTGTATTCCCACTGTACTTTGATCACTACCCTACCACGGCTCAAAGGAGTCGTGCAAACAGGTAGTGGTTGGGTGCAGTCCCGAAGCACTTGGAGGCAGTGACGGTTAGACAGGATTCGTCTATCCCGGTATTGGGGGTTGACATCGCACTGTGTCTAAGAGAGCCATTACAAGAGTAGTCCCTGGCCAGGGCAAACGAGATATACTGGTAGGTTTCCAGTGTTATCTCAAGGTGTTTTGGGCTTCGCTCTGGCACGACTTGTACCGCTATTGGGGGACTGACGTTTACCGCCCCCTAGGCCCGCCATGCGATGTATCAGACGAACAGACCGGACTGTACGGAGAATGTCACACTCAGGCTCAGTAGGAGTTCAGATGGGTTTCGCCTCGTCGGTCTTCTTGTCGGCACTACCTGGGGACCGTTACGCACAGCTATGCCGCTTGCGGTCTGTGGTTAAACCTACTGCCAGCGTAGTGTCGAGTCTTTAGAGTCCTACACAGAAAGCTTTTCGCCTTTAGGCAAAAGAGTAGATGTCGCATGGTATTGCGACAGGTCGCATGGTTTTGCGACAGGGTTCGGTCACATCCGTGCACTTGTGCACGTATAGTGTCCGGACAGTTTACACTAGCGGGCTTTGGTTTAAGCCAGATCCTAGTGTACCTTTTGGGATTGGATTTATCCAGTGTGCATTCGTGTTCCTCGGAACGCGGATGCGGGTGTGTATGCACAGTTGACAGGGAGGCAGAGGCAGCGGATTCTCATTAGGGTTGTTGACAGTTGACCGTTGACTATTTGACTTTTTGCTCAACCCTAATGAGAATATGATATGTGATTAACTATTATATTAATTAAGTATTATGGTGATATGGTTGTTGACTTTGTTGACTTTTGTTGACTTGTTGACTTTGTGGACTTGTTGACTTTTGTTGACTTGTTGACTTTGTTGACCGGTTGACTAGGCTTGACTAGTTGACCATCATGATAACCATAGCCATCATTTCATGGCAAAGACTTTTTCTTGCTTGCTCATTTGTGTAAAATGAGTGCATGAAATTATATGGTTATGGTTGCTTCAAACCATCACATAAGACTTTTTTTAGTATGATGAGTTATCATGACTTTGGATTATGAGAGGGTGAAAGAAAAAAGAGAGCCTCATTCTTTCTTGCTCATTCTCTCTCTTGTTCTTGAGCTCTCCTTTTGCTCTCACCCTTTTGCTCTTGCTCCCTCTCTTTAATCTATGGTTCTCTTGTCTCATGAGTTGAGAATCAAGAACCATAGATAAAATCCCGCACAAAGTATTCTCTACTCATTCTAGTTCACTAGGTTTAGCAAACCAAGTGAACTAGTTTCTTCAAAGAACGAAGAAGGAGCTAAAGGTTGGAGCTTTCAGGTGGATCTATCTTCGGCGTACGGAGACGACGAGAAGAAGCCAATTCGGACCACCATCGGAGCTTGAAGACGAAGGAGTTCAAGACAAGCAAGGTATAACCCCCTAACCGAGTAGCTAGAAACTCATAGTTAGGTTGTTAGATAGATGTTTAACCAAGATCCGGGTTTTAGGTCCATGTTACCACCTCCGTAAAAATCGTTTTTTACCAAATTCCGCATTCCCGAAAGTACCGGGAGAGGTAGCATGGACTTACAAAATGGTTATACGTATATATATATCTTTTAACATACACGTCTCGCCATTTGAAAATAATCTAGAAGGGTCTCCTTTGTAAAATATTTCGTGTCATCTCAGATACATAAGAAAATATTGAGACTATAGCTCCTTTTTGGAAATCCCTTCGATAACTATTAATGCATGCAAAAACACCTTGGTACTGGTCTCAGAACAGTCTTGCTCGGTTACTAAACCAAATAGTAAATATCATAAAAACGTACTGCTTAAATGAAACCAATCTCAAATACAGTATACAAAGTACCATGTGCGTCCAGTGCGCATGAAAATCGACACCAAATACAGATGCCACGAATATGCACATAAACAAAACTCAGTGCAACGGGTGTGCACCAAAAACAGCTGTCAAGTGCAACGGGCGTGTAAGTCCATGTTGCCCACCCCGGTGCTTGCGGGGAGGCGGAAAACGGAATAAAAATCGGATTTTTACTACTCTAGGCAACATGGACTAGAGAAAGTCGGATCTTTGCTAAACAAAAACTTACTAAAGCTAACTAGAAACTAGTTAAAGAGTAGAATGGTTATACCTAGGGCTTTATGTCCTTCTCTCCTTGCTCCTTGGAGTAGTAGAAAGGGATCACCTTTGTCGTCTTCTTGAGTCGAAGAAGGATCCACCCGAAAGCCTCAACCTTTGGCTTCAACTTCAAGCTAAAAGTAATTAGGGTGCTAGAAGTGCTAGTCCTAGAACCCTAGATGAGAGTAAAGATTATCAAGAAGAGGTTTTTCTCAATCTCAAGTGTTTCTCAACACATGAGAAGGGAGAGCTTGAGGGAGAGGAAGAACAAGAGAGAGAAAGTGAATGATAGAATGAGAGAATAATTAGCCATTCTCACATATATGTGTGAATTATTGTAAATAGATAATTAGTAAGATAATTTTCATGGCTTAGTCAAGACATGACCATTATCATTTCATTTTTAATGCAAATTGCAAGGATCAAAGAGCATCTTCCAAATGAAATGATGATGGTCAAAGTGTCAACCTAGGTCAACAAGTAAAGAATGTCAAATGGTCAACAACCATAACCATGCACAATTATATTAAACTAATATCAATTAATCATAATACACACATAAGCATTAGGGTTAATAAAATGATAATGGTCATTAACCCTAATCAAAGTCCTCTCCCTCTGTCTCAAGCAACTGTGCATACGCACCCGTATTCGTGATCCGAGGAACACGAATACAATGAGATAAAACCAATCCCAAATCATATACTAGGATCCGGCTTAAACCAAAGCCCGCTAGTATAAGCTGTCAGGACAGCAAACGTGCACAAGTGCACGGAGGTGAACGAACCCTGTCGCAAAACCATGCGACCTCTACTCATTTTGCCTGAAGGAGAATAGCTCTCTGTGTGGGACTCTAAAGACTCGACACTACGCTGGCAGTGGGTTTAACCACAGACCGCAAGCGGCACTAGCTGTACGTAATGGTCCCCAGGTAGATGCCGATAAGAAGACTGACGAGGTAACCCCATCTGAACTCCTACTGAGCCTGTATGTGACAGTCTCCGTACAGTCCGTTCTGTTCGTCTGATACATCGCATGGCGGGCCTAGGGGGTGGTGAACGTCTATCGCCTAATAGCGGTACAATTCGTGTCGGAGTGTAGCCCTGAACACCCTGAGATAACACTGGAAACCTACCAGTATATCTCGCTTGCCCTGGCCAGGGACTACTCGTGTAATGGCTCTCCTGGACACAGCGCGATGTCAACCCCCCATACCGGGAGAGACGAATCCTGTCTAACCGTCACTGCCACCAAGTGCTTCGGGACTGCACCCAAAAACTACCTGTTTGGACGACTCCTTTGAGCCGTGGTAGGGTAGTAATCAAAGTGCAGTGGGAACACACTCGAGGCGAAGTGACAGTGTCAAGTCAGCGGACTAAGCTGTACTCATGTCACCTGGGAACTGATAACTGACGATAGGTATAATACCAACCAACAGTTCCCGACGAGTCCTGTCCAGTGTACTCGTAACCTAACGAGCACCCGCATACTATCTCAAGTACGACGTACTGACGGCTGTGGGACAGACCGTCTCCCACGCTGGGATGAGAAGCGCATACGCTAGTCTACTCCGGAGTATTGATGCCCTGTCTCGATAGTCCATCGACTAGGGACCTGTATAAGGATATGCTTATGGATTACCCAGCCCCCACGAGTGTGAGCACCATCACAACGCTGGTAATCAAGCAAAGATCCTAAGGGCTCTACTAATATGTATATAAGCGATTTGCTAAAAGAAACACATGCACATATTAAAGCAGAGATAAATCAAGTAGCATACTACCATTTCGAGCAAGATTGTATATACAACTGTGAATATCACAAGCTTCCATCAAGTAATATACAAACTAGTATGATACAGTAATGGCCTCTAGGGCATATACACTAACAATCTCCCACTTGCACTAAGGCCATGTACTGGTGTATCGAAGACCTATCATCTCGATCAGCCGCTCGAACTGAGTCTGTGGCAAGGCCTTGGTGAATGGATCTGCAGTGTTATCTTCTGAAGCAACCCTCCGAACCTCGATCTCCTGGCGATCCACGATCTCCCTGATCTGGTGATACCGCCTCAAGATGTGTCTGGATTTCTGATGGGACCCGGGTTCCTTCGCTAAAGCTATAGCCCTGTTATTGTCGCAATACAGAGGTATTGGGTCAACAATGGACGGAACCACCTGAAGTTCTTTCAAGAAGTTCCTCATCCAGACAGCTTCTTTTGCGGCATCAGATGCGGCGATGTATTCCGCTTCCATAGTCGAGTCAGCAACGGTTTCCTGTTTGGAGCTCTTCCAACACACCGCCCCTGCATTGAGGGTAAAGACAAAACCCGACATGGACTTGGAATCATCCTTGTCACTCTGGAAGCTGGAGTCAGCAAAAGCATCAATCTGGAGGTCTTTTCCGCCATACACCAAGAACATCTCCTTAGTCCTTCTCAGGTACTTGAGAATGTTCTTTACTGCTATCCAATATTTCTCCCCAAGGTTTGACTGATACCTGCTTACCACGCTCAGTGCATAAGCCACATCTGGTCTGGTACACAAAATCGCATACATTATAGAGCCTACCGCAGAAGCGTAGGGTATAATAGACATGCGATCCCTCTCCAAATCAGTCTTGGTAGACATCTCTTTGGAGAGGGTGATCCCGTGACAAGCCGGTAAATTACCGCGCTTGGAATCTTCCATACTGAATCTTTTCAGTATGGTGTCGATGTACCTGGACTGTGAAAGTCCTAATATCCTCTTGGATCTGTCACGGTAGATCCGGATACCCAGAATGTATGAGGCATCACCCAGGTCTTTCATGGAGAACCTGTGTGACAAGAACCCCTTGACAGATTGTAGCATAGGAATGTCATTTCCTATTAAGAGAATGCCATCCACGTATAAAACGAGGAATACTACAGTTCTCGCTACAAATCTACAATAGATGCATGGTTCATCTGGATTTTTGATAAAGTCAAATTCCTTGACCGACTCATCAAAAAAGATGTTCCAACTCCGCGATGCCTGCTTCAGTCCATAAATGGACTTAAGCAACTTGCACACCTTTCCGCTGCTCCCACTCTAAATGAAACCCTCTGGCTGTTCCATATAGACACACTCCTCTAAATGTCCATTTAGAAAAGCGGTCTTTACGTCCATCTGCCAAATTTCATAATCGTGGAAGGCAGCAATGGCAAGAAGGATCCGAATGGATTTCAGCATAGCTACTGGAGAAAAGGTTTCGTCATAGTCCAAACCAGGTCGCTGACGAAAACTCTTTGCAACAAGTCTAGCTTTATAGGTCTCAACCTGTCCATCTACACCAATCTTCCTTTTGAAGATCCACTTGCATCCTACGGGTTTTACCCCATCTGGAGCAATGTCCAACGTCCATACTTTGTTGGTGTACATGGACTCCATTTTGGTCCGCATTGCATCCAGCCATTTTACCGAGTCGACGCTCTGAATGGCTTGCTGGAGGCTAGTAGGTTCATCACAATCTATGATGCAATCCTCTCTATCCCCATCAATGAGAAAACCGTAGTATCTTTCGGGTGGATGAGACTTCCTACTACTCCTGCGGAGTGGCGTGGGAATGTCCTGATCTTTCGAACCCTCTGGTTCTACTAAGCTTTCAGTAATAGCTCGTGGTTCTGGAATTTCTTCCAGTTCTATTGCGTTCCCACTTATTTCTTTTTCTATGAACTGGTGTTCTAGAAAGTGGGCATGGCGAGAAACAAAAACCTTTTGTTCCTCTTCGCAATAGAAGAAATATCCCTTGGAGTTCTTTGGATATCCCACAAACTTGCACTGTACTGAGCGTGCCTCGAGCTTGTCCGCATGCTGCTTTTTTACAAAAGCTGGACATCCCCATGTCTTAATGTGATTAAGATAGGGTCTTTTCCCACACCACATCTGATATGGTGTAGTAGGCACAGTCTTAGTTGGAACTCGGTTCAAAAGGTATGCAGCTGATTCTCGCGCATATCCCCAGAACGATCGCGGCAACTCAGCGTTACTCATCATGGACCGTACCATATCCAATAGGGTTCGGTTCCGTCTCTCCGATACACCGTTATGTTGCGGAGTGTATGGAGGAGTAAGCTGAGAGAGAATTCCATTCTCTTTTAACTAACCCAGGAACTCGGAACTCAAGTATTCACCACCTCGATCAGATCTCAGTGCCTTGATACTTTTGCCTGTTTGTTTTTCTACTTCATTCTTATATTCCTTGTATTTTTCAAAAGCCTCGGATTTATGTTTCATTAAGAAGACATAACCGTACCTTGAAAAGTCATCCGTAAAAGTAATGAAGTAAGAATAACCGCTTCGTGCATGTGTAGACATTGGACCGCACACGTCGCTGTGTACGAGTCCCAAGAGTTCGCTCGCTCTTTCTCCGTGTCCAGTGAACGGAGTTTTTATCATCTTTCCTTTGAGATAGGATTGACAAGTTGCATACGATTGATATTCGAACGCATCCAAATATCCTTCTGTATGTAACTTAGTCAACCTTCTCTCATTAATGTGACCCAGTCTACAATGCCATAAGAAAGTTTTATTGATTTCTGGAGACTTTCTTTTGTGTGTATTCTGGACAATGAAAATCTGTGGTTGGTTTAATACGTATATACCGTTGTTCAATGTACCTGACCCAATCAAAACTTGATTAAGGTGAATATTCACTACATTACTTACAAATGCAAATTCATAACCTTCTTTAGATAATAAAGATACAGAAATGATATTACAGGTTGCATTTGGTACATAATAACAACTACGCAAAACCAAAAAGTGTCCATCTGACAGTCCCAGGTGATAGTCCCCCACGGCCTCAGCATCCATGCTAGCTCCGTTTGCAACTCTGAGGGTCATGTCACCTGCCTACAAAACTCTACGCTTTCTCAACGCCTGCAAAGAATTACAGATATGAGATCCTGATCCGGTATCCAATACCCAGGATGTAGAGTTTATTGATAGACAGTTTTCAATAACATACACACCTGAAGCTGAAGCCGCAACTCGCTTCAAATCCTGTGTTCTGGCCTTCCAAGCCTTGCAATCCTGTTTCCAGTGACCACTTTTGTGATAGTAGAAGCATTCTTCCTTCCCCACCAGCTTTCCCGCTACCTTTGTTGCTTTTCTTTTTCCCTTCGTATCCACTTTACTGACACCGCCTCTTGGTTTGGCGGGGGCTTTCTTCTTCTTACCCTTGGCTTTTTCCCTAGATTTAGAAGAGGAAGATCCTCCTACAAACAAAGTGGATGTATCCCTACCTTTCTGTAGGGTGCCCTCTGCACTCCTCGATATGTTGAGGTGCTCTGAAAGTTCAACTTCCTTTTCCTGTAAGTTGAAGTTCAGGATGAACTGGGCGTAAGTGGAAGGAAGGGACTGGAGAATCAAGTCCGTATAGAGCTCATTCTCCAACGTGGTCCCAAGTTCCGCGAGCTCCTCTATGTAGCCAATCATCTTAAGCACGTGTTCCGCTACCGATGATCCGACGGCCAACCTTGCCGAAAACAACTTCTTCGACACTTCGTATCTAGCGATACGAGACTGCTCTCCATACAGTTCTTTTGTATGAAGAAATATGGACTCTAGGTCCATATTCTCGTGCCTCCTCTGATGTTCGTTGTCCATCGAGGCAAGTACGAGGCATTTGGCCTTCGCGCAATCTATTTCCCCGGACTTATAGATTTCCCTATATACGACACTGGTTTTGGGACCTGGGACAGGGGGAGCTTTGGTGGTAAGGAGATACCCCAGCTTGTCGTAAGTGATTGCCATCTTGACATTCCTGAGCCAATCTTTGTAGTTTGGCCCTGTCAGTATGTTTTTATCTAGTAATAACTTAAGTCCGGTCATGTTGAATGGTCGCTGCAATTAGGAGAGAGAAAAGAAACACTTTAGCATGATGCTCTTGCAAGTTTAGAGTGGTTTTTATTTTGTCTAAACAGGATGGCTCCCACTGTCTCTCGAATCCCTTCTCAAACCGTAAAGAAAGGATTAGTCGGGATCAATCTCACCGTACAATACTTGCTTAACCGTTCAGCCAGGCCAGTGTCGGTACTTCGAGGGAGGTTTTCCAACTCTTTCGTGAAGTTCCTTAATTAAGTAACCTATTTTCCCTGTGGGCGTTGCCCCGCTAACACCTTTCTAGACACATACTAGGTTTATAGCATTGATCGTTAAGTGAGAGTTTTCCCGAGGAGTAGCATATACTCACAGTAGGATCGGGATCCAAATATCATCGTGTGATAAAACCGAAGGAATCTTACCAGAATCATCACACTCCAAATGGTATGCAGCGCTAGCAAATTTCAGTACTTATGAAACTCCCGATGTGGATTTTTGCCCCATGCTCTTATGACCTTGACTTTGGCCAAAATATCATAAGTCGCATGTCAAGTTCTACCCGTCATTCTCCTGGTTAATTTGGACCCATCCGTACCTACCCTTGACTTTGGCCAAAATGGCAGCACGACTGTCCCAAACCAACGCATCTATCTATGCTGCACATGAATACCCAATAGCTACCAATCACTATGCCTTGACTTTGGCCAAAATACATAGCTTGAATACTTTTTGACCATTCATGTGGAATGACGGAGGGCTACGAATGGTTTTGGCGAAACCGTGAACGTAGTGAACTTGATATAATCGATGGAACGAGATAGCTTTTAAAAGGAGTGGTTCAAGCTCCGCGTTTAAAAGTTTAGTTTTGAAAAGAATCGAGTGGTTTTCAAAGTGTTCCAATCGACTTTTACTTGGTTTAATTTCTTGCATTAGTTCTTTTAATGCGTCCCATCATTTAATCCTACCATTGCAGAAAATAACCAAAATATGACGTACGCTTATGCTATTCGCATTCGCCACGGGGCCCCGTCATCACCCGTTAGGTTACTTAACTAACGACAGAGCGGGGGCTGGGCTAGCGCGGCTGTAAAACATAAGCAACGCCTAAATAGTTATAATATATAAATATATAGCAATGATAGACATTACAGATCACAGATGAATACATTGGATATATTAGGAATCCGCGATCCGTTCGAGCCCACAACGAAAAGAGGATTACACGGTCGCGGTGAATATCCAAAACCCCACCCAAGACCCCTACGGGTGCGGCAAACTACCCGCCAAGTATCCGAAGCGAAGCAACCTCCCTCACCACCGTGAGTAGGCTACTCGACACTTAGAGATACCCGGTAGTTTGTGCACCCCCTCCATGGGTCTATAATAGGAGCAAAAACAGTAAAAAGAATTATACAATGACGGCTACAACCCCAACCCTGTTGTGCGGCCATACAAATAATAATACATCAATTTACATATTACATGAATGAAAGAAAAAGAAACATTCATCTCACATCCACCCCGGCTATTCACCCGCGACAATCCAACGCATTCATATACACATACCATCATCAAACACAGATCACAGATATGTATAACCCCCACTAATCGACTTATAGCGATTAGCCGACGTTCAATACATATAAACATCACAGATATAACCCTTTAGTCAAAGTGTAGTGAAGTTCGATCAAGAAATACGGATTTATAGGCCCTCAAAAACAAATTTTTTTTCTGGAAAACCTGGGCACAAATAAACCATCTTAAAAATCCCAAAACCATGCCAGAAGAACACTGCACCAAACTCGACCCAGAACCGAGCCAAAACGGCCGTGGTTGCGCGGCAATAGCTTGCTATTGCCGCGGAACCGCGGCGCTTTGAACGAATCTCTGGATCGTTTTTGGTGGCTTTCTTCACAAAACCCTGAGATGATTTTTGACGTACGATTTATTTTATTTTGAACAGAAAAAATTTTAACAGAAACTTGGGTTTTTGTAAACTCGGTTTTGCGATTTTTTCCGATTGAACTTCCATACACTTTACTACCTAGCTAGTTTATGTTTAGTTAGGCTCTGATACCACTGTAAGTCCACGTTGCCCACCCCGGTGCTTGCGGGGAGGCGGAAAACGGAATAAAAATCGGATTTTTACTACTCTAGGCAACATGGACTAGACAAAGTCGGATCTTTGCTGAACAAAAACTTGCTAAAGCTAATTAGAAACTAGTTAAAGAGTAGAATGGTTATACATAGAGCTTTATGTCCTTCTCTCCTTGCTCCTTGGAGTAGTAGAAAGGGATCACCTTTGTCGTCTTCTTGAGTCGAAGAAGGATCCACCCGAAAGCCTCAACCTTTGGCTTCAACTTCAAGCTAGAAGTAACTAGGGTGCTAGAAGTGCTAGCCCTAGAACCCTAGATGAGAGTAAAGATTATCAAGAAGAGGTTTTTCTCAAGCTCAAGTGTTTCTCAACACATGAGAGGGGAGAGCTTGAGGGAGAGGAAGAACAAGAGAGAGAAAGTGAATGATAGAATGAGAGAATAATTAGCCATTCTCACATATATGTGTGAATTATTGTAAATAGATAATTAGTGAGATAATTGTCATGGCTTAATCAAGACATGACCATTATCATTTCATTTTTAATGCAAATTGCAAGGATCAAAGAGCATCTTCCAAATGAAATGATGATGGTCAAAGTGTCAACCTAAGTCAACAAGTCAAGAATGTCAAATGGTCAACAACCATAACCATGCACAATTATATTAAACTAATATCAATTAAGCATAATATACACATAAGCATTAGGGTTTATAAAATGACAATGGTCATTAACCCTAATCAAAGTCCTCTACCTCTGTCTCAAGCAACTGTGCATACGCACCCGTATTCGTGATCCGAGGAACACGAATACAATGAGATAAAACCAATCCCAAATCCTATACTAGGATCCGGCTTAAACCAAAGCCCACTAGTATAAGCTGTCCGGACAGCAAACGTGCACAAGTGCGCGAATGTGAACGAACCCTGTCGGAAAACCATGCGACCTCTACTCATTTTGCCTGAAGGCGAATAGCTCTATGTGTGGGACTCTAAAGACTCGACACTACGCTGGTAGTGGGTTTAACCATAATCCGCAAGCGGCACTAGCTGTACGTAATGGTCCCCAGGTAGATGCCGATAAGAAGACTGACGAGATAACCCCATCTGAACTCCTACTGAGCCTGTATGTGACTGTCTCCGTACAGTCCGGTCTGTTCGTCTGATACATCGCATGGCGGGCCTAGGGGGCGGTGAACGTCAGTCCCCTAAGCGGTACAAGTCGTGTCGGAGTGTAGCCCAGAACACCCTGAGATAACACTGGAAACCTACCAGTATATCTCGCTTGCCCTGGCCAGGGACTACTCGTGTAATGGCTCTCCTGGACACAGCACAATGTCAACCCCCAATACCGGGAGAGACGAATCCTGTCTAACCGTCACTGCCTCCAAGTGCTTCGGGACTGCACCCAAAAACTACTTGTTTTCACGACCCCTTTGAGCCGTGGTAGGGTAGTAATCAAAGTGCAGTGGGAATACACTCGAGGCGAAGTGACAGTGTCAAGTCAGCGGACTAAGCTGTACTCATGTCACCTGGGAACTGATAACTGACGATAGGTATAATACCAACCAACAGTTCCCGACGAGTCCTGTCCAGTGTACTCGTAACCTAACGAGCACCCGCATACTATCTCAAGTACGACGTACTGACGGCTGTGGGACAGACCGTCTCCCACGCTGGGATGAGAAGCGCATACGCTAGTCTACTCCGGAGTATCGATGCCCTGTCTCGATAGTCCATCGACTAGGGACCTGTATAAGGATGTGCTTATGGATAACCCAGTCCCCATAAGTGTGAGCGCCATCACAACGCTGGTAATCAAGCAAAGATCCTAAGGGCTCTACTAATATGTATATCAGCGATTTGCTAAAAGAAACACATGCACATATTAAAGCAGACACAAACCAAGTAGCATACTACCAATTCGAGCAAGATTGTATATACAACTGTGAATATCCCAAGCTTCCATCAAGTAATATACAAACTAGTATGATACAGTAATGGCCTCTAGGGCATATACACTAACAGGGCGTGCACGACAACAATATCGGGTGCATCTAATCTGCACAAAACCCCAATTTGGTGCATCTGGTGTGCATAAAATTGCATTAAGTGCGCCAAGTGTGCATAAGAATCTCAAACAAGTGCACATGGTGCACGAAAACATAAATCAAATATCCAAAATCGAAATCAGCGGTATACGACTGTAAGTCTACGGTAGCGCCGCGGCCGTCGATACGAGGCAAAATGCGGAAACAAAACTTTTTCATAAACTTGAGACTGGCGCTAACGTATACTATAAACCCGGATCGAACCATTAGCACAAACTAGCTAACTAGAGAAGGGTTGGAAATGCTATACCGATCGATCCGTGTCCTTCGGTCTTTGGCCACCATCCCAAGCTCCTCGTGGTATCTCCGCTCTCTTCATCGGAAGGGCACCACATCAATGAGTCTTTTTACGGGCTCCCGCCTCTGAACCCAGGCAACTCGGGCATGAAGTTTGCTAGCCGACGTGTCCAAGATTGCTGTAGAATATACGTGGAACACTTTGTCTCAAGGGTTAATCGAAGTTGCCATTTTGGGTGGAGATGAAATGAGCAAAGGGAATTTTTGCTAATGATATGAGATCATATAATCTCACACCATAGTAGGGGCAGCCCCAAAAATGGTTCGGCCAGGGAATCCCCTGATAATGGAGGAGGAAGTGAGAACAAGAACAAAGAATAGGGGGGATCATCATAAGGAAAAGATCTCAAACCTCAAATATCCTAATCACATCCTAAAGCTAATAATGCAAAAGAAGCAATGAAGTCATGCACATCCAATCAAGAAGTTGCTGGAAACTCCTGCAGCCCATGTGACCACAAAAAATCCCCTGCCATCACTAATTTACACTTTTGCAAGAAACCCCTTTTTAGAGCAAACAGCCACGAAAGGATTGAAGGGAATTTGGCCAAAAGGAATGCAAACTGGCAATTTCAAAAAGTGATCCCGTAACAAATTACGGGATAATCCCGCAACTGTATATACATACCCGCATTTGTATTCCGACCGAATACAAATGCACTGAGACAAAATCTACACAGTATAATACAAGGATCCGGCTTAAACCAAAACCCGCTAGTATTATCCGTCCAAACCATGACACATGCACAAGTGCACGCATATGTTCGAACCCTGCCATAAATCCATACGGCCTCTACAACGTTTCGCCCGAAACTTTGAGAAACTATCTGTGGGGGACTCTAAACACTCGTCAATACTTTGGCTGTGGATTTAACCACTAGCACGTCAGTGGTACTAGCTGTACGTAATAGGCTACCAGGTATTGACCAAGAGGGAGGTCGATGAGCGAACTCATCCTAACACCCTACTGAGCCTGTTAGTGACAATATCCGTACAATCCAGTCCGTTCGTCTATGTGTATCGCATGTCAGGCCTTGGGGTTGGTAAAAGTCAGACCCCGAAAAGCGGTACAAGTCGTGTCGGATTGTAGCCTAAAACACCCTGAGATACTACTGGAATACCTACCAGTAAATCTCCTGCCTTGGCCAAGGACATCGTGTAATGGCTCTCCTAGACACAGCGCGACCTCACCCCCAATACCGGGAGAGACGAAATCCCTGCCGATCCGCTCACTGCCTCCATGTGGCTCGGGACTACACCAAACTAAAACCTGTTTGCACGACTCCTTTGAGCCGTGGTAGGGTAGTAATCAAAGCACAATGGGAACTCACACGAGACAAATGACGATCTCAGGTTGATGAACTAACCTGTACACATGTCACCAGGGAACTGCTATCTGACATCAGGTATAATACCAACTAGCATGTTCCCGGCGAGTCCTATCCGGTGTACTCATAACCCAATGAGCACCTGTATACATCTTTGGTGAACTAACTGACACCAATGTCTTGTGAGACCGGCCGCCGCCCCACATCGGGGTCTCGACTGTATATACTAGTCTACTACGGAGTATCGATGCCCTGTCTCGAAAACTCCCATGACTAGGGACCTTTTAAGGATGTGCTTATTGACCCCAGCTCCCACGTATACGATCACCATCATACTGCTGGAAGTCAAGCAAGAATCCTAAGGGCTCTATCAACGTGTAATAGCGACCTGTAAGGTCACCTAAAGAAGTATACGATGATAAAGATAAACAAGATAGCATACTATCATCTCGAGTAAGACTGTCCTACCGGCATAGGTCCTCCCTCAATCATTGCAATCACGTGCCTGTGATCCAATAATTGACTTTTAGGGCACAATATCCAACAATCTCCCACTTGCACTCAAGGCTAATTATTGCGATGTCGCATACTCATAGCCCATGTGATACCGAACACCGAACTCCACTACTGATCAGTCTCACTAAGCCCGTTTGTGAAACTATTGTGTTCTAGGAATAGCCTCAGTAAGTGGATCCACCCTGATGTTTCTCTCTATATCTCTCTTAATCTCAAGTTCGTGGAGAAAACCATCTCCCGAGATGAGCAATACCTGTCTTAGAATATGTCTGGATATCTGATGGGACCTAGTTCATAAATGAACTCCAAATCCAAACTTCTTAGATTGTATCGTCAACTGAACTTAATCAGTTTTCTGCACCCTGCCTCCCTCAGTATCCGCTCGGACCACCTGTCCAAACTACTGCCCCTCGTCAGAAGGAAAACTATAACTCTGACAGTCACTCTGTCATCCAGGTCATCTTGGAAACCTGGAATGATAACTGTCTCCCGAAGGAGGATGCCGTTATCATATCCCTAGAACATCCACTTTTGTTCTAAAACTGCTTCCGAATGTTTCTTCAGGATTGGATCAATATCAACTTATTGCATATAGTGCAAAAACAACATCTGGTGTGGTACTTGACATCTCATGATCAACTCAATTGCCTAAGCAAGTGATCTGCCAATCATGCACATCCCTCTCCCCTTTAGTCTGTAAGACACCTTCAGCGAGGGTGACTACATCACCTGCAGGTATACTACCATGCCAGGAGTCGTCCATTCTAAAACACCTGTAGAATGCTGTCTAAGTACACAGATTGGGAAACTACCCAAATCTAGATCCAAAACTATAGATCCAGTAACCAGAATGTATGATATAATATCCAAACCTTATATAGAGAAACCACTCTGTGACAACCAAAATATAACCGATCGTAGTATAGGAATTTCACTTCCTACTCTGTGTATGTCATCCAAATATCAGGACATCACACCCTACTACCTTCTTAACAGATCCATCCCCTATTCTGATGAAGTCAAACCTATGACTGTCACATCAGAAATAGATGATCAATCTTCGTTATATTTGCTTTAGTCTATAAATAGACATAAGCTACTTGTCCACTATGCTTCCGCTGCTCCCACTGACTACGACAACCCTCTGGCAGAGTCATATACACGTGCACTTCTAAAGCTAGTTTAGAACGACGCTATACTCATCCTCCTGCCAGGTCTCATATCCTAAAACAACAGTAGTGTCAAGTCTGGGAAAACAAGAACCTCCCTGTTACCGTCTTTGAGCATACCTAAATACCTCTCGAGTGCCCGAGGTTACCCACCACATCTGCGGAGTAGCCAACGGAATGTCAAACCAAATTGAATCTTTAGGTTCTTATCAAATTTTCAGTAATCGTTTGCGGTTCTGGAATCACTTCCTGTTCTACCATACTCCCACTGCGGTTTTCTGAAAAAATCCATTTTTCTTAAAACTGTGACGTGTCAAGAACAATATCACTACTGATCTTCCAGATGGTAGACAGTCAACCCTCGTCATATCCCGGGTCAACCAACAAAAAGCCATTATAGAAGCGTGCCTTGAGTTATCCAGAGTCTGGTTTTAAGCATAAGCCGGAAAACTCCCCGTACCTTAACAATGTTAAAATATTAACTATTCTATATCCAATATAGAAACAGAGGCACTGATTTAATTGGAACCAGATTCAAATCATGCAGCGGTCTCTAGTGCATGTTAACTAAATGGAGAGAGGCCGATCAGCTTTACACAACTTAGGAGAACATCCAAACATGAGAAACCTGAAAGAGAAACAAGTTTCTCAATAACCATTACTATCAACTGAATACCATACACAAGTATCTATATCTTCGATGACCTTGAAGAATCCCGATACTTGCAACACTTGGTTCTCTACTTTACTCTTATACCTTTAACTTCTTGATTGTTAGATTTTCCCGTTGTGTAGTATGAATCAATTCAAAAGGTCCCTAAAACGGCAACATTTGATTGAAACTGTTTCTTGTGTTGGTATTCAGAAAATTTATAAAGAACTTCACAACCAAAAAAATATTTTGACCGCAATCAAACTACGGTGTCAATTGTAGTTCATAAATGAGTGCGGATCGTCCATAGGGATTGCACGATTCGTTGATTGATATGCTTGAATTGAAAAGTTAAGCTAAGATAAACGAAAACATGATTCAAGAGTATTGATTTTCAAGTGTCACTATTCTATTCAAGAATCAAGAAAAAGATAAACAATCAAGAATCGGTGTATCGATGATATTTCCAATCAACAATCAAGAATCTAAAAGGGGCTCGTAGTAATCGATAGGATCAATAGACGTGATGTAATCTAAAGATATCGTGTTCTTGTCCTTCGAAGGATTGATACTAGATCGATGATAATCGACGAGAGTTAGGGCTTTCTTGATGAAACTAGGATTCATCTTTTAACCCTTGTTCTTTCGTCGATATCATTCCTTTTCTAGCCTTTACCAAATTCAAGAAACGATCGTAACTCCCCAATTTCGATCGATGTCAATCAAGAAAGCATCGAAACGAAATGGGTCGTCGTTTCTTGAACTTGCTAGGGTTTACAAAACTCGTAGGACTCAAGAATCGATTAAAGCTATGTTACATCATCATTCTATAGACCGTCTCGACTCCTCGACGAGCGGAGTTTTATTCACACATCACCACATAGAAAAGATTCACAAATTGTAAAGATATCATGATGCAGAATTTAAAGAAAACAAGATAAAAGAATATCACCTTTATTTATCTCAACAATTTTGATTACATTCGCTTCAAGAACTACAAGAGGAAGAATCTAAATCGTTGATCGGGCGTCGCTTGGCTTCGTGAGTCACGGATCGGCTCGGATCGCTTGCTCCGTTGAAGATCGGCTCCGCTCCTAATGGTTGTAAGGCTTCTTGCTTAATGGGTACTCGGGATCTTGATCTTTAATTGGAATTAGGGTTAGGGTTTCCCACAAGCCCTTTCACTAGACTTGAGGAGGAAGGAGATGAAGAAGGAGATTGGCTAAAAAAAACTATAAAATGGGTTGATTCTATCTATCTCCACACTATGATGATTATTCTTTCACCCTAGGTCTAGGCTTCTATTTATAGACTTCCCCAAACCCTAGGTTTAGGTTTGAAATGGTAGTTCCCTCCAAAAGTTTGTTGAGAGAGTTTGTTAGACTTAGCTTAAGGTTTAAGCTAGGGTTTAGGGGGAAAGTTCTAGAATGATAGGCTAGTTTAGTGTAGATCAAAGTGTTTGCTGATCTGGTAGAAGTCCCTGGAGTCTTCTGGAAGTTGGAGTGCATTTCTGAACTGTAGCCACTGATGTAGGAGTTTTGGTGCAAATTTGGGAGGCTAACTCCATGGACCCACCGCGGATCCGCGGCATTAGCAAGCCCATGCCGCGGATCCGCGGCCATGTTGGAGGCTTGGGCCTTGATTCTTTTGGTGATGCTTTGTACTGTATTTTAGGGCTTCTTCTGATATGTTGATTTGCAATTTATCTTTTGTAATGATACCAGATCTGAAATTAGTGAGTTGACGTATCTTTTGAGCGGTGTAATGTTCGAGCAAGCTTTCCTTTTCCTGCACAGACTTCGAAACACGGGTTGCGACATATAGGAATATTGCAATGCCATGCAATGCAGCCAATTTCCCTAGAAATGCCGGTTTTAAGGTCTAATACATGTAATCTTATAATCTGTGATAGATTTGCTACTATGTGAAATACGGATACCGAACACTTCTATATGAATGCAAATGATGAGGAAATTGCCGGCTAAAATATGCAATATTTTCGACTGATCAAATACCCCCAAACTTAATTTCGATCGTCTCGAGCGAATGTTTTATTAAAAAGAGAAGGAGAAAATAAAGAAAGAGAAAAACTAGCTAGCACACTTTCGTAGGCAACACGATTGCACTGAGCATGTGCAACAAGCCTTTAAACCTCTAGGTGTCCCTAGTAGGAGGAGTGTTGTCTCCTGAGGGTTTTCAGCGGATTGCACCCACAAAATCAAATAATAAAAGAAAGATCATGAATATTACATTTAAAGAAAAGAATTGTAAAAGAAAAGACTTGAAAATTAGGGTTTCCAACTAAGCTAGCTTTTCGGTTGTCATGAGCCCTATCTTAATGGTCATGAAAAGATGTTAGAAATCACGTTCTCCCTCAATAAAACATCATCTTATTCTTCATTCCTATCTTTATTCCAAACATCGATCATATAACCCTGCGTGTGTGTAAAGGACATCCCTACACCCGGAGAATTCAATTCAAGCTATCATACTCTTGCCCATCAGCCTCAGTACTTTTTAATTAATGAATATTTAGATGAGATTGCTCACACACTTTCATGCGACCGTTAATACTTCTTGAGGTACTAACCGACCGATTACTCCTATGCTTGCTTACTTGGTGTATTTTCCTCGTCTTGCACCACCTCAGGCATAGCAGTGACTCCCAGACCAGTTGGCCTTAGGGCACTAGGTGAAGAAGCACCCTGGCTATACATTTTTATTACCCTCGGTGATAACAAAACCAGTGTCCATTTTTCTCACCACTTTATATTTCTTTTTATTCACTTTTCTTTTTATTTCCTTCATACATTGTCTTTAAGACAAAAGCATTTCAAGGTATCCTCTACTATCCCAGGCTTCAAGACGCGTGTAAGTGCGAATAGCAGGGTAGCAACGTTCAAAATGTTTGACTTCCAGAATAGAAACTATTTTTCAGACTTATTTTTATCCTCAGATTAGTGACGTCCTTCATCTTACTAACCCTTGGGACAACGGCTCATAACTACTTATTACTAGTTCGTATAAGAAAACTTCTAATTTTCTTAGTTTTCTTAAATTTTTCTAATCTCATGGATGTAATTTTTCACTATCTAAACTTTTATTATCTTATTTATGTACAAAAAAGTGTAAATATTAAAATTATTTTTATACTTGAAAATTTTTAAATTTTTATGGGTTTTGAAAAATTTTCAATTTTTATAGATTTTTAAAGAAATGTTTTGTGCTTATGCAGATGATATGCAAATGATACGAAAATAAGCACAAACCTCCCCCAAACTTGTTTTCAACAGTGTCCTCACTATTGCCAAATGCTATACCTACAAAACTGTAAGTCTGGGAGGAATTATTAGTGGGGGCAAAATATATAAGTGAAGAACTTCCCCCAAAGTTACTCTTTTCACTCACCTTCATTCAAAAAATGATGCAATGATATACTGGACATGAAGGTGAGATGGAGGAATTTTAATCCAAATAAACTGGCTCTTGTAAAAACAAGAGCTCCTCCGTGGGGTCAGTTGAAAAATACGGCTTTAGTCTATGTCCATTTACTTTGAAAAAGGTGCCGTTTTTAACATTTTCTACTTCTACCGCCCCGTGCGGGTATACAGACCGCACAACAAAAGGTCCCTTCCATCGAGATCGGAGCTTACCCGCGTGAAGGTGTAATCGTGAATCATAAAGAAGGACTTATTGACCAGGTAAAAATGTTTTCCTTAAAATGTTTTTATCGTGAAAAACCTTAGTCCTATTCTGTTAGTGTATATGCCCTAGAGGCCATTACTGTATCATACTAGTTTGTATATTACTTAATGGAAGCTTGGGATATTCACCTTGTATATACAATCTTGCTCAAAATAGTAGTATGCTACTTGGTTTGTTTCTACTTCAATGTGTACATGTGTTTATTTTTGTATATCGCCTATACACATTAGTGGAGCCCTTAGGATCTTTGCTTGATTACCAGCGATGTGATGGCCGTCACACTAGTGGGGCTGGGTAATCTATAAGCACATCCTTATGCAGGTCCCTGGTCGCAGGACTATCGAGACAGGGCATCGATACTCCGGAGTAGACTAGCACATGCGCTTCTCATCCCAGTGTGGGAGACGGTCTGTCCCACAGCCGTCAGTACGTCGTACTTGAGATAGTATGCGGGTGCTCGTTAGGTTACGGGTACACTGGACAGGACTCGTCGGGAACTGACTAGTTGGTATTATGCCTATCGTCAGTTATCAGTTCCCAAGTGACATGAGTACAGCTTAGTCCGCTGACTTGACACTGTCACTTCGCCTCGAGTGTGTTCCCACTGCACTTTGATTACTACCCTACCACGGCTTAAAGGAGTCGTGCAAACAGGTAGTAGTTGGGTGCAGTCCCGAAGCACTTGGAGGCAGTGACGGTTAGACAAGATTCGTCTCTCCCGGTATTGGGGATTGACATCGCGCTGTGTCTAGGAGAGCCATTACACGAGTAGTCCTTGGCCAGGGCAAATGAGATATACTGGTAGACTTCCAGTGTTATCTCAGAGTGTTTTGGGCTTTGCTCCGGCACGACATGTACCGCTATTGGGGGACTGACGTTTCCCGCCCCCTAGGCCCGCCATGCGATGTATCAGACGAACAGACCGGACTGTACGGAGAATGTCACATTCAGGCTCAGTAGGAGTTCAGATGGGTTTCGCCTCGTCGGTCTTCTTATCGGCACTACCTGGGGACCGTTACGCACAGCTAGTGCCGCTTGCGGTCTGTGGTTAAACCCACTGCCAGCGTAGTGTCGAGTCTTTAGAGTCCCACACAGAAAGCTTTTCGCCTTTAGGCAAAAGAGTAGAGGTCGCATGGTTTTGCGACAGGTCGCATGGTTTTGCGACAGGTCGCATGGTTTTGCGACAGAGTTCGGTCACATCCGTGCACTTGTGCACGTACAGTGTCCGGACGGTTTACACTAGCGGGCTTTGGTTTAAGCCAGATCCTAGTGTACCTTTGGGATTGGATTTATCCAGTATGCATTCGTGTTCCTCGGAACGCGGATGCGCGTGTGTATGCACAGTTGACGGGGAGACAGAGGCAGCGAATTCTCATTAGGGTTGTTGACAGTTGACCGTTGACTATTGACTTTTTGCTCAACCCTAATGAGAATATGATATATGATTAACAATTATATTAATTAAGTATTATGGTGACATGGTTGTTGACTTGTTGACTTTTGTTGACTTGTTGACTTGTTGACTTTGTTGACCGGTTGACTAGGCTTGACTAGTTGACCATCATGATAACCATAGCCATCATTTCATGGCAAAGACTTTTGCTTGCTTGCTCATTTGTGCAAAATGAGTGCATGAAATGATATTGTTATGGTTGCTTCAACCATCACATAACACGTGATTTGGTATAATGAGTTATCATTGTTTTGGATTATGAGAGGGTGAAAGAAAAAGAAAGGCTCATTCTTTCTTGCTTATTCTCTCTCTTGTTCTTGAGCTCTCTTGCTCTTGCTTTCACCCTCTTCCTCTTGCTCCCTCTCTTGACTCTATGGTTCATATATCTCATGAGTTGAGAATCAAGAACCATAGATAAAATCCCACACAAACTCTTCTCTACTCATTCTAGTTCACAAGGTTTAGCAAACCAAGTGAACTAGTTTCTTCAAAGAACGAAGAAGGAGCCAAAGGTTGGAGCTTTCAGATGGATTTGTCTTCAGCGTACGGAGACGACGGGAAGAAGCCAATTCGGACCACCATTGGAGCTTGAAGACGAAGGAGTTCAAGACAAGCAAGGTATAACCCCCTAACCGAGTAGTTAGAAACTCGTAGTTAGGTTGTTAGTTAGATGTTTAACCAAGATCCGGGTTATAGGTCCATGTTACCACCTCTATAAAAATCGTTTTTTACCAAATTCCGCATGCCCGAAAGTACCAGGAGAGATAGCATGGACTTACAGTGGTATCAGAGCCTAGTTAAACTCTATCTAACATGTTAGCAAGTAACTAGAAGATCGATCAAAGAAAAGTCCCGAAAACGAACCCCAAAATTCGAAGTTTCTGTCGATTTTTATACTGTTCAAAAGTTGATTATTTTCACACCTAAAATCGACTCAGGGTTTTCTGTGAATACTGTAGAAATTTGGTCCAGTGATCCCATCAAAGAGCCGCGGAAACGCGGCAATAGCTTGCTATTGCCGCGGTTCCGCGGCCGACTTGGCTCCTCTCTGTTCATTCTTTGCTACAGTATTCTCATAGGGGTATTTTGGGATTTTTGGTATATGTGTTTTCTGCCCATATTTTCCAGAACGAAAATTTTATTTTTGGGGTCCCGAAAATCCGTATTTTTGATCGAACTTCTAAAAGACTTAAGCTAACGGGTTTTTCTGTAATATGATATTTGTATTGAACGTCTGCTAATCGCTATATGTCGATTAGTGGGGGTTATACAAATCTGTGATCTGTAATTTTGCTGGAATGTGTATATGAATATGTTGGATTGTCGCGGGTGAATAGCCGGGGGTTGTGAGACGAGAGTTTTCTTTTCTTTCAATTCATGTAAATTTGTAAATTGATGTAATAATTATTTGTATGGCCGCACAACCGGGTCGGGGTTGTAGCCGTCATTGTATAATTTCTTTTTACTGTTTTTGCTCCTAGGATAGACCCATGGAGGGGGTGCACAAACTACCGGGTATACCGAAGTGTCGTGTGGCCTACTCATGGAGATGAGGGAGGTTGCTATGCTTCGGGTACTTGGCGGGTAGTTTGCCGCACCCGTAGGGGTCTTGGGTTGGGTATTGGCTATTCACCGCGACCGTGTAATCTGTTTTTCGTTACAGGCTCGTGCGAATTACAGATTCCTAGTATATCCAATGTATTCATCTGTGATCTGAAATGTTTATCATTGCAGTATATCTATATATGATATTATTTAGGCGTTGCTTATGTTTTACAGACGCGCTAGCCCAGCCCCCGCTCTGTCGTTAGTTAAGTAACCTAACGGGTAATGACGGGGCCCAGTGGCGAATGCGAATGGCATAAGCGTACGTCATATTTTGGTTGTTTTCTGCAATGGTAGGATTAAATGATGGGATGCATTAAAAGAACTAATGCAAGAATATCACGCATTAAAAGAACTAATGCAAGATAATAAACCAAGTTAAAGTCGTTGGAACACTTTCGAAAAACCACTCGGTTCTTTTCAAAACCAACTTTTAAATGCGGAGCTTGAGCCACTCCTTTTAAAAGCTATCTCGTTCCATCGACCAAATCAAGTTCACTACGTTCACGGTTTTGCCAAAACCATCCGTAGCCCTCCATCATTTCAGTTAAATATTCGGTAGTATTCAAGCTATGTATTTTGACCTCACGCCAAGGCATAGTGATTGGTAGCTGCCGGATATTTATCTGTTGCATAGATAGAATGCGTTGGTTTGAGACAGTCGTACTGCCATTTTGGCCTACGTCAAGGGTATGTACGGGTGGGTTCAAATTAACCTGGATAATGATGGGATGAACTTGACATGTGACTTATGACATTTTGACCTCACGCCATGGTCATAAGAGCATGGGGCAAAAATCCACATCGGGAGTTTCATAAGTACTGAAACTTGCTAGATTTGCATACCATTTGGAGTGTGATGATTCTGGTAGGATTCCTTCAGTTTCGTCACGCGATGATATTTGGATCCCAATCCTACTGTGAGTATATGCTACTCCTCGGGAAATTTCTCACTAAACGATCAATGCTATAAACCTAGTAGGTGCCTAGAAAGGTGTTAGCGGGGCTACGCCCCCAGGGAAAAGAGGTTCTTTAATTAAGGAACTTCGTGAAAGCGTTGGAAAACCTCCCTCGAAGTACCGACACCGGCCTGGCTGAACGGTTAAGCAAGTATTGTGCGGTGGGATTGATCCCGACTAATTCTTCCTTTATGGTTTGAGGAGGGATTCGAGAAACAGTGGGAGCCATCCTGTTTAGACAAACTAAAAACCACTCTAAACTTTCAAGAGCATCATGCTGAGTGTTTCTTCTTCTCTCTCCTAATTGCAGCGACCAATCGACATGACTGGACTTAAGTTACTTCTAGATAAAAATATACTGACAGGGCCAAACTACAAAGATTGGCTCAGGAATGTCAAGATGGCAATCACTTACGACAAGCTGGGGTATCTTCTTACCACCAAAGCTCCCCCTGTCCCTGGTCCCACTTCCAGCGTCGCGGATAAGGAAATCCGCAAGACTTGGGAGATTGATAGCGCGAAGGCCAAGTGCCTCGTACTTGCCTCGATGGACAACGAACATCAGAGGAGGCACGAGAATATGGACCTTGAATCCATATTTCTCCATACAAAAGAACTGTATGGAGAGCAATCTCGAAGCGTCGAAAAAGCTATTTTCGGCAAAGATGGCCGTCGGATCATCAGTAACCGAGCACGTGCTAAAGATGATCGGCTACATTGAGGAGCTCGCGGACCTAGGGACCACATTGGAGAGTGAGCTCTATACGGACATAGTTCTCCAGTCCCTTCCTTACACTTACGCCCAGTTTATACTGAACTTCAACTTACAAGAAAAAGAGGTTGAACTTTCAGAGCTCCTCAACATGCTGAGGAGCGCAGAGGGCACCCTACAGAAAAGTAGGGAAACATCCACTTTGTTTGTAGGAGGATCATCTTCTTCTAGGTCCAAGGCGAAAGCCAAGGGAAAGAAGAAGAAAGCCCCCGCCAAACCAAGGGGCAGTGTTAGTAAAGTGGATATGAAAGGAAAAGATAAAGCAACAAAGAAAGTAGGGAAGCTTGTGGATAAGGAAGAATGCTTCTATTGTCATAAGAAAGGACACTGGAAGAATGATTGCAGGGCCTGGAAGGCCAGAACACAGGAATTGAAGCAGGTTGCAGCTTCAGCTTCAGGTGTGTATGTTATTGAAAACTGTCTTTCAATAAACTCTACTTCCTGGGTATTGGATACCGGATCAGGATCTCATATCTGTAATTCTTTGCAGGCATTGAGAAACCGTAGGGTTTTGAAGGCAGGTGACATGACCCTCAGAGTTGCGAACGGAGCTAGCATGGATGCTAAAGCCGTGGGGGACTATCACCTAGGAATGTCAGATGGACATGTTTTGGTTTTGCGTAATTGCTTTTTTGTACCCAACGCAACTTGTAATATCATTTCTGTATCTTTAGTTTCTAAAGAAGGTTATGAATTTGCGTTTGTAAGCAATGTTGTAAACATTCACCTTAATCAAGTTCTGATTGGGTCAGGTACATTGAGTAATGGAATATATGTATTAAACCAACCACAGATTTTCAATGTCCAGAATACACACAAAAGAAAGTCTCCGGAAATAAATCAGACTTTCTTGTGGCATTGTAGACTGGGTCACATCAATGAGAGAAGGTTGACGAAGTTACATACAGAAGGATATTTGAATCCGTTCGAATATCAATCGTATGCCACTTATCAATCCTGTCTCAAAGGAAAGATGACAAAGACTCCGTTTACTGGACATGGAGTGAGAGCGAGCGAGCTCTTGGGACTCGTATACAGTGACGTGTGCGGTCCAATGTCTACACATGCGCGAAGCGGTTATTCTTACTTCATTACTTTTACGGATGACTTCTCAAGATACGGTTATGTCTTCTTAATGAAACATAAGTCCGAAGCCTTTGGAAAATTCCAGGAGTATAAGAATGAAGTAGAAAAACAGACCGGCAAAAGTATCAAGATTCTAAGATCGGATCGAGGTGGAGAATACTTAAGTGCCGAGTTCCTGGACTATTTAAAAGAGAACGGAATTCTCTCTCAGCTTACTCCTCCATACACTCCGCAACATAACGGTGTATCGGAGAGACGAAACCGCACCCTATTGGATATGGTGCGGTCCATGATGAGTAACGCTGAGTTACCGCGATCATTCTGGGGATATGCGCTAGAATCAGCCGCATACCTTTTGAACCGAGTTCCCACTAAGACTGTGCCTACCACACCATATGAGTTATGGAGTGGGAAGAAACCCTATCTTCAATATCTGAAGATTTGGGGATGTCCAGCTTTTGTCAAAAAGCAGCATGCGGACAAACTCGAGGCAAGCTCAGTACTGTGCAAGTTTGTGGGATACCCAAAGAACACCAGGGGGTATCTTTTCTACTACGCAGAGGAACAAAAAGTCCTTGTTTCTCGTAATGCCCACTTTCTAGAACACCAGTTCTTGGAAAAGGAAATAAGTGGGAGCGCAGTAGAACTGGAAGAAATTCTAGAACCACGTACTATTACTGAAAGTTTAGTGGAACCATAGGGTTCGGGAGAACAGGACATTCCTACGCCGCTCCGCAGGAGTAGTAGGCAGACTCATCCGCCCGAGAGATACTACGGTTTTCTCATAGACGGGGATAGAGAGGATTGCATCATAGATTATGATGAGCCTACTAGCTTCCAGCATGCCGTTCAGAGCGTTGACTCGGTGAAATGGCTGGATGCAATGCGGACCGAAATGGAGTCCATGTACACCAACAAGGTATGGACGTTGGACATTGCTCCAGACGGGGTAAAACCCGTAGGATGCAAGTGGATCTTCAAAAGGAAGATTGGTGTAGATGGACAGGTTGAGACCTATAAAGCTAGGCTGGTAGCAAAGGGTTTTCGTCAAAGACCTGGCTTAGACTATGACGAAACCTTTTCTTCAGTAGCCATGCTGAAATCCATTCGGATCCTTCTTGCCATTGCTGCATTCCACGATTATGAGATCTGGCAAATGGACGTAAAGACCGCTTTTCTGAATGGAAATTTAGAGGAGTGTGTCTATATGGACCAGCCGGAGGGTTTCATTCAGAGTGGGAGCAGCGGAAAGGTGTGCAAGTTGCTTAAGTCCATCTATGGACTAAAGCAGGCATCGCGGAGTTGGAACATCTGTTTTGATGAGACGGTCAAGGAATTTGGCTTTATCAAAAATCCAGATGAACCATGCATCTATAGTAGATTTGTAGCGAGAACTGTAGTATTCCTCGTTTTATACGTGATGACATTCTCTTAATAGGAAATGACATTCCTATGCTACAATCTGTCAAGGGGTTCTTGTCACACAGGTTCTCCATGAAAGACTTGGGTGATGCCTCATACATCCTGGGGATCCGGATCCATCGTGATAGATCCAAGAGGATATTAGGACTTTCTCAGTCCAGGTACATCGACACCGTACTGAAAAGATTTAGTATGGAAGATTCCAAGCGCGGTAACCTACCGGCTTGTCACGGGATCACCCTCTCTAAAGAGATGTCTCCCAAGACTGATTTGGAGAGGGATCGCATGTCTATTATACCCTACGCTTCTGCGGTAGGCTCTATAATGTATGCGATGTTGTGTACCAGACCGGATGTAGCTTATGCACTGAGTGTGGTAAGCCGGTATCAGTCAAACCCTGGGGAGAAACACTGGATAGCGGTAAAGAACATTCTCAAGTACCTGAGAAGGACTAAGGAGATGTTCTTGGTGTATGGCGGAAAAGACCTCCAGATCGAGGCCTTTGCTGACTCCAGCTTCCAGAGTGAAAAGGATGATTCCAAGTCCATGTCGGGTTTTGTCTTTACCCTCAATGGAGGGGCGGTGTGTTGGAAGAGTTCCAAACAAGAAACCGTTGCAGACTCGACGATGGAAGCGGAATACATCGCTGCATCTGATGCCGCAAAAGAAGCTGTCTGGATGAGGAAGTTCTTGAAAGAACTTCAGGTGGTTCCATCCATTGTTGATCCAATACCTCTGTATTGCGACAACAACGGGGCTATAGCTTTAGCGAAGGAACCAAGGTCCCATCAGAGATCCAGGCACATCTTGAGGCGGTATCACCTGATCAGGGAGATCGTGGATCGCCAGGAGATCGAGGTTCGGAGAGTCGCTTCAGAAGATAACACTGCAGATCCATTCACCAAGGCCCTACCCCAGACTCAGTTCGAGCGGCTGATCGAGTTGATAGGTCTTCGATACGCCAGTACATGGCCTTAGTGCAAGTGGGAGATTGTTAGTGTATATGCCCTAAAGGCCATACTGTATCATACTAGTTTGTATATTACTTAATGGAAGCTTGGGATATTCACCTTGTATATACAATCTTGCTCAAAATAGTAGTATGCTACTTGGTTTGTTTCTACTTCAATGTGTACATGTGTTTATTTTTGTATATCGCCTATACACATTAGTGGAGCCCTTAGGATCTTTGCTTGATTACCAGCGATGTGATGGCCGTCACACTAGTGGGGCTGGGTAATCTATAAGCACATCCTTATGTAGGTCCCTGGTCGCAGGACTATCGAGACAGGGCATCGATACTCCGGAGTAGACTAGCACATGCGCTTCTCATCCCAGTATGGGAGACGGTCTGTCCCACAGCCGTCAGTACGTCGTACTTGAGATAGTATGCGGGTGCTCGTTAGGTTACGGGTACATAGGACAGGACTCGTCGGGAACTGACTAGTTGGTATTGTGCCTATCGTCAGTTATCAGTTCCCAGGTGACATGAATACAGCTTAGTCCGCTGACTTGACACTGTCATTTCGCCTCGAGTGTGTTCCCACTGCACTTTGATTACTACCCTACCACAGCTCAAAGGAGTCGTGCAAACAGGTAGTAGTTGGGTGCAGTCCCGAAGCACTTGGAGGCAGTGACGGTTAGACAGGATTCATCTATCCCGGTATTGGGGGTTGACATCGCGCTGTGTCTAGGAGAGCCATTACACGAGTAGTCCCTGGCCAGGGCAAACGAGATATACTGGTAGGCTTCCAGTGTTATCTCAGGGTGTTTTGGGCTTCGCTCCGGCACGACTTGTACCGCTATTGGGGGACTGACGTTTACCGCCCCCTAGGCCCGCCATGCGATGTATCAGACGAACAGGCCGGACTGTACGGAGAATGTCACATTCAGGCTCAGTAGGAGTTCAGATGGGTTTCGCCTCGTCGGTCTTCTTGTCGGCACTACCTGGGGACCGTTACGCACAGCTAGTGCCGCTTGCGGTCTGTGGTTAAACCCACTGCCAGCGTAGTGTCGAGTCTTTAGAGTCCCACACAGAAAGCTTTTCGCCTTTAGGCAAAAGAGTAGAGGTCGCATGGTTTTGCGACAGGTCGCATGGTTTTGCGACAGAGTTCGGTCACATCCGTGCACTTGTGCACGTACAGTGTCCGGACGGTTTACACTAGTGGGCTTTGGTTTAAGCCAGATCCTAGTGTACCTTTGGGATTGATTTATCCAGTATGCATTCGTGTTCCTCGGAACGCGGATGCGGGTGTGTATGCACAGTTGACGGGGAGACAGAGGCAGCGGATTCTCATTAGGGTTGTTGACAGTTGACCGTTGACTATTGACTTTTTGCTCAACCCTAATGAGAATATAATATATGATTAACAATTATATTAATTAAGTATTATGGTGACATGGTTGTTGACTTGTTGACTTTGTTGACTTGTTGACTTTTGTTGACTTGTTGACTTTGTTGACCGGTTGACTAGGCTTGACTAGTTGACCATCATGATAACCATAGCCATCATTTCATGCCAAAGACTTTTGCTTGCTTGCTCATTTGTGCAAAATGAGTGCATGAAATGATATTTTTATGGTTGCTTCAACCATCACATAACACTTGATTTGGTATAATGAGTTATCATTGTTTTGGATTATGAGAGGGTGAAAGAAAAAGAAAGGCTCATTCTTTCTTGCTCATTCTCTCTCTTGTTCTTGAGCTCTCTTGCTCTTGCTTTCACCCTCTTCCTCTTGCTCCCTCTCTTGACTCTATGGTTCATATATCTCATGAGTTGAGAATCAAGAACCATAGATAAAATCCCATACAAACTCTTCTCTACTCATTCTAGTTCACAAGGTTTAGCAAACCAAGTGAACTAGTTTCTTCAAAGAACGAAGAAGGAGCCAAAGGTTGGAGCTTTCAGGTGGATCTATCTTCGGCGTACGGAGACGACGGGAAGAAGCCAATCCGGACCACCATCGGAGCTTGAAGACGAAGGAGTTCAAGACAAGCAAGGTATAACCCCCTAACCGAGTAGTTAGAAACTCGTAGTTAGGTTGTTAGTTAGATGTTTAACCAAGATCCGGGTTATAGGTCCATGTTACCACCTCTTTAAAAATCGTTTTTTACCAAATTCCGCATGCCCGAAAGTACCGGGAGAGGTAGCATGGACTTACATATTCTTTGTGATTACAGCATTATCATAAGCTTCATCGCGGAGTTCGCTTAACTCATTTATTTGCAGCTTCCGAAAGGTGCAAGCAAGGTTTAGATCAAAATTTATTTCCTTTATAGCCCACAATGCTTTATGCTCTATCTCGACGGGTAAATGACATGCTTTCCCGAACACTATCCTATATGGAGACATTCCTAGGTCGGTTTTATATGCAGTTCTGAATGCCCAAAGAGCATCCGTCAATTTAGTCGACCGGTCTTTTCTATTTTTAGCAACAGTCTTCTCCAGGATAAGTTTGATTTGTCTGTTTGAGATTTCAGCCTGCCCGCTTGTTTGGGGATGATAGGGTGTAGAAAGTCGGTGGTTGATTGAGTATTTTCGCATCAAAGTCTCAAAAGATCTGTTGCAGAAATGTGTCCCATTATCGCTAATGATAGCGCGTGGGTGTCCAAATCGCGAGAAGATATTCTCTTTCAAGAACTTAATGACAATTTTCTTGTCATTAGTGCGACATGGAATGGCTTCTACCCATTTTGAGACATAATCAACCGCCAGCAGTATGTAAAAATTCCCAAAGGAGTTGGGAAAAGGACCCATAAAATCAATGCCCCAAACATCGAATATTTCAACAACCAAGATGGGTTGCTGAGGCATTTCATTCCTCTGGGATATTCTACCCGTATACTGACATTGTGTACAGGTTTTGCAATACTCAAATGTGTCCTTGAATAAGGTCGGCCAATAAAATCCACATTGCAAAACCTTTTCCGCTGTCTTTCTAGGACCAAAGTGACCCCCACAGGCCTGATCATGACAAAATGAAAGAACACTCTTGAACTCTTCATTCGGGACACACCGGCGAATGATCTGATCAGGACAATATTTAAACAAATAGGGCTCGTCCCAGTAAAAGTGTTTTACTTGGGAAAGAAAACGATATTTGTCCTGTTTTGACCAATCGCTCGGTATTAGTCCCGTGGCATGATAATTCACAATATCCCTGAACCATGGTTCAGTGGATATGCTCAAGAGTTGTTCATCAGGGAATGAATCATTGATCGGCAGGGTCACAGGGAAAGAAATGATGCGTGAAAGATGGTCAGCTACTACGTTTTCACATCCTTTCTTATCTTTGATAAAAAGATCAAATTCTTGTAACAGTAGGATCCAACGTATTAGTCGACCTTTTGCATCTTTCTTCGCCAGAAGATGTTTTAAAGCGGAATGGTCAGTATACACAACTATAGGAGAGCCAATTAAGTAAGGCCTAAATTTTTCTAATGCAAATACAACCGCTAAAAGTTCTTTCTCGGTGGTTGTATAATTGATTTGCGCATCATTCAAGGTCTTACTTGCATAGTAAATCACGTGTGGCATCTTTTCGATGTGCTGTCCTAAGACTGCACCTACTGCAAAATCAGATGCGTCACACATCAGCTCAAAGGGGTAGTCCCAATTTGGTGATGATAAAACGGGGGCTGAAGTGAGTGAGTGTTTAAGTGAGTCGAAAGCTGTCTCGCAGTCCGAGTCAAAATGGAAGGTCGTATCCTTAGCCAGGAGAAGAGTTAAAGGTCTAGCAATTTTGCTAAAGTCCTTAATGAATCTCCTATAAAAGCCCGCATGGCCAAGGAAAGAGCGAATATCTTTGACGCTTTTGGGATGAGGGAGGTTTTGAATGACATCTAGTTTAGCTCTGTCAACCTCAATGCCTTTCTGTGAAATGACATGTCCAAGGACTATTCCTTCTTGGACCATAAAATGGCAGTTTTCCCAGTTTAATGTCAAGTTCTTGTTTTTGCAACGAGTAAGAACAGCGTCAAGATTCGCTAGGCAATCTGAAAAAGAGTCTCCAAAAATCGAGAAGTCGTCCATAAAGATCTCCAAAAAATTCTCTACCATATCAGAGAATATCCCCACCATACACCGCTGAAAGGTAGCGGGAGCATTGCATAACCCAAAGGGCATGCGACTGTAAGCAAAGGTACCCAAAGGACAAGTTAAAGTGGTTTTATCTTGATCCTTTTTGGCGATGGGGACCTGATTATAGCCTGAGTATCCGTCCATAAAACAATAATACTCTCGTCCCGCTAAGCGTTCCAGCATCTGATCAATGAATGGTAGAGGAAAGTGGTCTTTCCTCGTGGCAGCGTTGAGTTTTCTATAATCGATGCATACACGCCACCCAGTTTGGGTGCGTGTCTGAATCAACTCATTCGCCTCATTGGTTATAACTGTGATGCCGGATTTCTTAGGAACGACATGTATAGGACTCACCCACTGGCTATTGGAGATGGGGTATATAATACCATTATCTAAGCATTTGACGATCTCTTTCATGACAGCTTCCTTCATGACGGGATTCAACCGTCTCTGTGGTTCTCGGGTTGGTCTGGCATCATCCATCACATGTATATGATGTTCAACTATTAAGGGACTAATCCCTTTGATGTCCGCCATACTCCAACCAAACGCCTCTTTGTTAGATCTCAATACCGATAAAAGTGCATTCTCTTGCTCTGATGCAAGAGAAGCGGATATGATAACCGGTAAAGACTCATTCTCACCTAGATATGCATATTTCAGGTGAGAAGGTAAAATTTTGAGATCTAACTCGGGTGGAGAAATGATAGAAGGAGGGATCATTGAGTGATTTTTGGATCTACAAAGAAGCTCAGAGCCTGTGAAAGATACAGACTCGGGTGGAGAAAAGTCAGAAGTGCAGGACTCAAGTGTAGAGAAAGTGTCCTCACTAAGATCATGTGTGAAATCAAACAGAGATGTGGTAATGTCATCGAGATTAGTAAAGCAAAGTTCCTCAGCTCCACAACTATCGGGAGCGATCTCATGGATAGATCACACATCTAAAATATGAGCAGAGGGTTCTGATGGCTGACTTCCAACTTTGTAGATATTTAGTTCAATGGTCATATTTCCAAATGATAAGTTCATTGAACCGTTTCTACAGTTTATAACAGCGTTGGAAGTGGCAAGGAAAGGACGACCCAGAATCACCGGAATTTGGCCCCAGGGGTTTGCTACAGGATGTGTGTCGAGCACAATGAAGTCTATAGGGAAAACAAATTCCCTGACCTTTATCAGTACATCCTCTAATTCACCCCTTGGTTTGGTGATAGATCGGTCTGCCATCTGGAGAGTGCAATGAGCAGGTTTCAACTCTCCAATCCCTAGTTGCTCATATACAGAATAAGGGAGCAGGTTAACACTCGCGCCAAGGTCTAAAAGAGCACGATTTATGTTTTTACCCCCAATCGAAATCGATATTATAGGACATCCTGGGTCCTTTCTTTTCTTTGGTAGCTGGGGGATAAAAGCAGTGCTGATATTATTAGACATAAAGACCTTCTTCGGCACTTGAGTCTTCCTCTTCCTAGTGCACAAGTCCTTAAGAATTTTCGCATAAGCGGGGACTTGTTGAATCGCATCTAGGAGAGGGATATTGATGTTAACCTGTTTGAACATTTCTATAATTTTCTCCATATGAGGACTCGTTCTGTTACCCCTTAACCGGTTCGGGTAAGGAGCTTTCGCAATAAGCGCAGGGTCCATCATAGGAGAAGGAAAATGGGGTAGACGGGGTACCAAAGGAGATGTGGGGACCGTCTGTGGAGAACTATAAGGGTTGGTTGAAGGTGTTGAGCCTAAAGGGAAATGGAGAATAGGCTCGCTAAAAGGTGGTTTGGTAGAAGAAGAAGGATCAGAAGGAGAAGTGTGTGGAAAGGTCTCAGCCGGGGTGTTGATATGATTTTCAGTATTATCAATATCTTCCCCGACATTATTGTTCAGCACTCTTCCCGATCTCAACGTTGTGACGGCATTTACATTGTAATGCCCAAGATTCTGTAGGGGTTGAGAGGGAAGTTTCCCTTTTTCTCTCGCACTCATTTCGGCTTTTAGGCGTGCGATTTCAACTTCCATCGTTCTGATACTCTCAGCTTGGGACGCTGAGTTTTTCTTTATCTCACTGACGGAAGATCTAACCTCAGCCGAAACCTCTATGAAATTTGACAAAAGTGATTTCATGGTTTGAGTGAATTGAGAGAAATCGTCAGGACAGGACAACTGCATAGTATTAGACTGTGCAGGAGTGTTGCCCTGGTTTTGGAAATTTTGTGACTGGTAGGGGTGCTGAGTGAGTTGAAGGGGTTGCTGTTGTGGTGGAGGAAGAGCCCTTTGAAAATTATTCGTGTTTGGAACCGTGTTTTGAGATTGATTTTGGTTCCAAGCGAAATTCGGGTGATTCCTCCAACCTTGATTGCACGTGGAAGAATATGGATCGTTTCGAGGTCTTTGAAATGCGGCATTAGAATGCTCGTGACCTTGAAACGCAGAGTTTAATGGACATTCTTCCGTTAAATGTGACGGATCAGAACAGTACCCACAAACAGTTTTGGGGAGCGGCACTGGGTTTAGGGAGGCTGGTGCAAATTTGTGTTCCATAGCGTCGAGATTCTTTTGCATAGCTGCCATTTCAGCTCGAACACCTATGGACACATCTATTTGGTGAACGCCACCCCTATTCAATGGTTGGGTTCCACTCTCCCACTGTAGTGATTTTTCAGCGAACTCTTCTAAGTACCTCCAAGCTTCCCCATCATCCTTAGTCATAAATGTACCTTGACACATGTTTTCAAGGCTCTGTTTAGTGTTAGGGTTACTGCCCTCATATATGATTCGGCAAAGCTCCCATCTCGGGATGCCGTGATGAGGACATTGAACCAATAGATCCTTGAAACGTTCAAAGTATTTAGAGAATGGTTCAGCAGGGAGCTGGGCAAATTGGTTCAGTTCGCTACGGATTCGAGCTGTCTTTTGGTGTGGGTAGAATTTCTTAAGGAATGCAGCGACGAATTCTTCCCAATTTGTAATAGAATGTGCGGTAGTGTTATATAGCCACTTCTCGGCTATATCGCACAATGTAAATGAAAGAAGTCATAGACGCATCGCATCCACTGAAAGTTGTGACGTACCCATCATTGCACATACGTTTTCAAATTTGGTAATGAAAACGCAAGCGTCCTCAGTCTCGAGTCCGTGGTATTTGGGTAAAAGATTGATATACTGGGGCTTAATTTCAAAGTTATCCCCATTGGCTGGTGGTGTGGATAAGCAGGTCGAAAGAGGACCTCTATGTGGATAGCATCTCTCCTGGATAGAAATGCGGGGTGGATTCTGCGCACCAACGGACGGCGGCAGATTAGGGTTAAAGAAGTTTGATGGATTCGGATCCATCGGTGTGGGTGTGGTAGTGGGTAAAGAAAAGGTAAATGGAGAAAAATCGACTTCGGAGTCGATAAGGGGTACGCGGACTAAACGGGCACTAGAATCCCGTGTCCAGCCTATCTTGTACTAAAAAGGGTTAGTACAAGTAGCAGCGTTGGCTTATAATTAGGGGTAAATGAATGCGGTGTTTGCTTTGAAAAAGGGACGGATTTTTTTTTTGAAAAAATGATGCGACAAAACAAATGCAGCACACAAACCCTAGAATCTAGTGGTCACCTAGGTCCGGCTCTAGACCGCTCCTAACTGCCAAAAGACAAGTCGCAGGATAGAATCCTCGACTGCCTCTTTGTCCCCCTGTGGCCGGATAAGTGCCAGGTAAGTGGGAAGGTACTCCAATACGTAAGTAGTGGGCCTAATTAAAAACCACTAGCCTTAGACACACTCGCCTTAGGCACCACAAGAAAACGCGGATAAGCAATGAATTACCTACGGCCTTCTCTTGTCCTAATTGAGCGCGACAGTCCTTAGAGTCTTCTCTAGATTTCTTTTAGTTAATGAGGGTAATGTGGATGCAAGTTTTGCGATTTTCGGGGCCTAGGAAGGGTAAAGAAATCCCCACCTAATTTGGATTTGGCCGTGCCCCTTAAATTTCCGTATTAGAATGCAAACAACCAAGAAATCAAAATCACGCACAATTTTAATTTTGCTTTTGCGGCGCTGCGATTATTTGCAAAGAATCCTGCAGCAAAGTGTTAGTTAGAGCTAAAAGAGGAGAGGGGAGAGAGTAAGGAATTACCTGCACTAAATTTTTTTCAGAGAACCCCCTAAGAGGCCGCGGTTCCGCCGCGTAAGTCTCCTAATGCCGCCCTTCCGCGGTCCTTTCAAGGAATCAATGCACCAAATTTCTTCAGGAACTACCTGTTAACTCCCTCAGCTCTCTGGTATTTTCCAAAAATTTCTATCAATTTCCAAACAGCTCCAGATTTCCTTGCAATGAACAACAGCAAATCGTTTAGGGTTTGCACGAATTTTGATCTCAAAAACAACAATGGAATAATTCTTTCAATTCAAACTATAATATGAAACAAATTAGCGCGCGATCCCCGGCAACGGCGCCATTTTGATTATTAGATTTTCCCGTTGTGTAGTATGAATCAATTCAAAAGGTCCCTAAAACGGCAACATTTGATTGAAACTGTTTCTTGTGTTGGTATTCAGAAAATTTATAAAGAACTTCATGTTGCGCCACGACAGCGCCCCGACCGTCTATCCGAGGCCAAAATGCGGAATCAAAAAATTTTCCTTACTTGGAAACTGGCGCTACCGCGGACAATATACCCGGAGCGTAACCATTAACCGATACTAGCTAACAAGAGAAAGGGTAAGAGATATACCGTGTGATCCGAGTCCTCCGGTCTTCTCGTCGTCGTCCCGATCTCCCGTGGATCCTCCGGTCGTCACATCCTTGCCGGAAGGGCACCACATCGTCTGCATCTTTTACGGGCTCCCACCTCAATACCGAGGCAACTCGGGCACGAAGCTGGCTAGTCGACGTGCCCAAGATTTGCTGTAGAATGTAGTGTAGATGATGCTTGTCTCATTTGGGGTTTGTAGTTGCCTTGATGGAGGAATAAGGTTATGGAAAGATGGTGCTTTCATTTTTCCAAAACTAGAAGAATGAGATGATGAAATATGTGCTACAACCAAAATGGAAATTTCTCTCATTTTTCTCTTCTCCTCAAAGTGTTGGCCGGCCTCATCAACCAAGGAAAATGGTGGAGGGAAATCAAACATGTATAAGGGAGGTGAGTGTAGGATAAAGAGAATGGTGACCACATCGAAAGACAAGAAAACATCAACCATGCTTACACCTTAATCACATCAAATCTCATAAATGCACTATCATGGAAGAATAAGATGCATATCCTATCATAATGAATACTTTTGCAAGAAAACCCCCTCCACAAAAGTTATTTGCACAATTGCAAATAACCCCCCCATCGGAAAAGTCCGGCCGGGAAAGAACAAAGGAAAACCGGCCGGAACGGAATGCAAACTGGAAACTCCAGAAAACTGGTCCCGTAATAAATTACAGGAAAACCCCGATACCGTGCATACACACCCGTATCTGTATTCCGACCGGATACAAATGCAATGAGACAAAATCTACACTGTACTAAACTAGGATCCGGCTTAAACCAAAACCGGCTAGTAAAATCCATTCGATCCTGATCCGTGCAATACCGCACGTATCTGATCGAACCCTGCCATATATCCATACGGCCACTAGTACAAACCGTCCGATCCTGATCCGTGCAATACCGCACGTATCTGATTGGACCCTGCCATATCTCCATACGGCCTCTACAGCGTTTCGCCCGAAAGCTGAGTAACTGAATGTGTGGTGGACTCTAAAGACTCGTCAATAATATGGCTGTAGATTTAACCACTAGCACGTCAGAGGTATAAGCCAATACGTAACGGGCCACCAGCTATTGACTAAAAGGGACGTCGATGAGCGAACTCATCCTGACACCCTACTAAGCCTGTCAGTGACAATATCCGTACAGTCCGGTCCGTTCGTCTATGAGAATCGCATGGCGGGCCTAGGGGGTTGGTAAAAGTCAGACCCCCAAAGGCGGTACAAGTCGTGTCGGAGTGTAGCCCAGAACGCCCTGAGATACTACTGGAATACCTACCAGAAAATCTCCTGCCTCGGCCGAGGGCTTTGCGTAATGGCTCTCCTAGACACAGCGTGACCTCACCCCCAATACCGGGAGAGACGAACCCCTGCAGATCCACTCACTACCTCCATATGGCTCGGGACTGTACCCAACTAAAACCTGTTTGCACGACTCCTTTGAGCCGTGGTAGGGTAGTAATCAAAGCACAGTGGGAACTCACACGAGACAAATGACGATCTCAGGTCGATGAACTAACCTGTACACATGTCACCTGGGAACTGCTATCTGACGTCTGGTATAATCCCAACTAGCAGGTTCCCGGCGAGTTCTGTCCGGTGTACTCATAACCCAATGAGCACCTGTATACATCTTAGGTGAACCAACTGACACCAGTGTCTTGTGAGACCGGCCACCGCCCCTCGTCGGGGTCTTGACTGTATACACTAGTCTACTAATGGAGTATCGATGCCCAGTCTCGAAACTCCCACAACTAGGGACCATTTAAGGATATGCTTATAGACCCCAGCTCCCACGTATATGATCGCCATCATACTGCTGGTCGTCAAGCAAGAATCCTAGGGGCTCTATCAACGTGTAATAGCGACCTGTAAGGTCACCTGAAACAGTACACGATGATAAAGGTAAACCACATAGCATACTATCATCTCGAGTAAGACTGTTCTACCGGGATAGGTCCTCCCTCAATCATTGCAATCACGTGCCTGTGATCCAATAATTGACTCTGAGGGCACTATCTCCAACACTTCACAACCAAAAAAATATATTGACCGCAATCAAACTACGGTGTCAATTATAGTTCATGAATGAGTGCGGATCGTCCACAGGGATTGCACGATTCGTTGTATTGATATGCTTGAATTGAAAAGTTAAGCTAAGATAAACGAAAACATGATTCAAGAGTATTGATTTTCAAGTGTCACTATTCTATTCAAGAATCAAGAAAAAGATAAACAATCAAGAATTGGTGTATCGATGATATTTCCAATCAACAATAAAGAATCTAAAAGAGGCTCGTAGGAATCGATAGGATCAATAGACGTGATGTAATCTAAAGATATCGTGTTCTTGTCTTTCGAAGGATTGATACTAGATCGATGATCATCGACGAGAGTTAGGGCTTTCTTGATGAAACTAGGATTCATCTTTTAACCCTTGTTCTTTCGTAGATATCATTCCTTTTCTAGCCTCTACCAAATTCAAGAAACGATCGTAACTCCCCAATTTCGATCGATGTTAATCAAGAAAGCATCGAAACGAAATGGGTCGTCGTTTCTTGAACTTGCTAGGGTTTACAAAACTCGTAGGACTCAAGAATCAATTAAAGCTATGTTACATCATCATTCTATAGACCGTCTCGACTCCTCGACGAGCGGAGTTTTATTCACACATCACCACACAGAAAAGATTCACAAATTGTAAAGATATCATGATGCAGAATTTAAAGAAAACAAGATAAAAGAATATCACCTTTAATTATCTCAACAATTTTGATTACATTCGCTTCAAGAACTACAAAAGGAAGAATCTAAATCGTTGATCGGGCGTCGCTCGGCTTCGTGAGTCGTGGATCGGCTCGGATCGCTTGCTCCGTTGAAGATCGGCTCCGCTCCTAAAGGTTGTAAGGCTTCTTGCTTAATGGGTACTCGGGATCTTGATCTTCAATTGGAATTAGGGTTAGGGTTTCCCACAAGCCCTCTCACTAGACTTGAGGAGGAAGGAGATGAAGAAGGAGATTGGCTAAAAAAAACTATAAAATGGGTTGATTCTATCTGTCTCCACACTATGATGATTATTCTTTCACCCTATGTCTAGGCTTCTATTTATAGACTTCCCCAAACCCTAGGTTTAGGTTTGAAATGGTAGTTCCCTCCAAAAGTTTGTTGAGAGAGTTTGTTAGACTTAGCTTAGGGTTTAAGCTAGGGTTTAGGAGGAAAGTTCTAGAATGATAGGCTAGTTTAGTGTAGATCAAAGTGTTTGCTGATCTGGTAGAAGTCCCTGGAGTCTTCTGGAAGTTAGAGTGCATTTCTGAACTATAGCCACTGATGTAGGAGTTTTGGTGCAAATTTAGGAGGCTAACTCCATGGACCCACCACGGATCCGCGGCATTAGCAAGCCCATGCCGCTGATCCGCGGCCATGTTGGAGGCTTGGGCCTTGATTCTTTTGGTGATGCTTTGTACTGTATTTTAGGGCTTCTTCTGATATGTTGATTTGCAATTTCTCTTTTGTAATGATACCAGATCTTAAATTAGTGAGTTGACGTATCTTTTGAGCGGTGTAATGTTCGAGCAAGCTTTCCTTTTCCTGCACAGACTTCGAAACACGGGTTGCGACATATAGAAATATTGCAATGCCATGCAATGCAGCCAATTTCTCTAGAAATGCCGGTTTTAAGGTCTAATACATGTAATCTTATAATCTGTGATAGATTTGCTACTATGTGAAATACGGATACCGAACACTTCTATATGAATGCAAATGATGAGGAAATTGCCGGCTAAAATATGCAATATTTTCGACTGATCACTTCTCAAAACTTAGACCTTGTATTTCTACGAAACACTTGTCTAAAACTAGAGAAGTCACATGTAAACAAAATATAGTATGAGGACCAACCCCTCTGTCCTAATGGACACTGGACCATATACAATGCTTTGTATAAGTCCCTTGAGTTGAATAACTCAAACCTTGTGCTTCGTAGGTTGAAAACTGTACTTATGGTTAAGAAAAATTACACCGCTGTTTAATGCTCTTTACCTAACCATCAACTAATATAGGTAAATGTCATGGACATAATTTCAAAAAGTTATATCTCACTTTATAAAAATAAACGTATAGATATATCAATTTGAAATTAATGCATAACAACGGATATTCAAAACCAAATATCTGCCGTCCGGCAAACAGCCTAGGCGATTTCCTCAAATATCACCAATTACAACGAATCCCAATATAATGAGGACAATCACCTAATTCCCAATAACTTACTCCCACTCATCATCTGTAAAACCATACAGATGTGAGAATCATACTTGGTAAATACATACCCTAGAGCAAGGACTAATTGGAAAATCAGTTTTCTATTAACAAAACACAGTGAAACAGAAACATGAATATGTTTCGAAGGGGTATCCGGGTATTCCAAGTAATGCCTCTTCCATTATCCAGATTCGTGATTGTAACCGTATATTTCTTTGCCATCTCTCCAAATCCTTTTATTTGTCTTTACTCATTACCTTCTATACACCCTCTTAGGCTAAATGGTTTTCTTCCTTCCCTACCATTCGGCACCAGCCTATGGTTTGGAAGAAGACTATCCAATAAGCGTAATAGATGTACTGTCCTAATCCTAGGAGCACTCACAATGCGAGAGGAGGTAAAGATAAAATACAACTGAATAAACCTTATTCCTATTTCTTCTGAACCAGAATCCACCCCCGAACTGGAACAAGTTCCCTTCGAGTTCGTATATAACCATACGACTGAATATCCAATAACTGTAGATCTTCGTAGTCATACGGGATGTTCTGGAGAAATACAAAGGTGAAGTAGGAGTAGCGATGAAATATTTGGTTTGGTCGTGAATAGAAGTTGCAATTTACTTTGCCCTCTTTCTAATACCTTTATTTGTCTTTACTTAATACCTTATGTACACCACACTTAGGCTAATCGGCTTTCTTCATTCCCTACCGTTCGGCACTTGCCTATGGCATGGAAGAAGATGTAGGGATGCTAGGCACATGCACAAGGGTCTACGAGGCATCAACCATGCCCGATTTAAAATTTAGCCGTGCCGAACAACCCAAAGCCGGATCTTTAAACTAGAGATTAGGCGAAAACAAGTATGTTAAACACTTTAACACTAAGTGATAGGGTTTACAACCTTTGTAGTTCCGGTCCTTCACTTCAAAAGCTCCGTGTTAAGGTCCCTTCGCTGCGATCATCGTGTTCCGGACTCACGAGAGGCTCTACGAAGAGAAAGGTGCAAGCTTGCTTCCGATCTTTGATAACAAAGATGATCTATCTTGAAGTTTCATTAACACAAGCTCCCATTCAGTAAATGAAGTGAACGCCCTCATCTAAATGGCAAGATTAGATGAGGATGATGAAGTAGGATTTTAGCTCTCATTTATTATCATAATCTCACTCAAAATCATCACCTCTCAAAAAGCTAGAAAGCTTTTCAAGCAAAGAAGAAGAAGGAAGAAGATGAACTAATCCTTTTGTGATGAACAATGAATAACTCATATGTGAGGTTAGAAATGCAACCATAGTTAAGAATGAATCCTTAACCCTTGTAGAAAAACAACCATGGTCAAGAGTTTGAGTTTGTTTAAGCAAATATCTTCACAAAATATCTTACACAAAACAAAACAAAACCTTCTAGAAACTTCTAGAATGGCTTAACCCAAATCAAACCCTAACCATGTTTAATCTCCACTAATCATGTTGTATTAATAACCATATCATGTTACAATATTATATATCACATATATAATATTTATTGTAACAAAATAAAATAATACAATTAACATATATCGCATATATATCAATGTATTACCCGAGTGAGAAAAAGAATCTTTTAGTGAGCTAATATTAGTTAATGTAATTTAATATATCATATATATTATTATACATTAAATTATCGAATCAACACTTGATCCTACAACCCGGCTATATGGCATATAACCGACTAATATATCATTTACCGATTCATCGAATCAACACTTGATCCGATGACCCGGCTGATATCAAATATCGCGAGAATATAATACGGTATCTCATATCGCATTATCCTCGGTCCTGCACATATCACATATATGCCCCTACTCCATTTTTCCTGAGTCAAGAAACCTCTGTGCAGGACTCTAAAGAATCATCAATACGCCGGCAGTAGGTGATGATCATATCAAACACCCACAAGCTGCAAGCGGGCAGCTAAACGCAACAGCCATCCAGGTATTGAGCGATCAGAAGATCAACAAGCAAGCCTGTACATTCACCTGCGAATCCAATCAGCAATACTCCCATACAGTCCGGTCTCGTCGTCTGATATGTCGCATATCTCGCCTAGGGGTGGTAAAACGTCAGACCCCAGTAGCCTAATAAGTCATGTCGATTTGAGGTCTATAACAGTTTGAAAAACTACTGATAACACTTACCAGTAAATCTCAGCAACCCTGGCCAGGGATTTCCTGTTATAGCCAACCGAACAAAGCACAACATCAACTCCCTATACCGGGAGAGACGAATCCCCTCCTATCGCTCATTACCTCCATGTGATTCGGGACTGTACCCAAAAGCCACCTTTTTGCACGCCCTCTTGGACATGGTATGATGGAAATCAAAGCACAATGGGAATCACACAAGACTCTATGACGATCTCGGGTCAACAGACTACTCTGTACCAGTGTCACCGGAGAACTGCTATTTGACGTGAGGTATAATACCATCTGGGAGTTCTCGGCGAGTCCGTCCAGTGTACCCAGTCTCTACTGAGCACCCGTACACTATCCTTGATGTCAAACACCGATGGATATAGGATCATCCATCGCCCATCATATGGTTCAAGATACGTATACGCTAGTCTACTCTGGTGTATCGATGCTCTGTCTCGATACACACTCGACTAGGAAAAGTTATAGGATGTACTCGTCGACTACCGTGGCCCCACTAGTATGATCTCATCATAGTCCCAGCAGTCGAGTACTTATCCTAAGGGCTTTATCAACATGTAACATAGAGAAAATCATAGTACATGTTAAGATAAAGTACAACCAAATAGCGTACTATCATGTCGAGCAAGAAAGTCCTCCCTTTATATGTCCAAGCATCCACTACAATATACATCGTATGTACAGTAATGGCCTCTAGGGCATACATATAACTAACAATCTCCCACTTGCACTAGGGCCATCTGTTGTGGTATAGCATACCCAACAATTAGCTGCGGTTGAAGTATCTCATACTCAACCATCCTATAAATAGTCTCAACTGGCAAAAAGGCCTTTATGAGTGGATCCGCGCTGTTGTCCTCTGTGTCTACTCTCCTAACGTCGATCTCTCTGGAGATCAACCATCTCCATGATCAGGTGATACTGCCTAAGAATTATATCTGGATTTCTTATGTGACGGGGGTTCCTCGGCAAAAAGCCACAACTCCATTGTCACACAATGGTAGGAACGAAGTTCATCTCATAAACTTATATATATCCAGAATGCCTCTTTGGTAGCATCCTTGGTAATGATGTATCTTGCCTTTAATCATCTAGTAAGTCACTGTATCTGGCTTGGAACTCTTCCAACGTACTGTCCCTCCACTGAAGGTAAAGACAATGCCTGCGACTGATATTTAGTCGTCCTTATCACCCTGGAACCTTTCCAGTGATTCTCCCTAGGATCGATTGATACCATCTCACTACAACTAGTGAGAATCCTAACATCCAATTAGATCTATCTCTGAGATCCAAAACCCAGGATTTAGGAGGTATCACTTTGATCCTATATGGAGAATCCTTGTGATTAGTGGAGATTGACCGAGCGTAGCATAGGAAACTCCTTCCCTATCAAGAGTATGTCATCCACGTACTCTACAAGGATCACCACCATACTCCCTACTACCTTTTTGTATATACAAGGTTCATCTACCATTTTGATGAAGTCAAATTCTTTGACTACCACATCAAAACAGACGTTCCAACTCTGCGATGCCTGCTTTATCACATAAAACATCTTGCACATGTTTCTGTTGCTCCCACTGTCTACGAAGCCCTCTGGCTGTGTACTTATAGACGCTCTCTTCCAAATCAACATTTAGAAAAGCAGTCATGATACCCAACCGCCAGATATCGTAGTCATGGTAAGTAGCAGTAGCAAGTAGGATCTGGGTGGACTTAAGCATAGCTTTGAAAGTCTCAACTTTTCCATGTACACCAAGTAATCTTCTTAAGATATACTTGCTCCTGATTGGGATTTAACCCTTCAGATAAAGCAACCAAAGTCCATACTTTGTTGGTGTATAAGGATTCCATCTCAGATCGATAAGCATCCGACCATTCTTACAGAGTCCCACTAGTGATGGCCTGCTCGAAACTTGTTGGGTCATCATCTCATGATGCAATCCTCGCTCCCACTGTCATAGAGAAACCGAAGTATCTCTCAGGTGGGTGAAGAAACCTACTAGATCGGCGGAAAGGCTGAGGTTCGTTAGAATCTATTGAATCCTTTGGTTCTACCAAATCATCTGCTATAGTTTGTATAGCTGGAACTCCTTCGAGTTCTACCTCATGACCACTAATTTTTCAACAAGAAATTCCCTTTCACAAAGGTGGCATGTTGAGAAACAAAACTTATTTTGTTCCTCTGTTAGGTATGTAGGGTTCCTAGGCACACTAATGAGGTCTCACAAGGCATCAACCATGCCAATTTCAAATTTTACAAGTGCCGAGAAACCCTAATACGGATCGTTAACTAGATTTTAGGCGAAAAAAGAAACTAGTTAACAACTTAACTAAAAGAAAGAGGCTACAACCTTTGTGGATCCGGAACTCCACCTCCATGGCCCCGTGATGAAGTCCCCTCGCTGTCCATATCGGATCCCGGGCTCTAGCGTCGGCTTCATCGAAGAAATGGGCGGGCTAGGTCGTCGACTACGATGCCGAAGATGATCTACGTCGAAGCATCACAAGATCAAGCTCCCACTTCACCGAGTCATGAAACTTGTGAAGAAAACACCCTATACTACTTGGCAAGAGGTAGAGGATGAAGAAATAGGAAGTGGGTTCACTTTAGAATTGGATTTCTCACTCTTTTCATCAAATCACCATTGATGGAAGCAAGGTTTTCTTCTTTGAGGAGGAAGAAGAAGAAAATGATAGAATATCATAAGTATTATCCAAAAAGAATAATAAAATGAATACTTATCATATCCTAACCTTCGTCAAGTGTAGAGAGTTAACTAGAGTTTAGATGAATGGTTAGGGTTTGTAGAAGAAGACAAATTGGTAACTTGGTCAAAGCTTCATGAAGCTTAAACAAGCTTCAAGTTTGAAAGCAACCATTTTGTATTTCTTTTCACTTTTAACCAAAAATGAAAAGATAAATAATTAAGTGAAATGAAACCCTAATCATTCACTAAATATGGTTTAAGTCTTTACACAAATCCAAGTGAGTATGTATCATCAAACATGATACAAACAAGTGCACAAAAATATATCACATATACAATGTGCACATCAAGTGAGAAAATCCATTTAAAGTGAACCAATACTAGTTAATGCAAAGTAATATATCAAATATATAATTATACATTAAATCATTAAATCAACACTTGATTTAACGATCCGGTCATATCGCATATGACCGACTAATATCCAATGTATCGACTTATCGAATCAATTCTCGATTCGATAACTAGGTTATATCGCATACAACAAATCGATACTTTTATCGCGATAATAAAATACGGTATCACATACACGCATTATTATCGGTCCCGCACATATCTCATATGCGCTCCTATTTCGTTTCGCTTGAGCCAGGAAATCTCTGTGCAGGACTCTAAAGACTCATCAATACGCCGGCAGCAGATGATGATCATATCAAACACCCACAAGGCGCAAGCGGTCCGCTAAACGTAACGGCCACCCGGGTATTGAGCGATCAGAAGATCGACGAGCAAGCCCGCTCACACTCCTGTGAATCCAACCAGTAACACTTACCGTACAGTCCGGTCTCGTCGTCTGATATGTCGCATATCTCGCCTAGGGGTGGTAAACGTCAGACCCTAATAGCTCGATAAGTCGTGTCGATATGAGGTCTATAACAGTTCGAGAAACTACTGATAACACTTACCAGTAAATCTCATCAACCCTGGCCAGGGATTTCCGGTTATAGCCAATCGAACACAGCGCAACATCAACTCCCTATACCGGGAGAGACGAATCCCCTCCTATCGCTCATTGCCTATATGTGATTCGGTACTGTACCTAAAAACTACCGTTTTGCATGCCCTCTTGGACGTGGTAAGGTGGAAATCAAAGCACAGTGGGAACCACACAAGACTCTATGACGATCTCGGGTCAACAGACTACTCTGTACCAGTGTCACCAGAGAACTGCCATCTGACGTAAGGTATAATACCATCTGGAAGTTCTCGGCGAGTCTGTCCAGTGTACCCAGTCTCTACTGAGCACCCGTATATCATCTCTGATGTCAAACACCAATGGATATGGGATCATCCATCTCCCATCTGTATGGGTCGAGAAGGTATACGCTAGTCTACTCTGGTATATGGATGCCCTGTCTCGATACACCCACGACTAGGGATATTGAAGGATATACTTATGGACTACCACGTCCCCACTAGTATGATCCGCATCATAGTCCAGGTAGTCAAGTACATATCCTAAGGGCTTTACCAACATGTAACAGAGAGACAATCAGTGTACATGTTAAGGTAAAGATCAACCAGATAGCATACTATCATGTCGAGCAAGAAAGTCCTCCCTATATATGTCCAAGCATCCACTACAATATACATCCTATGTATAGTAATGGCCTCTAGGGCATATATATAACTAACAATCTCCCACTTGCACTAGGGCCATCTGATAGCAGTGGTTGCAGTTCCTCATACTCAACCATCCCATAAAAGTCTCTCTCTGGGAAAAGGCCTTTGTGAGTGGATCCGCCGTGCTGTTCTCTGAGTCTACTCTCCTAACCTCGATCTCCTTGGAGATCAACCATCTCCATGATCAGGTGATACTGCCTTAGAATATATCGGATCATTGATGGGACGAACGTTCCTTGGCATATGTCACAACTCCATTGTCACACAATGGGAGGAACTAAGTTCATCTCATGAACAAATATACATCCAGACTGCCTCTTTGGTAGCATCTTAAGTCGCGATATATCCTGCCTTTATCGTCTAGTAAGCCACGGTATTTAGCTTGGAACTCTTCCAACATACCGTCCCTTTACTGAGGGTAAAGACAATGCCTGTGACTGACATTCAGTCGTCCTTATCACCCTGGAACCTTTCCAGTGATTCTCCCCAGGATTGATTGATACCATCTCACTACACCTAGTGAGTATCCTAACATCCATTTAGATCTATCTCATAGATCCAAAACCCAGGATTTAGAAGGTATCACTTTGATCCTATATGGAGAATCATTGTGATAAGCGGAGATTGACCGAGCGTAGCATAGGAAACTCCTTCCCTATCAAGAGTATGTCATCCACGTACTCTACGAGGATCACCACCATACTCCCTACTACCTTTTTGTATATACAAGGTTCATCTACCATTTTGATGATGTCAAACTGTTTGACTAATTCATCAAAACAGATGTTCCAACTCCGCGATGCCTGCTTTATCACATAAAACATCTTGCACACGTTTCCGTTGCTCCCACTGTCTACGAAGCCCTCTGGCTGTGTACTTATAGACGCACTCTTCTAAAAGAGCATTTAGAAAAGCAGTCATGGCACCCAACCGCCAGATATCGTAGTCATGGTATGTAGCCGTGGCAAGTAGGATCTGGATGGACTTAAGCATAGGCACTTGAAAAGGTTTCATCATTATCCACGCCTGGTCGATGACGAAAAGCTTTAACTAGTCTAGCTTTGAAAGTCTCAACTTTTCCATCTACACCAAGTAATCTTCTCAAGATATACTTGCTCCTGATGGGAATTTAACCCTTCAGATAAAGCAACCAAAGTCCATACTTTGTTGGTGTATAAGGATTCCATCTCAGATCACTAAGCATCCAGCCATTCTTACAGAGTCCCACTCCTGATGGCCAGCTCAAAACTAGTTGCGTCATCATCTCATGATGCAATCATCGCTCCCACTGTCATAGAGAAACCGAAATATCTCTCAGGTGGGTGAGGAACCCTACTAGATCGTCGGAGAGGCTGAGGTTCGTTGGTAACTATTGAATCCTTTGGTTCTTTCAAATCATTAGCTGCAGTTTGTATAGCTGGAACATTTCCAGTTCTACATAACAGATCTTGCCTCGAGCTTGTCAGGATTATGCTTTTAGACATAGCCCGGACAACCCCAAATCTTAACCAACTTAAGATATGGGCTCTTCCCTTATCATATCAAATATGAAGTGGTAGGCAACTGATTTGATTTGAACCCTATTCAATAGGTATGCAGCTTCTCAAGTGCATAACTCCCAAAAAGGAAATAGGTAACTCAGTAGTACCCATCATAGAGCACACCTTATCATATAGGGTGTGATTGCTCAGCCCCGATATACCATTGTGCTATTGTGTATACGTAGGAGTAATGCTGAGAGAGAATCTCATTCTCCTTTAGAAAAGTCCAAGAATTTCATGCTCAAGTATTCTCCTCCTCGATCTCATCAAAGGACATAATACTTATACCCGTGTTTTGGTTATCTACTTCTAAATCATATTCTGTGAATATCTCAAAAGGTTCGGACTTGTGTTTCAACAGGAACATATGTCTGAATCTTGAGAGATTATCAGAGAATGTAACGAAGTACAAAAAACCAGTCCTGACATATGTAGACAGGGACCTTACATACATCAACATGTATCATCCCAAGAGTTCAATAACTCTTTCTCTGTTTCCAATAAACAGAGCTGGTGTCATTATATCTCTGTGACATGACTGGCAAGTTTCACAAGATGTAGATTCAAACTGATTTAAATATGCATCTTCATGTAACTTCAGCTAGTCGGGTCGCATTGATATGACCTAGTCTACAATGCCTCAAGAAGGATTCGTTCATTTCTGAACTATTCCTCTTGTGTGTGTTTCGTATACTAGGAACTGTAGTTTGATTTAGAACATCAATGCTTATAGATAACGTGCCTGAACCGATCAACTTTTGATATAGGAAATGTACAAAACATTATCCAACAATACAAAATTATATCCTTTCTTTACTAATAAAGAGACTGATATGATTTTGTATATCAGGTTCGGTATCTAATAACATTCGTTCAGAATCAATGTATTTGGAATACAGGGTGACAGTGACCAACAGACTTGGCTGCAACACTTGCCCCATTTTCTGCCTCATGAAACTTATCACCCGTTCTCAGTCCTCTACCTTTCTGTAGCCCTATGTAACAGATTACATATCAGGGATCCTGATCTGGTATCACATACCCAGGACGTAAAGGATACTGAGAAACAGTTCTCTGTAATGAACACACCCGAAGGAGATGCATCATATGCACTTTCTTCGTTTGGGCGGCACGGGAATTCTGGTAATCCCCAATTTCTTGCTCTTTCTTATAACAATTATAAGTTGGAGCGGGACCAACGTTCCCCAGCTCAGTATAACAAGTGGGTTCAGTCAATACTTCCGTATTATTATCTTGATTAAGGCGTGATATGGTCGCTACCTGGAGAGAGAGAGAAGAAAACACTCAGCATGCGCTCTTGCAAGATCAGATTGGTTATTATTTTATCTAATCAGGATGGCTCCCACTGTTTTTATCAAATATTCCTTCAAACCCTAAAAGGAAAGACTAGCCGGGATTAATTACACACTACAAGTTCGCCAATCTTTCAGCCAGGCCAGTGTCGGTACTTTGAGGGAGGTTCCCCTTGCTTTCGCACGGACCTAATTAATGTAAACATCATTTTCCCAGAGGCGTAACCTCGTTAACACCTTTCTAGACACCTACTTGATCAGCTAATTGTAAAGTGTAAAACTCTCCCAGGAGTAACTCTTACTCACAGCGGGTATCGGGATCCAACTATCTCATAGAAGGTATGCAATCTCGTTGCAAATTTCAACACTTGAAATTCCCGATAATATTTTGCCCCTAACGTGCTATGACCTTGACGAAAGCCAACAAACCATAGACCGCTAGTCAAGTTCAACCCGTACATTTCTTGATTGAATTAAACCCACCCGCACGACCCTTGACGAAAGCCAACAAAGCCGCACGACTCCCCTAATCCAATCGCATCGTATGCAGCAAATAAGCAGCATATAGCTACCGCACACTGCACCTTGACGAAAGCCAACAAATGCAGCACGAATACTATATACAACTTATCTGAAATGACGGAGGGCTACGACAGGTTTTTCTGAAAACCTATTACGTAATGAACTTGATATCGTTGTAGAATCAAATGATTTTAAAATGGAGTGTTTTTGAGACTTTTCTAGTTTTGCTAAAGGAGTCACTCCCGGTGAAGGGATCGTCGGTCCTTTCCTCATCGAATGAGGTGCGGTATATATCATATATATCACTGTGCAAAGCAAAAACTCTTAAAAGCAATCAAAAGACAAACCGAGTGTGTAGCATCTGCCAGTTATTGCTAAAGGAGTCACTCCCGGTGAAGGGATCTCGGTCCTTTCCTTATCGAATAAGGTGCAGGATATATCATATATACCGCTGTGCAAAGCAAGAACTGTAGCTACCTGTTTTATTTTTGAAATTCAATTCTACAATATCTTTAGGTTTCTTTTACTTTCATTAATCACATTAATGAAGTCCCATCATTAAAGTACCTAAACATCACAGATAAATACGACGTACACTTATGCCATCCGCATTCATCTCGATGTCACCTCGTGCACCGTTAGGTTAGGTAACTAACGGCAGAGCGGTGTAGGGCTAGCGCGGGTGTAAAACATAAGTAACGCCTATATAATATATCATATATACTATATACTATATCTATCGCAGAACATCACATGATCACATCACAGATATCGCAGCAGAAGAAACATATGAAATATTGGATATACTAGGACGTCCGTGTTTTTAATACGAGCCAGTATAAAACACGGATTCCACGGTCGCGATGAATAGCCAAACCCACACCCCTAGACCCCTACGAGAGCGGCAAGCAACCCTACCAATTCTAGGGTTAGGAGACCCGGATTCGACTCCTCGAGATGGTCTCCCACTGGACCCTAGAACCTGGTTACTTGTGCTCCCCTCCTTGGGACTATCCTAGTGCGGAAAAGTAAATAATATACAAAGGGTGACATCTTCCGCAACCTGGAAGTGTCCCAATAAAAGAATATTACATACAAGTTTTTACATGAATGAAAATGAAAAACACTCATCTCACATAAAAACCCCCGGCTATTCAAACACGACGATCCAATATAACATATCCAGCAACACATAACATCATATGTCATCAACGTAAGTAAATGTGCGCATCCCAATTGTCGTTGACATATAGCAACGAAACCGGCGATATTATATATTACACTTACGGTCGCAGAAAAGAAAATGTAAAACTACAATAGTTGGAATCCGCAACCTCCATAGACATCGCATGCCTAATCAAATGAATTACTTAGACATCGCATGCCTAACAATTATAAACCCCGCATTTTAGTCTCATTATCGAAAACACTTTTCAATATCAAGTCGGGCAATTCAACAAGATTCCCGACATCCTGATCGAATGCTCGTCGCAAACTTTAGTAGGCGGCCGCACCCCGACGCCGTAGACGAAGTGCACCAAGGCGTAACACCGCTGCCACGAGCACCCGAACGGACGCTTTCGGCGACGGGGTTCTCCTACAGTCACTTGGTCGGGGCTATGGAGTGAGGCTGTCTATTAAGTTTACCCAGCGAGTATCCGCGTACGCTACGTGATTGCGACGGACTTTTGATCGCATCAAAATTCCTTGGCAACCGATCAAGTGAGACTAAAGTGCTATGTTTATAACATTGAAACAGTTATCTCATAACAACTTGTGAATTCCAATTATTGTATCAAATTCCAGATAAATAGAAAATGTTTAAACTTTCCGATCGAACATTTAAACACCCAAGTTTTCCCGAAACAGATCAACACATGAAACAAGTTTAAAAACATTCACTTCGTGCCTCAGTACCAACGGTCCAGCCGTAGAAGGGTCAAGCCAACGCCTCACATGTGGCACGCCGTACTACCCCAAACCCTAAGGTTCAAAGGGCAGTTCAAGACGGTCACATAATCGAGTTAAGGTTTGTTGTCTTCTAGAGGGACCATCGCGTTACTTGCACTACTTAGAACGTCCTTAAACCACAGAAAAATCCAACACTTGGAATTTTTCCGACAGGGGAAAAGGTGGGTATTTATATCCGGTCGAACTTTTTAACATACTCTAAAATATCCGGAAAGCCACAAAGACAAAGTCTGGTAATCCGATCGAATCATCTAAGCTCCAAAACACCCCAGAAAACTCAACTCTTGAGTTCAAATTAAAAATTCCCAGAAAACTCAGCACTTGAAAACATGAATTACTGTGCAAAATTCATAAAATAATGTGACAAAATGGCCACGGAACCGCCGCACAAGCCATGCTTGTGCCGCGGTTCCGCCGCGCTTTAGATGAATTAGCCCCACGAATTTCACAGTAATTCAAATAAGACCCTGCTGAATTTTTTAGAGATTTTTAATTCACAAAAATCCAAATTTTCAGAAAATTTCCAGAGAGCATTTTAGAGTTAGGGTTTCGGGTTCGTTCAGATTTCAAACGTCGTCTATACTTCGCCTAAGGCTCTACCTAGGCTCTGATACCACTGTAGGGTTCCTAGGCACACTAATGAGGTCTCACAAGGCATCAACCATGCCAATTTCAAATTTTACAAGTGCCGAGAAACCCAAATACGGATCGTTAACTAGATTTTAGGCGAAAAAAGAAACTAGTTAACAACTTAACTAAAAGAAAGAGGCTACAACCTTTGTAGATCCGGTTCTCCACCTCCATGGCCCCGTGATGAAGTCCCCTCGCTGTCCATATCGGATCCAGGGCTCTAGCGTCGGCTTCATCGGAGAAATGGACGGGCTAGGTCGTCAACTACGATGCCGAAGATGATCTACGTCGAGGCATCACAAGATCAAGCTCCCACTTCACCAAGTCATGAAACTTGTGAAGAAAACACCCTATACTACTTGGCAAGAGGTAGAGGATGAAGAAATAGGAAGTTGGTTCACTTTAGAATTGGATTTCTCATTCTTTTCATCAAATCACCATTGATGGAAGCAAGGTTTTCTTCTTTGAGGAAGAAGAAGAAGAAGATGATAGAATATCATAAGTATTATCCAAAAAGAATAATAAAATGAATACTTATCATATCCTAACCTTGGTCAAGTGTAGAGAGTTAACTAGAGTTTAGATGAATGGTTAGGGTTTGTAGAAGAAGACAAAGTGGTCACTTGGTCAAAGCTTCATGAAGCTTCAACAAGTTTCAAGTTTGAAAGCAACCATTTTGTATTTCTTTTCCCTTTTAACCAAAAATGAAAACATAAATAATTAAGTGAAATGAAACCCTAATCATTCACTAAACATGGTTTAAGTCTTTACACAAATCCAAGTGAGTATGTATCATCAAACATGATACAAACAAGTGCACAAAAATATATCACATATACAATGTGCACATCAAGTGAGAAAATCCATTTAAAGAGAACCAATACTAGTTAATGCAAAGTAATATATCAAATATATAATAATACATTAAATCATTAAATCAACACTTGATTTAACGATCCGGTCATATCGCATATGACCGACTAATATCCAATGTATCGACTTATCGAATCAATCCTCGATTCGATAACTACGTTATATCGCATTCAACCAATCGATACTTTTATCGCGAGAATAAAATACGGTATCACATACACGCATTATTCTCGGTCCCGCACATATCTCATATGCGCTCCTATTTCGTTTCGCTTGAGCCAGGAAACCTCTGTGTAGGACTCTAAAGACTCGTCAATACGCCGGCAGCAGATGATGATCATATCAAACACCCACAAGCCGCAAGCGGTCCGCTAAACGTAACGGCCACCCGGGTATTGAGCGATCAGAAGATCGACGAGCAAGCCCGCTCACACTCCTGTGAATCCAACCAGTAACACTTACCGTACAGTCCGGTCTCGTCGTCTGATATGTCGCATATCTCGCCTAGGGATGGTAAACGTCAGACCCCAATAGCTCGATAAGTCGTGTCGATATGAGGTCTATAACAGTTTGAGAAACTACTGATAACACTTACCAGTAAATCTCATCAACCCTGGCTAGGGATTTCCGGTTATAGCCAATCGAACACAGCGCAACATCAACTCCCTATACCGGGAGAGACGAATCCCCTCCTATCGCTCATTGCCTCCATGTGATTCGGGACTGTACCCAAAAACCACCGTTTTGCACGCCCACTTGGACGTGGTAAGGTGGAAATCAAAGCACAATGGGAACCACACAAGACTCTATGACGATCTCGGGTCAACAGACTACTCTGTACCAGTGTCACCAGAGAACTGCCATCTGACGTAAGGTATAATACCATCTGGGAGTTCTCGTCGAGTCCGTCCAGTGTACCCAGTCTCTACTGAGCACCCGTATATCATCTCTGATGTCAAACACCAATGGATATGGGATCATCCATCGCCCATCTGTATGGGTCGAGAAGGTATACGCTAGTCTACTCTGGTATATCGATGCCCTGTCTCGATACACCCACGACTAGGGACATTGAAGGATGTACTTATGGACTACCACGTCCCTACTAGTATGATCCGCATCATAGTCCAGGTAGTCAAGTACATATCCTAAGGGCTTTACCAACATGTAACAGAGAGACAATCAGTGTACATGTTAAGGTGAAGATCAACCAGATAGCATACTATCATGTCGAGCAAGAAAGTCCTCCCTATATATGTCCAAGCATCCACTACAATATACATCCTATGTATAGTAATGGCCTCTAGGGCATATATATATAACTAACAAGGTAGAAGATATTCCCTTGCATATGCTTGGGATATCCAACAAACTTCTACAGATCTGACTTTGCCTCGAGCTTGTCCGGATTTTGCTTTTTAGACATAGGCCGGACAACCCCAAATCTTAACAAACTTAAGATATGGGCTCTTCCCTTTTCATATCACATATGAAGTGGTAGGCAACTGATTTGATTTGAACCATATTCAATAGGCATGCAGCTTCTCAAGTTCATAACTCCCAAAAGGAAATAGGAAACTCAGTAGTATTCATCATAGAGCACACCATATCAAATAGGGTGTGATTGCTCCGCCCCGATACACCATCGTGCTATGGTGTATACGGAGGAGTAATGCTGAAAGAGAATCTCTTTCTCCATTAGAATAGTCCAGGAATTCCGTGCTCAAGTATTCTCCTCCTTGATCTCATCAAAGGACATAATACTTATACCCGTTTTTGGTTCTCTACTTCTAACTTATATTCTGTGATTATCTCAAAAGTTTCGGACTTGTGTTTCTACAGGAACATATGTCTGAATCTTGAGAGATCATCAGTGAATGTAATGAAGTACAAAGAACCGGTCTTGGCATCTGTAGACAGGGGACCTTCATGCATCAGCATGTATCAATCCCAAGAGTTCACTAACTCTTTCTCTGTTTCGAATAAACAGAGCTGCGGCCATCTTATCTTTGTGACATGACCGGCAAGTTTCACAAGATGTAAATTCAAACTAATTTAAATAAGCATCTATATGTAACTTAGCTAGTCGGGTCGCATTGATATGACCTAGTCTACAATGCCTCAAGAAGGATTCGTTCATTTCTGAACTCTTCCTCTTGTGTGTGTTCCGTATACTAAGAACTGTAGTTTGATTTAGAACGTAAATGCTTTTAGATAACGTGCCTGAACCGTTCAACTCTTGATATAGGAAATGTTCAAACATTATCCAACAATACAAAATTATATCCTTGTTTACTAATAAAGAGACTGATATGATGTTGTATATCAGGTTCGGTATCAAATAACATTCGTTCAGAATCAATGTATTGTGGTAATACATGGTGATAGTGACCAACAGACTTGGCTGCAACACTTGCACCGTTTCTATCTCATGAAACTTATCACCCGTACTCAGTTCTCTACCTATCTATAGCCCATGTAACAAATTACATATATGGGATCCTGATCCGGTATCTCATACCCAGAACGTGAAGGATATGAGAAACAGTTCTATATAATGAACACACCAGAAGAAGATGCATCAACATGTACTTTCTTCGTTTGGGCGGCACGGGAATTCGGGTAATCCCCTATTTCCTACTCTGTCTTATAACTATTATAAGTTGGAGCAGGACCAACGTTCCCTAGCGTAGTATAACAAGCGGGTTCGGTCAATACATCTGTATTATTATCTTGATTAAGGCGTGACATGGTTGTAACCAGGAGAGAGAGAGAAGAAAACACTCAGCGTGCGCTTTTACAAGATTAGATTGGTTATCAATTTATCTAATCAGGATGTCTCCCACTGTTTTAGTCAAATCTTCCTTCAAACCCTAAAAGGAAAGACTGGCCGGGATTAATTACACTCTACAAGTTCTCCAATCTTTCAGCCAGGCCAGTGCCGGTACTTTGAGGGAGGTTCTCCGTGCTTTCGCACGGACCTAATTAAAGTAAACCTCATTTTCCCAGGGGCGTAACCCCGTTGACACCTTTCTAGACACCTACTTGATCGGCTAATTGTATTGTGTAAAAATCTCCCAGGAGTAACTCTTACTCGCAGTGGGTGTTAGTGTATATGCCCTAGGGGCCATTATTGTATCATACTAGTTTGTATATTACTTAATGGAAGCTTGGGATATTCACATGTATATGACAGTCTTGCTAAACATGGTAGTATGCTACTTGGTTTTTCTATCTTAATATGTAGGTATACGTATTGATAGAGCTCTTAGGATCTTGCTTAACTACCAGCGTTGTGATGGCAGTCACTCTAGTGGGGGCTGGGTAGTCTACAAGCACATCCTTTTTCAGGTCCCTAGTCGTAGGATTATCGAGACAGGGCATCGATACTCCGGAGTAGACTAGTGTGTACGCTTCTCATCCCAGTTGGGGAGATGGTCTGTCCCACAGCCGTCAGTACGTCGTACTGGAAATAGTATACAGGTGCTCGTTGGGTTATAGGTACACCAGACAGGACTCGCAAGGAACTGTTGGTTGGGTTTTATACCAGTCGTCAGTTAACAGTTCCCAGGTGACATGAGTACAGCATAGTCCGCAGACTTGACACTGCTACTTCGCCTCGAGTGTGTCCCACTGTTCTTAGATTGCTACCCTACCACGGTTTGGGCGGAGTTCAATGGAAAATAACAGGAAAAGGAAATGAGCAACGAAATATTAATTTACAATACCGTATTTATTCTTAACAACGATAATTACAACCATTCACAAAAACGAACCAAAAAGAGCAAAAGAAAAGAAAAGATTACAAGTAAGTAAGTGCATGAATTTAAGTGCAAGAAAGTAAAGCATGAATGTAAAGCAAGTAATAAAAAGCAAGAAAGAAATAAGCAAGAAAGTAATTACAAGAACATAGAACTCAAGACAAGCATGTGATCAATAGCCAACCCTTAAACTTGCAAGCTCAATCAAGAGGTTGCAAGATCAATAGAAGGGTAAAGAACTCATGTGAAATGAAGCACTAATTCCATAAGAAGATACAACCCTTGAAATCAATAACAAATCCTTAAACTTTCAAGCTCAATGAAGAGGTTGAAAGATCAAGAGAAAGCAAGGATCTCAAGGGGAAGCTAAAACAAAAGAATGATACAAAAAACCCTCATCTTCATTTCATCATCCACTCAAAAAGCTCTCACTACAATTTTCATGGAGGAAAGAATGAAGAAGAAGAAGAAGAAGAAGACTAAACTACACTAAAAGAGGCTAAAGAACTTAACTATGAAAGTGCTACTTGGTTTGGCTCAGAACTGGGGCATTTATAGGAGGGGAATGGGAAACCTTGGGAAACAATATGCCCCTAAATGAAGTGACCAAACTGCCCATGAAACACGACAAAGTGAGGAGACTATACGGCCGCAGAACCGCGGCCTAGACCCCCTATTGGCCGCGGTTCCGCGACCCTTTAGGGGTGTTAGGCCATCATCTTTTGGGTGCTTCCCTGGTTTGGCTTTTTCCCGTGTTTGCCAACTTTAAACTGTACAAAATCTTCCAGAATATCTTCAGATTTCTTAGTCCAAGATTGCATTATTTTCTTCACTTTTGACATCTATGTCCCTCGAGCTCCGCGCACCCATTGATTCTTGTGCTGCCCCCCTCGTGCTCTGTGCTTGTCCGAGACACGAATGACCACTGTCATATGTCTTGTCTCTGGAACTGGTACTCGGCACTGGACGGATACGGATGACTGGAACCCGGCTTTTTTCTGCTGTCAACAGATGTTTTGCTTTTGGCGTAACTGTGGAGATTTTGTCTTGATTTGCAATATTTGTACTGGAAACCTGTAATCTGTAAATATGTAACAAACACGGATTAAAAGCACCTACCTATAAACACACGAGCGTAAGAATGGGCGGTATAAAATGCAATATTCTGTTATGAACAAATACCCCCAAACTTAACTTTTGCTCGTCCCGAGCAAAACCAATTATTCACAAAAATAAAATCCTAAACGCACTTTCGCAGGGAACGCGATTGCACTGAGCGCGTGCAACTAGCCGTTAAACCTCTAGGTGTCCCTAGTAGGAGGAGTGTTGTCTCCTGAGGGTTTTCAGCGGATTACACCCACTAAATCCCGTCAAGCTAGTGTCATAAGTTAACGTCGATTCTACTCCTACAGTTTAGTATTTACGTTAGAAATTCTATCATCCTAAGTTAGAAATATCCAACCCTTATTTTTCACACCTCCTATCTATTTAACTTTGGTTCTCCTGAGTTTTCCTTCTAAAATGCGGCCTCAAATCAGGGATTTTTATCAACTTTACAGAAAACACAAGTCTTATTCTTTATTTCTATCTTTTATCCAAACATCGATTATATACCCCTACGTGTGTGTATATTTGCACCCCTACGCTCAAGAATTCAATTCAAGCTATAATACCTTGCCCTAATACCTAATACTAGTTCTTTTCATTAAGGATGGACGGATTTGCTCAGACACCTTTCATGCGACTATTAATGCTTCTTGAGGCACTAACGACCGATTACTGAATGTGTGAACTTTAAAGCGTAAATATCAGTTTCCAGGTCTTGACTTTATTCTATATTTTTCTTTTTTCTTTTTCTTTTTCTTTTTCTTTTTCAAGACCGGATATATTTTTCAATATGCTCTATTGGTGTTTAGCTTTAAATACCATTTTTTCTTTCATACTAGGCTTTCAGGCAAGAGTATTTCTAAGTATCCTCTACTATCCCAAGTTTCAAGGTGCGTGTAAGTGCAGTTTGTAGGGTATATACATTCTAAATTTGAACTCATGAAAAGAAACTATTTTTCAGATTTATCCTTCAGTAAAGCTTCACTACTTTCCCTTCATCTTGACTTAACTCAAGAACTGAACTCAAAAAACTGTAAGGATGTATACTTACTAAAGTTAGACAGAATGAGGGTTATTTTAAGGATTTTCAATTTCTAAGTCTAGAATTTAGTTATTTCTAACATATCAACTAAACTTTCAGAATAAAAATCTAAGTTACCCTATTAGCTAACTTAACGACAAAGTTTTTATATTTTTTGGAAAAATTTCAATTTTTGTGGGTTTTTAATAAGGTATGCAAATGCAAAATATACAAATGAATGCGAAGGAAGAAAGCTTACCGAGCACACCCCCAAACTTAAAATTGACAGTGCCCTCACTGTCTGGCTACACCAAGAGGGTCAAAATTGTCGGCGCTCCCTATAAACAAATTATATACAAAACAAAAAGGAAAACAAAAAATATATACAAAAAAAGGAGTCCCCTCCCCAAACTTAAGTAAAACAGTGTTTCCACTGTTAAGCGTTGAAGTTCAGGATCGGGGGGAAAGAGAATAGTATCAATCTATACAGGGCCTTACACAGACCAAAAGTTAACACCAACCATTCAAAGATTTTATCGTTATAATGTGCTGGTTGGTGAAAGAATGCGGAGAGGTAAGAAATGGAGACTACGCGAGACCGTATTGAGATAGAAGCGGGATACGGTCTCGGTATATGAGAAGAAGAATGGCGGAAGGGAGAAAGAAGTGGAATATGAACTTGAGGGTGGAAACGGAGTGAATAGATTAGCACAATTTCTGATGACTGATGTGTAAGAAGCGTTTGTGCTAATCGATTAACCTATCAAGAAATGGGGTCAAATCCCTCAAGATCTGTAAGAAACCATGGGTAAGCCGAACTTGGTAAACCAGACACAGGAAGTGAAAATGATACTGTTTCTTTCCAGGTCGGAACGATGGGAAGGATGGAGGTAAGTGGTTGAGGAAGGTTATCGGTTAAAGGTTCAGGAGGATGTACACAGTCAATGAAAGGGACAGGATGAATGGGAAAATCCGACTCATCAATTAAAACTGGTTCATCCTCAAAACTATCCTCAATGTTTTCCTCAAAATTTAGCTCATCCATGCATTTATCATCAATATCAAGACGCAGATGAAGTTCGGGAAAAACATTTAATGACTCGGGATGATGACTTGGAGAGAAAAACTCAGCCAAATCTGCGGGTTCATCATCCAAAATATTCCCAGCGTCAATATCCTCAATCAAGTGAAAATCAAAATTCTCAGACACCTCATCAAAAGCATTGATTTCAATCGATTCTGGTTCTAAGATATAGGTGTAGAGGTCAAAAGGATTGGGTGTGGTTTCACTTGGTAAGGTCCCTTCACAATCGGGTAAATCAAATACTGCAAAGTCGCACAACTCATCAAACATTCTATCTTCCATTGATAATTAAGTTGGGACACTAGATAGACTTTCAACACAGGAGTTGTGGGATTCAATTTGAAACGAGTAGGTTTGATTTGGAAGGGGGCACAGTTCACTCTCTCCACTCAAATTCTCATTCTGTCCAACCGCCTCATCATACATTGGAAAATTAGGAGCTAGTTGAAAACTAGCTACCGGGTCATTAGGTTGTATGAGGGTGGCCTTGGACGCATTCAAATCCATCATCTGTTGGCATGATGCTACCCTAAAGTCTTCCAACGACTGTTCCAGACTAGACATGGGTTGGGAAGGGGTTTCAGTAAAAGATTCAATGCTTTTTGGATACTGAAAACTCCCAAATGGCGGTTCAGAAGCAATGTCTAGGGAAGGTGCAAAAGTCGGGTAGGACTGGTAGGAATTGAATGGCTGGACGGGAGCAGGATCAACATTTAGATAAAAAGGTGAATGGAATTGTTGATCCCAAGAATCTGTAGTGGTGAAAGGAGTGAAAGATCGGCTACAGGATTATTCAATATGTTCAGCGATGGACAAAGGACGACTTGCAAAAGGGGTATCAACATAAGAGGGTGGGGGAGGTTGAAAAGGTTGATACAAAGTGGATTGCGGAGGGCAAGTGTTTGTCCTAGACGCGTTTATCCGATCTTTCAAAGAGATTTTAGGCTTGGAGGGATCGTTCGACGTTCGGCCAAAGCAAGAACCGTAAGAAGTAATGTCTGGTTGTGGGTACCAATGTTCGGCAAGAGTTTTACGAGGTGGTGTACACATGATATGAATAGAGAAAGAAAGAAAGGCAGAGAAAAGGAGGGGAAAAAGAATATGATTTTTTTAATTTTATTTTTAGTTAGGTATTAACAAAAGAATGAAATATACACAAAAAAAGAAAAAAACAATCACGACACAAAAATACCACACACCTAATCGTTCTAGGGTTCATCTAGGTCAACTGGACCTGCTCCAGAACTTGATTGTCGAAGTAAAACTGTGTCGAGAAACGGGCTCAAGATACACTGATCACGAGGCCAGGTAAGTGCAGAGATAAGGGGAGGTTTTCCAACGCTTTCACGAAATTCCTTAATTAAATAACCCTTTCTCTTTTGGCCGTTTCGCCGTTAACACTTTCCTAGACACCCCGTAAACAATGTACCATTAAATGAGGTTCTAAACACAGTTAATTTCTCCTAGTGAGCGCGGAGTCCTTAAGGCTTAAAGTCTAGTTTCTTTTAAAGTTTGTGCGGGTAAACGTTATGCTCAAGTTCGTGATTTGTGGGCCACGGAAAATGTGATGAAATCCATTACCGTATGTTGTGGGGTTCACTTGCCCTTAAGTCCGTATTAATGTATGCAATGCGCAATTCAATAAATTCTATAAAGAATCAAACAATCGTTTTTTAGTTTAAGCACGGCACTGCAACAAATATGGGTTAGTCAATTTTTAGCGTTTGCTAGCGAACTTGCAAAGAATCCTGCAAAGAATAGTATATTGGATGCGTCGGATTTGAGAAGAAGGTGTTAGTAAAGTACGTACCGTTAAGTTTTTGGGTTAGGAAACTCCCGTTGAATCAAATCCGGTAAGCTTGAAAAGTTCGCTTGCGCTGGTCAAACTACCCGGATCTTTGGCACTGTACTTTGCAATCACCTTAGCCTTGAACGTACACTTTGCTCCCCACAATCGCCGTTTGCAAATCCGCAAAAATCTGCAGACTTGCTCACAAAAATTATCAAAAAAAACAAAAAGATTTTTTTTATATTATTTTTTATTATTTTATATAAATATATACAAAAATAATATTAACCCGAATAACAAGAAAGAAAATACGTTACCGTCTCCCCGGCAACGGCGCCATTTGATCGCACGCTTTTGGCGTGTCGGATCTTCAAAATTCTAAACTTATAACCGCGATCAGGACGATGTCGCTTCGCAGCTAGCCGGTTGAGCACGGGTCGATCCACAGGGAGATGGTTGTATGTCCGTTCGAGTTTCAGACGAGTCAATAAAGAATATGTATATGTTTGTTCGATTCTAACCTATGTGTCATATGCAAGTATAAAGTTGTTAAGAAAAAGATACGAAATTGTAAGCTAATGAAATCCGTACTCAAAACCTTTGAGCCGAGTCTTGACCAATTGAAACTAGAGCAATCGGCAACAACGTGGATTAGGGGATTTAAGCACGGTATTCATGGAATCCGGCTTATTTACCCTTGAACTTCCGTTCTTGTCTCTTGCTTTCGCCTCCGGCCAAACCGAACGCAACCGGTCGCGGTTAGGAATCACCGTTACCTTGGTAGGGTAGGGTGCCTAACGGAGTGCTTGCGTAACGTTTGGTCGGAGTTCAATGGAAAATAACGGGAAAAGGAAATGAGAAAAGAAATATTAACTTACAATACCGTATTTATTCTTAACAACGATAATTACAACCATTCACAAAAACGAACCAAAAAGAGCAAAAGAAAAGAAAAGATTACAAGTAAGTAAGTGCATGGAATTTAAGTGCAAGAAAGTAAAGCATGAATGTAAAGCAAGTAATAAAAAGCAAGAAAGAAATAAGCAAGAAAGTAATTACAAGAACATAGAACTCAAGACAAGCAAGGGATCAATAGCCAACCCTTAAACTTGCAAGCTCAATCAAGAGGTTGCAAGATCAAGAGAATGGTAAAGAAGTCATGTAAAATGAATCACTAATTCCATAAGAAGATACAACCATTGAAATCAATAACAAACCCTTAAACTTTCAAGCTCAATGAAGAGGTTGAAAGATCAAGAGAAAGCAAGGATCTCAAGGAGAAGCTAAAACAAAAGAAATGATACAAAAAACCCTCATCTTCATTTCATCATCCACTCAAAAAGCTCTCACTACAATTTTCATGGAGGAAAGAATGAAGAAGAAGAAGAGTAAACTACACTAAAAGAGGCTAAAGAACTTAACTAAGATAGTGCTACTTGGTTTGGCTCAGAACTGGGGCATTTATAGGAGGGGAATGGGAAACCTAGGGCAACAATATGCCCCTAAATGAAGTGACCAAACTGCCCATGAAACACGACAAAGTGAGGAGACTATACGGCCGCGGAACCGCGGCCTAGACCCCCTATTGGCCGCGGTTCCGCGGCCCTTTAGGGGTGTTAGGCCATCATCTTTTGGGTGCTTCCCTGGTTTGGCTTTTTCCCGTGTTTGCCAACTTTAAAATGTACAAAATCTTCCAGAATATCTTCTGATTTCTTAGTCCAAGATTGCATTATTTTCTTCACTTTTGACTTCTATCTCCCTCGAGCTCCGCGCACCGATTGATTCTTGTGCTGCCCCCCACGTGCTCTGTGCTTGTCCGAGACACGAATGACCACTGTCATATGTCTTGTCTCTGGAACTGGTACTCGGCACTGGAAGGATACGGATGACCGGAACCCGGCTTTATCTGCTGTCAACAGATGTTCTGCTTTTGGCGTAACTGTGGAGATTTCGTCTTGATTTGCAATATTTGTACTGGAAACCTGTAATCTGTAAATATGTAACAAACACGGATTAAAAGCACCTACCTATAAACACACGAGCGTAAGAATGGGCGGTATAAAATGCAATATTCTGTTATGAACACGATCCATTATAAATATCATAACATATCTCAATCATATGTCAACTATCATATATATATCATCAATCACATGGTATCATCATCCAACGATCCGCTATAAAATCATAACATATCTCATATCATAACTCGATCATATATCGAATATTGCACGGCATCATGCCCAGCCATATTGACTCATCCCTAAGTATCAAATAGCATCTTCAAGTCACGCGTATATGTTGTGCATATATATATATATATATATATATATATATATATATATATATATGTATATATAGAAATCTACACACATTCACACACACACACACACACACACACACACACATACCCCAAGTCAAATGTATGTGTGTGCGTGTTAGCGTGAAACCTATGAATTACCTCCAAGGTAATCATCCTCTAGTTAAGTCTTTCTAAATCAACCTAATCTTACTTAAGGTCTTCAATAGTACCCTACTTGCCAAAATCCAAGGTCACGTCCGGCTCAAGATAATATTACGCAACAACCTTACTCTACGTTTGCGGGGGTGCTATACGCCATCGACCCGACTTACCCCTAGATATACATCTACTTACCTGGTCCTTGCTTGCCAACGTCTATGCCACCAATCCTCTTCTTCATCGTTCGATGTCCACGTGAGAGGTACCTATATGCAAACGTATATAACATCGTAAAACGAAATCGCGGATAAAAACCAAAACAGCACACGAAAAACGCATAGGTTAAAACCTATGACCCGCTCATGCAAAAGAATCAAATAACTCTCGACATCGGTGTACAAACGCCGATTGATCGAGAAAAACCCAAAAGCACAAATCGTGGTTTTACAACTCAATAAATATAATATGAAATAAGTTGTAACTCATGAAAACCTCAAAATAAATCAATTCGATTAATTTCCGAAAACCTAGAAAGTCGCAAATAACAGTTTTAATTCGAAACTTGATGTTTTAACAAAACTAATGGCCATAATATTTACTAAATATCATAACTAAGTCATACAAACCATCACTATAATTTAATCTCATCAATTTTCATTAAATCCAAAATTCTAGTTTGCAAAATTATCTAATTTTAACACTTTTAAAGCAACAATTCACAATCATCAACTAAACTATGTTTTGCATAAACTAAGTTGCTAAACAATAAATTAAAATGTTAATGGTGTGATGAAAACCCTAATTAGATTTTAATCTCAATTATTTAATTTAATTCTAAAAACCTAGTTTTCTAGTTAAAGTTAATTTGCGCAATTTAAATGCAATAATTAACAAATTAGCTTCTAGATTAGGTTTGGCATTACCTAAAATGTTAAACTACACCTTGAAACCCTATTCAAATGATACAAACCCTAACTTAAACTCAATTCCCATTTCTTGAATTTTCATTTTGAAATTAAGGTTATAATAATATCTAATTAAAATTAGATTTAAACATACAATTAACAAGTAACAAATTTGGATGAAGCTTTATACCTCAAGATCAAGAGATTAAACATGAAAATCATAGCCTCCAAAGTGCCAACTTTCCTCCAAGATCCATACTAGATAGGCCAAAGAATAATGGGTAGTGATTGGATTTGGAATTTGTGAGGTTTTTGTTTTGATTTTTGGATGAAATTTTGATGATTTTTTAAGTGAGAATGAGAAGAGAAAATGGGAGAGGGGGCTGTTCTAGGTCTCGGCTAAACATGAGTAAGGTTTTGTATGAGTGAGTGAAATAAAGAGAGAGAGAGAGAGGAGTGTGTAGTGTTGTGTAGAAGTGTGTAGAAAATGCCTTTAATTAATACATCTTTTTGCTTTATCATTTAATTTTAGAAGTGGACAAAGAAGTGAGGAATTGGGGACATGGGCAGCTCAAGGCTCGACCAAGGGTGTGTGTGTGGATATGTAGAATTTTTTTTTTGAAGAAACCCTCTCCATTATTACATCTATTAAGTCTTTCCAAAAATTATTTGTTTTTAATTTATTTCCTAATTTATTTCACTCTAGAATTCTTTAGAATTTTGAAGACAAATCAAGAAGAGAAAAGCATGCTACAAACTTATTTTTCATATGTCATTGCTCACTTTTGTAAAATTAACCCATTCCAATTTGTAATTTACACTAATTTAATTTATATTTAAAACTTATATTAATATTTGAAATTAATTAATTTAGGAAAAATGTTTAATTAAACTAACAATTTATAAGTGACTAAATAATTACCAATACAAGCAATTACATAGTTAAAATAGGTGTATTTAATTCTATCTTGAAAAATAATTATAGTTGAGTTATTTTTTTTGGAAAATACGGTTTATTTTACCGATTATCAGAAAATTCACAGAAAGGATTTTTTATTTATTTATTTATTTATTTTAAAACATTACAATCACATATATATTAAATGTATAAGTAGAAAAGAAATTCTTAAGTGAGCTAATATTAGTTAATATATATTAATATATCAAAAATATAATTATATATTAAATTATTAAATCAACACTTGATTTAATAATCCGTCTATATCACATACAACCGACTAATATCATATAAAAATCATTGAATCAACACTTGATTAAATAATCCGGTTATATCACATATAACCTATATCGCGAGATTAGAATACGGTATTACATACACGTATTAATCTTGGTTCCGCACATATCACATATGTGCCCTAATTCGTTTCGCTTGAGCTAGGAAACCTCTGTCTTGGACTCTAAAGACTCATCAATATGCTGGCAGTAGGTAATGATCATATCAATTACCCACAAACAGTCAGCGGTACTAGCTGGAAGTAACGGCTACCCGGATATTGAGCGATCAGAAGATCAACAAGAAATCTTGTTCATACTCGCGTGAATCCAATAAGTAACACTATCGTACTGTCCGGTCTTTTCGTCTGATATGTCTCATATCGAGTCTGGGGGTGGTAAACGTCAGACCACGATAACTTGATAAGTCATGCTGATGTGAGGGTCATAACGGGTCAAGAAACTACTGATAACACATACCAGTAAATCTCAGTATCATCCCTGGACAGGGACTTCTTGTTATGGCCAATCGAGCACAGCTCAACATCAACCACCAATACCGAGAGAGACGAATCCCCTCCTATCGCTTATTGCCTCCATGTGGCTCAGGAATGTACCCAAAAACATCCATTTTGCATTCTCTCTTGAACATGGTATGGTGGAATCAAAGCACAGTAGGAATCACACAAGACTATGACAATCTGGGGTCTACAGACTAATATGTACCGCTATCACCAGTGAACTGCTATCTGATGTTAGGTATAATACCATCTTGGTGTTATCGGCGAGTCCTGTTCAGTGTATCCAGTCTCCTCTGAACATCCATATACAATCTTTGATATAAAACACCAATGGATGTGGGATTATCTATCGCTCATCAAATGGGTCAAGAAATGTATACGCTAGTCTACTCTGGAATATCGATGTCCCGTCTCGATACACCCACGACTAAGATCAATTAAAAGATGAACTTCTGGACTACCCTGGCCCCACTAGTATGATCTGCATCATAATCCCGGTAGTCAAGTATACATCCCAAGGGCTTTACCAACATGTGAGAGCAAGACGGTATCAAAATACTAGTCTACATGTTAAGATAAAGAGTAACCAGATAGCATACTATCATGTCGAGCAAGAAAGTCCTCACTATATAAGTCCAAGCATCCATTATAATTTACAATCAGGTACAATAATGGCCTCTAGGACATACATATAACTAACAATAGAAACCAAGTAGAGACGCTAAGACATACTTTCACCCTATTCACAACATAGTCGCATATATCCTTACCCCTCCAACTTCCCCTTTCGCTTCTTCCAGAACACTCTGTATCCGATACAGAGATCCATATTGCTTGGAAGGCCATCGTATAGTTAGATACGAACTCGAAGAAATTGTTTCAGTCGAGAATGCCTGCACGTTCTGGAGAAAGTGAATTGTATATGATACAATTCATTTCTCTATCTTCTCCACCTTATCTCAAGTTTGAGAGCTCCTTAAATAACGAGTATATATCAGTTACGCTTGTTGGATAGTCTTCTTCCAATCTCAATGCTGGAGCTGAAAGGAAGGGTAAGAAGAAAACCTACTTGCATACGTCCGGGATAAGCAAATTAAGAAAGAGAGAAAACAATAGTCGACGAAGTGAGCGGAAAGGAAAATGCAACTATTGTTATGATCATAGGTACCGAAAAAGGCTTTACTTGGAATACCCGACCACCCCTTGAAACATTTTGATCTTTCATGTTTTCTATGTGATGGTAATTGAAAACATTTTTTCAATTAATTCTAAATTCTGGGTATATAGATACCAGATTAACATCATACATCTTTAAGTTGTTACAAATGATGAGAAGGATTTGATTATTAGAAAGGTGATTTGATCCTCAATGTCGAATGTCGGAGCAATTGTTGCAATTGGGGAAATCACCAGGTTTTGCCTTTCAGCAAACTTTTGGTTTTGAATATCTGTTATTATGCTCCAACTTTTAAAAACTGATATATCCGTCTCTTTATTTGATAAAGTGGGATATAAATTTTCAAAAATTATGTTATGAACATTTGCCTTTATCATTTGATAACTGGGTATGGTGTATTTGTAATATTTCAGAAAAAAATATTTTTAGTAATTAAAATTATTAAATAATATATTTTAGGGATATTACAAATTATGGTAATTGGTATAATTATATACCGACAGTTTGGAAAATATTTGGGAAATAAATATGAATTATTGATTTTGAAAGAATTATTGTGTTTTGGTTATTTCATAAATGTTATACGATTAATTATATGCTAATTGTGCATTAATCTGGTTATGTGCATGACATGCACCATAACATGTCACAAACATTTGTTATATTTTAAATGAACCATGTTTTATTTTCTTCACATATGGATTTTTGAAATAAAAAAGAAAAGAAAAAGAAAATAGATGAGAGAGAGAAAGAGTGTGTGATGGGACAAGTATCATGGTGAGAGAGGGGGGGAGAGTGTGAAGGCTTTAGATCCTTCATGACTTTGACTACGGCTCCTTTTCCTTCATAACTTCATCTTCTCCTCCTTCATTCTCCTCTTCCTACACTGTTACGGACCGAAGGTACGGAACGTGATTGGCACTTAGATTACGAGACGTCTCAAGGCGTAACGTAACCTAAGTCAGCCAAACCCCAGAAAATCTAAACTATAATCAATAAGAGTGAAGAAAAACTTTTTATGAAAACGATTTTAAACCAATTAAGTTATATTAATCACATTTTAAAATATCAAAAATTTTCGAAAATTTCGACAGAGTCTCCTTCGTAAATACTGGCCCCAAATGGTTACAAACAAGAATATATAAATCTGTAATGATATAATGGCATCCCCAAGCAGGAGGTAGCTCTTCGCCCAAGGCGGATCGCAACCACACGCAATATATATATATATATATATATATATATATATATATATATATATATCATCAAGCAAATAAGCATAAAGAAATGCAAAAATACGGAAAAAACATAACGTCGGCTCAAGTGAGCTCGACCACAGAAAAACAACATATACACAAATCTCTCGGTCTCATCACTAGGTCGCATATACAAAATAAGAAGCGGTAGATGGAGAATACTAGATACAATGTTAGGTACAAAAAGAGACAAAAGTGTCCCCGCAACCCACCTACGAGCAATGTCACGAGTCCGAGCAAAAGAAGCCAAAGAAAAGTACGCCCACCGCTACATGGCTGACGGGTCCGACCTGCAAGAAACAGTGGCACAACAGGGGTGAGTTGCCAGCTCCTGAGTAGTAATTAATATCTAATAATCCTATCGTAAGAATGCACGCCAATGCGTCACAACCTGTATGTCTAAATATGATGTGATGCCACTAATATGTATGCACATGGATGCAAAATCAATACAAAATCTTTAAGTGTTTAGTACGATGATATCTTCATTCTTAACTTTAAACAATATTTGTACAATAACTAAGGAATCATCAATGAAATTATCCGAAAACAGTGTCAAGTATCGACACAAAATATGGATATATATCTGTCTCAAGGTATCACTATGTCAATATCTGAATACCACGGGCTCCGTCAGACCGGATTGGCCCATATCATCAAATCTCACGACAACGGTCAGTATCCTCCGGATATCCGCCGCGCTAGATATCGCCGGTACGTTGTCTTCCCCATCCGGGCTCATCGCCATCCCTATAAAAACACTCTCGCCCCGGGATACCATATCGGGCCCACCATGTACCGGAGACGGTTCCTCCACTCCTCGAATTGGGTCTCGAAATCCAACAGACTGTTGGATATAGTGCCCTCAGAGTCAATTATTGGATCACAGGCACGTGATTGCAATGATTGAGGGAGGACCTATACCGGTAGGATAGTCTTACTCAAGATGATAGTATGCTATCTGGTTTATCTTTATCATCGTGTACTGCTTTAGGTGACCTTACAGGTCACTATTGCACGTTGATAGAGGCCCTAGAATGCTTGCTTGACTACCAGCAGTATGAGGGCGATCATATACGTGGGAGCTGGAGTCTATAAGCAAATCCTTAAAAGGTCACTAATCGTGGGAGTTTCGAGACAGGGCATCGATTCTCCAGAGTAGACTAGTGTATACAGTCGATACCCCGACGAGGGGCGGTGGCCGGTCTCACAAGCCACTGGTGTCAGTTGGTTCACCTAAGATGTATACAGGTGCTCATTGGGTTATGAGTACACCGGACAGGACTCGCCAGGAACCTGCTAGTTGGGATTATACCAGACGCCAGATAGCAGTTCCCTGGTGACATGTGTACAGGTTAGTTCATCGACCTGAGATCGTCATTTTTCTCGTGTGAGTTCCCACTGTGCTCTGATTACTACCCTACCACGCTTAAAGGAGACATGCAAACAGGTTTTAGTTGGGTACAGTCCCGAGCCACATGGAGGCAGTGAGCGGATCTGTAGGGGTTCATCTCTCCCGGTATTGGGGGTGAGGTCGCGCTGTGTCTAGGAGAGCCATTACACAAAGCCCTCGGCCGAGGCAGGAGATTTACTAGTAGGCATTCCAGTAGTATCTCAAGGTGTTCTGGACTACACTCCGACACGACTTGTACCGCTTTTGGGGGTCTGACTTTTACCAACCCCCTAGGCCCGCCATGCGATGCTCATAGATGTGTAGGGTTCCTAGGCACCCTAATGAGGTCTCACAAGGCATCGAACATGCCAATTTCAAATTTTACGGTGCCGAGAGACCCTAAACTACGGATCGTTTGCTAGATTTCTAGGCGAAAAAGCTAACTAGTTAACACTTAACTACAAGATACGGAAATACAACCTTTGTAGATCCGGTGCTCCACCTCCATAGCTCCGCAACGAAGTCCTCTCCGCTGTCCAAATCAAATCCGGGCTCAAGCGTCGGCTTCGTCGGAGAATGGGCAAGCTAGGTCGTCGATGTCCATGCCGAAGATGATCTACGTCGAGGCATCGCTAAATCAAGCTCCGACTTCACCAAGTCCAAAAACTTGTGAAGAGAACACACTCTACTACTTGGCAAGAGGTAGAGGATGAAGAAATAGGAAGTGGGTAGACTTTAGAATTGGATTTCTCACTTGTTTTCATCAATCACCATTGATGAAGTGAACTTTCTTCATGTGGAGAAGATGAAGAAGAAGAAGAAAGAAATATGATAAGTTAATTATATTTGGAAAAGAAAATGAATACTTATCATATTAGAACCATGGTCAAGTGTAGAGAATTAACCGAGGTTAGATTAATGGTTAGGGTTTAAGATGAAGACAAGAATGGTTACAAAGTCAAAGCTTCATGAAGCTTCAACTAAACTCCAAAATTAGCAACCATTCTTTTCTTATCTATTCAAAATAAATAAATAAATAAATAAGTAATAAAAAGAAAACCCTAATCATTAGTTTAACCATGGCTTAATTCATTACACTTAACTATAGTTAAACATGTATCATCAAACATGATACAATCAAGTGTACAAAAGTATATCACATATACAATGTGCACAAACCAAGTGAGAAAATCCGTTTAAAGTGAACCAATACTAGTTAGTGCAAAGTAATATATCAAATATATAATTATGCATTAAATCATTAAATCAACACTTGATTCAATGATCCGGTCATGTCGCACACAACCGACTAGTATACAATGTATCGGCTTATCGGATCAACGCTTGAATCGATAACTAGGTTATATCGCATACAACCATTCGATACATTCATCGCGAGAATGAAATACGGTATCACATACACGCATTATTCTCGGTCCCGCACATATCTCATATGCGCTCCTATTTCGTTTCGCTTGAGCCAGGAAACCTCTGTGTAGGACTCTAAAGACTCGTCAATACGCCGGCAGCGGATGATGATCATATCAAACATCCACAAGCCGCAAGCGGTCTGCTAAACGTAATGGCCACCCGGGTATTGATCGATCTGAAGATCGACGAGCAAGCCCGCTCACACTCCAGTGAATCCGACCAGTAACACTACCGTACAGTCCGGTCTGATCGTCTGATATGTCGCATATCTCGCCTAGGGGTGGTAAACGTCAGACCCCTATAGCTCGATAAGTCATGTCGATATGAGGTCTATAACTGTTCGAGAAACTACTGGTAACACTTACCAGTAAATCTCAGCAACCCTGGCCAGGGATTTCCTGTTATAGCCAATCGAACACAGCGCAACATCAACTCCCTATACCGGGAGAGACGAATCCCCTCCTATCGCTCATTGCTTCCATGTGACTCGGGACTGTACCCAAAAACCACCGTTTTGCACGCCCTCTTGGACGTGGTAAGATGGAAATCAAAGCACAGTGGGAACCACACAAGACTCTATGACGATCTCGGGTCAACAGACTACTCTGTACCAGTGTCACCAGAGAACTGCCATCTGACGTGAGGTATAATACCATCTGGGAGTTCTCGGCGAGTCCGTCTAGTGTACCCAGTCTCTACTGAGCACCCGTATATCATCTCTGATGTCAAACACCATTGGATATGGGATCATCCATCGCCCATCTGTATGGGTCGAGAAGGTACACGCTAGTCTACTCTGGTATATCGATGCCCCGTCTCGATACACCCACGACTAGGGACTTTGAAGGATGTACTTATGGACTACCATGTCCCCACTAGTATGATCCGCATCATAGTCCAGGTAGTCAAGCACACATCCTAAGGGCTTTACCAACATGTAACAGAGAGACAATCAGTATACACGTTAAGGTAAAGTTCAACCAGATAGCATACTATCATGTCGAGCAAGAAAGTCCTCCCTATATATGTCCCAGCATCCACTACAATATACATCCTATGTACAGTAATGGCCTCTAGGGCATACATATAACTAACAATCTCCCACTTGTACTAGGGCCATCTATAGCAGTGGTTGCAGTATCTCATACTCAACCATCCCATAAAAAAATCTCTCTTTGGGAACAGGCCTTTGTGAGTGGATCCGCTGTGTTGTCCTCAGAATCTAATCTCCTTACCTCGATCCCCTGGAGATCAACCATCTCCATGATCAGGTGATACTGCCTTAGAATATGTCTGGATCACTGATGGGACCGGCGTTCCTTGGCATAAGCCACAACTCCATTGTCACACAATGGGAGGAACATAGTTCATCTCATGAACCTATATACACCCAAACAGCCTCTTTGGTAGCATCTTAAGTAGCGATGTATCTTGCCTTTATTGTCTAGTGTGCCACGGTATCTAGCTTGGAACTCTTCTAACATACCATCCCTTTACTGAGGGTAAAGACAATGCCTGTGACTGACATTCAGTCGTCTTTATCACCCTGGAACCCTTCCAGTGATTCTCCTCAGGATCGATTGACACCACCTCACTACATCTAGTGAGTTTCCTAACATCCATTTAGATCTATCTCATAGATCCAAAATCCAGGATTTAGTAGGTATCACTTTAATCCTATATGGAGAATCTTTGTGATAAGTGGAGATTGATCGAGCGTAGCATAAGAAACTCCTTTCTTATCAAGAGTATGTCATCCATGTACTCTACGAGGATCGTCACCATACTCCCTACTACCTTTTTGTATATACAAGGTTCATCTACCATTTTGATGATGTCAAACTCTTTGACCGCTTCATCAAAACAGATGTTCCAACTCCGCGATGCCTGCTTTATCCTATAAAGCATCTTGCACACGTTTCCGCTGCTCCCACTGTCTACGAAGCCCTCTGGCTGTGCACTTATAGACGTTCTCTTCTAAATCATCATTTAGAAAAGCAGTCAAGACACCCAACCACCAGATATCGCAGTCATGGTATGTAGCCGTGGCAAGTAGGATCTGGATGGACTTAAGCATAGTCACTTGAAAAGGTTTCATCATGATCTACGCCTGGTCGATGACGAAAAGCTTTAACAAGTCTAGCTTTGAAAGTCTCAACTTTTCCATCTACACCAAGTAATCTTCTCAAGATATACTTGCTCCGGATGGGGATTTAACCCTTCAGATATAGTAACCAAAGTCCATACTTTGTTGGTGTATAAGGATTCCATCTCAGATCACTAAACATCCAGCCATTCTTACAGAGTCTTACTCTCGATGGCCTGCTCGAAACTAGTTGGGTCATCATCTCATGATGCAATCTTCGCTCCCACTGTCATAGAGAAACCGAAGTATCTCTCAGGTGGGTGAGGAACCCTACTAGATCGGCGGAGAGGCTGAGGTTCATTGGTAACTATTGAATCCTTTGGTTCTTTCAAATCATCAGCTGCAGTTTGTATAGCTGGAACATTTCCAGTTCTACATAACAGATCTTGCCTCGAGCTTGTCCGGATTTTGCTTTTAGACATAGGCCGGTCAACCCCAAATCTTAACTAGCTTAAGACATGGGCTCTTCCCTTTCCATATCACATATGAAGTGGTAGGCAACTGATTTGATTGAAACCCTATTCAATAGGTATGCAGCTTCGTAAGTGCATAACTGCCAAAAGGAAATAGGTAACTCAGCAGTACTCATCATAGAGCACACCTTATCATATAGGGTGTGATTGCTCCACCCCGATATACCATCGTGCTATGGTGTATTCGGAGGAGTAACGCTGAGAGAGAATCTCATTCTCCTTTAGAATAGTCCAGGAATTCCATGCTCAAGTATTCTCCTCCTTGATCACATCAAAGGACATAATACTTATACCCGTATTTTGGTTCTCTACTTCTAACTTATATTCTGTGAATATCTCAAAAGGTTCGGACTAGTGTTTCAATAAGAACATATGTCTGAATCTGAAGAGATCATCAGAGAACGGAATGAAGTACAAAGAACCGGTCTTGGCATGTGTAGACTGGGGACCTACATACATCAACATGTATCATCCTAAGAGTTCACTAACTCTTTCTCTGTTTTCAGTAAACGGAGCTATGGTCAACTTATCTTTGTGACATGATTGGCGAGTTGCACAAGATGTAAATTCAAACTGATTTAAATATACATCTAAATGTAACTTGAGCCAGTCGGGTCGCATTGATCTGACCTAGTCTACAATACCTCAAGAAGGATTCGTTCATTTCTGAACTCTTCCTCTTGTGTGTGTTCCGTATACTAAGAACTGTAGTTTGATTTAGAACATCAATGCTTTTAGATAACGTGCCTGAACCGATCAACTTTTGATATAGGAAATGTTCAAAACATTATCCAACAATACAAAATTTTATCATTTCTTTACTAATAAAGAGACTGATATGATTTTGTATATCAGGTTCGGTATCTAATAACATTCGTTCAGAATCAATGTATTGGTAATACAGGGTGACAGTGACCAACAGACTTGGCTGCAACACTTGCCCCGTTTTCTGCCTCATGAAACTTATCACCCGTTCTCAGTTCTCTACCTTTCTGCAGCCCTATGTAACAGATTACATATCTGGGATCCTGATCTGGTATCACATACCCAGGACGTAGAGAATACAGAGAAACAGTTCTTTGTTACGAACACACCCGAAGATGATGCATCAGCATGCACTCTCTTCGTTTGGGCGGCACGGGAAATCTGGTATTCCCCAATTTCCTGCTCTGTCTTATAACAATTATAAGTTGGAGCGGGACCAACGTTCCCCAGCTCAGTATAACAAGCGGGTTCGGTCAATAATCCGTATTATTATCTTGATTAAGGCGTGATATGGTCGCTACCTGGAGAGAGAGAGAAGAAAACACTCAGCGTGCGCTCTGTCAAGAATAGATTGGTTATTATTTTATCTAATCAGGATGGCTCCCACTGCTTTTTATCAAATCTTCCTTCAAACCCTAAAAGGAAAGACTAGCCGGGATTAATTACACACTACAAGTTCGCCAATCTTTCAGCCAGGCTAGTGTCGGTACTTTGAGGGAGGTCCCCCGTGCTTTCGCACGAACCTAATTAATGTAAACCTCGTTTTCCCAGAGGCGTAACCCCATTGACACCTTTCTAGACACCTACTTGATCGGCTAATTGTAATGTATAAAACTCTCCCAGGAGTAACTCTTACTCGCAGCGGGTATCGGGATCCAACTATCTCATAGAAGGTATGCAATCTCATTGCAAATTTCAACACTTGAAATTCCCGATAATATTTTGCCCCTAACCACCTATGACCTTGACAAAGGCCAACAAACCATAGGATGCTAGTCAAGTTCAACCCGTCATTTCCTGATTGAATTAAACCCACCCGCACGGCCCTTGACAAAGGCCAACAAGGTCGCACGACTACCCTAACTCAATCTGCATCATATGCATAAGCAGATAAGCACCAGATAGCTACCGCATACTGCGCCTTGACAAAGGCCAACAAACGCAGCACGAATACTAACTACTACTTATCTGAAATGACGGAGGGCTACGACAGGTTTTTCTGAAAACCTATTGCGTAATGAACTTGATATCGTTGTAGGATCGAATGAATTTTGAAATGGAGTGTTTTTAAGGCTTTTCTAGTTTTGCTAAAGGAGTCACTCCCGGTGAAGGGATCGTCGGTCCTTTCCTCGTCGAATGAGGTGCGGGATATATCATATATATCACTGTGCAAAGCAAAAACACTTAAAAGCTATCAAAAAACAAACCGAGTGTGTAGCATCTGCCAGTTATTGCTAAAGGAGTCACTCCCGGTGAAGGGATCTCGGTCCTTTCCTCATCGAATAAGGTGCAGGATATATCTCATATACCGCTGTGCAAAGCAAGAACTGTAGCTACCTGTTTTATTTTGAAATTCGATTCTACAACATCTTAGGTTTCTTTTATTTCATTAATCACATTAATGAAGTCCCATCATTTAAGTTACCTAAACATCACAGATAAGTACGACGTACACTTATGCCATCCGCATTCGCCTCGATGTCCCCTCGTGCACCGTTAGGTTAGGTAATTAACGGCAGAGCGGGGCAGGGCTAGAGCGGGTGTAAAACATAAGTAACGCCTATATAATATATCATATATACTATATACTGTATCTATCACAGAACATCATATGATCACATCACAGATATCGCAGCAGAAGAAACATATGAAATATTGGATATACTAGGACGTCCGTGTTTTCAATACGAGCCAGTATAAAACACGGATTCCACGGTCGTGATGAATAGCCAAACCCACACCCCTAGACCCCTACGAGAGCGGCAAGCAACCCTACCAATTCTAGAGTTAGGAGACCCGGACTCGACTCCTCGAGTTGGTCTCCCACTGGACTCCAGAACCCGGTTACTTGTGTTCTCCTCCTTGGGTCTATCCTAGTGCGGAAAAGTAAATAATATACAAACGGTGACTACTTCCGCAACCTGGAAGCACCCCAATAAAAGAATATTACATATAAGTTTTTACATGAATGAAAATGAAAAACACTCATCTCACATAAAAACCCCCGGCTATTCAAACACGACGATCCAATATAACATATCCAGCAACACATAACATCACATGTCATCAACGTAAGTAAATATGCGCATCCCAATTGTCGTTGACATATAGCAACGAAACCGGCGAAATCACATATTACACTTACGGTCACAGAAAAGAAAGTGTAAAACTACAACAGTTGGAATCCGCAACCATCTCAGACATCGCATGCCTGACCAAATGAATTACTTAGACATCACATGCCTAACAATTATAAACCCCGCATTTCAGTCTCATTATCGAAAACACTTTTCAATATCGAGTCGGGAAATTCAACAAGATTCCCGACAGTCTGATCGAATACTCGTCGCAAACTTCAGTAGGCGGCCGCACCCCCGATACCGTCGACGAAGTGCACCAAGGCGGAACACCGCTGCCGCGAGCACCCGAACGGATGCTTTCGGCGACGGGGTTCTCCTACAGTCACTTGGTCGGGGCTATGGAGTGAGGCTGTCTATTAAGTTTACCCGGCGAGTATCCGCGTACGCTACGTGATTGCGACGGACTTTTGATCGCATCAAAATTCCGTGGCAACCGATCAAGTGAGACTAAACTGCTACGTTTATAATATTCATTCCGTTATCTCATAACAATTTGTGAATTCCAATTATTGTATCCCATTCCGGATAAATAGAAAATGTTAAACTTTCCGATCGAACAATCGAACACCGAATTTTTCCCGATACAGCTCAATACATGAAATAAGTCTAACAACATTCCGTTCGTGCCTCAGTACCAACGGTCCAGCCGTAGAAGGGTCAAGCCAACGCCTCACATGTGGCACGCCGTACTGCCCTAAACCGGAAGGTTCAAAGGGCAGTTCAAGACGGTCACATAATCGAGTTAAGGTTTGTTGTCTTCTAGAGGGTCCATCGTGTTACTTGCACTACTTAGAACGTCGTTAAACTACGGAAAAATCCAACACTTGGAAATTTCCCGACAGGGGAAAAATTGGGTATTTATATCCGGTCGAACTTTTTAACATATTCTAAAATTTATCCGGAAATCCACATAGACAAAGTTAAAAATCCGATCGATTCATCGAGTCCCCAATCCAACCCAGAAAATAAAACTCTGGAATCAATTTAAAATTCCCAGAAAACTCAGAAGAATTTATCAGGAATTACTGTGGAAAAACCAAGGGCTGACGTCACCAACTTGCCGCGGAAGCGCCGCAGAAGCAGGCTTCTGCCGCGTTTCCGCGGCTGTTTGCACTGTTCACGGGAAACGTTTTGCACAGTAATTCTTGTATTTCATTGCTGAATTTTTTAAGCATTTTTAATTGACAAAAAACCACGTTTTACAGAAATGTCCAGAGAGCATTTTCTCGTCGGGGTTTCGGGTCGATCGGAGTTCTAATTCCGTCTAGACTTCGCCTAAGGCTCTAGCTAGGCTCTGATACCACTGTAGGGTTCCTAGGCACCCTAATGAGGTCTCACAAGGCATCGAACATGCCAATTTCAAATTTTACGGTGCCGAGAGACCCTAAACTACGGATCGTTTGCTAGATTTCTAGGCGAAAAAGCTAACTAGTTAACACTTAACTACAAGATACGGAAATACAACCTTTGTAGATCCGGTGCTCCACCTCCATAGCTCCGCAACGAGGTCCTCTCCGCTGTCCAAATCAAATCCGGGCTCAAGCGTCGGCTTCGTCGGAGAATGGGCAAGCTAGGTCGTCGATGTCCATGCCGAAGATGATCTACGTCGAGGCATCGCTAAATCAAGTTCCGACTTCACCAAGTCCAAAAACTTGTGAAGAGAACACACTCTACTACTTGGCAAGAGGTAGAGGATGAAGAAATAGGAAGTGGGTAGACTTCAGAATTGGATTTCTCACTTGTTTTCATCAATCACCATTGATGAAGTGAACTTTCTTCATGTGGAGAAGATGAAGAAGAAGAAGAAAGAAATATGATAAGTTAATAATATTTGGAAAAGAAAATGAATACTTATCATATTAGAACCATGGTCAAGTGTAGAGAATTAACCAAGGTTAGATTAATGGTTAGGGTTTAAGATGAAGACAAGAATGGTTACAAAGTCAAAGCTTCATGAAGCTTCAACTAAACTCCAAAATTAGCAACCATTCTTTTCTTATCTATTCAAAATAAATAAATAAATAAATTAGTAATAAAAAGAAAACCCTAATCATTAGTTTAACCATGGCTTAATTCATTACACTTAACTATAGTTAAACATGTATCATCAAACATGATACAATCAAGTGTACAAAAGTATATCACATATACAATGTGCACAAACCAAGTGAGAAAATCCGTTTAAAGTGAACCAATACTAGTTAGTGCAAAGTAATATATCAAATATATAATTATGCATTAAATCATTAAATCAAAACTTGATTCAATGATCCGGTCATGTCGCACACAACCGACTAGTATACAATGTATCGTCTTATCGGATCAACGCTTGAATCGATAACTAGGTTATATCGCATACAACCATTCGATACATTCATCGCGAGAATGAAATACGGTATCACATACACGCATTATTCTCGGTCCCGCACATATCTTATATGCGCTCCTATTTCGTTTCGCTTGAGCCAGGAAACCTCTGTGTAGGACTCTAAAGACTCGTCAATACGCCGGCAGCGGATGATGATCATATCAAACATCCACAAGCCGCAAGCAGTCTGCTAAACGTAACGGCCACCCGGGTATTGATCGATCTGAAGATCGACGAGCAAGCCCGCTCACACTCCAGTGAATCCGACCAGTAACACTACCGTACAGTCCGGTCTGATCGTCTGATATGTCGCATATCTCGCCTAGGGGTGGTAAACGTCAGACCCCAATAGCTCGATAAGTCGTGTCCATATGAGGTCTATAACTGTTCGAGAAACTACTGGTAACACTTAACAGTAAATCTCAGCAACCCTGGCCTGGGATTTCCTGTTATAGCCAATCGAACACAGCGAAACATCAACTCCCTATACCGGGAGAGACGAATCCCCTCCTATCGCTCATTGCCTCCATGTGACTCGGGACTGTACCAAAAAACCACCGTTTTGCACGCCCTCTTGGACGTGGTAAGATGGAAATCAAAGCACAGTGGGAACCACACAAGACTCTATGACGATCTCGGGTCAACAGACTACTCTGTACCAGTGTCACCAGAGAACTGCCATCTGACGTGAGGTATAATACCATCTGGGAGTTCTCGGCGAGTCCGTCCAGTGTACCCAGTCTCTACTGAGCACCCGTATATCATCTCTGATGTCAAACACCAATGGATATGGGATCATCCATCGCCCATCTGTATGGGTCGAGAAGGTACACGCTAGTCTACTCTGGTATATCGATGCCCCGTCTCGATACACCCACGACTAGGGACTTTGAAGGATGTACTTATGGACTACCATGTCCCCACTAGTATGATCCGCATCATAGTCCAGGTAGTCAAGCACACATCCTAAGGGCTTTACCAACATGTAACAGAGAGACAATCAGTATACACGTTAAGGTAAAGTTCAACCAGATAGCATACTATCATTTCGAGCAAGAAAGTCCTCCCTATATATGTCCCAGCATCCACTACAATATACATCCTATGTACAGTAATGGCCTCTAGGGCATACATATAACTAACAAGATGAACGGACCGGACTGTACGGATATTGTCACTGACAGGCTCAGTAGGTTGTCAGGATGAGTTCGCTCACAGACGTCCCTTTTGGTCAATAGCTGGTGGCCCGTCACGTATGGCTAATACCTCTGACGTGCTAGAGGTTAAATCCACAGCCATAGTATTGACGAGTCTTTAGAGTTCCCCAGACACAGTTACTCAAGTTTCGGGCGAAACATTGTAGAGGCCGTATGGAGATATGGTAGGGTTCGATCAGATACGTGCGGTATTGCACGGATCGTGATCGGACGGATTTTACTAGCCGGCTTTGGTTTAAGCCGGATCCTAGTATTAGACAGTGTAGATTTTGTCTCTTTGCAGTTGTATTCAGTGGGAATACAAATGCGGGCATGTATATGCAGTAGCGGGGTTTTCCTGTAATTTATTACGGTATCACGTTTTCTGAAGTTGCCAGTTTGCATTCCGTTCCGGCAGGTTTTTCCTTTGTTCCTTCCCGGCCGGACTTTTCGATGGAGGGGGTTATTTGCTAGTGTGCAAATAACATTTGTGGAGGGGTTATTTGCATATGTGGATTATGATATGACCATCATCATGAGATTCTCTTTGCATCATTCTTTTTCATTAATATGAAGAGATTTGTATATGACTTGAGATTAGAAATGGGTGTGACTTTAATCCATGATAATCTTCACTTTTCTTCTCTTGATTATTAATTTCTTTTTCCCCCATCATTGAGAGAGGCCGACCACTAAAAAAGGAGAGATGAGAGAGATTCATTTGGAGTGTGGAATTTCTTCATCTCACTTATCTTACACCAAAAATCACATAGCTCATTTCAAAAGGATCACTCCCCTCCTCCTTCATCAAAAGGTAACTTCATAACCCCAAAGAGACAAGCTTCTACACTACACCTACAGCACTCTTGGACGCGTCGGCTTGCCAACTTCATGCCTGAGTTGCCTCGGTCAAGAGATGGGAGCCCGTAAAAGAATTCGGCTACGTGGTGCCCTTTCCGACGAGGAGGTGACGGACGGAGATTCCGCGGGAGATCGGAGTGGAGACGAAGACCGAAGGACACGGATCGCTTGGTATATCTCTCTACCCATCTTTTCTTGTTTGCTAGAGTTAGGTTAATGGCCCGATCCGGGTCAAAAGTACGCGGTGGTGCCGGTTTGTAAGTTTCGCAAAGTTTTTCGTTTCTGCGTTTCCGGCATTAGATCAACGGCCGGGGCGCCGCCGTGCACTTATCAGAGCCACGCCATTAACCTAGTCTAGCTTGCTCTAGTATGTTTAGAACTCGATCGAACAAAAATACCAAAAACCGTATTTTTAGTGCATATGTTTCTGTCGAAATTTTTTTAGGCTCTAAAAATTTTTCAATTTGTTGCAGAAACATGTGCAGAGAATTCTTAGAACACTGTAAAAATTTGGTGACCTAATCCTTCAATAGAGCCGCGGAACCGCGGCCATAACCCCACTTTAGCCGCGGTTCCGCCGCAGGAATGTAGCTTCATTTCACCAGTTTTTTCCAGTGGGCTTATGACATGGAAATAGGGTTTTTGGAACATTATTTTTGGGCCCAGATTTTCTTTGAGTGCTACAGTTGTGCTTGGGGCCCATTTGGGTAAAATTTGTTCGATCGGATATTTTAAACATGCTAGTTCACAGTATTTACATTATATCTGCGACCGTGAATGTCATTTGATCGGTAAATCCTGTCTAACTGCTATAGCCCTTTTAGACGGATTTGCGAACGTGACATTCACGTTGATGTTCTGTGTTGTGCTGTGTTGTTGCGGATGGTCATGGGGATAGCCTGGGAGCAATGTTAGTACAGTTTGGTTTATTATGTACATTTGATGTTGCGGGGCGAGCGTCCGACATGTGGACTGCTGTTACTGCCTGTTTGTATATTATTCTTTTGGGGCACGACCGGGATGAGGTCGATGTACCCGTTGTATGTATATTTTATTTTCTGTACTAGGATTACCCCGCGGAGGAGTGCACGGATAGCCGGGTTCTACAGGGCAACGGGCCCGCATCTCATGGCTTTGAGACGGAGGGGGCTTTACTCAAGAATTGGCGGGCTATTCGCCGCACTCGTAGGGGGTACAGGTTGACCCAGGAGGGGTGCCCAAGTTACCGGATTCCGTGAAGTGCTGGGTGGTCCATTCACGTTGCTGAAGGGGGCTGCCTCGCTTCAGGTTTTGGCGGGTAACTTGCCGTGCCCGTAGGGGTCTAGGATTTTCATTGCACAGGCTATCTACACGACCAGGGGAACGTCGGGTTTCAGTAGCGGCTCTGTGAAACCCGGGGATCTCAGATATCTGTATTGTTCTGTGATGCTGGTTACATTTATGTGATGTTGCATTTTATCACACTTTGAGAGAATATTATATATTGATATATATACTAGTAGATGTTGTATATGTTTTGCATCCGCGCTAGTCCAGTCCCCGCTCTGTCGTTAGTTAAGTAACCTAACGAGTGATGACGGGACCCAGTGGCGAATGCGGATGGCATATACGTACATCATTATTTTCGTTCTTTATTGGTGTGATCAATTGATGGGACTGCATTGATTCGGATCAATGCAAGCTAAATAAACCTATTCTGATGTTTTTGGAACATTTTTCAAAAATCTGTTATTGCAAGGACGTTCACTTTTGTTTTCCACAGTGGTATTCAGTTGGAATATCCTGCTCCTCAGTCGACAAGGCAAGAGCCAAGATCCTTTCACCGGGAGTGACCCCTTGGACAAAAGTTTGCATCAGGGCAATAACTTCACTATAGTCGTTTATTTTTGCTTTTCATCATGGTATTCAGTTGGAATATCCTGCACCTCATTCTACGGGGAAAGAGCCGAGATCCCTTCACCGGGAGTGACCTCTTTAGCAAAGGTTTTCGCCACTATATTTTTATAAAGCTATCCGGTTCCTTCAACGATATCAAGTTCATTACGTTAAAGGTTTTCGCCAGAAACCATTCGTAGCCCTCCGTCATTTCAGGAAGGTAGCACTTATTATTCATGCTATGTATGTTGGCCTTCGTCAAGGCATAGTGTATGGTAGCTATTTGTTACTTTTCTGCAGCATAGATAGATGCGTTGGTTCGGGACAGTCGTACTACTATTTTGGCCTTCGTCAAGGGTATGTACGGGGGGGGGGGTTCAAATTAACCTGGACAATGACGGGTAGAACTTGACATGTGACTTATGATATGTTGGCCTTCGTCAAGGTCATAAGAGCATGGGGCAAAAATCACATCGGGAGTTTCTAAAGAAACTGAAACTTGCCAGATATGCGCATACCTTCTGGAGTGTGATAACGTGAGCGGATAACGTCACGTTATCATGCGATGATAGTTGGATCCCGATTCCCACTGATGAGTTGGTTTACTCCTCGGGTGATCCCGGCTAATTCTTCTTTCAGGTTTGGAGAAGAATTTGACGTTACAGTGGGAGGTTTCCTGATTAGATAAAGTGATAACCATTCTGATCTAGGTTAGAGTGCACGCTGAGTGTTTCTTTTCTCTCTCTTTGGCAGCGACTATTGACCCGACCCTAGACCGTGACTTAGTGACCAAGTTGACCGAACCTTCTTTAACACTGGCTTTTGGATTGTCTGAATTGCAAACCTCCTTACTACTCCTACTTTTACCCTTTTCTCTAGGACACCCCGTATTAGTACGAACGTCCACTTCCATTAGACAAAACCATCGTATGGTTATATATGAACTCGAAGGAATTTATTCGAGGATGGTTTCCGGTTCTGGAGAAAACGAATAGGACTATTCAGTTGTCTTTTCCTTTTACCTTCTCTCAGGTTGCGAGTACTCCTTGGTTTAGGAGATAGTACACCTATTACGCAAATTGGATAGTCTTCTTCCAATCCATAGGCTGGTGCCGAACGATAGGGAATGAAGAAAACCAATTAGCCTAAACGGTGTATAGAAGGTATTAAGTAAAGACATATCAAGGGATTAGATGGAGGGCAAAGTAAATTGCGACTGAGATTCACAACCAAACCAAGTATTTCGTTACCACTCCGACTTCACCTTTATATTTCTCCACGACACTCCGTATCACTACGAAGATCCAAAGTTTATTTGGATATTCCATCGTATGGTTATATACGAACTCGAAAGGAACTTGTTCCAGTTCGGGGATGGATTCTGGTTCAGGAGAAATAGGAATAAGGTTTATTCGGTTGTCTTTTGTCTTCACCTTTCCTCGCATTGTGAGTGCTCCTAGGATTAGGACAGTACACCCACTATGCTTATTGGATAGTCTTCTTCCAAACCATAAGTTGGTGCCGAACGGTAGGGAAGGAAGAAAACCATTTGGCATAAAGGGGTGTACAGAAGGTAATGACTAAAGACATATAAAGGGATTTGGGGAGATGGCAAAGAAATATACGGTTACAGTTGTGAATCTGGATAATGGAAGAGGCATTACTAGGAATACCCGGATACCCCATCGAAACATCTCAATATTTCAGTTTCACTGTGTACTGTTAAAAGAAAACTGATTTCCCAATTAGACACTTGCTCTAGGGTATGTATTTACCAGGTATGATTCTCACATCTGTATGGTTTTACAGATGATGAGTGTGAGTAAGTTATTGGGAATTAGGTGATTATCCTCATTATATCAGAATTCGTTGTAATTGGTGATATTTGAGGAAATCGCCTGGGTTGTTTGCCGGACGTCAAATATTTGGTTTTGAATATCCGTTGTTATGCACCAATTTCAAATTGATATATCTGTACGTCTATTTTTATAGAGTGAGATATACCTTTTTGAAATTATGTCTATGACATTTACCTATATCAGTGGATGGTTAGGTAAGGAGCATTAAACAGCGGTGTAATTCTTCTTAACCAGAAGTACAGTTTTCAACCTACGACACACAGTAAATGAGTCACTAGACTCAAGGGACTTATACAGAGTATTGTATGTTGTCCAGTGTCTATGAGGACATAGGGGTTGGTTCTCGTGCTATATTCGGTTTACTTATGACTTCTCTAGTTTGACAGGTGTTTCATAGAAACACAAGGTCCAAGTTTTGAGAAGTTATAGGTATATGAATAAAGTAAAGAACCAGGTGTTGCAAGTATCAGGATTCTTCAAGGTGATCGAAGATGTAGATACTTGTGTGTGGTATTTAGTTGATAGTAATGATTAAGAGAACTTGCTTCTCTTTCAGGTTACTCATAATTGGAAGCATTCCTAAGTTGAGTAATGCTGATCGGCCTCCTTCCATTTAGTTGACATGCACAGGAGACAGCTGCATGATTTGAATCTGGTTCAATTAAATCAGTGTCTCTGTTTCTATATTGGATATAGAACAGTTCATATCTTGACATTGTTAAGGTACTTGGAGTTGTCTGGCTTATGCTTAAAACCAGACTCTGGATAACTCAAGGCACGTTTCTGTAATGGCTATTTGTGGGTAGACCCAGGCTATGACGAGGGTTGACTTTCTACCATATGGAAGATCAATAGTGATATTGTTCTTGACTCGCCACAATTTTAAAAGAAATGGTTTTTTCCAGAAAACAGTAGAGGGAGAATGGTAGACCGCAAACGATTACTGATAATTTGATAGGAACCTAAAGATTCAATCTGGTTTGACATTCCATTGGCCACTCCGCAGATACGGTGGGTAACCTCAGGCACCCGAGAGGTACTCCGGTAGCCTCAAGGATGGTAGCGGGGAGGTTCTTGTTTACCCAGACTTGCCATTGCTGTTGTTCCAGACTGTGAGACCCGGCAGGAAGATGACTATAGCGTCATTCTAAACTAGCTTTAGAAATGTACGTCTATATAACTGTGCCAGAGGGTTGTCGTAGTCAGTGGGAGAAGCGGAAGCATTGGTGGACAGGTGGCTTATGTCTATTTATAGACTAAAGCAGATATAGCGGAGATAGATCATCTATTTCTGATGTGACAGTCATAGGTTTGACTTCATCAGAATAGGGGATGGATCTGTTAAGAAGGTAGTAGGGTGTGATGTCCTGGTATTTGGATGACATACACTGAGTAGGAAGTGATATTCCTATACTACGGTCGGTTATATTTTGGTTGTTACACAGTAGTTTCTCCATATGGGACTTGGATATTATATCAGACATTCTGGTTACTGGATCTATGGTTTTAGATCTAGATTTGGGTGGTTTCCCAATCAGGGTGCTTAGACAGCATTCTAAGAGTTTTTAGAATGGACGAGTCCTGGCACGGTAGTGTACCTGCAGGTAATTGAGTCACCCTCTCTTAAGGTGTCTTACAGACTAAAGTAGAGAGGGATGTGCATGATTGGCAGATCACTTGCTTAGGCAATTGAGTTAATCGTGAGATGTCAAGTACCACACCAGATGTTGTTCTTGCAGTAGATGCAATAAGTTGATATTAATCCAATCCTGGAGAAACATTCGGAAGCAGTTTTAGAACATAAGTGCGTGTTCTAAGGATATGATAACGACAACCTCTTTTAGGAGACGGTTATCATTCCAGGCTTCCAAGGTGACATGGATGACAGAGTGACTGTCAGAGTTATTGTTTTCCCTCTGACGAGGGGCAGTATTTTGGACAGGTGGTCCAAGGGGATACTGAGGGAGGCATGGCGTAGGACACTGATTAAGTTCAGTGGTCGATACAGTCTAAGAAGTTTGGATTTGGAGTTCATTTATGAACTAGGTCCCATCAGACATCCAGACATTCAAAGACAGATATTGCTCATTCCGGGAGATGGCTTTCTACGCGAACTTGAGATAAAGAGTGACATAGAAAGAAACATCAAAGCGGATCCACTCACTGAGGCTATTCCTCGAACGCAATAGTTTCTTAAACGAGCTTTGTGAGAATAGTAGAGGAGTTGGGTGTTCGGTATCACACGGGCTATGAGTATGCGACATCGCAATAATTAGCCTTGAGTGCAAGTGGGAGATTGTTGGATATAGTGCCCTCAGAGTCAATTATTGGATCACAGGCACGTGATTGCAATGATTGAGGGAGGACCTATACCGGTAGGACAGTCTTACTCGAGATGATAGTATGCTATCTGGTTTATGTTTATCATCGTGTACTGCTTTAGGTGACCTTATAGGTCACTATTGCACGTTGATAGAGCCCCTAGGATTCTTGCTTGACTACCAGCAGTATGAGGGCAATCATATACGTGGGAGCTGGAGTCTATAAGCAAATCCTTAAAAGGTCCCTAGTCATGGGAGTTTCGAGACAGGGCATCGATTCTCCAGAGTAGACTAGTGTATACAGTTGAGACCCCGACGAGGGGAGGTGGCCGGTCTCACAAGCCACTGGTGTCAGTTGGTTCACCTAGGATGTATACAGGTGCTCATTGGGTTATGAGTACACCGGACAGGACTCGCCGGGAACCTGCTAGTTGGGATTATACTAGACGTCAGATAGCAGTTCCCTAGTGACATGTGTACAGGTTAGTTCATCGACCTGAGATTGTCATTTGTCTTGTGTGAGTTCTTACTGTGCTTTGATTACTACCCTACCACGCTTAAAGGAGACGTGCAAACAAGTTTTAGTTGGGTACAGTCCCAAGCCACATGGAGGCAGTGAGCGGATCTGCAGGGGTTCGTCTCTCCCGGTATTGGGGGTGAGGTCGCGCTGTGTCTAGGAGAGCCATTACACAAAGCCCTAGGCCGAGGCAGGAGATGTACTGGTAGGCATTCCAGTAGTATCTCAGGGTGTTCTGGACTACACTCCGACACGACTTATACCACTTTTAGGGGTCTGACTTTTACTAACCACCTAGGCCCGCCATGCGATGCTCATAGATGAACGGACCGGACTGTACGGATATTGTCACTGACAGGCTCAGTAGGGTGTCAGGATGAGTTCGCTCACAGACGTCCCTTTTGGTCAATAGCTGGTGGCCCGTCACGTATGGCTAATACCTTTGACGTGCTAGTGGTTAAATCCACAGCCATAGTATTGACGAGTCTTTAGAGTTCCCCACACAAAGTTACTCATGTTTCGGGCGAAACGCTGTAGAGGCCATATGGAGATATAGCATGGTTCGATCAGATACGTGCGGTATTGCACGGATCGTGATCGGACGGATTTTACTAGCCGGCTTTGGTTTAAGCCGGATCCTAGTATTAGACAGTGTAGATTTTGTCTCTTTGCAGTTGTATTCAGTGGGAATACAAATGCGGGCATGTATATGCAGTAGCGGGGTTTTCCTGTAATTTATTACGGGATCACGTTTTCTGAAGTTGCCAGTTTGCATTCCGTTCAGGCCGGTTTTTCCTTTGTTCCTTCCCGGCCGGACTTTTCGATGGAGGGGGTTATTTGCAAGTGTGCAAATAACATTTGTGGAGGGGTTATTTGCATATGTGGATTATGATATGACCATCATCATGAGATTCTCTTTGCATCATTCTTTTGCATTAATGTGAAGAGATTTGTATATGACTTGAGATTAGAAATGGGTGTGACTTTAATCCATGATAATCTTCACTTTTCTTCTCTTGATTATTAATTTCTTTTTCCCCCATCATTGAGAGAGGCCGACCACTAAAAAAGGAGAGATGAGAGAGGTTCATTTGGAGTGTGGAATTTCTTCATCTCACTTATCTTACACCAAAAATCACATAGCTCATTTCAAAAGGATCACTCCTCTCCTCCTTCATCCAAAAGTAACTTCATAACCCCAAAGAGACAAGCTTCTACACTACACCTACAGCACTCTTGGACGCGTCGGCTTGCCAACTTCACGCCCGAGTTGCCTCGGTCAAGAGGTAGGAGCCCGTAATAGAATTCGGCTACGTGGTGCCCTTTCCGACGAGGAGGTGACGGACGAAGATTCCGCGGGAGATCGGAGTGGAGACGAAGACCGAAGGACACGGATCGCTTGGTATATCTCTCTACCCATCTTTTCTTGTTTGCTAGAGTTAGGTTAATGGCCCGATCCGGGTCAAAAGTGCGCGGTGGTGCCGGTTTGCAAGTTTCGCAAAGTTTTTCGTTTCCGCGTTTCCGGCGTCGGATCGACCGCCGGGGCGCCGCCGTGCACTTACACAGAAAGCATGAAAACTCATGGTGGACGACACATACATCACGACAAAACCGCAACTGATATTTTAAAACATAATGAGTTCGGAAAATTCATGCGGTTTTCCGCAAAATCCAGATATCTCATCAATAGTAAAATCCTCAAGAAATCATAATATCTGACATGTTGTAAATGATAGATGCCTATGATATCGATATTATGCAATGTAATTTATGACGAGGAATCTATATAAGAATGATAATGAAGTGAGGTATATACATGCTTTGCAATTCAATGTATCATGTATGATGCAAGTGTTTGATACTAAACTAAACAGGTTCTAAAGTGCTCGTGGCATGGTAATTACCAAAGGCGTGTGTGTTCACATGAATAGCGCGCGCGCAACATGAGCCATTGGTAATGGTGCAAGTGTCCTAAGAGGTGATATCACACATAGGTATATAGATAACCATGTGATGCCAGCAGATGAATAACTAGAAAGCTATGCATATGAATGCAACTAGTACAAGCAATTCTAAATGTCAGGCGCCTCACGCCATCCAGACGATCCCCCCATAGATGTGTACATCTACTCACCCGGACAACTTGCTAATCTGATCCTACCACAGCTTTTCCTTTGCACGCCGCGTCCGATGCTTCGGCAACCGATCCTAAAATTGCACCACATAAAACATAAGATTACATATCTTGAAATGACGCAATGTTAAAATATGAAAAGATCAACGTTCACAAGTTAAGCACATTGTGCACTTGGTGCGCGGAACACACACGACAATCACTACAACCTTAACTAGATTCGTCGATTGTAACAACCGTCAAAACTAAAACCCGATCAAACCAATTTCGCATTCGCACACCCTAATTACCGTAGGAGATGCTAATAATATAACCAAGATATCAAAATTAATTCACCACCTAAATATTTAGAAAAGCTAGTAAGCACCTAAATTCCATATTTGGTGCAAACGTCGATGATTAACGATATAGTGATCACAATCTAACACAATCATCCAAACTAAACCACTTGATAGCCACTACACTTAATTTAACCTATTTGCAATGCTTCAAACCCTAATTCAAAAATCAAACCCTTTTCTTGAATTTCTTAATCTAGCAATTACAATCATTTTAACACTTGAAAATTCTAGTTTAGCATAGTTAAACTACAAATTAACCATAAGGTTAGAAATATACCTCTTAAGTTTTGAACCTTAGCTTGCACTTAGCCTCCAAAGATGGCCTCCTTTCTTCATGATTTAAACTAAAATTGGCTTAACAAGAGATAGAATAAGGATTTGTTTTGAATTTGTGAAGAAAATTGTGAATTTTTTATGGATTTTGTGATGGAATTAGAAGTGAAAAGAGAAGGGGGAAATGGGGGATGGCAGCTGGATGCTCTCGGCCAAGGGGGTGGGAGTGGGGAAAGTGTGAGAATTGTGTAGAATTTTCCGTACCAAAGTCTCTCTCAAGTTCAATTAATGCTTTTCACATCAAATTCTTATTTAAATTTCATTTTATTTTATTTTTGACCATGGAAACAACTAATCGTGGAATGTCTTGATAAAATTTATGTTACCGCTAGGTTTTAGTTTGTAATGGTTCCTAAGTATGTAATTTACCCATTCAAATTTGTATTTATCACTAATTTAATGTATATTAAAAAGCTTATAATAATATTTAAAATAATTGATTGAGGAAAAATTATTAAATGGCTTGAAATTTATAAGTGACAAATAATTAACCAAATACTAGCAATTTCATATCTAAATTTTGTATAATTAGGCCTATATTGAAAAATAATTATTTTTACGTTTTACGGAAAAAACTGTTTATTTTACCGATCATCTAACATTTACCTAAACGATTTCAAAGTGTTACAATCTTCCCCGTTAAAGAAATTCGGTCCCCGAATTTAAAATTTAACTACACGTACCTTCAAAAAGATGGGGATATTTCTTCCTCATCTCATCCTCGGTCTCCCAGGTGACCTCCTCGTTGTTCGGGCCACGCCAAAGAACCTTGACGGACGGTATAACCTTCGACCTCAATTTCTTCACCTACCGATCCAAAATGACCATCGGCTGCTCGGTGAGGGTGAAGATCGCACTCCAGCATGATCGTCTGGTGCTAAATCGCATGAGAAGGGTCATGAAGGTAGTTGCGATGCATCGAAACATGGAACACGGCATGAACATCTGGGAAGCTCGGCGGAAGAGCTAACCGATAAGCCATTGAACCGACATGCTCTAGAATCTCGAAAGGACCAACATATCTAGGACTAAGCTTCTCTTTTCGCCCAAATCTTATCACGCCCTTCATCGGAGAGACCCTCAGGAAAACATGGTCTGCAACAGCGAACTCGAGTTGGCGACATCGCCTGTCATCATATGATTTCTGCCTACTCTGGGCCGCTCTCATCTGTCCCGAACCAGCTGTATCTTTTCGGTCGTCACCTGTACGACATGCGGCCCCAAAATACTGCTCTCCCTGAGCTCTGTCCAACATACGGGCGATCGACATCTCCTGCCATATAAAGCCTCAAAAGGTGCCATCTGAATCGTCTCCTGGAAGTTATTATTGTAGGAGAACTCGATCAAGGGCAAATGACGATTCCAGCTACCACCAAAATCTAAAACACAAGCTCTGAGCTTGTTCTCAAGGGTCTGAATAGTACGCTATGACTGACCGTCAGTCTGCAGATGAAAAGCCGTGCTAAAACTTAATCGGGTGCCTAAAGCCTCCTGAAGTTTCTGCCATAATCGGCTAGTAAACTGGGTGGCCCGGTCGGACACGATGCAAGTCGGGATGCCATGCAGTCGTACGATCTCATCAATATAAACTTGGGCGTACTGAGCAAATCCAAAAGTGGTCTACACTGGTAGAAAGTGAGCCGCTTTCGTCAATCGATCTACAATCACCCAAATAGAGTCATACCCTCGACTGGTCCTGGGTAGACCCACAATGAAGTCCATGGAGACCTGTTCCCACTTCCACTCAGGAATAGGCAAAGGCAGTAACTCGCCGGCTGGCCTCTGGTGCTCGGCCTTGACTTGCTAACAAGTCAGGCATCTCGATACGAAGTACGTAACATCCTTCTTCATCCCGTCTCACCAGTAAACATCTCTCAAATCACGGTACATGTTGGTGGAACCTGGATGAACACTGTATACTGATCTATGTGCCTCCTCAAGAATATCACGCCTCAGTCCCTCAGAATATGGTACGCACATTCGAGTCCTAAATCGAAGTATCCCCTGATCATCAATCACAAACTCGGAAACTCTGCCCTGCCGAATCTGCTCGATAATCTCTAAAATACAGGCATCACTGGACAGTGCCTCGCGGTTACGGTCAAGTAACTGTGGGCGTGCTCTGAAATGGGCTAGCTGTCCCCCGGTAGGAGTAAACTTGAACTGCTTAGCTATCACATAGCACCTGCCAATCCGCCGTCGACTGCATCTATACTGCGCTCAAACAAGATAAGCTACCTCCGGGCCTCCTACTTAAAGCATCTGCCACCACATTCGCCTTTCCCAGATGGTATAGAATCTCACAGTCATAGTCTTTCACCAACTCCATCCAACGGCGCTGTCTCAGATTCAGATCTCGCTGGTGAAAGATATACTTCAAGCTCTTGTGGTCTGTGAATATCTGGCATGACTCACTGTATAGGTAATGTTTCCAGATCATGAGTGCAAACACCACTACAGCCATCTCTAAATCATGAGTGGGGTAGTTCTGCTCGTGCTTCCTCAACTGCCGAGAAGCATTCGCGATAACCCTGCCATGCTGCATCAATACACAGCCCAGCCCCACTCGAGAAGCATCCCAATATACCACGAAACCGCCCGATCCTGAAGCCAATGATAACACTAGTGCAGTAGTCAGACGAGTCTTCAACTGCTGGAAGCTATCCTCACATGCCTCGGTCCAATCAAAAGGAACCCCCTTCCGGGTCAACCCGGTCAATGGTGCGGCAATACGATAAAAGTCATGGGCATAACGTCGATAATAGCCGGCCAGACCTAAAAAGCTGTGAACCTCTGTGACTGATACCGGTCTGGGCCAACGCTGAACTGTCTCGATCTTCTTCGGGTCCACACAAATATCATCTCTCATCACCATATGACCCAAGAAGTCGACACTGTCTAACCAGAATGCGCACTTAGAAAATTTGCCGAGCAGCTGATGCTCCCTCAAAGTCTGCAATGTGATACGCAAGTGCTGCTCGTGCTTCTCTCGGCTCCGAGAATATACCAAGATGTCGTTAATGAACAAAATGATGAACTGATCCAGATACAGCCTGAATACACGGTTCATCAGGTCCATAAATGTTTCCGGGGCATTGGTGAGCCCGAACGACATCACCAAGAACTCGTAATGACCTTATCGAGTACGGAAAGTGGTCTTCAAAATATCATCCTTCCGAACCCGCAACTGGTGATAACCTGACCGTAAATCAATCTTTAAGAAATACCCCACACCCTGGAGCTGATCAAATAAATCGTCAATGCGGGGTAGGGGATATCTGTTCCCCTCAGTAACCTGGTTCAGCTGACGATAATCATTGCATAAGCGCATACTGCCGTCCTTCTTCTTAACAAACAGGACGGGAGCACCCCAAGGTGACTTACTCGGTCAGATAAGCCCTTTATCCAATAAGTCCTGCAACTGATCCTTCAACTCTCTAAGCTCCGCCGGGGCCATCCGATAAGGCGGTATAGAGATAGGCCCCGTGCCGGGAATCAAGTCAATACAGAACTCAATCTCGCGCTTCGGTGGCAGACCGGGCAGCTCGTCAGGGAATACATCAGGAAACTCTCTCACAACAGGGACCTGGTCCAACAGAACCTCTGTGGCGCTAGTATCACAAACATATGCTAAGAATCCTTGACACCCTTTCCGCAAGAGCTGACCAGCGTGAAGAGAAGAAATCAAGCTGGGAAGGGTGGCGCTACGATCTCACTGAATAACCAGAACTGGCTCACCAGGAAAGCTGAATCTGACTGCCTTCTCACGGTAGTCCACAGATGCATAACAGGTAGCTATCCAGTCCATACGAAGAAGAAAGTCGAAGTCTAGCATATCAAGGAGAATCAAATCAACTGAAGATCCCTTCACCCCGATACGAACAGGACACGATCGGCTCACAAAACGAGCAACAAACGACTCTCCTACCGGAGTAATAACGATAAGCGGCTGATCTAACGAAGAAGACTCTCAGCCTAACCTCGGTGCAAAGTATGTGGATACATAAGAATGTGTGGAGCCTGGATCAAATAGCACCTGTGCATCGAAAGAACATAGTAGTAAAGTGTTGGAGATAGTGCCCTCAGAGTCAATTATTAGGTCACAGGTACGTGATTGTAATGATTGATGGAGGACCCATCACGGTAGGACAGTCTTACTCGAGATGATAGTATGCTATCTGGTTTACCTTTATCATCGTGTACTGCTTCAGGTGACCTGACAAGTCGCTATTACACGTTGATAGAGCCCCTAGGATTCTTGCTTGACCACCAGCAGTATGAGGGCGATCATATAAGTGGGAGCTGGGGTCTATAAGCATATCCTTAAATAGTCCCTAGTCGTGTGAGTTTCGAGACAGGGCATCGATACTCCATAGTAGACTAGTGTATACAGTCGAGACCCCGACGAGGGGCGGTGGCCGGTCTCATAAGCCACTGGTGTCAGTTGGATCACCTAAGATGTATACAGGTGCTCATTGGGTTATGAGTACACCGGACAGGACCAGCCGGGAACATGCTAGTTGGTCATATACCAGACGTCAGATGGCAGTTCCCTGGTGACATGTGTGCAGGTTAGTTCATCGACCTGGGGATCGTCATTTGTCTCGTGTGAGTTCCCACTGTACTTTGATTACTACCCTACCACGGCTCAAAGGAGTCGTGCAAACAGGTTTTAGTTGGGTACAGTCCCGAGCCACATGGAGGCAGTGAGCGTATCTTCAGGGGTTCGTCTCTCCCGGTATTGGGGGTGAGGTCGTGCTGTGTCTAGGAGAGCCATTACACGAAGCCCTCGGCCGAGGCAAGGAGATTTACTGGTAGGTATTCCAGTAGCATCTCAGGGTATTCTGGGCTACACTCCGACACGACTTGTACCGCTTTTGGGGGTCTGACTTTTACCAACCCCCTAGGCCCGCCATGCGATGCTCATAGACGAACGGACCGGACTGTATGGATATTGTCACTGACAGGCTCAGTAGGGTTGTCAGGCTGAGTTCGCTCACAGACATCCCTTTTAGTCAGTACCTGGTAGCCCATTACGTATTGGCTTATACCTCTGACGTGCTAGTGGTTAAATCCACAACCAAGGTGTTGATGAGTCTTTAGAGTCCCCCACATTCAGTTACTCAGCTTTCGGGCGAAAGGTTGTAGAGGCCGTATGGAGATATGGCAAGGTCCGATCAGATACGTGCGGTATTGCACGGATCAGGATCGGACAGTCTGTACTATAGGCCGTATGGTTATATGGCAGGGTTCGATCAGATACGTGCGGTATTGCACGGATCAGGATCGAACAGATATTACTAGCCGGTTTTGGTATAAGCCGGATTCTAGTATAGTACAGTGTAGATTTTGTCTCATTGCATTTGTATTTCGGTCGAAATACAGATGCAGGTGTGTATGCACAGTATCGGGGTTTTCCTGTAATTTATTACGGGACCTGTTTTCTGGAGTTGCCTGTTTGCTTTCCGTTTCGGCCAATTTCCATTGTTCCGTTCATTGGCCGAAGATTGGTGGAGGAGGGCTTATTTGCATTGTTGCAAATAACTATTTGTGGAGGGGGCTTTTGCTTTTTGTTGCATCATGATAGCCATTCTTTGACCTTGACTTCTTGTCTTCATCATGACTTGACTTTTGTTTTCATGATGGATGTTGATGATGGTAGGTTTGAGGGTTGGACTTTGTGAGGTAATGATGGTGGAGTTGTGTGTGGTTTTGCTTATGATCATATTCTTTCATGATTCCCTTTTTGCATTATTGTTATGGTTGCACCACTCATTCCTTGACTCTCTCTCTCATTCTCTCCCTTCACCTAGCATTGGCCGGCCATTCTTTTTGAGGGGGGGCTGTCCAAAATTGGAGGTGGGGAAATGTTGTTCATTTCATGCACCAAAATTCTCAAAGCTCCTCCACATATTTCTTGTATCATCCCTCCACGAAAATGGCACCTCCATGAACCCCAAATGAGACTTGTACACTACATATTCTACAGCGAATCTTGGGCACGTCGAGTAGCCGGCTTCGTGCCCGAGTTGCCTCGGCATTGAGGTGGGAGCCCGTAAAAGAAGTAGGCGATGTGGTGCACTTCCGGCGACGAGGAGGAGACGGGACATTCCGCAAGAGATCGGGACGATGACGAGAAGACTGGAGGACTTGGATCGTCGGTATATCTCTATTCCCTTTCTTGTAGATAGCTAGGACTAGTTAGTGGTTCGATCCGGGTATTAGTGCGCGGCGGTTTGCCAGTTCAAGAAAATTTAAAGTTTATCACCGCTTCCGCATTTGGCCGTCGGATTGACGGCCGGGGTGCCGCCGTGCACTTACAGTGGTATCAGAGCCTCGCCATTAACTTAGTCTAGCTTTGTGTAATGTGTTTGCATTTCCGATCGATGAAAAAGTTCCAAAACCATGTTTTTCAAAGTGACAGTTTTCTGTTGAAATTTTTTAGTCTCCAAAAATTTTTCAGGTTGTATAAAATTGATGTACTGGAGATTACAAGAATACTGTAGAAATTCGACAGGGTCAGTCGACAGTGTAGGCGTGGAACCGCGGCCAAAACCCCCTTTGGGCCGCGGTTCCGCCGCGCACTGTGCAGATCACTGCACTGAATTTCCACAGTGTCTTTGTGGGCTTAAAATATGGGTTTTGGAATATTAATTTTGGGCCCATAATTTCTGTGAGTGCTACAGTATTGTTTTGGGGCCCACTTGTTAATGTTTGATCGATCGGATATTTTAAACACATTATTTCACAGTATTTACATTATATCTGCGACCGTGAATGTCACTTGATCGGTAAATCCGGTCTAACTGCTATAGCCCGGTTAGACGGATTTGCGAACTTGACTTTCACGTTGATGTTTTGTTTTTGCTGTGATGTTGCGGATCGGTCGTGGGAGATAGCCTGGATGCAATGCTAGTACAGTTGTGGTTGTATTATGTACATTTGATATTGCGGGGCGAGCGTCCGACATGTGGACTGCCGTCACTGCCTGTTTGTATTACTATTTTGGGGCACGACCTGGTTGCGGTCGATGTACCCGTTGTATGTATATTTTACTTTCTGTACTAGGCTTGCCCCGCGGAGGGGTGCACGGGTAGCCGGGTTCTAGAGGGCAACAAGCCCGCATCTCATGGCATTGGGACGGAGGGGGCTTCACTCTAGGATTGGCGGGCTATTCGCCGCACTCGTAGGGGGTACAGGTTGACCCAGGAGGGGTGCCCAAGTTACCGGATTCCGTGAAGTGCTGGGTGGTCCATTCACGGTGCTGAAGGGGGCTGCCTCGCTTCAGGTTTTGGCGGGTGACTTGCCGCGCCCGTAGGGGTCTAGGTTTTCATTGCACAGGCTATCCACACGACCAGGGGAACGTCGGGTTTCAGCGGCTCTATGAAACCCGGGGATCCCAGATATCTGTATTGTTTCTGTGATGCTGTTCATTCTCTGTGATGTTGCATTTTATTCACGCCTTGAGCGAATATAATATATTAGTATATATATTAGTAGATGTTGTATATGTTTTGCATCCGCGCTAGTCCAGTCCCCGCTCTGTCGTTAGTTAGCTAACCTAACGGGTAATGACGGGACCCAGTGGCGAATGCGGATGGCATATACGTACATCAGTATATTTTCGTTCTTTGTGGTGTGCTCAATTGATGGGACTGCATTGATTCGGATCAATGCAAGTTAAAACAAACCTAATCTGATGTTGTTGGAACACTTTTCAAAAAGCTGTTATTGCAAGGACGTTCACTTTTGTTTTGCATCGCGGTATTCATTTAGAATATCCTGCTCCTCAGTCGACGAGGCAAGGGCCGAGATCCCTTCACCGGGAGTGACCCCTTGGACAAAAGTTTGCGTCAGGGCAATAACTTCACTATAGCCGATTACTTTTGCTTTGCATCGCGGTATTCATTTGGGATATCCTGCACCCCATTCTATGGGGAAAGAGCCGAGATCCCTTCACCGGGAGTGACCTCTTTAGCGGAAGTTGTCGTCACTATATTTCTAAAAAGCTATCCGTTCCTTCGACGATATCAAGTTCATTACGTTAAAGGTTTTCGCCAGAAACCATTCGTAGCCCTCCGTCGTTTCATATGGGTAGTCAATAGTATTCAAGCTGTGTTTGTTGGCCAAAGTCAAGGCACAGTGTTTGGTAGCTGTTGGTTATTCATATGCAGCATAGATAGATGCGTTGGTTTGGAACAGTCGTATAGCCTTGTTGGCCAAAGTCAAGGGCTTGTGCGGGTGGATTCGAATCAACCTGGAGAATGACAGGTAGAACTTGACATGTGACTTATGATTTGTTGGCCAAAGTCAAGGTCATAAGAGCATGGGGCAGAAATCACATCGGGAGTTTCAAAAGAACTGAAACTTGCCAGATATGCGCATACCTTCTGGAGTGTGGTAGCGTGAGCGGATTCCGTCACGTTATCATGTGATGATAGTTGGATCCCGATTCCCACTGATGAGTTAGTTTACTCCTCGGGTGACCCCGACTAATTCTTCTTTCAGGTTTGGAGGAGAATTTAAGGTACAGTGGGAGGATTCCAGATTAGATAAATTGGTAACCATTCTGATCTAGGTTAGAGTGCACGCTGAGTGTTTCTTTTCTCTCTCTCTTTGGCAGCGACCATTGACCCGACCCTAAGACTATGACTCAGTGACCAAGTTGACCGAACCTTCTTTAACACTGGCTTTTGGATTGTCAGAGTTGCAAACCTCATTGCCACTCCTACTTTTACCCTTTTCTCCAGGACACCCCGTATTACTACGAACGTCCACTTCCATTGGACAAAACCATCGTATGGTTAGATACGAACTCGAAAGAATTTATTCGAGGATGGTTTCAGGTTCTGGAGAAAACGGATAGGATTATTCAGTTGTCTTTTCCTTTTACCTTCTCTCAGGTTGCGAGTACTCCTTGTTTTAGGAGATAGTACACCTATTACGCAAATTGGATAGTCTTCTTCCAAACCTTAGGCTGGTGCCGACCGGTAGGGAATGAAGAAAACCAATTAGCCTAACGATGGTGTACAGAAGGTATTAAGTTCAGACAAAGCAATGGATTAGTAAGATGGCAAAATAAATTGCAACAGATATTCACGACCAAACCAGGTATTTCGTTACCACTCCCACATCACCTTTGTATTTCTCCAGGACACTCCGTATCACTACGAAGATCCACAGTTTATTGGATACTCCATCGTATGGTTATATACGAACTCGAAAGGAACTTGTTCCAGTTCGGGGATGGATTCTGGTCCAGGAGGAATAGGAATAAGGTTTATTCGGTTGTCTTTTATCTTCACCCTCTCTCATTGCGAGTGTTCTTAGGATTGGGACAGTACACCCATTATGCTTATTGGATAGTCTTCTTCCAAACCATAGGCTGGTGCCGAACGGTAGGGAAGGAAGAAAACCATTTGGCCTAAAGGGGTGTGCAGAAGGTAAAGACTAAAGACATATGAAGGGATTTGGAGAGGTGGCAAAGGATTATACGGTTACAGTCGTGAATCTGGAAGAGGCATTACTAGGAATACCAGAATACCCCATCGGAACATTTCAATGTTTCAGTTTCACTGTGTAATGTTAAAGGAAAACTGATTTCCCGATTAGATACTTACTCCAGGGTATGTATTTACCAGGTACGATTCTCACATCTGCATGGTTTTACAGATGATGAGTGGGAGTAAGTTATTGGGAATTGGGTGATTATCCTCATTATATCGGGATTCGTTGTAATCGGTGATATTTGAGGAAATCACCTGGGCTGTTTGTCGGTTGGCAAATATTTGGTTTTGAATATCCGCAGTTATGCACCAATTTCAAATTGATATATCTGTACGTCTATTTTCATAGAGTGAGATATACCTTTCTGAAATTATGTCTACGACATTTACCTATATCAGTGGATGGTTAGGTAAGGAGCATTAAACAGCGGTGTAATTCTTCTTAACCATAAGTACAGTTTTCAACCTACGACACACAGTGAATGAGTTATCAGACTCAAGGGACTTATACAGAGTATTGTATGTTATCCAGGGTCCATCAGGACAGAGGGGTTGGTCCTCTTACTATATTCGGTTTACTTATGACTTCTCTAGTTTTTAGACAGGTGTTTCGTGGAAACACAGGGTCCGAATTTGGAGGAGTTATAGGTATTTGAATAGAGTAGAGAACCAGGTGTAGCAAGTATCGGGATTCTTCAAAGTGATCGAAGATGTAGATACTTGTATATGGTATTCAGTTGATAGTAATGATAAAGAGAACTTGCTTCTCTTTCAGGTTACTCATAATTGGAAGCATTCCTAAGTTGAGTAACGCTGATCGGCCTCCTTCCATTTAGTTGACATGCACTGGAGACTGCTGCATGATTTGAATCTGGTTCAATTAAATCAGTGCCTCTGGTCCTATATTGGATATAGAACAGTTCGTATCTTAACGATGTTAAGGTACGGGGAGTTGTCCGGCTTATGCTTAAAACCAGACACTGGACAACTCAAGGCACGTTTCTGTAATGGCTGTTTGTGGGTTGACCCAGGCTATGACGCGGGTTGACTTTCTACCATCTGGATGAACAATAGCAATATTGTTCTAGACTCGCCACAGTTTTATTAAAAATGGATTTTTTCAGAAAACAGTAGTGGGAGTATGGTAGAACTGGAAGTGATTCCAGAACCACAAACGATTACTGAAGATTTGACAAGGAACCTAAAGATTCAATCTGGATTGACATTCCATTGGCCACTCCGCAGATAAGGTGGGTAACTTCAGGCACCCGAGAGGTACTTTGGTAGCCTCAAGGACGGTGACAGGGAAGTTCTTGTTTACCCACAATTACCATTGCTGTTGTTCCAGGATGCGAGACCCGGCGGGAGGATGAGTATAGCGTCGTTCTAAACTAGTTTTAGAAGTGTACGTGTATATGACTCTGCCAGAGGGTTGTCGTAGTCAGTGGGAGTAGCGGAAGCATTGGTGGACAGGTAGCTTATGTCTATTTATAGACTGAAGCACCAGTAGCGGACATAGATCATCTATTTCTGACGTGACAGTCATAGGTTTGACTTCATCAGAATAGGGGATGGATCTGTTGAGAAGGTAGTAGGGTGTGATATCCTGGCATTTGGATGACATACACAGAGTAGGAAAGGAAACTCCTATACTACAATCGGTTATACTTTGGTCGTCACACAGTGGTTTCTCCACACAGGACTTGGACATTATATCAGACATACTGGTTACTGGATCTATGGTATTAGATCTAGATTTGGGTGGTTTCCCAATCAGGGTACTTAGACAGCATTCTAAGGGTATTTAGAATGGACCACTCCATGCACGGTAGTGTACCTGCAGAAGATGGAGTCACCCTCTCTAAAGGTGTCTTACAGACTAAAGGGGAGAGGGATGTGCATGATTGGCAGATCACTTGCTCAGGCAATTGAGTCAATCATGAGATGTCAAGTACCACACCAGATGTTGTTCTTGCACTAGATGCAATAAGTTGACATTAATCCAATCCTGGAGAAACAGTCGGAAGCAGTTTTAGAACATAAGTGGATGTTCTAGGGATATGATAACGACAGCCTCGTTGAGGAGACAGTTATCATTCCAGGCTTCCAAAGTGACGTGGACGACAAGCAGGTTGTCAGAGTTATAGTTTTTCCTTCTGATGAGGGGCAGTATTTTGGACAGTTGGTCCAAGGCAATACTGAGGGAGGCATGGCGCAGGATACTGATTAAATTCAGTTGACGATACAGTTTAAGAAGTTTGGATTTGGAGTTCATTTATGAGCTATGTCCCATCAGACATCCAGACACATTCTAAGACAGGTATTGCTCATTTCGGGAGATGGGTTTCTCCGCGAACTTGAGATATAGAGAGACATTGAAAGAGACATCAAAGCGGATCCACTCACTGAGGCTATTCCTCGAACGCAATAGTTTCGCAAACGAGCTTTGTGAGACTGACTAGTAGAGGAGTTGGGTGTTCGGTATCACACGGGCTGTGAGTATGCGACATCGCAATAATTAGCCTTGAGTGAAAGTGGGAGATTGTTGGAGATAGTGCCCTCAGAGTCAATTATTAGGTCACAGGTACGTGATTGTAATGATTGATGGAGGACCTATCCCGGTAGGACAGTCTTACTCGAGATGATAGTATGCTATCTGGTTTACCTTTATCATCGTGTACTGCTTCAGGTGACCTGACAAGTCGCTATTACACGTTGATAGAGCCCCTAGGATTCTTGCTTGACCACCAGCAGTATGAGGGCGATCATATAAGTGGGAGCTGGGGTCTATAAGCATATCCTTAAATAGTCCCTAGTCGTGTGAGTTTCGAGACAGGGCATCGATACTCCATAGTAGACTAGTGTATACAGTCGAGACCCCGACGAGGGGCGGTGGCCGGTCTCACAAGCCACTGGTGTCAGTTGGATCACCTAAGATGTACACAGGTGCTCATTGGGTTATGAGTACACCGGACAGGACTCGCCGGGAACATGCTAGTTGGTCATATACCAGACGTCAGATGGCAGTTCCCTGGTGACATGTGTGCAGGTTAGTTCATCGACCTGGGGATCGTCATTTGTCTCGTGTGAGTTCCCACTGTACTTTGATTACTACCCTACCACGGCTCAAAGGAGTCGTGCAAACAGGTTTTAGTTGGGTACAGTCCCGAGCCACATGGAGGCAGTGAGCGTATCTTCAGGGGTTCGTCTCTCCCGGTATTGGGGGTGAGGTCGTGCTGTGTCTAGGAGAGCCATTACATGAAGCCCTCGGCCGAGGCAAGGAGATTTACTGGTAGGTATTCCAGTAGCATCTCAGGGTGTTCTGGGCTACACTCCGACACGACTTGTACCGCTTTTGGGGGTCTGACTTTTACCAACCCCCTAGGCCCGCCATGCGATGCTCATAGACGAACGGACCGGACTGTATGGATATTGTCACTGACAGGCTCAGTAGGGTTGTCAGGCTGAGTTCGCTCACAGACATCCCTTTTAGTCAGTACCTGGTAGCCATTACGTATTGGCTTATACCTCTGACGTGCTAGTGGTTAAATCCACAACCAAGGTGTTGATGAGTCTTTAGAGTCCTCCACATTCAGTTACTCAGCTTTCGGGCGAAAGGTTGTAGAGGCCGTATGGAGATATGGCAAGGTCCGATCAGATACGTGCGGTATTGCACGGATCAGGATCGGACAGTCTGTACTATAGGCCGTATGGTTATATGGCAGGGTTCGATCAGATACGTGCGGTATTGCACGGATCAGGATCGAACAGATATTACTAGCCGGTTTTGGTATAAGCCGGATTCTAGTATAGTACAGTGTAGATTTTGTCTCATTGCATTTGTATTTCGGTCGAAATACAGATGCAGGTGTGTATGCACAGTATCGGGGTTTTCCTGTAATTTATTACGGGACCTGTTTTCTGGAGTTGCCAGTTTGCTTTCCGTTTCGGCCAATTTCCATTGTTCCGTTCATTGGCCGAAGATTGGTGGAGGAGGGCTTATTTGCATTGTTGCAAATAACTATTTGTGGAGGGGGCTTTTGCTTTTTGTTGCATCATGATAGCCATTCTTTGACCTTGACTTCTTGTCTTCATCATGACTTGACTTTTGTTTTCATGATGGATGTTGATGATGGTAGGTTTGAGGGTTGGACTTTGTGAGGTAATGATGGTGGAGTTGTGTGTGGTTTTGCTTATGATCATATTCTTTCATGATTCCCTTTTTGCATTATTGTTATGGTTGCACCACTCATTCCTTGACTCTCTCTCTCATTCTCTCCCTTCACCTAGCATTGGCCGGCCATTCTTTTTGAGGGGGGGCTGTCCAAAATTGGAGGTGGGGAAATGTTGTTCATTTCATGCACCAAAATTCTCAAAACTCCTCCACATATTTCTTGTATCATCCCTCCACTAAAATGGCACCTCCATGAACCCCAAATGAGACTTGTACACTACATATTCTACAGCGAATCTTGGGCACGTCGAGTAGCCGGCTTCGTGCCCGAGTTGCCTCGGCATTGAGGTGGGAGCCCGTAAAAGAAGTAGGCGATGTGGTGCACTTCCGGCGACGAGGAGGAGACGGGACATTCCGCAGGAGATCGGGACGATGACGAGAAGACCGGAGGACTTGGATCGTCGGTATATCTCTATTCCCTTTCTTGTAGATAGCTAGGACTAGTTAGTGGTTCGATCCGGGTATTAGTGCGCGGCGGTTTGCCAGTTCAAGAAAATTTAAAGTTTATCACCGCTTCCACATTTGGCCGTCGGATTGACGGCCGGGGCGCCGCCGTGCACTTACATAAAGTACCTATCACAACGGCATTGGATGCCTGTGCATCCTGAGGAGTCAAAGCGAACACTCGGGCATGTCCCCCACTAATAGCTGGCTGTCCTCAGCCCCTGCCTCTACCTCTATCACCTCGTCCTCTCTGAACAGGACCGCCATGCCTACGGCCTCTAGGAGCATCTGTCAGGCGTGGAATGTCATCTGGGGTAGGAAGTAACGCTCTCTGAGGAGGTGGTGAAGGTGGTAAGGTCACATGTGGCACTGTCGCAGCGCCCCGGCGCCCCATAGTACAGTCTCTAATACGGTGATGCAGTATCCCACATCGAAAACATCCCAATGACGGCCGCTGTCCCTGTAGGTAAGTACTGTATGACTGTCCTGGTCTCAAGCCTCCGCCATCACCATGGCCTGGAGGGGGCCTGCCGTGGCGTTTATCCATCTGCCGTTGTGCTGGCATGTTAGTACGAATCCGCTTCGGTCCAGGAACAACCGGAGTCTCAGAAATACGCTCCTCCAAAAGTAAGGCTGCATCCATCGCGGCTGAATATGTATCAAAATGCTGGGTGCCGATGGCAAGGAATAACTGTGTGTCAAGTCCTCACACAAACCTCTTTACCCTCTTCTCTTCAGTGTCTACTAGATACGGAGCATATCGGGACAACTGAGTAAACTGTATATCATACTCGGACACTGTTATCCCCGGAGTCTTGCGCAAAGACTCAAAACTACTGGCTCGAGCATCTCAGACACTCTTCGGAAGAAAAAGGGCAAGAAATGCAGCTGGGAACTCATCCCAAGTTATAGGAGGTAGACCTGCAGCTCGGCCTCTCTCTACTGAATCGTACCATGTCTGAGCAAGGCCCTCCAGACAAAAACTCGCAAACTCCACCCATCTATCATCAGAACATCTCGCCGAACGGGAAAACCTAGTCATCCTATCGAGAAATGCCTGCGGGTCCTCTGTCGCATCCGTGCCGGTAAAGGCTAGAGGTCTCAGCCTCATAAACTCCAGTAATGATACGGGGATAGACGCAGTAGTAGCAGGAACAACTGTCTGGGCAACAGGTACAATCGTGGTCTGTGCGATGGAAGGAACATCCTCAGATCTCTGTGCCCGACTGGCCTCAACTAAAGATCCCATCATTTGACGCAACTCCTGCATACCGGCCTCTAGTCTGGCAATACGGCCTGGGGAATGCGGACCAATCGGACCCTGGGGGTAGGCATATCGTCCCGCTCGATCCTCGCCTCAGACGATCCCGCTCGAATCTCATCTCTGGCTGCAGCCCTCTAATCTCTCGTAGTCTTCGGCGTCATAGAAGCTAGAATAGAAACATGATTGATAAGTACATTGCAATTGAATCAAGGAATGCATGGACTCAAGAAAGGAAATACAAATAATTATGGCCTAAGGTCACTTAGGCGGAGTACCGTATCGTAAGTATACCGCGGAACATACACACGCTACGCCACTCTGCTTAAGTCACCTACTCCATCTACCAAGGGTAGTCCTACACTCAGAAAGGTAAAACCTAGGGCTCTGATACTAACTTTGTCATGGAACGAAGGTAAGGAACGTGACTGCCACTTAGTTTACGAGAAGTCTCAAGGCGTAACGAAACCTAAGTCAGCCAAACCCCAGAAAATCTAAACTATAATCAATATGAGTTAAGGAAAACCTTTTATGAAAACGATTTTAAACCAATTAAGTTATATTAATCCCTTTTTAAAATATCAAAATTTTCCGAAATTTTCGGCAGAGTCTCCTTTGTAAATACTGGCTCCAAACGGGTACAAACAAGAATATATAAATATGTAATGATATAATGGCATCCCCAAGCGGGAGCTAGCTCTTCGGCCAAGGCGGATCACAACCACACGCAATATATATATATATATATATATATATATATATAACATCAAGTAAATAAGCATAATGAAACGCAAAAATACGAAAAAACATAAAGTCGGTTCAAGTGAGCTCGACCCCAGAAAAACAACATATAAACAAATCTCTCGGTCTCAACACTTGGTCGCATATACAAAATAAGAAGTGGTAGATGGAGAATACTAGATACAATAAAAGGTATAAAAAGAGACAAAAGTGTCCCTGCAACCCACCTCCGAGCAATGTCGCGAGTCCGAGCAAAAGAAGCCAAGGAAAAGTACGCCCGCCGCTACAAGGCTGACGGGTCCGACCAGCAAGACACTGTGGCACAACGGGGGTGAGTTGCCAGCTCATGAGTAGTAAGTAACATCTAATAAGGCTATCGTAAGAATGCACGCCAATGCGTCACAACCTGTATGTCTAAATATGATGCGATGCCACTAATATGTCTGCACATGGATGCAAAATCGATACGAAATCTTTAAGTGTTCAGTACGATGATATCTGCATTCTTAACTTAAAACAATATCTGTACAATAACTAAGGAATCATCAATGAAATTATCCGAAAACCGTGTCAAGTATCGACAAAAATTATGGATATATATATCTATCTCAAGGTATCACTATGTCAATATCACAATATTTTGGGCTCCGTCAGTCCAGATCGGACCATATCATTAAATCTCATGACAACGGTCGGTATCCTCCGGATATCCGCCACGCCAGACATCACCGGTAGGTAGTCTACCATAGCCAGGCTCATCGTCATCCCCACAAAATCATTCTCGCCTTAGGGTACTATACCGGGCCCACCATGTACCCGAGACTGTTCCTCTACTCCTCGAATCGGGTCTCGAAATCCAACAGAAAGCATGAAAACTCATGGTGGACAACACATACATCATGAGAAAACAGCAACTAATATTATAAATCATAATGAGTTCAGAAAATTCTTGCGGTGTTCCCCAAAATCCAGAAATCTCATCAATAGTAAAATCCTCAAGAAATCATAATATCTGACATGTTGTAAATGATAGATGCATATGATATCGATATTATGCAATGTAATTTATGATGAGGAATCTATATAAGAATGATAACGAAGTGAGGTAGATACATGCTTTGCAATTCAATGTATCATTTATGATGTAAGTGTTTGGTACTAAACTAAACAGGTTCTAAAGTGCTCGTGGCATGGCAATTACCAAAGGCGTGTGTGTTCACATGAATAGTGCGCGTGCAATATGAGCCAATGGTAATGGTGCAAGTGTCCTAAGAGGTGATATCAAACATAAGTATATAGATAACCATGCGATGCCAGCAGATGAATAACTAGAAAGCTATGCATAATAATGCAACTACTACTAGCAATCCTAAATGTCAGGCGCCTCACTCCATCCAGACGATCCCCCTATAGATGTATACATCTACTCACCCGGATGCCTAGCTAATCTGATCCTACTATAGCTTTTCCGTTGCGCGCCGCAACCGATCCTAAAATTGCACCACATAAAACATAAGATTACATATCTTGAAACGACGCAAAGTCACAATATGAAAAGATCAACATTCACAAGTTAGGCACATTGTGCACTTGATGCGCGGAACACACACGACAATGACTACAACCTTAACTAGAATCGTCGATTGTAACAACCGTCAAGACTAAAACCCGATCAAAACAATTTCGCATTCGCACACCCTAATTACCGTAGGAGATGCTAATAATATAATCAAGATATCAAAATTAATTCACCACCTAAATATTTAGAAAACCTAGTAAGCACCTAAATTCCATATTTCGTGCAAACGTCGATGATTAACGATATAGTGACCACAATCTAGCACAATCATCCAAACTAAACCACTAGATAGCCACTACACTTAAATTAACCTATTTGCAATGCTTCAAACCCTAATTCCAAAATCAAACCCTTTTCTTGAATTTCTTAAACTAGCAATTACAATCATTTTAACACTTGAAAATTCTAGTTTAGCATAGTTAAACTACAAATTAACCATAAGGTTAGAATTATACCTTTTAAGTTTTGAACCCTAGATTGCACTTAGCCTCCAAATATGGCCTCCTTTCTTCATGATTTGAACTAAAATTTGCTTAAGAAGGGATAGAATAAGGATTTGTTTTGAATTTGTGAAGAAATTTGTGAATTTTTGATGGATTTTGTGATGAAATTAGAAGTGAAAAGAGAAGGGGAAAATGGGGGATGGCAACATGATGCTCTCGGCCATGGGGGAGGGAGTGGGGAAAGTGTGAGAATTGTGTAAAATTTTCCCTAGAAAAAGTCTCTCTCAAGTTCAATTAATGCTTTTCACATCAAATTCCCATTTAAATTTCATTTTTGACCATGGAAACAGCTAATCTTGGAATGTATTGATATAATTTATGTTACCAATAGGTTTTAGTTTGTAATGGTTCCTAAGTATGTAATTTACCCATTCAAATTTGTATTTATCACTAATTTAATGTATATTAAAAAGCTTAAAATAATATTTAAAATAATTAATTAAGGAAAAATTATTAAATGATTAGAAATTTATAAGTGACAAATAATTAACCAAATACTAGCAATTTCATATCTAAATTTTGTATAATTAGGCCTATATTGAAAAATAATTATTTTTACGTTTTACGGAAAATACTGTTTATTTTACCGATTATCGAACATTTACCAAAACGATTTCGAAGTGTTACATACACCCTCAAACCACACCAAAAACCTACACAAAGTCTCACCCTCACTTCACAAAAATTGGACTAGAGCACACCCTAAACCCTATGGTGTTACCAAGTTACCATTTTGAAGACTTTGAACTCAAGAAAAATCTTGAGTTGCCAAATGAGGTATAAATCCACATCTTTAGTCAAGATTGTAACTTTCCTTGTATTCAATTGTAGTTTTGAGCCAAAACGATGAATTTTAGTGATAGGATTTTCCAAGTTGAGGTTAGGGTTTATTTTGAATTCATATGGTGCAGTTAAGGTTTAGTAGTGACCTTAAACCCTTGTAGTGTTAATCTTATATACTAAAACTAAGTGTAAACCCAAGACTTGAGTTAATTTGTTCCGATATCGTATTTTGTGAATTCTTCGGGACTGCAAGGAATCTGGAGCAACCTGAGACCTTTATAGGAAAAACAAACAACTTAGTTGACCTAATCAGAACCCTAAGAGATCACCATCAAAAGAGGAGCCACCAATTCTATTACGGGACCGGCGACACCGGGTTTAATGGGCATTTCGCTGGGCCGGCTGTAGGAGTTGGTGTAGGGGCTTGGCCTGTAGCTTACTTACCTCATAAACTATCCCCAATATTGTTTGCTTATCCCCAATTGACCTGACCAAATATATGGAGCTAGTTTTCTAAGTTGTTGTTTTGAGTTTTGTGGATTTTAATAACTTGGTTTTTAGTATTTGAATTTGGATTCAGTCGTTGGACGTTTGTGCGTCAACGGCGAGGGTTTAATGTTTGTTTTCACATGAGTAGGCTATAGGTTCTAACCTATAGGCACCTCGAGTGTCGTGTCGGTTTTTCAATTGGATTTTAATGCGATACGATATGTTGTGATATGTAGGTAGCTCCGCGTGAACTTCGGGACGACAAGGGAGAGCGTGGCGTCATTGACTTCGGCAAGCAAATATCACAGTGAGTAGATGTATAAGTACGGGGGAATTCGGGTGGATGGCGTATAGCACCCCTGCAAATTCGTAGATTAGGACGTGTATGGTATGTAAATGGGTAGTGCAGATACTTAGCAAATAGGGTTTTCTAGGAGACTATAAGTGAGATGAAGCGTACCTGGAAGAAGATTGCTCTTAGTTTAGTTTCTTGGTCGCGGACCCGTAGTGTATAGGTTGTCACACACACACGCACACACGAGATATGATGTGGGTGTATATGTATATATTTATATATATGGATGCGTTTATATATATATATATATATATATATATATATATATATAGACACAGACACACATACGTATAAGATGAGGATATAAGATGTTGATTGGACATGAGTCGATATGATCGGGCATGAAGCCGTGAGGTTATGATTTGTGATTGAGTCGAGATACCGTTTATGATATCATATTATAATGGATCGTTGGGCGATATGTATTCATACATGCGATAATATTGTTAGTGCATATGCCCTAGGGACCATTATTATATCATACTAGGTTGTATATTACTTAATGGAAGCTTGAGATATTCACAGTTGTATATAACAGTCTTGCTAAAAATGGTAGTATGCTACTTGGTTTGTGTCTACTTTAATATGAGCATATGTTTCTTGTAACGTATCACTTATACATATTAGTAGGGCCCATAGGATCTTTGCTTGATTACCAGCGTTGTGATGGCAGTCACACTAGTGGGGGCTGGGTAGTCTGTAAGCAACATCTTATACAGGTCTCTGGTCGTTGGATTATCGAGATTGGTCATCGATATTCCGGAGTAGACTAAGTGTGTACGCTTCTCATCCCAGTTGGGGAGATGGTCTGTCCCACAGCCATCAGTACGTCGTACTGGAGATAGTATACAGGTGCTCGTTAAGTTACGGGTATACCGGACAGGACTCGCAGGGGAACTGTTGGTTGGTATTATACCCATCGTCAGTTAACAGTTCCCAAGTGACTTGAGTACAACATAGTCCGCAGACTTGACACTGCTACTTCGCCTCGAGTGTGTTCCACTGTTCTTAGATTGCAACCCTACCACGGTTCAAAGAAGTCATGCAAACAGGTAGCTGTTGGGTGCAATCCCGAGCACTTGGAGGCAGTGGCGGTTAGATAGGATTCGTCTCTTCCAGTATTGGGAGTTGATATCGCGCTATGTCAGAGAGCCATTACGCAAAGTCCATGGCCAGGGCAAGTGAGATTTACTGGTAGGTTCCAGTAGTTTCTCAGGGTGTAATGGGCTACGCTCCGACACGACTTATACTGTAATTAGGGAACTGACGCTTGCCGCCCTAAGGCTTGATATGCGATAGTCTTGGACGAAAAGACCGGACTGTACGGAGATTGTCAAATCAGGCTCAATAGGAGTTTGGATGGGTTTCCTCATCGGCTTTATTATCGACATCTACCTGGGGACCGTTACGTACAGCTAGTGCTGCTTGCAGTCAGTGGTTAAACCCATTGCCAGCGTAGTGTCGAGTCTTTAGAGTCCCACACAGAGAGTTTTCCTGCTCCAGGCGAAACGATATAGAGGTCGTATGGTTTTACGACAAGGGTTCGGACGCATACGTGTGTTTACGTACGTACGACGTTCGGACAGTTTTTACTAGCCGGCTTTGGTTTAAGCCAGATTCTAGTATCGGGTTATGGATTTATACAGTCTAAAGTTTTTCCCTATTTTCACGGATTGGAGGGGCGTTCTTGTAATTTTCCGGAAAGCTTCTAGAAGCATGGTGACTTGGAGGGTAAGGTGGTATTAACATTAATTGATTTTGTGACTCATGAGATGCATCATTCAAGTGAGTGAATGAAGCATTTATTGCTTAATGACTCACTTGATGATTCATTGCACATAGTCAATGAAGCATGATGATAATGCATTTGAATTATTCATTTGATAATTCTTTATGCTTCATAATATATTAGAAGTGAGAAACAATTTCAATTCATTCTTATCATCACCTTCTCTCTCCACAAGCTATCTCATTCTTGAAACCCTAACCCTAACCTCTCATGTTTTGAGATCAAGGGTTAGATAGACTAATACATCCATAACCTCACTCTATATCCCCTAGGTAGCTTAGATTAGCACTTTGAGGAACCTAGTTATCTCAAGTTAGAGATCAAGCTTGTAGTAGGAGCTCTCGGGTGGATCATCTTTGATTCGAGGAGGCCGTTGAGGTGCCGATGTTCCAAGGAGCCTACATGGAGGGGAGGACCGCGATGAAGACCCGAAGGACAAGTAACTTGAGGTATAACTTCGAATCTGAGTAGTTAAACCTTTCGTAGTTTGCTAGTAACGGTTTAGAAACGATTCATGCGCTCAAGTCCGTGTTACGAAGCTTTGCTAATCGTTTTTCATATATTCCGCTTCCCCGCAAGTTCGTGGGGTGCGTGATATGGACTTACAGTGGTATCAGAGCCAACTAAACCATTACTAGCTTGTTAGCAACTGATTAGAACTTCGATTGTCAGAAAACGCGAAAACGAAACCCCGGAAATCCCAAGTTTCTGTTAATTTTAAACATGTCTAAAAAACTATTTGATATGCCTTAAAATTCACAGCAGGGAAATATAAGAATACTGGGAAAATACGAAGTTCCAACTCGGTTTTATGGCCTCGGATCCGCGGCAATAGAGTGCTTTTGCCGCGGATCCGCCGCCGAGTCAACTCCGAGTTGACTCGGATTTGCTCTGTTATTCATGTTTTCTGGTTTTTTGTTTTCCTGTATATTCTGTTTTCTACCCAGGTTACTTTAGTACAGGTTTGCTTTTGGGGTAGACACGGATAAAGGTAGTCGATCGATGTTCTAAACTAATTGCTAATCGGGTTATTATCTGTAATGTTTAATGTGTTCGTAAACCTCCCCTAACTGCTAGTATGTCGGTTGGCAGGGGGTTGCACATTTCTGTAATGTTTACTGTTTGTGTATATGGACTTGATTGGAATGTTGTGATGATTAGCCGGGGTTTGAGGTGGGTTTAATATTCTTTCATTCGATGTAAATGTAATATGATGTAATATTCTTTTGCGGGGCGCATCCAGGTTGCGGTTGTAGCCACCGTTGTATTATTTCTTTTTACTGTTTTTTGCTCCTAGGATAGACCCAAAGCGGGGTACACAAACTACCGGGTACGTTGAAGTGTTTAGTGGCATACTCACGTTGTTGAGGGAGACCGCTTCACTTCGGGTACTTGGCGGGTAGTTTGCCGTAACCGTAGGGGTCTAGGGTGGGGTAATGTCTATTCATCACAACTGTGTAATCCGTCTTTTATTGCAGGCTCAAAGCAAATGCGGATTGCTAGTATATCCAATAAATTTCATCTGTGATCTGGAAATTTTATTATTGCGTCTGACGAATGTACAATATCTATATATGATAGCTATTAGACGTCACTTATGTTTTACTCCCACGCTAGCACAGCCCCCGCTCTGTCGTTAGTTAAGTAATCTAACGGGTGATGACGGGACCCCGTGGCGAATGCGGATGGCATAAGAGTACGTGGTATTTTCGTTGTTTTCTGTAATGATAGGATAAATGATGGGACGCATTATTATAATGCAAAGAAAATAAACCAAAGTGTAATCGTTGGAACAAATTTAAAAGAAACCACTCGGTTATTTTAAAAAGATCAGATTTTTTAAATTGCGGAGCTTTAACCACTCCTTTTAAAAAGTATCATGTTCCTTCGATTATATCAAGTTCACTACGTTCACGGTTTTGCCAAAACCATTCGTAGCCCTCCGTCCTTTCATTTGGGTATTCAGTAGTATTCAAGCTATGTATTTTGGCCCTTAGTCAAGGCATAGTGTTCGGTAGCTGCTGGGGTATTCATTTGTTGCATAGATAGATGCGTTGGTTTGGGACAGTCGTATTACTTTTCTTGGCCCTTAGTCAAGAGTATATACGGGTGGGTTAAAATTAACCTGGATAATGACAGGTAGAACTTGACATGTAACTTATGACATTTTGGCCCTTAGTCAAGGTCATAAGAGCATGGGGAAAAAATCCACATCGGGAGTTTCTAAAGAAACTGAAATTTGCTAGTGTTGCATACCATTTGGACTATGATGAATGTTGGTACGATTCCTTCAAAATTATCATACAATGATATTTGGATCCCGATCCTACTGTGAGTACATAATACTTATCAGGAGATTCGTCACTTAACGATCAATGCTATAAACCAAGTAGGTGCCTAGAAAGGTGTCAGCGGGGCTACGCCCCTAGAGAAAGAGGTTATTTAATTAAGGAACTTCGCGAAAGCGTTGGAAAACCTCCCTCGAAGTATCGACACTGACCTGGCTGAACGGTTAAGCAAGTATTGTACGGTGAGAATAGTCCTGGCTAGTTCTTCTTTTATTGTTTGAGCAAGGATTCGAGAAACAGTGGGAGCCATCCTATTTAGATAAATTAAAAACCACTCTAAACTTGCAAGAGCATCATGCTAATAGTATTTTCTTCTCTCTCTTAAATTGCAGCGACCTTGTGACTATGACTAGGTTACATCTAGATAATAAATTGACTAAATCTGACTTATATGACTGGCAAAGGTCTGTCCAGATGTCCATTACCCATAACAAGCTGGACCACCCTATTACTACTTAAGATCCCGCCGTCCCAGGTCCAGTTTCCACTGTCACGGATATGAATATCCGTCAGACAAGGGAAAAGGATAAAGCGAAAGCCAAGTGCCTCGTGTTAGCTTCAGTTGATGGTGTAAACCAGAAGCAGCACGAGAAGATGGACTCAGTTTCCATCTTTCTCCATAACAAAGATTTATATGGAGAGCAATCTCATATCGCAAGATATAAGACCTCGAACGAATTAATTCAAGCGAGGTTGGATTTCGGATCATCTGTAAAGGACAACGTCCTTACAATGACTAGCTATATTGATGAGCTCCAGGACCTGGACCACGTTGGGAAACGAGTCAGATACTGACTTGATTCTACAGTCTCTACCTTCTACCCTGAAGGAAACCAGGGAAGAAGAAAGAAAGGGAAGGGCAAAAGTTTCGGGACTGAATGTCGTAAAAGAGGAACGTTCCTATTGTTATGGGACTGGACATTGGCAGAAAGATTGCAGGGCTTTAGAAGCCAGTAGCCAGGATACGAAGCATGTTGTAGCTTCAGCCTCAAGTATGTTAGTAATATAGAACTGTTTGTCAATTAACTCTACTTCCTGGGTACATGATACCGGAGCAGGATCTCATATCTGTAATTCATTACATGCTTTGAGAAACCGTAGAGTTATAATGGTAGGTGATTGTTCTCTCAGAGTTTAAAACGGAATGAGCGTAGACGCTGAATCCGTGGGAGAATATCGTCTAGGTTTGACAAGTGGGCAGATATTGATTCTACGTAACTGTCTATATGTACCTAGTATGACTTATAATATCATATCAGTATCCTCACTTTCAAGAGAGGGATATGATTTTACATTCGCAAGTGATGTAGTTCACATCCACCTAAATCAAGTACTGATTGGGTCCGGTACATTAGATAGCGGTATATACGTATTGAGTCAAGCTCAGGTTTTCAATGTCCAGAACACACTTAAAAGAAAGTCTCCAGAAATAAATCAGGCTTTCTTATGGTATTGTAGACTTGGTCACATCAATGAGAGAAGGTTGACTAAGTTACATAGAGAAGGATATTTGGATTCGTTCGAATATCAATCTTATGCTACTTATGAATCTTGTCTCAAAGGAAAGATAACAAAGACTCCGTTCACTAGACACGGAGTAAGAGCAAGCGAGCTCTTGGGACTCATACACAGTGACGTGTGTGGTCCAAGGTCTACACATGCGCGAGGTGGTTATTTCTACTTCATTACTATTACGGATGATTTCTCTAGGTTTGGATATGTCTTCTTAATGAAGCATAAATCCGAAGCCTTTGAGAAATTCCAAGAATACAAGAATGAAGTAGAAAAAAAAACAGGCAAGAGTATAAAGACACTGAGATCTGATCGAGGTGGTGAATACTTAAGTGCCGAGTTCCTGGGATACTTAAAAGAGAATGGAATTCTCTCTCAGCTTACTCCTCCATACACACCACAACACAACGGTGTATCAGAAAGGAGGAATCGAACCCTGTTGGATATGGTTCGTTCCATGATAAGTAACGCCGAGTTACCGCGATCATTCTGGGGATATGCACTAGAATCAGCTGCATATCTTTTGAACCAGGTTCCCACCAATACTGTGCCTACCACACCATATCAGATGTGGAGTGGGAAGAAACCCTGTCGAAAACATTTTAAGACATGGGGATGTCCAGCTTTTGTAAAAAGGCAGCATGCGGACAAGCTCGAGGCACGCTCAGTACAGTGTAAGTTTGTGGGATACCCAAAGAACTCCAAGGGGTATTTTTCTATTACGTAGAGGAACAAAAGTTTTTTGTTTCTCGTCATGCCCTCTTCCTGGAACATCAGCTTTTAGAAAAAGGAACAAGTGGGAGCGTAGTAGAACTGGAAGAAATTCCAGAACCACAAGCTATTACTGAAAGCTTGGAAGAACCAGAACGTTCAGGAGAACATGCATCCCAGCGTAACTCCGCAGGAGTAGTAGGCAGTCTCATCCGCCTGAGAGATACTACTGTTTTCTCATAGACGGGGATAGAGAGGATTGCACTATTGACTATGATGAGCCTACTAGCTTCCAGCAAGCCATTCAGAGCGGTGACTCAGTAAAATGGCTGGATGCAATGCGGACCGAAATGGAGTCCATGTACACTAACAAAGTATGGACTTTAGACATTGCTCCAGATGGGGTAAAACACGTAGGATGCAAATGGATCTTCAAAAAGAAGATTGGTGTAGATAGACAGGTTGAAACCTATAAAGCTAGACTTGTTGCAAAGGGTTTCCATCAAAGACTTGGTTTGGACTATGACGAAACCTTTTCTCCAGTGGCTATGCTCAAATCCATTAGGGTCCTTCTTGCTATTGCTGCCTTCCACGATTATGATATCTGTTAGATGGACGTAAAGACGGCTTTTCTAAATGGTAATTTGGAAGAGTGCGTCTATATGGATCAGCCAGAGGGATTCATTCAGAGTGGGAGCAGCGGTAAAGTATGCAAGTTGCTTAAGTCCATTTATGGACTAAAGCAGGCATCGCGGAGTTGGAACATCTGTTTTGATGATGCTGTCAAAGAATTCGACTTTATCAAAAATCCAGATGAACCATGCATATGCAGTAAGATTGTAGGGAGAGCTGTAGTATTCCTCGTCTTGTACGTGGATGACATTCTCCTAATAGGAAATGATATTCCTATGTTACAGTCAGTCAAAAGATTCTTATCACAGAAATTCTCCATGAAAGACCTGGATGATGCCACCTACATTCTGGGGATCCGGATCTATCGTGATAGATCAAAAAGGATGTTGGGACTTTCGCAGTCCAGGTACATAGACACCATAGTGAAGAGATTCAAAATGGATAATTCTAAGCGCGGTAACCTACCGGCTTGTCACGGAATCACCCTCTCCAAAGAGATGTCTCCCAAGAATGATTTGGAAAGGGATCGCATGTCGATTATACCCTACGCTTCTGCGGTAGGCTCTATAATATATGCGATATTATGTACCAGACCAGATGTAGCATACGCATTGAGAGTTGTAAGTCGGTATCAGGCAAACCCAGGGAAGAATCACTGGATAGCAGTAAAGAACATTCTCAAGTACCTAAGGAGGACTAAGGAGATGTTCTTGGTGTATGGCGGAAAAGACCTCCTGATGGAGGCCTTTGCCGACTCCGGCTTCCAGAGTGACAAGGATGACTCCAAATCCATGTCGGGTTATGTCTTTACCCTCAATGGAGGGGCGGTCTGTTGGAAGAGTTCCAAGCAGAAGACCGTTGCTAACTCAACAATGGAAGCGGAGTACATAGCTGCTTGCGATGCCGCAAAAGAGTAGTCTGGATGAAGAAGTTCCTCACAGAACTTCAGGTCGTTCCGACCAGTGTTGATACAATAACTCTGTATTGTGACAACAAGGGCGCTATAGCTTTAGCGAAGGAACCCAAGTCCCATCAGAAGTCCAGACACATCTTAAGGCGGTATCACCTGATCAGGGAGATCGTAGATCGCCGGGAGATCGAGGTGAAAAGAGTAGAGACGGAGAATAACATTGCTGATCCATTCACAAAGGCCATTCCTCAGACACAGTTCGAGAGGCTATTCGAGATGATAGGTCTACGATATGCCTGCTGATGGCCCAAGTGCAAGTGGGAGATTGTTAGTGCATATGCCCTAGGGGCCATTATTGTATCATACTAGGTTGTATATTACTTAATGGAAGCTTGGGATATTCACAGTTGTATATAACAGTCTTGCTAAAAATGGTAGTATACTACTTGGTTTGTGTCTACTTTAATATGAGCATATGTTTCTTATAACGTATCACTTATACATATTAGTAGAGCCCATACGATCTTTGCTTGATTACCAGCGTTGTGATGGCAGTCACACTAGTGGGGGCTGGGTAGTCTGTAAGCAACATCCTACACAGATCCCTGGTCGTTGGATTATCGAGATTGGGCATCGATATTCCGGAGTAGACTAAGTGTGTACGCTTCTCATCCCAGTTGGGGAGATGGTCTGTCCCACAGCCATCAGTACGTCGTACTGGAGATAGTATACTGGTGCTCGTTAGGTTACGGGTACACCGCACAGGACTCGCAGGGGAACTGTTGGTTGGTATTATATCCATCGTCAGTTAACAGTTCCCAGGTGACATGAGTACAGCATAGTCCGCAGACTTGACACTGCTACTTCGCCTCGAGTGTATCCCACTGTTCTTAGATTGCTACCCTACCACGGCTCAAAGGAGTCGTGCAAACAGGTAGCAGTTGGGTGTAGTCCCGAGCATTTGGAGGCAGTGGCGGTTAGATAGGATTCGTCTCTCCCGGTATTGGGAGTTGATATCACGCTGTGTCAGAGATTGATTACGCAAAGTTCCTAGCCAGAGCAAGCGAGATTTACTGGTAGGTTCCAGTAGTTTCTCAGGGTATAATGGGCTACGCTCCGACATGACTTATACCGCTATTAGGGGACTGACGCTTGCCGCCCCGTAGGCTTGATATGCGATAGTCTTGGACGAACAGACCCGACTGTACGGAGATTGTCACATCAGGCTCAGTAGGAGTTCGGATGGGTTTCCTCATCGGCTTTCTTATCCACATCTACCTGGGGACCATTACGTACAGCTAGTGCCGCTTACGGTCTGTGGTTAAACCCACTGCCAGCATAGTGTCGAGTCTTTCAAGTCCCACACAGAGAGTTTCCCTGCTCCAGGAGAAACGATATAGAGGTTGTATGGTTTTACGACAAGGGTTCGGACGCATACATGTGTTTACGCATGTACGACGTTCGGACAGTTTTTACTAGCCGGCTTTGGTTTAAGCCAGATTCTAGTATAGGGTTATTGGATTTATACAGTCTAAAGTTTTTCCGTGTTTTCACGGATTGGAGGGGCGTTCTCTTAATTTTCCGGGAAGCTTCTAGAAGCATGGTGACTTGGAGGGTAAGGTGGCATTAGCATTAATTGATTTTGTGACTCATGAGATGAATCATTCAAGTGAGTTAATGAAGCATTTATTGCTTAATGACTCACTTGATGATTCATTGCACATATTCAATGAAGCATGATGATAATGCATTTGAATTATTCATTTCATAATTCTTTATGCTTCATAATATATTAGAAGTGAGAAACAATTTCAATTCATTCTTATCATCACCTTCTCTCTCCTCAAGCTCTCTCATTCTTGAAACCCCAACCCTAACCTCTTATGTGTTGAGATTAAGGGTTAGCTAGACTAATACATCCATAATCTCACTCTATATCACCTAGGTAGCTTAGATTAGCACTTTGAGCAACCTAGCTATCTCGAGTTAGAGATCAAGCTTGTAGTAGGAGCTCTCGGGTAGATCATCTTTGATTCGAGGATGCCGTTGAGATGCCGATGTTCCAAGGAGCCTACGAGTAGTGGAGGACCGTGATGAAGACCCGAAGGACAAGTAACGTGAGGTATAACTTCTAATCCGAGTAGTTAACCTTTCGTAGTTTGCTAGTAACGGTTTAGAAACGATTCATGCGCTCATGTCCGTGTTACGAAGTTTTGATAATCGTTTTTCATATATTCCGCCTCCCCGCAAGTTCGTGGGGTGCGTGACATGGACTTACAAATATGTGATTGATGATATTAGAATGCAAGAGAATTTAGAGCCATAGCCATGATAATGATATTGTACGATGATGATACCATATGAATGCTGATGAATATATGATAATTGACCCGTACCCTCGATTTTGGGGATGTCGTACGATGGATTTTACCGTGCAAGGTATATATAAGATGATTTATTCGCACTCTTGACTCGAGGATGCCGTACTATGTATTGTACAGTACATGATGCTATGCGGCTGGATCGCCGACTAATAGGTATATCGATTCGGAATATACATATGTAGATTTTCTTTTCCTTCTGACTAGGTTCGTAGTTTAGTCCTTTAGTTATTTAGGTAGATGCTAGAATTGGCTGGAGTCATACATATTTTCAAAACTAACGAATCGTGAGTATTTTCAAAAGACGAACCAAGGGATGCTACGGATTTTTCAAAAGACGTATCTTTTCTCAAAAACAACGTAGCCCCTATTCTTCTATAAACCACGATTCGTGCTATTTTAAAACACTAAAACTGTATGGCTCGTACGATATTGTGTATATTTTATAGTGTTACGTTTATTATTCACCTTTCGGTTATATTTATGTTATTCTCATTACATTGCATATTTATTACATGCGTTTCTTTAGCTATTTTGAATTCCTTCTGTTAGGACACCTGCACCATTACCGATGATGCGTATGTTCCACATACACTTGTTTGCCGGCTCACACACATCGTCATCGGTAATTGTCATGTCACGTACACTTTAGTAAATGTTACTTCATTGATATAACTTGCTAGCTAGTAGTTTCAACACAGTATTAGTATGCTTGCTCTCATATGCTAGTTTAGATATTGCATTCCTTACTTAGATACTCCATGCATTTATATATATTCATTCTGTTTTGCAATATTGTGGGGCTCTATGCCGATAATCACGATTTATTGACTCATGATTTTGAGATTTCGTATTTTCCATAAGATTTCTGAATTTGGGCGAAAATCGCAAGAATTTTATATACTATTTATCATATAAAAAATGCAAGTTGCGGTTTTCTCGTGATATGATGTATATGGCGTCCATGATGAGTTTTCATATTTGAGTTGGATTTCGAGACCCGATTCGAGGAGTAAGATGAACCGTTTAGGGTACATGGTGGACCCGGTAAGGTACGCTGGGACGAGAGTGTTTTTGTGGGGATGACGATGGCGCGGTAGCTATCCGTAGGATACCTACCGTAGTCGTGGGATTTGATGATATGGGCTGAGCCGGACTGACGGAGCCGGGGATTTAAGGATTTTTTGTCGATGATTGGCACGGATTTCTGTCGATTTCATTTATGATACTCCAGTTTTTATAATAAAATTTTACTTAGATAAAAACACAGCCTTCTCATACAGATATATTCTGATTTCACATGGATTATTCATTCATGATGCATTCATACATCATGTATATGGCATGTTGTTACTTTGTTACACTGACACGAGTATTTGGTGATACACTTATGCTTAGATTATTACCCTTGCCACCACTAGATGTCTCAGTGTTATACCATGAATATATTATCGCATGACCTAGGAGATCGTCATACATTCGGTTTCTACCCGGCGATGTCTTCTACTCATGAGTTGGCAACTCACCCCTGTTGTGCCATATTTTTTTGTAGGTTTGGCCGTATAGAATCCGTAGCGGCTTGCTGGAACTTCACTTTCTTTCGGTTGATTGCTGGATGGGTGGGATACATTTGCTCCGGGACTACCAGTATATATTGTATATTTATTTCAGTTCTATCTATTTAAGCTCCATCAACTAGAATTGTATATTTAGTAGACTTAGTTAACCACAGCTGTATATTCTTTCAGCATTAGAGTCGTGCTTATGTATTTATTTTCGTTTCTGGTTTTCTTGATGATTTTTTGTTTTCTTGTTGTATCTAGTTTTTCTTGTACCGTTTTTCGGGTTTAAGATATACAAAGAAGGTGCTGCTGAAATTTTCAATGATGAAACATGTTTTCAAGATAGCTACAAACATTGTGTTTTCGTATACTATTACTTCTTTTTTTAACGAAAGGACTTGATTTTTATTATTTCAAAAATTCACCACCAATATTTTCCCTAAAAAGGTTTAGATTTCTAGGCTTTGGCTTACTTAAATTAGGTGGGGTCTTATAGACTTCACATGATTCAAGTTCTAGTCATGTGCCTTTTTGGGTCATGACAATATTGGTATCAGAGCGTTAGGTTTAACCTTGGTTCGAGTCTAGGTTTGACTATGCGCAGTCTAGGGCGTATAATTATATTCGGAACCTAGGCATGACCTTACGAAACTTAGACTTGGCCGAGGGGGTATTAGACCAGAACTTTCGTCGTGAAGGTTGACCTTGGTTGATGGAGTAAGTGACTTAAGTAGAGTTATGTACCGTATGTATGTTCCGTGGCATACTTACAATACGCTACTCCGTTTAGGAAGCCTTAAGATGTACATTTCTTAGGAACTGTATTTCAATTCGTTCCTATGATCTATCCTCATCGATGTTGGATTGTGCTTTCTGTTACCATGGTTACACGAGTAAAGAAGGAGCCGCGGCTAGAGGTACGGTCAGCACGAGCTCTTCATAGAAGAGGACTGACCAGGGCGTATTCCACTGACACAAGAACGCACTGATTTATTATGTTAATTAGATTTTTTCCGTTGACACGAGCGTTCGAGATCTGCCCAAAATGATTTGGCTATTGTCAGAGGCCATCCATATTGAGAAGACTACTAGGGTACCGTTAACTCCTGATGATTGAGGCGCTGTCTACCGTGCGGACAGATGAGCAAGCTTTTGCTGCAATTGATAAGATATCACCCAGACATTGAAAGCCATTACAGCGTGAGGTTACATTCTAGAATGTGATAGAAGATCGCTAGACACCCTTGGATAAGACAATGACCTTTTGTTCGTTGGGTGCTTCGAAGCGAGTTCATCAGATTGACTAACTTCAGCTAGAAGAGGCCCTCACACAGACATGCTGTGAGTCGATTTAGAAAGGACATTGTTTGTTGGATGTTCCGATAGAAGATCAGTAAGTTGACCAGCTTCGGATAGGAGGACCTCACCCAGATACGTTGTGAGTCGATTGAGAACGAACGAGCGTAAGCCCATCACTCCGATGACTTGAACGAGTTCCCGATCGAGAATGTAATTGGCAAGATGCCTACTATATGACATTAGAGATACCGGGTTGGTAGCTTCAGAAAAGAGACTCTAGATATGATTGCAGCCGTGTGTAGCGCAGTCCACACAGCTACGAAGAGATGATTCTGAATTGGCCCACATTGAAGAAAAGTGGAGTAAGAGGTTCGTACGAGATTTTGACGAGATGACGTTCCACTCCGTTGACATCAGAGATGTGATACGCACGCAGAGGCGTTGAATATGGATATATCTTTCAGAAGAAGTCGTGATGAGTATGCAGCTGTTCCGAAACAAGAAATGGATTAAGTAAAGGGTGATAACTTCCGGGTAGTTCGGCAGAGATGAGATTTGGGAGAGACCACGAAAGAATCTATCTGGAATACTACACGAGAAGACATAGCCCCAGGATCGTTCGTATCACGCACACTCAGTGGGCAAGAGTTCGACATCATTGACGAGATACATTATGAGTGACCATGTTAATTGGTCAGGAGATCTTCAGAGAAGCGCCAGAACGGGACTGTTTCCGTCAGTATCCCGAATCGGGCTGTCAAGCCAAGAGGGAATCCAACCAGTAATCCATAGAGAGAGATGAGAACCTAAGGGCATAAGGCACCAGACTGTGAACAGGAGGCATGTAGATATCTTGCTCTGCTAGCTTTGGATGCACCAACACCTTTTCGACTTTGAAGGAAGGACACATCGACGACAGTTATTTATGGCTTGAGATTTGGTGGTTCGGATAATGCGTTTTTGTCGTTTTGATTTGATATTTGGGGATTTATTTTATGGTTGATATATTCTTATATGCACCACAATTGCACTTGATCTGTATTTTACATATCAGTTGTGTTGATCGTTGTTTTGTGAATATTCATTGCACTCGATTTCGATCTTATGCAGTCCGAGATGATCGATTTTGATTTCATATATATAATGTGCATATGATTGATTTATGCTTTCTGCGTAGTTTACACAAGCTTTCAGTACTTGATATGGTTTTGTGCACGCAGTTGCACATGTTTATGAATTATATACCGCTGTATACATGATTTTGAGTTGGTGTATGTTGTATACCGTTGATTTCGATTTTTATACTCGATATTCGTTTTTGTGCACCCTGAGCACTTGACTGGGATTCTTGCACACACTTGGCGCACTTGATGCGATTTTCTGCACACCATATGCACTAAATCGATATTTTTCGTGCATATCAGATGCACATGATATTGTTGTCATGCACACCCATTGCACTTGACAGATGTTTTTGGTGCACACCCATTGCACTTAGTTTTGTTTTTGTGCACATTCGTGTCACCTATATTTGGTTTCAATTTTCATGCGCACCAGACGCACGTGGTATTCTTTATTTACATTTTTATGGGATGATTTCCTTTTGAGCATCATGTTTTGATGGCTTATTTACTATACAGGTTAGTAACCGAACAGGACTGGTCTGAGGATAGTACCTGAGTATTTTTGAATGCATCGATAATTGCCGAGGGGATTTCCAAAAATGAGCTATACTCTCAATATTTTCTTACGTGTCTATGATGACACGAAACTTTACGAAGGATGTTGGGTTACGGCAGCGCCCCGGCCATCAAACTGTGGCCAAATACAGAACAAAAATTTACTGAGCTGGCGCTACCATCACCCGATGCCCGGATCTACCCTAAACCCTATACTAGCAAGCATTATAAAGAAGTTAGAATGGTTATACCGAGTGGATCCGTGTGCTTCGGTCTTCAACCATTATCCCCAAGCTCCTAGAGGCTCCTTGATCGAATTTGGTTGCCGATCTTCCTCCATCTACGACGATCCATCTGAGGGAATCGGCATAAGCTTCATCCTCGTCGAGTGAGGCAACTGACGCTCCAACGTTGCTAGCAATGGAGAGTACAGGTGTAGGAACGTGTCGCTATAATTTTCTCACATCACATATGCTCAAAGAGCAACCATAGAAGATGAAGAAGGAGGTGAGCAAACATGTGGCATGAGCAACTCAAGAAATGTGCTAAGTCTCTAAGTGAGAATGAGATTATAAGCAAGTGAAGAAAATCAAGTGGAGAAAAAGAAAATGAGCCATGCTATCATCAAGTGGCTGCCTCCTCTCATGCTCACCCAAAAAATATCTCTTAAATTTTTCATTAAACAATAATGACCCATGCCTCTCTACATGCCTAAGCCAATGCTCATGCCTCCTCATCTTTTCTACCTCATTTATAAAACAAAATAAATTTCCAAAAAGGAAAATCATACAAATGAGGTGTCCACTTCTAAAAGTTATTCCGTATAAATACGGAATACAACACGGTACATGTATCGAAATACATATACGCGTATTCGTACAAAATTACGAATAGCCAAGAGAGAAAATGAATAATGAACAATAATAGTAGAATACATATATAAATTATTAAATCAAAACCTGATTTAATAATCCGGCTCAATCCTAAGTCGCTAGTATTATCAACCGTCCGATTAAACTCTGTGCAGCATGTGCACATATTTAATCGGACACCTGTATGTACCGACATACGTCATCTACACCATATCGCCTAAACCGTGAAAACTCTCTGTATGGGACTCTAAAGACTCGTGGCAATGGGTTTAACCACAAGCACGTCAGCGGCACTAGCTGTACGTAACGGCTACTCAGGTATTGAACGAAAGGGAGGTCGACAAGCAAACTCATCCTGAACCCCTACTGAGCCTGACAGTGACAATATCCGTACAGTCCGGTCTGTTCGTCTAAGAGTATTGCATATCGAGTCTAGGGGGTGGATAAAGTCAGACCCCTAACAACGCGACATTTAGTGTCGGCATGAAATCCATCACCTCGTGAGAAACTATCGATCCTGGATCGGTAATTCTCGTCCACCATGGCCATGGATTTCTGGTGATGGCCACCCGTGCACAATGTGACATCAACCCCCAATACCGGGAGAGAAGAATCCCCGACGATCCGATCACTGCCTCTATGTGGCTCGGGACTGTACCCAACTAAAACTTGTTTGCACGACTCCTTTGACCCATGGTAGGGTAGTAATCAAAGCACAGTGGGAACTCATACGAGACAAATGACGATCTCAGGTCGACAGACTAACCAGTACACATGTCACCAGGGAACTTCTATCTAACAATAGGTATAATACCAACTAGCACGTTCCCGGCGAGTCCGTCAGGTGTACTCACAACCCAATGAGCACCTGTATACTATCTTAGGTGAACAAAATAACACCAATGGCTTGTGAGACCTGGCCAACGCCCCTCGTCGGGGTCTCGATCAGTATACACTAGTCTACACTGGAGTATCGATGCCCAGTCTCGATACTCCCACGACTAGAGACATTTAAGGGTGTGCTTATATACTCCCAGCTCCCACGTATATGATCGCCATCATAATGCTGGTAGTCAAGCAAGAATCCTATGGGCTCTATCAATATGTAATAGTGATGATAAAGACAAACCAGATAGCATATTATCAACCCAAGTGAGACTGTTTTACCAATATAGGTCCTCCTTCAATCATCATAATCACCTGCCAGCGACTATGATAATTGCCTTGAGGGCACTATAGCCAACAATATCTCACATGCACTTAAGGCCTATTTTTGCGGTGTCGCATACTCACAGCTCGTATGATACCGAACACCTAACTTCTCTACTAAGTAGTTTCGCAAAGCTCGTTTGTGAAACTATTGTGTTCGAGAAGTAGTCACAGTGAGTAGATCAGCTCCAGTGTTTCTTTCTGTATCTCTCTATATCTCAACTTCGTGAAGAAAACTATCTCCCGAAATGAGCAATACCTGTCTTAGAATTTGTTTGGATATCTGATGGGACCCAGTTCACAAATGAACTCCAAATCCAGCAAACTTCTTAGACTGTATCATTCACTGAATTTAATCAGTATCCTACGCCATGCCTTCCACAGTATCCTTTTAGACCACTTGTCCAACATACTGCAGATCAGAAGAGGGAAAAACTATAACTCTGACAGTCACTGTGTCATCCGGGTCACCTTGGAAGCCTGAAATGATAACCGTCTTTTGAAGAAGGCTGTCGTTATCATATCCCAAGAACATTCACTTATGTTCATAAACTGCATCCCTACATTTCTCCAGGATTGGATTAATATATGTTTATTGCAGCTAGTGAAAAAACAACATCTGGTGTGGTACTTGACATTTCATGACTAACTCAGTTGCCTAAGCAAGTGATATACTACTCAAGCAGATCCCTCTCTTCTTTAGTCTGTAATACACCTTTAGAGAGGGTGACTACATCACCTGCAGGTACACCACCATGCCAGGAGTCGTCCATTCTAAAATCCATTTAGAATAATGTCAACGTACCCAGATTGGGATACGTCCCAAATCTAGATCTAAAACCATAGATCTAGTAACCAGAAACCATGATATTATATCCATATCCTTTGTGGAGAAACAACTTTGTGACAACCACAGTATAACCGATCGTAGTATAGGAATATCTCTTCCTATCAAGTGCATGTCATCCCAAATACCAGGACATCACACCCTACTACCTTCTAACCAGATCCATCTCCAATTCTGATGAGGTCAAGGCCTATGCCTGTCACATCAAAAATAGATGATCTATTTCCGCTATACCTGCTTTAGTTTATAAATAGATATAAGCTACTTGCCTACTATGCTTCCGCTGCTCCCACTAACAACAACAACTCTCTGGCAGAGTTATATACACGTGCACTTCCAAAGCCTGTTTAGAACGACGCTATACTCATCCTCCTGCAGGGTCTTATAGTCTAGAACGGTTGCAATAGTAAGTCTGGGTAAACAAGAACCTCCCAGTCACCATCTCTGAGAAGACCGAAGTACATCTCGGTTGCTTGAGGTTACCCACCAAATCTGTGGATGGCTAATGGAATGTCGAAACTAATTGAATCCTTAGGTTCTATTAAATCTTCAGTGATCGTTTATGGTTCTGGAATTACTTCCAGTTCTACCATACTCCTACTTCTGTTTTTCTGAAAAAATCCATTTTACTAAAACTGTGGCGAGTCCAGAACAATATCACTATTGATATTCCTGATGGTAGAAATTTAACCCGCGTCAAATCCAGGGATAACCCACAAACTGCCATTACTGAAACATGCCTCGATTTTATCCGGATTCTGGTTTTTAGCATCAGACGGACAACCCCCTATACCTTAACATCGTTAAGATATAAATTGATTCTATATATATCCAATATAGAAACAAAAGCACTAATTTAATGGGAACCAGATTCAAAATCTTGCAGCTGTCTCCAGTACATATCAACCAAATGGAAAAAGGCTAACCAGCATTACTCATCTGGGAGTGCGTCCATGTATGTGTGACCTGAATGAGAAGCAAGTTCTCAAAACCATTACTTACAACGGAATACCTAGCACAAGTATTTACATCTTTGACTACCTCGAAGAATCCTGGTACTTCCAACAAATGGTTCTCTACTTTATTCTTATACCTATAACTTCTCAATATCTGGACCTTGCATTCCAATGAAATACATGTCTAAAATTAGAGAAGTCATGAGTAAACAGAATATAGTACGAGTACCAACCCCATTTTCCTAATGGACACCGGACAACATACAATATTTTGTATAAGTCCACTTAGTTTAATAACTCAAACCTTCTGCGTCGTAAGTTGAAAAATGTACCATGGTTAAGAAGAATTACACCACTGTTGAATGCACCTTACCTAATCACCAACTGATATAGATAAATGTTATAGACATAATTTCAAAAAGTTATATCTCACTTTATAAAATAAATGTATAGATATATCAGTTTGAAACTGGTGCATAACTACGGATATTCAAAACCAAATATTTGCCATCCGGCAAAATCCAGATGATTTTCTCAAATATCACCAATTACAACGAATTCCGATATAATGAGGATCTAATCACCCAATTCCCAATATCTTACTCCCACTCACCATCCGTAATAACATACAGATATGGGAAACTGATCTGGTAAACACATAACCTGGAGTTAGATTCCAACTGGAAAAAGAATTTTCAACTAATATCGCACAGTGAAACTGAAACATGAAAATGTTTCAAAAGGGGTTAACTGGTATTCTTAGTAATGCCTCTTCCACTATCCTGATTCATGATAGTAACTATATACTTGCCTGCCCTCACTCCAATCCCTTATTATGTCTTTACTTATTACCTTCTGTACACCTTCTTTAGGCTAATTGGTATTCTTCCTTCCCTACCCTTCGGCACCAGCCTAAGGTTTAGAAGAAGACTATCCAATAAGTGATATAGCTGTAGTCTCCTTATGCCAGGAGCCCTCGCTGTAGGGTTGCCTAGAACGACAGCAAGGTTTCGGGAGGCATCATCCATGCCATATTTAAATTTTGGCCGTTCTAGCTAACCCTAAGCCTAGAATCGAAACTAGAAAATCCGACGAAACAAAATGTAAACAATTTACATCTAAGTGAAAGAGGGAATAAAAACTTTGTAGACCGGTCCTTCACTTCTAAAGCTCCATATTGTAGTCCCTTCGCTGCGAATGGTGAACTCCCGGACTCTAGAGAGGGTTCACTTGAAGAAACGAACAAGCTTCCTCAATGTCTTCGAGGCCGAAGACGATCTAAGCCGAGGAGACTCGAGCTCATGCTACCTCTTCAGTAATGTGCGAAATTAGTGAAGCAAACACCCTAAACTAAATGGATAATAGTAGAGGACGATGAAGTAGGAAGTTGGCTCACTTTAGATTTATTTTTCTCACAAGGTTTCATCACTTGGAAAAAACTAGCAAGCTTTTTCTCAAGTGGGGAAGAAGAAGATGAATGAATAATTCATGAGGTTAGAAATGCAACCATGGTGAGTGTATGTCATGCACTAACCATTATAGAGACTAAACCATAGGTATGAGTTAAAGGGTTAGGTTAAAAAATATGTTAAGTTTGACAAGCAAGTGGACTAAGTCAATGTTCTACAAGCTTCTCCAAGCTCATCAATGACTAATTATCCAAGTTGTTCTTAAAACAAATAAAATCCTAACTTTAACCTACCGTGGTGTGAGTCTCATACATACATGTTGCATGTGTAACCTAGCATGATACAATAATATATACAACATATATATTTTTTGTGAAAAGAAAACAATACATTTAACATATATCACATACATATGAATGTATCATATGTTAGAAAAATGAATACTTAAGTGAGCTAATATTAGTTAATGTAATTTAATATATCAAATATATAATTCTACATTAAATTATTGAATAAACACTTGATTTAATGATCCATCTATATCATATATAACCGACTAATATCAAATGTAACAACTTATCGAATCAACACTTGATCCAATAACTTGGTTATATCTCATATAACCTACGATGTCACTAATCGCGAGAATAGAATGCGGTATCACATACTCGAATTAATCTCGGTCCTGCACATATTACATATGTGCTCCTACTCCTTTTCGCATGAACCAGGAAACCTCTGTGTAGGACTCTAAAGACTCGTCAATACGCCGGCAGTAGGTGATGATCATATCAAACACCCACAAGCCGCAAGCGGTCTGCTAAACGTAACGGCCACCCAGGTATTGAGCGATTAGAAGATCAACAAGAAAGTCTGCTAATACTCCTGCGAATCCAATCAGTAACAATACCGTACAGTCCGGTCTCTTTGTCTGATATGTCGCATATCAACAGTCTGGGGATGGTATAACGTCAGACCCCAATAACCTAATAAGTCATGCCAATGCAAGGTCCATAACGGTTTGAGAAACTAATGGTAACACTTACCAGTAAATCTCAGCAACCATGTCCAGGGATTTCCTGTTATGGCCAATCAAGCATAGCGCAACATCAACACCCAATACCGGGAGAGACGAAACCCCTCCTATCGCTCATTACCTCCATGTGACTCGGGACTGTATCCAAAAACCACCTTTTTGCATGATCTCTTGACCGTGGTATGGTGGAAATCAAAGCACGGTCAGAATCACACATGACTCTATGACGATCTAGGGTCTGCAGACTAATCTGTACCTGTGTCACCAGAGAACTGCTATCCGACGATAGGTATAATACCATCTAGGAGTTCTCGGCAAGTCCGTTCTGTGTACCCAGTCTCCACTGAGCACCCGTAATCCTTCTCTGATGTCAACCACCAATGGATATGGGATCATCCATCGCCCATCATATGGGTCGAGAAGCGTATTGGCTAGTTGATCAGTCGAAAATATTGCATTTTTAACACATCAATTTCCCTACTATTTGTAATCATTTAAAGGTGTTTGGTATAAGTATAAACACATATTAGCAAATCGTCTGCAAAATACCAAATAACATGTGTTATACATTATAACCTGCATTATGAGGGAAATTGTGTGTTTATTATTTCATACATGATCTTTGTATATCAAACACTTGTCTAGAGATTGTGTGCAGGAAATTCTCCAGGTAAAAGAGCCGGAACTGCTAAAAGTGCTGATAAAACGCGTCAAGTCCAAGACTTGAAATCTGGCAGTAAATAAGAAAGTATAAAAATATTCCAGACATCAGGAAAGTGCCATAAAGCCAACACCAAAATACCCTGTAGATTTCATGCAGCAACTCTATCAAAGGGCCGCGGATCCGCGGCCGAGTCAGGTCGATCCGCCGCGGATACGCGGCTGCGTTGACTCATCGGTGGCAAAAACTTTTTCTGAGGCTCCTCTTTAAATGGCAAACTTCTTCAAGACGCTTCAAAGTGCCTCGAATTCTCCAGAAGCTTCCTTTCTAACAGCCAAGCTTCTTGTGCCAGCTTAATACCTACCAAGCTTCTCATGCAAGCCTTATAACCACCAAGCTTCTCATGCAAGCTAGCTAACTACCTTAATCTAGAAACTACTACTTCACTACCTAGCTTCTTATGCAAGCTTCATAATAACCAAGTTTCCAAGGGAACCAAAACCTAGCTTCTAGGGGAAGCTTGAGGGGAAACTATAAAAAGGGACCTAGTTCTTCATTAAAAGGTTGTTGAGGGTTGTTCATTAGTTGTTGAATATTGAGCCAAAATTCCGCAAGTTGAGTGACACAACTTGCAACTCAAAACCCTAGCCCCAAATCCAATCCAAAGCCAAATCAAGATCCATTGAGAAGCGAATCAAGCAAGCCTTCAACGATCTTTTGAAGCAACGCCGACCTTCATTTGAGCAAGAGATCCACGACGATCCGCAACTCAAGAAGATCGATGCGAAGCTAATTTCGGCGGATCTAGTTACCTCCTCAAATCTTGTAATCTCGAGTTGAGTGAATTGTACCTAATCGTCGATTAATAAAGGTGAATATTGTAAATCTTGCTTTTTTTTACATTCTTGCATTATGAAAATTTATCGATTCTTGATTCTTTCTTTCATGATGCGTGAGTAAATTCTCCGCTTGTATCAGAATCGAGAAAATAGATAGATGATGATGATTAAATTCTTAAATGATACTTAAATTTTATGAGTTTTGTAAACTTTAGGAAATTAAATCATCGAAAACCTAATTTTAGCGAGATCTCTTTCTTGAATGTTTTCGCTCCAAATTAGAGATCAACGATCGATGATTTAATTTGCTAGAGGCTAGAATTTGAATGATAATCAATGAAAGGATAAGGTATGATGATGAAGAAACCCTAGTTTCTCCAATAGATCCCTAATTCTCGTTGATTGTTGATCGCACGCTTTTGGCGTGTCGGATGTTCAAAGAATTAAAGTGTAACCGCGATCAGGACGGTGTCGCTTTGCAGCTAGCCGGTTGAGCACGGGTCGGTCCACAGGGAGATGGTGGTATCTTACCTTCTTGTCTTAGACGAGTCAATAAAGAATCCGTATGTTTGAGACTAACCTATGTGTATATCTGCAAGTATCAAGTTATTAAGAAAAGATACGAGATTGTAAGCTAAGAAATCCGTACTCAAAACCTTTGAGCCGAGTCTTAACCAATTGAAGCTAAGCAATCGGCAACAACGTGGATTAGGGGATTTTAAGCGTGGTATTCGTGGAATCCGACTTATTTACCCTTGTCCTTCCGTTCTTGTCTCTTGATTTCGCCTCCGGCCAAACCGAACGCAACCGGTCGTGGTTAGGAATCACCGTTACCTTGTCAGGGTACGGTGCCTAACGGAGCGCTTGCGTATGGTTTGGGCGAAGTTCAAATGGAAAATAACGGGAAAAGGAATTGGCAAAGAAATGTGTTAACTTACAATACCGTATTCCTTCTTAACAATAATAATTACAACATTCACAAAATAAACAAAAGAGAACAAAAAGAAAAGAACAAAGAAAAGAAAAGATACAAGTATTAAAGTGCATGAATAAAATTGCATGAAATAGAATGCAAGTAATAAAAAGACAAGTAATAAAAAGCGAGTAATAAAAGAATACGGAACTAGGACCCAAGCCAAGCATGTGCTCAATAGCCAACCCTTAAACTTGCAAGCTCAATGAAGAGGTTGCAAGATCAAGGGGAGGGTAGAAAACGCATGTGAAATGAAGTGCTAGTCCCGGAAGAAAATACGACCTTTGAGATCAATAACTAACCCTTACCCATTCAAGCTCAATAAAGAGGTTGAATGAGCAAGAGAGAGCAAGAATCTCAAGGGGAAGAAGAAACACAAAAGAATGATACAAAACCCCCATCTTTATTCATATCCACAAAAAGCTCTCACTACAATTCATGGAAGAGGAATGAAGAAGAAGAAGAAAAACTATACAAAACACTACAAAAGAGGAACAAAAAGAATGACCCTTGGCTTTGGCAAGTTCTGCTGTATTTATAGGCAGGGAAATGGAGTTCTAGGGCAACCAGCAGACCAGAGATGGAGTGCCAAAAATAACCCTGAAATTCGTCAGAGAGTGGGCCCCACCTTGCCGCGCAAGCGCGGCCAATAGCCCATATTGGCCGCGCATGCGCGGCCGTACAGTTGATTTGGGCAGTGGGCTTTTTTGTGGGTTCCTGGTTCTCTGTCCCCTTTATTCTGGTATGCATATTTTCTGAAAATACTTTTACATTTCTTCCAGAATTTCTGTTGAGGAAAGGTGGACTTTTGTGGATGCTTTTGTCATGATTGCCTCGAGCTCCGCGTAGATCTCTTGGATCTTGTGCTACCATTGAGCCTTGTGCCTGAAAACGACATTGATTTGACATTTTGTCTCTTAAACTGATATCTGGCAACACACGGATAGAGAGCGGAGACCGTGTTTTATCAGTGGTTGGCAGGAACCCGGATATTGTCGTGTTTTCCATGAATTTCACCGTTTTAGAACCGAGAACCTGTATTCTGCAAATATGTGATAAACACGGATAAAAAGCACCTACCTATAAACACACGAGCATAAGAATGGGCGGTATAAAATGCAGTATTCTGTTATGAACAAATACCCCCAAACTTAACTTTTGCTCGTCCCGAGCAAAACCAATTATTCACAAAAATAAAATGATAACCGCACTTTCGCAGGGAACGTGATTGCACTGAGCATGTGCAACAAGCCGTTAAACCTCTAGGTGTCCCTAGTAGGAGGAGTGTTGTCTCCTGAGGGTTTTCAGCGGATACTACCCACAAAATCCGGTCAAGCTAGTTTTGTAAAATAACTAAGATTCAAACCCCTAAAGTTTTGTTTTAGAAAATAACAATTCTAATATCCTAAGTCTAGACTATCGAACCTTTATTTTTCACACCTCGCTTCTTATTTAACTATAGATTTTATATGTCTTTACGTGCAGTGCAAATAGTGTCGTTAAGTTCCCGAAAGGTCGAATAAAGTCATTATGTCACACAATAAAGCCCAGATAACTATTTTAAAAGGATCACATAAGTTTTATAAAGAGTTAAGCATTTTTCAAGTTTTGTTTTCCAGTAAAGTTTCAACTTCAGAATTTCTATCTTCCCTAACAGGAAACTAGGTCTTATTCTTCACTCCACCTTTTTCTTGTTTTCATTTCATACACACCTCTGTGAATGTGCAATAGTCTTTATCATAGAATAAAACCTTCATATCTCCGTTAAAATTTTTATAAAAGCCTGTCTTTTATCAAGATTATTCTCACACAAAGAACCGTTAGGAATTTTAACTCGGAGAGAACACTTGCTTGACTTTGTTTTAAAACTGGGCTTTCTAGGCTTCTTAGCGAGCTTTGGGCCAATGCACCCAAACCAGTTGGTTTTAGGGCATTAGGTGTAGAAACACCCCAGCGGACTTAATTACTCAAGTTACCTAGGTCCAAAAACAAAAGACAGTTTGGCGTGAAAAACATGATGATTCAATACGAACGGAGGTATAACCGGTAGTTCCATTATTTTTTGGATAAAAGACGTGTTTAATGGGTTCGGTGTGTAATCATTCCAATCAAGTTTCAGATGGGTTATTTTTCAGACTTAGTTCCAATTAAGGCATCAATAACATTCCTTCATATTCACTTACTTCATAAACTATTCTTGATATATTACTTATTTCAGAACAAACCTATTTGATCCTCAGAAAATCATTTATCTATTTAAAAGTTTTTTTTTTTAAACATAAAAGACTTGTCATTTAATTTCCAGGACTCACAACACGTGTAGTGTAATGTAAAGACGTATATCAGCTATAATTAACTTCAAAGGAGAGTTATCTTTCAGGTTTTCAAAATCCAAACATAGGATTTAGTTATTCCTATTTTTTCAAACAAAAACCGTCGAATGTTGAATCAGAGTTCTTCCACAAGCTAACTTGACAAAAAGTTTTTATATTTTTAGAAAATTTTCAGATTTTTATGGATTTTATGGATTTAATATGCAGATGCAAAATATACAAATGAATGCGAAGGAAGAAAGCTTACCGAGCACACCCCCAAACTTAAACTTGACAGTGCCCTCACTGTCAGGCTATACCAAGAGGGTCAAAATTGCCGGCGCTTCCTAAAAACAAATTATATACAAAACAAAAAGGAAAAACAAAAAATATATACAAAAAAGGTGTCCCCCCCAAACTTAAGTACAACAGTGTTTCCACTGTTAAGCGTTGAAATTCAGGATTAGGGGGGAAAGAACAGTATCTAACTATACAAGGCCTTACACAGGCCAAAAGTTAACACCAACCATTCAAAGATTTTATCATGGTAAAGCAGTGGTTGGTGGAAGAAGGTGAAGAGGTAAGAAATGGAGAATACGCGAGACCGCTTGTGGAGAGAAGTGGAATGCGGTCTCGGTAGATGAGGGGAAGAAGAATGGCGGAAGGGAAAAAGAAGTGGAATACGAACTTGATGGTGCAAATGGAGTAAATAGATTAGCACAATTTGTGATGATCGATGTGTGGAAAGCGATTGTGCTAATATATTTACCCGTCGAGAGATTGGGTCAAATCCCTCAAGGTTCGTGAGAAACCATGGGTACGCCGAACTTGGTAAACCAGACATATGAAATGAAAATGATACGGGTTCTTGCAAGGTCGGAACGATGGAAAGGGTGGAGGGAAGGGGTTGAGGAAGGGTATCGGTTAAGGGTTCTGGAGGGTGTACACAGTCAGTGAAAGGAACATGATGAATTGGAAAATCCAACTCATTATCTAGAACTGTTTCATCCTCAAAAATCTCCTCAAAATTCTCCTCAAAATTTAGCACATCCATGCTCATTTCTTCAAAGTCCAGACGCATATGGGGTTCGGGAAAAACAGTTAAAGACTCGGGATGATGATTTGAAGAGACAAACTCAACCAAATCTACGGGTTCATCATCCAAAATGTTCCCTGCGTCAACATCCTCAATCAAGTGAAAGTCTATTTTCTCAGACACCTCATCTAAAGCATGGATATTAATCGATTCCGGTTCTAAGATGGAGGTGTAGAGGTCAAAAGGATTGGGTATGGTTTCACTCAAAAGGGACCCTTCACAATCAGGTAAATCAAGCACTACAAAGTCGCACAACTCATTAATCATTCTATCTTCAATTGATGAATCGTTGGGAACACTAGATAGGGATTCAGAACCGGAGTTGTGGGATTCAAGTTGGACGGGGTAGGCTTGATTCGGAAGGGGGTATAGCTCACTCTCTCCACTCAAATTCACAGCCTGTCCTGCCGCCTCATCATACATTAAAAAAGTTGGAGCTAGTTGAAAACTAGCTACCGGGTCACTAGGTTGCATGAGGGCGGCCATGGACGCATTCAAATCCATCATCTGTTGGCTTGACGCTACCCTAAAGTCTTCCAACGATTGTTCCAGACTAGACATAGGTTGTGAAGGGGTTTCAGTAAAAGATTCACAGTTGTATGGATACTGAAAACTCCCAAATGGCTGTGTAGAAGCAATGTCTAGGGAAGGTGTAAAAGTAGGGTAGGATTGGTAGGAACTGAATGGCTGGACAGGAGTGGGATCAACATTGGAATAAGAAGGTGAATGGAATTGTTGATCCCAAGAATTTGTAGTGGTGAGAGGAGTGAAAGATCGGCTACGGGATTGTTCAATTCGTTCAGCAATAGACATAGGTCTTGGAGTAGCAACGTGACTCGAGGAAGGGGTATCAACGTAAGAAGGGGTGAATGTATGAAATGGTTGATACGAAATGGATTGCGGAGTCAAATTGTTTGTCCTAGACGCGTCTATCCGATCTCTCAATGAAATTTTTGGCATGGATGGATCGTTTGAAGTTCGACCAAAACAAGAACCGTATGATGTAATGTCTGGTTGTGGGTACCAAAGTTCGGCAAGAGTTTTGCGAGGTGGAGTACCCATGATATGAAGAGAGAGTGAAAGAAAGGAAGAGAAAAGGAGGGGAAAAAGAATGTGATTTTTTTTTTATTTTTTTATTTAGTTAGCTGTTAGCAAAAGAATGAAGTATACACAAAAAAGAATATGGACAAAAATCACGACACAAAAATACCACACACCTAATCGTTCTAGGGTTCACCTAGGTCAACTAGACCTGCTCGAGAACTTGATTATCGAAGTAAAACTGTGTCGAGAAACAGGCTCAAGATACACTGATCACGAGGCCAGGTAAGTGCAGAGATAAGGGGAGGTTTTCCAACGCTTTCGCGAAGTTCCTTAATTAAATAACCCTTTCTCTTTTGGCGGTTTCGCCGTTAACACTTTCCTAGACACCCCGTAAACAATATACCGTTAAGCAAGCTTCTAAATACAGTTAACTTCTCCTAGTGAGCGCGAAGTCCTTAAGGCTTAAAGTCTAGTTTCTTTTAAAATTTGTGCGGGTTATCGTTATGCGCAAGTTCGTGATTTGTGGGCCACGGAAAAGGTGATGAAATCCTTTACCGTATGTTGTGGGGTTCGCTTGCCCTTAAGTCCGTATTAATTGATGCAATGCGCAATTCAAAAAATTCTTATAAAGAATCAAAACAATCGTTTTTTTAGTTTAAGCGCGGCGCTGCAACAAATACGGGTTAGTTAAGTTTTAGCGTTTGCTAGCGAACTTGCAAAGAATCCTGCAAAGAATAGTATATTGGAAGCGTCGGATTTGAGAAGAATGTGTTAGTAAAGTACGTACCGTTTAAGTTTTGGGTTAGGAAACCCCCATTGAATCAAATCCGGTAAGCTTGAAAGGTTCGCTTGCGCGGGTCAAACTACCCGGATCTTTGGCACTGTACTTCGTAATCACCTTAACGTTGAATGTACACTTTGCTTCCCCACTATCGCAGTTTGCAAATACGCAAAATTCTGCACACTTGCCCACAAAAATATTGGCCAAAAAAAACAAAAAAGAATATATTTTTTTATATACAAAAAGAATATTAACCCGAATAACAAGAAAGAAAATACGCTACCGTTTCCCCGGCAACGGCGCCATTTGATCGCACGCTTTTGGCGTGTCGGATGTTCAAAGAATTAAAGTGTAACCGCGATCAGGACGGTGTCGCTTTGCAGCTAGCCGGTTGAGCACGGGTCGGTCCACAGGGAGATGGTGGTATCTTACCTTCTTGTCTTAGACGAGTCAATAAAGAATCCGTATGTTTGAGACTAACCTATGTGTATATCTGCAAGTATCAAGTTGTTAAGAAAAGATACGAGATTGTAAGCTAAGAAATCCGTACTCAAAACCTTTGAGCCGAGTCTTGACCAATTGAAGCTAAGCAATCGGCAACAACGTGGATTAGGGGATTTTAAACGCGGTATTCGTGGAATCCGGCTTATTTACCCTTGTCCTTCCGTTCTTGTCTCTTGATTTCGCCTCCGGCCAAACCGAACGCAACCGGTCGTGGTTAGGAATCACCATTACCTTGTCAGGGTACGGTGCTTAACGGAGCGCTTGCGTATGGTTTGGGCGAAGTTCAAATGGAAAATAACGGGAAAAGGAATTGGCAAAGAAATGTGTTAACTTACAATACCGTATTCCTTCTTAACAATAATAATTACAACATTCACAAAATAAACAAAAGAGAACAAAAAGAAAAGAACAAAGAAAAGAAAAGATACAAGTATTAAAGTGCATGAATAAAATTGCATGAAATAGAATGCAAGTAATAAAAAGACAAGTAATAAAAAGCGAGTAATAAAAGAATACGGAACTAGGACCCAAGCCAAGCATGTGCTCAATAGCCAACCCTTAAACTTGCAAGCTCAATGAAGAGGTTGCAAGATCAAGGGGAGGGTAGAAAACGCATGTGAAATGAAGTGCTAGTCCCGGAAGAAAATACGACCTTTGAGATCAATAACTAACCCTTACCCATTCAAGCTCAATAAAGAGGTTGAATGAGCAAGAGAGAGCAAGAATCTCAAGGGGAAGAAGAAACACAAAAGAATGATACAAAACCCCCATCTTTATTCATATCCACAAAAAGCTCTCACTACAATTCATGGAAGAGGAATGAAGAAGAAGAAGAAAAACTATACAAAACACTACAAAAGAGGAACAAAAAGAATGACCCTTGGCTTTGGCAAGTTCTGCTGTATTTATAGGCAGGGAAATGGAGTTCTAGGGCAACCAGCAGACCAGAGATGGAGTACCAAAAATAACCCTGAAATTCGTCAGAGAGTGGGCCCCACCTTGCCGCGCAAGCGCGGCCAATACCCCATATTGGCCGCGCATGCGCGGCCGTACAGTTGATTTGGGCAGTGGGCTTTTTTGTGGGTTCCTGGTTCTCTGTCCCCTTTATTCTGGTATGCATATTTTCTGAAAATACTTTTACATTTCTTCCAGAATTTCTGTTGAGGAAAGGTGGACTTTTGTGGATGCTTTTGTCATGATTGCCTCGAGCTCCGCGTAGATCTCTTGGATCTTGTGCTACCATTGAGCCTTGTGCCTGAAAACGACATTGATTTGACATTTTGTCTCTTAAACTGATATCTGGCAACACACGGATAGAGAGCGGAGACCGTGTTTTATCAGTGGTTGGCAGGAACCCGGATATTGTCGTGTTTTCCATGAATTTCACCGTTTTAGAACCGAGAACCTGTATTCTGCAAATATGTGATAAACACAGATAAAAAGCACCTACCTATAAACACACGAGCGTAAGAATGGGCGGTATAAAATGCAGTATTCTGTTATGAACAATTGTCATCGATCAAGCAACAAATCTTCAATAGATAAGAATTTGTAATCATTAGTTTTCATCATCACTATCAAATGGATCTATTCCGACATGCCTCTTTTCAAATCTTGATAATTCAAACAATTTGGGACAATTCTTGATTCTTGATTTTAGATCTTTATTTTCTTTATGTTCTTGAAATAAAAACTCACAAATCTTGAATCAATTTTATTGCAATTTCTTTTATCTTTTAATTTTCGACTCAACTAAAATAATAACGAGCAAATCACACTTTCTCACTGGGCGATCCGCATTCACCGACGAAACTACAATAGACACCGTCAATTGATTGCGGTATAAATTTCTTTGGTTGTGAAACAAAATATATACAAACTGAAATGATCAATCACTAGTCTACTATGGAGTACGATGCCTTGTCTCGATTCTCCCACAACTAGGAACATTTGAAGGATGAACTTACCGACTACTCTGTCCCTACTAGTATGATCTGCATCATAATCCTGGTAGTCAAGTAATTATCCTAAGGGCATTATCAACATGTAATTGAGAAACAATAAGTGTACATGTTAAGATAAAGTGCAACCAGATAGTATACTATCATGTCGAGTAAGAAAGTCCTCCTTATATATGTCCAAGAATCCACTACAATATACATCGCATGGACAGTAATGGCCTCTAAGGCATACATATAACTAACAATCTCCCACTTGCACTAAAGCCATCTGTGGTAGTATCCAATACCCAGCAATATAGCAATAGTTTTAGTATCCCATACTCAACCATTCCATAGAAGTCTCTCTAGGGGTAAGGCCTTTGTGAGTGGATCCCCTGTGTTATCCTTCCTGTCTACTCTCCTATCCTCGATCCCTTGGAGATCATCCATCTCCCTAATCAGGTGATACTTGCCACAGAATATGTCTGGAACGCTGATGGGACCTTCGTTCCTAGGCCAAAGCCACAACTTCATTGTTGTCACAATAACAGTTATTGGATGGTCAATGGTAAGAACCTTGTCCATCTCATGAACAAGAAATGTCCAGACAACCATTTCAGCAGCATCGTTGGTAGCAATATTTAGCCTTTATCATCTAATATGTCACGGTATCTAGCTTGGAACTCTTCCAACATACTGTCCCTGCACTGAGGGTAAAGACAATGCCTGTGACTGACTCTCAGTCGACCTTATCACTCTGGAAGCTCGAACAAAGAACTTTCTTTTAGTGCTTCTCAAGTACTTAAGAATGTCCTCTACAGCTTTCCAGTGATTCTCCCAAAATCCGATTGATTCCTGATCACTACACCTAGTGAGTCATCTACATCTGGTATGGTACATAATATCGCATACTCTGATAGAGCCTACCTCCGAAGCATAGGGTATCCCTTGCACGCGAGCTCTCTCCAAATCAGTCTTGGGGGACATCTTTTTCGAGAGGATTATCCGTGAGTAAGTGGGCGAACTACCACACTTAGAACCATCTATACTAAACCTCTTTATTATGGTGTTAATGTACCTGGATTTAGGATATTTCCAACATCCACTTAGATCTATCACCATAGATCATAATCCATAAGATGTATTAGGTATTATACAAATCTTTTATTGAGAATCCCCGTGATAAGAGGAGCTTGACCGAGTGTAGCATAGAAATCCATTTCCTATTAAGAGTATGTCATCTACGTACAATATGTGGAAGACAACCCTACTCTCTACAACCTTCTTGTATATAGAAGGTTCATCTACCTTTTTGATGAAGTCAAACTCTTTGACTACCACATTAAAACAGATGTTCCAACTCCACGATGCGCACATTGATCCTGATGGACTTAAGAATAGTTTTGAAAGTCTCAACTTTTCCATTTACACCAAGAATCTTCTGAAGATCCATTTGTTCCTAATGGGTTTTACCCCTTCAGGTGCAACATTCAAAGTCACACTTTGTTGGTGTACATGGATTGTTAGTTATATGTATGCCCTAGAGGCCATTATTGTACATTTGATGTATATTATAGTGAATGCTTGGACATATATAGAGAGGACTTTCTTACTCAACATGATAGTATGCTATCTTATTACCTTAATCTTAACATGTACACTGATATTTATACTGTCTTGCTCTCACATGTTGATAAAGCCCTCAGGATATGTACTTGACTACCAGGACTATGACAGTGATCATACTAGTGGGGCCAGGGTAGTTCACAAGTACATCGTTTAATTGTTCATATTCGAGGGAATATCGAGACAGGGCATCGATATTCCTGATTAGACTAGCGTATACGCTTCTTGACCCATATGATGGGCGATGGATGATCCCACATCCATTGGTGTTTGACATCAAAGATGGTATACGGGTGCTCATTGAAGACTGGGTACACTGAACAGGACTCGCCGAGGACTCCTATATGGTAGTATACCTATAGTCAGATCGCAGTCCTCTGGTGACATTGGTAAAGGTTAGTTTGTAGACCCGAGATCGTCATAGAGTCTTGCACGGCTCCTACTGTACTTTCATTTCCTCCCTACCACGCTTAAAGGTGTTGGAGATAGTGCCCTCATAGTCAATTATTGGATCGTGGGTACGTGATTGCAATGATTGCGGAGGACCTATACCGGTATGACAGTCTTACTCGAAATGATAGTATGCTATCTGGTTTGCCTTTATCAGTCGTGTACATGTTCTGGTGACTGATTACATGTTACACTTTGATAGAGCCCTTAGGATCTTGCTTTACCACCAACAGTATGATGGCGATCATATACGTGAGAGTTGGGTGGTTTATACGCATATCCTTAATTGTGGTCCCTAGTCGTAGGAGTTTCGAGACAGGGCATCGATACTCCGGAGTAGACTAGTGTATACAGCCGAGACCCCGACGAGGGGCGGTGGCCGGTCTCACAAGCCTCTGGTGTCAGTTGGATCACCTAAGATGTATACAGGTGCTCATTGGGTTATGAGTACACCGGACAGGACTCGCCGGGAACCTGCTAGTTGGTATTATACATATCGTCAGATAGCAGTTCCCTGGTGACATGTGTACAGGTTAGTTCATCGACCTGAGGTCGTCATTTGTCTCGTGTGAGTTCCCACTGTGCTTTGATTTCTACCCTACCACGGCTCAAAGGAGTCGTGCAAACAGGTAGTTTTTGGGTACAGTCCCGAGCCATATGGAGGCACGTGAGTGGATCGGCAGGGGATTCGTCTCTCCCGGTATTGGGGGCGAGGTCGTGCTGTGTCTAGGAGAGCCATTACACAAAGTCCATGGCCATGGCAGGAGATCTACTGGTAGGTACTCCAGTAGTATCTCAGGGTGTTATTGGGCTTCACTCCGACACGACTTATACTGCTATTGGGGGTCTGACGTTACTAGCCCCCTAGGCAGATATGCGATACTCATAGACGAACGGACCGGACTGTATATACATTGTCACTGTTAGGCTCAGTAGGGTTTCCGGATGAGTTCGCTCATCGGCCTCCCTTGAGGTCAGTCTATGGGCAGCCGTTACGCATAGCTAGTGCCGCTGACGGTTTGTGGTTAAACCCACTGCCAGGGTACTGACGAGTCATTAGAGTTCCCCACAGACAGTTTCCCAAGTTTGGGCGAAACGTTGTAGAGGCCGTATGGTTTTATGGCAGGGTTCGGAAAATGCACGTGCGTTTACGCACGTGTTATTTTTCGGGCAGATGATACTGGTCGGCTTTGGTTTAAGCCAGATCCGAGTATTGTATTGAGTAGATATAATATCTTTGTCTCAGTTGCATTTGTATTCGATCGTAATACAAATGCGGGTATATTTATACAGTTTCAGGGTTGTCCTGAAATTCGTTTCAGGATCACTTTTGGAAGTTGCCAGTTTCCAGTTTTCTATCAGCCGTCTTTTAACATTCGGTTAAAGACGGATTTATCTTTTCTTGGATGAGGGTGAGTCATGCTTCTAGAAGGTTCTAGAAAGGGTGACTTGACATGGTGAGTCATTAGTGCTTTAATAGAGCCATTAATGCAATGGTGACTAGGTTAATGAATCACCATTTGCATTAATGAGGTTTTGTTTGCTTAAGGATATTTTTTTGTGTTCACACATGATATTTCTTTCTTAAGGTCACCCTCTTCTCACCTACACTCACCCCCCTATTTACGGCCGGCCCCTCCTCTCTCTCATACTCACTTGATGTTTTCATTTGGTTACAAAAGATATGATAGATTTTGGGGTGTATGGAATTTCACAGCTCATTTCATTCCATCACCCGATTCCCACGGCAACTTCATTAACCGTTCGTCCATGGTTTTGGACGAAGTGAGACAAAGTCATCTACTCATTCTCTACATCATTCTTGGTCGTCTCTTTTAGCAAACTTGACGACCGAGTTGCCTCAAGTCAGAGGCGGGAACCCGTTTAAAGAATCATCGACGTGGTGCCACCTGGACGAGCAGATCGGAGATCGAAGAGATCGGAGCAGCCGCAACGGAGCGTGGGATGATGGTTAAAGAACGAAGGACTCGGATCGTTCGGTATAACCTTTTTACACTCTTTACAGTTTGTTAGTTTAGCAATAATGGCAGATCCGGGTTAAAGTATACGATAGCGCCAGATAAAAAGTTTTTGTTCCGCATTTGGCGTCTGTAGACTGCCGGGGCGCTAGCGTAGACTTACAGTGGTATCAGAGCCTCACAATTTTGCTATACTAACTTGTGCTAACGCGTTTAAAATATCGATCGAACCGGAAATCAAAAACCGCATTTTTCCAATTTGACAGTTTCTGTTGATTTTAAATGGTGTCCTAAAAATATTCCACATATCACAGAAATCTGTGCAGGGTTTTATAAGAGCACCGACAAAATTTGGGCACGTGATTCCACCAAACCGCCGCGGAAACGCGGCCAAACCCATGGTTTGGCCGCGCATCCGCGGCCATTTGGTAAGATCATGCTCCCAAATTTGTATAGTGTGTTCTCCTATGGAAATTGGGGTTTTTGGTATATATCTTTTGGGCCCAGATTTTGTTACTGTTCACCAGTTGTTCGTGGGGCCCACTTTGTGATATTTTGTCGATCGAAATTTAAACATGTTAGTTTACAGTGCTTAAATTATATCTCCGACCGGGAATGTCATTTGATCGGTAAACCGCGTCTGATTGCTATAGTTCTTTTAGACGGGTTTGCGAACGTGACATTCGCGTTGATGTTCTGTGTTGTGCTGTGATGTTGCGGATTTGTCGTGGTGGATAGCAGTATGCAATGATAGTGCAGTTTGGATTTATTTATACATTTGATATTGCGGGGTGAGCGTCCAACTTGTGGACTGCCGTCACTGCCTTTTGTATAATATTCTTTTGGGGCACGACCAGGTTGCGGTCGATGTACCTGTTGTACTATTTTTCATTACTGTACTAGGTTTTGCCCCGCGACGGAGTGCACGGATAGCCGGGTTCTGGCGGGCAACGGGTCCGCATCTCATGGCTTTGAGAGGCAGAGGGGCCCCACTCTAGAATTGGCAGACTATTCGTCGCACTCGTAGGGGGTACAGGTTGACCCAAGTAGGGGTGCTCAAGCTACCGGATTCCATGAAGTGCTGGGTGGTCCATTCACTTTGCTGTAGGGGGCTGCCTCGCTTCAGGTTTTGGCGGGTAACTTGCCGCACCCGTAGGGGTCTAGGTTTCATTGCACAGGCTATCCACACGACAGGGGAACGTCGGGTTTCAGCAGCGACTCTGTGAAACCCGGGGATCCCAGATTATCTGTATTGTTCTGATATGCTTATTACTTTTCTGTAATGTTGCATATTATCACGCCTGGAGCGATTATTGTATATTGGTTTATATACTATTAGATGTTGTATATGTTTTACACCCACGCTAGTCCAGTCCCCGCTCTGTCGTTAGTTAAGTAACCTAACGGGTGATGACGGGACACAGTGACGAATGCGGATGGCATATACGTACATTTTATTTTCGTTCTTTTCTGGTGTGATTATTGATGGGACTGCGTTGATTCTGATCAATGCAAAGTAAAACAAACCTGTTTATAGTTGTTGGAACAAATTTAAAAAGTGTTATTGCAAAGACGTTCCCTTTTGTTATGCATAGCGGTATTCAGTGGAATATCCTGCACCTCATTCGATGGGGCAAGGGCCGATATCCCTTCACCGGGACTGACCCCTTGGGCTGAAGTTTGCGTCAGGGTAATAACTTCACTATAGTCGATTACAAGTTGCTTTGCACCGCGGTATTCAGTAGAATATCCTGCACCTCATTCCACGAGGAAAGAGCCGAGATCCCTTCACCGGGAATGACCTCTTTAGCAAAAGTTTTTCGCCACTATATTTTAAAAAGCTATCAGGTTCCTTCAGCGATATCAAGTTCACTACGTTAAGGGTTTTTCGCCAAAAACCAGCCGTAGCCCTCCGTCACTTCTTTTGAGTATTCATTAGTATTCAAGCTATATATTTTAGCCAAAGTTAAGGCATAGTGTTTGGTAGCTGCTGGGTATTCAATTGTTGCATAAATAGATGAGTTAGTTTGGGACAGTCATTCTGCCGATTGGCCAAAGTCAGGGGCATGTGCGGGTGGGTTCAAATTGACAAGATAGTGACGGGTAGAACTTGGCATGTGACTTATGACATTTTGACCAAAGCCAAGGTTATAAGAGCATGGGGCAAAAATCGTATCGGGAGTTTCTAAAGAAACTGAAACTTGCCAAGTATGCGCATACCTTCTGGAGTATGAGTAACGTGGATGCATTCCATCACGTTATCATGCGATGAGAGTTGAATCCCGATTCCCACTGATGAGTTGGTTTACTCTTCGGGTGATCCCGATTGATTCTTCTTTAGGTTTGGAGGAGAATTTGACAGGACAGTGGGAGGTTTCCGGATTAGATAAAGTGATAACCATTCTAATCTAGGTTAGAGTGCATGCAGAGTGTTTCTTTTCTCTCTCTCTTTGGCAGCGACCTTTGACCGACCCTAGACTATGACTCAGTGACCAAGTTGACCGAATCTTCTTAAAATACTGGCTTTTGGATTGTCTATGTTGCATAAGTCATTGCCACTTCTTCTTTTACCCTTTGAATTTCTCAGAACACCCGTATTACTACGGACATCCACTTCTATTGGATAGATCCATCGTATGGTTATATACGAACTCAAAGGGACTTCTTCGAGGATGGATCCAGGTTCAGGAGAAATAGAATTGGTTTATTCAGTTGTCTTTTATTATCACCTTCTCTCAGGTTGCGAGGGCTCCTTGGTTTAGGAGAGTACACCTATTACGCTTATTGGATAGTCTTATTCCAAACCATAGGCAGGTGCCGAAAGGTAGGGAATGAAGAAAACCAATTAGCCTAAGCAGGGTGTGCAGAAGGTAATATGTAAAGACAAAATAAAGGGATTAGAAAGAGAGCAAAGTAAATTGCGACTGATATCATTCACGACCAAAACCGCGTACTTCATCGCCACTCCTATTTCACTTTTAAAAGAATAAGGTATTATTCAGTTGTCTTTTATCATCACCTTCTCTCGAGATGCGAGTACTCCTTGGTTTAGGAGGGTACACCTATTATGCTTACTGGATAGTCTTCTTCCAAACCATAGGCTGGTGTCGAACGGTAGGGAAGGAAGAAAACCATTTAGCCTAACGATGGTCTACAGAAGGTAACGACTAAAGACAAATAAAGGGATTTGGAGAGATGGCAATAAAAATATGGTTGAAGTCATGAATTGGATTATGGAAGAGGCATTGCTATGAATACCAGGATACCCCTACGAAACATTTTCATGTTTCAGTGCATTGTTAAAGAAAAACTGTTTTCCCGATTAGACACTTACTCCAAGGGTATGTATTTACCAGGTTTCATTCTCATATCTGTATGGTTTTACAGATGATGAGTGGGAGTAAGTTATTGGGAATTAGGTGATCATCCTCATTATATCAGAATTCGTTGTAATTGGTGATATTTGAGGAAATCGCCAGGGTACAGTTTTCAACCTACGACGCACAGGTTTTGAGTTGTTTAACTCAGCGGACTTATACAGAGTATTGTATGTTGTCCAAGTGTCCTTCAGGACAAAGGGGTAGGTCCTCGTACTATGTTCTGTTTACTTATAACTTCTCTAGTATTTAGACAAGTGTTTCGTAGAAATACAAGGTCTAAGTTTTGAGAAGTTGTGGGTATAAGAATAAAGTAGAGAACCAAGTGTCACAAGTATCAGGATTCTTCAAATAGATCGAAGATGTAGATTCTTGTGATTGGTATTCAGATGATAGTAATGGTTTTGAGAAACTTGTTTCTCTTTCGGGTTACTCATAATTGGATGGATTCCTAAGTTGAGTAATGCTGATTAGCCTCTTTCCGTTAAGTTGATATGCACTGGAGACAGCTGCATGATTGAATCTGGTTCCAATTAAATAAGTGCCAAAGTTTCTGTATTGGATATAGAATAGTTCATACCTTAAAAGATGTTAAGGTACGGGGAGTTGTCCAGCTTATGCTTAAAACCAGACTCTGGATAACTCAGGGCACGTTTCTGTAATGGCTGTTTGTGGGTTGACCCTGGCGATGACGAGGGTTGATATTCTACCATTTGGAAGATCAATAGTGATATTGATCTTGACTCGCCACAGTTTTAGTAAAATGGACTTTTTCAGAAAAAAGTAGTGGGAGTATGGTAGAACTGGAAGTGATTTCAGAACATCAAACGATTATGGAAAATTTAATAGGACCTATATATTCAATCAAGTTTGACATTCCAATAGCCACTCCGCAGATATGGTGGGTAACCTCAGACACCCGAGAGGTACTTCGGTAGCCTCAAGGACGGTGACAGGGAGTTTCTTATCTACCAGAACTTGACACTACTGATGTTCCAGGCTGTGAGACCCGGTAGGAGGGTTGTCGTAGTCAGTGGGAGCAGCGGAAGTTTAGTGGGCAAGTAGCTTATGTCTATTTATAGACTTAAGCAGTTATAGCGGAGATAGATCATCTAATTTTGATGTGACAGTCATGGGTTTGACTTCAATCAGAATAGGGGATGGATCTGTTAAGAAGGTAGTAGGGTGTGATGTTATGGTATTTGGATGACATACACACAGTAGGAAGTAAAATTCCTATACTACGATCGGTTGTACTGTGGTCGTCACACAGTTGTTTCTCCAGACAGGATATGGATATAATATTTGTCATTCTGGTTTCTAGATCTATGGTTTTAGATCTGATTTGGGTAGTTTCCCAATGTGGGTACTTTGACAGATATGCTAATGGTTTTTAGAATAGTTGACTCCTAGCATGGTGGTGTACCTGCAGGGGATGGAGTCACCCTCTTTAAAGGTGTCGTATAGACTAAAGGGGAGAGGGATGTGCATGATTGACAGATCACTTGCTTAGGCAATTGAGTCAATCGTGAGATGTCAAGTACCACACCAGATGTTGTTTTTGCACTAGATGCAATAAGTTTGTATTAATCCAATCCTGGAGAAACATAAGGAAGCAGTTTTAGAACATAAGTACATGTTCTACGGATTTGATAACAGCGGCCTCCTTCGGGAGACGATTATCATTCCAGGCTTCAGAGGTGACATGGATGACAGAGTGATTGTCAGAGTTTTAGTTTTCCCTCTGACGAGGGACAGTATTGTGGACAGGTGGTCCAAGAGGATACTGTGGGAGGCATGGTGCCGGATACTGATTAGGTTCAGTGATCGATACAGTCTAAGAAGTTCGGATTTGGAGTTCATTTATGAACTAAGTCCCATCAGATATCCAGACATGTTCAAAGACAGGTATTACTCAATTCGGGAGATGGCTTTCTCCGCGAACTTGAGATTAAGAGAGATATAGAAAGAAACATCTAGGCGGATCCACTCACTGAGGCTATTTCTCGAGCACAATAGTTTTACAAACGGGCTTTGTGAAATTGATTAGTAGAGGAGTTGGATGTTCGGTTTCACACGGGCTGTGAGTAGTCGACATCGCAATAATTAGCCTTGAGTGCAAGTGGGAGATTGTTGGAGATAGTGCCCTCATAGTCAATTATTGGATCGTGGGTACGTGATTGCAATGATTGCGGAGGACCTATACCGGTATGACAGTCTTACTCGAAATGATAGTATGCTATCTGGTTTGCCTTTATCAATCGTGTACATGTTCAGGTGACTGTTTACATGTTACACTTTGATAGAGCCCTTAGGATCTTGCTTTACCACCAACAGTATGATGGCGATCATATACGTGAGAGTTGGGTGGTTTATACGCATATCCATAATTGTGGTCCCTAGTCGTGGGAGTTTCGAGACAGGGCATCGATACTCCGGAGTAGACTAGTGTATACAGTCGAGTCCCCGACGAGGGGCGGTGGCCGGTCTCACAAGCCACTGGTGTCAGTTGGATCACCTAAGATGTATACAGGTGCTCATTGGGTTATGAGTACACCGGACAGGACTCGCCGGGAACCTGCTAGTTAGTATTATACATATCGTCAGATAGCAGTTCCCTGGTGACATGTGTACAGGTTAGTTCATCGACCTGAGGTCGTCATTTGTCTCGTGTGAGTTCCCACTGTGCTTTGATTTCTACCCTACCACGGCTCAAAGGAGTCATGCAAACAGGTAGTTTTTGGGTACAGTCCCGAGCCATATGGAGGCACGTGAGCGGATCGGCAGGGGATTCGTCTCTCCCGGTATTGGGGGCGAGGTCGTGCTGTGTCTAGGAGAGCCATTAGACAAAGTCCATGGCCATGGCAGGAGATTTACTGGTAGGTACTCCAGTAGTATCTCAGGGTGTTATTGGGCTTCACTCCGACACGACTTATACTGCTATTGGGGGTCTGACGTTACTAGCCCCCTAGGCAGATATGCGATACTCATAGACGAACGGACCGGACTGTATATACATTGTCACTGTTAGGCTCAGTAGGGTTTCCGGATGAGTTCGCTCATCGGCCTCTCTTGAGGTCAGTCCATGGGCAGCCGTTACGCATAGCTAGTGCCGCTGACGGTTTGTGGTTAAACCCACTGCCAGGGTACTGACGAGTCATTAGAGTCCCCCACAGACGGTTTCCCAAGTTCGGGCGAAACGTTGTAGAGGCCGTATGGTTTTATGGCAGGGTTCGGAAAATGCACGTGCGTTTACGCACGTGTTATTTTTCAGGCTGATGATACTGGTCGGCTTTGGTTTAAGCCGGATCCGAGTATTGTATTGAGTAGATATAATATCTTTGTCTCAGTTGCATTTGTATTCGGTCGTAATACAAATGCGGGTATATTTATACAGTTTCGGGGTTGTCCTGAAATTCGTTTCAGGATCACTTTTGGAAGTTGCCAGTTTTCAGTTTTCTATCAGCCGTCTTTTAACATTCGGTTAAAGACGGATTTATCTTTTCTTGGATGAGGGTGGGCCATGCTTCTAGAAGGTTCTAGAAAGGGTGACTTGACATGGTGAGTCATTAGTGCTTTAATGGAGCCATTAATGCAATGGTGACTAGGTTAATGAATCACCATTTGCATTAATGAGGTTTTGTTTGCTTAAGGATATTTTTTTTGTGTTCACACATGATATTTCTTTCTTAAGGTCACCCTCTTCTCTCCTACACTCACCCCCCCTCCCTATATATGGCCGACCCCTCCTCTCTCTCATACTCACTTGATGTTTTCATTTGGTTACAAAAGATATGATAGATTTTGGGGTGTATGGAATTTCACAGCTCATTTCATTCCATCACCCGATTCCCACGGCAACTTCATTAACCGTTCGTCCATGGTTTTGGACGAAGTGAGACAAAGTCATCTACTCATTCTCTACATCATTCTTGGTTGTCTCTCTTAGCAAACTTGACGACCGAGTTGCCTCAAGTCAGAGGCGGGAGCCCGTTTAAAGAATCATCGAGGTGGTGCTACCTGGACGAGCAGATCGGAGATCGAAGAGATCGGAGCAGCTGCAACGGAGCGTGGGATGATGGTTAAAGAACGAAGGACTCGGATCATTCGGTATAACCTTTTTACACTCTTTACAGTTTGTTAGTTTAGCAATAATGGCAGATCCGGGTTAAAGTATACGATAGCGCCAGATAAAAAGTTTTTGTTCCGCATTTGGCGTCTGTAGACTGCCGGGGCGCTAGCGTAGACTTACAAAAGGAGATGTGCAAACACGTGGATTTGGGTACAGTCCCAAGTCGCATGGAGGTAATAAGCGATAGGAGGCATTTCGACTCTCCCGGTATTTGGGGTTGATGTTGCGCTATGGTCGATTGGCTATAAATGAAAGTCCCTGGCCAGGGCTGCTCGCGAGATTTACTGATAATTGTTATTAGTAGTTTCTCGAACTGTTATAGGACAGAAATCGGCATGACTAATCACGTTACTGGGGTCTGACGATTTCCACCCCTAGACATGATATTGTAAGTCTACAGTAGCGCCCCGGCTGTCTGTCCGAGGCAAAAATGCGGAGACGAAAACTTTCTCAAACTAGAAACCGGCGCTATCGTATACTTTAAATCCGGATCAAACCATTAACCTACAAATAGAAACTAGAGAAAGGGTCGGAAAGCTATACCGATCGATCCGTGTCCTTCGGTCTTTGGCCACCATCCCAAGCTCCTCGCGGCATCTCCGATCTCGATCTCCTCGTCGGAAAAGAGCACCACATCTTCGAGTCTTTTAACGGACTCCCGCTTCATCTGAAGCAACTCGGGCATGAAGTTCGCTAGCCAATATGTCCAAGGCGATGTAGAGAATGCGTGTAATCACTTTATCTCTTGAGGATTTAGTGGATGCCATTAGTGAGGAGATAGTGAGCTCAAGAAAGAAGAGGAGAAAGAAGAAGTTTTCTTTCTTTTTCTTATGTGTAACTATAATAAAATGAGAGTGAAAATGAAATAAACATAAGAGCAAACTCAAGCCTTATGGCTGCCCTCACTCTCTCCTCTTATCATATCAACACATAAAATTAATCTTAATGTGACATTAGCACAAGAAAAGAGACCATGAGTCACTAAGCAAGTCCATGTCACATTAAATGCACCTAATCATGATTTTGAGCTCATTATTTCCATATGCAAACATTAATCCAAATGTTTGCAACAATAAAAACAGAATGGATCTACTAAAGTAAACGCGTGACGGATCACAAGAGTACCCCTCACCTATATATACATACCTGCATCCGCATTCCGACCGAATGCGAATGCAATGAGACTAAAGTAATCCAACAAATCTAATACTAGGATCCGGCATAAACCAAAGCCCACTAGTATGATCTGTCCGATCATGATCCGTGCACGACTACACGTATATGGTCGAATCCTGCCATATATCATACGGCCTCTACAACGTTTCGCCCGAAACTTGAAAACTTTTTGTGGGGGACTCTAAAAACTCGTCAATATTTTGGCTGTGGATTTAACCACTGGCATGTTAGAAGTACTAGCCGTATGTAATGGGCCACCAGGTATTGACCAAAAGGGAGGTCGATGAGCGAACTCATCCTGACACCCTACTGAGCCTGTCAGTGACAATATCCGTACTGTCCGGTCCGTTCGTCTATGAGTATCGCATGTCGGGCCTAGGGGGTTGGTAAAATTCAGACCCCTAAAAGCGGTCCAAGTCGTGTCGGAGTGTAGCCTAGAACACCCTGAGATAATACTAGAATACTTAACAGTAAATCTCCTGCCTTGGCCAAGGACTTTGAGTAATGGCTCTCCTAGACACAGCGCAATCTCACTCCCAATACCGGGAGAGATGAAACCCCTGCCGATCCGCTTATTGCCTCCATATGGCTCGGGACTGTACCCAACTAAAACCTGTCTGCACGACTCCTTTGAGCCGTGGTAGGGGTAGTAATCAAAGCACAGTGGGTAATCATACGAGACAAATGACGATCCCAGGTCGATGAACTAGCCTGTACACATGTCACCAGGGAACTGCTACCTGACGTCTGGTATAATACCAACTAGCATGTTCCCGGCGAGTCCTGTCCGGTGTACTCATACCCAATGAGCACCTGTATACATTTTTGGTGAACTAACTAACACCAATGGCTTGTGAGACCAGCCACCGCCCCTCGTCGGGGTCTCGACTGTATACATTAGTCTACTAATGGAGTATCGATGCCAAGTCTCGAAACTCCTACGACTAGGGACCACTTTAAGGATGTGCTTATAGACCCGAGATCCCACGTATATGATCGCCATCATACTGCTGGCCGTCAAGCAAGAATCCTAAGGGTTCTATCAACGTGCAATAGTGACCTGTAAGGTCACCTGACGCAGTACACGATGATAAAGATAAACCAGATAGCATACTATCGTCTTGAGTAAGACTGTCCTACCAGTATAGATCCTCCCTCAATCATTGCAATCATGTGCCTGTGATCCAATAATTCACTCTGAGGTCACTATATCCCACAATCTCCCACTTGCACTCAAGGCTAATTATTGCGATGTCGCAAACTCACTGCCCGTATGATACCGAACACCCAACTCCTTTACTAATCAGTTTCACAAAGCCCGTTTGCGAAACTATTGCGTTCGAGGAATAGCCTCAGTGAGTGGATCCGCCCTAATGTTTCTTTCTATGTCTCTCTTTATCTCAAGTTCGTGGAGAAAGCTATCTCCCGAAATGAGTAATACCTGTCTTAGAATATGTTTGGATATCTGATGGGACCTAGTTCATAAATGAACTCCAAATCCAAACTTCTTAGACTGTATCATCAACTGAACTTAATTAGTATCCTGCGCCATGCCTCCCACAGTATCCGCTAGGACCACCTGTCCAAAATACTGCACTTCGTCAGAGGGAAAACTATAACTCTGACAGTCACTCTGTCATCCAGGTCACCTTAGAAGCCTGGAATGATAACCGTCTCCTGAAGGAGGCTGTTGTTATCATATCCCTAGAACATCCACTTATGTTCTAAAAACTGCTTCCGAATGTTTCTCCAGGATAGGATTAATATCAACTTATTGCATCTAGTGCAGAAAACAACGTCTGGTCTGGTACTTGACATCTCATGATTGACTCAATTTGCATAAGCAAGTGATCTGCCAATCATGCACATCCCTCTCCCCTTTAGTCTATAAGACACCTTTAGAGAGGGTGACTCCATCACCTGCAGGTACACTACCATGCCAGGAGTCGTTCATTCTAAAATACCTGTAGAATGCTGTCTAAGTACCCAGATTGTGAAACTACCCAAATCTAGATCTAAAACCATAGATCTAGTAACCAGAATGCCTGATATTTTATTTATATCGTATGTGGAGAAACCACTGTATGACAACCAAAATATAAACGATCGTAGTATAGGAATTTCACTTCCTACTCTGTGTATGTCATCCAAATACCAGGACATCACACACTACTACCTTCTTAACAGATCCATCCCTTATTCTGATGAAGTCAAACCTATGACTATCACTTCAGAAATAGATGATCTATTTCCGCTATATCTGCTTTAGTCTATAAATAGACATAAGCTACTTTTCCATTGTGCTTCCGCTGCTCCCACTGACTACGACAACCCTCAGGCGGAGTCATATATACCTGCACTTCTAAAGCTAGTTTAGAACGACGCTATACTCATCCTCCTGCCGGGTCTCATAGCATGGAACAATAGCAATGGCAAGTCTGGGTAAACAAGGACCTCACTGTCACCGTCCATGAGCATACCAAAGTACCTCTTGAGGACCTGAGGTTACCCACCATATCTGCGCAGTGGCTAATGGAATGTCAAACCAGATTGAATATTTAGGTTCTTATCAAATTTTCAGTAATCGTTTGCGGTTCTGGAATCACTTCCAGTTCTACCATACTCCCACTACTGTTTTTTGAAAAAATCCATTTTTACTAAAACTGTGGCGAGTCAAGAACAATATCATTATTGATCTTCCAGATGGTAGAAAGTCAACCCTCGTCATAGCCCGGGTCAACCCACAAACATCCATTACAGAAACGTGCCTTGAGTTATCCAGAGTCTGGTTTTAAGCATAAGACGGACAACTCCCTGTACCTTAACAATGTTAAGATATGAACTATTCTATATCCAATATAGAAGCAGAGGCACTGATTTAATTGGAACCAGATTCAAATCAAGCAGCTGTCTCCAGTGCATGTCAACTAAATGGAGAGAGGCCGATCAGCATTACTCAACTTAGGAATAGATCCAGATATGAGTAACCTGAAAGAGAAGCAAGTTCTCTTAATCATTACTATTAACTGAATACCATACACAAGTATCTGCATCTTCGATCACCTTGAAGAATCCTGATACTTGCAACGCCTGGTTCTCTACTTTTTTTTCTTATACCCATAACTTCTCAAAACTTAGACCTTGCATTTCTACGAAACACTTGTCTAAGAAGCAGAGAAGACACAAGTAAACAGAATATAGTACGAGTACCAACCCCTCTGTCCTCATGGACACTGGACAACATACAATACTCTGTATATGTCCCCTGAGTCTTATAACTCATTCCCCGTGTGTCGTAGGTTGAAAACTATGGTTAAGAAGAATTACACCGCTGTTTATTGCTACTTATCTAACAATCCACTGATATAGGTAAATGTCATAGACATAATTTCAAAAATTTATATCTCAATTTATAAAAATAAACGTACAGATATATCAATTTGAAATTGGTGCATAACAACGGATATTCAAAACCAAATATTTGCCGTCCGGCAAACAACCCATGCGACTTCCTCAAATATCACCAATTACAACGAATCCCGATATAATGAGGATGATCATCCAATTCCCAATAACTTACTCCCACTCATCATCTGTAAAATCATATAGATATGAGAATAAAATCTGGTAAATACATACCCTGGAGCAAGGGCTAATTAGAAAATTAGTTTTCTTTGAACAATACACAGTGAAACTGAAACATGTAAATGTTTGAAGGGGTATCCGGGTATTCTTAGTAATGCCTCTTCCATTATCAGATTCACAACTGTAACCGTATATTTCTTTGTTATCTCTCCAAATCCCTTTATATGTCTTTAGTCATTACTTTCTGCACACCCCTTTAGGCTAAATGGTTTTCTTCCCTTCCTACCGTTCGGCACCAGCCTATGGTTTAGAAGAAAACTATCCAATAAGCATAATGGGTGTACTCTCCTAATCCTAGGAGTACTCGTAACCTGAGAGAAGGTGAAGATAAAAGACAACTGAATAAAACCTTATTCCTATTTCTCCTGAACCAGAATCCATCCCCGAACTGGAACAAGTCCCTTCAAGTTCGTATATAACCATACGATGGAGTATCCAATAAACTGTGGATCTTCGTAGTGATACGAAGTGTTCTGGAGAAATACAAAGGTGATGTAGGATTGGCGAAGAAATACATGGTTTGGTCGTGAATAGCAGTCGCAATTTACTTTGCCCTCTTACTAATCCCTTTATTCGTCTTTACTTAATACCTTCTGTACACCTTTTAGGCTAAATGGTTTTCTTCATTCCATACCGTTCGGCACCTACCTATGGTTTGGATGAAGACTATCCAATTAGCGTAACAGGTGTACTGTCCTAATCCAAGGAGCACTCACAACCCGAGAGAAGGTAAAAGGAAAAAACAACTGAATAGTCCTATTCATTTTCTCCAGAACCGGAAACCATCCACGAATCTGGAACAAGTTCCTTCGAGTTCGTATATAACCATACGATGGTTTTATCCAATGAAAGTGGATGTTCGTAGTAATATGAGGTGTTCTGGAGAAAAGGGTAAAAGTAGGAGTGGCAATGAGGTATGCAACTCTGACAATCCAAAAGCCAGTGTTTTAAGAAGGTTCAGTTAACTTGGTCACTGAGTGATAGTCAAGGTTTGGGTCATGGTCGCTGCCAAAGAGAGAGAGAAAAGAAACACTCTACGTGCACTCTAACCTAGATTAGAATGGTTATCAATTTATTCAATCAGGAAACCTCCCACCGTAACCTCAAATTCTCCTCCAAACCTGAAAGAAGAATTAGTCGAGATCATCCGAGGAGTAAACCAACTCATCAGTGGGAATCGGGATCCAACTATCATCGCATGATGACGTGATGGAATCGACTCATGTTATCACACTCCAGAAGGTATGCGCATGCCTGGCAAGTTTCAGTTTCGTTAGAAACTCCCGATGTGTGTTTTTACCCCTAGGACCCAAGTGACCTTGACACAGACAATAAATCAAAGAGTCCTAGTCAAGTTCAACCCGTCATTATCCTGGATTGCATTAAACCCACCCATACGAGCCATTGACACAGTCAACAAGGCCGCATGACTGTCCTAACCAATTGCATTAATATGCCACAAACAAACACTACTTAGCTACCGCACACTACGCCTTGACACAGTCAACAAACGCAGCACGAATACTAAGTAATACTTGTAAGAAATGACAGAGGCCTACGGCTGCTTTTTGGCGAAAAACTTTTAACGTAATGAACTTGATATCGTTGAAGGAACTACTTAACTTTTTATAAAAATATAGTGGCGAAAACCTTTGCTAAAGAGGTCACTCCCGGTGAAGGGATCTCGGCTCTTTCCCCGTAGAATGTGGTGCAGGATATTCCAACTGAATACCACGATGAAAAGCAAAAAGTAATCAGCTATAGTGAAGTTATTACCCTGACGCAAACATCTGTCCTACGGGTCACTCCCGGTGAAGGGATCTCGGCCCTTGCCTCGTCGACTGAGGTGCTGGATATTCATAACCGAATACCACTGTGCAAAACAAAAGAAAACACCCTTGCAATAACAGCTTTTTGAAAAATGTTCCCACAACATCAAAATAGGTTTGTTTACCTTGCATTGATCTGAATCAATGCAGTCCCATCAATTAATCACACCACAAAAGAATGAAAATATGATGTACGTATATGCCATCCGCATTCGCCACTGGGTCCCGTCATCACCCGTTAGGTTACTTAACTAACGACAGAGCGGTGACTGGACTAGCGCAGGTGTAAAACATATACAACATCTACTAGTGTGTGTGTGTATATATATATATATATATATATATCAATATATAATATTCGCTCATGGCATGATAAAATGCAACATCACAGAAATGTAATAAGCATCATAGAAGAATACAGATAATCTGGGACCCCGGGTTTCATAGAGCTGCTACTGAAACCTGACGTTCCCCTGGTCGTGTGGACAGCCTGTGCAATGAAATCCTAGACCCCTAGGGGCGCGGCAAGTTACCCGCCAAAACCTGAAGCGAGGCATCCCCCTACAGCAAAGTGAATGGACCACCCAGCACTTCACGGAATCCGGTAACTTGAGCACCCCTCCTTGGGTCAACCTGTACCCCCTACGAGTGCGGCGAATAGCCTGCCAATTCTTGAGATAAGCCCCCTCCGTCTCAAAGCCATGAGATGCGGGCCCGTTGCCCTCTAGAACCCGGCTACCCGTGCACCCCTCCGCAGGGTAATCCTAGTACAGAAAGTAAAAAATATATACAACGAGTACATCGACCTCAGCCCGGTCATGCCCCAAAAGAATAATATACAAACAGGCAGTGACGGCAGTCCACATGTCGGACGCTCGCCCCGCAATATTAAATGTACAAATAATACCAAACTGTACTAACATTGCATCCAGGCTATCCACCACGACAAATCCGCAACATCACAGCACAACACAAAACATCAACGTGAATGTCACGTTCGCAAATCCGTCTAAAGGGGCTATAGAGATTAGACAAGATTTACCGATCAAATGACATTCACGGTCATAGATATAATGTAAATACTGTGAACTAACATGTTTAAAATTTTCGATCGACAAAATTTCCCGAAGTTGGCCCCAAGCATAATACCCAGTACTCAAAATAATCTGGGCCAAAAATAAAATTACCAGAAAGCCCAATTCCAACTCAGAGAGCACTGTAGAAATTTTGGTGCCCTAATGATACAGTGTTGCGGCGGAACGACGACCAAAACAAGGGTCATGCCGTGGTTCCGCGGCGTTACAGTAAGATCAGGTAACCAATTTTCTGCAGTGTTCTAATAAAAGCCTGCATGATTTTCTGCAATACTCAAAATAATTTTTTGACGACAAAAAAATTTCGACAGAAACTCAGAATTGGAAATGCAGTTTTTGGAAATTCCGTTCGATCAAAGTTCTAAACACGTTAGAGCAAGCTAGTAAAGGTTAATGGCATGGCTCTAATACCATGTAAGTCTACGGTAGCGCCCCGGCCGTCTGTCCGAGGCCAAAATGCGAAAACGAAAACTTTTTCAAACTAGAAACCGGCGCTATCGTATACTTTAAATCCGGATCGAACCATTAACCTACAACTAGCAACTAGAGAAAGGGTTGGAAAGCTATACCGATCGATCCGTGTCCTTCGGTCTTTGGCCACCATCCCAAGCTCCTTGCGACATCTCCGATCTCGATCTCCTCGTCGGAAAAGGGCACCACATCTTCGAGTCTTTTTACGGGCTCCCGCTCCATCCGAAGCAACTCGGGTACGAAGTTCGCTAGCCGACGTGTCCAAGGCGATGTAGAGAATGTGTGTAATCACATTGTCTCTTGAGGATTTTGTTAGTTATATGTATGCCCTAGAGGCCATTACTGTACATACGATGTATATTGTAGTGGATGCTAGGACATATATAGGGAGGACTTTCTTGCTCGACATGATAGTATGCTATCTGGTTGTACTTTATCTTAACATGTACTCTGATTGTCTCTATGTTACATGTTGATAAAGCCCTTAGGATATGTACTCGACTACTGGTACTATGATGAGATCATACTAGTGGGGCCACGGTAGTCGATGAGTACATCCTATAACTGTTCCTACTCGAGGGTGTATCGAGACAGGGCATCGATGCACCAGAGTAGACTAGCGTATACGCATCTTGACCCATATGATGGGCGATGGATGATCCCATATCCATCGGTGTTTGACATCAAGGATGGTGTACGGGTGCTCAGTGGAGACTGGGTACACTGGACGGACTCGCCGAGAACTCCCAGATGGTATTATACCATACGTCAGATGGCAGTTCTCCGGTGACACTGGTACAGAGTAGTCTGTTGACCCGAGATCGTCGTAGAGTCTTGTGTGATTCCCACTGTGCTTTGATTTCTATCATACCACGTTCAAGAGGGCGTGCAAAAAGGTGGCTTTTGGGTACAGTCCCGAATCACATGGAGGCAATGAGCGATAGGAGGGGATTCGTCTCTCCCGGTATAGGGAGTTGATGTTGTGCTGTGTTCGATTGGCTATAACCGGAAATCTCTGGCCAGGGTTGCTGAGATTTACTGGTAAGTGTTATCAGTAGTTTCTCGAACTGTTATAGACCTCAAATCGACATGACTTATCAAGCTACTGGGGTCTGACTTTACCACCCCTAGGCGAGATATGCAACATATCAGACGACGAGACCGGACTGTACGGGAGTGTTACTGTTTGGATTCACAGGAGAATGTACAGGCTTGCTTGTTGATCTTCTGAGCGCTCAATACCTGGGTAGCTATTACGTTTAGCTGATCGCTTGCAGCTTGTGGGTGTTTGATATGATCATCACCTACTGCCGGCGTATTGATGATTCTTTAGAGTCCTACACAGAGGTTTCTTGACTCAGGCAAAACGGAGTAGGAGCACATATGTGATATGTGCGGGACCGAGGATAATGCGATATGTGATACCGTATTATATTCTCGCGATATTTGATATCAGCCGGGTCATCGGATCAAGTGTTGATTCGATGAATCGGTACGGATAAATATTAGCCGGTTATATGCGATATAGCCGGATTGTCGGATCAAGTGTTGATTCGATAATTTAATGTATAATAATATATATGAAATATTAAATTACATTAACTAATATTTGCTCACTAAAAGATTCTTTTTCTCACTCGGGTAATACATTGATATATATGCGATATATGTTAATTGTATTATTTTATTTTGTTACGATAAATATTATATATGTGATATATAATATTGTAACATGATATGATAACTAATGCAACTTGTTTAGTGGAGTTTAAACATGATTAGGGTTTGGATTAGGGTTAATCTTTCTAGATGTTTCTAGAAGCTTTTGTTTTTGTCATGATAAAGATATTTTCAAGTGAGTCATGCTTTAACCCAACCCAAACCCTAACCCTAGTTAATTCTCTACAAAGGTTCACATGACCATGGTTGCATAATTCTATCATATTATTCTTTTTCTATTCATCACAAAAGGATTCTAACATTGTTCATCTTCTTCCTCCTTCATTCTTTCATGAAAAGCTTACTAGTTTTTCAAAAGGTGATGAATAAATATGAGAAAAAGTTAAATAAAGAGAGCAAAAATCCTACTTCATCATCCTCATCTTCCCTTGCCATTTAGATGAGGGTGTTCACATCATTTCATGAGTGTTGGCTTGTGTTAAAGAAACTTCAAGGTAGATCATCTTAGTATCAAAGATCGGAAGCAAAGGTTGCGTCTTTCTCTTCGTGGAACCTCTCGAGAGTCCGGATCCCGATGATCGCAGCGAAGGGACCACAACACGGAGCATATGAAGTGAAGGACCGGATCTATAAAGGTTGTAATCCCTCTCACTTAGTGTTAAAGTGTTTAGCATGCTTGTTTTCGCCTAATCTCTAGTTTAAAGTTCCGTATTCGGGTTGTTCGGCACGGCTAAATTTTAAATCGGGCATGGTTGATGCCTCGTAGACCCTTGTGCGCGTGCCTAGCAACCCTACAGTGGTATCAGAGCCAAGCTAGAGCTTTAGGCGAAGTCTAGACGAAGTTTGAAGTCCGATCGAACCCGGAAAACCCGAACAAACACCTTCTCTGGAAATTTTCTGAAAATTTGGATTTTTGCGAATTAAAAATTGCCAAAAAATTCAGCAGGCAATTCTATGAGTTACTGTGAAGCACGTGATTGTAACTCGTCAATTGAGGCGCGGAACCGCGCCCTAACCCTGGGTTTCGCGGCGGATCCACGGCCATTTGGCTGAGTTACACCACGTGGCTTGCACAGTAATTCTTGTCTTGAAGTGCTGAGTCTTCTGGAAATTTTTATTTTTACTCAACAGTTGAGTTTTTCTAGGGTTGTTTTGGGGATTCAATTATTCGATCGGATTGCCTAATTTTGTCTATGTGTTTTTTCCGGATAATTTTTAGAAACTGTTAAAAAGTTCGAACGGATATCAATAACTCACTTTTTCCCCTGTCGGAAAATTTTTCAAAAGTTGGATTTTTCCTCGTGTTTAAGAACGTTCTAAGTCGTGCAAGTAACGCGGTGGACCCTCTAGAAGACAACAAACCTTAACTCGATTATGTGACCGTCTTGAACTGCCTTTTGAACCTTAGGGTTTGGGGCAGTACGGCGTGCCACATGTGAGGCGTTGGCTTGACCCTTCTACGGCTGGACCATTGCTACTGTGGCATGTAATAGATGTTTTTAAACTGATTTCAAGTGTTGAGATATATTGGGGAAATCTTGGGTGTTTGATGATTCGATCGGAAAGTTTAACTTTTTCTATTTATCTGGAATGTGATACAATATTTGGAATCCACAGGTAGTTATGAGATAACTGTTTTGAATATTATAGACATAGCAGTTTAGTCTCAGATGATCGGTTGCCACGGAATTTTGATGCGATCAAAAGTCCGTCGCAATCACGTAGCGTACGCGGATACTCGCCGGGTAAACTTAATAGACAGCCTCACTCCATAGCCCCGACCAAGTGACTGTAGGAGAACCCCGTCGCCGAAAGCATCCGTTCGGGTGCTCCCGGTAGCGGTGTTCCGTCTTGGTGTACTTCGTCGACGGTATCGGGGGTGCGGCCGTCTACTAAAGTTTGCGATGAGCATTCGATCAGGACGTCGGGAATCTTGTTGAATTGCCCGACTTGATATTGAAAAGTGTTTTCGATAATGAGACTAAAATGCGGGGTTTATAATTGTTAGGCATGTGATGTCTAAGGAATTCATTTGGTTAGGCATGCGATGTCTAAAGAGGTTGCAGATTCCAACTGTTGTAGTTTTACACTTTCTTTTCTGTGACCGTAAGCGTAGTATGTGGTGTATCGCCGGCTTCGTTGCTATACATCAACGACAATCGGGATACGCATACTTGCTTACGTTGATGATATGAGATATTATGTGTTGCTGTGATATGTTATATTGGATCGTCGCGTTTTGAATAGCCGGGGGTTTTATGTGAGATGAGAGTTTTTCTTTTTCATTCATGTAAAATTCATTTGTATGTAATATTCTTTTATTGGGGCACTTCCAGGTAGCGGAAGATGTCACCCTTGTATATTATTTACTTTTCCGCATTAGGTAGACCCAAGACGGGGAGCACAAGTAACCGGGTTCTAGGGTCCAGTGGGAGACCATCTCGAGGAGTCGAGACCGGGTCTCCTAACCCTAGAATTGGCAGTGTTACTTGCCGCTCTCGTAGGGGTCTAGGGATGTGGGTTTGGCTATTCATCGCGACCGTGGAATCCGTGTTTTATACAGGCTCGTATTGAAAACACGGACGTCCTAGTATATCCAATATTTCATATATGTTCTTCTGCTGCAATGTTCTGTGATGAGATCATATTACTGCCTGAGACGAATGTTTATATTATATATATGAGATATATGTTATATTGCAGATTTCGTTTCAAAAGAGATGCTTGTGAAGCATAATAAAATGGTACTTCATTAATGAGATTAATGAAATAAAAGAAACCTAAGATGTTGTAGAAACTTGTTTATAAAAACTGGTAGCTCTAGTTGTTGCTTTGCATAGCGGTGTTCCTTATAGAACATCCAGCACCTTATTCGATAAGGAAAGGACCGAGATCCCTTCACCGGGAGTGACTCCTTTAGCAATAACTGGCAGATGCTACAAATTCGGTTTGTCTTTTGATTGCTTCTATAGTTCTTGCTTTGCACAGCGGTATATATGATATATCCTACACCTTATTCGATGAGGAAAGGGCCGACGATCCCTTCACCGGGAGTGACCCCTTTAGCAAAACTAGAAAAGCCTCAAAAACACTCCATTTAAAAATCACTCGATTCTACAACGATATCAAGTTCATTACGCAAAAGGTTTTCGTAAAAACCTGTCGTAGCCCTCCGTCATTTCAGATAAGGACTGTTTAGTATTCGTGCTGCGTTTGTTGGCCTTTGTCAAGGCGTAGTGTGCGGTAGCTGAATAGTACTTATCTGCTTTTGCATATGATGCAGATTGGATTAGGGTAGTCGTGCGACCTTGTTGGCCTTTGTCAAGGGCCGTGCGGGTGGGTTTAATTCAATCAAGAAATAACGGGTCGAACTTGACTAGCAGCCTATGGTTTGTTGGCCTTTGTCAAGGTCATAGGACGCTAGGGGCAAAACATTATTGGGAATTTCAAGTGTTGAAATTTGCAATGAGATTGCATACCTTCTATAAGATAGTTGGATCTCGATACCCGCTGCGAGTAAGAGTTACTCCTGGGAGAGTTTTACACATTACAATTAGCCGATCAAGTAGGTGTCTAGAAAGGTGTTAACGGGGTTACGCCTCTGGGAAAACGAGATTTACTTTAATTAGGTTCGTGCGAAAGCACGGGGGACCTCCCTCAAAGTACCGACACTGGCCTGGCTGAAAGATTGGTGAACTTGTAGCGTGTAATTAATCCCGGCTAGTCTTTCCTTTTAGGGTTTGAAGGAAGATTTGACAAAAACAGTGGGAGACATCCTGATTAGATATATTAGATAACCAATCTAATCTTGCAAGAGCATACGCTGAGTGTTTTCTTCTCTCTCTCTCCAGGTAGCGACCATATCACGCCTTAATCAAGATAATAAAACGGATATATTGACCGAACCCGCTTGTTATACTGAGCTGGGGAACGTTGGTCCCGCTCCAACTTATAATTGTTATAGGACAGAGCAAGAAATTGGGGATTACCAGAATTCCAGTGCCGCCCAAACGAAGAAAGTGCATACTGATGCATCATCTTCGGGTGTGTTCATTATAGAGAACTGTTTCTCAGTATCCTTTACGTCCTGGGTAAGTGATACCGGATCAAGATCCCGTATATGTAATCTGTTACATGGGCTACAGATAGGTAGAGAACTGAGAACGGGTGATAAGTTTCATGAGACAGAAAACGGTGCAAGTGTTGCAGCCAAGTCTGTTGGTCACTGTCACCCTGTATTACCGGAATACATTGATTCTGAACAAATGTTATTAGATACCGAACCTGATATACAAAATCATATCAGTATCTTTATTAGTAAAGAAAGGATATAATTTTGTATTGTTGGATAATGTTTTGAACATTTCCAATATCAAGAGTTGATCGGTTCAGGCACGTTATCTAAAATCATTGACGTTCTAAATCAAACTGCAGTTCTTAGTATGCAGAACACAGACAAGAGGAAGAGTTCAGATATGAACAAATCCTTCTTGAGGCATTGTAGACTAGGTCATATCAATGCGACCCGACTGGCTAAAGTTACATTTAGATGCATATTTAAATTAGTTTGAATTTACATCTTATGAAACTTACCAGTCATGTCACAAAGATAAGATGACCATAGCTCTGTTTATTGGAAACAGAGAAAGAGTTAGTGAACTCTTAGGATTGATACATGCTGATGTATGAAGGTCCCCTGTCTCCACATGCCAAGATCGGTTCTTTGTATTTCTTTACATTCTCTGATAATCTCTCAAGATTCAGACATATGTTCCTGCTGAAACACAAGTCCGAAGCTTTTGAGATATTCACAGAATATAAGTTAGAAGTAGAGAACCAAAATACGGGTATAAGTATTATGTCATTTGATGAGATCAAGGAGGAGAATACTTGAGCACGGAATTCTTGGACTATTCTAAAGGAGAATGAGATTCTCTCTCGGCATTACTCCTCCGGATACATCATAGCACGATGGTATATCGGGGCGGAGCAATCACACCCTATATGATATGGTGTGCTCTATGATGAGTACTACTGAGTTACCTTTTTCCTATTGAGTGTTATGCACTTGAGAAGTTGCATACCTATTGAATAGGCTTCGAATCAAATCAGTTACCTACCACTTCATATGTGATATGGAAAGGGAAGAGCCCATATCTTAAGTTGGTTAAGATTTGGGGTTGTCCGGCCTATGTCTAAAAGCAAAATCCGGACAAGCTCGAGGCAAAGTCTGTTATGTAGAACTGGAAATGATCCAGCTTTACAGACTGCAGCTGATGATTTGATAGAACCAAAGGATTCAGTAGATTCCAACGAACCTCAGCCTCTTCGCCGATCTAGTAGGGTTCCTCACCCACGTGAGAGATACTTCTGTTTCTCTATGACAGTGGGAGCGAGGATTGCATCATGAGATGATGACCCAACTAGTTTCGAGCTGGCCATCAGGAATAAGACTCTGTATGAATGGCTGGATGCTTATCGATCTGAGATGGAATCCTTATACACCAACAAAGTATGGACTTTGGTTGCTCTATCTGAAGGGTTAAATCCCCATCAGGAGCAAGTATATCTTGAGAAGATTACTAGGTGTACATAGAAATGTTGAGACTTTCAAAGCTATGCTTAAGTCCATCCAGATCCTACTTGCCACGGCTACATACCAGGACTACGATATCTGGTGGTTGGGTGTCATGACTGCTTTTCTAAATGATGTTTTAGAAAAGAGCGTCTATAAGTACACAGCCAGAGGGCTTCGTAGACAGTGGGAGCAGCGGAAACGTGTGCAAGATGTTTTATATGATAAAACAGGCATCGCGGAGTTGGAACATCTATTTTTGCTGTGGTAGTCAAAGAGTTTGACTTCATCAAAATGGTAGATGAACCTTGTATATACGAAAAGGTAGTAGAGAGTATGGTGGTGATCCTCGTAGAGTACGTGGATGACATACTCTTGATAGGGAAGAAGTTTCCTATGCTACGCTCGGTCAATCTCCGCTTATCACAAGGATTCTCCATATAGGATCAAAGTGATACCTCCTAAATCCTGGGTTTTGGATCTATGAGATGGATCTAATTGGATGTTAGGACACTCACTAGTTGTAGTGAGATGGTATCAATCGATCCTGGGAAGAATCACTGGAAAGGTTCCAGGGTGATAAGAACGACTGAATGTCAGTCGCAGGCATTGTCTTTGACCTCAGAAGAGGGACGGTATGATGGAAGAGTTCCAAGCTAGATACCGTGACATACTAGACGATTAAAGGCAAGATACATCGTTACCAAGGATGCTACCAAAGAGACAGTCTGGATATATATATAAGTTCATAAGATGAACTTCGTTCCTACCATTGTGTGACAATGGAGTTGTGGCTTATGCCAAGGAACTACCGTCCCATCAGAAATCCAGATATAATTCTTAGGTAGTATCACCTGATCATGGAGATGGTTGATCTCCAGAGAGATCGAGGTTAGGAGAGTAGACACAGAGGACAACAGCGCGGATCCACTCACAAAGGCCTTTTTCCCAGTAGAGACTTTTACGGGATGGTTGAGTATGAGATACTTCAACCGCAGCTAATTGTTGGGTATGCGATACCATAACAGATGGCCCTAGTGCAAGTGGGAGATTGTTAGTTATATGTATGCCCTAGAGGCCATTACTGTACATACGATGTATATTGTAGTGGATGCTAGGACATATATAGGGAGGACTTTCTTGCTCGACATGATAGTATGCTATCTGGTTGTACTTTATCTTAACATGTACTCTGATTGTCTCTATGTTACATGTTGATAAAGCCCTTAGGATATGTACTCGACTACTGGGACTATGATGAGATCATACTAGTGGGGCCACGGTAGTCGATGAGTACATCCTATAACTGTTCCTAGTCGAGGGTGTATCGAGACAGGGCATCGATGCACCAAAGTAGACTAGCGTATACGCATCTTGACCCATATGATGGGCGATGGATGATCCCATATCCATCGGTGTTTGACATCAAGGATGGTGTACGGGTGCTCAGTGGAGACAGGGTACACTGGACGGACTCGCCGAGAACTCCCAGATGGTATTATACCATACGTCAGATGGCAGTTCTCCGGTGACACTGGTACAGAGTAGTCTGTTGACCCGAGATCGTCGTAGAGTCTTGTGTGATTCCCACTGTGCTTTGATTTCCATCATACCACGTTCAAGAGGGCATGCAAAAAGGTGGCTTTTGGGTACAGTCCCGAATCACATGGAGGCAATGAGCGATAGGAGGGGATTCGTCTCTCCCGGTATAGGGAGTTGATGTTGTGCTGTGTTCGATTGGCTATAACCGGAAATCCCTGGCCAGGGTTGCTGAGATTTACTGGTAAGTGTTATCAGTAGTTTCTCGAACTGTTATAGACCTCAAATCGACATGACTTATCAAGCTACTGGGGTCTGACTTTACCACCCCTAGGCGAGATATGCAACATATCAGACTACGAGACCGGACTGTACGGGAGTGTTACTGTTTGGATTCACAGGAGAATGTACAGGCTTGCTTGTTGATCTTCTGAGCGCTCAATACCTGGGTAGCTATTACGTTTAGCTGACCGCTTGCAGCTTGTGGGTGTTTGATATGATCATCACCTACTGCCGGCGTATTGATGATTCTTTAGAGTCCTACACAGAGGTTTCTTGACTCAGGCAAAACGGAGTAGGAGCACATATGTGATATGTGCGGGACCGAGGATAATGCGATATGTGATACCGTATTATATTCTCGCGATATTTGATATCAGCCGGGTCATCGGATCAAGTGTTGATTCGATGAATCGGTACGGATAAATATTAGCCGGTTATATACGATATAGCCGGATTGTCGGATCAAGTGTTGATTCGATAATTTAATGTATAATAATATATATGATATATTAAATTACATTAACTAATATTTGCTCACTAAAAGATTCTTTTTCTCACTCGGGTAATACATTGATATATATGCGATATATGTTAATTGTATTATTTTATTTTGTTACGATAAATATTATATATGTGATATATAATATTGTAACATGATATGATAACTAATGCAACTTGTTTAGTGGAGTTTAAACATGATTAGGGTTTGGATTAGGGTTAATCTTTCTAGATGTTTCTAGAAGCTTTTCTTTTTGTCATGATAAAGATATTTTCAAGTGAGTCATGCTTTAACCCAACCCAAACCCTAACCCTAGTTAATTCTCTATAAAGGGTCACTTGACCATGGTTGCATAATTCTATCATATTATTCTTTTCCTATTCATCACAAAAGGATTCTAACATTGTTCATCTTCTTCCTCCTTCATTCTTTCATGAAAAGCTTACTAGTTTTTCAAAAGGTGATGAATAAATATGAGAAAAAGATAAATAAAGAGAGCAAAAATCCTACTTCATCATCCTCATCTTCCCTTGCCATTTAGATGAGGGTGTTCACATCATTTCATGAGTGTTGGCTTGTGTTAAAGAAACTTCAAGGTAGATCATCTTAGTATCAAAGATCGGAAGCAAAGGTTGCGTCTTTCTCTTCGTAGAACCTCTCGAGAGTCCGGATCCCGATGATCGCAGCGAAGGGACCACAACACGGAGCATATAAAGTGAAGGACCGGATCTACAAAGGTTGTAATCCCTCTCACTTAGTGTTAAAGTGTTTAGCATGCTTGTTTTCGCCTAATCTCTAGTTTAAAGTTCCGTATTCGGGTTGTTCGGCACGGCTAAATTTTAAATCGGGCATGGTTGATGCCTCGTAGACCCTTGTGCGCGTGCCTAGCAACCCTACAGATTTAGTGGATGCCATTAGTGAGGAGATAGTGAGCTCAAGAAAGAAGAGGAGGAAGAAGAAGTTTTCTTTCTTTTTCTTATGTGTTACTATAGTAAAATGAGAGTGAGAATGAAATAAACACAAGAGAAAACTCAAGCCATATGGCTGCCCTCTCTCTTTCCTCATATCATATCAACATATAAAATCAATCCTAATGTGACATTAGCACAAGAAAAGAGACCATGAGGCACTAAGCAAGTCCATGTTACATTAAATGCACCTAATCATGATTTTAAGCTCATTATTTCCATATACAAATATTAATCCAATTGTTTGCAACAATAAAAAGAGAATGGTATCTACTAAAGTAAACTCGTGACGGATTACAAGAGTACCCCTCACCTGTATATACATACCTGCATCCGCATTCCGACCGAATGCGAATGCGATGAGACTAAAGTAATCCAACAAATCTAATATTAGGATCCGGCTTAAACCAAAGCCCACTAGTATGATCCGTCCGATCATGATCTGTGCACGACTGCACGTATATGATCGAACCCTGCCATATATCATACGGCCTCTACAACGTTTCGCTCGAAACTTGAAAACTGTCTGTGGGGGACTCTAAAGACTCGTCAATACATTGGCTGTGGATTTAACCACTGGCATGTCAGTGGTACTAGCCGTACGTAACGGGCCACCAGGTATTGACCAAATGGGAGGTTGATGAGCGAATTCATCTTGACACCCTACTGAGCCTGTCAGTGATAATATCCGTACAGTTCGGTCCGTTCGTCTATCAGCATCGCATATTGGGCCTAAAGGGTTGGTAAAAGTCAGACCCCTAAAATGGTACAAGTCGTGTCGGAGTGTAGCCCAGAACAACTTGAGATACTACCGGAATATCTATAAGTAAATCTCCTGCCTTGGCCATGGACTTCGTGTATTGGCTCTCCTAGACACAGCGTGATCTCACCCCCAATACCGGGAGAGACGAAACCCTTGCCGATCCGCTCACTGCCTCCATGTGGCTCGGGACTGTACCTAACTAAAACCTGTTTACATGACTCCTTTGAGCCGTGGTAGGGTAGTAATCAAAGCACAGTGGGAACTCACACGAGATAAATGACGATCTCAGGTCGATGAACTAACCTGTACACATGTCACCAGGGAACTGCTACCTGACGTCAGGTATAATACCAACTAGCATGTTCCCGGCGAGTCCTGTCCGGTGTACTCATAACCCAATGAGCACCTGTATACATCTAAGGTGAACCAACTGACACCAATGGCTTGTGAGACCAGCCACAGCCCCTCGTCGGGGTCTCGACTGTATACACTAGTCTTCTAATGGAGTATCGATGCCCAGTCTCGAAACTCCTACGACTAGGGACCACTTTAAGGATGCGCTTATAGACCCCCAGCTCCCACGTATATGATCGCCATCATACTGCTGGCCGTCAAGAAAGAATCCTAAGGACTCTATCAATGTGCAATAGTGACCTGTAAGGTCACCTGAAGCAGTACACGATGATAAAGATAAACCAGATAGCATACTATCATCTTGAGTAAGACTGTCCTACCGGTATAGGTCCTCCCTCAATCATTGCAATCAAGTGCCTGTGATCCAATAATTGACTCTGAGGGCACTATATCCAATAGATATACGACATATCAGACGAAGAGACCGGACTGTACGGTAGTGTTATTGATAGGCATCATGGGGACTATGGATAGGCTTGCTTGTTGATCTTCATATCGCTCAATACCCGGATAGCCGTTACGTCCAGCTAGTACCGCTGACGGCTTGTAGGTGACTGATGTGATCATCACCTGCTGTTGGCATATTGACGAGTCTTTAAATTTCCACACAGAAGTTCCCTGGTTCAAGCGAAACGAAGTAGGACACATGTATGATATGTGTGCGGGCTTGATTAAATACGAGTATGTGATACCCCATTGTAATCTGGTAGTCATCTGTTATAGGTTTGGTTATATGTGATATAACCAGTTTGTCGAATCAAGTGTTCATTCGAGAATATGATATACAGATAAATGTTATTAGTCGGTCATATATGATATAACCGGATTATTAGATCAAGTGTTGATTTAATAATGTGATATAAATTATATGTGATATAATTATATATTAACTAATATCGTTAGCTCACTAATTATTCTTCATTAAATATATATTAATATATTATATATATATATATATATATAATAATGAAGCATGGCATTTCAATTTCTATTTTATGAAATTAGAAATGAGGTGGAAAATGAACCATGGTTGCAAGCATGTGATTTTCTTTAGTTTATTCTTCTTGACTCATTATTCAAGCATGGTTGCAATTTTATATTGCATAATTCCATGCTTGAATGAGTGAGGGGTCAAGAGTTGCCATTCATTCTATCTCATTCTCAACACTTAGACAAATTCTTGAGTTGCTCCAAAGATTGCTCTCTATCTTCTTCTTCCTCCTCTAGTCATGGCTCAACCTTCAACCCTCACATGTGATGTGAATCATGAATCTTGAACACAAACTAGTGAGCTCATTACCTCCCCTACTTCATCAACCTACATTTGACTAGCGATCAAGTGTAGCGTGTTTCATACGCTAAAGAGTTTAGTGTAAGGTAGCTTGAGTTGGAGGGACTTCGCGTGGATCATCTTCGGCTCGAAGGTCATCGGAGGAAGCTCGTTCAAAGTCTGAAGAGAAGCCTAGTGGAGTCGTGGGAATACTACACGGAGAAAGTGAAAGGAAGTACCATCTACAAAGGTTGTATCGTTGTTCTCTTTAGATGTAAAGTAGTTTACATTGGGTATTGTCTAAATCTCTAGTTAAAGATTCTAGGTTTAGGGTTCGTTAGCATAGCAATTTTTTGAAAACGGCATGGACGATGCCTCCTGAAACCTTTCTGTCGTGCTAGGAAATCCTACAGTAGTATCAGAGCCAAGCTAAAGATTTAGACAATGTTTGTTAGATTACAAAACCGACACTGCTCCGAAACTTGACACATGAAAACGCAGTTTCTGTCATTTTTAAAGTCGTCGAAAAAATTTTAAACAACTGCAGAATGTTATATGAGATGTAATAAGAGAACGAAAGAAATATGAACACTTTTGGCCGGTTTTTGGCCGGTTTTTGGCCGAGCACATAGCCCCTAAAACCGAGCAGGCCGGCCTAATGAACAGTTCTATTGTTCGTATTTTTTTGGTGTTCTGGTCTCTGGGTTTTGTGGTTTCAGGTGTTGTTTTCTTTTGCTAAAATTTCATGAGATGTTAATTTTCTATAAAGGCAACTTGGAGTGTTTCGTAGTCGTAATTCTAACTATATTTCGGGTTATTTAGACGGTGTTAAAAAGTTCAAACGGATATAAAATACCCACATTGACCCTTGTCAGAAAATTTTCCAAGAGTTGGATTTTTTCTAAGTTAAAAGAGCATTCAAATATCGTGTAAGTGATTCGATGGACCCTCTAGAAGAACGAAACCTTAACTCGATTCTATGACCTTTAAAACCGCCACTAAACCCTAAGGTTTGTATTAGCTCAGTGGTGTCACAGGTGAGGCATTGTTTGGCCCCTCTATGGCTGGTTTATTTGTACTATGGCATGTGAAGGATAATTTTAAACTACGCTCAAATGTTCAGCATTTAGAGAAATTTTAGGTGTTTGTTGATTCGATCGGAATGTTTAACACCGTCTAACTATTTGTGACAGGTGATGTTATGTGTTGCTTGGATATGTTATATTGGATCGTCGTGTTTTGAATAGCCGGGGGTTTATGTGAGATGAGAGTTTTTATTTTTCATTCATGTAAAATTCATTGTATGTAATATTCTTCTTTTGGGGCACTTCCGGGTTGAGGTTGATGTCAACATTATTGTATATTATTTACTTTTCCACATTAGGATGGACTCAAGGAGGGGAGAACAATTAACCGGGTTCTAGAGTCCAGCGGGAGACCATCTCGAGGGGTCGAGTCCGGGTCTCCTAACTCTAGAATTGGTAGGTTTACTTGCCGCTCTCGTAGGGGTCTAGGGATGTGGGTTTGGCTATTCATCACGACCGTGGAATCCGTATTTTATACTCGCTTAACTTAAAACACGGAATTCTTAGTATATCCAATATTTCATATGTCATCTTCTGATGCGGATATTCTGTGATGGGATCACTTTATATGTTTGAGACGAATGATTTATTATTGTATATATGATATATAATAAACGTTGCTTATACTTTACACCCGCGCTAGTCCCGCCCCGCTATGCCGTTACTTAAGTAACCTAACAGTGCATAACGGGACACTGTGGCGAATGCGGATGGTATAAGCGTACTTTGTATTTTCGTTTATTCTGTGATTCTTAGGAAGCTTAATTGATGGGACTTCATTAATGAGATTAATGAAAGAAAAGAAACCAAAATGATGTTGTAGAATCAAATTTTCAAAAAGGGTAGCTCTAGTTTTTTCTTTGCAAAGCGGTATTCCTTGTAGAATATCCAGCACCTTATTCGATAAGTAAAGAGTCGATATCCCTTCACCAGGAGTGACCTCTTTAGCAAAACTAGCAGATGCTACAACCCACTCGGTTTTGTTTTTTATTGCCTTTTTGGTTCATGCTTTGCATAGCATTATTCGTTATAGAATATCCAGCACCTCACTCGATGAGCAAAGAGCCGAGATCCCTTCACCGGGAGTGACCTTTTTAGCGGAACTAGTAAAAGCCTCAAAAACACTCCTTTTCAAAATCACTCGATTCTGCAACGATATCAAGTTCATTACGCAAAAGATTTTCTTAAAAACCTGTCGTAGCCCTCCATCATTTCAGATAAGTACTACTTAGTATTCGTGCTACATTTGTTTACTATGTTAAGGCGTAGTGTGCGGTAGCTAATTAGTGCTTATCTGCTAAAGCATGTGATGCGATTGGATTAGGGTAGTCGTGCGACTTTGTTGACTTTGTTAAGGGTCGTACGGGTGGGTTTAATTCAATCAGGAAATGACGGGTTGAACTTGGCTAGCGCTTATGATTTTTTGACTATGTTAAGGTCATAAGTTGCTAAGGGCAAAAGTATTATCGGGAATTTCAATTGTTGAAATTTGCAACGAGATTGCATACCTTCTCTAAGATAGTTGGATCCCGATACCCACTGCGAGTATGAGTTACTCCTGGAAGAGTTTTACACATCACAATTAGCCAATGAAGTAGGTGTCAAGAAAGGTGTTAACGGGGTCACGCCCTTGGGAAAACAAGGTTTATTTTAATTAGGTCCGTGCAAAAGCACGGGAAACCTCCTTCAAACTACCGGCACTGGCCTAGCTGATAGATTGGCGAACTTGTAAGGTGTATTAATCACGGCTAATCTTATCTTTTAGGGCTTGAAGGAAGGTTTGATAAAAATAGTGGGAGCCATCCTGATTAGATAAGATAAATAACCAATCTATTCTTGCAAAGAGCGCACGCAATGTTATTATCCTTCTCTCTCTCCTAATAGCGACCAATGTCACGCCTTAATCAAGATATTAATATGGATGTATTGAACGAACCCACTTGTTATACTGAGCAGGGAACGTTGGTTCCGCTCCAACTTATAATTGTTATAAGTCCGAGCAGGAAATAGGGGAATATCCAGATTACCACACCACCCAGACGAAGAATAAGCATGTTGATGCATCTTCTTCGGGTGTGTTAGTTACATGGAACTGTTTCTTAGTACACTCTACGTCCTGGGTATTTGATACCGGATCAGGATCCAGCATATCTAATATGTTACATGGGCTACAGAATGGTAGTGAACTGGAAAATGGTGATATATCTCTAAGTGTTAGAGAATAGTAGAAGTGTTGCAGCCAAATCAATTGGCAGATATCACCTTGTATTACCAAATACATTGATTCTGGACTAATGTTATTATATACCGAACCTGATATACAACATTACATCAGTTTCTTTATTAAGTTAAAGAAGGATATAATTCTGTATTGGAGGATAATGTTGTGAACATTTTCCTTAATCAAGAGTTGATTGGATCAGGCACGTTATGTAATAGCATATAAGTTCTAAATCAAACCACAGTTCAAAGTATATAGAACACACATAAGAGGATTAGTTCAGAAATGAATGAATCCTTCTTGTGGCATTGTAGACTTGGTCATATCAATGCGACACGACTAGCTAAGTTACATAAGGATGAATATGAGAATATGTTCGAATTTTCATCTTATGATACTTTCCAGTCTTGTCTCAATGGTAAAATGACAAATACTCCGTTTACTGGAAACAGAGAAAGAGTTATTGAACTCTTGGGACAGATACATGATGATGTATACGGTCCTATGTCTTCAAATGCCAAGGTTGGTTCTTCATACTCCATTAAATTCACTGATCTTCTCTCATGATTCGGACATATGTTCCTGTTGAAACACAAGTCTGAAACTTTTGAGAAATTCAAGGAATATAAGCTTGAAGTTAAGAACCAGACGGGTAGAAGTATTAAGTCCTTTAATATGATCAAGGAGGAGAATACTTATGCATGGAGTTCCTAGAGTTTCTAAAAGGAGAATGTGATTCTCTCTCAGCTTACTCTTTCGAATACACCACAGCACAACGGTGTATCGGGGCGGAGGTATCGCACCCTTTTAGATATGGTGCACTCTATGATGAGTACTACTGAGTTACCTATTACCTTATGTTGTTACGCACTTGAGAAGCTGCATACCTATTGAATAAGGTTCCAACCAAATCGGTGTCTACCACTACATATAAGATATGGAATGGAAAGAGACCATGTCTTAAACGAGTTAAGATATGAGGTTGTCCGGCATATGTTGAAAAGCGAAATCCGGACAAGTTTGAGGCAAGGTCAGTTCTGTAAGTTTGTTATGATATCCCAAACGTTTGCGAGGGTATATTTTCTACCACACAGAGGACCAAAAGGTGTTTTAATTCTCAGCATGCCACCTTTTTAGAAAAGGAATTTCTTTTGAAGAAATTTGTGGACATAAGGTAGAACTGGAAGTTGTTCCAGCTTGATAAACTAATAGCGGATGATTTGGTGAAACCAAAGGATTCAATAGTCTCCAACGAACCTCAGCCTCTCCGCGAATCTTGTAGGATTTCTCATCGACTTGAGAGATACTAAGATCTTCTCGGTGATAGTGGGAGCGAGGATTGCATCATAGTAGATGATGGCCCAACTAAGTTCAGTCAGGCCATCACAAGTGCAGACTTTGTGAAATGGCCGGATGCCATGCGATCAAAGATGAAATCCATGTACACCAACAAAGTATGACTTTGAATGTTGCACCTAAAGGGGTAAAACACATTAGGAATAAATAGATCTTAAGAAGATTCTTGATGTAAATGGAAAAGTCGAGACTTTCAAAGCTATGCTTAAGTCCATCAGGATCAATGCCAGCATCGCGGAGCTGGAACATCTGTTTTGATGTGGCAGTCAAAGAGTTTGACTTCATCAAAATAGTAGATGAACCTTGTATACACAAGAAGGTTGTAGAGAGTAAGGCGGTCTTCCATGAATTGTACGTAGATGACATACTATTGATGGGAAATATTTTCTTATGCTACATTCGGTCAAGCTCCTCTTATCACGATGATTTTCTATAGAAGATCTGGATGATACCTACTACATCTTATGGATTATTATCTATGGTGATAGATCTAAGTGGATGTTGGGTATGTCCCAAATCAAGGTACATTAACACCATACTAAAAGGGTTTAGTATGGAGGATTCTAAGCGTGGTGGTTCGCCCACTCACTTAGGAATCACTCTCTCCAAAAAGATGTCTCCCGAGACTGATTTGAAGAGAGCTCGCGTGCAAGGGATACCCTATGCTTCGGCGATAGGCTCTATCATGTATGCGATGTTATGTACCATACTAGATATAGCTGACTTACTAGAAGTAGTGATCAGGAATCAATCGGTTCTTGGTAGAATCACTGAACAGCTGTGGAGGACATTCTTGAATACTTGAGAAGCACTAAGAGAATGTTCCTGGTTCGAGCTTCCAGAGTGATAAGGTGGACTGAAAGTCAGTCATAGACATTGTCTTTACCCTCAGTGAAGGGACGGTATGTTGGAAGAGTTCCAAGCAAGATACCGTGACATACTAGACGATAATGGCCAATTATATCGCTACCAACGATGCTACCAAAGAGGTTGTCTTGGTGAATAGGGTTCATATGATGAACCTCGTTCCTACCATTGGGCATCCAATACCTATGTATTAGGATGACATTGGACCTGTGGATTTAGCATAAGAACCCTGGTCCCGTCAGCGATCCAGATATATTCTTGTACAGTATCACCTAATGAGGGAGATAGTTGATCTCCGGGAAATCGAGGTCAGCAGAGTTGACGCAGCGGATCCACTCACCGAGGCAATTCTCTAGATGCTATTCGAGAGACTTTTAGGATGTTGGTGTTGGGTTTACCTAGCACCTCACAAGGGTTTGTAATGCATAAAACATGCTACAGTATAATTTTTAAGGGTGCTAAGCAAACTTACCTAGGATTAATCTAGAAATTTAAAGTAACAAATAAAGTAGTATCACATACTACAAGTAATATAACACTAAGTAAAGAGAATACAACATTTGTATTTCTCTTTGCTTGACTCCTTTGCTACTTGAGAGTTTGAACGAGCTTGCTTGTGATCTTCCAGGTCCACGATGATCCACCCGGAGTTCGCTTGGTCCAAGCTCCAAGCTCCACATAATCAAAAGATGAAGATGAAGCTAACACTTTAAACTAATTAGCTAGACTAGTGTAGAATGATAATGTGGTTTTTCTCTCACTTCAAAACCCTATCTTTATCTCTATCTCACTCACTAACAAAGTCAAGAGAGCAAGAGAGAGGAGGAAGAAGATGATGGCAAGTTAGAGCTCAAAGAGATAATGATCAAAGAAAAAAATGAGAATGAAATAATATATATATTAAATCATTCTCACTTATAACCATCGGTTAATAAATATTTAGATATTTATTTTGGAGCAATAAGAGCCATAGAAAATTAACTCATGGTTAATGTAAGGTTAAGTGTAGAGAATGAAGAATAAATCTCAACAATGAATTAATTCTATTTTCATTAACTCAAAAATAATTATATAGATAAATACTTCCATGTGAGTCTTGCATTGCCACCACAAGTGTATCAACAACCATGATATACACAAGTGTATGAATGTATGTGTGCATGCACATCAATATGTGCATAAACATATGCATACATGCATGCATACAAAAAAGAAAAGGGTTTAAACAAAGTGAGCTATTTAGTCAATGTTAAATCAATACTTGATTTAACAAACCGGTCATATCTCATACGAATCGACCAATAGTAAACTGCCCGATTAATATACGGCATCATGATCGCACGCTTTTGGCGTGTCGGATGTTCAAAGTTCTAAAGTATAACCGCGATCAGGACGGTGTCGCTATGCAGCTAGCCGGATGAGCACGGGTCGATCCATAGGGAGATGGTTGTATGTCCGTTCGAGTTTTAGACGAGTCAATAAAGAATTTGTATGCGTTTGTTCAAACTAACCTATGTGTTTTATATGCAAGTATGAAGTTGTTAAGAAAATGATACGAAATTGTAAGCTAAAGAAATTCATACTCAAAACCTTTGAGCCAAGTCTTGACCAATCGAAGCTAGAGCAATCGGCAACAACGTGGATTAGGGGATTTAAGCACGGTATTCGTGGAATCCGGCTTATTTACCCTTGTCCTTCCATTCTTGTCTCTTGCTTTCGCCTCCGGCCAAACCGAACGCAACCGGTCGCGGTTAGAAATCACCGTTACCTTGGTAGGGTAGGGTGCCTAACGGAGCGCTTGCGTAACGTTTGGGCGGAGTTCAATGGAAAATAACGGGAAAAGAAAATGAGCAAAGAAACATTAACTTACAATACCGTATTTATTCATAACAACGATAATTACAATCTTTCACAAAAAGAACCAAAAAGAGAGAACAAAAAGAACAAAGAAAATAAAAGATTACAAGTAAGTAAGGGCAGGGAATTTAAAGTGCAAGAAAGTAAAGTAAGGTAGTAAAAAGAAAGAAAGAAATAAGCAATAAAAAGAACTAGAAGCTAGAACTCAAGACAAGCATGGGATCAATAGCCAACCCTTAAACTTGCAAGCTCAATCAAGAGATTGCAAGATCAAGAGAAGGGTAAAGAACTCATGTAAAATGAAGCACTAATTCCATAAGAAGATACAACTCTTGAGATCAATAACAAACCCTTAAACTTTCAAGCTCAATGAAGAGGTTGAAAGATCAAGAGAAAGCAAGAATCTCAAGGGGAAGCTAAACAAACAAGAATGATACAAAAACTCTCATCTTCATTTAACATCCACTCAATGCTCTCACTACATTTTCATGGAGGAAAGACGAAGAAGAACAAGAAGAACAAGAACAAAACTACACTATAAGAGATTAAAGAACTTCACACCTTGGTTTGGCTCAGATCTGGGGTATTTATAGGAGGGGAACTGGAAACCTAGGCTAAGAATCTGCCCCTACATAAAATTACCCAACTGCCTACAAAAAACGACAAAGCAAGGAGACCAAATGGCCGCGGTACCGCGGCCTAAGCGCGCTAATACCGCGGAACCGAGGCGCTTTAGAAGGGTTAGGCCATAGGATTTTGTGGGGTTCCCTGGTTTGATGTCTTCTTCAGTGTGGTATATGACTTTTCTCAGAAACTCTTCACAATTCTTCCAGAATTTCAGTAGATCAAAAGGTGATGTGATGTGGATCTTTTGCCATGATTTCCTCGAGCTCCGCGTAGATATGTTGGATCTTGTGTCGACATTGAGCTTTGTGCACGAAAATGACATCGATTTGCCATTTTTTCCCTTAAACTGGTGTGTGGCAACATACGGATAGAGAGCGGAGACCCGTGTTTTATCTGTTGTTGGCAGTAATCCGGAATTTGACGTACTTTTCCATGAATTTCACTGTTCAGAGCCGAGAACTTGTATTCTGCAAATATGTAGCAAACACTGATCAAAAGCACCTGCCTATAAACAAACGAGTGTAAGAATGGGCGGTATAAAATGCAATATTCTGGTGTGAACAAATACCCCCAAACTTAACTTTTGCTCGTCCCGAGCAAAACCAATTATTCACAAAAAAAAAATCCTAACCGCACTTTCGCAGGGAACGCGTGCAACAAGCCATTAAACCTCTAGGTGTCCCTAGTAGAAGAAGTGTTGTCTCCTGAGGGTTTTCAGCGGATTACACCCACAAAATCCCGTCAAGTTAGTGTCATAAGTTAACAATGATTCTACTCCTACAGTTTAGAATTTACTTTAGAAGCTCTATCATCCTAAGTTAGAAATATTCAACCCTTATTTTTCACACCTCCTATCTATTTAACCTTGGTTCTCCTGAGTTTTCCTTCTAAAGTGCTGCCTCAAATCAGGGATTTTTATCAACTTTACATAAAACACAAGTCTTATTCTTTATTTCTATCTTTTATCCAAACATCGATTGTATACCCCTACGTGTGTGTATATTTGCATCCCTACACTCAAGAATTCAATTCAAGCTATAATACCCTTGCCCTAATACCAAATACTACTTCTTTTCATTAAGGATGGATGGATTTGCTCACACACCTTTCATGCGACTATTAATGCTTCTTGAGGCACTAACGACCGATTACTGAATGTGTGAACTTTAAAGCGTAAATAGTAGTTTCCAGGTCTTGATTCTATTTTTTCTTTTTCTTTTTCTTTTTCTTTTTCAAGACGGGATATATTTTTCAACATGCTCTTTTGGTGTTAAGCTTTAAATACCGTTTTTTCTTTCATACTAGGTTTTCAGGCAAGAGTATTTCTAGGTATGCTCTACTATCCCAAGTTTCAAGGTGTGTGTAAGTGCAGTTTGTAGGGTATATACTTTCTGAATTTGAACTCAAGAAAAGAAACTATTTTTCAGACTTATCCTCCAGTAAAGCTTCAATACTTTCCCTTCATCTTGACTTAACTCAAGAACTGAACTCAAAAAAATTGTAAGGACGTATACTTACCAAAGTTAGACAGAATGAGGGTTATTTTAAGAATTTTCAATTCCTAAGTCTAGAATTTAGTTATTTCTAACATATCAACTAAACTTTCAGAATAAAAATCTAAGTTACCCTATTAGCTAACTTGACGACAATGTTTTTATATTTTTTGGAAAATTTTCAATTTTTGTGGGTTTTTAATAAGGTATGCAAATGCAAAATATACAAATGAATGCGAAGAAAGAAAGCTTACCGAGCACACCCCCAAACTTAAACTTGACAGTGCCCTCACTGTCAGGCTACACCAAGAGGGTCAAAATTGTCGGTGCTCGCTAGAAACAAATTATATACAAAACAAAAAGGAAAACAAAAAATATATACAAAAAAGGAGTCCCCCCCAAACTTAAGTAAAACATTGTTACCACTGTTAAGCATTGAAGTTCAGGATTATGAGGGAAAGAGAATAGTATCAAGCTATACAAGGCCTTACAAAGGCCAAAAGTTAACACCAACCATTCAAAAATTCTATCTCTGTAAGATGCGGGTTGGTGAAAGAAGGTGAAGAGGAAAGAAATGGAGAATACGCGAGATCGTATGGAGATAGAAGCGGGATACGGTCTCGGTATATGAGAAGAAGAATGGAGGAAGGGAGAAGGAAGTGGAATATGAACTTGAGGGCGAAAATGGAGTGAATAAATTAGCACAATTTGTGATGACCGATGTGTAAAAAGCGATTGTGCTAATCTATTAACCCGTCGAGTAATGGGGTCAAATCGCTCAAGATTCGTAAGAAACCATGGGTACGCCGAACTTGGTAAACCAGACATATGAAATGAAAGTGAGACGGGTTCTTGCAAGGTCGGAACGATGGAAAGGATGGAAGGAAGTGATCGAGGAAGGGTATCTGTTAAGGGTTCGGGAGGGTGTACACAGTCAATGAAAGGGACAGGATGAATTGGAAAATCTGACTCATCATCTAGAACTGTTTCATCCTCAAAAATATCCTCAAAATTCTCCTCAAAGTTAAGCTCATCCATGCATATTTCATCAATATCCAGACGCATATGGGGTTCGGGAAAAACAGTTAATGACTCGGGATGATGAATTGGAGAGGAAAACTCAGCCAAATCTGCGGGTTCATCATCCAAAATATTACCAGCGTCAATATCCTCAATCAAGTGAAAATCTATATTCTCAGACACCTCAACAAAAGCATGGATATCAATCAATTCAGGTTCTAGAGTGGAGGTGTAGAGGTCAAAAGGATTGGGTGTGGTTTCACTTGGCAAGGTCCCTTCACAATCGGGTAAATCAAACACTACAAAGTCGCACAACTCATTAATCATTCTATCTTCAATCGGTGAATCGTTGGGAACACTAGATAGACATTCAAAACTGGAGTTGTGGGATTCAAGTTGAAACGGGTAGGCTTGATTCGGAAGGGGGTACAGCTCACTCTCACTACTCAAATTCACAGCCTGTCCTACCGCCTCTTCATACATTGAAAAATTTGGAGCTAGTTGAAAACTAGCTACCGGGACACTAGGTTGTATGAGGGCGGCCATGGACGCATTCAAATCCATCATCTGTTGGTACGACGTTACCCTAAAGTCTTCCAATGACTGTTCCAAACTAGACATGGGTTGTAAAGGGGTTTCAGTAAAAGATTCAAAGTTGTTTGGATACTGAAAACTCCCAAATGGCGGTAAAGAAGCAATGTCTAGGGAAGGTGCAAAAGTTGGGTAGGACTAGTAGGAATTGAATGGTTGGTCAGGGGTAGAATCAACATTTGGATAAGAAAGTGAATGAATTTGTTGATCCCAAGAATTTGAAGTGGTGACAGGAGTGAAAGATCGGCTACGAGATTGTTCAATACGTTCTGCAATAGACATAGGTCTTGGAGTTGCAACATGACTCGAAAAAGGGGTATCAACGTAAGAAGCGGTGAATGTTTGAAATGGTTGATACGAAGTGGATTGCGGAGTCAAATTGTTTGTCCTAGACGCGTCTATCCGATCTCTCAATGAAATTTTTGGCATGGATGGATCGTTCGAAGTTCGGCCAAAGAAAGAACAGTAAGAAGGAATGTCTGGTTGTGGGTACCAAAGTTCGGCAAGAGTTTTGCGAGGTGGAGTACCTATGATATGAAGAGAGAAAGAAAGAAAGGAAGAGAAAAGGAGGGGAAAAAGAATGTGATTTTTTTTTAGATATTAACAAAAGAATGAAATATAAACACAAAAAAGAATATGGACAAAAACAATCACGACACAAAAATACCACACACCTAATCATTCTAGGGTTCACCTAGGTCAACTAGACCTGCTCCAGAACTTGATTGTCGAAGTAAAACTGTGTCGAGAAACGGACTCAAGATACACTGATCACGAGGCCAGGTAAGTGTAGAGATAAGGGGAGGTTTTCCAATGCTTTCGCGAAGTTCCTTAATTAAATAACCCTTTCTCTTTTGGCGGTTTCTCCGCTAACACTTTCCTAGACACCGCGTAAACAATATACCGTTAAGCGAGGTTCTAAACACAGTTAACTTCTCCTAGTGAGCGCGAAGTCCTTAAGGCTTAAAGTCTAGTTTCTTTTAAATTTTTTGCGGGTAACGTTATGCTCAAGTTCGTGATTTGTAGGCCACGGAAAAGGTGATGAAATCCTTTACCGTATGTTGAGGGGTTCGCTTGCCCTTAAGTCCGTATTAATGTATGTAATGCGCAATTCAATAAAAATTCTATAAAGAATCAAACAATCGTTTTTTAGTTTAAGCACGGCACTGCAGCAAATATGGGTTAGTCAATTTTTAGCGTTTGCTAGCGAACATGCAAAGAATAGTATATTGGATGCGTCAGATTTGAGAAGAAGGTGTTATTAAAGTACGTACCGTTAAGCTTTTGGGTTAGGAAACCCCCGTTGAATCAAATACGGTAAGCTTGAAAAGTTCGCTTGCGCGGGTCAAACTTCCCGGATCTTTGGCACCGTACTTCGTAATCACCTTAACCTTGAACGTACACTTTTCTCCCCATAATCGCAGTTTGTAAATCCGTAAAAATCTGCACTCTTGCCCACAAAAATGATCAAAAAAAAAAGATTTTTTTTTTATAAATATATACAAAAAGAATATTAACCCGAATAACAAGAAAGAAAATACGCTACCGTCTCCCCGGCAACGGCGCCATTTGATCGCACGCTTTTGGCGTGTCGGATGTTCAAAGTTCTAAAGTATAACCGCGATCAGGACGGTGTCGCTATGCAGCTAGCCGGTTGAGCACGGGTCGATCCACAGGGAGATGGTTGTATGTCCGTTCGAGTTTTAGACGAGTCAATAAAGAATTTGTATGCGTTTGTTCAAACTAACCTTTGTGTTTTATATGCAAGTATGAAGTTGTTAAGAAAAAGATACGAAATTGTAAGCTAAAGAAATCCGTACTCAAAACCTTTTCATCCTCAATAAAGAATTTATATTTTTGAGGAAGGGTATCTGTTAAGGGTTCGGGAGGGTGTACACAGTCAATGAAAGGGACAGGATGAATTGGAAAATCTGACTCATCATCTAGAACTGTTTCATCCTCAAAAATATCCTCAAAATTCTCCTCAAAGTTAAGCTCATCCATGCATATTTCATCAATATCCAGACGCATATGGGGTTCGGGAAAAACAGTTAATGACTCGGGATGATGAATTGGAGAGGAAAACTCAGCCAAATCTGCGGGTTCATCATCCAAAATTATACCAGCGTCAATATCCTCAATCAAGTGAAAATCTATATTCTCAGACACCTCAACAAAAGCATGGATATCAATCAATTCAGGTTCTAGAGTGGAGGTGTAGAGGTCAAAAGGATTGGGTGTGGTTTCACTTGGCAAGGTCCCTTCACAATCGGGTAAATCAAACACTACAAAGTCGCACAACTCATTAATCATTCTATCTTCAATCGGTGAATCGTTGGGAACACTAGATAGACATTCAAAACTGGAGTTGTGGGATTCAAGTTGAAACGGGTAGGCTTGATTCGGAAGGGGGTACAGCTCACTCTCACCACTCAAATTCACAGCCTGTCCTACCGCCTCTTCATACATTGAAAAATTTGGAGCTAGTTGAAAACTAGCTACCGGGACACTAGGTTGTATGAGGGCGGCCATGGACGCATTCAAATCCATCATCTGTTGGTACGACGTTACCCTAAAGTCTTCCAATGACTGTTCCAAACTAGACATGGGTTGTAAAGGGGTTTCAGTAAAAGATTCAAAGTTGTTTGGATACTGAAAACTCCCAAATGGCGGTTCAGAAGCAATGTCTAGGGAAGGTGCAAAAGTTGGGTAGGACTAGTAGGAATTGAATGGTTGGTCAGGGGTAGAATCAACATTTGGATAAGAAAGTGAATGAATTTGTTGATCCCAAGAATTTGAAGTGGTGACAGGAGTGAAAGATCGGCTACGAGATTGTTCAATACGTTCTGCAATAGACATAGGTCTTGGAGTTGCAACATGACTCGAAAAAGGGGTATCAACGTAAGAAGCGGTGAATGTTTGAAATGGTTGATACGAAGTGGATTGCGGAGTCAAATTGTTTGTCCTAGACGCGTCTATCCGATCTCTCAATGAAATTTTTGGCATGGATGGATCGTTCGAAGTTCGGCCAAAGAAAGAACCGTAAGAAGGAATGTCTGGTTGTGGGTACCAAAGTTCGGCAAGAGTTTTGCGAGGTGGAGTACCTATGATATGAAGAGAGAAAGAAAGAAAGGAAGAGAAAAGGAGGGGAAAAAGAATGTGATTTTTTTTTAGATATTAACAAAAGAATGAAATATAAACACAAAAAAGAATATGGACAAAAACAATCACGACACAAAAATACCACACACCTAATCATTCTAGGGTTCACCTAGGTCAACTAGACCTGCTCCAGAACTTGATTGTCGAAGTAAAACTGTGTCGAGAAACGGACTCAAGATACACTGATCACGAGGCCAGGTAAGTGTAGAGATAAGGGGAGGTTTTCCAACGCTTTCGCGAAGTTCCTTAATTAAATAACCCTTTCTCTTTTGGCGGTTTCGCCGCTAACACTTTCCTAGACACCGCGTAAACAATATACCGTTAAGCGAGGTTCTAAACACAGTTAACTTCTCCTAGTGAGCGCGAAGTCCTTAAGGCTTAAAGTCTAGTTTCTTTTAAATTTTGTGCGGGTAACGTTATGCTCAAGTTCGTGATTTGTAGGCCACGGAAAAGGTGATGAAATCCTTTACCGTATGTTGAGGGGTTCGCTTGCCCTTAAGTCCGTATTAATGTATGTAATGCGCAATTCAATAAAAATTCTATAAAGAATCAAACAATCGTTTTTTAGTTTAAGCACGGCACTGCAGCAAATATGGGTTAGTCAATTTTTAGCGTTTGCTAGCGAACATGCAAAGAATAGTATATTGGATGCGTCAGATTTGAGAAGAAGGTGTTATTAAAGTACGTACCGTTAAGCTTTTGGGTTAGGAAACCCCCGTTGAATCAAATACGGTAAGCTTGAAAAGTTCGCTTGCGCGGGTCAAACTTCCCGGATCTTTGGCACTGTACTTCGTAATCACCTTAACCTTGAACGTACACTTTGCTCCCCATAATCGCAGTTTGCAAATCCGTAAAAATCTGCACTCTTGCCCACAAAAATGATCAAAAAAAAAAAGATTTTTTTTTTATAAATATATACAAAAAGAATATTAACCCGAATAACAAGAAAGAAAATACGCTACCGTCTCCCCGGCAACGGCGCCATTTGATCGCACGCTTTTGGCGTGTCGGATGTTCAAAGTTCTAAAGTATAACCGCGATCAGGACGGTGTCGCTATGCAGCTAGCCGGTTGAGCACGGGTCGATCCACAGGGAGATGGTTGTATGTCCGTTCGAGTTTTAGACGAGTCAATAAAGAATTTGTATGCGTTTGTTCAAACTAACCTTTGTGTTTTATATGCAAGTATGAAGTTGTTAAGAAAAAGATACGAAATTGTAAGCTAAAGAAATCCGTACTCAAAACCTTTGAGCCGAGTCTTGACCAATTGAAGCTAGAGCAATCGGCAACAACGTGGATTAGGGGATTTAAGCACGGTATTCATGGAATCCGGCTTATTTACCCTTGTCCTTCCGTTCTTGTCTCTTGCTTTCGCCTCCGGCCAAACCGAACGCAACCGGTCGCGGTTAGGAATCACCGTTACCATGGTAGGGTAGGGTGCCTAACGGAGCGCTTGCGTAACGTTTGGGCGGAGTTCAACGGAAAATAACGGGAAAAGGAAATGAGCAAAGAAACATTAACTTACAATACCGCATTTATTCTTAACAACGATAATTACAATCTTTCACAAAAAGAACCAAAAAGAGAGAACAAAAAGAACAAAGAAAATAAAAGATTACAAGTAAGGGCAGGGAATTTAAAGTGCAAGAAAGTAAAGTAAGGTAGTAAAAAGCAAGAAAGAAATAAGCAATAAAAAGAACTAGAAGCTAGAACTCAAGACAAGCATGGGATCAATAGCCAACCCTTAAACTTGCAAGCTCAATCAAGAGATTGCAAGATCAAGAGAAGGGTAAAGAACTCATGTGAAATGAAGCACTAATTCCATAAGAAGATACAACCCTTGAGATCAATAACAAACCCTTAAACTTTCAAGCTCAATGAAAAGGTTGAAAGATCAAGAGAAAGCAAGAATCTCAAGGGGAAGCTAAACAAACAAGAATGATACAAAAACTCTCATCTTCATTTAACATCCACTCAATGCTCTCACTACATTTTCATGGAAGAAAGATGAAGAAGAAGAAGAAGAAGAACAAAACTACACTATAGGAGGCTAAAGAACTTCACACCTTGGTTTGGCTCAGATCTGGGGTATTTATAAGAGGGGAACTGGAAACCTAGGCCAAGAATCTGCCCCTACATAAAGTTACCCAACTGCCCACAAAAAACGAAAAAGCAAGGAGACCAAATGGCCGCGGTTCCGCGGCCTAAGCGCGCTAATACCGCGGAACCGCGGCTCTTTAGAGGAGTTAGGCCATAGGATTTTGTGGGGTTCCCTGTTAGATGTCTTCTTCAGTGTGGTATATGACTTTTCTCAGAAACTCTTCACAATTCTTCCAGAATTTCAGTAGATCAAAAGGTGATGTGATGTGGATCTTTTGCCATGATTTCCTCGAGCTCCGCGTAGATATGTTGGATCTTGTGTTGACATTGAGCTTTGTGCACGAAAATGACATCGATTTGCCATTTTGTCCCTTAAACTGGTGTGTGGCAACATACAGATAAAGAGCGGAGACCCGTGTTTTATCTGTTGTTGGCAGTAATCCGGAATTTGACGTACTTTTCCTTGAATTTCACTGTTCAGAGCCGAGAACTTGTATTCTGCAAATATGTAGCAAACACTGATCAAAAGCACCTGCCTATAAACAAACGAGCGTAAGAATGGGCGGTATAAAATGCAATATTCTGGTATGAACACATCACATACACGCATTCAATCGGGCCACCCTGTGCATATCTCATATGCACACCACATCGTTTCGCCTGGGCTAGGAAACTCCTCTGTGCGACTCTAAGACTCGTCAATACGCCAGCAGTGGGTGATGATCATATCAAGCACCCCTAAGCCGGAAGAGGTCAGCTAAACGTAACGGCCACCCGGGTATTAAGCGATCAAAAGCAAACAAGCGAACCTGTCAAAACACCCGTCGAGCCAATTGGTAACACTACCGTACAGTCCGGTCTCTTCGTCAGATATGCTGCATATCAAGTCTAGGGATGACATCGTCGATCGCAATAACTCAATAAGTCATGCCCATGTATGGCCTATAATCTGTCCGAGAAACTACTGATAACACTTATCGGTAAATCTCATCAGCCCTGGCCAGGAAGTTGCAGATATAGCCAATCGAGTACAGCGCAACATCAACCCACAATACCGGGAGAGACGAAACCCCTCCTATCGCTCATTGCATCCATGTGTCTCGGGACTGTATCCAAAAGCCACCTGTTTGCATGACTCAGTAGATCCGTGATAGGGTGGTAATCAAAGTACAGTAGGAGAACACACAAGACACAATGACGATCTCGGGTCTACGGACTAACCTGTACTAGTGTCACCTGAGAACTGCTATCCGACGATAGATATAATACAATTTAAGAGTTCTTGGCGAGACCGTCCAGTGTACCCAGTCTCCACTGAGCACCTGTATACGATCTCGATGTCAAACATCATTGGATGTGGGAACATCCATCGCCCATCACATGGGTCTAGTATCATATACGCTAGTCTACTCTGGAATATCGATGCCCCGTCTCGATACACCCACGACTAGGGACATTTCAGGATATGCTTATAAACTATACATGTCCCACTAGTATGATCTACATCATAATCACAGTAGTAAAGAAAATATCCTCAGGGCTTTATCAACATGTACAGATGAATAAAAGCATGATCAAGTGAACATGTCAGATAAAGAGTAACTAGATAGCATACTATCATGTCGACCATGAATATCCTCTGAATATATATATATATATATATATATATATATATACATCCACTATCAAATAATGGCCTCTAGGGCATACATATATCCAACAATCTCCCACTTGCACTAAGGCCAGTTTTTGGCGTATCTCATACCCAACATCTCAAAAAGCCGCTCATGCTGCGGCTGAGGGAGCGCCTTGGTGAGTGGATCTGCAGTGTTATTCTTTGTATCTACTCTCTGAATCTCGATCTCGTGGCGATCAACTATCTTCCGGATCAAATGATATCACCTCAGGATGTGTCTGGACCGCTGATGGGACCTGGGCTCCTTGGCTAACGCCATAACCCCATTATTATCACTATACAATGGTATTGGATCAATAATGGTCGGAACTACTCCTAGCTCCGAGACGAACTTCCTCATTGAGACGGCTTCCTTTGCGGCATCATTTGCAGCAATGTACTCAACTTCCATCGTAGTGTCTGCAACGGTGTCCTGTCTGGAACTCTTCCAGCTGACCACCCTTCCATTGAGGGTAAAAACAAACTAGGAGATAAATTTGTTGTCATCCTTATCACTCTAGAAGCTCGAATCGGTAAAGGCCTCCATTTGGAGATCTCCGTTACCATACACCAAAAATAATTCTTTAGACCTTCGCAAGTACATAAGAATGTTCTTCACAGCTATCTAGTTATTCTCCCCTGGGTTGGACTGATACCTGCTTACTACACCTAGTGCATAAGCTACATCAAGGCGTGTACACAACATCACAAATATTATAGATCCTACGGCTGAAGCATAGGGTATATTGCTCAAGCGAGCTCTCTCTTTATTGGTCTTTGGGCAAAGGTCCTTGGAGAGAGTGACTCCATGGCAAGCGGGTAAGGCACCCCGCTTGAAGTCTTCCATAATAAACCTTTTTAGGATGGTGTTGTTGTATCTGGTATGGGACAATCCCAGTAACCTTTTAGATCTATCCCTATAGATCCGAATGCCCAATATGTACGTGGCATCACCCAGGTCCTTCCTGGAGAACCTTTATGATAAGCATGATTTGACCGACTTTAGCATAGGAATATCATTCCCTACCAGAAGAATGTCATCCATATACAATACGAGGAATGCGACCGCTCTCCCTACAGCCTTCTTATAAACACAAGGTTTATCTGGATTTTTGATGAAATCAAACTCTTTGATAATGTCATCAAAACAGATTTTCCAACTCCGTGATGCCTGCTTTAATCCGTAAATGGATTTAAGCAATCTACATGCTTTCTCGCTGCTCCTACTGTCAATGAAGCCTTCTGGATGATCCATATAAAAGCATTCTTCTAAATCACCATTTAGAAAAGCAGTTTTAACGTCCATCAGCCCGATTTCATAGTCATAGTGAGTAGCAATAGCAAGTAGGATCCGAATGGATTTAAGAATGGCTACGGGAGAAAAGGTTTCGTCATAGTCCAGACCTGGTCTTTGACGAAATCCTTTCGCCACAAGTCTTGCCTTATAAGTCTCCACCTGCCCATCTACACCAATCTTTCTTTTAAAGATCCATTTGGACCCTACGGGTTTTACCCCAGATGGTACAACGTCCAAAGTCCATATTTTGTTGCTTTACATAGACTCCATTTCAGATCACATGGCGTCCAGCCACTTCACTGAGCCTTCACTCCTGATAGCTTGCTGAAAACTGGTAGGATCATCCTCCTCCATGATGCAATATTCTCTATCACCATCAATGAGGAAACCATAGTACCTCTCCGGTGGGCGAGAAGTCCGACCAGATCTACGGAGTGGCTGCGGTCCCTCAATTTCTGTTGCAACAGCTGGTTCAACAAAGTCGTCATTTGTAACTTGTGTCTCTAGAACCACTTCTAGATCTACCACACTGCCATCACTATCATTTGTAAAAAATTCTTTTTCTAAAAATGTGACATACTGAGAAACAAACACCTTTTGTTCCTCCTTATGGTAGAATAGATATCCATTGGATTTCTTTAGATACCTCACAAAATTACACATGACAGACCGTGTCTCGAGTTTTCCTGATTTTGCTTTTTGACATAGGCCGGACAACCCCAAATCTTAACTCGTTTAAGAGATGGTCTCTTCCCATGCCATATCTCATATAGTGTGGTAGACACAGTTTTGGTTGGAACCCTGTTCAATAGAAACGCTACAATCTCCAATGCATGCCCCCAAAATGAGACAGGTAACTCAGTATCACTCATCATGGAACGAACCATATATAATAGGGTCTGATTCCGACATTCTGACACACCATTGTGCTGTGGTATGTAAGGAGGAGTGAGCTGAGAGAGAATCCCATTCTCTTTTAGAAAGTCTGCAAACTCTGTACTGAGGTACTCTCCACCTTGATCTGATCGAAGTATTTTGATACTCAATCCGGTTTGTTTTTCTACTTCAGGTTTGTGCTCTGTGAATTTCTCGAAAGCTTCAGACTTATGCTTTAATGAAAACACATGACAGAATCTTGAGAAATCATTAGTAAAAGTTATGAAGTAAGAAAAACCGCCTCTAGCCTGTGTAGACATTGGCCCGCATACATCACTACGTATGAAGCCTAAGAGCTCAGTAGCTGTCACGACCCGAAATATTAGCTCGTGACCAGCACTTAAATCACGTAACGTCTAAAGGTGTAACGTAATTCAAGTAAGCTGAAACCCAGAAATCTAAACCTTTTTAAGAAAATAAAGGAGGTGAAGTTTTGAAATAAAGGTATAATGAAATCAAGCTTTCTTAATCCATAGAAAAAGAGAAATGCAAGTGAAATTTACTAGTTTGAAAACGTGTTCCGTATTTTTTAAAAAATTTGGGCAGCACGTCCTTTGTATATTTTGATCCAAAACTACAAATACATAACAAGAATAATGGCATCCCCAAGCGGGAGCTAGCTCTTCACCAACCGGCGGGTCACAACCACGCAAGGTATAAAAATAAGTATACGACGCCCAACGGCGAAGATCACATTAAAAGATAAAGAAATAAGCAAGATATCAAAACCACAAGTAGCGGAAAACCTCTCGCTCTATGTCTCGCAACCACAAGTCTCACTAAGCCTCATTACTTATACAATTACTAGTTTTGATTTGATGGAGTTGACTAGATACAATATGAAATAAAAATACAAGAGGGAGCACGATACAAATGTCCCACCTACCAAATCAAAACACCAGAATGCTACTGTGTTCCAGCGATACCGCTACTGATCCATGCGGGCAACCTCCAAGAACTGTGGCCCAACGGGGGTGAATTGCCAATTCGTGAGTAGAAAAACATCTACAAGTAGAAATTGAATAAACGACGAGTCCTAGGTCAACTAAATCATGAAGGTAATACTATGATATTTAGGGTGACCGGGTCTGTATGTGTGCCAACACTAATATCAATGTCTATCAGTATGTGGATAACATCCAACAATATAATCAATGTATGTATGCATGTGGATCTCGTCCAACCATATAACCAATGTATGTATGCATGTGGATCTCGTCCAACCATATAATCAATTTATGTATGTATGTGGATCTCGTCCAACCATATAACCAATGTATGTATTGTCAAAACCCGAAGGTACGGAACGTGACTGGCACTTACATTACGAGACGTCTCAAGGCGTAACGTAACCTAAGTCAGCCAAATCCCAGAAAATCTAAATCAAAATCAACAAGAGTGAAGGAAAACCTTTTATGAAAATGATTTTTAAACCAATTTAGTTGTATTAATCCCTTTTTAAAAAAACATTAAAATTTTCCCAAAATTTCGACAGAGTCTCCTTTGTAAAAACAGGCCCCAAAACGGGTAGAACAAGATATATAAACCTGTAATGATATAATGGCATCCCCAAGCGGGAGCTAGCTCTTCACCCAAGGCGAATCACAACCACACGCAATATATATGTAATATCAAGCAAATAAGCATAAAGAAACTCAAGAATAAGAAAAACACAACGTCGGCTCAAGTGAGCTCGACCCAGAGGAACCACATATACACAAATCTCTCAGTCTCATCACTAGGTCGCATATACAAAATAAGAAGTTGTAGATGGAGAATACTAGATACAATGATAGTTAAAAAGTCTCCTCGCAACCTACCCACGAGAAATGTCGCGAGTCCGAACAATAGAAACCGATGAAAAGATACGTCCGCCGCTGCAAAGCTGACGGGTCCGACCTGCAAGACACTCTGGCATAACGGGGGTGAGTTGCCAGCTCGTTAGTAGAAAATAACATCTAATAAGGCTACCGTAAGAATGCACGCAATGCGTCACAACCTGCATATCTATGTTTGATGCAATGCTACTAATATGTATGCGCATGGGTGCAAAATGAATACGAAATCTTTAAGTGTTTAAATACGATTATCTCTGCATTCTTAACTTAAAAAAAATATCGGTACAATAGCTAAGATACCATCAATGAAATCATCCGAAAACCGTGTCAAGCATCGACACCAAATATAGAAGTATATCTGTCTCAATACCTCGGGCTCCGTCAGTCCGGATCGGCCCATATCTTCAAATCTCACGACAATGGTCGGTATCTTCCGGATATCCGCCGCGCCAGACATCACCGGTAGGTAGTCTTCCCCTGCTAGGCTCATCGTATATAACTCGAGCTTCTTGCCCCGGGATACCATACCGGGCCCACCATATACCCGAGACAGTTCATCCACTTCTCGAATCGGGTCTCGAAATCCAACAGAAAACATGAAAACTCATGGTGGACGACACATAGATCACGAGAAAACCGCAACTTGCCTTTTTAAAATATAATGAGTTTGGAAAATTCTTGCGGTTTTCCCCAAAATCCAGAAATCTTATCAATACCGAAATCCTCAAGAAATCATAATATCTGAAATGTTTTAAATAATAGATGCATATGATATCAATATTATGCAATGTATATTATGACAATGAATCTATATAAGCATGATAATGAAGTGAGATATATGCATGCTTTGCAATTCAATGTATCATGTATGATGCAAATATTTGATACTGAACTAAGCAGGTTCTAAAGTGCTCGTGGCATGGCAATTACCAAAGGCGTGTGTGTTCACATGAATAGTGCACGTGCAACATGAGCCGATGGTAATGGTGTACGTGTCCTAAGAGGTTATATCACACATAGTTATATAGATAACCATACAATGCCAGCAAACGAATAACTAGAAAGATATGCATATGAATGAGATGGTTAACTAACTAACTATGTATATAGTTTGCAAGTAATAAAGTGATCCTAACTATGGGGCACCTCACGCCATCTAGACGATTTCCCCATAGAAGTAAACATCTACTAATCCGGACGCCTCGCTAATCTGATCCAACCACTACTTTTCCTTTGCGCGCCGCGTCCGATATTTCCGCAACCGATCCTAAATTGCACAACACCAAACATAAGATTGCATATTCTTGAAACGACGCAAAGTCATAAAATGAAAAGATCAACGCTCACAAGTTAGGGACAACGTGCACTAGGTGTGCGGAACACACACGAAAAACACTATAACCTTAACTAGAATCGTTGTTCGGAACAACCGTCAAAACTAAACCCGATCAAACCAAATTTTGCATTCACGCACCCTAAATGTCGTAGGAGATGCTATTGATATAACCAATATCTCAAAGTTCATTCACATCCTAATTATATAAAAACCTAGTAAGCACTAAAAATTCCAAATTCGTGCAAACATCGTAGATTTGCGATAATGTGACAACAATCTAGCACAATCATCCAACTCAAACCACTAGATGGCCACTACACTAAATTTAACCCATTTACAATGCTTCAAACCCTAATTTTAAAATCAAACCCTTTTCTTGAATTTCCTTAACAAGAAATTACAACCAATTTCACACTTTAAATTTCTATTTTAGCATAATTAAACTACAAATTAACAATTAGGTTAGAATTTTGACCTCACATGTTTGAACCCTAGCTTGCTCTAGCCTTCAAAGATGCTTCCTTTCTTCAAGTTTGAAACTAAATTTGTGTTTGAGAAGAGGTAGAATAGGGATTTGTGTTGAATTTTTGAAGAAATTGTTGATTTTGATGGATTTTTGTGATGGAAATTGAAGCAAAAGAGAGGGGGGAAATGGGGAGACTGCAGGGAAGAGGCTCGGCCTTAGGTGTGGGGAAGGGAAGTGAGAGGGTTGTGTAGAAATTTCCTTAGAAAAAGTCTCACTCAAGTTCATTTAATGCATATCACATTATTTTCTTATTTAAATTTCATTTTAAATTTCACTTTAAACCATAGAACAACAAATCTTGGAATGTCTTGTTAAAATTTTTGTTACTACTAGATTTTAGTTTGTAATGAATCCTACGTATGTAATTTACCCATTCAAATTTGTATTTATCACAAATTTAATGTATATTTAAAAGCATAAATTAATATTAAAAGTAATTAATTAAGGAAAAAAATTTAAACGACTAGAAATTTTTAGGTGACAATTAATTAACCAATTCCTAGCAATTTCTTATCTAAATTTTATATAATTAGGACTATATTGAAAAATAATTATTTTTATATTTTACGGAAAATTCTGATTATTTTACCGATTATCGAAAAACTACCTAAACGATATTCAAAGTGTTATAATCTTCCCCCCTTAAAGAAATTCGGTTCCCGAATTTAAAATTTAACTATGCGTACCTTCAAAAAGATGAGGATATTTCTTCCTCATCTCGTCGTCGGTCTCCCAGGTGACCTCCTCGTTGTTCGGGCCACGCCAAAGAACCTTAACGGACGGTATAACCTTCGACCTCAATTTCTTCACCTGCCGATCCAAAATGACCACCGGCTGCTCGGTGAATGAAAGATCACGCTCCAGCTGGATCGTCTGGTGCTGAATCGCAAAAGAAGGGTCATGAAGGTACTTGCGGGGTATCGAAACTTGGAACACAGGGTGAACATCTGGGAAGCTAGGATGAAGAGCTAACCGATAAGCCACCGAACCAACACGCTCTAAGATCTCGAAGGTGAAGGGTTCCTAGGCACACTAATGAGGTCTCACAAGTGATCAAACATGGCTAATTCAAAATTTTCCATGTGCCTACAAACCCTAATACGGATCGTTAACTAGATTTATAGGTCATGCGATGGAAGTAAACAACTTTAACTTAAAGGAAAGAAGCTACAACCTTTGTAGATCCGGTCCTCCACCTCCTAGGCTCCATGATGACGTTCCTCCGCTGTCCAAATCGAATCCATGACTCTAGCATCGGTTTCATCAGAGAAATGGGCGGGCTAGGTCGTCGACTTCGATGCCGAAGATGATCTACGTCGAGGCAACTCAAGATCAAACTCCAACTTCCCCAAGTCATGAAACTTGTGAAGAAAACACCCTATACTACTTGGCAAGAGGTAGAGGATGAAGAAATAGGAGGTGGGTTCACTTTAGAATTGTATTTCTCACTCTTTTTCTCAATTTGCCATTGATGGAGGCAAGCTTTCTTCCTTTGTTGAAGAAGAAGAAGATGAAGAAAGAATATGATAAGTGTTATTCAAAAAAGAAAATAATATGAATACTTATCATATACCAACCATGGTTAGGTGTAGAGAATAGACTATGGTTAGTTTGAATAGTTAGGGTTAAGCATGAAGACAAAATGGTCACTTAGTCAAAGCTTCATGAAGCTTCAACAACAAACAAAGAAAGCCACCATTTTCTCTTTATCTTTTCCAAAATGAAAAAAGAAATAAATAAATAAGTAATTAAATAAACAAAACCGTAATCATTAACTTAACCATGGTTTAATTCTTTACACAAACCCAAGTGAGCATGTATCATCAAACATGATACAAACAAGTGCACAAAAGTATATCATATATACAACTTGTGTACATCAAGTGAGAAAATCCTTTTAAAGTGAACCAATACTAGTTAATGCAGAGTAATATATCAAATATACAATTATACATTAAATCATTAAATCAACACTTGATTCAATGATCCGGTCATGTCGCATATTACCGACTAGTATCCAATGTATCGACTTATCGAATCAATCTTCGATTCGATAAATAGGTTATATCTCATACAACCAATCGATACTGTCACGACCCGAAAGTACGGAACGTGACTGGCTCTTAGATTACGAGACGTCTAAAGGCGTACCGTAACCTAAGTCAGCCAAAGCCCAGAAATCTAACCCAAAAGCCAAAGAGAGTGAAGGAAAACCATAAATGAAAACGGTTTTGAAATCAATTAAGCCGCATAGAATCCAAAAAAGAACATCAAAAAATTTCTGAAAATTTCGGCAGAGTTTCCCCTGTATTTTCTATCCCCAAAAATGGGTACAACAAGATAATACATATGAAATCAAAAAAAAATGGCATCCCCAAGCGGGAGCTAGCTCTTCGCCCAAGGCGGATCACAACCACATGCAATATAATAGTAATAATCAAGAAAAAGAACACAAAAGAGATGCAAATACCAGAAAACACACGTCGGCTCAAGTGAGCTCGACCCAAAAGGAACCACAAATATACAAATCTCTCAGTCTCATCACTAGGTCGCATATACAATACAAGTGGTAGATGGAGAATACTAGATACAATGATAAAGCAAAAAGGAATAAAGTATACTCGCAACCCACCTACGGGCGATGTCGCGAGTCTGAGCAAAATGAACTGATGATAAGATAGCCCGCCGCTACAAAGATGACGGGTCCGACCTGCAAGACACTGTGGCACAACGGGGGTGAGTTGCCAGCTCGTGAGTAAATATAACATCTAATAAGGCAATCGTAAGAATGCACGCAATGCGGAACAACATGTATGTCCATATGTGATATAATAACTCTAGTAGGCATGCACATGTATGCAATATCTTTTCTAACTCTTTAAGTGTTTTAAATGTTAAAGTCACTGGATTCTTAACTTTTAGAAAACGAATGTCTGCATAATAACTACATATCATCAAGAAATCCTCAGAAAACCCGTGTCAAGCATCGACACCAAATAGGAATCATATCTGTCTCAATGTCGGGCTCCGTCAGCCCGGATCGGCCCATATCATAAATCTCACGACAACGGTCGGTATCCTCCGGATATCCGCCGCGCCAGACATCACCGGTAGGTAGTCTTCCCCTGCCAGGCTCATCGTCTACAACTCGATCTTCTTGCCCCGGGGTACCATACCGGGCCCACCATGTACCCGAGACGGTTCATCCACTCCTCGAATCGGGTCTCGAAATCCAACAGAAAACATGAAAACTCATGGTGGACGACACATACATCACGAGAAAACCGCAACTTTGTTTTGAAAAAGATAAATATAAGGTTTTGTTAAATTCTTGCGGTTTTCCCCCAAAATCCAGAAATCGCAGCAAACTGAAATCCTCAAGAAATCATAATGTCCATATGTTATGTATGATAAGTGTCTATGATATCAATGTATATGATGTGAGAGTTTGGCTAGAAATCTATGTAAATATGATAGTAATGCGAGGTATATGCGTACGATACAATCTCAAATATCATGCATGAATGCAATGGCGTTACTAGCTAAACAGGTTTTTATAGTGCACGTGGCATGGCAAATACCAAAGGCGTGTGTGTCACATGAATAGTGCACGTGCAATAGATGCCAATGGTAAGGTGTTCGTGTCCTACGAAATGATATCGCATATGTATATATGAATGTCATATGAATGTCCATGCAATCTAGTATAGGGTTAGCTGTAAGGGTATGCAATATACATAAATGGATAAGCTAGCTAACAATATAATTATTGCATAAAGTAGGGTAATCCTAACTAGGGAGGAGGGGCGCCTCGCGCCATCCAAACGATTCCCCCATAGATGAATATATCTACTCACCAGAAATCCCCGCTAATCTGATCCGGCCACCGCTTTGCCTTTTCGCGCCGTATCCGAAGTTTCCCCGACCGATCCTAGAATTGCATAACACAAAATATAAGGTTACAGATTTCTGAAATGATGCAACTCACACTATGAAAAGATCGACGCTCTCGAATTAATCACAACGTGCACTCGGTACGCGGAAAATGCACGAAAATCGCTAAAACCTTAACTAAAATCGCCGTTTCGGGGCAATCGTCAAAACTGCAACCTGACCAGACGAAACCCCACGTTCGCGCACTCTAATAATCCTATACAAAGCTAGTAATATTGCTATCCTAGCGAAATTTGAACGCATACTATTTTCCGAAAAAATCTAGTAAGCGATTTTCAAACCAAATCGATATAAACGTTGAAATTTGTCGTTTTAGCGAGCATACCAATACACAATTAACCACTCCAATCACCTAGATAACCATCCCTAACATAATCCAAGCATTATGCTACAAACCCTAATTTCTAAAATTAAAACCTTCTCTTGATTTTTTTCCAAATCAACATTTACTACTAAACTAGTATTTAGAATTGAGATTCTAGCACAATTAAACCACTCTAATTAATTGGATAACCAAACCCCAACTTTAATACATCAACCATGCATCAAACCCTAATCCACAATCAAATCCCTTTCTTGAATTTCATGAACAAGCAATTTCTATTAAATTGATACTTCAAAATTCTATTTTAGCACCTTTAAACTACAATTTGACAAAGAGATTAGAATTTTCACCTCACAAGCTTGAACCCTAACTTGATCAAGTCTCCAAGAAGCCTCCTTTCATCATGTTTTGAACTAATATGGGTTGAAGAGAGAATGGATTAGGTTTTTGGTTTGAATGGAGATGGAAATTTGTTGATTTTTATGAATTTTTGCTATGAATTTGAAGCAAGAATGAAGTGAAGAAATGGGGAGAGCTGCTGTTGAGGCTCGGCCAGCAGTAGGAGGAGGGGGTTTGTGGATTTTTGGAGAAGTTTCTAGGCCTAAAACACCCCCATGTTCTCATTTAATGCATTTCAAGTCAACTTTTTACAAAAAAACCCCTTTTTAAGCCATTTTTTTCATAATTTTCCCACTAAAAATCTAAAAGTTTGCAAGACATGTTATAATTTTATTAACACCATATTTTAGCTTATAAAGACTCCTAATTAAGAAATTTACCTAATTAAATTTGTATTTATCCCTAATTAAATGTATTTAAAAAGGCTTAAAATAATAAAAAAAATAATTAATTACGAAATTTTTTTTATTTAACTAGAAACTTATAAATGACATTTTAGTGACAAAATTATAGTAATATCTTATCTAAATTTTGTATAATTAGGTCTACAAAGAAAAATACCTATTTTGACTTTTTACGGAAAAAGCCGAAAAATTGGCCGATTACCGAAAAACTGCCTAAACGATTTTCGAAGGGTTACAATCTTCCCTCCTTAAAGAAATTCGGTCCCCGAATTTAGAATTTAACTACGCGTACCTTCAAAAAGATGGGGATATCTCTTTCTCATCTCGACCTCGGTCTCCCAGGTGACCTCCTCGCTGTTCGGGCCACGCCAAAGGACTTTGACAGACGGTATGACCTTCGACCTCAATTTCTTCACCTGCCGATCCAAGATGACAACCGGCTGCTCGGTGATAGAAAGATCACGCTCTAACTGGATCGTCTGGTGCTGAATCGCCTGGGAAGGATCATGAAGGTACTTGCGGAGCATCGAGACATGGAATACGGGGTGAACATCGGGGAAGCTGGGCGGAAGAGCTAACCGATAAGCGACTGGACCAACACGCTCTAGGATCTCGAAAGGACCAACATATCTAGGACTCAGCTTCCCTTTCCGCCCAAATCTCATCACACCCTTCATCGGAGAGACCTTCAGGAAAACATGATCGCCAACAGCGAACTCAAGTCGGCGACGACGCCTGTCAGCATAAGATTTCTGCCTGCTCTGTGCCGCTCTCATCCTGTCCCGAATCAGCTGTATCTTCTCGGTCGTCTCCTGTACAATCTGCGGCCCCAAAATACTGCTCTCCCTGAGCTCTGTCCAACATACTGGCGATCGACATCTCCTCCCATATAAAGCCTCGAAAGGTGCCATCTGAATCGTCTCCTGGAAGCTATTATTGTAGGAAAACTCGATCAAAGGCAAATGACGATCCCAGCTACCACCGAAATCTAAAACACAAGCTCTGAGCATGTCCTCAAGAGTCTGAATCGTACGCTCCGACTGACCGTCAGTCTGAGGATGAAAGGCTGTGCTAAAACTCAATCGGGTGCCCAAAGCTTCCTGTAGTTTCTGCCACAATCGGCTGGTAAACTGGGTGCCACGGTCAGACACGATGCAAGTCGGAACACCATGCAGTCGCACTATCTCATCAATATAAACCTGGGCGTACTGAGAAAATCCAAAAGTGGTCTTCACTGGCAGAAAGTGAGCCGCTTTCGTCAGTCGATCCACAATCACCCAAATAGAGTCATACCCTCGACTGGTCCTGGGTAGACCCACAACGAAGTCCATAGAGACCTGCTCCCACTTCCACTCAGGGATGGGCAAAGGCTGTAACTCGCCGGCTGGCCTCTGGTGCTCGGCCTTGACTTGCTGACAAGTCAGGCATCTCGACACAAAATCTGTAATATCCTTCTTCATCCCGTCCCACCAGTAAATTTCTCTCAAATCACGGTACATCTTGGTGGAACCTGGGTGAACACTGTATACTGATCTATGTGCCTCCTCGAGAATATCACGCCTCAGTCCCTCTGAATCTGGCACACACAGTCGAGTCCCAAATCGAAGTATCCCCTGCTCATCAATCACGAACTCAGAAACTCTGCCCTGCCGAATCTGCTCAATAATCTCCAAGATACGGGCATCGCCGGACTGTGCCTCATGGATACGGTCAAGTAACTGTGGGCGTGCTCTGAAATGGGCCAGCTGTCCCCCTGTAGGAGTAAACTCGAACTGCACTCTGCTATCACATAAAACCTGCCAATCCGCCGTCGACTGCATCTGTACTGCGCTCAAACAAGATAAGCTACCTCCGGGCCTCCTACTCAAAGCATCTGCCACCACATTCGCCTTGCCCGGATGGTATAGAATCTCGCAGTCATAATCTTTCACCAACTCCATCCAACGGCGCTGTCTCAGGTTTAGGTCTCGCTGCTGGAAAATATACTTCAAACTCTTGTGGTCAGTGAATATCTGGCACGACTCACCGTATAGGTAATGTCTCCAGATCTTGAGTGCAAATACCACTGCAGCCATCTCTAAATCATGGGTGGGGTAGTTCTGCTCGTGTTTCCTCAGCTGCCGAGAAGCATACGCGATAACTCTGTCGTGCTGCATCAACACACATCCCAGCCCCACTCTAGAAGCATCACAATATACCACGAACCCGCCTGATCCTGAAGGCAATGCTAACACTGGAGCAGTAGTCAGACGAGTCTTCAACTGCTGGAAGCTATCCTCACAGGCCTGGGTCCAATCAAAAGGAACCCCCTTCCGGGTCAACCCGGTCAACGGTGCAGCAATGCGGGAGAAATCCTGGACAAAACGTCGATAATAGCCGGCCAGACCTAGAAAACTGCGGACCTCTGTGACTGATACCGGTCTAGGCCAACGCTGAACTGCCTCGATCTTCTTCGGGTCCACGCAAATACCATCTCTCGTCACCACATGACCCAAGAAGTCGACACTGTCTAACCAGAATGCGCACTTAGAAAATTTGGCGAACAGCTGATGCTCCCTCAAAGTCTGCAATGTGATACGTAAATGCTGCTCATGCTCCTCCCGGCTCCGAGAATAAACCAAAATGTCATCAATGAATACAATGATGAACTGATCGAGATACGGCCTGAATACGCGATTCATCAAATCCATAAAAGCTGCCGGGGCATTGGTGAGCCCGAACGACATCACCAAGAACTCATAATGACCATATCGAGTACGGAAGGCAGTCTTCGGAATGTCCTCCTTCCGAACCCGCAACTGGTGATATCCTGACCGTAAATCAACCTTCGAGAAGAACCCTGCACCCTGGAGCTGATCAAATAAGTCATCAATGCGGGGTAGGGGATATCTGTTCCGCACAGTAACTCGGTTCAGCTGACGATAATCAATGCATAAACGCATACTTCCGTCCTTCTTCTTAACAAACAAGACGGGAGCGCCCCAAGGTGACACACTCGGTCGGATAAGCCCCTTGTCCAGCAAGTCCTGTAACTGATCCTTTAGCTCTCTCAGTTCCGCCGGGGCCATCCGATAAGGAGGTATAGAGATAGGCCCCGTGCCGTGGATCAAGTCAATACAGAACTCAATCTCGCGCTCTGGTGGCAGACCAGGCAGCTCGTCAGGGAATACATCAGGAAACTCTCTCACAACAGGGACCTGGTCCAACGGAACCTCTGTGGAGCTAGTATCACAAACATAGGCTAAGAATCCCTGACACCCTTTCCTTAAGAGCTGACCGGCATGAAGAGAAGAAATCAAGCTGGGAAGGGTAGCGCTACGATCTCCCTGAATAATAAGAACCGGCTCACCAGGAAAACTGAATCTGACTGCTTTTTCACGGCAGTCCACAGATGCATAACAGGTGGCTAGCCAGTCCATACCAAGAAGAACGTCAAAGTCAAGCATATCGAGGAGAATCAAATCTACTGAAGAATCTCTCTCCCCGATACGAACGGAACAAGATCGGTACACAATACGGGCAACAAAAGACTCGCCTACCGGGGTAATAACGACAAGCGGCTGATCTAACGGAGAAGACTCTCGGCACAACCTCGGTGCAAAATACGTGGAAACATAGGAATGTGTGGAGCCTGGATCAAATAATACCCGTGCATCAAAGGAACATACTGGCAGAGTACCTGTCACGACGGCATTGGATGCCTGTGCATCCTGAGGAGTCAATGCAAACACTCGGGCCTGTCCACCACTAATAGCTGGCTGTGCTCTGCCTCTACCTCGGCCTCTGCCTCTGCCTCTGTCGCCTCGTCCTCTCTGAACTGGACCGCCACGCCCACGGCCTCTAGAAGCATCTGGCTGGCGTGAAGCATCATCAGAAGGAGGAAGTAAAGCTCTCTGAGAAGGTGGTGAAGGTGGTAAAGTCACATGCGGGACCGTCGCCGCACCCGGACGCCCCATGGTACAGTCTCTGATATGGTGGTACTGACTCCCGCACCGAAAACATCCTGGAGACGACTGCTGGGTCTGTGGATATGAACCAAATAACTGACCTCGTCTCAATCCTCTGCCTCCGCCATCTCCCGGAAATAATCTATCACGATGTCTGCCCATCTGCCGCTGAGCTGGCGTATCAGTACGGATCCTCTTCGGCCCAGAAGCGACCGGAGTCTCAGAAATACGCTCCTCCAGAAGTAAGGCTGCATCCATCGCGGCTGCGTATGTATCAAAGTGCTGGGTGCCGATGGCAAGGAATAGCTGTGTATCAAGCCCTCGTACAAACCTCTTTATTCTCTTCTCTTCTGTGTCGACTAGGTACGGTGCATATCGAGATAACTGGGTAAACTGTATATCATACTCCGACACTGTCATCCCAGGAGTCTTGCGCAAAGACTCAAAACTACGGGCTCGAGCATCTCGGACACTCTCCGGAAGAAAACGGGCAAGAAATGCAGATGTAAACTCATCCCAGGTCATAGAAGGCAGACCTGCAGCTCGGCCTCTCTCTACTGAGTCGTACCATGTCTGGGCAAGACCCTCCAGACGAAAACTCGCAAACTCCACCAATCTATCCTCAGAACACCTCAACGAACGGCCAATCCGTGCCATCCTATCGAGAAATGCCTGTGGGTCCTCTGTCGCATCTGTACCGGTAAAAGCTGGAGGTCTCAATCTCATGAACTCCTGTAGTGAAACGGGGATAGTCTCCGTGGTAGCAGCAGGAGTGACCATCTGTGCAGCAGGTACGATCGTGGTCTGTGGGGTGGAAGGAACGTCTTCGGATCTCTGTGCCTGGCTGGACTCAACTAAAGATCCCATCATCTGTCGCAACTCTTGCATGCAGGCCTCTAATCTGGCAATACGGTCAGGATAAGGCGGATCAGTGGGACCCTGAGGGGTAGGAGTATCCTCCCGCTCGATCCTCGCCTCAGACAAGCCCGCTCGAATCTCATCCCTAGCGGCAGCCCGCTGAGCTCTCGTAGTCTTTGGCGGCATCGAAGCTAGAATAAGAAAAAGGACTGATAAGATCATTGCAATTGAATCAAGGAATGCAAGGAACCAAGAAAGGAAATACAAGCAATTATGTCCTAAGGTCACTTAGGCGGAGTACCGTATCGTAAGTATGCCGCGGACCATACCCACGCTACGCCACTCTGCTTAAGTCACCTACTCCATCTACCAAGGTCGTCCTACACTCAGAAAGGTAAAACCTACGCTCTGATACCAACTTTGTCACGACCCGAAAGTACGGAACGTGACTGGCTCTTAGATTACGAGACGTCTAAAGGCGTACCGTAACCTAAGTCAGCCAAAGCCCAGAAATCTAACCCAAAAGCCAAAGAGAGTGAAGGAAAACCATAAATGAAAACGGTTTTGAAATCAATTAAGCCGCATAGAATCCAAAAAAGAACATCAAAAAATTTCTGAAAATTTCGGCAGAGTTTCCCCTGTATTTTCTATCCCCAAAAATGGGTACAACATGATAATACATATGAAATCAAAAAAAAATGGCATCCCCAAGCGGGAGCTAGCTCTTCGCCCAAGGCGGATCACAACCACATGCAATATAATAGTAATAATCAAGAAAAAGAACACAAAAGAGATGCAAATACCAGAAAACACACGTCGGCTCAAGTGAGCTCGACCCAAAAGGAACCACAAATATACAAATCTCTCAGTCTCATCACTAGGTCGCATATACAATACAAGTGGTAGATGGAGAATACTAGATACAATGATAAAGCAAAAAGGAATAAAGTATACTCGCAACCCACCTACGGGCGATGTCGCGAGTCTGAGCAAAATGAACTGATGATAAGATAGCCCGCCGCTACAAAGATGACGGGTCCGACCTGCAAGACACTGTGGCACAACGGGGGTGAATTGCCAGCTCGTGAGTAAATATAACATCTAATAAGGCAATCGTAAGAATGCACGCAATGCGGAACAACATGTATGTCCATATGTGATATAATAACTCTAGTAGGCATGCACATGTATGCAATATCTTTTCTAACTCTTTAAGTGTTTTAAATGTTAAAGTCACTGGATTCTTAACTTTTAGAAAACGAATGTCTGCATAATAACTACATATCATCAAGAAATCCTCAGAAAACCCGTGTCAAGCATCGACACCAAATAGGAATCATATCTGTCTCAATGTCGGGCTCCGTCAGTCCGGATCGGCCCATATCATAAATCTCACGACAACGGTCGGTATCCTCCGGATATCCGCCGCGCCAGACATCACCGGTAGGTAGTCTTCCCCTGCCAGGCTCATCGTCTACAACTCGATCTTCTTGCCCCGGGGTACCATACCGGGCCCACCATGTACCCGAGACGGTTCATCCACTCCTCGAATCGGGTCTCGAAATCCAACAGAAAACATGAAAACTCATGGTGGACGACACATACATCACGAGAAAACCGCAACTTTGTTTTGAAAAAGATAAATATAAGGTTTTGTTAAATTCTTGCGGTTTTCCCCCAAAATCCAGAAATCGCAGCAAACTGAAATCCTCAAGAAATCATAATGTCCATATGTTATGTATGATAAGTGTCTATGATATCAATGTATATGATGTGAGAGTTTGGCTAGAAATCTATGTAAATATGATAGTAATGCGAGGTATATGCGTACGATACAATCTCAAATATCATGCATGAATGCAATGGCGTTACTAGCTAAACAGGTTTTTATAGTGCACGTGGCATGGCAAATACCAAAGGCGTGTGTGTCACATGAATAGTGCACGTGCAATAGATGCCAATGGTAAGGTGTTCGTGTCCTACGAAATGATATCGCATATGTATATATGAATGTCATATGAATGTCCATGCAATCTAGTATAGGGTTAGCTGTAAGGGTATGCAATATACATAAATGGATAAGCTAGCTAACAATATAATTATTGCATAAAGTAGGGTAATCCTAACTAGGGAGGAGGGGCGCCTCGCGCCATCCAAACGATTCCCCCATAGATGAATATATCTACTCACCAGAAATCCCCGCTAATCTGATCCGGCCACCGCTTTGCCTTTTCGCGCCGTATCCGAAGTTTCCCCGACCGATCCTAGAATTGCATAACACAAAATATAAGGTTACAGATTTCTGAAATGATGCAACTCACACTATGAAAAGATCGACGCTCTCGAATTAATCACAACGTGCACTCGGTACGCGGAAAATGCACGAAAATCGCTAAAACCTTAACTAAAATCGCCGTTTCGGGGCAATCGTCAAAACTGCAACCTGACCAGACGAAACCCCACGTTCGCGCACTCTAATAATCCTATACAAAGCTAGTAATATTGCTATCCTAGCGAAATTTGAACGCATACTATTTTCCGAAAAAATCTAGTAAGCGATTTTCAAACCAAATCGATATAAACGTTGAAATTTGTCGTTTTAGCGAGCATACCAATACACAATTAACCACTCCAATCACCTAGATAACCATCCCTAACATAATCCAAGCATTATGCTACAAACCCTAATTTCTAAAATTAAAACCTTCTCTTGATTTTTTTCCAAATCAACATTTACTACTAAACTAGTATTTAGAATTGAGATTCTAGCACAATTAAACCACTCTAATTAATTGGATAACCAAACCCCAACTTTAATACATCAACCATGCATCAAACCCTAATCCACAATCAAATCCCTTTCTTGAATTTCATGAACAAGCAATTTCTATTAAATTGATACTTCAAAATTCTATTTTAGCACCTTTAAACTACAATTTGACAAAGAGATTAGAATTTTCACCTCACAAGCTTGAACCCTAACTTGATCAAGTCTCCAAGAAGCCTCCTTTCATCATGTTTTGAACTAATATGGGTTGAAGAGAGAATGGATTAGGTTTTTGGTTTGAATGGAGATGGAAATTTGTTGATTTTTATGAATTTTTGCTATGAATTTGAAGCAAGAATGAAGTGAAGAAATGGGGAGAGCTGCTGTTGAGGCTCGGCCAGCAGTAGGAGGAGGGGGTTTGTGGATTTTTGGAGAAGTTTCTAGGCCTAAAACACCCCCATGTTCTCATTTAATGCATTTCAAGTCAACTTTTTACAAAAAAAACCCTTTTTAAGCCATTTTTTTCATAATTTTCCCACTAAAAATCTAAAAGTTTGCAAGACATGTTATAATTTTATTAACACCATATTTTAGCTTATAAAGACTCCTAATTAAGAAATTTACCTAATTAAATTTGTATTTATCCCTAATTAAATGTATTTAAAAAGGCTTAAAATAATAAAAAAATAATTAATTACGAAATTTTTTTTATTTAACTAGAAACTTATAAATGACATTTTAGTGACAAAATTATAGTAATATCTTATCTAAATTTTGTATAATTAGGTCTACAAAGAAAAATACCTATTTTGACTTTTTACGGAAAAAGCCGAAAAATTGGCCGATTACCGAAAAACTGCCTAAACGATTTTCGAAGGGTTACAGATACATTCATCACGAGAATAGAATACGGTATCACATACACGCATTATTCTCGGTCCCGCACATATCTCATATGCGCTCCTATTTCGTTTTGCTTGAGCCAGGAAACCTCTGTGTAGGACTCTAAAGACTCGTCAATACGCCGGCAGCAGATGGTGATCATATCAAGCACCCACAAACCGCAAGCGTTCTGCTAAACGTAACGGCCACCCGGGTATTGAGCGATCAGAAGATCGACGAGCAAGCCCGCTCACACTCCTGTGAATCCAACCAGTAACACTTACCGTACAGTCCGGTCTGTTCGTCTGATATGTCGCATATCTCGCCTAGGGGTGGTAAACGTCAGACCCCAATAGCTTGATAAGTCATGCCGACGTAGGGTCCATAACATTCGTGAAACTACTGATAACTCTTACCAGTATATCACTGCAACCCTGGCCAGGGATTTCCTGTTATGGCCAGTAGAGCATAGCACAACATCAACCCCCAATACCGGGAGAGATGAATCCCCTCCTATCGCTCATTGCCTCCATGTGAATCGGGACTGTACCTAAAAACCACCTGTTTGCACGACTCAGTAGAGCCGTGGTAGGGTGGAAATCAAAGCACAGTGGGAGACACACAAGACTCTATGACGATCTCGGGTCAACAGACTAAGCTGTACCAGTGTCACCAGAGAACTGCCATCTGACGTGAGGTATAATACCATCTGGGAGTTCTCGACGAGTCCGTTCAGTGTACCCAGTCTCCACTGAGCACCCGCATACCATCTCTGATGTCAAACACCAATGGATATAGGATCATCCATCGCCCATCACATGGGTCGAGAAGATATGCGTTAGTCTACTCTGGAATATCGATGCCCCGTCTCGATATTCCCACGACAAGGAACATTGAAGGATGTACTCATAGACTACCCAGGCCCCACTAGTCTGATCCACATCATAGTCTTGGAAGTCGAGTACACATCCTAAGGGCTTTATCAACATGTAATCAGAGAGACAGAAAGTATACATGTTAAGATAAAGAGCAACCAGGTAGCGTACTATCATGTCGAGCAAGAAAGTCCTACCTATATATGACCCAGCATCCATTACAATATACATCCAATGTACAGTAATGGCCTCTAGGGCATACATATAAATAATAATCTCCCACTTGCACTAGGGCTATTTGTAGCAGTGGTTGCAGTATCACATACTCAACCATCCCATAAAAGTCTCTCTTTGGGAAAAGGCCTTCGTGAGTGGATCTGCCGTGTTGTCCTCTGAGTCTACTCCCCCAACCTCGATCACCCTGGAGATCAACTATCTCCATGATCAGGTGATGCTGCCTCAGAATATGTCTGGGTCACTGATGGGACCAGGGTTCCTGGGTCGAAGCCACACTTCCATTGTCATACAATGATAGGAACCTAGTTCATCTTATGAACCAATATACACCCAAACTGCCTCTTTGGTAGTATCTTTAATAGCGATGTTACCTGCCTTTATCGTCTAGTTTGCCACGGTATCTAGCTTGGAACTCTTCCAACATACCGTCCCTTTACTGAGGGTAAAGACAATGCCTGTGACTGACATTCAGTCGTCTTTATCACCCTGGAACCCTTCCAGTGATTTTCCCCAGGATCGATTGATAACATCTTACTACATCTAGTGAGAATCCTAGCATCCAATTACATCTATCTCATAGATGAAAACTCAGGATTTAGGAGGTATCACTTTAATCCTATTGGAGAATCCTTGTGATAAGCGGAGATTGACCGTGCGTAGCATAGGAAACTCTTTTCCTATCAAGAGTATGTTGTCCACGTACAATACGAGGATGACCACCTTACTCTCTACTATCTTTTTGTATATACAAGGTTCATCTACCATTTTGATGAAGTCAAACTCTTTGACTACCACATCAAAACAGATGTTCCAACTCCGCGATGCCTGCTTTATTATGTAAAGCAACTTGCACACGTTTCCGCTGCTCCCACTGTTTACGAAGCCCTCTGGTTGTGTTCTTATAGACGTTCTCTTCTAAATCATTATTTAGAAAGGTAGTCATGGCACCCAACCACCAGATATCGTAGTCATGGTGTGTAGCAATGGCAAGTAGGATCTGGATGGACTTAAGCATAGCCACTGGAAAAGGTTTCATCATTATCCACGCCTGGTCAATGACGAAAAACTTTAACAAGTATAGCTTTGAAAATCTCAACTTTTCCATCTACACCAAGTAATCTTCTCAAGATATACTTGCTCCTGATGGGGATTTAACCCTTCAGATATAGCAGCTAAAGTCCATACTTTGCTGGTGTACATGGATTCCATCTCAGATCGCTAAGCATCCAGCCATTCTTACAGAGTCCCTACTCTCGATGGCCTGCTCGAAACTAGTTGGATCATCATCTCATGATGTAATCCTCGCTCCCACTGTCATTGAGAAACTGAAGTATCTCTCAGGCGGATGAGAAACCCTACCAGATCGGCGGAAAGGCTGAGGTTCATCGGAAACTATTGAATCCTTTGGTTCTGTCAAATCATCAGCTGCAGTTTTGTATAGCTGGAACCTTTCCAGTTCTACAGAACTGACCTTGCCTCGATTTTGTCCGGATTTTGCTTTTGACACAGGCCGGAAAATCCCAAATCTTAACTTACTTAAGAGATAGGCTCTTCCCATACCATATCTCATATGGAGTGGTAGGCACTGATTTGATTCGAACCCTATTCAATAGGTATGCAACTTCTCAAGTGCACAACCCCAAAAGGAAATAGGTAACTCAGTAGTACTCATCATAGAGTACACCATATCTAATACGGTGCGATTGCTCCGCCCTGATACACCGTTGTGATGTGGTGTATTCAGAGAAGTAATACTGAGAGAGAATCTCATTTTCTTTCAGAATAGTACAAGGATTCCATGCACAAGTATTCTCCTCCCTGATCTCATCATAGGACATTATACTTATAGTCGTATTTTGGTTCTCTACTTCCAACTTATATTCTGTGAATACTTCAAAAACTTCGGACTTATGTTTCAACAGGAACATATGACTGAATCTTGAGAGATTATCAGAGAATATAATAAAGTACAAAGAACCGGTCCTGGCATGTGTAGACAGGAGACCTTACATACATCATCATGTATCAGTCCCAAGAGTTCATTAACTCTTTCTCTGTTTCCAATAAACAGGGCTATGGTCATCTAATCTTTGTAACATGACTGGCAAGTTTCATAAGATGTAAATTCAAACTGATTTAAATATGCATCTAAAATGTAACTTCAGCCAGTCGGGTCGCATTGATATGACCTAGTCTACAATGCCTCAAGAAGGATTCGTTCATTTCTGAACTCTTTCTCTTGTGTGTGTTCTGTATACTAGGAACTGTAGTTTGATTTAGAACATCAATGCTTTTAGATAACGTGCCTGAACCGATCAACTTTTGATATAGGAAATGTTCAAAACATTATCCATCAATACAAAATTTTATCATTTCTTTACTAATAAAGAGACTGATATGATTTTGTATATCAGGTTCGGTATCTGATAGCATTTGTTCAGAATCAATGTATTGGTAATACAGGGTGACAGTGACCAACAGACTTGGCTGCAACACTAGCCCCGTTTTCTGTCTCATGAAACTTATCACCCGTTCTCAGTTTTCTACCCTTTTGTATCCCTATGTAACAGATTACATATCTGGGATCTTGATCCAGTATCAAATACCTAGGATGCAGAGGATACTGAGAAACAGTTCTTTATAATGAACACACCCGAAGGAGATGCATCTCATGCACTTTCTTCGTTTGGGCGGCATAGGAATTCTGGTATTCTCCTATTTCCTGCTCTGTCTTATAACAATTATAAGTTGGAGCGGGACCAACGTTTCCCAGCTAAGTATAACAAGCGGGTTCGATCAATACATCCATATTATTATCTTGATTAAGGCGTGATATGGTCGCTACCTGGAGAGAGAGAAGAAAACACTCTGCGTGCACTCTTGCAAGATTAGATTGGTTATATAATTTATCTAATCAGGATGGCTCCCACTGTTTTTATCAAATCTTCCTTCAAACCTTAAAAGGAAAGGCTAGCCGGGATTAATTACACTCTACAAATTCGCCAATCTTTCAGCCAGGCCAGTGTCGGTACTTCGGGGGAGGTTCCCCGTGCTTTCGCACGGACCTAATTACAGTAAACCTCGTTTTCCCAGAGGCGTAACCCCATTGACACCTTTCTAGACACCTACTTGATCGGCTAATTGTAAGGTGCAAAACTCTCCCAGGAGTAACAATTACTCGCAGTGGGTATCGGGGTCCAACTATCACATAGAAGGTATGCAATCTCATTACAAATTTCAACACTTGAAACTCCCGATAATGGTTTTTACCCCTAGCACCTATGACCTTGGCTAAGGTCAACAAATCATAGATACTGGTCAAGTTCTACCCGTCATTTCGTGATTAATTAGACCCACCCACATGACTCTTGGCTAAGGTCAACAAAGCCACATGACTGTCCTAACTAATCGCATCATATGCTGTGTAGGAAGACATCACTTAGCTACCGCACACTACGCCTCGGCTATGGTCGACAAACGTAGCACGAATACTAAGTACTCTACTTCCTAAAATGACGGAGGGTTGCGAATGGTTTTTGTGAAAACCTTTAACGCTTTGAACTTGATCTCGTTGCGGAATCAAATGGTTTTTAAATGGAATGTTTTTGAGGCTTTTCTAGTTTTGCTAAAGGGGTCACTCCCGGTGAAGGGATCGTCGGCCCTTTCCTCGTCGAATGAGGTGCGGGATATATCATATATATCACTGTGCAAAGCAGAAACTATAGAAGCAATTAAAAGACAAACCGAGTGTGTAGCATCTGCCAGGTATTGCTAAAGGAGTCACTCCCGGTGAAGGGATCTCGGTCCTTTCCTCATCGAGTAAGGTGCAGGATGTTCTATAATGAACACCGCGATGCAAAGCAAGAACTGTAGCTACCTGTTTTATTTTGAAATTCGATTCCACAACATCAATTAGGTTTATTTTCTTTCATTAATCTCATTAATGAATATCCCATCATTTAAGTCCACCTAAACATCACAGATAAATATAACGTACGCTTATACCATCCGCATTCGCCTCGATGTCCCGTTTGCACCGTTAGGTTAGGTAACTAACGCCAGAACGAGGCAGGGCTAGCGCGGGTGTAAAACATAAGCAACGTCTATATAATATATCATATATACTATATATAATATCTATCTGAACAAATCACATGATCACATCACAGATAACGCAGCAGAAAATATCATATGAAATATTGGATATACTAGGACGTCCGTGTTTTTAATACGAGCCAGTATAAAACACGGATTCCACGGTCGTGTTGAATAGCCAATCCCACACCCCTAGACCCCTACGAGAGCGGCAAACAACCCTACCAATTCTAGAGTTAGGAGACCCGGACTCGACTCCTCGAGATGGTCTCCTACTGGACCCTAAAACCCGGTTACTTGTGCTCCCCTCCATGGGTCTATCCTAATGTGGAAAAGTAAATAATATACAAATGGTGACAACATCCGCAACTTGGAAGTGCCCCAATAAAAGAATATTACATATAAGTTTTTACATGAATGAAAATGAAAAACACTCATCTCACATAAAAAAAACCCGGCTATTCAAACACGACGATCCAATATAACATATCCAGCAACACATAACATCACATGTCATCAACGTAAGTAAACATGCTCATCCCAATTGTCGTTGACATATAGCAACGAAACCGGCGATATCACATATTACACTTACGGTCACAGAAAAGAAAGTGTAAAACTACAACAGTTGGAATCCGCAACCTCCATAGACATCGCATGCCTAATCAAATGAAATACTTAGACATCGCATGCCTAATAATTATAAACCCCGCATTTTAGTCTCATTTTCGAAAACTCTTTTCAATATCAAGCCGGGCAATTCAACAGGATTCCCGACATTTTGGTCGAATGCTCGTCGCAAACTTTAGTAGGCGGCCGCACTCCCGATACCGTCGACGAAGTGCACTAAGGCGGAACACCGCTACCGCAAGCACCCGAACGGATGCTTTCGGTGACGGGGTTCTCCTACAGTCACTTGGTCAGGGCTATGGGGCGAGGCTGTCTATTAAGTTTACCCGGCGTGTATCCGCGTACACTACGTGATTGCGACAGACTTTTGATCACATCAAAATTCCGTGGCAACCGATCAAGTGAGACTAAACCGCTATATTTATAACATTCATTCAGTTATCTCATAACTACTTGTGAATTCCAATTATTGTATCACATTCCGGATAAATAGAAAATGTTAAACTTTCCGATCGAACAATCGAACACCCAGGTTTTCCCAATACAGCTCAACACATGAAATAAGTCTAAAAACATTCAGTTCATGCCTCAGTACCAACGGTCCAGCCGTAGAAGGGTCAAGCCAACGCCTCACATGTGGCATGCCGTACTGCCCCAAACCCGAAGGTTCAAAGGGCAGTTCAAGACGGTCACATAATCGAGTTAAGGTTTGTTGTCTTCTAGAGGGACCATCGCGTTACTTGCACTACTTAGAACGTCATTAAACTACGGAAAAGTCCAACAATTGGAAATTTCCCGGCAGGGGAAAAAGTGGGTATTTATATCCGGCCGAACTTTTTAACATATTCTAGAATTACCCGAAAAAACACATAGACAAAGTTTGATAATCCGATCGAATATACGAACTCCCAATACAACCCAGAAAACTCAACTCTTGAGTTCAGATTAAAAATTCCCAGGAAAACCAGCACTGCAAAATAAGAATTACTGTGTAAAATTCATTGAACAAGGAGACATTACGGCCGCAGAACCGCCGCACAAGCCATGCTTGTGCCACGGAACCACGGCGGTTTGATGGATTTAGGCTATCGAATTTCACAGTAACTCTTACAATCTCCTGCTGAATTTTCTGCATATTTTTAATCCTCAAAAATCACGGATTTCAAAAAATGTACAGAGAGCATATTTGTGTTAGGGTTTCGGTTCGATCGGACTTCTAACTCCGTCTACGCATCGCCTAAGGCTCTAGGTAGGCTCTGATACCACTGAAGGGTTCCTAGGCACACTAATGAGGTCTCACAAGTGATCAAACAAGGCTAATTCAAAATTTTCCATGTGCCTACAAACCCTAATACGGATCGTTAACTAGATTTATAGGTGATGCGATGGAAGTAAACAACTTTAACTTAATGGAAAGAAGCTACAACTTCTGTAGATCCGGTCCTCCACCTCCTAGGCTCCGTGATGACGTCCCTCCGCTGTCCAAATCGAATCCATGACTCTAGCATCGGTTTCATCGGAGAAATGGGCGGGCTAGGTCGTCGACTTCGATGCCGAAGATGATCTACGTCGAGGCAACTCAAGATCAAACTCCGACTTCACCAAGTAATGAAACTTGAGAATAAAACACCCTATACTACTTGGCAAGAGGTAGAGGATGAAGAAATAGGAGGTGGGTTCACCTTAGAATTGTATTTCTCACTCTTTTTCTCAATTTGCCATTGATGGAGGCAAGCTTTCTTCCTTTGTTGAAGAAGAAGAAGATGAAGAAAGAATATGATAAGTGTTATTCAAAAAAGAAAATAATATGAATACTTATCATATACCAACCATGGTTAGGTGTAGAGAATAGACTATGGTCACTTAGTCAAAGCTTCATGAAGCTTCAACAACAAACAAAGAAAGCCATCATTTTCTCTTTATCTTTTCCAGAATGAAAAAAGAAATAAATAAATAATTAATTAAATAAACAAAACCCTAATCATTAACTTAACCATGGTTTAATTCTTTACACAAACCCAAGTGAGCATGTATCATCGAACATGATACAAACAAGTGCACAAAAGTATATCACATATACAACTTGTGTACATCAAGTGAGAAAATCCTTTTAAAGTGAACCAATACTAGTTAATGCAAAGTAATATATCAAATATACAATTATACATTAAATCATTAAATCAACACTTGATTCAATGATCCGGTCATGTAGCATATAACCGACTAGTATCCAATGTATCGACTTATCGAATCAATCTTCGATTCGATAACTAGGTTATATCGCATACAACTAATCGATACATTCATCGCGAGAATGGAATACGGTATCACATACACGCATTATTCTCGGTCCCGCACATATCTCATATGCGCTCTTATTTCATTTCGCTTGAGCCAGGAAAGCTCTGTGTAGGACTCTAAAGACTCGTCAATACGCCGGCAGCAGATGATGATCATATCAAGCACCCACAAGCCGCAAGCGGTCTGCTAAACGTAACGGCCACCCGGGTATTGGGCGATCAGAAGATCGACAAGCAAGCCCTCTCACACTCCTGTGAATCCAACCAGTAACACTTACCGTACAGTCCGGTCTGTTCGTCTGATATGTCGCATATCTCGCCTAGGGGTGATAAACGTCAGACCCCAATAGCTTGATAAGTCATGCCGACGTAGGGTCCATAACATTCATGAAACTACTGATAACTCTTACCAGTATATCACTGCAACCCTGGCCAGGGATTTCCTGTTATGGCCAGTCGAGCATAGCACAACAACAACCCCCAATACCGGGAGAGACGAATCCCCTCCTATCGCTCATTGCCTCCATGTGAATCGGGACTGTGCCCAAAAACCACCTGTTTGCATGACTCAGTAGAGCCGTGGTAGGGTGGAAATCAAAGCACAGTGGGAGACACACAAGACTCTATGACTATCTCGGGTCAACAGACTAAGCTGTACCAGTGTCACCAGAGAACTGCCATCTGACGTAAGGTATAATACCATCTGGGAGTTCTCGGCGAGTCCGTTCAGTGTAACCAGTCTCCACTGAGCACCCGCATACCATCTCTGATGTCGAACACCAATGGATATAGAATCATCCATCGCCCATCACATGGGTCGAGAAGATATGCGCTAGTCTACTCTGGAATATCGATGCCCCGTCTCGATATTCCCACGACTAGGAACATTGAAGGATGTACTCATAGACTACCTAGGCCCCACTAGTCTGATCCAAATCATAGTCCTGGAAGTCGAGTACACATCCTAAGGGCTTTATCAACATGTAATCAGAGAGACAGAAAGTATACATGTTAAGATAAAGAGCAACCAGATAGCGTACTATCATGTCGAGCAAGAAAGTCCTACCTATATATGACCCAGCATCCACTACAATATACATCCAATGTACAGTAATGGCCTCTAGGGCATACATATAACTAACAGAAGGGACCAACATATCTAGGACTAATCTTCCCTTTCCTCCCAAATCTCATCACGCCCTTCATCGGAGAGACCCTCCGGAAAACATGGTCGCCAACAGCGAACTCGAGTCGACGACGGCTCCTGTCAGCATATGATTTCTGCCTACTTTCGGCTGCTTTCATCCCGTCCCGAATCAGCTGTATCTTTTCGATCGTCTCCTGTACGATCTGCGGTCCAAAAATACTGCTCTCTTTGAGCTCTGTCCAACATACGGGCGATCGACATTTCCTCCCATATAAAGCCTCGAAAGGTGCCATCTGAATCGTCTCCTGGAAGAATTTATTATAGGAGAACTCGATCATGGGAAAATGATGATCCCAGCTACCACCGAAATCTAAAACACAAGCTCTGAGCTTGTTCTCAGGAGTCTGAATAGTACGCTCTGACTGACCGTCAGTCTGTGGATGAAAAGCTGTCCTAAAACTCAATCGGGTGCCCAAAGCCTCCTGAAATTTCTGCCATAATCGACTGGTAAACTAGGTGCCCCAGTCGGACACGATGCAAGTCGGGATGCCATGCAGTGGTATGATCTTATAAATATAAACTTGGGCGTACTGAGCAAATCCAAAAGTGGTCTTTACTGGCAGAAAGTGAGCCGCATTCATCAGTCGATCTACAATCACCCAAATAGAGTCATACCCTCGACTGGTCCTGGGTAGACCCATAATGATGTCCATGAAGACATGTTCCCACTTCCACTCAGGAATGGGCAAAGGCTGTAACTCGCCGGCTAGCCTCTGGTGCTCGGCCTTGACTTGCTGACAAGTCAGGCATCTCGATACAAAGTCTGTAACATCCTTCTTCATCCAGTCCCACCAGTAAACCTCTCTCAAATCACGGTACATCTTGGTGGAACCAGGATGAACACTGTATACTGATCTATGTGCCTCCTTAAGAATATCATGCCTCAGTCCCTCAGAATTTGGTACGCACAGTCGAGTCCCTATTCGAAGTATCCCCTGGTCATTAATCACGAACTCGGAAACTCTGCCATGCCGAATCTGCTCGATAATCTCTAAAATATGGGCATCACCAAACTGTGCCTCACGGATATGTTCAAGTAACTGTGGGCGCGCTCTGAAATGGGCCAGCTGTACTCCTGTAGGAGTAAACTCGAACTGCACTCTGCTGTCACATAAAACCTGCCAATCCGCCGTCGACTGCATCTGTACTGCGCTCAAACAAGATAGGCGACCTCCGGGCCTTCTACTCAATGCATCTGCCAACACATTCACCTTGCCCGGATGGTATAGAATCTCGCAGTTATAGTCTCTCACCATCTCCATCCAACGGCGCTGTGTCAGATTTAGATCTCGTTGCTGAAAGATATATTTCAGGCTTTTGTGGTCTGTGAATATCTGGCACGACTCGCCGTATAGGTAATGTCTCCAGATATTGAGTGCAAACACCACTGCAGCTATCTCTAAATCATGAGTGGGGTAGTTCTGTTCGTGTTTCGTCAACTGCCGATAAGCATATGCGATAATTCTGTCGTGCTGCATCAATACACAGCCCAGCCCCACTCGAGAAGCATCACAATATACAACAAAACCGCCCGATCCTGAAGGCAATGACAACACTAGTGTAGTAGTCAGAAGAGTCTTCAACTGCTAGAAGCTATCCTCACATGCCTTAGTCTAATCAAAAGAAACCCCCATCCGGGTCAACTCGGTCAACGGTGCGGCAATACGAGAAAAGTCCTGGACAAAATGTCGATAATAGCCAGCCAGACCTAAAAAGCTACGAACCTCTGTAACTGATACCGGTCTGGGCCAACGCTGAACTGCCTCGATCTTCTTCGGGTCCACACAAATACCATCTCTCGTCACCAAATGACCCAAGAAGTCGACACTGTCCAGCCAGAATGCGCACTTGGAAAATTTAGCGAACAGCTGATGCTCCCTCAAAGTCTGCAATGTGATACGCAAGTGCATCTCATGCTCCTCCCGGCTCCGAGAATAAACCAAGATGTCGTCAATGAAAACAATGATGAACTGATCAAGATACAGCCTGAATACATGGCTCATCAAGTCCATAAATGCTGTCGGGGCATTGGTGAGCCCGAACGACATCACCAAGAACTCATAATGACCATAACGTGTACGGAAAGCAGTCTTCGGAATATCATCCTTCCGAACCCACAACTGGTGATAACTTGACCGTAAATCAACCATCGAGAAATACCCTACACCCTGGAGCTGATCAAATAAGTCGTCAATGCGGGGTAGGGGATATCTGTTCCGCACAGTAACCCTGTTCAGCTGACGATAATCAATGCATAAGCGCATACTGCCGTCCTTCTTCTTACCAAACAGGATCGGAGCACCAAAAGGTGACACACTCGGTCGGATAAGCCCTTTATCCAGAAAGTCCTGCAACTGATCCTTCAGCTCTCTAAGCTTAGCCGGGGCCATCCGATAAGGCGGTATAGAGATAGGCCCCGTGACGGGGATCAAGTCAATGCAGAACTCAATCTCGCGCTCTGGTGGCAGACTAGGCTGCTCGTCAGAGAATACATCAGGAAACTCTCTCACAACAGGGACCTCGTCCAACGGAGCCTCTGCGGCGCTAGTATCACAAACATAGGCTAAGAATCCCTACACCCTTTCCGCAAGAGCTGACCAGCGCGAAGAGAAGAAATCAAGCTGGAAAGGGTGGCGCTACGATCTCCCTGAATAACCAGAACCGGCTTACCAGGAAAGCTGAATCTGACTGCCTTCTCATGGCAGTCCACAGACGCATAACACGTGGCTAGCCAGTCCATACCAAGAAGAACGTCAAAGTCTAGCATATCGAGGAGAATAAAATCAACTGAAGAATCCCTTTCCCCGATAAGAACAGGACACGATCGGTACACAAAACGAGCAACAAATGACTCGCCTACCGGAGTAATAACAATAAGCGGCTGATCTAACGAAGAAGACTCTTGGCCCAACCTCGGTGCAAAGTATGTGGATACATAAGAATGTGTAGAGCTTGGATTAAATAATATCTGTGCATCAAAAGAACATACTGGCAGAGTACCTGTCACGACGGCATTGGATGCCTGTGCATCGTGAGGAGTCAACGCGAACACTCGGGCTTGTCCACCACTAATAGCTGGCTGTCCTCTGCCTCTGCCTCTGTCGCCTCATCCTCTCTGAACAGGACCACCACGCCCACGACCTCTAGGAGCATCTGCCTGGCATGGACCATCATCAGGGGTAGGAAGTAGAGCTCTCTGAGGAGGTGGTGAAGGTAGTAAGGTCATAAGTGGCACTGTCGCCGCGTCCTGGCACCCCATGGTACAGTCTCTGATATGATGGTATTGACTTCCGCACCGAAAACATCCAGGCGACGACTGCTAGTTCTGTGGATAAGAACCAAATAACTGACCCCGTCTCAATCCTCTACCGCCACCATCTGCCGGAAAAAATCTATCACAGTGTCTACCCGCCTGCCACTCGGCTGGCGTATTAGTACGAATCTTCTTCGGCCCAGAAACGACCGTAGTCTTAGAAATGCGCTCCTCCAAAAGTAAGGTTGCATCCATCGCGGCTGCATATGTGTCAAAGTGCTGGGTGCCAATGGCAAGGAATAACTGTGTGTCAAGTCCTCGCACAAACCTCTTTATCCTCTTCTCTTCAGTGCCTACTAGGTACGGAGCATATCGGGAGAACTGAGTAAACTGTATATCATACTCGGACATTGTCATCCCAAGAGTCTTGCGCAAAGACTCAAAACTACGGGCTCGAGCATCTCGAACACTCTCCGAAAGAGAACGGGCAAGAATGCAGCTGTGAACTCGTACAAAGTCATAGGAGGTATACCTGCAGCTCGGCCTCTCTATACTGAATCGTACCACGTCTGTGCAAGGCCCTCCAGACGAAACTCGTAAACTCCACCAATCTATCATCAGAACACCTCAACGAACGGAAAATCCTAGTCATCCTATCGAGAAATTCCTGCGGGTCCTCTGTCGCAGCCGTGCCTGTAAAAGCTGGAGGTCTCAGCCTTATAAACTCCTGTAATGATACGGAGATAGTCGTAATAGTAGCAGGAGCAACCGTCTGGGAAACAGGTACAATCGTGGTCTGTGTGGTGGAAGGAACATCCTCAGATCTCTGTACCCGACTGGCCTCAACTAAATATCCCATCATCTGTCGCAACTCCTGCATATCGGCCTCTAATCTGGCAATACGGTCTGGAGAAGGCCGATCAATCTAACCCTGAGGGGTAGGCGTATCATCCCGCTTTATCCTCGCCTCAAACGAGCCCGCTCGAATCTCATTCCTAGCGGCAGCCCGCTGAGCCCCCGTAGTCTTTAGAGGCATCGAAACTGGAATAAGACACAGGAGAGATAAGAACATTGCAATTGAATCAAGGGGTGCATGGAATCAAGAAAGGAAAAACAAATAATTATGTCCTAAGGTCATTTAGGCGGAGTACCGTATCGTAAGTATGTCGCGGAACATACCCATGCTACGCCACTCTGCTTAAGTCACCTACTCCATCTATCAAGGTCGTCCTACACTCGAAAGGTAAAACCTACGCTCTGATACCAACTTTGTCACGACCCGAAGGTACGGAACGTGACTGACACTTAAATTACGAGACGTCTCAAGGGATAGCATAACTTAAGTCAGCCAAAGCCCGGAAAATCTAAACCAAAATCAACAAGAGTGAAGGAAAACCTTTTATGAAAATGATTTTTAAACCAATTTAGTTATATTAATCCCTTTTTAAAAAACATCAAAATTTTCCGAAAATTTCGGCAAAGTCTCCTTTGTAAAAATTGGCCCCAAAACGGGTACAACAAGATATATAAACCTGTAATGATATAATGGCATCCCCAAGCGGGAGCTAGCTCTTTGCCCAAGGCGGATCACAACCACACGTAATATATATGTAATATCAAGCAAATAAGCATAAAGAAAGCCAAGAATAAGAAAAACACAATGTCGGCTCAAGTGACCTCGACCCCAGAGGAACCACATATACAAAAATCTCTCAGTCTCATCACTAGGTCGCATATACAAAATAAGAAGTGGTAGATGGAGAATTCTAGATACAATGATAGTACAAAAGTGTCCTCGCAACCCACCTACGAGAAATGTCGCGAGTCTGAACAATAGAAGCCGATGAAAAGATACGTCCGCCGCTGCAAAGCTGACGGGTCCGACCTGCAAGACACTCTGGCACAACGGGGGTGAGTTGCCAGCTCGTGGGTAGAAAATAACATCTAATAAGGCTATCGTAAGAATGCACGCAATGCGTCACAACCTGCATATCTAAGTATAATGCAATGCTACTAATATGTATGCGCATGGGTGCAAAATCAATAAGAAATCTTTAAGTGTTTAAATACGATTATCTCTGCATTCTTAACTTAAAAAATATATCGGTACAATAGCTAAGATACCATTAATGAAATCATCCGAAAACCGTGTCAAGCATCGACACCAAATATGGAAGTATATTTGTCTCAATGTCTCACTAAGTCAATATCTCAATATTAATTCACATCCTAATTATAAAAACCTAGTAAGCACTAAAAATTCCAAATTCATGCAAACATTGTAGATTTGCGATAAAGTGACAACAATCTAGCACAATCATCCAACGCAAATCACTAGTAGGCCACTACACTAAATTTAATCCATTTACAATACTTCAAACCCTAATTTTAAAATCAAACCCTTTTCTTGAATTTCCTTAACAAGCAATTACAACCAATTTCACACTTTAAATTTCTATTTTAGCATAATTAAACTACAAATTAACAATTAGGTTAGAATTTTTACCTCACAAGTTTGAACCCTAGCTTTCTCTACCCTCCAATGATGCCTCCTTTCTTCAAGTTTTAAACTAAATTTGGGTTTGAGAAGAGGTAGAATAGGGATTTGTGTTGAATTTGTGAAGAAATTGTGGATTTTGATGGATATTTGTGATGGAAATTGAAGCAAAATAGAGAGGAAAATGGGGAGACTGCAGGGAGGAGGCTCGGCCTTGGGTGTGGGGAAGGGAAGTGAGAGGGTTGTGTAGAAATTTCCATTGAAAATGTCTCTCTCAAGTTCATTTAATGCATATCACATCATTTTCTTATTTAAATTTCATTTTAAATTTCATTTTAAATTTCACTTTAAACCATAGAACAACAAATCTTAGAATGTCTTGATAAAATTTTTGTTACTACTAGATTTTAGTTTGTAACGAATCCTATGTATGTAATTTACCCATTCAAATTTGTATTTATCACTAATTTAATGGATATTTAAAAGCTTAAAATAATATTAAAAATAATTAATTAAGGAAATTTTTTTAAACGACTAGAAATTTTTATGTGACAATTAATTAACCAATTCCTAACAATTTCTTATCTAAATTTTGTATAATTAGGCCTATATTGAAAAATAATTATTTTTACATTTTACGGAAAATTCTGATTATTTTACCGATTATCGAAAAACTACCTAAACGATATTCAAAGTGTTACATGTATGCATGTAGATCTCGTCTAACCATATAATCAATGTATGTATGCATCATAAAGCATGGCATGAAAGTATGAGGATATAAATCAACGGGTGTCCCTCGCGACACATCAAAATCATGGAACCTGGGTGTCCAACATCGATACTCGAAAACATCATGAAACTCGTGTCCAGCATCGACACGTAAATTCTCATATCTCGTGCTCCCTCAGTCCGGATCAGCGCACATCATCTCTCGACTCCGGTCCGTATCCTCCGGATATCCACCGAGCTCGAATACTATCATCGGTAGGTAGTGGTCCCTCTGCCAGGCTTACCGTCTACTGCACAGGAAATTCGTTCTCGCCGTGGGTTACCATACCGGGTCTACCATGTACCCGCAATCAGCTTCATCCAGCTCCTCGAATCGGGTTTCACACGTCACACATCTCAGAACCGAGAAAACGCATGGTGGACGCACTGAAATATCATATCAAGAGAAACCGGGTTTTTGAAACAATACATACTTTCTTTGAAAATGACCGCGGTTCTCAAATCCAGAAATCTCATGAAAACAACATATCTCAATGCGTAAAATCATAAAGAATGATGTATGCGACATATGATAGAAATGTAAGAATATCCTTATACCATGCAACATGGAACAATGATGTGACATATTAGGGGAAAGCCGCTCTTTTAAACGATTCCAGTTTTAAAATATATCCTGCGCTTCCCAATTCTCCAAAACCAATGCCAGCATCATTTATGTATGTGCAATAAGTATGAATGTACAAGTGGTATATATGCAAGTATTTGTGTACAATATGTATGTGCACCAATATGGATGTACCAGTAGTATATATGCAAGTATGAATGTACAATATGTATGTGCGCCAATATGGATGTACCAGTAGTATATACGCAAGTATAGCATGCAAGTGGTCATATCATGATGCAGCAATCCTACTGTGTCGTGACATGGCAATTATCGATGATGAAGTGTGTGAGCAGGCAAATCTGTGTATGTGTAACAACGCATCATCGATAATGGTGCAGGTGTACTAGCACCGGTATAAGTAATGCAATACGAATAACAAGAATGCAGCATAAGGTAAATCATCAGCTAAAAGCTATAAGGTATGCGTGTCTACAAGACTGAGTCGGTGAATCTATCAATCGGTATCGAGCCTCACAACATCGTGTACGGTATAATCCATCGTACGGCATCCTCTAGTCAAGGGTATGGATCAAACATCAAGTCAAACTCATCAGGTACAGAAAATCATTGTACGACGGCATTAAGCTATCAGGGATCCTATCAACCTATAAGACGAGGAGGGTACAGACCTAACGTCTCGTACGGCTATCATTCACGATTCACAACATATATAAATATCTCTATATAGCTATGTCCCATGTCACATCCGCAACAATCTCATATCAGGGGACCGACAAGGTATAAATCATCTCAATCGACTCACATCCGTATACCAACATATCATCGAATCATCATATCACGTCATATATTCTTTTCATCGCATTTATATCCCACATCAAGTCCATTTTACAAATACATTCTACCTTTACTATAAGAATACATATCTAATCTAACATATACACCCGAATCATATAAACAGGTTTTGAAAGATGCGAATCATAGTTTTGAAAGTAGGGGCTACGGAGATTTTAAAGAAAAGATATTATTTGAAAATCCGTAACGTCCCTTAAGGTATCTATTTAAAAGATGCATACAATATCTCAGTTTCGAAATAGGTATGGTTCGGATGACACATCTACGTCAACTATCTAATCTTATAGTACCTTAAACGGCAATATCATCAAATATCATCCTCAAATCCCGTCATCACATACTAGTCGTATCATATCACTTCTAACTATCCTTAGTTTGCAATAAGGTTCTCCAACTATCCTTTTTACTCTATCTATAATCTTCAATTAAAGGTTTTATTAATCATAATCTATATATATATAAATCGGTTTCCATCAAAGTTTCCGGGGGTGCTATACACCATCCACCCGACATCCCCCGTAGATATAGATCTACTCACCTAGATTCTCGATTGCCGAAATTGGTGACGCCACGCTCCATCACCTCGGAATCCATGCGAAGGTACCTACAAAAATAAACAACTGCAATCGCTATTAACATCAAGTCCGGAAACAAAAACGGCACACAGATCGCCTATAGGTTAGAACATATAGCCCATGTATGCAAAACCAACCAATTACCCCTAGTTGTTGATGTACAAACATTCAACAACCAAATAGAAATCCAAATATCAAAACTCATCATTAAAAATACGGAAAACATATCCAAAAATCACACTAATGTGCTCCCAGATTTTGACTCGGGCCAAAAGGAATTGCACAAACAAGTCTAGGGTGTTGTACATAGAGTTAATGAGCTACTGGACCAACCTAGACCCAAAACCCCCCAAAGTGGCCGGCCACCTGGCCAAAAATTTCGGCCTCCTCGGGTCCCTCTATTCAGAACGGGTCCGTCCCGTCAAGGAGGTCTCCTATTGGTCCAAATTGGGCTCTGGTATTGTTTGCTAAACTCAGAAATTCCCCGGTTGCTTAAGATTCACTGTAGGCTAACAATTCCTCACAAAACCGATACGGCTAAAATCCTAAATCTGTATTCTAGTTTCTATGCTATAGTCCAGGTCAAGAATCACCTCTAAGTCTTATTGACAGCCACTAACATCATCAATCTTCCAAACCCTTCTATAGAATTTCATAGTTCACAAATCCATCACTAAATGACTTCTAAACTTAATCAAAATGCTAGGAAATCAAAACTACCTTAAAGAAAAAGAGATATACCTCATGGTTACACCCAAGCAAAACCCAAAAATTCCCAATTCTTCAAAATCTAACCTTGCTTTGTCCATTGTGTAGAGGAAGAGGATGTGATCATTTTTTGTGAAAGGGATATATGATTTTGAGGAAGGTTTGGAGATGATATTTGGGGTTGAAGGAGGAGGGAAGGGCGCTTGAGGAAGATGAAGAAGGAGTTGAAAATGGTGAGGGAAAGAAAAATGAGGCAGCCCCCCTCACTCTCTCTCTCTCTCAATTATTCTCACTCTCTCCAAGCATGCTTACCACTCATCATTATGTCCCCTCTCTCTCTCCTCAATCATTCCACTCATTTCTTTTCTCACCAAAATAAAATCATAACATAAAACAACACAAATGAACATGTAACCAAATGAAACATGTCATGGTGCACTAACCATGAAAACTGTAGAAACACGGATTTGGCCTAATCGCGATTAGTAGTGCACTAATCAGGTTTTTATCCAAACTGCATATAATAAGTTTGAAAAATGTCAAATCCTTTAAATATATTTTTAAATGAATAAATCATTTTAATCTCCAATTATTTCACAATTATAGGTATATATTTATACCCTTTTTCGAAAACCCCAATTTCGCAAATGGGGCAGTTTTCGAGAAATATATTATTTTAATATTAATTTCCAAAAATAATATTTTATATTTTTTTAAATGTTACAGTCTTCCCCCTGAAATAAATTCGGTCCCCGAATTTTTATTTAAACCCCCAAAATCTAAAATATTTCAATTCTCAATTCAAAACAACAGGGCTCCGAAATCACGGAACATATAGAAATACTAGAGCGCATCGCGTACGCCTCAAAATGAGTATAAAACTCAAAATCGAACTCCGTTAAGCGTCACGCAAATCATCGAATTTGCACGCATATCTTCAGAATTACAATAGAGATACAGATCTCGAAATCCACTACTGAAATCCAATATACACTAGTCAAATACTATAATACGTGTATAGTACGCATCCTTGAAAACACCAAAATCTGAATAAAATACTTGCAAAATCTTTCTGAATCTCCGCGTGATGCATAACTCATGGCATAAGTGATGGACGCTCATTTGTAGAATAATAAATATAGTTTCGTATATGATTGTTCTGATATACGTCCTGTCCATTTTAAAATATCCCAAAAAGTTTTCTTTTAAAAACGTCTGTGTCGCTCACGGACACGTAGGAAATAGCGAGACTATAGCTACTTTCTGAAAACCTCTTGGTAAGCTTTTAATGCATGAAAAGTACTCAGGTACTGTCTTCAGATCAGTCATGTTTGGCTACTACATAACGTAGTGCACATCATAAAAACAAGATGCTCAAAAGCAAAATCAGGCTCAAAAGGCTTATCCAACAAGTACGCGCGACTGGTGCACACGGAAATTAAATCCAAATACAGGTGCTACGAACATGCACAAAAGCAAAACTAAGTGCAAAGGGTGTGCACGAAAACATCTGTCCAGTGCAACGGGTATGCACGACAATAATATCTGGTGCATCTATTGTGCACGAAAACAACATCTGGTGCATCAAATGCATAAAATACCTTCAATAACTCAAACGCGTAAAAAGCAACACCGAGTGCACCAAGGTGTATAAATCAAAAACGTGTGCAACTATGTACACAAAATCCGTATCAATGCACTGCAAGCACATGTGAGCTATACCGAGTGCAAAAATCACCTCATCCGTATGAAATCCACGAAATCATCAACACATGCTAAGAAGGTACAAAATCGACATCAAATGCAATGGATATGCACAAATCGCAAATCAACACAACGGTGTATAAAATATATATCAAGTACGATAACTATGCGCAAAATGTAAATACCCAGCAGGTGCAGCCATGGTGCACGAAAACAAAATCATGAAACCCAATCATCAAAACTCAAAACCAAGCGATATAAGCATGATACTCGGATCAAAAACGCAAATCGCAACAAATGACATTGAGGTACACCTCCTACAATGTCGAGAAATAAATCGGTCCTCCTAAAACTGGCAGAACAAGAATACCCGCTTGCCTCCTGCTCACGGTCTGGCGTCATCAGTCTCTGGGTCCTTATCTTCTATGTAGATTTACGAATCTCGCAATCCATCGGCTCATCGGCCCGGTCAAATGTGCTAACGGGAACGATTCCGCTCTAGCACTTCTCTGGTCATCTCTCGGCCAATCATCACGACCACTCGTAAAGCAGCACGTTACTGGCGTCGGCCTGTGGTCTTCTGAATACTCATGACACAACTGATCCTCAGTGCAAATCTTATTGCAACAGTGTCGTGGAAGGAACTTGCTCAAGGTCTCTTCCGATAGCGCCTATGCTGAACTGTACGGAGGCCGGTACTCTTCCATAATCTTTTCTTGCCCTCTGGACATCTGCGTCCTCACCACACCATTTTCTCGGGAACTGGTCGCATCCCAACGCCTCTGTAGATATATCTGATCTTTAATCTCAACGGGGAGTAACAACAGCTCGTCGGCATCTCGCAAGAACCTCTGGCTCCACTCATCTGTATCGTTGTCCACTTCGATGTCATGCCATGCTATCTATGTACTGCAATAGCCCTCGGCTACGGTCAATCTGGAGTCTCTTGCACAGACTCAAAATTAGGAACTCGGTATCTTCATCACTCTGTAGAAGATATCTGACCGAACACGTCCTCGGGAGCTCGTCCCAACCATTGGAGGAATGTTCAATACTCGTCCATTCTCGATCAGCTCACAACGCATCTGGGTGAGGTCCTCTATCCGAAGCTGGTCAGCTTACTTTTCTCTTATCACATGGTATCCGGACGGAGTTAAACTTTTCGATCGAGTCATCGAAGTCCCATAATTCCCCGAAAGCTCCACACCTGAGCACAGTCTAAAAATATTTGGTACATACAACAGTACATCTTGACCAGCCGTAGAAGGGCAAACCCAAGCCTCACTGATGGCACTGCTAAACTGCCACAAATCCTAAGGTTCAAAAGTGGTTCCATGGTCATCATGTCGAGTTAGGGTTTCATTCTTCTAGAGGGTCCATAGAATTACCTGCATGTTCCTCCGAACACATTAAACTTGGAAAAAATGGGTTTCTGACACTCGTTCGAACTTTTTAGCTTCGCCTAGGCGACATGTGAATGTTCTTCATCCGCATGCTAAACAATGCCTCAATCCTTCAAGAAAGACGATACATCAATGGTCATCTCTGGATCGGTCTACTCCAGATCTGAGTAAGACTCTCCATACTGAAAATCTTCAACTCGACTAGGCCTGTGTCGGCGCATCAATCTAACAACTTACCTTCGTCTCTCAACTCAGGATAGACTAGCTATCGTCTGTCGCATCTCTGCCCGGAAGTGTTGGAGATAGTGCCCTCAGAGTCAATTATTGGATCACAGGCACGTGATTGCAATGATTGAGGGAGGACCTGTTCCAGTAGGACAGTCTTACTCGAGATGATAGTATGCTATCTGGTTTATCTTTATCATCGTGTACTGCTTTAGGTGATCTGACATGTCGCTATTACACGTTGATAGAGCCCCTAGGATTCTTGCTTGACCACCAGCAGTATGAGGGCGATCATATAAGTGGGAGCTGGTAGTCTATAAGTACATCCTTAAAAGGTCCCTAGTCTTGGGAGTTTCGAGACAGGGCATCGATACTCCAGAGTAGACTAGTGTATACAGTCGAGACCCCGACGAGGGGCGGTGGCCGGTCTTACAAGCCACTGGTGTCAGTTGGTTCACCTAAGATGTATACAGGTGCTCATTGGGTTATGAGTACACCAGACAGGACTCGCCGGGAACCTGCTAGTTGGGATTATACCAGACGTCAGATAGCAGTTCCCAGGTGACATGTGTACAGGTTAGTTCATCGACCTGAGGATCGTCATTTGTCTCGTGTGAGTTCCCACTGTACTTTGATTACTACCCTACCATGCTCAAAGGAGACGTGCAAACAGGTTTTAGTTGGCTACAGTCCCGAGCCACATGGAGGCAGTGAGCGGATCTTCAGGGGTTCGTCTCTCCCGGTATTAGAGGTGAGGTCGCACTTTATCTAGGAGAGCCATTACACAAAGCCCTCGGCCGAGGCAGGAGATTAACTGGTAGGTATTCCAGTAGTATCTCAGGGTGTTCTGGGCTACACTCCGACACGACTTGTACCGCTTTTGGGGGTCTGACTTTTACCAACCCACTAGGCCCGCCATGCGATGCTCATAGACGAACGGACCGAACTGTACAGATGTTGTCACTGACAGGCTCAGTAGGGTGTCAGGATGAGTTCGCTCATCGACGTCCCTTTTGGTCAATACCTGGTGGCCCGTTACGTATTGGCTTATACCTCTGACGTGCTAGTGGTTAAATCCACAACCAAGGTGTTGACGAGTTTTTAGAGTCCCCCACATTCAGTTGCTCAAGTTTTCGGGCGAAACGCTGTAGAGGCCGTATGGAGATATGGCAGGGTTCGATCAGATACGTGCGGTATTGCACGAATTAGGATCGGACGGATAATACTAGCCGGCTTTGGTTTAAGCCGGATCCTAGTATAGTACAGTGTAGATTTTGTCTCATTGCATTTGTATTTCGGTCGGAATACAAATGCGGGTGTGTATACACAGTATCGGGGTTTTCCTGTAATTTATTACGGGACCAGTTTTCTGGAGTTGCCAGTTTGCTTTCCGTTTCGGCCATTTTCATTTGTATCTTTCATTGGCCGAAGATTGGTGGAAGAGGGCCTTTTTGCAAGCATGCAAATTTGGATAGTGGAGGGTGTTATTTGCATATTCTTGTATCATGATAATTCCTCCACCATTTGACTTCTTCTTCTTCTCATCATGGCTTGACTTTTGAGTCATCATGGTTGTTGATGATTAGCTTGTTGGAGTGTTGGTTTTGGTGCAATCATGGTTGTTGATGATTGGTTGATGGAGTGTGAGTTTTAGTGGGTGATCATTTCCTTTTTCATGATAACCCTTTTCTCTCTCTTGTTTATTAGCTCACACTCATTCCTTTGATACTACACTCTCATTCTCACTCTCCTCTCACACACATGGCCGGCTAAGGAAGAAGGGGAGGGCTGTCCCATTTTTTGGTGAGGGGTTTTTGTTCATTTGTATTGCACAAAATCCATTTAGCTTCATCTCCAAAACTCCATTCCTCCACCATCTCAAAAGGCAACTCCATACAAACCCTAAATGAGATATAGATCTCTACACTATTCTACAGCAAATCTTGGGCACGTCGACTCTCCAGCTTCGTGCCCGAGTTGCCTCGGTGTAGAGGTGGGAGCCCGTAAAAGAAGCCGGCGACGTGGTGCTCTTCCGGCGACGAAGTGGAGACTGGAGATTCCGCGGGAGATCGGGACGACGACGAGAAGACCGGAGGACACGGATCACTCGGTATATCTCTCTTCCCATCTTGTAGTTAGCTAGGACTAGTTAATGGCCCGATCCGGGTTTTTAGTGCGCGGTGGTGCCGGTTCAAGAAAAATTAAAGTTAACCATCGCTTCCGCATTTGGCCTCGGGATGGAGGCCGGGGCGCCGCCGTGCACTTACAGTGGTATCAGAGCCTCGCCATTAACATAGTCTAGCTTTGTCTAATGTGTTTTACATTTCCGATCGAACAATTTTCCAAAAACCGTATTTTTCTTCAAATCAGTTTCTGTCGAAATTTTTTGAAGTCCAAAAATTTTTCAGGTTGTTTCAGAATGATGTGTAGGACATTCTAAGAGTTCTGTGAAAATTTAGGCTCGTGAACAGTCCAAACGACCGCGGAACCACGGCCAAACCCATGCTTAGGCCGCGGTTCCGCCGCGACTTGAACTGTTCAGTCCCCCAAAATTCTACAGAATGCTCCTGAGTGGAAAATAGGTTTTCTGGAATGTTATTTTTTGGGCCCAGATTTCTTGATGTGCTACAGTAGTACTTGGGGGCCCACTTGGTAAATTTGATCGATCGGATATTTAAAACACATTATTTCACAGTATTTACATTATATCTGCGACCGTGAATGTCACTTGATCGGTAAATCCTGTCTAACTGCTATAGCCCGGTTAGACGGATTTGCGAACGTGACTTTCACGTTGATGTTCTGTGTATTGCTGTGATGTTGCGGATCGGTCGTGGGGGATAGGCTGGTTGCAGTGGTAGTACAGTTTTGTTGTATTATGTACATTTGATATTGCGGGGCGAGCGTCCGACATGTGGACTGCCGTCGCTGCCTGTTTGTATTATTATTTTGGGGCTCGACCAGGTTGCGGTCGATGTACCCGCTGTATGTATATTTTACTTTCTGTACTAGGATTACCCCACGAAGGGGTGCACGGATAGCCGGGTTCTGGAGGGCAACAAGCCCGCATCTCATGGCATTGAGACGGAGGGGGCTTCACTCTAGAATTGGCGAGCTATTCGCCGCATTCTTAGGGGGTACAGGTTGACCCAAAAGGGGTGCCCAAGTTACCGGATTCCGTGAAGTGCTGGGTGGTCCATTCATGTTGCTGAAGGGGGCTGCCTCACTTCAGGTTTTGGCGGGTAACTTTCCGCGCCCGTAGGGGTCTAGGATTTCATTGCACAGGCTATCCACACGACCAGGGGAACGTCGGGTTTCAGTAGTGGCTCTGTGAAACCCGGGGATCCCAGATATCTGTATTGTTCTGTGATGCTGTACTTTTCTGTGATGTTGCATTTTATCACGCCTTGAGCGAAATATAATATATTGGTATATATATTAGTAGATGTTGTATATGTTTTGCATCCACGCTAGTCCAGTCCCCGCTCTGTCGTTAGTTAGCTAACCTAACGGGTAATGACGGGACCCAGTGGCGAATGCGGATGGCATATACGTACATCAGTATATTTTCGTTCTTTGTGGTGTGATCAATTGATGGGACTGCGTTGATTCGGATCAATGCAAATTAAAAACAATCCTAATATGATGTTGTTGGAACACCTTTCAAAAAGCTGTTATTGCAAGGACGTTCACTTTTGTTTTGCATCGTGGTATTCTGTTGGAATATCCTGCTCCTCAGTCGACGAGGCAAGGGCCGAGATCCCTTCACCGGGAGTGACCCCTTGGACAAAAAGTTTGCGTCAGGGCAATAACTTCACTATAGCCGATTACTTTTGCTTTGCACCGTGGTATTCAATTGGAATATCCTGCACCTCATTCTACGGGGAAAGAGCCGAGATCCCTTCACCGGAACTGACCTCTTTAGCAAAGGTTTTCGTCACTATATTTTAAAGCTATCAGTTCCTTCAACGATATCAAGTTCATTACGTTAAAGGTTTTCGCCAGAAACCATTCGTAGCCCTCCGTCGTTTCATATGGGTGGTCAATAGTATTCAAGCTGTGTATGTTGGCCAAAGTCAAGGCACGGTGATTGGTAGCTATTGGGGTATTCATATGCAGCATAGATAGATGCGTTGGTTTGGGACAGTCGTACTGCCATTTTGGCCAAATTCAAGGGTAGGTACGGGTGGATTCAAATTAACCTGGAGAATGACGGGTAGAACTTGACATGTGACTTTTGATATGTTGGCCAAAGTGAAGGTCATAAGAGCATGGGGCAGAAATCACATCGGGAGTTTCAAAAGAACTGAAACTTGCCAGATATGCGCATACCTTCTGGAGTGTGATAGCGTGAGCGGAATCCGTCACGCTATCATGCGATGATAGTTGGATCCCGATTCCCTTTGTTGAGTTGGTTTACTCCTCTGGTCATCCCGACTAATTCTTCTTTCAGGTTTGGAGGAGAATTTGACGGTACAGTAGGAGGTTTCCAGATTAGATAAATTGGTAACCATTCTGATCTAGGATAGAGTGCACGCTGAGTGTTTCTTTTCTTTCTCTCTTTGGCAGCGACCATTGACCAGACCCTAAGACTATGACTCAGTGACCAAGTTGACCGAACCTTCTTAACACTGGCTTTTGGATTGTCAGAGTTTCAAACCTCATTGCCACTCCTAGTTTTACCGTTTTCTCCAGGACACCCCGTATTACTACGAACGTCCACTTCCATTGGACAAAACCATCGTATGGTTAGATACGAACTCGAAAGAATTTATTCGAGGATGGTTTCAGGTTTTGGAGGAAACGGATAGGACTACTCAGTTATCTTTTCATTTTACCTTCTCTCAGGTTGCGAGTACTCCTTGGTTTAGGAGATAGTACATCTATTACGCAAATTAGATAGTCTTCTTCCAAACCATAGGCAGGTGCCGACCGATAGGATGAAGAAAACCAATTAGCCTAACGATGGTGTACAGAAACAAAGCAAGGGATTAGTAAGAGGGCAAAGTAAATTGCAACTGATATTCACGACCAAACCATGTATTTCATTACCACTCCCACTTCACCTTTGTATTTCTCCAGGACACTCCGTATCACTACGAAGATCCGCAGTTTATTGGATACTCCATCGTATGGTTATATACGAACTCGAAAGGAACTCGTTCTAGTTCGGGGATGGATTCTGGTTCAGGAGAAATAGGAATAAGGTTTATTCGGTTGTCTTTTATCTTCACCTTCTCTCGCTTTGCGAGTGTTCCTAGGATTGGGACAGTACACCCATTATGCTTATTGGATAGTTTTCTTCCAAACCATAGGCTGGTGCCGAACGGTAGGGAAGGAAGAAAACCATTTGGCCTAAAGGGGTGTACAGAAGGTAATGACTAAAGACATAAAAAAGGATTTGGAAAGATGGCAAAGAATTACACGGTTACAGTTGTGAATCTAGAAGAGGCATTACTAGGAATATCGGGATACCCCATCGAAACATTTCAATGTTTCAGTTTCACTGTGTACTGTTAAAGGGAAACCGATTTCCCAGTTAGATACTTGCTCCAGGGTATGTATTTACCAGGTATGATTCTCACATCTGTATGGTTTTACAGATGATGAGTGGGAGTAAGTTATTGGGAATTGGGTGATCATCCTCATTATATCGGGATTCGTTGTAATCGGTGATATTTGAGGAAATCACCTGGGCTGTTTGCCGGTCGGCAAATATTTGGTTTTGAATATCCGCTGTTATGCACCAATTTCAAATTGATATATCTGTACCTCTATTTTTATAGAGTGAGACATATCTTTTTGAAATTATGTCTGTAACATTTACCTATATCAGTGGATGGTTAGGTAAGGAGCATTAAACAGCGGTGTAATTCTTCATAACCACAGTACAGTTTTCAACCTACGACACACAGTGAATGAGTTATCAGACTCAAGGGACTTATATAGAGTATTGTATGTTGTACAGGGTCCATCAGGACAGAGGGGTTGGTCCTCGTCCTATATTCGGTTTACTTATGACTTCTCTAGTTTTTAGACAGGTGTTTCGTGAAAACACAGGGTCCGAATTTTGAGAAGTTATAGGTATTTGAATAGAGTAGAGAACCAGGTGTAGCAAGTATCGAGATTCTTCAAAGTGATCGAAGATGTAGATACTTGTGTATAGTATTCAGTTGATAGTAATGATAAAGAGAACTTGCTTCTTTTTTAGGTTACTCATAATTGGAAGCATTCCTAAGTTGAGTAACGCTGATCGGCCTCTTTCCATTTAGTTGACATGCACTGGAGACAGCTGCATGATTTGAATCTGGTTCAATTAAATCAGTGCCTCTGGTTCTATATTGGATATAGAACAGTTCATATCTTAACGATGTTAAGGTACGGGGAGTTGTCCGGATTATAATTAAAACCAGACTCTGGATAACTCAAGGCACATTTCTGTAATGGTTGTTTGTGGGTTGACCCAGGCTATGACGAGGGTTGACTTTCTACCATCTGGAAGATCAATAGTAATATTGTTCTTAACTCACCACAGTTTTAAATAAAAATGGATTTTTTCAGAAAACAGTAGTGGGAGTATGGTAGAACTGGAAGTGATTCCAGAACCACAAACGATTACTGAAGATTTGATAGGAACCTAAAGATTCAATCCTGTTTGACATTCCATTAGCCACTCCGCAGATACGGTGGGTAACTTCAGGCACCCGAGAGGTACTCTGGTAGCCTCAAGGACAGTGACAGGGAGGTTCTTGTTTACCCAGACTTGCCATTGCTGTTGTTCCAGGCTGTGAGACCCGGCAGGAGGATGAGTATAGCGTCGTTCTAAACTAGTTTTAGAAGTGAATGTGTATATGACTCTGCCAGAGGGTTGTCGTAGTCAGTGGGAGCAGCGGAAGCATTGGTGGACAGGTGGCTTATGTCTATTTATAGACTAAATCAAATATAACGGAGATAGATCATCAATTTCTGATGTGACAGTCATAGGTTTGACTTCATCAGAATAGGGGATGGATCTGTTGAGAAGGTAGTAGGGTGTGATGTCCTGGTATTTGGATGACATACACAGAATAGGAAAAGAAACTCCTATACTAAGATCGGTTATACTTTGGTCGTCACACAGTGGTTTCTCCACATGGGACTTGGACATTATATCAGACATGCTGGTTACTAGATCTATGGTTTTAGATCTAGATTTGGGTGGTTTCCCAATCAGGGTACTTAGACAGGATTCTAAGAGTATTTAGAATGGACGACTCCTGGCACGATAGTGTACCTGCATGTGATGGAGTCACCCACTCTAAAGGTGTCTTACAGACTAAAGGGGAGAGGGATGTGCATGATTGGCAGATCACTTGAGGCAATTGAGTCAATCATGAGATGTCAAGTACCACACCAGATGTTGTTCTTGCACTAGATGCAATAAGTTGACATTGATCCAATCCTGGAGAAACAGTCGGAAGCAGTTTTAGAACATAAGTTGATGCTCTAGGGATATGATAACGACAGCCTCATTCGGGAGACAGTTATCATTCCTGGCTTCCAAGGTGACCTGGACGACAAGGATGTTGTCAGAGTTATAGTTTTTCCTTCTGACGAGGGGCAGTATTTTAGACAGGTGGTCCAAGGCAATACTGAGGGAGGCATGGCGCAGGATACTGATTAAGTTCAGTTGTCGATACAGTCTAAGAAGTTTGGATTTGGAGTTCATTTATGAGCTAGGTCCCATCAGACATCCAGACACATTCTAAGACATGTATTGCTCATTTCGGGAGATGGTTTTCTCCGCGAACTTAAGATATAGAGAGACATAGAAAGAAACATCAAAGCGGATCCACTCACTGAGGCTATTCCTCGAACGCAATAGTTTCGCAAACGAGCTTTGTGAGACTGACTACTAGAGGAGTTGGGTGTTCGGTATCACACGGGCTGTGAGTATGCGACATCGCAATAATTAGCCTTGAGTGCAAGTGGGAGATTGTTGGAGATAGTGCCCTCAGAGTCAATTATTGGATCACAGGCACGTGATTGCAATGATTGAGGGAGGACCTGTCCCAGTAGGACAGTATTACTCGAGATGATAGTATGCTATCTGGTTTATCTTTATCATCGTGTATTGCTTTAGGTGACCTGACATGTCGCTATTACACGTTGATAGAGCCCCTAGGATTCTTGCTTGACCACCAGCAGTATGAGGGCGATCATATAAGTGGGAGCTGGTAGTCTATAAGCACATCCTTAAAAGGTCCCTAGTCGTGGGAGTTTCGAGACAGGGCATCGATACTCCAGAGCAGACTAGTGTATACAGTCGAGACCCCGACGAGGGGCGGTGGCCGGTCTCACAAGCCACTGGTGTCAGTTGGTTCACCTAAGATGTATACAGGTGCTCATTGGGTTATGAATACACCGGACAGGACTCGCCGTGAACCTGCTAGTTGGGATTATACCAGATGTCGGATAGCAGTTCCCAGATGACATGTGTACAGGTTAGTTCATCGACCAGAGGATCGTCATTTGTCTCGTGTGAGTTCCCACTGTACTTTGATTACTATCCTACCACGCTCAAAGGAGATGTGCAAACAGGTTTTAGTTGGGTACAGTCCCGAGCCACATGGAGGCAGTGAACGGATCTTCAGGGGTTCGTCTCTCCCGGTATTGGGGGTGAGGTCACGCTGTGTCTAGGTGAGCCATTACACAAAGCCCTCGGCCGAGGCAGGAGATTTACTGGTAGGTATTCCAGTAGTATCTCAGGGTGTTCTGGGCTACACTCCGACACGACTTGTACCGCTTTTGGGGGTCTGACTTTTACCAACACCCTAGGCCCGCCATGCGATGCTCATAGACGAACGGACCGGACTGTACGGATATTGTCACTGACAGGCTCAGTAGGGTGTCAGGATGAGTTCGCTCATCGACGTCCATTTTGGTCAATACCTTATGGCCCGTTACGTATTGGCTTATACCTCTGACGTGCTATTGGTTAAATCCACAACCAAGGTGTTGACGAGTCTTTAGAGTCCCCCACATTCAGTTGCTCAAGTTTTCGGGCGAAACGCTGTAGAGGCCGTATGGTAATATGGCAGGGTTCGATCAGATACGTGCGGTATTGCACGAATCAGGATCGGACGGATAATACTAGCCGGCTTTGGTTTAAGCCGGATCCTAGTATAGTACAGTGTAGATTTTGTCTCATTGCATTTGTATTTCGGTCGGAATACAAATTCGCGTGTGTATATACAGTATCGGGGTTTTCCTGTAATTTATTACGGGACCAGTTTTCTGGAGTTGCCAGTTTGCTTTCCGTTTCGGCCATTTTCATTTGTATCTTTCATTGGCCGAAGATTGGTGGAGGAGGGCCTTTTTGCAAGCATGCAAATTTGGATAGTGGAGGGTGTTATTTGCATATTCTTGTATCATGATAATTCCTCCACCATTTGACTTCTTCTTCTTCTCATCATGGCTTGACTTTTGAGTCATCATGGTTGTTGATGATTAGCTTGTTGGAGTGTTGGTTTTGGTGGAATCATGGTTGTTGATGATTGGTTGATAGAGTGTGAGTTTTAGTGGATGATCATTTCCTTTTTCATGATAACCCTTTTCTCTCTCTTGTTTATTGGCTCACACTCATTCCTTTGATACTACACTTTCATTCTCACTCTCCTCTCACACACATGGCCGGCCAAGGAAGAAGGGGAGGGCTGTCCCATTTTTTGGTGAGGTTTTTGTTTTCATTTGTATTGCACAAAATCCATTTAGCTCCATCTCCAAAACTCCATTCCTCCACCATCTCAAAAGGCAACTCCATACCCCAAATGAGATATAGATCTCTACACTATTCTACAGCAAATCATGGGTACGTTGACTCGCCAGCTTCATGCCCTAGTTGCATCGGTATAGAGGTGGGAGCCCGTAAAAGAAGCCGGCGACGTGGTGCTCTTCCGGCGACGAAGTGGAGACTGGAGATTCCGCGGGAGATCGGGACGACGACGAGAAGACCGGAGGACACGGATCACTCGGTATATCTCTCTTCCCATCTTGTAGTTAGCTAGGACTAGTTAATGGCCCGATCCGGGTTTTTAGTGCGCGGTGGTGCCAGTTCAAGAAAAATTAAAGTTAACCATCGCTTCCGCATTTGTCCTCGGGATGGAGGCCGGGGCGCCGCCGTGCACTTACAGGAAGCCCCAGCGATCTCAGCTCATAAGCTCTGGAAGCAACATCCCATCAATCTTAGTAACTGCTGGGTCATTTGTCCACATGGTAGACGAAATCACAATCTCTGAGGTTGGCTGTACATCAACAGTCCTCTCGCAACTGGCAGCTCTAATAATGGCCCGATCATACGGTGCAAAACCGAACCCTCGAGAGGTCACAACACAAAAACTACATCGAGACGTTCCCATGTCACCAGAAAACACAATGGTCAGCCCTCGTTCCAGACGGGCTCTCTCTGACCGCAACACTCGCAGCGGCTCAATCTGCGCTCAAACATGGTGACAGGAACCTCAATCGTGTATCGAAGAAAACAGATTAAAGGCATGAAAGGAAACGACAGATCCAGAATTGATACATGATCATTAGAAGAAAAAGCATCAATGAGAGTATGATCATTGAAATGAATAGAATCAAGGATCTCAAATGGATGTATAATCATGGGGACGAAGAGAATCACAGATCTCAAAATATGTCCATCCTATGGTTTCTTAAGTGGAGTATCGTATCGTAAATATGTCGTGGAACATACATACGGTACGTCACTATACTCAAGCTACCTATTCCATCAATCAGGGTCAGCGTATGAAACGAAAGTTCGGGTCTAATACCCCCGTTCAAGTCTAAGTTCCGTAAGGTGAAGCCTAGGTTCCGAAATACATACCCGCCTTAGACTCCGCATAGTCAAACATAGACTCGAACCAAGGTTAAACCTAGCGCTCTGATACCAACTTTGTCACGACCCGAAATATGAGCTCATGACCTGAACTTAAATCACGCAACGTCTAAAGGCGTAACGTAATTCAAGTAAGCTGAAACCCAGAAATCTAAACCATTTTTAGAAAATAAAGGATGTGAAGTTTTGAAATAAAGGTATAATGAAATCAAGCTTTCTTAATGCATAGAAAAGGAATATGAAATGCAAGTGAAATTTACTAGTTTGAAAACGTGTTTCGTCTTTTTAAAAAAATTTGGGCAGCACCTCCTTTGTATATTTTGATCCAAAACAACAAATACATAACAAGAATAATCGCATCCTAAAGCGGGAGCTAGCGCTTCGCCAACCGGCGGGTCACAACAACACAAGGAATAAAAATAAGTATACGACACCCAACGGCGAAGATCACAATAAAAGATAAAGAAATAAGCAAGACATCCAAACCATAAGTAGCGAAAAACCCCTCGTTCTAAGTCGCGCAACCACAAGTCTCACTAAACCTCATTACATATACAATTACTAGTTTTGATTTGATGGAGTTGACTAGATACAATATGAAATAAAAATACAAGAGGGGGCACGATACAAATGTCCCACCTACCAAAGAAAAACACCTGAATGAAACTGTTTGCCAGCGATACCGCTACTGATTTATGCGGGCAACCTGCAAGAACTGTGGCACAACGGAAGTGAGTTGCCAACTCGTGAGTAGAAAAACATCTACAAGTAGAAATCGAATAAACGACGAGTTCTAAGTCAACTTTATCATGAAGGTAATACTATGATATCTAGGGTGACTGGGTCTGTATGTGTGCCAACACTAATATCAATGTCTATCAGCATGTGGATAATATACAACAATATAATCAATGTATGTATGCATGTGGATCTCGTCCAACCATATAACCAATGTATGTATGAATGTGGATCTCGTCCAACCATATAATCAATGTATGTATGCTTGTGGATCTCGTCCAACCATATAACCAATGTATGTATGCATCTGGATCTCGTCCAACCATATAATCAATATATGTATGTATCATAAAGCTTGTGCATGAAAATATGAAGATATAAATCAACGGGTGTCCCTCACGACACATCAAATTTATGGAACCTGGGTGTCCAACATCGACACTCGAAAATATCATGAAACTCGTATCCAGCATCGACACGTAAATCCTCATATCTCGGGCTCCGTCAGTCTGGATCGGCCCACATCGTCTCTCGACTCTGGTCGGTATCCTCCGGATATCCGCCAAGCCCAAATACTATCACCGGTAGGTAGTGGTCCCTCTGCCAGGCTCACCGTCTACTGCACAGAAAATCCGTTCTGGCCCAGGGGTACCATACCGGGTCCACCATGTACCCGCAATCGGCCTCATCTAGCTCCTCGAATCGGGTTTCATTTGTCGCACGTCTCAAAACCGAGAAAATACATGGTGGACGCACTAAAATATCATATCAAGAGAAACCGGGGTTTTAAAACAATAAATACTTTCTTTTAAAATGACCGCGGTTCTCAAATCCAGAAATCTCATGAAAACAGCATATCTCAATGCGTAAAATCTTAAAGCATGATGTATGCGACATATGATAGAAATGTAAGCATATCCGTATATCATGCAACATGGAACAGTGATGTGACATATTAAGGGAAAACCGCTCTTTTAAATGATTCCAGTTTTAAAATATATCCTGAGGTTCCCAATTCTCCAAAACCAAAGCCAGCATCAACTATGTATGCGCAATAAGTATGGATGTACAAGTGGTATATACACAAGTATGAGTGTACAATATGTATGTGCGCCAATATAGATGTACCGGTAGTATATATACGTAAGTATGAATGTACAATATGTATGTGCGCCAATATGGATGTACCAGTAGTATATACGCAAGTATAGCATGCAAGGAGTCATATCATGATGCAGCAATCCTACTGTGTAGTGACATGGCAATTATCGATGATGAAGTGTGTGAGCCGGAAAATTTATGTAAGTGTAACATACGCATAATCGATAATGGTGCAGGTGTACTAGCACCGGTATAAGTAATGCAATGCGAATAACATGAATGCAGCATAAGGTAAATCATCAGCTAAAAGCTATAAGGTATACGTGTCTATAAGACCGAGTCGGCGAATCTATCAATCGGCATCTAGCCTCACAACATCGTATACGGTACAATCAATCGTACGGCATCCTCTAGTCAAGGGTATGGATCAAACATCAAGTCAAACTCATCAGGTACGGAAAATCATCGTACGGCGGCATTAAGCTATCAGGCATCCTATCAACCTATAAGACGAGGAGGGTACGGACATAACGTCTCGTACGGCTATCACTCACGATTCATAACATACATAAATATCTCTATATACCTATGTCCCAGGTCACATCCACAACAATCTGATATCAGAGGACCGGCAGGGTATAAATCATCTCAATCGACTCGCATCCGTATACCAACATATCATCGAATCATCATATCATGTCATATATTCTTTTCACCTCATTTATATCCCACATCAAGTCAGTTTTATAAATATATTCTACCTTTAATATAAGCATACGTATCTAATCTAACATACACATCCAAACCATACAAACAGTTTTTGAAAGATGCGAATCGTAGTTTTGAAAGTAGGGCTACGGTGTTTTTAAAGAAAAGATATCATTTGAAAATCCGTAACGTCCCTCAAGGTATCTGTTTAAAAGATGCACATGATTCCTCAGCTTAGAAATAGGTATGGTTCGGATGACACATACGTTGACTATCTAGTCTTATAGTACCCTAAACGGCAATATCATCAAATATCATTCTCAAATCCCGTCATCACATACCAGTCGTATCATATCACTTCTAACTATCCTTAGTTTCTAATATGGTTTTCTAATTACGCTTTTTACTCTATCTATAATCTTCTATTAAAGGTTTTATTAATCATAATATATATATATATATATATATATCGGTTTCCATCAATGTTTGTGGGGGTGCTATACGCCATCCACCCGACTTTCCCCGTAGATATAGATCTACTCACCTTGATCCTCGATTGCCGAAGTCGATGACACTATGCTCCGTCGCCTTGGAATTCACGCGAGGGTAACTACAAAAAAAAAAAACAATCGCAATCGCTATTAACATCAAGTCCGCAAACCAAAACGGCACACGGATCGCCTATAGGTTAGAACTTATAGCCCACGTATGCAAAACCGACCAATTATCCCTAGTCTTTGATGTACAAACATTCAATAACCAAATACAAATCCAAATATCAAAACACATCATTTAAAATACGGAAAATATATCCAAAAATCACACTAATGTGTTCCCAGATTCTCAGGCCAAAAGGAGTTGCACAAACAAGTCTAGGGTGCTGTACATGGAGTTAATGAGCTACTGGACCAACCTAAACCCAAAACCCCCCAAAGTGGCCGGCCTTCTAGCCAAAAATTCCGGCCTCCTCGGGCCTCCCTGCTCAGATGGGGTCCGCCTCGTCAAGGTGGTCTCCTATTGGTCCAATTTGGTAATTGTTATTGTTTGCTAAACTCAGAAATTCCCCGGGTTGCTCCAGATTCACTGTAAGCTCACAATTCCTCACAAAACCGATACGGATAAAATCCTAAATCCGTATTCTGGTTTCTATGCTATAGTCCAGGTCAAGAATCACCTCTGCGTCTTATTCACAGCCACTAACATCATCAATCTCCCAAACCCTTCTCTAGAATTTCATAGTTCACAAATCCATCACTAAACGACTTTTAAACTTAATCAAAATGCTAGGAAATCAAAACTACCCTAAATGAAAAGAGATATACCTAAGAGTTACACCCAAGCAAAACCCTTGAAGTCCCAAGTCTTCAAAATCTATCATTGCTTGGTCCATTGTGTAGAGGAGGAGGAGGTGATCATAATTTGTGAAAGAGGTATATGATTTTGAGGAAGGTTTGGAGATGATATTTGGGGTTGAAAGTGGAAGGAAGGGAGCTTGAGGAAGATGAAGAAGTAGATGAAAATGGTGGGGGAATGAAAAATGAGGTAGCCCCCCTCACTCTCTCTCTCAATTATTCTCACTCTCTCTCTCCAAGCATGCTTACCCTTCATCATTATGTCCCCCCTCTCCCCCCTCAATCATTCCTATCATTTCTTTTCTCACCGAAATAAAACCATAATATAAAACAACACAAATGAACATGTAAGCAAATGTAACAATTCATGGTGCACTAACCATGAAAACTGTAGAAACACAGATTTTACTTAATCGCGATTAGCAGTGCACTAATCGGGTTTTTATCCAAACTGCATATAATTAGTTTTAAAAATGCCAAGTCCTTTAAATATATTTTTAAATGAATAAATCATTTTAATCTCTAATTATTTCACAATTATCGGTATATATTTATACCCTTTTTCGAAAACCCCAATTTCGCAAATCGGGCAGTTTTAAAGAAATATATTATTTTAATATTAAATTCCAAAAATAATATATTATATTTTCTGAAAATGTTACAGTAGCTCTTTCTCCGTGTCCTGTAAACGGAGTTTTTGTCATTTTACCCTTGATACAAGACTGGCAAGTCGCATAAGATTTATATTCAAAAGAATTTAAATATCCATATTTCTGTAGCTTGTTTAGTCTTGTTTCATTAATATGACCAAGTCTACAGTGCCAAAGAAAAGTTTCATTTATTTCTGAAAGCTTTCTTTTATTAGTGTGTTGTATGCTGAAAACTGTGGGTTGATTTAGGACGTATATCCCGTTATTAAGTGTATCATACCCAACCAACATTTGATTCAGATTAATGTTCATAACATTATTCTGCAATACAAAATTATATCCTTCATTGTGTAACAAAGAAACAGATATTATTTTACAAAGCATACTAGGTACATAATTACATTGGTTCAAAACCAATATACACCCTGACGGCAACCCGAGGTGATACTTTCCCACCGAAACCGCATGTACATTGGAACCATTTCCAACCCGGAGAGTATGGTCACCTGTCTTCAAAACTTTGCTATTTCTCAGTCCCTGCATGGAATTGCAAATGTGAGAACCTGAACCGGTATCTAATACCCAGGAAGAAGAGTTTAAAAAAAAACAGTTTTCTTTCACAAACACACCTGAAGCGGAAGCATCACCATGCTTCTTCTTCTTAAGATCCAAGTACTCAGTGCAGTTGGGCTTCCAGTGTCCCGATTTGTGGCAGTGATTACATTCCCCTTTCCCCGATTCCCCACTCGTGGAGTTGTCTTTCCCCTTAGCCTTTTTGACTCCACCTCAAGGTTTGGTGGGTTTCTTCTTCATCTTTCCCTTGGCCTTGGCCTTCGTGCGAGAGGAGGATGATGGCCCAGCAATCAAAGCGGGAATCTTCACTGCTTTGAGCGTGCTCTCTGCACTCCTCAACATATTGAGGAGTTCAGGTAGTGACTTCTACATGTTTTGCATGTTGAAGTTAACTACAAATTGATCAAAGGCATGGGGGAGAGACTATAAAACAATATCAATATATTGTTCATTCTCCATTGTCCATCCGAGGTCCTCAAGTTCTTCTATAAGAGCTATCATCTTCAGAACATGGTCACCTACTGGTGTGCCAGGAGCTATCCGCATCTAAAACAGCTTTGTAGATGCTTCGTATCGTAGGACACGAGATTGCTCCCCATACAATTCTTTTGTACGGAGAAAAATGGATTGGACATCCATCTGCTCATGCTGCTTTTGATGTGTGTTATCCATCGATGCAAGCACAAAGCATTTGGCTGTAGTACAGTCAGTGTCCTATGTCTTGCGGATTTCCTTACCCGCAATTGAAGATTTATGACCTGGGACGGGTGGGGCGGGGGCCGTGAGGACATATGATACCTTATCATAAGTCAAGGCAGTGTTAATGTTCCTCGGCCAGTCTTTATAATTGGCCTCATTCAGTTTATTTTTATCTAGTAGAAAGTTGAGTCCTGTCATTGGTATCTACTATTAAGAGAGAGAAAAGAATACACTCAGCGAAAGCTCTTGCAAAGATCAGATTGGTTATTATCTTGTCTGTTAGTGTATATGCCCTAGAGGCCATTACTGTATCATACTAGTTTGTATACTACTTAATGGAAGCTTGGGATATTCACCTTGTATATACAATCTTGCTCAAAATAGTAGTATGCTACTTGGTTTATTTCTACTTCAATGTGTACATGTGTTTATTTTAGTGTATCGCCTATACACATTAGTGGAGCCCTTAGGATCTTTGCTTGATTACCAGCGTTGTGATGGCAGTCACACTAGTGGGGCTGGGAAATCTATAAGCACATCCTTATGCAGGTCCCTGGTCGCAGGACTATCGAGACAGGGCATCGATACTCCAGAGTAGACTAGCGCATGCGCTTCTCATCCCAGTGTAGGAGACGGTCTGTCCCACAGCCGTCGATACGTCATACTTGAGATAGTATGCGGGTGCTCGTTGGGTTACGAGAACACTGGACAGGACTCGTCGGGAACTGACTAGTTGGTATTATGCCTATCGTCAGTTATCAGTTCCCAGGTGACATGAGTACAGCTTAGTCCGCTGACTTGACACTGTCACTTCGCCTCGAGTGTGTTCCCACTGTACTTTGAATACTACCCTACCACGGCTCAAAGGAGTCATGCAAACTGGTGGTAGTTAGGTGCAGTCCCGAAGCACTTGGAGGCAGTGACGGTTAGACAGGATTCGTCTCTCCCGGTATTGGGGGTTGACATCGCGCTGTGTCTAGGAGAGCCATTACACGAGTAGTCCCTGACCAGGGCAAACGAGATATACTGGTAGACTTCCAGTGTTATCTCATGGTGTTTTGGGCTTCACTCCGACACGACTTGTACCGCTATTGGGGGACTGACGTTTACCGCCCCCTAGGCCCCCATGCGATGTATCAGACGAACAGACCGGACTGTACGGAGAATGTTACATTTAGGCTCAGTAGGAGTTCAGATGGGTTTCGCCTCGTCAGTCTTCTTATCGGCATCTACCTGGGGACCGTTACGCACAGCTAGTGTCGCTTGCGGTCTGTGGTTAAACCCACTGCCAGCGTAGTGTCGAGTCTTTAGAGTCCCACACAGAAAGCTATTCGCCTTTAGGCAAAAGAGTAGTGGTCGCATGGTTTTGCGACAGGTCGCATGTTTTTGCGACAGGATTCGGTCACATCCGTGCACTTGTGCACGTACAGTGTCCGGACAGTTCACACCAGCGGGCTTTGGTTTAAGCCAGATCCTAGTGTACCTTTTGGGATTGGTTTTATCCAGTATGCATTCGTGTTCCTAGGAACGCGGATGCGGGTGTGTATGCACAGTTGACGGAGAGACAGAGGCAGAGGATTCTCATTAGGGTTGTTGACCGTTGACAGTTGACTATTGACTTTTTGCTCAACCCTAATGAGAATATGATATGTGATTAACAATTATATTAATTAAGTATTATGGTGACATGGTTGTTGAGGGATTGACTTTGTTGACTTGTTGACTTTTGTTGACTTGTTGACTTTGTTTACCGGTTGACTAGGCTTGACTAGTTGACCATCATGATAACTATAGCTATCATTTCATGGCAAAGACTTTTGCTTGCTTGCTCTTTTGTGCAAAATGAGTGCATGAAATGATATGGCCATGGTTGCTTAAACCATCACATAATACTTGATTGAAATGAGGTGTTATGATTGTTTTGGATTATGAGAGCCAAATGAGAAAAGTCTTCTCTCATTCTTTCATGCTCATTCTCTCTCTTGTTCTTGAGCTCTCATCTTCCTCCTCTTTCTCTCCCTCTCTTGATTCTATGGTTCACTTGTCTCTTGAGTTGAGAACCAAGAACCATAGATAAAATCCCATACAAACTCTTCTCTACTCACTCTAGTTCACAAGGTTTAGCAAACCGAGTGAACTAATTTCTTCAAAGTTCGAAGAAGGAGCCAAAGGTTGAAGCTTTCACGTGGATCTATCTTCGGTGCAAGGAGACGACGGGGAGAAGCCGATTCGGACGACCATCGAAGCTTGAAGACGAAGGAGTTCGAGAAAAAGAAAGGTATAACCCCCAAACCGAGTAGTTAGCAACTCGTAGTTAGGTTGTTAGTTAGATGTTTAACAAAGATCCGGTTTTGAGTCCATGTTACCACCTCTAAGAAAATTGTTTTTCACCAAATTCCGCATGCCCGAAAGTACCGGGAGAGGTAGCATGGACTTACAGTGGTATCAGAGCCTAGTTAAACTCTATCCAACATGTTAGCAAAGTAGCTAGAAGATTGATCAAAGAAAAAGTCCCGAAATGAACCCCGATATCATGCTTGCTGTCGAATTTTTCCTCTGTTCCAAAAATGATAAATCATACTTTAAAATTCGGCTCAGGGTTTTTATAACAAACTTGTAAGTGCACGGCGGCGCCCCGGCCGTCAATCCGACGCCGGAATGCGGAAGCGGTGAAAAACTTAAATTTTGCGGACTTAGCAAACCGGCACCACCGCGCACTATAACCCGGATCGAACCATTAACTAGTCCTAGCTAACTACAAGAAAGGGAATACAGATATACCGACGATCCAAGTCCTCCGGTCTTCTCGTCATCGTCCCGATCTCCTGCGGAATGTCCCGTCTCCTCCTCGTCGCCGGAAGTGCACCACATCGCCTACTTTGTTTACGGGCTCCCACCTCAATGCCGAGGCAACTCGGGCACGAAGCCGGCTACTCGACGTGCCCAAGGTTTGCTGTAGAATGTGTAGTAGAGGATTGTGTCTCATTTGGGGTTCATGGAGGTGCCTTTTGGTGGAGGAAAAGAGAGCTTGGAGAGAGGTGGGGAAAATGTAGCATACCAAAAATGAGAGTAACATTTTCCCACCCCTAAAAGAAAATGAATCCCATTCCATTCAAGGAATGGCCGGCCCCCCCCTTTCATGTGTGATTGGAGAGAGAGAGAGAACAAACAAGGGGGTGGGTGGAAAAAGAGTAATGATGGAGAAACAAATGATCACCACAAAGAAAATAACACTCCAAAGCAACCATCACCACAAAACAAGGGTCAAGCCATCATGACACAACCATGAAGCAAAAAGTCAAGTCAATGGATGGGACAAGTATCATGACATGATAATATGCAAAGACCCCCTCCACAAATGCTTATTTGCAACAATGCAAATAAGCCCTCCTCCACCAATCTTCGGCCAATGAACGGAACAATGGAAATTGGCCGAAACGGAAAGCAAACTGGCAACTCCATAAAACTAGTCCCGTAATAAATTACAGGAAAACCCCGATACTGTGCATACACACCCGCATTTGTATTCCGACCGAAATACAAATGCAATGAGACAAAATCTACACTGTACTATACTAGAATCCGGCTTATACCAAAAACGGATAGTAATATCTGTTCGATCCTGATCCGTGCAATACCGCACGTATCTGATCGAACCCTGCCATATAACCATACGGCCTATAGTACAAACTGTCCGATCCTGATCCGTGCAATACCGCACGTATCTGATCGGACCTTGCCATATCTCCATACGGCCTCTACAACCTTTCGCCCGAAAGCTGAGTAACTGAATGTGGGGGACTCTAAAGACTCATCAACACCTTGGTTGTGGATTTAACCACTAGCACGTCAGAGGTATAAGCCAATACATAACGGGCTACCGGGTATTGACCAAAAGGGACGTCTGTGAGCGAACTCAGCCTGACACCCTACTGAGCCTGTCAGTGACAATATCCGTGCAGTCCGGTCCGTTCGTCTATGAGTATCGCATGGCGGGCCTAGGGGGTTGGTAAAAGTCAGACCCCCAAAAGCGGTACAAGTCGTGTCGGAGTGTAGCCCAGAACACCCTGAGATACTACTGGAATACCTACCAGTAAATCTCCTTGCCTTGGCCAAGGACTTTGTGTAATGGCTCTCCTAGACACAGCACGACCTCACTCCCAATACCGGGAGAGACGAACCCCTGAAGATACGCTCACTGCCTCCATGTGGCTCGGGACTGTACCCAACTAAAACCTGTTTGCACGACTCCTTTGAGCCGTGGTAGGGTAGTAATCAAAGTACAGTGGGAACTCACACGAGACAAATGACGATCCCCAGGTCGATGAACTAACCTGCACACATGTCACCAGGGAACTGCCATCTGACGTCTGGTATATGACCAACTAGCATGTTCCCGGCGAGTCCTGTCCGGTGTACTCATAACCTAATGAGCACCTGTATACATCTTAGGTGATCCAACTGACACCAGTGGCTTGTGAGACCGGCCACCGCCCCTCGTCGGGGTCTCGACTGTATACACTAGTCTACTAATGGAGTATCGATGCCCAGTCTCGAAACTCCCACGACTAGGGACCTTTTAAGGATAAGCTTATAGACCCCCAGCTCCCACTTATATGATCGCCCTCATACTACTGGTGGTCAAGCAAGAATCCTAGGGGCTCTATCAACGTGTAATAGCGACGTGTCAGGTCACCTAAAGCAGTACACGATGATAAAGGTAAACCAGATAGCATACTATCATCTCGAGTAAGACTGTCCTACCGGGATAGGTCCTCCCTCAATCATTACAATCACGTACCTGTGACCTAATAATTGACTCTGAGGGCACTATCTCCAACAATCTCCCACTTGCACTCAAGGCTAATTATTGCGATGTCGCATACTCACAGCCCGTGTGATACCGAACATCCAACTCCTCTACTAGTCAGTCTCACAAAGCTCGTTTGCGAAACTTTTGCGTTCGAGGAATAGCCTCCGTGAGTGGATCCGCTTAGTTGTTTCTTTCTATGTCTCTCTATATCTCAACTTCGCAGAGAAAACCATCTCCCGAAAAGAGCAATACCTGTCTCAGAATATGTCTGGATGTCTGATGGGACCTAGCTCATAAATGAACTCCAAATCCAAACTTCTTAGACTGTATCGTCAACTGAACTTAATCAGTATCCTGCGCGCCATGCCTCCCTCAGTATTGCCTTGGACCACCTGTCCAAAATACTGCCCCTCATCAGAAGGAAAACTATAACTCTGACAACCTCCTTGTCGTCCATGTCACCTTGGAAGCCTGGAATGATAACTGTCTCCTGAATGAGGCTGTCGTTATCATCTCCCTAGAACATCCACTTATGTTCTAAAACTGCTTCCAACTGTTTTTCCAGGATTGGATTAATGTCAACTTATTGCATCTAGTGCAAGAACAACATCTGGTGTGGTACTTGACATTTCACGATTGACTCAATTGCCTGAGCAAGTGATCTGTCAATCATACCCGTCCCTCTCCCCTTTAGTCTGTAAGACACCTTTGGAGAGGGTGACTCCATTACCTGCAGGTACACTACCATGCCAGGAGTCGTCCATCCTAAATACTCTTAGAATGCTGTCAAGTACCCTGATTGGGAAACCACCCAAATCTAGATCTAAAACCATAGATCTAGTAACCAGTATGTCTGATATAAAATCCATTTCCTTTGTGGAGAAACAACTGTGTGACGACCAAAGTATAACCGATCGTAGTGTAGGAGTTTCTTTTCCTACTCTGTGTATATCATCCAAACACCAGGATATCACACCCTACTACCTTCTCAACAGATCCATCCCCTATTCTGATGAAGTCAAACCCATGACTGTCACATCAGAAATAGATGATCTTTCTCCGCTACATCTGCTCTAGTCTATAAATAGACATAAGCAACCTGTCCACCAATGCTTCCGTTGCTCCCACTGACTACGACAACCCTCTGGCAGAGTCATATAGACGTACACTTCTAAAACTGGTTTAGAACGACGCTATACTCATCCTCCCGCCGGGTCTCGTAACCTGGAACAACAGCAATGGCAATTGTGGGTAAACAAGAACTTCCCTGTCACCGTCCTTGAGGCTACCGTAGTGCCTCTCGGGTGTCTGAAGTTACCCACCTTATCTGCGGAGTGGCCAATGGAATGTCAATCCAGATTGAATCTTTAGGTTCCTTATCAAATCTTCAGTAATCGTTTGTGGTTCTGGAATCACTTCCAGTTCTACCATACTCCCACTACTGTTTTCTGAAAAAAACCATCTTTAATAAAACTGTGGCGAGTCTAGAACAATATTGCTATTGTTCATCCAGATGGTAGAAAATCAACCCGCATCATAGCCTGGGTCAACCCATAAACAGCCATTACAGAAACTTGCCTTGAGTTGTCCAGTGTCTGGTTTTAATCATAAACCGGACAACTCCCCGTACCTTAACATCGTTAAGATATGAACTGTTCTATATCCAATATAGAAACAGAGGCACTGATTTAATTGAACCAGATCCAAATCATGCAACTGTCTCCAGTGCATGTCAACTAAATGGAAGGAGGCCGATCAGCGTTACTCAACTTAGGAAGCATTTCCAATTATGAGTAACCTGAAAGAGAAGCAAGTTCTCTTAATCATTACTATCAACTGAACACCATACACAAGTATCTACATCTTCGATCACTTTGAAGAATCCCGATACTTGTGACACCTGGTTCTCCACTCTATTCAAATACCAATAACTTCTCCAAATTCGGACCCTGTGTTTCCACGAAACACTTGTCTAAAAACTGGAGAAGTCATAAGTAAACTGAATGTAGTACGAGGACCAACCCCTCTGTCCTGATGGACCCTGGACAACATACAATACTCTGTATAAGTCCCTTGAGTCTGATAACTCATTCACTGTGTGTCGTAGGTTGAAAACTGTACTTATGGTTAAGAAGAATTACACCGCTGTTTAATGCTCCTTACCTAACCATCCACTGATATAGGTAAATGTCGTAGACATAATTTCAGAAAGGTATATCTCACTCTATGAAAATAGACGTACAGATATATCAATTTGAAATTGGTGCATAACAGCGGATATTCAAAACCAAATATTTGCCGACCGGCAAACAGCCCAGGTGATTTCCTCAAATATCACTGATTACAACGAATCCCGATATAATGAGGATAATCACCCAATTCCCAATAACTTACTCCCACTCATCATCTGCAAAACCATACAAATGTGAGAATCGTACCTGGTAAATACATACCCTGGAGTAAGTATCTAATCGGGAAATCAGTTTTCCTTTAACATTACACAGTGAAACTGAAACATTGAAATGTTCCGATGGGGTATTCTGGTATTCCTAGTAATGCCTCTTCCAGATTCACGACTGTAACTGTATAGTTCTTTGCCACCTCTCTAAATCCCTTCATATGTCTTTAGTCTTTACCTTCTGCACACCCTTTTAGGCCAAATGGTTTTCTTCCTTCCCTACCGTTCGGCACCAGCCTATGGTTTGGAAGAAGACTATCCAATAAGCATAATGGGTGTACTGTCCCAATCCTAGGAACACTCGCAATGAGAGAGAGTGAAGATAAAAGACAACCGAATAAACCTTATTCCTATTTCTCCTGAACCAGAATCCATCCCCGAACTGGAACCAGTTCCATTCGAGTTCGTATATAACCATACGATGGAGTATCCAAATAAACTGTGGATCTTCGTAATGATACGGAGTGTCCTGGAGAAATACAAAGGTGATGTGGGAGTGGTAACGAAATATTTGGTTTGGTCGTGAATATCTGTTGCAATTTACTTTGCCCTCTTACTAATCCCTTGCTTTGTCTGAACTTAATACCTTCTGCACACCATCATTATGCTAATTGGTTTTCTTCATTCCCTACCGGTCGGCAGCAGCCTAAGGTTTGGAAGAAGACAATCCAATTTGCGTAATAGGTGTACTACCCCTAAACCAAGGAGTACTCGTAACCTGAGAGAGGGTAAAAGGAAAAGACAACAGAATAATCCTATCCGTTTTCTCCAGAACCGGAAACCATCCTCGAATAAATTCTTTCGAGTTCGTATCTAACCATACGATGGTTTTGTCCAATGGAAGTGGGCGTTCGTAGTAAAACGGGGTGTCCTGGAGAAAAGGGTAAAAGTAGGAGTGGCAAAGAGGTTCGCAACTCTGACAATCCAAAAGCCAGTGCTAAGAAGGTTTGGTCAACTTGGTCTCTGAGTCAAAGTCTTAGGGTCGGGTCAATGGTCGCTGCCAGAGAGAGAGAGAAAAGAAACACTCAGCGTGCACTCTAACCTAGATCAGAATGGTTACCAATTTATCTAATCTGGAAACCTCCCACTGTACCTCAAATTCTCCTCCAAACCTGAAAGAAGAATTAGTCGGGGTCACCCGAGGAGTAAACTAACTCATCAGTGGGAATCGGGATCCAACTCTCATCGCATGATAACGTGACGGAATCCGCTCACGTCATCACACTCCAGAAGGTATGCGCATATCTGGCAAGTTTCAGTTCTTTTGAAACTCCCGATGTGATTTTTGCCCCATGCTCTTATGACCTTGACTTTGGCCAACATATCATAAGTCACATGTCAAGTTCTACCAGTCATTCTCCAGGTTAATTTGAATCCACCCGTACATACCCTTGACTTTGGCCAAAATGGCAGTACGACTGTCCCAAACCAACGCATCTATCTATGCTGCATATGAATATCCAATAGCTACCAATCACTGTGCCTTGACTTTGGCCAACATACACAGCTTGAATACTATTGACTACCCATATGAAACGACGGAGGGCTACGAATGGTTTCTGGCGAAAACCTTTAACGTAAAGAACTTGATATCGTCGAAGGAACGGATAGCTTTTAAAAATATAGTGACGAAAACCGTTGCTAAAGAGGTCACTCCCGGTGAAGGGATCTCGGCTCTTTCCCCGTAGAATGGGGTGCAGGATATTCCAAATGAATACTGCGATGCAAAGCAAAAGTAATCGGCTATAGTGAAGTTAATGCCCTGACGCAAACTTTTGTCCAAGGGGTCACTCCCGGTGAAGGGATCTCGGCCCTTGCCTCGTCGACTGAGGAGCAGGATATTCCAACTGAATACCACGATGCAAAACAAAAGTGAACGTCCTTGCAATAACAGCTTTTTGAAAAGTGTTCCAACAACATCAGATTAGGTTTGTTTTTAAACTTGCATTGATCCGAATCAATGCAGTCCCATCAATTGATCACACCAAAAAGAACGAAAATATACTGATGTACGTATATGCCATCCGCATTCGCCACTGGGTCCCGTCATTACCCGTTAGGTTAGCTAACTAACGACAGAGCGGGGACTGGACTAGCGCGGATGCAAAACATATACTACATCTACTAATATATATACCAATATATTATATTCGCTCAAGGCGTGAATAAAATGCAACATCACAGAGATTGAACAGCATCACAGAAACAATACAGATATCTGGGATCCCCGGGTTTCATAGAGCCGCCGAAACCCGACGTTCCCCTGGTCGTGTGGATAGCCTGTGCAATGAAAACCTAGACCCCTACGGGCGCGGCAAGTTACCCGCCAAAACCTGAAGCGAGGCAGCCCCCTTCAGCAACGTGAATGGACCACCCAGCACTTCACGGAATCCGGTAACTTGGGCACCCCTCCTGGGTCAACCTGTACCCCCTACGAGTGCGGCGAATAGCCCGCCAATCCTAGAGTGAAGCCCCCTCCGTCTCAATGCCATGAGATGCGGGCTTGTTGCCCTCCAGAACCCGGCTATCCGTGCACCCCTCCGCGGGGTAATCCTAGTACAGAAAGTAAAATATACATACAACGGGTACATCGACCGCAACCAGGTCGTGCCCCAAAATAATAATACAAACAGGCAGTGACGGCAGTCCACATGTCGGACGCTCGCCCCGCAAAATCAAATGTACATAATACAACAAAACTGTACTAGCATTGCATCCAGGCTATCCCCCACGACCGATCCGCAACATCACAGCAAATACATAGAACATCAACGTGAAAGTCACGTTCGCAAATCCGTCTATCCGGGCTATAGCAGTTAGACAGGATTTACCGATCAAGTGACATTCACGGTCGCAGATATAATGTAAATACTGTGAAAAATGTGTTTAAAATATCCGATCGATCAAAAATTAACAAGTGGGCCCCAAAACAATACTGTAGCAGTTACAGAAAATATGGGCCCAAAATTAATGTTCCAGAAACCCAAATTTAACCCCAGAGGCCCACTGGAAAATTTCCACACACTGTTCAATAACTACGGCGGCGGAAGAGCGGCAATAAGTGGGTACTTGCCGCGCTTCCGCGCTCCGATGGGAGAATCAGTGTCTCGAATTTCTCCACTGGTCTTAGATCTTCGAGCACAGTACTTTTATGCAACCTGAAAAATTTTTGGAGACTGAAAAAATTCAACAGAAACTGTCGTGGGTGTATTTGGGTTTTCGGACATTTCGATCGATCGGAACTGAAAAACACATTACACCAAGCTAGACTAAGTTAATGGCGAGGCTCTGATACCACTGTAAGTGCACGGCGGCGCCCCGGCCGTCAATCCGACGCCGGAATGCGGAAGCGGTGAAAAACTTAAATTTTGCGGACTTAGCAAACCGGCACCACCGCGCACTATAACCCGGATCGAACCATTAACTAGTCCTAGCTAACTACAAGAAAGGGAATAGAGATATACCGACGATCCAAGTCCTCCGGTCTTCTCGTCATCGTCCCGATCTCCTGCGGAATGTCCCGTCTCCTCCTCGTCGCCGGAAGTGCACCACATCGCCTACTTTGTTTACGGGCTCCCACCTCAATGCCGAGGCAACTCGGGCACGAAGCCGGCTACTCGACGTGCCCAAGGTTTGCTGTAGAATGTGTAGTAGAGGATTGTGTCTCATTTGGGGTTCATGGAGGTGCCTTTTGGTGGAGGAAAAGAGAGCTTGGAGAGAGGTGGGGAAAATGTAGCATACCAAAAATGAGAGTAACATTTTCCCACCCCTAAAAGAAAATGAATCCCATTCCATTCAAGGAATGGCCGGCCCCCCCTTTCATGTGTGATTGGAGAGAGAGAGAGAACAAACAAGGGGGTGGGTGGAAAAAGAGTAATGATGGAGAAACAAATGATCACCACAAAGAAAATAACACTCCAAAGCAACCATCACCACAAAACAAGGGTCAAGCCATCATGACACAACCATGAAGCAAAAAGTCAAGTCAATTGATGGGACAAGTATCATGACATGATAATATGCAAAGACCCCTCCCACAAATGCTTATTTGTAACAATGCAAATAAGCCCTCCTCCACCAATCTTCGGCTAATGAACGGAACAATGGAAATTGGCCGAAACGGAAAGCAAACTGGCCACTCCATAAAACTGGTCCCGTAATAAATTACAGGAAAACCCCGATACTGTGCATACACACCCGCATTTGTATTCCGACCGAAATACAAATGCAATGAGACAAAATCTACACTGTACTATACTAGAATCCGGCTTATACCAAAACCGGATAGTAATATCTGTTCGATCCTGATCCGTGCAATACCGCACGTATCTGATCGAACCCTGCCATATAACCATACGGCCTATAGTACAAACTGTCCGATCCTGATCCGTGCAATACCGCACGTATCTGATCGGACCTTGCCATATCTCCATACGGCCTCTACAACCTTTCGCCCGAAAGCTGAGTAACTGAATGTGGGGGACTCTAAAGACTCATCAACACCTTGGTTGTGGATTTAACCACTAGCACGTCAGAGGTATAAGCCAATACATAACGGGCTACCAGGTATTGACCAAAAGGGACGTCTGTGAGCGAACTCAGCCTGACACCCTACTGAGCCTGTCAGTGACAATATCCGTGCAGTCCGGTCCGTTCGTCTATGAGTATCGCATGGCGGGCCTAGGGGGTTGGTAAAAGTCAGACCCCCAAAAGAGGTACAAGTCGTATCGGAGTGTAGCCCAGAACACCCTGAGATACTACTGGAATACCTACCAGTAAATCTCCTTGCCTTGGCCAAGGACTTTGTGTAATGGCTCTCCTAGACACAGCACGACCTCACTCCCAATATCGGGAGAGACGAACCCCTGAAGATACGCTCACTGCCTCCATGTGGCTCGGGACTGTACCCAACTAAAACCTGTTTGCACGACTCCTTTGAGCCGTGGTAGGGTAGTAATCAAAGTACAGTGGGAACTCACACGAGACAAATGACGATCCCCAGGTCGATGAACTAATCTGCACACATGTCACCAGGGAACTGCCATCTGACGTCTGGTATATGACCAACTAGCATGTTCCCGGCGAGTCCTGTCCGGTGTACTCATAACCCAATGAGCACCTGTATACATCTTAGGTGATCCAACTGACACCAGTGGCTTGTGAGACCGGCCACCGCCCCTCGTCGGGGTCTCGACTGTATACACTAGTCTACTAATGGAGTATCGATGCCCAGTCTCGAAACTCCCACGACTAGGGACCTTTTAAGGATAAGCTTATAGACCCCCAGCTCCCACTTATATGATCGCCCTCATACTGCTGGTGGTCAAGCAAGAATCCTAGGGGCTCTATCAACGTGTAATAGCGACGTGTCAGGTCACCTAAAGCAGTACACGATGATAAAAGTAAACCAGATAGCATACTATCATCTCGAGTAAGACTGTCCTACCGGGATAGGTCCTCCCTCAATCATTACAATCACGTACCTGTGACCTAATAATTGACTCTGAGGGCACTATCTCCAACAAAACTGACAAAATTTCGTCCACTGAACCGATCAAAGCGCCGCGGAAACGCGGCGGGAGCGTGCTCCCGCCGCGGTTCCGCGGCCGAGTTGACTCGGCAGTGGGAAATTTTGGTTGCAGTTTGTTTAGTGGGGTATTTTGGGATTTTTGGAATATGTATTTTCTGCCCAGATTTTCCAGAACGAAAATTTTATTTTTGGGGTCCTGAAAATCCGTATTTTTGATCGAACTTCTAAAAGACTTTAGCTGACGGGTTTTTTCTGTAATGTGATATTTGTATTGAACGTCTGCTAACCGCTATATGTCGATTAGTGGGGGTTATACAAATCTGTGATCTGTAATGTTGCTGGAATGTGTATATGAATATGTTGGATTGTCGCGGGTGAATAGCCGGGGGTGGTGAGACGAGAGTTTTCTTTTCTTTCAATTTATGTAAATTTGTAAATTGATGTAATAATTATTTGTATGGCCGCACAACCGGGTCGGGGTTGTAGCCGTCATTGTATAATTTCTTTTTACTGTTTTTGCTCCTAGGATAGACCCATGGAGGGGGTGCACAAACTACCGGGTATGCCGAAGTGCCGAGTGGCCTACTCACGGAGTTGAGGGAGGTTGCTTCTCTTCGGGTACTTGGCGGGTAGTTTGCCGCACCCGTAGGGCTCTTGGGTGGGGTATTGGCTATTCACCGTGACCGTGTAATCTGCATTTCTTTACAGGCTCGTACGAATTGCGAATTCCTAGTATATCCAATGTGTTCATCTGTGATCTGAAATGGCTATCATTGCAATATATCTATATATGATATTATTTAGGCGTTGCTTATGTTTTACAGCCGCGCTAGCCCAGCCCCCGCTCTGTCGTTAGTTAAGTAACCTAACGGGTAATGACAGGGCCCCGTGGCGAATGCGAATGGCATATGCGTACGTCATATTTTGGTTGTTTTCTGCAATGGTAGGATTAAATGATGGGACGCATTAAAAGAACTAATGCAAGAATATCACGCATTAAAAGAACTAATGCAAGAAAATAAACCAAGTTAAAATCGTTGGAACACTTTCGGAAACCCACTCGGTTCTTTTCAAAACTAACTTTTAAATGCGGAGCTTGAGCCACTCCTTTTAAAAGCCATCTCGTTCCATCGATTATATCAAGTTCACTACGTTCACGATTTTGCCAAAACCATTCATAGCCCTCCATCATTTCAGTTAAATATTCGGTAGTATTCAAGCTATGTATTTTGACCTCACGCCAAGGCATAGTGATTGGTAGCTGCCGGATATTTATCTGTTGCATAGATAGAATGCATTGGTTTGGGATAGTCGTACTACCATTTTGGCCTATGTCAAGGGTAGGTACGGGTGGATTCAAATTAACCTGGATAATGATGGGAAGAACTTGACATGTGACTTATGACATTTTGACCTCACGCCAAGGTCATAAGAGCATGGGGTAAAAATCCACATCGGGAGTTTCAAAAGAACAGAAACTTGCTAGTGTTGCATACCATTTGGAGTGTGATGATTCTGGTAGGATTCCATCAGTTTCGTCACGCGATGATATTTGGATCCCGATCCTACTGTGAGTATATGCTACTCCTCGGGAAATTTCTCACTAAACGATCAATGCTATAAACCTAGTAGGTGTCTAAAAAGGTGTTAGCGGGGCTACTCCCCCAGGGAAAAGAGGTTATTTAATTAAGGAACTTCGCGAAAGCGTTGGAAAACCTCCCTCGAAGTACCGACACTGGCCTGGCTGAATGGTTAAGCAAGTATTGTACGGTGAGATTGATCCTGACTAATTCTTCCTTTTTGGTTTGAGGAGGGATTCGAGAAACAGTGGGAGGCATCCTGTTTAGACAAACTAAAAACCATTCTAAACTTGCAAGAGCATCAAGCTGAGTGTTTCTTCTCTCTCCTAATTGCAGCGACCAATCGACATGACTGGACTTAAGTTACTTCTAGATAAAAACATACTGACAGGGCCAAACTACAAAGAATGGCTCAGGAATGTCAAGATGGCAATCACTTACGACAAGCTGGGGTATCTTCTTACCACCAAAGCTCCCCCTGTCCCTGGTCCCACTTCCAGCGTCGCGGATAAGGAAATCCGTAAGACTTGGGAGATTGATAGCGCGAAGGCCAAGTGCCTCGTACTTGCCTCTATGGACAACGAACATCAGAGGAGGCACGAGAATATGGACTTGGAATCCATATTTCTTCATACAAAAGAACTGTATGGCGAGCAATCTCGTATCGCAAGATACGAAGCGTCGAAAAAGTTATTTTCGGCAAGGATGGCCGTCGGATCATCAATAGCAGAACACGTACTTAAGATGATCGGCTATATTGAGGAGCTCGCGGACCTAGGGACCACATTGGAGAGTGAGCTCTATACGGACTTTGTTCTCCAGTCCCTTCCTTCCACTTACGCCCAGTTTATACTGAACTTCAACTTACAAGAAAAAGAAGTTGAACTTTCAGAGCTCCTCAACATGCTGAGGAGCGCAGAGGGCACCCTAAACAGAGGTAGGGAAACATCGACTTTGTTTGTAGGAGGATCATCTTCTTCTAGGTCCAAGACGAAAGCCAAGGGAAAGAAGAAGAAAGCCCCCGCCAAACCAAGAGGCGGTGTTAGTAAAGTGGATACGAAGGGAAAAGCTAAAGCAACAAAGAAAGCGGGAAAGCTTGTGGATAAGGAAGAATGCTTCTATTGTCATAAGAAAGGACACTGGAAGAATGATTGCAGGGCCTGGAAGGACAGAACACAGGAATTGAAGCAGGTTGCAGCTTCAGCTTCAGGTGTGTATGTTATTGAAAACTGTCTTTCAATAAACTCTACTTCTTGGGTATTGGATACCGGATCAGGATCTCATATCTGTAATTCTTTGCAGGCATTGAGAAACCGTAGTGTTTTGAAAGCAGGTGACATGACCCTCAGAGTTGCGAACGGAGCTAGCATGGATGCTAAAGTCGTGGGGGACTATTACCTGGGAATGTCAGATGGACATGTTTTGGTTTTGCGTAATTGCTTTTTTGTACCCAACGCAACTTGTAATATCATTTCTGTATCTTTAGTTTCTAAAGAAGGTTATGAATTTGCGTTTGTAAGCAATGTTGTAAACATTCACCTTAATCAAGTTCTGATTGGGTCAGGTACATTGAGCAATGGTATATACGTATTAAACCAACCACAGATTTTCAATGTCCAGAATAACACAAAAGAAAGTCTCCGGAAATAAATCAGACTTTCTTATGGCATTGTAGACTGGGTCGCATCAATGAGAGAAGGTTGACAAAGTTACATACAGAAGGATATTTGAATCCGTTCGAATATCAATCGTATGCCACTTGTCAATCCTGTCTCCAAGGAAAGATGACAAAGTCTCCGTTCACTGGACATGGAGTAAGAGCGAGCGAGCTCTTGGGACTCGTACACAGCGACGTGTGCGGTCCAATGTCTACACATGCACGAAGCGGTTTTTCTTACTTCATTACTTTTACGGATGACTTTTCAAGGTACGGTTATGTCTTCTTAATGAAACATAAGTCCGAAGCCTTTGGAAATTTCCAGGAATATAAGAATGAAGTAGAAAAACAGACCGGCAAAAGTTTTAAGATTCTAAGACCGGATCGAGGTGGTGAATACTTGAGTGCCGAGTTCCTGGACTATTTAAAAGAGAACGGAATTCTCTCTCAGCTTACTCTTCCATACACTCCACAACATAATGGTGTATCGGAGAGACGGAACCGAACCCTATTGGATATGGTACGGTCCATGATGAGTAACGCTGAGTTACCGCGATCATTCTGGGGGTATGCGCTAGAATCAGCTGCATACCTTTTGAACCGAGTTCCCACTAAGACTGTGCCTACCACACCTTATGAGTTATGGAGTGGGAAGAAACCCTATCTTCAATATCTGAAGATCTGGGGATGTCCAGCTTTTGTCAAAAAGCAGCATGCGGACAAACTCGAGGCACGCTCAGTACTGTGCAAGTTTGTGGGATACCCAAAGAACACCAGGGGGTATCTTTTCTACCACGCAGAGGAACAAAAAGTCCTTGTTTCTCATAATGCCCACTTTCTAGAACACCAGTTCTTAGAAAAGGAAATTAGTGGGAGCGCAGTAGAACTGGAAGAAATTCCAGAACCACAGACTATTACTGAAAGTTTAGTGGAACCAGAGGGTTCAAAAGAACAGGACATTCCTACGCCGCACCGCAGGAGTAGTAGGCTGTCTCATCCGCCCGAGAGATACTACGGTTTTCTCATAGACGGGGATAGAGAGGATTGCATCATAGATTATGATGAGCCTACTAGCTTCCAGCAGGCCGTTCAGAGTGTTGACTCAGTAAAATGGCTGGATGCAATGCGGACCGAAATGGAGTCCATGTACACCAACAAGGTATGGACGTTGGACATTGCTCCAGACGGGGTAAAACCCGTAGGATGCAAGTGGATCTTCAAAAGGAAGATTGGTGTAGATGGTGTTAGTGTATATGCCCTAGAGGCCATTACTGTATCATACTAGTTTGTATATTACTTAATGGAAGCTTGGGATATTCACCTTGTATAAACAATCTTGCTCAATATAGTAGTATGCTACTTGGTTTGTTTCTACTTCAATGTGTACTTGTGTTTATTTCAGTATATCACTTATACGCATTAGTGGAGCCCTTAGGATCTTTGCTTGATTACCAGCGTTGTGATGGCAGTCACACTAGTGGGGGCTGGGTAATCTATAGGCACATCCTTATACAGGTCCCTAGTCGTAGGGCTATTGAGACAGGGCATCGATACTCCGGAGTAGACTAGCGTATGCGCTTCTCATCCCAGTGTGGGAGATGGTCTGTCCCACAGCCATCAGTACGTCGTACTGGAGATAGTATACGGGTGCTCGTTGGGTTACGAGTACACTGGACAGGACTCGTCGGGAACTGACAGGTTGGTATTATACCTATCGTCAGTTATCAGTTCCCAGGTGACATAAGTACAGCTTAGTCCGCTGACTTGACACTGACACTTCGCCTCGAGTGTGTTCCCACTGCACTTTGATCACTACCCTACCACGGCTGAAAGGAGTCGTGCAAACAGGTGGTGGTTGGGTGCAGTCCCGAAGCACTTGGAGGCAGTGACGGTTAGACAGGATTCGTCTCTCCCGGTATTGGGGGTTGACATCGCGCTGTGTCTAGGAGAGCCATTACACGAGTAGTCCCTGGCCAGGGCAAGCGAGATATACTGGTAGGTTTCCAGTGTTATCTCAGGGTGTTTTGGGCTTCACTCCGACACGACTTGTACCGCTATTGGGGGACTGACGTTTTACCGCCCCCTAGGCCCGCCATGCGATGTATCAGACGAACAGACCGGACTGTACGGAGAATGTCACATTCAGACTCAGTAGTAGTTCAGATGGGGTTTCACCTCGTCAGCCTTCTTGTCGGCATCTACCTGGGGACCGTTATGCACAGCTAGTGCCGCTTGCGGTCTGTGGTTAAACCCACTGCCAGCGTAGTGTCGAGTCTTTAGAGTCCCACACAGAGGGTATTCGCCTCTGGGCAAAACAGAGTAGAGGTCGCATGGTTTTGCGACAGGGTTCGTTCTCATCCGCGCACTTGTGCACGTTTGGAGTCCGGACGGATTATACTGGCAGGCTTTGGTTTGAGCCAGATACTGGTATATGTTTTGGGGGTTGCTTTTATCTCTTGGTATTCTTGTTCCTCGGAACGAGAATACAGGTGTGTATGCACAGTTGCTTGAGGCGGAGGATGAGGTTTTTCATTAGGGTTTCGGAACGGGTGCGTATGCACAGTTGACAGTCTTCATTTTCCAAACCCTAATGGATTTATATATTATCTATTAATAATAGTAATTAAATGAGAATTATGTTATGGTTGATTTTTTTGTTGACTTGTTGACCTTGGTTGACTTGTTGACCATTGACCACCATCATGCTTTGAAAGTCTTCCTTGATTCATGCTTACACTTCATTTAAAGAAGCATGATAGTGGTCATTCCAAAATTACCATCAACTATTCTTATTTCAATTATTATCATTTAGATAATACTTTTCTTTTGCATTATGGTTGCAAAAAAGAGAAAAGATATCTCATTCTATCATAACCTCTCTATCTCCTCATTTCATCTTCTTCTTCCTCTAGCAAAGAGAAACCTTCTCATGTGTTGAGAATCCTTCTCTTTAAAAGGAAAAGCAAACCCTAATCACTCTCTACTCATTCTAGGATGAAGGTTTAGCAAGCCGGAAACCCTAGTTCACTCAAAGATCGAGGAAGAGCCCAAAGGTCGAACCTTCGAGGTGGATCCATCTTCGACGGAAGAAGGCGACGAAAAGATAACCATCAACCTCTACAAGGTTTGAAGAAGAAGGAGTTCAAGTTTAGGTATAACCATCTTCCATAGTAGCTAACTCTCTTTAGCAAGTATACTAGTTTTAGTTTAGACAACGATCCCGACCTAGTTTAGTCCATGTTGCCTCTTGCGATAAAAATTCGTTTTTTATACCGTTTCCGCCTCCCCGTAAGCACCGGGGGTCGCAATATGGACTTACAGTGGTATCAGAGCCTAACTAAACTTAAACTAGCTTGGTAGTGAAGTGTAACGAAGTTCGGAACCGAAAAATCGCAAAACCGGAAAAACAAAACCCTAAGTTTCTGTTGAAATTTTTTCTGCTCAAAATGAAAAACTTTATACTTGTAAATTCGTCTCAGGGTTTTCTAAGAACACCCACCAAAAACGATAGCATGATTCCTCCAAAGCGCCGCCCTTCCACGGCCTCACCTCTTCATCTGGCCGCGGAACCGCCGCTGTTTGGTGTCATCTCTGCATCTTTTTTTGTGCAGTGTTCTTCTGTGTTGGTTTTGGGATTTTTAAGATATATTATATGTACCCAGATTTTCCAGAACTGAAATTCACTTTTGGGGTCCTATAATTCCGTATTTTTTCCGAACTTCACTGCACTTTGGCTATGTTGGTTATATCTGTGTTGTTTGCATGTATTGAACGTCGGCTAATCGCTATAAGTCGATTAGTCGGGGTTATACATGATCTGTAATGTGCTGGAATGTGTATATGAATCTGTTGGACTGTCGCGGGTGAATAGCCGGGGTGGATGTGAGATGAGCTTTTGTTTTTCTTTCATTCATTGTAAATGTAAATTGATGTAATAATATTATTTGTTTGGCCGCACAACCGGGTCGGGGTTGTAGCCGTCATTGTATAATTCTTTTTACTGTTTTTGCTCCTAGGATAGACCCATGGAGGGGTGCACAAACTACCGAGTACTTGGCGGGTAGTTTGCCGCACCCGTAGGGGTCTTGGGTGGGGTATTTGGCTATTCACCGCGACCGTGTTATCCGCTTTTCGTTTCAGGCTCGAAAGGATTGCGGATTGCTAGTATATCCAATGTATTCATCTGTGATCTGTATTGTCTATCATTGCTTTCTATTTAGGCGTTGCTTATGTTTTACAGCCGCGCTAGCCCAGCCCCCGCTCTGTCGTTAGTTAAGTAACCTAACGAGTGATGACGGGACCCCGTGGCGAATGCGAATGGCATAAGCGTACGTCATATTTTAGTTGTTTTCTACAATGGTAGGATTAAATGATGGGACGCATTAAAAGAACTAATGCAAGAATATCACGCATTAAAAGAACTAATGCAAGATAATAAACCAAGTTTAAGTCGATGGAACACTTTCGAAAAACCACTCGGTTCTTTTCAAAACTAACTTTTAAATGCGGAGCTTGAGCCACTCCTTCTAAAAGCTATCTCGTTCCATCGATTATATCAAGTTCACTACGTTCACGGTTTTACCAAAACCATTCGTAGCCCTCCGTCATTTCACATAAATAGTCAATAGTATTCAAGCTGTGTTTGTTGGCCAAAGTCAAGGCATAGTGATTGGTAGCTATTGGATATTCATGTGCAGCATAGATAGATGCGTTGATTTGGAACAGTCGTACTACCTTGTTGGCCAAAGTCAAGGGTATGTACGGGTGGATTCAAATTAACCTGGAGAACGACGGGAAGAACTTGACATGTGACTTATGATTTGTTGGCCAAAGTCAAGGTCATAAGAGCATGGGGCAAAAAATCCACATCGGGAGTTTCATAAGTACTGAAACTTGCTAGATTTGCATACCATTTGGAGTGTGATGATTATGGTAGGATTCCTTCATTTTCGTCACGCGATGATATTTGGATCCCGATCCTACTGTGAGTATATGCTACTCCTCGGGAAATTTCTCACTAAACGATCAATGCTATAAACCTAGTAGGTGCCTAGAAAGGTGTTAGCGGGGCTATGCCCCCAGGGAAAAGAGGTTCTTAAATTAAGGAACTTCGCGAAAGCGTTGGAAAACCTCCCTCGAAGTACCGACACTGGCCTGGCTGAACGGTTAAGCAAGTATTGTACGGTGGGATTGATCCCGGCTAATTCTTCCTTTGTGGTTTGAGGAGGGATTCGAGAGACAGTAGGAGCCATCCTGTTTAGAAAAATTAAAAACCATTCTAAACTTGCAAGAGCATCGTGCTAAGTGTTTCTTCTCTCCCCCTGCAGCGACCAAATCGAAATGACTGGACTTAAGTTACTTCTAGATAAAAACATATTGACAGGGCCAAACTACAAAGATTGGCTCAGGAATGTCAAATTGGCAATCTCTTACGACAAGCTGGGGTATCTTCTTACCACCAAAGCTCCCCCCGTCCCAGGTCCCACCTCCAGCGTCGCGGATAAGGAAATCCGTAAGACTTGGGAGATTGACAGCGCGAAGGCCAGATGCCTCGTACTTGCCTCGATGGACAACGACCATCAGAGGAGGCACGAGAATATGGATTTGGAATCCATATTTCTTCATACAAAAGAACTGTATGGAGAGCAGTCTCGTATCGCAAGATACGAAGTGTCGAAGAAGTTATTTTTGACTAAGTTGGCCGTCGGATCATCGGTAGCGGACCACGTGCTTGAGATGATTGGCTACACTGAGGAGCTCGCGGAACTTGGGACCACGTTGGACAGTGAACTTTATACGGATATAATTCTCCAGTCCCTTCCATCCACTTACGCCCAGTTCATACTGAATTTCAACTTGCAAGAAAAGGAAGTTGAACTTTCAGAACTCCTCAACCTGCTGAGGAGCGCAGAGGGCACCCTACAGAAGGGTAGGGATACATCCACTTTGTTTGTAGGAGGATCTTCTTCTTCTAGGTCCAAGGCGAAAGCCAAGGGAAAGAAGAGGAAAGCCCCCGCCAAACCAAGGGGCGGTGTTAGTAAAATGGGTACGAAGGGAAAGGAAAAGGCAACAAAGATAGCGGGGAAGCTTGTTGGTAAAGAGGAATGCTTCTATTGTCACAAGAGTGGACACTGGAAGAAAGATTGCAGGGCTTGGAAAGCCAGGACACAGGAACTGAAGCAGGTTGCAGCTTCAGCTTCAGGTGTGTATGTTATTGAAAACTGTCTTTCTATAAACTCTACTTCCTGGGTATTGGATACCGGATCAGGATCTCATATCTGTAATTCTTTGCAGGCGTTGAGAAACCGTAGGGTTTTGAAGGCAGGTGACATGACCCTCAGAGTTGCGAACGGAGCTAGCATGGATGCTAAAGCCGTGGGGGACTATCACCTGGGAATGTCAGATGGGCATGTTTTGGTTTTGCGTAATTGCTTTTTTGTACCCAACGCAACTTGTAATATCATTTCTGTATCTTTGGTTTCTAAAGAAGGTTATGAATTTGCGTTTGTAAGTAATGTTGTAAACATTCACCTTAATCAAGTTCTGATTGGGTCAGGTACACTGAGCAATGGTATATACGTATTAAACCAACCACAGATTTTTAATGTCCAGAATACACACAAAAGAAAGTCTCCAGATATCAATCAGGCTTTCTTATGGCATTGTAGACTGGGTCACATCAATGAGAGAAGGTTGACTAAGTTACATACAGAAGGATATTTGGATCCGTTCGAATATCAATCGTATGCCACTTGTCAATCCTGTCACAAAGGAAAGATGACAAAAACTCCGTTCACTGGACACGGAGTAAGAGCGAGCGAGCTCTTGGGACTCGTACACAGCGACGTGTGCGGTCCAATGTCTACACATGCGCGAAGCGGTTATTCTTACTTCATTACTTTTACGGATGATTTTTCAAGATACGGTTATGTCTTCTTAATGAAACATAAGTCCGAAGCTTTTGGAAAATTCCAGGAATTTAAGAATGAAGTAGAAAAACAAACCGGCAAAAGTATCAAGATTCTAAGATCGGATCGAGGTGGAGAATACTTAAGTGCCGAGTTCCTGAATTATTTAAAAGAGAATGGGATTCTCTCTCAGCTTACTCCTCCATACACTCCGCAACACAACGGTGTATCGGAGAGACGGAACCGAACCCTATTGGATATGGTACGGTCCATGATGAGTAATGCTGAGTTACCGCGATCATTCTGGGGGTATGCGCTAGAATCAGCTGCGTACCTTTTGAACCGAGTTCCTACTAAGACTGTGCCTACTACACCATATGAGATGTGGTGTGGGAAGAGACCCCATCTCAGTTACATCAAGACTTGGGGATGTCCAGCTTTTGTTAAAAAGCAGCATGTGGACAAGCTCGAGGCACGCTCAGTACAGTGTAAGTTCGTGGGATATCCAAAGAACTCTAAGGGATATTTCTTCTACTGTGAAGAGGAACAAAAAGTTCTTGTTTCTCGTCATGCCTACTTCTTGGAAACTGAGTTTTTGGAAAACCAGATAAGTGGGAGCACAGTAGAACTGGAAGAAATTCCAGAACCACGGACTATTACTGAAAGATTGGTGGAACCAGAAGGTTCAAATGAATAGGACATTCCTACGCCGCTCCGCAGAAGTAGTAGGCAGTCTCATCCGCCCGAGAGATACTACGGTTTTCTCATAGACGGGGATAGAGAGGATTGCATCATAGACTATGATGAGCCTACTAGCTTCCAGCAGGCCGTTCAGAGCATTGACTCGGTAAAATGGCTGGATGCAATGCAGACCGAAATGGAGTCCATGTACACCAACAAAGTATGGACGTTGGACATTGCTCCAGACGGGGTAAAACCCGTAGGATGCAAGTGGATCTTCAAAAGGAAGATTGGTGTAGATGGACAGGTTGAGACCTATAAAGCTAGACTTGTAGCAAAGGGTTTCCGTCAAAGACCTGGCTTGGACTATGACGAAACCTTTTCTCCAGTGGCTATGCTGAAATCCATTCGGATCCTTCTTGCCATTGCTGCCTTCCACGATTATGAGATTTGGCAGATGGACGTAAAAACCGCTTTTCTAAATGGAAGTTTAGAGGAGTGTGTCTATATGGATCAGCCAGAGGGTTTCATTCAGAGTGGGAGCAGCGGAAAGGTGTGCAAGTTGCTTAAGTCCATTTATGGACTAAAGCAGGCATCGCGGAGTTGGAACATCTGTTTTGATGAGACGGTCAAGGAATTTGACTTTATCAAAAATCCAGATGAACCATGCATCTATAGTAGATTTGTAGCGAGAACTGTAGTATTCCTTGTTTTATACGTGGATGACATTCTCTTAATAGGAAATGGCATTCCTATGCTACAATCTGTCAAGGGTTTCTTGTCACACAGGTTCTCCATGAAAGACCTGGGTGATGCCTCCTACATCCTGGGGATCCGGATCTATCGTGATAGATCCAAGAGGATATTAGGACTTTCACAGTCCAGGTACATCGACACCGTACTGAAAAGATTCAGTATGGAAGATTCCAAGCGCGGTAACCTACCGGCTTGTCACGGGATCACCCTCTCAAAAGAGATGTCTCCCAAGACTGATTTGGAGAGGGATCACATGTCTATTATACCCTACGCTTCTGCGGTAGGCTCTATAATGTATGCGATGTTGTGTACCAGACCGGATGTAGCTTATGCACTGAGTGTAGTAAGCCGGTATCAGTCAAACCCTGGGGAGAAACATTGGATAGCGGTAAAGAACATTCTCAAGTACCTGAGGAGGACTAAGGAGATGTTCTTGGTGTATGGCAGAAAAGACCTCCAGATTGAGGCCTTTGCTGACTCCAGCTTCCAGAGTGACAAGGATGATTCCAAGTCCATGTCGGGTTTTGTCTTTACCCTCAATGAAGGGGCGGTGTGTTGGAAGAGTTCCAAACAGGAAACCGTTGCAGACTCGACTATGGAAGCGGAATACATCGCTGCATCTGATGCCGCAAAAGAAGCTGTCTGGATAAGGAAGTTCTTAAAAGAACTTCAGGTGGTTCCGTCCATTGTTGACCCAGTACCTCTGTATTGCGACAACAACGGGGCTATAGCTTTAGCAAAGGAACCCAGGTCCCATCAGAGATCCAGGCACATCTTGAGGCGGTATCACCTGATCAGGGAGATCGTGGATCGCAAGGAGATCGAGGTTCGGAGGGTTGCTTCAGAAGAGAACACTGCAGATCCATTCACCAAGGCCCTACCCCAGACTCAGTTCGAGCGGCTGATCGAGATGATAGGTCTTCGATACGCCAGTACATGGCCTTAGTGCAAGTGAGAGATTGTTAGTGTATATGCCCTAGAGGCCATTACTGTATCATACTAGTTTGTATATTACTTAATGGAAGCTTGGGATATTCACCTTGTATAAACAATCTTGCTCAATATAGTAGTATGCTACTTGGTTTGTTTCTACTTCAATGTGTACTTGTGTTTATTTCAGTATATCACTTATACGCATTAGTGGAGCCCTTAGGATCTTTGCTTGATTACCAGCGTTGTGATGGCAGTCACACTAGTGGGGGCTGGGTAATCTATAGGCACATCCTTATACAGGTCCCTAGTCGTAGGACTATTGAGACAGGGCATCGATACTCCGGAGTAGACTAGCGTATGCGCTTCTCATCCCAGTGTGGGAGATGGTCTGTCCCACAGCCATCAGTACGTCGTACAGGAGATAGTATACGGGTGCTCGTTGGGTTACGAGTACACTGGACAGGACTCGTCGGGAACTGACAGGTTGGTATTATACCTATCGTCAGTTATCAGTTCCCAGGTGACATGAGTACAGCTTAGTCCGCTGACTTGACACTGACACTTCGCCTCGAGTGTGTTCCCACTGCACTTTGATCACTACCCTACCACGGCTCAAAGGAGTCGTGCAAACAGGTGGTGGTTGGGTGCAGTCCCGAAGCACTTGGAGGCAGTGACGGTTAGACAGGATTCGTCTCTCCCGGTATTGGGGGTTGACATCGCGCTGTGTCTAGGAGAGCCATTACACGAGTAGTCCCTGGCCAGGGCAAGCGAGATATACTGGTAGGTTTCCAGTGTTATCTCAGGGTGTTTTGGGCTTCACTCCGACACGACTTGTACCGCTATTGGGGGACTGACGTTTTACCGCCCCCTAGGCCCGCCATGCGATGTATCAGACGAACAGACCGGACTGTACGGAGAATGTCACATTCAGACTCAGTAGTAGTTCAGATGGGGTTTCACCTCGTCAGCCTTCTTGTCGGCATCTACCTGGGGACCGTTATGCACAGCTAGTGCCGCTTGCGGTCTGTGGTTAAACCCACTGCCAGCGTAGTGTCGAGTCTTTAGAGTCCCACACAGAGGGTATTCGCCTCTGGGCAAAACAGAGTAGAGGTCGCATGGTTTTGCAACAGGGTTCGTTCTCATCCGCGCACTTGTGCACGTTTGGAGTACGGACGGATTATACTGGCAGGCTCTGGTTTGAGCCAGATACTGGTATTCTGTTTTGGGGGTTGCTTTTATCTCTTGGTATTCTTGTTCCTCGGAACGAGAATACAGGTGTGTATGCACAGTTGCTTGAGGCGGAGGATGAGGTTTTTCATTAGGGTTTCGGAACGGGTGCGTATGCACAGTTGACAGTCTTCATTTTCCAAACCCTAATGGATTTGTATATTATCTATTAATAATAGTAATTAAATGAGAATTATGTTATGGTCGATTTTTTTGTTGACTTGTTGACCTTGGTTGACTTGTTGACCATTGACCACCATCATGCTTTGAAAGTCTTCCTTGATTCATGCTTACACTTCATTTAAAGAAGCATGATAGTGGTCATTCCAAAATTACCATCAACTATTCTTATTTCAATTATTATCATTTAGATAATACTTTTCTTTTGCATTATGGTTGCAAAAAAGAGAAAAGATATCTCATTCTATCATAACCTCTCTCTCTCCTCATTTCATCTTCTTCTTCCTCTAGCAAAGAGAAACCTTCTCATGTGTTGAGAATCCTTATCTTTAAAAGGAAAAGCAAACCCTAATCACTCTCTACTCATTCTAGGATGAAGGTTTAGCAAGCCGGAAACCCTAGTTCACTCAAAGATCGAGGAAGAGCCCAAAGGTCGAACCTTCGAGGTGGATCCATCTTCGACGGAAGAAGGCGACGAACAGAGAACCATCAACCTCTACAAGGTTTGAAGAAGAAGGAGTTCAAGTTTAGGTATAACCATCTTCCATAGTAGCTAACTCTCTTTAGCAAGTATACTAGTTTTAGTTTAGACAACGATCCCGACCTAGTTTAGTCCATGTTGCCTCTTGCGATAAAAAATCGTTTTTTATACCGTTTCCGCCTCCCCGTAAGCACCGGGGGTCGCAATATGGACTTACAGATGGACAGGTTGAGACCTATAAAGCTAGACTTGTTGCGAAGGGTTTTCGTCAAAGACCTGGTTTGGACTATGACGAAACCTTTTCTCCAGTGGCTATGCTAAAATCCATTCGGATCCTTCTTGCCATTGCTGCCTTCCACGATTATGAGATCTGGCAGATGGAAGTAAAGACCGCTTTTCTAAATGGAAATTTATAGGAGTGTGTCTATATGGACCAACCAGAGGGCTTCATTCAGAGTGGGAGCAGCGGAAAGGTGTGCAAGTTGCTTAAGTCCATCTATGGACTAAAGCAGGCATCGCGGAGTTGGAACATCTGTTTTGATGAGACGGTCTAGGAATTTAGCTTTATCAAAAATCCAGATGAACCATGCATCTATTGTAGATTTGTAGCGAGAACTATAGTATTCCTCGTTTTGTTGTGAATGACATTCTCTTAATAGGAAATGACATTCCTATGCTACAATCTGTCAAGGGGTTCTTGTCACACAGGTTCTCCATGAAAGACCTGGGTGATGCCTCTTACATTCTGGGGATCCGGATCCATCGTGATAGATCCAAGAGGATATTAGGACTTTCACAGTCCAGGTACATCGACACCATACTGAAGAGATTCAGTATGGAAGATTCCAAGCGCGGTAACCTACCGGCTTGTCACGGGATCACCCTCTCTAAAGAGATGTCTCCCAAGACTGATTTGGAGAGGGATCGCATGTCTATTATACCCTACGCTTCTGCGGTAGGCTCTATAATGTATGCGATGTTGTGTACCAGACCGATGTAGCTTATGCACTGAGTGTGGTAAGCCGGTATCAGTCAAACCCTGGGGAGAAACACTGGATGGCAGTAAAGAACATTCTCAAGTACCTGAGAAGGACTAAGGAGATGTGGTTGGTGTATGGCGAAAAAGACCTCCAGATCGAGGCCTTTGGTGACTCCAGCTTCCAGAGTGACAAGGATGATTCCAAGTCCATGTCGGGTTTTGTCTTTACCGTCAATGGAGGGGCGGTGTGTTGGAAGAGTTCCAAACAGGAAACCGTTGCAGACTCGACGATGGAAGCGGAATACATCGCTGCATCTGATGCCGCAAAAGAAGCTGTCTTGATGAGGAAGTTCTTGAAAGAGCTTCAGGTGGTTCCGTCCATTGTTGATCCAATACCTCTGTATTGCGACAACAACGGGGCTATAGCTTTAGCAAAGGAACCCAGGTCCCATCAGAGATCCAGACACATCTTGAGGCGGTATCACCTGATCAGGGAGATCGTGGATTGCCAGGAGATCGAGGTTCGGAGAGTCGCTTCAGAAGATAACACTGCAGATCCATTCACCAAGGCCTTGCCCCAGACTCAGTTCGAGCGGCTGATCGAGATGATAGGTCTTCGATACGCCAGTACATGGCCTTAGTGCAAGTGGGAAATTGTTAGTGTATATGCCCTAGAGGCCATTACTGTATCATACTAGTTTGTATATTACTTAATGGAAGCTTGGGATATTCACCTTGTATATACAATCTTGCTCAAAATAGTAGTATGCTACTTGGTTTGTTTCTACTTCAATGTGTACATGTGTTTATTTTAGTATATCGCCTATAAACATTAGTGAGCCCTTAGGATCTTTGCTTGATTACCAGCGTTGTAATGGCAGTCACACTAGTGGGGCTGGGTAATCTATAAGCACATCCTTATGCAGGTCCCTGGTCGCAGGACTATCGAGACAGGGCATCGATACTCCGGAGTAGACTAGCGAATTCGCTTCTCATCCCAGTGTGGGAGACGGTTTGTCCCACAGCCGTCGGTACGTCGTACTTGACATAGTATACGGGTGCTCGTTGGGTTACGAGTACACTGGACAGGACTCGTCGGGAACTGACTAGTTGGTATTATGCCTATCGTCAGTTATCAGTTCCCAGGTGACATGAGTACAGCTTAGTCCGCTGACTTGACACTTTCACTTCGCCTCGAGTGTGTTCCCACTGTACTTTGATTACTACCCTACCACGGCTCAAAGGAGTCGTGCAAACAGGTGGTAGTTGGGTGCAGTCCCGAAGCACTTGGATGCAGTGACGGTTAGACAGGATTCGTCTCTCCCGGTATTGGGGGTTGACATCGCGCTGTGTCTAGGACAGCCATTACACGAGTAGTCCCTGGCCAGGGCAAACGAGATATACTGGTAGACTTCCAGTGTTATCTCAGAGTGTTTTGGGCTTCACTCCGACACGACTTGTATCGCTATTGGGGGACTGACGTTTACCGCCCCCTAGGCCCGCCATGCGATGTATCAGACGAACAGACCGGACTGTACGGAGAATGTCACATTTAGGCTCAGTAGGAGTTCAGATGGGTTTCGCCTCGTCAGTCTTCTTGTCGGCATCTACCTGGGGACCGTTACGCACAGCTAGTGCCGCTTGCGGTCTGTGGTTAAACCCACTGCCAGCGTAGTGTCGAGTCTTTACAGTCCCACACAGAAAGCTATTCGCCTTTAGGCAAAAGAGTAGAGGTCGCATGGTTTTGCGACAGGTCGCATGTTTTTGCGACAGGGTTCGGTCACATCCGTGCACTTGTGCACGTACAGTGTCCGGACAGTTCAAACTAGCGGGCTTTGGTTTAAGCCAGATCCTAGTGTACCTTTTGGGATTGGTTTTATCTAGTATGCATTCGTGTTCCTCGGAACGCGGATGCGGGTGTGTATGCACAGTTGACGGAGAGACAGAGGCAGAGGATTCTCATTAGGGTTGTTGACCGTTGACAGTTGACTATTGACTTTTTGCTTAACCCTAATGAGAATATGATATGTGATTAACAATTATATTAATTAAGTATTATGGTGACATGATTGTTGAAGGATTGACTTTGTTGACTTGTTGACTTTTGTTGACTTGTTGACTTTGTTGACCGGTTGACTAGGCTTGACTAGTTGACCATCATGATAACTATAGCTATCATTTCATGGAAAAGACTTTTGCTTGCTTGCTCTTTTGTGCAAAATGAGTGCATGAAATGATATGGCCATGGTTGCTGAAACCATCACATAATACTTGATTGATATGAGGTGTTATGATTGTTTTGGATTATGAGAGCCAAATGAGAAAAGTCTTCTCTCATTCTTTCATGCTCATTCCCTCTCTTGTTCTTGAGCTCTCATCTTCCTCCTCTTGCTCTCCCTCTCTTGATTCTATGGTTCACTTGTCTCATGAGTTGAGAACCAAAAACCATAGATAAAATACCATACAAACTCTTCTCTACTCACTCTAGTTCACAAGGTTTAGCAAACCGAGTGAACTAGTTTCTTCAAAGTTCGAAGAAGGAGCCAAAGGCTGAAGCTTTCAGGTGGATCTATCTTCGGCGCAAGGAGACGACGGGGAGAAGCCGATTCGGACGAACATCGAAGCTTGAAGACGAAGGAGTTCGAGAAAAAGAAAGGTATAACCCCCTAACCGAGTAGTTAGCAACTCGTAGTTAGGTTGTTAGTTAGATGTTTAACAAAGATCCGGTTTTGAGTCCATGTTACCACCTCTAAGAAAATTGTTTTTCACCAAATTCCGCATGCCCGATAGTACCGGGAGAGGTAGCATGGACTTACATTATCTAATCGATGTCTCCCACTGCTTTTATCAAATTTTCCTTCAAACCTTAAAAGGAAAACTAGCCAGGATTTATTACAGTCTACAACTTCGCTGACTGTTCAGCCAGACCAGTGTCGGTACTTGAAGGAGGTTCCCCGTGCTTTCGCACGGACCTAATTAATATAAACCTCGTCTTCCCAGAGGCGTAACCCCGTTAACACATTTCTAGACACCTAATGGGTTAGCTAATTGTAAAGCGTAAAACTCTCGTGGGAGCAACTCTTGCTCACAGTTGGATTGGGATCCAACCATCATATGGAAGGTATGCAATCTCATTGCAAATTTTAACTCTTGAAACTCCCGATATGGTTTGTACCCCTAACACTTATGACCTTAACTATGGTCAACAAATCACAAGCACTAGTCAAGTTGTACCCGTCATTTCATGATTGATTAAACCCACCCACATGATCTTTAACTATGGTTAACGATGTCATATGAATGTCCTAATTAATCTGCATCATATGCAGTGTAGGAAGACATCACTTAGCTACCGTATACTACGCCTTAACTATAGTCAACAAATGTAGCACGAATACAAAGTACTCTACTTCCTAAAATGATGGAGGGTTGCAGCTGGTTTTTAAGAAAAACTTTAATGATTTGAACTTGATATCATTATAGAATCAAATGGTTTTTCAAAAGGAGTGGCTTAAGCTCCCCAATTTTGAAATGTACCTTTTTCGTAAAAAGCCGAGTGGGTTTCAAATTCGATTCTACAACTTCTTTTAGATTAATTTTCTTTACATTAATCTCAATAATGCAGTCCCATCATTTAAGTCCTTAAGCCATCACAGAAAAGAAACGAAAATACAACGTACGGTTATGCCATCCGCATTCACCATAATGTTCCGTTATGCACCGTTAGGTTACTTAACTAACGGCATACCGGGACGGGACTAGCACGGGTGCAAAAAATAAGCAACGTCAAATATATATCTCATATATAATATTGCATTCATCTCAGATACATCAAGCGATCACATCAAAGAATATAAACAGCAGAAGAACATAATTGAAAATATAGGATATGCTAGGACGTCCGTATTTTGTATTTAGCTAACAATAGAAAATACGAATTCCACGGTCGAGATGAATAGCCAATCCCATACCCTTAGACCCCTAAGAGAGCGTTAAGCGACCGTACCAATTCTGGAGTTAGGAAACCCGGTCTCGACGCCTCGAGATGGCCTCCCACTGGACTCTAGAACCCGGTCACTTGTGCTCCCCACCTTGGGTCTATCCTAATGCCGAAAAGTAAATAATATACATCGAAGGAAACATCATCCGCATCTCGGATGTGCCCCAATAAAAGAATATTACATACAAATGAATTTTACATGAATGAAAAGAAAACTCTAATCTCACATAAAAACACCAGCCATTCATCACGACGATCCTATACATCATTTCATAGCAGCATATAACATCTCATGTCAATAAATGCAAATAAACTAGGCAATGTTAAACCATTTGATCGATCGATCAATGACCCAAAAATCCACAGAGAAGCACAACACCTGAGCAGTATTTAAATTACCCAGAAGCATGCCACAGTACCTATGGACCAACCGTAGAAGGGCCGACCCGAGCCTCATAAACGGCGCCGCGGAACCGCCGCCAAAACCAGGTTGCTACCGTGGTTTCGCGGTCATTTAATAAAGTTAGGGTATCGTTCTTCTAGAGGGTCCATAGAATTACCTGAATGATTTTCTGAATATTTTTAATGTGAAAAATTCCAACTTTTTGAAAAATTTCCAGAGAATAGTTTTTTCGGGCAATGGATGTTCGTTCGAAGGGTTTTAACGTCGTCTAGGTTACTCTAATGCTCTAACCTGGCTCTGATACCACAGTTGTGATTACCTAGCACCTCACAAGGGTTTGTAATGCATCAAACATGCTACAATATAATTTTTAAGGGTGCTAAGCAAACTAACCAAGGATCAAACTAGAAATTTAAAGTAACAAATAAAATAGTATCACATACTACAAGTAATATAACACTAAATAAAGAGAATACTGTTAGTGTATATGCCCTAGAGGCCATTACTGTATCATACTAGTTTGTATATTACTTAATGGATGCTTGGGATATTCACCTTGTATATACAATCTTGCTCAAAATAGTAATATGCTACTTGGTTTGTTTCTACTTCAATGTGTACATGTGTTTATTTTTGTATATCGCCTATACACATTAGTAGAGCCCTTAGGATCTTTGCTTGATTACCAGCGATGTGATGGCCGTCACACTAGTGGGGCTGGGTAATCTATAAGCACATCCTTATGCAGGTCCCTGGTCGCAGGACTATCGAGACAGGGCATCGATACTCCGGAGTAGACCAGCGCATGCGCTTCTCATCCCAGTGTGGGAGACGGTCTGTCCCACAGCCGTCAGTACGTCGTACTTGAGATAGTATGCGGGTGCTCGTTAGGTTACGGGTACACTGGACAGGACTCGTCGGGAACTGACTAGTTGGTATTATACCTATCGTCAGTTATCAGTTCCCAGGTGACATGAGTACAGCTTAGTCCGCTGACTTGACACTGTCACTTCGCCTCGGGTGTGTTCCCACTGTACTTTGATCACTACCCTACCACGGCTCAAAGGAGTCGTGCAAACAGGTGGTGGTTGGGTGCAGTCCCGAAGCACTTGGAGGCAGTGACGGTTAGACAGGATTCGTCTCTCCCGGTATTGGGGGTTGACATCGCGCTGTGTCTAGGAGAGCCATGACACGAGTAGTCCCTGGCCAGGGCAAACGAGATATACTGGTAGGTTTCCAGTGTTATCTCTGGGTGTATTGGGCTTCACTCCGGCACGACTTGTACCGCTATTGGGGGACTGACGTTTACCGCCCCCTAGGCCCGCCATGCGATGTATCATACAAACAGACCGGACTGTACGGAGAATGTCACACTCAGGCTCAGTAGGAGTTCAGATGGGTTTTCGCCTCGTCGGTCTTCTTGTCGGCATTACCTGGGGACCGTTACGCACAGCTAGTGCCGCTTGCGGTCTGTGGTTAAACCCACTGCCAGCGTAGTGTCGAGTCTTTAGAGTCCCACACAGAAAGCTTTTCGCCTTTAGGCAAAAGAGTAGAGGTCGCATGGTATTGCGACAGGTCGCATGGTTTAGCGACAGGGTTCGGTCACATCCGTACACTTGTGCACGTACAGTGTCCGGACAGTTTACACTAGCGGGCTTTGGTTTAAGCCAGATCCTGGTGTACCTTATGGGATTGGATTTATCCAGTTTGCATTCGTGTTCCTCGGAACGCGGATGCGGGTGTGTATGCACAGTTGACAGGGAGGCAGAGGCTGCGGATTCTCATTAGGGTTGTTGACAGTTGACCGTTGACTATTTGACTTTATGCTCAACCCTAATGAGAATATGATATGTGATTAACTATTATATTAATTAAGTATTATGGTGATATGGTTGTTGACTTGTTGACTTTTGTTGACTTGTTGACTTTGTTGACTTGTTGACTTTCGTTGACTTGTTGACCGGTTGACTAGGCTTGACTAGTTGACCATCATGATAACCATGGTTATCATTTCATGCCAAAGACTTTTTCTTGCTTGCTCATTTGAGTAAAATGAGTGCATGACATGATAAGGTTATGGTTGCTTCTAACCATCACATAAGACTTTTTTGATATGATGAGTTATGATCACTTTGGATTATGAGAGGGTGAAAGACAAAAGAGTTGCTCATTCTTTCTTGCTCATTCTCTCTCTTGTTCTTGAGCTCTCCTCTTGCTCTCACCCTCAACCTCTTGCTCCCTCTCTTGATCTATGGTTCTCTTGTCTCATGAGTTGAGAATCAAGAACCATAGATAAAATCCCATTCTAAATCATCTCTACTCATTCTAGTTCACTAGGTTTAGCAAACCAAGTGAACTAGTTTCTTCAAAGAACGAAGAAGGAGCTAAAGGTTGGAGCTTTCAAGTGGATCTATCTTCGGCGTACGGAGACAACGAGAAGGAGCCATCGAACCACCATCGGAGCTTGAAGAGAAGGAGTTCAAGTTTAGGTATAACCATCTTCATCCGAGTAGCTAAATATCTTTAGCTTAGTATGCTAGTTTTAGTTTAGGTAAAGATCCCGACCTAGCTTAGTCCATGTTGCCTCTTGCGTTAAAATTTTGATTTTATACCGTTTCCGCCTCCCCGTAAGAATCGGGGGTCGCAACGTGGACTTACAAATACAACCTTTGTAGTTCTCTTTGCTCGACTCCTTGGTTACTTGAGAGTTTGAACAGGCTTGCTAGTGATCTTCCGAGTCCACGATGATCCACTTGGAGTCCACTTTGTCCAAGCTCCAAGCTTCATTTAATCAAAAGATGAAAATGAAGCTAACACTCTAAACTAATTGGTTAGACTAGTGTCGAATGATGATGTGCTTTGTTTTCTCACTTCAAAACCCTATCTTTATATCTATCTCAGTCACTAACAAAGTCAAGAGAGCAAGAGAGCGGATGACGAAGATGATGGCAAGCTAGAGCTCAAAGAGATAATGATCAAAGAAAAAATGAGAATGAAATAATATATATATTAAACCATTCTCACTTGTAACCATGGGTTAATAAATATCTAGATATTTATTTTGGAGCAATAAGAGCAATAGAAAATTAACTCATGGTTAATGCAAGGTTAAGTGTAGAGAATGAAGAATAAATCTCAACCATGAATTAATTCTATTTTCATTAACTCAAAAATAATTATATAGATAAATACTTCCATTTGAGTCTTGCATTGCCACCACATGTGTATCAACAACCATGATACACACAAGTGTATGAATGTATGTGTGCATGCACATCAATATATGCATAAACATATGCATACATGCATGCATACAAGATAGAAAAGGGTTTAAACAAAGTGAGCAATTTAGTCAATGTTAAATAAACACTTGATTTAACAAACCGCTCATATCTCATACAACTCGACCAATAGTAAAACGCCCGATTAATATACGGCATCACATACATGCATTCAATCGGGCCCTCCTGTGCATATCTTATATGCACACCACATCGTTCCGCCTGGGCTAGGAAACTCCTCTGTAGGACTCTAAGACTTGTCAATACGCCAGCAGTGGGTGATGATCATATCAAGCACCCCCAAGCCGCAAGAGGTCAGCTAAACATAACGGCCACCCGGGTATTGAGCGATCAGAAGAAAACAAGCGAACCTGTCAAAACTCCCGTCGAGCCAACTGGTAAAACTACCGTACAGTCCGGTCTCTTCATCAGATATACTGCATATCAAGTCTAGGGATGGCATCGTCTACCCCAATAACTCAATAAGTCATGCCGATGTATAGCCTATAATTAGTCCGAGAAACTACTTATAACACTTATCGGTAAATCTCATCAGCCCTGGCTAGGGAGTTGCTGATATAGCCAATCGATCACAGCGCAACATCAACCCCCAGTACCGAGAGACACGAAACCCCTACTATCGCTCATTTCCTCCATGTGTCTCAGGATTGTACCCAAAAGTCACCTGTTTGCATGACTCGGTAGAGCCATGGTAGGTGGTAATCATAGTACAGTGCGAGAACACACAAGACTCTATGACGATCTCAGGTCTACAGACTAACCTGTACCAGTGTCACCTGAGAACTGCTATCCGAAGATAGATATAATACCATATTGGAGTTCTCGGCAAGTCCTGTTGGAGATAGTGCCCTCAGAGTCAATTATTAGGTCACAGGTACGTGATTGCAATGATTGATGGAGGACCTATCCCGGTAGGACAGTCTTACTCGAGATGATAGTATGCTATCTGGTTTACCTTTATCATCGTGTACTGTTTTAGGTGACCTGACAAGTTGCTATTACACGTTGGTAGAGCCCCTAAGATTCTTGCTTGACCACCAGCAGTATGAGGGCGATCATATAAGTGGGAGCTGGGGGTCTATAAGCATATCCTTAAATGGTCCCTAGTCGTGTGAGTTTCGAGACAGGGCATCGATACTCCAGAGTAGACTAGTGTATACAGTCGAGACCCCGACGAGGGGCGGTGGCCGGTCTCACAAGCCATTGGTGTCAGTTGGATCACCTAAGATGTATATAGGTGCTCATTGGGTTATGAGTACACCGGACAGGACTCGCCGGGAACATGCTAGTTGGTCATATACCAGACGTCAGATGGCAGTTCCCTAGTGACATGTGTGCAGGTTAGTTCATCGACCTGGGGATCGTCATTTGTCTCGTGTGAGTTCCCACTGTGCTTTGATTACTACCCTACCACGGCTCAAAGGAGTCGTGCAAACAGGTTTTAGTTGGGTACAGTCCCGAGCCACATGGAGGCAGTGAGCATATCTTCAGGGGTTTGTCTCTCCCGGTATTGGGGGTGAGGTCGTGCTGTGTCTAGGAGAGCCATTACACGAAGCCCTCGGCCGAGGCAAGGAGATTTACTGGTAGGTATTCCAGTAGTATCTCAGGGTGTTCTGGGCTACAGTCCGACACGACTTGTACCGCTTTTGGGGGTCTGACTTTTACCAACCCCCTAGGCCCGCCATGCGATGCTCATAGACGAACGGACCGGACTGTACGGATATTGTCACTGACAGGCTCAGTAGGGAGTCAGGTTGAGTTCGCTCACAGACGTCCCTTTTGGTCAATACCTGGTAGCCCGTTATGTATTGGCTTATACCTCTAACGTGCTAGTGGTTAAATCCACAACCAAGGTGTTGATGAGTGTTTAGAGTCCCCCACATTTAGTTACTCAGCTTTCAGGCGAAAGGTTGTAGAGGCCGTATGGAGATATGGCAAGGTCCGATCAGATACGTGCGGTATTGCACGGATCAGGATCGGACAGTCTGTACTATAGGCCGTATGGTTATATGGAAGGGTTCGATCAGATACGTGCGGTATTTCACGGATCAGGATCGGACGGATAATACTAGCCGGCTTTGGTATAAGCCGGATCCTAGTATAGTACAGTGTAGATTTTGTCTCATTGCATTTGTATTTCGGTCGGATTACAAATGCGGGTGTGTATGCACAGTATCGGGGTTTTCCTGTAATTTATCACGGGACCGGTTTTCCGGAGTTGCCAGTTTGCTTTCCGTTTCGGCCGATTTCCATTGTTCCGTTCATTGGCCGAAGATTGGTGGAGGAGGGTTTATTTGCATTGTTGCAAATAGGCATTAGCGGAGGGGGTTCTTTGCATCTTGTTCCATCATGATGGCTTTCATGTGGTGCACCATCCATTGACCTTGACTTCTTGACTTCTTCATGATGGCTTGACTTTTTGAAGTCATCATGCTTGATGATGGGTTATGATATGGTTGTGGAGTGTTGTTTTTAGTTTGTTATCATGTTTTTGCATGATAGTTTTTCTCCCTCTCTCTCTTGCATTATGAGGTTGATTTTATCTTTTGATACATCTATCTTCACTCTCATTCTCTCCTCCCCTTCTGGTTATGGCCGGCCAAGCTTGGAGGAGGGGTTGCCCATTTTTGTAGTGGGGATTTTTGCTCTCTTGATGTTAGAAAAATCCCCAAGTTCCTCCACATTGTTTTTGTATCATCCCTCCACCTAAAATGGCATCTCCATGAACCCCAAAGTGAGACTCGAGGACTACACATTCTACAGCGAACCTTGGGCACGTCGAGTAGCCGGCTTCATGCCCGAGTTGCCTCGGCATTGAGGTGGGAGCCCGTAAAAGAAGTAGGCGATGTGGTGCACTTCCGGCGACGAGGAGGAGACGGGACATTCCGCAGGAGATCGGGACGATGATGAGAAGACCGGAGGACTTGGATCGTCGGTATATCTCTTTCCCATCTTGTAGTTAGCTAGGACTAGTTAATGGTTCGATCCGGGTATTAGTGCGCGGCGGTTTTCCAGTTCAAGAAAATTAAAGTTTATCACCGCTTCCGCATTTGGCCGTCGGATTGACGGCCGGGGCGCCGCCGTGCACTTACAGTGGTATCAGAGACTCGCCATTAACTTCGTCTAGCTTCGTTTGATGTGTTTTTCAGTTCCGATCGATCAAAATTCCAAAAACCCAATTTTAGTTCACATCAGTTTTCTGTTAAGATTTTTTGGTGTCCAAAAATTTTTCAGGTTGCATAAAACTGATGTACAAGATATTATAAGACCTCTGTAAAAATTCGACACTTTCAGTCGACGACTTGAGCGCGGAACCGCGGCAAAATCCCCCATTGGGCCGCGGTTCCGCCGCACTCTAGTGTCCTCACTGTGTCCAATTTTTCCAGTGGGCTTGTGGGCTGATTTTGTGGGTTTTGGAATATTAAATTTGGGCCCAGAATCTCTGTGAGTGCTACAGTATTGCTTTGGGGCCCACTTGTTAATTTTTGATCAATCGGAAAATTTTAAACACATTTTTCACAGTATTTACATTATATCTGCGACCGTGAATGTCACTTGATCGGTAAATCCGGTCTAACTGCTATAGCCCGGTTAGACGGATTTGCGAACGTGACTTTCACGTTGATGTTCTGTTTTTGCTGTGATATTGCGGATCGGTCGTGGGGGATAGCCTGGATGCAATGCTAGTACAGTTCTGTTGTATTATGTACATTTGATATTGCGGGGCGAGCGTCCGACATATGGACTGCCGTCACTGCCTGTTTGTATTATTATTTTGGGGCATGGCCAGGTTGCGGTCGTTGTACCCGTTGTATGTATATTTTACTTTCTGTACTAGGCTTACCCCGCAGAGGGGTGCACGGATAGCCGGGTTCTAGAGGGCAACAAGCCCGCATCTCATGGCATTGGGACGGAGGGGGCTTCCCTCTAGGATTGGCGGGCTATTCGCCGCACTCGTAAGGGGTACAGGTTGACCCAGGAGGGGTGCCCAAGTTACCGGATTCCGTGAAGTGCTGGGTGGTCCATTCACGGCGCTGAAGGGGGCTGCCTCGCTTCAGGTTTTGGCGGGTGACTTGCCGCGCCCGTAGGGGTCTAGGTTCTCATTGCACAGGCTATCCACACGACCATGGGAACGTCGGGTTTCAGCGGCTCTGTGAAACCCGGGGATCCTAGATATCTGTATTGTTTCTGTGATGCTGTACATATTCTGTGATGTTGCATTTCTTTTCACGCCTTGAGCGAAATATAATATATTGGTATATATATTAGTAGATGTTGTATATGTTTTGCATCCGCGCTAGTCCAGTCCCCGCTCTGTCGTTAGTTAGCTAACCTAACGGGTAATGACGGGACCCAGTGGCGAATGCGGATGGCATATACGTACATCAGTATATTTTCGTTCTTTTTGGTGTGATCAATTGATGGGACTGCATTGATTCGGATTAATGCAAGTTAAAAACAAACCTAATCTGATGTTGTTGGAACACTTTTCAAAGGCTGTTATTGCAAGGACGTTCACTTTTGTTTTGCATCGTGGTATTCAGTTGGAATATCCTGCTCCTCAGTCGACGAGGCAAGGGCCGAGATCCCTTCACCGGGAGTGACCCCTTGGACAAAAAGTTTGCGTCAGGGCATTAACTTCACTATAGCCGATTACTTTTGCTTTGCATCGTGGTATTCAGTTGGAATATCCTGCACCTCATTCTACGGGGAAAGAGCCGAGATCCCTTCACCGTGAGTGACCTCTTTAGCAAAGGTTTTCGTCACTATATTTTTTTAAAGCTATCAGTTCCTTCAACGATATCAAGTTCATTACGTTAAAGGTTTTCGACAGAAACCATTCGTAACCCTCCGTCGTTTCAGACGGGTAGCACGTAGTATTCATGCTGTGTTTGTTGACCTTCGTCAAGGCATAGTGTATGGTAGCTGCTTGTTACTTTTCTGTTGCATAGATAGATGCGTTGGTTTGGGACAGTCGTATAGCCTTGTTGACCTTCGTCAAGGGCTTGTACGGGTGGATTCAAATTAACCTGGATAATGACGGGTAGAACTTGACATGTGACTTATGATTTGTTGACCTTCGCCAAGGTCATAAGAGCATGGGGCAGAAATCACATTGGGAGTTTCAAAAGAACTGAAACTTGTCAGATATGCGCATACCTTCTGGAGTGTGATACCGTGAGCGGATTCCGTCACGTTATCATGCGATGATAGTTGGATCCCGATTCCCACTGATGAGTTAGTTTACTCCTCGGGTGACACCGACTAATTCTTCTTTCAGGTTTGGAGGAGAATTTGAGGTACAGTGGGAGGTTTCCAGATTAGATAAATTGGTAACCATTCTGATCTAGGATAGAGTGCACGCTGAGTGTTTCTTTTCTCTCTCCCTTTGGCAGCGACCATTGACCCGACCCTAGACTATGACTCAGTGACCAAGTTGACCGAACCTTCTTAAACACTGGCTTTTGGATTGTCAGAGTTGCAAACCTCATTGCTACTCCTACTTTTACCCTTTTCTCCAGGACACCCTGTATTACTACGAACGTCCACTTCCATTGGACAAAACCATCGTATGGTTATATACGAACTTGAAGGGATTTATTCGAGGATGGTTTCCGGTTCTGGAGAAAACGGATAGAACTATTCAGTTGTCTTTTCCTTTTACCTTCTCTCAGGTTGCGAGTACTCCTTGGTTTAGGAGATAGTACACCTATTACGCAAATTGGATAGTCTTCTTCCAAACCTTAGGCTGGTGCCGACCGGTAGGAAATGAAGAAAACCAATTAGCCTAACGATGGTGTACAGAAGGTATTAAGTTCAGACAAAGCAAGGGATTAGTAAGAGGGCAAAGTAAATTGCAACAGATATTCACGACCAAACCAAATATTTCGTTACCACTCCCACATCACCTTTGTATTTCTCCAGGACACTCCGTATCACTACGAAGATCCACAGTTTATTTGGATACTCCATCGTATAGTTATATACGAACTCGAGTGGAACTTGTTCCAGTTCGGGGATGGATTCTGGTCCAGGAGAAATAGGAATAAGGTTTATTCGGTTGTCTTTTATCTTCACCCTCTCTCATTGCGAGTGTTCCTAGGATTGGGACAGTACACCCATTATGCTTATTGGATAGTCTTCTTCCAAACCATAGGCTGGTGCCGAACGGTGGGGAAGGAAGAAAACCATTTGGCCTAAAGGGGTGTGCAGAAGGTAAAGACTAAAGACATATGAAGGGATTTAGAGAGGTGGCAAAGAATTATACGGTTACAGTCGTGAATCTGGAAGAGGCATTACTAGGAATACCAGGATACCCCATCGAAACATTTCAATGTTTCAGTCTCACTGTGTACTGTTAAAGAAAAACTGATTTCCCGATTAGATACTCACTCCAGGGTATGTATTTACCAGGTACGATTCTCACATCTGTATGGTTTTACAGATGATGAGTAGGAGTAAGTTATTGGGAATTGGGTGATTATCCTCATTATATCGGGATTCGTTGTAATCGGTGATATTTGAGAAAATCACCTGGGCTGTTTGCCGGTTGGCAAATATTTGGTTTTGAATATCCGCAGTTATGCACCAATTTCAAATTGATATATCTGTACGTCTATTTTCATAGAGTGAGATATACCTTTCTGAAATTATGTCTACGACATTTACCTATATCAGTGGATGGTTAGGTAAGGAGCATTAAACAGCGGTGTAATTCTTCTTAACCATAAGTACAGTTTTCAACCTACGACACACGGTGAATGAGTTTTCAGACTCAAGGGACTTATACAGAGTATTGTATGTTGTCCAGGGTCCATCAGGACAGAGGGGTTGGTCCTCGTACTATATTCGGTTTACTTATGACTTCTCTAGTTTTTAGACAAGTGTTTCGCGGAAACACAGGGTCCGAATTTTGAGAAGTTATAGGTATTTGAATAGAGTAGAGAACCAGGTGTAGCAAGTATCGGGATTCTTTAAAGAGATCGAAGATGTAGATACTTGTGTATGGTATTAAGTTGATAGTAATGACTAAGAGAACTTGCTTCTTTCTCAGGTTACTCATAATTGGAAGCATTCCTAAGTTGAGTAACGCTGATCGGCCTCCTTCCATTTAGTTGACATGCACTGGAGACAGTTGCATGATTTGAATCTGGTTCAATTAAATCAGTGCCTCTGGTCCTATATGGGATACAGAACAGTTCATATCTTAACGATGTTAAGGTACGGGGAGTTGTCCGGCTTATGCTTAAAACCAGACACTGGACAACTCAAGGCACGTTTCTGTAATGGCTGTTTGTGGGTTGACCCAGGCTATGACGCGGGTTGACTTTCTACCATCTGGATGAACAATAGCAATATTGTTCTAGACTCGCCACAGTTTTAATAAAAATGGATTTTTTCAGAAAACAGTAGTGGGAGTATGGTAGAACTGGAAGTGATTCCAGAACCACAAACGATTACTGAAGATTTGATAAGGAACCTAAAGATTCAATCTGGTTTGACATTCCATTGGCCACTCCGCAGATAAGGTGGGTAACTTCAGGCACCCGAGAGGTACTACGGTAGCCTCAAGGACGGTGACAGGGAAGTTCTTGTTTACCCACACTTACCATTGCTGTTGTTCCAGACTGTGAGACCCGGCAGGAGGATGAGTATAGCGTCGTTCTAAACTTGCTTTAGAAGTGTACGTCTATATGACTCTGCCAGAGGGTTGTCGTAGTCAGTGGGAGCAGCGGAAGCATTGGTGGACAGGTAGCTTATGTCTATTTATAGACTGAAGCACCAGTATCGGAGATAGATCATCTATTTCTGACGTGACAGTCATGGGTTTGACTTCATCAGAATAGGGGATAGATCTGTTGAGAAGGTAGTAGGGTGTGATGTCATGATATTTGGATGACATACACAGAGTAGGAAAGGAAACTCCTATACTACAATCGGTTACACTTTGGTCGTCACACAGTGGTTTCTCCACAAAGGAAATGGATTTTACATCAGACATACTGTTTACTAGATCTATGGTTTTAGATCTAGATTTGGGTGGTTTCCCAATCAGGGTACTTAACAGCATTCTAAGAGTATTTAGGATGGACGACTCCTGGCACGGTTGTGTACCTGCAGGTGATGGAGTCACCCTCTCTAAAGGTGTCTTACAGACTAAAGGGGAGAGGGATGTGCATGATTGGCAGATCACTTGCTCAGGCAATTGAGTCAATCATGAGATGTCAAATGCCACACCAGATATTGTTCTTGCACTAGATGCAATAAGTTGATATTGATCCAATCCTGGAGAAACAGTCGGAAGCAGTTTTAGAACATAAGTGGATGTTCTAGGGATATGATAACGACAGCCTCATTCGGGAGACAGTTATCATTCCAGGCTTCCAAGGTGACCCGGACGACAAGGAGGTTGTCAGAGTTATAGTTTTTCCTTCTGACGAAGGGCAGTATTTTGGACAGGTGATCCAAGGCAATACTGTGGGAGGCATGGCGCGGGACACTGATTAAGTTCAGTTGTCGATACAGTCTAAGAAGTTTGGATTTGGTGTTCATTTATGAGCTAGGTCCCATCAGACATCCAGACACATTCTAAGACAGGTATTGCTCATTTCGGGAGATGGCTTTCTCCACGAACTTGAGATATAGAGAGACATAGAAAGAAACATCAAGGCGGATCCACTCACTGAGGCTATTCCTCGAACGCAATAGTTTCGCAAACGAGCTTTGTGAGACTGACTAGTAGAGGAGTTGGGTGTTCGGTATCACACGGGCTGTGAGTATGCGACATCGCAATAATTAGCCTTGAGTGCAAGTAGGAGATTGTTGGAGATAGTGCCCTCAGAGTCAATTATTAGGTCACAGGTACGTGATTGCAATGATTGATGGGGGACCTATCCCGGTAGGACAGTCTTACTCGAGATGATAGTATGCTATCTGGTTTACCTTTATCATCGTGTACTGTTTTAGGCGACCTGACAAGTTGCTATTACACGTTGGTAGAGCCCCTAGGATTCTTGCTTGACCACCAGCAGTATGAGGGCGATCATATAAGTGGGAGCTGGGGGTCTATAAGCATATCCTTAAATGGTCCCTAGTCGTGTGAGTTTCGAGACAGGGCATCGATACTCCAGAGTAGACTAGTGTATACAGTCGAGACCCCGACGAGGGGCGGTGGCCGGTCTCACAAGCCATTGGTGTCAGTTGGATCACCTAAGATGTATACAGGTGCTCATTGGGTTATGAGTACACCGGACAGGACTCGCCGGGAACATGCTAGTTGGTCATATAACAGACGTCAGATGGCAGTTCCCTGGTGACATGTGTGCATGTTAGTTCATCGACCTGGGGATCGTCATTTGTCTCGTGTGAGTTCCCACTGTGCATTGATTACTACCCTACCACGGCTCAAAGGAGTCGTGCAAACAGGTTTTAGTTGGGTACAGTCCCGAGCCACATGGAGGCAGTGAGCGAATCTTCAGGGGTTCGTCTCTCCCGGTATTGGGGGTGAGGTCGTGCTGTGTCTAGGAGAGCCATTACACGAAGCCCTCGGCCGAGGCAAGGAGATTTACTGGTAGGTATTCCAGTAGTATCTCAGGGTGTTCTGGGCTACACTCCGACACGACTTGTACCGCTTTTGGGGGTCTGACTTTTACCAACCCCCTAGGCCCACCATGCGATGCTCATAGACGAACGGACCGGACTGTACGGATATTGTCACTGACAGGCTCAGTAGGGAGTCAGGTTGAGTTCGCTCACAGACGTCCCTTTTGGTCAATACCTGGTAGCCCGTTATGTATTGGCTTATACCTCTAACGTGCTAGTGGTTAAATCCACAACCAAGGTGTTGATGAGTCTTTAGAGTCCCCCACATTCAGTTACTCAGCTTTCGGGCGAAAGGTTGTAGAGGCCGTATGGAGATATGGCAAGGTCCGATCAGATACGTGCGGTATTGCACGGATCAGGATCGGACAGTCTGTACTATAGGCCGTATGGTTATATGGAAGGGTTCGATCAGATACGTGCGGTATTGCACGGATCAGGATCGGACGGATAATACTAGCCGGCTTTGGTATAAGCCGGATCCTAGTTTAGTACAGTGTAGATTTTGTCTCATTGCATTTGTATTTCGGTCGGATTACAAATGCGGGTGTGTATGCACAGTATCGGGGTTTTCCTATAATTTATCACGGGACCAGTTTTCTGGAGTTTCCAGTTTGCTTTCCGTTTCGGCCGATTTCCATTGTTCCGTTAATTGGCCGAAGATTGGTGGAGGAGGGTTTATTTGCATTGTTGCAAATAGGCATTAGTGGAGGGGGTTCTTTGCATCTTGTTGCATCATGATGGCTTTCATGTGGTGCACCATCCATTGACCTTGACTTCTTGACTTCTTCATGATGGCTTGACTTTTTGAAGTCATCATGCTTGATGATGGGTTATGATATGGTTGTGGAGTGTTGTTTTTAGTTTGTTATCATGTTTTTGCATGATAGTTTCTCTCCCTCTCTCTCTTGCATTATGAGGTTGATTTTATCTTTTGATACATCTATCTTCACTCTCATTCTCTCCTCCCCTTCTAGTTATGGCCGGCCAAGCTTGGAGGAGGGGTTGCCCATTTTTGTAGTGGGGATTTTTGCTCTCTTGATGTTAGAAAAATCCCCAAGTTCCTCCACATTGTTTTTGTATCATCCCTCCACCTAAAATGGCATCTCCATGAACCCCAAAGTGAGACTCGAGGACTACACATTCTACAGCGAACCTTGGGCACGTCGAGTAGCCGGCTTCGTGCCCGAGTTGCCTCGGCATTGAGGTGGGAGCCCGTAAAAGAAGTAGGCGATGTGGTGCACTTCCGGCGACGAGGAGGAGACGGGACATTCCGCAGGAGATCGGGACGATGATGAGAAGACCGGAGGACTTGGATCGTCGGTATATCTCTTTCCCATCGTGTAGTTAGCTAGGACTAGTTAATGGTTCGATCCGGGTATTAGTGCGCGGCGGTTTGCCAGTTCAAGAAAATTAAAGTTTATCACCGCTTCCGCATTTGGCCGTCGGATTGACGGCCGGGGCGCCGCCGTGCACTTACAAGTCCATCTAGTGTACCCAGTCTCCACTGAGCACCCGTATACGATCTCGATGTCAAATATCAATGGATGTGGGAACATCCATCGCCCATCACATGGGTCTAGTATCATATATGGTAGTCTACTCAGGAATATCGATGCCCCGTCTCGATACACGCATGATTAGGGACACTTCAGGATATGCTTATAAACTACACATGTCCCACTAGTATGATCTACATCATAATCCTAGCAGTATAGTAAATATCCTCAGGGCTTTATCAACATGTACAAATGAATAAAAGTATGATCAAGTGAACATATCAGATAAAGAGTAACCATATAGTATAGTATCATGTCGAGCAAGAATGTCCTCATATATATATATATGTATGTATGTATGTATATATATATGTATGTATGTATATATATATATATATATACATGTATAAAAACATCCACTATCAAATAATGGCCTCTGGGCATACATATATCCAACAGTTGGGTATGATATACTATAACAACCGGCCTTAGTGCAAGTGGGAGATTGTTAGTTATATGTATGCCCTAGAGGCCATTATTGTACATATGATGTATATTATAGTGAATGCTTGGACATATATAGAGAGGTCTTTCTTGCTCGACATGATAGTATGCTATCTGGTTACCTTTATCTTAACATGTAGACTGGTATTTATACTGTCTTGCTCTCACATGTTGATAAAGCCCTTAGGATATGTACTTGACTACCAGGACTATGATGGAGATCATACTAATGGGGCCAGGGTAGTTCACAAGTACATCCTTTAATTGTTCCTAGTCGAGGGAATATCGAGACAGGACATCGATATTCCTTAGTAGACTAGCGTATACGCTTCTTGACCCATATGATGGGCGATGGATGATCCCACATCTATTGGTGTTTGACATCAAAGATGGTATATGGGTGCTCAGTGGAGACTAGGTACACTGAACAGGACTCGCCGAGGATTCCACTATGGTAGTATACCTATCGTCAGATAGCAGTCCTCTGGTGACACTGGTAAAGGTTACTCTGTAGACCCGAGATCGTCATAGAGTCTTGAGATGCTCCCACTGTGCTTTGATTTCCTCCCTACCACACTCAAAGGTGACGTACAAATAGGTGGATTTTGCGTACAGTCCCAAGTAGCATGGGGCCAATGAGCGATAGGAGGGGTTTCATCTCCCCCGGTATTGGGGGTTGATGTTGCGCTATGCTCGATTGTCTATAACTGTAAGTCCCTGGCCAGGGCTGCTGCCGAGATTTACTGATAAGTGTTATCGGTAGTTTCTCGAATTGTTATAGGCCAGACATCGGCATGACTTATCACATTACTGGGGTCTGACGATTTCCCCCCCTAGACATGATATGCAACATATCAGATGAAGAGACCGGACTGTACGGTACTGTTACTGATAGCCTTCATGGAGACTATGGACAAGCTTGGTAGTTGATCTTCATATCGCTCAGTACCCGGATAGCCGTTACATCCTACTAGTACCGCTGACGGCTTGTAGGTGACTGATATGATCATCACCTGCTGCTGGCGTATTGACTAGTCTTTAGAGTTCCACACAGAAGTTCGCTGGTTCAAGCGAAACAAAGTAGGACACATATGTGATATGTGTGTGAGCCTGATTAAATACGTATATGTGATACCGTATTGTAATCTGGCAGTCATCCGTTATCGGTTCGGTTATATGTGATATAACCAGTTTGTCGAATCAAGTGTTGATTCGATAATGTTATATACAAATAAATGATATTAGTTGGTCATATATGATATAACCAGATTATTAGATCAAGTGTTGATATAATAATGTGATATAAATTATATGTGATATAATTATATATTAAATAATATCATTTGCTCACTAATTATTCTTCATTAAATATATATTAATATATATATATATATATATATATATAATGAAGCATGGCATTTATATTTATATTTTATAAAATTAGAAATGAGGTGGAAAATGAAGCATGATTGCAGGCATGGGATTTTCTTTTGTTTATTCTTCTTGACACACTATTCAAGCATGGTTGCAATTTTATGTTGCATAATTCCATGCTTGAATGAGTGAGGGGTCAAGAGTTGCTATTGATTCTATCTCATTCTCAACACTTAGCGAAATTCTTGAGTTGCTCCCATGGTTAATCTCTAGCTTCTTCTTCCTCCTCTTGTCATGGCTCATGCTTCAACTGTCACATGTGATGTGAATTATGAAGGTTGAACACAAACTAGTGAGCTCATTACATCCCCTACCTCATCATCCTACACTTGACTAGCGATCAAGTGTAGCGTGTTTCATACGCTAAAGAGTTTAGTGCAAGGTAGCTTGAGTTGGAGAGACTTCACGTGGATCATCTTCGGCACGAAGTTCATCGGAGGAAGCTCATTCAAAGTCTCAAGAGAAGCCTAGTGGAGTCGCGGGACTACTACACGGAGCAAGTGAAGAGAAGGACCGTCTACAAAGGCTGTATTCTTGTTCTCTTTAGATGTAAAGTAGTTTACGTTAGGTATTGTCTAAATCTCTAGTTAAAGATTCTAGGTTTAGGGTTCGTTAGCATGGCAATTTTTTGAAAATGGCATGGACGATGCCTCCCGAAACCTTGCTTTCGTGCTAGGGAACCCTATATAGATTCCATCTTTGATCGCAAAGTATCCAGCCATTTCACAAAGTCTCCGCTTGTGATGGCCTGCCTAAACCTAGTTGGGTCATCATCTACCATGATGCAATCCTCGCTCCCACTGTCACTAAGAATACTGTAGTATCTCTCAAGTGGATGAGGAACCGTACCAGATTCGCGGAGAGGATGAGGTTCGTTGCAGACTATTGAATTTTTTGGTTCTACCAAATTATCAGCAGTTAGTTTGTCTAGCTGGAACTGCTTCCAGTTCTACCTCATAACCATAAATTTTTCACATGAAATTCCTTTTCCAAAAGGTGTCATGCTGGGAAACAAAACACCTTTTGCTCCTCAGTTAGGTAGAAGATATACCCTCACAAATGTTTGGGATATCTTAACAAACTTATACATATCTGACCTCGCCTCGAGCATGTACGGATTCTGCTTTTCAACATAGGCCGGACAACCCAACTCATAACTCGTTTAAGACATGGCCTCTTCCCATTCCATATCTCAAATGTAGTGGTAGACTCTGATTTGTACGGAACCTCATTAAATAGGTATGCAGCTTCTCAAGAGCAAAACACCAATAGGAAATATGTAACTCAGCAGTACTCATCATAGAGAGCGCCATATCTCATAGCGTGCGATCCCTCCGTCCTGATACACCGTTTGTGATGTGGTGTATACAAAAGAGTAAGCTGAGAGAGAATCACATTCTCCTTTTAGAAACTCCAGGAACTACATGTGCAAGTATTCTCCTCCTCGATCACATTGAAGGACTTAATACTTTTACCCGTCTGGTTCTCAACTTCAAGCTTATATTCCTTAAATTTCTCAAAAGTTTCAGACTCTTGTTTCAACAGGAACACATGTCCGAATCTTGAGAGATTAGTCGATGAATATAATGAAGTACAAAGAATAAATCCTGGCATTTGTAGACATAGGACCGTATACATCATTATGTATTCGTCCCAAGAGTTCACTAACTCTATTTCTGTTTCCAGTAAACGGAGTGTTGGTTAATTTACATTTGAGACAAGACTGGTAAGTATCATAAGATGAAAATTCGAACATATTCTCATATTCATCCTTATGTAACTTAGCTGGTCGTGTCGCATTGATATGACCTGGTCTATAAAGCCACAAGGATGATTCGTTCATTTCTAAACTACTCCTCTTGAGTGTGTTTCAGATACTTTGAACTGTGGTTTGATTTAGAACATATATGCCATTTCATAACGTGCATGATCCAATCAACTCTTGATTCAGGAAAATGTTCACAATATTATCCTCCAATACAGAATTATATCCTTCTTTAACTTAATAAAGAAACTGATGTAATGTTGTATATCAGTTTCGGTCTCTAATAACATTTGTTCAGAATCAATGTATTAATAAAAGGTGATATTTGCCAACTGACTTCATTGCAACAATTGCACCATTCCGTAACACTTAGAGACATATCACCTATTTTCAGTTCTCTACCTTTATGTAGCTCATGTAACTCTTACATATGTGGGATCCTTTTCCGGTATTACATACCCAGGACGTAGAGGATTCTGAAAACAGTTCTCGGTAATGAACACACCCGAAGAAGATGCATCAACATGCACTTTCTTTGATTGGGTGGCATCGGAATCCGTCTATTCCCCTATTTTCTGCTCGGACTTATAACAGTTATAAGATAGAGCGGAACCAACGTTTCCTAGCTCAGTATAATAAGCAGGTTCGGTCAATGCATCCATTTTATTATCTTGATTAAGGCGTGACATGGTCGCTACCAGGAGAGAGAAAGAGAAGAAAACACTTTGTGTGCGCTCTTGCAGGATTAGATTGGTTATTAGTTTATCTAATCAGGATGGCTCCCACTGTTTTAGTCAAATCTACCTTCAAACCCTAAAAGGTAAGACTAGCCAGGATTAATTACACCCTACAATTTCGCCAATGTTTCGGCCAGGCCAGTGTCGGTACATTAAGGGAGGTTCCCCGTGCTTTCGCACGGATCTAATTAAAATAAAGCTCGTCTTCTCAGGGGCATAACCCCATTAACACCTTTCTAGACACCTACTTGATCGGCTAATTGTAATATGTAAAACTCTCCCAGGAGTAACTCTTACTCATAGTGGGTATCGGGATCCAACTATCTCATAGAAGGTATGCAATCTCATTGCAAATTTCAACACTTCAAATTCTCGATAATATTTTGCCCCTAGCAACTTATGACCTTGGCTAAGGTCAACAAATCATAAACGTTAGCCAAGTTCAACCCGTCATTTCTTGATTGAATTAAACCTACCCGCACGACCCTTGGCTAAGGTCAACAAAGTTGCACGACTACCCTAACTCACTCTCATCATATGATGCAGATAAGCACTAATTAGCTACCGCACACTACGCCTTGGCTAAAGTCAACAAACGCAACACGAATACTAAGAATTACTTATCTGTAATGACGGAGGGTTACGACAGGTTTTTAAGAAAACCTTTTGCGTAAAGCACTTGATATTGTTGTAGAATCGACTGAATTTTAAAAGGAGTGTTTTGAGGCTTTTACTAGTTTATCTAAATAGGTCACTCCCGGTGAAGGGATCTCGGCTCTTTCCTCATCGAATGAGGTGCAAGATATTTCATAAATACCACTATGCAAAACAAAAACTATAGAAGCAATCAAAAGACAAACCGAGTGGGTTGTAGCATCTGCTAGTTTTGCTAAAGTGGTCATCCCCGGTGAAGAGATCTCGACTCTTTCCTTATCGAATAAGGTGCTGGATATTCTTCAAGGAATACCGCTATGCAAAACAAGAACTAGAACTACCAGTTTTTAAATAAGTTTCTATAACATCTTTTAGGTTTATTTTATTTCATTAATCTCATTAATGAATTCTTATCAAATTATGCTTCCCAAGCATCACAGAAGAAACGAAAGCTGCAATATTTACTATATTTCATATATATAATATATGCATTCTTCTCAGTACATATCAAGTGATCACATCACAGAATATCAGCAGCAGAAGAATCACATATGAAATATTGGATATACTAGGAATTCCTTATTTTAATTAAGCCAGTAAAAACACGGATTCCACGGTCATGATGAATAGCAAAACCAACATCCCTAGACCCCTACGAGAGCGGCAAGAAACCCTACCAATTCTAGAGTTAGGAGACCAGGTATCGACTCCTCGAGATGGTCTCCCACTGGACCTTAGAACTCGGTTACTTGTGCTGCCCGCCTTGTGTAACATTTCAGAAAAATAAAATATTTTTTTGGAAAATTAAATAATTAAAATAATAAATATTATGAATACTTTAATGTGTGGAGATTAGTTTTAATAATATGGTATAATTATATAACGATAAATTGGGAAATATTTGGAAATTTTTATCAATTATTTATTTTTAAAGACTATGAAAATTTGGAATTTTACAATTTAGTATACAATGATTTATATATAAGTTAGTATTACCGAACTCAATTAGTATTGAATTATGCATTAAGTGTGATTATGCACATGACATGCACCATGTCATATTGTAAATATACTTGTCACATTTTTATTTGAAACATGAATTCAAGTCTTTATTGGTGCATGGTTTGATTTTGGGTTTTCAATTGTTTAAAAATAAAAGAAAAAGAAAAGAAAAAGATTAAAGAATATGGCATGGGAAGACAAGGAAGCATGGGCTTAGGAGGGAGAGAGAGAGAGGGTGAGGGGTCATTTGTTGACCATGGCAATTATTCTTCACTCATCATCCTTCATCATTTTATCCTCATTCTCCTCACCTTGGCTTCCCTCTTTCCCCATCTCCTCTACCTCCTCACCACAACCTCAAATACACATCAAAACCCTTCATCCTCTTCATACAAATCAAGCACAAGCTCACTACAAGTACGGAGGACTAAACAAGTTGGGATTTTGAGCACATGGGGCAACTTAAGAAAATTCTTGAGTTGCAAATGAGATATTCTCTACACCTTTAGCTTATAATCTAGTTTCCTTTAACTCCTATAGTAGTTTTAAGTTGATTAAATAAGGTTTAGTGATCTTGGAAATTTCCAAGATAAGTTTAGAGTATGATTTGGGTTGTGATTGTGTATTGAGGTGTAATTGGTAACTACAATCCCTTTAGTGTTAAAACTTGGACAAAACATGAGAGTAAAAGCACAATTCACAAACTTAGAAATCCCCAATATCGGATTTGTGTAAGAATTTTGATGTTGTTTTGAGATCTGCTATCACCCTGGGGTTGTATAAGTAAAGTAGGCAATTACTAAGAGGTGTGCAGGCAACCTAGAACCTGCAACCTAGAACCTACACTCAAGACCCGAGACCCTAACCCTTTCATATGGCCGCAAATAATTCCTTTTTCGCCGTAAATTGCGGCCTTGTTGTGATCAAATCGATTCGTTCTTGGTCCATGGCTCCGTTTTATGTTATTCAGACCTATCCTATGTGCAGAATGTCCCAATTCTCACCTGAGGCAAATCTGGGAGCGTTTTCTTGAGTTGCTGTTTTGGTTTCGCGACTTCTTTATGATTTTAGTTTTGGTATTGTGTTTCATCTCGGTCACTTGAAGTTTGTACGTCAATATCGGGAGTTGTTTGGTTATTCTTACATGCGTAAACCATAGGTTTTAACCTATGTGTGATTAGTGAGCCGTTTTGGCTTTCGTATGTGATTCTTGTTTACAATACTATGTATTCATATATGTAGGCACATTCCTATGGACATCGGACAACGAGGAAGAGAATGACAACATCGACTTCGGCAAAAAAGGATCAAGGTGAGTAGATATATATATCTACGGGGGAATTCTTAGTCACGAAACCCTAGAGTAAAGATTGGTACACACGCACACACACACGCATACATTTGATTTTCTTGTGTGTATATAGGGACACACACACATACATATATGTATGTGAGTATGTATGTATATATATATATGTGTGTGTGTGTGTGTATACGTATACACGGATGGTGTGGATAGTATATGATACTTGGAGATGAGTCGATGTTATTGGGCAAGATACCGTGAGATCGGTGATGTGATTTGGGTCATGTTATGAGATACGACATGATATTATAGCGGATCGAATGGGCGATGTGATTTTATTCACACGTGGATATATGTTGGATGGTATCGGTATGTGCTAGACTTAGATCAGTACCCTAGTTCATGACATTATGATGATACCATACGAATAATGCGTTATATATGATAGTTGACTCGTGCCCCGATTTTGGGATACCGTACGATGGATTTACCGTACAAGATATAGTTATGATAATGGATCCGCACTCTTGATTCGAGGATGTCGTATTGTACGTTTTATTGTACGTGGCGCTATTGAGGCGGGATCACTGACTACTAGATATATATATATCGACTCAGACTTAGGTGGTTTTCCTTACCCTTTGTTTAATCTCTTAGCTTTATCTTGTAGTTTACTTAGTAGATGTTAGACTGAGCTCGAGTCATACTTATTTCCAAAACTAACGAATCGTGAGTATTTTAAAGACAGGCCAAAGGATACTACGGATCTTTCAAAGGACGTACCTTTTCTTAAAAACACCGTATCCCCTATTTTCTAAACACTACGATTCATGTTATTTCAAATGCCAAAATTGTATGACTCATACTTATATAATGTATATTCTTTATTGTTGCGTTTACTATTCATTTTCCGTATATTCTTGCTGTTCACATCGCATTGCATGGTTAATTGTGTTTTCATTAATTATTATGAACCCATGCTGTCAGGACACTAGCACCATTACCGATGATCCGTATGTCTACGTACACCTGCTTGCCGGCTCACACACATCATCGTCGGCAATTGGCATGACACATACACTTTAGAAGTATTACTTCATTGACATGACTTGCTGGCTGATAGTTCCAATATGTTATCGCTTTTATATGCTAGTTTAATTATTGCATTCCTTGCTTGATCTCCGATGCATTCATATATTCATTTGTCATGTAATATTATGGGGCTTTATGCCGGTAATTCACTGTTATTTACTCTTGAGATTGGGATTTTGGATTTCTATGAGATTTCTCGATTTGGAGAAACCGCAATGATTTTATAAACTTATTATCATTTTAAAGATAGAAAATTGTGGTTTTCTCGTGATATGATTTGAGAGGTGTCCACCATGAGTTTTCTCGGCACTTGAGCGGTATCATGCACCCGATTCGAGGAGGAGGAGGAACCGTCTGCGTGTTCATGGTGGACCCGATGCGGTACCCCGGGGCAAGATGGTCGCAGATGATGGCGTTGAGCCTGGAAGGGGAGCACTACCTACCGGTTATTGCTGACACGGCGGATATCCGGAGGATACCGACGTAGTCGTGAGATATTTATGATTTGGGCCAGTCCGGATTGCCGGAGCCCGGGGCCAATCCGGATTGCTGGAACCCAAGATATTGAGACATTGAGATACTGAGATTTTATGATATGGGTCAGTCCGGATCGCCGGAGCCCGAGATATTGGATATTGGGATATTGTTTTATGTCGATGATTAACACGGATTCTATGTTGATTTCATTGATGATACCTCGATTTTTATATACAGAAATCTCTCTAAATTAAGAAAACAGTTTTCTCATTCATGATGTATTCTGTTTTCATTTGTAATGCATTCGTACATCAAAATTGTGATATGTTGCTACCTGAGGCACTGACAAGAGAACTTGATATTACACTTATGTGTAGATATTTCAGGGTTATATTATTGAGGATATGTTATCGTATAACCTAGGATAGAATCATACATGCGATTTCTACTTGTTGATTTTTTCTACTCATGAGTCGGCAACTCACCCACGGTGTACCACAGTTTCTTGCAGGTTTTGCCGTACAGGTTTTGTTGCGGCTTGCTGGCATACTGCTTCCTTCCGGGTGATTGCTTTGGTAGGTGGGTTCACTTGTATCGTGACCACCGTAGTATCTGTATTTATATTTATTTGTATCTAGTAAACTCCATCAACCAGATTTGTATATTTGTTAGACTTAGAAGACCAGTGTATATTCTTTCGACCTTAGGGTCGTGCGCCTGTATTATTATGGTTTTTTCTCTGGTTTTCTTCAGGATATTGCTTTTCTTGTTGAGTTTTGATCCCCGCGCTTCGGCGTTGTATATTATATTGCTTGCGTGGTTGTGTCCGCCATTGGGCGAAGAGCTAGCTCCTGCTTGGGGATGCGTTTATTCATTAAGTATATTATTCATGTTTGTACCCGTCTGGGGCTACTTTTTACAAAGGAGACTCTGCCGAAATTTTCGGGAAAATTTGATGTTGTTTTTAAAAAGGTTTAATGCCACTTATGTTATTAAAACCACTTGCTTTAAAACAAGTTTTCCTTCACTTATTCTTTAAAAATGGTTTAGATTTCTGTGCTTTTTGGCTTACTTGAATTAGGTGGGGTCCTATAAACTTCACATGATTCAAGTGCCAGTCATGTGCTATTTCGGGTCGTGACAATATTGGTATCAGAGCTGCTAGGTTTGACCTTGGTTTGAGTCTATGTTTGACTATGCGAAGTCTAGGGCATTTATATATATTCGGAACTTAGGCTTGACCTTACGGAAATTAGACTTGGTCGAGGGGGTATTAGACCCGAACATTCGTCGCATAGGTTGACCTTGGTTGATGGAGAAGGTTACTTAAGTAGAGTGACGTAACGTGTGTATGTTCCGTGGCATAGTTACGTCACGCTACTCCACTTAAGAAGCCTTAGGATATAAATTTCTTTGCACAGTACTTCATTCATTCCTATAATCTATCCTCATCGATATCGTTTTGTGGTTTTGTTACCACGATTACATAGGCAGAGAGAGCTGCGGCTAGTGTTGCGATCAGCATGAGCTCATCTTGGACGAGGACTGACCATGATGTATTCCGGTGACACGTGATTGCATCGGTGTGTCATTTTATTGTTTGTCGCGCCATGAGTATTGATGGATTGCTTTTACTAAATTTCTTGAACGTGCAGATCAACACCAGAGGATTGGGCCACTGCTAGATGCCGGCTAGAATGTGATGACCATTAATGTATCGTCTATTCTTGAGGATTGAGGCACTGTTCAGCATGTGGACGAATGAGCTAGTTGTTGCTGCGAATGAAAAGATATCATCCCAAATGTTTGAAGCTAATGCAGCACGAGTTGTACTTAGAGATATGATAAAAGATCGCTAGTCACCCATGGATGAATGACTAGTACATGTGGTTCGTTGCAAACCCCGATGTGAGGTCATCAGATTGATTGATTCCAGCTAGAGAAGACTTCACGCAGGTACGTTGAGAGTCGATAGAAAACGATCGAATGTCAAGAACCCATTTTTCCATGTTTAAGGTATTCGGAAAAACATGCAAGTAATTCTGTGAACCCTTTAGAAGAATGAAACCTTAACTCGACTTAATGACCATGGAAACGCTTTTGAACCTTAGGATTTGCGGCAGTTCCGCGGTGCCATTACTCAGGCTTGGGTTTGCCTTTCTACGGCCGGTCCATAGGTACTGTGGCATGTACTGGATATTATTAAATTGTGCACAAGTGTTGAGCTCTTGGGGAATTATGAGACTTTGACGAATCGATCTAAAATTTTGACGTCGTCCGGATATCATATGATGGGATACATTACTTGGGAGACTCTAAGTATGAGTATAGCTGTTGTAGCGCAGTCCATACAGCAATGGAGAGAAAAGTCCGAATCAGTCTACATTAGAGAAAAGAGGAGTAAGAGGATCGTACGAGATTTTGATAAGATGACATTACACTCCGTTGACATCAGAGATGTGATACGCATGCTGAGGAGTTGATTATGGATATATTTTCCAGAAGGAGTCGTGATGAGTATGAAGCCATTCCTGAACAAGAAATGGATTTAGTAAAGGGTGATATCTTCCGGGCAGATCGGCAGAAACAAGATTGGGAGAGACCCCGACATGATCTTTCTGGAATACTACACGAGATATTTTATGAGTGACCATGATAGTTGGCCAGCGATCTTTAGAGGTTGTGCCAGAGCAGAAATGTTCCATCATCGTTCCATATTAGGCCGTTGAGTTGAAGAGCTATGTAACTAGCAATTCGCAGTGAGAGACGAGAGCCTAAGGGCACCAGGTATCATTCGATGAACATGAGGCAAGTAGATATCTTGCTCTGCTAGCTTTGGATGCACCGACACCTTCTCGATTTTGAAGGAAGGACATATCGACAACAGTGTTTACAATTTGCGACTTGGTGATTCGAATATCATGTGTCCGTTATTTTAGATTTTGGTATTATTGACGATTTATTTGGATGATTGAGATTTGTATACCACGGTTGCACTCGACTTCGATTTGATGTTATTCGAGATGTTGATTTTGATTTCATGCCCATGGTATGTATGAGATTTGACTTGTGCCTTCGGTGTAGTTCTCATGTACTTTTGGTACTTTGATTCGATTTTGTGCACGCTGATGCATGTGGTTATGAGATTATATATCACGGTATACCTGATTTGGGTTGAGGTATGTTGTATACCGTTGATTTCGATTGTGATATTTGATATTTATTTTCGTGCACCTTGTGAACATGATTTGGATTCTTGCGCATACTTAGCGCGCTTGATGCGATTTTGGGTGCACACCAGATGCATTAAATCGGGATTCTTCATGCATATCAGATACACCTGATATTGTTGTCAGGCACACTCGTTGCCCTTGACCGGTATTTTTGTGCACACCCATTGCAGTCAGTTTTGGTTTCTGTGCACATGTATGGCACATCCAGTGATTTCGATTTTTGTGTGCACCAGACGAACATGGCATTCTTATACACATTTTGGGATTGATTTCATTGGGAGCTGTATGTTTTATGATATTTACTATTTGGTATAGTGGCTGAGCAGGACTAGTCCGAGGACAGTACCTGGATATATTTTTGCATGCATCGGTAGTTACCGAAAGGATTTCCAAAAACAAAGGAGCTATAGTCTCCGTATTTTCCTGTGTGTCCGAGATGACACGAACATTTTTTAAAGGAAACCCTTCCAAATTATTTTCCAAACAGCGGGACGTATGTTAAACAAAAGTATATATATGTATGTAGAGTTATTTTCTTACAATAAACGTCTGCTACTTGTGCCGTGATACGCGCATCGCACAGCGACTTGCAAAGGGTTTGACATGTATTTCTTTCCAGATGTTTTGTCGAGTTTACAATGATGCGTACTATGTACATGTTATAGTTTTGATGTACATCATGTTGATTTTCGTATTGGACTTTGACATTGACATCTTCATCCTAACTCCGATGATTGTGTGATACTTGACGGAGTTTTGATTTTGAGTTATATACTCGTTTCCATGTGCATGCATTGCGCTATGATATGTTTCATGTATTTATGATTTCGGTGACCCGGCGACTTGATCATTTTACTGAAATGGTATAGTATTTGGGGGAATTAAAATTAAATTCGGGGACCGAATTTTTTAAGAGGGGAAGACTGTAATATTTCAGAAAAATAAAATATTATTTTTAGGAAATTAAATAATTAAATTAATAAATATTATGAATACTTTAATGTGTGGAGATTAGTTTTAATGATATGGTATAATTATATACCGATAAATTGGGAAATATTTGGAAATTTGTATCAATTATTGATTTTAAAAGAATTTACGAAAATTGTGAATTTTACAATTTAGTATACAATGATTTGTATATAAGTTAGTATTACTAAACTCGATTAGTATTGAATTATGCATTAAGCGTGATTATGCACATGACATACACCATGTCATATTGTAAATATACTTATCACATTTTTATTTGTAACATGATTTCCAGTCTTTATTGGTGTATGGTTTCAATTTGGGTTTTCAATTGTTTTAAAAATAAAATAAAAAGATTAAAGAATGTGGCATGGGGAGACAAGGAAGCATGGGCTTAGGAGAGAGAAAGAGAGGGTGAGGGGTCATTTGTTGACCATGGCATTGTTTTTTCTCTCATCATCTTCATCATTTTCTCCTCCTTCTCCTCACCTTGGCTGCCCACTTTCCCTACCTCCTCCACCTCCTCACCACAACCTCTAATACACATCCAAACCCATCATCCTCTTCACACAAATCAAGCACAAGCTCACTACAAGCGTGGAGGACCAAACAAGTTGGGATTTTGAGCACATGGGGCAACTCAAGAAAATTCTTGAGTTTCCAAATGAGGTATTCTCTACACCCTTAGTTTAGAATCTAGTTTCCTTTAACTCCTATAGTAGTTTTAAGTTGATTAAATAAGGTTTAGTGATCTTGGAAATTTCCAAGATGAGGTTTAGGGTATGATTTGGGTTGTGATTGTGTATTGAGGTGTAATTGGTAACTACAACCCCTTTAGTGTTAAAACTTGGACAAAACATGAGAGTAAAACCCCAATTCACAAACATAGAAATCCCTGATATCGGATTTGTGTTGGAATTGTGATGTTGTTTCGAGATCTGCTTCTTAGTTATATGTATGCCCTAGATGCCATTGCTATACATGGGATGCGTAATGTAGTGGATGCTTGGACATATATAGGGAGGACTTTCTTGCTCGATATGATAGTATGCTATCTGGTTGCTCTTTTTCTTAACATGTTGAATTGTATAGGTAATATTGTCTTGCTCTCACATGTTGACAAAGCCCTTGGGTTGTGTACTTAACTACCTGGACTATGATGCTGATCATATTAGTGGGGCCAAGGGTAGTCTGTAAGTACACCCTATAATAGTTCCTAGTCGAGAGAGTATCGAGACAAGGCATCGATATTCCAGAGTAAACTAGCGTATGCGCTTCTCGACCCATATGATGGGCGATAGATGATCCCATATCCATTAGTGTTTGACATCAGAAAAGGTATATGGGTGCTCAGGGGAGACTGGGTATACTGAACGGACTCGCCGAGAACTCCTAGATGGTATTATACCTATCGTCGGATAGAAGTTCTCTAGTAACACTGGTACAGGTTAGTCTGTAGACCCGAGATCGTCATAGAGTCTTGCGTGATTTCCATTGTGCTTTGTTTTCCACCTTACCACGGTCAAGAGATCGTGCAAAATGGTGGCTTTTGGTTACAGTCCCGAGTCACGTGGGGGCAATGAGCGAAAGGAAGGGTTTCGTCTTTCCCGGTATTGGGAGTAGATGTTGCGCTTTGCTCGATTGGCCATAACAGGAAATGCCTGGCCAGGGTTGCTGAGATTTACTGGTAAGTGTTATCAGTGGTTTCTTGAACCGTTATGGACCTTGCATCGGCATGGCTTATCAGGCTATTGGGGTCTGATGTTATACCACCCCTAGGCTGTTGATATGCGACATATCATACGAAGAGACCGGACGGTACGGTAGTGTTACTGATTGGACTCGCATGAGAATAAGCAGGCTTGCTTGTTGATCTTCTGATCGCTCAATACCCTGGTGGCCATTACGTTTAGCAGACCGCTTGCGGCTTGTGCGTGTTTGATATGATCATCACCTACTGCCGACATATTGACGAGTTTTCAGAGTCCTAAACAGAGATTTCCTGGTTCATGCGAAACGGAGTAGGAGCACATATGTGATATGGGTGGGACCGAGATTAATACGAGTATGAGATAACGTATTCTATTCTCACGATATGTGATATCGGCCTGTTATATGTGATATAGCCGGGTTATCGGATCAAGTGTTGATTCGATGAAATAGTATATAATATATATGTGTGTATATGTGTGTGTGTGTGTGTGTATTATATGGTCACTTAAATATTTATTATTCTCACCTATGATGCATTTAACATATATGTGATATATGTTTATGGTATTGTTTTCTTTTGTTACATGAATATTATATATGTTATATCTAATATTGTGACATGCTAGGTTACACATGCAACATGTAGGTATGAGACTTTTACCATGCTAGGGTTTATGTTAGGGTTTCATTTGTCATTATGTAATTACAAATTAGTGGATTTAATCAAAGCTAGAAGCTTGTAGATAAGCTTTGACTTAGTCCACTCTTTTGTTTCTACTTAAGATATTTTGTGACCTAACCATTAACCCTTACCATGGTTAATTCTCTACATAGGTTAGTGTATGGATGATATACTCACCCAAGAGTTGCATTGGAACCATGATAGATATTTTTATCACATGAGATATTTCCTTCTTCTTCTTCTTCCTCATCTCATTTTTGCTCTCTAGAATTTGTGATCAAGAAGAAATATAGTGAGAAATTAAATACTAAAGTGAGCTAAATTCCTACTTCATCATCCTCTACTATTCGCCATTTAGTTTAGGGTGTTTGCTTCACTATCTACACAATTAGTGAAGAGATAGCATGCGCTACTGTCTCCTCGACATAGATCATCTTCGGCCTCGAAGACTTCGAAGAAAGCTTGTTCGTTTCTTCATGGGAGCCTTTCAAGAGTCCGAAAGTTTGTGATCGCAGCGAAGGGACTATTACACGGAGCTATTGAAGTGAAGGACCGGTCTACAAAGGTTGTATTCCTCGTTCACTTAGATATAAAGTATTTACATATCATGTTTAACCCTAAGTCTCTTATTAAGATCTTGGTTAGGGTTTGTTTTGTTAGTTATATGTATGCCCTAGAGGCCATTACTGTACATATGATCTATATTGTAGTGGATGCTTGGACATATATAGGGAGGACTTTCTTGCTCGACATGATAATATGCTATCTGGTTGTACTTTATCTTAACACGTACTCTGATTGTTTCTATGTTACATGTTGATAAAGCCCTTAGGATATGTACTCGACTAATGGGACTATGATGAGATCATACTAGTGGGGCCACGGTAGTCGATGAGTAGATCCTATAACTGTTCCTAGTCGCGGGTGTATCGAAACAGGGCATCGATACACCAGAGTAGACTAGCGTATACGCATCTTGACCCATATGATAGGCTATGGATGATCCCATATCCATCGGTGTTTGACATCAAAGATGGTATACGGGTGCTCAGTAGAGACTGGGTACACTGGACGGACTCGCCGAGAACTCCCAGATGGTATTATACATCACATTAGATGGCAGTTCTCCGGTGACACTGGTACAGGTTAGTCTATATACCCGAGATCGTCATAGAGTCTTGTGTGATTCCCACTGTACTTTGATTTCCATCATACCACGTCCAAGAGGGCGTGCAAAAAGGTGGCTTTTGGGTACAGTCCCGAAGCACATGGAGGCAAGGAGCGATAGGAGGGGATTCGTCTCTCCCGGTATAGAGAGTTGATGTTGTGCTGTGTTCGATTGGCTATAACTGGAAATCCCTGGCCAGGGTTGCTGAGATTTACTGGTAAGTGATATCAGTAGTTTCTCGAACTATTATAGACCTCATATCGACACGAATTATCAAGCTACTGGGGTCTGACGTTTACCACCCCTAGGCGAGATATGCGACATATCAGACAAAGAGACCGGACTGTACGGAAGTGTTACTGATTGGATTCGCGGGAGAAAGTACAGGCTTGCTTGTTGATCTTCTGATCGCTCAATACCTGGGTGGCTGTTACGTTTAGCTGACCGCTTGCAGCTTGTGGGTGTTTGATATGATCATCACCTGCTACCGGCGTATTGACGATTCTTTAGAGTCCTACACAGAGGTTTCTTGACTTAGGCAAAACGAAGTAGGGTCACATATGTGATATGTGCGGGACCGAGAACAATACGTGTATGTGATACCGTATTAGATTCTCGCGATATGAGATATCGGCCGGGTATATGTGATATAGCCTAGTCATCGGATCAAGTTTTGATTCGATGAACTGATACAGATTATATTAGTCGGTTATTTGTGAAATAGCCGGATTATCGGATCAAGTGTTGATTCGATGATTTAATGTATAATTATATATATGATATATTAAATTACATTAACTAATATTAGCTCTCTAAAAGATTCTTTTTCTCACTCGGGTAATACATTGATATATATGCGATATATGTTAATTGTATTATTTTATTTTGTTACAAAATATATTATATATGTGATATATAATATTGTAACATAATATGATTACTAATGCAATATGTTTAGTGGAGATTAAACAAGGTTAGGGTTTGAATTGGGTTAGTTCTTTCATGAACCTTCTAGATGGTTTTCTTTTATTTTGTGCTAAGATATTATGGTTGATATTTTAAGTGACTCATTCTTTAACCCAACCCAAAACCTAGCCCTAGTTAAATCTCTACATGAGTTATCCGTGTCATCCTTGACCATGGTTACATTTATAACCATATTAACATTTTCCTTATTCATCACAAAAGGAATTAATTCATTTTTCTTCTTCTTCTTCAAGCTTGAGCTTTGAGAAAGCTTTCCAGGTCTTCATTTTGTGATAATTAAGAGTGAGAATTTGAAAACAAATGAGAGCTAAAATCCTACTTCATCATCCTAATCTATCCTAGCCATTTAGATTAGGGTGTTCACATCATTTAATGAGTGAGAGATTGTGTTAATGAAAATTCAAGGTAGATCATCTTTGTTATCGAAGATCGGAAGAAAGCTTGCATCTTTCTCTTCGTGGAGCCTCTCTAGAGTCCGGATGCACGATAATCGCAGCGAAGGGAGCTCAACACGGAGCTTTAGAAGTGAAGCACCCGATCTACAAAGCTTGTAATCCCTCTCACTTAGTGTTAAAGTATTTAACATACTTAGTTTCGCCTAATCTCTAGTTTAAAGATCTTGGTTAGGGTTGTTTGGCACGTCTGAATTTTAAATCGGGCATGATTGATGCCTTATAGACCCTTGTGAGAGTGCCTAGTAACCCTGAATGTTTAGCACCCAAAAGTTTTAAATTAGCATGATTGATACTTGCCTAAACCTTGCCAAGGTACTAAGGAAATCTTACAGTGGTATCAGAACCATGCGAGAGCATTAGGCGTTGCGTAGGCGAAGTTTAAAGTCCGATCGAACTCCGAAAGCCCGAAACAACCCCTTTTCTGGAAATTTTTCCAAACGTTGGATTTTTCCAACTTAAAAATACTCAGAAAATCATGCAGGGAATTCTGTGGACACACCTGAAGAACGGAACCCTAACTCATCCAAGTGACCGCGGATCCGCGGTTAAAACATGATTTTGGCGGCGGATCCGCGGCACCACTTGAGAGGCTTGGGTCGGACCCTTCAAATGTTGGTCCATAGGTACTGGGGCATGCTTCTAGGAACTTTTAATTTTTCTTAAGTGTTGAGCTATCTGGGAATTTTAGGAAGTCATTTATTCGATCGAATTATTTAATTTCGTCTAGCTATCTGTGATTGTGATACAATATGTGGAATTCATATAATTAGGCATGAAATTCGTAATATGTGATATTTCGGGTATTTGATGTCTAAGGTAATTGTCGATTCCAAATGTTGCAGTTTGACATTTTCTTTTCTGCGACCGTAAGTGTAATATGTGTTGTATCGCCGATTTCGTTGCTATACATCAACGACAATTGGGATATGCATATTTACTTATGTTGATGACATGTGATATTATGTATTGTTGTGATATGTTATATTGGATCGTCGTGTTATGAATAGCCGGGTTTTTTTATGTGATATGAGAGTTTTTATTTTCATTCATGTAAAATTCATTATATGTAATATTTTTTTATTGGGGCACTTCCAGGTTGAGGATGATGTCACCGTTGATATATATTATTTACTTTTCCGCATTAGGATAGACCCAAGGCGGGGTGCACAAGTAACCGGGTTCTAGGGTCCAATGGGAGACCATCTCGAGGAGTTGAGACCGGGTCTCTAAATTTTAGAATTGGTAGGGTTGCATGTCGCTCTCGTAGGGGTCTAGGGATATGGGTTTGGCTATTCATCACGACCGTGGAATCCGCATTTTTACTGTCTTAAATAAAACACGGAATTCCTAGTATATCCAATATTTCATATGTGATTCTTCTGCTGCTGATATTCTGTGATGTGATCATTTTATATGCGTGAGACGAATGCTTATACTATATATATTATTTATAAATATTATTGCTTTCGTTTCTTCTGTGATGCTTAGGATGCATAACCAATGGGACTTCATTAATGAGATTAATGAAATAAAAAGAAAACTAAAGATATTGTAGAAACTTGTTTAAAAACTGGTAGCTATAGTTTTTTGCTTTGCATAACGATATTCCTTATAGAATATCGAGTACCTTATTCGATAAGGAAAGAGCCGAGATCTCTTCACCGAGAGTGACCTCTTTAGCGAAACTAGCAGATGCTACAACCCACTCAGTTTGTCTTATGATTGCTTCTATAGTTTTTGCTTTGCATAGTGGTATTTGTGAAATATCCTGCACCTTATTCGATAAGGAAAGAGCCGAGATCCCTTCACCAGGAGTGACCTCTTTAGCAAAACTAGTAAAAGCCTCAAAAACACTCCTTTTCAAAATCCCTCGATTCTACGAAGATATCAAGTTTATTACGCAAAAGGTTTTCTTAAAAACTTGTCGCAACCCTCCATCATTTTAGGAAGTAAGGTACTTAGTATTCGTACTGCGTATGTCGACCATAGCGGAGGCGTAGTGTACGGTAGCCAAATGATGTCTTCCTATACAGCATATGATGCGATTAGTTAGGACAGTCACATGATTATGTCGACCATAGCCGAGGGTCATGTGGGTGGGTCTAATTAATCACGAAATGACGGGTAAAACATGACTAGGACTTATGATATGTTGACCATAGCCAAGGTCATAAGTGCTAGGGGTAAAAACCATTATCGGGAATTTCAAGTGTTGAAATTTGCAATATGATTGCATACCTTCTATGAAATAGTTGGATCCCGATACCCACTGCTAGTAAGAGTTACTCCTGGAAGAGTTTTACACATGACAATTTGCCAATCAAGTAGGTGTCTAGAAAGGTGTTAACGGGGTTACGCCCCTAGGAAAACGAGGTTTATTTTAATTAGGCCCGTGCGAAAGTACGGGAAACCTCCCTCAAAGTACCGAAACTGGCCTGGCAGAAAGATTGGCAAACTTGTAAGGTGTAATTAATCCCAGCTAGTCTTACCTTTTAGGGTTTGTAAGTAGATTTGACTAAAAATGTGGGAGCCATCCTGATTATATAAAATAATAACCAAATCTAATTTTGCAAGAACGCACGCAGAGTGTTTTCTTCTCTCTCTCCTGGTAGCAACGATGTCACACCTTAATCAAGATAATAATAAGGATGCATTGACCGAACCTGCTTATTATACTGAACTAAGGAATGTTGGTTCCACTCTATCATATAATTGTTATAAGACTGAACAGAAAATAGGGAAATATCCGGATTCCCATGCCACCCAATCGAAGAAAGTACATGTAGATGCATCTTCTTCGGGTGTGTTCATTACCGAGAACTGTTTCTTAGTATCCTCTACGTCCTGGGTATACGATACCGGATCAGGATCCTGCATATGTAACATGTTACATAGGCTACAGTAAGGTAAAGAACTGAGATTGGATGATATATCTCTAAATATAGAGGATGGTGCAAGTGTTGCAGCCAAGTTTGTTGGCAGATATCACTTTGTATTAAATTCATTGATTCTGAACAAATGTTATTAAATACCGAACCTGACATACAATATTACATCATTTTCTTTATTAAGTTAAAAGGGATATAATTCTGTATTAGAGGAATGTTGTGAATATTTTCAAGAATCAAGAGTTGATTCGATCAGGCACGTTATATAATAGCATATATGTTCTAAATCAAACCACAATTCAGAGTATGTAGAACACACATAAGAAGAGTAGTTCAGAAATGAATAAATCTTTCATATAGTATTGTAGATTAGGTCATATCAATGCGACACGACTAGCTAAGTTACATAAAGATGAATATGAGAATTCGTTCAAATTTCATCTTATGCTACTTGCCAGTCTTGTCTCAAAGGTAAAATGACCAATACTCCGTTTACTGGAAACAGAGAAAGAGTTAGTGAACTCATGGAACAGATACATGATGATGTATACGGTCCTATGTCTAAAAATGCCAAGGTTGGTTCTTCATACTTCATTATATTCACTGATCATCTCTCGAGATTCGGACATATGTTCCTATTGAAACACAAGTCTGAAACTTTTGAGAAATTCAAGGAATATAAGCTTGAAGTTGAAAAACAGACGGGTAAAAGTATTAAGTCCTACGATGTGATCGAGGAGGAGAATACTTGCGCATCGAGTTCCTGGAGTTTCTAAATGGATAATGTGATTCTCTCTTAGCTGACTCCTTCGTATACACCACAGCACAACGGTGTATCGGGGTGGAGGTATCGCACCCTATGAGATATGATGCGCTCTATGATGAGTACTGCTGAGTTTCCTGTTTTTCTTTTGGGAGTTATGGACTTAAGAAGCTGCATACCTATTGAATAGGGTTCCGTCCAAATCAGGGCCTACCACTACATATGAGATATGGAATGGGAAGAGACCATGTCTTAAACGAGTTAAGATATGGGTTGTCCGGCCTATGTTGAAAGGAAAAATACGGACAAGCTCGTAGCAAGGTCAGTTCTGTATAAGTTTGTTAGGATATCCCAAACATTTGTGAGGGAATATCTTCTACCAATCTGAGGAGCAAAAGGTATTTTGTTTCTCTGCGTGCCACCTTTTGAGAAAAAGGTATTTCTTGTGAAGAAATTTATGGTCATGAGGTAGAACTGGAAGGTTTTCCAGCTAGACAAACTAACAGCGGATGATTTGGTGAAACCAAAGGATTCAATAGTTTCCAACGAACTTCAGCCGATCCGCGAATCTGGTAGGGTTCCTCATCCACTTGAGAGATACTACGGTATTCTCAGTGACAGTGGGAGCGAGGATTGCATCATGGTTGATGATGACCCAACTAGGTTCTAGCAGACCATCACGAGTGGCGACTCTGTGAATAGGCTGGATGTTATGCGATCAAAGATGGAATCCATGTACATCAATAAAGTATGACTTTGCATGTTGCACCTGATGGGCTAAAACCCATTAGGAGCAAATGGATCTTGAAAAGATTCTTAGGATAGATGGAAAAGTTGAGACTTTCAAAACTATGCTTAACTCCATCATGATCAGTGCAAGCATTGTGGAGTTGGAACATCTGTTTTGATATGACAGTCAAAGAGTTTGACTTCATCAAAATAGTAGATGAACCTTGTATATACAAGAAGATTGTAGAGAGTAAGGTTGTCTTCCACGTATTGTACGTAGATGACATACTCTTGATAGGAAATGGTTTTCTATGCTACAATCGGTCAAGCTCCTCTTATCACAAGGATTCTCAATAGGTGATTTGGATGATAACTACTACATCTTTAGGATTAAGATCTATGGGATAGATCAAAGTGGATCTTGGGAGTGTCCCAAATCTAGGTAGATTAAACACCATACTAAAGAGGTTTAGTATGGACGATTTTAAGCATGGTGGTTCACCCACTACCTCAGGAATCACTCTCTCCAAAAACGATGTCTTCCGAGACTGATTTAGAGAGAGCTCCCAAGCAAGGGATACCCTATGCTTCGGTAGCAGGCTCTATCAGAGTATGCGATGTTATGTACCAGACCAGATGTAGCAAACTCACTAGGTGTAGTGATTAGGAATCAATCGGATCTTGGGAGAATCACTGGTCAGCTGTGGAGGACATTCGTAAGTACTTGAGAAGCACTTGTAAGTCCGTGTTGCCCATCCCGGTGCTTACGGGAGGCGGAAAACATAATAAAAAACGGATTTTTAATGACTTAGGCAACATGGACTAAGCTTGTGAGGATCTTTGCTAAACTAAAACTAGCTAAAGTAAACTAACAACTAACAAAGTTGTAGAAAGGTTATACCTTTGGTCTTTAGTCCTTCTCTCCTTGCTCCTAGGTATGGTAGAAAGAGTTCACCTTGCTTGTCTTCTCCCGTCAAAGAAAGATCCACTTGAAAGCCACCACCTTTAGCTTCAACTCCAAGCTAGGAGTAACTAGAGTGCAAGAAATGCTAAGACTTGAACCCTAGAAGTGAGAAGAGAAGATCAAGAGAGGGTTTTTCTCAAGCTTTTTGTTTCTCAACACATGAGAGGGAGAGAGCTTGAGGGAGAGGATGAGCAAGAGAGAGAAAAGATATGATAGAATGAAAAAATAGTGAGCCATTCTCACTAATATGTGTGAGTTATTTTAATTAATTAATTAGCAAGAAAATTGTCATGGTTTAATCAAGAGGTGACCATTATCATTTCATTATTAATGCAAATTGCAAGAATCAAAGAGCATCTTCCAAATGAAATGATCATGGTCAAATTGTCAACTTGGTCAACAAGTCAACAAAGTCAAAGTGTCAACAACAACAACCATGCACAATAATTAAGCTAATTATTAATTAACAATAATACACACAAAAACAATAGGGTTAATAAAATGACAATAGTCATTAACCCTAAACAAGGTCCTCTCCCTCAATCTCAAGCAACCGTGCATACGCACCCGCATTCGTGATCCGAGGAACACGAACACAATGAGAAAAACCAATCTCAAATCATATACTAGGATCCGGCTTAAACCAAAGCCCGCTAGTATAAACTGTCCGGACAGCAAACGTGCACAAGTGCGCGGATGCGAACGAACCCTGTCGCAAAACCATGCGACCTCTACTCGTTTTGCCTAAAGGCGAATAGCTCTCTGTGTGGGACTCTAAAGACTCGACACTACGCTGGCAGTGGGTTTAACCACAGACCGCAAGCGGCACTAGCTGTACGTAACGGTCCCCAGGTAGATGTCGATAAGAAGACTGACGAGGTGAACCCCATCTGCACTCCTACTGAGCCTGTATGTGACAGTCTCCGTACAGTCCGGTCTGTTCGTCTGATACATCGCATGGCGGGCCTAGGGGGGCGGTGAACGTCAGTCCCCTAATAGCGGTACAAGTCGTGTCGGAGTGTAGCCCAGAACACCCTGAGATAACACTGGAAACCTACCAGTATATCTCGCTTGCCCTGGCCAGGGACTACTCGTGTAATGGCTCTCCTAGACACAGCGCGATGTCAACCCCCAATACCGGGAGAGACGAATCCTGTCTAACCGTCACTGCCTCCAAGTGCTTCGGGACTGCACCCAAAAACTACCTGTTTGCACAGCTCCTTTGAGCCGTGGTAGGGTAGTAATCAAAGTGCAGTGGGAACACACTCGAGGCGAAGTGACAGTGTCAAGTCAGCGGACTAAGCTGTACTCATGTCACCTGGGAACTGATAACTGACGATAGGTATATTACCAACCAACAGTTCCCGACGAGTCCTGTCCAGTGTACTCGTAACCTAACGAGCACCCGCATACTATCCCAAGTACGACGTACTAACGGCTGTGGGACAGACCGTCTCCCACACTGGGATGAGAAGCGCATACGCTAGTCTACTCCGGAGTATCGATGCCCTGTCTCGATAGTCCAACGACCAGGGACCTGTATAAGGATGTGCTTATAGATTACCCAGCTCCCACGAGTGCGAGCGCCATCACAACGCTGGTAATCAAGCAAAGATCCTAAGGGCTCTACTAATATGTATACCAGCAATATGCTAAAAGAAACACATGCACATATTAAAGCAGAGACAAACCAAGTAGCATACTACCATTTCGAGCAAGATTGTATATACAACTGTGAATATCCCAAGCTTCCATTAAGTAATATACAAACTAGTATGATACAGTAATGGCCTCTAGGGCATATACACTAACAATCTCCCACTTGCACTAAGGCCATGTACTGGCGTATCGAAGACCTATCATCTCGATCAGCCGCTCGAACTGAGTCTGGGGTAGGGCCTTCGTGAATGGATCTGCTGTGTTATCCTCTGATGCAACTCTCCGGACCTCGATCTCCTGGCGATCTACGATCTCCCTGATCAGGTGATACCGCCTTAAGATGTGTCTGGATTTCTGATGGGACCTGGGTTCCTTCGCTAAAGCTATAGCCCCGTTGTTGTCGCAATACAGAGGTATTGGGTCAACAATGGACGGAACCACCTGAAGTTCTTTCAAGAACTTCCTCATCCAGACAGCTTCTTTTGCGGCATCAGATGCAGCGATGTATTCCGCTTCCATAGTCGAGTCAGCAACGGTTTCCTGCTTGGAGCTCTTCCAACACACCGCCCCTCCATTGAGGGTAAAGACAAAACCCGACATGGACTTGGAATCATCCTTGTCACTCTGGAAGCTGGAGTCAGCAAAGGCCTCAACCTGCAGGTCTTTTCCGCCATACACCAAGAACATCTCCTTAGTCCTTCTCAGGTACTTGAGAATGTTCTTTACTGCTATCCAATGTTTCTCCCCTGGGTTTGACTGATACCTGCTTACCACACTCAGTGCATAAGCCACATCCGGTCTGGTACATAACATCGCATACATTATAGAGCCTACCGCAGAAGCGTAGGGTATAATAGACATGCGATCCCTCTCCAAATCAGTCTTGGGAGACATCTCTTTGGAGAGGGTGATCCCGTGACAAGCCGGTAGATTACCGCGCTTGGAATCTTCCATACTGAATCTCTTCAGTATGGTGTCGATGTACCTGGACTGCGAGAGTCCTAATATCCTCTTGGATCTGTCACGGTAGATCCGGATACCCAGAATGTAGGAGGCATCACCCAGGTCTTTCATGGAGAACCTGTGTGACAAGAACCCCTTGACAGATTGTAGCATAGGAATGTCATTTCCTATTAAGAGAATGTCATCCACGTATAAAACGAGGAATACTACAGTTCTCGCTACAAATCTACAATAGATGCATGGTTCATCTGGATTTTTGATAAAGCCAAATTCTTTGACCGTCTCATCAAAACAGATGTTCCAACTCCGCGATGCCTGCTTGAGTCCATAAATGGACTTGAGCAACTTGCACACCTTTCCGCTGCTCCCACCCTGAATGAAACCCTCTGGCTGGTCCATATAGACACACTCCTCTAAATGACCATTTAGAAAAGCTGTCTTTACGTCCATCTGCCAAATCTCATAATCGTGGAAAGCAGCGATAGCAAGAAGGATCCGAATGGATTTCAGCATAGCTACTGGAGAAAAGGTTTCGTCATAGTCCAAACCAGGTCGCTGACGAAAACCCTTTGCTACCAGTCTAGCTTTATAGGTCTCAACCTGTCCATCTACACCAATCTTCCTTTTGAAGATCCACTTGCATCCTACGGGTTTTACCCCGTCTGGAGCAATGTCCAACGTCCATACTTTGTTGGTGTACATGGACTCCATCTCGGTCCGCATTGCATCCAGCCATTTTACCGAGTCGACGCTCTGAATGGCTTGCTGGAAGCTAGTAGGCTCATCACAGTCCAGGATGCAGTCTTCTCTATCCCCGTCAATGAGAAAACCGTAGTATCTCTCGGGCGGATGAGACTGCCTACTACTCCTGCGGAGTGGCATAGGAATGTCCTGTTCTTTTGAACCTTCTGGTTCCACTAAACTTTCAGTAGTAGTTTGTGGTTCTGGAATTTCTTCCAGTTCTATTGCGCTCCCACTTATTTCTTTTTCTAAAAACTGATGTTCCAGAAAGTGGGCATTGCGAGAAACAAGGACTTTTTGTTCCTCTGCGTAATAGAAAAGATACCCCCTGGAGTTCTTT